>CM060934.1:863185206-868185206 GCA_030765085.1 Allium cepa | reverse complement strand
TCGCGGTTCAACTACCCGCTATTATGTTTTGTTGTATGCACTATAACTTGTTACGGGCCAAATAATCAAAAGGTAATAAAATAAAACATAAATTAAATTAATAAAAACCTAAAGTCCATCTAAATTTATTTTAATAGAGTAAAGGGTACTGGAAGTCCCCCTTTCTTATCCTTAGGGTTAAGAACATTGTTATGTCCCCTCCTAGTAACGATGCCTTGTTTACAACACTGGACAACTGTGATAGCTCATGCCATAAAATTTCCCTATCTAAAACAAATTGCTTGCATATACAATGGTTAGATACGTAGGAAAGCTCGGTCCGGTGGATGATGTACTGGTGGTTCGAAATGTAGAACAGTGGGGAGATGTTAATGGTGGGGGTAAGTGCGAGAAGCTAGCAGTGTATGTATGTCAGTTGAGTATGGTTAATTAAACTATAAAAATAATTAATAGAACATTTTGAGTGATTGTAAATATGAAAAGTTACAATATTTGATGCAAAAAACCATTAGAAGAGAATTAAAGGGAGGGGGGAGTTCCTAAAATTAATGAAAGGATTGTAAATTCCGGATGGTTCGAGTTGTTCTTGGATTGAGAAGGGTGGCAATTTGAGGAGTTTGGAATCGAATTTGTGCGAGGCGATTTTCTTGGATTTCCAATTTTGTTCGAGGCAATTGCAGGGTTCACGTTTGGGAGTTGGAAATTGCAGAGTGTGTTGTAGTGATGCAGGGATCAAGTGGGTTGGAAATTTGTGCTGATTGAAGTAAATAAGGGCAGGGTGTGGTTTCAGCAGTGAGGATTTATGTGAGTAGTTGCAGTGGGAAGGAGGATGTGAGGAAAGGTCTGGTCACAGTCTGTTGAAGGAGATGGCAGTTTCAAATGGGAAGGAAGTGATGGTTGGAGTTAGTGGACTTGGGGTTGCTCGTTTTCTATGATGGAAGGTGGTGGTTTGTGGGATGGTGGTATTGCTGGTAATGGGTATATTATGTTGCAAGGTGATGGAGAAGGAGGTTAGGTGTGAATTGTTGCGATGGACAGTTGATGGAAGGGTGAGGTTGCAACAATTGGTGATGTAGCGTTTTGGAGTTGGAAGCACGTACCTCATGTGGTTGTATGGAGTGGCACAAGTGATCGAGGCAGTGGAGGAGGATTTGAATGGTTGAAGTTAGCGTCTGAAGTTGAAACAGAGGTTGTTTGGGCAGGGTGCTAATGTGTTTGCAGTGCTGGGTTGATGCAGTTTGCTGTAGAAGGAGGAAGTACAGTTAAAGCGGAAGGCAGTGATCGAGGCCGTGGGTTGTTTCTGGTTGTACTGACACGGGGAGGAATGCACTGGATGGTGGCAATTGGTAGAGAAGGATAGTGGATCGGGTGAAGTAGCTGATAGGAATGGGGTTGTTTTGTTTGTGGTCAGGAGCTTAGTTGAAGTGTGTGTGATGGTGGAGTGTACTGTAGGAGGTTGGAGGTGTTTGCAATAGACAGGGGGTTTAGAAAGTGGCAGTGTAGGTTGACATACTGGTGCTGTTGTTGAAATGGTAGTGGTGGTATTTGTAAGCAGAGAGGAAGGTGGAGTAGTAGCAGTGAAATAATGGATTGGAGGAGGTGATTGGTGTTTTGGTTGTAGTTTTACACGGAGTTTTAAGAATAACCCAAATTTCATTTCAAACCAGTTGCTTTTTACAATTTAATATGCTTTATATATCAATTTCATCTTCTTTCAACCTTTTTCCCTTAAAACAAATAAATTGAACAAACCAACCATAAAAGTCACAGTAGAAGTCAACCGCTTCTTTGTATAACTGGCAGCTCGACTTAACTTTTCAACAAATGGAAAACAAGAATCAACGTCACATGCCAACAAATGAACATTTTCTTTTTAGAAATCTTGTGCAAAAATACAAAATAAAACTACTAAATGCTATAATTATATGCTCATGCCAATACATGACATTAACATACTAACTTCGAATGAAGTGCCAAATTTGCGTAAAGAATTCCTCAATTAACCATACTGATGCATGTTTAAAAGAAAATTCACGTTCCTATGTTTTTTTAGGTATTTATTTATAATTATTTTACTTCTTGTTCACACTTGAAAAACAACATATATAAGGTCTAACCAGTCGATCTATAGGAATACCGACAGTCGACTAGTGGATGGCCCTGCATTTTTAAATAAGGAAACAATGCTCAAAATTTTAAACCATCGCTCCTCTAAATTTTAACTCTTTCGAACAATTTTTTTCACTTTTCACGGTAACCCTACATTACTATACATGCTATATCCATTTCCGAACCATCTATAGTTGATTATTTTAAACACTCTCTTTCTCTCTCTCTTGGTCTCTAAAATGGCTTCTATAATAAATCTAGCTATTGATCATTGCTTACTCATTCATACACTTTAATTTATAATCAATTATCCATCTAGCAATGCACTTGCAAGAACAGAAATTCTAACTTCTTCATTTTCAATATCTAAGTTTATATGATCTGATGTTGAGGAATAATTGAAATATCCAAACAAACATAAGAAACACTTATGATTTTTTTTGCTTATGTAGTGCGTCTCTAGCAATTTCACATGGATCGTAATTGGATGTATAACGTGAAACGTAGTGATGATGAGTTCTTGAACAAAATGGAAGGATTCATCAAGTGTGCGTTGAATGATCAATTAACAAGAAGAGAAGAAACAATTTTTTGTCCTTGTAGACGTTGCCAGAATAGGAGGAGATTTCGTAACATAGATCAGATCAGGGATCGCATAATTCGGTATGGGTTCAAGAAAAATTATACACAGTGGATATGGCATGGTGAAAGCACACTTAGTACATCTAGTTCTAGTAATCATTACACTGATGAGGATGACCGGGAAGGTACCGTGAATAACGAGGTAAATGATGAGACTGATGAGATCGACAATGTTAATGAGATGTTTGATGATATTCAAGAACATTTGATGGAAGAGCCAAAATTGTACGAAAAAATATTACTTGATGCTGAGAAGCCTTTGTATTCTGGTTGTGCTAAGTTTACAATATTGTCTGCTGTACTCAAGCTTTTCAATTTAAAAGCAAAACACGGGTGGAGTGATATAAGTTTTACATCATTTTTGGAACTTTTGAAAGACATGCTATCGGAAGGTAACGAGCTTCCTACTTCTAATTATGAGGCAAAGAAAATTATGCGTCCAATTGGCATAGGATACAAAAAGATACATGAATGTCCAAATGATTTTATATTGTATCGAAATGAATATGAGAGCTTGCATGAGTGTCCTAAGTGTGGATTATCCCGTTACAAGTCGCGAGAAAATGTTCATAACGACCCAGATAAGAAATGGCCTCCAGCAAAGGTTTTATGGTATTTGCCCATTATACCAAGGTTTAAACGTTTATTTGCAAATAAAGAAAATGCAAAAAACTTAAGATGGCATGCAGATGTGAGGAAGGATGATGGATTACTAAGGCATCCAGCTGATTCTCCACAGTGGAGAAATATCGATACCATGTATTCTAGTTTTGGCGAAGAAATAAGAAATCTCAGACTTGGTCTTTGCATAGATGGCATAAATCCATTTGGCAATCTTAGCAGTCAACACGGTACTTGGCCGGTTCTTTTGGTGATTTATAATCTTCCACCTTAGTTGAGTATGAAGCGCAAGTACATTATGTTGTCTCTTATGATTTCGGGACCACGACAACCAGGGATTGACATCGATGTTTATCTAGCTCCTCTTATTGATTATCTATAACTTTTGTGGGATAAAGGTGTGCGTGTATTTGATGCATATAGTAGAAGTGAATTTACATTACGCGCCATGCTTTTTTGTACCATAAATGATTTTCCCGCATATGGTAACTTGTCTGGATATAGTACAAAAGGTGCTAGAGCATGCCCAATTTGTCAAGACGACATGGCTGTTGAGCGCTTGCATTTTTGCAAGAAAAATGTGTATATGCATCATCGTAGATTTCTCCCTCTCAATCATCCTTATCGTAAAAAGAAGAAACCTTTCAATGGGGAGATAGAAAGCCGAGTTGCTCATTTGCCATTAACAGGAAATGATGTATATGAACGGATCAGGGATATTGAAAATGTATTTGGCAAAGCCTTTCCTCTTCAAGAAGGCATGTGGAAGAAAAAATCTATATTTTGGGAACTTCCATATGGAAACATTTACAAGTTAGGCATTATCTAAATGTAATGCATATAGAAAAAAATGTTTGTGACAGTATCATTGGAACACTCTTGAATATATCTGGTAAGACAAAAGATGGTGAGAAAGCTAGACAAGATATGTTGAAAATGGGTATTCGAAAGGAGTTAGCACCAGTGGAGAAAGGTAAACGTATCTATTTGCCTCCTTCATGTTATACATTATCCAAAAAAGAAAAAACTAGTTTATGCGAGTGTCTTCGTGGTGTCAAGGTTCCATCAGGTTATTCTTCGAACATTAGCAGTCGTGTATCAATGAAGGATTTGAAATTGACGGGCATGAAGTCTCATGACTGTCATGTGTTAATGCAACATTTGTTGCCTGTTGCTATTCGAGGTATATTGCCTAAACATGTTAGACATGTTATTACAAAGCTTTGTATTTTTTTTAATGCAATTTGTAGTAAGGTGATTGATTCTGATATGTTGGATGATCAACAAGCCGATGTTATTGTTACCTTGTGTCAATTTGAGATGTATTTTCCCCCTTCATTTTTTGATGTTGTGGTGCATTTGGTTGTACATTTGGTAAGAGAAATCAAGATTTGCGGTCCTGTTTTTATGAGGTATATGTATCCGCTCGAAATGCACATGGGAACTTTAAAAAGAAAAACAAAGAATAGATGTATACCTGAAGCTAGTATCGTAGAAGGTACTGTAGCCGAGGAAGTTATTGAATTTGTCACTCAATACCTAACTGACGTTGAACCTATTGGACTTTGCAAGTCTTGACATGAAGGGCGACTTGAAGGTCAAGGCATAATTGGGTTTAAATTGATGTCAATTGGTGATGATATGTTTCACAAAGCTCACCTACTTGTTTTACAGCACCTTAGTGAGGTTCATCCTTACTTGGAAGAGCACATGACAATTCTAAAGTCTCAAAATCCTTCAAAGAACGAAAGATGGTTGACAAATGAACATAACCGCTCATTCGTCTTATGGTTTAAAGATAGGGTAATGTTTCAATTGTCTCAAACAAATCATAATGTTTCCGATACAATAAAATGGTTGGCGTATGGGCCTAAATTTCAAGTTAGCTCTTATGAAGTATACGCTATTAACGGGTATGTCTTTCATACAAAGCGTCAGGATGAAAAGAGAAAAATGCAAAATAGTGGAGTAAGTGTCGTAGCATCTTCAAGAGAATTTGCTAGTGCTAAAGATAACAAACCAATAAATGCGACAATGTCATATTACGGAGTAATTGAGAATATTTGGGAACTTGAATATAGGGACTTCACGATTCCTCTATTTCAATGTAAATGGGCCGATAACCATCATGTTGTACAAGTGGATGAACATGGATTCACACTTGTTGACTTTGATCGAGTGAGTCATGATAACGATCCACTCATCATGGCATCTCAAGTGAAACAAGTTTTTTATGCCACCGACCCAGCTGATCATAAGTGGTCTGTTGTCCTTCCTGGAAAAAGACGCATTGTTGGGATCGACGATGTGGTAGATGAAGAATAGTATAATCAATTTGACGAGAATCCACCTTTTTCCATTGGCATAAGTCTATCAGAAGAAGAAGTTGATTTAAATGCAAATTATGCACGTACTGATCATGATGAAGGGGTTTGGATAGTGGGGTAATTTTTTAACCTTCTAATACTGTCACCATTTAATTTGTTCACATGTGTACATTTATTTGGAATGTGCATATCAGAAGCTAAATCTTCAAACGAATGAGAAAACATGTGTGAGTATAGTTTTATGTGAAAGCATGGTTAAATGAATAGTTGATATTTTGAAAATATTGGGTTGTTACACATACTTCGATCTCTACAAAAGAATTCAAAAGGCATTTCTATTTTGACTCATTGCAATACTAGCAGGTTAGCACTATTTTCTTGCATTAGTATCCATCGGATAACAATTTAATGATGAAATTTATATGCATTAGCTTATCTTCCTGAATCTATCATATAATAATTTATTGCAATACTGTCTGCTTGATATGAAAAAAATAACATATGAAATCATTTTCTTATATTGAAATGTGTGTCGTTGCTCATTACAATGTGAACTAGTTATGTGTAGCTTTCTTAGATATGTGCATTTATTGGCCGGTTGCTTGCTCTGAAATTTAAGCAACCATATATGTTTTGCTTAAGTGGTTAAATCATGAGCTTATAGTTCTGCATACAACAAAAGAAATTTACATCTTGAATCTACCCCAGAAAATATAGCTCTGGAAACATGAGACCGTCTGAAAATACAAACAAGTAAATATCTCTTCAAATAAGTTATGGCTGTGTGCATTTTGCAATCAAGAAAATATGTCTTCAAATCACATCAGACTGTGTGATATTTAAGTTATTATTCGTTTGTTGAAATATTTTATAACTTTTGGGTGCACATCTGTGATACAGGAATAATGGAAATGCAACTATATGAACACATTGAAGAGCAAAACACTTCCGCTTCAGAACCGTCATCTAAGAGGAGGCAAAGAGGTCCAACAACCGGAAAGAAATACAGAACATCCGAGCCAAAATTCATTGAGTGGTGTGATAATGGCAAACCGACTGGAAAATGGGTGAAGTCTTTTAAGGCGTACGTAGGCGATACAACTAGATCTAGAATTGATATCAATATCAAGAATTGGGCTAGCGTTAGTCAAGGGCTTAAGGATACCATCTGGGAAGACATTAAGGTATTATAAATTAATTTGTTCGCTTATTAAATTGTCAGTTGGATCCTTTGTGTTTGGAGTCATGAACCGCTTTCATTGTTTATCAAATTCATTTTTACTGCTTTGACGTTGTTTATTTTTTATTTTTTATTACCTCAGACTGAGTATCACATCGACGAAAAAATGAAAAATAATGTGTTAAAAAATTTTTGTGGAGCATGGAAGGGTTTCAAAGCAAAATTGGTTAGTGGTTGGATTACGAAGACTAGAGAGCTTCCAGAAAACCATAAAGAGCCATACGAATTTTATGATGGGGTTACAAAAACACGATGGGAAACATTTAAGAAGTATTGTGAAACCGAGGAGTTTAAGGTATGTTTTTTTTATGCCATATCCACAAGTCACACGCTATTTCTTTCATTTTACAACTCACCAGCTTCGTCAGAGCAATTGCATATTTCACAAAATGAAACGTGCAGTTTCTTATAACAAAAATGAAAACTGCTCTTTAGCTGTATGAAACTAGAAACTCGCATGCTCTGAATTGCATATTGTTATGAAACTAGAAACTCCTTTATATTTTGCTATAAACTGGTAAATTATGTTGGTTTGAATCCTTTTGCTCTAAGGATCCACCCGACGAGGAATAGTAAGAATTTAACTCAACTTGATGCATTGACAGTATTAGTTAAAACATTGGCTTAAACTTTGTGTAAAATGGTCGTTATCATATCAAAAAGAAACAGGGGAGTATTCAATTGGGTATAAAGTTTGACGAATATATTTTATGTAAATTCAAACTCTTATTTGTCCAGTCCCAATATCTGCATATGTTTAGCGCAAGATGTTACTTGTATGCGAAAAGATACCGTGTCATGGAAATGTATAAATAATACAACTAACAAGCTCTTCACTCAACTATTCTCTGATTTCACAATTTTAATTTATTAACCTGAAAACTTAAGTTTTTATATTTTATACACTCGATTTTCCTTACACTTGTATGCATACAAAGCTCATTTGCAATTCACTTGTACATTTACTAAAGTTTCTCTAACAATTCACTTGTATATTTATATCAAATGAACTGCTTTTGATTTCTTTATTCAATAAACTATTTCTTGAACAGCGATATGCACCTTGGTAAGATTATATGCAGGCTTGGTGCATATCCTTTTTTTTAATTATTATATGTGTACGTGCCATTCGCCTGTTAGGTCCTTGAAATGGTTGTGCCAACAACCATGTGTTGATATCAATAAATCAATTTCATTGATGCAGAGTATCATTTCCATGTAATTAGAATTAAATTGATAAGGATTTATGAAAGCTGTTTTCCATCTAATTAAAGCGATTGATTGCTCATAAATGTAAGCCCATAACCTAACTTATTACGTAGAATATTAAAATATGTGCAAAGAATAACAATAAATAGATACGCTCATATGTTGGTAAGTATATATATCCTGTCCTTCACTGTTTCATGGCTTTGATTGTTATTGAATGTGATGCTTGCTCTGTAACTTATTTAGGTTGTTTTAGCAGCACTATTAATGACCCTGAGACATAATTGTTTGTTGTGTTGCTTCTAAATTTGTTGACACCGTAACACATATCATTGTTGTGATGTGTTACTGAAGGACCTTGTAACTTGTTTCATTGCTGAGACATGATACTTTGAGATGTTCACTTTGTGGCTTTTTAGTTGTTGTGTGTATTCCTAAACTTGATGACCCTGAAACATGAATTGGTTACTGTGTTTATTGTGGTATTTGACTGTTGTTGTATAACTTGTTGAATGATGTACAATGAAATACTAACTTGTACATGTTTTATGAATGAGGTATATGTTTCTATACAAACGAAATAAAAATTAATTTTAACAGCAGCATGTCAGACTTTTATAAATATACACGTCAGCATGTCATGTTTCTTGTTTAAATCTAATATACAATAGCATGTTCTTATTTTATACATGAATTGTATACAGGTTTTATACAAATAAATTTAATGTGCTATAACTATTTTATGAAAAAGAAAAAGGAAAAAAATGGTTTGAACTAAATTCATTTTATTCCAACTGTTCTATGGCTTGTGCTATTCTGTTTTGCTGAATTTTGCAATGTCATAAAACAGCAAATAAGTGAGAAGGCTAGGAAGAGTCAGGCATGCAACGAGCATCCTCACTATTTAGGACAAGCTGGATATGCAGGGAAGAAGGCTAAATGGATAATTGCAGGCCATAGTTCCTCGACCATATTGCCAAGTGGACCTGTTTTGGATCGGAGTATTGATTGGATTTTGGCACGATTAAAAAAAGCAGCCGATGGAAATTATGACATCTCTAATGAGAAAACTAAGATGGTTGTAGATAAAATGGTACGACTAGTTTCCATATGTTTTATCGCTTTACATGTTTTAAACTGAAAACACACACGACCCAGCATTCTTTATTAGATAAAATATGACACGTAATATGATATCATTTCAGCAAACGTGTGGTGCTAACATTTCAGTAAAAAGCATGATACTATAGCACTATTTTAATTTTTTGATCTTCATATGATAGTGAAAAGCATGCCACCTTATGTTTTAGCTTTTTTTTTGATAGAATGATTGGAGAGGAAAAGCCGTTGAAGGGTCATGGGTTCCAGATAGGTATGATGATGTCTTGAGTCGTGGTCTTGAAAAAAAAGAGCATCTAGGTCGAGTTAGAGGGACTGGTGGGACGGTTGGTATAAAAAGCGTATTTGGGGATGTAGAGAAAAGGAAAGGTCGAAGTGGTGTAATGTTAGCTGATGAGCTGCATGTTATCACTCAGGAAATAGAGGCTAAAGTGAGCCAAAAATTGAGACAAGAGATGGGTACAATGGTTCAAGAGCAGATTGCAAACATTTTGAACACGATGAATTTGCCCAAGGAGGTGGAGATCAACACACCATTAACTGATCATCGTAGTAGTTGTCAATCAACGTACCCGAGCAAATTATAATATGCAAACAAAACTCAAGAGACGGATCCCTTTGCAGACTTGCAGGTAAACAATTCATAATTGAATTTATAAACGCATACGATTTTATGTATTTGACAAGTGCTAAGTGAAAAATGTTGGTTTTGTACTTGCCATTCTAGAAACCGATTAAATGTCGTTTGGCCGTGAATGTGGACTCCAAAATTGTTGTAGTGGGTCATGGCATGGTACATCCCGCTTCAAGGTCCGGAGATCAATGTCATAATCAACAAATCTTGGTCGATCATGTAAAAGTTGGAATTGATGCAGTGGAGTCTAGTCATGAAGGAAACTCACTTCCTGTTCCAACTAAACATCACAACACGATAGGAGAAGCGGTTGGGAGTTTTGTTCAATGGCCTAAAAGCCTTGTGCTTTTAAGAGATAATGATACGGTAATGAATGCATTTTTCTTTCTTAATTTAGCTTGCTAAACTCTTCTATTTCATATTAGAACATATTAAAGAAGTAAAATTTCTTCATACTAGAACTTATTATAGATAATTTAGCTATTTATAAACTTATCGGAAAGTAGTTAACATATGAAGTTGAATTCATAGCATTCGTCTATTCTTTTAACAACATCATTTCAAAGATCTACTTAAAATTTTGAATTAGGTGCCTACATCTCAACCAAACAAGGATTTGTTTGAAAATAGTAATGACACGGTCGTGAATACAATGTTAGATGAGTCTGCAAAACGCAAATCAATCGTGGATGAAGAGATTCTCAAAACTTTAACGAGCGAGTGCAGATATTTCCATGACCTAATACTTCAAATGATATCCAATGATAGCACCATCAATTCAATTCAAGTGAATAAGGATTTATTCACATACGATGAGGACTTTGAAACTCATATCATGATGGACGACATTATCCAATTCTTTAGTATGACATGGTTGAATGCATCATGGTTGCAACTTTACATCATGTGAGTATTTTTTCCTTAGCAATTTTTTTATATATAACCATCTTAGTTTTTTGATGAATAGTCAATTTTTAAAAAACTAATAATATATGTTTAAATTTGTTTAGGTGGTTAAATCATATGTGCAATGATCTCAAAGTGGAGACCATTGGCTTTATGTGTCCCAAAAAGCTTTCCCAAGTGCGAAAACATCCAGATGCGACGAATACATATTTTTCAAACACATGGAAAGCATTGCAATCTAAAAGCTTACTTTTAGCCCCACAGTACGAAGGGTATGAACATTAAACTTTTAGTAACTAGTTTACAAATTTGATGCCAATTTTAACTTACTATAAATCTTGTAACGTAGGAAACATTGTATACTGCTTGTTTTCCGTGTAGAAATGAATGAGATTTTTGTTTTTGATCCTCAGGCCGAACGCAAACATAAACTTGAAATTAAACTGCAAGTGAGCACGTAAGTTGTATATATTTGCTCTCTCATATGGAGTTAGTATATGTGGTAAAATTAAAAATTTATACATTAAATTAGTGTATGTAAATGCGGGTGCCGGAGTAGTTATTATTTAACATTTTCTTGCTTGTGTAGGGCCTTCAAAATTTACAAGGCATTCGGTGGCAAGTCTCGAGGAAGTACCTTGAAATGGAAGCATGTTAAGGTGATTTGATTTTCAAACAAAAAACAAAATAAAATAACTACTATACATTGTTTGGCATATGAATTCATTTTAAACTAACTATTAAGTTATCTTGTAATATTGCTGTAGTGTCCTCAACAATTAGGAGCAACTGACTGTGTATATTATGTGATGAGGTATATGCATGACATAGTGAAAAACCACAATCAAAGCATCGATTTACAAAAGGTACTACTTTAGTTTTTTTCCTTCATATTATACATTAGCTACATTATAGGTATATTTCGATCAAATCATTGCTGCAATGCTAGTTAGAAGAAATCAAATGCCAAGTCTTTATTTACTGTTCAGTTCATGTATTTGAAGAAGAAAAATAAACCGAGAAAATGTGTAGTGATGCACCAAGTAGATTGAAAATTGGTTTATATGCTTTTTTATTAGATGATTTCATTCGACTATTACCTAATTGATTATTGTATTATTTTCCATAATTAACAGTAAATCTATCAAAAAAACAGTAATGAGAGTAATGGACTGGAATGGTTACGGCATTTCAGTTAAAAGTATAAACTGGTAAATCAATAAGTTAATCAAAATTAGTCTGGTTTACTGAGTTCAGTTTCATATTCCTTCCCCACACTATATACATATATTTATATTATATTATAATATATATATATATATATATACACACACATTATTGCGGTCGTTGTTTTAGTTTAACCCGTCATATTAGAAGTTAAACTTATAAATCCAGCTGCTTGCACTGTTTGATGTGGGTTGCAAGCAGGCAGGGGGTTAGTGATGACACGGCAGAACTGTTTGATGTGGGTTGAAGGTTGTTGCAGATGTGGAGTTCGATTGGGTTGCTTTTGAGGAAGATGTCGAGTGATTCGGTGTTGATGGCAATGGTTGTGGAAAGTGTTATTTCAGGCGATTGGAGAATGAATGGTGGTCTGAAGTGGTTTTGCTGTGACAGTTGCACTGGTGTGCACATGCAATTGTGTGGTCAGTTGCAAGTAGCAGGTGGTAAGAGGAGTTGTTAAGTTGAAGGTGGAGATTGAAGTAAGTGCAGTTAAGTGGTTGATAGGCAGTGCAGTGGGAAGTGTGGATCGAGATGTTTCTGCGATGTTGAGGTGGAAGTAGCAGTTTGACGTTGAAATGGTTCCGTAGAGGTTTCTGGTGGGGGATTTCGAGGAGATAACTGTAGAGAGGCAGTGGGATTTTAGGTTATGTAATTGGAGGAAGTGGCGATTTGGTGAGGCGTTTCGTTACAACAGAGGAATTTGAGATGGATTTGGCTCATTCACAGCTTACTAGAGGAGTTTGAGTTGAACAGAGATGATTTGGTGAAAATGTGGTGGATATGTGCTGATTTAGGTTGTTTGTGCAGGCAGTATTGTGTGTCTATTTGCAATTGTTGAAAAGGCTCAGTTTGTTGTAGAGGGTGCACAATCGTAAGGCAAAGGAGGGGAAGTGATGTGGAAGTTTGCAAAATGTAGAAGACTGTTTGAATGTTAATAAATCCAGTAGATTGTTGAAGTGTTTGATGAATTTATGTGAAGAAGTCTAGTAGTCTGGTAGTCAGTAGTTATGTGAAGTGTTTATTGAACGTGGAAGTGGATGGGATGCTTGAAGTGGTGGCAGGTACAAGCAGGTGGTTGTAGGCCTCTAGTGATATATATATATATATATATATATAAATGAAGTGGTGGTATGTAGGCAATGGAGTGGTGTGGTTAGTGGATGGTGGTTTGTGGTTAGTGGAGAGACACCGGGTGTCATAATGAATGAACTTGAAGGCACAGTGATGGAGTTAAGTGCTGTTGAGGCCAAAGGAAGATGTTGGTGCAGCAGAAAGTTGATGAAGTTTGTATGGCAGGGTTGATGTTGTTGATGATGAGAGGAAGGAAATGGTATGTGCAGGCAAGAAATTGCAGAAGTAATGTAATAGTTGAAAGACAGTTGCTGTTGGCTTGTTGTTGCTGTCCACGGCAGTAAGTGAAGATAAGGCAAGTGAGTGTTGGTTGTAGAAGGAAGTTTGTGCTATGGTTTATTACATTTTTTAGCAAAAAAAAAAAAATGGATAAAATGATTAGCATTGCTACAAAAAATGACACTACAAAAATGATATGCCAAGTTGCTTCAAATGTTGAAAATCATGCCTTGCTCTTAACCTTGAGAACCAGACAAATTACTGGACCATGAAAGAGCTTTTACAACTGCACCCTCCAACTGCACTAGGATTTGTTGAAACCTGCAGTGAATCATATACAAACTTGAGTTAATAACATTTTCAGACCAACATTTGGTAATTGTAGATGTTACTGTGTTTGTTTATCACCATATGATTAAAATTCAAAATATCATCTGCATACATACACACATACATATACATATACGAAGGAATTTGGAAACTGACCAAGAAAGCGGAACGGATCAGCTCATCTGCATAATCAACAGTTGCTTCTTTTACAAAATCATAAGATATATTGTCAACTACTAACTTAACACCATCTTTCTCAAAAATCCTGCAAATGTTACAAACACAAAGTTGAGTAAGGTTGCATTTGTTTAACACAACAAATTCGGTTGCTGAATGCTGATTAATTTTAAATGTGTTTATCTTTGATCGTTGACGACTTCGGTGAGCACTACAATGAATGTTTACTGCTTAAATATTCATAACTAATTACATTACGTTTACTGTCAAAATAGGATAACCTGCTCTTGTGTTTTACCAAAGCAGAGGAGGGGAACACACATGTGTGTGTAATATCACACATTGAGCACAATAGCAAAGTTAGTGCATTTTAAATGTCAGGTGGTGGTCCAGACACATGGGCACAGTGTACAGTGTATTGTGTGACAGTACAGTGCAGGGAAAACCATGATATTATGATGATCAAAATAGCTTTCCACATAACGAAGATTTAGGATAAACTTCTGAAGTGATTACACGGACCTGCAGTATGAGCCGTTAGAGCTTTACAGGGATCTCGAAATAAATTTCCTTGTAGCTATCATTTAATTTGTTTCCAATATTCAGCTTATGGTTCAACCTGTGTTTGAATTACATTAATTCCTCTCAGATTCTTTTATGCAGAGTATTCCTGACTTAATTATTGTCTATTGTATAACAATTAATTCTCTTAATTGCAGGACTTTGTACGAGACGGTTCTTATAACCAACAAGAGATAGACGAGGTTCGAGAGAATTCAGCTAGTTATATCATGTATAATTGGATGTAGTTGTTTTTCTGTTGTGTACGCTGATCTTTTGTAACGTACGTTTGTATTTTGTTATGTACGTTATGTTTGTGATAGATTATATTCTATTTTGGTCTGTAAACATGAATTATGTTGATGGATAATATAATTATATTTTTTGTTCAATCAGTTCATAGTAACGTTGGTTTATAAAAAAATTAAAATTCAATTTCATACTGTTTTTATAATCTTAAACGGTAATAATATTTTTTTTGCTTCAGATATTACTTGGGTCGGTTGTTACTTCAAAGGGAACCGATACAACTGTATATAATTGTGTCGGTTGAAAAAAATACATAACCGACACAAATATCAATCATTTGTGTCGGTTGTTAATAAAGAACCGACACAAAACTATGAACAGTTGTGTCGGTTTTTCTAAAAGGACCGACACAATAAACGGCGGTTTGCTTCACTATACAAGCTGATTTGTGTCGGTCCTTTAAGAAAGACCGACACAACTGTTCATAGTTTTGCGTCGGTTCTTTACTAACAACCGACACAAATGATTGATATTTGTGTCGGTCGTACAACCGACACAACAGGATAATGTCTTTTGTGTCGTCTTCATTTGAGTCGGTTGTAAAACCGACACAATAGGGGTTACACAACCGACACAAATGACCAGTTTTGTACTAGTGCAGCATGCAAGTTTAAACAAGTGGCAAAAAAATAAACTTTTCTTTTATTTTAGAATTATAGAAAATAAGTATAGAGAAAGAAAATCAGGCCTCACTTCTCAAATTTCTTTTATCTTCTCATTTCAAAACGTGTAAAAAGAATGGAAAGAATCAAAACTGAGATGAAGATAAAAAACAAATCTGAAAGTAGATCTGAAAACAAAATAAGTTTCAGATCCAAATGCAAGAACCTGAAACAAATCAAAGACCTGAGATCAATAAAACAACTTCAGGCATTCAAGTTTCAAACTTCAACCTGGCAAGATTCCAGATAAGATACAAAGATCAGAATCAAATATAAGTTACAGAACAAAATCGAGTCCAAAATTTTGTGGCAACTTAAAACCTGGAAGATAATCTGGAAAACAAAAAAATCAAGCAAATCTGAAGCATCTCAAATTCAAACCAGATAATAATTCAAAGATCAAAGCAATCCTCTTATTCTAGTTGCAAATAAATAGGTTCCTGATCACTGTCCTCTGTTCTTCATTTCTCAGGTGAGCAAACTCACATGATTCTGCCTCTATACTTTGATATGTGTTTGACATTGATGTATGATGAAAAGGAAATTGCTTGATTAGTTGATAAATATGCCTTATGTTTATATTTAGATGTAGATATATATATATATATATATATGTATGTATGTATGTATGACTGTGTATATATATAAATATATATATATGTTTATTTACAGAGATGTATTTCTCTGTTAAATATCTTTACAGGTTAAAACCCACATAGAAATTAAAATTCTTCTTCCCCTGATCTGTTATAAGCAAGGATATATAAACAATAAGTGTTTGAAATAAAAAGATTTTTTATCTAAAAATAGCTTGAAGTAAGATTTTAAAGTAGATTTCACTAGAAGTGAATTATAGTGAAATTTAAAACACATCTAAATCACGATTTGAATAAATTGTGGCTTTAGGATCATAATCTGATTTCTCTTTGAAAACTATGATTTTTAAAAAACAAAATCCTTATTTTTAAGCTTTTAATTCAAGAGAAATTTCAAGTTGATCAATTTAAGTATTTTCGTCAATTGCTGGTAAACGTCGATGAATGGAAGCTCGGGGTCAATGTCGAAGGTTGTTTGCGGTTTACTGATCATCACAAAAATGATCGTTTAATTTGTAAATTGATGAGGAGTTTGGGCGAGGTTAAATTAGGTTTTAAGACCCTGTTTGACTCGTCGAGGTTTGAGAAAAGGATTCGCTGTCGTGGGTGATCTATCGGAGATCGCACCCTGGTAAAAACAAACATGGGTCTCTGACGAACATTTGGGTGAGAGGGTAGAACTTCAGATGGCCGGAGGTGGTCACGCGGGAGGTTTCTAAATGATCGGTTTGTTTCAGATGAGTGCGAGATGGCTCGTTTTTTGATTCTCTGATGAATTCATAAGTTCAGGTGGTCTGGAAGGTACAGGGTGGCGACTTCAACTGGATGGCGTACTCGACGATGATCGAAGCATCGCTGGCCAAGTGTGCACGTGTACACATGAAAAATGTGTATCTGCGATTTTTGAAAAATTGGGGAGGAAGGCATAGGCTCGGGTCGAAATCGAAGAAAATTGGGAAGATACACGGGGAAGAAGAGATGTGGGATTCCTAGAAGTTAATCTCGGGTATTCAAGCATATGGCTCGGGTTTAGCTGAAATAAAAATATGCAAGTTTTTATTCAAAAAAAACAGCAAGTTTGAATTAAATTCTTGAATAGTTCTCTTATATTTTACCTAAGTTGGACATAGTGAAGGATTTTGAAACAAATTATTTAAAAATTAATTATGTTTTAAAGTGTTTTAAATTGATATAACCTTTATTTTCAAAAGTTATTTTTTAATAAACTTAATGTTGTCATTAAGGAGTTAATCGAGAAGTTCAAATGTTTTATTTAATTAACTCAAAGATCTATGTTGATTTAGGGATAAATAAAGATATATAGTTTATCTTTTAAAATAATTAAGGTCTTGAGTAATTTTTTTATGAATTTAAAAGATGATGATAATTACTTAATTAATTAATGGTTGATTAATTTATGTAATAAGTTAAAGAATAATTGATAATTAATTAATGTGATTAATTAATCAAGGTGATTAATTTAATTATGCGATTAAAGGTTAATTAATAAAACATTAAAGAATAATTAAATTAATTTAAAGATTTGCAATTAATTAATTAAAGGATAATTAAATAATTTAAGGTTAATTATTTAATTAATTAAAGTTCGTTTTATTTATAAATCAAGGTTGATTAATTGATGATTGAAGGTTAATTATTTTATAAAGGTAATTAAGGAATGACAATTAATTAAGGAGTAATTAATTAATTTAATTAATTAAGGATAATTAATTAAATGGTAATTAATTAAAGGTTCATTAATTAATTAAGAATAAATCATTAGGGGTTAATTATTTAATGATTAAGGATTGATTGGATTGATTAATTATTAAAGTTGATTTATTTATAGTTAAGGGTTAATTAATTATGTAATTAACTTAAAGTTTAATTTAATTAATGCAATTAATTAATGACTAATTAATTAATGTAGGGTAATTAATTAAGATGGATAATTAAGGATTAATTTATTAATTAATTAATTAATGCTAAATAATTTGTAATCAATGAATCAGGATTGAGTAATTAATTCATGAGTAATTAACTAAAATTAAATTAATTTAGGATTAAATAATTAATTAATCCTGTTTATAAATGATTATTGAATGCTTGGATTGCTTATGAATGTTTGTATTGTATGAAATGCCTTGAATTGCTTGTTATCTCTGGATTGTAATATTCTGTTCTGTGAATTGTGTTGTGTGCAATTTATTTATTTATTCAATTTACCCGTGATACATTTATCTGTGAATTTGTGAATAAAGGTAAGCATTATAGATTATACCGCTTATCGATATTGATGTGCTTTAATCTGTGATGTGATGATTGATGTTGTTGCACTATTGTGTAAAACCCCTGGTCTACACCATACACACATGACTATGGATTGCACGAGGAAATTGGTTAAGTCACAGATCTTTAAATGGTTTTAAAAGATAAGTTTTTAATCCAAATGGTTTTGGAAATGGAATTGGGTTTAATATGAAAAGTTTTTGAATAGGAATTTCAAACATAAAAGTTATTTTGAATAACTTAATAAAATTTTGAAATTTAAATAGTTTGATTCGAATTTAAATTCAAGAATTGAAATTGAATTCTATGAGGGCTATGGTTTAAAATGGTTATATAAGTTATAATATGTTTATATGAGTTTCAAACCATTTCAAAAGTATTGTTCTTGGAAATCTAAATTTAACCCAAGATTTAAAGGCTTTAACTCATGCAGATGTAATCCTATTTTTCCAAAACGAAAACTGTTTGTTTTTAATTAATAATAGCTTTCATATAAAGGAAGGTTTTCCAAGTTGTATTGAAAAGATTTCAAGTTTTGAAATGGAATTGTTTTGAGAGCTATAAATGAATCATTGTGGAAGATTGTTGAACTTTGTTTTGAAATCGAAGGGGATTTTAAATGGTGTATCTTTTATACATATAAAAGATTTGAAATTGGAGTTGTTTTGAAGATTATGAATGAATCTTTGGAAATTATTTGAAAGCTATGAATTGAATCTTTGATTTAAAGATTGGATGAGTTAATCCAATTTGAAATGGAGTTGTTTTGAAAACTATGAATTAATCTTTGTGAAAGATGGGTGAACTTAAAAATTAAATCTTTTTGTTTAAAAATTTGGAAATGGTAATTGGTTTAAACCATTTGAAGAAAGATTTTTGGGTAATAAATTGTGACTCAACTGAAATCCCAATATCCATATGTTTTTAAATATTGCACGCATTATTTGGTTTAGCCAGGAGAGGATCTTGTGTCATATAACCCAATTCGAATAATGATACAATGTTATGGATAGCATTTAAAGACCGGTGGTGAAGACCGTGATATTTTCGAGAATGAAAGGATAACCCGTCGAATGACCCTGCATCGTTTAGCGCCCGGTATAGAGATCTCCATATGTGATGGAGAGTCCGATCTGGATTGGGAATTCCCAGAGTGCAAGGGCTTCTTTGGAAGTGCCTTCGGTTCTGTTTGAACCCGAAACAGACTTGTATGGATGTGTGTCTGACATTACAATTTGAGATGTAAAGCTGGTTTCTATCAAATACATTTTTGTTTGGTGGCGGAGATTTATTCTCTTAGCTTAACACCCTTCTTTGAGACGTACGAGCTCAGAGGTAATGTAGTTGATGGTTACTAGTGATACATTCCCAATTTGGTAATGTGGCATACGAAGTGTTGCTGATCATTTGTCGATCAAAGAATGGCTTTGTGAAAAAGTGTAGCTTTGTGGATGAGACTGCATGAGGACCTCTCTCCCCGGAAATGGTCGAAACAGGAAAGATGCGACAAGGTTGCAGGGGTCGCGCCCCTAGGGTATGTCCATTCCTTTTGGAAAAGGGTGGTATCATGGTATGGAGCCCGGATACTTAACTCATGTGGACACTGAATATTTATTACTGTGTGATGTTGCTTTGTGGTTGAGGATCCTCGGATAAAGATCGCAAACGACGGGGGCTGACATATCTTAGGTTTTACTCCCGGGAAGGGAGTAAACCGACCTTGTGTTGGCCGAGAGCTGGGAAAGTTCTCGGGGCGTCCCTCCAGAGGCGTATCCATGTGGCAATGGGGAGTTCCTTGGCCTGACCATTTGTTGGAAAATCCAATCTCCAATATGCGCCTTGTACGGTTTTAGTTGTATAACCTACCATGGAATATGGCAGTAACCTGCTATTGAACATGGTAGCTATAGTAGCATACAATAATGGTTGTATGTTGGCTAAGATTAATATTATACTTTCGAAAGGTTTTCTACACTATGCACTAATAATAATATCAAAATGGTTTTCATGTATCAAGCATTTTTGACTATCATAAGGAGAAATCTCTTAAATTCTGCGTTTGCATGGTGTATGTGGCAGGAGGCCTTATTGTAGTTTCATTTTCCAAAAAGCATTGCAGATTTCAACTTTAAAATCTTTCGTTGTTTGTTTTAAAGATAAACTGTTTTTGTTTGCTCATACCAGTCCCATGACTGACTAAGAGTTTATTATTCCCTTCCTAAACTCTGGGTGCCGATAATTTTCCACACGAGCAGTCTAGAGTTGGGTTTTTCAGATAATAGAATAGTAAGGGTAGATTCGGCAGCTTCTAGTCTTTGGAAATCTTCTTTAGTCTTTGTATGACTGACCTTGCTTGGTACAACTTGATTGGGAGTTCGAGCTATTTCTGGATTGGTACTTTGGAGATAAAAATTGCTGATTTTGGTTTGGAGTTGCAGATTTTGGATTCACTCTTTATCGAAGTTCATATTCAAGTTATCTCTTCCATTGTTATCATATTCCGTTGTGTATATTTATCTATGATATTGTTATATCATATTGTATTAGATATTGTATTCATTGTTGTATCAATGATATATTATTCATTTCTTCCACTGTGTTGTTGTACTTAATGTGTTATAAGCTTCGACGAACCAGATTCGACGTTTGAATTTGCGGCATTTGAATATAGGTGATGTATTCGGTGCCGATTTTCGAAGGTCGAGTCAGGATCATTAGAAATGTAGATTGGGATTTGTATATTACAATGCCATAGAAATCAGAATCCACATTCCATGCTAATAACTATTACAATGTTATAATATAAGATTTATTATAATTAATTACACCACACCACAAAAAAGTTAAAATTTCATATGCGCAACCCCAACCAAAGAGGAAGAAAATGAGGGTACAGGAATTACCTTCATTGGAAGAGACGGGGATGAAAGATCGGCAGCCCAGAATCGAAACTAACAATAGAACAAATGGCCAAAATAGAAGTAGTACTCGAAGATGGCCCAGAAACAGCCCCAACACCAGACAGCTTAGAAACTCTACCATTCCAGCGGCTACCTTAGATGGCCACGCGCTAGAAACAATCAACTTCATAGCCTCGAGCTCGAAAACCCAAAGAGATCTAACTGAAGCGATGGGCAAGGAAGGGAAATCAGCGTTATCGAAATTCGCCATCGATGCTTGAGGATGGGCGAAGAAACCAAGATTGAAAGCAGATGTTGAGAGCTTGAGATGAGCTCGCGATTCAAAAACTCATGCAATTTTCATGTTGAATCTTGAAAACACCCTTCGATGAATCGATTTCGAGTGAAGGGGAGAGGCGCGGTATAAGAAGAGCAAAATTAAATCCAGGAGGCTAGCAAAAAGGAGGAAGGGGAGAAGAGATATTAGGAAAGGAGAAAAAGAAGGGTGTGCGGCCATTCATCTCCAAAGATAATGAGGTGGCCTGCGTGGAAGGAAAAGAGAATGGTAATGGAAGGAACAGATAATGCATACGGGAAAAGGGAGGATAATGAATGAAGCAGAGAGATGGAATAGAAATGAACAAAAATTGTTACGTTTGATTTCATAAACATGGAGGTAAAAATTCAAAGATTGTTCCATTGTCCAAATTTAAGGGTGCTTTTGTGCTTTTGAAATCAACCTCAATAATCATAATATAGTGTGTGTATACACACACACACATATATATATTCGTTTTTATCTTTATATTCATGTACTTATAAGTAAATATCTGTTTGGTTATAAAGTTGTTTTATGTAATTCTGAGGTGCATTAAGTGCATTTAAAGTGCATTAAGTGCATTTAAAGTGCATTAAAAGTGTATTTAATATGTATTTAATGTGTATTCAAAATGTAATCTAAACTTTTGTTTATGGCCGTTAGTATGTATAATATGAATTGTCATTTGTTACCAATTATACTTTTTCAAGGATCTCTTTATTTGGAGTTGGAATCCTAAAATTTAAATTGCAATTTAATTTACAAGTATTATATTGATGGACAGAAATTTTGATATTTTATAGCACAATTGTATGATTCTGCATATATGTAAATAAATGTGTAAATTATATCATTTATAAACACCACTGCGTTACATATTCAAATACACACATACACATACACACATATATATATAGACATATGGACAATACTTATGTATATGGAGCGATTGTACACTATGATTGCTATATGTGCACATACACACATGTATATATGATACACATGTTAATTTTATTGATTCCCTTATTACGTCAAAATCAAAACATAACTTATGAATAAAATAAAATAATGATTTTATTTAAATGAAAATTTAGATAAGATCTAAATTAATTTAGATTTCATAGGCCTACTAAAAATCCAATAAAGGAAATTTTTGAAATTTACCCTTTAGCTCTACTGCAGCTAACAAAATTCCTTCATTGATAAGTGTTAAGGATCATTTAGTAGTTGAAGAGATAATTGATGAATGCATATATTTTGATCATACCTTAAAGGAACAGGATTTGGTAGTTTACACTGATGCTTATGGGATAGGGTTAGGAGTTTAATTAATGCAAACCGAATGAGTAGTAGCGATGCCTCTCGATAGTTTAGACCGCATGTGGTTCGCTATCCAACTTATAACTTAAAGTTGATAGCAGTTACCATCGCATTGAAGGTTTGGAGACTTTATTTATGGCGAGAACCATTTGAGTTATATACGAACCATAAGTGCTTAAGTATATATTCTTTTAAAAGGATTTGAATATGAGACAATATACCTGGATAGATTTACTAGTGGCATTTGACTTTGATATAGAGGATACACTATAAAAGAGGAACAGGGTTGCATATGCTTTGAATAGAAAGAAGAAGAATGGGGTGTTAGCCATGCTGTAAGGTTTGCGATTTTCGACGCACGAAGGTCGACATTAATACGTCCACTGTATCAACTGCCGAGCAATCGAATGCCGGAAAACCGAACCGTTAGGGTTAAAGAAGAGGTAGAAGATAGAAGAAGAAAGAAAGAAAAAGCAACAGAAACAATATCAGAATCTCACAGTCGCAGCGGAACAACATATAATAGATAAATGAATATCTTTAAAACAAAGAACTATATCAGTTATTACATTATATCATCATTACATTTTATTAACAGAGTTTACAACAACAAACGGCGAAAAAGAAATACTATATAATAATTGATACGCCAAGCCATCCAGCTTGCCTCCAGATCTCTACAGCAACTCCTGAATTCCAGAATGACCTGATAACCCGACTCTTGACTTCCCGTGTGGAAATTGGTGGGCACCTAGAGTTTAGGAAGGGAACAATAAACTCCATGTCAATCATGGGACTGATGTGAGAACTTAAAACAGTTTATCTTTTAAAAACAAATAAATAAATATTTCTAAATAGATTCGCAATGCTTTTAGAAAATGAGACTACCGTAAGGCCTCCCGCACACACACACACAATGCAAACGCAGAATCGGAGGAGATTTCTCTTTGTGTAATCAAACATGCTTGATACGAGAAATTTTCTTTGATATTATTACTATAAGTGCAAAGTGTAGGAAAAAAATTCGAAAGTAATGATATAAATCTTAGCCAACATAGACATTCCGAACTATGCCTACTATAGCTACCATCTAAACAGTGGTGACCACCATAAGTAAATGGCAGGTTCTACAACTAAAACCGTACAGGGTTTCATATTGGAGTTTGGATTTCCAACAAATAGTCAGGCCAAGGAACTTCCCATTGCCACATAGGTACGCCTCTGGAAAGATGCCCGGAGAACCTAACCGGATCTCTGCCAACACAAGGCCGGGTTGCCCCTAACTGGGTAACTACTGACATGAATATGTCATCCCCCGGTCGCAACCGACCTAAACCCCGGGATTCACCAACAACCACAAAGTAATAAGTTTGCAGCAACAACATAGGTTAAGCATCAGGGCCCCATACCATAATACCATCTCTATCCAGAGAGAAATGACATACACTAAGGGGGCGCTATCCCCTAATAACCTTGCCGCATCTTTCCTGTTTTGACCATTATCGGGGTGTGAGGTCCGACGAAGTCTCGTCCACAAAGCTACGCTTTATACAAAAGCTACGTTTTGATCAACAAATGCTCAACAGCACTTCGTACGCCACATTACCAATTTGGGAATATATCACTAGTAACCATCAACTGCATAACCTCTGAGCTCGTACGTCTCAGAGAAGGGTGTTAAGCTAAGAGAATAAATTCTCCGCCACCAACAGAAAAATATTTGATAGAAACCAGCTTTACATCTCAAATTGTAATGTCAGACACACATTTATACAAGTCCGTTCCGGGATCGAACGGAACCGAAGGCACTTCCAAAGAAGCCCTTGCAATCCAGATATTCACTAATCATGTCCGGAATTCCCATCACAAAGGGTGATAAAATTCTATATCGAAGATCAGCCGATGCAGAAACATTCGACGGTAATCCTTCCGTTTTCATAAATATCCGGTCTTCAACACCGGTCTTCAAATGCTATCCATTACAACATATCACTTATTCGGAATGGGATTTATGACACAAAGGTCCTCTCTCGGCTAAACCTAATAACGAGCGCTTATTTTCAAAAATAAGTGTAGCATTCAAATTTCAAGCAATTCACAACAAATACCCATTTAAAGGTAAATATTGATAGTCGGTTCTTTAACTATCAAGGCCAACAATCAAATATCCAGCACCATAACAATCACTAGGCCCTTTTTATTAATTTTCCAAAAATTAAATAACTTTCCAGATATTCACTTCAATTTATCTTTAAAAAGATATATTCTCTAAACCATTTCAATTTCCATATTGGAAAAACATTTCCAAATACTTATTCATTTTCAATTTATCTTTAAAAGATAAAAACCCAAAACATTTCACTTCATATTGGAAAACATTTCCATACTTATTTAAAATAAGTAATTCACAAATCTATTTATTTTCAATACTTAGAAAATATCCATTATACTTAAAACACGATTAAGCATATATTTTATTCCTTTAAGGAAAACTTTTTTTTAAACACATTTATTTGGGTCAAAACGAATGTTGCGTATTTACGACAACCCAACATCACTAGTATATAGATTCAAAATTTAGATAGATATATAAATCCCAATACTATACAAAAACATTTTTCTTTCGAAAATCATTTACTATAACAACAGTGTTATAGTCCACCATTTCCTTATTTCTCGAAAACGTCTATTTCAACAATGAATGTTAAAATCTATGGTTTCGATACTTAACACATTTTAAAACAACTTCAAATCATTTTAATTCTATTTAAAAGATCACTTCCTAAAACATTTCTTTAACATATCATTCACCGTCCAAAATCGTGTATATAAATCATTTACCAAATTCAACACTTCTACATATTCAATTAAAGGATTATCCTGGGACGACCCGACTTCCTATCTCCAGGAAATCGTATCATCTTGAAGAAAGAAAGGGATAAAAGAAGAAAAGAAAGAGAAAGAAGCACATAAACAACATCAGAGAACTCACAACGGAACGAATGAAATATAATATACCACATAAAATATTACATAGTACCTATTACATCAGAGTACATAACTTAAACAACAGATAATAGACAGTTATAAACTTCTGTCTAACTATATAACTCAAGTATACAAGATACAGACACAACATAAACAGCGGAATCATAATATATCTACACGTGGAAGCCTCCTGCTCTATATCTCCTCCAAAAGTTCGCCAAGCTAACCTGAACCACTTGACTATTCATACATAATATGAGTACCCAAGAGTTTAATAAAACAGAAAATAAACACTCGAGTCAGACAGGGGTCTGGTGTGAGTAAACGGGTTAACATTGCTTAACTTTGGAAAAACCTTTGAAAAGAAAAGGTATCACGTAAGACCTCCCACACATAAACATGGAAAAGTTTTTCGCTTACGCTAACCAAAACATTTGATAGGAAATCCAGTGATATTATAACAGTGTCTAGGGTTTTCAAGTAAATAAGAAATAGCCGAAATTGTTACATCTATTAAATTCCAGCTACTAGCCACAAAAGTGGGTAATACAATCAAAACCGTAGGGTCTCGTAGGAAGAATGGGTTTCCATCAATGGCAGGGCTATTGGGGTACCGCCTGTCACAGTACGTGGCCTAGATCAACGTACCGAGGAGTACTCCCACTCCCCTGCAATACAAGGCCGGAACCATCCCTTACTGGACAGTCCCGAACAAGACCACCCCGTAGTTGGCTGACCAACCACACACTAAGCCGAAATAGAAAGGGACCTCTAGACAGGGGTAAATCTCACTCTCAAGTGGGGGCTACCCACGAAGCCTTGCTGCACCTCCCCTGTTTTAGCCATTCCCGGTTGATGAGGCTTGAGGTTACGATTATCTTTATAGAACACATCTATCTTAGAATGCTCATCGTCCACCTGACGATGTGTCGAAAGCATTCAATCTATACAAGTTCATTCTGGGTTCGAACGAAACCAAAGGCACTATCTCGTTGCACTCATTATTGGAATCACCCTCAGAGTCAACGACCATAGCTCTTACACTCTGATTCGCCATCACGAATATATAAGCACTATTCCGTCAAACTCATTACGGAATCACCCACAGAGTTATACTGACGTATAGCCCTTACACCTCGAGTCTTCACTTGCTCCACTTGGATTAACGACCTAACGTTTAATTGGAATCGATGTGGTTTTCGGATTCCAAATATGGAAACCCGATCCCGGTCTCACCGAAACCAAACGCCATTTTAATGTCCAAGTTATACTTAAGGGTTTAAACAGTTTAACTTATATTCAGGATGATATAAACAGATAGATGAATCATATTATCACAATAGATAATTCATAACAACATTCATCTCCACAAAGCAGCATATCACATAACTCATAGATATCCAAATCATCCAGTATCAACCAATCACCCAATATCATTCAACATCCAATATCAACCATCCAAGATCAATCATTCATCCATAACAGAATTGATTAACTCTTAATCACTTGGATTACTTAAATCCTTCTTCATTATTTATTATTCTAAATAAAATAAATTAATCATCTCTAATGATTTTCCTTAATTAATCTTCCTTGATTAATCATCTTTTAATTACATTCAAGTAATTTTCCTTAACCATATTCAGTAATTATCCTTTAATTACCATCATTAATTACAATAATTAATGATCCTTTATTAATTAATTAACTATAATTAATTACATTAATCCTCAATTAATTACAATTAATTAATCATACTTTAATTAATTGCTTTTATTAATCATCCTTGATTAATTTCATTAATTACATTAACTAATGATCCTTATTAATTAATTATTCCTTTAATTAATTAAATAATTAACTTGTAATTAATCATCTCATTAATTCATAAACAGTAATTAACAATTTTTAATTACTTATCTTAATTAATTAACTTCTTAATTAATTAACTTCTAAATTAATTATATTAATCCTTGATTAATTAATCCAATTAATTAATCTTTAATTACTTCATTAAGTAATTATTATTCAATTTAAATTAATAAATAAATCCTTAATTAATTACTTTATTAATTAATTACAATTATAATTAATTACACTTAGTAATTAATCTTAAGTTAAACTCATTCATTAATTACTTAATCACATTAATTAATTAACTAAAATAATTAAGTAATTAACTCTTAATTACTTTCTTAATTAATTACCTTACAACCAATTAATTCCATCATCAAACAGTCCTCCGTTCTTTAAATAAATTAATTACTTCATAATTGATTAACTTCAAAACAATTAAATTAATCAATTCTTTAATTGATAACAACAAGTCATTACCCATTAATCACCTCCAACTTAATTACTCCCATGAGTATTTTCCATTAATTACTTCCATGAGTAATTACCTTCTTAATTTACATTCAATTAGTAATCATTAATTACTTCATAATTAATTACACTTAATTAATCATAATTAAGTGATTATTTAAAATTAAATATATAATTAACTAATTATTTAAAATTAATTAAACATTAATTAATTAACAACTTATTTTTAAAAAGAATCCTTAATTAATTAAGAAAATATTATTCTTAATTAAATCTCTTTACTTATTAATAATCACAATCATTACGTAATTTTAAGTTCAAAACAATAATAATTTAATCTTATTTATCTTCATAGATAAATTATTTGAAATCAATCAAATTTACTAACTTAAAAACAAATTCCCATTTGGTTTTCAAAATTATAACAATAACCTTATTTTGAAAATAAGGAATTTAGAAATCAATTTGAAATTTAAAACTCTTTAATTATCTAGTGTTAAACTTGATTCAATATTAAATTCAAAACATTCCCTTTTAAATTTAAAAATTCAAATTTAATTTAATTAATTATTTTCAAAAGAAAACATTTTAACAATTTAAATTTTAAAACAAACTCAATTAATACTTTTTTTTAAAAAAAGTTTGATTAATATTTACTTCATAGAACTAACTTGATTTTATAAATTTTCTTCCTCTTATAAAACTTAAGCATTGATTTCATTTATTTCTACAATTAGTAAAATCTTCACTTTAACTCTGCACAGTACTTAACTAAAGAGCACACAACTGCAAATACTCAGGTACAAACCCTTATTTACCTGAGCATGCCCCGAAGACAACCCCAGCTATCTCCACTTCGAGTTGAAATCATGAAAACGCAGAAGTTACCAGAGTTCCAACTCGTCTTCCCCATCGCATAATTTCCATTGCACCACCGTATACACGTGCACCTTGCACAACACCCACGGCAGGCGAAGTTCGCGATCGCCCACGATCATCCAAATACATACGAACACAAAACCAAATCCAAATTCCAGAATCCACTCACGGATCAAAATTTGATCCTCAGCTTGAAAATGCAGAAACAACACGAACCCAACATCCAATCACCGCCACAATTCTTGACACCGCTACACCTCGCCGTCCTCGCCATAGAATCCTACATCCATGAACTTCGATAACTCCTAACGCCAACGAACTCGATCAACAAACCCAGTCGTAATGTCACGAAAATCTAACCGAACTACAATGCAAGCCTAAACCCTATTTACTTCAGTTCCCTTCAATCCACTATTTGAAAAAAATATTTTGTATTTTTCCCATGATCTATAGCTTACATACAAACTTTGGTCAAAATCCTAGCTACCATCATCATCTGGATCTTCGGTAATTCACTAAGACCCAATTTACGAACAAACCCCAAATTCTCCCTAATTACACAACTAAAAATCATGATACAAGTATTAAAAATCATGATTTTCCCTTGCTATTCCAATCATGCAATCAAAATTAAAGATTAAGTTCATAAATTTTTAGCCCAAATTGATTTTTACTGTAATTTTTGAAACTTCTGAACTATTATTTCATTTTAAAAACTTCTAAACATTTTTAGATGAAAAGTCATATGATTACAAACAACTTCTCTTCACATATCAAGATCTAATATTGTTTGGATTAAAAGATTTTGAATTTTCTTTTAACAGATCATTTACAGTAGTTCAACAGAAATCATACTGGCATGTATACAAACAAACAAGCTCTTACAACATATAGGTACCAATCCATATAAATTCAAGCTATAGGATTTTAATACAAGTAAATAACAACACGTGCATGACAGTAAAATAAGATTCAACTATTTTTAAAAAAAAATATTTACTCACCTTTTATAATATGCAGAGCAGAGCAATTTTTGTGAATTTCTTCTTCCAGGTTTGAACATCTTATCTGAAAAATGGCTTTGATTTTTCTTTTAGTTGAAAATCCTTTTGCATGCTTTAATTTGTTGTATTAAACTTGCTGTTGAAACTGATTCTTCATTTGAATATGCAGATTTCCAGTTTGCAGATTGTAAATTTGCAGTTTGCTCTTTCATATTTTAATTTTGATTTCAGATTTGCTCTTTGTTTTACAGATTCGAAATTTTCAGATTTTAGTTAAGAAGAAGACAATGTTTGGGGAAAGAAAAGAATTTGTAATGAGGAATGAAAATGTTTGTAAATAAAACTAGTTTCCTTCTAAAAATTTTTTTATTAAAAATTAAGATAAAAACATTGCCACATGTTGGCTTAAGAATAACATTTGTCATCAATTTGTAAATTTTTCTTACAAGTGTTATTAAGGTGATTATTATGTTTACACATGTTCTTAACATTTTTAATAAATTCTTATTTAATTTAAATGTAATTATAAACTTACATAATTAAGTTACTTTGTTAATAAATGCTTACTTATGTATTTATATGTATTTATGAAATGTTTATACACATGAGTGAAATGTTTTTATGAAAATAAGCCTTTTGAATTTTAGTAAATACAAATGTGACATCTTTGTAATTCTTTATTTAATAATAGCTTACTTTTTAAAGAAAATATTCTAATACTAATAAAAATGCAAATAATTCTTATATATGTATTTAAAATCTAAAACATTTATACATATGCATTTATAACCATTTTAATTTGAACGTTTTAAAGAAAACGAAAATAAAACATTGATAAATTTCGTTTATAAACTATCATATTTAAAATAAATAATTATCTTATATTTGGAAAACAAATTGTATTAATCTTTGAATTAAGTTTTGAAAATATAATTTGTAAACAAAGCTTTAAATTACAATATTCATTCATATATAAATTATTAATGGATTAAAATTAAATTTCAAAACAATATCAAACTATAACATATACATACATATATGTTACAAATTTGAAAATTCAACTTTATTTAAAACAATAGATCTCCTATTCATATAATATATCAAATGTACATTATATAAATAGAATAAAATCTGATTAGCTTTGAAAAACAATTCTTATCAAATTTAAATTGTCAGAATGATATTGATTACCATTAACAGATTAAATATTTATTAACCTTTAAAAGATTAAATTCACAAATTTTAAATTAAAATTATAAAGAAAATTATCAAATCAATTAAATTAGCAATGCAGATTATTAAATTTATATTGCCCAAAATTCCGGGTCGTTACAATCATCCCTCCCTAAAAGAATTTCGTCCCCGAAATTTAAAAGCAAAGGTAATTTAATAACCCAGCAAAGATTTCAATTTCAATCAACAAAGCATTCCTATCATCCAGTAACTATCATCCATAGCAATCAAATAACAAACAAACTTAACTAATTATTCTGACACAAATCAGAATAAATCCTACTAACACTATCTCGAGTTTCCCAAGTATAAATCACTGGGAGACTCGCTCTCAAAAGCCAACAAACTAACTACACTACCAAAATCCAGAGCTCCTCTCATCTCTAGATCCAAAATCTGAACAGAACATCAGACTATACCCAAGTCCAGCTCAACTTTTAAAACCAACTAAACTGTAGATTCAACAACCAATCGATGAATCATACACGCATTCCCTCAGAGATACGTGATACACAATGAATTCCAGCTATCCAAACTGGCAATTCAATCTTATCCTATCAAAAACACAGATAAGAAATCTTCAAATGCCTCAGCACTAACCAACCAATCTTATCAATTTCAGCTCTCTTAACCAGAGAAAATCTATCAACAATGAAGTCTCCAACTTCAAATTCCAAAACTCCTTATCTCATATCTGTAACTCAACAGACAATCCAGGGCTGCCAAGCTTCTTCCTGATCATCTCAACCAATGATGATACTTCCAGAAACTAAACCAAAACAAAGCAGTCTATGGATGCTATTCAACAGAAAAGTCTTTCAAAATCCATCGAAATTCAGAACACATGCTCTACTCTAAAGCAATAGAAATCTGAGCTTGCTTCCTTACTTGCACAGCTGCTACCTTGTTTCCGCTGCACAACTCTGATTCTAAAATAGATGAGAATACTGCTGATGAACACGAATACAAACTTATCCAATATATCCGGAAAACTTTGTTCATCAAATCCATAAAAATCTGAGTGACACATCAGACTTGGTCACACATCCTCAAACAGAATCCTATTCCAAAAGCTATATTGGTTCAATTCCAATTCCAAAAATAATTCTGAGCTGCTATACCAACTCTCCTTACTCCATGAACCATCCAACTTCCAGGCTAACTACCAACATCGCTTCTAGAACCAAAACAATATGGAACTCAACTCCAGATGTAGACAAACTTCAGAAGCTCCTACTTCCATATGAGAATTCTCAGTCTCAACACAAATCACCCAAGATAAATTCCAAACTAATCGCAAGTCACTTTTGCGATCCAACCTAATTCGAATTCCAAAAAAAAACTGTCCTCTCTTTACCAATTAAAACAGCTTAAACTTCTCCAAACAAAGCTAACCCTTCAAGATAACTTCCACCAACTGCCCAAGCTGCTGCTAGAAGAAACACCAAGATTTCTGAACCATCGGAGAAACAAGCCACACAGCTGCTTCTAAACTCTACCTCGATGATACAGCAAAGCTAAAAGATCTCCTTGACAGCACACCGAACACTTCAAGCGGAAACTGCTACCATAGCTAACCAAAAACTTCTAATCCTAAGGCTTCTCAACTCCAAAATCATCCTCAAACCACACAAAAGACCTTCGAGATGGCAGATAACCCTTCAAGAACTCGGACTCCAAACCAAGCATTCATATCTCGCTTTCCTTAGGGAATAACAAATGAGACCATGCCAAAGCAAATAACTTATAGACCTTAGTCTCATATTCCAAAACAGCCAAACTCCTTGCTGAAGATCCAAACAACTTCTACACAAACGAGTCTTCCCTGCAGCACGTAAAGACTGCTCCTCAACCACTTCTAAAACTGTTTCAGAGAAAACACCTTCAGAAAATATCCAAGGATACTGCATCTCATCACGTAGTTACCAAGATATCATTACTTATTTCTGCACTTCCGACAAATCCAAACACTAGAAAAATTCGCTTACCCGAGCGAAATCCAAACTTACACTCCAAACATGTACTCCGAATCTTCAAAAGATTTCCTTCGGATATCAGAGAAATCCTTACTCCAAACTACAAATCTTACTCGAGACGATATTAGGTCTACAGTCTCAACAAATACACTTCCAACCTCAAACATATGGAACCTCTTCCATCAGTGGTAGTCGTGTTACACACACACACCACTACTCCATCTACGTCTATAACTTATGTTGGAAAATCCGAACAGATAACCCAACAGATCAGGTAGATATATATATATATATAAATTACACGTACGCTCTCTCAAGAAAGACACCACTACAGAGCCTAGGTATTCACTTAACCTAACGCTCACTACAGAAAGACACACTTCAGAGCCTAGATATTCACTCAGCCTAATGCTCCTTAAAGAAAGATACACTTCAGAGCCTAAGTATTCACTCATCCTAATGCTCTGATACCAAATGAGACGACCCGACTTCCTATCTCTAGGAAATCGTATCATCTTGAAGAAAGAAAGGGATAGAAGAAGAAAAGAAAGAGAAAGAAGAACACAAACAACATCAGAGAACTCACAGCAGAACGAATGAAATATAATATACCACATAAAATATTACATAGTACCTATTACATCAGAGTACATAACTTAAACAACAGATAATAGACAGTTATAAACTTCTGTCTAACTATACAACTCAAATATACAAGATATAGACACAACATACACAGCGGAATCATAATATATCTACACGTGGAAGCCTCCTGCTCCATATCTCCTCCAAAAGTTCGTCAAGCTAACCTGAACCACTTGACTACTCATACATAATATGAGTACCCAAGAGTTTAATAAAACAGAAAATAAACACTCGAGTCAGACAGGGGTCTGGTGTGAGTAAACGGGTTAAAATTGCTTAACTTTGGAAAAACCTTTGAAAAGAAAAGGTATCACGTAAGACCTCCCACACATAAACATGGAAAAGTTTTCCCTTACGCTAACCAAAACATTTGATAGGAAATCCAGTGATATTATAATAGTGTCTAGGGTTTTCAAGTAAATAAGAAATAGCCGAAATTGTTACATCTATTAAATTCCAGCTACTAGCCACAAAAGTGGGTAATACAATCAAAACCTTAGGGTCTCGTAGGAAGAATGGGTTTCCATCAATGGCAGGGCTATTGGGGTACCGCCTGTCACAGTACGTGGCCTAGATCAACGTACCGAGGAGTACTCCCACTCCCCTGCAACACAAGGCCGGAACCATCCCTTACTGGACAGTCCCGAATAAGACCACCCCGTAGTTGGCGCGACCAACCACACACTAAGCCGAAATAGAAAGGGACCTCTAGACAGGGGTAAATCTCACTCCCAAGTGGGGGCTACCCACGAAGCCTTGCTGCACCTCCCCTGTTTTAGCCATTCCCGGTTGATGAGGCTTGAGGTTACGGTTATCTTTATAGAACACATCTATCTTAGAATGCTCATCGTCCACCTGACGATGTGCTGAAAGCATTCAATCCATACAAGTTCATTCCGGGTTCGAACGAAACCGAAGGCACTATCTCGTTGCACTCATTATTGGAATCACCCTCAGAGTCAACGACCATAGCTCTTACACTCTGATTCGCCATCTCGAATCTATAAGCACTATTCCATCAAACTCATTACGGAATCACCCACAGAGTTATACTGACGTATAGCCCTTACACCTCGAGTCTTCACTTGCTCCACTTGGATTAACGACCTAACGTTTAATTGGAATCGATGTGGTTTTCGGATTCCAAATATGGAAACCCGATCCCGGTCTCACCGAAACCAAACGCCATTTTAATGTCCAAGTTATACTTAAGGGTTTAAACAGTTTAACTTATATTCAGGATGATATAAACAGATAGATGAATCATATTATCACAATAGATAATTCATAACAACATTCATCTCCACAAAGCAGCATATCACATAACTCATAGATATCCAAATCATCCAGTATCAACCAATCACCCAATATCATTCAACATCCAATATCAACCATCCAAGATCAATCATTCATCGATAACAGAATTGATTAACTCTTAATCACTTGGATTACTTAAATCCTTCTTCATTATTTATTATTCTAAATAAAATAAATTAATCATCTCTAATGATTTTCCTTAATTAATCTTCCTTGATTAATTATCTTTTAATTACATTCAAGTAATTATCCTTAACCATATTCAGTAATTATCCTTTAATTACCATCATTAATTACAATAATTAATGATCCTTTATTAATTAATTAACTATAATTAGTTACATTAATCCTCAATTAATTACAATTAATTAATCATACTTTAATTAATTACTTTTATTAGTCAACCTTGATTAATTTCATTAATTACATTAACTAATGATCCTTATTAATTAATTATACCTTTAATTAATTAAATAATTAACTTGTAATTAATCATCTCGTTAATTCATAAACAGTAATTAACAATTTATAATTACTTATCTTAATTAATTAACTTCTACATTAATTATATTAATCCTTGATTAATTAATCCAATTAATTATTATCATTAAGTAATTATTATTCAACTTAAATTAATAAATAAATCCTTAATTAATTAATTTATTAATTAATTACAATTATAATTAATTACACTTAGTAATTAATCTTAAGTTAAACTCATTCATTAATTACTTAATCACATTAATTAATTAACTAAAATAATTAAGTAATTAACTCTTAATTACTTTCTTAATTAATTACCTTACAACCAATTAATTCCATCATCAAACAGTCCTTCATTCTTTAAATAAATTAATTACTTCATGATTGATTAACTTCAAAACAATTAAATTAATCAATTCTTTAATTGATAACAACAAGTGATTACCCATTAATCACCTCCAACTTAATTACTCCCATGAGTATTTTCCATTAATTACTTCCATGAGTAATTACCTTCTTAATTTACATTCAATTAGTAATCATTAATTACTTCATAATTAATTACACTTAATTAATCATAATTAAGTGATTATTTAAAATTAAATATATAATTAACTAATTATTTAAAATTAATTAATTAACAACTTATTTTTGAAAAGAATCCTTAATTAATTAAGAAAATATTATTCTTAATTAAATCTCTTTACTTATTAATAATCATAATCATTACGTAATTTTAAGTTCAAAACAATAATAATTTAATCTTATTTATCTTCATAGATAAATTATTTGAAATCAATCAAATTTACTAACTTAAAAACAAATTCCCATTTGGTTTTCAAAATTATAACAATAACCTTATTTTGAAAATAAGGAATTTAGAAATCAATTTGAAATTTAAAACTCTTTAATTATCTAATGTTAAACTTGATTCAATATTAAATTCAAAACATTCCCTTTTAAATTTAAAAATTCAAATTTAATTAAATTAATTATTTTCAAAAGAAAACATTTTAACAATTTAAATTTTAAAACAAACTCAATTAATACTTTTTTTTAAAACAAAGTTTGATTAATATTTACTTCATAGAACAAACTTGACTTTATAAATTTGCTTCCTCTTATAAAACTTAAGCATTGATTTCATTTATTTCTACAATTAGTAAAATCATCACTTTAACTCTGCACAGTACTTAACTAAAGAGCACACAACTGCAAATACTCAGGTACAAACCCTTATTTACCCGAGCATGCCCCGAAGACAACCCCAGCTATCTCCACTTCGAGTTGAAATCATGAAAACGCAGAAGTTACCCGAGTTCCAACTCGTCTTCCCCGTCGCATAATTTCCATTGCACCGCCGTATACACGTGCACCTTGCACAGCACCCACGGCCGGCGAAGTTCGCCGTGACCATCGCCCGCGATCATCCAAATACATACGAACACAAAACCAAATCCAAATTCCAGAATCCACTCACGGATCAAAATTTGATCCTCAGCTCGAAAATGCAGAAACAACACGAACCCAACATCCAATCACCGCCGCAATTCTTGACACCGCTACACCTCGCCATCCTCGCCATAGAATCCCACATCCATGAACTTCGATAACTCCTAACGCTAACGAACTGATCAACAAACCCGGTCGTAATGTCATGACAATCAAACCGAATTACAATGCAAGCCTAAACTCTATTTACTTCAATTCCCTTCAATCCACTATTAGAAAAAAATATTTTGTATTTTTCCCATGATCAATAGCTTACATACAAACTTCGGTCAAAATCCTAGCTACCATCATCATCTGGATCTTCGGTAATTCACTAAGACCCAATTTACGAACAAACCCCAAATTCTCCCTAATTACACAACTAAAAATCATGATACAAGTATTAAAAATCATGATTTTCCCTTGCTATTCCAATCATGCAATCAAAATTAAAGATTAAGTTCATAAATTTTTAGCCCAAATTGATTTTTACTGTTATTTTTGAAACTTCTGAACTATTATTTCATTTTAAAAGCTTCTAAACATTTTTAGATGAAAAGTCATATGATTACAAACAACTTCTCTTCACATATCAAGATCTAATATTGTTTGGATTAAAAGATTTTGAATTTTTTTTAACAGATCATTTACAGTAGTTCAACAGAAATCATATTGGCATGTATACAAACAAACAAGCTCTTACAACATATAGGTACCAATCCATATAAATTCAAGCTATAGGATTTTAATACAAGTAAATAACAACACGTGCATGACAGTAAAATAAGATTCAACTGTTTTCAAAAAAAAAAAAATTACTCACCTTTTATAATATGCAGAGCAGAGCAATTTTTGTGAATTTCTTCTTCCAGGTTTGAACATCTTATCTGAAAAATGGCTTTGATTTTTCTTTTAGTTGAAAATCCTTTTGCATGCTTTAATTTGTTGTATTAAACTTGCTGTTGAAACTGATTCTTCATTTGAATATGCAGATTTCCAGTTTGCAGATTGTAAATTTGCAGGTTGCTCTTTCATATTTTAATTTTGATTTCAGATTTGCTCTTTGTTTTACAGATTCGAAATTTTCAGATTTTAGTTAAGAAGAAGACAATGTTTGGGGAAAGAAAAGAATTTGTACCGAGGAATGAAAATGTTTGTAAATAAAACTAGTTTCCTTCTAAAAATTTTTTTTATTAAAAATTAAGATAAAAACATTGCCACATGTTGGCTTAAGAATAACATTTGTCATCAATTTGTAAATTTTTCGTACAAGTGTTATTAAGGTGATTATTATGTTTATACATGTTCTTAACATTTTTAATAAATTCTTATTTAATTTAAGTGTAATTATAAACTTACATAATTAAGTTACTTTGTTAATAAATGCTTACTTATGTATTTATATGTATTTATGAAATGTTTATACACATGAGTGAAATGTTTTTATGAAAATAAGCCTTTTGAATTTTAGTAAATACAAGTGTGACATCTTTGTAATTCTTTATTTAATAATAGCTTACTTTTTAAAGAAAATATTCTAATACTAATAAAAATGCAAATAATTCTTATATATGTATTTAAAATCTAAAACATTTATACATATGCATTTATAACCATTTTAATTTGAACATTTTAAAGAAAATGAAAACAAAACATTGATAAATTTCCTTTATAAACTATCATATTTAAAATAAATAATTATCTTATATTTGAAAAACAAATTGTATTAATCTTTGAATTAACTTTTGAAAATATAATTTCTAAACGAAGCTTTAAATTACAATATTCATTCTTATATAAATTATTAATGGATTAAAAGTAAATTTCAAAACAATATCAAACTATAACATATACATACATATATGTTACAAATTTGAAAATTCAACTTTATTTGAAACAAAAGATCTCCTATTCATAATATATCAGATGTACATATTATAAATAGAATAAAATCTGATTAGCTTTGAAAATCAATTCTTATCAAATTTAAATTGTCAGAATGATATTGATTACCATTAACAGATTAAATATTTATTAACCTTTAAAAGATTAAATTCACAAATTTTAAATTAAAATTATAAAGAAATTATCAAATCAATTAAATTAGTAATGCAGATTATTAAATTTATATTGCCCAAAATTCCGGGTCGTTACAATCATCCCCCCTTAAAAGAATTTCGTGCCTGAAATTTAAAAGCAAAGGTAATTTAATAACCCAGCAAAGATTTCAATTTCAATCAACAAAGCATTCCTATCATCCAGTAACTATCATCCATAGCAATCAAATAACAAACAAACTTAACTAATTATTCTGACACAAATCAGAATAAATCCTACTAACACTATCTCGAGTTTCCCAAGTATAAATCACTTGGAGACTCGCTCTCAAAAGCCAACAAACTAACTACACTACCAAAATCCAGAGCTCCTCTCATCTCTAGATCCAAAATCTGAACAGAACATCAGACTATACCCAAGTCCAGCTCAACTTCTAAAACCAACTGAACTGTAGATTCAACAACCAATCGATGAATCATACACGCATTCCCTCAGAGATACGTGATACACAATGAATTCCAGCTATCCAAACTGGCAATTCAATCTTATCCTATCAAAAACACAGATAAGAAATCTTCAAATGCCTCAGCACTAACCAACCAATCATATCAATTTCAGCTCTCTTAACCAGAGAAAATCTATCAACAATGAAGTCTCCAACTTCAAATTCCAAAACTGCTTATCTCATATCTGTAACTCAACAGACAATCCAGGGCTGCCAAGCTTCTTCCTGATCATCTCAACCAATGATGATACTTCCAGAAACTAAACCAAAACAAAGCAGTCTATGGATCCTATTCAACAGAAAAGTCTTTCAAAATCCATCGAAATCCAGAACACATGCTCTACTCTAAAGCAATAGAAATCTGAGCTTGCTTCCTTACTTGCACAACTGCTACCTTGCTTCCACTGCACAACTCTGATTCTAAAATAGATGAGAATACTGCTGATGAACACGAATACAAACTTATCCAATATATCCGGAAAACTTTGTTAATCAAATCCATAAAAATCTGAGTGACACATCAGACTTGGTCACACATCCTCAAACAGAATCCTATTCCAAAAGCTATATTAGTCCAATTCCAATTCCAAAAATAATTCTGAGCTGCTATACCAACTCTCCTTACTCCAAGAACCATCCAACTTCCAGGCTAACTACCAACATCGCTTCTGGAACCAAAAAAAAATGGAACTCAACTCCAGATGTAGACAAACTTCAGAAGCTCCTACTTCCATATGAGAATTCTCAGTCTCAACACAAATCACCCAAGATAAATTCCAAACTAATCGCAAGCCACTACTGCGATCCAACCTAATTCGAATTCCAAAAAAAACTGTCCTCTCTTTACCAATTAGAACAGCTTAAACTTCTCCAAACAAAGATAACCCTTCAAGATAACTTCCACCAACTGCCCAAGCTGCCGCTAGAAGAAACACCAAGATTTCTGAACCATCGGAGAAACAAGCCACACAGCTGCTTCTAAACTCTACCTCGATGATACAGCAAAGCTAAAAGATCTCCTTGACAGCACACCGAACACTTCGAGCAGAAACTGCTACCATAGCTAACCAAAAACTTCTAATCCTAAGGCTTCTCAACTCCAAAATCATCTACAAACCACACAAAAGACCTTCGAGATGGCAGATAACCCTTCAAGAACTCGGACTCCAAACCAAGCATTCATATCTCACTTTCCTTAGGGAATTACAAATGAGACCATGCCAAAGCAGATAACTTATAGACCTTAGTCTCATATTCCAAAACAGCCAAACTCCTTGCTGAAGATCCAAACAACTTCTACACAAACGAATCTTCCCTGCAGCACGTAAAGACTGCTCCTCAACCACTTCTAAAACTGTTTCAGAGAAAACACCTTCAGAAAATATCCAAGGATACTGCATCTCATCACGCAGTTACCAAGATATCATTACTTATTTCTGCACTTCCGACAAATCCAAACACTAGAAAAATTCGCTTACCCGAGCGAAATCCAAACTTACACTCCAAACATGTACTCCGAATCTTCAAAAGATTTCCTTCGGATATCAGAGAAATCCTTACTCCAAACTACAAATCTTACTCGAGACGATATTAGGTCTACAGTCTCAACAAATACACTTCCGACCTCAAACATATGGAACCTCTTCCATCAGTGGTAGTCCTGTTACACACACACACCACTACTCCATCTACCTCTATAACTTATGTTGAAAAATCCGAACAGATAACCCAATAGATCAGGTAGATATATATATATATATATATATATATATATATATAAATTACACGTACGCTCTCTCAAGAAAGACACCACTACAGAGCCTAGGTATTCACTTAACCTAATGCTCCCTACAGAAAGACACACTTCAGAGCCTAGATATTCACTCAGCCTAATGCTCCTTAAAGAAAGATACACTTCAGAGCCTAAGTATTCACTCAGCCTAATGCTCTGATACCAAATGAGACGACCCGACTTCCTATCTCCAGGAAATCGTATCATCTTGAAGAAAGAAAGGGATAGAAGAAGAAAAGAAAGAGAAAGAAGAACACAAACAACATCAGAGAACTCACAGCGGAACGAATGAAATATAATATATGACATAAAATATTACATAGTACCTATTACATCAGAGTACATAACTTAAACAACAGATAATAGACAGTTATAAACTTCTGTCTAACTATACAACTCAAGTATACAAGATACAGACACAACATACACAGCGGAATCATAATATATCTACACGTGGAAGCCTCCTGCTCCATATCTCCTCCAAAAGTTCGTCAAGTTAACCTGAACCACTTGACTATTCATACATAATATGAGTACCCAAGAGTTTAATAAAACAGAAAATAAACACTCGGGTCAGACAGGGGTCTGGTGTGAGTAAACGGGTTAAAATTGCTTAACTTTGAAAAAACCTTTGAAAAGAAAAGGTATCACGTAAGACTTCCCACACATAAATATGGAAAAGTTTTTCCCTTACGCTAACCAAAACATCTGATAGAAAATCCAGTGATATTATAATAGTGTCTTCAAGTAAATAAGAAATAGCCGAAATTGTTACACCTATTAAATTCCAGCTACTAGCCACAAAAGTAGGTAATACAATCAAAACCGTAGGGTCTCGTAGGAAGAATGGGTTTCCATCAATGGCAGGGCTACTGGGGTACCGCCTGTCACAGTACGTGGCCTAGATCAACGTACCGAGGAGTACTCCCACTCCCCTGCAACACAAGGCCGGAACCATCCCTTACTGGACAGTCCCGAACAAGACCACCCCGTAGTGGGCGCGACCAACCACACACTAAGCCGAAATAGAAAGGGACCTCTAGACAGGGGTAAATCTCACTCTCAAGTAGGGGCTACCCACGAAGCCTTGCTGCACCTTCCCTGTTTTAGCCATTCCCGGTTGACGAGGATTGAGGTTACGATTACCTTTATAGAACACATCTATCTTAGAATGCTCATCGTCCACCTGACGATGTGCTGAAAGCATTCAATCCATACAAGTTCGTTCCGGGTTCGAACGAAACTGAAGGCACTATCTCGTTGCACTCATTATTGGAATCACCCTCAGAGTCAACGATCATAACCCTTGCACTCTGATTCGCCATCTCGAATCTATAAGCACTATTTTGTCAAACTCATTACCGAATCGCCCATAGAGTTATACTGACGTATAGCCCTTACACCTCGAGTCTTCACTTGCTCCACTTGGATTAAAGACCTAACGTTTAATTGGAATCGATGTGGTTTTCGGATTCCAAATATGGAAACCCGATCCCGGTCTCACCGAAACCAAACGCCATTTTAATGTCCAAGTTATACTTAAGGGTTTAAACGTTTAACTTATATTCAGGATGATATAAACAGATAGATGAATCATATTATCACAATAGATAATTCATAACAACATTCATCTCCACAAAGCAGCATATCACATAACTCATAGATATCCAAATCATCCAGTATCAACCAATCACCCAATATCATTCAACATCCAATATCAACCATCCAAGATCAATCATTCATCCATAACAGAATTGATTAACTCTTAATCACTTGGATTACTTAAATCCTTCTTCATTATTTATTATTCCAAATAAAATAAATTAATCATCTCTAATGATTTTCCTTAATTAATCTTCCTTGATTAATTATCTTTTAATTACATTCAAGTAATTATTCTTAACCATATTCAGTAATTATCCTTTAATTACTATCATTAATTACAATAATTAATGATCCTTTATTAATTAATTAACTATAATTGATTACATTAATCCTTAATTAATTACAATTAATTAATCATACTTTAATTAATTACTTTTATTAATCAACCTTGATTAATTTCATTAATTACATTAACTAATGATCCTTATTAATTAATTATTCCTTTAATTAATTAAATAATTAACTTGTAATTAATCATCTCATTAATTCATAAACAGTAATTAACAATTTATAATTACTTATCTTAATTAATTAACTTCTACATTAATTATATTAATCCTTGATTAATTAATCCAATTAATTAATCTTTAATTACTTCATTAAGTAATTATTATTCAACTTAAATTAATAAATAAATCCTTAATTAATTAATTTATTAATTAATTACAGTTATAATTAATTACACTTAGTAATTAATCTTAAGTTAAACTCATTCATTAATTACTTAATCACATTAATTAATTAACTAAAATAATTAAGTAATTAACTCTTAATTACTCTCTTAATTAATTACCTTACAACCAATTAATTCCATCATCAAACAGTCCTTCATTCTTTAAATAAATTAATTACTTCATGATTGATTAACTTCAAAACAATTAAATTAATCAATTCTTTAATTGATAACAACAAGTGATTACCCATTAATCACCTCCAACTTAATTACTCCCACGAGTATTTTCCATTAGTTACTTCCATGAGTAATTACCTTCATAATTTACATTCAATTAGTAATCATAAATTACTTCATAATTAATTACACTTAATTAATCATAATTAAGTGATTATTTAAAATTAAATATATAATTAACTAATTATTTAAAATTAATTAATTAACAACTTATTTTTGAAAAGAATCCTTAATTAATTAAGAAAATATTATTCTTAATTAAATCTCTTTACTTATTAATAATCATAATCATTATGTAATTTTAAGTTCAAAACAATAATAATTTAATCTTATTTATCTTCATAGATAAATTATTTGAAATCAATCAAATTTACTAACTTAAAAACAAATTCCCATTTGGTTTCAAAATTATAACAATAACCTTATTTTGAAAATAAGGAATTTAGAGATCAATTTGAAATTTAAAACTCTTTAATTATCTAATGTTAAACTTGATTCAATATTAAATTCAAAACATTCCCTTTTAAATTTAAAAATTCAAATTTAATTTAATTAATTATTTTCAAAAGAAAACATTTTAACAATTTAAATTTTAAAACATACTCAATTAATACTTTTTTTTTAAAAAAGTTTGATTAATATTTACTTCATAGAACAAACTTAACTTTATAAATTTTCTTCCTCTTATAAAACTTAAGCATTGATTTCATTTATTTCTACAATTAGTTAAATCTGCACTTTAACTCTGCACAGTACTCAACTAAAGAGCACACAACTGCAAATACTCAGGTACAAACCCTTTTACCCGAGCATGCCCCGAAGACAACCCCAGCTATCTCCACTTCGAGTTGAAATCATGAAAACGCAGAAGTTACCCGAGTTCCAACTCGTCTTCCCCATCGCATAATTTCCATCGCACCACCGTATACACGTGCACCTTGCACAACACCTACGGCCGGCGAACTTTGTCGTTACCATCGCCCACGATCATCCAAATACATACGAACACAAAACCAAATCCAAATTCGAGAATCCACTCACGGATCAGAATTTGATCCTCAGATCGAAAATGCAGAAACAACACGAACCCAACATCCAATCACCGCCGCAATTCTTGACACCGCTACACCTCGCCGTCCTCGCCATAGAATCCCACATCCATGAACTTCAATAACTCCTAACGTCAACGAACTCGATCAACAAACCCAGTCGTAATGTCACGACAATCAAACCGATCTACAATGCAAGCCTAAACCCTATTTACTTCAATTCCCTTCAATCCACTATTAGAAAAAAATATTCTTCAATTTTCCCATGATCTATAGCTTCATACAAACTTCGGTCAAAATCCTAGCTACCATCATCATCTGGATCTTCGGTAATTCACTAAGACCCAATTTACGAACAAACCCCAAATTCTCCCTAATTACACAACTAAAAATCATGATACAAGTATTAAAAATCATGATTTTCCCTTGCTATTCCAACCATGCATTAAAAATTAAAGATTAAGTTCATAAATTTTTAGCCCAAATTGATTTTTACTGTAATTTTTGAAATTTCTGAACTATTATTTCATTTTAAAAACTTCTAAACATTTTTAGATGAAAAGTCATATGATTACAAACAACTTCTCTTCACATATCAAGATCTAATATTGTTTGGATTAAAAGATTTTGAATTTTCTTTTAACAGATCATTTACAGTAGTTCAACAGAAATCATACTGGCATGTATACAAACAAACAAGCTCTTACAACATATAGGTACCAATCCATATAAATTCAAGCTATAGGATTTTAATACAAGTAAATAACAACACGTGCATGACAGTAAAATAAGATTCAACTGTTTTCAAAAAAAAAAAAAAAAATTTACTCACCTTTTATAATATGCAGAACAGAGCAATTTTTGTGAATTTCTTCTTCCGGGTTTGAACATCTTATCTGAAAAATGGCTTTGATTTTTCTTTTAGTTGAAAATCCTTTTGCATGCTTTAATTTGTTGTATTAAACTTGCTGTTGAAACTGATTCTTCATTTGAATATGCAGATTTCCAGTTTGCAGATTGTAAATTTGCAGGTTGCTCTTTCATATTTTAATTTTGATTTCAGATTTGCTCTTTGTTTTACAGATTCGAAATTTTCAGATTTTAGTTAAGAAGAAGACAATGTTTGGGGAAAGAAAAGAATTTGTACCGAGGAATGAAAATGTTTGTAAATAAAACTAGTTTCCTTCTAAAAATAAATTTTATTAAAAATTAAGATAAAAACATTGCCACATGTTGGCTTAAGAATAACATTTGTCATCAATTTGTAAATTTTTCTTACAAGTGTTATTAAGGTGATTATTATGTTTACACATGTTCTTAACATTTTTAATAAATTCTTATTTAATTTAAATGTAATTATAAACTTACATAATTAAGTTACTTTGTTAATAAATGCTTACTTATGTATTTATATGTATTTATGAAATGTTTATACACATGAGTGAAATGTTTTTATGAAAATAAGCCTTTTGAATTTTAGTAAATACAAGTGTGACATCTTTGTAATTCTTTATTTAATAATAGCTTACTTTTTAAAGAAAATATTCTAATACTAATAAAAATGCAAATAATTCTTATATATGTATTTAAAATCTAAAACATTTATACATATGCATTTATAACCATTTTAATTTGAACATTTTAAAGAAAACGAAAACAAAACATTGATAAATTTCGTTTATAAACTATCATATTTAAAATAAATAATTATCTTATATTTGAAAAACAAATTGTATTAATCTTTGAATTAACTTTTGAAAATATAATTTCTAAACGAAGCTTTAAATTACAATATTCATTCATATATAAATTATTAATGGATTAAAAGTAAATTTCAAAACAATATCAAACTATAACATATACATACATATATGTTACAAATTTGAAAATTCAACTTTATTTGAAACAAAAGATCTCCTATTCATAATATATCAAATGTACATATTATAAACAGAGTAAAATCTGATTAGCTTTGAAAATCAATTCTTATCAAATTTAAATTGTCAGAAAGATATTGATTACCATTAACAGATTAAATATTTATTAACCTTTAAAAGATTAAATTCACAAATTTTAAATTAAAATTATAAAGAAATTATCAAATCAATTAAATTAGTAATGCAGATTATTAAATTTATATTGCCCAAAATTCCGGGTCGTTACATATCCACTGTCCAAAATCGTGAATATGCTTCCTTTAATAAGCTATAATAATTAATTATCAAAATAAGTCGATTTCGGATTTATAAAACAATGTTTATAAATTCACCTTTATATATTTTATAAAAACTTCAACTTAAAAAATCACTTTATTAACAAATTCTATTTAAATCTCATTTAAATGCCAAAATCCGATTTATAAGTTAATTACTTATAAATATTTTATTTTACAAAATCTATTCATTTTATAACTTCACAATTTATAAATCTATAAATTTCGTTCACTTACGAAATTCATTTATATTTCATTTTAACACTTATAAAAACTCGTTTTATAATTCCAATATTTTAATTTATAAATATCAATTTTATAAATCTTTTATATAAACCGTTTATAATAATTCAAAAATCTCAATTTAATCTATTTTATAAAATCATTAACTCCATATTTTCAAAAATCAATTTTTAACTATATTTCTCAAAAATCATAATTTTTATAACATTAAAATTATGACGTTTATTTATTTAAAATGAATCAATTTCCAAAATTCAATAAAACGTATACTTTCTAAAATCACTTGGAAATCCTTTTAAATTCAAAATCGTTACTTTAACATTTTTCAAACTCCAAAAAAAGGCCCAATGCTGCAACAGCACTAAATATAACAATCATGGCATCCAAACACCATATATCAATATGATAACAGAATATATCCCATTATCTGTAAATAAATCAATACTTTTGAGGAATCCAATTGGATCCCTCCAACCTGTTTCCCTCCATCCACAGATATTAGCACAATATCAATCCCGTTCCAATACGAAATATCGCGGTACGTGGGTTTATATAAATATTATCCGCTATTATGCGGCGCAATAGGGTCTCATCCGCTATATAATGCAGGAAAATCAACTACAAGTACATATATAATACCAATTCCAATCAAGATGGAATATCGCGGTATATGTTTTTAATAAATAACATCCGCTTAATATACAGCATATAGGGTCTACTTAAAACAACAGATAATAATTTATCATCCAAGCATACAATCAAGAAATTTTAAACCTAACTATTTAAAATTTAAATCGAAACAGTTTCGATTGAGTGAGAAGTTCTCACCTTGCTTCCAATAAAAGTCGTAGTGTTTTATTTCGAATAAAATTAAACGCGCGTTTAATTTTACCCAAAATTTTCACTAGCTTCAATCAATTCCAATCCAGCTCCATTGCGTAGTATTCGACAAAACGAATCCAACGCAATTTGTTTCGTGCGTTTTCGACCTCGTATGACAAAGTTATCACGTTACAAAGTTTATACGATTTAATAAAATAATTTATTTTTCAATTTTATTTACTAAAACCACATTAAATCTCGGCCGTTGACTCATGCTTCTTCTCATCAGGGCCGTTGCGCGCCTTCTTCCTCCCTTCCAGTTAATTCACGTGAACAACCGAACTCACGAAGCCCCCAAAAACCCTAATAGCCGCGCCATCTACGAGCAACTCCTCGACGATCAGCGAGTGATGTTTTGAAGCCCATCACCACGCCTACCACAACCTACAACCAAGTGAAGCTCGACCTCACCCTAATCGAGAAAAATGCACAAGATCATTGGCCGTTTGAATGAGATTTGTCGATGCCTCGCTTCGCCTACGGCGATCTTCACCGTTGGATTTACTCGTCTCGACGAGATCTGCAACTTTGTAGTTGAAAACATTTGATGATAGTGAGTGGATTGAAGAAAATGAGGAAGAAAGAGGGGAACATTTTCGGCCATTTTTTCTGTTGATGGCGGCTGGAGCTTTGACCTAGGGTTTTGAGCAAAAACAAAGATATGAGGTCCTTTTATAGAAAATTGCAAAACACCATTCACCCGAAATTTTTCTGAACTCCAAACGAAGCATGCCGTCTGACGTTTATAATGTTTTACCCCTATTCCGAACGCAATAGAATATATATCGAGAGCCAATTCGATCATATTTGAAAGATAAGTTTTTGAATCGACTATTTAAATTCAAAATTCACTCGAATAGATTTCTACGCGTTTTAGCTTGCCCCGGACAAACCGTAAGTCCGATTGACACAAAATTTAAAGCCATGCAATAATTTAACATTATGGATCCGATGAAACTAGTTTTGTCGAAATTCGAGACTATTTGAAAAATGACTATTTTAACTCATCAATTAAATACTAAAATATTCAATTTCCACAAATTAACTTTTAATCCAATTTTAAATGTTCTATAACATAATTCTAACTCCAATATGATTTAATACAACTTTATAAATCATTTTCAATCACAATAAACCCAATTTCCAATTATTTCTGTAATTTCAAATATTAAATTATCGATTTAATTATCCAATTAAATCCAAATATTCAAAATTTAATTCACTTAGCTTATAAAATTCATTCATGAATATTTAAAATTAATTAAATATACGAATTTTAAATGACAAAAATTCTGGGTTGTTACACATGCCGGGAGGCCTTAAAAGCATTCGCACCTTATGTTGTGCATTTCAGGTTGATACAAGATCAAGTCAAGATCTGGGTGCATTAGCAGGTTTGGATGTTCATTCAACACTTGTTAATAGAACTGCAAAAAATTAACGAGAGGACCCATTGATGTTCGAAAGAATTGGGCAATTAGATATGTGGGATGTAGAAGATCTAAATTGATTATGATTGTATCGAAAGGATAGCTTAGAAAGAAGGGAAAATTATGTGTCCCAAACGTGGAAGATCCACAAAAAAAATTCTTAGAAGAGGGTCATTTATCCAAGTTTACAACTCTTTCCAATGGAAAAAATATATACCGTGAAAGGAAATGTGTATTCTATTGCAAAGGGATGAAAAGGGAGGTTGGTGAATGATTGAACCCAATCCATTTTGCAATTGGTGAAATGGGTAAATTTAAAAAAATCCTTATTAAATCATAGAGGTTCTACGAAGTCTAGTGGGTATTAATGGATCCAACCTAGTTAATTGAAATAAAATACAATTTTATTTAACCCCCAAATTTAATTTATTAAATCTATGATTATTAAGTATAAAGTTTGAACAAGTATGAATATATCAAATATATTCATATTTCTAAAAGGTGTTTGAAAAAGGAATGCACATATTATTAGATGTGGATACAATCAGATCAAGGTGAAAGTGAAAAAAAGGTAATGCCAAAATTGATTACACCTTCCCCTTTGCAAACATTATATCGAAACTATACGTAATCATATACAAAATAACATATGATAATGAAATATTTAACATGACATATGACAACAAAACAACAACAAGGTCAATATGTACATGATTAAATATTGAGATTTGTATCTAACATGTATATATTACCCATTTACATGTACATATCAGTTGCCTCATTTTAATTTGATTAATGCTAAGTATATGTTTAATTACAAAAATATTCTGAATTCTGAATATTAATAACAAAGATTTGTTAAACAAAACTTAACATAAACTGACTAATAGAAATTCAAAATCCAAACTTGAAGTTAGAAATCTAAATTTGGTCTGGCAAGTTTTATTCAAAATCCAAATCTAGATTACATTTTATTAATGTAAAATAACCTTAATGAACTGATTAAGTACTGCTATTAAAATGCTTTCCAACTGATTTAAAACAAGCATCCATATTACACTGAATCTTTCTAAGGTATTTGCATACACATACATACTTGAATAACTCAGGTTGGAAAGGTTGAAGGAAAACCTCTAAATGTGGATTTAAAATGGATATGAGTCTAATGAAAGTGGATATTGTTCAACTTAACAAATACGCAAACGAACACACTCTTGAACCACAAAAGGTGTTTGCATTAACATATGATTCCATCATATCATGAACCATAAAAGTGGTTTGCTCTAACATGTGTCATCACCAAACCATGCGTTGCAAATAATAGAAGTAGACCACTCGCATACTTTCAGTAATCAATCCACATTCTAACTCCCAGTTAGCCCACACGTTTTGTTAAATCGAACCAAACATATGTGAATTATGTTCATGTCAATTAATCATAAGACCAAGTTGATTTTGACATGTTCTTTCTTATTGTATATGGATCTAAACTTCTATGAGCTTCAAAGAGATTTTTTTCAGTAGATATCTCATAAAATACAATATGCGATTAAAAGCACTTCCCTTACAAGTATCAATCCATTCTGAATCAAATGGATCTTTTGACCACTGTTCTATGTGCCTACTTGCTGCCAAAATCAAAATTGAAATAATGAGAATTATTGAGGGACTACTTGTTTAGTTACGGGTAATAAAAAATGCAACTTTTTTAAGGATTTTTTTTTCTAAGGGAGAATCAAAATACCAATTCTTCCCTTGTAAAAATTATTCAAAATAACTAAATTACTCCATTCTCTAATATATGTTTCTTCCTCAATTATATCAACAATAATATTAAACTCTTTGTACATCCAACCTTAAATCCTAAATCCAAATTTTAATTTTAAAATCCTAGTTCATTGATTATAAAATTATGGTGGAATTATTATCGCAAACTACGTATCTATCTTTGCGTCAACCTTCATCTGGATTTCCACCCTACCTCTACCAAAGAAGATGATAAAGATGTTGATCCATCATTTCCTTCTATTCAAGATTTAAATGATATCTTTAAAGAATGTATAAGATTTTATGTTAGACCAAATTTCAAAGTAAGGTATGAAATTATTTATATTTTTTTCAAAATAATGTATAAATTTATTTTATTTTATTATTTTATACAGAATAAAGAAATTGATGGAGTTTGCGATGGAGGGATGTTTGAGACTATCGGTAGTAGACTTTAGACGATGGCAGTGGACGTTAAGGGTAGTGGGTATAAGATAGCACGACACACATGATCGATAAATAATAAAGAGAAAATTAAAAATATATGAACGGTAGGTATGAAAAGATGAAAAATATTTTCAGTGCAGTGATAAGGGCACTACGACTTATTTTTACAAATATCACGAAAACTTTTTTAATAATGAATATGATTTTTGTGCTTCAAAATACCATTTCTTACACGGTTAAAAAACATCGATAAGTAGCAAATCACTGCAAGAACTTATCTATTATGTTTGACGAATCAAAGTTCATCAATTTATTATCATTGGTTACAACCCTAGCTATATGATAAAAAAAATCTGCCAATTGACAATAGATTGTCCTATACACTGTGACTTATAGAATTTCTATTAAAAAGCAGAACTTGCATAAAATTAATTAATTAATTAATTAATTAATTATTACATTTTTCTTGGTATTTTGTTTGATGTTTTTGATTTGAATTATTGCTATGTGTTAACGCTTAAAATCGAACGCTAACACCCCGGTGTATATTGAGATTGAGTGAAAGCACCACCCGTGAACACGGGAACAAAAAACAAGTAGAAAAGTCATAGAGAAAGCAGAAAAGACAACAGTTTTTATAGTGGTTCGGCTTCAGGTAAGCCTACGTCCACTTGAATCCTCTTTATTACTGAATCAATTACAACTTTACAACAATCTTCAGTTACAATACTGATGAGACAAACAACTAGAACTCCGATGTAGAAGAATTCTTTGAATCCATGTTGATTGCGTTAGATTTCCTCTTGAAGTTTGTTGAGATGCCTTTCGTATTTGAAGTGTCGAGTTAGTCGAGAATTCAGCAGAGTATCGACGCTTAAAGAGATCGGCCAAAAGTCCCCTTGAAGTTGGAGATGGCAACGTATTTATAGAGAATTCTGGGCAGGAAACGTTACCAAGTCCTAACTCGTAACCGACCTAAGTTGGGTCGTGGACGACTTAAACTAGGTCGTGGGTCGTTTGCGACTTAACTGCTGGGTCGAGACTTCCTCCGACATGAGTATTGTGGCAGCGGACTATAACTTAGCGGCTTTAGGTCGTGGACGACTTAAGCTAAGTTGTGAGTCACAGTTTAACTGATAAGCTTGCTAAAGTCTTAACTCGTTGACGAGCTAGGAGGCCACCGTGTTAAATAAGTAGCAGCGTTTCATTTGCTTAAGTCGTTTACGACACACGCTAGGTCGTAGGTTGCAGACAGCTTTAAATCGTGAACTCATTTCCCTCTTAAGTCGTGCCACCTCTTGAATCGTTAAGTCATCCTGTCCTTGAGTCGTAGAAACCGTTAAGTCGTAGACTTCTCTATGTTGTAAGTCGGTGGCGACTTAAGCATAGGTCGTGGACCTTTCTCTGTTCTGGGCAATTAGATCGGCAACCTCCTTAGGTAGTTAGATCGGTAACTTACTTAAGCCTTAGGTCGGCATCCCTGTTAAGTCTTAGGTCGGCATCCTTGTTAAGTCTTAGGTCGGTAACCTTGTTAAGGCATTAAGTCGGCATTCCTCTCAAGTCTGTTAGGTCGGTATCTCTCAATGAGTCGCATATCAATTAAGTCGTTGCTCTTGTTAAGTCGTGAGCCTTTTTGAGTCACTGATCATAGGAGTTAACACTATGATTACTAGAATTTTTATACATCGTAGTTAATAGTCATCAGGCTCCATTAAAAATTATGGATCTTTGGTTCTTCTTCAGATCTCTCATTGACAGGTTGGCATCTGTTGAGAAGAAAGTGCTCTCTTCTATGCTTTCTTCAAACCTCTTTTTTATTCATTAACTACAGACATTTAGTAAAGATTAGGTGTAATGATTTTACACCATTCTACCAAATTCAGGTTGACAACAATGTGAAAATAACACCACAATTGAATCTTTCACAAATATGGTAACTAGATGTAAACAATATAGAATGAAAGATAATTTTGTATTTGTCAAATCTAAACTGGTTTGTTAACATTGGTTTACATTGTTTTAATGAGATACATTTGTTTTATGGGCCGAGTACATAAACATAACAACCCATGACCGCTTCAATTATATTATGTATTACTTGTTCTAAAATTCATTTGTTATCTCTAATACCCCTCTCAAACCCAACTAGGGTTAGGCTTTGTGATTACTTTCCCAAATATGCTGTCGATGCTTCAATCCTTCAAATTTCTTCTTTAATCTCCAAAATCCTACTACAAGCATGGCATTGCGGATGATCTCGAGCACCAATTGAGTGATTTGACTTGATTCATGATGATGATAGTATCAACAATGTTCAGTTTGAGCTTCGACACTGCAAAATCTTGTATTAATCTGGTTTTGTAGTTGTGATGGCTTTCTGATGATAATCTGGAGGTTAAATTTGAGATTTTTGGTTGACTGGTAACTTGCTCCTTACTTTTTCAACTTTCAGATCTTGCTTTAATTGAACAAAATAATCTTTGATAGAGGTTTTGTGAGTATGCCAGCCCTTTGGTAAGTTTTTGGTAAGTGATCTACATTTAGATTACCTTTTATAACTTGCTCTCTGACAACGTGTAAGTCCAACTCCATGTGTCTTGTTCTTAAGTGTAAGACTGGGTTGGTTATAAGTGCAATTGTAATCATGCTATCGCACCAAAATGTTTCTTTGTTATTTGTTTTTATTTTTATCTTAATAACAATGATTCGATCCATATAATTTCTACAGTAGCACTAGCAATACATATGTAGTCTACTTCAGTACTGGATCTAGAAATTGTTGGTTGTTTCTTTACACACCATGAAACTAGATTTTGACCTAAAAATATACAGTAACCAACTGTAGATCATCTATAATCCATGTCTCTTGCCCAATTCACATCAACATATGTTGTGATGTTGATTGATTTGGTTGATTGTTGAGTTAGACCATGATTCAATGTTCTATTTAGATATCTCAAAATTCTTTTAACTGCTTTTCTGTGTTCATCTAATGGATTTTTCATGAATTAACTTGCCTTGTTTACACTGAATGAAATCTCTGGTCTAATAATGGTTACATATTGTAAAGCTCCCACTATACTCCTTTTTTTATTGACATTTGAGATTGGTTCCCCTTTATTTTAAGATAAGTGTAGATTACTCATCATAGGATTGGGTAGTGCATTTGCGTTTTGCATTTTGGCCTTTATGAGTATCTTAGTGATGTACTTCTTTTGACTTAATTGAATTTTTGTGGTTGAAATTCTGTTTGCTTTAATCCCCAGAAAGTAATTTAGATTTCCAAGATCTGTAATGGAGAATTCTTTGTTCAATTGCTTTGTAATGTTGCTAATTTCCAATTCACTACTTCCTGTAATTAGAAAATCATTAACATATATTAGGGTATATGTAACTTCATTATTATTAAATTTAGTAAATAGAGAATTGTCTTATTTTGGTTGAATTGTAGCCCATTTTGACCAATGTTGAATTAGCTTGTCAAACCAAACCCTTAGTTCTTGCTTCAGCCCATAAATTGCTTTATTCATTTTGCACACAAGTTCTTCTTTGATGTTTTGTCTGAACCCAATTGGCTGGTCCGTATGTACCTCCTCTTGCAAGTCACCATTCAAAAAGGTGTTATTTACATCAAGCTGTCTTATGATCTAATTTCTATGAAAGGCAATTGTAAGAATCATTTTAATTGATGTTGGTTTCATAATAGAGGAGAATGATTCATTGAAATCAAATCCATTTTGTTATGAATACCCTTTTGCCACCAATCTTTCCTTGTACTTAGAAATTGAACCAATAGGACATCTCTTTAATCTATAGGTCCACTTGCATCCTATAATATTTCTATATTTTGGTAAAGAAATAAGATTCTATTTTTTTTCCTTAATAATGCCTTGTATTCTTCACTCATGGCAGCTTTCCACTTTCCACTTTGAATTTCTTGATAGTAATTGATTGGCTATTCATTTTCCATAATTGTGTTGTATATTTTTGGCTTGAATATAACCTTTTTTCTTTTAGGATCATTGGATGACCAGTATTTTCAGGAATGATTTGTTGAGCAGTACTGCTAGTTGAGGTTTTCTATTGATCAATATGTAATTTTGAATTATCTAGTGGTTGGATGGATTTAGATTGGTCGTTCCCATGTTGTTTAGTCTGATGTGGGCTTTCAGAATTGTCCCTTTGATCATCAATTTCTCTTAAATTGGATATGATTTGTTCTGGGCATGGCATTTCTTTATCAATTTCAATAGTTGCTTGCTCCATCATGTCAGGTGATGGTGGTATAGAAAATTTTGCATTGTCTATTATTTGTGAAGTTTTTATATCTGTTTTACAAAATGGAAATACTTGCTCATTAAATAACATATGTCTTGATGCAAAGGTTTTTCCATTACTATCTATGCATTTGTAACCCTTCTTATTTGCTACATATCCTAAGAAAGTGCATGGTATTGATATAAAATTGAACCCGCGAGCATTCTTTAGCCTCAAACAAGGAATACACAGACATCCAAAAAAAATTAGTATGATAATCTGGTTTAACAGCAAATAGAGCTTTCGTAAGACTTTTAAATTGCAAAATTTTTGTTGGAAATCCATTTATTAAGTACACACTAGTAGCAAATGTGTTGAAGGAAATCCCTTCTAATGATCAGTCTAAGGGAATAAAAAACCTAACGCAGCGAAAAAAACAATGAAATGGATCGTGGTTGTAGTGAGATGGAACAAATAGTGATAAACACCAGAAAAGACAGTCATAAACCAATATAATGCAGAAAAAAAATAAATAACATTAGTATTTATAGTGGTTCCACTACCGCGACGCAGTGTACGTCCACTTAGGGAAATGAGATTTTATTAATCACAGAAAGATTAGAGTTACAAGAATAATTCACTTTCGGAGGCTATACGTAAGAAGAATTAACAATACAGACAAAATTCTACAGAGTTTCACATCTCTAGGATGGCTATCATTGTTGTCTAGAGCTCCACTATTTATATAGTGAAGAAGAGAGGAACAGTAGCTGCTATATAGCAGCTCTAACGACCCTGACTCGACCTTCGAAAATCGGCACCGAATACGTCACTCGTATTCAAACGCCGCAGATCCAAACGTCGAATCTGGTTCGCCGGAGCTTATAACACATTAAGTATAACAACACAGTGGAAGAAAATGAATAATACATTTGTTATTCAACATTTGATACAATATTCGGATACAACAATGATACAGTGAATATCAACATACATCAAAGATATGATACAAGACAATAGCAGCGGAAAGAAAAGATAACACCAACAGCGGAGCGATATCTCCAATATGGTCTTTAAGAGAGAAAGAGAGATAGAATCCAGAACTGTAAATCCATCTCCAAAGCACCAATCCAGAAGTAGCTCGAACTCCCAATCAAGATGAAGTGAAGCAACTCGATCCAAATGCGATTGCCAAATCCTAAGGCTGAAAGCTATCGAATACAACTCTAGACTGTCCGTGTGGAAATTTGTGGGCAGCCAGAGTTTAGGAAGGGAATAATAAACTCTAGGTCAGTCGTGGGACTGGTATGAGAAAACAAAAACAATTTTATCTTTAAAACGAACAACCAAGGATTTTGAAATTCAAATCCGTAATACTTTTAAGAAAATGAAACTACCATAAGGCCTCCCGCCACACACACAATGCAAATGCAGAATTGGAGGAGATTTCTCCTTATGATAGTCAAATATGCTTGATACGAGAAAATTTCTTTAATATTATTACTATTGCATTGTGCAGAAAAATATTTCGAAAGTATAATATTAATCTTAGCCAGCATAGACATTCCGAACTATGACTACTATAGCTACCATCTAAACAGTGGTGACCACCATAAGTAAATGGCAGGTACTACAACTAAAACTGTACAAGGTGCGTATTGGTGATTGAATTTCCAACAAATGGTCAGGCTAAGGAACTTCCTACTGCCACATGGGTACGCCTCTGGAGGGAGTCCCAAGAACTTAACCAGTTCTCTGCCAACACAAGGTCGGGTTACCTCTGTAACTAGGTAACTTCTACACGAGCATGCCATCCCCTGGTCGTTTGCGAACTTTATCCGAGGTACCTCTAATCCAAGAACCACAAAGCGATCACAAATTAATATATTTGCAGTGACCACATGAGTTAAGTATCTTGGCTCCATACCATGTTACCACCCTTTTCCAGAAAGGGAATGACAAACCCTAAAGGGACATACCCTCATAACCTTGCCGCATCTTTCCTATTTCGGCCATTTCCGGGGTGTGAGGTCCTGAAGCTGTCTCGTCCACAAATCTACGCTTTATACAAAAGCCATGCTTTGATCAACAAATGATACACAGCAACACTCAACATGCCACACTACCAAATTGGAAGTATATCACAGACAACTATCAACTACATAACCTCTGAGCTCGTACGTCTCAGAGAAGGGTGTTAAGTTAAGAGAATAAATTCTCTACCACTAAGCAGAAATGTATTTGATAGAGATCAATTTAATATCTCAAAGTTTAGTGTCAGACATACAACCATACAAGTCTGTTCCGGGTTCGAACAGAACCGAAGGACTTCCAAAGAAGCCCTTGCAATTTTGGGCATCCATAATTCCGATCGGACTCCCCATCACATATGGAGAACTCTATACCAGAGCAACTCAGTGCAGAGTCAATCGACAGGTTATCCTAATGTTCTCGAAGACACCCGATCTTCACCATCGGTCTTCAAATGCTATCGTCGTATCACTATTCGAAATGAGTTATATGACACAAGGTCCTCTCCCGGCTAAACCGAACAGTGAGCGCAATATTTAAAACATATGGATATTGGGATTTCAGTTAAGTCAACTTTCAAAAACCCGAAACCTTTCATCAAATGGTTTAAACAAATTACCATTTCAAATCTTTAAACGAAAAGATTTATTCCAAAAAGTTCACAAATTTCACCCAGTTTCACAAAGATCCATTCATAGATTTTCAAAACAATTTCCATTTCGATTAGGATTAACTCATCCAATCTTTAAATCAAAGATTTAACTTATAGCTTTCAAACCGTTTCCAAAGATTCATTCATAACATGGACAACCATTTTCATTTTAGACTTGAAATCCTTTAACACAAATTAGAAATTCATTTCTTATATGAAAGCTTTTATTATTTGCAAACGAATAGTTTTCATTTCGAAAAAATCCAATTTCATTTATGCAAGTTAAAATCTTTGGGTTAGATTCAAATTCCCAAAACAACACTTTTAAAATGGTTTAAAACCTATATAAACTTGTATAACCTTTTTAAATCATAAATCATAGAATTCAATTTCAAATTTTGAATTCAAATTTAAATCATATTTCAAAACTAAATCAAGTTATACAGAAATAACTTTTATCTTTGAAATTCCTTTTCAAAAGCTTTTCACTTTAAACCAACCTATTTCCAAAACCATGTGGATTCAAAAATTCAATTTAAAAACCATTTCAAAAATCTATGACTTAACCAATTTCCACGTGCAATCCATATTTGTGTGTGTATACGTGTGGTCCAGGGGTTTTACATAATAAAAGTGCAACATCATCAATTAGCACAGATTCAAATACAGATCATAGATAAATAACATAGGTACATCGTAGATAAATAAATTAGATTCATCACAGATAATAAGTTACATTTCACAGCTTAATCATATCACAGAATATCATATATCAGGGATAACACACAATTCGAAGCATCCAATTCAATCCAAACATTTATAAGTAAGATCAGTTAATTATTTGATTAATTCAAATCAGATTAATTACTTATGAATTACCAATCATGGTTAATTACTAATCATTTCGATTAATTATTCTTTAATCATTTACTATTAACCATTAATAATAAATTAATTAACATTTAATTATAATTCATCAACCTTTAATTATTAAATAATTAACATTTAATTACTTAATTTACCATTTAATTAATTATCTTTAATTAATTAACTAACCCTTAATTAATTAATTACCATTAAATTAATTATCCTTAATTAATTATAAAAAATTAATTAACCTTAAGTTAATTACAAAATTAATTAATCCTTAATTAATTATCAATTAATTTCAAAATTTGATTATCCTTTAATCATTTTCATTAATTTACCTTAATTATTTTCATTTAGTAATTATCTCTAAGCAATTAATTACCTTAATTGGCCAATCGCATGGATTAATCATCCTTAAATTAATTATTCTTTAATCACTTGATTAATCCACTTAAATCATTAATCAATTATTTTAAATTTAAGTATTTATCTTTAAGTGATTTATTACCCTTAAATTACAATAATTCATTAGCCTCAAATAAATTTCACAAAGTAAAACAGCTTTAATTTAATTACACTAAGTAATCAATTTACAAAGTAATTAACTTAATTTTTTATTACATAAGGTAATTGTTCATCAATTAACTTTTAAAAACATTTGATCTTTAAATCTTAAATCTTTGAAAAAAAATATTAATCCATAAATTAATTTAAGACTTTAAAAACAAACAACAAATTTTAAACATCATCCTCTTTTAAATTAATTTCTTAATCAAGCTTAAACTTAATTAACTTTAAAAATAATTTACTTTTATCCTAATCCAAAAACTAAATTAAAACATTTATTATTCTTCAAGAATGAATCAGAAGAGGTTTATAACTTGATTTAATTCATTACTAAAACTTAGTTAAAGTCATTTACTTTTATTATATTATTAACTTAAAAACTTGTTCAAACTTCCCCTAAAAACCATCTGGCCACCATTTTCTTTTAAATTTAAAAATTAAACAAGTGAACTTAATTAAAATTTAAATCCTGGACAACTAATCAACCTAAAACCTGAGCCATAAATTCATTTACACGAGCTCAATTTCGTTTCTTTTCCAACATCACTCGTCTTCGAGTTCCCTCCCGAAATACTTCGAGTTTGCCACCGAGCCACCTTCATCTTCCTCAATCAACAAATACACACCAAACACAGATGATACCTTTTCACATGCACCGATCATCGGAGTCACTCCGATCAACCAAGCTACTTCCAACAAGTCATCATAGATCTCGCCGATCAACCCAAACACACAGCTCCGATGAATCGAGATTTGAAATTAGGCTACTCGATCCATTTCTGGACTTAAACCCATCGTTAGAAAATCTCCACGCATCGCCAATCCCAACCACTGGAGACCACGCCGTCACATCCTAAGCAGCACCATACGTCCATGCTTCTAGTCCTCCCGGTCCCATCCAACTCGATGCGACGTTGATGACAATCTAGCCACTAACTCAACATACCCCCAAAACAGACCTTTAACCCTAACTTCTCTCCGCCCCGCCGCCATGGTGGACTAGAATTCCATCCACTATTTTTCTAACATTCTCCATCACACCAGCTATCTTCAGTGCCGAGCACGACGATCAACTTGCCGTCGTTCGTCAGAAACTAACGAAACTATGTTTTCTGTTCAAATCGAAAAATCTCGACCACCCCAATCTTAAAAATAATGATTTCTTTTCCAAAATTCATCATTTGCAAGCACTAATCGTATTATAGAATCAAAATGTGAGATTAAATCGTTTGATTTTCTGACTAATATTGATTATCACAGTGATACCTTATTTTTAGAATTTATTACTTAATATAATTGCTTGGAATTATTATTATTATTTTTAAAATGAATTCTGGGTAACACTAACACATTTCATTCAGAGATCGTATCCTATAAAAGTTTGAGGAAAAAGAAATTGAGTTTTTAAATTTATTTTTTTAGCCTAGAAAACAAAACAGAGGTGTGTTCATTCATATACAGACATGCATGTACACATACACAGGGATTCAACTATACTTCAACAAAATTTCATCCATGCAACAATATATATATTATCACTACTCAGATCAATTTCATGCATCAAGTAAATTAGGATTTTTGCTTGAAAACAAAAAGAGTTTACTCACAATTTTTTTTAGATGATGAACAGAGGACAGAGAATTTGGACTTTGACATTTGAGTTGATTTAAGACTGTTGTTGAGTTTTATCTAGATCCTTATGTATTTGAGTTTGAATCGAATCCATATGTTGCTTGTTAGATCTGAGATGATCTTTGCTTGAAGTTGAATTAGTTATTTTGCTCTTGATTTCCAGGTTGAGAACTTGAAGCTGAAAGTTTCCCAGGATTTGAAAATTTTGCAAAACTGTTGCTTTGATTGCTTTTGATTTTAGTTTTTCAAATTTCTTGATTTGGTTTCAGGTTTGAATGATTTTCATCTTTTTCTGGTTTTGATTTCTTGTTTCAGTTTTAGATTGAGGATTTTCGAATCTAGATTTTTTTTGAAGAGGGTTTGATTCTTTGTTTTCTCAGGCTTGAGAGAAAAGAAAATAGTCTGGCTTCAAAAAAAATTCTTTTCCTTATGCATGTTTTCAAATTCAATTCAAAGGAGAATACTTCCAATGCCACTTGTCCCATTTGCATGTCAAAATTATTACACTTGTTTAATTTCTTATTGCATGGTTTACACTTGTTCAAAACAAGTAATATTATGTTTTAGAACTTGCACAAAATTTTATTTGTAAATTATGGTTTAAACCTTAACTTTAATAAATTTACAAATCATGTTTTATGTATTTATGAATTCTATCTAAAATGTTTAATATATATGTATGTATGTATGTATGTATGTATGTATACAAATCATATTTAACTCCTTAATTCAAATTATTTTGTAAATTTGTTTTTAACCTTATTTCATTTTAATTTATATACATGTTTTACATTAATATGTTTATTATAAAAAGGTATATTCATAACAAGGCCTTTATATTTATTCTAACTATATTTTAAACACTACAAATAATATTTTAAATATAACTTTATATCATATTTCTTATCTAAATAAATACATCTCTTTATTAATTATTTATATAATCTTTTAAAGCAAAAGATGGTTTCTCTTTTTTTATACAAATTTTAATTACACAAGAATAAATAATTTATTCTTAATTGGTCCTTTAAAAATTTATAATCAAATTCAAACATCATTTTAAATCTATAATGGATTTTTAAATAATTAGAAACAAATTCCTATTACTTAAAAATAAGATTTTAAATCCAATTTGATTTCAGTATATTTCATTCTTAGAACTTCCATCTTAAAATTTAATTCAATTCTTTTATATTTTTTTTTATATTTTCAAATCCAAATAAATTCTCAATTAATTCTCAAATTACATTTTTTAAATATTAGTATATATTAAAACTTACAAACAAACTTTTATAAATCTTAAAGCTTTAAATTCTATTTATTTCCAATACATATATTTTTAATTCCAATTTTATTTATAAAATACTTATCCTTACATTTCAAACAAAAATTCTAAAATTTGGTTATTCTAGAAATTTTCCAATTAATTCACAATTAAATTCCAAAATCAAATTAATTGCCAAATTAAACTTGGCTAAAATTCAGGAATGTTACAGATTTCCCCCCTTAAGAAAATTCCGTCCTTGAAATTTGCAAGGGAGACAACAAAGAATAGATGAACACATAAAGATAGAGAATATCTTTTCAGATCAAGCTGAATATTTATTTCGCATTTGGCTTACCAAATCAGAATATCAAAAATATGAGAACAAACTCATAAAATTATTTCACAAGATACTCGGGTCCACCGGTCTACAGATATGCAAGGGCATTGATTAGTTTGAAAGGATAACTAATCGTTCGTAGAATATATCGGATCCTAGAGAATAGATAGATAGATTCAATCTTCTACAATTTCTCAAACACTAGGTATGGATTCCAAATTCAGGTCGGAATACCCCAAAGTTTACACCAACTTGTCCCTCTTCGGACTTCGATCTACACACGAAATTACAATTGAATTCCAAATTTGGTTTTAACTGATATCGTTTTATTTATACAATTCAAATTTATCCTTATATTTGTTAACCAATTTTTTTCAAATAAATTTTCAAATTCATTAGAGTTTAAAACGAAAAGCTGATAACGAGAATTCAAGGTATGAACTTATCTACACGATTCGTAGGGCCACCATCACATCGAAACTTCTCCTTGCAACTTTCATGAAGATATCAAAGAATTTTGAAATCGAATCAAAGGAGATTGAGAAGAAAGTTGTTTCCACTGTCGCAGGGTATTGACCATTCGTAGTGGTACTCCCCTGTCTCTTATCTCGTCCTCTTCTTGCACTCATACTTACTATCAATGGATAGTAAGAGAATTTACTGAGGCGTTCGAATGGATATCTTAGGGAAACTCATTCTAGGGTATACTTTACCCTATCTCTAATGAGTTACCTATGGTGTTATACTCCTGAGCTAAAGTTTCAACTTTCAGCTCTGATACCAATTCTAACGACCCTGAATCGACCTTCAAAAATCAGCACCGAATACGTCACTCGTATTCAAATGCCGCAGATTCAAACGTCGAATCTGGTTCGCCGAAGCTTATAACACATTAAGTATAACAACACAGCGGATGAAAAATGAATAATACATTTGATATTCAACATTTGATACAATATTCGGATACAACGATGATACAATGAATTTCAACATACATCAGAGATATGATACAAGACAATAGCAGCGGAAAGAAAAGATAACACCAGCAGCTTAACGATATCTCCAATATGGTCTTCAAGAGAGAAAGAGAGATGGAATCCGGAAATGTAACTCCATCTCTAAAGCACCAATACAGAAGTAGCTCGAACTCCCAATCAAGATGAAGTGAAGCAACTCGATCCAAATGCGATTGCCAAATCCTAAGGCTGAAAGCTATCGGATCTACACCTACTATTCGATTATCTGAAAAACCTAACTCTAGACTGCCCGTGTGGAAAATTATGGGCACCCAGAGTTTAGGAAGGGAACAATAAACTCCAGGTCAGTCGCGGGACTGGTATGAGCAAACAAAAATAGTTTTATATTTTTTGAAACGAACAACCAAGGATTTTAAAATTTAAATCCGCAATGCTTTTTAGAAAATGAAACAACCATAAGGCCTCCCGCCACACACATAATGCAAACGCAGAATTGGAGGAGATTTCTCCTCATGATAGTCAAATATGCTTGATACGAGAAAATTTCTTTGATATTATTACTAGTGCGTAGTGCAGAAAAACATTTCGGAAGTATAATATTTATCTTAGCCAGCATAGACATTCCAAACTATGCCTACTATAGCTACCATCTAAACAGTGGTGACCACCATAAGTAAATGGCAGGTACTACAACTAAAACCATACAAGGTGCGTATTGGTGATTGGATTTCCAACAAATGGTCAGGCTAAGGAACCTCCTACTGCCACATGGGTACGCCTCTGGAGGGACGTCCCGAGAACTTAACCAGTTCTCTGCCAACACAAGGTCAGGTTACCTCTGTAAGTAGGTAACTACTACACGAGCATGCCATCCCCCGGTCGTTTGCGACCTCTATCCGAGGTACCTCTAATCCAACAACCACAAAGCAATCACAAATTAATATATTTTCAGTGACCACATGAGTTAAGCATATGTGCCCCATACCATGATACCACCCTTTTCCAGAAGGGAATGACACACCCTAAAGGGAGCGACCCTCATAACCTTGCCGCATCTTTCCTGTTTCGACCATTTCCGGGGTGTGAGGTCTTGATACAGTCTCGTCCACAAAGCTACGCTTTATACAAAAGCCATGCTTTGATCATCAAATGATACACAGTAGCACTCAGCATGCCATACTACCAAATTGGGAGTATATCACTGATAACTATCAACTACATAACCTCTGAGCTTGTACGTCTCAGAGAAGAGTGTTAAGCTAAGAGAATAAATTCTCTGCCACCAAGCAGAAATGTATTTGATAGAGATCGGTTTAATATCTCAAAGTGTAGTGTCATACATACAACCATACAAGTATGTTTCTGGATCGAACAGAACCAAGGGCACTTCCGAAGAAGCCCTTGCAATTCCGGGCATCCACAATTCCGATCGGACTCCCCATCACATATGGAGAACTCTATACCGGAGCAACTCAGTGCAGAGTCAATCGACAAGTTATCCTATCGTTCTCGAAGACACCTGGTCTTTACCACCGGTCTTCAAATGCTATCGTCGTGTCACTATTCAGAATGGGTTATATGACACAAGGTCCTCTCCCAGCTAAACCGAATAGTGAGCGCAATATTTAAAACATATGGATATTGGGATTTCAGTTAAGTCGCAACTTTTAAAAACCCGAAACCTTTCTTCAAATGGTTTAAACAAATTACCATTTCAAGTCTTCAAACAAAAAGATTTATTCCACAAAGTTCACCCAGTTTCACAAAGATCCATTCATAGATTTTCAAAACAATTTCCATTTCAATTAGGATTAACTCATCCAATCTTTAAATCAAAGATTTAACTTATAGCCTTCAAAACGTTTCCAAAGATTCATTCATAACTTGGAAAACCATTTTCATTTTAGACTTGAAACCCCTTTAACACAAATTAGAAATTCATTTCTTATATGAAAGCTTTTAGTATTTGAAAACGAATAGTTTCATTTCGAAAAAATCCGATTTCATTTATACAAGTTAAAAATCTTTGGTTTAGATTCAAAATCCCAAAACAAAACATTTAAAATGGTTTAAAACCCATATAAACTTATATAACCTTTTTAAATCATAAATCGTAGAATTCAATTTCAAATTTTGAATTCAAATTTAAATCGAATTTCAAAACTAAATCAAGTTATTCAGAAATAACTTTTATATGTGAAATTCCTTTTCAAAAGATTTTCAATTTAAACCCAATCTATTTCCAAAACCATTTGGATTCAGAAATTCAATTTTAAAACCATTTCAAAAATCCGTGACTTAACCAATTTCCACATGCAATCCATATTTGTGTGTGTATAAGTGTGGTCCAGGGGTTTTACACAATAAAAGTGCAACACCATCAATTAGCACAGATTCAAATACAGCAATATATTTGATAAGCGGTATAAACTATAACACTTATCTTTATTCACAGATCACAGATAAATAACATAGGTACATCGCAGATAAATAAATTACATTCATTACAGATAATAAGTTACATTTCGCAGCTTAATCATATCACAGAACATCATATATCAGGGATACCACATAATTCAAAGCATCCAATTCAACCCAAACATTTATAAGTAAGATCGGTTAATTGTCCGATTAATTCAAATCAGATTAATTACTTATGAATTACTAATCCTGGTTAATTAACATTAATAAATTACCAATTATTTCGATTAATTATTTTTAATCATTAATTAATTAACCATTAATAATAAATTAATTAACCTTTAATTATAATTCATCAACCTTTAATTATTAAATAATTAACCTTTAATTATTTAATTTACCATTTAATTAATTATCTTTAATTAATTAACCCTTAATTAATTAATTACCATTAAATTAATTATCCTTAATTAATTACAAAAAATTAATTAATCCTTAATTATTATCAATTAATTTCAAAATTTTATTATCCTATAATCATTTTCATTAATTTACCTTAATTACTATCATTTAGTAATTATCTCTAAGCAATAAATTACCTTAATTAGTCAATCGCATGGATTAATCATCCTTCAATTAATTATTCTTTAATCACTTGATTAATCCACTTAAATCATTAATCAATTATATTTAATTTAAGTATTTATCATTAAGTGATTTATTACCCTTAAATTACAATAATTCATTAGCCTCAAATAAATTTCACAAAGTAAAACAGCTTTCATTTAATTACACTAAATAATCAATTTACAAAGTAATTAACTTAATTTTTTTATAACACAAGGTAATTGTTCATCAATTAACTTTTAAAAACATTTAATCTTTAAATCTTAAATCTTTGAAACAAAAATAGATATTAATCCATAAATTAATTTAAGACTTTAAAAACAAACAATAAATTTTAAACATCATCCTCTTTTAAATTAATTTCTTAATCAAGCTTAAACGTAATTAACTTTAAAAATAATTTACTTTAATTCTAATCCCAAAACTAAATTAAAACATTTATTTTTCTTCAAGAATGAATCAGAAGAGATTTACAACTTGATTTAATTCTTTATTAAACCTTAGTTAAAGTCATTTACTTTTATTATATTATTAACTTAAAAACTTGTTCAAGCTTCCCTTAAAAACCATCTGGTCACCATTTTCTTTTAAATTTAAAACTTAAACATGTGAACTTAATTAAAATTTAAATCCTGGACAACTAATCAACCCAAAACCCGAGCCATAAAGTCATTTACCCGAGCTCAATTTCATTTCTTTTCCAACATCACTCGTCTTCGAGTTCCCTCCCGAAATACTTCGAGTTTGCCACCGAGCCACCTTCATCTTCCTTAATCAATAAATACACACCAAACACAGATGATACCTATGCACATGCACCGATCATTGGAGCCACTCCGATTAACCATGCTACCTCCAACAAGTCATCATCGATCTCGCCGATCATCTCAAACACCCAGCTCCGATGATTTCATCGGGATTTGAAATTAGGCTACTCGATCCATTTCTGGACTTAAACCCATCGTCAGAAAATCTCCATGCATCGCCAATCCCGACCACTAGTGACCACGCCGTTACATCCTAAGCAGCACCATATGTCCACGCTTCTAATCCTCCCGGTCCTATCCAACTCGATGCGACGTTGATGACAATCTAGCCACTAACTCAACAGACCCCCAAAACAGACCTTTAACCCTAACTTCTCTCCGCCCCGCCGCCATGGTGGACTAGAATTCCATCCACTATTTTTTTAACATTCTCCATCACACTAGCTATCTTCAGTGTCGAGCATGACAATCAACTTGCCGCCATTCGTCAGAAACTGACGAAACTATGTTTTCTGTTCAAATCAAAAAATCTCGACCACCCCAATCTTAAAAATAATTATTTCTTTTTCTAAATTGATCATTTGCAAGCACTAATCATATTATAGAATCATAACGTGAGATTAAATCATTTGATTTCCTGACTAATATTGATTATCGCTGTGCTACCTTATTTTTAGAATTTATTGCTTAATATAATTGCTTGGAATTATTATTTTTAAAAATGAATTCTGGGTAACACTAACACATTTCATTCAGAGATCGTATCCTATAAAAGTTTGAGGAAAAGGAAATTGAGTTTTTAAATTTATTTTTTTAGCCTGGAAAACAAAACAAAGGTGTGTTCATTCATATACAGGCATGCATGTATACATACACAGGGATTCAACTATACTTCAACAAAATTTCATCCATGCGACAACATATATATATTATCACTACTCAGATCAATTTCATGCATCAAGTAAATTAGGATTTTAGCTTGAAAACAAAAAAAGTTTACTCACGGTTCTTTTTAGATGATGAACAGAGGACAGAGAATTTGGACTTTGACATTTGAGTTGATCTGAGACTGTTGTTGATTTTTATCTGGATCCTTATGTATTTGAGTTTGAATCGAATCCATATGTTGCTTGTTAGATCTGAGATGATCTTTGCTTGAAGTTGAATTAGTTATTTTGCTCTTGATTTCCAGGTTGAGAACTTGAAGCTGAAAGTTTCCCAGGTTTTGAAAATTTTGCAAAACTGTTGCTTTGATTGCTTTTGATCTAAGTTTTTCAGATTTCTTGATTTGTTTTTAGGTTTAAATGATTTACAACTTTTCTGGTTTTGATTTCTTGTTTCAGTTTTAGATTGGGGATTTTCGAATCTAGATTTTTTTTGAAGAGGGTTTGGTTTCTTTGTTTTCTCGGGATTAAGAGAAAATAAAATAGCCTGGCTTCAAAAAAAATTCTTTTCCTTATGCATGTTTTCAAATTTGATTCAAAGTAGAATACTTCCAATGCTATTTGTCCCATTTGCATGTTAAAATTATTACACTTGTTTAATTTCTTATTGCATGGTTTACACTTGCTCAAAACAAGTAATATTATGTTTTAGACCTTGTACAAAATTTTCTTTGTAAAGTATGGTTTAAACCTTAACTTTAATAAATTTACAAATCATATTTTATTGATTTATGAATTCTAGCTTTAATGTTCAATATATATATATATATATATATATATATATATATATATATATATATATGCAAATCATATTTAACTCCTTAATTAAAATTATTTTGTAAATTTGTTTTTAACCCTCATTTCATTTTAATTTATAAACATGTTTTACATTAATATGTTTATTATAAAAAGGTATATTCATAACAAGGCCTTTATATTTATTCTAACTATATTTTAAACACTATAAATAATATTTTAAATATAACTTTATATCATATTTCTTATCTAAATAAATACATCTATGTATTAATCATTTATATAATCTTTTAATGCAATAGATGGTTTCTTTTTTTTATACAAATTTTAGTTACACATGAATAAATAATTTATTCTTAATTGGTCTTTAAAAATTTATAATCAAATTCAAACATCATTTCAAATTTATAATGGATTTTTAAATAATTAGAAACAAATTCCTATTACTTAAAAATAAGATTTTAAATCCAATTTAATTTCATTCTTAGAACTTCCAGCTTAAAATTTAATTCAAATTTTTATTTTATTTTTTTATTTTTAAATCCATATAAATTCTCAATAAATTCTCAAATTACTTTTTTAGTATATATAAAAACTTACAAACAAACTTTTATAAATCTTAAAGCTTTAAATTCTATTTATTTCCAATACATATATTTTTAATTCTAATTTTATTTATAAAATACTTAACCTTACATTTCAAACAAAAATTCTAAAATTTTGTTTATTCTGGAAAATTTTCAATTAATTCACAAATAAATTCACAATTAAATTCCAAAATCAAATTAATTGCCAAATTAAACTTGGCTAAAATTTAGGAATGTTACAGTAGCTCAGCAATCTGGTTCGACGTCATTTGGTTCGGCACACATTTGGTTCGAAAAACATAGCAGCTCATTTTGGTTCGGAATTACCACTTTCATTTGGATTGGCATGCCCAAATCACCGAACGAGATATTTCGTTTAGCAAATCATCGAATGAAATATTTCGTTCCGCAATTTTCTTTTTCTTCCGCTTCACTATTTTACCGAACAAAGTCACTTTACCGAACGAAGCTTTCTTTTCTCACCGCTCCAAATCCTTCCAAGCCCCAGCAGTTCACTTCCAATTTCCTCTACGCAGAGTGATTTTAAGTTCTAGGGTTTCGCCTGCATCTCCTCCTCCGCAACTCCTTCTTCTTCAACTGCTGCTCTTAAATGGAATTCAAGTATCAATTTCAACAAAATGCATCAGGCCAAAAATAATTAGTAAAGAGGCAGAGCAAGTAATGTTGAAGCAGTTTCAACAATGTGTCTATATTTTCTTTCTAGCGATCCATTTTTTCAGAAGTATAAAGACAGGTCGTTCTATGAATAATTCCTTTCTTTTGAAAATATTCTTTTAGTGTATAAAATTCAGTTCCTCCATTAGTATGCAAAGTTTTTACATGGTAGTTAGTTTGATTTCAGCCAAAGTGATAAACTGAATTATTGTATTATAAGTTTCAGATTTTTATTTCAATAAATAAATCCACACATGTCTAGATAAAACATATATGATTGAAATGTAATTTTTGAATCCACGGTCAGTGTTAATTAGTGCAGGACCCCATAAATCAGTAGCAACTAACTCTTATGTTTTGGTTAAATAGTTGCAGAGTTTAAAAAAGAAAGTTTGTGATTCTTGCCCATTTGGCAGCATGTGCACACATATGGCATAATGACATTTTTAATGGAAAAACTATTATTATTCAACACTTGTTTTACAATATTTGGATTAGCATGTCCTAATTTGCTATACCACATATCAAAAGTCTTACAATTACTTGTTTGAGTTATTTTAGAATTGTTACACCATTTATCTCTACACTCTTGATTTGTTGCATTATCAACATTAAATTTGTAAAGGCCTCTACACTCTTTAACCTGCAAAGAACTTCATTAATCAGAATGTCTTTAACTAAACAGTGATTAGGGTAAAATTCAAAACATACACGATTATCCTTGGCAAATTGTAAGACACTAGGTAAGTTTTTTCTAATTAAAGGTGGAAAGATTATGGAGATAAAGTTTTCTTGCACCTTTAATGCAAGCATTACCAGTATGTGTAATGTTAATAGCCTTACCATTTCCCATGTGATTACATTGCTTACCTTTGTACTCTTGATTGCCTAGATTCATATTTCCAAGATTGTTTGTTACATGAATTGTTGCCCTGAGTCTAGAAACCAACTTTCATCTTGAATATCCTCAATTTTAGTAGTGTTTTATTTCTGACTTTTTGCATCATACTGAATGTTAACCATGTTTGCATTTTGATAGTTTTTTTATTGTTTGTTTCCATGCTGGGCTGGAGTGTAGTTAGCATCAAATCTGAAATAACATTTGTTTGCACTATGACCATACTTTTCACAAATTTGGCATCTCAACCTGTTGTTGTTGTTGTTGTTGTACCATCTACCACCTCTGCCTCTGGCTCTGTTTGATGATTCACCCCTTTGATTTTTGTTGTTGTATCTTTTTTCTTGATTCTTTGATGCATAATTGGATGAAATTACTGAATGGCTGGTTTCTTCAGCTCTATTCTTCTTTCATGAGAAAGAAGAATAGAGTGAACATACTCAATAGATGTGTTTTCTCTTTAGATGATATTACTGTCAAAACTATTTCACGTTCATCATCTAAACTACTTAAAATTGACAATACTTGCTTTAAGTCGGACACTTTGTGACCTGCTGTAGCCAGTTGATCACACATCGCCTTGATCTTGGTTAGATATTGTCCCATATTCATGTCATCTTTCCTTAAGTTTTGCAATTGTCTTTTGTAGTGCAAGACTCTTCCAGCAGATTGAGTGTTGAATGCTTGCTCTATGGAATGCCTAATTCCATGAGATGACTTACAGCCTATAAGTTCTGGTAGGATGTTGGCACTAACAGATGATAACAGCCAAGAACTAATGAGACTATCATGTTTTTGGTGATTTGTGTAATCTTTATTGATTATCAATTTTTCTTCACTGTCAATGATATATCTTGGTGGTGTAGTCAGTGTTCCAAGAACATACTCTTCAATATCATATTATCTAGTAAATGTTTCAGTTTGAAATTTTCATAATAGATAATTTGATTCATCTAGCTGAATCGTAATTAACTGACTTTGTGGTTTGATTATTGCTTTCAACAGATCTTGAGTGGCAGATTGTTGAGAAGTTGCAATTCTTGAATTATTGGAAGAATCTAATGCATCATTATCACTGTTTCCAGCCACGTTGATGCTAGTTGATAGGGAAATATGAGATAGTGATCAGATGAAGAACTTGATGTTCTGAGATCAGAAAAGAATGATGCGGCCAAAGGGATATGATGATGAATTCTTTCTGATGGTAATCTCTAGGCGAGACACGGTGATGAAAAACATGATGGATTCAAGAAAAGCGAGAACGTTTGCAATTCTTCGTCAAGAATTGCAAATTCAGAGGTTAATAACATGTGGAAGATGGTTTGACGGGAAGAAATGCTTCTTCGATGATGATGATACTCTGAGAAGAACAACTGTGCATCCACCTTCAAATGATGACCGTTTTCTGATGAGGCTTCGGAGTGACACGCTTCTTGATGATAACCGTTAGGTTGAAAGTGGCTCCGATACCGTGTAAACAATATAGACTGAAAGATAGTTTTTTATTTGGCAAAACTGAACTGGTTTGTTTATATTGGTTTACAATGTATTTATAAGATACATTTGTTATATGGTCCGAGTACATAAACATAACAGCTCATGACATATAACAATACCATAGACCTTAACCCCATGCATGTACATATCAACTTATATTCTAAATTAAGAATAATCTAAAGGCAGCTTGGAGGCTGAATGACACCGGAAACAGAACCAACTGCATGCCTACAACTTGACTCTGCTACTTTATCCCCATACAGCAGTTTTATATCCTGCAACTCGATACCTGTACATGGATTGCTTGAACTACAATCAAGATTCACTGCAACCTGCGTTGCTGATGATCCTTGAATGTTGTTGTATGTCACTTCGCTAATCTTCACCCCCGAATTCTATACAAAACACAAAGTTAGGTAATATTAATATACGATCACTATAAATTAATTTTTTTGCCACGCAAGAAATATATTGGCTAAACACCTGATCAGGACATCCTTTGTCATCAGGACAGTAGTTTTGATCAATAATGATAGGATTTTGAACATTTTGCATGACTACATGTTCGAACGCTACATTCTTCACAAACCCAGTACTCGGGCGGCCCCATGTCTTGATTCTCAGTCCATTTTCACTTCCTGTAAAGACTGCTGATTTTACCGTCACGTTTCGCACTCCTTCCTCTTCCCTTTCTTTTCCTAGACTTCCGATACTGGATTTTATTTTTACATTAAGTATTGATGTTCTATTTTCTTGTATATGATGTACTGGTTAGTTTAATACCTGATGCCATGGCCTGGACCGCAACTGATTTGTTCAATCCAAAGATTAGTTGTACCTGGTCCAATCGAGATGCAATCGTCACCTGTTTTGATTTGAGTTCCGCTGATAGTTACATATGTGGACATTTGAACGTGCACACCATCCGTGTTTGGACTGTTTCCAGGCGCTGATATTTTCACATTTTGAACTGTTACTCCTTCGCATCCGTCGATCACAATGTGGTATAATTCACTGTTGATTGATGTCAATCCACTGATCAATATGTTCTTCGAGTTCATGAATGTCATTGACTGCAAAATTGGCGACCTTTTAGATATAATTATGTGACATATCATGTACTAAACAGGATATCCAGGCTGCCAGATTTTGTGATCCAGATTAAGTGTGTTTACTTTAATAATCATTCAACCTACTAAATATATTAACGATGTACCAATTAATTTGGACCACTCTACATTTTATTCAGTTACACAGATTACTGCTTTTTAAGAGTAAGCGATACAAGTACATATTTCACAAGTTATAAAATGAGAGCTTACAGTTGCACCAAATGGGCAATTTTGACCGCTAGCCTTGCACGACCATAATGAAGCGCCACGGCCATCCATTACTCCTCCATAAATAGACACTCCATCTACATGCTCAAACAATATCCAGTCTCCTTTCTTGCCAAATTCATGGTAGTCAGAGGAAGAAACTAGTGTTCCATCTATTTGTACTGTGATCCTACTACTCTTGCATGGACCAGAGAATGTGACTGATTCGACCAAGAATGTGCCATCTGGGACATATATGGTTGAAGCATCCGTTGAGCCACATGCAATGTTCCATGCATCAACGAATGATTTAGATGAATCTGATTTGTCATCAGATTTTGCACCAAAAGCAGTAATATCTATAACTGCTTCTATTGATACTATAAAAGTACATAAAAGTAGCAAAAGAAAGCATTTTGATAGTATATTTTGAGCCATGATAATATTGTATATCTTTGATGATATGAATGTACAAATTAGATGACTATTTAAAGCAGAAGTAGGCGCATAAACAAAAAATGATTGGAAAGCGATAGAGTATTGAATTTGCAAGTAGGGAACCTGTTTCATGTGCATAAGCTTATAAAATTGCGCATGTGTGGTTAACTTGTGTATGAAGAAATGGAGTTTGTCTATGTATTGGCAGTTATATTTATGGGTACAAAGATTAGTCTATACTGTAATGTTCTTTATATGTGCTATTCATTATATGTGATAATGGCATAAGTATTGCAGTGAAAATTGAAGAACCAAAATGTTAGCTCTGTACATGGTTTGCCATATACTTAGGTTTTGTATACGTACGTGTGTAAAAATAGTTGACAAACAGGAAACAAATTCTTCAGAGTTTTCTATTTACCTCTAACTAAAGGATTCTCCAATCAAATAATAGTGGTTAAATTCTTGCTTTGTTGCTTTTATTTTTGATGTTCCTCGAACTACAGGTATTTCTCGTGATATTTGGCAAGAGAAAGTTGTTTTGACTGAAAATATAGTTTGTGATACACAACCAAGCTAACTGTTTGGTTGGTATATTTAAGGCATTCGTAAATTTTTCTTAATCCAAATTCACATTTTTGAGCAGATTTATATCCAGTAATAAATATATCTTTAAAACAGTTGCATATTATCCCTATATTATCAATTCTCCTGACTACTAGTCTCTATATTTACCAGTGTATATCATCTATATTTTCGATAGTCCTCTGCAATTACTGTAGTTTAGTAAAAGAAATATTTCCTGACATGTACTCATGAATTGGCAACCAAATATATATTCAGGGCAATGGTACCGCTCAGTTGGAATTAAATATGTCAGCGCATAAATACTGCATATTGCAAATGGATAATAATGTGATAATGTCAAGTGTAGCGACAAGCATCCTGAAGATATGTGTTTGGTAGCCACAAGTGTAAATGTGATAGTTTTGTTAATATATATACATACATACATACACATACATACATACATACATATATATATATATATATATATATATATATATATATATATATATATATATATATATCATAGGAGAAGCAAGTGTATTCTTCCTTTGTCTAATATAATATAAAGATCTTCCGCCGCATAACCCTAAAAACTAAGGAATAACTTGAACATGGTTAAGAAATAATTCCAGTAAACTAATTAAATAAACATTCAATTCAAGTGCATGTAATAGGATTTGAGATGCAGTACTACAATGTTGATTAACTAGTTTGCTTTCACATCAACTTTAGGTGCAAATCAGATTTGAAGCCCGAATTAAGATAAAATATTTGACAAGTAGAGATTATGACAGCATGTATGTAACGACACAACTAACAATGGTTTGTTCAGTTACTAAACAAGCCATGAAGCAAACATGTGTGGCTTGTTCACTTTCCGTGACTAGTTTGAGCTGATTTCGTGGCTAGTTGAATGAAAGAGATTGGTGAGTATAACGACAGATACTTTGCCGTTATAAATTTATAAAGGCGATGTTTTCGTTGTTATAAAATATGGACGTTATATTCAACTTATAACGACGAAGTCTTCGCCGTTATAAATTTATAAAGGCGAAAACTTCGCCTTTATAAACCAAGTGATTTTTTTTACTGGTCCGTGGCTAGTTTGTGCCTTACCTGCTTGTGAAGGTCGTTATGGCTGTGAAGGTCGTTCTGTCAGTCCGAAATTATGAGAGAGAGTGAATTGAACAAGTCACATCGTTGGTAATGGTCTTTGGTGGGTTTTATTTTGTGGATGACACCATGTGTTTGCTAACATATAAATACTTAACTATTCTTTATGCGTAAATTTTAGCATAATTAATGATTAGTAAACGTAACATGAAGAAAATATTGTTTTCATTAATTAAATAATACGACTGAAATAACGTTCAGAAAGCAGTGATGATAAAATTGTACATCATGGATATTAAAATAACATGCTTTCTATTGATACATCATGGATATTAAAATAGCATGCTTTCTATTGACTTTGTATTGCCATCACATAATCACATTGGAGTGTATCATGAAAGACAGTTCAATTTTGTATGATCGTCACAAGTGTAAGTTTGGTTCTATATTGAAAAGAATGTCACAGTGAAAAAAGGAAGTTCGTTGAATCAAGGCTCTTATCATTAGGAAAAGCAACCAATATTATGGTTGACGTTTCTACATAATAAATAGGTAATTCATGTTGCATTCTCAAACTCCAGTCAGAGGTGAAGCAAATGAAGTTGCTTCTATTCTTTTGCTTCTAAAAACTAGTTGTTAATTGTCATAACCCAAATTGGAACATCAAATTATTTGTTATGACCCAATGTGAAGATTTTTGAGGTAATATATCTTCACATATATCAATGTTACAAAGTTGTTAATAACTTGCATTAACGAGCTAACACAACTTAATTTCCAAAATCACATGACAAGATCCCTAGAATAATGCAAAATGTAACTTTAAAAGAATTCGTTAACAGAAGTCAACTTCCAATCATTGCTATATATTTTTTCAACATCCTGCATGGATATATCAAGTGTAAGTATAAACTAAGGATAATTTTTTAAGTTAGGCAAATTTTAACAACTAATTACAAATTTAAATCAGTTTTATTACTTATTACAAAAATAGACCGGTTTATATCAAATCAGCGCCACACATATTGGCACCATCTCAAATGCCGCCGGTATATTTTAGAAGAAAAACAATAATTTGCGGCATTTCAAATGCTGGAAACTATTTTGTAAAAATATAAATTCTAGAAGGCATTTGAAATGCCGCACACTGGAGGTATCTCAAATACCTTCCAGGTTTTTTTAAAAAAAAAAGAACGTACAGGCGGCATTTGAAATGCCACCAGTATAAGTGGTGTTGATATAACGCAAACTGGTTTATTTTTGTAATAAGTTATAAAAATGGTCTAAATTTGTAATTAGTTTTTAAAATTGGCCTAAATTAAAAAATTATCCATAAACTAATTCCTTCTCTTTCACTACCAATGCATAATTGAATAACATTCTCTAAATCATCTTGTGTCAGTTATTTAATCTGATAATAATATCGATTAACATTCATAACTTAACACAAGCCGCGGCCTACAACATCACAAACTTAAATGCAAAGCCCAAGTTGGCTCGGTTTTTTAAAGCAAGCAAAGAGAGGAAAGTAAGGAAGCAGGTTTGGGATATGACGAAGAAGGCAGAACTGATGGGCCAAATACTTGATCCGGCATTCACTAAATTGCCGGACCAAATATCTGGTCCGGCATGCCGGAGCAGATATTTTATCCGGCTCTCTCCGGATTACTGAACCAAATATTTGGTCTAGCATTCTCTAAGATACCGAACCAGATATTTGGTCCGGCACTCTTCGGAATGCCGGACCAAATGTTTGGTCCGGCTTGACATGTCAAGCACCGGACCAAATGTTTGGACCGACGGATGAGAAGCTCCCTGACCAAACGCCGAACCAGACCTTCCTACCTAAAATGCCAAGCCAGATTCAGTGAGCTATATCTCCACATCCACACTTCACAACTCCACTCTATAAATACCAGAGCTCCTCAACAACAACGAGGACCGATTTTGGGAGAAAAAAGAGAGAAAACTCTGCTGAAAATCCACCACTTCGGCTACTTGAAGTTTTACTCTTTTCGCATATATCTTGTACTTGTAATCAAATCAAAGATAGAATAATAAGATGGAAAGTGAATGTAGACACATTCGGGCTGAACCACTATAAAAACTCCGTGTTATTTGTTTTCCTTATCCGCTTTCCAAACTTTGCGCTTGTGAACCGTCTCTGTGTTTCCTGAAATTCATTCCGTACATGCTGGAACATAAAAACCCCACATCAATCAAATCAAATGAAACTTACCAAAAAAAGAAAAAGGAAGAAATAAGATTTTGAGGTGTTTGATCAACTTTTCAGCAAACACTTTTGGTGCTTTTACTGATAAGCGAACGACGGCGGGCGAGCAGAGGAAGCCAGACTCTCCCGCTCATTATTCTTCCAACCTTAGCGCATCATTAAAGCATGGCTCTCTCTAAGCGAAATGCTGACATGGGTAAAAATGCAGTTACTGTAAATACACTCAACCCCATCCAAGAAGATCAAGATAACCCAACTGCTCGTTCCCTACTCCTAGACTCGTTTGTCACCCGAGAAGACTTAGAAAAGGTTATGAATGAGATGACTAACCGCTTCGCTGCCCAAAAAGAAGCTTTGGTGGACCAACTCATGACACGCTTAAGGAGCACGGAGGAATCCTCTTACAATACTGGATCCCAAGGTGAATCCTAGTCTTGGGAGTCGCGTAGAAGGAATAGATCTCCTAACAATGATGAGTTCGATCAGGAGGATCCAAGGGCTCGAAGCCGAGCCAGGACCCAACCCAAAGCCGGTCCAACAAGGTCTTCAAGAGATGGACCCAGTCAAGAGGTCCCTAGACATGGACCGTCTGTGGTTGATCTTGTCACACTTTGAACCAATCATCGCCCATTTGGACTCAATCAAGGCACCAGGCAACATCACTATCAAAAAGAGGGAGCCTCTTCTTCCAAGACCGCCCCCGAGTCCGAAGAAAGAATGAAGCGTCTCTTAAGGGAGTACCTCAAGCGTGAACAACTTGAAAGGGAGATAGGCACCAAAGTATCCAGCCCTTTCACTAGGGAAATATAGGCAACAACCATTCCTCGAGAGTGGAAGATGCCCACCATGGATCCATGTAAGGGCACCTCTGACCCAATCGTCGACCTACAACGATACTCTCAGCACATGCTCATGAATGGAGCAACTGTAGGTGTATTATGTAAATGTTTCCCGCTATTTTTGTCAGATTTAGCAACTACATGGTTCTGTCACCTACCTCACGGATCCATCAATTCTTGGAAAATGTTAGAGGAGAAGTTCATAAGCAAGTTTCGAATTCATATGGAACAGCCTTGGGACTCGTATTCCTTGTCCGACGTAAAATAGAAATCAGGGGAACCTCTGCAACAATACCTTAACCGTTTTAACACTGCCGCAACAGTGGTGCAAAACGCGGCTGAAAGACTTACACCGATGGCACTATGCGGAGGTATCCATCTGGACTCGAAACTTGCAAGAAGACTGATAAAGGAGAAACCTCTAACTCTTCAAGAATATTACCATGAAGCAAGAAAATATATGAGATTGGAAGATGTCGCGGCTATCCGGCTTGGCGAGTAGCCAGCAAGGGGTTCCAGCTCCTATGGAAACACAAGAGTCCCACCTCGAGGAGAAGGGAGCAAACCAAACAATGACGACAAAGGTAACCATCAGGTCAACCCCGGAACTGAAAATGGCAATAAACGACGATACAGAACGGGACCGAGATTTGATTCCTACACTCCTCTGAATGACACTATGGAAAACATTTACTTGGCCACTCAACACGAATTGAAGTACAAGCGCCCTTCATATAAGAAGGAATCATAAGCTTCCGTTAGGACGAGAAAGTGTCGTCGCTTCCACGAGTCTCATGGACATAACACGGAATAATGTCAACACTTGCGGGACCTCATTGAAGAATACATCCGGAAAAAGAAATTGGAACGGTACGTACAACAAAAGCATAACTCCCCCGCTCCGATCCACGAAGGACAAGGGCCGCTCTGACATGGAAATAACAAAGAAGAAGAAAGTGTGAGCCATGCCAATCAAGAGAAAATAATTGTTCATACTATATTAGGGGGCCCGCATTCAACCGGTGTAATTTGGGCCGAGATGGAGAGGTACGGAAAGTCTTTGAAGTAGGGAGAAGTGTATGTTCATTCCATTACAGAAGGATGCCTCACCAAACGAAGAGAAAGGACTAATATAACCTTAAGCGATGAGGATTTGGTTGGAAGGCAGTACCCACATACCGATCCCACGGTCATTTCTGCCTGGATCGGCTCGGCGGAGGTAATCTGTATTCTGGTTGATGCGAAAAGCTCGGTGAATATATTATTCAAACATGCCTTCAATAAAATGAAGCTATCAATGAGAGACGTATCGCCGTGCAATAAGCCTTTAGACAGATTTACTGAAGAAGCCACAATTCCGCTGGGGCAGTTGGACTTGTTTGTTGAGCTAGGAAATCAACCTCGATCAATTATCTGAAAGCTATCATTTGTGCTGGTAGATGGACATTCTGCTTATAAGGTATTTCTGGGCAGATCTGCCTTATCAGATTTCCAGATAATCTTAGCGCTTTAGTGCTTGAAAATGAAGTTCCCTACCGATGGGGGGATAGGAGAAGCAGAAGGCGACCAAGACACAGCCTGCGATTGTTATATAACAGAACTCCATCAGAATAGAAGGAAGGAAAAGGGCAAAAATGTAGAGGCCGTCCTTTGTGCCAAAACTGTGAAAGCATAGAAATTAAAAAAGGCCACTCCTCTTAGGTATATTAGCGACCCGTTTAATGAACTGGACCCGAGGGACAACGAGGAGGAGGCTTGCGCTGAGCCCATGAAGGCCATGGAACATATTGCGGCATATGATCGCGATGAAATAATGCTTTTCAAGATAGGGTCGCAGTTGGACAAAAATCTAAAAATCCAATTGGTAGGGTTCCTACGTAAAAATTTGGATGTGTTCGCATGGACTCACGAAGACATGGTGGGAATATCCCCTGAAACGACCTGTCACCACCTAAATATAGACCTAACCAAGACCCCGGTCAAGCAGAAGAAAAGGAGCATGGGAATGGAACACTCAACTGCCATCAGCGAGGAGGTAAAAAAACCTACTCGCCAATGGTTTTATTCATGAGGCTATCTACCCCAAATGGATCTCCAACCCGGTTCAGGTGAAAAAGGCCAATGGAAAATGGTGAACCTGCGTCAATTTCTCCAATCTCAATGACGCTTTCCCTAAGGATTGTTTTACCCTGCCTCGAATCAACCGACTGGTGGATAGAACAATAGGGCATGAATTGTTATCGTTTATGGATGCCTCCTCGGGATATAACCAGATTCTCATGCATGTATCGGATCAAGAACGTACTACCTTTGTCACAGATTTGGGCTAATATTACCACAAGGTCATGCCTTTCGGTCTTAAGAATGCTGGTGCGACCTATCAACGCTTGGTTAATAAGATGTTTGAGCAACAGATTGGTCGCTCCAAGGAAGTGTATGTCGATGACATGCTTGTCAAATCAAGAAAGGGAACAGATCATTTACACCACCTAAACAAGATGTTCCAAATATTGCGCAAATAAAAAATGAAGCTAAATCCATTAAAATGCTCCTTCGGAGTATCCTTGGGAAAATTCTTGGGTTTCATTATGCACACCAGAGGAATTGAAGCAAATCCCGAAATGGTCCAAGCCTAAAGGGCATCAAAATACCAACCACGCGAAGGGAAATGCAGATTCTAAACGAGAAAGTAGCCAATCTAAGACGATTTATATCTAAGGCCATAGAAAAGTGTGTCCCATTCTTCGAAGCCCTGAAGAAGGACAAGGGAAAGTTTGAGTGGACTAGCAAGTGCCACTTGGCCTTCCAAAGCCTGTTGGAACACATGCAAAAACCGCCAGTGCTTTATACCCCGGTAGATGGAGAAGGCCTCTACTTGTACCTAGCTGTGTCCCCTCATGCATTAAGCGCCGCCTTGGTACGAGAAGATGACCATACCTAAAAACTAGTATATTTCATCAGCAAGAGTTCAGGATAGAAGCTAGATATCCGAAGATCGAAAAATTGGCCTACTGTTTGCTTATAGTATCTAGAAAATTATGGCATTACTTCCAATCTCACTCCATAAGGGTCCTAACAAATCAACCATTGCGCCAGGTCCTACATAAACTGGATTCATCGAGACGTCTGCTAAAATGGTGCATCGAGCTAAGCCAGTATGATATCACCTACCATCCATGCACTACAATAAAAGGGTAGGCCCTGGCTGATTTCATAGTTGAATTCACCATTCAGGACAAGGATACTACCATCAGAACAGAGGAAACAAATGAATGGAATATGTTTGTGGATGGAGCATCCAACGAGCTCGGTTCCGGGACAAGAATAGTGATCATCACACCCCGAGGAAGAAAGTTAAGTTAGCCGCTGAGGTTAGAATTCACTGCAATCAATAACGACACTGAATACAAAGCGGTAATAGCTAGTTTGGAGATCACTAGGGAAATAGGGATTAAATCAACATGCATACACAGTGACTCGCAGCTAATCGTAAACCAAAACCCGGAGGGATTCCAAACTCGTGGGCAAAGGCTCGACTTTTACCTCCACAGGGTTAAAACCATCCTTAACAAGGTAGACTACCATGTAACCAAACATATCCCATGGGAGGAGTATCGAGAAGCAGATGCCCTTGCCGAAGAAGCTAGCATGAGAAACGAGCCGATGCCAAGGGCAACCACCGTCATGATGCAAGCTACACCAAGCTTTGAGTTTCTTCAGATCACACCCATTAGTAGTAATGAAGAAACATGGATGACTCCCATCGTCAAATACCTACAAGAAGGGATCCTACCGAAAAATCGCAATGAAATTAGAAAAATCTTTAGGAAGGCATCTCGCTACACCATCCAGGAAGGCATCATGTACCGTCGTGGGCATACTGAACAAAGATGCAACCGAGTTCGCTAGAAGATGCGACAAGTGCCAGAGATTTGCCAAAATCTCTAGACTGCCACCTACTGGTCTGACCCAAATGGTTAGTCCTTGGCTCTTTGCCGTTTGGAGGATCGACCTAATTGGGGAACTCCCCATAGGGCGAGGAAATGCAAAATACGCCATAGTGGCGATAGATTACTTCACCAAATATGTAGAGGTGGAACCTTTAAATAAGATTTCATCTACCAAGGTTATAAATTTTCTAATACGTAACATCCTGTGCTGGTATGGGGTACCACAGAAAATCGTATCGGACAACGTGCTTCAATTTGATAGTAAGGAATTCGCCAATTGGTGCCATGAGTATGGGATCTCCCAAAGCTTTTAAGTCGTGGCGCATCCATAGGCAAACGGACAAGTCGGAGCTGTGAACAAGGTGTTGAAAACACTAATCAAGAAGAAACTGGAATAATCCAAGGGGGCATGGGTCGACGAGTTGCCTACGGCTTTGTGGGCCACCGAACTTCTTATAAAATCGCGATAGGACACACTCCATTCGCACTGGAGTATGGTGCGAAGGCCATGCTTTCCATCGAAACAATCGTCCCCTCATACCAAAGGATACACTATAATCTGGAAGAAAATGAGGAGCTATTAAGCTTATCATTCGACCTGACCGAGGAGAAGAGAAATGATGCTGCCGTCAAAGCAGTCGCTCATAAACGAAAGGTGGCAATGCAATTCCAAGGTGAGGCCTTGAACACTACAAGAAGGATACTTGGTTCTCAAATGGGTCTTTCCACAACCTGGGGCGTTAGATCAAATTTGGGAAGGATCGTTCATTGTACATAAAGACCTCCACATTGGAGCTTACATCTTGTCGACGGTAGATGGAGAGGTGTTTGGGAAAGCGTGGAATCTCCAATATCTCCAGGGCTACTTCTCTTGATTTGTAAAGAAGCTTGTACTAATGCAATAAAAGAAAGACAATTGACGTAGGCAAATTTTGGCCAAACCACTATAAAATCTGGTATCTCGTATTACTTATCTTATTTAATTGTTCTTTCGTCTAACTATTTTATCCGATGACCATTCCTAGTGCAAAAAATCACGGACTCTCACCGGTAGTAGTGAAGATAAGATAGCCATGATAAAGGGCACAAAACAAGCTTGGAAAGTTCACTACTGACGATCGGCACCCCAAAGCCGGCAACGATGAACCAATCATAAGCCACGAATTAGGCAAAAATTATAGCCAAGGCAGTTCATCATTGGCATTCAGCTTGCCGGCAATTGCGAACCAACTATAAACCCCACGATTAAGGTGTGGACGCTGTAGGATCGATTTCACCCTAGAGGGGGGATGAATAGGGTGATGGTATAAATTATAAAAATTAATCGCGGAAGCTTATTAATTAATTTCAATTCAGATCACAGAATAGCAGCACAGATATCGCAGAATATAAATAACAGAATAAAACAGAACAACACAGAATTTACCTAGCTTCGGCAAAACCCTGCCTACGTGCTGCCCCCAAGGTTTCTACTAGAAATTAGATAGTCCCTCGCTTACACACATAAACTCGCTATACCCGCTATTGACTAATCTAACTCTACGCTCAAAACCCTGCCACAACTCAACTACCGAGTTGCGAATTCTCAAGCTACGCCACGTAGCTTGTCCCCTAGTCACACGACTAGAAAAATAAACGGTTTAAAAAGAAAATACAAAACAAAAAAACAAATTAATAAAAATAGCCCTAATTTAAAACAACTAAGCCCAAAATAACCGGCCCACTAATTAAAAGATTGTGTCCCCCTTTTCTCCCTTTTATTTTATCGGCCCGGTTCCTTTTTTGCTTGAGTATAATGGCGACCGTTCCTTTTGCAAAATTGGGGCTTTCGTTCTTGATTCAGATTAAGGCTTTTGAAGAGCCGTTATTGCTTCGATCAAATCTGTGGTTGTTCGAGAATTGCTTTGCTCGATCGATTTCTCGTTGCTCTCTCTCTCTGGCTACTTCGAGTTGATGGAGTTCAACTTCGATTTGGTATGTGATTTTTGTTTATGCTGTTCTGTTATGCTTTATTGAACTCCATGAATGAAATTGTCGATGATGATTTCTTTATATAGGGTTTGTAACCCTAGATTTGCGTTCGTACGAATATATTTGAATTTGTCAACTGATTCACCTCGGCCACTCGATGATGCTTTGATGCTTGGGATTTATTCTGACTTTGCCACTTTCGTATTTTTCACATTCCTTGGTTGACGCGGCTTTTGAATCAATTTCGTGATGACCACGGTTTTCGTTCCTTTTTCTGTTGACTTGTTGAAACACACGGCTTTGATACATTTAGCTTTGTATCTGCAGTTTGGATATTGATGATTCCCTCTGATGCTTTGACTTTGGTCACTTTGATTTCGTATAACTTGTAGCTTGCTGTACCTTCCTGTAGCTCCATCTGTTGCAATCTTTGATGATTTATTGTAGTATGTTGTCACTGAGTTTGACTGCATGTTCATCAGTTCATATTGAACTGTTTCTTGTCATGTTCACTTGCACACTCGAGTTTGTAATCTCAGATTCATAGTGTATTTGTTGGCTGCATTGTCACTGTTTAATATTGTTTGCAACTTGACACTTGTTGTCTGCATTTCTAGTTGGATATGTTGGCACTGGGATATAACTCGAACTGTTTTGATGTTGCATCCATTGAGTTTGCATATTGTAGCCGTAATCATTTTGGTTTTGTAGTTTGATTGTGAGGTGTTGCCTCTGGTTGCTGTCATATGCTAGATGTGTTTGCACTGCTGTGTAGTAATCTAGTTTTACTTGCATTGCCGAGTTATTCTGATGCATCCTTCTAGCTTTAGAGTCTGTTATGTACATTCGAGCCAGTGCATGTGAACTGGTGCATGCTTTGTACTTTGTAGTATAATTGCAATGTGTTGTTGTTTGGTGCCACTGCTGAGTCTTTGGTGCTGCTTGCTGTTTCGACATGAGTCCACTGTGCTTGGTTGGTGCAGGCTTTCCATTTTCCTTTTATTGTCCAGTAGAGTTGATTTGGGTTCAGATTCATGATGTTGAGCATTGGATTTTTGAAACTCTGTTGTTCTTGCTTGATCACTTGAGTTGTTTCACTGCCATACTTGATGATGTGGCCTGTACTTGTGTACTTCTGGTATGCTGCAGCTTGCATCTTTGTTGCATTTGCTTGAGTTTGTGTCATCTTTACTTGCATTGCTGTACACTTTTGGTTTCATTGCTGCACTCGAGTTTTGTTACTTGTGGTCTTCATTCTGGTTGGCACTTGCATGCATTTCTGGTTGCTGTGCACTTTTGTGCTTGCATTTTGATGCAGTCTTCATTAGCATGCTACTGATTGGTGTTTCATTTCTTGTGATATCCATGTTGCGACTGTTTTTTGACATGTTAAATGCCTTGTGTTGAATCCAGTTTCAAAAACTCGGGTTCGGCCTTGTGCTCGTGTTGTGATATATTGCATGTGAGTTGAACCCGGTTTTTCATTTGGGTTTGACCTGTGCTCACCTGTCCCTGTAAATCAATCAAATGTATATATCGGCGTGCACGGCCTTGTGGCATATACAGTAATACACTGTGTATGTCACAAGTTGTTCGTGTATGATAAATTCAAATTTAAATTATGACGAACAACCCAAATAACTGAGGCAAAATTATTTTCAAAAACCATATTTTATTTTATATTGCAAAAATATTTCTTTTTTAATTTTACTGCGTTAGTGAATATTTTTGCAGATTGCTCAGATGCTGGATTTTAACTGGAAGGAAGTTGAAGATAAATACGAGTGTGAGTGATATGTAGTGAGGTGAATTGTAAATGTGAAATATGATGTAATTGTAATCAAGGTTGTATAGTTATAGTGAGAGCTTGAAATTGTACTATTCAAAGATGTAATAAATATTTGTTTGAATAAAATATTCATTTGAAATCAAATTTCGTGTTATTTATTTTATTCAGCAAATATTTATTTAATCTGTGAAAAATAAAATAGTATATTAACAAATACATTTAAACGAATGTATATATGTTTATTATCATCAAACAAAAATCATATAAGCGCATATTCAACAATCTCCCCCTTTTGATGATAACAAACATATATTTAAGATTATGAATATGTTAAATGTATTTGATCATTGATATGCTCTAATTGCTCCCCTATTTAAATGCTTCCTCTCTACACAATACTCCCCCTACATATATGCATAAAAATAAAAATATGCAAATGAGCCTAGATGCAAATGGAAAATTATTTGACCTTTGCTTGATTTTATTTGACAAAATCTTAACTTTTCTCTTCCCCTTTAGTTATCAGCAAAAGAATAATAGTGTTAGAGAAAATAGAGATAAAGTTATTGATATTAACTAACATTAAAACTCAATTGAATATACATATTAAATTTCAATAAAAAAATCAAACAAAAATCATAAATATTTTGTTAGGCGCATATTCCACTTTTAGAATGATAGGAATGATATCATCATATAAAACCATACAGTTGTGTCTATTTGTGGCATATTTATATCAGGAATTTGAATATCTACTAACCATGCATAACCGTTAGGACTTTTAAATGAGATTAGTAGTATTCCAATTTTATTTTAGAAAAAATGAATTCAAGTATCTTCTAACCACGCATAACCGTGAGGACTTTTAAATGGGATTAGAATCAACTTGTTTATTTTACAAATCAACTTTTGATATGCGTTCCATACATGCATAACCGTGAGGACTTTTAAATGAGCATGGAAGCACATAACAAATTCCAAGTAATTCACCCATGCATAACCATGAGGACTTTTAAATGAGAGTGAATACTTTGGTATTTATTATTATTATTATTACCTTTTAAAAAAAAATGTGAAAAATGAAAAACGAACGATTCCTGTTTAAAGTACCACATATTGACAAACTATATAGAATTTTGATGAGTGATGGTCGTTAGAAATATGATAGATATAGAGATGGTCATGGAATTTTTACCAACAAACAGTTTTATAACTCTTGTTTAAATTTCTAAAGAAATTTATTAATTATACCGTCTCGAGTTATAATAAATAATCAATATCAACGCTCATCACTTTTTCAATCACTATTTTTCTTTTCGATAATCATTTGGGAGTCAGATTAGTCATAATAGTCATTTAAAATCAAATTCAAAAATAATTATGAAATTAATTTTCAAAAATGACTAATCTGAAAATATGGTCAAAAATGATTTTCTCCAGGGGGTATTTAAAAGAAAATTTTCTGCTATTTGAAAATTATTTGAAATGAAGAATATGCAGATATTTTCTTTGAAAAACGATGCAGTTATTAAATGTCTCAACAAAAATCACGTTTCACTAGTAATTTTTCTATCAACTAGATTACCAGTGTAATCTGCATCTGAATTTCTCTTTCACTCAAAAATTATTATCAATTGAATTTTATAGACCAAAACATGAAGTGTGCACCAAAAATTTCAAATTCAATTTTAACAACAATTTAAATGACATTCTTTTGAATCTGAATTGAAGCCGTGTAAATAATCGAAGACCGTGATTAAGGAGTTAGCCATATTATAACCAATTGTATTATCCAACAAAACACTATTTTTAATCCAAACTGATATATATGAAGTAATTCAAAGAATCTAGAGATTTTTATAGTGTTTTTGGCATAAGAATATAATTGGCCAACAATGTTGAATAAGTCAGAATCATCATCTTTTCATCATCTCAATATTGGCTGATTTTAATTCAGAATACGGTGCAGATTATCACATTTAATATATCGTTTAAAACATACCATTACCTGTTTTACCTTTACGATATTTTTCATTGTTGTCCATTGTGATTCTGCCACCTTTATACTAGGCTAAGGAACTTTGCTTTGTCGCCCGTTGTGTTTCTGTAACAGCCAAAAAATCCAGAGAACACTATTGTTGTTCCTTAGCCTGCCACCACACCTACACGGGAAAAGATTTATGTGACCTATTTGTTTTTATAGGTCCATGGTTGTTAGTGGCAGAATATTTTGAAAAACAATTTTGTAAAGACCCAAAACTATTTATAATTGTTCCCTTCGGCACCCAAATTTGTTTAACTTTGAGAGATTTTATATTTGTGCCTTTTGGAACCCAAATCGGTATAGTTTTCACATGTTTGGGTCTATACCAACAATTATTGTGACTGTGTCCATATTTTCTACAAATCGTGCACATGGAATTAACTTGACTAATGTTGCTTTCAACAATTTTCGAACTGATATATCCAAGTCCTTGTCTAACCGAATTAACAGTTTGCTTTCCTAATAGCATATTCAATGATTTTTCACTTTTTGAAAATTTATCCAAAGTCGTTGACAATTGTTGGACTTGTGTTTTGAGGGATTCATTTTCGTTTAATAATTGTGTGCACTTTTTAATAGAATTCTCTCTCCTTGTATTTTCACTTTCTTTTAAAATCAGAATTTCATTTTCAAGTGATTTTATATTGATTTCTGATTTTTTAATTTCGTTTTCAAATGTTGGACACTTATCACACTTAGGGATCCTACTTTGATAGGTTTTAACTAATTGATCAAGTTGTTTATTACATTCTATCAAAGTATCCTTTTGAGATTCAAGTTTGGCGTATTTCTCCCTAAGTCGTTCAAAACAGCCATTTACTTCGTGGAAATAAATGAGTAATTCAGAGTGAGTAAGTTTTGATACCTTACTTGGCTCGTCATCGTCGCTATTGGTTATATTCCCATGAAGGCACATATCTGCTTTCCCACTCTCACTGCTATCGCTTTTATTCCACGTGGCTGTAAAACATCTTCGTTTTGATTTCTTATCTTTGTTGAGTTGAAGTCAGGAATAATTGGGCTTGATATCACCGGGTTTGTTGCAAATGATCCCGTGTTCTTTCGAGTTGTCCAGTGCTTTGATTATTCTGCTTTTTAATTTTTTATTTAGAGCTGGATTTCCGTATTTGTGATTCCACCTTTTGAATTTCTTCATTATTAATGCCAGCTCGGCTGCTCCATCATCATCATCCTCATTACAACTGCTATTTACCAATCCTGTTAAGCATATTTCTTTAACTGAGTCGGTTGTGGAGGACTTCTCATTGCTGTTGACTGTTGCACCATATATTGCAATTAAAGTATTCCAAATTTCCTGTGCATTTTCACAATGAGAGATGAAATTAAAATTATCTTGATTAATATAAGAATATAATATATGCATAGCAAGAGCATTAATCGAGATAATTTTCTTATCTGTTATATCACACCCATTTTCAATAATATCCCAACATTTAATATTAACAGATTTTAAATAAAATTCCATTTTTAATTTCCAATTCAAAAAATCTGTTCCATTGAAAATAGAAGGAATAATATTGGAGCGACCCTCAACAGAAGTATTAATAAAAGAAGCCATTTCAAAATTTCAAATTTTTAAAACAAAAACTGATTTTTTCAAAAAAAAATCGAATTTTTAAAACAGATGTTGACTTCTATTCCTAGCTCTGATACCACTTGTAAGATCGATTTCACCCTAGAGGGGGGGTGAATAGGGTGATGGTATAAATTATAAAAATTAATCGCGGAAGCTTATTAATTAATTTCAATTCAGATCATAGAATAGCAGCACAGATATCGCAGAATATAAATAACAGAATAAAACAGAACAACACAGAATTTACCCAGCTTCGACAAAACCCTGCATATGTGCTGCCCCCAAGGTTTCTACTAGAAATTAGATAGTCCCTCGCTTACACACGTAAACTCGCTATACCCGCTATTGACTAATCTAACTCTACGCTCAAAACTGTAACGACCCGTTAAATTTGATAATATTAAATGGATTAACTTAATATAATTTTTAATCTAATTTATAATAAATGTAGGAGTTGGATATAGTAACTGAGATTAAAGATTTAACAATTGAAATGTTATATGGCAATAGGTAGAATAACGAAGATTTGTGTTGTGGTTATAAGTCATAATTAGTTGATTAAAATGGTATTAATGAAATAATAACTGAATTGAATTGCAATATATAAACATCAGAAAAATTTAATTGGTGGATTAAATTTGTTAAAGTTCATAAGTTTTGTAATTTAGTTTAGTAGAACTTTAAATTATAAACGAAGATCGAAATAAACGATAAATTTAATTATGTAAATGGTGACTCAAGACCTAGGTTATAGGAATTGGAACATAATCCAATTTGAATTAAGTAGAAGAAGGATTTGGTTAATATGTAAGTTATTGTTCAAGGTATTGAATAAAAACTTGGAATCCAATCATAATTTAATGATAATAACGTTAGTATTAGAGAATAAATATATTTCAATGCAGTACCCGAATGAACGAAATAAAATGAATATATATTGAATAGAAATGAAATGTAAATTGGCACATTTGGTTGAAAGTTAATTTTAAGAAACATATAAATGTTGAATTTGTCAATATTAATATAAATATTAACTTGAATGAGATTCATTGATACAAAGATGTAATAAGTATAGATAGTAAAAATTTAATGGCTGTAGTGGATAAAAAAATCTAGTAGTAACATAAAATTTATTTATATGGAAAAAGAGTATAGATTTGAACAAATTTATGAAAATTTGATAAGAACAGTGGTTGTAATCAGTTTGGTTATTTAATATTTGGAAGATAGAGATTTGTAAATCCGTTAATGAATTTATAATGGGAAGGAATGGTAAGAATGTAAAAATTATAAGCATTTGATTCAATTAAGGGAACTAAATTTTAAATAAATGGTCATTTAATAAATTCAACGTTCTGTGAGAAATCATAATAGTTGTGTAAAATGTGTACAAACTTCGATTTGGAAATTTATTGGATTTATAACGGTTTTGGTATTACATTTATGAGTTTAAAAGTTATTCCATTTTGTAAAGTAATAAAAGCTTATTTAGGTGACTAGAATTTAGCGTAACGACTATTGTGTGTTACCTATTCTTGTTGCTTGTTAATTTAAATTTTGCGAATCAAATTCAATTTATCCGCCAACTTACCGCAGTTAAAGTGAAATGAATTGGTGAATGAGTAATGTTAAATACAAATAAGATGTAACCAAGAAAAATCCCATTTATAATAATTTATGTAGAATAAAGTAAAGAAACCAGGAAATGAAAATGTGAAAATGTGGATGCAATGAGATCTTAAGTAATAATAACTTTGTTAGGTAAGTGAGAACGGATTTTTTTTTGTATAACCAAATAAAGATCCAAATTTATTTGGAAATTAATTGCAATCAATTGAATTTATTGCAATTAAATGGATTTAATATTTAATAGTTATGTAATTATTATTTGGAAGAAATTGGAGTTATTTGTAATAAGTATGAACCTAATGTTAATTTTTCTTATAGGATTGACCATTGATATGGAATGAAAAGAAGAAAATTTGGGTCAGTAAAATTTGGAATTTATGCATAATAAAATGGATTCTAACGTTAAATACTACGTTATTGAGATTTAAATTAGACTTAAAGAATAATGATGTGAATCAGGAACTAATGTTTATGGCATCTTTATTTTAGGTGAAAGTTGAGAATATAAAGATTAAAAATCTAAAGTATGGGTTTTGAGAATATAATTTATAAAATTCTTAAATATAAGAAAGTGTAGAAATTAACATTGCAATTAATATACTGTCAACTTTTAATTCACAGCTAAACCTGTTAAATCTTTTCAATTGATTACGAATCATATAAGAAATAAAATTTGGCCAATTTTAGAATTTAATATAAAATTTGGATTTTTATAATTTATTTATTGAATATTAAAAATAGCCATTTTGGCCACGGACTCGGATTTCGACGAAACCAGTTTCATCGGATCCGTATCGGTGAATTATTAGAGGGTTTCAAGTTTCGTATCGATCGGACTTGTCGTTTGATCGTACGGGCGTGAAACGCCTTGAAATCAATTTTATTAAAATCAATTTGGAATCAATTTGGAAATCTTGTTTTCAGCATAACTTCTTCATACGATCGAATTTGGACGCGAAACTTTTTCCGTCGCGTTCAGAATATTAAAACACCTATCTGGATATATGGATTTGACGAATTTCGTTCCGGGGTCAGAACGGGCTTTTTGGGCCATAGTTTGTTTCGTACGTTCACTTATCCGATCCATCTACGCTATCTCTAGTCTACCTATATAAGCACGGTTATAAACCCTAGCCACTCCTTATTTTCATTTTCTATACATACATCTCATTCTCACCTCCTCATTCTAATGGCAGAAAAAAAACCTAATTCCCAAATTACAAAAAAAAAAATTCAAATTTAAAAAAAAAAAAAAAATTGCGGATCTGCAGCAGCTTCTGATCGCGCTTCGGGTTTCAGGGGAGAAAACCCTAGAGCAACTTCGGGTCAGGAAGAAAATGACTCGGGTCGCTCCGGGTCGTTTTGGCGAAAACTCCAAGCAGGCACCGGGGAATTGAGGCGGTGCACCGAAGTCGAACCCGAAGTCGACTCAGGACCAGAATTTTCCATTTTTCAAATTTTCATAACTTTTGCATACGAGCTCGGATTCACGCGCGGTTTGTTTTGCTGGGATCGTATCGGAATTTCTGACGTTTTGACGCTGGTTTGGACGAATTCCGAGAAGGGCGAATTTTTGGGTTTAAATCGAATTTAAATTCGATTTAAATTCAAAAGGTGAGTGTTTTAACCCACTCACAACTACTAGAAGCTTTTATGTTTGTTTAAATTAATTTTAGAAATGAATAGAAATTTATTTATGAGTATTTGGCATGTTTATTTTATTCATATCTGTTGAATTGCATTTAATTAATTTAACTGTTAATTCAATTAATTTATTGCGTATGAATTTACAGTTAAAATTTATTTGTTTGTATATGAACTGCTAGTTAACAGTTATATAATTTATTACTGAATATAGACTGTAGATTAATAGCTGTTAAATTTAATTTGAATAAAATTGCTAGTATTACCTGTTATGTAGTACCAAAAATAATATTGTTATTGGTTGATATTGATTGATGATTGCGATTTGGATGATGGATGATGTTGATGAATGGATGTTTATTGTATATCATTAAATTGCAAATTATCATGCATATTTCATTTCATTCGGGATTGTGGTTTGAAATGATATATAACCGCAAAATTTTATATTTTTTAAATTGCGGATTGAAATGATAAATATCCGTATCACTTGACCATAGGATAGAAAATTTTATACAGGCACCGCGGTCTATATATAACTATTTTAATGTGATTTCTATGGTTTGGATGGAATACGGTTTATAATAATCTTAAATTTTATATTGTATAAATATTATTCTTCCATATATATACATATGAAGTTGAAAATTTTGAAATTAAAAGATGTATAAATCTCTTTATTAAAAATGGAAAAATTAAGAAATGGAGTTGATAATTTATATCATATGTTTAAATGTTAAGTTTGGAAATTTTAAGATATGATATTTATAATTGGATTTTTCCCAAGATAAATTGAAATGAATATTCTAGTATAATTTGAATTGAAAAAAATATATATTTTATTACTAGAAATTGGAGTTTTTATTTATTTATGGATTTTATGTGAATATTCAAGACTAATTAATAGAACATTCGATTTGCTGAAAGAATAAATTCCAACTTTAGTTTTGAAATATTAATACTCCAAATGGATATATATATAAATAGAAATTGAAGTGGTTTTGGAACTTGAAAGTGATATTTAAATTTGGTTTAGACTTTAAATAAAGAAGTATATTTGTAAAGCCCTGGAAATAATTTCTTTACAAAGTAACCTTAAAGTTAAACCATTTATTCTATATACCATTGACTATCCGAACCATTCAAGTTAGAAGTTATGGTTTTAAATTATGATTTTCAAAATATTATGCTTTGAAATATTTGATTTTCAGACGTTATGAAGTTAAAGCATTATGATTTTGGAAAAGAATTATATTTGGGATAAGTGATAAAATATGGTTTTGGGTTTTGAAATGATATCGTATTCATGGTTATGAAATGGAATGTTTATTCTGATTTTTAAAGTATAACCTATTTTTAAATGACCGCGGTGTTATAATAACGATGGGTTGGCAAAGAGACCGGGATCGGATATGGACATACTCTCTGTCGATACCGAAAACCACTTTGACTAACCGTGTACGCGGTGGAGATTCCAGAATGAAGTAGGTGGTGGCGACGTTTCCTGTAAGGTAAATACGTGGACCCGACTCCCGTGAGTTGGCATAAGGTGGCTAAAACATGAGCGATTCTCAGGCCAATGAGGTCATTCCTCTGATCGGACCCTCCTCTTCGATATTATACTTTGATTTTGGATTGATTCAGTGGCCACTTCTATATTTTGATTTTGGGGAGTTAGTCCGAGGTGGGCGGTAACTGCGGCTACGCGTTTCCACCAGCCTGGATAGCAATTGGTATATCTACCCTGGCATTGCCTAGTTGTGCCGTATCACCTACCATACCGAGCCTTTACTACGAGTTTCTATTTGTGTCGTACCTGTGGAGTATCCTCTGGTAGCTTCCCGATCAGGAGGTATTACGGTACTGTATAGACTATTGGCATTATTTGTGTTAAGGGCTATATGGGTAACCCCTTAACGCTATTAAAAGTAAGTTTATTTTATAAATAGACACTATTATAATAGCGCAATATACTACATAGTAAATAGTTTAACGGATCCTTAGGAGATGTAAATCTCGAGCATCTCTTGAGTTACTGTACTCATATTTATTTCTGTTAATTTAACTCACATAAGATCTTTTAGTTCTGACTCGAGTGTTTTTGTCTTTTCAAATTCGCTCGGGTCAGTCCGAGCGTTTCAGGATCGAAGACTTTATCTTTGAAGGACGAAGACGAAGGAGTCGTATTATTATTATCTATAGTATTGCACCACACTCATACTGTTCCGCTGCATTGTTTGTATTGGTATGTGTAACTCTGATATTTATTGTATAAAGAAGAATTAACTGTTTTGTAACCGTTTATGAACTATATATTTATTATTATATTTTATCCTTCCGCTGTGAGATTCTATTTTGTTTTATTTCTTCTCTGTTTTTCTTATTTACCCCATAACAATCCGCCCTTGCGTATGCTTTTAATTGGCACGTGCGTCGGTTTAAAGTGTGCGAAAAGGCGGGATGTTACAAGTTGGTATCAGAGCTTTGGTTTAGCGATAAACCTTGGCTTTGTGGGGTTTGACTCTTTGTTAATAGGGTAGTAATACCCTATGGGAGTCGCTGAGTGTATATATATGAGAGAGCGTATTTGTTAGTTTTATAAAAAGATTTTAATATTATGTTACTCTGTTCCGTTTTGTATTTATAAATTCTAGTTGATGCATGGGACGCTATGCCATCAATAGGGATTTCTAAACACTTAATTAGGACAGACCGACATAATATTTGTTTTAATATAGGTGAATGAAATAATTTTGCCTATTATATTTTCTATATATAAAAATATTTTTATAAAGATATATATATATATATATATATATATATATATTTGGTTGCTATAGATTGGGTGTTAGGTAATAAAATATTTATAATAATTGAAGCTAAGCTGAAATTATAATAAATCAAATTGGAGATTTTAGAACTTAAGTCCGGGATTTTTGAAATCTTCTTTCAAAGGATTTATGAAATATAATGATTTGGTTTATAAATATTTTCTTATATAAATATTTAGTATAATTCGAAAGAATTGGTTTAAGAGGATTTTGAAGAAAATAAGTTTGTACTTACCTCTCTGTCGCTGGAAAATAATTTCGGTGATGACGGCCGCATCATCGACTTTCATTTTCGAGTTTCGAAGGGAAAGGCCACTGTAGTAAGTTCTACTGCAGATTTGTTTGAAATTATTTAAAATTTTAATTGTTTAAAGGTAATTAGAGATATAAAAGTTGTAAGAAATTAATTATCTATTATTTTAAAGTAATTTTGGAATTTGACCCGGTATTAATTCTTGAATTTCCGTTAATTAGTTGTAAAAAAAAATAAAAAAATAAAAAAAAATTTTGAGGTTAGTAAAATAAAGGTTAAGTAATCAATGAATTAAAAGGGTTGAGATTAAACTTGTATAAGTTCTTTTGCTTTTTCTTTAACATAAATAACTTACCAAGTATAAAAAGTTGAAATGTAAATTAAGAGTGGAATAGAATATTATGCAAGTAGAATTTTTGGAAATAATGAAGTATTCAATAAATTACTGTTATAAATAAGAATTTAATGGTATTAACTTAAGTGATGATTGGAATTTTACTAAAATTAAAGGTTGTATTATTAATAGGTGATTTTAACCGTAAGAAAGTAAAAATGAAATTCCTTAATTTATAAAGTTTGATTGTAGGGTTATTAACTTAAGTATGCTTTAATTTCCCCTATTCTAATATAATGGAAAGTAGGGAAATTATAAATGACTGCAATCCATAGTTAATGAATGAGTAAAATCTTTCACTTATAGGAATGCAAGTTATAAGGTTAATAAATTAAGTGTAAGTAGAGGGTTACTGTAATTAAATATAATGGAAACTTCAACATTAAATAAATGAATGAGATTAAAGGTAAGTTGAAATTGTAATTTATAAAACAAATATATATTAACTAAAGGAATGGAGAAGAAACTTGTAAATTTTCACTTACATTCTTAAAACATACATAACTTACCATATAATAAAAAGTTGCAAATGTTAGTAGGAAAATGTAAGGGGAAACCTTACTAGTGAAGAGTAAGGTAATAAAGGTATTCTATTAATTTGCTTTTATTAATGAGAATTAATTGTGTAGACTTAAGTTAAATTGGAAATTTTACTATAAGTAAAGGTAAGTAGTATAAATAGATGATAGAAACTTTAGTAAATAAATTGGAATACAAATATAATGAATTTTGTGATAAATGGAAAATGAAAATTTGTAAGAAATAAAGAAATCACTCCATAAATGAAAGAAAGAAAATCAAACCATTGAAGCATGAGATAAATGTATAATAAATAAATTTGGGTGTTGGTTTGAATTGTGTTGTTTGATTTATGTTGTTGGGTAAGAAATTTGAAGTGGTTAAATGAATAAGTATCTATCTTTGTTCCATCTAAGACTGTTGAGTAAAGGATGTACTTGATAGTTAATTTCATTTCATACAAATTTCAAGTTTGAACCCAAACAACTATTTGTTTGATGGATTAAATGGTTGCTTTGTTTGTGTATGTATGATGTTTGTAAGGTTGATGGTTGTTGAATTGTTTGGTTGATTAATGATTGAATCCACTTGAATAGTTCACTTTAATATAAATATTTAACCTTTTAGATTATATAAGTGAATACAGGTGATGGAAGCAACTGCTACTGCTTTTGGTTCCAAAATAATAAGCGTATATCGCCCAACAAATAGGTACGTTTTCGGATTACGTTTAAAGCGCTATTTTTCCCGTGTTGGGATATAATATTTTGATAATATATGTAATATATTTGTATATTTTGATATTATATTTTCTCCCGAGCCTCACCGTACAAAGGAGACTCTGCCAAAATTTTCCGAAAATTTTGGACTTAGATTTTTGTGAAAATATTTTCCCAACTTTAACAATTTAAGTACAAAAGAATATAATGATTATAAAACTGGTATATTTTATATAAGGGAATTAATTTAGTAATATTGTCAATAAGTTAATGTTTGAAATAAGATGTACTGTTTTACTCTTCCTTCTCCCTTCTTTTTCCTTTTCGGGGACGAAAAGTTTTGAGTGGGGGAGATTGTAACGACCCGTTAAATTTGATAATATTAAATGGATTAACTTAATATAATTTTTAATCTAATTTATAATAAATGTAGGAGTTGGATATAGTAACTGAGATTAAAGATTTAACAATTGAAATGTTATATGACAATAGGTAGAATAACGAAGATTTGTGTTGTGGTTATAAGTCATAATTAGTTGATTAAAATGGTATTAATGAAATAATAACTGAATTGAATTGCAATATATAAACATCAGAAAAATTTAATTGGTGGATTAAATTTGTTAAAGTTCATAAGTTTTGTAATTTAGTTTAGTAGAACTTTAAATTATAAACGAAGATTGAAATAAACGATAAATTTAATTATGTAAATGGTGACTCAAGACCTAGGTTATAGGAATTGGAACATAATCCAATTTGAATTAAGTAGAAGAAGGATTTGGTTAATATGTAAGTTATTGTTCAAGGTATTGAATAAAAACTTGGACTCCAATCATAATTTAATGATAATAACGTTAGTATTAGAGAATAAATATATTTCAATGCAGTACCCGAATGAACGGAATAAAATGAATATATATTGAATAGAAATGAAATGTAAATTGGCACATTTGGTTGAAAGTTAATTTTAAGAAACATATAAATGTTGAATTTGTCAATATTAATATAAATATTAACTTGAATGGGATTCATTAATACAAAGTTGTAATAAGTATAGATAGTAAAAATTTAATGGCTGTAGTGGATAAAAAAATCTAGTAGTAACATAAAATTTATTTATATGGAAAAAGAGTATAGATTTGAACAAATTTATGAAAATTTGATAAGAACAGTGGTTGTAATCAGTTTGGTTATTTAATATTTGGAAGATAGAGATTTGTAAATCCGTTAATGAATTTATAATGGGAAGGAATGGTAAGAATGTAAAAATTATAAGCATTTGATTCAATTAAGGGAATTAAATTTTAAATAAATGGTCATTTAATAAATTCAACGTTCTGTGAGAAATCATAATAGTTGTGTAAAATGTGTACAAACTTAGATTTGGAAATTTATTGGATTTATAACGGTTTTGGTATTACATTTATGAGTTTAAAAGTTATTCCATTTTGTAAAGTAATAAAAGCTTATTTAGGTGACTAGAATTTAGCGTAACGACTATTGTGTGTTACCTATTCTTGTTGCTTGTTAATTTAAATTTTGCGAATCAAATTCAATTTATCCGCCAATTTACCGCAGTTAAAGTGAAATGAATTGGTGAATGAGTAATGTTAAATACAAATAAGATGTAACCAAGAAAAATCCCATTTATAATAATTTATGTAGAATAAAGTAAAGAAACCAGGAAATGAAAATGTGAAAATGTGGATGCAATGAGATCTTAAGTAATAATAACTTTGTTAGGTAAGTGAGAACGGATTTTTTTTTGTATAACCAAATAAAGATCCAAATTTATTTGGAAATTAATTGCAATCAATTGAATTTATTGCAATTAAATGGATTTAATATTTAATAGTTATGTAATTATTATTTGGAAGAAATTGGAGTTATTTGTAATAAGTATGAACCTAATGTTAATTTTTCTTATAGGATTGACCATTGATATGGAATGAAAAGAAGAAAATTTGGGTCAGTAAAATTTGGAATTTATGCATAATAAAATGGATTCTAACGTTAAATACTACGTTATTGAGATTTAAATTAGACTTAAAGAATAATGATGTGAATCAGGAACTAATGTTTATGGCATCTTTATTTTAGGTGAAAGTTGAGAATATAAAGATTAAAAATCTAAAGTATGGGTTTTGAGAATATAATTTATAAAATTCTTAAATATAAGAAAGTGTAGAAATTAACATTGCAATTAATATACTGTCAACTTTTAATTCACAGCTAAACCTGTTAAATCTTTTCAATTGATTACGAATCATATAAGAAATAAAATTTGGCCAATTTTAGAATTTAATATAAAATTTGGATTTTTATAATTTATTTAATGAATATTAAAAATAGCCATTTTGGCCACGGACTCGGATTTCGACGAAACCAGTTTCATCGGATCCGTATCGGTGAATTATTAGAGAGTTTCAAGTTTCGTATCGATCGGACTTGTCGTTTGATCGTACGGGCGTGAAACGCCTTGAAATCAATTTTATTAAAATCAATTTGGAATCAATTTGGAAATCTTGTTTTCAGCATAACTTCTTCATACGATCGAATTTGGACGCAAACTTTTTCCATCGCGTTCAGAATATTTTAAAACACCTATCTGGATATATGGATTTGACGAATTTCGTTCCGGGGTCAGAACGGGCTTTTGGGGCCATAGTTTGTTTCGTACGTTCACTTATCCAATCCATCTACGCTATCTCTAGTCTACCTATATAAGCATGGTTATAAACCCTAGCCACTCCTTATTTTCATTTTCTATACATACATCTCCTTCTCACCTCCTCATTCTAATGGCAGAAAAAAAACCTAATTCCCAAATTCCAAAAAAAAAAAAAAATCAATTTTTTTTTTAAAAAAAAAAAAAAATTGCGGATCTGCAGCAGCTTCTGGTCGTGCTTCGGGTTTCAGGGGAGAAAACCGTAGAGCAACTTCGGGTCAGGAAGAAAATGACTCGGGTCGCTCCGGGTCGTTTTGGCGAAAACTCCAAGCAGGCACCGGGGAATTGAGGCGGCGCACCGAAGTCGAACCCGAAGTCGACTCAGGACCAGAATTTTCCATTTTTCAAATTTTCATAACTTTTGCATACGAGCTCGGATTCACGCGCGGTTTGTTTTGCTGGGATCGTATCGGAATTTCTGACGTTTTGACGCTGGTTTGGACGAATTCCGAGAAGGGCGAATTTTTGGGTTTAAATCGAATTTAAATTCGATTTAAATTTAAAAGGTGAGTGTTTTAACCCACTCACAACTACTAGAAGCTTTTATGTTTGTTTAAATTAATTTTAGAAATGAATAGAAATTTATTTATGAGTATTTGGCATGTTTATTTTATTCATATCTGTTGAATTGCATTTAATTAATTTAACTGTTAATTCAATTAATTTATTGCGTATGAATTTACAGTTAAAATTTATTTGTTTGTATATGAACTGCTAGTTAACAGTTATATAATTTATTACTGAATATAGACTGTAGATTAATAGCTGTTAAATTTAATTTGAATAAAATTGCCAGTATTACCTGTTATGTAGTACCAAAAATAATATTGTTATTGGTTGATATTGATTGATGATTGCGATTTGGATGATGGATGATGTTGATGAATGAATGTTTATTGTATATCATTAAATTGCAAATTATCATGCATATTTCATTTCATTCGGGATTGTGGTTTGAAATGATATATAACCGCAAAATTTTATATTTTTTAAATTGCGGATTGAAATGATAAATATCCGTATCACTTGACCATAGGATAGAAAATTTTATACAGGTACCGCGGTCTATATATAACTATTTTAATGTGATTTCTATGGTTTGGATGGAATACGGTTTATAATAATCTTAAATTTTATATTGTATAAATATTATTCTTCCATATATATACATATGAAGTTGAAAATTTTGAAATTAAAAGGTGTATAAATCTCTTTATTAAAAATGGAAAAATTAATAAATGGAGTTGATAATTTATATCATATGTTTAAATGTTAAGTTTGGAAATTTTAAGATATGATATTTATAATTGGATTTTTCCCAAGATAAATTGAAATGAATATTCTAGTATAATTTGAATTGAAAAAAATATATATTTTATTACTAGAAATTGGAGTTTTTATTTATTTATGGATTTTATGTAAATATTCAAGACTAATTAATAGAACATTCGATTTGCTGAAAGAATAAATTCCAACTTTAGTTTTGAAATATTAATACTCCAAATGGATATATATATATATAAATAGAAATTGAAGTGGTTTTGGAACTTGAAAGTGATATTTAAATTTGGTTTAGACTTTAAATAAAGAAGTATATTTGTAAAGCCCTGGAAATAATTTCTTTACAAAGTAACCTTAAAGTTAAACCATTTATTCTATATACCATTGACTATCCGAACCATTCAAGTTTTTAGAAGTTATGGTTTTAAATTATGATTTTCAAAATATTATGCTTTGAAATATTTGATTTTCAGACGTTATGAAGTTAAAGCATTATGATTTTGGAAAAGAATTATATTTGGGATAAGTGATAAAATATGGTTTTGGGTTTTGAAATGATATCGTATTCATGGTTATGAAATGGAATGTTTATTCTGATTTTTAAAGTATAACCTATTTTTAAATGACCGCGGTGTTATAATAACGATGGGTTGGCAAAGAGACCGGGATCGGATATGGACATACTCTCTGTCGATACCGAAAACCACTTTGACTAACCGTGTACGCGGTGGAGATTCCAGAATGAAGTAGGTGGTGGCGACGTTTCCTGTAAGGTAAATACGTGGACCCGACTCCCGTGAGTTGGCATAAGGTGGCTAAAACATGAGCGATTCTCAGGCCAATGAGGTCATTCCTCTGATCGGACCCTCCTCTTCGATATTATACTTTGATTTTGGATTGATTCAGTGGCCACTTCTATATTTTGATTTTGGGGAGTTAGTCCGAGGTGGGCGGTAACTGCGGCTACGCGTTTCCACCAGCCTGGATAGCAATTGGTATATCTACCCTGGCATTGCCTAGTTGTGCCGTATCACCTACCATACCGAGCCTTTACTACGAGTTTCTATTTGTGTCGTACCTGTGGAGTATCCTCTGGTAGCTTCCCGATCAGGAGGTATTACGGTACTGTATAGACTATTGGCATTATTTGTGTTAAGGGCTATATGGGTAACCCCTTAACGCTATTAAAAAGTAAGTTTATTTTATAAATAGACACTATTATAATAGCGCAATATACTACATAGTAAATATTTTAACGGATCCTTAGGAGATGTAAATCCCGAGCATCTCTTGAGTTACTGTACTCATATTTATTTCTGTTAATTTAACTCACATAAGATCTTTTAGTTCTGACTCGAGTGTTTTTGTCTTTTCAAATTCGCTCGGGTCAGTCCGAGCGTTTCAGGATCGAAGACTTTAGCTTTGAAGGACGAAGACGAAGGAGTCGTATTATTATTATCTATAGTATTGCACCACACTCATACTGTTCCGCTGCATTGTTTGTATTGGTATGAGTAACTCTGATATTTATTGTATAAAGAAGAATTAACTGTTTTGTAACCGTTTATGAACTGTATATTTATTATTATATTTTATCCTTCCGCTGTGAGATTCTATTTTGTTTTATTTCTTCTCTGTTTTTCTTATTTACCCCATAACAATCCGCCCTTGCGTATGCTTTTAATTGGCACGTGTGTCGGTTTAAAGTGTGCGAAAAGGCGGGATGTTACAAAAACCCTGCCACAACTCAACTACCGAGTTGCGAATTCTCAAGCTACGCCACGTAGCTTGTCCCCTAGTCACACGACTAGAAAAATAAACGGTTTAAAAAGAAAATACAAAACAAAAAAACAAATTAATAAAAATAGCCCTAATTTAAAACAACTAAGCCCAAAATAACCGGCCCACTAATTAAAAGATTGCGTCCCCCTTTTCTCCCTTTTATTTTATCGACCCGGTTCCTTTTTTGCTTGAGTATAATGGCGACCGTTCCTTTTGCAAAATTGGGGCTTTCGTTCTTGATTCAGATTAAGGCTTTTGAAGAGCCGTTATTGCTTCGATCAAATCTGTGGTTGTTCGAGAATTGCTTTGCTCGATCGATTTCTCGTTGCTCTCTCTCTGGCTACTTCGAGTTGATGGAGTTCAACTTCGATTTGGTATGTGATTTTTGTTTATGCTGTTCTGTTATGCTTTATTGAACTCCATGAATGAAATTGCCGATGATGATTTCTTTATATAGGGTTTGTAACCCTAGATTTGCGTTCGTACGAATATATTTGAATTTGTCAACTGATTCACCTCGGCCACTCGATGATGCTTTGATGCTTGGGATTTATTCTGACTTTGTCACTTTCGTATTTTTCACATTCCTTGGTTGACGCGGCTTTTGAATCAATTTCGTGATGACCACGGTTTTCATTCCTTTTTCTGTTGACTTGTTAAAACACACGGCTTTGATACATTTAGCTTTGCATCTGCAGTTTGGATATTGATGATTCCCTCTGATGCTTTGACTTTGGTCACTTTGATTTCGTATAACTTGTAGCTTGCTGTACTTTCCTGTAGCTCCATCTGTTGCAATCTTTGATGATTTATTGTAGTATGTTGTCACTGAGTTTGACTGCATGTTCATCAGTTCATATTGAACTGTTTCTTGTCATGTTCACTTGCACACTCGAGTTTGTAATCTCAGATTCATAGTGTATTTGTTGGCTGCATTGTCACTGTTTAATATTGTTTGCAACTTGACACTTGTTGTCTGCATTTCTAATTGGATATGTTGGCACTGGGATATAACTCGAACTGTTTTGATGTTGCATCCATTGAGTCTGCATATTGTAGCCGTAATCATTTTGGTTTTGTAGTTTGATTGTGAGGTGTTGCCTCTGGTTGCTGTCATATACTAGACGTGTTTGCACTGCTGTGTAGTAATCTAGTTTTACTTGCATTGCCGAGTTATTCTGATGCATCCTTCTAGCTTTAGAGCCTGTTATGTACATTCAAGCCAGTGCATGTGAACTGGTGCATGCTTTGTACTTTGTAGTATAATTGCAATGTGTTGTTGTTTGGTGCCACTGCTGAGTCTTTGGTGCTGCTTGCTGTTTCGACATGAGTCCACTGTGCTTGGTTGGTGCAGGCTTTCAATTTTCCTTTTATTGTCCAGTAGAGTTGATTTGGGTTCATATTCATGATGTTGAGCATTGTATTTTTGAAACTCTGTTGTTCTTGCTTGATCACTTGAGTTGTTTCACTGCCATACTTGATGATGTGGCCTGTACTTGTGTACTTCTGGTATGCTGCAGCTTGCATCTTTGTTGCATTTGCTTGAGTTTGTGTCATCTTTACTTGCATTGCTGTACACTTTTGGTTTCATTGCTGCACTCGAGTTTTGTTACTTGTGGTCTTCATTCTGGTTGGCACTTGCATGCATTTCTGGTTGTTGTGCACTTTTGTGCTTGCATTTTGATGCAGTCTTCATTAGCATGCTACTGATTGGTGTTTCATTTCTTGTGATATCCATGTTGCGACTGTTTTTTGACATGTTAAATGCCTTGTGTTGAATCCAGTTTCAAAAACTCGGGTTTGGCCTTGTGCTCGTGTTGTGATATATTGCATGTGAGTTGAACCCGGTTTTTCATTTGGGTTTGACCTGTGCTCACCTGTCCCTGTAAATCAATCAAATGTATATATCGGCGTGCACGGCCTTGTGGCATATACAGTAATACACTGTGTATGTCACAAGTTGTTCGTGTATGATAAATTCAAATTTAAATTATGACGAACAACCCAAATAACTGAGGCAAAAATTATTTTCAAAAACCATATTTTATTTTATATTGCAAAAATATTTCTTTTTTAATTTTACTACGTTAGTGAATATTTTTGCAGATTGCTCAGATGCTGGATTCTAACTGGAAGGAAGTTGAAGATAAATACGAGTGTGAGTGATATGTAGTGAGGTGAATTGTAAATGTGAAATGTGATGTAATTGTAATCAAGGTTGTATAGTTATAGTGAGAGCTTGAAATTGTACTATTCAAAGATGTAATAAATATTTGTTTGAATAAAATATTCGTTTGAAATCAAATTTCGTGTTATTTATTTTATTCAGCAAATATTTATTTAATCTGTGAAAAATAAAATAGTATATTAACAAATACATTTAAACGAATGTATATATGGTTATTATCATCAAACAAAAATCATATAAGCGCATATTCAACAGACGCGGCCAGGAGTATTTCACACTTGACGATCGACACTACACACACCGGCAACGATAAATCGAATAATGCTCACGAAATGGGCTTTATCCTGAGTAGTTATCGTTTGTGATTAGCCTTGAATATAACAACACTTCTACATTTCTCTGTATCTCTAAACACCAGAACAATTAACTAAGTCATAAACAGTTTGGTTATAAACATAGCAGACTATACAAAGCACGCATCACAAAAGTCATCCCAGAAAAACACACACACACACAAATATATATATATATATAACAGAAGTTGAATAGTACAGTGTTAAATTTCTCCCGTACATAGCTTATCGCTTATATTTATGTACATATGCAAAACGTCCATACATCCTTAAAAAATGCATGCAAGAAAGGAAAAAAGAAATCTCCTTGGCTAAGAAGGAGGGACGTCCTTACCGCTCAGCCCGCTCCCGACAGCCCTGTCCTTCGAGGGCTCTGATTGCCCTAGATGATTGCCTTCCTCTCACGAAGACCCAACTTGCCCCGGAGGCACCCCTGCAGGAGGAAAATATAAGTAATTGTAATCTTTGCGGTCCAGAATAGGTAATGACAGAGCTAGAGTAAAAAGGCAAGATACCTGCGGCAATGTGACTTGGATCACCAAGCCCCTCGAGATCCTATATGCCCTCATCATCCTCGTCCTCAGCCAGTAACTCGTACCCCTTGGCTATAGCCTTGGTCTCCTCCAATATAAACTGGCAGTTCACTATCCCAACATCATACACAACCCCTTCTTCCTACGCGACTACAGTCTTAGACTCCTAGATAAGTCAAGCATGGATCCCGACCATCACCTGAGGGTAGTCATCCATCCACTGTAGGTTCCTATGTTTCCATAACATGAAGTAAATATCCTTCAGCATCTAGGTTGACCATGTCGCAAAAGTCGTTGGATTTATCGACTTCGGCCTGGAGGGCCACCACCTTACTCATGTACTTCTCCTTGTCTCTCCTCAACTGAGCATGCTCCACCTTCAATCTGTCGACCTTAGCTTGATATGAGTTTCTCTCCTTTTGCCACTTACCCCGAGACTCCCTTAGCTCGACGAAAGCATCTTCCGATTTCTTCACCTGCCCTTGAGTGAGCATATTTTCTCTAGATCCTTCTGGAGAGCCTCATCCACTGAACTAATAGCCATGTCAATCTGCATCTTACATAGGTCAGCAGCCTCTTTTCTTGCCTCCTCCTTGGCCTTCATTTTTTCGGAGGCGCGGGATGCTTTGACGTCTTTTAACTTAGCCTCTTTCTCCCTGAGCACCTTGCAAAGGTCCTTCATCTCTAGGCTCTACCGCACAATGACACTCCCTACTTCTTCACTAGCTTCCCCCACACGAGTTCGATAGTCAACTATGTTTCTGGTTTCATCTGTGATTTGAACCATCCGCTTTGTCAAGTTAGCAAAATCAGGAGTCTTCGCCTCATCTAGGGTCCGGACCAAGGGATTTCAAGGTAAAAGGAACTCGGTGTTAGGATCCACCGCACGACAACCCGGTGGATCGGGATTTATATCAGGATGACCCTTAAAGGGATTCCACGTCGGTTGTTGATAATCTAAGAAGAAAGAATCAATATTGCCCTCTCCTAACTCTTCCGGCACTTCGTGCACTTCGGAACCCATCAAATAGTAATGATGACGATGGGAGGAAGTTTGGAAACCAAGGGAGGTGGCTTCCTTAACCGTGGACCTTGCATGTTTTTGAGACGACTCATGGCTCTCTCCTTTATCTACGCCTGACGGGATCTCCCTAACATTCTCTTGCACAGTTTTTCCCCTTGGAAAGTCTCCTTGGAAGAAACAGAAGTCATTTTCATCCGTTTGAACTACTCATGCCTCATGGAAACTTCATTCAGCTTACGGTTTCTCCATTTCCCTGGACACGGGCAACAACATTAGATCCCAGAAAGTGAGAAAGCATAAAAATGCGTAACGCTAAAGACACAGCAAGCTACTAAAACCCTTGGGGTAGACTGGATCATATGGTCGAGGCGGGGTCTCACTCAAATTCGAAACACCTAGGGATGGGACTCCACTTGAAGGAAGCAGAACACACGGCGATGGGACTTCATTGGATTTAGGAGAAGAAGGAGGCCAGGACTCGTCGAAAAACAAAAAGTTTTTAAGAAGTATCTCAAAGTACGTATAGTAATCAAAAGTACCTGGAGAAAGCCCGAACTCCTCGCCGATTCCTGCTACACCTGGTGCAGGAAGAGGCGGTATTTCACCCGGATCACCTGAAGCCACGTTCTTCCAAGAAAGATCGACAGCAGAAGATAGCCTTTGGGCCGGTTTGGATTATTCCAACTGCTCAGGCCACTCTCGGATAGCCTGGCGTTCTTTAAAGAATCTGCGCCCAATCCTTCACTACTTGTGATATCCACATCGGAGGTACATGAACATCCCCTTCCGTTGCTTCAGAATTACTTTCTGATCCTTCATCCTCTTCACTTTCTGCTCCCAACCGAGATCCTCCCTCATCGACAGGAGAAGGAGCATCTCGAATACGCAGAGATTTCCTCGAGCGGGGAGGACGAACTGCACTCTTCTTATGTCTTAGTTTCTTTAAGGTTTCAGCCACACCACTTCCTTCATCTGGGCCTTTACCTTTGTCTCCGTCACCCCCGTCGCCTTTGGCTCCCACTGTCCTCTTAGCAGAACTTGACCTAATCTTGCAAAGGACTGTTTGAGGCTAATCAAGTTGTAGAATCGAAGGGCTGCATCACGGAGTAGAAATGAAGCTTCTCGCTCGGCCTCCAGGATAGCTAATATTTCCTTGGCCGTCTTCCTCTGAAGCCTTCACATAACTTGAAATTTATGTAGCAATAAGAGTCCAGGCCAAAAAAAATTTCAGAAAAAGATAATACAAAAACTTATAGCCAGAGGTAAAAGCGTGTTGGGCCACGGTGTCATCACGTATAAAGAAATATTTCCTCTTGAACATACTAAACTTAGAATATAAATCCAAGACGGGTTTGAATTTATGGGCGGACTCTAAACTGATAAAAGGACCCCCTTTCGATAACTCCTCATGTTATACAGATATATGATCTCTCTATGAGTGGGGGGTCTCTGATACCGCTTCATGAATATCAGATATAAACACGTCAGGATAGCATAAGAGTTCGACTGAAGTTGCATTGGAGCAACCTTCAAATAAATCATGAAGCTGGCAATCCAATTTAATAAGCGGAGGTATTTTGTCGCACATACAATGATACTTGTTATATGCCATATACTCGTTTGGGGGAAAGCACGCTTTATCGTCTAGACTAGGTAGTATCTTGTCCCGACGGTCTATCCCAAACGTAGTATCTATGGAGTTCAACTTCTCTATCGTCAACACACTAGGATAACACTCCAAAGGCCTAAACAGCATTTGATTATTAACCTTCCACCAAAGAGTAAGCAAAACTGAGTTGCCCGGGAGGATTGGCTGGAGTATCAGAGGAAGAAGGACCAGCCCCAGCAGGTTGAGAAGCCCCAAACATGGAACGATGCTCACGACCAGAAGATATGTTCTCTACGTAAGAAAGTGAAGCTCAAGCGAAGTTCAAAAAGAAGTTAAAAACACTCACAGGGAACTTCCTATTGTCTAAACCAGCTGAAACCATACTCCTAGCCTAACCATCTCGAACTTGGCAAACCTATGGTCCATGTGCTCGGGCTATTTGGTCTGACAGTACCCTATCCCAAAGACCGAACGACATCACGATGTCGAACCAAACCCACCGAATGATGGCTATGTTGGCTCGAAGCTCGCCCTCCTGTATGCAAGCCAGGCACACGCATTTCATGCCCTAGCCTGGCCAAACTTGGCAACGTGAACTTATGACCGAGTGGAGCATCAATATGATGATTTACCAAATCCATTGTGGGAACAAAGTACAATACTATCTCCTATGCAATAGTCATTTTAATGAGACCTTGCAGCCCAACCGCACAGGCCACTCAACAACTTGGATCAGGCAGACCAACTAATTGCACAATGTCTCCAGCTCCAATAAAACAAACCAACATTCCATCAGGAATCGCTAACCTAACAAGAATACCCTTTCGCCCTCCATAGTCACGGCCACCTTACCTTCACCATGCATGATTTTTTCCTTCACCGAATCAATCTCGAATCCCCTCACTCACTTCCTCTCCTCGATACGGAACAAAAGCCATTCACGCACACGGCATGTACCAAACTCCCCTAAGATCTAAACCCTAAAAACATAGGATAAAAATTGAATTTAGAGAACTTTACCTCGAGTAATGAAGATGCAGAAATATCAAGAGTTCGGGCAAGGAGAACTAGAAAGATTTGAAGCTCAATCAATTCGAAGTAAATTAAGGAAATTTAGTACAATAAAAAATAGAAGAGGGGAGCGGTATTTAAAGGGGATAAGAAAGGGAAGACGAACAGTCTTGAGATTTCGACCGGTTGTAGAGACTTAGTGCCGATCCAAACAAAGCACGTTGTGTAACTACACAACGTACTCTGGATGGCAAGTGTTGGCTTGGTTTTTAAAATAGGCAGAGAGAGGAAAGTAAGGAAACGGGTTTGGGATATGACAAAGAAGGCAGAACTACCGGGCCAAATACTTGATCCGGCATTCACTAAAAAGCTGGATCAAACATTTGGTCCGGCATGCCGGACTAGATTTTTGGTCCAGCACTCTCCGGAGTACCGGACCAGATATTTGGTCCGACGCTCTCTGGGATACCGGACCAGATATTTGGTCCGGCACTCTCTAGAATGCCGGACCAGATATTTGGTCCGACACACTCAGGAATGCCGGACCAAATGTTTGGTCCGGCTTAAAATATCAAGCACCGGACCAAATGCTTGAACAAGCGAATGAGAAGCTCCCTGACCAAACGCCGAACCAGACCTTCTTACCCAAAATGCCGAGCCAGATTCAGAGAGCATAACTCCACCTCCACACTTCACAACTCCACTCTATAAATACCAGAACTCCTCAATAACAATGGGACAAATATTGGGAGAAAAACAAGAGAAAACTCTGTTGAAAATCCACCACTTCGGCTACTTGAAGTTTTACTCTTTTTGCATATATCTTGTACTTATAATCAAATCAAAGACAGAATAATAAGATGGAAAATGGATGTAGGCACATTCGGACCGAACCACTATAAAAACTATGTTATTTGTTTTCCTTATCCGCTTCCCAAACTTTGCACTTGTGAACTGTCTCTGCGTTTCCTAAAATTCATTTTGTACATGTTGGAACATAAAAACCCCACGTCAATCAAATCAAATAAAACTTAACTGAAAGAAAAAGGAAAAGGAAGAAATCATATTTTGAGATGTTTGTCCAACTTTTGAGCAAACAGCCCACTACAACAAAAAGACGTTATTACAACAGTCATAAAATGCTAGTTGTAATAATGGTTTTTTACAACTTTTATTTTAAGAATATTGTAATAAACTTATTTTCAACAACTCTTTTATTTTGTCGGTTGTAATAGATGCCTATTACAACATTTCTTTTCTTCCTGCTGTAATAGTTGCTTATATTTAGCAACTTTCATTTTTTGTCACTTGTAATAGATGCCTAATATAACCTTTCTTTTTTGTTAGTAGTGGTAGATGGCTATTTTTAACAACTCTTCTTTTTTGCTAGTTGTAATAAATGCTTACTACAACCTTTTTCGTTTTCCCATCATAATAATTAATTAATTATTATAATTAAATAATAATAATTAGCAATTGATAATTAAATAATTAATAACAAACAATAATAAATATTAAATAATAATAATTAATGATTAATTTCAAAAATATGAATTAATTGCTATTAATAATTATATTTCAATATAATAAACAATTAATGTAATAATTAATAAATATTAATCAATAATTATTATTAAATAACTAGTAATTAACAAATAATAATTGATTTTTAATAATTATTAATAATAATTAATAGAAATGAAGTAATAATTAATATTAATAATTAAGAAATAATATTCCCTAAATAAGAAGTAATAATTAATAAAAAATATAACTAATAATTAATATTAAATAGTAATAATTAATACTAAATACTTACTATTAAATAATTAACAATTAATAAATAATAGTAAATATTTAGTAATTAACAATAATTATTTATAATTAATGAATAATTATTGTTATCAATTAATAATTAAGAAGTTAAAATAAATAATTAATATTGTTATCAGGCTTTTTGACTCAGCTATATCCGAACTAATTGGACAAGTTAGACTCGACAATAGACAAGAATAGCAGTCCGGAGAGGTGATCAGAGAGACCGGAGATCAAGTATAGACAATAGTATGAAGTAAAGATCAAGTGAAACCAAGAGTAAACTCCATTAGAACATTCTAATTATGGTTAGTGCTTTCCCTAAGCATGAGATCGAATCAGATCACTATGGCTATGAACAGCTTAAATCAACAGTTTAACTTAACGAGAATCGATTGATATCTTTAAAAATATGAAAGGGACTATACAAATAACTTCAGAAATATAAAGCTAGCATGGAGGCGGATCCACACAACCGGTTGCACGCCGCCACCTGGATGTCCCAACCGATCGGCCCTGATGCTTGCTATTGGGAATTGGGCTTCAGAATTTTTTAGGTGACCTCGTCTGCATCTGGAGATTCTTTCGATGAATTTTCAGGATGATATTCAGTTGTCTACGCCTATAAATACAGGGTTCATAGCTCATAAGAGGGATCTTTGCGATATTGTTTTCTTTGTACTCTATTATATTCACGGATTCCGATCTGACCTCTTGTACTTAGAAATTCAAGTGATTAATAATGTTATTTTGTCAAAGTGGACATAGACATTCAACGCCAAATCACTACAAATCCGTTGATCGTTGTTTTTTACTTGTTTTTTTCATGTTCTCTCTATTTTAATTTTGATTTCTTCATTTATTTCTCTACATATAATCCATTGGGTGTTTGTGCCAACTTTTGATGCAAATATTTTGGTGCTTTTGATGAGAGAGAATTCTTAGCCTGATTAGATATCATCATCTATTATAGATTCCCATATCCGTGAGATAGATCTTGGTTTCTGCCGATAAGCTTCCGTTTCTACTCATATTTAAAGAAGATCTAAAGGGAAGCTATAGCCTTGTCCAGAGGAAAGTATACTAATTTCCATGCTATTAAAGGAAATGACAATGCTAGCGTTTAACAAGTTGATCAAAATGTACAACCGACTACGGCCGATCCACAGAATCCGACTGACTATGTCACCAAAGCTGATTTTGAAGTCTTAATGAAGGAACCGATGGATAGCCATTAGTAGCTCAACCAGCTAATCTGGGTTAACATCGAACTGATGAACCAATTGTAAGATTGGCATGGAAAGTTAAGGAGGGAGCCTTCTCCATACTCAGGATCGACGAACTCATCCTCATCTGACAACTATTACAAAAACAGACGTCGCAAGACAGATGCATACGATACTGGAGTATCGGGAAGGAACTTTGCAACCGGAACATCGGGACGAAATCGAGCAATCGGCTATGTTCAATCGGCACCGAACCCCCCGGGGGCTCGACACTGAACCCTCTAATCATGGAGGTGATTGGCATGCAAGTGAATGAGTTTACTCTAGCGATGTCACCATCGATCAAGGTGCTAGAGCTCAGGCAAATACGGCTGAACCACAACTAAGAGACGACGATAGATTTTTTCTCAGGAAATGGATCAAGAGCAAAAGGGGCCAAGGAAATGTGGCGTTGTCCGGAGGCATGGATCGGGTTGAGATCATGAGGTGGAATACGACTACCACCCATCACCAACTTTCCAAAAATCAGACTTAACAACTATGGTGAGGCAGCTAGTGAAATAAAGTCAAGGCTTGACTAACAATGATTGGAGACTTTCCAGAAGTCATATTCCATTCACCTACAACATTCTATATGTAGAATATCCATTGAGGTTCCATATTCCTACGATGCCTGCATATGTGGGAAAAACCGAACCCAGGTAGCATTTCTTGAAGTACGAATGGCACATGAACTCCGCCCGAGCCACTACTGCAGTCAACTGTAGGTGTTTTCCCATTTTTGGAAGATGTTGCAACCATGTGGTTCATCAAGTTGCCATCGCGGTCAATCTCTTTATTTAATGAGTTAGCAAAGAAGTTCCTAGGGTAAGTCCGCATGCACATGACTTACCCCAAAGATGTAATGTCACTCTCCAACTTGGTCCAAGCACCATGGGAATCACTGAAAGATTTTATGGAAAGGTTTAATACCGTTGTTATAGAAGTCAATAATCTAAATGATGCTACAATACTCATGGCACTGACTAGGGGAGTTGACCTCGATTTCGAGTTTGGCGATTGCTTAGCGGGAAAGTCTCCTTCTATGTTAGACCGTTTCTTTGCAAAGGCAGCTCAGTTTTTGAGAAAGGAGGATGCAACATGAACCAGGAAGAGAGATGTTGCAAGCCCAAGTGCCGAAGGAATACAACATGATATGGTAGGAAAATAGTTCGGTGATAGTTTTAGGAAAGTTCAAATCAATGTTTAGAAAAAACCGAATGAGTAAAAGAAAGGTGGTGATAGAAACCATGACCAAAGATGGGACTCCGAGTGAGGGAAGCTGAGGATCCCATGGTTTGATACATACACGCCGTTGAATACCTTACTTGAGAATGTTTATCTATTCACTTGTAACACTATGCTATACAGGAAACCACCTCCGAAGTAACCAACAGAGAAACAAATACAATCCTCAAAGTGCTATAGATTTCATGAAAGTTATGGATGTACCACGGATGAGTGTCGCCACCATCGTGATGTTATTGAGAAGCTAATTTAAGAAAGAAAGTTGCAGCAATTCGTTACAGTCCCGTAGGACGGTGGGCATGAGACATCTGACCCTAATCGTGGACAACCTCTGCTTAGTACTAAGGAACCTCGATGGACAGTGGGGAGATTAATTGTTAATACAATTGTTGAAGGACCATATCCAACTGACAAAAGCTAGAATGCAATGGAGAATTGCGTGAATGCTATCAAGCATGTTGACATTGAATGTTGCTTGAACATGGAGGACGGTGCTCTAACGAAGAAGAAGAAAATCATGACAGATGATACTGTATTTCGAAGTAGAGATGCAGACAAGGTGGAGGCCCCTACATTGAACTAATGGCGATCTCGGCCATGATCGGCCCTGCTTGGGTGGGAAAGATTCTGAATTATTGCGAAATTTCTATGAATATCATTTTCAAGAAAGCATATGACCAGATTTTACTGGAAGCCAAAGATATGAAACCGTGTAAAGCCCATATTCATGGCTTTAGTGGTGTTGCAACTAATGCGACGGTCTATGTCAAACTACCGGTGGAGTTAGCAGATGCCAGCCGAAGGAGAGTTTAGGTGTCGTCGTTTTTCGTGATGGATGTGAACTCTCCGTATAATGTTTTTTTTGGCTGATTAGCAATTTTTGAATTCAAGGAAGCTATTGCCCCTTGGTGTCGACACTCAAATTTCCAATAGAGAATGACGTGGGAACTATCCATGTAGATCAGATGACTAGACATGCCTGTTATGTGGCTGATTTGAGAGACGCTCAGCGAAGGGGAAAGGAAATGATATGGAGAAGCTTCTCTGTATCAAAACCTATGAAGCTTAGCAATCAGCATCCGAGCCTTCGCTTGAGCATCACACTCGGATCTATAAAGATATAGATCTAAGAAATGAAGAAGAGGAGCCTAAAAAACAAATTCTTAACCCACTGAGATGATCCTCAACATAATGGTCAGCCATGACGACCCATCACGGGTCCTTAAGATTAGATCAAAGATCAGTGCAACAATGATGAAGGAATTAGCTTGTTTTCCCCGAATGAATCTTGATGTGTTCGCTTGGGCCCATTCTGACATATATGGGATCTCCGTGACTATCACGAGCCATGCATTGAATATCAACCCAATGCATTTCCCAATGAAAAAAAAAGATGCGGTATGGATCTAGAGGGATTTGCTACACTTAAAGAGGAGGTAGATAAACTCAAAACGATGGGTTTACCCATGATGCCTTCTACCTGAAATGGGTATCCAATCTAGTTCTTGTAAGAAAGGATAATGGAAAGTGGCTGACATATGTCAACTACTAAGACTTGAATAAGGTGTGCCCGTAATACAGCTTTCCACTTTCAAGGATCGACTAGCTGGTTGACTCGACTATTGGACATGAACTGCTTTCATTTGTGGATGTGTACTCTAGATTCAATCAGATCCCAATGCACGTCCTAGACTAGGAAACTACCAGCTTCATTACCGACCTAGGGCTATACTGCTACGTTGTGTTGCATTTTGGATTTAATAATGCTAGAGCTACTTACTAGAGACTAGTCAACCGGAAGTTAAAAGACCAGATTGGACGATCAATGGAAGTATTTGTGGATGATATGCTTGTGAATTCACAGCGATCAGATGACCACATCGATGACTTGGTAGAGATGTTCAGTGTTCTTCGGAAATATGGAACACTCTTTCGAAGCTGCTTTAGGAAAATTCTTGGTTTTCATTGTCAACTCTTATGGAAGTGAAGCCAATCCCAAGAATATTCAAGCGATCAGAAATATTCAAGTTCCAAAGACAATCAAGCAGGTGCAAAGTTTGAATGGGAAGATCGCCGCCCTGAGTCAGTTTATCTCCAGGGCCACCGATAAGTGCATCCCTTACTTTAACTTGATTAGGAGAGGGATGAGGAACTTTGAATGGACACAGGATTGTATACATGTGTTTCAAGCTCTAGTACATCACTTAGAGAGACCCCCATCTTGTCTAAGCCACTGGATCATGAAGACTTGTATATTTACTTAGCAGTTTCATTAAATTCCATAAGTGCCGCACTACTACGCGAAGAGGATCGGATCCATAGGCCAGTGTATTATGTTAGCAAGCAATTGGAAAGTGCTGAAAGGAACTATGAGAAGCTAAAAAAAGCTCAAGTACTACCTATGGATTATGTTAAGAAAGCTCTGCCCTTATTTCTAGGCTCATCTCATCAATATCTTCACCGACCAACATTATGGCAGGTCCTACAACGAATTGAGACGTCTGGAAGGTTACTTAAATGCAACAACGAATTAAGCCAATTTGATATCACTTATCCCACTAGAAGAACCATCCAAGGACAAGCACTGGCGGACTTCGTAGTCAAATTCACTGTAAAAGGCGATTCTTCGGGGAGTAGTGAAGAACCTACCATCCAATGGACGATGTACATGGATGGAGCGTTCAAATCGGTGTTCTAGCACCAGAGTCATACTTGTAACTCCTAAGGATCGTTCAATCTGCTATGCCATGAAACTTGACTTCCTTGCAACAAATAACGAGGCAAAATATGAATCCATGATCATTGGGCTTAAATAGGCTAGAGAGATGGGAGTAAAAGCTTTGTAAATTTTCTATGATTCTTAGTAAGTAGTAAACCAAGTCAGGGGAGAATATCAAACCAATGGAGTGCGACTTGCTCCTTACCTCGACCAGGTCCAAGAGCTGCTAACTGATTTCGAGCATGACACCATTACACACATCCCTAAATAACAAAATGAGAAATCTTACACATTGGCAAAGCTAGCTAGTTTCGAGGATGCACAACAAATGAGCTTTGTCCGAGTTAAAATACTTAACGCTCCGAGTAATTCATAGATGGAGACAAATGGGGTCTTAGAGACGAAGCCCGAGAAGGAGTTATGGATGAATCCGATCAATGATTACTTGCAGAGGGGAATCCTTCCCGAATGAAGGAGAGAAAAACGATAGGTCCTTCATAAAGCTTCGCGATACATCCTTCAAGGAGTCACGTACATGAAGTTTTCTCTATCCCCTACTTCGATGTGTCACCAATGATGAAATCAAGCGAGTATTAGGAGAAGTCCATGAAGGAGAATGTTGCGATCACATGGGGAAAAACCCTAGCAAAGATGATACTCTACTATGTTATTACTGGAATTTTCAACTGAAACACAACTAATTATGCTTGATGCTGAGGCAAGTGCCAGATGTTTACAAAGATTTTGAGATCCCTGCAGATAGAAATCACTAATATGGTCAGTCCATGGCCATTTGCTACTTAGGGCATAGACATCGTCGGCTCCTTGTCAATTTCCAATGGTGGTGCGAAGTACGCCATGTAGCAGTTGATCACTTCACTAAATGGGCCGAAGCCGAACTTTGGCAACGATTACTACGAAGAAAGTAATCAATTTTGTTATTTGAAGCATCATCTTTCGTTTTATCTCTCTCGAAAAATCATAACCAAGTTAGACCCAAATCGGCAGTGCTAAATTTAAAGACTTCTACTATCGACATCATATCGAGAAAAGATTTATGGTAGTTGCTTACCCTCAAGCTAATGGACAGGTCGAATCTGTCAACAAAATCATAAATTCCATTCTGAAAAAGCGCTTGGAAAAGGCTACAGGAAAGTGGGTTGATAAACTCTCATCAGCATTATGGGAATATAGAAACACCCATAAGTCTATGACTGGTCGTACCTCATTCGCTCTTACTTACGGCTCTGAAGCTATGATTCATGTAGAACTTGAAGTCCCTTCTCATCAAGTGACTTATTATGACCACAGAATTAACATAGATCTCCTTTTGGAATTTCAAGATATGGCCAATGAAAGCTTGAAGAAGCTATCTTGAGGGCAGCTGCACACTAACACTGAGTTGCTCTATACTATACTATTAAAGCCCGAACCAGGACCTTAGAAATTAGCAATCTTGTCCTAAAATGAATCTTTCCCTACCCCGAAAACATGGGTCCAAGATGAGAAGGATTGTGCATCATCAATTAGAGGCTTGGAGATGGAACTGTTAAGCTAGCTATTATCTATAGCGTCATACTCCTTAGAGCATGGAATAACGAGCATTTACGATGCTATGTCACTTAGTTTTGTTTCATTCAGTTGTGTTTCATTAAGAATTTTCTTTTGCAGCTGGATTCAAACCCATGTAATAAGACAGACTCTGTCGCTTCCTTTTCAATTTGCTATAAAATCTAAAGTTCGCTCCATATTTGTGAATTTTTTATTCATAACTTAATAGTTATGATATTCGATCAACTTACCTCAGCATATGCCTAATATAAACCGACAAGTACCCGGAGTTTGGTGCCACCGAAGTACTTAGGTCCATAATCGAACTTAAAAAAATGAACGTGACTCGACCGTTTATCGATTAACTCTCCCTTGCAATCCTATGGGCTGGGTATAAAATAGAGAATGGTGTAACTCGACCATCCACTAACTAACTCCATCTCCCAATTTAACGGGAAGAATGTAAAGTAAAAGTGGTCGTGATACGACCGACCACACTTCGCCTTTTGCCCCAAACTTGGGGGTAAGGGAATTAATCAAAGGTGATTTGATTTAACCATTTACCAAAACAACTTCAGTCCTCAGAGTGTAGGCTAGATTATGAACATCAAACAGGTGTGATTGAGTGCATCGACTAACCCCGATCCCCATAGTGCGGGTAAGAGTATACACTAAAAAAACGAATGTGATTCGACCACTCATTCTCTAACTCTGAATTAACCCGACAGGAGGAGCACAAACTCATCATGGATGGGACCTGACCATCCACAAACTAACTCTGCCGACCCAAGACTAGGGGCAGGAGTATAATCACTTAACTGCTAAACACGATGGTGTAAGACTATGGCTTACACCTATTGTTTGATACGACGACCAAAAGGAGGCCTTTCGATGGATTTGTCAAATCAACGCCCGAAGCAATGAGCGATCGAAAGGCATTGCAACTTAAATGATGAGTGATGAATTACAAGTACATTGAATGGGATGTTACACTAAAAATCAATCTTTCGACTAAGACAAAAGGTCTATTAGCAAGAGCAAAGGAAGAGAAACATAGCCCAAACCTTTTGAAAGAGTCCAAGGGATGCAATCATCAAATTTCATTAGCATCATACCTTTCAAAGGAGTCGAAAGGTTTCGTCTCTAGTATCCAAAGTGATCTTACCTTTTGAAGGGGATGAAGAAGTCAAAGTTAGTGTAAGAAACTACTTAATGACCTTTTCGAAAGCATAATAAGCCTTTCGAACCGGTTGAAGCACATCTAGGGTACCTTTCGAGAATGACGAATGGTTTATGAAGAAAGAAGCACTCACAAGTCAACAAAAGAATGAAAGATGACCTTTTGACAACATTGAAGAAGAGCAACCTTTTGACATGGTCAAAAAGTTGACAATAATCAAGAGAAGAACAACCTTCGGATAAAGAAGATAAACCCATCGATAAAGGCAGAAGGATCATGGAAGCTTAAGAGTAACAAACCTTTTGACAAAGGCAGAAGGTTCATAATAGCAAAAGAAAAAGAAAACCATTCGATGAAGACGAAGGGTTTAAGGCGGCATATAAAAGGGAGACCTTCCGATCCAGTCAAGAGCATGAAATTAAAAGGAGGGCACCTACATCTATAAATAAGACCCAAGGGGCCCAGTTTAGGGATTCGACTTTTTTTATTCTAGTCTTATAACTTCTTAATCAAAATAATGTAACCATAATTGGGCGTTGATTTGAAAATTTAATAAAAATAAAGTTTGGACAAAAAGGGAAGTCCCATGTTCTATTAATTTCCTTACTGCTTTGCTTAAACTTAGTTGGATTAATTGTTAATTTCAGGTTCTAGAACATTGAAAGGTTCTTGCCAGCTGATTCAGCTAGAGACCGCAACCCTTCAAAACCTTCAACTTAATAGCTTAAACCTTTCAAAAATATAGTCTACAGGATCCAACCTTTCAACAAAGACCAAAGAATGCCCCTCAAGTAAAATTACTCTGGTTTACAAGGCTTATCCCATAAGAAGCCATACCCATACCCTTCGACATAGGCCAAAATACGCCTCATACGTGATTTAAACACTTCGACTAGGTTGGTAATTCTTCATGTCTTAATAACACTTTTCTTTCCGAAGCTGCCAACCAAGTGGTCAAACCTTTCAACAAGGTTGAAACTTACTTTGTATAAGAGGTCAAACCTTTCGATAATGTCGAGAGCTTTTGTATATCCACAAAGAAGTTTGATATCCTACCTTAACCTAAAGAAGGCATTCAACTTAACCTTTCGATAAGATAAATCCAACCTCCTAAGGACAATTTGAGGAAATTCAATCTAAACAAGGAAGGAATCTCTCAAAATGACTCTCATCCTAACTCAATAAAGCCGGAAGGTTTCATAACCAAGCACCTAAACCTTTCGACGGTGTCTAAAGGTCTGATTCAAAGGATATTTACAAGTGAAAACACAAAGATAATCCCGAAGGATATCAACCATTCATTCAAATTAGATTACTCACACTACTTGGAATAACTTTGGGATGTTTACCATTAATTTGGTAAATATTTTGGCGCTTGAAGGAGAGCTCGAACCTCCGACCTTATTGAATTCCCCACCTGCTCTTCTACTTGGTTAAATCTCTTAAGATTTATCAGCTCCTCTTTTTGGATAAGAAAGGATCTATTTTGGATAAAAGTCCCATAATTCATCTAATTGCATTTAAAGGATAAGGAATGGATTCATTGTTTGAAATAAGAGAAAGTTTTTGCAAGGAAAAGTTGGTTCATAGGTCTACGGAACCTTCAGAAGTCTAATCATCAAGAGGATTATAACCCACACTTACTTGAAGAGAAAACCTCGGCTTCAAGCTTTACAAGTCATTAAGAGGAAAAGACAAATTATACCCTATGACCCTTTAAATCAGAGTATCAACCCATTCCATTTGGGACCAATCCTAATCTTTACTCCTGAGAAAGAGAATTTGAAGAAAGAAGACCTATTTCTACAAATGAGAAGGACCATTAAGACAAATTCCCATTGGACTATCTTTAAGAAGGAAATGATAAAAGATTATGACGATCTTGCACATAAATGGATTAAGATTATAAAGGAGGCTCAACATTCAAGGGAAAACCATGAACGCATAGAAAATTCCACGACCAAAGAACTAATGATAATAGAGGAATTACCAAGTGGAAATATAAAGATTACCAAGAAATTTTCTACTGAAACCCTAAGATTAAAGTAAAGGCCCTTAAAAGAGGATCAATGAATAATTAAAAGGAAACCTACTCGTCGAGAAGATGTACTTGAACCAAGCCACAAAAGAATTAGATGCTAGTCAAAGACTGCTCAAAATTCAAGACTTCTTAAAGAATATAATCTTACTACCTCAATCGAAGACATCTATATCCATACCAAAGAAAAATTATATTATTGTCCTTTCTCAGAAAAAGAAACCACGATTTGAAAGGAAACTTAAGGTATTGTATTGCAACTTTCATCTAATGAACGGACATGATACAAATCAATGTATGGTGCTTAAATGATGGTCCTACATTTTCTAAGACAAGGAAAACTTAAACATTTTGTAAAGGATTGAACAAGTTATGGAATAAAAATTCTATTCTCAAAATAATAAAAGTCTACATGGTTGAGAGTAAAATTCTCCTTAAAAACTTGGACTACCTAAAATGGTAGGCTACCAATAAAGGTAAAAAGCCCTTGGTCGCGCCAAGATGGCAATGTCAAGGCACCTCTTAGAGGGTGGGTGTAAGCCTTTAGCCGCGCCAAAGTCAGAAATGGCCAGGTTAAATCGACATAAGCCCTTATCAACGTCACATTATGGATAGGATAAGGCACCCCCTAGAGGGAGGATGGCGATCCCTTGGTCCTGCCACGCTATAGCCTGGCCAAGGCACGGAACAAGCCCTTAACCGCGTCACGCTATGGCCAGGTTAAGGCACCTCCTGGAGGAAGGTTGGGTAAGTCCTCGGGTCCTGCTTGAGAAAAGATAGCCGAGAGCACTAGAAACCTGGATGAAATGTCCGGCGGACTAAGAGAAGTCCTTGCTTGAAATGGGCACCGCTAGAAATCGGCACTGCCTAAAATTGCAACTGCTTAAATAAGCAAAAAATTGGACAAAAGAGCTCCTGCTTAAAATAGGCCAAAACAAATAAAGAAACTCGGGCCCAAGAAAGAAAAAGCATGCAAAATATCGTCAAAGCCTGAAGATGGCACATTCAACAAGAGAATCAAAAAGAAGTCACTGACTTCTTCCCACGAACATCTACCAGATTAGTTTTCTAGTCTTTTATTACTTATTATCAAAAATGGTATTCTAGTCCTCAATTACTTATTTCTAGATTGGTTTTCTGGCCTTCTACTACTTATCGCCAAATTGGTTTTCTGGTCTTCTATTACTTTTCGCCAGATTGGTTTTCTAGTCTTCTATTACTTATTGCCAGAATGGTTTTCTGGTTTTCTGATACTTGTTACCAAAAGCAGTCTTTTGATTTTCCATTAATAATACCAGATTAGCAAATATGTATTTCTATCCTTACATTATCCATTGCCGGAGATGGTACTGTGGGCCACTATTACTTTTTACCGAGAAGGGTATTCTAATATTCTTTTACTGAAATTGGCATTCCAATCTTCCCGCACTTATTATCAAAGGATTTCGAATGGTGATTCAACTAATTTCCCATCAACTAAGACCCGAATCTGGGTCCGATGACACCTCATAAAACTCTACCATTAACACCTGAATCAGGGTGTCAAGACTATTTTTTATTTGAAAACCCTAATCAGGGTAAAAAAATCTTCAGATTTTCGTTCATCTCAAGTGCCTAAATCTAGGCCAAAAAATATTATAAAAAGAAGATCGCTATTAAAAGCCTCTGATTGGGTTGAAGAGCTACTACATAAAAATTTCAGATATTGATATCTAATTAGGAAAGTCAGAATGACAAAAGGTTCAAAAACACAAAAGTTGCTGAATGAGCCATTCAAAGAAACATCAAAAGTTACACTATAGAAAAGGATCACAAAATAGATGATATTTACAAATTTCTATAATTTACATAAGTTATGTGATTATTTACAAGCAACAGAAATCATATATAAGATAGATTTACATGGTTCAAATACATGAACAAATTACAAATCTTGAGATGCTTTGCTAAGATTCTCCGCCACCGAAGGATTAATTACATGGTTAATTACTGCACGGAGAACGTCTTTAAGCTTTTTCTCCTTTCTTCTAATTGTATTCTCATCATTAATAGCGTCAATGTTAGTTTTTAGGGCATGATTAAAGGCCCTATTCGCAGCTTTAAGGGTTTTATTTTCCCTTTCCAACTCAGCAACGTGCTTTTCGAGCAAATAATTATCATGCTCAAGCTTCTGATTCCTAGCAGCATAATCATTAATATTTTGGAAATACTTGATTTTCTACCGCTCACTGTAATAATTGGCAATTTCAAACTTCACCCTCCCGCACCGGTTTCCAATTACAGTATCATCTAAACCCAGAGGAGGGTTGAGCATGGTGGAAATTTTTTGAGCTGTGAGATGTTTTGATCTAGTAGGCTTCACAGCTTAAGAGGTCGCTTGAGGAACCGAATGTTCAATCTTCGAAGTCTTATCACCCAAAATAAATTATGTCGAGGCACATTGTTCGTGAGTATCTTTCAGTTTTAATTCTAAGTCACTTGTTCGCTGAATGAGTTCAGGCATTTTTTTTCATCAAAACCGATTGTAGTATTTGACTTTACTTGTCGTCTGAGCATAGTAATCGCTTCATCTCTCTTCTTAATTTCGGCATCAAGATGGTCGATGTTATCTTTATGATTTCTGGCAATGGTCTTCTGGGTAAATTATCCTTTATGCCATTTTACGGCCCCAACATTACCACTAAAATGTTCATACTTTCTCTTGAACCAAAATTGCTCCACTCTCTGTCAATAATCTTTCCCTTATAGAGTCAATATGAGATATCAAGTCTGGGGTAAGAGAGGTTGTAGACAACTGTGGCTCCTATATAAATACAAGAAATGTAATAAAATCAGAATCGAGATAAAAGACATCTTTATTACTATAGTAATGGATTACAACTCAAATAAATGAAAAGTTTGGAGATACAACAATCATTTTCATCACATCTAAAGTTGAAAAACTACACTCCTAACTTTGCCTAAACTATTAACCGAAAGCTTCATTATCAAGTCAAAGGGTATAATGACTCCTTCAGTGGTAATAACCGGTGGACATTTGCTGTAATCCTATAACGATCCGAGAATTTTCAACGATTTCATAATGTAAATAACAAAAATTTCTTGAAATTTAAATGATAAAATTTTGAAATAAAAATTTGATTATTGGAATGCGTCTATTTAATTATAGCAATTGGTAAATTTTTATTGAGAAGTATAAAATTTGATTTATTTATGAAATTTAAATTATAAATTTAATCAGTTAGTTGGTGAAATTTAAGTATTTTCGAAAACTGAATATTTTTATATAATAAAAATGTAAATCACTTTCTAAGAGGGACGTCGTAACTCGTTTTGTCAAATTCGGATTTCTATAGCCCCGTTAATCTTATTTTCTGCATTTTAGCAGCATTTTCAGAAGTGAAAATTCATGTTTTTAAAAGTTAATCGTATCGCTGATATCTGTATATCATTCTATCCACCTCGTTGTGTTGATCCACGCAGTATATTTATTTTAGTATTTTAAGGTCCGATACATGACGGAAATGATAAAACAGTGTGTCGTATCGGTACTATAAATTGTTGCTTTACATTTTCCTTTGGTTTCAAAATTTAAAGGTGCTGTCCAAACAAAATTAATTACTTTAAATTTCTAGCTGAATCACTGGGTGATCGTTGCTATTACTTTTGTTATCATTATATATATATATATATATATATATATATTCATTTCTACCTTTTTCCTTTGTTATATAGTCATTTGAGGTAAGCTCTCTCTGCTTCTTTTCTTTCTTTTTGGTTCCTCTTCTTCTTTTTTTCTGTCGTGATCCGGTTGTATTTCCCTTTTCTTCAGTTATTTTATATTATTTTTTCTGCCATGCTGTTTTTCCTATTTTGATGGTTTCCGTGCCTTACCCCATCACTTCTCATCGCCCGACTCGGTCGACTTCACCAGGCCGTAGCCACGCAACCACCCCACAGCCTCCGCTCCATCGGTCCATCCTCCCCCTCTCTTGCCCAAGCCGAGCACACTTGTCTCATTTCTTTTGCAATCTACTGAATATAGATGTACATCTATATATGCTTTGGTGGCAATAAGCCTCATCAGCCATTTAATCCTAGTGTCATAATTGTGTGCATTGGTGCTTAGCTGTATATATGTGCAGCCGAGCCTGGTTGCAATTTTAACAACTTGACCATTCCCCTACCCTAGCCTATATATAAGTTATATATATCCGTGTTATCATGCTATCGGTTATATAACGTATGAACTCTCTCCCTTGCATAGTGAACTGATATTCATATTTGGTGCAAAGCATATATAGAGCCGGCTCTGCACCTTCAGTTGCCCTAGGCAAAACATAGGATGGAAGGGGAACAAAAAATAAAAATTGCAAGAAGTCACGCTTGAACTCGGGTTCTCCGGCTGGGAAGAAAACAACAAACCACTAGTATTATATATTGCTTGCGTTTGGTTGGTGGTAGCATACATGCTGCACATGAAAAAAAAATTGTAAGAGAAGACTTTGTTAGTGTGGTCAGGGCTGTTAATTTTATACGAGTGTCCGATGTCCGTTCATCTTCATAACCTAAATATGTCCGTCCAAGTCCGTTTGATTTTCATTTAGAACACGAGCTATGACAACAAAATTTGTACAAGCAAAAATATCGTCCAGTCCAAGTTCGTTCCAATTTCTTATAATTTGGTATATCTGATGGAAATTTTATTAATCAACATAAAATTTGATGTAAATAGCAATGTCCGTCCATGTTCGTTCGAGTCTGTGTCCGAAAATTGTATGTACGAGTCCGTCTGATTTCATTTAGGACACAAGCTAGGACAACAAAATTTATACGAACATAAATCTTGTTCGGTCCATGTTCGGTCCGATTTTATTTAGGACATAAACTGAACACACCTCCGTCCGGTCCGGTCTGACCGATTTACACCCCTAAATGTGGTGCCATTTGTATCTTTGAGCCGAATATATCTATTTCTAGATTTTATAAAAGTGTTATATTCTGTTCTAAGCATATTTCTGTTTATATGCAATAGTTTGATATGTACATACTTTGAAGATAAAAAGGGAAAACTTTAGCAACAAACGATATTCGGGTCATTCTTCTTGAAATTTTGTTTGGAGATTTTATATATGATATGTACAATATCGTTATATCAAATAATATAAAATAAATGTATACGTATATCACCGGTATGTATACATTTGTTTTATTAAATCATCGCGCTAAAATTTGTTTCATGTTGTCAAGCTATTTGATATCATGCTGTATCCGTGTAAGTTACTTCAATTTCATCGTCCTCAAGCCTCGAAAGATGAGCAACCACTCACGATTAATGTTCTTATGCTTATTAAATTGATTTCATAGGAAATGACCATTTAAATGTACTGTTAAACTTTAATTGATAATTATTAACTGTTAAATATGATAAATTGTTGATTAAATTGATCACTTATGTAAACTGACACCGTTATCTGCTCCTTGATGATTTTATATAACTGTTATTTTTACCAATCATATTTGTCAGAAATTGCTATTAATTATTCTCACTCTACAACTTCCCTTAGTTTAGGTCACTGTGGGTTGAAATGATACATACTCGAACGGACTTTAGAATACAAGAATTTCGTTATGGGTTGAAATGATAAACCTAAGCGATTTTCAGTTATTATTGAATTTTGGGATTGCGGGTTAAATAATATAAACCCGTAAATTTAAACTATTACGGATGAAAATAACAAATATCCCTATGACTTAACCGTAGGATAGAAAATTATATAAAAGACACCATTGGTCTATTTTTGAAAATTATTTCTAAATATTTGAATGGAAATATATGAGGTTGATTCCGAAATGCAATAAGTATTCTATTTTATTTCGAAAAAAATTATAACCTTAACTGTTGATTTTGGAGATATAGAAGTATGAGTTTAATTTAAAGGGTAAATTGTAAATTTCATTTATAGTTTTATTTCCTAATATATATATATATATATATATGATTTTAAATAGCAAATAAAAAGTTTATTTATTTTAAATTGTATGAAATTAGTTTGTTTAATATATAATATTTTAAATGGGTTCATTTACTTTATATTTAAAACTAAAATAGATTTTATAACTTTAATAAATAAAAAGGTTGGTAAGGGACATTGGAATTCGATTGGTAACTTAAACAGGTCATTAAGTATATTTAAATAAAAATTTATTTCGAACTTAATGATCTTGGAAATGATTAAACTTGTTTCATAGAAAGGTGATCAGATGAATCCTTTAAAAATAGAATTTAAAGCTACTATTCGTTTTGACTTAAATTTTATTTGAGATTTTATTTAAATATTTGTAAGTAATTTTATAAAGGACCACGGTGTGAAATCAGCATTAGGTTGTTAAAGAAACAGAGATCGGATATTGTCATACTCTCTGCCAATACTGAAAACCACTTTAACAACTGTGTACGTGGTGGAGATTCCAGAATAAAGTAGGATGGTTTGACGAACAATTTTTTATGGTATTTACATAGTCCCTGACTCCCGTGAGTTAGCTTGATGTGGCTAAAATAGGAGTCACGCTGGGCCAAGTGAGGTCGCACCTCCGATCGGGCACATTTCTTCGAAACCATATCCATTACTTTTCTGATTTGATTTTGGTGTGCACATCTTTGATTTGGGAGTGTATCTCGGGGTGGGTGGTAGTAGCTGCTAAACATTACCACCGGTCCAGATACGCAAACGGTATATCTACCCTGGCATTTCCTTGCTTGCCTTGTCACATGCCTTATCGTGCCTTCTACGGATTTGTTTCATACCATAGAGTGCCCTCTGGGTAAGCCTCTAGTTTATGGAGGAGCGTATAGTACTATATAGACTATGGGAATATATATAATGTGTTAAGGGAGATATGGGTAATGCCTTAACGCTATTTTGATATTTTACTTTACTGTAGACATTATATATGTAGCGTATTGTATTATGTATGTAGAAAGTTTACCTGATCCTTAAAGAATGGAATCCCAACATCCCTTTAAGTTATATTGCATTAACATTTTCACTTGAATTTATCTGCATAAAAACGTTAATCCTGATTTGAGTGTTTTATTTTGTCTTACGCTTGAGTCAGCTTGAGTGTCACAGTTTGAGATTCATCCTTTGGAACATGAGTTCATTGGAAGTTTTATCTTATCGATTTCTTCTTTTGGATTATTTCTATTATTTCCAGTTGTATGTTAAAACTTATCATCTACTTTGTACTAAAGACTTCCATGTACTGGGATCTCTGATGTATTCTGTTTCAGACTATGTTATTTCTATAGTGATTCATGAACTACTATTTATTTTATTCCGTTGTTTTGTTGTAGCTCTATGTCTGTGATTCTGTGATTGATTCATTTACTGTATATGCTATGTTAAACCAAATAAATATATTAACAATCTGTTATTTGAGTAATTCATGTTTGACATTGTCGATTTGAATGGTTCGAAATAGCGGGTCGTGACAAATCCCATTTTCCAATCGGAGGGCTATCGCGACCACAAATCAGCTTTGAGTGGAATGTCCTGATTTCTTTTAAAAAGTTTCCTTATCTTCGCCTAGGAAGTCAAAGAAGAGGTGAGGGAATTCCAAGTATAATTTTTGCAAGTCCCGAAGAAAGCAATATCTCGCTAAGTTTGATGTCTTAAGGAGTGGTGCATTTTTAGAGTAAAACCATCTCAGGTTAACATATTGAATTAGGTGGTCCCTTAGGATGACGCGACCTAAGGAACTGATGTTCTGAAATAGCATGGTAAAAAGAAGCAAAGCATAGAGAGCATTGCCAAAATATATGTTCATAAATTGGTTATCCGTTACATATTAACAATTACTCATCAGGTCCATACAAAATAGACTTAAAAAATACTCAAAAAAAAAATTATCCTTATAATACTTAAGCTTTTCAGGGGGGATATCATATGGAATCTATCTGACCCACGGTAAATTCCAGTAGGCTCCAAGATGCGGGTCAGAACCAAATTCATCTAAGAATCTCTTGTGGAAACGTCTGAGTACACCCTCGCTAAATTCGCCTAAGTACAAAAAACCTATGATTGAGTGCCTACAATATACTTTATACAAAAAATTAATTAAAATATTCATCATCATCTAGAATAGAGTTGTTAACTCTCTGTTTTCCTTCAAAAGGGCCCTGTATCAGGTACGCGCTTTCTTTAGTAAATGAGCCGCTCTCTTATATTCAAAAGATGCTAAAGTGGAAGTTCTCCTATCAAGACTAAGATATTTCCGAGATAGAGCATTGTGTTCCTTTATTAATTTGTCCAACTCCCTATATAACTTGTTAATCTCCCTATGTTCGTTCTCAAGTTTTGTGCTATATGGAAAGTTTGACTTCTTCTTTATCTAATATAGATAATTTATCACTAGTTATTATTTTCGAAGTGTAAGGTATTTAAATAGGGAATTCCATACCTATGAAACTGGAAGGGGAGCTTAGGGAGTTTGTTCATTCTCTTGAGGACTCTCAAAATGAGCAGAAGCAGCATCCTCTTCTAGATAGGCAGACAACCCAGGGGGTGTTAGGGGTAAATCATTACAAGGGGATGGCTCCTTTTTAGAAGATTTAGTTGGACCATCCCCATCCTTTTCTGTGGCATCAGAAGGACCCCCTTTATCTTCTCTATAGCCATGACCTCCAGAGGGGTTCTCATCATCATCATCATCCTAGTTGAGCCCAGTATAATAATCATATTTTTCCATAGGATCCTCATCTTTGTCGTCATCCTCATTGAAATCGGATTCGATGTCAAAGGAAGAAATATCAAAAGAAAGAGCTTCCTTGAAATCAACCATCCTCACTTCACCTTTAGGCTCAGAACCCTGTCTAACTCGCTCAATTGTCCATGACACTTTTGGCTATAGTTGGGTCGAGTGAAGGAAAACCAAAGTCAAGACATTTATCACGGTTGTCGATATATGCGAGCATAAGGGCATCTTCATAATGAATCAACATCATAGGCCCCAAAGTGATGTCAACAAAATCCGAAACATGTTTTTGGAAGTCAGAGAGGGTTTGAACAGCTAACTTAAGTGAAGGTCTGGACCTACTGATTTTATCTTTCAGTGGAGTGTTCTTTGAGATCAAACGAGCTGTCTTATCTTCTGAGTCTTTCAAGGCAAGTTCTATTACAAGTTTTCCATCAGAGGCAAGTTGATGGGCTCGCCACTCTACTTCAAGGTCGACTTCAACCTTGGTGAGGGAAGCCTTGATTCGCTCCAACTCTGAGGAGGAGTCATTTTGAGCGACAATCAGTAAAGATATTTGATTTTTTAATTCGGCATTCTCCTCCTTTAGCTTGGAAGATCTAGAAGAGAGCCTGGAGACATATTCATTAAGAGAAACCCAGTTCCTAGAAATCTGCAATAAGAGAAGAAACAAAGGCTAGCAATTAGAAAGATCCAGTGATGATAGGATTAAAGAGGATAAGATCTTACCAAGAGTTGCTGCTCCATGAGGGAGCGATGATTTTCTGCCAAGTCTAGGCTAAATGATGGCAGAGGTGAAGAAGTGAAGGATTCTTAATAAAGGACTAGCTTGACAAGTTCGTCGAAATTGGTCGACAGAAGAGAAGAAGATGACGACTCGGGAAGAGTACGTGACTTAGAAGGAGTCTTAAAAAGAGCAGGTTGCATTTGTGCCACTGCAGCAAGGGTATCAAAAATTGTAATATACAGAAGGGGAGCAGGCATAGGTGGGGTTGGCTCCACTAAATTAGTTGGAGCTTCAACAGTCAGACTCGTTGAAGCTTTCTCAAGAGATATACTCCCTTCTTCCTCCTCAACATCAATGAGCTTTGCTGCTTTAGCTGAAGGATCCTTTTCGGGAGACACTGTTAGTTTTCTTTATGAATATCTCTTGGAGCTAGCGAAAGCATTCAAAAAAATGTAACATCCGAAGATGATAAGGGAGGTGCAGAGCCACTTGAAGACACATCAGCTTTAGAGGGAGCTAAAGAAAATTCAAGCAGATATTAAACCAGTGAAAGCAATTAAAGAATGCCGCAGACAGAAAGAGGAGAATACCAAGTTAGTAGTATATCTGAAGGGTCAGGACGAATGGGCAACAATGAAGTGAAGTATTTAGTGTTGCCTGAAGAAAAGAAGCGTTTCCTACGAGAATTATGCATAATGGTGGGTGGAGTGCCAAGAATCCTATAGTCGGTTGGTAGCAAAGAATGTGTTCTTAGATTTGAGAGAGTCAATAGCGTTAATCTGCTCCTAAGATGTTCAAGAGCGATAGTTAAAGAATTGATAATTCTTCGATCTGCATCACTAAGTATCTTGGAAGATTCACCTGAAAAAGATTAGAGATTAGTTAACAGAAACCATAGGGATAAGAAAAGACGACATTGGAATAAACTTAGGGGAAAGGAAAAGGCACCGCGGACATCCGTGAAGCACTTGACAAAGAAGAATCGGTTTTTCGAATCCCTAAACTTATTGATACCATCTAATATCAACTTCTTGTATACGTTAACTCTGAATATTTGCTTATTAGATTTTCTTAACTTCGCCCGTTTGATCAAAGAGGTTAAAACTTCAAGGTTAAGCGAAGGAAGTCCGGATTCCAACGCTAGCATGTCAAGGGATAAGAGATGGGTACATACATTAGGGGAAAGTTGTACCTGAGCAACTCCAATATAAGACAAGAAAGAGAGCAAGAATGTAGGAAATGGAAGAAAGCCACCATGCCATATGTGAATGGCGATGTATGAAAATTACCTTTCTGAAGGGTTGTTTATTGTATCAATGGCATTGGGAGGAATAGATTCAACATTGGAGATGCCAAACTCCTTCAGTATAGCATCCACTTCACTTTGCAACTCAATGGAACAGTGCTTGGCAGTAGCTTCAATCTTTGGAGAGCTCAAGGTTTTATCAGGTGTAAACATTTTAATTAAAAACCTTTAATCGATTATAAATTTTGATAGCAATCAAAAATAGAAAATTAAATAAGTTTTCTTAGATATATTAAGCATGATAACATGCACAAAGCTTTAGAAATGATGCAAAAGTTTAAGTCAAGAAACTTAACTGTTTAAGTACTTGACAAAGTCGAAATGTTTACAGTTTAAGCTTTCGATGTCATCGAAAGCTTTATAGTAAAAGCTTTCGACGATGTTGAAAGGTTAATAATGCAGGCTTTTGACAATGTTGGAAGGAATAATGACATCAACTTTAACTACTATATTTCAATAATATTTAAAAATAAACAAAAATGTAACTTCCTTAAGCTGTCGACAAGGTCGAAACGGAAAGTTGAAATATTAACCTATTCACTACTTTTTAAGAATACCGAAGGTTCTATGGAAACCTGGACCTATTCCAAGTGTAACCTAAAGTTAAGTGGGAAGAACTTTTGACTTGGTCAAAGTTAAGAGCCTAAAAATTCCTAAGATGAAAATGTGGATATGGTTAACGTTGTCGAAAGGTCGGGTCAAAGCTATCAAAATATGTCATATCCATTAAAGTCGAAAAGTTCCAAAATTGTCTCATATGTGCTTAAAATATTTCAACAAAAATGGGCAAAAGCAACTCTAAAGTTGGAGAATTTCGACCTTATCGAAAGCAAGTAGTCGAAAGGTTCAAACTCTTCAACCATGACGGAAGATCGTTGTCGAAAGGTTTCATTATTGTATTACCTAACCTTTTGCCAACAATGAAAAGTTGGCGTCGACATACCTTCCGACCTCACTGAAATGTACAAAAAGGGTAAATCTATTGTTACCGCCTCAACCTCTTTCGAAGGGGTAGGAAAGTCATTTTACATTGCCTAACTGTACATTAGTGGGTCCTAGGTCACCATATCGGGTTTAAGAAAACCCAAACCAAATAATAAATGCATTTTCAAATTTTTCTTGAGAAACAAGTAAAACAAACCCATTAACAAAATTGCTTTCATCTGGATCAATCTAATTCGATTCCTAAAAATAATTAAAAAAAATTATCAGGTCAAAAACTAGGAGTTAAAAGCTGGAAACAAAAATTAAGTACTTTAGGATAAAAGTTAAACCAGATTTGGGGATTTCCATTATCAAACACCATCTGACCTTAAATCTAAAACCACAAACGGACCTTGTTAGAAACCGGCTTAAAAGGAAAATTTTGCCGATAACCCATCTGAAATTGAATCTAGATTTTGGGTATAAAAATTGGAAATTCAACTAAAAACCAATAAGAGTGAAGTTTAGACTAAGATTTACAAATCAAATTCAAGAGATTACCTTATTGTTTTGAAATGAGATTTGAGAAATTTTAGAGAACCCTTTTACACATGCGTGATAATTTCGATTCTAGGTAAAAAAGGAAGAAAGAGAATAAGCATATTATATAAGAAAAGTCTCCTAAATTCTCAACTGCTAGATCAAGGTATAAATGGACGTTCCAGATCAATGCGGGGAGGCCAAGAGGCGGGAATTCTTTTTAGCATTCGACAAAGATGACTTGGAAAGTCAAGGGAATCCCTTAGAATGGGGGGTTCAAATGTTACACTAAAAATTAATCTTTCGACTAAGACAAAAGGTTTATTAGCAAGAGCAAAGGAAGAGAAATACAGCCCAAACCTTTCGAAAGAGTCGAAGGGATGCAATCATAAAATTTCATTAGCATCAAACCTTTCGAAGTAGTCGAAAGGTTCCGTCTCTAGTATCCAAAGTGTTCTTACCTTTCGAAGGGGATAAAGAAATCAAAGCAAGTGTGAGAAAGTACTTAATGACCTTTTTGAAAGCAAAATAATCCTTTCGAACCGGTTCAAGCACATCCAAGGTACCTTTCGACAATGAAGAAAGGTTCATGAAGAAAGCAGCACACATATGTCAACAAAGAATGAAAGACAACCTTTCGACAATATTAAAGAAGAGCAACCTTCCGACAAGGTCAAAAGAATGACAATGAGCAAGAGAAGAACAACTTCCGACAACATCGAAAGTCTCACAACAACCAAAAGAAGAGCAACCTTCCGACAAGATCAAAAGATTCATAATAGTATAAAGAAGATAAACCCTTCTATAAAGGCGGAAGGATCATGTAGGCATAAGAGTAACAAACCATCCAACAAAGGCGGAAGGTTCATAATAGCAAATGATAAAGAAAACCTTTCGATAAAGACGAAGGGTTTAAGGCGGCATATAAAAGGGAGACCTTCCGACCTAGTCGAGAGCATGAAGTTGAAAGGAGGGTCGCCTGCATCTATAAATAAGACCCAAAGGATCCAGTTTTAGGATCTGACTTTTTTTATTCTAGGCTTGTTACTTCTTAATCAAAGTACTGTAACCTTACTTGGGCACTGGTTTTGGAATTTAATAAAAATAGAGTTTTATGTGGATAAAAAGGGAAGTCCTGTGTTCTAATAATTTCCTTACTATTTTGCTTAAACTTTGTTGGATTAACTGTTAATTTCAGGTTCTAGATCATTGAAAGGTTCTTGCCGACGAGGTCAACAACACTCCTGATTCAGCTAGAGACTGTAACCCTTCGTAACCTTGAACCTTATAGCTTAAACCTTTGAAAAATATAGTCTATAGGATCTAAGACTAAGATCAAAGACCACCCCTCAAGTAGAAATACTCTAGTCTACAAGGCTTATCCCATAAGAAACTGTCCCTATACCCTTCGACATAGGCCAAAATATGCCTCATACGTAATCTAAAACCTTCGACTAAGTTTGCAATTCTTCATACCTTAATAACACCTATTGTTTTCGAAGCTACCAACCAAGTGATCAAATCTTTCAACAAGGTTGAAACTTACTTATATAAGAGGTCAAACCTTTTGACAAAGTTGAGAGCTTCTGTATATCCACAAAGAAGTTTGATTTCCTACCTTAACCTAAAGAGGGCAATCAACCTAACCTTTCGATAAGATAAATCCAACCCTCCTAGGACAAATTTAAGGAAATTCAATCTAAACAAGGAAGGAATCTCTCAAAGAGACTGTCACGCTAACACAATAAAGTCGGAAGGTTTCATAACCAAGCATCTAAACCTTTCGACAACATCGAAAGGTCTGAATCAAAGGATATTTACAAGTGTAAATACAAAGTAAATCCCTTAGGATATCAGTCCCTTTATTCAAATTAGATTAATCACGCTATTTGGAATAACTCTGGGGTGTTGACCATAAATTTGGTTAACATAATAGCTAGAGCACTTAGACAAGTTTTGTACAAAAGCTGAATGGAAACGAAGAATTTTATTCACATACCGAAACTTGGAAACTAAGTACAAGTTTATTTTAGAAACTAAAAGCCGAAAATGAGGGCCATACCCAAATGGGGCCTACAAAAAGAAACTAGCTACCTAGCTACATATTGCCTAAGCCAGTTCAACGGCTATTTCTCCTCTTTTTTGGGCTTCTTCGGGTGTTCTTCGAGGTGGATTCTCCGGAGCTACTACCTCGTCCTCTCCTCTTCGACCCTTTCTTGTCCTTATTAATCTTAGGAGAGATGCTTCTAGAAATAGAGGCGGTCTCATTTAGGATATAGGAGGATCGACCTCCCCAGGAGTAACGTGGCTCAGTTGTATAACTTGAAGTGGAGTAATATCCACTTCAGCACTTTCCTTCTCATCTTGCAAATCCAGCTCCTCATTTTCAATGCGCTCCTTTATGCTAAGTTTACTAGTGTGTTCAGAGGCATGGGTCACTATGACATCCTTTGTTTCATCCTGGCCTTCTTGATCATCAGTCTTTTCTTCATTTAGAGCCCCTATGACTTCAACATTCGAGCTAGAAGTCTCAGCAGGTGGATCAGTAGGAGCCACTAGTATAGTGACGACCGTAGTGGACCTCGAGGTTTTCGCCTGCTGTCCAAAGGTAACATCATCATCCAAAAAATGGAAAGATGCAGACGGACCAACAATTTCATGATGATCAATAGGTAAGCCATGATTATCGGGCATGAGATGTAAACCTTCTCGAACGTCGGAGAATTAAGATAAATCCCTTCACCAGATTGGCCTTCGCTCGTAGCTGGAGTGCCGCCTTCTAAAACTGAAGACATCCCAAATGATTTGTGCATCCCTCAATGATCTAGATTGTAGCCCGCATCCTTTTCCAGGGTACGAGAAATTGAAGCACCAGCTACATAAGTAGTAGGAGGATCTTAGGAACCAGTTCCCAAGGCTTCGCCACCATCTTTTCACTTTCCAATGATCATTGGATCATTGAGTAAACTGAGACAAGTAGCCCTGAGTTCATCGGGCTCTTCATCGCGTAAGATTTCGCACATGAGCTACTCTTCATCTACTTCAGCACCAATAAGGGACTTCTTTTTCAAATCTATAATATGGTTCCTGTCTTCAACGAGCGACTCGGGATACCCCTCTCTAAGATAGCAGAGGTTGCGATTCATAAGGACGCATGCATTGCAATATATCAGTAGCGGAGCAAATTCGCCTTTCATTTCCATTTGGCCTACCTACCTAGCCTCTTCCTTTAGGCCTCTAGCTATGAAAATTGTATGTTGGCCCCTATTTTAGCTTCGCGAGCTTTGACGATCTCCTTGCAGTATTGTTGAGACTCCGATAGACCCTCAAGGTTCTCTTGCTTTTCCTTTTAAGTTCCTCCTCAAGCTGTTTAATACGAAGGGCCAAAGCATCATTGTCTTTTTCAACACATCCTTCTTGTTCTATATGACGTCTTTTTAAGGGATTAATACCACTATGATGAATGACATTGTCCAATTTAGCTTAATGCAATTTCATTAAATGCTCGACGGCTTTAGAAGACTCACTGATTTTTGTGTCGACGTCGACCAACTTTATACGCAACTGCTTGACCTCTTCCTCTATGTACTTAATGATGTCTTTATCGTGGATATCCTCGATAGTTAAGTGATTAACTTTGTGTTTCCTTTCCTTTGACACCTTAGAAATTCTCTTAGCCATACGGAGAGTTGTACTATGTTGGACATAGACATCATTAATGTAAGAGAGCATTGTGTCCTTGGTCTTTAGAGGAATTGAATGCAAAGCGGGAACCAATTTGAACTCATCAAAGCACAACATAGGAAATGCTGCCTTGAGCTCAACCATCATCTCGGCAGCAGTGGTATCAAGAGTAATCGCGATTGAGAGGGCTCGTTTATCGTGCTTACGTGTTGAAGTATCAAGATCTTATATGCCAGACTGGAATTTCGAAGATCGATGGATGCTAGAGGAACCCTACTGCTGCTCGGGTGCAGTAGCCGAAGTGGGAGCATAAGGTAACGACTTATTACTATTATGTGTAGTGAGGTGTTGATCGGCACCCTTACGATGAGAAGATTGAGATTTTGATTTATGCTTGGATGAAGAGTCCTTGGATTGGTGGTTCGGTCTCAGTTTCTCTTCCTTCGTGACCTTCTCTGTCTCCACCAGGATCCAAACGTCGACTGGGCCCAAAATAAGTTGGATGAGTGTATGCTAATCTCTTAAAGCGATCATAATTACAAGGATGTCCCATCGAGCCTGTACATAAAATAAAGTGTATAAGAATCACTAGAGTTATAGGTGAATAAGTGTCATGTAGTGGATGTGACCATGAGTGTCCTAGTGTCCCCCCAATGGACCAGTTACTAGAGCTTTACTCGCTGGATTAATATCTCCCATGTTAGTGGGAAGAATGTCAACGCCAAAACAAATAGGATATTCGGAGCCCCCGAGGCTTAAATTGGGGAAATCATAATTCCAAACATCATCTGGAATTGGTATGTCCGACAGCCCCTCAAATAATTTCTATGTAGGTAGAGAGCTAGATTGATCTGTTGCAATAGAGGTTGACTTGGATTTATTAGACACATGCCCTCTACGAAGATTATAAACAAGCATTTTCCTTCTTCTCTTTTCTGAGGTGGGGAGCTGCTGAACTTGGGAGGTCCAACTGCAGGCTCATGGCTTGAGCTCACATCGTTACGACCAGGATCATTAGCATTGCCCCTCACCAGGCCTTCCTCAGTGATGTCCTGAGCCCTTTCGACGGGCAGCATGATAGGATCAACTTCGTCACCTCCTTGCCCAATGGCACCTCCTTTTTCTATGATTTCCTCCTCGGCGTTTCCTGGCAGTCCATGTTATGGCCTTCTTCTAATAAGCCAAAGAGAAAGAGGCGCTTGTCGGTAAGAAGAGATCTAATGTCCCTATCGACCACCAATATATTTTTGAGCGCTGAACTTGCCTTCAAGTATATGTCACCTATGGGATGTGGATGGTTACCTAAAGTTCAAAAAAAAACTACTTAGTTCAGGATACAACTTAACTAAGAGCACTAAAAGAGATTGGTTGAAGCAACACTTACGTCCTACCAACCACCACCCTGCAAAATTAGATGGGATCGCATGTAGAACAATTCATTGCTCAATTTGTTCCAAGCGCCAGTTATGACCTGCCAGTTGGTGACTGACTCGAGGAAAGTGTGCGAGAGGCTTCCCCTTCGTCACTTGAGATTGTAAATGAATCTCCTGTCTGTTGGAGTTGGCTCATGATATAAGAATTTGAGGAGGAATATTACATATGTGTAGTGCAAAAATGTGTAGCTGTTCGGATGCAGCTAAGCTGGCATCAGTCTTAAATAACGTAACGTTTTACGAATAAATGGATTGAAGGGTGGAACGCAACCAGCCCGGCGCATAAACTTGTTTCATGTAATATACCCCTTCGGGGACAAGTGAGCCCTATCATTATGAGATGGCACTCACACATCCTCGTATGGAATCCCATGTTTAATGCAGAGTTTGCGGAGAGAGGCCTCATCAACCTTTGATGCCACTGAATCCTCTGGATCATTTAAAAATATGGCTTCTTCCAAAGTGTCAAGTGCTGGCTCGATTTCTTCTTCCAAGTTTTAAGGAATTTCTGGCACCTACTGAGAGCTTTCAGGCCATTCAGATTGACGGATTAGAGAGTTTCTAGCAGATATTGCTGCAGAACTTGACTCAATGTTGGGATTATCATGAGAAGTAGCTTTTTCAGTACCTATAGCAGCTAAATGCTCCGAGCATCTGGAACTCATAGCTATCAAACTTAGCAAATAACAATCATTGAAAATCTAACTTGTCCCCCTGTGCTAAGTGTAAACTAGTGCAGTATGGTGCAGTGTTGTGCAATACAGAAATAGATAGTTTAGAATTAAAATGAAAGTTATGACGTGACTCTGAGATTCGACCAGAATGACCATCATCACTGACCATCCCAACCGGCTTTCACGTTAATGGTTATGGATTTTATCTAAGATATAGGATCAATCATTGGCTTACTGGAGTACGAAATTTGCTTTCAAGTTTATTCGGGACTATACGTTATAGTTGTTCAAGTTCAATTCATATTCGAAAGAGTAAAACTTTGGAATCCAATGGTTCAAGTCATATAAGTCCAAACATTCAAGTTCTAAGTCACATGCATTTGTTCGGAAATTCAAATATTCGAGTTCGAGATCATATGTAGGTCCCTAGTTCAAGTTCGGGCTTTGGGCAAATGCATATGTGTATATAATCAAGTACAAGTACTAAGGCGTTCAAGATCATGTCAAGTTCACATGTCCCATGGTTCGGATTCATTCATGCATATAAGTTCATGCGATCAAGTCTTATCGTTTCAATGTGCACTAATAGGGCTGAAGAACGGTTGTGCCCCTAGATAAGGCAACGATCCCTTGCATAGGCAACCTCCCCTTATCGAATTTTGAACTCGATAATGCCACAACCGACCCTACAACCAAATCCTTACCCACCGATCCCTCTACTTATAACTCCTTCGTTCCATTCTCTCCATACTTTCAAAACTGACCCCTCCTTCAATTACCAATCGCTCCACTCCATATTATAATTGATCGCTCCTCATCATCGCCATTCCATCCACACGACTATCTCCAACACAACCATCTCCGATCCCAATCACCTATCCAACTCACACTGACCCCTAAGTCCACGATCACCAACCAGAATCACCTAGAATCGCCTTTTCACTAAGCCCTATTCAAATCGCATGCTTCAAACCCACCTATGCAATGAAAATGAATCAATCAAGGTTTAGAAAATTTGATGTCGATGTGGATTTAGGTCCAAATGGAGCATTCGGGTTGGCTTATCTTAAGGTTTGGATCGGTCAAATTAGGTGAGGTGGCATCTTAAAATGGCGAAGTTGGTTAAGTAGAGGAGGAGGGATGGATTATAGGCGAGATTAAAGTAGATTCAACGATTTTGAGCACGGATTCGTTAACGGAAATGTGAAGGAGAGGAATGGGGTCGGGCTGTAAAAAGGGAAGCGAAAGTGTGAGGAAGATGATGTTATAATGCTGCCTTATATACTCCAACATATGGTAGTATGCGCAGCCCGCTTGCTTGGACACGAAATTCGTTAAGTCCACCTATGCTAAGGGATTGGAGCCGATTCCCTACTTGGGGGATTGCCACCGAACGCCCCTTACCAATGTTAGAAAAAGAAATAAAGAAATAGAAAATGAATGAAGATGATAAGAATTGCTATGCCATTACACTTGAACACCAGGAGTTTGTGTAATGACCCGTGAGCGTATAAGCGTGTTTAGGAGCAAATGACAAATGTATACATGAACGTGCATGTGTGCATATCTAATATTAAATTTCTTGAATCAATAGAGGCTAAATTATTACCTGGATTTCTCAGAAAAGATGTCACTATAGATAGTCGAGGCCTACTAACTCAATCAACATGGATAATAAAACCAAGCATAGACAAAGACTGAGGATTACACTCCCGATTTATATTGACAAACATCGACCAAGTGTCATGACGAATAAAGAGAGACACGGCTCTTTAGAAAGATAATTCATTAGGAGGGTAACGATTGTTTGGGAAACTGAATGGAATCCTTCATAGCGATTTTAACTTTTTTCGATTCAATGCACGTCATGATCATAATAAGACGAACTTTGGGTGGCAACTGTTATATGGCCTTTTGACCCTGTTATATTTGGACTGATTGAACAAGTGAGACTTGATTATAGATAAGACAAGCAGCCTGAAGAGGTAATCGCAGAGATTAGAGATCAAGTGTAGACAATAATATGAAGTAACGATAAAAAAAAACCAAGAGATATACTTTATGGAACATTCTAAGTATGGATTAGTTCTTCCCCTAGACAGGGGATCGAATCGGATCACCATGGCTATGAATAGCTTAAACCGACAGTTCACTTAACATGAATCAATGGATATCTCTAAAAATGTGAAAGCAACTATGCAAACAACTTTGGAGGAATGAAGTTAGTATCGAGAGGGACCCACACAACCGATAGCGCACTACACTTGGACATCTCGACCGACCGGCCCCGATTGCTCCCCATTGGGAGTTCGGCTTTGAAATTTTCTAGGTGACCTCATTTGCTTCTAAAGATTCTACCGGCGAATTTTTTGGTAGACATTTGGTCATCTATGCAAATAAATACAGGGTTCATAGCTCATTTGAGGATCTTTACGCTGTTGTTTTCTTTATACTCCGTTGCATTCACGAATTCCGATTTGATCCCTCTTGTACTCAGAAACTCAAACCACTATAAATTCATTTGTCATTTTTTTTACTCGTTTTCTTCTTGAATTATTTGTTTTAATTTTGATTTCTTCATTTATTTCCCTATATATAATCCATTGGGTGTTTATGCCAACTTTTGGTGCAAACAAATATTAATAATTGGGAAGTGCTATTTAATATTTAGTAATTAAAAAGAATAAATTAATAAAAATATAACTAATAACTAGTAATAATAATTAATGATTACTATTAAATAATCAACAATTAAACAATAATAAATAATATGTAATAATTAATATTGACTATTTATAATTAACAATTTCTATTAATAATTAAGAAATAATAATTAATTATTAAGACTAATATTTAATATTTAATTTTTAACAATTAATCATTAAAAAGTAATCTTTAATAATTAAGAAATAATATTTATTATCAGTATTAATATTTAATAGTTATAGTTGATAATTATATTAATATTTCATGTTCCAAAAAATTTAAAGTTTTGAAATTTTCTACATTAAATTGTCAAATATTTATAAAATTTTGGAATTTTCTTAAATTTTGAAAATTCAAATTAGAAGTTTTAAATAAATTTAAAACTTTATAAAACATTCAACTTTCATAAAACTTGTTAGTTCTATCTTTTGTAAAATTTTAGAATTAAACTTCCTCTCTGTTTCTTGCAATAAATGAACTTCAAAGTCTGAGCAAATATTTAAGTGACTTTATCGATGTGACCTATAATAACATAATTAATTTAATTGTCAAGAGTGGTTAATCGATCACGAAAAGAAATAACGTTATATACAGTTTCAAAAAACATTGAAATATAGTATTTGAACTCTAATTACATTCATTAATTTTATCAAACGGTAATTTGAAAAAAAAACCGCAGTAGCTGAAATTTTCTGCCGGGCCTACCAGTATACTTCACTATGCCCGCTTTTTCTTTGAATTAAAAATTTCCTTACCGCTTCCCCATTCTTCAAATTCAATCTAGAGTTTCACAAAATCCCTTAATTTTTCGCATGTTGCATCACCACTGAGGGAGACATGATTTAGATTAATGACTCAGGAAAGGCAAGAGCAGCAGCTTACTTAGGCACAATACATGATTTACTCGACACCAGACATCTACGATGGTGGAGACTTGATGCGATGACGAATAGGAGGTGTTGCGGTGAATCAAATCAGACAGGACTCTAATTTGGCGGTACGCGGCCGTGAAGACTTCCAAACTTCTACCACTTAGACGACAATAGGCAATAGGCAACTCCAGTTTACGGATCTTCGGTTATGACTTGTTGCTAGCTTGTTGGAAAGGACTAAAAGATACTTAATTTATGTAGCAACTTTCCAATTTTATTTGCATTTTCAATCTTAGTGTTTTATATTTTTCTTCTCTCATTTTGACAAAAAATCTGGTATATCACGTCTTAATTTGGTCTGAAATAAGATAGGAAAATCAGTAGTACAGCAGCTTGGTACCTTATAAAAAATATAAGCCTAGATTTTAGAAGGTTGAATGCGATGATTTTTGCTTTTGTGCACAAGTTGTTTGTTGACAATCAAGCATGGATTTTATATATAAGTAACTTTCGCTCAAAAGCTTTCATTCCATTGTATCCATTTTCTCATTATTTGTTTGGTCATTTTGTTGATAAGCCAATTTGTGTGTGTTGATGCAGTTGATGTTTGGACACTGCTCATGTTTGTTTAAATTAGATTTATCATGTTCAGTTAGAGATGATTCTAAACCCATGTATTGCTCCATAGCATTCATTTGTTTACTCTCTTTTTTCTGTATTTTTATTTTTACAGATTTGCCTCCAACGATCCCATTCATAAACTATGATATAAACTGTTAGCCTAAGTATAAATATTAAAAAAAAATATGAAATAAACTTTAACCTAAGTATATGAATTTTTTTTGGACATTTGGTGTGGAATGAAAAAGAAGTTGAAAATAACACCTAAAAAATTAAACAAAAAGCAAAGATTATGTTGTTGGCATCTAACACAATGCACATCAGTAATGTATATACAGTCGTGGATCTCTTTTTCTCAATATGTTGGTATCCAAATTTCTTATTGTAGAGCCGCGCTATCATTCTAATCTAATGTCAATATAACAATAAATTATATAATGAATCTTGTCATCAAATGTTATTTCCCCTGCCTCCAAGCCAACTCTCATTCAGATCTAAAACTATGAAAGGTAAATTTTAGCCTGTACTTGAAGAATATATATTAGGAAATATTTTTATTTACCAATGGACATATGTTAATCTAACCTCCTACGTCTGTCACCATCCGTCGTCGTGTTATAGAGTATTTTCTTCTTATTTTGTTGACCGCTTGCATTATCATCATCATTCGTCCAACCTCATCGTTATTTTAAGTACTTTTTATTTCACTACCATGCTTTAAACGAATGTTCAATTTGACAGTGTGTTTCATGAGTTTTTTCTTCTTAGGAAGTGCTCACGAAACAATCAAAACAAAATTTGCAACCCTTTTATATTCTGTTTGATAATGTATTCTTTCAACTCGGTTCTTTTTTTCCTTTTTTCTTTTGTATTACTGAGTGCACTACAACCGAGTAGCTTAAAAATACAAAGCAGTGCAAAATACCACACACGGTATACTATCTAGCCTAAATGATTTGTTGAGTACATATTTTCTATAAATATAAACATAAATTGAGAAATAAGTCACTGTTATAATATATTTATAATATGGGTAAATATGCTAAATGGTCAAGGACGGTATTATAATTTTCTTTAAATTTGTAGTTTATAAATATGGAGCTCATTTGTATTGTAAAATGTGTGTGGTGAATAATAAAATCTCTCTCCATTTAATGTCTTCTGTTCTCTTTATTTTATAACACGTTATCAGCACGATACTCTGTATGTATTTTATTTTAAAAGTAGTAATTTAAATACACTGTATGTTTTCAGATATAATGTAATATATATGGGGCATTTTCTTTTACCTAGTCAAACGATGGATTTTTTTTTTGTACTATCTAATAATTAGCTTGGAACTATTCTTTAGCCATAACTCAGCAATCAGTTCTATTATATATCTACTTCATCCGAAAAAGTTTAGGTATCTTCTTCTTATCAGAAAAACACAAAATACTACTCACTTCTACTTACCATCTTTCTGTTTTTCGTAAAAAACGAGGTAAACGAAGTACAGAACATATATTGTTATCACTTCTGTTTCTATAAAACCATAGTATATGTCATACGGTTTTTGTCATTACTTCTTCTATTGTTATTTGCTTTTGTTTCTATTATCCTACTATATTTAGATGTATTTATTTCTTCTTTAATTTCAGTTTTAGGCATGCGAATAACTGCACATATAGGCATTTCAAAAATGTACTGGATGTTAATATTCATATGTACATATGTCAGTGTCTTGTCACATCATCACTTTAATATTATGTTTGATTTGATGGTGTTTTAATATATATCTGAAACTTATAATTGCCATTCAATATTCTTTACTCATAATATCTCTTACATAATTCACTTCATGCCTCCATTTTTACATATTTATGGTTGCTATATTTTCTTACGATAGTTACTTCGAATATGACTGCTTCATCATCAATTTAATTAACAACATATGCAGATGCATATTATCGTTGACAAATTGCTTATGTATTATATATATATATATATACACATACATACATACATACATATATATATATATATTTCTTCTGTAGTTTTGTTTTAATACTTCTGTTTTTCATTTGCAATTCGCTTTTACTAGTTCAATAAGGATTTTTTTCTAATGACTATATTGTACATCAAATGGGTTTAGTTTTGTTAAAAAAAATTAGTAGGGAAATAAAAGGGTTAGATCTATTGAATCAATTAGATAATTCATATAAACTAAGCAGAATTTGCATTACACAAAGTTTACGTACGGTCTTGATACTTGTGTAAAATTGCACACAGAATTTTGATGTCTCCACCCGGTTTACCTTTTTGCATAATTCTATATTCTAATAATATAGTTTACTGTGTAGTTTTGAATATCATTTTACACATGATATCGATAGTATGCTATATTGTTTTTAGTCTTATACATGTTATCGACATGATTTATTCAAATGTGAATGTTAACTGTGAATTTATTCCTGCTTATTTTGGTAATACATTAAGCGAAATATGCTGGTTTCATTTAATAAATTATGCAATGATCCCTTTTATTGAAACCTTTACACTTATCGTCCATAAATTATCTAATTTTCTTTTATGTTACTCTATAAATATTTTCATCTTATGCAATTTGTTTATGTATAGTTCACAAAATGGCAAACATGGCTAAGCTTGAATTCAAAGCATTGGACATATCTGGAGACAACTATTTGTCATGGATACTGGATGCTGAAATCCACTTGCAATCTCAGTGCTTAGAAAATACAATTAAAAATGGCAATGCTATGTCCCAGCAGGACAAAGCAAAGGCTTTAATATTTTTAAGACGTCACATCCACGATGACTTAAAAACAGAATATTTAACGGAAAATGATCCTCTCCACTTGTGAAACTCCCTGAAGGAGCGTTATGACCACCAGAAGACGGTCATACTTCCAAATACTAGGCAAGAATGGTTGAACCTGAGGTTTCAAGATTTCAAATCCGTAAGAGAATATAATTCTGCTATGTTTAGAATTACTTCTAAACTTAAATTATGTGGAGAAAAGGTGGATGACGCACAAATGGTTGAAAAGACTTTCTCAACATTTCATGCCTCGAATATACTCCTGCAGCAGCAATATCGAGAGCGTCATTTTATAAAATATTCTGAACTCATAGAATGCTTACTAATAGCTGAACAAAATAATGAATTGCTTATAAAAAATCACTCCTCAAGACCAACTGGTTCAACTGCATTACCTAAAATTAATGCTAATTTTGCCCGCTCTGGAAGAGGTCGGGGTCGAGATCGAGGTAGAGGACGTGGTCGTGGACGTGGATATAACTCCAGCAAAGGCGGTTATGGTGGTTTTAAAAGTAACAAAACCACCAAATTTAAAAAGCAGCAAAAGAAAATTGAGCCTGTAAAGAACAATGATCCAGCTTCAGAAAATAGAAAGCATTACGAGGAAGTTTGCTATAAATGTGGACGATCTGGACACTGGTCACGTACATGTAGATCATCAAAGAAAACAGTTGAAGAATACCAACATACGAAGAATATTGAAACAAATAACACTGAAGGAATGTTTGATAACACTAACTTGAAGTTAGATGATTTCTTCGAAGATGATGATGGAAATTTCATAAATGATGAAAATCTCAATGCGATGATTAATGATATGACCGATCTGATCAACTAAAAGTAGTCTGAAGCTTGTTGTTTGGTTTTTCCATGTATTTTTTTAGTTAGTTAGTTTGAATTTGATTTTTGTTTGTTTTATTTTTCTAGAACTAGTTGAAATAATGTGCACCGGTGGATATTGATTTGATTGATAGTTTGCTTTGTTTATTTATTTAAGTTTAGAATTATTTCAATAATTGACTAACTGTATTGTCTCTAATTCTTAAGGTATGGACCACCAATACTTGAATGATGATATATGCCTACTAGACAGTGCAACTACTCATACGATTTTGAAAAATCAGATGTTTTTCTCTGAATTATCTGAAAAGATTTCAGCTAAAGTTTCCACCATAGCTGGATCTGCAAATATAATTGAAGGGTCCGGAAGTTCCCATATAGTATTACCAAATGGTTCAAATATCTTCATTCAAAATGCATTATACTCAAGCAATTCGAAAAGAAATCTGCTAAGCTTTAAGGATATAAGAATGAATGGTTATCATATTGAAACTATAAATGAAGACAATAAAGAATATCTTTGTATTATTTCTAAAATTGAAAGCCAGAAGCTTATTTCGGAAAAATTTGGAACAATTTCGACTGGATTATATTTCACGAAAATCAGCATAGTCGAATCTCATTTTATAAACATGAGCCAGAAGCTCACAAATACAAAGACATTGATTCTTTGGCATGATCGTTTGGGTCATCCTGGGTCATCCATGATGCGCAAAATCGCTAAAAATTCAAGTGGGCATGATTTATCAAACCAATTGAATTTACCAAGTGATTACTTATGTGCTCCATGCGCACAAGGAAAATTAATCACTCGACCTTCATATAGTAAAACCACTTCTGAATCTCCAATATTTCTACAAAGAATTCAAGGTGATATACGTGGACCAATCCACCCTGAATGTGGACCATTCAAATATTTTATGGTATTGATTGATGCATCAACTCGTTGGTCACATGTCTGTTTACTTTCTACAAGAAATTTGGCATTCGCCAAGCTACTTGGTCAAATAATAAAATTCAGAGCACACTTCCCCTGATCATCAAATTTAATCAATTCGATTAGATAATGCTGGAGAATTTACTTCTCAAGTATTTAATGATTATTGTCTGTCATTGGAAATTGAAATTGAACATCCAGTAGCTCATGTTCATACTCAAAATGGTCTAACAGAATCATTAATTAAGCGCTTGCAACTTATTGCAAGACCATTGCTTATTCAATCAAAACTACCCGTTTCGGCTTGGGGGCATGCAATTTTGCATGCATCGAAATTGGTTAAAATTAGACCAACAGCTTATCATCAGCTTTCACCATCACAGCTCTTAACTGGATCTCAACCAAATATTTCACATTTACGAAAATTTGGTTGTGCTGTGCATATACCTATTAATCCCCCACTTCGTACTAAAATGGGTCCACAACGACGGTTGAGAATTTATGTGGGATTTGATTCCCCATCGATAATTCGTTACCTTGAACCTCTTACAGGTGATGTCTTTACTGTAAGATTTTCAGACTGTAGATTTGATGAGACAATCTTTCCGCCGTTAGGGGGAGGAAAGACTGTTCCAGTAGAACGGCGTGAAATGTCATGGAATAATCCATCCATGTCTCATTTAGATCCGCGTACCAAACAATACCAATATGAGGTACAAAGAATTTTGCATCTTCAGAATATCACAAATCAAATGCCTGGTGCATTCAGTGATGTTGCAAAAATAACTAAATCTCACATTCCATCAGCAAATGCACCGGCTAGAACTGAAATTCCAGAAGAACCAAAAGCAGCAAATGAATCTAAAGCAAGACAAAAACGTGGAAGACCAATTGGTTCAAAATATTTGGCGCCTAGAAAAAGAAAGTCTAATGAAAAATCATCGAGTAAGGAACCTCCTAAAGAGCTTATAAATGATCAAAAGGATCACTTAAATAAAAATCTCAATTCTCCTAGAAGTGCGGAAGGAACTATTATCCCAGAAGAGATAAAAGAAGCTTCCAACGATAAAATGGTACCTAATAATAATAATGAGATCTCAATATTTTATACAAACTATGGAGAAATGTGGGATCGAAGAAAAATAATAATTGATGATGTATTCTCATTCGCAGTAGCTACTGAAATAATTGAAAGTCATGACTATAATGAGAATGACGATAATGAACCAAATAGCATAAATGAATGTCGAAAAAGACACGATTGGCCAAAATGGAAAGATGCTATCCAGGTTGAGCTAGATTCACTTCAAAAACATGGTGTATTTGGACCAATAGACAAAACACCAGAAAATGTTAAACCAGTAGGTTATAAATGGGTATTCGTTAGAAAACGAAATGATAGAAATGAAGTCGTGAGATACAAGGCACGACTTGTCGCACAAGGTTTCCTGCAGAGACCAGGATTTGACTTTAAGGAAACTCACTCCCCTGTTATGGATGTCATAACATTTCGATATTTAATAAGCCTTGTAGTTTCTATAAAACTTGATATAAGATTAACGGATGTTGTGACAACTTATCTTTATGGTGAATTAGATACCAATATTTACACGAAAATTCCAGATGGATATAAATTGCCTGAAGCACAATCAAAATCCATGTGCTCGTTAAAACTAAGACGACCACTATATGGCTTGAAACAATCCGGAAGGATGTGGTATAACTGTCTTAGTAAATATTTGGTAAAAGAAGGATATGAAAACAATCTCATTTGTCCATGTGTCTTTATAAAGAAATCGAAAAAGGGATTTGTTATCTTAGCAGTTTATGTTGATGACATAAATTTGATTGGAACTCCAGAAGAGATTGATGAAACAATAAATTGCTTAAAGAAAGAATTTGAATTGAAAGATCTTGGCAAAACTAAATATTGCCTCGGTCTACAAATCGAGCATAATACCAATGGCATACTGATTCATCAGTCAAACTATATTGAGAAAATTCTGAAACGCTTTCAAATGGATAAAGCATATCCACTTAGTACGCCTATGGTTGTCAGATCTTTGGATATTAAAAAGGACCCTTACTGTCCAAAAGAAGATGATGAAAATGTGCTTGGTCTAGAAGTACCATATCTTAGTGCCATTGGTGCATTATTATATTTGGCCCAATGCACAAGACCAGATATTGCATTTTCAGTAAATCTTCTAGCAAGATACAGTTCAGAGCCAACAAAAAGACACTGGAAGGGTATAAAACATATCATGAGATATCTTCGTGGAATGAAAAATTTGGGTTTGTTTTACTCTAGCACAGGCAATAATCCAAATCTAGTTGGCTATGCTGATGTAGGTTACCTTTCTGACCCATATAAAGCAAGATCACAAACTGGATATGTGTTTAATAACAGCAATGCAGCAATTTCATGGCGATCTACAAAAAAACATTAGTAGCAACATCATCCAATCACTCTTAAATACTAGCACTACATAAAGCAAGTAAAGAATGTATTTGGCTGAGATCACTAATTGAGCATATTCGAAAAAGCTGTCAACTCCCATCAGTAACAGAAGAGTCAACCATTATTTATGAAGACAATGCAGCTTGTGTAGCTTAAATTCAGGCAGGTTACATTAAGGGTGATAGGACGAAACACATTTCTTCTAAATTTTTCTTCTCACATGAACTACAGAAGGACAATAAAATAGAGGTGAAACAAATCCAGTCTCAAGAAAATCCGGCTGATCTATTCACAAAGCACTTCCAAAATCAACATTTCAGAAGATGGTGTATAAAATTGGTATGCGTCAGATGCATTCACAAACTAACTGAATAATGCATTATAAATCAGGGGGAGCATTCAAATATATACTATAATGTACTCTTTTTCCTTCACTAATATTTTTTCCCACTGGGTTTTTGTTAGTAGGGTTTTAATGAGGCATTATATTGATCCAGAAGCATCAACCCCCATAATGCCATAAGATTTCAATGAGGCTATTATTATTATCAAACGCATATTCAAGGGAGAGTGTTATAATATATTTATAATATGGGTGAATATGCTAAATGGTCAAGGACAGTATTGTAATTTTCTTTAGATTTGTAGTCTATAAATATGGAGCTCATTTGTATTGTAAAATGTGTGTGGTGAATAATAAAATCTCTCTCTCCCTTTAATGTCTTCTGTTCTCTTTATTTTATAACAGTCACAAATTTATTGACCAGGTATAGCTTATAAAAAGCAATCTCAAGAACAGAAATAAATACAGTGACTGAAGTTTATTGCTATTCAAAATTTTGTTTACCTAAACCTAATATTGTAGTCGGAATCCATTTATAACGAAATATATGTGAGTTTTAATTTACAGAAGCTTCCTTGGCTCATATTTCAATATATTTCAGTTATATTATAGTTCATGAATATCTTTTTGTTTGAAATGCCAGACATATACTGGAAATAATTCAATTGCTATCAACCTTTTTCAAAGATTTCCTAACCTCTATAATATCCATATGAGGTAGCGATTTAAAGGAGCAGCCGGGGAGCTGAGTCCTCATCCATTCGCTATTGTAGATGCTGCCTACAGGAAAATGCTTTCAGCTATAGCTATTACAATTGCATAATATGACCAATTTATTAATATTTGGATCTAAATGATATAGTGCAAACAACTTATTAGTAATTAAATTCCCATTTTGCATTTTGTTTCCGGGTTTGTACACATGGGATCTATTGGAGTTACTCAACCTTAGAGATCTGGACCTGATTAGAGCAAACAACCATCAAGAATGTTGATACCATTATTTTGGTAATCAACGCACTTGTTTGGGCATTACGGCTTAAAACTAAATTTTACCTACTTTATTTTATCAAAATATGTTTGTCCACACAGGTAAATATAATCAAATCATTAGTGTTAAAAAGATTAGCTTGTATGAGATTGAAAAAATTAATGTATTGTTTTGGTTTTCTTTGATTCGATTATTGGTTTGTTTGATACATTTTTTGTATATAATAATAATGTAATGTTTGAATTGCTTATAATGTACCGTTATTTTATTCTATTATTTATGCTTATTGTTGCTTGTTGTAGTTGAAAAATGTGTTTAGAAAGTATTTTTTTATTTTGCAGTCTTATCACAACTGTCAATAGCGGCTGTAAAAAGATTTTTGACTTTTTCGACTGCCAAAAGCAGTTGTGAAAAATCTTTTTACAAGCATCAAAAGCCCAAAACAGTTGTAAAAAAGTCTTTTACAAGCGCTAAAAAAAGTTGTAAAAAACACTTTTGCAACTGCCAAAAGCAGTTGTAAAATTTTCGCTTCTACTACAACTTTGGATATAATTACTAACAGACATCTATTGTAATAGATCTATTACAACTATTTTTAGAAGTTGCAAAAAAGTATTTCTGTTGCAGTGGCCAGGTAGAAAATCAAACTCAACCCAGTCATTTCTAAATGCGTGGTTTGCTGCCTACACTTCGTCCAGTCCATTAACTATACATGTTCCAGCTGGCGCTTTTTTTGGTTAACCAAGTCAAATTCATGGGTCCGCGTAAGAGCGGTAAAATCAGTTTCCAGATTGATGGAACTATAACTTCTCCATCAAGCCATGACAAATTCGAAAACAAGGGAGAGTGGATACATTTTGAATATGTAGATGATGTATCTGTTGTAAGTTTTCTTCAATGGAAAATAGAATTGATTTAGAAGAAGATAGTTAAAAGGTTGGAGAAGGGAAAAAACGAATTTTTTTTCTTATAAGGAGAAAAGCTTTATTACAAATTTTCATATTATTTTCTTACATCCAAAATTTAATGTTTCGTTTACGTAAATTATTTAATAACTTGAACTTGAATAAAATTTTGAAATAAAAATTTCTATAAGATGCAAGGAAATTATTCGTGTTTCAATGAAGTTCAATACATTATTTGTGTTGTAACCAATAGCGAGGATTTGAATAATAAATGTTGAATTATTTCGATGACAATAAAATAACTATTTGATAACCAAAATTCATTTGAAATCTAATATTGGAATTTTTTGAATTTGATTAATGGAATACTTAAATGAAGAAGTGGAACTAAGTGTAGTAGTTGTTTTGTTATTTGAATTCATTTTATAAGTTAAATTTCATAAGTTAAATAACATATATTTCAAATATGGTGATTTATTAAATAACTAAATTATTTAAATTTAATATTGAAAATTATTCAAATAATCGAATACTGAATTTAATATGAAGGAAAATGATGTCGAAAGTTGATTTAATTTTATTTAAGCAAGAAAGAAAATTTTTAACTTTTAAAGTTTAATTTAAAGTGAATGAATTGATTTTTGGAATTTCTCATTATAATTAACATGTAAAAATAGCCATTTAGGCAACTATTTTGGACTCTGATGAAACCAGTTTCATTGGAACCATAATAGTGAGTTGTTATAGAATTTCAAGTTTCGTAGCGATCGGACTTATCGTTTAGTAGTACGTGCTTGAAACATGTAGAATTTATTTTCAGAACTTCAATTAAAATAATTTTGATTTTGAAGAGCTATCTTCTTAATATGATGGAATTGGCTCCTAAGACTAGTTCTATTATGTTCGAAATAGGGGTATAATATATAGAACGCCAGACAACATGCTAGGTTTGGAGTCCGAAAAACCTTTGGCGCAAATAGTGCCGGTTAGAAAAATCCTATAAAAGGACCCTCAGTCCATTCTTTTGTTCGAACAAAATTCCTAATATGATGATCTAGAAATCTGATGTCATGCACAAACAAATTGAGGGCCGTCATGCACAAACAAATCCATAATATGATGATCTAGAAAGGTGATGGCATGCCCTAATGGGAGCGACCCACATGGCCCTGCTGCATCTACCCTATTTTAGCCATTTCCCGGGTTGTGGGGCTTGAGGCTACGATTACCTTTTATATGGTAATTCCACTTGGAATTCTAACACCCCTCCCCCCAAGCAGAATTTCAATGCCAGCATCATCCATACAAGTTCATTATGGGTCTAACCGAAACCGAAGGCATTACTTCAACTACATCCATTTTGGAATCACTCGCAAGATTAGTAGTAAGTAGCCCTTGCACTTCAAAATCTCCATCTTCAATCATCTTTAAAACATTCTAATTCGAACGCTTATGCCGGTTAGAAGTGGTTTCTAGATAATATATCTGATCCCGATCCCTCCAACTGACAACGATAATTTAAAACTGGACAGATTTGATAGTCGGCTATTTAACAATCAAATATACAACATTCAAACAGGGATTACCTTTCCCATGGAAATAACTAAGCCTCATTCAAATTGATCTTTATTAATTTGAATCTCTTTATTAAAAACATTCATATACTTATCTCACCAGGATAAGTATATTCACAAACCATTTGTTTCAAAAATACATGAAAACTCTTAAAAATGGATACGTGCAATACTGTTCAGCTAAAATCATGGATCGCAGTTTACTCAATGGTTACTTCGCTATCCCAGCGAATCCATAGTAAAATGTAGGCAATTCCTGCCCCTCGAATTACGCCATGATAATCTACCATTTCTTTCTAAATCACTTTATCTTTATAAAGATCTCCCAATCTATTTATAAAATTTTCTTTATAAATTCATAATCCATTTATAAACATTCTTTACATATCTCAAAACCCCATTTATGAAAACTTCTTCTATCAGATCTTTAGACTCATTTGTAAATTCTTTTATAAATATCCAAAGCCATTTGTGAAACTCTTCCCATATTAAAACAAACTTATTTAATGAACTCTTTAAGTCCATAAGTTCCCCTTGATAAACCGTAATTATTTAAAATAACTTTAAAATACAAGTTATTATTTAAACACCCTTCTATTTCATTTTAATTAAATATCATCCAAAGTAATAATTTTAGAATCTCATTAGTAATATATCAAATCAATATTAAGCACTAATATTGTATTAATAAGTTAACTTCAAAACAATATTAATATAATAATTAGTTAACTTTTAAAATGTTATTAATACAATGATTAATCAACTTGAAAAATAATATTAATATGATTATTAATTAACCTATAAACGAAATTAAATAAATAAAAACAATATAATTAAATAAATTAAATTAAAAATTAAAGTATAGTTAAATCATTTCAAAAAATAAGTACAATATAACAATTTAAAACAATGATTAAATGACTTTAAAACAATAATTTAATATTCTTAAATAACAATAAGAAATAACGTTTAAGAATCATATTTATAAAATAATTAACTTAAGTTCTTCTCAAAAACAATTATTAATTATCTTTGTACCATTATTAATAAATATTTATTACTTTCTAAAATCTCATTACTAAATAATAATTATTCTTAAAATAACATGCAAGACAACATCTTTTTTTTAATTTAAAGGAGGCTTAACTATCGCCATGGTACTTAAACAAGCAACCATATCTTTTAATTCAACTTTCACAGTTAATAACTGATACTTACATAATCAACGACTAGAGATAAATTCAACACTTAATTTAATTGTTTATCATATCAATTATCCAAAGTCGGCATATCGGTTAACGATATAAAATTAAACGTTCAAGTCAGTAAAATAGCAGAACAGGTATTTATTCTGCTAATTAAATGATCAGTTAATTTTATTAGTGGAACGGTGTTTTAATCTGTTACACATGTGTCCAAATTACACTATCCAACTTACTTAAGAGTTCGGTGTTTATTTGGCCAAATAGATAACACCAAGAAGTATGCTTACATTAGCTACGTTATAATTTTAAACAACGTAATTATATTAATCAAAATCAATATCAATTTATCACCTCATATATGATCCATTACTTTAAAGCAGGTTTGAATACAAATTGTTTACTCAAACTATCTAATAGCATTTCAAGATGCTATATCGTGATCCTATATGAAATTCAAACAATCTTATAGCATTTCAAGATGCTATATCGTGATCCTAAATCAAATTCAAACTATCAGCAAATTCAACAATTCAAACTGGCATAAACAAATTTTATTTACTGTAAATATGTTAATTAACCAAAAAGAGTGAGTTTTAACCCTCCGAAATGTTCCGCTTTGAACTAAAATTGAACGACGTCCGATTTTAGCTCAAATTTTCAACTTGCTCCAAACTCAACCAAACAAGCTCCATCACGAATCTTTCGTTATTACGAGTGAAATGCAAAAAGTTTGGCCTCAAACGGACCTCGTGTGAACAAGTTATTCAATTTATAAGATTTACGGATTAAATATAATAATTATTTCCTTAATTAAATAATTAATCCACCTAATCACCAAATATAAAACTAACCCTTCTTCTCCATTCAAATACAATCCCACCACTCCAGTAACCCACCTTACCAAGGCCGAATGTTCCTCCGCCCAACTCACGCTCATCCCACCACGAAAAGACGTTGTACACTACCTACCTCTTCCTTCCGGGAGCGTCGTGACCATCCCAAATCCATTGGACTCGCATCCCCAAATAACATCGCCACTAGGCAAATCCTGCTACAACCACGATAGGTCGGACTGCCCTAAAGGCCACTACAAGCCACCAGAACCCGACCAGAGGTTCGTCCCATTACCACGAAACTACTTCACCCATCCTCACGGCCTCCCATCTACCATAGCTCGAACGATTTGTAACCCTTGATCGAGTTTGATTTACTGTAAACGTTCGAGACCAGAAAATGCCACCGCACCCCTTAAACGAAGCTCGCACTCCTTACAACCATACCGAATTGAAGAGCATGCTATGAGGATTTCAATATAATTTATTTCATAAATTTAAATGGAGTATTTAATTTGATTTATAATTTTTAAGATATGCTGCCATTTTTTCTGTTTGATTTAGAAGAAAGAATAAGGGTTCGAGGAAGACAATGTGGAGACTAGAGCTGAAAATATGTACCTTATGTCCGGTTATACGACTCTAGAACAATAATAATATACAATGGTTATTGAGTTCTGTAAAATCCCAAAAACACCGTCGTTTGCCGAAATATCATCAAATGGACAATTTCAATATTTTCCAAATTAAAAATTATGGAACAATCAAGTAAAATAAATTAAAAATACGTCAATAGAATTCGAGTCGTTATATTAGAATTTTATTTTCTTATTATTTATTTGAAATATTTATTACTGGAATAAGTTTATAGAGAAATTCACTAATAGCATTTAATAATTTTAAAGAGTTAAATATGTCCATTGTACCCATTAAATAAATATTCAATTAAAAATCCAGATCAAATCATTATTCAAGCAATAAATCCATTATTCCAAGATTTTAAACAATCATGCAATTGAATTCGAGTTTTAAAGCTTTTAAACCAACATTTTAATAATTAAAATCAAGTAAATATTCAAAATTAAAAGATAAAATTTTTGGGTCGTTACACTCTCACCTCTTAAAAGAATTTGTCCTTGAAATTGCCAAGGTGAGGAAAATGGCTCCAAACCAATTAATTTTTTCTTTTCAAAATCAATTAGTTGGAATAGGTTAGTAAATTTTTCTATGTTCTAAAATTACTGAAAATTTCGGCAGCGTCTCCTTTGCACCGCTCGATCGAAACAACTTCAAATCGCCACTATTGTCCCAAATCAATCAACAGAAAACAAAAGCCAAGTGGCCACCCATATCTGGGGCATAAAATCATCAACCAACCAACAATATAAACGCGTACCTATTTGTCGGGCAACAAACTCAAATCATGAAACCAAAAGCATCAACTAGCCTTTGCTTCCATGAACCTGCATCTAACTTATGCATAATATCCAAACATGTAACTCATAGCCATATAATACCGGATTTCCAATGTCAAAAACATATAATTTATTAAAGCCCATAAGATAAAAATATATAATTTGTATGCAATATCAAATCTAATCGCCCGCTCGATCATACAAATTTCACTTCCAAATTGTATTGTTCACTCAACTACTCAAGTGTGGACTTCGATCTAGTTCCTTGATTAGAAACCATCATTCTCCTTACATAGCTATCAACTATGATAGAAAATTTTAGATTCAACTCAAAATTCCATATCTAGTGTTCACTATCGAGAATCGAGTGAAAAATCCTTGTTCGGATCGGTGCAAATAACCTCGAAATCGTGTACTTGAATCTGGATCAAAATCAATTATACGAATCAAATAGTCTTCAGCGGTCCTCGTACAACATACATATTTATTTCAGTTGGTTCCTTAATTATACCAAATTCTTTTAATTCGCCTTCACTTTAAGTCACAATTAATTATACCAAAAGTATTTTCCTTTTATACTAAATTCATTTATAAACCATTTTATAAATCATTTTTTTAAACTTTACTTAGGTTAAACTTCATCTCATAGCTCAATTTTCCAACTTTACTTTTCTTGACTATACTGATTATTTTAATTCATATTTATTATTTCTTGGTATATTCCCTTTAATACTAGAATTATTTATGAACTATTTCATAAAACCTCACTTAGGTTTATAAACATTTTTAAAACATCATTTATGTAAATTAATCACTTTGAAACTCAAGTTATACACATTTCAAAAGCTTTCCTTCATACTTAAGTTTATTACCCATTTTGACTTAAGTTCATATTCTCAATTAATACTAGAATTCAATTTCTAAGTCATTTCATAACATATTACTTTAAGCCTACAATACTTTGCAAGGCTTATCTTCATTAATAAAACCTTTCCCAAGATTTTAATTACCCTTTTTAAGGAATTATTATCGTACATAAGAAACATTAGTTGAGTCTATTTACAATCTATAAATCATGTATATAATTGCAAAATACTTTTCTATTTTCTAAGAGTACATATACAATATTCAGAATTGTTTTGCTTAGCTAGAGTATTCAACAAATTTAAGGCTTGTTCTAAAATTTCTATCTCTTCAAATTTATAAGTTACTAAAACTTATTTTTTTTCCACAAAACACTTAGCTTAAGATTCCTATATCAATTTGGAAGTCCCGACTGTAACGACCCAGAATTTTCAGTAATTAAAATTTGAATATTTAATTAATTTTAAATATTAATAAGTGAATTTATAAGTCAAATAAATTTTTATTTGAATTACTGAATTTAATTGAATAATTAAATCGATAATTTAATATGTTAAATTATGGAAATAATTGAAAATAGAGTTAAATATGATTGAAAATGATTTGTAAAATTTTATTTTATCATATGGAAGTTAGAATGATATTTTAGAACTTTTAAAATCGAATTAAGAGTTAAATTGTGAAAATTGAATATTTTAATATTTAAATCGACTAGTGAAAATAGTCAATTTTTGAACAGTCTCAGAATTGAACGAAACCAGTTCCATTGGATCCGTAATAGTTAGTTATTACCGGATTTCAATTTTCGTGTCAATCGGAGCTATCGTTTGATCGTGGCAGCTCGAAACGCATCGATTTATTTTTAATTTTAATTTGGCGAGCTAAAATAGCCATTTTTCAAAAATTCTCGGATTTCGACGAAACTAGTTTCATCGGATCCGTAATGTGATATTATTGTAAGGTTTCAAATTTCGTGTCAATTGGATTTACCGTTTGTCCGGTACAAATTAAAACGCCTAGAAAATCGCTTAAATCGGTTTAATTCAAATTGAGCGTTTACAGCCATAACTCGCACAGATGTCCGAATTAGCTTCTGAAACCTGTTCCATTGTGTCCGGAACGTGGGATAAACCCTAGGTACGTCAGTTTCGGCGCCTAAATCGGAGTTCGGAATTTCCGGATGAATAGTGTCGTTCGATTCTCTATAAATACACCACCACTCTTCATAATTTTATAAAAAAAAAATAACTAAACCCTAATTCATGTTCCTAGCCGCCACATCCTAATCTAAGGCCAGATTTTTCCCACCTTCTTCCCTCTAGATCTTCCAATCCGTCAACAATTAGAGGAAGTTGTCAACATGAAAGTTGGAGAGGGGAGTGAGAGCTACGATGTGAACGGTGGAGATCGCGAATAGCTTCACGGATCAACGGGAATCATGCCATGAAGGGGCCGGCCTGCGCACGCGTTTCTATGCAGATGTGGGGGCCGAGTTCACCACTGGTCAGGCCGTGGGTAGCTAAGGGGGAGGCGCACATGTTGATGGTTCCTGATCGGGGTAAAGTTCATCGTGGAGGCGGCGTTTGTAAACCCTAGTTAGTGAGCTATATGGGTTCGGCCTTGCGTTGTTTACTGGAGGCAAACGCACGCGTGAAGAAGAAAGCAAATGCACGGTGGAGATGGAGGGGTTCTAGATCCAGTGGCCTGTAGTTGTGGAAGGTTTAAATTAGAAAGTTTATATTGTAATTTATGTTTATAAAACTCGTGTAACTTCAAAAATGCATAACTTTTTCATACGAGGTCGAAAAAATGCAAACTCAGTTGCGTTGGAATCGTATGGACGAGCACTACGCGATGGAGTTAGTTTGGAGTCGTTTGGAGTTAGTGAGAATTTTGGGTGAAATTAAACGTCCGTTTAATTTTATTCGAAATAAATCGCTAAAACGGAATTTAAATCAAGGTGAGAACTTCTCACTCAATCGAATCAGTTTCGATTTTATTTTAAATAGTTAGATTTAAAATATTTGAATGCATGTTTGAATGTTGATTGATATCTATTGATTGTTAAAATAGACATTATACGCCGTTAAGCGGATGTTATTTAATAAAAACATATACCGCGAATATTTCATAAACAGTGAAATTGGTATTATATATAATATCAATATATATATATTGGCATATGTATATATTGCAGTTGTTGATTTCCCGTATTTTTTAGCGGATGAGACCCTATTGCGCCGTTATTAAGCGGATAATATTTAATAAGAACATATACCGCGATAATTTCGTACTGGAGCGAAATTGGTATTGTGCTAATGTTTTTGGATGCAGGAAAACAGGTTGGAGGGATCCAACTGAATTCCTCAACAGTTTTTATTTGATTTCAGATATTTTGATATTTGATGGATTTTCATATTGATATATGATATCGTTGTAGTCATGATTGACTATTTGGTGTGTAGCATCATTGGACCCAGATTTTGGGATTTTAAAATAATTTTAAAGTGATTTTTGAAAGTATACGTTTATAAAATATTTTTGGAATTGATTCATTTTAAATAAATAAACGTTATAATTTTTAAAGTTATAAAAATTATGATTTTTGTGAAATACAGAAAAAAACTGATTTTTGAGAATATGATGCTATTGAGTTTATAAAATAGTTAAATCGAGATATTTTAGAATTATTGTGAAAAGTTTAAATATAGAATTTATGAAATTTAATTATTTTATGAATCAAAATGGTGAAATAATAAAGGAGACTAAAGACGTTTTAAAGAATAATATAAATTGATTTATATGAAGAGATTTATAAATGGATATTTATAAATTGAAATGTTGACATTATAAAACGAGTTTTTATAAGTGTTTGAATGAAGTGAAAATAAATTTTGTAAATGAATGGAATTCATAAAATTATAAATGGTGAAGTTATAAATGAAATTTATAAATAGTAAGATTTATAAATTTTGTGAAATTATTAAAGAATATATTTAGATGAATAATTGAATCTTATAAGTTATAAGATTTATAACTATGAAGTTTAAAAGAACGATTTTGTAAAATAATCGTTTTATAAGCATTTAACTTATAATGTGAACTTTTGGTTTATAATTGAGTTATAAATCGAATAGGTTAATAAAGGAGATTTATAAAGGAAGTAGTTATGAAATAAATAGAAATGGAATTTATAAACGTTGTTTTATAAATTCGCAAAAGACTTATTTTGATAAGTAAATGGTTATAACTTATTTATGGAGTTATATTCACATTTTTGACTGTGAATAATCCTTTGAATTAAAATGTATAAAAGGATGAAATGTGTTAACGTAGTATATTCACGTTTTTGAATGGTGAATAAGATGTTAAAGAAATTGTTTTGAATGTGATATTTGAAATAGAATTAAAACGATCTAACGAAGTTTTAATTGTGTTGAGATTCGAAACCATAGATTTCAACATTCATTGTTGAAATAGACGTTTTCGAGAAATAGAAGGAAATAGTGGACTATAACACTGTTATTATAGTAAATGATTTCCGAAATGAAATGTTTTGCATAGTATTGGGATTTATATATCTATTTTAATTTCGAATCCCTATACTAGTGAATTTGGGTTGTCGTAACGATGTTTTACGCAACATTCGTTTTGACCCAAATAAATATGTTTAAGTGAATGATTTCCTTAATAGAATGAAATATATACTTAATTCGATTTAAGTATATTGAATATTTTCCAAGTGTAGAAAATAAAAAGATTTGTGAATTACTTATTTAATAAGTATGGAAATGTTTTCCAATATGAAGTGAATAATTAAAATTTATCTTTTTGAAGATAAATTGAAATGGATAATTGAAATGATATGCATGGATATTTTGAAATATAAATTCATTAAGGAATTTATAAAGGAAGTGAAATTGGTTTAAAAATAAATATTGATTTATTTTTGAAGTATTGAAATTATATATCTAGTGAAGATATTTTGGAAAATAAATAATTTGGAAAATTATTTGGAAACTGGTGATGTGTGCATATCCAGTGATAGTTCAATAACCGACTATCAATATTTCCCTTTGATTGGGTAATTGATGTGATTTGTTTGAATGTGAATGCCACACTTATTTTTGAATAAGCGCTCACTATTCGGGTTAACCGGGAAAGGACCATGGGGTCGTATAACCCATTCCGAATATGTGATACGTCGTTATGAATTGCATTGAAGATCGGTGTTGAAGACCCGGTATTTGCGAGAGCGATAGGATGACCTGTCGATTTACTCTGCACCGAGTAGCTACGGTATAGAGTTCTCCATATGTGATGGTGAATCCGATCAGGATTGTGAATATCCGGATTGCAAGGACTTCTTTGTAAGTGCCTTCGGTTTTGTTCGAGCCCGGAACAGACTTGTATGGATTGTATGTCTGACATTACAAGTTGAGATATAAAGCCGATTTCATTCAAATATATTTCTGTTGGTGGCAAAGAATGTATTCTTTTAGCTTAACACCCTTCTCTGAGACGTACGAGCTCAGAGGTTATATAGTTGAAGTTATCAGCGATATATTCCCAATTTGGTAATGTGACATGCTGAGTGATGCTGAAATGATCATTGTATTGATTATTGTGATAGGATCATTTATTTGATCGTCTATCTTAGTGATCATTGTGTTGATCATTTGTTGACCCAAAGCATGGCTTTTGTATAAAGTATGTTTTTGTGGACGTGACTTCGTCGAACCTCACACCCCGGAAATGGTCAAAACAGGAAAGATGCGGCAAGGTTATGAGGGGTAGCACCCTTTAGGGTATGTACATTTCCTTCTGGATAGAGGTGGTATCATGGTATGGAGCACAGATATTTAACCTATGTGGTTACTACGAATTTATTACTTTGTGGTTGTTGGTTTTCGGGATCCCGTGAGAAAGGTCGTTTACGATCGGGGAATGGCGTGCTCGTGTCAGTAGTTACCCAGTTAGGGGTAACCCGGCCTTGTGTTGGCAGAGTTCCGGTTTGGTTCTCGGGGATGTCTTTCCAGAGGCATTCTCATGTGGCAATGGGAAGTTCCTTGGCCTGACCATTTGTTGGAAATCCAAAGAAACAATACGTGACTTGTACGGTTTTAGTTGTATAACCTGCTATGGAATGTGGCGGTAACCTGCTATTGAACATAGTTAGCTATAGTAGGCATACGATAATGGTCGTATGTTGGCTAAGATTTATATTCTACTTTCGAAATGAATTTCTTCTACACTATGCACTAGTAATAATATCAAATGTTATTTTAAATGCGTATCAAGCATCTTTGACTATCATAAGGAGAAATCTCCTCCGATTCTGCGTTTGCATTGTGTGTGTGTGCGGGAGGCCTTATGGTAGTCTCATTTTTAAAAGCATTGCGAATTGAAATAAAAATATTCCTCTATTTTGATTTTAAAGATAAATAAACTGTTTTGAGTTCTCACACCAGTCACGTGACTGACTTGGAGTTTATTGTTTTCCTTCCTAAACTCTGGGTGCCCACCAATTTCCACACGGGCAGTCAAGAGTAAGGTTTATCAGGATATTCTGGATATTCTGGAGTTGCTGGAGGCAAGCTGGATGGCATGGCGTATTACTAGTTTATATAGTATTTCTTTTTCCGCTGCACTGTTTGATGTTGATGTTGTACACTCTGATGATATGATGTAATGTAATGTGATGTAATGTAATAACTGATATAGTTCTTTGTTTAAAGATTATTCATTTATTATTATATGTTGTTCCGCTGCGAATTGTGAGATTCTGTTATTGTTCTGTTGTTTTCTGTTCCGTCCTATTTTCTTCTGTTTTTCTTTTTCCTCTATTCTCTTTTCTTTCAATTTTAAAAATTTTCTATCTTCTTTTCCCTATCTAAATTTTCTATCTTATGTTTTCTCTTCCCTCTATTATCTATTTTCTTCTTCTTTCTTCTTTTTCTCTCTTTTTCTTTCCTTAAATTTTTCTTAAAACCCCTCAGTGTTCAGTTTTCCGTCGTTCGATTCCTCGGCGGTCGATAAAGTGAGTGTCGATGTCGAATTTTCGGAAGACGAAGAATCGTGTCCTGACAATGTGGTATCGGAGCTTATGGTTAAGCGACAACCATGGTTCTGTTGGGTATTATTCATTAGAGATAGAGTCAGCAGTACTCTAGAATGAATTTGAGTGTAATAATAGCTATGAGAGCGTATTTGTTAGTGAATATAAAATTGTTTTATATTGTGATGATTGGTTTGTTGAGTGGTATATGAACCTTCGTCAGCACGGTCTCGACAACTATGCCGATGGGGTTTCTAAACACTTGAATAGAACAATTCGACACAATATTGTTTTAAGTTGGGTAAATGAAATAATTTTACTTGATTATATTTTATATATAAAGAAATAATTTTTCAGAATTATTAAAATATATAAGTTGATTGTTAGGTTGTTTGAATAATTTAAATTAAAGAATAATTGTATAAGCAAAAGAATTATAAGAATTAAATTATAATTAAAGTGATTTACAATTGTGAATAAACTTATATATGTAAGAAGTGAAACTATATGAATATATTTATGAATATGAGTTGTGAATGAAAATGAATTTAAAGTTAAATGGAAATTTACTTTAGAAATGGAAATATAACTTAAATTATGTTGAATGAAGTTGATATTAGTATCAAAGTAAATTATTAAAGTTAAGTGATAAATATGAACTTAAGTTATGTAAATGAAATTCAACTGTTGTAAATGAACTGGAAATTGAATTGAATTAATGGATTGAATATTAATCAATTAAATGTGAATTAAGTTGATATGAAATATGAATTTAAGTGTTAATTCATTAAAATCTAATGTTATAGAAAGTTGAATAATTGAATGAAAATCAATTAATTAAACCAATTGTAAGCAAAGTAAATGAATATAAGCAAAGGAATTTGGTTGTAATTATTATACATTGATTGCTATATGATTGTTAGTTGATTGTATATAATTCATTAAGTGTTAATGAAATTGATTTAATAAAATTGGAAGCTAAAGTAATTGAAATTCAATTGGAAATTAAGTGAAACTTAAATAGAATTGAATTTGATTTGGAAGTGAACCAACTTGAATATGAATTAGTGAATATAAACTAATTGAAAATGAATGTTAGTAAGAACATCCACTGTTAATGAATCAAATGTGATTAAACTGAGAAAACCAATTCATTGTATATTAATGAGAATATGAATGAGTATTTAGTTGGTTGATGTTTGAATATGTTGCATTTGCTATGTGACATATATAGTTGTTATGGAGATGTATGTTGTATATTGAGATTATTGTCATATATGCATGTTCTCATGTTGTTTGTTGAGTGATTAGTAGGTGCGGATCGCTTTGCTTCGCATTTGGAGCTCGCTTTCGCGCTATATTAGCCGTATATGCTTGCTAATAAAATATAAGGTACATATCTCGGATTACATACCGTACTTTTACACCTTTTTCCCTTCGGGATGCCTCATTACTTGATGAGATGTATATTTGTGATATATATACTGTCATTTTTTTTTTCGGATCGAGCCGCGCAAAGGAGACTATGGCGAATTTTTTCGAAAATTTAAGGCGTTAGAAAAATTTGAGAAAATTGGAAATTTTTTGAAAACTTTAACTTTGATTTTGAAATTGAAAGTTAAACAATAGTAGTTGTTTTTGAAAAAGATAACTAAGTATGATTTGAAAACTTAGTAAAGTTATTATAAGAAGTTTAAAATTTGTTTTGGGAAAGTTAATAAATTCTGTAATTTTTCTTATTTGTAATTTCGAGGACGAAATTCTTTTAAGTGGGGAAGATTGTAACGACCCAGAATTTTTAGTAATTAAAATTTGAATATTTAATTAATTTTAAATATTAATAAGTGAATTTATAAGTCAAATAAATTTTTATTTGAATTATTGAATTTAATTGAATAATTAAATCGATAATTTAATATGTTAAATTATGGAAATAATTGAAAATAGAGTTAAATATGATTGAAAATGATTTGTAAAATTTTATTTTATCATATGGAAGTTAGAATGATATTTTAGAACTTTTAAAATCGAATTAAGAGTTAAATTGTGAAAATTGAATATTCTAATATTTAAATCGACTAGTGAAAATAGTCAATTTTTGAACAGTCTCAGAATTGAACTCTGGGTGCCCACCAGTCACATGACTGACTTGGAGTTTATTGTTTTCCTTCCTAAACTCTGGGTGCCCACCAATTTCCACACGGGCAGTCAAGAGTAAGGTTTATCAGGATATTCTGGATATTCTGGAGTTGCTGGAGGCAAGCTGGATGGCATGGCGTATTACTAGTTTATATAGTATTTCTTTTTCCGCTGCACTGTTTGATGTTGATGTTGTACACTCTGATGATATGATGTAATGTAATGTGATGTAATGTAATAACTGATATAGTTCTTTGTTTAAAGATTATTCATTTATTATTATATGTTGTTCCGCTGCGAATTGTGAGATTCTGTTATTGTTCTGTTGTTTTCTGTTCCATCCTATTTTCTTCTGTTTTTCTTTTTCCTCTATTCTCTTTTCTTTCAATTTTAAAAATTTTCTATCTTCTTTTCCCTATCTAAATTTTCTATCTTATGTTTTATCTTCCCTCTATTATCTATTTTCTTCTTCTTTCTTCTTTTTCTCTCTTCTTCTTTCCTTAAATTTTTCTTAAAATCCCTCAGTGTTCGGTTTTCCGTCGTTCGATTCATCGGCAGTCGATAAAGTGAGTGTCGATGTCGAATTCTCGGAAGACGAAGAATCGTGTCCTGACACCGACTGTCCAAAATCGTCGAAAATTCCATTTCATCAATTTTTTTCAATGAATGAAAAATACCAAACAATATGTTGAAATGAGTTACACTAACCAACTATCCAAATGGTTAAGATATATGAGTCTACAATATCACTTATCTAAAATTTCACAATTTTAAACCCGGATTTTATTTCAAATCATTTTAAAATAATAAGAATATCCATATATTCCTTTGTATATCAAATCATATTTTTAGGAATTTTTAAACAAATTTGCTTTACCCAAAACAACTTAATAACCAACTATCTATCACGTTAGCAATTTCTCACTTCAGAACTTGAAAATGAACACCGATGATGTCGCACTCATCACCAGAATTATTTTCCAACGATCGATGTGAGTTCAGTGCTTTTTAGCTCTTCCAAATCCATTTTTATTTATAAACCCTTATTTTAAGAAAATTTCTATTTCAATACACTCTCACATAATACTATTATTATTTGTCACAACACTTGAAAAACAATTTCAAATCTCTAGGATTTAAGTACTCAAATTCTCAGTTATAAATTCTTACTTATAAACTATATTTATATATCTTGCTTATATAGTTTCACTTCATATATAAGATCCTTTCCCAATTGTTTCTCTTAGTATAGATTATAATAAATAACTTTTATTATAATTAAAATTCAACTCATTATTATCATCAAGCACCTTATAGTCAAACCGTGAAACTGAATTCACAAGGTGTTTGTACTTATTTTAACCAACAAAATGCTCATAACTATCTGAGCACAACTAATCACAATAAATGAAAATATCAAATATTATCATTTTCTAACAACCAAACACACTATATGTGACGCCCCACCTCTATACCCTCACTAGATAAGGACAATACGGGGTAATGCCGTCAACTAGCATGGAGAATAAGGCTGTTGAGGAGCGACCATCTATATAATTGCTTTGTGCGAGTACCGATATGCCAGATAAAAATATAACTTTTCATCACAAGAGGAAATCCGACATACCAACACAAACTCAAAGCTACTACACAGTGGCTATATGAAATCTTTGAAAACAAATATAGAAATATCATAACACAAATCAGTCACAGAAGTTCATATCACAACGGCGGAAATAGATATGAATATATAGCACTTAAGAGTGTACATCAGAGTAGTGGTCTAACAAGATCCATAATATCAAAAAAGAATACTTACAAGTGCTACCCAAAAGAATAAGTATACATCATGGAGTCTATATCTCAAATATATACAACAAAATCAACTACTAATCTAAGTAGTTAGCCAAAAGCCAGAATAAAAATCCCAAATGAGGAGTCAGGCAGAAGCACCTGTAATACCTCGTTCTGACCCGAGTATTATTTAATAAGAAAATAATAAACGGATCAGTCTAGCTATAAATATCAGATGAAATGATATAGATTAAGAGATATGACAAAAACGTATGATAACCATAATGCCATACTGTGATAAGTATGTAATCGAAAATCAACCAGAGATTAATCAATATCACAAGAATCTTCTCAAAGATCAAAAAGAATGTCATACTCTTAATTTTTATTCACCAAGTCACAAATATTGGCAAATATCACAATGCCAATCATAAAAGTTGTTGAAACACAAATTCACCGATGCACAAATATTGATAGAACTTATCAATGAAATCGCAAAAATTGGCGAAGTACAAATTCTAGAAATCATCAATAGAAATCCAGAATCACAAAAAGGGGGAGGCCTATCACAAAACGGGGGCATGAAAGCTCACCAACACGTGTATCACAAAACGGAATGCTATTCCATGGTTGCTAATAATTAATTTCGAGCCGAGGCTTCATAAAATGGCCTGTAACGACCCGTGAACTTTCAGTAATTAAGTTCGGTTATTTTTATTAAAATTGAGTAATTAAATTTAGAGGAAACAAAACTTTTATAATTTATAATGAAGTAAATGTTAAGAATTAACCAATGAAATATCATATTGATTTGTATAGACTTAATTAAAAAGGTTGAATTGAATCAATCCTATTTATTGGAAACTAATTAATTGGTATGCAAATGTATAATAAATGAGCATATTCGAAGAAATTGAAATTTGGTACTATAGTGAATTGGAATTAAGATAAAAATGGGAATGTTGAGGTATGTAAGGTCAAATTTATTGCATTTAATAAACTGGGGAATAACATTCATTAATGTAGTTTATTTAGTATGTTAATGTAAATTAAGATAATATTCGAAATTAATGTTAATTCCATTCATACTTGTAAACAATTATTATAAGTTGCATGTTGAAATTGTTGATTGAATTGGAATTGTAATTGTAATTAAATTTTTATGAACAAATAAAGGTTTACAATAACGGGAATTTGAGTAAAAAAAGTGTAATTATTGAATTAAATGGAATTTGAGTAAAACAAGTGTAATTATTGAATTAAATGAAATAGTATTGCTCAATAGTAACTGAACGTAAATTTAGGTAGTAAGGTTAGAACAGGTTGATAAATAATAAATGTAGTGTAATCCCAATTGATTTAAATAATTGTGAAGTTTTAATTGATTGAAAGTAGTAGATTTGGGGAATAGATTTAAAATTTTATCCATTGGTACAATAATACGTAATAAATGGAAAATTTATTCAATCAATGTTAGGTAATAAATCATAATGTTTGTTGTTGAGGATAAACATTACTTTAAAATGGTTAAAATAATAACGAAAGTGTGAATGTAAATTTAATAGAAACATGAATTTATTTTTAAGGTAAATAATTGGTAAAAAAAGCTTGGACTAAGGGAATTTTATTGATTTGTTTTAAAACCTTAATTAATATGTGTAATAGACAAGATTTCACATTTTGAAATATAGCCATTTAACAAATCTAAGATGTATGTAGGGATATTGGTGTAAATGGGATAAAACTAAAAGTATCTAGGTTTATTAAGTAATAATGGACCTAGTAAAGAGGGCAATTAAATCAAATCAAATGTTGGAATAAATTTTTATTTATGGCGAATAAATGAAACTTAAATTTCTAAAATTACGCTAATTGAAAATTAGATGAAAAGAGAGAATGTTAATGCAATGGATTTTGATTCCAATACTTATTTCATCCGGTTGTTAATAATGAATTGACAATTAATGAATGTATATAAAATTGTAGGTTATAATTGATTGTAAATAGGAATATTTTGAAAATTTTGTAAATTATATTCTTATTTCAATAAAAGAATGTTATCAAGATGTAAATAGGCGTAATATCAATGCAATGAAATAAAAATTATCGTATAGATGGAATTATAACCTAGGTTGATAGGTAACAACCTTATGAATGCAATTAAAAGCAAATAGGTGACAAGTAATATAAGGTGTTTTATTAATTGGATCAAAAACCTAAATTTATGGGTGAAATTGAGAAATTTCAATATGATTGAATTATAGTAGTTATTACAAATAATTGGAAATAAAATAGAATGAAATTTAATTCAATGGATTTTTTTTTGAAAATTTAGTTTACAATCTTTGTATTTAATAAAATGGTAATATAACGCTGGAATTTATGATAAATCAGCATTTAAGGGACATCTAACTTTGTTTAAATTTTGTATAAATGATTAAGGATTTTTAAGTGATAAATATTGTCAATTTCAGAATTTAAATGGGAAATTTGATTTAATTAATTTATTTTAAATTTGTTTAATTAATATAAAAATAGCCATTTTTGCCACTGACTCGGATTTCGACGAAACCAGTTTCAACGGGTCGGTAACAGTGAATTATTATAGGATTTCAAGTTTTGCAACAATCGGACTTGTCGTTTGATCGTACGAACGCGAAACGACTTGGAATCAATGAAATTGAAATCAATTTGAAAAATATTGATTTTACCATAACTTCTTCATATAATGGAATTTGGACTTGAGACCTTTTTCATCGCGTTTAAAATATTTTTTAACATCTATTTTGGTATATGGGTTGACCCAATTTCGGTCCGAAGTCGAAACGGGCTTTTCGGGCCATACATCGTTCAACGCGTATAGCAATTGAGCCCACACATTCTAATTTCGATTTTGCCTATAAATATCCTGCTATAAACCCTAGCCTCCCTAATTCTCATTTGTCTGTATGCAATTCAGCTATTCTCTCCTCACCAATGGCAGATAAACAAATTCCCATTTTAGATCCAATTACAGTTCAAAATCCAAGGCAAAAATATCAAAGTCCTCAGAAAAATTTAAAAAATTTATTTATCGAAGCTCTCGAAGAGCGTAACTCAATTCTGTGATTCGTTTTCGTTTTGGTTCATCGTTTGATCAGTACAAATTGAAGAAGTTTCGGCCGTTCGTTGAGGTTATCGGATTTGACGGTAGATCGTCGATATTACGGCGATCAGGTGGTGGCAAAGCGCAGGGGATGTCGAGGCATGTTGATCTATACGGTTCTTTGGGCTAAATGGCGCTAGGATTCGTCGCGAACTTCTCTTGACATCGGCGGCGGCATACGGTGGCGTGATCACGTGAGGTGATCGTACATGAAGGCGTTCAGGGTGTTTGGGCGGCCGGAGTTCCGAAGGTCAGTGGCGGCCTCTGATTGGGTCGAAGGCGATCGAGTTGGTCGGCGTCGAACAAATGGGAGCGGCGGCTGGTTCGTGTTCGATGTGAAATCTAGGGTTCGAATGCGATCTGTTTGTTGCATGAAAGAAGGAAGCAGGTTACGTGTAATTCCTTTTATTTTTTTAATTATTTCATATTTTAAATCCTATAACTTCTGAGGTTAATAACTTTTGCGTACGAAATCAAATTTAGGCGCGGTTTTCTCCGCTAGGTTCGTATTGGAGTTTCGGATACTATGGCACTGGTTTGGACGAATTCTGAGACCGTTCAATTTTTGGGTTTAAATTGAATTTAAATTCAACAATTTAAATTCATAAGGTGAGTGTTTTAACTCACTTACAACTTCTAAGATTTCTTATGTTTGTTAAATTTATTTATGATGTGATTTGAAATTTAATTATAGCTGTTTGGCATATATTTAATTATTATCTCTGTTAATTTGCATTTATTGAATTAAATTGTTTTTTAAATTTATTATTGCATATAAACTACCAGGTAGATGAATTGTATAATCTATTTTTGGATATAACTGCCTGTAAATTACCTGTTATTTATTACCAGTTATATATTGATATTGATTGATTGGTTTGGATGATGATTGTGATGGATGTATGATTTTATGATGGATGAATGGATGTTTATTTATATCGTAGTAATCTGTAAGTTGTTATGCACTCATTTTATTCGGGATTGCGGTTTGAAATGATATATAACCGTAATTTTATTTTAAATTACGGATTGAAATGATAAATATCCATATCACTTGACCAAAGGGTAGAAAATTATATACAGACACCGTGGTCTATATATACAAATATTTTGAAATGATTTTCTATGGTTTGGAAAGAAATATACGGAAAAATAAATATTAATTTTTGATATTATATAAATATTATTTTATATATATATATATATATAGTTAAATTCTTGAATTTAAGCTATGTATAAAATTGTTTAATAAAAATAAGTTTAATAATGGAGTTTGATGGTTTATATTATATAGGTAAGTACCTATTTAAGGTATTATATATAGAGAGTTTAAATGACTTAAATGAAATTTAAGTTGGAAGATAAATATGAAATTGGTTTAAATTGAATTATTTAAGATTTGTACTTGAATAAATTTGATTTGGAATTTAAAATAAGTTGAGATTTTGAAGGGTATGATTCTTATAACTTGATTTGGTTTAAAGTGTTTTAAATGAATATAAAGTTAAGATAAATGAATATATTAAGTTAAATAAAATTTAAAGAATATCGAGTTGTTTGAAGTTAAAATTTTTACTTAAATTTTAGTGGATTTATTAAGTAAACATTTCGAATCTAAATAATAGAAATTGAATTTGATATATATGGAATTATCAAAGAAATTGTTTTGAAATGGTAGAATATTTAAAGCTTTGAAATATATGAATTGAAATGGTTTATTGAGAGGTTCAAATCGGTATTTGGGATTTGTTTGAAAGATTAAAGAAGCTATTTTATTATATAAAGTAATTTAATATGTAAACCATTGAAGTATATTAAGTTATGTTTCAAAGCTATAGATTTCAAGGTATATAGATTTGAAAGTGCTATGATTTCTTGAAAAAGGATATATTTGAAATAAAATGACATATTGATTTGGGTCTTAAAATAAAAATGATATCGTATTTATATGGTTTTGAAATGGAAATTATATTCTGGTTTTAAAGTATAAGCTATTTTGAAGAGACCGCGGTGTTATAATAATGATTGGTTGTTGAAGTGACCGAGATCGGAAGTTGTCATACTCTCTGCCAACTCCGAAAACCACTTTAACAACCGTGTACGCGGTGGAGATTCCAGAACGAAGTAGGATGGCGGCGGCGTTTCCTTTGAGGTAAATACGTGGACTCGACTCCCGTGAGTTGGCATAAGGTGGCTAAAACAGGAGCGATTCTCGGGCCAATGAGGTCATTCCTCTGATCGGACGCACTCCTTCGATATTATACTCTGACATTTGGATTTGATTCGGTGGTCACTTTTGATTTTTTTGATTTTGGGGGTGTTGTTCGAGGAGGGCGGTAATAGCTGCTACGCGTTACCACCAGCCCGGATAGCAATTGGTATATCTACCCTGGCATTTCCTAGTTGTGCCGTGTCACCTACCCTAGCGAGCCTTTACTACGAGTTTCTATTTGTGTCGTACTATGGCGTGTCTTCTCATAGTCTCCCGATCAGGAGATATGCAGGCACTATATAGAATACTGGCACTATTACGTGTTAAGGTGGAAAATGTAAAGCCTTAATGCTATTTTAAAGTAAGTTTATTTTACTAGCAGACATTATTATAATAAGCGAAATATTACTACATAGTAAATAGTTTAACGGATCCTTAGAAGATGGGAATCCCGAGCGTCTCTTAAGTTACTGCACTCACGTTAGACATTGGATAGGAGATGTCAAATCCCGTAAACATCTCTGACGCCATTACACTCATATTAATTTCAGTAAACTTAACTTACATAAGATCTTTTAGTTCTGACTCGAGTGTTTTGTCTTTTCAATTCGCTCGGGTCAGTCCGAGCATTTCAGGATCGAAGACTTTATTTCTGGAGGACGAAGACAAAGATTTCATTATTATTATTATTATATATTATATTGTTCCACTACACACTGTATTCCGCTGCATCGATTATTATTCGTTGGTATGTGCAACTCTGATATATTGTATAAGTAAAATTAAATATTTTGTAAACAGCTTCATGAACTGTATATTTAATTATTATATTTTATCATACCGCTGCAAGATTCTGTTTTTTTTTTATTTTTTCCTCTGCTTTTTCTTATTTACCCCATAACAATCCATCCTTCCGTATGGTTTGAATTGGCATGTGTGTCGATTTAAAGCGTGCGAAAAGGCGGGATGTTACAGCTGGCATTAGAGTTTTGGTTTAGTGATAAACCTTAGCTTTATGGGGTTTGACTCTTTATTAATAGGGTAGTAATACCCTATGATGAGTCGTTGAGTGTATATATATGAGAGAGCGTATTTGTTAATGTTATAAAAGGGTTTTATATTGTGTTAATTTGTTCCGTTTTGTATTTATAAATTATGTTGGTGCATGGGACGCTGTGACATCAATAGGGATTTCTAAACACTTAATAGGACAGACTGACACAATATTTGTTTTGAATATAGGTGAATGAAATAATTTTGCCTATTATATTTTCTATATATATAAAATAAATTTTTACAAATGATAATATATTGGTTGTTAGGTAATGAAATTTATAAATAATAGTTGAAATAAGATTGAAAATGAAATAAATGAAATTGAAAATTTAGAACTTGAGTTTCGGGCTTTTGAAAATTCTTTCAATGATTTTTGGAATATAATAATATTATTATTTAGAAGTATTTTATGATATAAATATTTCAATATAATTTGAAAGAATTGTTTTAAAGAAATTTTGGAAAAAAGAAATAAGTTTTGTACTCCCCTCTTTGTCGCTGGAAAATAATTTCGGTGATGGGGGCCGCATCATCGATATTCATTTTCGAGTTTCGAAGTGGGAAGGTCACTGTAGTAGTTTTACTACAGATTTATTTTGATAACCGAACATAAAATTCTGATTGTTTAAGTATAATGGGATATATAAGTTTCAAGTATAAACCTTTATCTATTATTTTAAAATGATTTGAAATTAAACCCGGTATTTAATTCTTAAGTTTCCGCTAATTAATAGTTCAATTATTGTAGTGAAATGGACGTTAACGAATAATTGGAACCTTTAATAAAAATAAGAGATAAATGCTAAGTTATAAATAAAATTTAAAGAAAGTTGAAATTGTAACTTATAAAATAAAGATGCAATTATTGAACATCAAATTAAATTAAAAGATGAGATAAAACATGTATAAGTTTCATTTGCATTTTCTTTAACATATATATAACTTACCAAAAGATGTAAAAAGTTGAAATGTTAATAAGAAAAATAATGGAAGTTGTACAAGTAAACTTATAAATGAAAGTGTTCAATGAATTTCTTTAATAAATAAGAATATGATGTTGAAATGGTTATAAACTTAAGTTATAAATGAAATGTACTATGATAAAATATAATAGAAATATAAGTATTATAAATAAATGATTATAAATTTAAGTAAACAGTTGAAGCTATTATAAGTAAAATAAGTAGAAAAGATGAATGCATTAAATATAGATTGTAGACTAAAGTTAATGCATTAAGATGATGAGTAAATGAAATGGAGAAATGAATGAATGTAATGCAAATAAATAAATAAATGAAGATGAAAATTTGCAAGAAATAAATGATAATTAAGAGAAATCATTATATGAATAAAAAGGAAATCAAACAATAAATATTTTGAAATTAAATTTACAAAAATTATATTGATCTATTGGTTGGAATTGTTGTTTGGCTTGGTTTATGGTAGTTTGGGCAAGGATACTTTAAATTTGTTGGAAGGTATGAATAATATATTTAGTTTCACCTAAGACTGTTGAGTAAATGGTGCACTTAATAGTTTATTTTCCATTCCGCACAATTTAAAGTTTTAAAACCCGAACAACTATTTGTTTTGTTTGATATGAATGAATGATTGATGTGGGTTGATTTTATGTGGTGGTTGTTTGCTTGTTGCACATGATTGATATTTGTATTGATTTGTTTGTTTGTGGTTGAAACCACTTTAAATATTTCATTTATATAATTGTTAACTCTTTTGGATTATATAAGTGAAATACAAGTTATGGAAGCAATTGCTACTGCATTTGGTTTCATAATAATAAGCGTAAATTGCTCGACAAATAGGTATGTTTTCGGATTACGGTTTATAGCGTTATTATATTATTTTTCCCACCGTTGGGATATATTATTTTAAAATATATGTATATAATATTATATTTGATATTATATTTTCTCCCGAGCCTCTACGTACAAAGGAGCCTCTGCCGAAATATTTCGAAAAAATTTAGACTTAAAAAAATATTTTGAAATGTTTTTCAAACTTTATTAATTTAAGTATAAAAAGATTTAATGGTTATAAGTTAGTATATTTTATCTAAAATAATTAATTTTGTAAATTCATTTGTTTATAAACTTAATGCTTTGAATAAGATATATTGATTTCTTAATTCTTCTTTTCCCTTCTTTTTCCTTTTCGGGGACGAAAAGTTTTGAGTGGGAGAGAGTGTAACGACTCGTAAATTTTCAGTCATTAAGTTTGGTTATTTTTATTAAAATTGAGCAATTAAATTTAGAGGAAACAAAACTTTTATAATTTATAATGAAGTAAATGTTAAGAATTAACCAATGAAATATCGTATTGATTTATATAGACTCAACTAAAAATGTTGAATTGAATCAATCCTATTTATTGGAAACTAATTAATTGGTATGCAAATGTATAATAAATGAGTTTATTGCAAGAAATTGAAATTTGATACTATAGTGAATTGGAATTAAGATAAAAATGGGAATGTTGAGGTATGTAAGGTCAAATTGATTGCATTTAATAAACTGGGGAATAACATTCATTAAAGGTAATTTATTTATTATGTTAATGTAAATTAAGGTAATATTTGAAATTAATGTTAATTCCATTCATACTTGTAAACAATTATAATAAGTTGCATGTTGAAATTTTTGATTGAATTGGAATTGTAATTTATTTTTTATGAACAAATAAAGGTTTACAATAACGGGAATTTGAGTAAAACAAGTGTAATTATTGAATTAAATGAAATAGCATTGCTCAATAGTAACTGAACGTAAATTTAGGTAATAAGGTTAGAACAGGTTGACAAATAATAAATGTAGTGTAATCCCAATTGATTTAAACAATTGTGAAGTTTTAATTGATTGAAAGTAGTAGATTTGGGGAATAGATTTAAAATTTTATCCATTGATATAATAATACGTAATAAATGGAAAATTTATTCAATCAATGTTAGATAATAAATCATAATGTTTGTTGTTGAGGATAAACATTACTTTAATAATGGTTAAAATAATAACGAAAGTGTGAATGTAAATTTAATTGAAACATGAATTTATTTTTAAGGTAAATAATTGGTAAAAAAAGCTTGGACTAAGGGAATTTTATTGATTTGTTTTAAAACCTTAATTAATATGTGTAATAGACAAGATTTCACATTTTGAAATATAGCCATTTAAACAAATCTAAGATGTATGTAGGGATATTGGTGTAAATGGGATAAAACTAAAAGTATCTAGGTTTATTAAGTAATAATGGACCTAGTAAAGAGGGCAATTAAATCAAATCAAATGTTGGAATAAATTTTTATTTATGGCGAATAAATGAAACTTAAATTTCTAAAATTACGCTAATTGAAAATTAGATGAAAAGAGAGAATGTTAATGCAATGGATTTTGATTCCAATACTTATTTCATCCATTTGTTAATAATGAATTGACAATTAATGAATGTATATAAAATTGTAGGTTATAATTGATTGTAAATAGGAATATTTGGAAAATTTTGTAAATTATATTCTTATTTCAATAAAAGAATGTTATCAAGATGTAAATAGGCGTAATATCAATGCAATGAAATAAAAATTATCGTATAGATGGAATTATAACCTAGGTTGATAGGTAACAACCTTATGAATGCAATTAAAAGCAAATAGGTGACAAGTAATATAAGGTGTTTTATTAATTGGATCAAAAACCTAAATTTATGGGTGAAATTGACAAATTTCAATATGATTGAATTATAGTAGTTATTACAAATAATTGGAAATAAAATAGAATGAAATTTAATTCAATGGAATTTTTTTTTGTAAATTTAGTTTACATTCTCTGTGTTTAATAAAATGGTAATATAACACTGGAATTTATGATTGAATCAGCATTTAAGGGACATCTAACTTTGTTTAAATTTTGTATAAATGATTAAGGATTTTAAGTGATAAATATTGTCAAGTTCAGAATTAAATGGGAATTTTGATTTAATTAATTTACTTTAAATTTATTTAATTAATATAAAAATAGCCATTTTTCCACAGACTCGGATTTCGACGAAACCAGTTTCATCGGGTCTGTAACAGTGAATTATTATAGGATTTCAAGTTTCGTAGCGATCAGACTTGCTGTTTGATTGTACGAATGCGAAACGACTTGGAATCAATGAAATTGAAATCAATTGAAATCAATTTAAAAAATATTGATTTTATCATAACTTCTTCATATGATGGAATTTGGACTTGAAACCTTTTACATTGCGTTTAAAATATTTTTTAACATCTATTTTGGTATATGGGTTGACCCAATTTCGTTCCGGAGTCGAAACGGGCTTTTCGGGCCATACATTGTTCAATGTGTATAGCAATTGAGCCCACCCATTCTAATTTCGATTTTGCCTATAAATATACTGCTATAAACCCTAGCCTCGCTAATTCTCATTTGTCTGTACGCAATTTAGCTATTCTCTCCTCGCCAATGGCAGACAAACAAATTCCCATTTTAGATCCAATTATAATTCAAAATCCAAAGCAAAAATTTCAAAGTCCTTAGAAAAATTTGAAAAAATTATATATCGAAGCTCTCGAAGAGCGTAACTCAATTCTTTGATTCGTTTTTCGTTTTGATTCATCTTCTGATCAGTAAAAATCGAAGAAGTTTCGGCCGTTCATTGAGGTTATCGGATTTGACGGTAGATCGTCGATATTACGGCGATCAGGTGGTGGCAACGCGTAGGGGACGTCGAGGCATGTTGATCTATATGGTTCTTTAGGCTAGATGGCGCTAGGATTCGTCGCGAACTACTCTTGACATCGGCGGCGGCGTACGGTGGCGTGATCACGTGGGGTGATCGGACATGGAGGCGTACAGGGTGTTGGGGCGGTCGGAGCTCCGAAGGTCAGTGGCGACCTCTGATTGGGTCGAAGGCGATCGAGTTGGTCAGCGTCGAACAAATGGGAGCGGCGGCTTGTTCGTGTTCGAGGTGAAATCTAGGGTTCGAACGCGATCTGTTTGTTGCGTGAAAGAAGGAAGCAGGTGACGTGTAATTCCTTTTATTTTTTTTAATTATTTCATATTTTAAATCCCATAACTGCTGAGGTTAATAACTTTTGCGTTCGAAATCGAATTTAGGCGCGGTTTTCTCCGCTAGGTTCGTATTGGAGTTCCGGATACTTTGGCGCTTGTTTGGACGAATTCTGAGAACGTTCAATTTTTGGGTTTAAATTGAATTTAAATTCAATTTAAATTCAAAAGGTGAGTGTTTTAACCCACTCACAACTTCTAAGATTTCTTATGTTTGTTAAATTTATTTATGATGTGATTTGAAATTTAATTATACCTGTTTGGCATATATTTAATCATTATATCTGTTAATTTGCATTTATTGAATTAAATTGTTATTTAAATTTATTATTGCATATAAACTACCAGTTAGATGAATTGTTTAATTTATTTTTGGATATAACTGCCTGTAAATTACCTGTTATTTATTATCAGTTATATATTGATATTGATTGATTGGTTTGGATGATGATTGTGATGGATGTATGATTTTATGATGGATGAATGGATGTTTATTTATATCATCATAATCTGTAAGTTGTTATGCATTCATTTTATTCGGGATTGCGGTTTGAAATGATATATAACCGTAATTTTATTTTAAATTACGGATTGAAATGATAAATATCCATATCACTTGACCATAGGATAGAAAATTATATACAGACACCGTGGTCTATATATACAAATAATTTGAAATGATTTTCTATGGTTTGGTAAGAAATATACGGATAAATAAATATTAATTTTTGATATTATATAAATATTATTTTATATATATATATATAGTTAAATTCTTGAATTTAAGCTATATATAAAATTGTTTAATAAAAATGAGTTTAATAATGGAGTGATGGTTTATATTATATAGGTAAGTACCTATTTAAGGTATTATATATAGAGAGTTTAAATGACTTAAATGAAATTTAAGTTGGAAGATAAATATGAAATTGGTTTAAAATGAATTATTTAAGAATTGTACTTGAATAAATTTGATTTGGAATTTAAAATAAGTTGAGATTTTGAAGGGTATGGTTCTTATAACTTGATTTGGTTTAAAGTCTTTTAAATGAATATAAAGTTGAGATAAACGAATATATCAAGTTAAATAAAATTTAAAGAATATCGAGTTGTTTGAAGTTAAAAGTTTTACCTAAATTTTACTGGATTTATTAAGTAAACATTTCAAATCTAAATAATAGTAATTGAATTTGATATATATGGAATTATCAAAGAAATTGTTTTGAAATGGTAGAATATTTAAAGCGTTGAAATATATGAATTGAAATGGTTTAATGAGAGATTCAAATCTGTATTTAGGATTTATTTGAAAGATTAAAGAAGCTATTTTATTATATAAAGTAATTTAATATGTAAACCATTGAAGTATATTAAGTTATGTTTCAAAGCTATAGATTTCAAGGTATATAGATTTGAAAGTCCTATGATTTCTTGAAAAAGGATATATTTGAAATAAAATGATATCATATTGATTTGGGTCTTAAAATAAATATGATATCGTATTTATATGGTTTTGAAATGGAAATTATATTCTGGTTTTAAAGTATAAGCTATTTTGAAGAGACCGCGATGTTATAATAACGATTGGTTATTGAAGAGACCGGGATCGGAAGTTGTCATACTCTTTACCAACTCTGAAATCCACTTTATCAACCGTGTACGCGGTGGAGATTCCAGAATGAAGTAGGATGGTGGCAGCGTTTCCTTTGAGGTAAATACGTGGACCCGACTCCTGTGAGTTGGCATAAGGTGGCTAAGATAGGAGCGATTCTCGGGCCAATGAGGTCATTCCTCTGACCGGACGCACTCCTTCGAAATTATACTCTGACATTTGGATTTGATTCGGTGTCCACTTTTGATTTTTTTTATTTTGGGGGTGTTGTTCGAGGAGGGCGGTAGTAGCTGCTACGCGTTACCACCAGCACGGATAGCAACTGGTATATCTACCCTGGCATTGCCTTGTTGTGTCATGTCACCTACCCTAGCGAGCCTTTACTATGATTTTCTATTTATGTCGTACCTATGGAGTGTCTTCTCGTAGTCTCCCGATCAGGAGATATGCAGGCACTATATAGACTACTGGCACTATTACGTGTTAAGGTGGAAAATGTAAAGCCTTAACGCTTTTTTAAAGTAAGTTTATTTTACTAATAGACACTATTATAATAAGCGAAATATTAACACATAGTAAATAGTTTAACGTATCCTTAGGAGATGGGAATCCCGAGCGTCTCTTAAGTTACTGCACTCACGTTAGACACTGGATAGGAGATGTCAAATCCCGTAAACATCTCCGACGCCGTTACACTCATATTAATTTCAGTAAACTTAACTTACATAAGATCTTTTAGTTCTGACTCGAGTGTTTTGTCTTTTCAATTCGCTCGGGTCAGTCCGAGCATTTCAGGATCGAAGACTTTATTTCTGGAGGACGAGGACGAAGATTTCATAACAATAATTATTATTATATATTATATTGTTCCACTACACACTGGTTTCCGCTGCATCGATTATTATTCGTTGGTATGTGCAACTCCGATTTATTGTATAAGTAAAATTAAATATTTTGTAAACAGCTTCATGAACTCTATATTTAATTATTGTACCGCTGCAAGATTATGTTTTGTTTTATTTCTTCCTCTGCTTTTTCTTATTTACCCCATAACAATCTGTCCTTCCGTATGGTTTGAATTGGCATGTGTGTCGATTTAAAGCGTGCGAAAAGGCGGGATGTTACAGCCGAAGAACATGGGTCGCTACCCCACCAATTTGAGTCGAAACTCCACAAAAACGGGGTTTAGTCCCCCTCATAGACAAAGAGACATTGCACAATGCTAGTCTAAATCACAAAATGATCATCATCGATCATCAAGAAGTGTCAATTACACTAAGCTAGTAAATAGATGAGTTTAGCTTCATGTCCCATAACCACTGGCTTAACTTAAATATTTACGAACAAAGTGTAGATTTCCACTCGAAAGTCGTCACAAGAGTTTCAATCGAACAAGTCCAAGAATTAATCTACAAAGTAAACACAAGCGTTTCATACCACTTGTTTTACCAGGTCGTTTAATTAGATTTCTCATACGAGTGAGATAAAGGTTTGTATATACTAGTAGATTGGAAAATGGTTTAAGAAACGAGCTTTGTAATAAAATAGCGTTGAAATCATCTTTGTAAAAGAGTTTGAATATTTACTACTAGTATAGAAACCTTTGTATTGTAAAGTGACAAATCATAGAAATAATTGTAGAAACAATCAATCACCACAATTCACATACGAAGACGTGAATTAATACCAAAGAAATCGATACCAAATCCATCAAAATGGATATTCCCAAAAATCAATAAAAAGAAGTCATCAAAGTCGATAAAAGTGATAACAACTAATCGGATCGACCAAAACCGATTAACATTTGAAATTTAAATCAAAAGTAAGGTGAATAGGCAAAACTGGGCATTTCCAGATGTCTGATGGGTTGTTCCAGACGTTTGGATTTGGTTTCTGGAAATATTCCAAAAAATCATCCTGGCGTCTAAAGACATAAATCAGACGTCTGATGTCCTTTCAGACGTTTGGGTGACAATCCAGATGTCTGGTTTTGCTTTCTGAAAATATTCCAGAAAACCAACCAGGCGTCTGAATTCAAAGATCAGACGTCTGACCTCCTTTCAGTCGTCTGTAATGATAATTCAGAGGTCTGAAATTAGTCACTGCCCTTTTTATTTTTCTGGCAAAAATTATTTTCTCCTGAATGCAAAATCAGACATCTGGTATTAATCTCCAGACTTCTGAACACCTCATCTGGGCAAATATTTGCCTAGGCCATGATGGCCAAATCGATGTCGGGAGCGGTCGAGCGAGCAGCGACAACTAAGGATTTACGCCAAGCGACAACCCGGCCTTATAGCTCTTCGATACACCCCAAACAACATATCCAATCATCCATTGAAGGATTTTCATAAAATTGGACTTTAAATCCAAAAATTGGTAAATCGCCATATCAATTCAAACCAAAAGTAAATGATTATGAACAAATGTTTGGAATACATACCCAACAACAAAGATAGATATAGACAAAGATGTGAGATAAAAATCTCACCTTTTTACAAAAAACAAATGAAGAAGAAGCTATAGAGCAATGGCAAGAACAATCACTCTTCAATTCCAACCCAACAAGCTTGAATCTAAGCTTAAAAGAGAAACATTTCCTAAGTTAGGTTTAGGAATTTCTGAAATTGAAAGGAGAATGAGTTGGAGAAGAAGAAGAGAAGGCTTACCAAAGCTTCTTCTATGAATTTGGAGCTAGAACTTGAATTTGCAAAGATAATTAGGGCTTGGAGTTTTAAGTTCCCATTCCTCTCTCCATTGTTGCTAAAGCTTGAGTATTGGAAAAAATAAGAATCAAGTGAAGAGGAGAGGTGGGCTGAGCTAGAGTAATAAGTGGGGTTATTGGGCTGAAACCCAACCCAAAGCCCTAAGTAAAAAGTAGCAAAATTCTATTATCTCCAAACATATCGAAGTTTATACTCAATAAGGTTTGCATACGTCATTTTGAACTCGATGGGGGTGGTCTCGAGTCCTGATTTGACCGTTTCCAAAAAGTAGCTTTTCGAACAAAAAAAATCCGACTAAAGATGCTATATTTAAATAAAATATTTAAATACACAATCATAAAATATGCGGGTTGTTACAGACTCCCTTCTTAAAGAAATTGCGTCCTCGCAATATTTAAGAAGAAAATAAAAAGTAACAACCATAAAGCATATAAACACAAAAGAAATTTGAAATAAAAAGTTCACCTCAAAGAGCACGAGAAAGTAAGTCCGGATGTGTTTGCTCGATGAAGTCTCTAAATTTCCAAGAACAATCCTTAGGATTTGAAGACCATTGAACTTTCACAAGAGGAACATTTTTATTTCGAAGGCGTTTAATCTCCGAAGCAATGATTCGACTAGGATGTTGGTCATAAGTCAAGTTAGGTGATACTTCGATTTCTTCCACAACACCGGGCTCAAGAATAGAATTGGAACCTCGAAGGCATTTCCGTAGTTGAGAGACGTGAAACACGTCATGAATAGCAGAGAATTGAGCCAGTAATGAAAGGCGATGAGCCACGGAACCAATACGTTTGGTGATGGAAAATGGACCAATATATCGAGGTGCTAACTTTCCCAATCGACTGAAACGCACAACACCTTTCATCGGTGAAACACAAACAAACACAAAATCTCCCACAGAAAATTCTAATTTCCTTCTTCGGCTACCGACATAGGATTTTTGTCTACTCTGGGCTTCTTTCATCCTATGACGAATAAGGTCAATCTTTTCTACGGAATCTCGAATAAAATCTGGACCTAAAACCAGATTCTCACCGGCCTCAAGCCAACAAGAAAGAGATCGGCATGGCCTTCCATAGAGTGCCTCAAAAGGTGTCATACCAATTGTGACGCCCCACTCCGAGAGCCTCGTTAACAAAGAGTATTACATAGATAATACTGTCGGCTAACGCGGACAATAGAGTATAATGGAAGCGACCATGTGCAATCTTACCTTAACTATTCACTAAATAAGTCGAAAAGTAGAAACACATTAGAATTCGACCTATTCAATAAATATTTAAAGCAAAACTACAATGGCTATAGGATCTATCAGAAGAAAATATAACAACTCAAATGTAATATACATCACAGAACAGTCAATCATAATATACACATACACCGATACACAACAGAGTATACAAAATAATACATGTCAGGTGGTACAGGAGACCACAATATACAGACGAGACGAAAGAGTATAAATCAAAGTTACAGCAGATAAGGACTACAAAAGACGCTATAACAAAATGAAGCTAGCGAATAGTCCATGCGGAAGCAAAATAGGCTAAGTCTCCAAAAGCACCTAACCTGAAACATCTCGGTCTGACCCGAGTATAAAATACCCGGATCAGTCTAGATAACAAATCAGTTAGATTAACTGAACAATAATAAACCTGCAAGGTCATACAGTATAACAAATATCTCTAGAGGAGATAACACAATCATCAACAAGAAATGAATCATATAGAGCAAGCCTCATATCATCGGCAACATATAGAAACAAAGGATACAAATATCCCAAAACAAGCCAGAAGGCAAATAACAAATACCCATAAGGTATACAAGTTCCACAAGGTAATCTCTATACTCCATGCGGCTCACAAAGACCAACACCGAAGGGCGATACCAAGGGAATTATCAATGAAACATCATGAAATTTTGCTCGAGCTCAGTACTGTACAAACAAGGATCCATGAGCCCGAAGACTCCAAACCCATGTATCACCCATGCGGCACATAAGGCCAACATCAGAGCGAAACTATATAGGGCAACAAACCCGAAGGCACACACCCGAAGGCAACATACCCGAAGGCAACAAACCTAGGGAGACAGTCCGAAGACACTATCCCAGGGGCAACAAACCGTAGTGGTGAAGGTCGAAGACCCAGTACTGGACACCACTAACTGGCGGAATGTGTCACAACTCTCGAAAAGGAATCCGAAAAGTGTTAACGTATGTCCCATAACCACTCGTTCGCACTAAACGGTTTACTATCCGTCAGTCCCTTTCACACTCAAAGCAGTACAAAGTTTACCTCATATCATCGATAAACCAAACCCGAAGGTCAAAGCAATCAATCGAATAGGTCAAGGATTAATCGGAAGGATAAACGCACAGATTCATGGTCCGTGTTTTGCCCAACCATTTAATCACCCTCCCACTTCGTTCGAAGTGCGAAAGTGTGTGTGTTTTAAATAGAATTTATAAATTAGAGAAACGAACTTTTAAATGCGATTCGAGAGATTATTTCATAAAAACCCGTGGATTAAAATTAAAAGGAACCATCAAAGTCAAAACAATTGATAATCATACATAGGATCATCATGAATCAATTCAAATTGAAAATTCAATCCCAAAAGGCAAAGTCGGCTGAAACAGCAGGTTCAGTCGACTGAACAGAGTTTTTCAGTCGACTGACCCTGTACCTGGAAATTTTCTAGGTTCAGGAAACTTTCTGTTTCCAGGTTCAGTCGACTGTGCAGAGTTTTCAGTCGACTGAATCATGCCTGGAAACTCTCGGGTTTCAGGTTCAGTCGACTGTGCAGAGTTTTCAGTCGACTGAATCTTGCCTGGGCTGTTTTCCAGCCTTATTCAAATGAAGAGCAAACTCTCCCAAAATGCAATCGGACGAACATTGGCTCTAAGGGCTTATGCCAATCGACAACCCGGCCCTATATGTTCCTCGATGCATCACCAAAACATGATTAAAACATCAAAGTTAGGATTTCAAAGATTTTAACCCAAAACACTAAAAATTGGATTATTCCTCAATTCAACCCAAACCAAATGCAAGTGCATATGAACAAGGTGTTAGGAATTCATACCTAACATCAATGAAATCAAGAGAAGTAGACGTGAGTTCAAAACTCACCTTTTTACACAAAACAAAGAAGATGAAGAAGCACAATTGCAAGGAATCAACCAACTACACTCCACTTCAACACTACAAGCTTCAATCTAGAATCAAAGAAAGTATTTCCTAGGTTAGGGTTAGGAAAATGACAGAAATTGAAGAGGAGAAGAGATGGAGAAGATGGAGATGAACTTACCAATGGATTCTCTATGAATTTGGAGCAAGAAATCAAGATACAAAAGAGAAACTAGGGCTTGCTAATTTCTAATTCTCTTCCCTTTCCCCCATTTCAGTTTTTAGCTTAAGAAAGAAATGAAATGAAGATGAAATGAAGAGAAGGGTTGAGCTAGGGGGGTTAAGTGGGCTAGTGGGCTGAACCCAATCCCAAACCCAATAGGAAAAGTAGCCAAAATTTCACAAACTCCAAACATATCAAAGATTATACTCAAAAAGATCGCAAACGCCATTTTGGAACCAATGGAGGTGGTTTCGAGTTCCAATTCGGCCATTTACAGAAAGTAACGTTTCGGACCCCAAAATCCGAATAACGATGCTATATTTAAATCAAACATTTAAATATAAAATCGTTAAATATGCGGGTTGTTACAGATCTCCCCTCCTTACAAAATTGCGTCCCCGCAATTCCTAGAGACGATATTTGTAACAACTACATACAAAAGAAAGAATAAACTTTAGACACAGAAATAGACTTACCATTACGAAGCAAGGATAGAAAACCTGGATAAGATCGCTCAATATACTCTCTGGTTTCCCAAGTACAGTCATTGGGATTAGCGGACCATTGAACTTTAACGAGCGGCACGTCCTTGTTCCGAAGGTGTTGCACCTCCGTGTCAAGCACGCGAATAGGTTGCTGTACAAAAGATAAGTCCGGGCCAAGAATAAGCTTCTCCCCAGATTCCAACCAACATGAAGGTGATCGACATGGCCTTCCATATAAGGCTTCGAAAGGAGCCATACCGATACTAGACTGGAAACTATTGTTGTAGGAGAACTCTACAAGAGGTAGGTGATCCTCCCAACTACCACCGAAATCAAAGATACAAATACGGAGAAGATCTTCCAAAATACGATTCACCCGTTCAGTCTGTCCGTCAGACTGCGGATGATAAGCTGTAGAAAAATTAAGCCTTGTTCCCAAAGCTTGTTGAAGACTCTTCCAAAAATGACTCGTGAATAAAGGATCACGATCACTCACAATAGAACTAGGAACACCGTGAAGTCTCACGATTTCCTTGACATACAACTTAGCCAAATGTGAAGCTGTCATATTAGACTTAATAGGGACAAAATGAGCAGACTTGGTGAGGCGATCAACAATAACCCAAATACTAGAATGACCTGATCGCGAACGAGGTAGGCCGTCAATAAAATCCATAGAAACTTGATCCCATTTCCACAATGGAATCTCAAGAGGTTGAAGAAGTCCAGAAGGACGCTGATGTTCGGCCTTCGCGCGTTGACATGTCATGCAGTTGCTCACATAACTCGCCACATCGCGCTTCATGCCTTCCCAATAATAAAGACGACGCATATCGGCATACATCTTACTACTACCGGGATGAATGGTATACTTAGAACGATGGCAATCATCAAGAAAGTCATGCCTAAGTGCAAAATCAGAAGGCACAAAAAGACGGTTCTTCTTACGAAGACACCCATGAGAATCAATGCTAAAATCTTGCAACGCCTCATCACAAGATTCAGACTCACAAAGCTGAATAAAATGCAACAAATCAGGATCACGCCGCTGAGCATCGGCAATACGATCCAATAAAATAGGTCGAGCTCCCAAACTAAATAATAGAATAGGAGAACCTGAAGATGAACCTCGATCACGAATTTCACAAAAAGATAGAGTCTCAAGAATATTCCATTCGGCAAGCATCATAGAAATAACAGCCGAATGTTTGCGACTAAGCGCATCTGCAACACGATTACCCTTACCAGGGGTAAACTGGATATCAAAGTCATAGGAAGCAAGAAACTCGAGCCAACGCTGTTGTCTCATATTGAGTTCCTTCTGAGTAAACAAATACTTCAAAGATTTATGATCGGTATAGAGAATGAAGCGCTCGCCCAATAAATAATGTCGCCAAATCTTCAAGGCAAAGACAATGGCGGCTAACAGAAGATCATGAGTGGCATAGCGAACTTCATTCGGAAGCAGTTGCCTAGAAGCATAAGCAACTACCCGATCTCTCTGCATAAGCACAGCACCGAGACCACTACCACACGCATCGGTGTAGACAACAAGATCATGATTCCCTTCGGGAACCACAAGAATAGGAGCATTAGTGAGAAGTTCTTTCAATGTCTGAAAGGAAGCTTCACACTTGTCGGACCAAATAAAACGAATGCCTTTCCGAGTAAGGCAAGTGAGAGGAAGCACAACACGGGAAAAGTTCTTAATGAACCGTCGGTAATAACCCGCCAACCAAGGAAACTACGAATCTCATGCACATTCTCAGGCCTCTTCCAATTCTGGATGGCTTCGATCTTTGAGGGATCGACAGAAATGCCATCGGAAGATACAACATGGCCTAAGAACTTAACCTTATTCTCCCAAAAGCAGCACTTGGAGAATTTGGCTTTAAGCAGATGACGACGAAGAGTACTCAAGACAATTCTCAAGTGATTAGCATGGTCAGCTTCAGACTTAGAATAAATAAGGATATCATCAATGAAGACGAGAACAAACTTATCGAGATATTCCCAGAATACCCGATTCATGAGGTCAACAAAGAAAGCAGGAGCGTTCGTCAAACCGAACGGCATAACGAGCCACTCAAAGGAACCATAACGAGTGCGGAAAGCGGTAAGAGGTATGCTATCCTCCGCGACTCGTAACTGATGAAAACCCGTGGCAAGGTCAAGCTGAGAAAAGACCTTGGCACCACTCAATAGATCGAACATATCATCGATCCTAGGCAATGGATGCCTATTTCTAATGGTCAACTCGTTAAGCTTGCGATAGTCAATGCAAAGCCTAAGAGTTCCATCAGACTTCTTCACAAAAACGACCGCGGATCCCCACGGAGAAAAACTGGACTGAATCAACTGCTTGGACTCGAGATCTAAAAGCTGCTTCTTGAGTTCCTCATTTTCCTTTGTAGACATCCTTGTGGGAGGACGACTAACTGGCTGCGCGCCTGAAATGAGATCAATGCGGAACTCAATTGCCCGTTTGGGTGGCAAACCCGAAACAGGTTCAAAAACATCAGAAAAGTCACAAGCAATAGGAATACGAGATACATCATCACCATCTCGCGAATCAAGAGAATACAAAGCCATCTTGGAATTATCCACATCCCGAAGAACAAGAGATAACTGAGAAGGTGAATCAGGATGACAAAGATATAAAATTCTCTCGGAACAAATAATCCTGGCATCGTACCTCACTAGCCAGTCCATACCAAAAATCATATCAAAACCCAAATGAGAAACAACGTGCAGATTCGCACGGAAGGAAAAGCCACATAAAACAATCTCAATATCATCACAAAGCAAACTAAGGGTCGCGGATCCCCCAATAGGATTCGCAATCCTTAAAGAAGTAACCATACAACAAACATCCAAAGATAAATCATCTACAAGCTTCTTCGATACGAAAGAATGTGAAGCACCCGTATCGAAAAGAACTCGTATACTATGATCATGAAATAGAATTGAACCCTCCAAAATAGATGGAGTCATACCTTTGGATTGAGAAGGACCTCCAGAAGCATTAGCCACATTGAGCTTGCCAGATTTTGCATTAGCAGGAGCAGTAGGACAAGCAGAAACATGATGACCTTCCTTCTTGCAATTACGGCAGAAGAGAGGCTTTGGACAAGCTCGAATAATATGATCCGGAGAACCACAATTAAAACACTTTCGAACGAAAGGTGTTCCGGAAGATTGAGGCTGAGAGCTAGGACCACCGGTCTTCTTCTTCTTATAAGGAAAAGGCTTCTTCTGAATTGGAAACTGCTTCTTGTTAGGGTTTCTGGAAACCTCAACATCAACATCACTATCACACTCCTTCTCGACGGTCTCGAGATGAAGCGCCGAATCAACCAATTCCTCAAAAGAAAGTTTAAGCTGGAGCAACAAGGACTTCTTAAGATATTTCTTAAGGCCAGAAACAAACTTCAAATTCTTCTTATAAGAAGTGCTGATGAATTCAAGGCCATACTGAGATAAAGCCTCGAACGATGCGACATACTCAGAAACATAAGATTTCCCTTGCTTCAACTCAAGGAAGCGAAGGGTCAATAAAACTTTTTCAGATTCAGGAACGAACTTGAGTTCAAATCGTCCCCGAAACTGAGTCCAAGAAAGAGTAGCCTCATCAATTTCAGCTACAAGAAGCTCATACCAGTCAAGAGCACGCTCTTGTAATAAGCTAGAAGTTACAAGAACTCTATCATGGTCAGAAAGATCCATGCGAGAGAAAATACGCTCGCACGTGCGAAGCCAAGCTTGGACTTCAAGAACAGACTCAGAGCCCTTAAACGGCTTTCCTCCAAGATGAGCAAAATCACTGCACTGACGTGCAAAAGCAGACTTGCGAGGTGGAGACACTCGAGGAGGAACGAGAGGCTGAGTGCTCCTAAACAATTCCAAAAATTGATCGGCAGACATATATACGCCATCCGGATGCGAGCCACTAGATTGCCCAGCATCCGAACGTCGACCCCTGCCTCTTCCAGACATAAGCTGAAAGTAAAATAAGAACAAGATTATTCACAAGGTAGATATTAAAATATGGGATACTACGGAATAAAATGCATTCCTAGACGTATTTCCAATATCTATCTAACCTTGATGGAATAAAGAGACACGATGATTCAAGGATCGGTGTCACTTGTACACTTTGATGTACCATAATATGTGCATCTATTCTGTGTTTATCATATTTTGTTCTGAACTCAGCTCTGATACCACGCTGTGACGCCCCACTCCGAGAGCCTCGTTAACAAAGAGTATTACATAGATAATACTGTCGGCTAACGCGGACAATAGAGTATAATGGAAGCGACCATGTGCAATCTTACCTTAACTATTCACTAAATAAGTCGAAAAGTAGAAACACATTAGAATTCGACCTATTCAATAAATATTTAAAGCAAAACTATAATGGCTATAGGATCTATCAGAAGAAAATATAACAACTCAAATGTAATATACATCACAGAACAATCAATCATAATATACACATACACCGATACACAACAGAGTATACAAAATAATACATGTCAGGTGGTACAGGAGACCACAATATACAGACAAGACGAAAGAGTATAAATCAAAGTTACAGCAGATAAGGACTACAAAAGACGCTATAACAAAATGAAGCTAGCGAATAGTCCATGCGGAAGCAAAATAGGCTAAGTCTCCAAAAGCACCTAACCTGAAACATCTCGGTCTGACCCGAGTATAAAATACCCGGATCAGTCTAGATAACAAATCAGTTAGATTAACTGAACAATAATAAACCTGCAAGGTCATACAGTATAACAAATATCTCTAGAGGAGATAACACAATCATCAACAAGAAATGAATCATATAGAGAAAGCCTCATATCATCGGCAACATATAGAAACAAAGGATACAAATATCCCAAAACAAGCCAGAAGGCAAATAACAAATACCCATAAGGTACACAAGTTCCACAAGGTAATCGCTATACTCCATGCGGCTCACAAAGACCAACACTGAAGGGCGATACCAAGGGAATTATCAATGAAACATCATGAAATTTTGCTCGAGCTCAGTACTGTACAAACAAGGATCCATGAGCCCGAAGACTCCAAACCCAAGTATCACCCATGCGGCACATAAGGCCAACATCAGAGCGAAACTATATAGGGCAACAAACCCGAAGGCACACACCCGAAGGCAACATACCCGAAGGCAACATACCCGAAGGCAACAAACCTAGGGAGACAGTCCGAAGACACTATCCCAGAGGCAACAAACCGTAGTGGTGAAGGTCGAAGACCTAGTACTGGACACCACTAACTGGCGGAATGTGTCACAACTCTCGAAAAGGAATCCGAAAAGTGTTAACGTATGTCCCATAACCACTCGTTCGCACTAAACGGTTTACTATCCGTCAGTCCCTTTCACACTCAAAGCAGTACAAAGTTTACCTCATATCATCGATAAACCAAACCCGAAGGTCAAAACAATCAATCGAATAGGTCAAGGATTAATCGGAAGGATAAACGCACAGATTCATGGTCCGTGTTTTGCCCAACCATTTAATCACCCTCCCACTTCGTTCGAAGTGCGAAAGTGTGTGTGTTTTAAATAGAATTTATAAATTAGAGAAACGAACTTTTAAATGCGATTCGAGAGATTATTTCATAAAAACCCGTGGATTAAAATTAAAAGGAACCATCAAAGTCAAAACAATTGATAATCATACATAGGATCATCATGAATCAATTCAAATTGAAAATTCAATCCCAAAAGGCAAAGTCGGCTGAAATAGCAGGTTCAGTCGACTGAACAGATTTTTTCAGTCGACTGACCCTGTACCTGGAAATTTTCTAGGTTTAGGAAACTTTCTGTTTCCAAGTTCAGTCGACTGTGCAGAGTTTTCAGTCGACTGAATCATGCTTGGAAACTCTCGGGTTTCAGGTTCAGTCGACTGTGCAGAGTTTTCAGTCGACTGAATCTTGCCTGGGCTGTTTTCCAGCCTTATTCAAATGAAGAGCAAACTCTCCCAAAATGCAATCGGACGAACATTGGCTCTAAGGGCTTATGCCAATCGACAACCTGGCCCTATATGTTCCTCGATGCATCACCAAAACATGATTAAAACATCAAAGTTAGGATTTCAAAGATTTTAACCCAAAACACTAAAAATTGGATTATTCCTCAATTCAACCCAAACCAAATGCAAGTGCATATGAACAAGGTGTTAGGAATTCATAACTAACATCAATGAAATCAAGAGAAGTAGATGTGAGTTCAAAACTCACCTTTTTACACAAAACAAAGAAGATGAAGAAGCACAATTGCAAGGAATCAACCAACTACACTCCACTTCAACACTACAGGCTTCAATCTAGAATCAAAGAAAGTATTTCCTAGGTTAGGGTTAGGAAAATTACAGAAATTGAAGAGGAGAAGAGATGGAGAAGATGGAGATGAACTTACCAATGGATTCTCTATGAATTTGGAGCAAGAAATCAAGATACAAAAGAGAAACTAGGGCTTGCTAATTTCTAATTCTCTTCCCTTTCCCCCATTTCAGTTTTTAGCTTAAGAAAGAAATGAAATGAAGATGAAATGAAGAGAAGGGTTGAGCTAGGGGGGTTAAGTGGGCTAGTGGGCTGAACCCAATCCCAAACCCAATAGGAAAAGTAGCCAAAATTTCACAAACTCCAAACATATCAAAGATTATACTCAAAAAGATCGCAAACGCCATTTTGGAACCAATGGAGGTGGTTTCGAGTTCCAATTCGGCCATTTGCAGAAAGTAACATTTCGGACCCCAAAATCCGAATAACGATGCTATATTTAAATCAAACATTTAAATATAAAATCGTTAAATATGCGGGTTGTTACACCAATATTAGATTGGAAGCTATTATTATCAAAAAAATCAACAAGAGAAATATGATCTTTCCAACTTCCACCAAAATCAACAACACACGCTTGAAGAAGATCTTCAAGCGTTTGATTCACATGCTAGGTTTGTCCATCGGACTGGGGGTGATAAGCGGTGCTAAAATGAAGCTTCGTTCCCAAAGCTTTTTGATGACTCTTCCAAAATCCACTAGTAAACAATAGATCACGATCACTAACAATAGAAGTAGGAACTTCATACAATTTAACAATTTCTTTGATAAAGAGTTTGGCCAAAAGAGGAACGGTCCGGTTAGACCAAACGGGAATAAAATGGGCAGATTTAGTAATTCTATCAACTATCACCCATAAGCTATCATGACCCGAAAGAGAACGGGGAATGCCGTCGATAAAATCCATGGAAATATGATCCCACTTCCAAATTAGAATGTCTAAAGGTTGCAATAACCCACCGGGCCTATGATGCTCGGCCTTGACAAGTTGGTAAGTCATGCAATGTTTAACAAAGTTAGCAATATCATATTTCATTCCATCCCAATTATAAAGTCGCTTCATATCCGCGTACATTTTACTACTACCGGGATGAATGGTAAATTTAGAATGATGAGAATCGTCTAAAATATATTTACGAAGATCACTAATATTTGGCACGATAAGTCTACCAAATTTTCGAATACCGCCACGAGAATCAATATCAAAGTCTTTCAAACCTTCAATATCAATTTTATCCCTACAACTTTGGCTAAGAAGTGCCAATTCGGGATCTAGCTTTTGAGCTTCAAGAATGCGGTCTAAAAGAGATGGATGAGCCCCAAGGCTACATAAAATAAGAGATAAACATAAATCGGATTCATGATCTCGAATCTCACAAGTGGATAAAGTCTCGAGATCATTCCACTCGGATATCATCATGGAAACAACCGCTTGTTGCTTTCGGCTAAGAGCGTCAGCAACATGATTTCCCTTTCTGGGAGTATAAAGAATATCAAGGTCATAAGATGCAAGGAACTCGAGCCAACGCTGTTGACGTAAATTAAGTTCCTTTTGAGAAAATAAATACTTCAAAGACTTATGATCGGTATAGAGAATAAATTTCTCTCCCAAAAGGTCATGATGCCAAATTCGAAGGGCGAAAACAATAGCCGCGAGCTCTAAATCATGAGTGGCATATCTAGTCTCGGCTGGCTTTAATTGCCTAGAAGCATAAGCAATAACACATTCTATTTGCATAAGAACGGCACCCAAACCAACGCGATTAGCATTGGTATAAACAATAAAATCTTGGTTCCCTTCGGGAATCACAAGAATAAGAGCATCGGAAAGGAGTTATTTTAATTTCTGAAAAGAAGCTTCACATTTGTCCGACCAAATGTATTTAACTCCCTTCTTTGTTAAACTAGTAAGAGGCACGGAAATTTTAGAAAAGCCCTTTATGAACCGGCGGTAATAACCTGCCAATCCAAGAAGGCTATGAATTTCCGTCACACTCTCCGGTCTCTTACAATCTTGAATCGCTTCGATCTTTGAAGGATCCATGGAAATTCCAAATTCAGAAATAATATGACCGAGGAACTTCACACGAGATTGCCAAAAGTGGCATTTAGAAAATTTTGCTTTCAATTGATTGCTTTTAAGAGTTTCCAACACAATCTGAAGATGCTTTTCATGCTCTTCCTCGGTTTTAGAATACACAAGAATATCATATATCAAGATGAGAACAGATCGACCGAGGAAGTCTTTGAAAACTTGATTCATAAGGTCAACGAAATAAGCCGGAGCATTCGTTAAACCAAATGGCATAACAAGCCATTCATAAGACCCAAAACGCATACGGAACGATGTCAAAGGAATACTATCCTCTGTAATACGAAGCTGATGAAAACCGGTTGCTAAGTCTAATTGTGAAAAAACTCTAGCACCACTAAGTTGATCGAACAAATCATCAATCCGAGGTAATGGATATTTATTCTTGATAGTAAGATCATTAAGCTTGCGGTAGTCAACGCAATGCCTAAGTGTACCATTGGATTTCTTCATAAAAAAAGTCGAAGCTCCCCAAGGAGAGGAACTAGAGCGAATAAATTGCTTCATCTCCAATTCGGATAATTGTTTGCACATCTCCTCATTTTCCTTATTGGACATGTGATAAGGAGGACGAATGATAGGTTGAGCTCCAGGGATGAGATTAATTTTGAACTCAATTGCTCGCTTTGGTGGTAGTCCTAAAACGGGTTCAAATATGTTGGAAAATTCACGAACAACGTGAATAAGAGATATGACATCTTCCTCATCATCATTATCGTCATCAAGAGGATTTAGAGAATATAAGGATGTTGCCAAAGTGGAATCCGAATCTTTAAGAACAATAGAAATCTGATTAACAGATTGTGGATGTCGAAGATAAATGGTCCGCACAGGACATAGGGTATGAGCTTCATAATGGTTAAGCCAATCCATTCCCAAAATCATTCCGAAGCCTAAGTAACGCATGACATGCAAAACGGCTTGGAAAGAAAAATCACATAAAACAATCTCAACATCTTTACAAAGTAAACTGAGTGTTGCGGATTCACCAATCGAATTCGCGATTCTCAAAGAAGTCATTAAAGCAACAACACTTAAAGAAAAAGTATCAACAAGTTCCTTTGATATACAAGAATGGGACGCACCCGTATTAAGAAGAACTCCAATAGGATGATCGCGAAACACAATAATGCCATCGAGGATAGAATGAGAAGTACCTTGACCATGAGAAGTGTTGCAAGGGGCTTGCGCCACATTAAGCTTTCCCTCCTTCTTATTTTGAAGTCTGGGGCATGCAGATAAATAATGATCCGGGCTTTTGCAATAGCGACAAGCGCGGGGCTTTGAACCCTTATTCACATAATGGTCCTTAGAGCCACAGTTGTAGCATTGCCCACCACTAGAGGCAGAAGTGTTCGCTGCCAGAGATGGTTGTTTCCCCTTTTTATTGGGATAAAGACCTTTGAATTTATTAGGCCTTTTCTTGTTGTTGTTGAAGTTCGGTTTGGCACTCCCAACTTCAACATCACTCTCCCTATCCGCCTCTTCAAGACGAAGAGCGATATCAATGAGTTGATAAAAGAAACTTCTAATCTTAGAAGTAATGGCTTCTTGAGATTTTTGTTCAAGCCACAGACAAATCTTTGGTTCTTCTTCAATGGGGTGTTTATGTATTCGACCCCGTATTTAGAAAGTGACTCGAAGGATGCGACATAATCTGCCATGGAGGATTCACCTTGAACAAGATCTATGAACGACGAGCCAATACCACCTTCTCAGCTTCTGGCACAAACTTTAATTCAAATCCTCCACGGAATTGCTTCCAGGTAAGATCCATTTCATTCATTTCAGAAATTAGAAGCTCGTACCAGTCTAATGCTCTTTCTTGGAGCATGCTAGAAGCCACTTGGACTTGATGAAGATCAATAAGATTATTGCCAGAAAAGATGCGATCTCATGTTCTAAGCCAAGCCTGGACTTTAATAATGGTTTCAAAACCTTTGAATGACTTCCACCCAAGTTGGTATAATCGTTGCGCAAGCGTGCAAATCCAGACTTAGGGTGAGTAGGCTCTGGAACAGAACCGGCTGCTTGGGCATTCTTTACAAGATCAAGAAGTTGTTGTGCAGACATAAATACTCCATCTTGGGGAGTAGCACTATATTGACCGGCGCTGGGACGGCCAGGTCTAACCATTTCTCTTCTTTAAGAAAGAAAGAAAGAAGAAGAAAAAGGTTATTCACAAAATGAATATCAAACAATAATGATTGATAAAACAAGGCATCACAAAAGAAAATAGGATAAGATGGTACGAAGACTCGAATTAAATCCTAAGGCACGACTCCTAAGATGGACTTAGGACGATAATCTTTATTAAATTATTCTACATTGTTCTGAAGTTTGGCTCTGATACCAAGCTGTGACGCCCCACCTGTATACCCTCACTAGACAAGGACACTACGAGGTAATGCCGTCAACTAACGCGGAGAATAAGGCTGTTGAAGAGCGACCATCTGTATAATTGCTTTGTGCGAGTATTGATATGCTAGATAAAAATATAACTTTTCATCACAAGAGGAAATCCGACATACCGACACAAACTCAAAGCTACTACACAATGGCTATATGAAATCTTCAGAAACAAATATAGAAATATCATAACACAAATACGTCACAGAAGTTCATATCACAAAAGCGGAAATAGATACGAATATATAACACTTAAAAGTGTACATCAGAGTAGTGGTCTAACAAGATCCACAATATCACAAAAAAATAGTTACGAGTGCTACCCAAAAGAATAAGTATACATCATGGAGTCTATATCTCAAATGTATACAACAAAATCAACTACTAATCTAAGTAGTTAGCCAAAAGTCAGAATAAAAATCCCAGATGAGGAGTCAGGCAGAAGCACCTGTAACATCTCGGTATAACCCAAGTATTATTTAATAAGAAAATAATAAATGGATCAGTCTAGCTATAAATATCAGATGAAATGATATAGATTAAGAGATATGACAAAAACGTATGATAACCATAATGTCATACTGTGATAAGTATGAAATGGAAAATCAACCAGAGATTAATCAATATCACAAGAATCTTCTCAAAGATCAAAAAACATGTCGTACTCTTAATTTTTATTCACCAAGTCACAAATATTGGCAAACATCACAATGCCAATCATAAAAGTTGTTGAAACACAAATTCACCAATGCACAAATATTGATAGAACTTATCAATGAAATCACAAAAATTGATGAAACACAAATTCTAGAAATCATCAATAGAAATCCAAAAATCACAAAAAGGGGGAGGTCTATCACAAAACGGGAGCATGAAAGCTCACCAACACGTGTATCACAAAACGGAACGCTATTCCATGGTTGCTAGCCATTAATTTTGAGCCGATGATCCACAAAACGGCCCGAAGACCATGGGTCGCTACCCCACCAATTTGAGTTGAAACTCCACAAAAACAGGGTTTAGTCTCCCTCGCAGACAAAGAGACATTGCACAATGCTAGTATAAAACACAAAAATGATCATCATCGATCATCAAGAAGTGTCAATTACACTAAGCTAGTAAATAGATGAGCTTAGCTTCATTTCCCATAACCACTGGCTTAACTTAAATATTTACGAACAAATTGTAGATTTCCACTTGAAAGTTGTCACAAGAGTTTCAATCGAACAAGTCCAAGGATTAACCGAGGAAGTAAACGCAAGCGTTTCATACCACTTGTTTTACCAAGTCGTTTAATTAGATTTCTCATACGAGTGAGGTAAAGGTTTGTATATACTAGTAGATTGGAAAACGGTTTAAGAAACGAGCATTGTAATGAAATAGCGTTTAAATCATCTTTGTAAAAGAGTTTGAATATTTACTACTAGTATAGAAACCTTTGTATTTTAAATTGACAAATCATAGAAATATATGTAGAAACAATCAATCACCATAATTCACATACGAAGACGTGAATTAATTCCAAAGAAATCGATACCAAATCCATCAAAATGGATATTCCCAAAAATCCATAAAAAGAAGTCATCAAAGTCGATAAAAGCGATAATCTAATCGGATCGACCAAAATCGATTAACATTTGAAATTTAAATCAAAAGTAAGGTGAATAGAAAAAGCTGGGCAATTCCAGACATCTGAGGGGTTGTTCCAGACGTCTGGATTTGGCTTTTGGAAATATTCCAGAAAAACCATACAGGCGTCGAAAGACATAAATCAGACGTCTGATATCCTTTCAGACGTCTGGTTTTGGTTTCTGGAAATATTCCAGAAAACCAACAAGGCGTCTGAATTCAAAGATCAGACATCTGACCTCCTTTCAGACGTCAGAAATGATAATTCAGACGTCTGAAATTAGTCACTGCCCTTTTTATTTTTCTGGCGAGAATTATTTTCTCCTGAATGCAAAACCAGACGTCTGGCATTAATCCCCAGATGTCTGAACACCTCATCTGGGCAAATATTTGCCAAGGCCATGATGGCCAAATCGATGTCGGGAGCGATAGAGCGAGCAGCGACAACTAAGGATTTATGCCAAGCGAAAACCCGGCCTTATAGCTCTTCGATACACCCCAAACAACATATCCAATCATCCATGGAAGTATTTTCTTAAAATTGGACTTTAAATCCAAAAATTGGTAAATCACCATATCAATTCAAATCAAAAGTAATTGGTCATGAACAATTGTTACAAATTCATACCCAACAACAAAGATGGATATAGACAAAGATGTGAGATAAAAATCTCACCTTTTTACACAAAACAAATGAAGAAGAAGCTATAGAGCAATGGCAAGAACAATCACTCTTCAATTCCAACCCAACAAGCTTGAATCTAAGCTTAAAAGATAAACATTTCCTAAGTTAGGTTTAGGAATTTCTGAAATTGAAAGGAGAATGAGTTGGAGAAGAAGAAGAGAAGGCTTACCAAAGCTTTGAGCTAGAACTTGAATTTGCAAAGATGATTAGGGCTTGGAGTTTTAATTTCCCATTCCTCTCTCCATTGTTGCTAAAGCTTGAGTATTAGGAAAAATAAGAATGAAGTGAAGAGGAGAGGTGGACTGAGCTAGAGTAATAAGTGGGATTAATGGGCTGAAACCCAACCCAAAGCCCTAAGTGAAAAGTAGCAAAATTCTACTATCTTCAAACATATCGACGTTTACACTCAAAAAGGTCGCAAACGTCATTTTGAACTCGATGGGGGTGGTCTCGAGTCTTGATTCGACCGTATGCAAAAAGTAGCTTTTCGGATAAAAAAAATCCGACTAAAGATGCTATATTTAAATAAAATATTTAAATACACAATCGTAAAATATGCGGGTTGTTACAGACTCCCCTTCTTAAAGAAATTGCGTCCTCGCAATATTTAAGAAGAAAATAAAAAGTAAAAACCATAAAAGCATATAAACACAAAAGAAATTTGAAATAAAAAGTTCACCTCAAAGAGCACGAGAAAGTAAGTCCGGATGTGTTCGCTCGATGAAGTCTCTGGATTTCCAAGAACAATCCTTAGGATTTGAAGACCATTGAACTTTCACAAGAGGAACATTTTTATATCGATGCCGTTTAACCTCCGAAGCAATGATTTGACTAGGATGTTGCTCATATGTCAAGTTAGGTGATACTTCGATTTCTTCCACAACACCGGGCTCAAGAATAGAATTGGAATCTCGAAGGCATTTCCATAGTTGAGAGATGTGAAACATGTCATGAATAGAAGAGAATTGAGCCGGTAATGGAAGGCGATAAGCCATGGAACAAATACGTTCGGTGGTGGGAAATAGACCAATATATCGAGGTGCTAACTTTCCCGATCGACTGAAACGCACAACACCCTTCATCGGTGAAACACGAACAAACACAAAATCTCTCACAGAAAATTCTAATTTCCTTCTTCGGTTATCGGCATAGGATTTTTGTCCACTCTGAGCTTCTTTCATCCTATGACGAATAAGGTCAATCTTTTCTGCGGAATCTCGAACAAAATCTGGACCTAAAACCAACTTCTCACCGGCCTTAAGCCAACAAGAAGGAGATCGGCATGGCCTTCCATAGAGTGCCTCAAAAGGTGCCATATCAATACTAGATTGTGAGCTATTATTATAGGAAAACTCAACTAGTGAAATATGCTCTTCCCAACTTCCACCAAAATCAAGAATACCACTCGAAGAAGATCTTCAAGAGTTTGATTCGCACGCTCGGTTTGTCCATCGGACTGGGGGTGATATGCAGTGCTAAAATTAAGCTTCGTCCCCAAAGCTTTTTGAAGACTCTTCCAAAATCCACTAGTAAACAATGGATCACGATCACTAACATTATAAGTAGGAACTCCATGCAATTTAACAATTTCTTTGATAAAGAGTTTGGCCAAAAGAGGAACGGTCCGATTAGACCGAACGAAAATAAAATGGGCGGATTTAGTAAGTCTATCAACTATCACCCATAAGCTATCATGACCCGAATGAGAACGGGGAAGGCCATCGATAAAATCCATGGAAATATGATCCCACTTCCAAATTGGAATGTCTAAAGGTTGCAATAACCCACCGGGCCTTTGATGCTCGTCCTTGACAAGTTGGCAAGTCATGCAACACTTAACAAAGTTAGCGATATCAGATTTCATTCCATCCGAATAATAAAACCGCTTCATATCCGTGTATATTTTACTACTACAGGTATGAATGGTAAATTTAGAACGATGAGAATCTTCTAAAATATCTTTATGAAGAACACTAATATTTGGCACGATAAGTCTACCAAATTTTCAAATACCGCCACGAGAATCAATATCAAAGTCTTTCAAACCTTCAATATCAATTTTATCCCTACAACTATGGCTAAGAAGAGCCAATTCGGGATCTAGCTTTTGAGCTTCAAGAATGCGGTCTAAAAGAGATGGATGAGCCCCAAGGGTACATAAAACAAGAGATGAACATAATCGGATTCACGATCTCGAATCTCACTAGTGAATAAAGTTTTGAGATCATTCCATTCGGATATCATCATGGAAACAACCGCTTGTTGCTTTTGGCTAAGAGCGTCGGCAACTCGATTTCCCTTTCCGGGAGTATAAAGAATATCAAGATCATTAAGCTTGCGGTAGTCAACGCAAAGCCTAAGTGTACCATCGAATTTCTTCACAAAAATAGCCGAAGCTCCCCAAGGTGAGGAACTAGAGCGAATAAATTGCTTCATCTCTAATTCGGATAATTGTTTGCGCATCTCCTTATTTTCCATATTGGACATGCGATAAGGAGGACGAGTGATAGGTTGAGCTCCAGGGATGAGATTAATTTTGAACTCAATTGCTCGCTTAGGTGGTAGTCCTAAAACGGGCTTAAATATGTCGAAAAATTCACGAACAACGTAAATAAGAGATATGACATCTTCCTCATCATCATTATCGTCATCAAGAGGATTTAGAGAATATAAGAATGCCGCTAAAGTGGAATCCGAATCTTTAAGAACAATAGAAATCTGTTTAACAGATTTGTGGATGTCGAAGATAAATAGTCCGCACAGGACATAGGATATGAGCTTCATAACGGTTAAGCCAATCCATTTCCAAAATCATTCCAAAGCCTAAGTAATGCATGACATGCAAATCGGCTTGGAAATAAAAATCACATAAAATAATCTCAACATCTTTACAAAGTAAACTGAGTGTTGCGGATTCATCAACCGGATTCGCGATTCTCAAAGAAGACATTAAAGCAACAACACTTAAAAGTATCAACAAGTTCCTTTGATATAAAATAATGGGACGCACCCGTATCAAAAAGAATTTGAATAGGATGATCACGAAACACAATAATGCCATCGAGGATAGAATTAGAAGTACCTTGACCACAAGAAGTGTTGCAAGGGGCTTGTGCCACATTAAGCTTTACCTCCTTCTTGTTTTGGAGTCTGGGGCATGCAGATAAATAATGATCCTAGCTTTTGCAATAGTGACAAGCGCGGGGCTTTGAACACTTATTCGCATAATGGTCCTTAGAACCACAGTTGTAGCATTGCCCACCACTAAAGGCAGAAGTGTTCGCTGTTAGAGATGCTTGTTTTCCCTTTTTATTGGGATAAGGACCTTCGAATTTATTAGGCCTTTTCTTGTTGTTGTTGAAGTTCGATTTGGCACTCCCAACTTCAACATCACTCTCCCTATCCGCCTCTTCAAGACGAAGAGCGATATCAATGAGTTGATAAAAGAAACTTCTAATCTTAGAAGTAATGGCTTCTTGAGATTTTTGTTCAAGCCACAGACAAATCTTTGGTTCTTCTTCAATGGGGTGTTTATGTATTCGACCCCGTATTTAGAAAGTGACTCGAAGGATGCGACATAATCTGCCATGGAGGATTCACCTTGAACAAGATCTATGAACCGACGAGCCAATACCACCTTCTCAGCTTCTGGCACAAACTTTAATTCAAATCCTCCACGGAATTGCTCCCAGGTAAGATCCATTTCATTCATTTCAGAAATTAGAAGCTCGTACCAGTCTAATGCTCTTTCTTGGAGCATGCTAGAAGCCACTTGGACTTGATGAAGATCAATAAGATTATTGCCAGAAAAGATGCGATCTCATGTTCTAAGCCAAGCCTGGACTTTAATAATGGTTTCAAAACCTTTGAATGACTTCCACCCAAGTTGGTATAATCATTGCGCAAGCGTGCAAATCCAGACTTAGGGTGAGTAGGCTCTGGAACAGAACCGGCTGCTTGGGCATTCTTTACAAGATCAAGAAGTTGTTGTGCAGACATAAATACTCCATTTTGGGGAGTAGCACTATATTGACCGGCACTGGGACGGCCAGGTCTAACCATTTCTCTTATTTAAGAAAGAAAGAAAGAAGAAGAAAAAGGTTATTCACAAAATGAATTTAAAACAATAATGAATGATAAAACAAGGCATCACAAAAGAAAATAGGATAAGATGGTACGAAGACTCGAATTAAATCCTAAGGCACGACTCCTAAGATGGACTTAGGACGATGATCCTTGTTAAATTATTCTACATTGTTCCGAAGTTTGGCTCTAATACCAAGCTATGACGCCCCACCTCTATACCCTCACTAGACAAGGACACTACGGGGTAATGCCGTCAACTAGCACGAAGAATAAGGCTATTGAGGAGCGACCATCTGTATAATTGCTTTGTGCGAGTACCGATATGCCAGATAAAAAATAACTTTTCATCACAAGAGGAAATCCAACATACCGAGACAAACTCAAAGCTACTACAAAGTGGCTATATGAAATCTTCAGAAACATATATAGAAATATCATAACACAAATCAGCCATAGAAGTTCATATCACAAAGGCGGAAATAGATACGAATATATAACACTTAAAAGTGTACATCAGAGTAGGGTCTAACAAGATCTACAATATCACAAAGAATAGTTACAAGTGCTATCCAAAAGAATAAGTATACATCATGGAGTCTATATCTCAAATGTATACAACAAAATCAACTACTAATCTAAGTAGTTAGCCAAAAGTCAGAATAAAAATCCCAGATGAGGAGTCAGGCAGAAGCACCTGTAACATCTCGGTCTGACCCGAGTATTATTTAATAAGAAAATAATAAATGGATCAGTCTAGCTATGAATATCAGATGAAATGATATAGATTAAGAGATATGACAAAAACGTATGATAACCATAATGCCATACTGTGATAAGTATGTAATTAAAAATCAACCAGAGATTAATCAATATCACAAGAATCTTCTCAAAGATCAAAAAGAATGTCATACTCTTAATTTTTATTCACCAAGTCACAAATATTGGCAAACATCACAATGCCAATCATAATAGATATTGAAACACAAATTCACCAATGCACAAATATTGATAGAACTTATCAATGAAATCACAAAAATTGGCGAAACACAATTCTAGAAATCATCAACAGAAATCCAGAAATCACAAAAAAGGGGAGGCCTATCACAAAACGGGAGGATGAAAGCTCACCAACACGTGTATCACAAAACGGAACGCTATTCCATGGTTGCTAACCATTAATTTCGAGCTGAGGCTCCACAAAACAGCCCGATGACCATGGGTCGCTACCCCACCAATTTGAGTCAAAACTGCACAAAAACCGGGTTTACTCTCCGTCACAGACAAAGAGACATTGCACAATGCTAGTCTAAATCACAAAAATGATCATCATCGATCATCAAGAAGTGTCAATTACACTAAGCTATTAAATAGATGAGTTTAGCTTCATGTCCCATAACCACTGGCTTAACTTAAATATTTACGAACAAATTATAGATTTCCACTCGAAAGTTGTCACAAGAGTTTCAATCGAACAAGTCCAAGAATTAACCGACGAAGTAAACGCAAGCGTTTCATACCACTTGTTTTACCAAGTCGTTTAATTAGATTTCTCATACGAGTGAGGTAAAGGTTTGTATATACTAGTAGATTGGAAAACAGTTTAAGAAACAAGCTTTTTAATAAAATAGCGTTGAAATCATCTTTGTAAAAGAGTTTGAATATTTACTACTAGTATAGAAACCTTTGTATTTTAAAGTGACAAATCATAGAATTAATTGTAGAAACAATCAATCACCACAATTCACATACGAAGACGTGAATTAATTCCAAAGAAATTGTAACGACCCGTAAATTTTCGATAAGTAAAAATAGCTAATTTAATAGGATTTCGTGATTTAGTGTTAGAAAAAAATTTGTAAGTCGTTTGAAATAATGATAAAGGTTGAATTCATTGGGTAATAGAGTAATTGATTGATAAGTAAAATCTATTTAAAATCAAATATTGAATATTGAACAGGTAAATTGTTTAAATTAAATATTTAAAACTTATTGAATAATTGAATAACTGTAAAATGAAAATAGTGTTCTAAATTGTGAATTGGTTTTAAAGGTTGAGTCTTATAAGTTCAATTTCAATATTTCAAAGGGTAATGATTATTAGATAATCGAAATTGTTTAAATTTAATATTTGGAATTTATTGAATAATTTAATAATGAGAATTGAATAACCGTATAATGGAAATAGTTGTTTTATAATTTTAATTCGTTCAAAAGTTAAATTTTATATGTTCGTTTTGAATATTTCAAAGGATAGTGATTTAAGAATAATCAAATTTGTTAAATTTAATATTACAAATGTTTGAATAATTAAATTTCGAATTTGATATGATTAATTTGATATTGAAATTTAATATATGAAAATAGAGTGAATAATTAGAATTCGGTTTAATATGATTCAAATTGGTTTCCAAAGTGAATGGAAGTTATATTGGGATTATAATAGAGTTAATAAGATTTTAAAATTTGGATTTATTGGATAATTGAATAACGGGTTTAATATGATTAAAAAATGATTTGTAAAATTTTATTTTATCATATTAAAGTTATAGTGATGTTATAGAACTTTTAAAATTGAATTTAAAATTTATTTGTGAAAATTGAATATTTTAATATTTAATTATCGACTAGAAAATAGCCAATTTTTGAACAGTCTCAGAATTGGACGAAACTAGTTCCATTGGATCTGTAATTGTTAGTTATTATCGAATTTCAATTTTCATAGCAATCGGAGTTGTCGTTTGACCGTGGCAGCTCGAAACGCATCGAAATTGTTTTAATATTAATTTATCGAGTTAAAATATTCATTTTTCAAACAGTCTAGGATTTCGACGAAACCAGTTTCATCGGATCCGTAATGTGATATTATTGTAAGATTTTAAATTTCGTGTCAATCCGATTTATCGTTTGTCCGGGGCGAGCCAAAACGCTTAGAAATTCGCTTAATCGGTTTAATTTAAAATTGATCGTTTATTTCCGTAACTCGCGCTTACGATCGAATTAGCTTCCGAAACCTATTCCATTGTGTCCGGAACGCGGGATAAACCCTAGGAACGTCAGTTACCGCGTGAAATTTGGAGTTTGGAAAAGCCGGATAAATAATATTCACCGGTTCCTATAAATAGCCATTATTCACAAATTTATATAAAAAAAAAAACCTAACCCTAGTTCAGGCCGCCACTAAGCTATTAATGGCCGAAATTTCATCTTACTCTCCCCTCAAAATCTCCAAATCCACTCATCAATTCGCGAAGTTATCAACTAGAAAGATGTAGAGTACATCTCGAACTACGAATCCATACGGCTAAGATGGGCTATCGTCGATTGGAGGAGGAGCTACAGGCCCGCGTTCGCGTGCGTTTGGGCACGACTTTCGAGGCCATAGAGAGGGCCGAGCTTCATGCTGTGGATGGTGAAGGTGGCTCTTGGCAAGGCGAGTTGAATGGAGGTCATTGATCATGGTAAAAGTCGTCGATGTGGCCGTGATATTCAACCCTAAATTCGAATAATGGGTTTCATGTGCGTGCGTATTACTGGGAGATGGTTTGCGTGAGGATGAGGGAAGCGGGGGTCACGGCCCTGATGTGTTCAAAGAAGATCCAACGGCCTAGGTTGAAATTATAAAGTAGTGTTGTAAATTATTAAATTAAAATTCGTGTAAACTTATAAATTTCATAACTTCTTCATACGAGGTCGAAAACGCACGAGACTTTTTGCGTTGGAATCGTATTGACGAGCACTACGCAATGGAACTAGATTGGAATCGTTTGGAGCTAGAGAAAATTTTGGGTTAAATCGAACGTCGTTCGATTTGATTTGAAATCGTAAAATCAAGGTGAGTGTTTTATAACGCTCACACCGTACTAAATATCTTTATGCTAGTTAAATTTGATATTATGAAGTGTTATGAATTTTATTTGTCGTTGTTGATATAAATTTAATAGTCATATAGCTTGTTATTTGAATTAACCATTGAAAATTTAAATTGACAGTTAAATTGAAATTAAAATTGAATTGCGAATAAATTACCTTACATTGATAACCATGAAACTGCCATGAATTGTATTGTTTATTGGATGATGTTTTTGATGGATGCTATTGGTTGATAATTGAATGTTTGGATGTTTATTTGCTTATATAGATCCTGTTATGCATACATATGATACTGTGATTTAATTTAAGTAATATATACTCATCCCTGACATTTAATTGAAATAAATAATTACTTGGCCATATGATAGAAAATTATATACGGACACCGAATTGGCTAAATTAATAATTTTGAAATCGTCGATTTGAAATTTATTTAAATGTTTGATTTAAAGTTATAAATAGAAATCGATTTATAGAAATTGAATTCATCGAAAAATTGAGTTTGGAATGTTGAAATAAAATTTGGTTAAAGGAATTTTGTTAAATAATTAAGTTGAGACTTTGAAATTTAAAAATTGGTTATGATTGAAGTTCGAAAATTTATTCGTTTAAAGGATTGAACCTTAAATCGAGCTGTGAATATTATTAAGTAAAAGCGATATAAAATGACATTTGAAATTGAGCTTGAAATTGAATCATGTTTGTAATTGGGATTTAAATTTGAATATTGAAGGATAATTTTGTTAAGTGTTAAAATTGATATTTTGAAAATCAAGCTAAAAATCGATATATATTGAAATTGAATAAGTTGAAGGTGAATGTGAAATCGAATTAATTTGAAGTCATAGTTGGCATTGATTTGAATTAAAAATCGGAATTGAATCGGTAAAATGGAAATTGAAATTGATTTGAATTGGGAAGTCATAATTGAAATGGATTGATTTTTGAAGCTGTTTTATTTTGTTTTCCAAATTACTCTGTTATATAAACCATTTTGAATACTTAAACTATTTTAATCTATTTTAAATTTACTTAACCCAATTTAAATTATTTAAACTAAATTTATCTATTTCAAATCCATTTTAAGATTTTAAAGTATTTTAACGATTTCAATTATTTAAAACTATTTTAAACTACTCAAACTATTTTCTAAAATTTCAAACTGGTTAATAAGGTGAAATGTTATGTGTAAATCTTGAATTTGAATACGAATTGGATTAAATGAAGTTGCAACCTAAATTAAAATTCGAAATGATTTTGGAGACGAAATGAGATATTGATGCGAAAATGATTTTGAAACGGAACCTTATGTTTTGAATGGCTATGACGATATTTGAGATGGATTTGATTTTGAAGCGAATATGATATTTTGATATCAATTATGATTCGATTTGAAATGTAAAAGAGCCAACGGTGTAATAATACGTAGTTATTAAAGAGACCGGGATCAGATATGGACATACTCTCTGTCGATACCGAAAACCACTTTAATAACTTTTATACGCGGAGTGTTGACCCAGAATGAAGTGGATGGTTTGGTGAACGCGTTGACTGAAGAAAGAGAACGATATTGGATGACCACTGACATGACTAAAACAGGAGCCGCGCCGGGCCATTGAGGTTCGCCACCTCTAGCGGACACACTTCTTCGATACCATTTCTATTACATTTGTGATGCGATTTGGGTGCACCCCTTGATTTCGGAGTGTTGTTTCGCGGTGTTGGGGTAGCTGCTGGCTATGCCCAACATCAGTCCGGATCACGCAACTACTAGTATCCTAGTTGGTATCGCCTCATGTACCTTGTCATACTGATTATCCTATTTGCGACCACTACGTTTTGATTTGTACCTTGAGTATATGGATTGCCCTCTGGTGACTTCTGGTTTTGGGGAAACTACGGTCTTGTATATGCTTTTGGGAATATAAAATGTGTTAAGTGGGATTATGGTAACGCCTTAACGCTATTTTGATACTTTATATTACTGATAGGCATTATCTACTTAGCGTATATTACTACATAGTAGATAGTTTAACGGATCCTTGAGAGATGGAAAATCCCGTAACATCTCTTAAGTTATTGCACGCACGTTGACACTGGATAGGAGATGTCAAACCACGTAAACATCTCCGACGCCGTTGCACTCATATTTATTTACGATTGATTTAACTTTCATAAGGGTATTTAGTCCTGACTGGAGTGTTTTGTCTTTTCATTACGCTCGGGTCAGTCTTGAGTTTTCAGATTTTGAAGATCTATTCTGGAGGACGAAGACGAAGATTTGGTATACTATTACTATTATTACCCTTGCATCACGCTATCTGCTGCATTATTTAATTGTTCTGTTGTATATGTATAAACTCTGATAAATGTTGTATAAATAATTGTCAAAGTATAGTAGACAGCTTCATGAACTGTTTATTTGACTATTATATTTTATCGTTCCGCTGCGAGATTCTGTGTTGTTTCATTTCCTTTATTTCTTTTCTTTTCTTATTTACCCCAATAACCATCTGCCCTTTTGAACGGTTTGGAATCGACATGTGGATTTGATCGTCGGTTTAAACTGTCCAAAAAGGCGGGTCGTTACAGAAATCGATTCCAAATCCATCAAAATGGATATTCCCAAAAATCCATAAAAAGAAGTCATCAAAGTCGATAAAAGTTATAACAACAATCGGATCGACCAAAATCGATTAACATTTGAAATTTAAATCAAAAGTAAGGTGAATAGGAAAAACTGGGCATTTCCAGACGTCTGAGGGGTTGTTCCAAACGTCTGGATTTGGTTTTTGGAAATATTCTAGAAAACCCTCCAGGCGTCTGAAGACATGAATCAGACGTCTGATATCCTTTCAGACGTCTGGGTGACAATCCAGACGTCTGGTTTTGGTTTTTGGAAATATTCCAGAAAACAAACCAGGTGTCTGAATTCAAAGATCAGACGTCTGACCTTCTTTCAGACGTCTGAAATGATAATTCAGACATCTGAAATTCGTCACTGCCCTTTTTATTTTTCTGGCGAGAATTATTTTCTCCTGAATGCAAAACCAGTCGTCTGGCATTGATCTCCAGACGTCTGAACACCTCATCTGGGAAAATATTTGCCTAGGCCATGATGGCCAAATCGATGTCGGGAGCGGTCGAGCGAGCAGCGACAACTAAGGATTTACGCCAAGCGACAACTTGGCCTTGTAGCTCTTCGATACACCCCAAACAACATATCCAATCATCCATTGAAGGATTTTCCTAAAACTGGACTTTAAATCCAAAAATTGGTAAATCACCATATCAATTCAAATCAAAAGTAAATGATCATGAACAATTGTTAGGAATTCATACCCAACAACAAAGATAGATATAGACAAAGATGTGAGATAAAAATCTCACCTTTTTACAAAAAACAAATGAAGAAGAAGCTATAGAGCAATGGCAAGAACAATCACTCTTCAATTCCAACCCAACAAGCTTGAATCTAAGCTTAAAAGAGAAACATTTCCTAAGTTAGGTTTAGGAATTTCTGAAATTGAAAGGAGAATGAGTTGGAGAAGAAGAAGAGAAGGCTTACCAAAGCTTCTTCTATGAATTTGGAGCTAGAAATTGAATTTGCAAAGATGATTAGGGCTTGTAGTTTTAATTTCCTATTCCTCTCTCCATTGTTGCTAAAGCTTGAGTATTAGGAAAAATAAGAATGAATTGAAGAGGAGATGTGGACTGAGCTAGAGTAATAAGTGGGGTTAATGGGCTGAAAACCCAACCCAAAGCCCTAAGTGAAAAGTAGAAAAATTCTACTATCTCCAAACATATCGAAGTTTATACTCAAAAAGGTCGCAAACATCATTTTGAACTCGATGGGGGTGGTCTCGAGTCCTGATTCGACCGTTTGTAAAAAGTAGCTTTTCGAACAAAAAAAATCCGACTAAAGATGCTATATTTAAATAAAATATTTAAATACACAATCGTAAAATATGCGTGTTGTTACACTATATATAACTATAACAAATTTCAGGAAAACTACTCTTATATATATAAAATATAACTTAGGTAAAATTATTTCATTCACCCAATTTCAAAACAGTACTGTGTCGATTTTCCTTATCAAATGTTTCGAAACCCCTATCGATACAATTATTTCATCTGTATCGACAAGAATTCATAACCATTCAACATACAAATCAACACAATTTAAAATATTTTTATATCACTAACAAATACGCGCTCTTATATATACACTGAAAATCATCCTATGGTCTCACTTACCCTGTCTCAAATGAGTTAGTCCCATCAAAGTCTAGATGTTCGCTCAACCAAAGCTCTAATACCACGTTGTAACAATCCACTTTTTCGACCTTCAGAAGTTAACACAAATACATCCACGGTATTCACGTGCCGACCTTCCAAGTGTCGGAAAGACAGATTGTTGGGGAAAAGGAAGAAAAGACAGAATAGAATCTCACATCATAATGAGTAACATATAATATACAATAGATATTTAACAAAGAAAAATTAAACTTTAATATACATATATCAATCAGAGTCAACAAATTAAATCAATAGCCCGGATTAACACAAATACATCCACAGTATTCTCTGGCCCACCAGCTCGTCTCCTAAAACTCCAAGTATCCGAACTGAACTTGTAATTATGCTCGGTCTGACCTAAGCATTAGAAGAAAAAATGCTCGGATCAGTCCTAATTGGATTTATTAAAGTCATAAAAATCTTTGAAATAAAGGTATTTCGTATGACCACGCCATACATAAACATAGATGGGTTTTTACCTTACGATAACCAAAACATTTCTATGGAAAATCCAGTGATATTATAATAATGTCTAGGATACAAATACATAGTAATCATAGCCGAAATTATTACATTATCAAATTCCAACATAATAGGTTTAGAATCAAGTTTGCACGGTGCTTATTGAAGAATGGATTCCAATAATGGCAAGGTAAGGGACTACCTTCCATATAGTACACCTCTAGATAAAATGTACTTGGGATCAGACTCTGAACTTGGTTCATCCCTGCCAATACTCGGCCTACCCCTGAACTTGGATAGTACCGAATATGTCATCACCCCAGTTGCTTTCCAACCTTAATTGAAGGCCTTTATGCAAAACCATATCCATAATATGATGATCTAAAAAGGTGATGTCATGCTCTAATAGGAGCGACCCTTATAGCCCTGCTGCATCTACCCTGTTTTAGCCATTTCCCGGGTTGTGAGGCTTTGAGGCTACAATTACCATTTATATGGTAATTCCACTTGGAATGCTAACACCGCCTCCGAGCAGAATTTCAATGCTAGCATTCATCCATACAAGTTCATTCTACTTCTGAATAAAACTAAAGGCATTGCTTCTACTACATCCATCTTGCAATCACCCTCAGGATTAGTAGCAAGTAGCCATTGCACTTCAAAATCTCCATCTTCAATCATCTTCAAGATGGTCCAATTCGAACGTTTATGCCGGTTAGATGTAGTTTCTAGATAATACATCTGATCCCGATCTCTCCAAACCGACAATGATAATTTAAAACTGGCTAGGTTTGAAGTTGGTTATTTAACCATCATGTATACAGCATTCAAATAGAGATTTCCTTTCCCATTGAGATAACTAAGCCTCATTCAAATTAATCTTCGTTAATTTGGATCTCTTTATCAAAAACATTCATATACTTATCTCACGGAATAATTATATTCACAGACCATTTGTTTTAAATACTTGGAATTTTTTAAAAATAGATATGGGAAGTACCGTTCAGCAAAAATCATGAATCGCATTTTACTCAATGGTTATGTCGCTATCCTAGCGAATCCATAGTAAAATGTAGGCAATCCCTGCCTCTCGAATTACGCCATGACAATCTACCATTTCTTTCTAATCTCTTTATTTTTGTAAAGATCTCCCAATCTATTTATAAAAAAATCTTTATATATTTCCAATCCATCTATAAACATTCTTTATAAATCTCAAAACCCCAGTTATGAAAACTTCTTCTTTCATATCTTTAGACTCGTTTATAAATTCATTTATAAATATCCAAAGCCATTTGTGAAACTCTTCCCATATTAAAACAAACTTATATGATAAATTCTTTAAGTCCATAAATTCCCCTTGATAAACCATAAAATAAATTCAAAATATAAGTTATAATTTAAACATCCTTCTTTTTTATTTTGATTAAATCTCATCCAAAATAATAAATTTAGAATCTCATTAGTAATATATCAAATCAATTTTAGCACTAATACTGCATTAATAAGTTAACCTCAAAACAATATTAATATAATAATAAATTAACTTTTAAAACGTTGTTAATACAAAGATTAATCAACTTTAAAAATAATATTAATATGATTATTAATTAACCTATAAATGAAACTAAATAAATAAAATCAATATCATTAGCTAGCTTAAATTAAAAATTAAAGTATGTTAAATCATTTTAAAAAAATAATTAAAATATAACAATTTGAAACAATGATTAAATGACTTTAAAATAATAATTTAATATTCCTAAATAACATTATGAAATAATTTTTAAGCATCATATTTATAAACTAATTAACTTAAATCGTTCTTAAAAACAATTATTAATTATCTTTATGCCATTATTAATAAATATTTATACTTTCTAGATCACGTTTACTAAATAATAATTATTCTTAAAATAACATGCAAGACAACATTTTTTTTTTCAAATTTGAAGGAGACTTAACGATCGCCACGGTATTTTAACAAGCTGCCATATCATTTAACTAAACTTTCCCAGTTAATAACTGATACTTACATAATCAAAGACTATAATTCAACATTTAACTATCATTTTTTATCATATCAATTATTCAAAGTTGGCATATCAGTTAACGATATAAAATTAGAAGTTTTAGTCAGTAAAATGGTAGAATGAGGATTTATTCTGCTACTTAAATGATCAATTAATTTTATTAGCAAAATGATGTTTTATTCCGCTACACAGATGTCCAAATTACACTATCCAACTTACTTTACAGTACGGTATTTATTTGGCCAAATAGATAACGCCAAGAAGTATGGTTACAATAACAATAATATAATTTTAAACAATGTAATTATATTAATCGAAATCAATATCAATTTATCACCACATATATGATCAATTACTTCAAATAAGTTTGAATACAAATTTAAAACTAAAACAATCTAATAGCATTTCTAGATGTTATATCGTGATTCTAGATCAAATTCAAACAATCTAATAGCATTTCAAGATGTTATATTGTGATCCTATATCAAATTAAAACGGCCAGCAAATTCAACAGTCCAAACTGGCATAAATAAATTTTATTTAATGTAAACATGCTAAATAACCAAAAAGAGTTAGTTTTAGCTCACCGAAATGTTCCGCTTTTAGCCCAAATTTTCAACTTGCTCCAAACTTAACCAAACTAGTTCCAACATGAAGTTTTCATCATTACGAGTGCAAAGGAAAAAGTTTCGCCTCAAATGGACCTCGTATGAACAAGTTATTCAATTTATAAGATTTACGGATTAAATATAATTATTAATTCCTTAACTAAATAATTAATTTATCTGATTTCCAAATATCAAACTAACACTTCTTCTCCATTCAAATACAATCCCACCATTCCAGTAATCCAATTTACCAAGGCCGAATGTTCCTCCTCCCCACTCACGCTCATCCTACCATGAAAAGATGTCGCAACACCACCTACCTTCTCTTCTTCGGGAGCGTTGCCACCATCCTAAAGCCATCGGACTCGCATCCTTAAAACATCGTGACCAGACAAATCCTGCTACGACCACACCAGGTTGGATCGCCCTAAAGGCCACCACAAGCCATTAGAACCAGACCAGAGGTGCCCGCCACCACAAACCTATTTCACCCATCCTTTCGGCCTCCCATTGACCATAGCTCGAGCAATTTTTAACCCTAGAACGAGCTTGCTTTACTATAAACGTTCGAGTATAGAAAATGTCGTCGCACCCCTTAAACGAACCTCGCACTCCTTACAACCATACCAGATTGAAGATTATGCTATGAGGATTTCAATATAGTTTATTTCATAAATTTAAATGGAGTATATAATTTAATTTATAATTTTGATGTGCCGCCATTTTTTTCGTTGGTTTTAGAAGAAAGAATAAGGGTACGGGGAAGACAATATAGAGGCTGGAGCAGAAATTATGTGTACCTTATTTTGGATTTAGTTTTAAATTCAAATTCTGGTACGATGCTGCCTAAATTTTCCTTCACGTATGGATTCTGAATTGAAAAAACGAAAATATGACCATGCTCAAAACACCTTTACGGCTTTAGAACAATAATAATAATATACACAGGTTATTGACTTCTGTAAAATCACAAAAACACCATCGCTTGCCGAAAAATCATCAAATGGACAATTTCAATATTTTTCAAATTAAAATTTATGAAAAAATCAAGTAAAATAAATTAAAAATACGTCAATTGAATTCGAGTCGTCATATTAGAATTTTATTTCTTATTATTTACTCGAACCATTTATTGTTGGAATAAATTTATAGAGAAATTCACTAATAGCATTTAATAATTTTAAAAGAGTTAAATAAGTCCATTAAATGCATTAAATAAATATTCAATTAAAAATCCAGATATTTAAATCATTATTCAAGCAATAAGTCTGCAATTCCAAGATTTTAAAACAATCCTGTAATTAAATTCAAGTTTATAGGTTATAACCTAATATTTTAATAATAAAAATCAAATAAATATTCAAAATTAAATGATGAGTCATTACGAACACGGTAAAAAATAGAAATACATCTCATAATATCATGCATGTCTTTAAAAAGAGACAACTAACAGTTACAACCCAACAACCTAAAACGAAAAGAATAAATGCTGGAAGAAAAAGATACAACAACAGGATACAGAACCTAAAACACTACCTATAGATTATGAACAGTCACGATCATCAACAGGAACTCAAGCCGTTGTCGCGGCCATGAAAAAGGCAAAGCCTTGTAGCTAAGCACCCAATCTCATAACTTTGGCACTGTAGGTCGGTTCTCATCTCTCGTTGGTCGGGGCGGATCCCCTGAGGCTTATTCTGGACCTACTGAATAGCAGCTAGCTTGGGACTTTGATATCCCTCGGCACCTGTCCTGGTGCAGCTGCTACAGTTGGTGGAAAAGGAATTTCGATCTTCCTATGGGAGGCTCTACTAATGGCAGGCGGGACCTTCGTTTGGGAATTCTCCCAACTAAGATTCACCCCGTTTCTTCTGAAGACGAGAGTGAATGGTGACAATACAGAAAGTAATCCCTGGAATGCAAACTCCTTGATTGGAAAAATGAATCATAAGAGTATGTGCCCAGTTGACGGCTATGACACCCATGATTGCATAGGTGGCCTTCTACACCAAGGGATAAATCTAATCATAGCTTCCCGTCTTGGGGATTATGTTGTGTTGAATAATACACATAATAAGACAGGAAATTTGGATGCAGATTGTTCATCTCCCAAACACCACCACCTTGAGAAAAGATCCACTGTATGATCTCCAGGTCGATCATCTCAATATCATTCATATCCACACCATCCATGGAAATCTCCAAAATATCGTCGAAGTCATCATCAGACATCTCGATCCTGACTTCTTTAACTTTCAATTGAATGAAACTGTTGTCTTCATCGAAATTCGACCCTAAATATGCGTCGAAAAAGTGAATGCAACATAGATAGCATTCCCACTGTAAAGTCTCGAAGTGTAGGATTGATGCAAGTCCTGCCGCATCAAAGAGCTCTTCTAACCCAAAAGTTTTCAAGTCTTCAAACTTCATCAGTCGCCCCTGAAGAAATTTGAAATTGGCAGAGCTAAGGAAGGTGGAGACATTTTGGCCATTGTGGTCCAACAATCTGATATCTTGAGGGGTAACACCAGGATGGTGCAAGGAGGAACAGTAGTGTGGGGAGGTGCCATGGGCTGAGAAATGGAGAAATTGGGTTTTTATCTAAAGTGTAGATGAGCGAGATCTGACGCATGAAAATCAACAAAAAGGGGTGCTCATTGGATAAGGGGAGAAACGGCGCCACCTGGAGGTGGAATGGAGAAAGTGGAAGCTAATTTAGAGGAAGAAGAAGGGGTGATCTTGGGTTCGGCTGAAATGGTGAGAGGGGAACTCGAATGCAGTTGGGAAGAAAAATTGGACGCGGTTTTATAGTCACATTCCAGGTTCGAGTTGGGCAAAAACCCACTAACCGGTCGACCGCACCGGGGTTACCGGTCAACCACGATAAGGTGTTTTTATGCAAGTTAAACCGGGACCCTACTTGGGTCGGGTTAAATAGATAATAAAAATAATAATACCGATAATCATTTCGTGCCATCTTCATTGACACGACATGATCAGAAAAATCCCTACCCTCTTTACAACTATGCCCAAGCTTACCATCTAGCTTTTCAAACCATTCCTCCACTATTCCGTAGTATTCATATTTATACTTCTTCAATCATCAATAATTCCAAAAAGCCAATATATTCCAACTACTATTCCCCACATACTCGCACAAAAATATTTCTTCCAATATCTTCGATTGCAAATCTTCATCAAGATCCAAAAGTAAAAAGATAGCTAGTATCACAACCATCAAGTCAAACACCCTTCGGTCTCCAGGAATCTACCATATTTCATACTCATTCTCTTCTCCATCGCCACCTTACGCATCTCCAACACTCCGTGGGGTAATTCGAAGTCGACGTGAAAATCTTAGCTCTATGATATTTCCAACCCATAGTGCCAATTCCATTAGAGTGGAACTAGAACTATTTTATAGTCGGGATTCTTATAATCTAGCGTAAAATAATAATATATTCAAACGTACGAATACATTCTCTCAATTTATCGTAATTCTTCTGATCGACTAACCTAGGCTCTGATAGCAAATGTAACAACCTGCACTTTAATGAGCCTAAATTTCATTGAGAATTGAAACCAAAGTCCATCAAAGAATAAATCGTTGGATTTGGTACGTGTAAATAAGCATGAGCATAACCATGGATTGATAAAATCTAAACTCAAAGCGGAGACAATAATATGATAAAAATAGTGACTCTGGCCACTACCTTAGAGTTAATGGTATCCTCGGATATCAGATTGCTACATCAGCATCAAGCATGAGAGATAAGAAGACTTCTAATACAACCAATCACATATAGTTCCAATGACTTGTTCCTTTGAATCTATCTTATGAGTTGTAATGAGGAAGGGGTTAGAACAACGTTCTGGTATTAGAAAATCTATACAGTGTCCATAACATAAATTTATACTGATTGGTAACCATTTAATTGTTATGTCTACCATTCTAAGGTTAACCAAATTAACCTAATATTGCACACATGATATTCCTATCCAGCAACATTCATCCACTTACCCTTCCCAAGGTACAAAATACTGACGTAAGTCTATCAGCCACTTAATACTTCCAAATATGAAGCGGGCACCTTGCATCGTCATTGTTGGTCTGTTGGTCCTAGCTAAAGAGACATTTGTCCACTATTTATGTCTTTTATATATATAATATCCATACTACAAATGCATCAACCATCATTAATCTCAAGCCATGTGAGAGACAGTACCCAGGCCACATATACTTTATTTACAAGGACTAGGCAGACCCCTGACCATTCAATATAATATTCTATGTAGGCCTTTGTCATTTAATACCAAATCCAATGGAGGATTCCTCACTAGTACTATCTAGCTGACTTTGCTTGGAATCTCAATAGGGCACTTAATACTTCTATATAGGAAAGAGGCAGACCCTAGATTAGTCACTTAATACCTCAAACCTGAAGTGGACTCTTCTCGAGATATCGATTACCACTTCCAATCGATAATTCAAACCGTTTAATCTTTTTAATTAGGAAAGTGGCAGGCCCTAAAATAACCACGTAATATCTCTAACCCATAAGCAGATCCTATCATCCATAATCATTTTTCCACGGGTCCTATGATTGGTAATCTCCCACAACAGTAATAAGTGTACACAACTGCTGGTAGCCTCCGAATGAAGGGTAGACGTTCATTTTGTCACCTTACGAACCTCGCATCCCAATCTTCTAAGCCCAATTAATTATTTTATGGGTCCTATGGTTAAAGATGTCTCATATCAATAGGAAGTGTACACAACTGCTAGTAGCTTCAAACTGAAGGGCAAACTTATGTTGTATAATTCTACTAACTTTGCATCCCAACCTACTAAATCCAATTAATTTTTAATGTTTACAAATTTAAGCTATTTCACCATGGGCTTTGTTATTACTAAGTTTATCATCCTAAATTGGATATTGGACTTAGCTTACTAATATCCTTTTTCTTATTTGAGGCTATATAATTTACCTAAAATGTTAAACTTCCCATAAATCCTCTTTTCTCCATCTCTCCACAATTATCAACTTGTCCATGATAAAAGATTATCATCCTAAGTACATTTCCTAAGACATTTATATATTTACCAATTTCCAATTAGTAATCTCTTTCTAACTATTTCATAGTTATTAATCTAACTTCTTTATTTATCAGTCTTATTAATCCATTTATTCTATTAATGATTTGTAACTCCCAAATTCGTTTCACATTTATTACCAACTAATTGGTGTTACAAACTTTCCAAACTTTTCTCCTATTTCCTATTCGCAAATCAAAGTTATTACTACGTATAGCTAATATCCTACGCATGTGTTATGCATAAATCATCATATTTAGTAGTGCATATAAGTAAGTATAAATACTTACATCTACCAAATATATTCTGATAATAAAATTTTAACTAGACTATTCTTTTCCATATTTAATTTGCTAAATTGCATTTCTTAGGAAGATTCTCCATTATGATTTCCATAAATTAGTTCAAAATAAAAGATCAAGAATATAATAAAAGGTTTGCCTTGTTTAACATTACAAGGAATGGTTATTTTATTTTTATTGAAATAGACGGTGTAAACCAAAAAGAATAAATATGTACTTCACACATCTCTTCTTTTCATTTGCATATATTCTTTGTTAAATCAAACGCTAGACATTTAATGTATTCTGGAAACATAATTTTTTTATAAAAATCAAATGGACGCTCTTCCCAAAGATTGAACTACGGAAAATTTCCGACTCAACATAATTAGGGTAATAATCATAATCATACTAATAATCTACAACCTAATTTCAGATCTAGAATAAATTTCATATCTAATCAATATTCATATCTATAACTTCTGGGATTGATTTCCAGATTAGGCGGTAACAATACTTACATTCAAATCTCCTAAGAATATGTAGGCGATGTTTATTACATTCTGTTTTAGCCTACAATTCACTTATATTTGCTTAGGCATAAAAATCAAAAGCATGCCAACATAATAGATTCAAAATCTTAAATAATATATAAATTTCCCACTTTCATTCTAAAATCATTCCCACTCTCCAGATCTGCAGTAAAGCCTTAAGTTCAACTTTATATCCTTGTTATTCTAAGAAATATGTATAAAAAGGGTATACACATATATTGGAATTACATATTTGAGATTTAGGGTTAAAGAGAAGTGTGTGGAAACATCGTTATATATATATATATATATATATAATATATATATATATATAAGCTCATTATCGCATAATGTTGATTCGCTTTTCTTCTTCTCTTATTTTAATTCTATTCTTCTCCAATTTTTATATATACGAATATGAATATTTTATTTTATAATTTAGAAAATAGTGGAGAAGAGAAAATGACAGAGCTTCACTACTGTTTTCAAAAAAAAAATATGAGAAGAGAAAAAAGGGTTTGGCCTAAATTTATAGGCACTCGAATCAACCACGGCCATTGGATTTAATTATATAAAATCCGGGCCATTCGACCAAAGCAAAACCTAGCCGCCGCGGTCCCAGCCGGTCGACTGCTCCATAGCACAGTTGATCGCTACATGTCGACTTGTCACAATGAGCCTGCCGACTCATTAGTCCCAGTAATTAATATATAAACATTAATTTTTGTAAATTAATTATTTTCCATTCCAAGTTCACTTATCGTCCGTAAATTCTTCGTCTGGACTCCAATAGCAATACTCAAAATATGAATGTTTCTTTGAAATTCCTCGTGAAAGCAATGATGCAAGTTTCATGGTCAAATTCCATCTTTTGCATAAATTACATTTTTGGAGCCTAATTAACTAACTAAATAATTAACGCCAAATTTACGAACTGTCACATAAGACTTGATGCACTTCTAGATAGAAGTATGAAGGATATATGGCTTTACTCCTTATTATAATGAAGCCTTTTTCCCTATGGAGGAGGTTTTGTCCTAATCTCTACTGGAAGAGCATAAGACATTCATCCAACGCTGAGTATGCATTTGTCCCAAACTGAAAGGCAATGATCTTGAGGTAGTTAGAGAAGTTGGCATAGAAGTTTTCTAGAGCAGGAAGAGCTCCTGCTTCATAGTGGTAACAGTTCCTTGCCATGAAATACTTTTAAGCCAATATGCTCTCTCATTGTGACTAGGGTGAAAAATGTCCTTATATCGAAGAACATGCTTGCTAGATATTAGATCGAAGGCACCAAATAAATGGGTGAAATAAGACAGTAAGGTCTAAGGTAGTCTGAATAGGATGATTATGGAGCATGACCGGATGAATGTCTAACCACCATACAGGCTAATTGTGTGTTTATGTATTTTAAGCAACTAATTATGTTGAATAGGAAGAAAAAACTTCCATTTGAACTGAATTAAACACCTAAAGTAAATCTAAATTCATAAAATTATCCGACTACAAAAAACATTGATTTGGAATGAGTTGAGAAACTAAAAAAAACTATTATAGATTTGGCCTTTTTTTGAAAATTCTAAATCAAACAAATCAAATTAAAAAATTAAAAATTGAATATCAAATTTTAAAAAAAGTAATGTTTGGCTTCTAATTTTCATGATTGACGTTGCATTTATTATGATATGGTTAATGAAGTTTTAATACACAAGAGAATAAACATGACTCGACATTAGCTTAGTAAATTTGTGTTAGGAAGGATGTAGGAAAACCTCCAAGTGTGGATTTAAAATGGATAGGAGTCTGATGAAAGTGGATATGGTTCGACTTAACAAATATGCAAGCGAATCATGGCCTTTGAACCAAAAAACATGTTTGCATTAACATATGATATCATCATACTAGTCACCACAAACTATAAAAGTGGTTTGCTCTAAATGTGTCGCCACTAAACCATGCCTTAAGAATTATAAAAGTGGACTGATCACATAATTCCAACCACTAATCCACCAATTAAATCCCCATTAGTCCATGTGTTTTGTTATACTGAACCAAGCATATGCAAAGCGTATTCCCTCATCATAAAAACAATTTTATTTTGGTATGCTCTTTCTTTTGGTATTTGGATCTGAATATCTATGAGCTGCAAATATTTTATAATATATATCTCCCAAAATACAATATGGGATCAAAAGGAATTCCCTATAAATATTAGTCCAATCCAAATCAAATGGATCTTTTGACCATTGTTATATGTGCCTACTTGTTACAAAAATCAAAACTATAATAATAGGAATTGTTAAGGGACTATTAGTTTAGTTAAGAGGAATATAAGTGTTACTTTTTTGAGGGAAATTTTCTGTTAGGGGAAGAATTAAAATACCGATTCTTACCTTATAAAAATTATTTAAAATTATTAAATTACTCATTCTTTAATATACGTTTCTTCCTTATTTTTATCAATAATTATCTTCAACTCCCTGTCCACCCTAATTTTTTTAATTTTAAATCCTAGTGCCCTAATTATAAAATTATGGAGAATTATCATCACAACTACATCTCTATCTATATGTCAATCTTTGTCTCAATTTCCATTGTACATTACATAAATTGGTGGAAATAAGAAAAATATCATTGAAGAAAATGGTAGAGATATTGATTTATTTTCCTTTTATTCAAGATTCAAATGGTATCTTTAATGAACATATAAGATCTTATATTTAGATGGAATTTCAAAATACGGTACGAAATTGTACTTCTCTAAAATAATGTATAAAGCTATTATATTTTATCATCTCAAATAGAATAATGAAACCGATAGAGTTTGCAATGGAGGTGTGTTTGAGACTTTAGGTAGCGGACTTTAGATGACATCGGCGAACTCTAAATACGGTGGGTATAAGATCGCATAGTACTAGGATCATGGGATCCATAAATAATAGGGTGAAAATAAGAATATAACGGGCAAGTATGGGAAGATGATTAATATTTTAATTATGGGACATTGCTATTTTTTCTTATAAATAACATGAAAATTATAATTATAACAAATATAATATTTGGACTTCAAATATGATTTGTCACACGGTTGAAAAACATTGTTCGGTAGCGAACCACGATAAGAACTGATATTTGACATTTTAAGGATTACCATTTCGCAATCTATTATCACTGATTATTACCTTATACTATAAAAGTCATCGATCGATAATAAATTGTCATATACATTGTACGTGATAGCCTTTTCATTTTGGTATTAAAAGTAGAATATGATGTTTGTAAAATTCTAATTTTTCCCCTTTTTTTACATTCTTCTTTGTGTTTTCTTTGATGTTTTTAATATAAATTATAGCTATGATTATTAGAACTTTTATACCTTGGATTTAATTATGATAGTTCCAATACCTAATATTACATTATGGATTTTAGGTACTTCTTGACATTGGCATTGTTAGCTTTATTTACATAAAACTACCTAAAAATGATTTTTTTCATGCAATCACAGTTAAATAATCAAACGAATCACTAACCTTTGTCCATGCTAGTAGCCGATTTGAAGCTATGGAGTAGTGCACTTCTTCCACTTGAGAAATAGCCAGAAATAGTGTTTTATAATTTCAGAATGTCTCTCCCTTGCTAAAATAAACTGCGTGTTATGAGTATATATAGATGGTTAAGATATATCTCTTTATATTATGGGAGAGGGCCGAAATGTTATGCATTGATGACTCAAAGACGTTACGAGCGAATCTTTATTTCACTAACCATTATGTGAATCAAAATTTAGTCCAAAATACAATATTAATTATTCATCATGTGCCTCTATTAATTAATAAGACCACATAATGAGAGATTATATTACTGAATAATTTTAAAAGATTCGGATAGTAATGAATATTAATTTATATAACTTTCAAAACTAAATAATTATCAATTAATTTCCTATATTAGGCATGATTAATGTGGTTTTCTTAAATTAAAGGAATCACAAATGCGAGTCATGGCAGTTCCATGCTATTCTAGATTATGGTCCCTTCCATGTACTACAACATCAATGTTCAATTCGTCGAAGCCTTTAATATTGGATACCTTAATGACCTCATAATATGCTTTTTAATGTGGGGCAATCTTTGTCAAATAATAATTCAGATTTATATGCATGCATTTCTTAAGAGACAAAAATGATAGCAATCGGAAACATCTTCATTCATATCAAAATAAGAAGTGTCATATAACTAAACCAAATAGCAATCCTACAAAAATTATTCTAGACCTATCCCTTTTACATGTCCTAAAATGGTCTTTGGAGAGAGTCATTTCGTAAAAAGAACTGATGTATTTTCATCAGTACTGATTTGATCAATTGACACCATTTGCGAACTTCTTCTTTCACTGATAGGTATTTCATCCAAATATGCTCTGCTGCTTTAGTATACCTATCGTTCTTTGAAAAGATTATTTCTATGATGTAATTGTAATAAATTTTCAGTGGCATGGATATGGTGCCCATATTTATAAGTTTTGAAACAAAATTACACAGCCGTAATCCATGATTTGTGGCTTCAAAGCAAGCTATGAATTCCTCCATAGTGGATGATGCAATTATGCTCTGCTTAACAATTTTCCATGAGACGTCTCCTTAACATAACCCAAAATGCTCTTTCTACTATTAATGCGTCCACCAAAATCCAGGTTTGAGTAAACAATTACCTCAAGGTGATCGGTTTTCCTATAGGTGAGTATGTGGTCTTTGGTACCATGAAAGTACCACAATACTCTCTTTGCAGCATTCCAATGATAATAACTTGGGTTACCTTGAGATCTTCCTAACATCTTGACTGCATAACTAATGTCCATTCTAGTACAAACTTGAGCATACATCTGTACAGTTAAAGCCTCGCTAATGCCCCGTAAAATCTCCGCTATAGCGCGTAGCGCTCTTCGACCACTGTACTTTTTCAATTTAGCGCTATTAAAAGTGGAACCATTTTAATTCCCGCTATTTTCTACTACACTTGCTAAACCAAGACTTTTTAGCACCCGCTTTAGCAACATTAATACAGAAAGGTTGATTTGACTAATTCTCTTCTAAGGCAAATCAACAAAAGTTATGCTAAAGACCTAACTTCAAGGCTCAAGTGCATAACATAAGTTAGAAATCTGTTGTAGTCACCAAATCTAAACTTCGCAAATCATAACATTCTTTGATTTTGTTATACATGATTAAAAAATATATCGTTTTCCAACACAAACGATGTGAGAATGATAATAAATTGACTTTAAGTATTTGATTTTATATCTAATGAAGTTTTATGCACCTTCGCTATTTTCCATTGTACCCCTGCAATAACTTATTGCCCCTACGTCGCCATATAATCGCTAAGCGCTTTAACTGCACATGCTACATCAAGCTTCATACGAGTGAAGCATAAGGCAAAGTTTTCATTTGATCCCTATCAAAATCACTTACAAGACATTGATTTAAGCTGAAATTATCCCCCTTTTAAAGTGGAACATTAACGAAATGGCAATTGTGCATTCTGAAACTTTCTAAAATCTTAGTGATGGAAGTTTCCTGAGAAAATACGAATATTCCTCATGATCTATCTCAAGATATTTCTATCTCGATCGTAAGGATGCCTCACTAAAATCTTTCAACTTAGAGTTTTCGGGAAGGTATTTAGTTTCAAATAGTAAACCAAGATCATTGCTGGCAATAAGCAAGTCATTAACATATAGTACTAAATATATGAACTTGCTTCCACTGATCTTTAGGTATATGCACTGGCCAGTGGCGTTTTCTTTGAACCCAAAGGACATAATGGTATTATGAAACTTAGTGTACCATTGTCGAGCAGCTTTTAAGACTTGATAATGATTTCTTTGACATACAAACCATAAATACATTCCTACTTTTATGAAGTCTAAAGGTTAATCCATATAGACTTCTTCTTCCAAACTCTCATTTAGAAAAGTTATTTTCACTGTCTGGTGCAACTCTAAATCATAACCAGTCACCATTGCTAATATGATTCTTATCGAGTCTTTCTTTGATGTGGAGAGAAAGTCTCATTATAATCAGTGCCCTCTCTTTGATTAAAACCTTTTGTCAAGTTTAGCTTTATATCGTTTGATATTTCCTTTTAAGTCAAGTTTGGTCTTAAAGATCCACTTGTACGTAATTCCTTTTTATTCTTCTGGCAATTCGACCAACTCTCAATTTTTATTGCCATGCATAGATTTTATTTCTTCTTTCATGACATCAATCCATTTATCAGAATTGTTACTTTCTACGGCTTTCTTATAGGATATTGGGTCACAATATTCCCTGTATTAAATTCTGTCTCATCTCATGAAGGTATACCACATAATCATCAGGAAATGCCAGTCTTCTTTCTCTTAAGACCTTCTTAAAGGAATTTATCATGGTTCTTCAATAACTTCATTGGTTATTGTCTCGTTATGTGGTCATTCAGTCGGTGGATCATTCCCTTGTTGTTTGTCATTATTGATTTGGTCAATGATCGGTTCAACAATTACATTAGCACTTTTGGTTTTTATTATTCTGGTTTTATGATTATGAAAATAGGAAATATATCACTTCGATCCATCTGGATTACCAACAAAATGACACGATAACGTCCTTGGGTCCAATTTCTTCTCATTAGGGTTGTAGATTCTAGCTTCTGCTGGGCATCCTAACACATGTAAATGTTTTAAACTTAGGTTCCTTCCCGTCCATAGCACACAAGAGGTTTTTGTAATTGACTTGCTAGAAACCCGATTTTACATGTGTACAGCGATTTTCAAGGCATGTGTGTACAAAATCTAGATGGAGTAGTCCTACTAATCATACTTCTAACTATTTCTATAAGGGTACAATTAACCTTTTCAGCTACACCATTCCGCCAAGATGATCCTGGCATTGTGTACAAGGTGCATATACTAAATTTTTCACGGAGTTTAGCAGAAAGGGTAGGGCGTTGTCCCGACTTATCATATCTTTCGTAACATTCACCACCTCTATTCGACCTAATGATTTTCACCCTTTTGATGAATTGCCTCTCAACTTCATTTATGTATATTTCAACAACATTTACATATTGAGATTTTTCATGCAATAAGTACGAAACAACGGGAATAGTCGCCATTAAATGTAATAAAATATTTTTCTCCACCAATGGATGGAATATCAAAAGGTCTACAAATATATGTATGATTAATTTCAAGTAGCTTGGTGCTTCTCATGGCTCCTTACAAATATCTGTATGTTAATGAAGTATTCCATCTTTAACAAGCCTTTCAATTCTTATCCTGAATATGTGCTTTAATCTTCTGTACCATAAGAAAGCAAAATTATTTGCATTTAGTGCATGTTTCATACCAATATTAGGATGCATGGTAGCAAGGGTTTAATTTAAAAAATTCTTATCTAAATTTTATTGTATAAATCGTCCTACAAAATTCTAGAGCCAACATTAATAATATTCTTAAATAAACCAACCATTATTTTTAAATTCAACCATAAAATCTTGAACAATAAGTTTGAAAATGAAAATTAAATTTCTAGGAATAGTAGGAACATAAAAGGTTACTTTCAAATTTAGAATCACTACTGAACTTAAAAGCAGGCGAATGCTCCAATTGCTTCAAGTTTTGCTTTATTTTTCTTGTAGAGATAATGATCATTTAGGTTTTTTGTGTGGCTCTCAGTGAATCCCTTCATCGAATTCATAACACGACACATAAAACCAGAATCAATCCATCAAGTACTAGAAGGAATATTTATAAGATTTGATTCAAAACAAACATTAATAAAAGGCTTAACTTTTTTTAAAGCCAAGCTTTCCTTTTATAACAATCCTTTTAGATGTGATCCATCTTTTTATAGAAGAAGCACTTGTCATTCTTTTCCTTCTTCCCAATAGATAATGATGGTTCTCCTTGATAAGATGGTCTAGGACCTTTGTTAAGGCACTTTCTAGTCTTTTTCTTAAAACCAGCTTTGTTAGTTGTTGGATTTGCCAATACATGTCATTTAGTTACATGACCACCCTACTGCTTAAGTCTTCCTTCTTTTTGAACCACCATGCTTTTCAAATTGTTTACATTCCATTTATACTTTATAGTGCTAAAACTGATTTGAAAATGCTCATATTCAAAAAGAAGAGAGTTAAGGATGAGTTGATCAAGAAAAGCGTCGTCCATAGTCATGCCCCAAATTCTAAGTTTACCAACTAGATTGGTCATATCATGTATGTGCGCATTCATGGTTCGAGTTCCATCAACCTCATTGTGGCCAAATCTACCATTAGTTTCCCAGCAAGGGATTTATCAGTAGAAAGAAGCGATCTTTGATTGTTTTTCAAAAACTTTCGCTTTCTTTGTTTCAGGTTACATAGTCTTAATGTTAGGTGCTACACAGATACGCATAAACATAAGTGACCATGCACCATGAATAGCTTTCTTATCCTCGCTGCTTGTATCAGTAATAGCAGTGAGTTCATCACTCATGATAGACATGTCTAGGTCAAGAATTCCCAAGCTAAACAATATTTGCTCATTCCATTTAAAAAAGTTAGTGCAACAAATTTGGCATAGAATTGAGCTTGTAATAGCAGATTAAGGGGAACTGCAAATTTGTAACAGTGTTCACAAAATTAAATATTCACACACAACTATAATAGCGTGGATCGATGATGAATCGTTGATTGAGTCATAATTGGCTAAATTTCCTAATGAATACAAATTCTATCGAATCTTTGTTAATCATCATATAATATTTGGATTCTAAATAAATTTGCCTTTTAATTTATTTGTCGTGTTTTGGAAACTTTATTTATTGGCTAAACATTAAATTTCACGATTGATACAGTTAATATCAACTATTCATGTTTATAATATTTCTAATGTTTTTTTAATTTGAATATCAACATTTTTTGCACTTCGACCAAAATCACAACAAACATAGACTATAGTTAATGTAAGTGTATTATCTGCTCATGTAGTCACAGTCTTTGTTTGGCCTTAGACTTAAATCTTAATAATAATTTCTTACATTATATGACTTAATATAATTAATCAAACATTAATATGAATAATTTAAATGTAATCAAAAAAAATTCATCTATTTTAGACATCAACAAATGGTCTTAAATCAGAATTGCATGGTCATATATATTTTGAACACAAAATACATGAATTTTACCAAAAATTGAGTTTTCACCGAATAATGAAAGAGAATTATGCCATAAGTTCAAAACCTTTGGCTTAATCTTAATATCAATTTTCTTTTAAAATTAATAAGCTCTAAAATTATTTTCTTGAATGGCAAAACCTTGATTTTAAGGGCTTAAACAAACTCAAATGGTCCAAAAAAACTTATTAACAACCAAAATTAAAAAATTTAGTTGAAAACCTTTTTACTAATTTCAGATCCATGACAGAATTAGTCATTTTTGGATAGCATGAGATTGTTAAAACCTTGCTCTGATACTACATGTTAGTTTTATTTACATAAGACTACTTAAGAAAAAGAATTTTATCTTCGTACAATCACAACTAAATAATCAAACGAAGCATCAACCTTTCTCTATGTCAGGAACTGTGTTTTATAATTTTAGAATTGCTGACCCTTGCTAAAAAAACTAAGTTATGTGTATATCTAAATGGTAAAGATATCTCTGCCTATATAGTGGGAGAATGCCAAAATCTTATGCATTGACGACTCAAAGAGCTATGAATATGTCTTTATTTCAGTGAATTAATGACTCAAAGATGTTACTAGTCAATTTTGTTTCATAAATTAACCATCATGTGAATCAAAATTTAGCCCAAAATTAGTTATTAAATGTTGGTCATACGTCCGTATTAATTAATAAACTGCACAATGAGAAATAATTGGAATTTCAAAAGATTTGAAGGGTAATAAATATTAATTTATATAGATTTGAAAACTAAATAATTATTAATTAATTTCCCCCGGGCATTTTTGAGCGGAAAACAACCTTATATATGCTTTCATCAACCTCTATTTTATCCATTAACTGAATTTTGCACCATTCCCCCAAATTCAGGATGACAATATTGTGAAAACAACATCACAATTGAATCTTTTACAAATATGGTATCCATACACATATAACAGTACCATAGACTCCGGTTGGAAGATTGTTGTTTCTCTTTTATCGTAATGCAGTATAAATTAAAAAAGGAAAAGTGCTACTGAAATGTGAAAAAATAGTCTAACGTCTGATCTTTTAAAAGTACAAAATAATCCTATATTTGATAGTCTTGATCAGAATGGAGACTCTTCTTCATCTCCATCTCTCCTCCTTTATTGTCTATCTCTATTCCTCTTTCATAGCAAATCAAATTCAAAGATAACCCTCCCATTTCGAGCAATATAATAGTGGATGAAGATGAGTTTCAGAAAGTAATCTACAACAGAAAGGCGAGCAGAAAGAACTCTCTTTCTAATTTTCAGAGAAGCGTTCAAAGAAAACCAGAAAATGTATATCAAAATCCTTGCAATACAGGGAAAATAGATTCAAGAAAATACAATGCACAATCAAGAAATGTGGATAGGCATCTATTGAATCCAAGAAATCAAATTCCCAATGCTCCAACCAATGTAGACATTGCTCAGAAGATGTAGAAAGCCTCCTTATAGGCTAACCTTCTCAAGAAAGAGGGTTAGATTCTGAATTTGACTTGCATTATGTTGCTCCTGTCAATATCAATAATAAAAATTTTGTTACTGTGAAAGAAGATATTGATAAATGCATAAAGAATAAGTGGAGATTTTCTGTTATTGCTTATGTATACAGTCCTCGTCCTCTATATCATCATTTCAAGACCTATATTACCCAAAACTGGAACCCTACAGGAAGCTTTGAGATTTATACTAGAAATAATGGTTCCTTTATAATAAGGTTTTCCAAGCTTGAAGATTGTGAAAATATTATAAGTGGGGGGCCATATTTTATAAATGGCAAGTTGATTATTCTGAAAAAATAGAGTAAGAAGTTTAACTTTGATAGGGATCTTCTATCTACTATGCCAATTTGGATTAGGCTGTCGGAATTAAGCCTAAGATTATGGGATAAAGATACTTTTAGTGCTATTGCAAGTTTGGTGGGTATGGCACTAAAATTAGATGAACCAATTACTAAGGAAACAAGATTGAGTTACGCAAGAATTCTTGTTGAAATAAAAGCTGATGCAGAGTTACCGAATGAAGCTAACATCACAATGCATGATTGTGACAGTATAGTGCAAAAAATTGATTATGAGTGGATCCTACCAAGATGTAAATCTTGTAAATGCTTTGGACATTCAAATGAAAATTTCATTGTTAAAAAATTCTGGAAAGAAAGATGCAGAGAGAATGATACTGCAGTCGAGATTAATGCAGAGGAAAACAGTAATGTGGAAATGAATATTAATGTGCAGAGTACTTATGATGGAGTTACAAAAGAATTGGTGCCTCAATTTGAGAATACTCTAAATTCAAATTCTTTTAATGATTTGGAAACTCATGATGAAATTATGGATGCTAGCAATACTCCTTATGCAGACAACAAAGAAAATATGCAATGTAAAAATAGTTACCCCCATCAGAGAGCTAATGTAGATAAGATAGTTCTTCCAAATGTATCAGTGGAAGAAACCACAAATTTTAGGGCCTTTGTTCAGGCAAATGCTGAAGAAGACACCATAAATGTTGAGAAAATCTTGGCTAAAATAATTCTTGTAGATTTGACTGAACCTCCAAAGAACACTGCCTTATCTTTCCTTTTAGATTCATTCACTCCATTAAAGAAAAAAACCCCTATTTGGGAAAGCTATCCAGGCAGCTATAAATGCTGTTTCATCTTTATCACCTGTAGATAAAAAGAAACAGAGAAAGAAATCAAGTACCAAAATTAAAAGCCTAAGTGATATCCCATCTTTAGAGCAAATAAAAGATGCTACGGACAAAGAATTCAGAGAAAAATACATCTCAAAAAATGATAAATGGGAAAAGCTTCTAAAAGTTAAAAATGTTTCTGCATGTAAAAAAAGGGAAAGAAGCTAGAAGTGCAAGAGGCCGAAGATAGTTACAGTGATTCGCTGTAACTAACCACATATCCTTTGAGTATCCTTAATATTTATACTTCATATTTTTATCAATGTCTATAATCTCATGGAATGTTAGAGATCTTAATCCTTCAATTAGAAAATTGGATGTTTCTAATTTAATTATGTCTGAAAAACCTAGTATAATAGATCTATTAGAACATAAATTAGACAATGATAAAATTGCAGATTACCATATCAAGCATCTCCCTAATTGGAGAAGTATTAATAATAATCAAAAGGGGGGTAATGGTATAATTCTAGTTTTACGGGAGATAATATTTGGAGTTTAGGTAGTCACATATTAAATTTACAATATATCCACTACTTATTTTCTAATAAAGATGGTCTTGTTTTAGATGTTACTTTTATATATGCATCAAATTTTGAAAATGAAAGACTTGATTTATGGAATCATATTGAGAATTTGAATAGAAAAATGTCTCATGCTTGGATCATAATGGGAGATTTCAATACAATCATGCATACATATGATAAAAGAGGTGGCATACCAGTCCCTTTTAGCAAACCAGAGTTTATTAATAAATTCCTCTTAAGGACTGGTATTATTGAAGCTAATATTGTAGGAAAAAAATTTACTTGGAAGTCTAATAAATTTAGAATCATTCACCGCAAACTGGATAGGATTTTAATAAACCAAAAGTTTGCTAATATTTTTCCTCATTATAAATGCTGCACACTTCCTCAAGCTACCGGCGATCACACCCCTATTCAAATTTTTCTCACATAGAATAATGAATGCAAGAAAAATATTCCATTTAGAATTATTAATGGGTGGGTCTATGAAGATAATTATAAAAATGTCATCAATAAATACTTGTCATTTAAAATTCATGGCACTGCCCAATTAATATTCTTCAAATTCTTGCAAATTGCCAAGGGTCATATAAAAAACTGAAACAAAAGCAGAAATAAAAATGAGCTTAAAGATGTTAGAACTGAATGTGAAAAATTACAAAATGCTCTTGATAATGATTGCTCAGACAGTAATATTATCAATAATTTTTTCCAGCTCAAAATAATCTCATTACTTCTCTCCATATACATTCAGTTAATATGAGGCAAAAGGCCAAAGTTGACTGGTTTACAAATGGGGATGAAGCTAGCAGATTTTTTATGCGAAAATGACAAATAGAAAGAATAGAAATAATATTGGTAACTTATTGATGCAAATGGTAATGCTTTAAATAATTCAAATGATATTGAGAGAGAAGTCATTAATTACTTCACAGAGTTATTTAATATTAATAATTATATGACATCCTTTCCTTCCATAAATGTTAAATTTTCCTTAAAAGAAGCTAGTCAGGAAATTTTACGAGCTCATGTTAATCTATTGGATATTAAAAATATTGTTTTCAATTCTAAAAATGATAAAAGCCCTGGTCCTGATGGATTTGGTGCTATCTATAAAACCCATTGGTATGATATTAATTTTTGTCATTTCTGAATTTTTTAAGACACAGAAGCTTTTAAAATCTTTCAATCATACTTTCATAACGCTTGTCCCAAAAATAAATAATCCTTATGGAATGGAAGATTATAGACCAATCTCATGTTGCAACTTCATTTATAAAATTATCTCTACTATTTTTTCAACAGGATTAAATTGTTTTTAAAATTTTTAATTTCAGAAAATCAGTGTGCTTTCATTCCTGGTAGGCTTATTACTGAAAACACTTTGCTTGCACATGAACTAATTAGAAATTTTAGCATGAAAAGCAAAAGTGTCATGTGTATCAAAATTGATTTACACAAAGCTTTTGACAAAATAAATAGGAATTTTATAATTCATATAATGAGTGTAATGGGTTTTAATAAAAAAAATTGTGATCATATCAAAGAATGTATTAGCAATGTAACATAATCTGTAATGATTAATGGCACCCCTATAGGTTATATTGTAACATCCCTGAAATTTAGTTAAGATAATTTGATAATTAATTTAATCTTTGAAAGTTAAATTATGAATTTAATTATGAATTAATTAGAAGATTTATAGAATAAATAAAAAATTTGGATTAAAAATAGATTTTGATTTGGAATTTAGGAATTAAGTATTTATAAATAAAAAATTTGATTTAAAAATAAATGGGTTAAAGATAAAATAGAATTAATAGTATAAATTAATAAAAAGTTTGGTTTCTAAAATTTTAAATATATTGATATTTGAAAACTGTAATTTAAGAATTAATGTAATCATTTTCAAAAAGTTATTTTTAAGATAAATTCTTTCATATAGATAAATATGATTATTGTTGGTATGTAATCAAGATTTTTAAATCATTCTTTTCTTTAAAAAAAACAAAAGTTGTTGATGCAGCACGATCTACAGAAGTTCAGAGGTTAGGTCAGTCACAAGATAATGAAGCTTCGGTTCTAACTCGTAAGTCGTGCACGAGTCAGCCTAAGGAGTCATATGGGAAAGAGCTACGACCTAACCAAGAAAGTGGAAAGAAGTTACAACTTAAGGGCTTAAGTCGTTCGAGTTTGATGTGTCGTACACGACTCAACGACTCATCTATAAGTCGTCTACGACCTAACAATTCAAATGAAGAGGAAATACGACTCGATGGGAGTCTAAATCATTCTGGATTGATGAGTCGTACACGACCTAACTGCATGGCTATGAGTCGTCCACGACTCATCAAGAAACAAAGAGAAGTTCCTGTAATTGAAGGCCATAAGTCGGAGATGGGTTACGACTTAGATAAGTCGCTTGGAGATAAGCCGCAGGGAGATGAATCGTTCGGAGATAAGTCGCTCAGATTTAGGTCGTTGGACCTTGAGTGGCGATGCATATGAGTTGAGTTGCTTGATCCATGATTCGTTAAGCCTTTGTGCTGAAGGGTTAAGTCGTGACTGTCTTAAGTCGTAAGTCGTCCAGGGTCATTATGTCTTAAGTCATTGAGGAGGTATGCCGCAAGAAGCTCGTGATGTTTGAGTCGTATGAGTCTTAGGTCGTAAGCCAGGTCATGCTAAGTCGCGAGTCTTGAGTCGTGTACATATGTGTGTGTTGTAATAGAGGAGTCTAGTACCTGTTAGGTCGGCAACGACCTAGATGAGTCGTAAGTTGGTCTGGTGAGTATGTTGTGATGTAGTTACTATGAGTCGTTGTATTTATACTATTGTGATGAGTCGGCAGCGACTTAGTTATGTCGTAAGTCGTATACGACTTAAGGGTCAGGGTCAAAAACTCTATAAATAGCGAGTGTGTTGTACATTTCTAGTGGTTGATTTTTGAATAAAATTTCTTGTTGATTGCTGTGTGCTTTCATCTTAAATTGGTAGTTGAGTGTAATCTCCTATCTCCACTTTCGGTTATTCGAGTGCGCTCGATTCAACGATTGTTGAAGCCGATTCGCGGAATCAAGTGCGCTTGATCAACGCTTGAAGAATTGAAGATCTTCTTTCACGGTATCGTGCGCGATCAACGTGTTAGAGATAGCTAGAATTCGGTATCTTTGGATCAACGAATTTGGGCATTTTGGTATTCATCAATCCACCGATTGCTACATTTCATCGATTTCATTGTTTTCGTAATATCCGCTGCGTCAGGTTTGGTATCAGAGCTAGACTTAGCCAATCATAGGTAAGCCGAGACTTGGAGCCAATTTTTGAAGTTGAAGTTTGAAGTTGGAGTTTATCGTGTTCATCTTGAAGTTGCAACGAGTTTGAAGATTTTGATCCATTTCATTTTGGATCTAGAGTTGGAGAAGTGTTTGAATTTGGAGTTGCTTGGAGACCTTGAGCCGAGCCAAGTTAAGCCGTGAAGTGTTTGAAGGCCGAGCATAGTTTGTGTTGAAGTACATTTTGTTGAAGTAGAGGCCGAGTTAAGGAGTTAAACCGTGTAGAGCTATTGCCGAGTCAAGGTTGAGGCCGTGACTTGTTGTTGAGTTGAATATTTGTGAAGTTTTGAAGTATTTGTTGAAGTTTTTGAGAAGTTTTCAGTCATGCCGCCAAGAAGAGCTAATCGTCATCAAAATGTTGAAGCGTTGTATCGAAGAGAAGAAGCCGAGCTTATGGAGCAACGTATTAATGAGAAATTTGATGAAGGCATTGGGAAGTTAGAGAAGTTGATGAATGATTTGAATCAAACTCAAAGGAGGAGATCACCAAACTCGAACCATAGAGGAAACAGAGTTTCGCCATCGGTTACTGAAGCGAGAAGGGTATCACCGCAATCTTTCAGAAAAAGAAGAGAAACATCAATTTCATCACGGAGAGATCATCATGACTATGGACATGAAGAGAGAAGAAGTCAACGTGAATTTGACAATGAGGCGTATAGAGATGAAGAGAGACATAGTCGAAGAAGCATGCATGAACGAAGGGATGATAATGGTCGAGATCGATGTAGGCGTACTTTTGATTTGGATGAAGAGGGTGATAGAGCTAGCATTCATTATCGAGATCGAGACCAAGTTCGAAATTCATATCGAGATGTTGAAGAAGATCGATGATGGGAATCAGGTATGAAGATGGAAATTCCATAATTCAAGGGTGGAATGGTAGCATAAGAATTTCTTGACTGGTTGTCAAATGTTGAGGAGATCTTTGATTTCAAGGAGGTTCCGAAAAATCGCCGAGTGAAATTAGTTGCTACTAGGTTGAGGGGGAGAGCTTTGGCGTGGTGGCAGCAAACTAAACTTACAAGGGAGAGAATGGGAAAGTCAAAGATTGAGTCTTGGGATAAGATGAAGAAGTTGATGAGAGCTACTTTCTTACCTTACAACTATCAATCACTTATGTACCAGAGGTTGCAGAATCTGAGGCAAGGGACGAAGTCAGTTAACGATTATGCAGATGAATTTTACCAACTCATTGCTAGAAATGACATAATGGAGACAGAAGAACAGCTGACTGCTAGGTTTGTTGGGGGGTTACGATTGCAGATCCAGGATATGGTTAATATGTTCGATCCAAGATCTGTAGCGGAGGCACATCAGAAAGCGTTGGCTTGGGAGAAGCAGGGAAGGCGTGGAGGTGGTGTGTTTACTAATTCTAACAATCAAATGAAGGGTGTTGGTGGAAGTTCTAATGTTCCTAAGGTTGTTACCAAACCAGTTGTAAAGGAGGCTGAGAAGGCGAAGGTTAGCAGTGGTTTCAAATGTTATAATTGTCAGGAGTTTGGGTCACAAAAGCAATGAATGTCCGAAGCCGAAGAAGAGAGCAATGGTTGCTGAGATTGAGGATGATGGTGAGGAGGCAGAATGTTCAAATGCACCTTATGTTGAGGAGGAAGAAGAATTGTCTGGGGATGAAGGTTGTAATCTTATGATGAGGAGGTCATGTCTTACACCAAAGCAAGAGGAGGATTCTAGTTGGTTGAGGAGCAATATTTTTCAGTCGACATGCACTATTCTGGGAAAAGTTTGCAAGTTCGTTATTGATGCTGGAAGCTGTGATAATATTATCTCTACAGAAGCAGTAAGGAAGTTGAACTTGAAGACTGAGAAGCATCCTAAACCGTACAAGTTAGCATGGTTAAGGAAAGGTGGTGAAGTGAAGGTGTGTCGAAGGGCTTGTGTGAATTTTTCTATTGGGAAGAAGTACAAAGATGAAATTTGGTGTGACGTTGTAGACATGGATGTGTGTCATCTGTTGTTGGGCAGACCATGGCAGTTTGATAGGGCAGTGCAACATGATGGTCGTGCTAATAGTTATAGTTTTATGTTCGAAGGTACTAAGATCACTTTAGTTCCTAAGAAGCAACAGCAGAAGGAAAGCAAGCTAGAGGAGATTGAAGAGTTGAAAACATTATTATCTTTGAAGGAGTTTGTCAAGGAAGTTGAAGAGGAACCTGAAGTCTATTTGTTGATTGGCAGAGAGAGTCTTGAAGAGGTTGAAATTCCCGAAGAAGCGAAGCCGGTTTTGAAAGAATTTGAAGATGTATTTCCAGAAGAGTTGCCTAAAGAATTACTGCCACTGAGAGACATTCAACATCAAATCGATCTTGTTCCGGGAGTAGTATTACCGCATAGACCACATTATCGAATGAGTCCGAAGGAACATGAGGAGTTACGAAGGCAAGTGGAAGAGTTGTTAGAGCAGGGACGTGTTCAGGAAAGCTTGAGTCCTTGTGCAGTACCAGCCTTGTTGGTGCCGAAGAAGGATGGAACATGGAGAATGTGTACCGATAGTAGAGCTTTGAACAAGATTACTGTTCGTTACAGGTTTCCTATGCCGAGGTTGGATGACTTGCTAGATCAGTTGAGTGGGGGTACTATCTTTTCGAAGATTGATTTGAAGAGTGGTTATCATCAGATTCGGATTAGACCTGGAGACGAATGGAAGACAGCCTTCAAGACGAGAGAGGGGTTATACGAATGGTTGGTTATGCCATTTGGTTTATCAAATGCACCTAGTACATTCATGCGGATGATGAATCAAATCTTTGGACCATTCATTGGGAAGTTCGTGGTGGTTTATTTCGATGATATTCTGATATATAGCAGGAGTACAGAGGAGCATGTAGAGCATTTGAGAAAGGGGTTAATTATTCTTCGTGAGGAACAATTTTATGCAGCTACGAAGAAATGTGTGTTCATGACGAGAAATGTATTATTTTTGGGATATGTTGTATCTGAGAAGGGAATCCAGGTGGACCAGAGTAAAGTTGAAGCTATTAGAAATTGGCCACAGCCGAGAACTATCACTGAAGTTAGAAGTTTTCATGGATTGGCATCATTCTACCGAAGGTTTATTCCACACTTCAGTAGCGTGATGGCACCGGTTACTGATTGTATGAAAAGGAAGCAGTTTTCTTGGTCGGATGAAGCGGGGGTTGCTTTCGAACGAATCAAAGAACTTTTGACGACAGCACCAATTCTTGTATTACCAAATTTTCAATTGTTGTTTGAGCTACACACTGATGCATCAAAGGTTGGGATTGGAGGAGTGTTGAGTCAGAGTGGGAGGCCAGTTGCTTATTTCAGTGAGAAGTTATCAGGGGCAAAGATGAGATATAGTACATACGATGTTGAGTTTTATGCTGTTGTGCAAGCTGTTAAACATTGGAGGCATTATCTATTTCAGAAAGAGTTTGTTCTTTACACTGATCATGAGGCGTTGAAGCATTTACAAGGGCAGGATAAAATTTCAGCGAGACATGCATCGTGGATTGCATATTTACAGCAATTTACCTTTATTGTTAAGCACAAATCTGGGGTGTCGAATCGTGTGGCTGATGCTTTGAGTAGGAGAAGTCATTTGTTGACAACATTGAAGATTGAAGTAACGGGATTCGAAGTATTGCGAGAATTTTTTGAGGAGGATCCTTACTTTGCAAAGTTTGTTGAGAAAGTTAAGGATGGGAGTTCTGATGAATTTGTGTTGGTTGATGGTTTCCTATTTAAAGGAAATCGTTTATGCATACCAGATTGTAGTTTGAGATTAAAGATTATCAAGGAGTTGCACGAGGAAGGACATGTGGGCCGTGATCGTACATTGCATTTGATTTCTCAATCTTATTTTTGGCCATCAATGAGGAAAGAGGTTGAAAAGTTTGTGGAGAGATGTCATATATGTCAGGTTTCGAAGGGAACAGCGACAAATGCAGGATTGTATATGCCGTTACCTGTACCATCTAAACCGTGGGTTGATATCAGCATGGATTTTGTTTTGGGTTTGCCTAAAACTCAAAGGGGAAATGATTCTGTATTTGTTGTGGTGGATAGATTTTCGAAAATGGCACATTTTATTGCTTGTAAGAAGACGGCAGATGCTGTTCGTGTTGCTCAGTTATTTTTCAAGGAAATCTATCGACTTCATGGATTGCCAGAATCTATTGTGTCGGATAAGGATACTCGTTTTCTGAGTCACTTTTGGTTAAGTTTGTGGAAGATGGTGGGAACGAAGTTGAAATTTAGTAGCGCTTATCATCCGCAAACAGATGGACAGACAGAAGTTGTTAACAGATCATTAGGAAATTTATTGCGATGTCTTGTGAAAGATAACCTGAAGAGTTGGGACATGAAGTTATGCCAGGCAGAGTTTGCTCATAATCATGCAGTGAATCGTAGTACGGGATTCAGTCCATTTCAGGTTGTATATTCAAATTTACCCAGAGGACCGTTGGACTTAACGGTAGTACCACAACCGAAGGGGACAGTTAAACGAGCTGTTGATTTTGTTGATGAATTAACTGAATGTCATAAGATCGTTCAGGAACGATTGGAAAAGTCAAATGAGAAATATAAGAAATTTGCAGACTTGAAGCGACGAAATGTTGAATTTAACGAAGGAGATTTGGTGTATGCTGTGTTAACGAAGGATCGTTTTCCAGTAGGCGCTTATAACAAGTTGAAAGCCAGAAAAATTGGTCCAGTAGAAGTTGTGAAACGGATCAATGAGAATGCTTATAAGTTGAAACTGCCGGAGGATGTATACACTTCTGACGTATTCAATGTTAAGCATCTTGTGTCGTATTATGGAGATGGACAATCTGATGGGGAAGAATTTACAAATTCGAGGACGAATTTTTCTCAACCAGGGGAGGATGATGCAGCACGATCTACAGAAGTTCAAAGGTTAGGTCAGTCACAAGATAATGAAGCTTCGGTTCTAACTCTTAAGTCGTGCACGAGTCAAGAAGTTTCGGTTTTAACTCGTAAGTCGTGCACGAGTCAGCCTAAGGAGTCATATGGGAAAGAGCTACGACCTAACCAAGAAAGTGGAAAGAAGTTATGACTTAAGGGCTTAAGTCGTTCGAGTTTGATGAGTCGTAAACGACTCAACGACTCATCTATAAGTCGTCTACGACCTAACAATTCAAATGAAGAGGAAATACGACTCGATGGGGGTCTAAATCATTCTGGATTGATGAGTCATACACGACCTAACTGCATGGCTATGAGTCGTCCACGACTCATCAAGAAACAAAGAGAAGTTCCAGTAATTGAAGGCCATAAGTCGGAGACGGGTTACGACTTAGATAAGTCGCTCGGAGATAAGCCGCAGGGAGATGAATCGTTCGGAGATAAGTCATTGGAGATAAGTCGCTCAGATTTAGGTCGTTGGACCTTGAGTGGTGATGCATATGAGTTGAGTCGCTTGATCCATGAGTCGTTAAGCCTTTGTGCTGAAGGGTTAAGTCGTGACTGTCTTAAGTCGTCCAGGGTCATTATGTCTTAAGTCGTTGAGGAGGTATGCCGCAAGAAGCTCGTGATGTTTGAGTCGTATGAGTCTTAGGTCGTAAGCCAGGTCATGCTAAGTCGCGAGTCTTGAGTCGTGTACATATGCGTGTGTTGTAATAGAGGAGTCTAGTACCTGTTAGGTCGGCAACGACCTAGATGAGTCGTAAGTTGGTCTGGTGAGTATGTTGTGATGTAGTTGCTATGAGTCGTTGTATCTATACTATTGTGATGAGTCGGCAACGACTTAGTTATGTCGTAAGTCGTATACGACTTAAGGGTCAGGGTCAAAAACTCTATAAATAGCGAGTGTGTTGTACATTTCTAGTGGTTGATTTTTGAATAAAATTTCTTGTTGATTGCTGTGTGCTTTCATCTTAAATTGGTAGTTGAGTGTAATCTCCTATCTCCATTTTCGGTTATTCGAGTGCGCTCGAATCAACGATTGTTGAAGCCGATTCGCGGAATCAAGTGCGCTTGATCAACGCTTGAAGAATTGAAGATCTTCTTTCACGGTATCGTGCGCGATCAACGTGTTAGAGATAGCTAGAATTCGGTATCTTCGGATCAACGAATTTGGGCATTTTGGTATTCATCAATCCACCGATTGCTACATTTCATCGATTTCATTGTTTTCGTAATATCCGCTGCGTCAGTTGTGCAAATAAAAATAATATATAAATGTATGAATGGAAAATAAATATGAATATCTTTATGTACTAAACTAAATTAAGTTTAAATATAAAATGTATTACATAAACATTGTAAACATAAAGATTAAATAATTTATAAAAGTAAGGGTTTAAACTATAAATTTTAAATTAATTTGAATAAAGGACTTAAACAAAAATTGATGGGTATTTGACATTTGTAAAATTTAAGCAATATGAAATAACAAGTGTTTATTTAAAATTACAAGTGTTAGTTGTAATCATACAAGTGGAAAAAACAAAAGAAAAAAAATGAACAAAGAAATAAACAGGCTAATACAATTCATCCTCTTTTCCAATTTCTTTTCCATCTTCAAACTGAGAATTAAAAACCAGGATCATCTCTATATTCAAACCAAATAAATTTGTTCAAAAACAAATAAAACAGATTTAAGAAAAAATCAGAGCAAATCAAACTAAAATCTGGAAACCCTTTGCAAAGCAAAATCTGTTTCAACCTGGAAATCAAAGTCAGAGATGAAGATACAAAGGAATCAATTCAAACTCAAAATATTTCAAAGATTAACAATCAAGTTGCTGTTTCAAAATCTAGAGGCTAAGAAAAGAATTAAAAACATACAAGTTCAACCTGGATTCAAATTTTCAATCTCGAAAAGGTGGACTCAAACTCAACATCAAAAATAAATACAGATTCCAGAGAAACCTGAGAAGAAAATGAATCAAACAACAAGTTCTCAAATCAAAGAAATTGAACCATAAAACAATCTGCAACCTATGGATAAAATCAACAAAATCAAAGTTTCATATTTTAAAAATCAAATTACATTTGCCAGGATTCAAAAGTATTTCCTGTCTCTGCTTTCAAACATCAAGCCCAGGTGAGCAAACTTACTTATCTTTGTTTTATGTTTTGGTGTTTGTGATTGATAATGTTATGGGATGTTGCCTAGCTATTGAATACACTTGCATGTTGTATATATATATATAGGTGAGCTAAATCATGTGTATACAGGCATATATGCATGTTCTTATGGTTACAGGCTTGTAAATTTATTTCAAAAATTCACATCTCAGAATCTATATAAATTTGAATTATGGTTATTAAACAAAAAATGATTTAAATAGGACAATATCCATGTTAAAAACAAATCCAGGCTTTTGTGTTGTGAATTTACTTCAACATTGAGGAAAAAGTGAAATTTTAAACTACATCGAAAATCTTGACTTGAGTAATTCGTTGTTTCGAGTATATTAATTGATTTGTTATCAAATTTTATGAATTTTAAGATTATAATCATGATTTTTAAGCTCGAATTTCAAGCGAAATTGCGAGTTGAACATAAAACGTAGATTTAGTAATTTCTGATGAACGAGGAGGGAATGAGCTTCGATACTTATGTCGAAGGTAACTCGAGTGTTGTAGATTATTGAAAAAAATAATCAGCGAATTTATTATAAATCAGGATGATCTTACGAGATTAATTTAGGGTTCTAGCCCATGTTTTAAGTAGGATCGGTTTTTGAATCACTGTTAACTCGTCAACGCACCGTAGTCGATCGCACCAGCGGCGATTGGACCGGGGAAGGCAGGCGAAGCTTTGACCAAAGTGGCGGCGTTGTTCGTGGCTTGTGGCGGGCAAGCAAGCAGTTTTTCTGATGATGGGATGTTGTTCCAGTATTGGATCAATGGCGAATTTTCGAGTTCGTTGTCATTAGTAATTCCTGGGTTGTATGGTGGCTTGAACAGATAATCGACGATATGTTGGAGGTGGCTGGGTCGGTCAGAGTTCATCAGAACTCTGGTGCACGAGCATCCCGTGTGTGTCAGCATTGATTTTGGGTTAGGTTCGTTGCGTCGAAGATCGTCTCAGGTAAATGGAATTATGCCTCGAGTTCGTTTAGGGGAGATTCGAGTGCGTTACAAACAGTCTTGAAATTTTAAAACTGAAAACAAGGATTAAAATAAAAAGGGGGAAGAAGAAGTTAGCCTCGGGTCGAACTCGAGAAATTTGAGAAGACGCTCGGGGATTTCAAGCATCTGCACGGGTTCGTGGGTTTCACATGAGCGTTCAAACAGGTTTCAAAAAAATCAAATTAAGTTTTAGCATTTTCTGGATTAATTTTTTTTAACATAATGAATGTTAGGTTAGAATTAGTTTAAGGATTAAAAATAAATTTTATTTTAACTTAATGAAGATTCAGGTATTTTTATCTTATACCTATTATTTTAATTCTTAAGTTATTTACATAAGTATAAATAATGAAACTAAATAGTTGGATTGATTTTAATTTCTATCTAGCCTTTGGATCTTAAAATAATTTACGATAAGTTAGTTTTGAAGATTATTTTCAAAACCAGTTTTCAAAGGTTGGAAACTTTAAAGATAAATTGTTTTTATCTTTTAATTTATCAAGATCTAGAATTTATTTATAATCAAGTGATAAATTAAAGGATAATAAATTAATATGATTAATTAATTAAAGTAAATAATTCGAGAATAATAAATTAAAGGCTAATTAATTAAGGTAATAAAGGATGAAAAATAAATGATCAGAGGATAATTTATCAAGGTAATTAATTACTTAATCAAAAGTAATTAACAAATGATTTAAGTTAAGTACCCAAGTGATTAAGATTAATTGTTGATTAAGGATAATCATTTATTAATTAAGAATAATTAACTAAAATAATGATCAAGTATGAGGTTAATTAATTAATTAAAGATAATTAATTAAAAGATAATTAGAGGCTAATTATTTAAAATAAAGTGTTAATTATCTAATGATTAAAGATTGATTAATTTATAAACAAAATTTGATTTAAATTAATTTGTAAAGGTTAATTAATTCATTAATTGAGGTTGATTAATTAATAGTTAAAGGATTAATTAATTTATAAATTGAGGTTAATTAACAAATAATCAAAGAATAATTAAATAACACAAACTATAGTTAATTAATGTTAATCAACCAGAATTAGTGGTTTTAATTAATCAAATAGTCAATTAACCTTATTTATGGATGATTGTATTTTATTAAATGCTGTGAATTATTTTGTCATCTCTACTGCGTAATGCTTTGTGATTTGAATTTAATTCAAGCTGTGATGAATGTAGTTTATTTATTTATAATGCATTTATATTATCTTCCTGTGATTCTATGTATATGGATAAGCATTATAGGATATACCGTTTATCGATATTGGTGTGATTGTATCTGTAATGATTGATGATATTGCACTATTGTGTGTAAAACCCCTGGACTACACCATACACACACAAATATGGATTGCACGAGGAAATTGGTTAAGTCACAGATTTTTGAAATAATTTTTAAAATTAAAATTTTAAATTCAAATGATTTTGGATATGGATTGGGTTTAAGGTGAAAAGCTTTTGGAAAGGAATTACAAAAATAAAAGTTATTTTTGAATAACTTGATTTAGTTTTGAAATTTGATTTAAAATTTGAATTCAAAATTTGAAATTGAATTCTATGTTGAGAATTTATGATGTAAAAAGGTTATACAAGCTATAAATGTGTTTATATGGGGTTTTAAACCATTTTAAAAGTATGGTTTTTGAGAATTTGAATTTAACCCAAGTTTATATTTGAAAGGCCTTAACTCATGCAAATATAATCGGGTTTTCTGAAACGGAAACAAGTGATTTCAAATAATAATAGCTTTTATATAAGGAAAGATTTTCCAAATTATGATGAAAAGATTTCAAGTTTGAAATAGAATGGTTTTGAAAGCTATAAATTGAATCTTTGTTTTAAAGATTGGATGAGTTAATCCAATTTGAAAGGGAAATCGTTTTGAAAGGCTATGAGTGAATCTTTGTTAAAGATTGGTGAAGTTTGTTTTCAAATTAAAAAGGGATCTGAAAAGCGTATCTTTTGTTTAAAGGATTTGAATTGAAAAGATATTAATGAATCTTTGTGAAAGATTGGTAAACTTTGTGAACTTTGTAAAGTGAATCTTTTGTTCAAAAAGATTTGTAAATGGTAATTTATTTAACCATTTGAAAGAAAAGTTTGGATAAAAGTTGTGACTTAACTGAGATCCCATATCCATATGTTCTTAAATATTGCGCTCATTATTCGATTTAGCCGGGAGAGGACCTTTGTGTCATATAACCCATTCCGAATAGTGATACGGCGTTATGGATAGCAATTGAAGATCGGTGGTGAAGAACGGATATTTTCAAAAACGAAAGGATTTCTTGTCGAATGTCTCTGCATCAGTTGATCCCCGATATAGAGATTTGAGCACCCTTTGTGATGGGAAGTCCGGACGTGATTAGGAATTATCTGGATTTGCAAGGACTTCTTTGGAAGTGCCTTCCGTTCCGTTCGATCCCGGAACGGACTTGCATGGATGTGTGTCTGACGTTACACTTTGAGATGTAAAGCTGGTTTCTATCAAATACATTTCTGTTTAGTGGCGGAGATTTATTCTCTTAGCTTAACACCCTTCTCTGAAACGTTCGAACTCAGAGGTTATGTAGTTGATGGTTACTAGTGATACATTCCCTGTTTGGTAATGTGGCATACGAAGTGCTACTGATCATTTGTTGATCAAAGCATGGCTTTTGTGAAAAGCGTAGCTTTGTGGACGAGACTTCGTCGAACCTCACACCCCTGAATGGTCGAAACAGGAAGAATGCAGCAAGGTTAGTGGGAGTAGCGCCCCTTAGGGTATGTGCATTTCCTTCTGGATAGAAGTGGTATCATGGTATGGAGCCCAGATACTTAACTTATGTGGATATCGCAAATATATATTACTTTGTGATTGTTGTTGTTGGGGCCCCAGATAAAGGTTGTTTACAACCGGGGGATGGCATACTCTTGTCAGTAGTTACCTATTTTGCAGAGGTAACCCGGCCTTGTGTTGGCAGAGATCTGATTGGGTTCTCGGGGTGTCCCTCCAGAGGCGTACCTATGTGACAATAGGAAGTTCCTTATCCTGACCATTTGTTGGAAATCAAATCATCCAATATGCGCCTTGTACGGTTTTAGTTGTATTACCTGTCATCTACTTATGGTGGCGCCCCACTGTTTAGATGGTAGCTATAGTAGGCATAGTTCGGAATGTCTATGCTGGTTAAGATTAATATTATACTTTCGAAATGTTTTCCACTATGCACTAATAATAATATCAAAATGGTTTTCGCGTATCAAGCATTTTTTACTATCATAAGGAGAAATCTCCTTCAATTCTACGTTTGCATGGTGTGTGTGATGGGAGGCCTTATGGTAGTTTCATTTTCCAAAAGCATTATGGATTTCAATGTTTTAAAACTCTTTGTTGTTTGTTTTAAAGATAAACTATTTCATTTTTCTCATACCAGTCTCATGACTGACCCGGAGTTTATTGTTCCCTTCCTAAACTCTGGATGCCCACAATTTTGCATACGGGCAGTCTAGAGTTGGGTTCTTCAGATAGTAGATATAGATATCGATTGGGTAGCTTTTAGCTTTCTCTTGGGTATTCTTTGGAGATCTTGGATATTGGAGTCTTTGGATTCACGGACGAGATTTGCTTAGCTTGGTGCAACTTGATGGTGGTTCGAGCTATATATGGAGATTGCTGATATTGGTGTTTCTTCTGGAGTTTCTAGTTCTAGTTGTCTTCCGCTGCTAGTTCATTGGGTTTTCCGCTGTAGCAATTCTTGTATCTCTGATATTGATATCATTGTTGTATATTTGGATATTGTATCGTTGAAGTTGTATATGATATTCATTTCTTTCTTCCGCTGTGTTGTTATACTTGGTGTGTTATAAGCTCCGGCATGATTCGAATTTCAACGTTTGGATCTGCGGCATTCAGGTAAAAGTAGAGTACGGATGTCAATTTTCGAACGCTGGAATTTGGACCGCGACATTTTGGTATCAGAGCTGAAGGTTGAAACTTTAGCTCAGAAGTATAACACATTAGGTAACTCGTGGGAGGTAGGGTGAAGTATACCCTAGATTGAGTATATCCCTAAGATATCCATCTGAATGCCTTAGTAAATTCTCTTACTATCCACTGATAGTGAGTATGAGTGGAAGACGATGACGAGATAGGGGACAGGGGAGTACCACTACAAATGGTCAGTACCCTGCAATAGCGGAAACGACTTTCTCTATCAATCTCCTTTGATTCGTCTTTTCAATTCTTTGATGATTCCTGTCAGTTCCAGGAAGAAGCTTTGATTTTGCATGGGACATAAACTCCAGATGGGTCAAAATTGTTTGTTCGGATGAATTGTTTGCTTTGGTTGCTATGGTTGATAGGTATATTTTGGTTGTTTAAACTAAAGGTTTTTGATTGTATCCATATATCTGTCTATTCTTTGGGGTTTTCTCACTTGAGCTTGGAATCCATACCCAGTGTTTGAGAATTATGGAAGATTAAATTCATTTATTTGTTCTTTTGGGTCTTGATATATTCTACGAGTGGTTAGTTATCCCTTCGAACTAACCAATCACCTTTATTTTCGTGGATCTGGTGACCCGAGTGTCTTGTATTGAATGAGTTCATTCTCATAATTATTAGTGATATTCTGATTTAGTAAGCCAAATGCAGAATAGATACCTAGTTTGATTTGGAAATTGTCTCTCTGTCTTTGTGTGTCCATTCTTTGTTGTCTCCCTGCTTTCAAATTTCGAGGACGAAATTTTCTTATGGAGGGGAATCTGTAACATCCCTGAAATTTTGTTAAGATAATTTGATAATTAATTTAATCTTTGAAAGTTAAATTGTGAGTTTAATTATGAATTAATTAGAAGATTTCTAGAATAAGTAAAAATTTTAGATTAAAAATAGATTTTGATTTGGAATTTAAGAATTAAGTATTTATAAATAAAAAATTAGATTTAAAAATAAATGGGTTGAAGATAAAATAGAATTAAAAGCTTTAAATCAATAAAAAGTTTGGTTTCTAAATTTTTAAATATATTGATATTTGAAAACTGTAATTTAAGAATTAATGTAATCATTTTCAAAAAGTTATTTTTAAGACAAATTCTTTCATATAGATAAATATGATTATTGTTAGTATGTAATCAAGATTTGTAAATCATTCTGTTCTTTTAAAAAAAACAAAAGTTGTGCAAATAAAAATAATATATAATTGTATGAATGGAAAATAAATATGAATATATTTATGTACTAAACTAAATTAAGTTTAAATATAAAATGTATTACATAAACATTGTAAATATAAAGATTAAATAATTTATAAAAGTATGGTTTTAAACTATAAATTTGAAATTAATTTGAATAAAGGACTTAAACAAAAATTGATGGTATTTGACATTTGTAAAATTTAAGCAATATGAAATAACAAGCGTTAGTTGTAATCATACAAGTGGCAAAAACAAAAGAAAAAAAATGAACAAAGAAATAAACAGGCTTATACAATTCATCCTCTTTTCCGATTTCTTTTCCATCTTCAAACTGAGAATTAAAAACCAGGATCATCTCTATATTCAAACCAAATAAATTTGTTCAAAAACAAATAAAATAGATTTAAGAAAAAATCAGAGCAAATCAAACTAAAATCTGGAAACCCTTTGCAAAGCAAAATCTGTTTCAACCTGGAATCAAAGTCAGAGATGAAGATCAAAAGGAATCAATTCAAACTCAAAGTATTTCAAAGATTAACAATCAAGTTGCTGTTTCAAAATCTAGAGGCTAAGAAAAGAATTAAAAACATACAAGTTCAACCTGGATTCAAGTTTTCAATCTGAAAAAGGTGGACTCAAACTCAACATCAAAAACAAATACAGATTCCAAAGAAACATGAGAAGAAAATGAATCAAACAACAAGTTCTCAAATCAAAGAAATTGAACCAGAAAACAATCTGCAACCTATGGATAAAATCAACAAAATCAGAGTTCCATATTTTCAAAATCAAATTACATTTGCTAGGATTCAAAAGTATTTCCTGTCTCTGCTTTCAAACATCAAGCCCAGGTGAGCAAACTTACTTATCTTTATTTTATGTTTTGATGTTTGTGATTGATAATGTATGGGACGTTGCCTAGCTGTTGAATAAACTTGCATGTTGTGTGTGTGTGTGTGTAGGCGAGCTAAATCATGTGTATACAGGCATGTATGCCTGTTCTTATGGTTACAGGCTTGAAAATTTGTTTCAAAAATTCACAACTCACAATCTGTATGAATTTGAGTTACGGTTATTCAACAAAAGATGATTTAAATAGGACAATATCCATGTTAAAACCAAATCCAGGCTTTTATATTATGAATTTACTTCAAGATTGAGGAAAACAGTGAAATTTTAAACTACATCGAAAATCTTGACTTGAGTAATTCGTTGTTTCAAGTACATTAATTGATTTGTTATCAAAATTTATGAATTTTAAGATTATAATCATGATTTTTAAGCTCGAATTTCAAGCGAAATTGCGAGTTGAACAGAAAACATAGATTTAGTACGAGGAGGGAATGAGCTTCGATACTTATGTCGAAGGTAACTCGAGTGTTGTAGATTATCGAAAAAATAATCAACGAATTTATTATAAATCAGGATGGTCTTATGAGATTAATTTAGTGTTCTAGCCCATGTTTTAGTTAGGATCGGTTTTTGAATCACTGTTAACTCGTCAACGCACCGTAGTCGATCGCACCAGCGGCGATTGGACCGGGGAAGGTAGGCGAAGCTTTGACCAAAGTGGCAGCGTTGTTGGTGGCTTGTGGTGGGCAAGCGAGCAGTTTTTCTGATGACGGGACGTTTTTCCAATATGGGATCAATGGAGAATTTTCGAGTTGGTCATCATTACTAATTCCTTGGTTGTGTGGAGGCTTGAACAGATAATCAGCGATTTGTTGGAGGTGGCTGGGTCGGTCAGAGTTCATCTAAACCCTGGTGCACGAGCATCCTGTGTGTGTCAGCGTTGATTTTGGGTTAGGTTCGTTGCGTCGAAGATCGTCTCGGGTAAATGGAATTATGCCTCGAGTTCGTTTAGGGGAGATTCGAGTGCGTTACAAACAGTCTTGAAATTTTAAAACTGAAAACAAGGTTTAAAATAAAAGGAGGGAAGAAGAAGTTAGCCTTAGGTCGAACTCGAGAAATTTGAGAAGACGCTCGGGGATTTCAAGCATCTGCACGGGTTCGTGGGTTTCACGTGAGCGTTCAAACAGGTTTCAAAAAAATCAAATTAAGTTTCAGCATTTTCTGGATTAATTATTTTTTAACATAATGAATGTTAGGTTAGAATTAGTTTAAGGATTAAAAATAAATTTTATTTTAACCTAATGAAGATTAAGGTATTTTTATTTTATACCAATTATTTTAATTCTTAAGTTATTTACATAAGTTTAAATAATGAAACTAAATAGTTGGATTGATTTTAATTTCTATCTAGCCTTTGGGTCTTAAAATAATTTACGATAAGTTAGTTTTGAAGATTATTTTCAAAACCAGTTTTCAAAGGTTGGAAACTTTAAAGATAAATTGTTTTTATCTTTTAATTTATCAAGATCTAGAATTTATTTATAATCAAGTGATAAATTAAAGGACAATAAATTAATACGATTAATTAATTAAAGTAAATAATTCGAGAATAATAAATTAAAGGCTAATTAATTAAGGTAATAAGGGATGAAAAATAAATGATCAGAGGATAATTTATCAAGGTAATTAATTACTTAATCAAAAGTAATTAACAAATGATTTAAGTTAAGTAACCAAGTGATTAAGATTAATTATTAATTAAGGATAATCATTTATTAATTAATAATAATTAATTAAAATAATGATCAAGTATGGGGTTAATTAATTAATTAAAGATAATTAATTAAAAGATAATTAGAGGCTAATTGTTTAAAATAAAGAGTTAATTATCTAATGATTAAAGATTGATTAATTTATAAATAAATTTTGATTTAAATTAATTAGTAAAGGTTAATTAATTCATCAGTTGAGGTTGATTAATTAATAGTTAAAGGATCAATTAATTTATAAATTGAGGTTAATTAACAAATAATCAAAGAATAATTAATTAACACAAACTGTACTTAATTAATGTTAATCAACCAGAATTAGTGGTTTTAATTAATCAAATGGTCAATTAACCGTATTTATGGATGATTGTATTTTATTGAATGCTATGAATTATTTTGTCATCTCTACTGCGTAATGCTTTGTGATTTGAATTTAATTCAAGCTGTGATGAATGTAGTTTATTTATTTATAATGCATTTATATTATCTGCCTGCGATTCTGTGTATATGGATAAGCGTTATAGGATATACCGCTTATCGATATTGCTGTGATTGTATCTATAATGATTGATGATATTGCACAATTGTGTGTAAAACCCCTGGACTACACCATACACACACAAATATGGATTGTACGAGGTAATTGGTTAAGTCACAGATTTTTCAAATAATTTTTAAAATTGAATTTTTAAATTCAAATGATTTTGGACATGGATTAGGTTTAAAGTGAAAAGCTTTTGGAAAGGAATTTCAAAGATAAAATTTATTTTTGAATTACTTGATTTAGTTTTGAAATTTGATTTAAAATTTAAATTCAAAATTTGAAATTGAATTCTATGTTGAGAATTTATGATGTAAAAAGGTTATACAAGCTATAAATGTGTTTATATGGGTTTTTAAACCATTTTAAAAGTATGGTTTTTGAGAATTTGAATTTAACCCAAGTTTATATTTGAAAGGCCTTAACTCATGCAAATATAATCGGGTTTTCTGAAACGGAAACAAGTGATTTCAAATAATAATAGCTTTTATATAAGGAAAGATTTTCCAAATTATGATGAAAAGATTTCAAGTTTGAAATAGAATGGTTTTGAAAGCTATAAATTGAATCTTTGTTTTAAAGATTGGATGAGTTAATCCAATTTGAAAGGGAAATCGTTTTGAAAGGCTATGAGTGAATCTTTGTTAAAGATTGGTGAAGTTTGTTTTCAAATTAAAAAGGGATCTGAAAAGCGTATCTTTTGTTTAAAGGATTTGAATTGAAAAGATATTAATGAATCTTTGTGAAAGATTGGTAAACTTTATGAACTTTGTAAAGTGAATCTTTTGTTCAAAAAGATTTGTAAATGGTAATTTATTTAACCATTTGAAAGAAAAGTTTTGGATAATAAGTTGTGACTTAACTGAGATCCCATATCCATATGTTTTTAAATATTGCGCTCATTATTCGATTTAGCCGAGAGAGGACCTTTGTGTCGTATAACCCATTCCGAATAGTGATACGACGTTATGGATAGCAATTGAAGACTGGTGGTGAAGACCAGATATTTTCAAAAACGAAAGGATTTCTTGTCGAATGTCTCTACATCGGCCGATCCCTGATATAGAGATTTGAGCACCCTTTGTGATGGGAAGTCCGGACGTGATTAGGAATTATCCATATTTGCAAGGACTTCTTTGGAACTGCCTTCGGTTCCATTCGATCCCGAAACGGACTTGTATGGATGTGTGTCTGACGTTACACTTTGAGATGTAAAGCTGGTTTCTATCAAATACATTTCTGTTTGGTGGCGGAGATTTATTCTCTTAGCTTAACACCCTTCTCTCAGACGTACGAGCTCAGAGGTTATGTAGTTGATGGTTACTAGTGATACATTCCCAATTTGGTAATGTGGCATACGAAGTGTTGCTGATCGTTTGTTGATCAAAGCATGGCTTTTGTGAAAAGCGTAGCTTTGTGGACGAGACTTCGTCGAACCTCACACCCCGGAATGGTCGAAACAGGAAGAATGCAGCAAGGTTATAGGGAGTAGCGCCCCTTAGGGTATGTGCATTTCCTTCTGAATAGAAGTGGTATCATAGTATGGAGCCAGATACTTAACTTATTTGGATATCGCAAATATATATTACTTTGTGATTGTTGTTGTTGGGGCCCCACATAAAGGTTGTTTACAACCGGGGGATGGCATACTCGTGTCAGTAGTTACCTATTTTTGCAGAGGTAACCCGGCTTTATGTTGGCAGAGATATGGTTAGGTTCTTGGGACGTCCCTCTAGAGTACCCATGTGGCAATAGGAAGTTCCTTAGGCTGACCATTTGTTGGAAATCCAATCATCCAATACGCGCCTTGTACTGTTTTAGTTGTATTACCTGCCATCTACTTATGGTGGCACCCCACTGTTTAGATGGTAGCTATAGTAGGCATAGTTCGGAATGTCTGTGCTGGCTAAGATTAATATTATACTTTCGAAATGTTTTCCACTGTGCACCAATAATAATATCAAAATGGTTTTCGCGTATCAAGCATTTTTGACTATCATAAGGAGAAATCTCCTCCAATTCTGTGTTTGCATGGCGTGTGTGGCGGGAGGCCTTATGGTAGTTTCATTTTCCAAAAGCATTGCGGATTTCAATGTTTTAAAACTCTTTGTTGTTTGTTTTAAAGATAAACTATTTCTATTTGCTCATACTAGTCCCATGACTGACCCGGAGTTTATTGTTTCCTTCCTAAACTCTAGATGCCCACAATTTTCCACGCGGGTAGTCTAGAGTTGGGGTTTTCAGATAGTAGATATAGATATCGATTGGGTAGCTTTTAGCTTTCTCTTCGGTATTCTTTGGAGATCTTGGATATTGGAGTCTTTGGATTCACGGACGAGACTTGCTTAGCTTGGTGCAACTTGATGGTGGTTCGAGCTATCTATGGAGATTGCTGATATTGGTGTTTCTTGTAGAGTTTCTAGCTCTAGTTGTCTTCTGCTGCTAGTTCATTGGGTTTTCTGGTGTAGCAATTCTTGTATCTCTGATATTGATATCATTGTTGTATATTTGGATATTGCATCATTGGAGTTGTATATGATATTCATTTCTTTCTTCCGCTGTGTTGTTATACTTGATGTGTTATAAGCTCCGGCACGATTCGAATTTCAACGTTTGGATCTACGGCATTCAGGTACAAGTAGAGTACGAATGTCAATTTTCGAACGCTGGAATTTGGACCGCGACATATATTCATAACAATAGAGGAATTAGACAAAGAGATCCCCTTTCTCCTTATCTATTCACTATTGTGATGGAATATTTCACCATTCTAATTGATTCTGAACAAAGCATGGGGAATATAAAAGTCATAAATAGAATCAAACCATCTATTACTCATCTTTTATATGTTGATGATTTGCTTCTATTTGTCAATGCAGATACTAATAATGCTAACTCTATTGCTCACATCTTTAAAAAGCTAGAATTATTTGCTGGACTAAATGTTAATGAATGCAAAAGTAAAGTCTATTTCAGCAAATTATGCAAATGCAAGAAAGAAATTTTAAACATTCTTAAACATTCCCAATTTTAATGAAGGAAATTTGCCAGTCAAGTATTTAGGCCGCCTTTGAGTATAAATCAACTAAATGATAAGGACTGCTCAAGGTTATATGAGATTATTAAAAGTAAGCTTGAAGGATGGTCTAGCAAATTATTATCTCTAGCTGGCAGACTAGAACTCACCCATACTGTCATCACTGCAAATTTTTTATATTGGATTTAAGCTTATAATATACCAGCCAAGGCATTTGCAAAATTGAAAAAATGTGTGCTAATTTTATTTTGCTAGCAAACATTATAAAATTACTTGGGATAAAGTATGCACGACTAAAAATGCTGGTGGTTTAGGAATTAGAAGCATTAGAGACATGAGAGAAGCAGCAAAATACAAGTTATTTCGGAAATTTTTAGATGGTAAATCTCTCTGGGCTAGATGGATGAGGGATACAAAAACTTCTGGACTACTAAAGCTGGAAATTATCATTCTTATACTTCGAAAACTATTTTATGCTGTAGGGAGAATGATAAAAAGCTTATAGAAAGAAAGTTTAAGGATGGCAGTTTCTATTAGTTTATGGTTTGACCCCCAGATATTCGGAAAATCTCTTGTTGATCTGCTTGGTTGGGATAACTTATTTTTACTTGGTGGTGCTAATGATAAAGTTTAAAGCATTATTTATAATCAGAACCGGAATGTAAACACACATCAACTGCTAATATATTCAGAACTGCTATTGGAAAAGTTACAATTGATAGTAATCTTCAAAGAAACACTTGGATTTGGAAGCTTTGTTCAAAAGATGCTTTCTCTTTTAAAAAAGTGTGGAATTTTGTGAAAGGTGAAGAAACTGAAGTTTATTGGAGTAAATTCATTTGGTGCAAATCAAATTGCCCAAAAATGTCTTATTGTTCTTATTTTGCCATACTCAATAGAATTTCCATATTAGAAAGATGTGCAAAATGGAATAAGAATGCTGATAAAAAAATTTCTTTTATGTGAAAATGGAGTGGAAAATGCAGACCATCTCTTCTTTGATTGTGCATTTTCAAAGCATATTTGGTTTATTGCAAAAAATGCTTTGAGTTTTAATCAGCATCGACCAATACAAAGCATAAGTGAAAGCATCCAATATATTCAGCACAACTTCAAACCCAAGTCAACAGAGTTTAAAAGAGCTTCAGTTATGCTAATTACTGTCATTTATCATATCTTGAAAGAAAGAAACCAAAACTTCATCACAAAAAGGAGAATGGCAGCATCCAAATTTGGAACGATATATTCTCAGGCTTTTAAATTCTTAGTAGAAAAGCTAGCAAACAGAATGATCACAAGGATACTGATATCTTTACGGCAAATAATATTAATGACTATGAGAATAGAGTAGAAGACTTCTTACTTAGTGAGAAATACACTACATATATCCCCTTGTAGAAGTCATAAAGATTGTCAATGTCACCTACATGCTACTGACAAGGTTAATATCTCGCTTAGGCAAGACAGTATCCACCTAGCAATCTTCCTGGAGGCGACCATTCTAAAGCTGTAAAGGCTATCACCTGCAAGGGAAGTAAACATGAAAATTTTAATAATAATCCTAACCTAGTTCATATTACGAATAGTAATCGTCGATTATTACCTGATGCAGGTCTGAAGAATTACCTCGCATCCAGCAGTATTTCAAAGGAGATAGTGATGCTGTCTATTGAAGATTACAAGCAAATGAAAGTTAAAGTCAGCAAAAAGGAATGCTTGTTCTACAAAAGCTTGTTAAATAACAAGGTTTATCACTTATCTTACTGGAATAAAGAAGAAAGCAGCAAATCATCCGCAAATCTTTCACAAAATTGCAACAAATTCACTATCCATCACTATTCTATAGAGAATCTATAGAATAGCAATGAATCGGGGAAAGGGGCGAAAGCACAATTAACTATTTGCAGTTATCCAGTGGAGGACCACATCGATCTGAAGAATAATAATGAGTTTTGGATGGGGGAGCAGAGTAAGCTCAACAACTCGTGTATCTCGAACAACAAAGATATCAACATTGAGGAAGCAAATACAAATCTTACTGTTTCGAGACCTATAAGCATGGAACTCAAGCTTTCAGATTTGCGTCGCATGGATAAGAAGGATTTGAGACTTCCTTGAGACTTAGAGATGCGATTTTCTTTTCTTCCATTTTTGATTTTTTCAATTTCTCCGTAGCTTGATCGAGGCGCAATATTAACCCTAAATTGTTAAGGGTTTGTGAGTTGTACTGATATTGTATCCGGGTATTATTACCCGATCTTACTACTTTTGGGCCGGGCCCTTATTTACCTCTTTCAAAAAAATAGTACCGTAGAACTTCAACCCATCCGTATACAAATCAATTTATATTCTAAATCATGTATAATATAAAGGCAGCTTGGAGCCAGGCTAAATGAAACCCGAAACCACTCTTTTAACAACCAGGCTGGACCGTCGATAAAACATGATTAACCACAGGCCGTTGATCTCTACGGCCCGGACAAGCTTCAAACCTCGTAGATCTTCAAACCACAATTGAACCGCCCAGCCATGAAAAAACCTTCATTTCAGACCGCAACAAATCGCCGGCTTGAGAAAAACAGTCGCAGCAACTTCATGTCTAATTTACCCCAAATATCTCAAACCCTAGATTCTAAATCAACAGCAGCCACAACTCCTTCGCAAAAGCCACTATGAACTCCACCGCTGAAAACTATTTTTCAGCTGCACCTACAAGCTACGAGTATAGTATTTCATTCGTTTTATTTATATTACTAATTAATTCTTTCCCAGTGAAGCCATAAATTTGTCTTATTATTGCCTATGTTGATGGTAAGATGTAGAAGCAGGAGTTGACATTGTAGCATTAATGTTTGAGTTACTGCTAGGATTAATAGATTGAGCAGATGGACATTGATTATTGATGCCCTACAATCTAATATTATTACTGCATAAACATTTAATTATTCATAGTAAAAGAATCGTATGCTGTTAAGCATATAAATGATATTTCATTTATACAGCAATCTACAAAAAAGTTTAAAGAAAATGATGGTTCAACTAATCGGACCATTCGAACCTTGAATCGTAGGTCATCACGGTTTGATCTATGGTCCGGTTTCAAAAACTATGCCCGAAACAGAACCATCTGCATGCCTACAACTAGACTCTGCTACTTTATCTCCATATAGCAGTTTTATATCCTGCAACTCGATACCTGTGCACAGATTACTTGAATTGCAATAAAAATTGACTGCAACCTGCGTTGCTGATGATCCTTGAATGTTTTTGTGTGTCACTTCACTAATCTTCAACCCTGAATTCAATACAAAACACGAATTTAGGTAATATTAATATACAATCACTCGTACATTAATTTTTTGTTAGGAAAGAAATGTATTGGTCAAATACCTGATCAGGACAACCTTTGTCATCAGGACAGTAGTTTTGATCAATAATGACAGGATTCTAAACCCAGTACTCGGGCGACCCCATGTCTTGATTCTCAGACCATTTTCACTTCCTGTAATGACTGCTGATTTTACCATCACATTTTGCGCTCGTTCCTCCTCCCTCTCTTTTCCTAGACTCCCGATACTACATTTATTTATGTCGTCAAATTAAGTATCAAAGTTTTATTTTTTTGTATATGATGCACTGGTTGCAACTGATTTGTTTAATCCAAAGATTTTTCGTGCCTGCTCCAATTGAGATGCAATCGTCGCCTGTTTTGATTTGAGTTCCACTGACAGTTACATATGTGGACATTTGAACATGCACACCATCCGTGTTTGGACTCTTTCCAAATGCCGAAATTTTCACATTTTGAACTGTCACCCATCACATCCGTCAATCACAATGTGGTATAATTCACTGTTGATCGATGTCAATTCACTGATCATTGTGTTCTTCGAATTCATGAATGCGATTGACTGCAAAATTGGGATGTTTTAGATATAATTACATGATACATCATGTATAAATAGGATATGCAGGCTTCCAGATTTGGGGATCTAGTTTAACAATGTATCTACTAAACATGTTAATTATGTTAAATTTGGATGATTCAAATGTTTGTTAAAGAGGAAAGAAATTGATTAATTGATTCATTCAAATCAATTAATTTGGCTGGTATATGAAAGGATATTTTAAAGGAAACTAATTAATTAGTCAACCAATTAATTAGTCAAAGAATCTGTGATATGAAGAAAGAAAAGATTGCTGATGGAGATTGATTCAAACAAGGAAAATTATGAAAACAAAGATTATAATTATCCATTTACATAGAAATCAAATCATGGATATTCGGAAAGGTTTCAAACATAATCTATAAATTAATTTTCTTAATCTCTAAGTAACTCCTTCATTAAGTCTATTTAAATGAAGGAAGTACATCTTCTTATAAGCAAGCAAGTGTGTGAGAGTATCCACCATTATTCTTCCCTCTCTTTTGTACTCTTTTCTTTAGTGAAATAAAAGAAGTTGTTGGGTCTCCGTGGAACTAGGATATTCATATCCGAACCACATTAAATCTTCTGTGTCTCTTATTTCTGTTATTATTTCTATGAGACCTCATAATTGATTTTTTAAGTTCCATTGGTATCTAAATAGAAAATACTAGATTCTGATCAAATAAATCGCTTCCGCTCAAATTAAAACAAATTCCACTACAGTTTGGTATCAGAGCTAGTGTTATTGTTCCTATTTGGATATTAATGGCTACTTCTTGTAAGTTTGTTGGTAGATCTGGTGCCAATTATGGAGTAACACGTTTTGATGAAAAAAGAGATTTTGGTACTTGAAGATGAAGATGGAGGCAATATTAAAGAAGGAGAAGACTTATAAGGTTATTTCTGCGCTTGAGAAATTGAAAGGTATTGATGTAGCTGATTTGGAAGAGATGGAAGATGAAGCTCTCACAATAATTTAGTTGAGCCTTTCAGATGAATTTCTTAGAGAAATCTCTCAGAAGAAGATGGCGAAGGAACTATGGGATACAGTATCGGATGCATATCAAGACAAGTCTCTCACTAATCGAATTATTCTTCAGCAAAAACTCTATTCGTTCAAGATAAAGCCTGGAGCTGATCTCTAGAGCATGTAGATGCTTTTACGACTTTAATTATGAACCTGAAGGCAGCGGAAGTTGATATTACCGATGAGGCTCAAGCTGTGATCCTTTTATGTTTCTTGCCTAAGGAGTATACTGCTTTTGTTAATTCCATGATTTACGGCCGTAGTAAAATTAACCTTTCTGATGTAAAGGCTGGTCTTTATAATGAAGTATTAAGAGTTAGATTGGCGAGCACTAGCTTGGATAGTGATACCGAAGGCTTATCTATTCAGAGAGGTAGAGGCCAAAGCAGGTCGAAGAAAGGTGGAGGACGGAATTCTTCACGGTCTCAGTCTAGAGGGCCTAAGAATTTGACTTGTCATTATTGTAAGAAACTATGGCACTTCATAGCACAATGTCCCAAGCTTGAAGGTAGAAGAAAAGATCTAAAGGAAGCCTTAGCTTCTATAGCAGAGAAATCAGATATAGAATGTGACACCGATGTATTTACAACTTCTGGCTCTTTTGGGAAGAGCAACTTATGGCTGATTGATTCTGGCGCATCCTATCATATGACACCTGATAGGAACTGCTTTTTCACTTACCGTGAAATTGATGGAGGAGAAATTCTGATGGGTAATGATGGTTCTTGCCGTATGGTTGGTGTTTGTAGCATGATGATTTCGATATTTGATGGTATTATTCGTACGATCACCGATGTAAGATACGTACCTGATTGAGGAGGAGCTTGATTTTTGTTGGGGCATTCAGTAGACATGGCTTGATGATTATAGTGGAAGGAGAGAAAATGAAGACATCGAAGGGTTCCATGATTGTTATGAGAGGTGTGTGGGCATCAAATCTTTATCTATTAAAGGGCATTACTGTAATTGGTGAATCAGCTTTTGTTGTATCAATTGATTCAGATTCTTCCAGATTATGGCACTTACGGATGGGTCACATCGGTGAGCGTAGCATGGATGAGTTGAGAAAACGAGGATCGATTGATGGAGTTCATCATTGAAAACTTGGTTTTTATGAAGAGGGTGTTCTTGGAAAGCAGACGAAGATTTCTTTTGGTATAGAAGAGCATAAAGCAAAAGCTATCTTGGAGTATGTTCATACAAATGTCTGGGGTCCCTCCCCTTGTTAGTCTTTAGGTGGAGCCAGATATTTCGTTTCATTTATAGACGATTTCTCTCGTAAAGTATGGGCATACTTTCTTCAGTCAAAGCGAAACCTTTGCCAAGTTTCGAAAATGGAAATCTATTGTTGTGAAGTAGTCAGGGAAGAAACTGAAAGTTCTCCGTTAAGATAATGGCGGTGAATTTGTATCACATGAATTCATTGATTATTGTGAGTCTGAAGGCATTAAGAGGCATTACTCTACACCAGGCGACCCCCAGTCTAATGGAGTTGCAGAAAGGATGAATTGAACATTATTGGAGAGAACAAGATGCCTAAGACTGACTGCTAAATTGAAGAAGGGATTTTGGGCTGAAGCTTTATCTATGACGGCTTTCCTCATCAACCACACACCTTCCACTGCCATAGATATGAAGATCCCTGAAGAAGTATGGAGAGGAGAGTCTGTTAGCTATTCATTTCTCAGAGTGCTTGGTTACCTAGCTTATATGCATGAGAGCAAAGGGAAGCAAGAACCTAGAGCTCATAAGTGTATTTTTTCTAGGTTATAGGAGAGGAGTGAAGGGGTATAGGTTGTGGTGTCCTATTAGCAAGAAGATCGTTATGAGCATACATATGAATTTGGATGAGAAGGCTATGTTGAAGGTGGAGCCTTCCTCATCGGATGACTATGAGAGGACATGTGAAGAATATCAGACACAAAGCAAGTCATCTGTTGATTCTTTCCATAGACGTTCAAATGGTGTTCCTGATGACACCGTATTTGATGAGGATAGTATCGATGTTGGTACAGAGGATCAAACTCAAGGTGGAGCTCATTCAGAACCTAAGCCTGTCAGACAAAGAAGAAAGCCTAAGTGGCTTGATGAGTTTGTTGGATTGAGCATCGAAGATATTAACTTCGATGGTATAGCAACATATGCTTTGAATGTTGTCCATAATAAGCCCTATGGTTATAGAGAAGCTATCGCATCAGTTAACAGTTCCAGTTGGTTAGTTTCTATGGAGGAGGAGATTGAATCATTGCAGAGAAATCATACTTGGGATTTGGTGCCCCTTCCCACCGACAAGAGAGCTATTAAATGCAAATGGATCTATAGAGTGAAATACGATGAAAATGGTAATCTCAGATACGAGGCAAGATTAGTCGTAAAGGGGTATGTTCAGAAGAAGGGGGTATAGTATCATGATATCTTTACTCCAGTGGTTAGGCATACTTCTATTCGTATTTTTTTGGCATTAGTTGCTCATTATGATATGGAATTAGAGCAACTAGATGTCAAAGCTGCATTCTTGCATGGTGATTTGGATGAGGATATTTATTTAAAGCAGCCGAAAGGGTTCATAGATAGTAGCAGACCAGACTATGTTTGCAAACTCAACAAATCTCTGTATGGATTGAAGCAGTCTCCTAGTGTAACATCGCTGAAATTTTAGTAAAGATAATTTGATAACTAATATAAAATTTTGAAATTAAGTTGTGAATTTAATTATGAAATAATTAGAAAATTTTTAGAATAAATAAAATATATGGATTATAAATAGAATTTGAAAGTTTAAAGATTTATAAAAGATATGTTCTGTTATTTATTTATATGTATAAATTTAGTTTAAATTAAATCTTGGGATTAAAATTCAAAATTAAAAATCTTATAAATATTTTGGGTTTGAAAACAATATATTTTCAATTAATAAAGATTTGTTTTCCAAATTATATTAAATAAATATTTTTATTTGAAGTACAATGACATATATATGTAAATATAAAATAGATAAACATGTTTCATAAATTTAAATAAAAAATAAAAAAAATTGTTACATCAATATAAATAAAGTAAGATTTAAAAACATGATTTGTAAATTAAAATGAAGTAAGGGATTTAAACACCAACATGCAAATTTTAATAAATGTAAACATTTTATAATGTGAGAAGACATTATCATTGTATTTACAAGTGTTAAACTAAATCAAAAAATTTGCAAAAGCTATTTAAAAAGTTATGTAAAATAAAAATTATATTAAATTAAGACAAGGTTTAAAAACGAAATTTGTAAATAAATTTTAAATTAACTAAAAGGATTTAACATAAAATAATTGTTTATATATTTAGCAATGTATTCAAACTAAGGGTTTAAAACTAAATATATAAATTTATTTAATGTTAAGGAGTTAAAACATAATATTGCTTATAATAACAAGTGTAAGCATTTTTTTTAAAAAGAAGTTTACAAGTGTTCATATTTACAAACAAATGTTAGATTTGTAAAGACAAGTGGCACATGCATGTTTATTATAAACTAAAAATTTAATTAAAATATATTAAAAGGGAAGACAATTTCAGTTCATCTCATTTCAAAACTTGTAAACCAGAAACCTGAACCTGAAACTTCAACTTGAAACAAGATCAAAGAAAACAAACCACAATTGGAAACAGAAGATTAAAAACCTGCAAAATAAATTCTGAAACAAAAGAAGCTGAAACAAACTTCAACCTGGTGATGAAAACAAACCATGAAGTCATCAAAACCAAATTCAAAAGCTTAAACCTGGATTCAGAGTTTTCAACCTGGAATTTAAAGCAACTAAGCCTGAGATCAAATCAAATCTGATCAATGTCCTCTGCCTTCATTAATAATGTGAGCAAACCCTTCAATCTTTGATTTATTTCTCTGATGCTTGTGAATAACACTACTTTAAAACAATTTGAATTGAAAAGTATAAAAATTTGTTGCACCTATATGTCTGTAAATATGTAAGTTTGCATCTATATCTATATGTGGATTCTTTGTGATGGAGTTTGTGTGCAGACTGATATTTGAATATGTCTCTGTTTTAAGTTCATAAACAAACATTTTTTTTTGATTAAAAATTCTTTTTCTCTCAATCTACTTATAGTGTGGACTTAGAATCAAAATGAAAACTGGTTGTTATAGTATAAACTTGAGATAAAAAATTTTATAAGTTAAAACAATGTTTAACTTTCTCTGGAAAGCAAGACAACACAGCTAACTGCAAATAAACAAGAAATTCGAACTGCATAATTCATGAATTCAGGTGTATAAATGGGATTATTATACTTTAATATGATTTTTAAAGCAAGATTTATAATTTTTAGATCAAAAATTCAAGAGCAGTTTTAGTTTGTTCGAACTACTTTGTTTTGATGAATTAGTATGATCTCATCATTGAGGGACCTCGGGGATTCGTGTGAAGGTAGAGGGGAGTACTGTGTGCCGGAGAAAAATGGGGGGAATGGCTCCAGTTCGACGTGGAAGCGGCGGCGAGGTTTTGAAAATTTTTAACCTAGTTTTAGCAAGATCGGGTAGTTCGATTCGTTCTTCGCCTGTGATTGATCGAGTGTCGCGTGCTTTTGGGGGATGGAAGCAGGTGAGTTGACGAGGCCGTGACCAGAATTTCAGCACCTCCGGTGGTTGAGGCGTCGAGAATGATGCGTTGACAGGCTTGGTGGTATTTCCTATTACCTGTTCCAGGTTTGGTCATGGGGTTCGAATTTGATCGCAAGTGTGTTGTTACGATCTGATGATCTAATGGGAGGTGATGGTGATCGATGACTAGTTCAGATCATCATGATAGATCGAAGATGGGTGGATGGCCGGTGCATGTGCACATTTCTGATGATGTTAATTTTGTTGGATTTAGTAGATGGGAGTACTCGAGTTTTTCTCCAGCAGTTCCGTGTGTTGCCCGAAGCAGCAAGGGGTTTGACTCGAAGCAACTTAAGTTGGCCTCGGGTATACTTAGATCTGTTACAGGCTTTCTTAAAACCTGTCGGTTTAATTTTAAAACTGTTTTCAAAATTTAAAATGCATTTTAAATAAAGTTTAAATCATGTTTAAGTTAGATTCATATGGTTCTTTGAATCTTTAAGTTTTAAAAGGAAATTTGGATTTTTAAATCAAAGTTTTAAATGTAAATTTAGAAATGACCGTTTCCAAACATATTTAGAAGTGATAATTAAATTGTAAATAAAAATGAGTCTACCTTAAGTAATAATGATTTATATACATTAATTATTAAGTAAATGAGAATGGAATAATTAATGTTTTGTGTTAATTACCTTTGTAATTTTAAGTTTAAATTTAATTAAAGTTAAGTTAATTTAATTAAGGAATAATTAAATTGTAATTAAGAATTCATTAAGTTACAGTTGAAACTTAATTAATTCAAAAATTAAGATTAATTAATGAGTTCTTAATGGTTAATCAATTGATAATCAATAATGATTAATATAAGAAAATTTCTTTAGCAAAGTAATTAAAGAATTGTTAATAGTTAATGAAGGTCATTAACTAAGATTATTTAATAAATTAATCAATGTGATTAATTTTAACAATTAATTAGATTAATTAATTAATGATAATCATTTATGAAATTGTGTAAATATAATTACCTCAGGGAAGAAATTAGGAAATTAATTGCTCATTGTAATTCATTAAAACTAATTAATTAAGGATATATTATTCATTATGAGTTAATTAATGATTAATTAAAGGATAATTTATTAAATGTTTTGTAATTAATTGATTATTAATTTACCATGACTAGCAAATTTATTCATAGAAATTTATCTGATTTAAATAAATCAGATAATTTAATTAATCCTACTTATGGACGTTTGGATTATATTGGGTGTCGAATTGTTTGATATCCCTGATATGTAATGCTTTATAATATATCCTGATTTTTGTCGTGATCTGTAATTTATTTATCTGGGATGAATGTAATTAATTATCTGTGATATATATATATATATATCTGTGTATGAGAGATAAGCGTTATAGCTTATACCGCTTATCAACCATATTTCTATATTTGAATCTGTGATGATTGAACGATGTTGCACTATTGTGTGTAAAACCCCTGGACTACACCCTACACACAAATATGGATTTCACGAGGAAATTGGTTAAGTCACAGATTTTTACCAATTTTAAAGATTGAATTCTTGAATCCAAAATAGTTTTGGAATTTGAATCGTAAGCTTTTGAAATAGTTTTCAAAAAATAAAATAAAAGTTATTTTAAATAACCTAATAAAACTTGAAATTTAAATAATTGATTCAAATTTGAATTCAATATTTGAAATTGAATTCAATAATTTGGAAATTTTGATCTAAAAGATTTTACAAGTTATAAAGATGTTTATATGGGTTTTTCACCGTTTAAAAGTATGGTTTGGGAAATTTAAATTTAAATCCAAGTTTTATACTTGAATGGTTTTAACTGATGTAATTGTAATCAGTTTTTTCCCAAAAACGAAGCCTATTTGTTTTTCAAATAATAATAGTTTTCATTTAAAGAAAGGATTTCCAAATTATGTTGAAAGGTTTTAAGTTTGAAATGGAATTAAAATGTTTTGAAAGGCTATGAATGAATCTTTGGAAACGAATTTTGAAAGCTATTAGTTAAATCTTGATTTAAAGATTTAATGAGTTAATCCAATTGAAATGGAAATTATTTTGAAATCCATGAATGGATCTATGTGAACAGGGTGAACTTTGTGAATTAAATCTTTTGTTTAAAAGATGTAAATGTGGAAATTGTTTCAAACCATTGAAGGGTTTTGAAATGAATCTTTTTGTTTAAAAGATTTGTAAACGGTAAATTTGTTTAACCATTTGAAAGAAAAGTTTTGGATAATAAGTTATGACTTAACTGAGATCCCATATCCATATGTTTTTAAATATTGCGCTCAATATTCGGTTTAGCTGGAAGAGGACTTTATGTCATATAACCCATTCCGAATAGTGATACGATGTTATGGATAGCAATTGAAGACCGGTGGTAAAGACCGGAAATTTTCGAAAACGGAAGGGTTTCTTGTCGAATGTCTCTGCATCGGCTGATTCCCGGCATAGAGAATTGAGCACCTCTTGTGATGGGAAGTCCGAACATGATTAGAAAATAATTGAATTGCAAGGGCTTCTTTTGAAGTGCCTTCGGTTCTGTTCGAACCCAGAACAGACTTGTATGGATGTGTGTCTGACGTTACACTTTGAGACGTAAAACCGGTTTCTACCAAATACATTTCTGTTTGGTGGCAGAGATTTATTCTCTTAGCTTAACGCCCTTCTCTGAGACGTACGAGCTCAGAGGTTATATAGTTGATGGTTACTAGTGATACATTCCTAATTTGGTAATGCGGCATACAAAGTGCTGCTAATCATTTGTTGATCAAAGCATGGCTTTTGTAAAAAGCGTAGCTTTGTGGACGAGACTTCGTCGAACTTCACAACCCGGAATGGTCGAAACAGGAAGAATGTGGCAAGATTATTTGGGGGTAGCACCCCCTGAGGGTATGTTCATTTCCTTCTGGATAGAGGTGGTATCATGGTATGGAGCCCAGATATTTAATCTATGTGGTTGCTGCAAATTTATTACTTTGTGGTTGTTGGTGAATCCCGAGATAAAGGTTAGTTACGACCGGGGGATGGCATACTCGTGTAGTAGTTACCTAGTTACAGAGGTAACCCTGTCTTGTGTTGGCAGAGATCCGGTTAGGTTCTCGGGGCGTCCCTCCAGAGGCGTACCCATGTGGCAATGAGAAGTTCCTTGGCCTGACCATTTGTTGGAAATCCAAAGAAACAATACGAGTCATTTACGATTGCAATTGTATAACCTGCCTCCTCAGGAGGTAGCTATAGCAGACATAATATAATGGTACCTATGCTGACTAAGATTAATATTATACTTTCGAAATGTTTTCCACTATGCACTAATAATAATAATATCAAAAGATTTCGCGTATCAAGCATGTTAGACTGTCATAAGGAGAACTCTCCCCCAAGTGTGCGATTTCACTGTGTATGTGCCGGGAGGCCTAATGGTAGTTTCATTTTCCAAAAAGCATTGCGGATTTCAATATTTTAAAATTTCTTTGTTGTTTGTTAAAGATAAACTGTTTTTGTTTGCTCATACCAGTCCCATGACTGACCTGGAGTTTATTGTTCCTTCCTAAACTCTGGGTGCCCACTATTTTTCACACGGGCAGTATACTATTGGGTTTTTCAGATAGTAGATATAGATATCGATTCGGTAGCTTTCAGCTTTCTCTTTGGTATTCATTGAAGATCTTGGATATTGGAGTCTTCGGATTCACGGACTGGACTTGCTTAGCTTTGTGCAACATGATGGTAGTTCGAGCTTGTGGTTTGGAGTTTTGGCTTTGGGCATTGGTTTGGAGTTGCAGTTTGATATTGGAGTTATCTCTTTTGCTATCTGTTCTCCGCTGTTGTTTATTGTATCTTTGATATTGATTTCACTATTATATATCATTCTGAATATTGTATCATTGGAGTTGTATATGATATTCATTTCTTTTTCTTCCGCTGTGTTGTTATACTTAATTGTGTTATAAGCTCCGGCACGATTTGAATTTCAATGTTGGGATATGCGACATTTAAGTACAGTGGAGTACGAATGTCGATTTTCAAATGCTAGAATTTGGATCGTGACACCTAAACTATGGTATAAGAGGTTTGATATGTTTATGCTTTCACAGGGATACTCCAGATGATTCAAAAACTAGTGTGTTTATTTCAGGAGATGTGATGGTGATATGATTTATTTGTTGTTATATGTCGATGATATACTGATTGCATCTCGGAGTATGGTCGTAAATAAGGAGTTAAAAGCGGAGCTTGGTAGAGAGTTTGACATGAAGGGTTTGGGAAAGACACAAAGAATATTGGGTATGAAGATAAGTAGGTATAGGAAGCGGAGAGAGTTAAGGCTCACTCAAGCGTAGTACATCGAGAAGGTCCTCGCTCGATTTGGAATGGAGAAATCCAAACCGGTTGGCACTCCATTAGTCTCTCATTTTAAGCTATCAAAAGACTTATCTCCCTCATCGAAAGAAGACAAGAGGTGTATGGCTAATATACCTTATTTTAGTGCTGTTGGTAGTCTTATGTATGCGATGGTGTGCACAAGACCAGATTTGGCCCATGCAGTGGGTGTTGTGAGTCGATATATGTCTAACCCAGGCAAAAAACATTGGCAAGCTATAAAGTGGATTCTTAGATATCTTCGAGGCACTTCTTCGGTGGGCTTGTTATATGGTGGAGTAGATGGTGACATCTTTCTTAGAGGATACTGTGATTCTGATTATGTTGAGGATAGAGATGTCAGGAAGTCGGTGTCGGGCTATATTTTTACACTTGGTATAGGCTCGATTTCATAGAGATCAAAGCTACAATCTATCGTAGCTTTTTCGACTACCGAAGCAGAGTTGATATAGATTGTAGAAGCAACAAAGGAAGGATTATACTTACTTCAGTTGTTGGATGGTCTTTCAATGGTGCAGCAGATAGTAGAGCTATTTTCAGATAGTCAGAGTGCGATACATCTTGTACAAAATCAAGGTTATAGTTCACGAACGAAGCACATTGATGTTAGAGGTTTCTTTCTTATGATTGAGGAAGAACGGAACAAGATCAAATTGTTGAAAGTGAGTACTTTGGATAATCCTTCAGATATGATGACTAAATCACTTCCAAAGGACAAGTTTGAGCATTGCTCAAACTTGATCAGTTTGATACCTGTTACTTGAGTGCCATGGAGTGTTAGACCCAACAACATCTATGTTGATTGCTTGATGATAAAGTGATGAAGAGAGATTTTTATATTTGAATCAAGGTAGAGTGTTAAATTTGGATGATTCAAATATTTGTTAGAGAGGAAAGAAATTGACTAATCGATTCATTCAAATAAATTAATTTGGCTGGTATATGGAAGGATATTTTAAAGGAACTAATTAATTAGTCGACCAATTAATTAGTCAAAGAATTTGATATATGAAGAAAGAAAAGATTGCTGATGGAGATTGATTCAAACAAGGAAAATTATGGAAACTAAGATTATCATTATCCATTTACGTAGAAATCAAATCATGGATATTCGGAAAGGTTTCAAACATAATATGTAAATTAATTTTCTTAATCTCTAAGTAACTCCTTCATTAAGTCTATTTAAATGAAGGAAGTTCATCTTCTTATGGGCAAGCAAGTGTGTGAGAGTATCCACCATTATTCTTCCCTCTCTTTTATACTCATTTCTTTAGTGAAATGAAAGAAGTTGTTGGGTCTCCGTGGACGTAGGATATTCATATCCGAACCATGTTAAATATTCTGTGTCTCTTGTTTCTGTTATTATTTTTATGAGACCTCGTAATTGATTTTTTAAGTTCCATTGGTATCTAAATAGGCAATACTAGATACTGATCAAATAAATCGCTTCCGCTCAAATTAAAACAAATTTCACTACAAATTACACCAATTAACTTTGAACCTTTAATTTGGATATTTGATTCAGTTATAAAGATTACCGCTTTTTAACCACAGTAGGCGATACAAGTACATATTTCAAGTTATAGGATGAGAGCTTACAGTTGCACCAAATGGGAAATTTTTACCGCTAGCCTTGCATGACCATAATGAAGCGCCGGGACCATCGATTACTCCTCCATAAATAGACACTCTGTCTACATGCTTAAACAATATCCAGTTTCCTTTCTTGCCAAATTCATAGTAATCAGAGGAAGAAACTAGTGTTCCATCTATTTTTACTGTGATCCTATTACTCTTGCATGGACCAGAGAATGTAACTGATTCGACTAAGAATGTTCCTACTGGCACATATATGGTTGAAGCATCGGTTGAGCCACATGCAATGTTCCATGCATCAAAAAATGATTTAGATGAATATGTTTTGCCATCAGATTTTCCACAAAATGCAGTAATGTCTATAACCGCTTCTATCGATGCTATAATAGTACATAAAATTAGCTAAAGAAAGCATTTTAATAGTGTATTTTGAGCCATGAGATTATGCATGTGTTTGGTGACACAAATGTACAAATTGGATGACTATGTATAGCAAAGTAGGTGCATGGGGAAAATTAACAAAAAATGATTAGAAAGCGATAGAGTTTTGAATTTGCACGTAGGGAACCTGTTTCATGTGCATAAGCTTATAAAATTGCGCATGTTTGGTTAACTTGTGTATGAAGAAATGGAGTTTGTCTATGTATTGACAGCTATATTTATAGGTAAAAATATTAATCTGTGCTATAATGTTCTCCATATGTGCTATGCATTTCATGTATATGTGATGATGGCATACGTATTGCAGTGAAAATTGAATAATCAAAATGCTAGCTCTATACATGATTTGCCATTTATTTAGGTTTTGTATATGTATGTGTGTATCTAAGTAGTTGACAAATAGGAAACAAATTCTTCAGAGTTTTCAATTTACCTCTAACTAAAGGATTGTCCAATTAAATAATTATAGTAAAATTCTTTCATTGTTGCTTTTATTTTAGAGGTTTTTCAAACTACAGGTATGTATCGTGATATATGGCAACGGAAAGCTGTTTTGACTGAAAATATAGTGTGTGATAGCTCTGATATTCACAACCCAGTTAACTGTTCGGTTGATGTGTGTGTATATAAAAGGTATTTGTAATTTATTGTTAACCCAGATTTATAGTTTTGATAGATTTATAAGCGGTAATTAATATATCTTCAAAATAGTTACATATTATATTTGTATTATCATTTCTCCTGACTACTATTCTCAATATTTACCATTGTGTGTTATCTACATTCTCGATGGTCATCTGCAATCACTGTAGTTTAGTAAAAGAAATATTTCCTAATATGTACTCATAAATTGGCAACCAATATATATTAAGGGCTATGGTACCGCTCAATCAAAATCAAATATGCCAAGCGCATAAATACTTCATACTGCAATTGAATGATAATTTCAAGTGTAGGGACAAGAATCCTAAAGATATGTGTTCGGTAGTCACAGTCTCACAGGTGTATATATAGCTGATAATGGATTAATTTATGGTGAAACGAATCTGGTTGAGTAAAATTGTTTTTTTGATCAAAATATTATTTATTTATAATAGAATAAGCAAGTGTATTTTTTATTTTGTTTGGCAAATGAATTTCCTTAGCTTTACTTGGCACTTGAATTTGTTAAACAAAATACTATATATGCTTTGATGAGCTTTACTATAATAGTATACAGAATAAGTTATAGGATTTGCACTGTTGCACTATGTACAAAGAATGCCTTCATTGCTATACATCTAATGCAAGTGCATTTAATAAATATGATTTGTGATGCAGAATTACATAATTAATGATATGAAAAATTAAATATTATTTTCATTAGGTGCAAATCAGAAATGTAGTCCGAATTATGACACCATATATGTTAGCATAATTGATGGTTAATAAACAATGCTCACAACCATAAATTTGTTGGTGCGGGATTCCGACTCCAATCGAAACCCCACGAACGCAGCGGAAGACGGGATCGTTATAAGCAGTGTAAAAACAACCAATCAATAACTCAAATCCAATCACAATCAATCAAAATCCCAGACAAGCAAATTAAAGATCAAGGCAATAATGAAAATAAATCACACAAAGATTTATAGTGGTTCCACTAACGTTGTGTTAGTGTACATCCACTTTAAGAGAGAGCTTTTATTATTATTGATGAGAAGAGTACAAGAGATTGATTTCAATGATCAATAATCAAAATAGAAATTGATTTTGTGGAGAAGAGAATTGAAGAAAATTAGGTTTTGATAAACCCTAATTTGGAGGAGGCTGATCTCTTATTGTTGCTTGCACACGCTTCTCTCTCTCGCCGGATCTGATGCCTGAGGCTAGCTTATATAGGAGAATAGAAACCCTAGACAATATTCCAAAATTGCCCCTACGGATATCACAAATTTTCACCCAAGTCCGCGAGATGAAAAACTGGAAAAAATCGTTCCAGACGTCTGGCCTAAGGGTCAGACGTCTGACTTAAGTCTCTGGTGCGACTTCGCTCCAGATCAGACATCCGACCCACTTGGTCAGACGTCTGACTGAGTGTTCTGGAACCACTCCAGAACAATTTCAGACGTCTGAAAATAATTTCAGACATCTGAAATTAGTTGTTGTCCCCAAACAGCCCACTTCACATTTTCTCTTCTAACTTCCAACTCCGGACTCCGATGTGCGAACCATTTCCTCTGTTACGAAGCTACTTCCGACCACTACAAATCCTCATATAGTGTCGCCAAATTTTAACACTCCACCTCGACACTATATCCATCTTCAATTCCAATGGTACCATACCATCAACGACAACCGATAGCGCCAACTATCACCTCTTCTACCTTCAACTAAACATGAATGCTTTCCCAATGAGCTCCGGCAAAGCCACCACCCATTGCACTCCACCAATGAGCTCAGGCAAAGCCCCCGCCCGCTAATGAAATGTTGAAAACATCCAAATTCTAAGCTATCTCACCAAAGACAAGCACTTACCAAGAAGATAGAACATCAATCTCTCTCACCAATACTCTTCCTCATCTACCACCAAGCTCCTCCCTTAACCGTGCCACCCCGTAGCACCTAGCACTTCTCCAAGCGAATCAAGTTCGAGCAATGCTCGAACTTTCCAACCGGCAATGCCTTAGTGAACATATCCGCCGCGTTATCCTTTGTGTGCACTTTTCGAAGATATACTTGCTTATCTTCATCCATGGCTACTAGAAATGACTCTCTCACCTCAATATGATTAGTCTGTGAGCTAAACGCCAAATTCTCTACCAAGTGAATAGCACTCTGGCTATCACATCGAACATCAATACTATCATGCCCGAATCCCAAGTCACACAACAATCGCTTCAAATAGAGTGCCTCCTTTGCCGCCTCCACTGCGGCTATCAACTCCGCCTCCGTAGTGGATAAAGCAACTACGGTCTGCAATCTAGATCTCCAACTTATGGCTGTTCCCCCAAGTGTGAAGACATATCCGGAAGTTGATTTTCTTCGATCCCTATCACCAGCCTAGTCCGAATCACAATAACCAACCAACTTGCAATCCATCGCCTTACTACCGCCAAAAACAAGACCATGAGATGATGTGCCTCTAAGGTATCTCAATATAAGCTTCACAGCTTCCCAATGCGATTTCCCCGGATTAGCCATGTAGCGACTAACCATCCCGACGGCATTTGCAATATCGGGCCTTGTACACACCATAGCATACATTAGACTACCAACCGCACTAACATATGGCACCTTTGCCATATAAGTCTTGTCTTCCTCCAAGATAGGTGATCCTTTATTCGAAAGCTTCATATGCAAAGGTAAAGGTGTATATGACGCCTTTGCATTCTCCATGCTAAACCGGCAAAGCACTTTCTCTATGTATTCCTTTTGAGTTAGTTTCAACTCAAAATGCTTTTGATCCCTTACAATTTCCATGCCCAATATCCTTCTTGCTTCTCCAAGATCCTTCATTTCGAACTCCGATTTCAAACTCAGTTTTAGCTTGTTGATTTCATTTTTATCTTTTGAAGCAATGAGCATGTCGTCCACATACAAGAGTAAATACACCCAACAATCATTTCTCAACTTCTTGAAATAAACACAAGTATCCTTGATGCTTCTATCAAAACCATTTTCAAGCATAAAATGATCAAACCTCTTGTACCATTGTCTAGGTGATTGCTTTAAACCATATAGTGATTTCTTCAATTTGCAAACCAAATTTGACTTACCATCCACAAAAAACCTTTCGGTTGCACCATGTAGATGTCTTCATCCAAGTCACCATGCAAGAAGGCGGTTTTCACATCAAGTTGCTCCAACTCCAAGTCGTGAATAGCAACTATAGCAGGTAATATCCGGATAGAAGTATGACGCACAACCGGTGCGAATATCTCATCATACTCCTTTCCCTTCCTTTGTGCAAACCCCTTAGCCACTAGTCTAGCTTTATATCTTCCATCATCCTTCACCTTGTATATCCATTTGCACCCAATAGCATGGTTTCCTTTAGGAAGTGGAACCAAATCCCAAGTTTGATTCTTCAACAATGATTGCATCTCTTCCTCCATGGCACAAATCCATTTCGAGCTATCACTTGACTTCATGACGTCATCAAGGTCCATCGGCTCATCTTGGACTATATGAAGAGCATAGTCCAAATTATCACAAAAGCTAAGATAGTTCCAATCACCATATCTTTCGGGTGGTCTTATAGTACGACGACCAACCCGAGTAGCAATACCATCACCTAAACTCCCTTCGGCTCCACCTTGAACCGAATCTTCTCTAGAATCATGTACATCACCAACACTACTAGAGGCACCATGTGGACCATGTGATGTAACATCAACCGCTACCTCCTCACAAGCATCGCCAACTACTCTACTCTCTTTACTCCTTGGACAAAATGTGGAAATAATTTCCTTCTCCTTTGACTCACCATGAACCAAATCCGGAACATCCGATGAGCTCACATTCTCCTTGAACATCGCCGACTCATCAAAAGTAACATGACGAGAATTCACTACCTTCTTCGTTTCCTGGATTCCAAATCCGATAGCCTTTTACACCATCCGTATAGCCAAGCAAAATCCCCTTGAAAGCTCTAGGTTTAAGCTTATCATTTCCCGGATCATTCACATAAACCGGACTGCCAAACACACGAAGATAACTCAAGTCAATGCTCTTTCCCTTCCACACTTCCTCCGGAATTTTGTTACTAATAGCTGAGCACGGAATTCGATTAATAATATGCACTGCGGTTGACAAAGCTTCAGCCCAAAATCCCTTTGCCAAACCCGATGTCAATCTCAAGCATCGAGCTTTCTCAAGTAGAGTACGATTCATTCTCTCCGCAACACCATTCGACTGCGGATCTCCAGGTGTAGTAAAATGCCTCCGAATACCATGATGCTTGCAATACTCCAAAAATTCTCCGGAAACATACTCTCCGCCATTGTCAGACCTTAGAACTTTCAAAGACTTGCCACTCTCATTCTCAACGAGAGCCTTCCATGCTTTGAACTTTGCAAATGCCTCCGACTTGGCCTTCATTACATACACCCAAACTTTCCGAGAAAAGTCATCTATAAAGGAAATATAATAGCGAGCTCCACCTAAAGAAGCTACAGGTGCCGGTCCCCAAACACCCGTGTGAACATACTCAAGAACCCTTCTTGAATCATGTTTTTCCTTCACCGAATGAAACTTTAGTTTGCTTCCCCATGACACAATCTTCGCAAAAATCTAACTTGTTGAAACTTTCTCCATCGATTATCTCTCTCTTTCGAAGAACATCTAAACTTCTCTCCGAGACATGACCTAACCTCAAATGCCACAACCTAGTCGCATCCAAGCCACGAGAACTATCAACCCCCATACAAATTTCACCTTCCACAGTCACTCCTTGAAGCAAATAAATACCATGAGTCCTTGCACCCTTCATCACCACAAGTGCCCCCTTCGAAACCCGCAATCTATCACTTTCAATAGTGATCTTACAACCTAAAGAATTCAGCTGCCCCAAAGAGATAAGAGACTTCCTAAGTCTCGGAACATAGCGCACATTAGTGAGAGTACGAACCACTCCGTCAAGCATCCTAATTTGCACGGAACCAATGCCTTTCGACTTACAAATAGCACCATTTCCCATAACAATTGAATTTCCTTCTTTGTCGATGTAAGAAGAAAAACAATTCCTATTTGGCGTCATATGATAAGAAGCCCCCGAATCGAGCACCCATTTGCTATCCGAAACATCTGATGCTACTGCCGACAAAACATCTACCTCTTCCTCACCAACTGCATTCTCTACCACTACGGATGAAGATGCTACTTCCTTCTTTGCCTTCTCCTTGTCCGGACACTCATTCTTCCAATGACCGGGCTTCCTACAAATATAGCACTTGCCTTTTCTTTCCTTCGACTTTCCTCTCCAACCGGGGTTCCTTGATTTAGAACGCCCCCGGTTCTCCTTCTTCACATGTATCTCCTTCTCCACAAACAAGCCATGACCATTACTAGCACCACTACTTCCATCACCTAACTCCTTCATTTGATCCCGCAACTTCTCGCTAAGAAGACCCGTCTTGACATCATCAAGAGTCAATGTATCTCGGCTATGGATCAAACTGTTTGAGAAACCTGTATAGCGGTCTGGCAACAAACACAACAATATCATCGCCTTTGGCTCTTCCTCAATCTTCAAATCTACCGCCTTCATCTTCATTAGCAAATCATCAAAAATGTTTAAGTGCGCCTTTAGCGAAGTACCTTCCTTCATCTTATAGGTGAAGAACGTTCGCAATAAGATCAAACGATTCGTCAGTGACTTCTTCATATACAATTCCTCCAACTTGTCCCAAATACCCTTAGCGGTTGTCTCACCACTAATTTCAGAGATAACATTCTCTCCCATAGTAAGTTGAAGTGTAGTGAATGCCCACTCCTCCATCTCCTCTCTCTCAACATCCGAGATGTCTGCTGGCAATAAATGTGTGTCAAACACTACCCAATGCACCCGATTCCTTCTAAGAACCGCTTTCATCTTCCATTGCCATTTTTCAAAATCATTACCGCCATTCCACTTGTCTATGACCAATTGTGATCCTGAAGCTATGTACGAGCCACGTACATAAGGAGCTACACCACTTGGAGTACCCATTGAGGAACTACTTGAGTTATTACTTGATTCAGGCATCTCTACAACCACCTACCAAAACCTGAAGCTCTGATACCATGTTGAGTTTCGGCATTTCCGCGTATCGTACGCGTTCGCTTCATCGTGTCTATCGGAGTCAACGGTCGAAGTCTTCCCATGCCGGCGTCCAGATTGAACATCCCTACATCGCCTCCATCGAGCATATAATCTGGTCTTGGCAACACATTGTAACAAAAGAAATCCCTAATGTTACGTGCCACCAATCCCATATATATACCACGATTATTCTGAATATTCCGCGATGTGGGACTTTTAGTCCGTTCAATCCATGCACCCACTCCTTTTATAATGCGAGCCATACCTAACAATCTCCACCTTGGCGAGCATTGCTCAAGTTACCTTGGAGTTATACCGAGTCCTCTTCGCAGTGGAGTCAAGCTGCTACCTTGAGTTCTCATAAGAAGGACGGAGCGACTGCTTTAACCATATCTCCACCTTGACAAGCATCCCATGCTCAAGCCCCTTAGGAGCCATGCTTCAGTCATGCTGCATCATACCGGTCCCATCGAACCATGGAGCTCTGATACCAAATGTTGGTGCGGGATTCCGACTCCAATCGAAACCCCATGAGCGCAGCGGAAGACGGGATCGTGATAAGCAGTGTAAAAACAACCAATCAATAACTCAAATCAAATCACAATCAATCAAAATCCCAGACAAGCAAATCAAAGATCGAGGCAATAATGAAAATAAATCACACAGAGATTTATAGTGGTTCCACTAACGTTTTGTTAGTGTACATCCACTTTAAGAGAGTATTATTATTGATGAGAAGAGTACAAGAGATTGATTTCAATGATCAATAATCAAAATAGAAATTGATTTTGTGGAGAAGAGAATTGAAGAAAATTAGGTTTTGATAAACCCTAATTTGGAGGAGGCTGATCTCTTATTGTTGCTTGCACACGCTTCTCTCTCTCGCCGGATCTGATACCTGAGGCCAGCTTATATAGGAGAATAGAAACCCTAGACAATATTCCAAAATTGCCCATGCGGATATCACAAATTTTCACCCAAGTCCGCGAGATGAAAAACTGGAAAAAATCGTTCCAGACGTCTGGCCTAAGGGTCAGACGTCTGACTTAAGTCTCTGGTGCGACTTCGCTCCAGATCATACGTCTGACCCACTTGGTCAGACGTCTGACTGAGTGTTCTGGAACCACTCTAGAACAATTTCAGTCGTCTGAAATTAATTTCAGACGTCTGAAATTAGTTGCTATCCCCAAACAGCCCACTTCACCTTTTCTCTTCTAACTTCCACCTCCGGACTCCGATTTGCGAACCGTTTCCTCCGTTACGAAGCTACTTCCGACCACTACAAATCCTCATATAGTGTCGCCAAATTTTAACAAAATTAAATATTATTTTCATTAACCAAATAATAGTGTTAAAATAACATTCAAAACGTAGGGCTGATAAAATTGTACTTCATGAATTTTAAAATAACACATTTTCAGTTAATTGTGTATGATCATCACATTACAGTATGTATCCGTTTTCTTACCACAAATAGATGACTAGCTAATTGTCACATACAAAGTTTAAGTTTGGGTTTACAATGCTTATTAAAAATTTAGAGTGAAAAATAAAATTCCTTGAATATTGAATTTTGCAGATATATTTCAATTGATGAATTTGCAAGAGAATGATCTTTATTTATGATGTTGAAATGCAAAAGTAATACAATGTTGCAATCAGCTTCATTCTATACAATATATATAAGTGCATATACCAGTTACGGCCCACACTTCTGTTATATGGGCTGAGACCCACTATCCATATATAAGCTTTGATATTTTGAGAGTTTTGCTTTATTCAATCATTCCCAATACATCGCCTTAAATTCATCTAGGGTTTGCCCTAACTTCTCTCATGCCTCTAAATCTGTTGAGATCAGTAAATCACTTCTCAACAAAATGATAAGAGGAAGAGAATTGGTCCTTTTCTTCATCAATTCGATGTCGTTTGCTCAATCTTATACCAGTTTTGCTGGGTGATCACCAGATCAGTCGAGATCTTTAAATCACTTATGATTCTAGTGATAAGATGGAGAAAGTTGGCTTCTTTCTTCGTCGATTTGTTGTTATTTGTTCAATCTCAAAACCAACTTGACTGTGCGATGATTTTGAAGCTTCGTAGCTTTGAGATCTAAAGGCGTTAGACTTCCATGACTCTTTCTGAGCAAGATGAGGAATATGATCATACTTTATGCTTTAATGACATTTGCTTTTGCGCAGACCTTGAGCTCATTCTTCAATCTCGTGAAGTTCATGCCAGAAAGGGGTTTGGTAAGTTTGTCGGCTATTTGGTAAGCAGCTGGTAAGTGACTGATTTGTAGTTTTCCTTGTAAAACCTGCTCTCAAATAAAGTATAAATCTATTTCCATATGTTGTTCACGAATGAAGCACTGGTGTAACGACCCAAAATTTAACCACTTTAAAATATAACATTTAAAGTGATTTTAAATATAAAATATAAAAGATTTTATGATTAAAATAATATTAGATAGGATTTTGTTATAGAAATATACATAAAAATAGTAACATTTGCTTATATCGACAAAAGTGACAAAAATCCTAATTTCTGAAAAGTAAGTTCAAATGGTTTAATAAATTATTTTAATTTATTTACGAGCGTTTATATTTTTAAATAATATTATACAAATTTATTTTTAAATTTGGTTTTCATAAATATATTGTTTAACTAAAACGTTAAAATATGACCGTAGAACATTTTGTCAAAAATCAACGTTTTGTCGATTTAAAGTTGTCGCAACGTTGTTGCACCTTTATTTTAATATTCATGTACACTTATATAAAATTATTAAGTATTAATTAAGTTGCTAATTAGGTTTACATTTATTAAAATACAATTAGGAAATTCTAGAATACAATTAGAAAAACTAAACTAATAAAAACAAAACATATCAAATCAAAAGAAACACATTATTACTTTAAGTTTTCTTACTCCTTAAGTGATCCAAAAGTCAAAGTATAATACAGAATCAATCCAAAAGTCAAAGTATAATATCGAAGGGATGTGCCCGATCAAAATACGGAATCTCCACCGCGTACACAGTTGTTAAAGTGGTTTTCGGGGTTGGCAGAGAGTATGACAACTTCCGATCCGGTCTCTTCAACAACCAAACGTTATTATAACACCACGGTCAATTTAAAATAATTATACTTCAAAACCAGAATAAATATTTCATTTCAAAACATTAAAATACGATATCATTTTCGTTTTAATACCCAAATCAATATGATATCATTTTTATTTCAAATATATCCTTTTTCAAGAAATCATAGCACTTTCAAATCTATATAACTTGAAATCTATAGCTTTGAAACATAACTTAATATACTTCAATGGTTTACATATTAAATTACTTTATATAATAAAATAGCTTATTTAATCTTTCAAATAAATCCCAAATACCGATTTGAACCTCTCAATAAACCATTTCAATTCATATATTTCAAAGCTTTAAATATTCCACCATTTCAAAACAATTTCTTTGATAATTCCATATGTATCAATTTCAATTACTATTATTTAGATTTGAAATGTTTACTTAATAAATCCAATAAAATTTAAGTAAACTCAAACAACTAGATATTCTTTAAATTTTATTTAACTTGATATATTCATTTATCTCAACTTTATATTCATTTAAAACACTTTAAACCAAATCAAGTTATAAGAATCATACCCTTTATACTCTCAACTTATATTTAAATTCCAAATCAAATTTATTCAAGTACAATTCTTAAATAATTCAATTTAAACCAATTTCGTATTTATCTTCGAACTTAAATTTTATCTAAGTCATTTAAACTCTCTATATATAATACTTTAAATAGGTATTTACCCACATAATATAAACCATCAAACTCTATTATTAAACTCATTTTTATTAAACAATTTTATACATAGCTTAAATTCAAGAATTTAACTATATATATATATATATATAAAATAATATTTATAAAACATCAAAATTAATATTTAATAAACCGTATATTCCTTTCCAAAACCATAGAAATCATTTAAAAATATTTTATATATAGACCATGGTGTCTGTACAAAATTTTCCTCAATGGTCAAGTGATAAGGATATTTATCATTTCAATCCGTAATTTAAAAATAAAATTAAGGTTATATATCATTTCAAACTGCAATCCCAAATGAAATGAGAATGCATAATAACTTGCAGTTTATAACAATATAGAATACGACATCCATTCACCCAATATCAATCATCAACCATTTATTTCAAACATCATCCAAATTCAAATAATAACATCAATAAATAACAATCAATTACTGACAGTTTATTATTCAATAATAAATTAATTTAATTGGTAGTTTATATGCAATAATAAGTTGAATAACAATTAAATTCAAATAAATGCAATTTAACTGAGATGATGATTAAATATATGTCAAACAGTTATAAATATATTTCAAATCACATCATATATCAATTTAACAAACATAAGAAATTTTAGAAGTTGTGAGTAGGTTAAAACACTCAACTTTTGAATTTAAATTGAATTTAAATCCAATTTAAACACAAAAATTGCAGTCTTCAAATTCGTCCAAACTAGCGCCAAAATGTCCGGAATTTTATTTTGATCCTAACAAAAAAAATCGCACGTGAAACGGAATTCGTTTGTGAAAGATATAGCGATAATTGCGTTCGAATTTCAATATTAAAAACAAACAAAAGAAGAACACTTTTCATACCCACTGCCATGTCATCTTCCTCAACATAACATAGCACGCGCAACCCTTCAGCACGCACGCATTTAAGTTCAGAAACCCTCGTCGCGGCTTGTCGTCACCGTCGCCGTCAGCTCGAACGCCCACTCCAACCTGCGCCGAGACCCCCCTTCACGTCCGACCCTGCTATGCGAGCATGCCTCGCTGCATCGTGCTTGAAACGAGCAGCCACCGCATATCAACACAAACCCTAGTTGAATTTTCTAGGTCGATCTAGCTGTTGTTTCGCGAATCAACAACTCCGATGAGCAGCACTCGGTCCCCTCTATGCCATGGTACCAGCAATTTGCCGATCCATCAAAGTTCATCATCGGTCAACGAACGGCCGAAAATAAACTAGCAAATTCCAGCTACATAGAAACTCGGATCCAAAAATGAACTACGGATCTAAGATGCGTACTTCGAGAGCTTCGAAATTATATTTTCTGAATTTTTCTGAGGAGTTTGGATTTTTGACATTGATTTTGAATTGGAATTGGATCTGGAATTTTGTTATCTGCCATTGAGGAGGAGGGATAGCTGAATTGCGTACAAACAAATGAGAATTAGGGAGGCTAGGGTTTATAGCGACATATTTATAGACAATTTGAAATAAAATGGATCGGATAAAATAGATGTACGCGCTAACGACAAAGTGGCCTAAAAAGCACGTTCTGACTCCGGAACGAAATTGGGTCAACCTATATATCAAAATAGATGTTTTAAAATATTTTAAACGCAATGGAAAAGGTTTCAGGTTCAAATTGCATCGTATGAAGAAGTTATGCTAAAATCAATATTTTTCAAATTGATTTCAATTTCATTTATTTCAAGGCGTTTCGAGTCTGTACGATCAAACGATAAGTCCGATCGCTATGACACTTGAAACCCTACAATAATTCACCGTTACGGATCCGATGAAACTGGTTTCGTCGAAATCCGAATCAGTGACCAAAATGGTTATCTTTACACTAATAAAATAAATTAATAATCAATTAATTTAAATCCAATTTTTAAATTTCAATTTTATAATCGACAATTTTATCACTTTTATATTTTTTAATCAATTACAAAAATTTAAACACGTTTAGATGTAAATTAAAAGTTGATAAATCTATCAATTGCAGAGTTAATTCCTCCGCTTCATTATATTTAGAAATTATAAATTAAATTCTCAAAAACCCATTTATTAAATTTTTAAACCTTCTTATTCACATTTTTTTCCAAAATAAGGATGCCACTACATTGGTTCATGATTTATCACATTATTATCCTCAAATTCCATTTTAATTTCAATAACGTAGTATTTAAACGTTTAATTCCATCTTATTTTGCAATAAATACAATTATTGAATTTTATAGTTCAATTAAATTAATAAATCTTGCTTTCTGTACTTTAAATCAACCAATAGTCATATTATGGATGGATTAAACGTTGGATTCAAAACTATTACATTAATTTCCTCATATTTCATCTAAATTCCCATTTTAAAATATTTAATTCATTTAATTGCAATTAATCCTTTTATTAAATTTTAAATTCCAATAAATTAAAAAAGCTTTATTTCCGATCCTTATAACTCAACCAATTGTCCAATATGAATAACCTTAACATTGCTTACGAATATTACCTTAATTAACATTAACATAATATTAAATTATATTTTATTGTAACGAATTTCAAAGTTTAAATTTACAAGCAACATACATAGGTAACATATAATAATCGTTACCGTTAACCTTCAGTCAAGGCTTTTATTGCTTACAAAACAATGTTACATTTATTTTCATAATGCTAATTTCATTCACTCTACCCTTTACTATATTTATATCCATTAAAGTAATATTTAATTACCTTTATTCGAATTAACCGTTTATTGCCAATATACTCTTTATAATACTTGTATGGTTACTCTCCACAACAATTACCATCCATCCTATTATTTCACCCATTATTTATAATTAAAGTCTCAATTAAATTTATTTATCTTGATTTCATTCTTTTATTACACTATTTATTACTTTACGTAATAAAATAACATTTAAACTCATCAATGTAATACCAAATTTCATTCTAAATCCAATTGATTTCCAAATCAAAGTTTATACGTATTCCAAACAACTATTATAATTACTCCTAAAACATTGGTTTTATTAAATGACCATTTGTTAATATTTAATTTCTTTAACTTAATCCAATGCTTACATTTTGTTTTCATATATTCAGTTTGTAGCTACATATACATCTTCATTAATTCCATTGATTTGCATTAACTCCATTCCATAAATCTACATCCAATTACTACCTTAAAGTAAGTTTACGTTTCTATTAATTTCCATTCACACTTCCGTTATTTGATATTACAATCATTAAAGTAACGTTTATCATCAACACAAACATTATGAATACTTATCAACCTGCATCATCCTTATTACATTAATTTACGTTTTATCCCATTATAAATTAATGCGCACATTAATTTTGTTATATTTATATCCACTTTCGTATATAAATTTTGTAACCAAGTTCTAACATTTACATTTATTTTTCTTATTTTAATTAATTACCAAATATTCCTATTTACACTCAATTGTAACTTTGCAATCTTAACAAATCCATAAATTGTCAATTTTCTAATATATACATTAATTACTATTAAATGTTCTCCATAAATTTATTTACTTGGTTTCAAACTTTTTATTCTTCAACTTACGTTTCTATTCAATTTACATTACTTCCAATTAATTGCAATATAAATTTTAAATTGTTAATTTTAATTTCAATTCCTATATCTAATTTCTAACATTCGTTCCAATATAAATTATATTATTTTTATTTCTTTCTAAATTTAATTAAAATCTTATTAATTTAACTCATTTTAATCATCGAATTTTATGGGTCGTTGCACTCTCCCTCACTCAAAACTTTTCGTCTCCAAAAAGGAAAAAGAATGAAAAAGAAGAATTAAGAAATCAATATATCTTATTTAAAATATTAAATTTATAAAAAAAATAAATTAATTTAAATAAAATATACCGATTCATAACCATTAAATCCTTTTATACTTAAATTAATAAAGTTTGGAAAAAAATTTCAAAAATTTTCTAAGTCCAAAATTTACGAAAAATTTCGGCAGAGTCTCCTTTGTACGGAGAGGCTCGGGAGAAAATATAATATCAAATATAACAAAATATCACATATAATATCCAAAATGTTATATCCCAACACGGGAAAATATATAAAATAGCACTATAAAACCGTAATCCAAAAACGTACCTATTTGTCGGGCAATTAATGCTTATTTTATGGAACCAAAAGCAGTAGCAATTGCTTCCATAACCTGCATTTAACTTATATAATCTAAAAGGGTTAACAATTATATAAATGAAATATTAAAGTTGTTTCACCCATAAACAAACAAATCAATACACCCAACAACCCTTGTTACATAAAAATCAAACAAATCAAACATTCATTCATATCAAACAAACAAATAGTTATTCGGGCTCAAAACTTTAAATTGTACAGAATGAAAATAAACTATCAAGTGCACCATTTACTCAACATTCTTAGATGAAACAAAATAGATTGTTCATACATCCAACAAATTTTAAAGTATCCTTACCCAAACAATCATAAACCAAAACATACAACAACAATTTCAAACAACAAATTTAGTTTATCCTTATTTATACCATTCATACATTTGTTGTTTGATTTCTTTCTTATTCATATAATGATTTCTTTTAATACATTTTTATTTCTTGCAAATTTCCCTTTTCATTTATTTATTTATTTGCATTACATTCATTCATTTCTCAATTTCATTTACTTAGCATTTCAAAACATTAACTGTAGTCTACAATCATATATTTAATGCATTTATCTTCCTTACTTATTTATTACCTTCAAGTTTTACTTGTATAATATCAATTACAATTTCTTATTAACATTTCAACTTTTAGATCTTTGGTAAGTTATATATATGTCTTTAAGAATGTAATTAAAATCATACAAATTTATCATATTTCTTTTAATTAATTAATGTTCAGTAATTATATCTTTTATTTCATAGGTTCCAATTTCAAATTTCATTTAATTTCATTCATAACCTATCATTAAGTCTCTTATTTTAATTAAAGGCTCCATTTATTAATTAGTTACATTCCATTTTCTACAATAATAGAAACTATTAATTAATGGAAACTTAAGAATTAAATACCGGGTTAAAATTCAAATCGTTTTAAAATAATAGATAAATGTATACAATTAAACTTTATATATCCAATTATATTTAAATAATTTAAAATTTAAAATTATTTATCAAAACAAATCTGCAGTAAAACTACTACAGTGCCCTTCCCTCTTCGAGACTCGAAAATGAATGTCGATGATGCGGCCGCCATCACCGAAATAATTTTCCAGCGACAGAGAGGGAAGTACAGAACTTAATTTCTTTTCAAAAATTTCTTTAAAACAAGTCTTTCAAAACATATGGAAATATTTATATCAGAAAATACTTCTACTAATATTATTATTATATCCCAAAATCATCTGAAAGAAATTTTCAAAACCCCGGAACTTAAGTTCTAATTTCCAATTTGAATTATTTTATTTTTAATCTTATTTCAACTATTATTATGAATTCCATTACCTAACAACCAATATAACACAACCAAATATAACCTTTATAAAATTTATTACTTTATACATAGAAAGTATAATAGGAAAAATTATTTCATTCACCTATATGAAAACCAAATATTATGTCGGTCTGTCCTATTGAGTGTTTAGAAATCCCTATTGATGTCATAGCGTCGCATGCACCAATCAGAATTTATAAATACAAAACGGAACAAATTAACACAATATTAAAACCTTTTTATAACACTAACAAGTACGCTCTCTCATATATACACTCAGCGACTCATCATAGGGTATTACTACCCTATTAATAAAGAGTCAAACTCCACAATTAATTAAACCAAAGCTCTGATACCCGATGTAACGCCTCGCCTTTTTCGCACGCTTTAAATCGACGATAAACCACACACGTCAGACTTAAAACATACAAAAGGGCGGATTGTTATAGGGTAAATAAGAAAAGCAGAGAAGAAGAAAAAACAAAACAGAATCTTGCAGCGGAACGATAAAATATAATAATCAATATACAGTTCATAAAACTGTTTTACAAAACATTTGAGTTTTCTTTATACAATAAATATCAGAGTTCTCATACCAAAGGATAATAACAATGCAGCGGAATAAAATGGTGTAGTGTAATAATATAGTAGATAATAGTAATACAAATCTTCATCTTCGTCCTCCAGAATAAAATCTTCAAATCCTGAAATGCTCGAACTGACCCCAGCGAATTGAAAAGACAAAACACTAGAGTCAGAACTAAAAGATCTTATGTAAGTTAAATTAACTGAAATAAATATGAGTGTAACGGCGTCGGAGATGTTTACGGGCTTTGACATCTCCTATCCAGTGTCTAACATGAGTGTAGTAACTTAAGAGATGCTCGGGATTCACATCTCCTAAGGATCCGTTAAACTATTTACTATGTAGTAACATTTCGCTATTATAATAGTGTCTATTAGTAAAAAAACTTACTTTTAATAGCATTAAGGAGTGACCCAATATTCCCCTTAACACGTAATAGTCCCAGTAGTCCATCCAATATCATAGTCCCTCCTGATCGGGAAGCCACCAGAGGATACCACATGGGCTACGGGAGAAAACCAAACTCGTACAAGGCACGATAGCGTAGGTGACACGGCACAACTAGGCAATGCCAGGGTAGATATACAAATTACGCATCCGGGCAGGTGGTTTAAGCGCGTAGCGCGCAGCTACCGCCCACGTCGAGCCACACCCCAAATAAAAAAAATCAAAAGTGGCCACGGAATCAATCCAAAAGTCAAAGTATAATATCGAAGGAATGTGTCCGATCAAAGGTGCTACCTCATTGGCCCGAGAATCGCTCCTGTTTTAGCCACCTTATGCCAACTCACGGAAGTCGGGTCCACGTATTTACCTCAAAGGAAACGCCTTCACCATCCTACTTCATTCTGGAATCTCCACCGCGTACACGGTTGTTAAAGTGGTTTTCGGGGTTGGCAGAGAGTATGACAACTTCCGATCCCAGTCTCTTCAACAACCAAACGTTATTATAACACCGCGGTCAATTTAAAATAATTATACTTCAAAACCAGAATAAATATTTCATTTCAAAACCATTAAAATACGATATCATTTTCGTTTTAAAACCCAAATCAATATGATATCATTTTTATTTCAAATATATCCTTTTTCAAGAAATCATAGAACTTTCAAATCTATAAACCTTGAAATCTATAGCTTTGAAACATAACTTAATATACTTCAATGGTTTACATATTAAATTACTTTATATAATAAAATAGCTTCTTTAATCTTTCAAATAAATCCCACATACCGATTTAAACCTCTCAATAAACCATTTCAATTCATATATTTCAAAGCTTTAAATATTCCACCATTACAAAACAATTTCTTTGATAATTCCATATGTATCAAATTCAACTACTATTATTTAGATTTGAAATGTTTACTTAATAAATCCAATAAAATTTAACTAAAACCTTTAACTTCAATCAACTCGATATTGTTTAAATTTTATTTAACTTGATATATTCATTTATCTCAACTTTATATTCATTTAAAACACTTTAAACCAAATCAAGTTATAAGAATCATACCCTTTAAAATCTCAACTTATATTTAAATACCAAATCAAATTTATTCAAGTACAATTCTTAAATAATTCAATTTAAACCAATTTCATATTTATCTTCCAACTTAAATTTCATTTAAGTCATTTAAACTCTCTATATATAATACTTTAAATAGGTAATTACCCATATAATATAAACCATCAAACTCCATTATTAAACGCATTTTTATTAAACAATTTTATACATAGCTTAAATTCAAGAATTTAACTATATATATATATATATAAAATAATATTTATATAACATCAAAATTAATATTTAATAAACCATACATTCCTTTCCAAAACCGTAGAAATCATTTAAAAATATTTTTATATATAGACCATGGTGTCTGCATAAAATTTTCTATCCTATGGTCAAGTGATACAGATATTTATCATTTCAATCCGTAATTTAAAAATAAAATTACGGTTATATATCATTTCAAGCCGCAATCTCGAATGAAATGAGAATGCATAATAATTTGCAATTTATAACAATATAGAATACGACATCCATTCACCCAATATCAATCATCAACCATTTATTTCAAACATCATCCAAATTCAAATAATAACATCAATAAATAACAATCAATTACAGACAGTTTATTATTCAATAATAAATTAATTTAACTGGCAGTTTATATGCAATAATAAGTTGAATAACAATTAAATTCAAATAAATGCAGTTTAACTGAGATGATGATTAAATATATGCCAAACAGATATAAATAAATTTCAGATCACATCATATATCAATTTAACTAACATAAGAAATTTTAGAAGTTGTGAGTGGGTTAAAACACTCACCTTTTGAATTTAAATTGAATTTAAATCCAATTTAAACTCAAAAATTGCACAGTCTTCAAATTCGTCCAAACTTGCGTCAAAATGCCCGAAATTTTATTATGAATCTAACAAAAAAATTGCGCGTGAAACGGAGTTCGTATGTGAAAGATATAGCGATAATTGCGTTCGAATTTCAATATTAAAAACAAACAAAAGAAGAACACTTTTCATACCCACTGCCACGTCATCTTCCTCAACACAGAACATAGCATGCACAACCCTTCAGCACGCACGCGTTTGAATTCAGAAACCCTTATCGCCACTTGTCGCCGCCGCCGACCTCAGCTCGAACGCCCACGCCAACCTGCGTCGTGACCCTCCCTTCACGTCCGACCCTGCCACGTGAGCGAGCCTTGCTGCATCGTGCTCGAAAACGAGCGGCCGCCGCATATCAACACAAACCCTAGTAGAATTTTCTAGGTCGATCTAGCCGTTGTTTCGCCGAATCAACAACTCCGATGAACAGCACTCGGTCCCCTCTACGCCATGGTACCAACGATTTGCCGATCCATCAAAGTTCATCATCGCTCAACGAATGACCGAAAATAAACTAGCCAATTCCGGCTACACAGAAACTCGAATCCAAAAACGAACTGCGGATCTGAGATGCGTACATCGAGAGCTTCGAAATATATTTTTTCAGAATTTTTGTGAGGAGTTTGGATTTTTGACTTTAATTTTGAATTGGAATTGGATCTGGAATTTTGTGGTCTGCCATTGAGGAGGAAGGATAGCTGAATTGCATACAGACAAATGAGAATTATGGAGGCTAGGGTTTATAGTGACATATTTATAGACTATTTGAAATAAAATGGATCGGATAAGATAGATGTACGCGCTAACGACAAAGTGGCTCAAAAAGGCCGTTCTGACTCCAGAACGAAATTAGGTCAAACCATATATCAAAATAGATGTTTTTAAATATTTTAAACGCAATGGAAAAGGTTTCAGGTTCAAATTGCATCGTATGAAGAAGTTATGCTAAAATTAGTATTTTTCAAATTGATTTCAGTTGATTTCAATTTCATTTATTTCAAGGCGTTTCGAGTCTGTACGATCAAACGACAAGTTCGATCGCTATGAAACTTGAAATCCTACAATAATTCACCGTTACGGATCCGATGAAACTAGTTTCGTCGAAATTCGAGTCAGTGGCTAAAATGACTATCTTTACACTAATAAAATAAATTAATAATGAATTAATTTAAATCTAATTTTTAAATTTCAATTTTATAATTGACAATTTTATCACTTTTATATTTCTTAATCATTTACAAAAATTTAAATAAGTCTAGATGTAAATTAAAAGTTGATAAATCTATCAATTGCAGGGTTAATTCCTCCGCTTCGTTATATTTAGAAATTATAAATTAAATTCTCGAAAACCCATTTATTAAATTTTTGAACCTTCTTATTCACATCTTTTACCAAAATAAGGATGCCACTACATTGGTTCATGATTTATCACATTATTATCCTCAAATTCCATTTTAATTTCAATAACGTAGTATTTAAACGTTTAATTCCATCTTATTTTGCAATAAATACAATTGTTGAATTTTATACTTCAATTAAATTAATAAATCTTGCTTTCTGTACTTTAAATCAACCAATAGTCAAATTATGGATGGATTAAACATTAGATTCAAAACTATTACATAAATTTCCTCATATTTTATCTAAATTTCCATTTTAAAATATTTAATTCATTTAATTGCAATTAATCCTTTTATTAAATTTTAAATTCCAATAAATTAACAAAGCTTTATTCCCGATCCTTATAACTCAACAAATTGTCCAATACGAATAACCTTAACATTACTTACAAATATTACCCTAATTAACATTAACGTAATATTAAATTATATTTATTGTAACGAATTTCAAAGTTTAAATTTACAAACAACATACATAGGTAACATACAATAATCGTTACCGTTAACCTTCAGTCACATTAATAGGCTTTTATTGCTTACAAAACAATGTTACATTTATTTTCATAATGCTAATTTCATTCACTCTATCCGTTACTACATCTATATCCATTAAAGTAATATTTAATTACCTTTATTCGAAATAACCGTTTATTACCAATATACTCTTTATAATACTTGTATGGTTACTCTCCACAACAATTACCATCCATCCTATTATTTCACCCATTATTTATAGTTAAAGTCTCAATTAAATTTATTTATCTTGATTTCATTCTTTTATTGCACTATTTACTACTTTACATAATAAAATAACATTTAAACTCATCAATGTAATACCAAATTTCATTCTAAGTCCAATTGATTTCCAAATCAAAGTTTATACGTATTCCAAACAACTATTATAATTACTCCCAGAACATTGGTTTTATTAAATGACCATTTATTAATATTTAATTTCCTTAACTTAATCCAATGCTTACATTTGTTTTCATATATTCAGTTTGTAGCTACGTTTACGTCTTCATTAATTTCATTAATTTGTATTAACTCCATTCCATAAATCTACATCCAATTACTACCTTAAAATAAGTTTACGTTTCTATTAATTTCCATTTACACTTCCGTTATTTTATATTACAATCATTAAAGTATCGTTTATCATCAACACAAACAATATGAATACTTATCAACCCGCATCATCCTTATTACATTAATTTACGTTTTATCCCATTATAAATTAATGCGCACATTAATTTTTTCATATTTACATCCACTTCCGTATATAAATTTTGTAACCAGGTTATAACATTTACATTTATTTTCTTATTTTAATTAAATACCAAATATTCCTATTTACACTCAATTATAACTTTGCAATCTTAACAAATCCATAAATTGTCAATTTCTGAATATATACATTAATTACTATTAAATGTTCTCCATAAATTTATTTACTTGGTTTCAAACTTTTTATTCATCAATTACTGCCCTATAAGTAAACTTACGTTTCTGTTCAATTTACCTTACCTCCAATTAATTGCAATATAAAATTTAAATTGTTAGTTTTAATTTCAATTGCTACATCTAATTTCTAACATTCATTCCAATATAAATTATAAGATTTTTATTTCTTTCTAAATTTAATTAAAATCTTATTAATTTAACTCATTTTAATCATCGAATTTTACGGGTCGTTACAGATGTTGTGATATGTTTGTTTGGATATTTGGTTATAATATTGATTTCCATATGTTGTTTATTTTATGAAAATAGTGAAACAAGTCACGATATACACGACATTGATTCATACGGGAAACAATTTCAAATATAAAATGAAATGTGATATTAAATCATTTATACATTTGAAAAATATATTTGAATATGCTTTAGAAATAATTCCTAAGTGTTTAAACTTATCTCGACAAAGTTTGGATATAGATCTCAAAATATACCTAAACTTTGACGCGTCACGTAACGATAGTTTGTATTTTTGCGTCAAAAGTTCAAATGAATATATGAAGTGGAATATAGTTAGGAATTTTTCGAAGTAAGAATTTTCTGAATCCTTATATCCATATCTTTTAAGTGAAACAAGAAAGTAAAGATTTCATCTTGTGTATTTTGAAGGCAAAATCAATTTTCAAGAAAAATCAAGTTTTTACACCAAATGACCGAAGTTGGAAATTGATAAAATAATCGTTTAAAAATATGAAATAAATTCTAAAAATCTTTTAACATGTTTTAAAAGTGATTTAAGTTGAAAAGATGGTTTTCTAAATGATATAAAAGTCGTTTTGAAGAATATAGCTTTTAAAGCACTTTTTGTAATACTTTTTCAAACACTTTTTCACAACGCTTTTCAATAACTTTTGAAATAAAGGTTGAAACTAAATAATTCTTTCCCAATTTTTATGTAAACATTTTTAAGTAAATGATAAAGTATTTTAAAAAGAGATTTGAACAATTCAAAATTGTTTCAAAGGTGGTTAAACAAATAGTTAAGTGATTTAAAAAAAGAAAATGGATATGCGGAAATGACTAGTACACTTGTCTCGCCTGTGAGATTTACAAGTGAAAACAAGGTGTGTAACTAAGGTTAGCGATGGAGCAACCAGTGCTTTGAACTTACTTGGCCTCAGTTATGTCTTTTAGGCGAGGGATGGAATATATCAAAAGGAAAGCTCAAATGCTCAACTTGGATTTTATAGAAATAATCTTCTTATACTCATTATTAAAATCTTAAGAGGGAACTTGTCCTATTCATGGAATTTAAAAGGTGATCTCACCGTTATTTCACTCATAACACTTGTTGAATATGGAAGTTGATATTGAACATAAGTAGAGTGATTTCCATAATCCTATTTCTTAGAAGATGCTGTTTAAATTAAGAAATATTCAAAAAAGAGGTTTAAATGATTCTCGTATTCACTAAAAGAATATTTTGAAAATATATATCTCTCAAAGATATTTTGGTAAGGAAAAATGAATGAATCGGAAAAAAATCATCTAGTTAGATTATTTTTATCGGTGATTGGATTTCGAAGGAACCGGGGTTGAATTTGGGTGATTCCTATCCGAAAATCACTTCAAACCAATTTACGTGTTCGAAGATTGAAGATATTTGAAGACGAAGATATTGAGACGAATAATAACGAGGGATTACTTGTTGATTAATTGGGGATAAACTCTTGATTCACTATATTGTAACTGTAGTCTCTTTGTTATGAAAATTCTTAGAACCACAAGGACTTCTCGCCTAGTAATGGCCGAGGAAAGTACCTTCGGTTTCGTTCAGTCTTAGATTGAACTTGTATGGATGAATGTCTGACCTTGCATTCCAAATCACAACGAGCGATTTCTATAAAAGTATATCAGTCGGTGTTGGAGAAGACACCTTCTCTTAGCTTAACGCTCTTTCCTGAGACATATGAGTTCAGGAAGTTATACGTTTGTAGAAATAAGTCACGTGAATGTGGAATGATAATGTGGCATTCAAAGTGAAAAAAGATGTGTTATGTGAAAAGGTAATCGTTGCATCGAGCGTCATTAATCGGAAATAACCGAAATAGGGTTAGATGCGCCAAGGCTAAGTGGGTCATTCCAAATTAGGTATGATCATTCCCTTCTAGATTTATTTCTTCCTGCTATGAATTTCGGATGTAAATTAATATGGATGTATGCGAAGAGAGCTCTCGGATAAAGATCGGTAACGATTGGGGGATGATATATTCGGTACAATCTAATTACAGAGATAGGCCGGTCTTGTGTTGATAGAGGATCCTTTGTGATGATCCTTGGTACATTCCTCTAGAGATGTACTGTCGGAAGGTAATCCCTTCACCTGGTTATTTGTATGGAAATCCATTCTCCAATAAGAACCTACGGATTTGTTTGTAAAACCTAGTATGTTGGAATTTAATAATTGTAACAATTTCAGTTAAGATTGATAAGTTTATTTGCAAATTTTTTCAAATAAAGTCATTAAAAATAATATCCTCAAATTTTACGTAATAAAGAGTTTTGATTATCATAAGGTAAAAACTCATTTGTGTTTATATGCGGTGTGGTCTTATGAGATACCTTTGTTTTCAAAACATCATATATTGAGTTCTCATACCAGTCCCATGATTAACCCGGAGTTTTTTTTCTCTTTAAACTTTAGGTGCCCTATTTTTCGGATAGTCGAGTAATAAGGATACCTAGGAGCATTTTGGAGCTTGTTGGGGAGAATTTTGAAGAAGTCTTTTGGAGCTATGAAGCTGAAGTACCTTATGTAGATATCTATACATTTTCTGCTATGTTATGTAGTATGTATTTTCCAGCATATGTATGGATATATGGTCATAACTATCCCGCTGGATTTGTATTTGATTCTGATCATTTATGTATAATTAAAATGTTGAATGCGATGTGAGATTCAATTATTGTGTTATGTTCTATCTTTATTTTCTTTTACACGACTGATAATCTGTCTCGCCGACACTTAGATTTACGACATGTGAATACTGTGGATGTGTTAGTGTCGATTTCAAAGGATCGAGGAGATGGGTCGTCACAATTGGGTCTCCGATATGGACACATCACTTAAATTGTCACACCATAATCTTAGTTTTAAGTCCGTGCTAATCTTTAATTCACTTAGTAAAGATTGTATCCACATGATTTCAGCTGTTGTGCTAGCTATACATCTGTATTCTGCTTCGGTACTTGATCTGGAAACCGTTGTCTGTTTTTTTGAGCACCATGAAAATAGATTGCTTCCCATGTAGATACAGAATCCTGTGGTAGATCTTCTACCATTAGGATCATTGGCCCAATCAGCATCTGCATACCCTATTATGTTGAGATGTTTACTAGATTTAAGGCTTAATCCATGATCAAGTGTCCCTTTTAGGTACCTTAATATTCTCTTGACTGCTTTTTAGTGCTCATCTTTAGGTTCCTGCATAAATTGACACAATTTGTTAACATAATATGATATTTCTGGTCTTGTAATAGTTACATATTGTAGTGCACCAATAATACTTCTGTATTCTTTCTCATTAAGTATTGGTTCTCCTTTGTTTTTTGATAAATGAAGGCTTGTTGTCATAGGTATAGGCAAGGAGTTGGTGCCATCCATTTTTGCTTTAATTAATATATCTGTGATGCATTTCTTTTGGCATAAGAAAATTTCTAAATCTGAAACTCGGGTGACCTTTATTCCCAGAAAGTAATTTAGTGTCCCAAGATCTTTAACGGAGAATTTTTTGTCCAAAAATTGAATAAGATTATTTATTTTTGCCTCATCATCACCTGTAATAATCAAGTCATCAACATAAATCAGAATATATATAGTTGATAATTTGTTGATTCTAATGAATAATGAGTTATCTGATTTGGTAAACTGAAAGTTTAAACTTGATAGCGTATCTTTCAGTTTATCAAACCAGACTCTAGAAGCTAGTTTAAGCCAATGTATTGCTTTATTAAGCTTGCAATCATAATTTTGTTTTTTCTGTATCCCTATGGCTGTTCTATGTACACTTCCTCTTGTAAATCTCCATTTAGGAATGCATTATTTACATCCAACTGCCTGATAGCCCAATTTTTATGCAAAGCTATAGTAAGTATGATTCTGATTGTTATTCGTTTCACAACTGGAGAAAATGTTTCATTGAAATCAAAGCCATGTTGCTAAGTATATCCTTTTACTACAAGTCTTGCTTTATATCTCATGATTGTTCCATCTGCATTTCTCTTTACTCCATATGTCCACCTGCACCCTACTATATTCTTGTTTTCTAGTGGATAAACAAGATCCCATATTTTATTCTTTATAAGTGCATCATATTCTTCATCCATGGTTCTTTTCCAGTTTGTGCTTTTTACTGCCTGAAAAAAACTATTTCGCTCATCAAACTCAATGGTAGCTGTATATAATTTGGGGTTGAAAATTCCACTCTTTGACCTAGTTGTCATATGATGTCCAGTTTGAACTTGTTGTTTGCTGTGTGATTGCTCAATTGACCGATCTTGTTGCATATGTAATTGCTCTTCATTATTGTCTTGTGTTTGACTGCTTGCAGGAGTGTGATTGAACTGGTCAGATTGCTCTGCTTATTCATGATCTGGCCCAGCTTGCACTGTGAGTTGTTGATTAGGGTGATCTGAATCTTCTTCAGTCCATTCAATGCTCAACTCAGTTGGGTACAAAGATATATTTGGTATGGAATCCTTTGGATTATAAATCTTTTGAGTTTTTTTTATATCTACACTTGCAAAAGGAAATACATGTTCATTAAACACTACATTCTCGCTCATAAATATTTTTCCATTGCTTCCCAAACACTAGTATCCTTTTTGATTTGTGGCATAAACCAAGAACGTACATGGAGTTGACCTAAAATTCAACTTGTTTGCATTGTAAGGTCTTATATAAAGGAAACATAGACATTCAAATGTCTTTAAACTATAATAATCTGGTTTTATATTGAACAACACTTCTATTGGACATTTGTTCATTAAAACCTTTGTTGGCAACCTATTAACCAAATATACTGCTGTATTAAATGAATTTGGCCAAAACTTTAAAGAAAGTGATGCTTGAGCTAATAAAGTGAGACATGAATCTATAATATGTTTATGTTTCCTCTCAACCAACCCATTTTATTCAGAAGTGTATGGACATGCAATTATGTGAACTATTCCATTCTTTTAAAAGAAATTATTGAGATGTTTAAACTTAGTACCTCTATCCGTTTGTAAAATCTTGAGTTGATGATCTGTTTGTTTCTCCACTTGATTGATAAAATGAATTACTGTTCTAGAAGTTTCTGATTTTTCCCCAAGAAAGTATATCCAAGTATCTCTAGTGTGTGCATCAACAAATGATATGTAATATTTAAACCCATAATCTGAATTGACTGGTGTTGGATCTCATAGGTCAGCATCAACCAATTCGAGGGGTTTATGGTCTATGGTCTGTGAATCGGCAAATGAAAGTTTATGACTTTTCCCCTTTGGCAGTGTGATATATGGGGTAGAACAACATTTTCAAAAGGAATTTTATTTTCAGCAAGAATTTGTTTTACAATATTGGCATTAGGGTGGCGTAACTTGTATGCCAGTAATCATACATATTAACCTTTCTCTCTGCATTTTCAGAAAGATTACAGTAACTTTTCTTGTCTTAAAAATTTATTGGATTAACAAAGTTAAATTTGTATAGTCCTCTATCTGTATTACCTTGTAAAAGAACTTCTTTAGTTAGTATATCATTAACCAAACAATATTTTGGATAAAATTCAAAACAAACATTGTTATCACTTGCAAATTGTGATACACTTATTTAATTCTTTCTTATTTGAGGCACTATTAATAAATTATTGAGATATATTTGTCTATCACCTTTGATGCAAGCAATTCTAGTGTGTGTTATATTGATACTCTGACCGTTATTCATATGTATGTACTGATTACCACTGCATTCCTTTTGACCAAGATTTAGATTATTCAAATTTCTTGTAATATGGTTTGTAGCACCTGATTTAGGATACCAACATTCATCTTGCATGTCTTCTAGCTTTATGACATTAACAGTTGAATTTCTTGGCATGTTAGATTGATTGCTTATTTCCTGCTGCACATGAGCCATGTTAACAGTGGGATTTTCATTGTTCCTTTGTTTGTTTTGACTCTGATTTGGCACATAGTTTGAATTAAATCTAAAGTAACATTTTAATGTTGTATGACCAATCTTTTCACAAATTTGGCATCTGAGCCTATTGTTATTCTTCCATCTTCCTCTTCCTCTTGCTCTATTGGACGGACCTCTTAATAGTATTGATTTATTCTGGTGTATTCTTGTCCCTTGCCTTTTGAGTTTGCTGCATAGTTGATAATTAAATCATTGTCTAGTGATCTTTTCTTATCTAACCTTCCTTCATGAGCAAGAAGTGTTGCACTAACATATTGTATAGACGGTAATGTTTCTTTTGATGCTATTACTGCCACAACAGATTCATAATCATCACCCAGACCACCTAAGATGGTCATTATCAGTTCAGTATATGATACTTTATGCCCTGCTGTTTCAAGCAAATCACATTTTGTCTTCACCTTTAACAAATATTCTCTCATAGACGGACTGTCTTTTCTAATATTTTGCAGTTGTCTCTTGTAATGCATTATTCTAACAGCTGATTGAGAATCAAAAATTTGTTATATGGTTGTCTAGATTTCATTTGATGACTTACATCCTATAATTTGTGGCAACAGACTCATACTGATTGATAACAGTAACCATGAACTAATTAAATAGTCTTATCTTTGATACTTTGTGAATTCTTGATTTCTAACAACCTTGTTTTCTTGGTCAGTAATGAACCTTGGAGGCAGAGGCAAAGTTCCTAGTATGTATCCATCAAGACCATATCTTCTTACTATAGTCTCAACTTCATATTTCTATAGAAGATAATTATCTCCATCAAGTTGTGCTGTGACTAATTGTGTCTGTGGGCTTATTACGATTTTGATCAAATCCTTAGTTGCTGATTCAGTTTGCTAGCTTGAATCACTGGTTTTGTCTAAAGTTGCTGAATTGTGATCTCCTTCAGTCATGATGATTTTAGAGATTCAGAAGTGGGAAAAAAGATGAACAATAGTCAGAGAATCTTGGTTAATCAGAAAATTGGTCGGCAAGAAAATGGTAGACATGTTTGATGTAACCACTGAAAAATTTAAATGATGAATTTCTTTTGATAAGTTTTTCTCTGGTATGGCTCTGGCTTTCTTGATGTTTTTTTTATGATGATTCTTGCGTTCTTGATCTGTTTTTCGATTTCTTGACTGTTTCTTCAATTTGTTTGATTTTGATGAGAAGTTCAGCCGAACCTCGTTTCTGGCAAGGCACTTGACTTCTTGTCTGATTTGCAAGCAAATTCAAAATATCAAAGGATGAGATCAATATCTCTGATGAGTGCACTCAAGTGATGATATATTATCCGATGAGTTGCTTCAGATATGAAGAAATTTAAGGCCGAATGCTGTTAAGCAATTCAAGCTCTGATACCATATTGAATTTTGCAGATGTAATTGAATTGATGAATTTGCAAGAGAGAATGATCTTTAATGATGATGTTGAAATGCATAAGTAATAGAATGTTACAATCAGCTTCATTCTGTACAATATATATATATATATATATATATATATATATATATATATATATATATATATATAAGTGCATATATCAGTTACGGCCCACACTTCTGTTATATGGGCTGAGACTCGCTATCTATTATACTATTGCCGTATAAGCTTTGATATGTTGAGGGTTTTGCTTTATTCGATCATTCTCAATATTGAAACAAGGTCCTATCACTAGAAAAAGCAAGTAATGTGGGTTGACAGTTCAATACTACAAGCTAATGAAGCTACTCTTGCTCCGTTTTGCTTCTAAAACTTGTTATAACTAGGAGTAGAACATCATCACGTTATATATTCCATATTCTGTTATTTAACTAAAGGATTGTCCACCTAAATAATTGGCAACCAAATATATATTCAGGGCTATGGTATTGCTGAGTTGAAATCTAACACGTGAGCACATAAATACTGCATATTGCAAATGGACGGTATTGTTCGACAAGTATCCTGAAGATATGTGTTTGGTAGCCACAAGTACGTATATATAGTGGATAATGGATTGGTGAACTGAATCTGATTGAGTAAAATAGTTTTATTAATAAAAATAATATATATTATAATAGAAGAAGCAAGTGTATTCTTCCTTTGCTTAGCAAATGAAATTGCTTTGCTTGGAAAATGAAATTATGAAACAAAATACCAATTATATCAGATGTTGATGGGCTTTACTATAATCAATTCACAGATTAAATTATAAGATCCGCATTGTACAAAGAATTTGTCCGTTGCTATACATATATAGCTAGTATTCTATTATTTACGTGACTAACTTATGCCATTTGACTAATATTTTCTAAACTGATGTCTAATATAATATAAAGATCTACAGCCGCACAACCCTGAAAACTAGGAATAATTTGAATATTCTTAAGAAATAATCCCAATAAACTAATTAAACATTGAATTCAGGTGCATGTAATAGGATTTGAGAGGCAGAACTACAATGTTAATCAACTGTTTTGCTTTTACATCAACTTAAGGTGCAAATAAAGATTTGTAGGCGGAATAATGAAAAAATATTTGACAAGTAGATGTTATGGCACCATGTATGTAAGAGTGAGTTTTATTTTGTGGATGACGCCCTGTGTTTGCTTGCATTTACATATAACTATTCTTGTTAGATAAATGTTAGCATAAATTAGTAAACTATGCTTATAACCATAAAGTAAATATTATGTTCATTAATCTAATATAATATGATTAAAATAACGTTCAAAAAGCAGTGATGATAATTAAAATTGTACTTTATGAATATTAAAATAATATGCTTTCTATCGATTTTGTATTACTATCACATATTCACATTGGAGTATGTATATATCTATTGTATCATGAAAGATAACTCGATTTTGTATGATCAACGCAACTGCAAATTTGGTTATGTGTTGAAAACAAAGTCAGTGAAAAAAATATCCTTGAAACAAGGTTCTTGTCATTGGAAAAATCAACCAACATTGGTTGACATTTGGATATAATAAACAGTTAATTAATTCATATTGTATTCTTAAAACTCCAGTCAGAGGTGAAGCAAATGAAGTTACTCCTGATCTTTTGCTTCTAAAAACTAGTTGTCATTACCCAAATCGGAACATCAAGTTATTTGTTATGACCCAAATGTGAAGATTGCTAAAGTAATCTTCACATGTATCAAGGTTACAAAGTTGTTAATAACTTACAGCAACGAGTTAACACAACTTTTTTCCCAAAATCGCATGACAAGATCCCTAAAATAACGCGAAATGCGACTTTAAGAGAATTCATTAACAAAATTCAACTTCTTCAAATTATTGCTATATATACTTCCAACGTCCTGCATGGATATATCAAGTATCAAGTAGAAACTAATTCCTTCTCTTTCACTACCAATACGTAACTGAATAACATTCTCCAAATCATCATGTGTCAGTTATTTAATCTGATAATAATATCGACTTTACTGATTAACATTCATAACTTAACCCAAGCTGCAGTCTACGACATCACAACCTTCAATGCAAAACCAGATGGAAAATCAGACTCATCCCAGTCATTTCTGAAAGCGTGGGCTGCTGCCTGCACTTCATCCAGTCCATCAACCATACGCGTGCCAGCTGGCATATTTTTGGTTAACCAAGTCAAATTCATGGGTCCGTGTAAGAGCAGTAAAATCAGTTTCCAGATTGATGGAACTATAACTTCTCCATCAAACTATGACAAATTTGTTAACAAGGGAGAGTGGATACGTTTTGAACATGTAGATGGTGTATCCATGTATGGGGGAGTAATTGATGGCTCTGGCACTTCTCTATGGTCATGCAAAGCTAATGCACTTAACTGTCCAGCTGGCGCAACTGTATGTTCCTTTTGCTTTAGTTGCATGAAATGTATTTATGTTCTTTTAATTAATACCAGATACAAGAATGCATTGTCGCAACTAAGATTTGCATAGTGCACTTCCCATTGATATTTCAATGATATTTAGCTTGAAGTTGACACTTAATATTTGTTTACAGTCGCTGACATTTATGAACTCGAGAAACATAATGATAAGTGGCTTAACATCAATCAACAGCAAACTGTACCACATTGTGACAGACAGATGCGAAGAAGTGACAGTTCAAAATGTCAAAATATCAGCACCCGGAAACAGTCCTAACACTGATGGAATACATGTGGAGATGTCAAGTAATGTGCAAGTAAGTGGGGCTCAAATAAGGACAGGTGATGATTGCATCTCAATTGGCTCTGGCACGACCAATCTCTGGATTGAACAAGTCAGCTGTGGCCCAGGTCATGGTATCAGGTTCGTAAGAATGTCTTCATTTTCTTTATTTCAAATCAATATGACAAATATTTAATGTCCATGAAACATGCAGCATCGGGAGTCTGGGAAAATATAGTCAGGAGAATGGAGTACAAAATGTGACTATAAAATCAACAGTGTTCACAGGTAGTCAAAACGGGCTACGGATTAAAACATGGGGTAGACCAACTACCGCCTTTGTGAAAAATGTATTATTTGCACAAGCAATGATGCAAAATGTTGAGAATCCTATCATCATCGATCAGAATTACTGTCCTGATAATAGAGGCTGTCCTGACCAGGTAATTTTCTGAACAAATGATTAGGTATTCTTATTCACCCAAGTACTGAGCAACATTATGTTTTTACTGCATGTGCAGAACTCAGGGGTTAAGATTAGTGGTGTGAGTTACAAAGATATAAAAGGATCATCAGCTACACGGGTCGCAGTAAAATTCGACTGCAGTTCTAGTAATCCATGCACAGATATAAAATTGCAAGATGTTAAACTGACATATCGGAATAAAGTGGCAGATTCATCTTGTAAGAATGCTCGAGGTTCTGTGTCTAGCATAGTTCAGCCTCCCAGTTGCTTCTGATGATCTATCAGAGAAATCTATGCAATATTTTAGCTCTGTATACATATGGAATTGCGTATATATTGAATACCTGGATTGCGTGTGTAAAGTTAGATACGTACATTGATATATATTGTAATCTAATTCACTTTGAAATGTAGTTTGTAAGAGCATGGGTGCACAGAAACTAGCCGTTTGGTATTACCTAAGTTAAGTACAGCAACTGTCAACCAATATCAACCATTTGTTATCATTACCTAACTTGTGTTCAGCTACTGGAAAAATAAATTCACCATTCTAGTAAGTTTAGATCACACTTTAATATACAACAGAGATAATTTCAATACTATAAAATGGCTTTACCTCCCTCAACAAGCATCGATGAACGACTAAAATGTTGATACTTAGTCAATCTGTGATTGATTGCAGCGCAAGCACGCTACTTTAACTGATAATTACAGCAAATCAACACGGCAGCGTAAGCAAGTAGTCCAACTATTTTGTTGTTACTTGATACTTAACGTAAAACTTACAATATATCAGGAGACCAAAAAACACAATTTGCATACGTTAAGAGAAAATCAATTAGTAATCACTATTTAAACAAAGAGAAAGCAATCATACTAAGATCACAGTAAATACAATACTTAGTCTTCACCACAGAACATATTACTGCATTCAAAAATTCACCCTTTAGTTTCGTTATCAGAATCAACATGCTTTTCATTTTGGAATTAGTTTAATGATGTCTGAAAAAGATGGCAACAACGACCATCTGATATCTATGGGCTTAACTGTAATGTATTATCATTTATATTCCAGATTCAGTATCTTCTGCCAAATAACTCTACTAAAGAACCTTGAGATAATCGTATTATTTATTATTTTTCAATTGATTATTGACTACTTCCCGAAGTGCACGAAGTAAGTAAGTGAAAAAAAAAAAAAATGTATTGGCAACCATGAATATTGAATGTATGTATATGTGTGTAGTGCTATGTAACACCTCGAAAAATCTAATGAAAATTTAGTAAGAAAATTAAATTTAAATAAAAGAACGGCTAAAATGAAATTTTTTGCAAACGTCTGACTTTGGCTGTGAAACTTGCACAATTGCATTCGTTTCGATTATCTAGACAATTTTCATAGATAACACTTGGAAATCGAAGTTGGTACGGAGAAATTATGGACGTTTGAAATTCTAAAAATAAAATAAACCTAAAATAAAATTTACCCAACAATTTATACTACACCGGTAGATCGTAGGGATTGATGGTCGACCGGTAGCGATTGACGGTCGACCGTTAGCGGTCGACCATGTATAACAAGCGGTCGACGATTCACGTTGAAAAGTCAAGAATTTTGGAGCGAGATGAACGGTTGCGATTGACTTGAGACGTTTTGATGGGCAAACGAGATCATAGCAAAGATTTTCCAGGCAAAATCAACGACCTGAATAAACCCCTATCTCTACAAATTAATAACTATGGCCCTAAATTCATTAGAAAATTGTCAGATTACCGAAACCCTAAATTCTTCCTCTTCACTTCTAAACTTTCTTCAAAAACAAATTAAAAATCAAAATAAGAGCATCCTAGTAATAAGATCTAGAAGGAGGAAAGCTAGCGGGTGTCGATTCACGAGCAAGGGACGATGTTAGAGCTTGGATCTAAGGTAAGTGGAAATAGGAATGATAAGTTGATTATTATAGTTAAATTTAACTTATTCTACTTGATTTATGGTGTTAGTAATTTAAACTGTAAATTTGTAAAACCTAATCTTGAGTAGAAATTGAAGTTACCGTAAATTGATAAACCTGTAAAACCCTTTTTAATTGAAACCCTAAAAATAGGTTAAGTGTTAACATTAGTAATCTGTTAAAATACTAGAATATTAAATCAATGAAAATTGTGTAAATCAATGAAATTAGGATATAGATGGGTCATTGTAGTTGCCTAGGATTCACTATAAACACCGTGATTAATATAATTAACCTTAATTAAAAAATCGAATCACAAAAACAAACAAACCCCAATTTTTATACTGCGGCTAATTAACCACTCACCGTGAGCGTTCAATCGATAGTGTATAGCGGTAGCCTGGTTATGGTTTGTAATACAAAATTCAAACCTTAGTCTAAGACCCAGGTTAATAATAAAATCAATATACATGGTAATTGTGGTGTGAGCCTATTTATGGCAATATGTATATATGTTAGGAGTAGTAGGGAAACTAGTTTCCTATGAGATGACGCTAGGACGTTGTGGTGTTGGGTAAATATGCTTTACCTAGTGGGTCGATTATTCGACTAGGGGCGTTTTTTTATCGTAAATGGCACTCGCAGAAGGCTCTAGGTGGAAGCGTAACATTGAATGATGCCAGATGAAGTGTGTGGACCTGGCACAACGGGACTCCTGGTGTGCGCGGGTACTGACGCTCCGTGATATAGTTCAGACGTGGATCCCGACACGTGCAATGAAAGGTGTAGACAACAGTCGAGAGGTGGACACAGATGCAGGCGATGAGACAATTTGACGAGTCGACGTTATGGATTTTTCCCTCAATGCATGGTTGGGTTACATTAGTCTTAGTTAGGGGAAAATTGATTCCCTAGTAGCCTAGTGAGGGTAATAGTAGTGAGAATGTATTTCCACAGTGGCCCAGAGGCGGTGATAGTAGTGGGAATTTATATCCACGGTAGCCTAGTAGCGGTATTTCCAAGTCGAGTAGCATAATAGCAATGTTTCCATATTGAGTAGCTGTATGAGCTATGGTCGATCGTCCGTCATTAAGGTTCAATCCATAATTTGATCGTGTTGTAGCCTGCACAAGTCGTACTGTAGGTGTGAGGTGGAAAAAAAACCCTTAAGTAATGGACCATATGATACACGGTCAGTTATAGTACGTTCTATGTTGCTTAGAGTAGAGTTAAAGTTAACTAAACATGATCACCATATATTAAATTTAGACTCATTTACTAGACTTTTATCTATCCACCCTTTTGCCTTTCCTTTTTCCTCACCACGGTGGATAGGGTAGTGGGTGATTGGCCCATTCTTGGTACTTGGAGAGGTAAGCCTATCATAGTAATTGCATATTATCATAAGTACTCTCCATATATCCATTTATCTATCTTATCAGTACTTTATGTTTCCTTTATCAGGCTTAGAGTGATATTTTCTACGTACTTGTATTTGACGATGTACTAATTTTCTAAGACCGTGTTTTGTGATATTTTCTAAGATGGATATTTTCTAGTACTATATGTTTTGTTTCTTCCACTGTAAATTTTGAAAGTATAGTATATCTTAGATTATATCTGTAATTTTAGTCTCCATAATGTTAAAAAACCCGATAGCTCGTATTTCTCTACACGACGCGAGTCCAAAAAGTCACACTAGGCTTTGGATTGTGTGTCGGGAGGTACGCACTGTCACATTTGGCATCAGAGCATATATTCAAAGTTCTTTATAAATTAGGACCGTATTAGGAGAATGTACTAGAAAAAAATGGTTTTTCAAAAGTTTTCAAAAATGGATTTTGAAAATATATATGTATACGATAAAGGCTTTTCAACGGTTTTATACATACCATAATCTCTCTTATTCGTTACTATGCAATCGTTAATTCATGCTTCATTGTATCTTATTCATGCCTATACTATCTGTTGAAAGTTGCTACTAGAATTCTTAAAATTCATAGAAAGAAGATGAGCGATCCTACAGGTTCAGCCTTAAGCGATGCAGTTGAGGTTCTGGGCATGAACGTTTTGATTTAGTTTTGCTTGTATCTTCAGGCAAGAGGACAAGCCGAGCTTAATCCCACTAGCAGACCCGTGGAGAAGGCGACAGGTGCAGATCTTGCCCACCCACCTACCACCGTTAGTTTTGCTAAGCTATGCAAGATTTTCATGAACCTTGGAGGAAAGCATATATAGGGACTGAGTCATATGTGAATTCAAGGGCATGGATCCTATAACACCCCATATTTTTAGTAAAATTACTTATGATATTTAATTAGTTAAATTAAATAAAATAATGTATTGATTAATGGATTGAGATTTGTGATTAAATTAAGGGGTAGTCGTGCCATGTTAATGAATAGATAAATGAAGTAAAATGGACTTAAGTGTTTGGAAATAAGGGAGGGAAAAATACAAAAAAGGGATTTCCTAATACCTTAAACCCTTAGGGAAATGAACACACATTCATTTCATTTTATCGCAAACGGAAACACCAAAACTAAGGTCGGCCACCATTAGCAAAGGAAAAGAAGAGAAAGCTAAAGTTTTCAAGAGGAAAATCAAATCAACTTAATCAGGATCAAATCTCACATCTTTAATCACAAAGCTAAAGGGAATAATTTGTACATCTCACGTTTTATGAATGTTTTTGGTTTTAAGATGAAACCCAAATTTATCTTGCATGATTTAGCCATGATTTTGAAGAGAAAAATGTTTATATATACATGTTGATGATTTATGCTTGTTCATATAGATTTTGTTATATGTTTTGGTGTGAAAATCCTATTTAATGACATCCAAATGCCATGTAATTTTGTATATAGACCAGAAATGTTATTCTAGCGATTGATTTCAATTTTTATAATTTTTTGAATTAATTTGCATTTTATATCAATTTTCTAGTGAAGAAAATGATTTATTGGGTTATAAATAATTTACGGTTAAATTATAATTAATTTGGGTCTAAAATTTTTATATGCTAGAAAACATATGAAAAGGGATTTATTGGAATCACTACAAGAAAATGTTATATTTAAGACAAAAATTAGGAACAACTTAAAATTTTATCTCTAAATAAAAACAAGTTAGGGACAAAATTAAGTTGTCTCAAACAATGTAACTAGAGACCTGGGTTGGATCTCTAATGGGTGTCAACTTGTGTTTCGATCCCTATTTTCTATGTGACTTAACCCGAACTTTCATTGGGACTTCATCTCGACTATCGATTCATCGGGTAAACAAATCACACTAAATAAAAGTCGCCCACTTTCTCCTCGTTATCATTCTAGGGCATATTGTCTCATGCCTATTCAATTGTATGGCATCTTCTTCCTAGACAAATTTCTTTGATTCAACATGAGATTAGTCCACTTGGAAGGAGAGATTGATGAGGAGTGAATAGGCAAGTATTCCCCAATTTAATTTTCAGGAAATTATTGTGAAGGAATTTTTTTTTAGCATTTTAGCCTGAAGGACAGACCTTCAGTATCTTAGCCTGAAGGAAACTTTCTTTAGGTATCAGTTTTTAGTTATTGATAGCATTTTTTGGGTATCAGTTTGTGCTTATCGGTAGCAGTTTTTAGGTATCGGTTTTTAGTTCGGTAGCAGTTTTGAAAGAATGTTTGTCCTTATGAATAATTTTGGAAGAATGTTTGTCCTTTTGAATAATTTTTAGAAGAATGTTTGTCCTTATGGTTAAAATATTGAGATCGTGTCGTTGAGGCTAAAAATATACGAATTTTTGTCCTTTAAATTAATTCCCCCTTTAATTTATCAGATAAAATTTAATTTGTAATATCCATTGCCTTAAATAGTTTCATATATTTGATTTGATTAGTTTCTCTAATGTTCCTTAGTTAAATTCGAAGAACATAGAACAGATTTGCAATTCAAGTATTAGTCAGGGACCATTAAATATGATAATTGCACATCAAATCAATTGCTGGCATTGAATAATTGCCGACATTCACAAATTTAATCCTGACATTGAATTATTGTTTTCAAAGTTCTATTCTTGTTTATAGTTTCTATTACTTTGGTATTATGACAGCTTCAAAAGAATATATTTTTCTCTTGGACTTGAAAAATATTTGTGAGTACTTTATAAAGTGTCATTAGGGTTAGCTTTCAATATGATGCTACTGTCTTAAATTACAGATATATCTGTAATAAAAGTTGATATATTTGGTATCTTGCAACAACTTATGAGCCATGGTAAAATTTAGCTATATGTTTCTGGTTAAACCTTCACCTTAAATTACTTCACACGAATTGCCCACTTTCAAAATATAATTAACTCTAGAAATAAGCCCCCTAGTTTAGATCCATGTGCTGTTACAATCTAGAGAATGGCTAGTTTAAATATCTGGTTTAAAAATTGGAAATTTTTTAATCTGTGTACAACTAAAAGTCTACTGAACTTACTGAATTAGGATTCTAACAATGCCAGCAGATTTTATGGAGCTGTATCTCACACAACTTTGAGTTAACTTCACATATTAATAGCAATATTTTGGGTGGATATTATCTGCGTTGGTACTCACATTAAAAGGAGTTAAATCTAAAGTTAGCTTCTATCACCTAAATTGTTCCTAGACAAAGATTTGTAAGTTAAACAATACTCTAATTTTTACACATATTCAAGCAAATATATAAAATTATTTTACCTACGCACTAAGTAGGCTGTTTTGCAAAGAATTTTGAAACTTGGAAAAGATTATTTGTCATTTTCTCTTTTTGACAAACAAGTAAATGACATGCGTGATGTTCATTTATGTAGACCATAGCTGCAAACTTATAATTATAAGGATGGAAGTTATGGTGAGGGATATATTCTTGCGATGATACAAAATCATTAAAAGGGAAGGTACGTAGGTAAATACGGAACTTGAAATAGATACTTTGGAAACATATTTCCGACTTATTTGATAATTAGTAGCGATTATTTATCATTGAAACGACATCTTTTTTCCAATAATGCTACTTGTTATGTTTTTCTAAATATTTTAACCCACTGAATATTAGTTATAAGGACTTCAGAATACTAATCTTCCTACTGTATTACTAGCTAGATACTATATATATATATATATAATTCTATAAATTAAAGTATCACCGACTAAGATACAACATGTAGTTTGTATGTTTGTATAAATTATTAAGGGAAATATGATTTGCTAGAACATCAATATATTGAAAATAGGTTAATCCCTATATAAGCGGTTTAGTGAAAAATACGTTGAACCATGATTGTAGGTACGTGTGTACTTTAGAAACAGATCATGGACTTTATTTAGTGATACATATTACGCAAGATACCTATGCCATTCTTAGATAAATTATTCAGATCGTATAAAATGCTAGCTTTTTTTCCAAGAAGCCAGTAAACAAAAAAAAATGATCTTGTAATAGTTCATTCTTCTTTATATTGTTTATGTGCTTTTTTGAGAAACTAGAAAAATATCTATTATTGTTCTTGATATGATGCTTAGGCATATTGTGTTGGTTATAACTTGTCCCATAATGTGGTATTATCCGTTTAGATCATTTTTTCCCTGTTATTTTGTGTCACATGTATTGTATGATCTGGATTTATGGTTATTGATAAGTAATTATTTTCATCTACAACTAAATTAAAAATTATTCACTGTGCCTTTTTTATCTATAAAAGTATATAAAACAGTAGAAAATCAAAGCATAATGTATACAATTTGATTAATAAATAAAATATGACAGATGTATATTACGTGTATTAATTTATTACCAAATAATTGGATAAACCATTCTTAACTATTTAATATATAACGAATGCATATACTCTACACATATATTAGTTGCAGAAGTGTAAATTATAAAAATTTTGTTGAAATATGAGAGGTTAAACAACAATAGATGATAGAGTTTATAGGTCTAAGTAAAATGCACTTCTAAACAAATAAGATGAAGAATCTCATGAAGAGATCACAATTCAAGTCCTGGTAATACTCAACAATTATCATATATTTTATTTATATGATAATATACTCAAGTAAATTACACTTAGTAATGAATAACATATGAGAAGATCGTTGACGTATATTATACTAATAGTACTCAACAGTTTGCTTACTACTTGTAGCTATTTATTGGTTGGTCCATTAATATTATAATTATTTCATTTTTGAAGGAACATGAGACATAAAACCTATCATAACATTGAAATGGAGAACAAGCAGAGAACCAAGAATAAAGGAAAGAAAAGAGAAGGTCTAGAGCACATCTACTGAATGATCTGTATGTTTATTTGTTTATTTTAGTAGTATGAATGTGATATTCTTACTTGGTACGACGTAGAAATACAACAGACATAGCATAAATGTGCATGATGGGTCTAGTAACACAAATGATTGAGTGTCTAGTCCAACATGATAATACATAATCGCTTGACAGTGGGCAACATCAGAGCATCATCATGTATAATGAAATTTGTCTAGTGTGAAAATTTATCAAGCACATCATCAACTCCATGTATAGTGCATATCAATGAACAGTAACAACACGACTTGAGTTATGGGTTTTGCAAGGTGCATAAACGGAGTGCTATGGTTTGAAGTATCTTTGAGATGGAACTGCTGCTGTGTTTGACTGCATGCACTAGTTGCAAGCTAAGCCTGAAGAAGAACAGCCGACTTCAATATAGAATTTGTAAGGCAGACATGAAATAAAAATGCAAGAAAGGTCAGGTTACACACAATGAGCAACAATTTTTCAAGCACGACACATGAGCTATATAGAGGGTGTATCCATGAGTTGGAATAGTAGAGCTGATTTAAGTACACAGTAGTGCAACAAGTGTGATGAGTATGACGTGCCGCTGATAGCAAAGAATAGCAAATGATTATAGGTCAGGTTTGAGGGCATCATGAAGAGCTAATTCTACTTGCCGAGTCAATGCAGGAGTAAAGATATATGATTTGGATGTTGTAAAATCTTTATAATTTGATTATAGGTTGTATTCTCGATTTAGTAATAGTGTTAACTGTGTTTGTTCATGACAATTATGTTTAAACTATCATTGTTTTAATGTTAAGTTATAGTGAGAATGTTAGAATGTTAGATTTATATATAGGAAAATGTAATTCTTGTTTTATTCATATATGTTTGTGTACGTATATGTGTTTGTGTATATCATGAATACCACCAATGCTAAAAATAATCTGTGACCCATAAGTGATTGTAATTTGGGTCTTTAGTTATTAGATCAGAGATCAAACAATTAGTTCTTAAGGAGTTTCTAAGTTACTGAAACCAATTTAGGTTGTCTTTAGTTTTTTAGAGTCTTGAAATTTAAGAAAAAAGTATCGGTGTCTTTTGGGTCTTAAACAAAACATTGAGATCAGATATCTTAATTTAGAACCAATATATGAGGTCTTTAATCTCTTTTTTTCCAGTAGTGAATTTTTATAGAATTTTCCATAGATTTTTGATGAATATATAAAATTATTTAAGGCATGAGACTTAAATGTATTATATATTTAATTAAGTGGGTGTTTTGCAAATGATCTAAATTAATTAATTCCAAAATTACGGTAATACTTTAGAAAAGAAAAATTAGCAACCAATAGAAGTTTGAAACACAAAGAAGGTTGGTTAAAAAGTTTACTTAAAAATGTTTAAAATCAGAAATTCATGCCAAAAGCATGTTTCTCCTATTTTGGTTTCTCCCAAGTAGCTTTCAACTAAGACCCTCCACCTCCTTCCACAAACCAATGCACATAGTATCAACATCTTGGTAAATAGTGAATTGGACAAAGGCGGAAGGTAAGAGTCGAAACTAAGGGTTTTCGAAAGCGTAGAAGCACCTTTTTGTTTTAAAAGAAAAGAGCGCATGCTTGCTTTTACCTATGTAGGTTTCGATTAAATTAATTGATTTAAAGAAAGGTTTTAAAGTTGCGCCTTTGTTCTAGGTAATAGCTTTCGACTTAGTGCCTATGACTAAGTCAATGGTTTTAAAGGATGGTTTCGAAATAGTAACTCCTTTTTTTAAATAATAGCTTTAGACTATGTCGAAGCCTTTATTGTCGCCTTCCATCTTTTGAAATAGAGGATTCAAAGGGGTTGTTTTATTTTATAAAAACCCTACCGCTTCTCCTATGCTTTTGGATGGGTTGGTCTCAACACCATCACTTCTGTACTTAGTTATAGCTTTTGAAAGAGTAAGCTTTCGACCCTGTTGCTTATAACCCTTAATGATTTTTAAGGATAACCCAAAGCTTTCGACTAGTTAGTGTTGAATGATTTTGAAAGGTGTTTTTCCACATGTTTTAAATTGAATCCAAATGCTTTCGAAGGGTTTGAGGTTCTAATACCTTCGTAAGGTTTTGAAGAAGGTTTCGAAAGGGCGGTTCCCCTATGTTTTCAAAAGTCTTTGAAAGAATGGTTTCGAAAGGGTGGTTTCCCTACATTTTCAAGAGGTCTAAAGGAAAGGTTTTCCAATGGTTTTAAATAAGTTTAAAGAAAACATTTCTCCTATGGTTTCGAAAGCCAATATTTATTGGTTTTAAAAAGGGACGTATAAGGTTTTTAGCTTTTGATGGAAAAGAAATTTTAATGGTTTAGAAAGGGTTACTTTCAATAGAATTGAAAGGGGTACATTCAAGTGTTTAAATGTTTTCATCAACTAAGGTTTGAGTAATACACACACACAGATATATATATATATATATATATATATATATATATATATATATAACATAGCAAGGTGATTTTTAGTAAAGAATATAGTAGATGTACTTTCCTTGTGTGATTTGATTTAAAGGTCTTAAATCATTTTGAAAAAGGTTTCAAGGAAAATTATGGGAAGGGATCCCTAAGTAAAATGACTCAGATAATAAAATACCAAATGAGACAGGTATAAGGTCACGCCCTAGACATTAGCTATTGGACCTAGCTAATTTTGTCCAAAATTTCAATGTGTAGAGCTTTGTAACAGATAAGACTAAAATTATGATTGCACACAGAAGGGAATATATTTGTATACAAATAGGTTATTGGTGAGCCCGCAAAACCATTAGGATCAAGTGACCTTGGGAGATGATTAGTTAGGGACAGACCATCCAGAAGTGAAGTATTTAATAGTTAGTTAAGGATAGACCGTTCAAAAGAGGAGCGTCTGACAGATGTTAAATTATTTTATTTATATTGTCTGGTAGGCCCGAGTTAGTCAAAGGTCAATAGTCAGCCAAAAGTCAATAGTCAGCCAAACAAAACTAAAGTGTTTGAACAGGTAGTTCTTTTATTACCTGATATGTATGTTTACATAATGATGCTTTACAATATTTAACCAGTTTTGGTTGCAGGAAAAGATTCGCAAAAGATATGTCTTAAAATGATGTTGTGAAGGGAAACTCGTTCCACTAAGCGACATGTCTCACTTAACATTAATAACCGAGATGTATAGTATTATTCACACCAGGCTTTATGTCTGACTCAAAGTTTATGTTTTCCCCATTAAAATCTCGGGTGCACAAAATTGATTTGAGTAGGCTGAGTGTTGAGGTTTTTTAGATTTTTAGTAGGGTGATGAATAAAGCTGCCAGAGGCGAGTAGGAGGCTAGCAAATAGCTATTAAGGAGTTGCTGTTCTTTGTTCTGTGTTTATTTCCACTATGTATAAGTTATTTATGAATCTAATCATCCAAGAGGGCATCTTCATATGTCGTTCTTGGTGTATTTTGTAATAAGTATATTTATCATTACCTGGGAGCTGTTTGAGATTATGTAATCTGAGTATGGAACATCTGTTTTGAAATGTAATGGAAAAATGTTGTTTGAAATATATGATTTGTTTCATATTCAAGAGATTTTTATAATATAGATACCAATAACATAGCCGTATTTAGTCGCCGGAAGTTACTACTATAGATGACTACAACATCTGTAGCATTTAGCTTTGGGTCACTAGGAAATATTACAACTTGGTATCAGAGCATGGATTTATGAAATACTTTAACTAAAAATGATTTTTGAAAAAATTATCCTTAGGAATTAGAGTTAAGATCGAGGTATGGGATAACGCTATAGTAGAATACTTGTATTAGCTATACATAAGTGTTATCCCGCCTTTTGGCAAGGCCGGACACTAAGAACTTGACTGGAAACCAAAGATGGTTCATCCCAAAGATTAGATAAACATAGGTTGACTATGGACATTGGTAAAATTTTGTCCAAGTCCAGATCGAGCTACAATCGATATGGTACAACGAGCGAAGCCACGGAAGCCAATGTTCCAAATTTCAAGTCAATCGGAGTTCGTATGCCCGAGTTATGAACCGATCAAGTTTCATAGGAAAGGTGGTTATTTCGTATCCCTTCAGTTTCGTATCCATCAAGTACCAAAGGAAAAACCTCTGCAGTTCGTACCCATGGAAGGAGCAATGCTCTCATTCGTATCAACGGAGGGAAGTAGTGGTTCGTATCCATGGGAAGCAACATCGCGTTCATATCCATGAAAGGTTGCCTCGTTCGTATCCACCTCATATTCATCACATAAACTCAGCCTTGTATCGATCGACCCAGAGGCGCTTCATATCATTCCTTTATTATACAATTCGTATCGCTTAGGTCCCTAACAACTCATATCGACTGACCAGAGAATTGATACGATTGACACAAACCTCAGGTGATACGAAGGCGTCTTTCCTCCATCGTTATGAAGTGAACAAGAATGTATCGATACGAAGTGGTATCGATACAGAACCATCGATACTAAGTGAGGTGTGGTCGATGGATAAGAATGAGCCCACACCGACGGATATGAATGAGGCACAATCAAGAGGGAGACCCGGTCACTCGGGATTAAAAGTGGATCAATCCTGGAAGATAGCGCCACATAACCCAGTCAGCACGTACATACTATTGATACGAACGACATCGACATGAATGGGGTCGACACGAGTCTAATTGCACCTTGAAGATCCAAACTTGCATCGATCATAACTCGAGATTTACAAGTCCAAATGCCACCAAATTTTCATAGGAGCTTGCATACAATGTCAAGAATATAACAGATCAATTCTTAATCGATACTAATTCAATTTGTATAATTCTGATATCAAGTCGAAATCACCTGAACTCGATCCCGTGGGCCTAACCACATGAGAGAAGAAGTCCTTTGAGATCCGGGCAAGAGATTTGCTGCCTACGCCTATAAATAGTGACCCTGGACCTACATAAAACGGACTTTTGGCTTCTTTACATCAATCCTCTTCTGAAATTACTGTCGTACTTTGATTGTACCGTTGTAATCCGCTTGTAACCAGCGAGTTATAATCAATGAACGTTAATCATTTAATAGTGGACGTAGGCCATACGCCGAACCACTTTAAAGTTATGTGTTTCTGTACTTTTTCTTATATGTTAATTGGTATGTTTGTTAGATCTACCTCATTTTACATTTACTTTCTTCATTTTATCTCTTCAAACATATCCGAAGAGTGTTGTGTCCAAATTTGATACAAACACTTCAGTGCTTTCACTGAGAAACCCAGCTTTTCTCCTGCTCTGTGGATCTACTACCGTCGTTGGATTGCAAAATTCTAAGGAGGAGATCCAAACCTGTCGTCTAGTGGTTCCTTCTATTCTATTCAGATTTCTCCAGATCTAAGAGGAACTACATTCATGATGATTTTTCATATCCGTATTTTCGTTTCGAGAAAATATGATGATTTTCGTATCCATATTTTCGTTTTCAAAAACTATGATGATTTTCGTATCCATATTTTCGTATCCAGAAAATATGATGATTTTCGTATCCATATTTTCGTTTCCATGAAAATATCATTATTTTCATATCCATATCTTCGTCTCGATCTAGCTACGTCCAATTCGTATCGATACTCAAATACAAATCGTATTGATCCAGCTGCGTCCAATTCATGTCGATCCTCGGATACACTTCGTATCAATCCAGCTGTGTCTAATTCATATCGATACTCATATACACTTTGTATCAATCCAGCTACGTCCAATTCGTATCGATACTCAGATAAACATCGTATCGATCCAGCTACGTCCAATTCCTATCGATTCAGCAACGTCCAATTCCTATCGATACTCAGATACCACTTCGTAACGATCCAGCTATGTGCATTCCGTATCGATCCAACTGTCCACTTTTTGGATCGTTCAATTTCACCAACATTTGTATCATTTAAACATTGCTGAGAACGATACGAAATTTCAAAAAAAAATCGGGTACGACCCAAATATTCGAAAAAGAGGGTATAATTTTTTTCTTAGAGCACCCGCATGGTGAATTCAAAGCCCAACTTAATGAAGGAACATTCCATCCGTGCTCCTGATCGTTCCATGACTGAACGGGGCATATAGGATTATAGTAGCAAATGCTGAATTGCAATTAAGGAATGGGTAAAGAAATACTACTCAACCGGTGCTCCGAAGGCTGAAGAACCTAGCTAATATGCTAAGAACTAGAGTTGGTTAATATATCATGCTTCTAAGGCGGACTGCAACTTCCCCCAATTGTCCAGCTTTTAAACTCCTGAATTGAGAACTATGGTACGATGGCTAATATGACGACTGCCCTACACTGTCTACTTTGCCAACTCAAAGCATAGCTGGTCACCACTAAACCATCTTCAAATGCCCGCATCTTAATCATACCATGTCCATATGACTAGAAGCATGGCATACAACCTCAAGAGAACTTCCTTAATTCCCTATATGGGTATCCTGCATGGATGAAAGTTTGGGACAATCATCTATATATGATCCCAACTTAACCAACTCGCCATCGAATCGACATTACCAACCACTCAAATGTTGGACGATCATGCATACCTCATTCACCAGTATTAACAAGACCCCATAGCCACAAAATGGACCTGACAATGACGATTGGTGTATCGTTTCCAGTTGAGACCCATTCATTGAAACTGTTCTACATACTAAATTTCCAATGAAAATTCAACATGCTGACCATGTCGGTGTACTACAGGAACACAACCTCTGATACCACCTCATGAAGTGAGAATGGTGCATGGATTCCACCAAGAGTGATGAATGCCTCAAATGCAAATGTTTTCCCCCATTCCTCAAAGAAGACTATCGACCGTGGTTAGATATACTAGTTCTACTTCTCGAATTGCTGAAGGGAATAAAGAAGCTGGAAGCTAACGAATTGATCAAAATCCACAGCCAGCTGCTGCCAACACTCATAAATGAACTTATCACAAAAGCTTATTTCCAGAATTTGATAAGAGAACCGACGGATAGCCGCCAACAACTACATCAACATATTGTATCCAATATTAGGTCGATAAACCAGATGAAGGATCAATGTGGCAGGATAAGGAGGAAACCTACTCCATACTCTAAATCGGGAAGCTCCTCTTCTTTAGATGGCTACCGTGGATGCCAGCACCATAAGGCTGCTCCGGAAAGGAAAACTTCGACAATATGTGCAAGCCCCATAAAAAGATGGGCATGGAACCCCCGACCCCTATTGATCAAGAACTTTGATTAAACTGGATCACTTGCATTAGACTTCCAACTAAGAAGGGCTGGACCGTAGTGCAATAGCGAGCATACAACGCTGATTCACTCATAAATGAGATTTGATCTGATCCCTTTTGAATTATTTCTATTTCTATTTCATTTATGTTACGAAGTATCACCGACTTGAATTAAACTACTTGCAAATGGTGCAGGTAACCGAGTACTCAAGGTTCGGTGCCAAACAACCTACGCGGACTAGGATCAAGTCATTGAGGTATCATTATGACGAGCATGATTCAACCACTGATTGGTTGCTATATGCCCCTGACTTGGGGATAGGGCATCAAAGAGGAAGAGACCGACAAGGTTAGGACTCCATTACAAAGTGAATGCAACCGACAATCCACTCATCCGCCTATGCAATTTAATTTGGAGATCTGTGAAAGACTTGGACTTATACGTTCGAAAAATGCACTCTCCATCTCATAGTTGAAGCTCGCCAAAGTACTTATGCTTCTTCTGATGCCCAGTAAAATCGGAATCACACCAATGGTGGACGTGACGTGACCGTCCATGCATCCAATCCTATATTAAACACTTGGGGTTATTTGAGAACACATGTTTAAATTGGATATGATTTGACCATTCACTCTCCAGTTTGCATATGTGATTCGGCAAAACAATCATGCCTTAAACCGACTTCATCAGGGACCAACCCTTAATTTAAAGTCATCAACGACTAACTGCCTACTCACTAACCATCATGAGCTATTATTTCAAATCTTTCCTCAACTCGTTCGGAAGAACAAAAAGTATAAAGTGGACGTGACACAACCGTTTGCTCTCCAATTCTTGCACCTGACTTAAGGGAAAATACACAACTCAAAGTGGATGTAGTTCGACCATCCTCTCCTCTGCTCGAGCTCAAAGCTTGCCAGAACACTAATCTTACTCCTTAGGCTTGGTAGAAGAGGAATCCAAATGAACATGGATGTGACCCAACCGTCCATAAACTAAATCTCATCCTTCGTTGAGGGCAGATAAGTGGAAAGTAATCAAGATCCCATAGATCACTCGCTAAGTGAAACCCCGAGCTCAGGGACAAGCCATCACATTGCAGCCAAAAGGGATTGAATCACGACAATCCTCTAACTAACTCCGGCTCCCAGAGTGCGAGCTGGAGCTTAGACTTACGGACGTTCAATCAAGGTGGTTTGATCCGTCCTCCTAATGAATTTGCCCATGTTCAACCTAAGCCCGAGGAGGATGGATCCGTCCATCTAACAACCTCGCCTTTCATACTTACAAACGTGGGCTAGAGGAGGGTGGATTCGTCCGCCTACCGATTTCAGCCATGTTCAACCTAAACCCAAGGAGGATGGATCCATACATCTAACGACCTCGCCTTTCATATTTTAAGCTCGAGGAGGGTGGATCCGTCCATCTAACAACTTCGCTAGACTACTCAGGCTGGATGTGATACGACCATCTACGTACGTGAACAACTTCTTGTTTCTAGAGTGTGAACGAAATCCTAAAGCCTAAACATATGTTACTGACATCTATGGCCAACTCCAAATTCTCGGAGTGCGAACTGGAGTATAAACATAAACATAAATGGGTGTGATTGACCACCCATCAACTGATCTGGTCTTGAGAGCGCGGGCCAGAGTATAAAGGCAAAATGGGTGTAACTGATTATCCATTAACCAACTCTAGATTCCCGAAGTGCAAACTGGAGTATAAACTTCAAAGCGGGTATGACCGACCACCCGTAAAACAACTTAAGTCCCCGTAATGCAGACATAATCCTAAAATACCGAATGTGTGTAACTGACCACCCATCAACTAACTCCAGATTCCTAGAGTGTGAACTGGAGTATAAACATCAACTAACTCCAGATTTCCAAAGTGCGAACTGGAGTATACCCATCAACTAACTCTGGTCCCAAAAGCGTGGGCTAGAGTATAAGTACCAAATGGGTGTGACTGACCACCCATCAACCAACTCCAATCCTCAAAGCATGGATTGGAATATAAATACCAAAAGGGATGCGATTCGACTGTCTATCTGTCAACTCTGATTCCTCAGCAAGTTCTATAGTACAAAAAGCGGATGTGGTTCGACCGTCTAATTTCCATCTCTTCCACTGACATGTGGGCACACTTATCACAAAAAATCGGATGCGTTCCGACCATCTGGCACTAAGCGAGCATGAAATGACCATCCATGCATCAACTCTTGTCCCCGGTATGGGACCCATAACATAATTTTATAGGGATGCACTCCAACCCTATAGGACAAAATTTCTTCCTTGATTCGACAAAGAGACAGATTCACTAAACGGACCTAGCTGAATGTCCTATTCTAAATGGAATGTGACTACCCATCCTACCGCAAATGAACATGACACGACAATTCATCCGCTATCTCTCACCTATGATTCGACGGGTTGTGCGTGTAACATGGATGGATGTGACCCAACCATTTGCCAATCAATTCCTTTCTATAATTCAGTAGGAGAAGCATCAAATTAAAGTAGTTGTAATGTGACTGACCATGCTTCGACTTTTACACTTCACTAGGGGCAGAGGAATTGACCGAGGAAAATGTGGTCTGACCATTTTCTACAAAAAATCTTAGTCCCCAGAGTGTGGACAAGGGTATAAAAATCAAATAGGTGTGATGAATGGCCCTTCAGCTGACTCTGATCCCCAGAGTGCGACTACGAGCATAGACAGAGGAATGAATGTGATTCGACCATCCATTCGCCAACTTTGACCTAAACTCGACAGAAGGAGTATAAACTCACTAAAGATTCAATTAAACCGTCCACAAACTCAGTCTACTAACCCAAGATTGGGGTAGAGGCACAAATCATTGAAAGAAAAGAAAGGTGACTCGCTACATCTCTAACTTAGCATCCTTTACAACTTAAGGCAACGACTACAAGGAGGCCTTAAATGCTAACCAATCAGAATGATGTTCGAAGTTATGGGCAACCAATTATATCGTACAGTTGGATCGACGGGCAATATCGATCTGCGCCTATCATACCATTGGATCGACAGGAAATGAGGTCCGAGCATTCTACATCGTACCATTGAATCGATGGTCAATATCGATCATCTCTAACTACAAATCGATGTGACCCGAATGCCCATCGAATACCTTTGACCAACAGAGCATGGATAGAAGAATAAACCATGAATGAGTTTGACTTGACCATTCATCCTCCGTCGCCTTCCTTTAATCCGTCGGGAAGAGCATGAGACCCGATGAGCATGACATGACTGCATTTGAGCTGATTTTTCCCTAGATCTAACGGGAGAACGTAAATTGAAATGGACGTGGTTGATCACCCAACTCTAAAAGAATGCAATGCAACTATTCATTCTTTGACTCTTACCACGATCCGACTAAATGAGCAATTCACAACAAGTGCAACCTAAATGTCCACACATCGATTCTTACCCTGGATTCGACAAGGGAAGCATCAATCCTACATTGGATCTAACTGGATGATTCTCTTTTCAGTTTTTGCCCGGAGTCTAGTGACATAAGGTGCAAATTGAATGTCATTGACTGTCCAAAACCTAGATCATTTTAGAATGTCGGCAAAGCAACAATGTATTCCGCTTAGAGGATAGAACTAGAACATAATGCAGGAAAGGCATGATTCAGCCTTTCATCAGTTAACTCGATATCATGGTTCAACGGGATAGAATATAAAATTGAAGCGGACATGATCCACCTTGCCACATATCGGTTAGACTTATGGGAACGTCCGAGAGATAAGATGAATATAGTTTGATTATTCATCAAACAACTTTGGCACTCACAACTTGGACTATAGTATAAACACAGTAGGGGCTAGGCTCGACCATTCACACAATACATCCATCAACCAAGACTGGGGGCAAAAGAGTGATTATCCAAGAGTTGACTATGACAACTCGATCCTATGACCTATGCCTTATATTCATAACAACTCAAGTTTATGGCCAAAAGGATGCCTAGGGATAGAATCATTGGATCGATGCTCGAACTTAAGGCAGCTGATCATTAATCCGACCCTTACAACGAGCATGGATCATGAGAACATTAAACGAAAAGTGCATCACTCATAAACACAAGTAGATTCAATATCAAAGCGGGAGCCAGCTATGTAGGAGCATGTAGTACAAGGCTAAGTTCTACTAATCCTTTGATTCAATGTCCTTACAAGCCTGATCATTTACCATTGCAAATTAGCAAATGAAGCGCCTACAACCTATCACGAGTATTGTAGATCAGATCACAACACAGCACAATGATGATGAAAATGTTAATTGCTTTGCTCCAGGTGAACTTGATATGTTCGCTTGGACTAAATCTCTTGTATATATGTGGACTATTGCCAGCCATGAAGAACCCTGCATTATATGTCGATTCGAGGCATGTCTCGGTGAACAAAAAAGATGCGACATGGATCCGGAGAGACCCGTTGCACTTAAGGAGGAGGAAAATCTGCTCAAAACTAGTAGGTTTATCCATGATGCCCTCTAACCGAAATGAGTATCCAATCCTTTAATTATAAGAAAAACGAACAGAGAGTGGTGGACATACGTGAACCACTCGGATTTGCATGGGGTATGACAAAGCACAGCTTTCCACTTCCAATGATCAACCAACCGATGGACTCGACCATCAGACATGAATTACTCCCATCCATGGATGCAAACTCCAGATACAATCGGATACCGAAGCATGTCCCAGACTAGGAATACAACTATTTCATTAGTGACCTAGGCCTATAGTGTTATGCTGCAATCCATGGATTCAAACTTGAGAACGCTTATGCTACTTACAAAAGGGCGATTAACAGATGATTCAAAAATCAGATTGGTCGATCGATAAAAGTATATGTGGTTAATATGCTCGTGAGATCACAACCATCAAACGACCACTTCGATGACTTGGAAAAGATATTCAGTGCTCTCTAACAGCTGTAGAATGAAATTTGATCCTTTGAAATGCTCTTTCAGTGTTGTGTAAGAAAAATTCTCGGGTTCCGTCATCAATTCTAGTGGAATTGATGCTATTGTTAGAAAATTCAAAAGATTATAGTTATCCATGTACCGAGGAAACCAAGCAGATTCAGTGCTAAGTCGGAAGATTACCGTCCTAAGATGATTTAACTCTAGGACCATCTACAAGTTTATTCTTTTCTTCAAACTGACCAAGAGAGGGAAGAGAACTTTTGAATGGACTAACAATTGCGTTGATGCAGTTCTATCCCTGATAGATCACTTAGAGAATTTTATCCGAGCTGTTGGATCGCGAAGATTTATACATCAATTGGGTCATGTCAACACATGCCATAAGCATCGCATTGCTATGTGAAGAGAAATGAATCCAAAGACCAGTATATGATGAAAGCTAGCTATTGACAAGATCACCCCATTAACATTTGTATCCACCAGCCATTACAATGGGTCCTATGGCAACCTTAGATGTTTGGAAGGTTACTCAAATAGAATATCGAGCTAAGCCAATTTGATATCACTTATCTCCCTCAAAGAGCTAACCATGGTCAACCATTAGCATACTTCATATCTGAATTCACTACATCAGACGATTATCCGAAGAACAGTGGAGAACCGTCCAACCGATGGAGAACAACATAGATGGAACTTCCGATAATCGACTTTCTAACGTCAAAGTTGCGTTAATACTCCTGTGGAATGATCGATCTGCTACACCCTCAAACTCAACTTTCTGCAACAAATGATGAAGCTAAGTATGAAGCCTTGGTCTCCATGCTCAAACTTGCAAAAAAAATCTGAGAGTGGAAGCTTTAAATATCTTATGCGATTTCTGGTTAGTGATATGCCAAGTTAGGGAAGATTATCTGACTAGGGGGCAACGTCTTGCTCCTTATCTCAGTTGGGTCCAAGAACTATTAGCGGACTTTGAGTATTGCACCATTAGACATATCCTCGGAGAAAAAAATGAAAAAGCTGAGTCACTGGCCAAGCTAGCCAGTTCCGGGGATGCACGACATATAGACTTGGTCCCAGTTGAATTATTTATTACTACAGGCATTGACAGATAAAAATCAACTAGATCTTAAAGACAGAGCTAAAAAAGGAGTCATGGATGACTCCTATCAAAGATTACCTACAATCCTTCTTGAATAGAGGAATGCGAAATGACATATCCTTTGCGAAGCTGTCCATGAGTTAATACTTGTAAATTTCGAATCCGTCAAAATAAAGCACACTTTATGTGAGTCCATCTCATATCGATAACCATCGACACGAAATGTACCTTAATGCATGCCAGATCGGTCCAGGAGAGGATCGATACGAAAGAATGAATCAAAGCAACCATCATTGTTGTTACAACTCGAATTTCACATCAATCGGGGAGAAGATCGATACGAAACTCGGCTCAATCAAGAGTAAGAGAACTTGACAATGACTCGTGAACATACAAACATTAACAGGCATCAGGTTAACATATGTGCATATATGACGAACTAATATTCGATTTTCATAGTTAACAGGGAATGAATGCTCACCTAATGACAATCAAAATAGTGAACAACAAATCGCTAGCGCTCACCACTCGGTCACAACAAAACACTGCATGATCTTTGACAGTCAACCGTTCATCATTTATATTGCTGCAGATCTATCAAAGATTATATTTTTTGATGAAAAGAAAACAACTATTCAACGAATCAAATAGAACTTTTTTAGAACGAAGATTACATCTTTTTAAAGCACGTCATGTCCACACAAGACGTACTTTGGGGTGCAAATTTTATTCCACCTTTTGGCAAGGCCAGGACACCAATGACTTAACTAGAAACCAAAGACGGTTCGTGCCGAAGATTGGACAAACATAGATTGACTATGGATACTGGTAAAAATTTTCCTGAGTCCGGATCGAGCTACCACTGATAAGGTACAATGAAAAAAGCCACGGATGCTAACATTCCAAATTTCAAGTCAATCGGAGTTCGTATGCCCGAGTTATGAACCGATCATGTTTCATAGGAAAGGTGGTTATTTCTTATCCCTTCAGTTTTGTATCCATCAAGTGCCAAAGGAAAAAACCTCTACGGTTTGTACCCATGGAAGTAGCAATGCTCTCATTCATATCCATGGAGAGAAGCAGTGGTTCGTATCCATGAGAAGCATCATCGCGTTCGTATCCATGAAAGGTTGCCTCATTCGTATCCACCTCACTCCTACAATTCATATCCATCACATAAACTCAGCCTCATATCGATTGGACTAGAAGTGCTTCGTATCTTTCCCTTATTATACCATTCATATCACTTAGATCCTCCAACAACTCGTATCGATTGACCGGAGAATCGATACAATTGATATAAACCTCGATCGGTACGAAGGCGTCTTTCCTCCATCATTATGAAGTGAACATGAACGTATCGATACGAAGTGGTCTTGATACGGAGCCATCGATACGAGGTGAGGTGTGGTTGATGGATACGAATGAGCCCACAACGATGGATAAGAACAAGGCACAATCAAGAGGGAGACCCGGTCACTCGGTATGAAAAGTGGCTTGATCCTAGAAGATAGCGCCACATTACCTAGTCAACACATGCATGCTATTGATACGAACGAGATCGACACGAATGGGGTTGACACGAGTCCAATTGCATCTTGAAGATCCAAACTTGCATCGATCATAACTCGAGATCTACAAGTCCAAATGCGACCAAATCTTCATAGGAGCTTGCCTACAATGTCAAGAATGTACCAGATCAATCTCAGCCAAAAAGGATCAATTCTTGAGCAATATGAATTTCATTCATATCGCTTTGATATGGAGTCGAAATCACCTGAACTCGATCCCATGGGCCCATTCACGTGGGAGAAGAAGTCCTTCGAGATCTGGGCGAGATATTTGCTGCCTACGCCTATAAATAGTGACCCTAGACCTATAGAATATGGACTTTTGGCTTCTCTATGTTGTTACTCTACCGAAATTGCTATCATACTTTGAGTGTACTGTTGTAATACACTTTTAACCGGCGAGTTATAATCAATAAACATCAATCATTTCATAGTGGACGTAAGCCATACGTCGAATCACTCTAAAATTGTGTGTTTCTATACTTTTTCTTATCTATTGATTGGTGAGTTTGCTAGATCTGTTTCATTTTACATTTACTTTGTTCACTTTATCTTTTAAAACACATCCGAAGAGTGTTGTGCTCAATTTTGGTACAAAAAATAAGTATACACTATATCACTATTCTCCTATCTCTTTAGGCTATTTTTTTTATATCTCACAAGGCTTGAATACAGATATGGATGGAAGAAGAGGCATAGTTAATCCAGGAGGAGGCAACACCACCACAAATGGAAATGCTCGACCGAATGTTAGAAGAAGTCAAGGTCAGGCTTAGGCTGAGAATGTTGGTGCTTGGTCCTATAAGTGGATAGAGGAGTCATGTATCAGTTTTTCGTAAATATGATGCAAGCCAGGAACGTTGTTCGGGTTGATGGAGGAAATTCCACAGGAGGAGTTTAGGAAGCTCCAGTAGTCAATAAGTATGCTAACATGAGCAGAGATTATGCTAGGCTTGAGAAAAAGCCGTTTATTGGAACTGAGAATGCTATCGAGGTAGAAAACTGGCTGCTACACTGTAGCAGGATTTTTGCAGAATCAAGGCTCAATGACAAGCAGAAAAGAAGACTTGCTTCAAGACAGCTTCAGCGGGCTGCTTTGTTTTGGTTGAATACTGTAACTACTGGTGTAGATGAAGAGAATATGATGTGGGTAGAGTTTAGGAGGAGTTTATAAGAAAGGTTCATGCCAGTAATGGTGCAGTCTGTCTTGATTAGGAAGTTTGCTGAATTAGAATAAGGAGAAATGTCATTTATGGAGTACGCTAGCAGGTTCCAAGAATTGGCTAGATATGGGTATGCCACTGTTGACACAGTGATGAAAAGGAATAAAAAAGTTCATCGTAGGATTAAAGTATCTGAATTGGCTAAGGCTATTTTACCGCACATTAGAGATACATGTGATGTAGTTGTGGAGATGGCACTGAGACATGAGGAGATGTTAGCTAGTTTGGAGAAGAAGAAGGAGGTCCAGGTTGGACCGGGCCAAAAGAGAGTTTTTCCACAAGAAGAATGCTCATAAAATAGGAGCAGCGAGGAAGGGAAAGTCTGAAGTGGTCTGTCACAAGTGCGAAAATAAAGGACATTATGCCCATGAGTGTCATGCTGGAAAGGGAAAAGGAAAGGAGGCGATTGGAAAGAATCAACGCAAGGAGCCTGTAAAGGATGGAAGGGGCCAAGTGTAAGCATTGAAGCCCCCTACTTCAAGGCTAGTAGTGTAGGAGATGGGAAAGGTTATGTTAGGAGGTACGTTTCAAATTCATGGTATTTCTGTTAGCTTTTTGTTTGATATTGGTGCATCATATTCTTTTATTTCTAGATGTTTGGTAGTTCCCACATAGTTAGTTACTTCCCTAAAAGATGCAAATCCGATAGGAGGGTATGTGACACTTAGGATGAAATGTGATCATTTTGAATTTGATTTTTTAGGTCATATTTTTTTTTGCTGTTTGCATGTTATTGACCTTGTTGGTATGGAATTATATGGGGTATGGATTGGTTAAGCGAGTATGATGGTAGGATATTTTTTCATGATAGGAAAATATCGCTTAGGCGCCTTGATTGTAGTGATCAGGAAGTTTATACAGTAGAAAACCCTAGATGTAAGATGAATACCTTATTTGGTGTCATGGAGTCAAAAGATGAGTTGAATCGTGTTTTCATGGTTAGAGAATTCGCGGATATGTTTGAACCTATAGTTGGATTGCCGCCAAAACAGGCCATAGAGTTTCAGATAGATTTGGTGCCTGGAGCAAAACCGGTGAGTAGGCCGCAGGCCGGATGACACCTATAGAGATGAAGGAACTGAAGGTGTAGTTGATGGATTTGAAAGGAAAGAGTTTTATTAGACCAAGTAGTTCGCCTTGGGAAGCCACAGCAGTATTTGCTAAGAAGTCAGATGGATCGTTAAGGCTATGTATCAATTATTGTAAGTTGAATGAGAAGACGATAAAGAATTGATATCCATTGCCAAGGATCGACGATTTATTCGATCAATTGAGTGGAGCCAAAGTATACTCTTAGTTAGATTTGGTAATAGGATTTTATTAGCTTAGAGTAGTGGAGCATAGTATACCTTTGACGCCGTTCAGGACAAGATACGGATCGTACAAATGGTTAGTAATGCTGCATGGACTCACTAATGCACCGGCATTCTTTTTGGATTTGATGAACCAGATTTTTCGAGAGCACTTGGATAGGTTCGTGTTGGTCTTCATAAATGATATTATGATATACTGTAAGGATGAGAAGAAGCATGAAGTTCATCATAGAGTTGTGCATGAGACACTGAGGCAGCATCAGATAAAAGCAAAGTTTTCGAATTGTCATTTCTGGAAGAAGGAAGTGAAGTTTCTTGGTCATGTAATCTCAGAAAAAGTGTTTTCTGTAGATCTAACAAAGACTAAAGCGGTGAATAATTGGAAGAGATCCATGACAGTGATGGAGATAAAGAGTTTCCTTGGGTTGGCCGGATATTATCAAAGGTTTATAAAGGATTTTTCAGGGATAGCTGCACCGATGACTAAGCTAACGCGAACGAATGTGAAGTTTGTGTGGACTGATAGGTCTGAGGAAGCATTCCAGAGCTTGAAACACTTAATAACCCATGCAATGGTATTGGTAGTTTCGGAGAGGAATCAAGATTTGGTTGTTTATTCTGATGCATGTGGAACTGGGTTGGGAGCTGGGCTGATGCAGAAAAGTAAAGTGGTTGCCTATGCCTCTAGATAGCTTAGATCGCATGAGGTTAGATATCCAACGAACAACTTGGAGATAGCTGCAGTGATATTTGCTTTGAAGGTGCGGAGGCATTACCTTTTGGGAGAGAGGTTCGAGCTTTTATACTGACCATATGTCATTGAAGTACTTATTCTCGCAGACAGAGCTGAACATGAGACAACAGAGGTGGTTGGAGTTTTTAGCCACTTATGATTTTGAAATAAAATAACACCAAGGAAAGGCAACAAAGTTATGGATGTGCTCAGTAGGAAGCATCAGAATGCAGTGTTAGCTATGATAGCAGAATGGAAAGATTTGGAAGTGTTGTCGACTTGAAAAGTGCAGTGGAGATCTGATGCTAGGTCTAGTGGAGAGTCTGCTATTTTGTCTTGTTTAGAAGTCCGACCAGTAATTATTGAGAAGATTGCTTCTAAATAGGAGGAGGATCCGGTCTTAGATGAAAGGATCTGGAAGTTAACAGAAGGAACGGAGAGCAATCACTTGAAAAACTTTAGTCTTGACCAGAATGGATGGTTGAGAAAGAAGAGTAAATTATGTGTTCCAAATACGCGAGACATAAGAAAAGAAGTTTTGGAGGAATCCATCGTTCAAAGTTCACTATTCATTTTGGAGGAACGAAGATGTATCAAGATATGAAGAGAAGTTTCTTTTGCGAAGTCATGAAGAGGGATATTAGCTTGTGGGTGAAACAGTATTTGAACGATGGGTTTTATTGGATTTTATTTCTATGGATTTTATGTAGAAGTGGGATTCTATTTCTATGGATTTTATTGATGGGTTGCCTAGATCTAGTAGAGGAAATGAAAGTATATGGGTCATAGTGGATAGATTGACAAGAGTGCCCCATTTTATTCCAGTTAAGTCAACAAGGACGGCACCTATTTTGGTGAAATTGTTCACAAAGAATGTAGTTAGACTGCATGGAATTCCTAATAGTATTGTTAGTGATAGAGATTCTTTGTTCACTAGTGAGTTCTGGAAGAGTCCATAAGAAAGTTTAGGAACCAAGCTCAAGATGAGTACCGCTTACCATCCACAGACCGATGGGCAAACAAAAAGAGTTAACATGATCTTGGAGGACTTGTTAAGAGCTTGTGTATTTGATTTTTGGGGATCATTGAAACACCCCACACCCCTTAATTTACCCAAAAGGACACGGTAAAAGGCGTGGTGCATTGTAGGTATAACTAAAGCCAACATAGACTAAGATTCACATGACAAAAATAGGTAAAAACAACGAAAACATAAAATAATAAATTAATTAGAACAAAACTTCATAATTGATTCATAAATAAGTCAAATACTAAATACCACATACATGTCTAAAAATACAATATGTCTCATGAAACAAAAACTCACAATCTCAAAAGTCAGAGTACATAATACCCTCATAATAAGCCAGTACATAGAAAGAACAAAAGCCGAAAGAAAAGAAATACATGGTAGCAAACTCCTCTAAGAAATTTCCAAGAAACTGCAATCTTTTGTCCTCTCCCTTGATTGCCTAAGTGGGGGAAAAAGGGGAAAATAGAGGAGTGGGTAAGACTAAAAGTCTGGAAGATGATAGTAATTACTAGATTCTTTAAGCAAAGTAAAAGTAATAGACTCTATAATAGTTCTAGTATATAAAGTGGAAACTAAGGAAATAGGAAAGAGATGAACTGGAAATAAATACGACCAACTATAGGATAGGTTAACTTTGATTGTTTACACTTGTGCTTGATAGCTGCTTTGATTAGGCTAAATTCCTAATCCTATATTTAGGATGAATTTCTAATTCTACCCTTTGATCGGCTTGCTACTTCATAGACCTTACTATGGACCAAAGACTAGGTAACTCCCTACACGGCAGCTAATGGTATCTATGAAAGATGCACAAAGAAACCACTGTGGATCAAGACGATACATAGCTCCCTACACAGAAGGCAATAGTGTCTATGAAAGACACACATACTAAGTGCTTGGAATTCATAACGATTACTGAGCACCAAAATGGAAGTCGCATGCGTAACTGCCACCATGCCCATGCTACCTTTTTCTCCACATATCGGGTCTTCTTATTACCTCAAACTCCAGCAAAAGCACGACCCTCGTGTCACTTCAGGCTAATGTGAGACCACCACGTATCCATAGAAAATAAGGGAAATGCTGTTGGTACTGGCCCATCATCCAAACAGTATCCATTTGCGCCCCTTGTCCAAATCCCCCATGATTTGGACTTTCGATTAACCAATTACTACCATTTATAGCATAAGTGTGCCCTCGTTTCACTTCAGGCTAATGTGAGACCACCGTTTTATCTAATAGGGAATGTTATTTGGTATAGGTCCTACTTTCATCTTTGCTTATTAACTTAGATAAATTATTTAAATTAGTCCTTACACTTTTCTCTACTATTTGTGCTTATTAATTTATCCTCAATCTTAAAATAAGCCTTATTATGTTCTTTTGCTTATTATAACCTACGTTAATCATGCTTATTACTTAACCCAAGGTCTAAGTGTGAAAATAAGCCTCTTTCATCTTTTACTCTTTTTAGTTATAATTCTAAGTCATAACTAGGCCATGTTTTTTAATTCAGTTCAATTAATGTCATAATTAGGCATAATTTTAGTCCAATCGGGCATAATTTCGGTCCAATTCCATTTATATTAAAGTCTTTGTAATTTACATCTTATATTCCATTATTTCAGTTTTCTTACAATTTAATCCATATTCGCGTTAATCCTATTCTAATCCATATGCAAAGAAGTAGGAGGAATAAATGAAAACTGAAAATAGAAGAAAATCCAAAGCGTAGAAAGAAGATGTAAATAGCATATAAATAGCAGTAAATAAACTTAAATACTGTAAATAAACTATAAATAAACGGAAAAGCTATAATTAACAGAAATAAATTAAAATTATGAAAAGAATAGCCGAAAGGAAATAGACTAAGAATAATTCTAAAAACTGTAAATAAACTACTGAAAAGGCTATTTCAAAAATCATAGTAAAACTACAACTATTGAAAACCATATTATTTTAAATTACTTAAAGAAAACAAAAATAAATACAGTCACTCACCTACGGTCCTAAGCTCTTCCTTTGGTCTTCCTGGATCCACTTGGAGTTCTAAAATAATTTAATTCATAACGATTTTCTCCTTGGAAAAATTATTCCGCTTAGGGTCCTTCCTAGAAAGATGAACCCAATTTGGAGAAAACCTAGAATGAGAAAAAGTGTTAGGTCTAAGGGTCTATTTATAAGGGTAGAAGTGTATCTCCGACCATTGGATTTTTAAGATTGAATGGGATGCAACCACGTCATAGGCTGAATAGGAGCCATCAGATGCAAGAATGGAAGGATCATATCGAGTTAAAGAATGCAAAACACGTCATTAAGTTAGAAAAATTCACTCTGGAATGTTCGAACGAACGTTCGTTCATTCGTAATTAAGGGAGGCGGGTCGACCGGAGCGGTCGACTGCCTGGTGCCCAGGTCGACCGACCGGTCGATCGACCTGCCTTATTTTTTTTCTCACTTCTATTTCTGCTTATTTTGTATCTTGGTGATATTAGCTTAGTTTCTAACATTCAATATATGGAAATTGACTAGAAAATTACCATGGACACAATGGCGCAATTCCCGTAGCTCAATTCTTATAATATCACAAAGTTATTTTATTATTTTATTAATTAATGAATTAATTATTATGGGTTAAATTTTGAGTTGTTACATTCTCCCCTCCTTAAGGGATTTCGTCCCCGAAATCTCTGTGGATAAAAGAATGTACTAAATGTTTTCATCCAATTCTATAATGGACAACTCAATCATCAACCATTCAACTTTCATCCTTAAGTTTTTCTAATGCAATTTATGATACTTATGCAATTAGTGTAGTGTAAATGTTCCTAACTAATGAAAAACATTAGTCGGTCCATTGATTCAGTTGACCTCCTTTTATGCAATCATGTCTGTGCCATGCATCCAAAGGAATGCAAAAATTTTCTAATGATAGCTGATTATTCTATATGCGTGCTACAATCATCATCCAAATGCAACAATCATGTGATAAACATCCATTTATAGCAACCATGAAAATAAAATAAAAGTGCACACACATCCATATGCATATGCTCTAGTGTCCTAGTTAGGCCGATCCCTAAAGAATAATAGTGCCCAGTGTACCTATATGCGTCCATTAGCATCCACTAGCAAACACTTGCAATCACTAGCATACATCATTCATAACATGTTCTATTAACATGTTTACACCAAATCCTACCAACCCTTCCAAAGGATAATAAAGGAAAGAACCTATTCAAAACTAAAGATGAAAAAATAGGAAATTCAAAAAATTACTATCAAAGAGAAGAAGATATGAGATACGAATTTTCTCCAAGTCAAATTTTGTCTTCTTCAAAGTCTTTTTAACCTTTGTGACTCTATCCAACATGAAAGTGACTTGCATGATCTTTCATAGAGAGCTTCGTAAGGTGCCACTCTAATGCTAGCTTGAGAGCTACTATCTTATGTGAATTCCACTAAAGAAAGATTTTTTTTCCAAAGTTCCTCCAAAATCAAGAATATCCATTCTCAACCATGAGTACCTTATCACCTTACTCATTACACTTTATTGTCTTCTTTAGTGTACACATATGAATCAACATTCTTAAGTTCTTACTAGTGTCCTATACATTCCCCAGGAACTTCTATCATTACTTTCAAAAGTAATCACTGTTATCGTCTATATGGTCTTGCAATTTTTCTGTTACATATAGGAAATGAATTCTCTATACTCCATATTTATAAGAGTTTGGTTGGGTATTTATCATTTCAAAAACTAAGACTTCTAAATTCTTAGAACATCAAATCCCAAAATCTTTGCCTTTAAAATGTGTTATTTTTGAGATTCTATTAAATTAAAAAAACTTAGTTACTAAACATTACTTCCCAACCTAAAGGGAAAACATTCAAATTCTAAGTCCAAAACTTATTCCTCATTTTCTTTTAAAAACCTTTTTAGTTTTCTATAAAAATTTGAATTTTCAAATTCTACTTTTATTAAGTTTTTCATTTCCAAAAACTCACTTACTTTTTCGCCAAACCATTTTCCTTTAAAATATCTTTAAGCTGTTTTTATGTGTTTCAAAACATCTTCTTATTATGCCTCATGGTCTCAAAAATTAATGTATTGGAACTACTTTCTGAAGTGAGAAATTATTAACGCTAAAATCTTCTAGGAACCTTTTAAAAAAGAATTTCATGTTTATGTGAAATTACATGGAAATTATTTTATATTTTTCAAAATAGGCTATACAAAATATGGTGCTTTTCATACCTTGTATTTCTCTTTCATGTATTCCTTGTAACTTGCACAAAACATTATTTTATTGGTTTCATAGAAATTTTTACCATTACTCTTTCATTCCAATCGATTAAAGTGTGTTTAATTTATATTCTAGCGTGATAAATATTTTCTAATATCCAATTTATACATTTTCATTTCAGAAAAACTCATCTTCAAAACTGTTTTAATGTTCCGTAACTGCAAAAACACTTTCTTATACTTGTTAAAAATAAAAAGTGTACTTTACAAACCATTTTGTTTCTATACTTAGAAATTATCCTTTAAAATACATTTTGTGTTAAAACGAATGTTGCGTAAAACACCGTTACTACAACTCAAAAATACTAGTGTATGGATTTAATTAAATAAATACCAATAAATCTCATATACCCATGTAAAAATATTTCTCTTAGGAGTCACTTACTATAACAATAGTATTATACTCTACGCTTCACTTATTTTTCACAAGAACATTTATTACAACAATAAAAGTTGTAATCTACGTTTTCGATACTTGATACACTCTAGGTTTTTATATTTAAAATCTGTGTTTACTTACAATGAAACTAGTGAGTTATACACACACACACTCCATAATTCTTGAAAAAGAATTCCAATTTTTCATTATATAAAGACCAATTTAAATGTCATACCATTCTTCCAAAAACCCCATATTTATTTTCTAAAAGAAAATGTTAACAATGAAAATTTTCAATTCTAACAATTATATTTTTTTCCACATTTTAAATTTCAAAATTTTCATTTTATTGGGCGTGGCATAAAGTGGATTTTGTCATTACTAACGTAGAAGTACTTTTCTTAAATCTTGGAAATCCTATTTCTTTACTAAAGTCTTCTGTTAGATTTATTATAAGGTACTATGGTTAAATCCACTTATATGAAATAATTATAATTCCTGTAATTATCTACACATGGTTTTTCTCCTTTTCTATTGTACATCTTCAATCCTTGCCTACCTCTCTTCGGATTTCCACAGTCTGAACCTAAATGCACAAAACTGCTAGTCGAACTTATTATGTATGTAGACATTCACTATACCCCAAGAATCATGCTTCCTTAAGCCAAAACTGATACTTCAAGAACTTCGCTTTCAACTGACGAACACGAAGCATACAAAGAGCCTCCTTTAGAGGAATAACATTCTCTCTCATATTTCTTGGAAAACATCAAAATGTCGAGCACGAATACCACCCCGAACTTTAATTTAGGACATCTCTAAAAACATGGTTCATCAAATCTATAGAATAGGCTGGGACATTTATTAGCCTAAAAGACATAACCAACCACTCAAAGAATCTGCCGGGTGTCCTAAATGTAGTCTTATCTATGTTTTCATCAATGACTCTAAGCTGATGGAATCCAGTGGCTAAATCAAGCTGGGAAAATACTAAAAAGCCAATTAACTGGTCGAAAAGATCATCTATCCTTGAGAGTGGATAATGTTTCTTCTTTGGGAGCTTATTCAGTTCTCTATAGTCAATGCAAAGTCGAAGAGAACCACCTGCTTTGGTAGCGAATATGACCGATGCTCCCTATTTTGACATGTTTCTTCTTATGAAACCTTTCTCAAAAGCTCATGGATCTGCTTGCTCAATCCCTTCCTTTCCCTGGGCGTCATATGCCCTATAGGTAATGCCACTGGCTAGCAAAATAAATCCTGAAGTCAATCTCTCTCTTAGGGGGGTAGTCCCCTAACTCCTCAAAGATGTCTAGAAAATCTCCAACAACAGGAACTGAATCTGACTCTGATGATGATGAATCGAGGGATAAAGGAAGCTCAACAAAACCGACCCTTATGGGTCGTAAGAAATCTCGAGAGTCCTACTGATGCATGTCTCTAGTCTAACGACTTTCCTCTTGCAATTTAATATAGCCCCATATGTGGATAGCCAATCCATTCGTAAAATCATCCCATTCCCCGAAAATCCCAAAACATAGGCGTCACAGTCAAATTCTACGCTTATGATAAAAATTGTCAAACCCCTACAAACCATAGACAAGAGTGCCGATCCACCTATGGGGTTTGACATAAAGATGGGGTCTACTACTAAAGAAATGTCGAAGTGCAAAAAATCCATAAGAAAACTAGAAATAAAAGAGTGGGTGCTCCAGAATCGAAAAGAGTCCAAATAGGAAAATCAGAAATAGAAACCAAATTTTGCTACCTTGATATGGTTTGCCGTTGGAAGGGGTTGTACCCAAATTCTGAAATGGTGTTGCAGGTGCACTCGCTGCCTGCCCCATTTTCTGAGGACAAATCCTACTAAAGTGACCAAGCTGTCCACAATTGAAACACCTTCCCTTCATTCCTACCTTCTTACAGTCTTTTGCGTAATGACCAGTCATTCTACATTGCTCACATTTCCTACTTTTCTTGATTCACTTCTGAGGTCCTCCCTCTTTCCTCATGTCCTTATCCTTCCACTTCTTCTTAGAGCTTGTAGGAACCTTATCAACCTCCCTCATCTACTGCCAAGATGTAGGATGAACACTATGTCGGTCCCCCAAACCCAACTGCCTAAACCTTTGCTCTAAATTCTCAAAACTAACCAGCGTCTCCCCGGAATCCTCCATGCCAGGAAATATTCTACCTCCTATGCTAGCGAAGTCCTTGCATAGCTAAGAAAAGGGGCCTAATGTGGGTGGATTAAAGGGATTTCCATCTACTAGTGTTGTGTTGGGCACTTACCCTTGCTTCTCTGGTACCGTAGCTCTATGGAACCAACCAGCGATTCTATGCAAAGAAAAGAGAATTTAGGCTCGAATGAATCGAAAGAAGATTGCACTGGACTTGGAAGGGATTTTTTATATAAAAAATCTTTTATACTTAAAGACTACTTCTTAGAGTTCTTTTCGAAAAAATACTTTTTAAAAGAAGTTATTTTGGAAAATAATCTTACTTTTAAAATAAATTTTTAGGAATCCTACAACCTTAGGCTCTGATACCAAGTGCAACACCCCCACACCCCTTAATATACCCAAAAGGATACATTAAAAGAAGCAGTGCGTTGTAGGTATAACTAAAACTAATAGAGACTAAGATTCACAAGACAAAAGTAAGTAAAAATGGTGAAACTTTAAACAATAACTTAATTAAAACAAAACTTCATAATTGTTTCATAAATAAGTCAAACATGTAGGATCGATTTCACCCTAGAGGAGGGTGAATAGGGTGATGATATTAATTATAAAAATTATTGCAGAAGCTTATAAAATTATTTCAACACAGATATATCAAAATAATAGCAGCACAAACAATAATAGAATAATAAATGCAGAAACAGAACGACACGGAATTTACCCAGCTTCGGCAAAACCCTGCCTACGTGCTGCCCCCAAGGTTTCTACTAGAAATTAAGTAGTCACACGCTTACACATGTAACCTCACGACACCCGCTACTAACTAACCTAACTCTATGCTCAAAACTCTGTCATAACTCAGCCACTAAGTTGCGAATTCTCAAACTACACCACGTAGTTTGTCCCCTAGTCACACGACTAGAAATTACAACGGTTTGAAATGAAAAATATAATTTAAACACAATAAAAACCAAAACCCTAATTATCTCCCTTTTAATATAACCAACATAAAAGAAAGAAAGGCCGGCCCAAAACTTGGATTTATGAAAACTTAGTTCATTTTCCCTTTTATTTTCATTTCCTTCGGCCGCTTCCTTCTTGGTGAAAATGGCGGTTCGTTCACTACAACAAAACAATCTTTTTACAACGGGCAATGCCCGTTGTAATATGGTTTTCGCAACGGGTTTGTGCCCGTTGTAATAGATCCACCACATTTTACAACGGGCAAAGCACGTTGTAAAAACCATTGCAGTATATCTTTTTACAACGGGTTATGACCGTTGTAATAGACTATAATACAACGGCCATAACTCATTGCAGTATACCTACTCTTCTTTCATCGCTAGAATATATGAGTCTGTTTCTTTCTTTCCAACCATATTTTGTTCCATCTATTTCATAGTGTTGGCCAACCTAGTTAGTTCCAATATTACTCCAACTTCCAAATGTAGTTGTTCTTTTTTTTATATCGAAGAAATAAAAATTAGTCATTTTTTCTTAATTCTTTCTTGAATATCATGTCACTGATGTCTTCTTGACTTGAACTAGCCCTCTATGTTATTCTGGGACTAACTATACTTCTTTTAAATTGTCTGATAATATTATAGAAGTATATTAAGATATACATTCCAAATGTTCAGGATGTATATAGATTAAATAAGTTTATGAGCCAATTTAAGTATAAAATGATCGAATAGGTCCATGGATACGTTAGCATAGGCAATATGAAAATGTCTGTATGAAAAGAAATAGAAGTATTTCTACACCAAAATCATTATTTTATGAAATAAAACTCCTAGTGCTATATTTGCCAATCATTGTATCAACTATCAAGATAAACTCTTTCTTCTTCTTCTTTAAAAGAGAGAAAGAAAGAAAAAGTAGCAATGGTACATGCAGCTCAAACCAACATGAGATAGCCTGAAAATGATTAGCGTACCAAAACAAAATATAAACCTTTGATTTAGTTCTCTCTTTACTAATAGACTAACAGCATATAGACTCCAATAGTTTGATTCTCTAATTAAGAAATAATAGTTATATTCATGTGGTTTTATATGTGATCAATTAACCGCAGTCTGCTCCTACTTGTAATAGAAACCTGTACATATGTATTGTAGCAACCCTGTATTTTGTAATTATTTTAATTGTATATTTTAATTATTTTGATTTAAATTTTGATTTAAAAAGTTATTTTACTTATTGAAATGATTAAATTTTATTATTTAAATATAAATCTTGATTTTTATATGAATTATAATTCCAAAACTTGTGTAAGTTGAATATTTCCAAAAAAGGTGAATTTTTGGTCAAATAGTCAAACTTTGACTTCTAACTTAAAATTTAAAAGTTTGAAATTATAAATTTTATCTTTTATTATGAACATAGATTTAATAACATGAATACTACTTTTCGTTTCGTTGGAAACGGAGTTAAATTGTGAAAGTTATGAACATTTCAATTTTAGTATAATTGGTTTTTTGTGCAATTTTGCCTATTTTAAATTTTATAAATCATATTTTCTTTCTTATATTTTATTTTAATATGTGTAAATATGTTAATTTATGTATATTTTCATCTCTAAATATTTCAAAATATAATAATAGAATTTTTCTAAAATTTACTATGATGATTTCCTATTTTTAAAGGCTGTTTTCCTATTTTCTGCTATTTTCTTCATAAAAAAATTATATGTAAATTAAATTTTAAATATTTATTTTGTGAATGTATTTTTATTTTATGTTATTATTTATATTTAAAAATATATTACAAGCTCATATGAATTTTATAAAATTTATTCTATTAAATTTCAAATTTTCCAGACTAGTTTACTATTTTTAACTATTTTCTTAATTTAACTTTATATTATTGATAAATGTTTATATAAATTATTACATTTTGATAAATTTCGAAATTTTATCTGGTATTAGTATTATTACCAGAAATATAAAGTTATAAAAAAATTAAATAAAGAAATATGAAAGGTTTCTGAAACCCTTTACATTCCTAAGTCTTTTAATCTTCTGCCTTTTCATTTGTTAACCTACATCTTTATTGTTTTTTTCTTTGGCCGTACAATTCCTTCTCATTTCAGCTGCCTCCTTCATTCTTTTTCACGTGAACTCAAAAATATTTCTCACACAAAAAAAGGTGCGGCCATAGTTGATCAAAAAGATTGGGTAGAAACTTCTTCCTTTCTCTTGTTTTTCTATTGATTTCTATTGATTGTTTGCATTTGTTCTCACTTGATTTGATAGGATGCACCAACTCCAGCCCTTAGCCGACCTCCACCACCTCATCCTCTGATCATCACCCCCTCCAGTCCACCACCCCATCAGGCCGAGCAACCCCAAGGCAAGCCTCACCACCAAAATGCACAAATCCATCACCTAGCATTCAAGCCTAGCCTAGTTTGCATCTAACACCTTCATCTCCCTTTAGCCGCCACCTAGACCGACCAACCACCATCACCACTGACCTGATCTCGACCTAACACACCTCTACACACCCTCATCTGACCATACCTAAAGTGTCCATGCCCTCCTTGGCCTTGGCCGAACCTTGTAGTTGCATAGAATCCTTGCTATTGCCTTCTAATGTTAGATTTTGCATCACCAAATGTTGCACCACTTTCTCTAGGCTAGGCCGACCCATTCCAATCCATGACCTGATCCAAATACATTCTTTGGCCGTGCAAACCTGATCCATAGTTGAAGCATAGATGGTAGGAAGCAAGTGCAAACACTTTGGCTTTGTTTATGCATCCATTTCTAGCTTTGTTTAGTGGTATTTTGTTGTGTAACTTATGTGTTGTTATGCTTGTTTTGTTGAATGTATCCAAGGAGATTTATCTTTGGCTCTCCCACTCAAATCATATTCGTGTTGTCGTGCCTTCAAGATTCGGTGTTGTGTGTTTTGGTAGCGATCTCTAGCTTGAACAAGTGAGTTATCCTCACCAGACAATATGTACATATATAACTAGTAAATTGACCCCTTTTGAATCTGTAAAATGCATTATCATGTTACATATGCTATATTATGATTATATGATGTTCACCCATGCTTAAACACCTATTATAACATCTGTTACTGTTATATTATGTTGTTCTGTTATTTTTATCAGTTTATCACACTGCAAGTTCCCTTTAGATTAGAATCACTATGGGTTGAAATGATACATACCCGAACGGACTTTAGAATAGGGGAAAATCGTTATGGGCTGAAATGATAGGCTTGAGCGATTTTCATTTTATTTCATTTACTTGGGACTGCGGGTTTGAAATGATAAAACCCGGATTTTCTTTGTAAATTACGGGTTGAAATGATACATTACCCGTATCACTTTACCCAGACTAGAAAATTATATACAGACCCGTAGTTAAAATATATTTTTCTAAAATTTTTAAAAATATGTTTGAAATGTAAATATTATAATATTTTGATTTAAAACATAATTAAAAATGATTTTTGTAAAGCATTATTGATTTTTTTGGAAATTTATAGGTTAAATAAATTATGGAAAAGTTAGAAAATTTAAATGTAAGTTATTTTGGAAATTTTGATTTAATTATAATTGGAAATTAAATTAAATATGAAATTATGATAAATTTATGATAATTTGAATTTAAAATGAATTTAAAATGGTTTTATAATATATTAATGATTTTTGAGTAAAGTTAAAAAAATGAAAGGGATGATTATTTAAGTTGAAATTTTGAAATATAACCAAATGGGAATTTGTGAATTTGGCTTAAAAGCGAATTTTAGGTTAAGTGAATAAAATTGAAATTAAGTTATATTTTGAAATTTAAACTTAAGTGTTAAGTTGAAATTTAATTTAATGAATTTAAATTTGAATGTTGAAATTTAATAAGTGAATTATTATTAAATCTTGATTTTTGAATGGAAATTTAACTTTATAAAATCATGAACTTAAGGAAAATTAAATGTTGTTTATAAATGTGAAAATGTATGATTTTATAAGTTAAAAATATTTTAAATAAAAATATAATTGGTTGTGAAATTATATTGAATATTTGAAGTTAATTAACTGCATTTTTGAAATGCTATTAATTGCAATTTAAATGATATTACAGCATTTGTAAATGATGTAGTTGATGATAATGAACTAAAAAGCTAAATTGAATTAAAGGCTATTATAGCAATCTTTTTAAGTGCTATAATTGTTGAATTTAACTAAGTTTATTTGAAATATTAAGTAAACCCTATTACAACATTTTTAAAAATGCTGTCTTTTGTTAACTTGAACTGTTTTGAATGTAACTTTCCGTAGCGTTTTCTAAATGCTGCGAAAAGTGAATTTTCACTGTTTTGATAAACTTGAGTGAATAAATGAACTTTGAAAGTTGAAATTTTTGGAAATTTAATAATTTAATTATTAAATATAATAACTTCATTTTAATGATTTAAAATGATTTTTTGAAATATAAACTGTTTGGAAATGTAAATTGAAATGGTATTTTAAATTTGAATAAAATGAATAATAATTTGAAATGAATGTGGTTTTGAAAAGATATGATATTTTAGTTTATTAAAATGATTTGAAATGAAGTTTTGGAAAGATATGATATTTTTGATATATTAAAATGATTGAAATGACTTGAAATGGATATGATATTTTTGATATATTAAAATGATTGAAATGAGGTTTTGAAATGATATGATATTTTGATATATTAAAATGATTTGAAATGTGGTTTTGAAATGATATGATTTTTGATATATTAAAATGATTTGAAATGTGGTTTTGAAAAGATATGATATTTTGATATATTAAAATGATTTGACAAGAATTTCCGAAAAGATATGATGTTTTGAAATGGTTTGGAATTAATTTAATCTTTATTTTGATAAAGATTTGGATTTGAAATGATATCCTATTTTGAAGTATAAACATTATTTTAAAAGTTATAACAACGGGTTATAATAACGATTGGTTGGCAAAGAGACCGGGATCGGATATCTGGCATACTCTCTGTCGATACCGAAACCACTTTGACAACCGTGTACGCGGTGGAGATTCCAGAATGAAGTAGGATGGTGGCGATGTTCTTGAGGTATATTACGTGGACCCAACTCCCGTGAGTTGGTATAAGGTGGCTAAAACAGGAGCGATCTCGGGCCAAGTGAGGTCATTCCTCCGATCGGACACATTCCTTCGATACTATACTCTTACTTGTGATTGATTAGATGGCCATCCTCCGATTTTGATTGGGAGTGTGTTCCGAGGTGGGCGTATGTGGCTGCTGCGTTACCACCAGCCCGTGTGCGTAATTGGTATATCTACCCTGGCATTGCCTTGTGTGCCGTGTCACCTACCATACCGAGCCTTTACTACGAGTTTGTTTTTCTCCCGTATCCCGTGTGGTATCCTCTGACAGTCACCCGGAGTGGAGATGGCATGATATTGGATGGACTACTGGGACTATTATGTGTGAAGGGTGATATGGGTAGCCCGGAACGCTATTTAAAAGTAAGTTTATTTTACTGTAGACATTATTATAATAGCGAAATATTACTACATAGTAAATAGTTTAACGGATCCTTAAAGGATGGGCGGTCCCAGGCATCCTTTAAGTTACTTGTACCTTATTACAGTTCACTTGAGTTGGTTTACATTATATAAGTATATATTGTCCTGACTCGAGTGTTTGTATTTTTATTTACGCTCGGGTCAGCCTGAGTTATTCACAGATTTGGATTCCACTTTCTGGAGATTGGAATCGCTGGAGATTATCAGCTTATCTAGTTTTATCTATTCCAGTTCTGTTGTTCTATTCAGCTTATACTTGGTTATCATCTTAAGAGTTCTGTTGTACTTTATTTAGTCTGTTGTATTTTATTTAACTCTGATATATTTATATAGTGGCTTCATGAACTACTATTTCTTTTGCTTCCGCTGCATTATTAAATACTCTGTGTCTGTGATCTGTGATTTTATTTACTGTATATACTGAGATTTGCCAAATTTTATTTACAATGCGGTAGTTTTAGCAATTCAAGTCCGACATGTGCGGATGCGAATGGTTGAAAATATCGGGTTGTTACAGTTGGTATCAGAGCTTTGGTAGCTCTAGGCAAAACTCAGTATATAGGGTAAATGTATTTATAGAATCACTTTCATTCGAGTTTAAACCTCTTCCTTTTTGACTCGATTCCTTTGAATTTTGGAACATTCCCTGTTTTCCAAAATCCATTCATGCCCCTCACTATTTATCTTCTTTTGTTTCTGGAGTATCCCATAACTCCACTTCAAAAGATCTTCATAATGAGTCGGCGGTCTCGCCAACCTCAAATTTATTTGTAAAAGGGGAAAACCCCTTTACAACAACATCGATTCACCAGAGATTCTATATCCTCGGTTTAGATGCTAGTATCTCTTATAATTTCGAACTCTACATCTTAAGATTGAATGTCGATTTACCCAAGAAATCCACATCGATCTTATTCTTTAAGTCACGGTTGACCCGGTTAAGGTTGCCCGCGATTTATATAAACTCATCCATCTCCCTTTTCTGTTATTTAATCATCTCATCTTTGTTTCCAACTTATCTTCAAATTATTCTTGAAGTGTATTTGTAAACTAATATTTAAAATGTTTTATATATTGTGTTGTTTGAGTTGTTGATGTTGATTTGGGTTTCTAATCGATTCGTCTGATCAACGCTATCGATAAGATTTCCAAAACACTTGAACAGAGCAAACTGACACAATATGTTTTTAAAATTTAGTAATGAAATAAATTTTGTGAAATAAATTTTGTAACTATAATATAAATCTTTATCTATATTTTATTTGAATTGGTTGTTAAGAAATAATATTTGATTTATATATCATTTTATATTGTTTCATATATCTAATTGAACTATAAAACATGGTTATAAATTTATCTGGAAATTTAAAATGAATGTAAAACAAGAATTTGAGAATTTAATTTCCGATGGATTTCAAACTTGGTGTTTAAAGTTTTAAAGGATATATTATTTAAAGTATTTTGGAATAGAAATTTGTTTCCAAAGAATTTTAAAGTTTAAAACTAGTGCTCTTCTCTTTGTCGCTGGAAAATAACTTCGTTGATGACTGCAGCATCACCGACATTCATTTTCGAGTTTCGAAGTAAAGAGACCATTCTGTAGTCTTGCTACAGTTTTGATTTGGGAAAATTTTGTTGGTTTTAATTTCTAAAATAAGACTGGATTTATAACATATGCTGATATATGATTTGAATTTGAATGGATATATATATATAGTGTATATGAGCATTTATTTATCTCTAAATAGTTTGGAATTTATCGCAAATTTAATTCCTAATTTTATCTTCAAGGATAATTTCTAAGTATAATTTTGAGATTTGGATAAATATTCAAGCTTGAAATAATTGAATTAGAAAGTTTTATTTGTATAATACACAATTTCATTCCAATATAACTTACCTTAATTTTCAAAAGTTGAATATGTAATTGGATAATATACAATATAAAAAAAAAGATTTTATAAATAAAATTTGAGTGGTTATTATAAATGTTATATACTTAAATTTAAGTTATAAAAGGATTAACAGAGGTAAATAAAGAAAAGGGTAATGGAATAATTTACAATATAAAATGATGATAAAGGAACTAAGAATAAATTTAAGGCAGTTGCAATGAGCGTGAGTATATTTAACATAGGTGATAAAGTATATTGAGAGGAATAAATTTAATTTTAATTAGTAGTGAAGAAGAATTAAATTTTATTTGGTACATTTTGAGTATAATAAAAGATTTTTTTTCAAATACATTATTTTAGGGATTTGTTAATTTAGGATAATTGGATGATAAGATAATGAAATTAGAGATGCTTAAGATTTATTTGACTTATGTAAAATTAATTTTCAGTTTAAGTTGAAATTTTATGGTTTCAAATTTATTATTTTATTTTGTTTTTCAAACTATCTTTTGGTTGTCCTAATTTCCCTTATCTTGCTACAGAATGGGAGGCTATTGCTTATACCAGTCTATTTAGAAATCTTTCAGTAATCTTTGAAAATCTTTGGTACCCATCTGGATCTGAGCACTGCTTACCATCCACAGACCGACGGTCAAACGAAAAAGGGTGAATCAAATTCTAAAGGATCTTTTCGTGCTTGTGTTCTTGATTTGATCACCTCCACCTTGTTAAACTTACCTATAACAACAGTTATCAGGTATAATCTCAATCTTCTAGTTACCCTGTCTTAATCTTATTTCATCTCTATCTCTTCTGTGCTTTCCCATACCTCATTCCTTTACGGGGACGAAAAGTTTTGAGTGGGGGAGAGTGTAGCAACCCTGTATTTTGTAATTATTTTAATTGTATATTTTAATTATTTTGATTTAAATTTTGATTTAAAAAGTTATTTTACTTATTGAAATGATTAAATTTTATTATTTAAATATAAATCTTGATTTTTATATGAATTATAATTCCAAAACTTGTGTAAGTTGAATATTTCCAAAAAAGGTGAATTTTTGGTCAAATAGTCAAACTTTGACTTCTAACTTAAAATTTAAAAGTTTGAAATTATAAATTTTATCTTTTATTATGAACATAGATTTAATAACATGAATACTACTTTTCGTTTCGTTGGAAACGGAGTTAAATTGTGAAAGTTATGAACATTTCAATTTTAGTATAATTGGTTTTTTGTGCAATTTTGCCTATTTTAAATTTTATAAATCATATTTTCTTTCTTATATTTTATTTTAATATGTGTAAATATGTTAATTTATGTATATTTTCATCTCTAAATATTTTAAAAATAATAATAGAATTTTTCTAAAATTTACTATGATGATTTCCTATTTTTGAAGGCTGTTTTCCTATTTTCTGCTATTTTCTTCATAAAAAAGTTATATGTAAATTAAATTTTAAATATTTATTTTGTGAATGTATTTTTATTTTATGTTATTATTTATGTTTTAAAATATATTACAAGCTCATATGAATTTTATAAAATTTATTCTATTAAATTTCAAATTTTCCAGACTAGTTTACTATTTTTAGCTATTTTCTTAATTTAACTTTATATTATTGATAAATGTTTATATAAATTATTACATTTTGATAAATTTCGAAATTTTATCTGGTATTAGTATTATTACCAGAAATATAAAGTTATAAAAAAATTAAATAAAGAAATATGAAAGGTTTCTGAAACCCTTTACATTCCTAAGTCTTTTAATCTTCTGCATTTTCATTTCTTAACCTACATCTTTATTGTTTTTTTCTTTGTCCGTACAATTCCTTCTCATTTCAGCTTCCTCCTTCATTCTTTTTCACGTGAACTCAAAAATATTTCTCACACAAAAAAAGGTGCGGCCATAGTTGATCAAAAAGATTGGGTAGAAACTTCTTCCTTTCTCTTGTTTTTCTATTGATTTCTATTGATTATTTGCATTTGTTCTCACTTGATTTGATAGGATGCACCAACTCCAGCCCTTAGTCAACCTCCACCACCTCATCCTCTGATCATCACCCCCTCCAGTCCACCACCCCATCAGGCCGAGCAACCCTAAGGCAAGCCACACCACCAAAATGCACAAATCCATCACCTAGCATTCAAGCCTAGCCTAGTTTGCATCTAACACCTTCATCTCCCTTTATCCGCCACCTAGACCGACCAACCACCATCACCACTGACCTGATCTCGACCTAACACACCTCTACACACCCTCACCTGACCATACCTAAAGTGTCCATGCCCTCCTTGGCCTTGGCCGAGCCTTGTAGTTGCATAGAATCCTTGCTATTGCCTTCTAATGTTAGATTTTGCATCACCAAATGTTGCACCACTTTCTCTAGGCTAGGCCGACCCATTCCAATCCATGACCTGATCCAAATACATTCTTTGGCCGTGCAAACCTGATCCATAGTTGAAGCATAGATGGTAGGAAGCAAGTGCAAACACTTTGGCTTTGTTTATGCATCCATTTCTAGCTTTGTTTAGTGGTATTTTGTTGTGTAACTTATGTGTTGTTATGCTTGTTTTGTTGAATGTATCCAAGGAGATTTATCTTTGGCTCTCCCACTCAAATCATATTCGTGTTGTCGTGCCTTCAAGATTCGGTGTTGTGTGTTTTGGTAGCGATCTCTAGCTTGAACAAGTGAGTTATCCTCACCAGACAATATGTACATATATAACTAGTAAATTGACCCCTTTTGAATCTGTAAAATGCATTATCATGTTACATATGCTATATTATGATTATATGATGTTCACCCATGCTTAAACACCTATTATAACATCTGTTACTGTTATATTATGTTGTTCTGTTATTTTTATCAGTTTATCACACTGCAAGTTCCCTTTAGATTAGAATCACTATGGGTTGAAATGATACATACCCGAACGGACTTTAGAATAGAGGAAAATCGTTATGGGCTGAAATGATAGGCTTGAGCGATTTTCATTTTATTTCATTTACTTGGGACTGTGGGTTTGAAATGATAAAACCCGGATTTTCTTTGTAAATTACGGGTTGAAATGATACATTACCCGTATCACTTTACCTAGACTAGAAAATTATATACAGACCCGTAGTTAAAATATATTTTTCTAAAATTTTTAAAAATATGTTTGAAATGTAAATATTATAATATTTTGATTTAAAACATAATTAAAAATGATTTTTGTAAAGTATTATTGATTTTTTTGGAAATTTATAGGTTAAATAAATTATGGAAAAGTTAGAAAATTTAAATGTAAGTTATTTTGGAAATTTTGATTTAATTATAATTGGAAATTAAATTAAATATGAAATTATGATAAATTTATGATAATTTGAATTTAAAATGAATTTAAAATGAATTTAAAATGATTTTATAATATATTAATGATTTTTGAGTAAAGTTAAAAAATGAAAGGGATGATTATTTAAGTTGAAATTTTGAAATATAACCAAATGGGAATTTGTGACTTTGGCTTAAAAGTGAATTTTAAGTTAAGTGAATAAAATTGAAATTAAGTTATATTTTGAAATTTAAACTTAAGTGTTAAGTTGAAATTTAATTTAATGAATTTAAATTTGAATGTTGAAATTTAATAAGTGAATTATTATTAAATCTTGATTTTGAATGAAAATTTAACTTTATAAAATCATGAACTTAAGGAAAATTAAATGTTGTTTATAAATGTGAAAATGTATGATTTTATAAGTTAAAAATGTTTTAAATAAAAATATAATTGGTTGTGAAATTATATTGAATATTTGAAGTTAATTAACTGCATTTTTGAAATGCTATTAATTGCAATTTAAATGATATTACAACATTTGTAAATGATGTAGTTGATGATAATGAACTAAAAAGCTAAATTGAATTAAAGGCTATTATAGCAATCTTTTTAAGTGCTATAATTGTTGAATTTAACTAAGTTTATTTGAAATATTAAGTAAACCCTATTACAACATTTTTAAAAATGCTGTCTTTTGTTAAATTGAACTGTTTTGAATGTAACTTTCCGTAGCGTTTTCTAAATGCTGCGAAAAGTGAATTTTCACTGTTTTGATAAACTTAAGTTAATAAATGAACTTTGAAAGTTGAAATTTTTGGAAATTTAATAATTTAATTATTAAATATAATAACTTCATTTTAATGATTTAAAATGATTTTTTGAAATATAAACTGTTTGGAAATGTAAATTGAAATGGTATTTTGAATTTGAATAAAATGAATAATGATTTGAAATGAATGTGGTTTTGAAAAGATATGATATTTTGGTTTATTAAAATGATTTGAAATGAAGTTTTGGAAAGATATGATATTTTTGATATATTAAAATGATTGAAATGACTTGAAATGGATATGATATTTTTGATATATTAAAATGATTGAAATGAGGTTTTGAAATGATATGATATTTTGATATATTAAAATGATTTGAAATGTGGTTTTGAAATGATATGATTTTTGATATATTAAAATGATTTGAAATGTGGTTTTGAAAAGATATGATATTTTGATATATTAAAATGATTTGACAAGAATTTCTGGAAAGATATGATGTTTTGAAATGGTTTGGAATTAATTTAATCTTTATTTTGATAAAGATTTGGATTTGAAATGATATCCTATTTTGAAGTATAAACATTATTTTAAAAGTTATAACTACGGGTTATAATAACGATTGGTTGGCAAAGAGACCGGGATCGGATATCTGGCATACTCTCTGTCGATACCGAAACCACTTTGACAACCATGTACGCGGTGGAGATTCCAGAATGAAGTAGGATGGTGGCGACGTTCTTGAGGTATATTACGTGGACCCAACTCCCGTGAGTTGGCATAAGGTGGCTAAAACAGGAGCGATCTCGGGCCAAGTGAGGTCATTTCTCTGATCGGACACATTTCTTCGATACTATACTCTTACTTGCGATTGATTAGATGGCCATCCTCCGATTTTGATTGGGAGTGTGTTCCGAGGTGGGCGTATGTGGCTGCTGCGTTACCACCAGCCCGTGTGCGTAATTGGTATATCTACCCTGGCATTGCCTTGTGTGCCGTGTCACCTACCATACCGACCCTTTACTACGAGTTTGTTTTTCTCCCGTAGCCCGTGTGGTATCCTCTGACAGTTACCTGGAGTGGAGATGGCATGATATTGGATGGAGTACTGGGACTACTATGTGTGAAGGGTGATATGGGTAGCCCGGAACGCTATTTAAAAGTAAGTTTATTTTACTGTAGACATTATTATAATAGCGAAATATTACTACATAGTAAATAGTTTAATGGATCCTTAAAGGATGGGCGGTCCCAGGCATCCTTTAAGTTACTTGTACCTTATTACAGTTCACTTGAGTTGGTTTACATTATATAAGTATATATTGTCCTGACTCGAGTGTTTGTATTTTTATTTACGCTCGGGTCAGCCTGAGTTATTCACAGATTTGGATTCCACTTTCTGGAGATTGGAATCGCTGGAGATTATCAGCTTATCTAGTTCTATCTATTCCAGTTCTGTTGTTCTATTCAGCTTGTACTTGGTTATCATCTTAAGAGTTCTGTTGTACTTTATTTAGTCTGTTGTATTTTATTTAACTCTGATATATTTATATAGTGGCTTCATGAACTACTATTTCTTTTACTTCCGCTGCATTATATAATACTCTGTGTCTGTGATCTGTGATTTTATTTACTGTATATTCTGAGATTTGCCAAATTTTATTTACAATGCGGTATTTTTAGCTATTCAAGTCCGACATGTGCGGATGCGAATGGTTGAAAATATCGGATTGTTACATGTATAAAAGTACAAATGTTCAATTGCAATATTAAAAGAGGAAATGCCGGGATCAACAAGTTAGATACCAATTTTTATTTTGATTATATAACTGAACCATGAAACATATATAAAACTCATTAGTTACCGGTTCTTACATCACTTTTCTCTACTTTAATTGTTTTCTCTAAGACAAAACTGGAAACCTGTCTATGGTACATATAACTTATAAGTTTTAAAAGATGATCTAAACACAGCCCTATTTAGATTTATGCTGGACAAGTGCTAATCATGTACAGATAATATAATATATAATCACAAACATTCAATTAAGGTATATATAACAGGGTGTGTATATGTGTTGAATACCTTATACTGTTGTTTTGGGAAAGAGGTAGTTGAGGAGGGTACATCAATCTGCCAAGTAAATTTTGCATTCTTGAGTGTTGCAGATATTACAGGCTATTCCTTTCCTGGGTGATTGTCTTTGAAACCGTATTTCCTCTTCTAAAATAATTATCCAGGGAAGAGAATGCTGTAAATGTAAAAATAATTTTGGAATAAAATTAAATTCATTGTTGAAACGTTTCCATGCATAAAAAAAATATGTTTGCTAAGCAAAAAGTATCAGCTATTTTCTGAGTTGACTGTAACATAGAGTATATATAGTTATATACATAGTTAAATTATTAGTTGTCTATATTTTAGTACTTAGGATAATTGTTTAGGAGATTATATTGTGAAACAAATTCAGGCGATATTCATTATACTGTACAGTCTGTATTTATGGTATCACGCACTATTCTAAAGTACTTATCTTTATTTCACGTATTCTACCAACCGAACTATTAATAAACATTAATAGTCTCAGTGTATACACTAAAACTGTATAGCCATAAATCAGAATACAATTGCAAAAAAATGTAACTGGATAATAAAAATAAAAAATCAAGATCACAGCTGTATATATCAGCGGAGCATTAATTAACTTCTGGCTCTTTTGATAATAAGATTTAGATCAATTTTATTAAGGTCATCTTTATATATAAAAAGATGTATAAAAAGAAGGTTAAAAGAGGTAACACTCCAAGGGCATAAATAAAACCTGAAGAGGAAACGGTGCGAGACTTCACTTGCCCTAAGTCGTTTAGTTTTTTGTTTCTTTACATCTGATTTACAAAACAGAATATCAGTTTATGTCCAGGATAAAAAATTAAGCAAAGTCACAATTTCATGATATACATATGAGATATCTAAATTACCTGCAAGTGACTCTTGACATGAGAAATACCAAATCCCCTCACATTCATCATCTCAAGTACTAACTTTGGAGTTGCTCCAACATGCATCATTCATAATTTGTACCTTTTAGTTACTTGTCATTACAAATTAATCAGAAAATGTAAAATATTCTTGGGTACAAGAATGAGAAATAAAGAAATGTATACTTTCTTGACCACCGATCTCACCGTGAGTACAAGCATCATTTTGATAAAGAAAACATACCTGATATGCCATAGCTCGTGCTCTTCTAACAGAAGAATCTTGTGTGAGATCAACCCCCCATTTTGTGTTTCTCAGAACTTGTTTTGTGCTTTCTTCATTAGTATTCTTGTCAGCTTTACTACCACCTCTATTGGTGGGAACTAATGAACCTGACAGTTTTTTTTTTGGAATAACAAACCCGATTTTTGCCCCAAACTTTGAGACTTTAGAGCTACTTGATGTCGTGGTCGTACGAGATGAAGGCGAGTCAACCTTTGTAGCCATTACTCTAAGTATTTGTGCTAATGATCTTGCAATGTACAAAATAAGTCAAATTTCAAGTCAGATTTCAAGTCAAATTGGACAACTTGGTGCTTGGCGCAGGAAGAAAGATTAAAACCCTCGTACAAAATTTCAACAGAAAGAGACCCCAAACCCAAAAATTTTGTATGTAAATCCCATGTGTGAAATGTTGTTTGCAATTTCAGCAAATCAATACTATTCTTTCAGAATGAAAATATGTAAGTCCAATACCGAATCACGATTTCAATTTAAACGTCGAATTGAAACAAAATCAGAGGAGATTCAGTTCAACATCGGGATCTCGATTCCGTAATGAAAAAAAATAGATGGTATGAAGCAGCAGCAAACCTGAATTGAAGAATCTAGGACTCAGAAGCTTTAGAGCATCTCCAACAGTGTGCGAAAAGACTAAACCCTAAATGCAATCGGATAAGAAAAGCACAAACCATAGATACGAAAAGCACAAACCTATTCGCTCTTCACCAATTTTGAATCCCGAATTTCTCGATTTCTTGGATCGCAAAGTGGAGAGAAGATAAAATACGTAGTGACCTAGTGCCCTGATTTCGCAAAGTGGAGAGAAGTTAAATTTACATCGGTCTTTTTTACAACGGGCCTTAAAACGGGGGAGAGAAGTGCCCTAATTTCCTAGTTGATCTATTACAACGGGCATTTGCTGAATGTTGTAAAATATACTTCCATTACAACGGGAAGAAGTTGACCGTTGTAATATCTCTCTATTACAATGGGCAAATAATGCAAGTTGTAAGAAAGGCGTTGGACAGAGCGTCTATTACAATGGTCCTAAAGCGACCGTTGTAATAGTCGTCTATTACAACGGGCAGAATATGCTCGTTGTAAAAAGGACGTTGTAATAGGGTATTTTTGTTGTAGTGGTTCTTGCTCGAAAATTAGGGATTTTGTTATGAAGTTGCTGGCTTTGTCGATTTGATTGATGTTGCTTCGATTTCTTTCTTCTCTCTATCGATCATTTTTGGCTACTTCAATGATTGAGTTCAATTCGAACAATCTGGTATGTAATTTGCGCTTTTCTGCTTTTCTGTTTAGCTAATTCGAACTCGATCAGATTCGAGTTGTTGATTGATTTTGGTATCTATTTTTCTCGAACTCGAATATCCCTTTGCCGATGATGTTTAGGGTTTATATAGGATTTGAATTCCAATTTTCCAGTTCGTTTGAATTTTCCATTTAATTTATCTCAGCCGTTTGATGCTTGAGATTGATTGCTGACTTTTTCAATTTACTTGAATAACACGATTTTGATTTCTGACTTGGTTCGATTCCTTGATTGCCAAGGCTCTTGTAACGACCCGCTATTTTGGACCATTCAAATCGATAATAAAACCATACATGTCCGACTTGAATAATTCAAAATACCGAATTGTTAATTTAAATTTGGCAAAAGTTAAACATATACAGTAAATAAATCCATCACAGATACAGAGTAGTACAATAATATGCAGCGGAATAAATGAATAATAGTTCATGAAGCTACTATATAAACATCAGAGTTAGAAATAAAGTACATCCGAATATCTCAAATACAGTGAAGTCTTCAGTATGAACCAATGACTCCTCTGAAATAATCAACTGGAAAAGCTGAAAGCTGAATCGATAGTTGGATCTCCAACGAAGCTCCAAACTCCAAAGGTGAGTTCTAATGCTGTGTCACTCAGTCTGACCCGAGCGTAAAGCAAAACACAAAACACTCGAGTCAGGATTAACATTCTTATATCTATAAATCCAACACAAGTGAAATATCAACTGAAATATAATTAACTTAGAGGATGTTTGGGATAACCATCCTCTAAGGATCCAAGGAACTATCTACAGGGTAGAAATATACACTATAACACCGTGGTCATTTCAATTTTATTTATATTTCAAAACTAAAATATCATTTCATTTCAAATATCTCTGTTTTCCAAATTAGTATATATATCCAATAATTTATGAAGTAAAGTATTTTTATTTCCTCAAACTTCACAAATCGCTTCAAAATCAACTCGACCTTCCCGTTCAAATTTAATTAAACCAAAATTTATCAATTTCCATTCAATTTAGTTTCTGACTAAACTAATTCAAATTTTATCTATTTTAAATACGGATTTGAACCACAAAATAAACCATTTAAATTTTAATATAATTCGAAGTTAATATATTTCGAAGCTTTAAATATTCAACATTTCAAAGACTAAACTTTGATAGTTGCATTTATCTCCCAACTTTACTTCACTATTATTTAGTTTTGAAATATTCACTTAATAAATTCAATATTATTTATATGACCTTAAATTTACATTTTCTATATATTACCTTCGATTTCTTTAAACATGAAACATCCATAAAATTTCTTAAATAAAAATTCAAGTTATAGGATCGTATGTTAAAGTTTCGAATTTAATAGTTTCAAATTGATTTAACTAAATAAAATCCTTAATTAATGACAAATTCAAATAAGTCCCAAATATATCTTCAAACCTTAGCTTATAAAATTTATTCCACAAATCTATTTCAGAAATACAAATTTAATAAATCCTTAAACATATTTCATATTAATAAAATCAATCTTAATTAAATTATCTTAATATTAAATCTATATATAAAATAACCTTTATATATAATACTTTAAATCAATATTCATTAAAACCATATATTTCTTTTCAAGACCACAGAAATTATTTTCCCAACATTCATATAGACCACGGCGTCGATGTAAAATTTTCTATTCTATGGACAAGGGAAACGAATATTTATCATTTCAATCCGTAAGTTAAATATATACGGGTGGATATCATTTCAACCCGTAATCCCAAATCAATTCAAATGAAAATCTCTTGGGTTTATCATTTCATCCCATAACGAAATTCTCCTATTCTAAAGTCCGTTCGGGTATGTATCATTTCAACCCATAGTGATTTCTATACTAACAGGGAACTTGCAGAGTGATAACAGATATGAAAATAATAATAACAACATGCATTTATTATCAAAAATAAATATAACAATAGGACATGGTGTCATATCCCATAAGTGAATAGTTACAGATAATAGCATATATAACAATTTAAATAACTACAGCATCATATTTCAATTATCGTTTCAATTAAATTAAATTTAACAAATAAAAGAATGTTAATCATGAGTGATTGCTCACCTTTCGAGGCTAGAGAATACAGAAGATGACATGGATACGCACACTGATACGGACATTGAAATTTGAATTATAAATCCGAGCACGAATTTCAAAGAAAAGTAGGATTGGCACGAATTGGACGAACGAGGCTGAGAATCAAGAATTGATGCATTGAATCAGAATCAGTCTGATATATACAGAAATTTTTGCTATTTTAATAAATATCAAAATTGCATCCCTAAGAAAAATTTAAAATCGATCACATATATATACATATATAATTTACCTTTTTTTTCTCTTACATAAACCAATAGTTTTAACATTTGAAATAAAACATATATGTTAAATAAAAATCCTTATAATTTTTCCAAACCATTTTAATTTTTACACATAGATCAAAATTTCTATTTACAAATCTAAGACCCAAACCACCCCATACGACCTATGTATGTAATATCATTAAGATTTATATTTTAAAATAAGATTAATATATAAAACTTCAACAAATTACAGTGTTCAAATCTCATTTATAAACTACTATATACATATGGTACAAAATCCACTTCACAATAAAATTATAAATTTTAAACACTTTACCTATATATATAAACTAATATATAACTACCCATACATAAACAGTAAGGCCTATAAACAGACTTATATAAAATTTTAGACAATGGATGTATGAATTACTTATATAACTTATATTATAACTTATTTTATAAATATATATAATACTATAACCTGTGCAGACCGAAAGTATAAGTTAGAATGTAAAATTTATATATATAAATAGCAACTAATATAAACTTTAAAATATATACATTTTTTTTGCGAAAGCAACTGGTCTACACCAAAACACATGTACACCTGCCTACTCCAAATATAAAACAGACCATATATATTAACAATATATATATATATAATGCAGACACTACTATCCTTTACGTAATTATATAGAAACAAATAAACAATGTATAAATATAAGTTATAATAACACGTACACAAACATGAATTCACTTACGCAATAGCCACTAGAACCTATTTTGTTGTTTCCAGTACATTGCATTAAGAAAGAGTAATATACAACAAAACACCAAAAAGATTCAAAAAAAAGTATATATATTTTTAAACCACCTTATATTATTTCATTTAATAACATGATACGAAAAGCTTCATTTTAATCAAATTCACGTTTAAAATATTATATAAAAAAGACAAAATACTAAGCTTAAACAAATTAGAACAAAAAGAATCTTTGCATACAGCAACAGAAAAAGGAAAATTTTATTTTATAAACTAATATAACAGCATATATACATATATACACAAATACATTTATATATATAAAAGAATAACTTTAACATATATATATATATATATATAAACCATATAATAGACGTTGCAAAATATGTATAATATATTATTAAACTGGAAACAGGGAAACCCAAGAAAATATAACCCATGTAACAAATTCACTGATATATATATATATATATGCTAGTAGACAGAAGTAATATACCTAATATATGCGAACGTATGCAAGCTAGTGGTGACGAGTGTCTGATGGGTGATGGCGATAGGGGTATCGGCGGTTATGGCCTTGAAGAGGCGCTGTAACAACTTGGGAAAGAAAGAAAATAGGCTTCAGGGAGGAAGATGAAGCAACAGTAGGTATAAACCCAAAGTTATAAAGGCAGACGAAAAACGCTTTGCACAATTTAAGGAGAGCTTTAAATTTTTAATAAATACAAAATGTATCTAAGTTTATACGTTTATAACTTTCCAGCTGTAGTGTATATATATAATGAACGGTCATAATGAAAGAAGTGGAAATAGGGAGCGTAGGAAAGGAAAGGTTAGAAAAATAAAATTTTCACCCTTAAATTCCGGAGATTAATAAGGTAACGTACCTCTTTAATGAAATGTACAGCAACGGTCACAAGCTAAAATTTAGCTGGAAGTTTAAAGAAATGAGGGGAAGATGAGTTTTTAAATTAATCACTTCACAGAATTAATATGTCAATGAAAAAGGAAAGGAGATGAATCAGGGAAACGTATTATAACTTATATATAACTATTAAACGGATAGATGGAAGAAAAGGTGAGCATGTGAGTAAAAGTGGAAACTGATTTATAAGCGAAATAGAATGTGAGTTGTTGCCTGGCAAGAAAATGGAACAGTTCAAAAATTAAAGGCAATGGACTGCTGAAATTAAATGAGTATAGAACGTGTAAAAGTTATATACTGAAACGGCTATAAATTTCAATTATTATTATAAAACGGGGAATAACGAAAGGCAAGGACGATGATTTCAAAGTTTATTAATGGCTAGGAATGGGGAAGTCTATCTGTGAATTGGAAAAATTATTAAGCAATTGAAATTTTAACGGTAGAAAAAGTAACAGCTACACACTGTTTTTGAAACAATCAAAGCAATTAATAGCTTGATTGGAGAGCAAGAATAAATATGGAAGGACACGTTATAAAGGCAAAATGAATCGTTTGAAAATAAATAAAAGAAATGATGGCAAATAAAATAGTTATGCCTTGAATTTCCCAAAATAAATTATTTTATGAACATCAATTATTACTGACTTAAATTGAACAGAATCACACCCTAAAATATACTTTCTTAATTTTTGATGAAAATTTATCATTTGCCACATTTAACTATATGTGATCCTAATGTAAGATTTTATTTCAAAATATTATTATTTAAAATTTCTCAAAAATCAAATTAAATACGCTAAATAAAACCATTAAAAATTATCAAAATTTTACGGGTCGTTACACTCTCCCCCACTCAAAACTTTTCGTCCCCGAAAAGGAAGAAGGTAGGAGAATAGAAACAACCAGAAAGATAAATAGATTGAAAGACAAGGATAAACAATTAATTTAAGACCATATAAATTTTTCTAGAAATATTCATTTGAAAACTTCATTTGCAGTTCAATTATCTTTAATGCTTTAAAACTTTTCAAAACCCATTTGTAAATTTCCTGCTTCCCTTATAAATAACATTTATATGTTTAAATTACACCTTTATAAATATATATGAAAACTATTTGGAAACAGTTATTCGCATCTTTGGTTATATTTCAAGGAAGTTATTTGACAACATTAAATCCATAGTTTATAAATTTACTAATTTATCTTAAGCCACTTTCAACATTATAGATAAATTAATACTCATTTCTTAAATATGTTATATTAAATTAATAACTTTTGAAATATTAATGACACTAATGATTTACTATTAAACCATGTAGTATATAAATAAACAATATTTTAAAGATTATATTCAAAAAGGAAAGGAGGGTAGATTCGAAAAAATGGAATATAGGTGAATAAATAAAGTTGAGCACATAAGGTAGGTTCAAAGGGATAGTATCGGGCTCGACTAATTAAATCAAACCATAAAATTTTAATCTCAAATATTAATACAAAATTTCTTTGTCAAAAATACCTTTATAATAAAATACTTTTATATCGAAACAAATTTTTCCTTTCAAAAATACTTTCATAACTCGATGTTTCAACAAATTTATCCCCGTTCTTGCAGACTCTGGCCATGCGTTGATCAGGCGCAAAGCTAGAATTCTTCAAGTACTTAGTAGACCTGTTTCAACACCCAGTGAAAATACTTGAAAAACCTTAGAAAAACAGATATGGAAAGTACAATTCAAACAAAACAATCAAACCAAAACCTTTGTCCAACCATGGTTCGCAGATACACAATGGATACGCCTGGATCCCCCAGAAAACAATCCGTATCCGTAAACTTTCTCAGCCATGCGAGTTACGCCATGATGACTATTAGGGTGCAAGATACACAATGGTTACGCCCGGGTCCCCCCGGAAACAATCCGTACCCCTAGGCTGTCTCAGCCAGGCAGTTTCGCTACTAATGCGACCTACACAGATTGCAGGATACACAATGGTTACGCCTGGATCCTCCAGGAAACAATCCGTACCCCTAGGCCAGACTCAGCCAGGCAATTGCGCTATGCAGTCGCGAGAGAAAAAAAACCATGGGTTACGCCACGGTGGGAACACTCGAGTATCACATCCGGAAAACCAAAAATCAGAGAGAATAATATAGATGGAATGAATCCACAATGTGGCCACAAAGAGGATATCGAGCAGAAGGCACTTTCCATATCTTTACTTCGAAAAAATATATATCATATAGTACCTTTCCAAATACTTTCAAATATCATACTTATATAAAGTCCATTATATATAGGATTCCATTTTCAATCGAATACTTTCCAAATTGAGTACCTTTCAAATCAATAGGTTTCAAACCAATTTCGTACTATACAAATCAGTTTTATATAAGTTCGATAACTCCCAAATCAAGTATTTAGTAAATCAAGGTTCTCAAAAATTTTCTCATTTCAATAACATTTCAGTTTCAAGATCATATATGATTTCACCAAATTTTCTTCCAAATTAAACATATTCAGTTTCAAAGTTTCTTAAACAATAGGTTTAGAAAATAATCCAAATTTCCAAATCAACAAATTTTAGGTCAAACAAATTCATTTCCAAAATAACCATATAAGTACTGGTTTTAATTCCAATCTAACTTCAAAACCAAATATTCTTCTCAAAATCAATTATACTCAAAATGGTTTCTAAATTTATAATTATCCCTTTAAAGCCTTTAAACTATTTATTTCTATATGAAAAAAAAATCCAATTTTCCGTTTTCAAATTATTTATTTAACAAAAGTTTCAAATTTACTTAAGTCATACTCTTCATACTTTAAACATACAAAACTAAACTTATATTCTTTATCAAATATTTTATACTCTTCGAAATTTCTTAGTTTTAAAATTTTAAACCTTGATTTGGAAGTGCTCGAACCTACAAAATAGTCGGTGAAATCAAATTTCAAATCCAAGAGTTGGAAATCAGCAACAAATCAGTAAATCAAAATTTTTTTTTGTAATAAATAGAGTTATACTAAATCAAATCGAAAACTCGAGGACCGAACACCAGTTCACTTCAAATCATTTCAAATATAAATACATATATCTTCCGAATATCAAATCGTACTTCGGCGCCTGAAATCAAAATTTGGTTTCACAAAATCACTCGCATAGCAAAGCTATTAGAATGGCCTCTTCCCCACTCTGAAACTCGAAAATCAAAGTCAATGATGCGTGCACTCATCACCGAAATTATTCTCCAGCGACATAAGTGAGTTCTGGACTTCTATTTTCTTGAAAACTTTATTGAAATTTCTTCTAAATCGTTGTAATTCTTTTGAACTCTTTTGAAATATTTCTTATCCGAAAAATACTTTTAAATCATATTATTATTATAATTTCAAAAATCTTAAAACCAATTTCAAAATACCGGAGTTCAATTCCTCGAAATTAAGATTCAAAATCCCTCAGTTATAAATCCTTTATATAATCGAATTCCTTATAAATTTTCAAAATTTCAAATCCTTTCAAAATTTCAGACTTTCGTTTATAAAAGATATATAATCCTTATCGAAAATATTTCACTTTTATATATAGAATGAAATCATACTTATCAAAATAATAATTTCGATATATAAAACAATTTCAAAAATGCAAATATACCCGATTTTCAAAGGGTGATTCATGAATGGATTTCAAAACAAAGCTAGAGATTCAAATTGGAGGAACTCTAATCAAATAGAATTCTGATTCGAAGACAGGCTTAATCGAAGATGAGGTGATTAAAATTTTAAAATAGAAGATGGATATAATCGCGGGCGACCTTAACCGAACCAACCGTGACTTCAGGAATATGATCGATGCGGAATTCCAAGGCAAATCGACATTCGATCTCCAGATATAGAATTCGACATAACCAGAGATCGCAGCATCTAAACCGAGGATGTATGAATCTTTGATGAATCAATGCCGATTGTAAAGGAGTTTTCGCCCCCTTTACAAAACATTCAGTGAAGTTATGGAATACTCCAGAATCAAACGAATATAAATAGTAGAGACAAGAATGAATTTCGGAACCGAGGGACATTCCAAAATTCAAAGGAAATCGAGTCAAAAGGGAGAGATTCAATCACGAATGAAAGTGATTCTGTAAATAAATTTACCATATACGCTAAGTTTTGCCTAGAGCCAAAGCTCTGATACCAACTGTAACGACCCGCTATTTTGGACCATTCAAATCGACAATAAAACCATACATGTCCGACTTGAATAATTCAAATACCGAATTCTTAATTTAAATTTGGCAAAACTTAAACATATACAGTAAATAAATCCATCACAGGATCACAGATACAGAGTAGTACAATAATATGCAGCGGAATAAATGAATAATAGTTCATGAAGCTACTATATAAACATCAGAGTTAGAAATAAAGTACATCCGAATATTTCAAATACAGTGAAGTCTTCAGTACGAACCAATTACTCCTATGAAATAATCAACTGGAAAAGCTGAAAGCTGAATCGATAGTTGGACCTCCAACGAAGCTCCAAACTCCAAAGGTGAGTCTCTAATGCTGTATCACTCAGTCTGACCCAAGCATAAAGCAAAACACAAAACACTCGAGTCAGGATTAACATTCTTATATCTATATATCCAACTCAAGTGAAATATCAACTGAAATATAATTAACTTAGAGGATGTTTGGGATAACCATCCTCTAAGGATCCAAGGAACTATCTACAGGGTAGAAATATACACTGTAACACCGTGGTCATTTCAATTTTATTTATATTTCAAAACTAAAATATCATTTCATTTCAAATATCTCTATTTTCCAAATTAGAATATATATCCAATAATTTATGAATTAAAGTATTTTTATTTCCTCAAACTTCACAAATCGCTTCAAAATCAACTCGACCTTCCCGTTCAAATTTAATTAAATCAAAATTTATCAATTTCCATTCAATTTAGTTTCTGACTAAACTAATTCAAATTATCTATTTTAAATACGGATTTGAACCACAAAATAAACCATTTAAATTTCAATATAATTCGAAGTTAATATATTTCGGAGCTTTAAATATTCAACATTTCAAAGACTAAACTTTGATAGTTGCGTTTATCTCCCAACTTGACTTCACTATTATTTAGTTTTGAAATATTCACTTAATAAATTCAATATTATTTATATAACCTTAAATTTACATTTTCTATATATTACCTTCGATTTCTTTAGACATGAAACATCCATTAAATTTCTTAAATATAAATTCAAGTTATAGGATCATATGTTAAAGTTTCGAATTTAATAGTTCAAATTGATTGAACTAAATAAAATCCTTAATTAATGACAAATTCAAATAAGTCCCAAATATATCTTCAAACCTTAGCTTATAAAATTTATTCCACAAATCTATTTCAGAAATACAAATTTAATAAATCCTTAAACATATTTCATATTAATAAAATCAATCTTAATTAAATTATCTTAATATTAAATGTATATATAAAATAACCTTTATATATAATACTTTAAATCAATATTCATTAAAACCATATATTTCTTTTCAAGGCCACAGAAATTATTTTCCAAACATTCATATAAACCATGGCGTCGATGTAAAATTTTCTATTCTATGGACAAGGGATACGGATATTTATCATTTCAATCCGTAAGTTAAATAAATACGGGTGGATATCATTTCAACCCGTAATCCTATATTCAATTCAAATGAAAATCGCTTGGGTTTATCATTTCAACCTATAGTGCTTTCTATACTAACAGGGAACTTGCAGAGTGACAACAGATATGAAAATAATAAAAACAACATGCATATATCATCAAAAATAAATATAAACAATAGGATATGGTGTCATATCCCATAAGTGAATAGTTACAGATAATAGCATATATAACAATTTAAATAACTACAACATCATATTTCAATTGTCGTTTCAATTAAATCAAATTTAGCAAATAAAAGAATGTTAATCGTGAGTGATTGCTGGCCTTTCGAGGCTAGAGAATACAGAAGATGACATGGATACGCACACTGATACGGACACTGAAATTTGAATTATAAATCCGAGCACGAATTTCAAAGCAAAGTAGGATTGGCACGAATTGGAAGAACGAGGATGAGAATCAAGAATTGATGAATTGAATCAGAATCAGTCTGATATATACATAAATTTTTTCTATTTTAATAAAAATCAAAATTGCATCGTTTAGAAAAATTTAAAGTCGAATCATATATATATATATATATATATATATATATATATATATATATATATATAATTTACCTTTTTTCATACATAAACCAATAGTTTTAACATTTGAAATAAAACATATATGTTAAATAAAATTCCTTATAATTTTTCCAAACCATTTTAATTTTTACACATAGATCAAAATTTCTATCTACAAATCTAAGACCCAAACCACCCCATACGACCTATGTATATTATATCATTAAGATTTATATTTTAAAATAAGATTAATATATAAAACTTCAACAAATTACACTGTTCAAATCTCATTTATAAACTACTATATACATATGGTACAAAATCCACTTCACAATACAATTATAAATTTTAAACACTTTACCTATATATATAAACTAATATATAACTAACCATACATAAACAGTAAAGCCTATACACAGACTTATATAGAATTTTAGACAACGGATGTACGAATTGCTTATATAGCTTATATTATAACTTATGTTATAAATATATATAATACTGTAACCTGTGCAGACCGAAAGTATAAGTTAGAATGTAAAATTTATACAATATATATAAATAACAACTAATATAAACTTTAAAATGTATTCATTTTTTTTGCGAAAGCAACTAGTCTACACTAAAACACATATACACTTGCCTACTCCAAGTATAAAACAGGCCATATATATTAACAAATATATATATATATGTATATATGTATATATAATGCAGACACTACTATCCTTTACATAATTATATAGAAACAAATAAACAATGTATAAATATAAGTTATAATAACACGTACACAAACACGAATTCACTTACGCAATAGCCACTAGAACCCATTTTGTTGTTTCCAGTACATTGCATTAAGAAAGAGTAATATACAACAAAACCCCAAAAAGATTCAAAAAAAGGTATATATATTTTTAAATCACCTTATATTATTTCATTTAATAACATGATTCAAAAAGCTTCACTTTAATCAAATTGACGTTTAAAATATTATATAAAAAAAACAAAATACTAAGCTTAAAAAAATTAGAACAAAAAGCATCTTTACATACAACAGCCGAAAAAGGAAAATTTTATTTTATAAACTAATATAACAGTATATATACATATATACACAAATACATTTATATATATAAAAGAATAACTTTGACATATATATATATATATATAAACCATATAATAGATGTTGCAAAATTTGTATAATATATTATTAAACTGGAAACAGGGAAACCCAAGATAATATAACCCCTGTAACAAATTCACTGATATTTATATGCTAACAGACAGAAGTACTATACCTAATATATGCGAACGTATGCAAGCTAGTGGTGACGAATGTCTGATGGGTGATGGCGATAGGGGTATCGGCGGTTATAGCCTTGAAGAGGCGCTGTAACAACTTGGGAAAGAAAGAAAATAGGCTTCAGGGAGGAAGATGAAGCAACAGTAGGTATAAACCCAAAGTTATAAAGGCAGACGAAAAACGCTTTGCACAATTTAAGGTGAGCTTTAAATTTTTAATAAATACAAAACGTATCTAAGTTTATACGTTTATAACTTTCCAACTGTAGTGTATATATATAATGAACGGTCATAATGAAAGAAGTGGAAATAGGGAGCGTAGGAAAGGAAAGGTTAGAAAAATAAAATTTTCACCCTTAAATTCCGGAGATTAATAAGGTAACGTACCTCTTTAATGAAATGTACAGCAACGGTCACAAGGTAAAATTTAGCTGGAAGTTTAAAGAAATGAGGGGAAGATGAGTTTTTAAATTAATCACTTCACAGAATTAATATGTCAATGAAAAAGGAAAGGAGATGAATCAGGGAAACGTATTATAACTTATATATAACTATTAAACGGATAGATGGAAGAAAAGGTGAGCATGTGAGTAAAAGTGGAAACTGATTTATAAGCGAAATAGAATGTGAGTTGTTGCCTGGCAAGAAAATGGAACAGTTCAAAAATTAAAGGCAATGGACTGCTGAAATTAAATGAGTATAAAACGTGTAAAAGTTATATACTGAAACGGCTATAAATTTCAATTATTATTATAAAACGGGGAATAACGAAAGGCAAGTATGATGATTTCAAAGTTTATTAATGGCTAGGAATGGGGAAGTCTATCTGTGAATTGGAAAAATTATTAAGCAATTGAAATTTTAACGGTAGAAAAAGTAACAGCTACACACTGTTTTTGAAACAATCAAAGCAATTAATAGCTTGATTGGAGAGCAAGAATAAATATGGAAGGACACGTTATAAAGGCAAAATGAATCGTTTGAAAATAAATAAAAGAAATGATGGCAAATAAAATAGTTATGCCTTGAATTTCCCAAAATAAATTATTTTATGAACATCAATTATTACTGACTTAAATTGAACAGAATCACACCCTAAAATATACTTTCTTAATTTTTGATGAAAATTTATCATTTGCCACAATTAACTATATGTGATCCTAATGTAAGATTTTATTTCAAAATATTATTATTTAAAATTTCTCAAAAATCAAATTAAATACGCTAAATAAAACCATTAAAAATTATCAAAATTTTACGGGTCGTTACAAAATTTCAGGGAGGAAGAGGAAGCAACAGTAGGTATAAACCCGAAGTTATAAAGGCAGAGGAAAAACGCTTTGCACAATTTAAGGTGAGCTTTAAATTTTTAATAAATACAAAATGTATCTTAGTTTATACGTTTATAACTTTCCAGCTGTAGTGTATATATATAATGAACAATCATAATGAAAGAAGTGGTAACAGGGAGCGTAGGAAAGAAAAGGTTTGAAAAATAAAATTTACACCCTTAAATTCCGGAGATTAATAAGGTAACATACCTCTTTAATGAAATGTACATCAACAGTCACAAGCTAAAATTTAGCTGGAAGTTTAAAGAAATGAGGGGAAGATGGGTTTTTAAATTAGTCACTTCCCAGAATTAATATGTCAATGAAAAAGGAAAAGAGATGAATCAGGGAAACGTATTATAACTTATATATAACTATTAAACGGATAGATGGAAGAAAAGGTGAGCCGGTGAGTAAAAGTGGAAACTGATTTATAAGCGAAATGGAATGTGAGCTGTTGCCTGGGAAGAAAATGGAACAGTTTAAAAATTAAAGGCAATGGACTGCTGAAATTAAACGAGTATAAAACGTGTAAAAGTTATATATTGAAACGGCTATAAATTTCAATTATTATTATAAAACGAGGAATAACAAAAGCAAGGACGATGATTTCCAAGTTTATTAATGGCTAGGAATGGGGAAGTCTATCTTTGAATTGGAAAAATTATTAAGCAATTGAAATTTTAACGGTAGAAAAAGTAACAGCTACACACTGTTTTAGAAACAATCAAAGCAATTAATAGCTTGATTGGACAACAAGAATAAATATGGAAGGACACGTTATAAAGGCAAAATGAACCGTTTGAAAATAAATAAAAGAAATGATGGCAAATAAACAGTTGTGCCTTGAATTTCCCAAAATAAATTATTTTATGAACATCAATTATTACTGACTTAAATTGAACAGAATCACACCCTAAAATATAATTCCTTAATTTTTGATGAAAATTTATCATTTTCCACATTTTACTATACGTAATCCAAATGTAATATTTTATTTCAAAATACTATTATTTAAATTTCTCAAAAATCAAATTAAATACGCTAAATAAAACCAATAAAAATTATCAAAATTTTACGGATCGTTACAGCTCTGACTTTACTGTGACGATGATTTCTTCCTTTGTGTTTGTTGACTTGATATTCTGCTGTCACCATTACTATTAGTTTGAAAACTTCTTTGATGGCCCACGGCTTTGACTAAAACTGTAGCATTTTCAATGCTCGGCCATTTTGGAATTTTTGATAATCTGGTGGTTGCTGACACTTTGTGCTCGACTCTGGCCATTTGTGTTTACTGCCTCTTTGATCATTTTTGGGATTCAACTATTGATCCATGATTTCGACATATATGCTGTTTGCAACTATTTCATTTGATGTGTTGTAGTTGCATTCACCACTATTTGTACACTTCCATTCTGCTGTGTCTTTGATGTTGGCTTGCATTTGATTTTGTACATAAGATGGCATTCATGTGTACATTAGTCTGAAGCTTGTGTTCATCTTTGTTGTAGCATTGTGTACATCACTAACTTTTGCTTAACTTGAGTTCGAGTCATTTGTTTCAGCTACCATGTGTATACATACATCTGTGATAAATGTATGTATGTTGTTGCACCATTTTTGTTTCACTGTTTCACTTGTTGCCATTCCTTTGGTGCAGTTTCATGTTGTCTTCAAGTTTGAAATGCTTGCAGGCTTGGAGTCTTTGTACATTTACTTGTACATTGTTTGCATGCATCCATGATATCTGATGCATTGTGGTATTGTGCATTTCATCTTGTATTCATCTGATTTGAGCATTTCTGGTTTCTCTGTCTTTGATATTTTGGTTTTGGCTTGCCCTGACATTGTCACTTGTAGTTTGTACCACTGCCTTTGTGCACTGTTTGGTTCATATTGCATTTGTACATTTGGATTTTGGTTATGCATTTTTAGGTTCTGGACTTGTGGTGGTCTGGAGCTCGAGTTGCATTCATTAGTATCTTATCACTGATATGATGCAATTTCAGTTGCAAGTGCATTTGTAGTTTAGCTCTTGTTTGGTTTTTGGTGCACATGCTTGCTTCCCTGACTTGTTGCACTATAAGCTTCATGTGTACTTTTGATTAGCATATATAGCTTGGTTGTCTTGAGCACATTTGTATATATGATACTTTGACTGTTGAGGTAGTGGTATTGATATTTGAATCTTCATTTGCTCTTCACTATTGAGGCTATACTTTTGTTGGATATTGAACTTGGTCAATGAATTTGAAACTGTAACTCTGGTTCCATATCTGACCAGCTACATTTTATTCTTGTGTCCGTCACCTTTTCATTTTTGTTTTCACTTGAACTTCATCTTAATTTTTGGAATTACACCTGTGTTGAATCTAGCTTTAAAGCTCGGGTTTGACCTTGTGCTCGTCTGTGATTTCACTTGAGTTGAACCCGACTTTGATTTGGGTTTGACTTTGTGCTCACCTATCCCTATAATTTTATCAAGTGTATATATCGTGTGCACGGCCTTGTGGCATGTACAGTGATAAACTGTGCATGTCACAAGCTGTTCGTGTATGATGAATTCAAATTTAAATGATGACGAACAACCCAAATAACTGAGGCAAATATTATTTTCAAAATTCACATTTTATTTTATACTGCAAAAATGGTTTATTTTCAATTTTACTGCGTCAGTATATATATTTGCAGATTGCTCAGATGCTGGATTCACATTGGAATGAAGTTGAAGATAATATACGAGTTGAGTGAATGAGTGATATGTAGTGAGGTCAAATGTAAATGTGAATCGTGATGTAATCAAAATTGTGCTGTAATTGAAATTGTGTATATATAGCGAGAGCTTGAAATTTGTACTATTCAAAAATTGTAATAAATATTTGTTTGAATAAAATATCTGTTTGAGTTCAAATTCTATGTTATTTATTTTATTCATCAAATATTTATTTAATTTGTGAAAATAAAATAATGTATTAACAAATACATTTAAATGAATATATATATATATATGTTTATTATCATCAAACAAAAATCATATACTCGCATATTCAACAATCTCCCACTTTTGATGATAACAAACATATATTTAAGATTTTGAATTTGTTAAATGTATTTGATTATTCAATTTGCTCCCCCTATTTGAATGCTTCCTCTCTACACAAAGCTCCCTCTTCATATATGCATACAATTAAAAATATGCAAATGAGCCTAGATGCAAGTAGAAAATATTTGACCTTTGCTTAATTTTATTTGACAAAATCTTAACTTTTCTCTCCCCCTTTTGTTATCAGCAAAAGAGTAAAAATGTTAGAAAAAATAGAGATAAAGTGATAGATATTAATACAATATTAAAACTCAATCGAATATAAATATTAAATTTCAATAAAAAATCAAACAAAAATCATAAATACTCTGTTAGGCGCATATTCCACTTTTAGAATGATGGGAATGATATCATCATATAAAACCATACAGTTGTGTCTATTTGTGGTATATTTACATCAGGAATTTGAATATCTACCAATCATGGATAACCGTTAGGACTTTTAAATGAGATTAGTAGTATTCCAATTTTATTTTAAAAAATGAATTCAAGTATCTTCTAACCACGCATAACCGTGAGGACTTTTAAATGGGATTAGAATCAACTTGTTTATTTAAAAAATCAATTTTGATATGCGTTCCATACATGAATAACCGTAAGGACTTTTAAATGAGCATGGAAGCATACAACAAATTCCAAGTAATTCACCCATGCATAAACGTGAGGACTTTTAAATGAGAGTGAATACTTTGGATTTTATTTTATTATTATTTTTATTAAAAATATAAAATGAAAAACGAATGATTCCTGTTTAAAGTACCACATATTGACAAACTATATAGAATTTTGATGAGTGATGGTCGTTAGAAATATGATGGAAATAAAGATGGTCATGGAATTTTTACCAACAAAAAGTTTTATAACTCTTGTTTGAATTTCTAAAGAAATTTACTAATTATACCGTCTCGAGTCATAATATATGATAAATATCAACACTCATCACTTTTTCAATCACTATTTATCATTTTGACAATTAGTAGGTAGTCAGATTAGGCAATGTTATAATTAAATTCAAAAATAATTATAAAATCAATTTTTCTAAAAATGACCAATCTGAAAACAAGGTCAAAGTTGATTTTCTAGAAGGGGTTTTTATGAGAAAAATTTCTGCTATTTGAAAATTATTTTAAATGAAAAATATGCATATATTTTCTTTGAAAAACAATGCAATTACTAAATGTCTCAACAAAAATCGCGTTCCACTAGTAATTTTTCTATCAACTAATTACCAGTGCAATCTGCATCTGAATTTCTCTTTACCTCAAAAATTATCATTTGTTGAATGTTACAGACCAGATCATGAGTTATGCAACAAAATATCTCAAAGTCATTTTTAACAACTTTTTAAATGAAATTCTCTTGAATTTGAATTGAAGCCGTGTAAATAATCAAAAACCGTGAATATAGAGTCAGCCGTAAAATAATCTAATGTATTATCATCCAATAAAACACCATAAGTAATTCAAAGACTCTAGATATTTTTATAGTGTTCTTGGCATAAGAATATAATTGGCCAATAATTTTGAATAAGTCAGAATCAAAATCATCATTTATTTTATCATCACATTGGCTGATTTAATTCAGATTACGGTGCAGAGTATCACATTTAATATATCGTTCAAAATATACCATTACCTGTTTTACCTTTACGATAATTTTTCATTTTTGCCCATTGTGATTCTGTCACCTTTGTACTAGGCTAAGGAACTTTGCTTTGTCGCCCGTTGTGTTTCTGGAACAGCCAAAATCCAGATAACACTATTGTTGTTCCTTAGCCTGCCACACACCTACACGATGGAAGATTTTTGTGACCTATTTGTTTTTATAGGTCCATGATCGTTAGTGGCAGCATATTTTGAAAAATAATTTTGTGGAGACCCAAAACTATTTATATATGTTCCTTTTGGCACCCAGATTTGTTTAACTTTAAGAGATTTTATATTTGTGCCTTTTGGAACCCAAATTGGAATGGTTTTTACGTGTTTGGGTCTATACCAACAATCATTTTGATTGTATCCAAATTTTCTACAAATTGTGCATATTGAATTGACTTGATTAAATTCACTCCTAACATTTTCAGATTGATTATATCCAAGTCCTTGTCTAACTGTATTAACAGTTTGTTTCCCTAAGAGCATATTCAGCGATTTTTCACTTTTGGAAAATTTATCTAATGTTGTTGACAGTTGTTGGACTTGTGTTTTGAGAGATTCATTTTTGTTTAATAATTGTGTGCATTTTTTAATAGAGTTCTTTCTCCTAGTATTTTAACTCTCTTTCAAAATCAGAATTTCATTTTCAAGTGATTTTATATTAATTTTTGATTTTTTAATTTCTTCTTCAAATATTGGACACTTATCACACTTAGGGATCCTACTTTGAAAGGTTTTAACTAATTGGTCAAGTTGTTTATTTAAATCTATCAAAGTATATTTTTGTGACTCAAGTTTGGCATACTTCTCCCTAAGTCGTTTAAAACAGCCATTTATTTCATGGAAATATATAAGTAGTTGTGAGTGAGTGAGTTTTGATACCTCACTTGGCTCGTCATCGTCGCTACTAGTTATATTACCTTGAAGGCACATATCTGCTTTCTCACTCTCACTGCTAGCACTTTGATTATCTTCATCACTTATATTCCACGTGGCTGCAAAATTTCTCCTTTTTGATTTCTTTTAAAAGTCGTGTCGGTTTTGAGGACAATTGGGCTTGATATGTCCGGCTTGTTTGCACTTGTGACAGATGATCTTCGGTTCGTCTGAGTTGTCTAGTGCTTTGATTATTCCGCTTAGTAATTTTTGATTTAGAGCTGGATTTCCGTATTTGCGGTTCCACCTTTTGAATTTCTTTATTATTAACGCCAGCTCAGCTGCTCCATCATCGTCATCGTCATCATCACTTTCAGTTGTTTCTTTGAGAGCTATTGATTTCTTTCGAGTATCTCCTCCTTCACACACTTTTTTGAATTTAATTTCTAGCTCATAAGTGGTGAGATTTTCGATGAGTTCTTCAATTTTGATTTGTTTTAAATCTTTCGATTCTTGAATGGCAGTCACTTTTGCTTCAAAACTTCGTGGAAAGACTCTGAGGATTTTTCGGATTATTTCTAGTTTCGTGTATGATTTTCCGAGAGCTTTTAATTTGTATACGATATTGGAAAGCCGTCCGTACATCTCTCTAACATTTTCTTCCTTGGCCATTGTGAAGTTCTCGTATTCGCTGCTTAGCATGGCAAGGCGAGATTCTTTGACTTGAGACGTTCCTTCATGAGTCACTTTGAGTGTGTGCCATATTTCTTGCACAGTTAGACAATATGAGACACGATTAAATTCAAATTGATCCAATGAACAAATAATCGAATTCATAGCTTTGGCATTAGAATTCTGTAACTTATTTTCTAGATCTGTCCATTGAGCTTTCCATTTATCTATTTCCTGATTATTTACAATTATAGTTGGTGCTCGATAACCTGTCTCAACAATATTCCAAGCGTCAATGATTTTTCAGAAAAATTTTCATTCTATTTTTCCGGTAGGCTTATTCACCATTGAACATTGGTAGTCTAACTATGGACTGACCCTCAGCAAAAGCATTATTAAAAGAAGCCATTTTAAAAATTCAACTTTTTAAAACAAAAATTAATCTTCGAAAAAAATCAAATTTTTTAAAAACAAAAGCTGACTTCTATTCCTGCTCTGATACCACTTGTAGGATCGATTTCACCCTGAAGGGGGGTGAATGGAGTGATGCGATTAATTATAAAAATTATTGCGGAAGCTTGTAAAATTATTTCAATACAGATATATCAAAATAATAGAAGCACAGATAATAGGAGAATAATAAATGCAGAAATAGAACGACACAGAATTTACCCAGCTTCGGCAAAACCGTGCCTATGTGCTGCCCCCAAGATTTCTACTAGAAATTAAGTAGTCGCACGCTTACACACATAAACTCATGACAACCGCTACCGACTAACCTAACTCTACGCTCAAAACCCTGCCACAACTCAGCCACTGAGTTGCAATTCTCAAACTGTTTGTCCCCTAGTGACATGACTAGAAATTACAATGGTTTGTAATGAAAAATATAATTTAAACACAATAAAAACCAAAACCTTAATTATCTCCCTTTTAATATAACCAACACTAAAGAAAGACCGGCCCAAAACTTGGATTTACGAAAACTTAGTTCGTTTCCCCTTTTATTTTTATTTCCTTCGACCGCTACCTTCTTGGTGAAAATGGTGGTTCGTTCTTGCTCGAAAATTAGGGCTTCTGTTATGAAGTTGCCAGCTTTGTCGATTTGATTGATGATGCTTCGATTTCTTTCTTCTCTCTATCGATCACTTTTGGCTACTTCAATGATTGAGTTCGATTCGAACAATCTGGTATGTAATTTGCGCTTTTCTACTTTTCTGTTTAGCTAATTCGAACTCGATCAGATTCGAGTTGTTGATTGATTTTTGGTATCTATTTTTCTCGAACTCGAATACCCATTTGCCGATGATGTTTAGGGTTTATATAGGATTTGAATTCCTATTTTCCCGTTCGTTTGAATTTGCCATTTAATTTATCTCGGCCGGTTGATTTTGTATTGATGCTTGAGATTGATTACTGACTTTTTCAATTTACTTGAATAACACGATTTTGATTTCTGATTTGGTTCGATTCCTTGATTGCCAAGGCTCTGACTTTGCTGTGACGATGATTTCTTCCTTTGTGTTTGTTGACTTGATATTCTGCTGTCACCATTTGTAACATCCTGCCTTTTCGCACGCTTTAAATCGACATACGTGCCAATTCAAACCATACGGAAGGGCGAATTGTTATGGGGTAAATAAGAAAAGCAGGGAAAGAAAAAAAATCAGAATCTTGCAGCGGAACGATAAAATATAATAATCAATATACAGTTCATAAAACTATTTTACGAAACATTTGATTTTTATTTATGCAAAAATATCAGAGTTCGCATACCAAAGGATAATAACATTGCAGCGGAATAAAATGGTGTAGTGGAATAATATAGTAGATAATAGTACTACAAATCTTCGTCTTTGTCCTCCGGAATAAAATCTTAAAATCCTGAAACGCTCAGACTGACCCGAGCGAATTGAAAAGACAAAACACTCGAGTCAGAACTAAAAGATCTTATGTAAGTTAAATCAACAGAAATAAATATGAGTGCAGTAACTCAAGAGATGCTTGGGATTTACATCTCTTAAGGATCTGTTAAACTATTTACTATGTAGTATATTTCGCTATTATAATAGTGTCTAATTGTAAAATAAACTTACTTTTAAATAGCGTTAAGGGGTTACCCATATAGCCCTTAACAAAAATAATGCCAATAGTCTATACAGTACCGTAATACCTCCTGATCGAGAGGCTACCAGAGGATACTTCATAGGTACGACACAAATAGAAACTCGTACAAGGCGCGATAGGGTAGGTGATACGGCACAACTAGGCAATGCCAGAGTAGATATACCAATTACGCTTTCGGGTCGGTGGTAACGCGTAGCCGCAGCTATCGCCCACCTCGAGCCACACCCCCAAATAAAAGAAATCAAAAGTGGCCACCGAATCGATCCAAAAGTCAAAGTATAATATCGAAGGGATGTGTCCGATCAAAGGTGCTACCTCAATTAACCCGTCAATCGCTCCTGTTTTAGCCACCTTATGCCAACTCACGGGAGTTGGGTCCACGTATTTACCTCAAAGGAAACGCCGCCACTATCCTACTTCATTCTGGAATCTCCACCACGTACACGGTTGTTAATGTGGTTTTCGAAGTTGGCAGAGAGTATGACAACTTTCGATCCCGGTCTGTTCAACAACCAATCGTTATTATAACACCGCGGTCATTTCAAAAAAAATTATACTTTAAAACCATAATATAATATCCCTTTCAAAACCATATAAATACGATATCATTTATATTTTTTTAAAACCCCAAATCAGTATGATATCATTTTTATTTTAAATATATCCCTTTTCCCAAAATCATAATAATTTCAAATATATATATATCTTAAACCCCCTGGTTTTGAACAAAATTTCCAATACTTAAATGGTTAAAGTATTAAATCGCTTTACATAACAAAATAGCTTTTAAATTTCACAAATAAATTCCAAATATAGGTTTAAATTCCCAAATAAACCATTTTAATTTCCATATATTTCAAAGCTTTAAATATTTCCACCATTTCAAAACTTATTCTTTAATAATTTCATATACATCAATTCCAACTACTATTATTTAGATTTGAAACGTTACTAAATAAATCAAATATCATTTTAGTAAATCTTTTAGACTTCAAATAACTGGATACTCTCCAATTAAATTAACTTGATAATATTAAATTTGATAAATTTGATAATCGTTTAAATCCCCTAAATAAAAATCAAGTTATAAAATCATACCTTTTTAAATCTAAATTTATTTACATTCCAAATCCAGTTTATTCAAGAACAACTCTTAAATAATTCAATTCAACCCAATTTCATATTTATCCTCCAACTTTAATTTTATTTGAGTCATTATAAATTCTATATATATAATACCTTAAATGGGTACTTACCCATGTAATATAAACCATCAAACTCCATTATTAAACTCATTTTAATTAACCAATTTTATACGTAGCTTAAATTCAAGAATTTAACTATATATATATATATATATATATATGTATGTATGTATGTATGTATAAAATAATATTTATATAACATCGGAAGTTGTATTTAATAAACCGTATATTCCTTTCCAAAGCCATAGAAAATCACTTCAAAATATTTCTACATATAGATCGCGGTGCCTGTATACAATTTTCTATCCTATGGTCAAGTGATACGGATATTCAATCCGTAATTTAAAAACAAAAATTACGGTTATATATCATTTCAAACCGCAATCCCGAATGAGGTGAAAATGCACAATAACTTACAGTTTATAACAATATAAAATACATCATCCAATCATCCAATATCAACCATCAACCATTTATCGCAAACATCATTAAATTCAACAATAGCATCAATATAGAACGGAAAATAAACAGCAGGTATTAAATAGCAGTTTAATTCAATAATAAATTAAATAACTGTATAATTGGCAGTTTATATGCAATGAATAATTAATTAACAAACTTAACAGGCAGTTTAAATGCAATGAATAATTAAATTAACCAATTTAACAGGCAGTTTAAATGCAACGAATAAATTAAATAGCAATTTAATTTAAATAAATGAAATTAACTGAGATGATGATTAAAAATATGCCAAACAACCATAAATAAATTTTAAATCACATCATATATCAATTTAACAAACATAAGAAATTATAGAAGTTGTGAGTGGGTTAAAACACTCACCTTTTTAATTTAAATTGAATTTAAATCCAATTTAAACCCAAATATTTGACCGTCTCAAAATTCGCCCAAACCAGCGTCATCAAGTCTAAAATTTCAATACGATCCTAAAAAAAGAAACCGCGCTTAAATCGGATATCGTATGTGAAAGATATGGCGATAATTGTGATTGAATTTTAATTTTAAAAATAAAATAAAAAGAACACTTTCACAAACCTAGCCACGTCACACGATGCTACAACACGCCCTTCTTCCCAGTACGCACGAACGCAAAGCTCCAAATCGAAAATCACGACAAACACCTATAGCCGCCACTAAACCGCTCGACGTCGGCCACCACAAACCACGCCACTTCGATCCCATGCATGCGTCGTGCCTCTGCCAGTCCATGCGATGCCTACCCTGCCGACGATCGGCATCAACAGCTCCGGCCGCCGCGAATTTTCATTGACCTAATCGAATTTTGCGCAAAATCCAACCGTCGATTTGCCACCAAACCTACATAGATTGACTCCCCTCAGTCCCCTCTGCAAAACCCAGAAAGGGTTTCCCGATCCATCGACATTGATTACGACCCCATTGAACGGCCGAGAATTAAAACACAATTTCATATCAAACGATGATCTGAATCGAAAAACGAACACCACCAGTGAATTACGCTAGTCGAGAGATTCAACATATATTTTTTTCAAATTTTTCTGAGGAGTTTGAAATTTTAGCTTTGGATTATATTTGCAATTGGATCTGTAAATATAGATTTTTGTCTGCCATTGAGGAAGAGGAGGAATAGAATGAATTTACGTATAGACATTACGTATTAATTACCTATTAGATAAACAAAGTAACCTATATTAATTGCCTTTATAAGTTCGTTGCTTCACTCTAGATTATGATTCTATATATAACGCTAATTTTTTATTTAATTGCATTATAATATGCCTATTTACATCTTAATTCGAATAAATATTACATTTTTAATGTGTACTTCTATCTATCGAATACATTAATTAAGGTTTTTAAATACTTTACATTCTATTAAATTTTACAACATTAAATTTGCACTCTATTAATTACTTTACATACATTACGTATTAATTTCTCAATTAACATAATTTGAACTTATTCCCCAATCCACCAATTACTACTTAAAATAAAATTTCGCTTTTATTAAATTTACATTCACACTTCTGTTTCTATACTAATAATTATTAAAGTAACGTTTATTATCAATAACAACATTATAATACTTAACATTTAAATGAACATTATTTCCACTAAATTCGCTGACTAATTAATTAGGTAATTTATTATAGTTGCTATCCTACCCTTAAATTTATTTCCAAATAACGTATTACCAAATTTCCTTTAATTGCAGTTTGATTTTCAAATTTTATGCAACATACTAAAGAATAAAACATATATTAATTGATTCGTAATTCAAATCTTTTTATTAAATTCAGTACTACTATATAAACTTAGTTTCCTTGTTTTTTTTCCATTCATTACTTTAATATACCCATTCTAACAACTCCTAACCATTTTATTACATTTCACACAAATGTAACATTTATTACAATTTATCTCCTATTCCAATTAACCATCTAAATGAATACGTAACCTACAATAAACATTATCGTTACTCTTTAGTCACATAAGTAAGCCTCTATTACTTACAAATCAATGTTGGCACTTATTTCCATACTACTAATTTGCATTCACTTATGTTCTATCCAAACATACATTTAGATTTTATTTCCATTAATTAATTCAATATTTACATCCACTTATTAACAATTTACTTCCATTTATACAGTTGCAATTCATTTTAGTTATTATTTCACTAATATTATTTCAAATTTTATTTCTTTCGGTATTAATTACACAATCATACTTAATACTGTTTTCCACTATTTCTTTATTTGGATTTCATTCCAATTGTCAAGAATTGATTTTAATTACCATTGCAACATTTAATTTCTAACATTCGCTCTAATATAAATTATAAGATTTTCATTTCTTTCTACGTTAAATTACAAAATCTTATAAATTTAACTCATTTTATTCATCGAATTTTACGGGTCGTTACACTCTCCCCCACTCAAAACTTTTCATCCCCGAAAAGGAAAAGAAGGAAAAAGAAGAATTAGGAATCAATATATCTTACTTAAAATATTAAATTTATAAACAAATAAATTTACAAAATTAATTAATTTAAATAAAATATACTAATTTATACCTATTAATTCTTTTTAAACTCAAATTGATAAAGTTTGGAAATCATTTTCAAAAAATTTCTAGGTCCAAAATTTTCGAAAAATTTCGGCAGTCTCCTTTGTACGAGGAGGCTCGGGAGAAAATATAATATCAAATATAACAATATACAACATATATTTTCCAATATAATATATATCCCAACACGGAAAAATAATATAATAACGCTATAAACCGTAATCCGAAAACGTACCTATTTGTCAGGCAATTAACGCTTATTTTATGGAACCAAAAGAAGTAGCAATTGCTTCCCTACCCTGCATTTCACTTATATAATCCAAAAAAGTTAACAATTTATATAAGATGAATTATTTAAAGTGGTTTCAACCATCAACAAACAAATCAATACAACATCAAACACTTGCAACAAGGCATTCAACCATAAAATAAATCATTCATTCATATCAAACAAAACAAATAGTTGTTCGGGTTCACAACTTTAAATTGTACAGAATGAAGAATAAACTGCTAAGTGTACCCTTCACTCAACAGTTTTAGGTGAAACTAAATAGGTTATTCATACATCCACACAATTTTTAAAGTATCCTTACCCAAACAACCATAAACCAAAACAAACAACAGCAATTTCAAACAACAGATTTAGTTTACTTATTACTAATATCATTTCATACATTAGTTGTTTGATTCCTTTTCTTTAAATTTACATTTATTTCTTGCAAAATTTCATTTTTATATACTCATATCAAATAGTTTTCTTTTATTTGCATTACATTCATATATTTTCTTAATTTCATTTATTTACACTACTTACCTTTCATTTATCAATAGGATTCATGTTCTATTCAATGGCTTAGCATTTGTATTCATTTACTTAAGTTTCTAATTGCTTCCTTACAATACTTGCTTTCTACCATAATTTATTTTAGTACATTTCAATTATAACTTAAGTTCATAACCCCTATAACATCAAATTCTTATTTACTAAAGAAATTCATTGAACATTTCCATTACTTCAAATTTTTACTTATATAATATTCTATTACAATTTCTTATTAACATTTCAACTTTTATATCCTTTGGTAAGTTATATATATGCCTTTAAGGATGTAATAGAAAGTTACCCAAGTTTATTTCTATTTCCTTTAATTAACTAAATGTTCAACAATATTATTCTTTGTTTCATAGGTTATAGTTTCAAATTACTTTTAATTTCATTCATAACCTAGCATTAAATTACTTATTTTAATTAAAGGGTCTAATTATTAATTAACTTCCATTTACTACCCTTAATTGAAACTATTAATTAACGGAAACTTAGGAATTAAATACCGCGTCTTTATTCAAAATCATTTTAAAATAACAGATAAACATATGCTTGCAATTTATGTATCCAATTATATTTAAAATAATTTAAAATTTATATTTATTTATCAAAATAAATCTGCAGCAAAACTACTACAGTGTCCTTCCCACTTCGAAACTCGAAAATGAATGTCGATGATGCGTGCGCTCATCACCGAAATTATTTTCCAGCGATAGAGAGGGGAGTACAACTTTATCTTTCCAAAATTTCTTTTAAAAAAACATTTCTTTCAAATTATATTGAAATATTTATATCATAAAATACTTCTAATAATATTATTATTATATTCCAAAATCAATTGAAAGAAATTTCCAAAACCCCGGAACTTAAGTTCTAAAATTCCAATTTCCATTTATTTTATTTTCAAATCTTATTTCAACTATCATTTATAAATTTTATTACCTACCAACCGATATATTGCAATCAAACATAATCTTAAGAAAAATTTATTTTATATATATAGAAAATATAATAGGAAAAATTATTTCATTCAACTATATTAAAAACAAATATTGTGTCGGTCTGTCCTATTAATTGTTTAGAAATCCCTATTGATGTCATAACGTCCCATGCATCAACCAGAATTTATAAATACAAAATGGAACAAATTAACACAATATGAAACTCTTTTATAACACTAACAAGTGCACTCTCTCATATATACGCTCAACGACTCCCATAGGGTATTACTACCCTATTAATAAAGAGTCGAACCCCACAAAGCTAAGGTTTATCGCTAAACCAAAGCTCTGATACCAGATGTAACAGCCCGCCTTTTCGCACGCTTTAAATCGACACATGTGCCAATTCAAACCATATGGAAGGGCGGATTGTTATGAAGTAAATAAGAAAAGCAGGAAAAGAAAAAAACAAATAAGAATCTTGCAGCAGAACAATAAAATATAATAATCAATATACAGTTCATAAAACTGGTTTACAAAACATTTGATTTTTCTTTATACAATAAATATCAGAGTTCACATACCAAAGGATGATAACACTACAGCGGAATAAAATGGTGTAGTGGAATAATATAGTAGATAATAGTACTACAAATCTTCGTCTTTGTCCTCCGGAATAAAATCTTCAAATCCTGAAACGCTCGGACTAACCCGAGCGAGTTGAAAAGACAAAACACTCGAGTCAGAATTAAAAGATCTTATGTAAGTTAAATCAACAGAAATAAATATGAGTGCAGTAACGCAAGAGATGCTCGGGATTTACATCTCTTAAGGATCCGTTAAACTATTTACTATGTAGTATATTTCGCTATTATAATAGTGTCTGATAGTAAAATAAACTTACTTTTAAATAGCGTTAAGGGGTTACCCATATATCCCTTAACACAAATAATGCTAATAGTCCATACAGTACCGTAATACCTCCTATCAGGAGGCTACCAGAGGATACTCCATAGGTACGACACAAATAGAAACTCGTACAAGGCGCGATATTGTAGGTAACACGGCACAACTAGGCAATGCCAGGGTAGATATACCAATTACGCTTCCGGGTCGGTGGTAACGTGTAGCCGCAGCTACCGCCCACCTCGAGCCACACCCTCAAATAAAAGAAATCGAAAGTGGCCACCGAATCAATCCAAAAGTCAAAGTATAATATCGAAGGGATGTGTCCGATCAAAGGTGCTACCTCAATTAACCCGTCAATCGCTCTTGTTTTAGCCACCTTATGCCAACTCACGGGAGTTTGGTCCACGTATTTACCTCAAAGGAAATGCCGCCACCATCCTACTTCATTCTGGAATCTCCACTGCGTACACGGTTGTTGAAGGGGTTTTTGGAGTTGGCAGAGAGTACGACAACTTCCGATCCCAGTCTCTTCAACAACCAATCATTATTACAACACCGTGGTCATTTCGAAAAAATTTATACTTTAAAACCACAATATAATATCCCTTTCAAAACCATATAAATACGATACCATTTATATTTTTAAAAACCCCAAATCAATATGATATCATTTTTATTTTAAATATATCCCTTTTTCCAAAATCATAATAATTTCAAATATATATATCATAAACCCCATAGTTTTGAACAAAATTTCTAATACTTAAATGGTTTAAGTATTAAACCACTTTACATAACAAAATAACTTTTAAATTTCACAAATAAATTCCAAATATAGGTTTAAATTCCCGAATAAACCATTTCAATTTCCATATATTTCAAAGCTTTAAATATTTCCACCATTTCAAAACTTATTCTTTGATAATTTCATATACATCAATTCCAACTACTATTATTTAGATTTGAAACGTTACTAAATAAATCAAATATCGTTTTAGTAAAACTTTTAGACTTCAAATAACTGGATACTCTCCAATTAAATTAACTTGATAATATTAAATTTAATAAATTTGATAATCATTTAAATCCTCTAAATAAAAATCAAGTTATAAAATCATACCTTTTTAAATCTAAATTTATTTACATTCCAAATCCAATTTATTCAAGAACAATTCTTAAATAATTCAATTCAACCAATTTCATATTTATCTTCCAAATTTAATTTTACTTGAGTCATTATAAATTCTATATATATATTACCTTAAATAGGTACTTACCCATATAATATAAACCATCAAACTCCATTATTAAACTCATTTTTATTAAACAATTTTATACGTAGCTTAAATTCAAGAATTTAACTATATATATATATAAAATAATATTTATATAACACCAGAATTTGTATTTAATGGCATAGAAAATCACTTCAAAATATTTCTATCCTATGGTCAAGTGATACGGATATTCAATCCGTAATTTAAAAACAAAAATTACGGTTATATATCATTTCAAACCGCAATCCCGAATGAGGTGAAAATGCACAATAACTTACAGTTTATAACAATATAAAATACAAGATCCAATCATCCAATATCAACCATCAACCATTTATCGCAAACATCATTAAATTCAACAATAGCATCAATATAGAATGCAAAATAAACAACAGGTATTAAATAGCAGTTTAATTCAATAATATTAACAGGCAGTTTAAATGCAATGAATAATTAATTAACAAATTTAACAGGCAGTTTAAATGCAATGAATAAATTAAATAGCAATTTAATTTAAATAAATGACATTAAATGAGATGATGATTAAAAATATGCCAAACAACCACAAAAATATTTAAATCACATCATATATCAATTTAACAAACATAAGAAATTTTAGATGTTGTGAGTAGGTTAAAACACTCACCTTTTAAATTTAAATCCAATTTAAACCCAAATATTCGACCATCTCAAAATTTGTCCAAACCCGGGTCATCAAGTCCAGAATTTCAATAGGATCCTAAGAAAAGAAACCGCGCGTAAATCGGATATCGTATGTGAAAGATATGGCGATAATTGTGATTGAATTTTAATTTTAAAAAATAAATAAAAAGAACACTTTCACAAACCTAGCCACGTCACACCATGCTACGGCACGCCCTTCTTCCCAGTATGCACGAACGCAAAGCTCCAAATCGAAAATCAGGATAAACACCTATAGCCGCCAGTAAACTGCTCGACGTCGGCCACCACAAACCATGCCACTTCGATCCCATGCATGCGCCGTGCCTCTGCCAGTCCATGCGACGCCTACCCTGCCGACGATCGGCATCAACAGCTCCGGCCGCCGTGAATTTTCGTTGACCTAATAGAATTTTGCTCAAAATCCAACCGTCGATTTGCCACCAAACCTACATAGATCGACTCCCTTCAGTCCCCTCTGCAAAACCCAGAAAAGGTTTCCCGATCCATCGACATTGATTACGACCCCATTGAACGGCCGACAATTAAAACACAATTTTTGATCAAACGATAATCTGAATGGAAAAACAACACCACCAGTGAATTACGCAAGTCGAGAGCTTCAACATATATTTTTTTCAAATTTTTCTGAGGAGTTTGAAATTTTAGCTTTGGATTTGATTTGCAATTGGATCTGGAAATATAGAATTTTGTCTGCCATTGAGGAAGAGGAGGAATAGAATGAATTTACGAACAGACAAATGAGAATTTGGGAGGCTAGGGTTTACAATAGGATATTTATAGAGAAAAGTTGAAAAGAATAAATGGATCGGGTTGAATTCGCGCTAACGACAAAGTGGCCCGAAAAGCCCGTTCCGACCTCGGAACGAAATTGGGTAAACCCATATATAAAAATAGATGTTTTAAAATATTTTAAACGTGATGGAAAAGGTTTCAAGTCCAAATTCCATCGTATGAAGAAGTTATGCTAAAATCAGTATTTTCCAAATTGATTTCAATTGATTTCAATTTATCGATTTCAAGGCGTTTCGAGTCTGTACGATCAAACGATAAGTCCGATCGCTATGAAACTTGAAATCCAACTATAATTCACTGTTTCGGGTCTGATGAAACTGGTTTCATCGAAATCCGAGTCAGTGGCCAAAATGGCTATTTTTCCATTAATTAAATAAATTAAATTTAGTTAATTTATTCAAATTTTCAATTTTAATTCGATAATTACCAATTCTTATTATTTTTAAATTCCCAATCATTTACAATGATTTGAACCAATTTAACTGTCAAATTAGAGTCGATAAATTTATAATTTCGGTATTAACCTCCATTTCATCAAATTTGAAAATTATAAATTAAATTTCCAAAAATTCTATCAAATTTACTTTTCATTATATTATTCAGTTCATTAGTAACAATTAGATGAAACTAACATTTGGTTCATACTTTGTTACATAAATATCTTAAATTTCATCTAACTAAAATTTACGTAATACTTAAATTTTTATTTTCCATTGATTGCAATAAACCCAATTACCCTAATTTTACATTCAAATAAATAAACCCTGATTCTCATTCTTATTATTCAACAATCATTGTCCTATAAGGATATTTAACATATTTTACGTTTCATTACCCTGATACTTCCCGCTTCGCCTTTATTCGTTTTAACTATTTTATTTCCACTTATTGTGTAATAACTACCATAATCCAATCATAGTGAAATTTGTCGATTTCACCTATTAATTTGGATTTTAAATCCAATAAATTAATCTACCTTGGTCCCATTCTTTATTTCATCAATCGTTACTTTAATTTACATTAACAAAACATTAAATTAAATTTATTACAATGGATTACCAAAGATTATTTAGCCCATTAGATAAACAAAGCAACCTATATTAATTGCCTTTATAAGTTCGTTACTTCAATCCAGATTATGATTCAATATATAACGCTAATTTTTTTATTTCATTGCATTAATATATGCCTATTTACATATTAATTCGAATAAATATTACGTTTTTAATGTGTACTTCTATCTATCGAACACATTAATTAAGGTTTTTAAATACTTTACATTCTATTAAATTTTACAACATTGAATTTGCACTCTATTAATTACTTTACATACAATACGTAATAATTTCTCAATTAACATAATTTGAACTTATTCCCCAATCCACCAATTACTACTTAAAATAAATTTTCGCTTTTATTAAATTTACATTCACACTTCCGTTTCTATACTAATAATTATTAAAGTAACGTTTATTATCAATAATAATATTATAATACTTAACATTTAAATGAACTTTATTTCCACTAAATTCGCTGACCAATTAATTAGGTAATTTATAATAGTTGCTATCCTACCCTTAAATTTATTTCCGAATAACATGTTACCAAATTTCTTTAATTGCAGTTTGATTTCCAAATTTTATGCAACATACTAAAGAATAAAACATATATTAATTGATTCGTTTTAATTCAAATCTTTTTATTAAGTTCAGTGCTACTATATAAACTTAGTTACCTTGTTTTTTTCCCATTCATTACTTTAATATACCCATTCTAACAACTCCTAACCATTGTATTACATTTCACACAAATGTAACATTTATTTACATTTATTACAATTTATCTCCAATTCCAATTAATCATCTAAATGAATAGGTAACCTACAATAAACATTATCGTTACTCTTTAGTCACATAAGTAAGCCTCTGTTACCTACAAATCAATGTTGGCACTTATTTCCATACTACTAATTTGCATTCACTTATGTTCTATCCAAACATACATTTAGATTTTATTTCCATTAATTAATTCAATATTTACATCCACTTATTAACAATTTACTTCCATTTATACAGTTGCAATTCATTCTAGTTATTATTTCATTAATATTATTTCAAATTTTATTTCTTTCAGTATTAATTAAACAATCATACTTAGTTAACAAATTATAATGTTTTCCACCATTTCTTTATTTGGATTTCATTCCAATTGTCAAGAATTGATTTTAATTACCATTGCAACATTTAATTTCTAACATTCGCTCCAATATAAATTATAAGATTTTCATTTCTTTCTACATTAAATTACAAAATCTTATAAATTTAACTCATTTTAATCATCGAATTTTACGGCTCGTTACACCATTACTGTTAGTTTGAAAACTTCTTTGATGACCCACGTCTTTGACTAAACTGTAGCATTTTCAATGCTCGGCTATTTTGGAATTTTTGATAATCTGGTGGTTGCTGACACTTTGTGCTCGACTCTGGACATTTGTATTTACTGCCTCTTTGATCATTTTTGGGATTCAACTATTGATCCATGATTTCGACATATATGATATTTGCAACTATTTCATTTGATGTGTTGTAGCGCATTCACCACTTTTTGTACACTTCCATTCTGTTGTGTCTTTGATGTTGTACATATGATGGCATTCATGTGTACATTAGTCTGCAGCTTGTGTTCATCTTTGTTGTAGCATTGTGTACATCACTGACTTTTGCTTAACTTGAGTTCGAGCCATTTGATTCAGCTACCATGTGTATACATACATCTGTGATCATACATAAATATATGTATGTTGTTGCACCATTGTTGTTTCACTGTTTTACTTGTTGCCATTCCTTTGGTGCAGTTTCATGTTGTCTTCAAGTTTGTAATGCTTGCAGGCTTGGAGTCTTTGTACATTTACTTGTGCATTGTTTACTTGCATCCTTGATATATGATGCATTGTGGTATTGTGCATTTCATCTTGTATTTATCTGATTTGAGCATTTATGGTTTCTTTGTCTTTGATATTTTGGCTTTGACTTGGCCTGACATTATCACTTGTAGTTTGTACCACTTCCTTTGTGCACTGTTTGGTTCATATTGCATTTGTACATTTGGATTTTGGTAATGCAGTTTTAGGTTCTGGACTTGTAGTGGTCTGGAGCTCGAGTTGCATTCATTAGTAGCTTATCACTGATATGATGCAGTTTCAGTTGCAAGTGCATTTGTAGTTTAGCTCTTGTTTGGTTTTTGGTGCACATGCTCGCTTCCCTGACCTGTTGCACTCTAAGCTTCATGTGTACTTCTGGTTGGCATATATAGCTTGGTTGCCTTGAGCACATTTGTGGATATGATATTTTGACTGTTGAGGCAGTGGTATTGATATTTGAATCTTCATTTTCTCTTCATTATTGAGGCTATACTTTTGTTGGATATTGAACTTCGTTGATGAACTTGAAACTATAACTCTGGTTCCATATTGGACCAGCTACATTTTATTCTTGTGCCCGTCGCCTTTTCATTTTTTTTTCACTTAAACTTCATCTTGATTTTTGGAATTACACCTATGTTGAATCCAGCTTTAAAGCTCGGGTTTGACCTTGTGCTCGTTTGTGATTTCACTTGAGTTGAACTCGACTTTGATTTGGGTTTGACCTTGTGCTCACCTGTCCCTATAATTTTATCAAGTGTATATATCGGTGTGCATGGCCTTATGGCATGTACAGTGATACACTATGCATGTCACAAGCTGCTCGTGTATGATGAATTCAAATTTAAATGGTAAGGAACAACCCAAATAACTGAGGCAAATATTATTTTCAAAATTCACATTTTATTTTATACTGCAAAAATATTTTATTTTCAATTTTACAGCGTCAGTATATATTTTAGCAGATTGCTCAGATGCTGGATTCACATTGGAATGAAGTTGAAGATAAAATACGAGTTGAGTGAATGAGTGATACGTAGTGAGGTCAAATGTAAATTGAATCGTGATGTAATCAGAATTGTACTGTAATTGAAATTGTGTATATATAGTGAGAGTTTGAAATTTGTACTATTAAAAAATTGTAATAAATATTTGTTTGAATAAAATTTCTATTTGAATTCAAATTCCGTATTATTTATTTTATTCATCAAATATTTATTTAATCTGTGAAAATAAAATAGTGTATTAACAAAAACATTTAAATGAATACATATATATGTTTATTATCATCAAACAAAAATCATATACTCGCATATTCAACAATCTCCCTCTTTTGATGATAACAAACATATATTTAAGATTTTGAATTTGTTAAATGTATTTGATTATTCAATTTGCTCCCCCTATTGGAATGCTTCCTCTGTACACAAAGCTCCCCCTTCATGTATGCATACAATTAAAAATATGCAAATGAGCCTAGATGCAAATAGAATACATTTGACCTTTTCTTGATTTTATTTGACAAAATCTTAACTTTTCTCTCCCCTTTTGTTACCAACAAAAGAGTAATAGTGTTAGAAAAAATAGAGATAAAGTGATAGATATTAATACAACACTAAAACTCAATCGAATATAAATATTAAATTTCAATAAAAAATCAAACGAAAATCATAAATACTCTGTTAGGCGCATATTCCATTTTTAGAATGATGAGAATGATATCATCATATAAAACCATACAGTTGTGTCTATTTGTGGTATATTTATATCAGGAATTTAAATATCTACCAACCACGCATAACAGTTATGACTTTTAAATAAGATTAGTAGTATTCCAATTTTATTTTAAAAATGAATTCAAGTATCTTCTAACCACGCATAACCGTGAGGACTTTTAAATGGGAATAGAATCAACTTGTTTATTTAAAAGATCAATTTTGATATGCGTTCCATACATGCATAACCGTAAGGACTTTCAAATAAGCATGGAAGCACATAACAAATTCCAAGTAATTCGCCCATGCGTAACCGTGAGGACTTTTAAATGAGAGTGAATACTTTGGATTTTATTTAATTTTATTATTTTTTATTAAAAATATAAAACGAAAAACGAATGATTCCTATTTAAAGTAGCACATATTGACAAACTATATAGAATTTTGATGAGTGATAGTCCTTAGAAATATGATAGAAATAGGGATGGTCGTGGAATTTTTACCAACAAAAAGTTTTATAACTCTTGTTTAAATTTCTAAAGAAATTTACTAATTATACCGTCTCGAGTCATAATATATGATAAATATCAACACTCATCACTTTTTCAATATTTATTTATCTTTTTGATAATTAGTAGGGACTCAGATTAGTCAACGTTATAATTAAATTCAAAAATAATTATAAAATCAATTTATCTAAAAATGACCAATCTGAAAACAAGGTCAAAGATGATTTTCTAGAAGGTGTTTTGTGAGAAAAATTTCTGCTATTTGAAAATTATTTGAAATGAAAAATATGCAGATATTTTCTTTGAAAAACGATGCAGTTACTAAATATCTCAACAAAAGCACGTTCCATTAGTAATTTTTCTATCAACTAGATTACTAGTGTAATCTGCATCTGAATCTCTCTTTCACTCAAAAATTATCATTTGTTGAATGTTACAGACCAGATTATGAGTTGTGCAACAAAATATCTCAAAGTCATTTTTAACAACTTTTTTAATGAAATTCTCTTGAGTTTGAATTGAAGCCGTGTAAATAATTATAAACCATGAATATAGAGTCAGCCGTAAAATAATCTAATGTATTATCATCCAATAAAACACTATTAGTAATTCAAAGACTCTAGAGATTTTTATAGTGTTCTTGGCATAAGAATATAATTGGCCAACAATTTTGAATAAGTCAGAATCAAAATCATAATTTATTTTATCATCACATTATTGGCTGATTTAATTCAGACTACGGTGCAGATTATCACATTTAATATATCGTTCAAAACATACCTTTACCTGTTTGACCTTTACGATAATTTTTCATTGTTGCCCATTGTGATTTTGTCGCCTTTGTACTAGGCTAAGGAACTTTGCTTTGTCGCCCGTTATATTTCTGGATTAGCCAGAATCAAGATAACACTATTGTTGTTCCTTAGCCTGCCACCACACCTACACGATGGAAGATTTTTGTGACCTATTTGTTTTTATAGGTCCATGATTGTTAGTGGCATAATATTTTGAAAAATAATTTTGTGGAGACCCAAAACTATTTATATATGTTCCTTTCGGCACCCAGATTTGTTTAACTTTAAGAGATTTTATATTCGTGCCTTTTAAATCCCAAATTGGAATGGTTTTTACGTGTTTGGGTCTATACCAACAATTATTTTGATTGTGTCCAAATTTTCTACATATTATGCACATTGAATTGACTTGATTAAATTCACTCCTAACATTTTCAGATTGATTATATCCAAGTCCTTGTCTAACCGTATTAACGGTTTGTTTCTCTAAGAACATATTCAATGATTTTTCACTTTTGGAAAATTTATCTAATGTTGTTGACAGTTGTTGGACTTGTGTTTTGAGAGATTCATTATCGTTTAATAATTGTGTGCACTTTTTAATAGAGTTCTTTCTCCTAGTATTTTCACTCTCTTTCAAAATCAAAATTTCATTTTCAAGTGTTTTATATTAATTTCTGATTTTTTAATTTCTTCTTCAAATGTTGGACACTTATCACACTTAGGGATCCTACTTTGATAGGTTTTAACTAATTGGTCAAGTTGTTTATTTAAATCTATCAAAGTATCTTTTTGTGATTCAAGTTTGGCATACTTCTCCCTAAGTCGTTCAAAACAGCCATTTACTTTATGGAAATATATAAGTAGCTGTGAGTGAGAGAGTTTTGATACCTCACATGGCTCATCATCGTCGCTATTAGTTATATTACCTTGAAGGCACATATCTTCTTTCTTACTCTCACTGCTAGTACTTTGATTGTCTTCATCACTTGTATTCCACGTGGCTGCAAAATTTATCCTTTTTGATTTCTTTTCAAAGTCGTGTCGGTTTTGAGGACAATTGGGCTTGATGTGTTCGGGTTGGTTGCACTTGTGACAGATGATCTTCTGTTCGTCTGAGTTGTCTAGTGCTTTGATTATTCTGCTTTTTAATTTTTGATTTAGTGCTGGATTTCCGTATTTGTGGTTACACCTTTTGAATTTCTTTATTATTAACGCCAACTCAGCTGCTCCATCATCATCGTCATCATCATCACTTCAGTTGTTTCTTTAAGAGCTATTGATTTCTTTCGGGTATCTCCTCCTTCACGCTCTTCTTTGAATTACATTTCTAGCTCATAATTGGTGAGATTTTCGATGAGTTATTCAACTTTGATTTGTTTTAAATCTTTCGATTCTTGAATGGCAGTCACTTTTGCTTCAAAACTTCATGGAAGGACTCGGAGGATTTTTCGGACTATTTCCAATTTCGTGTATGATTTTCCGAGAGCTTTTGATTTGTATACGATATTGGAAAGCCGTCTGTACATCTCTTTAACATTTTCTTCCTTGGCCATTGTGAAGTTCTCGTATTCACTGCTTAGCAAGGCAAGGCGAGATTCTTTGACTTGAGACGTTCCTTCGTGAGTCACTTCGAGTGTGCCATATTTCCTGCGCAGTTAGACAATGTAAGACACGATTAAATTCAAATTGATCCAATGAACAACTAATCGAATTCATAGCTTTGGCATTAGAGTTCTGTAACTTATTTTCTAGATCTGTCCATTGATCCTTCGGTTTATTTATTTCCTGATTATTTATAATTATAGTTGGTGCTCTATAACCTGTCTCAACAATATTCCAACCGTTAATGGTTTTCCAAAAAAAATTCATTCTATTTTTCCAATAGACGTATTCACCATTGAACATTGGTGGTCTAACTATGGACTGACCCTCAGCAAAAGCATTATTAAAAGAAGCCATTTTAAAAATTCAACTTTTTAAAACAAAAATTGATCTTTGAAAAAAAATCAAAATTTTTAAAAACAAAAGCTAACTTCTATTCCTCCTCTGATATCACTTGTAGGATTGATTTCACCCTAGAGGGTGGGTGAATAGGGTGGTGCTATTAATTATAAAAATTATTGCGGAAGCTTATAAAATTATTTCAATACAGATATATCAAAATAATAGCAGCACAGATAATAGCAGAATAATAAATGCAGAAATAGAACGACACAGAATTTATCCAGCTTCGGCAAAACCCTGCCTACGTGCTGGCCCGAAGGTTTCTACTAGAAATTAAGTAGTCACATGCTTACACATGTAAACTCGCGACACCCGCTACTGACTAGCCAAACTCTACGCTCAAAACCCTACCACAACTCAGCCACTGAGTTACGAATTCTCAAACTATGCCACGTAGTTTGTCCCCTAGGCACACGACTAGAAATTACAACAGTTTGAAATTAAAAATATAATTAAAACACAATAAAAACCAAAACCCTAATTATCTCCCTTTTAATATAACCAACACTAAAGAAAGAAAGGCCGGCCCAAAATTTGGATTTATGAAAACTTAGTTCGTTTCCTCTTTTATTTTTATTTCCTTCGGCCGCTTCTTTCTTGGTGAAAATGGCGATTTGTTCTTGCTCGAAAATTAGGGCTTTTGTTATGAAGTTGTCGGCTTTGTCGATTTGATTGATGATGCTTCGATTTCTTTCTTCCCTCTGTCGATCACTTTCGGCTACATCAATGATTGAGTTTGTGACGATCCGGAATTTTTAGGCAATTGAAATTAGAATATTTAATGGATTTTAAATATTTAAAAGTTAATTTTTAAGTTGAATTCAAATATCACCATTTTTTGGAAATTTAAGTATTGAATTTAATTATTGAAAATTTGGCAAGATGTTGAATTTGGAATTTAAAGCTTGTAAAGATATAATTTAAAGGTTTGTAAATTTATATTGATAGCACTGAAGATAGTAAAAGTGTTAAACTCCAATTTGGAAGCGTTTTGTTATGTTTTGAAATTATATCGATTAATTCGATATTTAAAAATAGCCTTCCGAGGCACAGTCTCGGAATTCGATGAAACTAGTTCCATTGGATCCGTAATATTGAATTATTATCGGATTTGAATTCTCGTAGCATTTGGAGTTGTTGTGTGAGCGTACGATATATAAGCGCGCTGGAATCTATATCAAAATCTAATATTATAATTGAGCCTAAAAATCTATCTTCTTCATACGATCGAATTAGGACTCAAAACCTTTTCCTTTGCATTCGAAATAGGGGTATAACATTATGAATGCCTAGTGGCATGCCTCGATAGGAGGTCAAGATTTTAAGTCGCTAATTCAAGTCGATCTAAAATTTAAATTTAAAATTTGAATATGATATTTTGACTAGTCTGAATATCACATCAAGGTCAAAGTCATAGCCGCCTTCCTGCAAGTCGAAGTGAATACGTTCCTTGGCTTCTCTCATACACTTCTTCGTTTAATTAAATAATTAAAAATAGTAGATATTTTCTTTGTTCAGAAAAACAAACCCGAAACCTCTCTCCCTTCGTTCAAAACAAAATCATGGCCGAAACATTTCAGTTTATTTTTTAAAAACCATCTAACCTCATTCCTATTTCCAGTTCAATTCAAAAAAGGGGGTCGCTCGCGCGCATCATCAACGACGAAATCGAAGGGATGTCGACTTCGATGCGGGGGAGACTCGCGATGCCGGACGAAGCTAGGGCTGAGTCAATTATTGGCCGCGACGTTCGTTCGAGTGGATCTAGATTTTCTAGCTAGGGTTTGTGTTGGTGTTTTCGACGATGACGCGATTCTGGTCTTGGCAAAGGCCGTGCTGTTCTCATTTGTGCCTGTGTGCGTGATGAGGAGCAGGCAGTGGTGATGTTCGAGTTGAAGGGAAGGTTCCCGTTCGACCAGAGAGGCGCGAGCTAGGGTTTTGGTCAGTAGGTGAAGTTGAGCTAGGGCTTCGATTCGCTTTGACTTGGGGTTGTCGTAGCATGACCGAGATTCGTTGAAGGAGTTTCGATCTGAGGTGAGGGTTTCTTCTTCTTCTGTTTTTTATTTATTTTTGAATTTGTATTTTTAATTCAGAAATAAATGGGTTACCGAAGTAAAAAAATAATAATATAATTATAGTGAGGTATATAGGTTGTTCTATTTTTAACATTAAATCAAATAAATACAGATTGAAATATATATGAAGTTTAAAGTAGAAAATTACTTTTATATAGAATTATTTTGGAAAAAAAACATCTAGGAATTTTTAAGTGTAAAGTTATGTAGAATCAGTTTTCCTTTGTAATTTATTTTAAGTATATGTGTATACGTATTTTCAAAATGGAAACTAAAGATAAAATAACCATACCTATATATATATATATTTAATCTACTAGTATATTCTGAAATAATATGCTCAGGAGTCTAATTTTGTTTAAATTAACTTATCTAAATTATTTAGTTATTAAAAGACATTTTTAAAATAGTGCATTAGGGAGATTAGCTTAATTAATTATTTTTGTAACGTAAAATTTTATTTATTATGAGGAAAATTAGTTAATAGAAAAATTTGGCTAATTAAATCTATCTAATAGGAAAATGATCATTAGACTAGTTCAAATTAAAAGTGTTAATTAATTAAATCTATTGGAAGAAATTGATTGTTCGATAAATCATATAAATTGTTTATTCTAGGTCAAAAATCAGAAAACCAAGGCAATAAAGAAGTAGATTGCAAATAAAATGAAAATGTGAGTTAATCTCACTCATCTGGTTGATACTTAAATTTTAATAGTTAAATTTAAATAATCGATTGAATGATTGAATTGTTTGGATGTGATATACTATAGTATATAATACATCTTGGAATGATTGATTTCCAACATTATATAGCGGAAGAGACCCTATGCGCCGCATAATAGCGAATGATACTATATTTAAATCCCATATACCGCGATATTCCACCTCAAAGTGGAATTGGTATTTTATATTGTGCTAACATCTGTGGATGCAGGGAAACAGGTTGGAGGGATCCAACTTGATTCCTTAATTTTTTTTATTTTTTTTAATATTCTCTGTTATGAATATGCGATATTCTGTGATGAATATTATTGATAATTTGAAATATTAAATGCTATGGTTTACTTGAATATTTTGGTACACCGAGTTATAAAAATATATAGAATTGGATTTTTGAAAATAAAAGGAAGAGAATTTGTAAGAAAATAATTATAAAAAATTTAAATAAATTTAAGAATGAATTGGAAAAGAATAAATGTGATTTTAAAATTCTAATAAATAAATTCCGTATATGAAAAAGGAATTTTGAATAAACAGGAAGTTAATGAATTTAAAACTTCGGTGTTATTATTTAGAAGAACAAAGCATTTATTTTAAATTTAATATTTAAATTTTGAAAAGAATAAAGAAGAAATTGGAAAAATATGAAATTTGTATATTTCAGTTAAAAGATTTAAAATCAAACGGAAAATCATAATAATAATAATAAAGTCCATAATTAACGAATTTTGAAATGGTGAGTGAGTAAAGAAATTTATTTCAAATTGAGTAAATTGGAGAACAATTTGAAAAATTGCTTTAAGTGATTGAAATTGGAAATTCTCCCTAGATAACCAAGTACGTTTTCAAAGTAAATTTTTAAATATAAATTAAAAGTTTTAAAGTTGTTTTAAAAAGCAAGTTTTGGAAAATTTATTATTTCTAAAATATTTAAATTCTAAAGTAAGTATTTTCTTTTAATCTATTATGGTAGTAATTATTTAAAAGTGACTTGGTAATTGTTTTAAAAGAGAAAATCTAGTTTTATATTTTATAAAAGTAAACTCATTTTAAATATTCCTAAAGTGTATATCTTTAATAAAGTATTGAAGAAGTTCTCAATCTAAATGTTAAAATATTTTTTTATAAAGTGTTTTAAATTATTTTAAAAATCTAAAGCTTTGTACTTGGTGTTTTCAGTGGAAATAATTATTTGGAAATTCATTCCATGAGAAGAGTATGGTTTGAAACTATTTTTAAAGGGTTGAAAAGTGGAAATATATCTGTGAAGATAATTTGAGTTTAATAAATAATTTGGTGAAATTATTTATGTTGGATGGTTGTTGTGAATGTTAATTGATAATTAAATAATCGACTATCAATATTGGCCAATGCGTTGATCGTTTCGAAGAGATCGGGATCAGGATTAATTTCTCGAAAACCACTTCGATCCGGTTTGTATGTTTTTATGGAAAAACGAGTTCGAAATCGAAGATGGAGAAGTGAAGTGCAAGGGCTAGTCGCTACTAATCCTAAGGATATTTCCAAAATGGATGTAGTAGGAATAGTGCCTTCGGTTCTGTTCGAACCCGGGATGGACTTGTATGGATGAATGCTTTCGAAACATCGTCAGGTGGACGATGGGCATTCTAAGTGAAATGATCTATAAGGTAACGCTTAGCCTCAAGCCTCATCAACCGGGAATGACTGAAAATCAAGGGTTGTGCAGCAAGGCTTGGTGGGTAGTACCCATTTCCGTTGAGGTGATCCCTGTCTAGATGTCCCTTTTATTTCGGCTTAGTGGTGCGGTTGCTGATCCCAACCGTAGGGTGATCTTACTCGGGATTATCCAGTAAAGGGTAGTCCGGGCCTTGTGTTGCAGGGGATTGGGAGTGATCCTCGGTACGCTGATCTAGACCAGGTACTGTGACAGGTGGTACCCCAGTGCCCAGTCATTAGTTGGAATCCATTTTCCCTACGTGCCCGTACGGTTTTGATTGTGCCCAAATATTGCTCAAACGTGAGATGCAAGCATTTTGGCTAGATTCTATTTTACTTTCGATAGACACTATTCTAATATCAGAGAATTTTAATAAAAAGTGATTTAGCTATCGTAAGGTAAAAACCCGACATGTTTATTTGTGGCATGGTCTTACGAGATGCTTTTGTTTTCAAAAGGTTTTGAAATTTAATAATCAATTTGAGTGTGGTTTTCTCATGCTGGTATTTCAGACTGACTCGGGTGTTATTTAACTGTAATGCTTTGGTTAGACCGAGTATTATAGAATACATGATATGATGCTGTTGAGCTCAGGAGGCGAGCTGGATGGCGAGACGTACTTCCGCACTTGATTTATATTCCGCTGTGTTTTCATTTGTGTGAGGACAGGTTATGATTACTGTACAATTGTATTATGTGATTGATGTACTCTGATGATGTATGTATAAACAAATATAGTATTTGATTTTGTGTAAAGATCATTTATTATCTATTATATTTTATTCCGCTGCGATGGTTAGATTCTGATGTTGTTTCCTACTTTCTTCTTCTACCTCTTCTTCTTTAACGCAAATGGTTCGTATTTCCATTCATCTTGAGTTGATTGATGTAGAATAGTGTTAACTCAAGGGGTACGGATTTGCAGGTCGTTACACTTGGTATCAGAGCATAGGTTGGTGATAACCTTGGCTTCGGTGGGGATTACTCATTGAAAATAGAGTCCGTAGTACTCTAGTGTGGGTTTGAGCGTATTAATAGATATGAGCGCATATTTGTTAGTGAGTATAAATTGTTTTAATATTGTGTTGGCTTATTGTTTGAGTGGAATACAGATTCTGATCGAGTAAGTTGGCCGCTATTCGAGAAGAGTTTATAAAAACCTGACACGATAAATTGACACAGTATTGTTTTAAATGTGGGTGAATGAAATAATTTTACCCAAAATATATTTTGATATAAAAGAAAAGTTTTTGTAAACTATTTTAGCTAATATTTGGTTGCTTGGATGTTAGGAATGATAATATTAAATTATTATTATTGTTGTATAAAAATTTAACCAGAATTGAAAATATAACCAAAGGTTAAGGAAATAAATTCATTTATAAAATGAAATTTATAAATGTGAATTACAAACGTGATTTATAAATTGAAATATAATCAAATGGGAATTTGTATGAGCATAAACTATGCAAATGAATTATAGTTAAAATTTGATTTAAGCCAGAATTTGAAAATTTAAAACCCCGGAGATTTTGGAAGTATTTTGAAGGCAAATAACAGTATTACTATTTTGGTAGTATTTCTGAAAGGAAATTGTTTCAAATAACTTTTAGAAAGGGAAATATCATTGAACTCACTTCAATCGCTGGAAAATAACTTTGGTGATGACTGCAGCATCATCGATGTTCATTTTCGAGTTTCTAAGTGACGAATTGCTGCCAAATTGATTTGTTCAGAAGAACCAGTTGTTTTTGAAATTTCAAAGGAAACTTGTTGGGAATAAAAACCAGGATTGGTTTAAAATTTTTGAGAAGTGTGATTTTGAGATGTTGGAGATTTCAAAATGATTTGAAACGAAGAGCCGCGTGTTTAAAAATTCTGATGAGATAGGTTGTAAGCTTATAAATTGAGATGATTTTTAAATCAGAATGGAAATATGAGCTTTGAATGTTGGAATTTAAATTTAAGGTGAAAAGTTAGGAATAAATTAACTTGGATTGGGGAAGAAAATTGAATCGAATTAAATTAAATAGATCTGAGTTAAAATAGAATTGAATTGGAATAAAATTCAGTTGAGTTATGGGTAATATTGAATGGAATTAGATCCTTACTTAAATAAAACGGAAATAAGTTGGATAAGAATTGGATTGGAATAAATGAATTAGAATAACTTATAAAAGAATAAAAAAATCCATGGAATAAAAATATGCTTGGGTTATAAATAAGCGTAAATCTTGAGTTAAAAGTAAAAGATGAATATATTCAAGCCTAGAATGAATGGAAATGTGTAAAATAATAAGTTGTGATTTATAAAATTAAAAAGTGGAGTAGAAAACCCAAAATTAATATTGTTTGACGTTGTGGAAAATGGAACAAAAACCCAAACTTGAATTATAAAATAAATTGAATTTAAGAAAATGAAATGAAGTGATTTTTGGAATTAAAAATCAAGTATTGAATTATAAATAGGGGGAAAACTAATTAGATAATAAATTAGTTAATGAAATATGTAATTGGAACCTAATGTAGTTAAATAGAAGCTGAATTTGTGATTTAATATTGAAGTTTGGAAATAAAAATCAAGTTATAAATCAAATTTGACTTGAATCGTTAGTGGAGTAAACATAATTGGAAATGTTGCCAATTAAAAGGAAATAGGATTATAGTAGGGATGGTTTTAGTTGTAAATAAAACCCAGATGAATTTGGGAATAAATTGAAAATGACCTTGTAATCAATTGAATGAATGGAATCTGGAAATTCAAAATTTATAATCAACAATCAAATAAATTTGTAGATTGAAATGAAATTTGATTGAAATAAAATCAAGTTAAATTGAAAAGAAAAATTTATCGCAAAATGAAAATGAGCTTAAGTATAAAATTTGAATAATTTGAAGTAAATTAATTTAAGTTAAAATTAGTGGAAGCTTGGCTTCGAGTAAGGGTAAAGGTCCATTAAAAAAAAGCTTGGGCAAATTTAAATTGGTTATAAAACGTAAGCAATTATTTATTCACATGGACATCATCAAATTAAATAGAATGAATTGTCGTTTGACGTAAACGAATGTAATTAAAATACTATGAATCATTGCAAGTAAATAAAATTGATTTTTGAATCAACTGGGATAAAATTGAAATAGAATGTGGCGAGCTAAATGAAATGGTTGTGAATGAATTAAGATAGAAGGAATTAAATAATAAATTGAGTTGGAATCAATTTAAAATGATTATAAGCTTAAGTAATTGTTATCTGCATGAATAACATCAAATTTGCATAGCAAATTTATCATTCTATCGTAAACGAAAGTAAATGTATTAACAGAGGTAAATAGAATTGATTTTTAATTCAATTGGAATAATATGGGTTTGTTTAAAATTAAAAATGAATTGAATGTAAGCAAGTGGGTTGTAAACCATTCAAATTGAATGAAAATGGTATATGAAAACAGTCGAGTTATTATTAAAACAATATAAATTGCTTACGGAAAGTGTTTAGTATGCAATGCTTTTAGAATTCATGTGTTTAACTTTTGCAAATAAGTGAAATGTTGTTAAACTTAATATACATGACACTTACATGTTTAAATTGAGTAAGTATAGGTACTTGGAAGCCTTTGGATAGATTTTGGGCACGCTAACTGCTAAATAAATAAGCCGCTTGCTTAAAAATGCTAAATAAAGGTATGCCTACGCAATAAAAATAGGAAATATGAACTGTTTTTGTTTTTTCGACCAGGTGGGTCGATGTATGTATATTTATATCTTTTGTCAAATTGCAAAAGCTCCTCCGTACAAAGGAGACTCTGCCGAAAAATTTCGAAAATTTTGGGAGTTAGAAAATTTTGTTAGCGACAAAACGATTTCAAATTGGAAATTGAAATAGATAGAGTGGATGGAACTACTTTAAATAATGATATGAATCAATCATAAATGGAAGATGAAATTCAATATTCAGAGTTGAAAATAAATTAAATTCATATGTAGAAGTAGATATGAAAACTTTTGTAAGAAAATGTATAAAGTGAATTTAAAAGCTATGATTGGATATTATTGCTAAATAGGATACGCAGGTATTATAAAGGTTAAAGAAAATTGGTTTTGATTTTAGAAGATAAATTTGAAATGCTCGACAAAAAGGTATGTGTTTAAATTTCTGTAAGAAATTTGATTGGGTTTTTGATCTAGCCACTTGGCCTTTTGTTTTCTTTTAGAATTTGGGAGCCGTTAGAGGCATTTTATATTTGTACCGAGCTAGCTGCGCAAAGGAGACGCTGACGAATTTTTTTTCAAAAATTTAGAGAGTTAGAAAATTTTTGAGAAAATTTTGATAATTCAAAATTTGGATTTAAATTGAAACTTGAATGATTAAGAAAATAGCATTGTTTGCAAATTATGGGAGAGTTTAGGAAGTTAGTAAGAATAGTAATGGGTCTTCTATTAAAAAGATAGTTGGAAGGATGTTGAATTGTTGGTTTTGGAAAAAAGTAAACGGTATTGGACCATTCTTCCTAATTAGTAATTTCGGGAACGAAATTCTTTTAAAGGGGGAGGAATATGACGACCCGGAATTTTTAGGCAATTGAAATTAGAATATTTAATGGATTTTAAATATTTAAAGTTATTTTTTAACTTGAATTCAAATATCACCATTTTTTGGAAATTTAAGTATTGAATTTAATTATTGGAAATTGGGTAAGATGTTGAATCTGGAATTTTAAGCCTGTAAAAATATAATTTAAAGGTTTGTCAATTTATATTGATGGCACTGAATATAGTAAAAGCGTTAAACTCGAATTTGGAAGCATTTTGTTATGTTTTGAAATTATATCGTTTAATTCGATATTTAAAAATAGTCTTCAGAGGTAGAGTCTCGGAATTTGATGAAACCAGTTCCATTAGATCCGTAATATTGAATTATTATCGGATTTCAATTTTTGTAGCATTTGGAGTTGTCGTGTGAGCGTACGATATATAAACACGCTGGAATCTATATCAAAATCTAATATTATAACTGAGCCTAAAAAGCTCTCTCTCCCTACGATCGAATTAGGACTCGAAACCTTTTCCTTTGCGTTCAAAATAGGGGTATAACATTATAAGCGGCACGCCTCAATAGGAGGTCAATATTTTAAGTCGCTAATTCAATTCGATCTAAAATTTAATTATAAATTTGAATATGATATTTTGACTAGTCTGAATTTCACATCAAGGTCAAAGTCATAGCCGCCTTCCTGCAAGTCGAAGTGAATATGTTCCTTAGCTTCTCTCATACACTTCTTTGTTTGATTAAATAATTAAAAATAGTAGATATTTTCTTCGTTCAGAAAAACAAACCCGAAACCTCTCTCCCTTCGTTCAAAACAAAATCATGGCCGAAACATTTCAGTTTATTTTCTAAAACCCATCGAACATCGTTCCTCTTCCCCGTTCAATTCAAAAAAAAGGGGGGTCACTCGCGCGCGTCACCGACCGCGAAATCGAAGGGGATGTCGACTTCTTCGTGGGGGAGACTTGCGATGCCGGACGAAGCTAGGGCTGAGTCAATTATTGGCTGCGACGTTCGTTCGAGATGATCTAGATTTTCTGACTAGGGTTCGTGTTGGTGTTTTCGACGATGACGCGATTCTGGTCTTGGCGAAGGCCGCGCTGTTCGCATTTGTGCGTGCGTGCGTGATGAGGAGCATGAAGTGGTGACGTTCGAGTTGAAGGGGAGGTTCGCGTTCGACCAGAGAGGCGCGAGCTAGGGTTTTGGTCAGTAAGTGAAGTTGAGCTAGGGTTTCGATTCGCTTTGACTTGGGGTTGTCGTAGCATGACCGAGATTCGTGGAAGGAGTTTCGATCTAAGGTGAGGTTTTCTTCTTCTGTTTTTTTTTCATTTTTGAATTTGTATTTTTAATTTAGAAATAAATGGGTTACTGAAGTAAAAAATAATGATAATATAATTACAGCAAGGTATATAGGCTGTTTTATTTTTAAAATTAGATCAAATAAATACAGATTGAAATATAAATGAAGTTTAAAATAGAAAATTACTTTTATATAGAAAGACTTTGGAAAAAAAATATAGGAATTTTTAAGTGTAAAGTTATGTAGAATCAGTTTTTCTCTGTACTTTATTTTTAAGTATATGTGTATATGTATTTTCAAAATGGAAATTAAAAATAAAATAACCATACCTATATATATATATATTTAATCTACTAGTATATTCTAAAATAATATACTCAGGAGACTAATTTTGTTTCAATTAACTTGTCTAAATTATTTAGTTATTAAAAGACATTTTAAAAATAGTGCATTAGGGAGATTAGCTTAATTAGTTATTTTTGTAACGTAAAGTTTATTTATTATGAGGAAAATTGGTTAATAGAATAATTTGGCTAATTAAATCTATCTAATAGGAAAATGATCATTAGACTAGTTCAAATTAAAAGTGTTAATTAATTAAATCTATCGAAAGAGATTGATTGTTCGATAAATCATATAAATTGTTTATTCTAGGTCAAAAATTGGAAAACCAAGGCAATAAAGAAGTGGATTGCAAATAAAAAGAAAAGGTGAGTTAATCTCACTCATCTGGTTGATATTTAAATTTTAATAGTTAAATTTAAATAATTGATTGAATGATTGAATTGTTTGGATGTGCTATACTATAGTATATAATACATCTTAGAATGATTGATTTCTCGCATTATATAGAGGATGAGACCATATGCGCCACATAATAGCGGATGATATTATATTTAAATCCCATATACCGCGATATTCCACCTCGAAGTGGAATTGGTATTTTATATTGTGCTAACATCTGTGGATGCAGGGAAACAGGTTGGAGGGATTCAACTGGATTCCTCAAAAAAAATTATATTGTTTAATATTCTCTGTTATGAATATGCGATATTCTGTGATGTATATTACTGATAATTTTAAATATTAAATGCTATGGTTTACTTGAATATTTCGGTATATTGAGTTATAAAAATATATAGAATTGGATTTTTGAAAATAAAAGGAAGAGAATTTGTAAGAAAATAATTATAGAAAATTTAAATAAATTTAAGAATGAATTGGAAAGAATAAATGTAATTTTAAAATTTTAATAAATAAATTTCGTATCTGAAAAGTGAATTTTGAATAAACAGGAAGTTAATGAATTTTAAACTTCAGTGTTATTATTTAAAAGAATAGAGCATTTGTTTTAAATTTAAGATTTAAATTTTGAAAAGAATAAAGAAGAAACTGGGAAAATCTGAAATTTGTATATTCCAGTTAAAAGATTTAAAATCAAACGGAAAATAATAATAATAATAATAATAATAAAGTCCATAATTAACGAATTTTGAAATGAATTGAGTGAGTAAAGAAATTCATTTCAAATTGAGTAAACTGGATAACAATTTGGAAAATTGCTTTAAGTGATTGAAATTGGAAATTCTCCCTAGATAACCAAGTACGTTTTCAAAGTAAATTTTTAAATATAAATTAAAAGTTTTAAAGTTGTTTTAAAAAGCAAGTTTTGGAAAATTTATTATTTCTAAAATATTTAAATTCTAAAGTAAGTATTTTCTTTTAATCTATTATGGTTGTAATTATTTAAAAGTGACTTGGTAATTGTTTTAAAAGAGAAAATCTAGTTTTATATTTTATAAAAGTAACCTCATTTTAAATATTCCTAAAGTGTATATTTTTAATAAAGTATTGAAGTAATTCTCAATCTAAATGTTAAAATATTTTTTTGTTGTAAAGTGTTTTAAATTATTTTAAAAATCTAAAGCTTTGTACTTGGTGTTTTCAGTGGAAATAATTATTTGAAAATTCATTACACGAGAAGAGTATGGTTTGAAACTATTTTAAAGGGTTGAAAAGTGGAAATATATCTTGTGAAGATAATTTGTGTTTAATAAATAATTTGTGAAATTATTTATGTTGGATGGTTGTTGTGAATGTTAATTGATAGTTAAATAACCGACTATCAATATTGGCCAATGTGTTGATCGTTTCGAAGAGACCGGGTTCGGGATTAATTTCTCGAAAACCACTTCGATCCGATTTGTACGTTTTCGTGGAAAAACGACTTCGGAGTCGAAGATGGAGCAGTGAAGCGCAAGGGCAAGTCGTTGCTAATCCTGAGGATATTTCCAAAATGGATGTGAAAGGAATACTACCTTCGGTTCCGTTCGAACCCGGGACAGACTTGTATGGATGAATGCTTTCGGAACATCGTCAGGTGGACAATGCGCATTCTAAGTGAAACATTCTAAAAGGTAACGCTTAGCCTCGAGCCTCATCAACCGGGAATGACTAAAAATCAGGGGTTATGCAGCAAGGCTTGGTGGGTAGTACCCATTTCCGGTAAGGTCATCCCTGTCTAGATGTCCCTTTTATTTCGGCTTAGTGGTGCGGTTGCTGATCCCAACCGTAGGGTGATCTTACTCAGGAATATCCAGTAAGGGGTAGTCCGGGAATTGGGTTGCAGGGGGTCGGGAGTGATCCTCGGTACGCTGATCTAGACCAGGTACTGTGACAGGTGGTACCCTAGTGTCTAGTCATTAGTTGGAAATCCATTTTCCCTACGCGCCCGTACGGTTTTGATTGTGCCAAACTATTGCTGAAACGTGCGATGCAAGCATTTCAGCTAGATTCTATTTTACTATAGATAGATACTACTATAATATCAAAGAATTTTAATAAAAAGTGATTTAGCTATCGTAAGGTAAAAACCCGACATGTTTATTTGTGGCGTGGTCTTACGAGATGCTTTTGTTTTCAAAAGGTTTTGAAACTTTAATAATCAATGAGTGTGGTTTTCTTACGCTAGTATTCCAGACTAACTCGGGTGTCATTTAACTGTAATGCTCGGGTCAGACCGAGTATTATAGAATACAGGATATGATGCTGTGGAGCTCAGGAGGCGAGCTGGATGGCGAGACGTACTTCCGTACTTGATTTATATTCCGCTGTGTATTCAGCTGTGCGAGGACAGGTTGTGATTACTGTCCAGTTGTAATTTGTGATTGTTGTACTATGATGATGTATGTATAAACAGATATAGTATTTCATTTTGTGTAAAGATCATTTATTATCTACTATATTTTATTCCGCTGCGATCGTTAGATTTTGATGTTGTTTCCTACTTTCTTCTTCTGCCTCTTCTTTCTTAACCCAAATGGTTCGTATTTCCGTTCATCTTGAGTTGATTAATGTAGAATAGTGTTGACTCAAGGGGTACGGATTTACGATCGTTACAGAGTTCGATTCGAACAATCTGGTATGTAATTTGCGCTTTTCTGCTTTTCTGTTTAGCTGATTCGAACTCGATCAGATTGGAGTTATTGGTTGATTTTTTGTATCTATTTTTCTCGAATTCGAATACCCCTTTGCCGATCTGTTTAGGGTTTACATAGGATTTGAATTCCTATTTTCTCATTCGTTTGAATTTTCCATTTAATTTGTCTCGGCCGGTTGATTTTGTATTGATGCTTGAGATTGGTTACTGATTTTTTCAATTTACTTGAATAACACGGTTTTGATATCTGACTTGGTTCGATTCCTTGATTGCCAAGGCTCTGACTTTACTGTGACGATGATTTCTTCCTTTGTGTTTGTTAACTTGATATTCTGCTGTCACCATTACTGTTAGTTTGGAAACTTCTTTGATGGCCCAGGTATTTGACTAAAACTCTAGCATTTTCAATGCTCGGCCATTTTGGAATTTTTGACAATCTGGTGGTTGCTGACACTTTGTGCTCGACTCTGGCCATTTGTGTTTACTGCCTCTTTGATCATTTTTGGGATTCAACTATTGATCCATGATTTCCACATATATGTTGTTTGCAACTGTTTCATTTGATGTGTTGTAGCTGCATTCACCACTGTTTGTACACTTCCATTCTGTTGTGTCTTTGATGTTGGCTTGCATTTGACTTTGTACATATGATGGCATTCATGTGTACATTAGTCTGAAGCTTGTGTTCATCATTGTTGTAGCATTGTGTACATCACTGACTTTTGCTTAACTCGAGTTCGAGTCATTTGTTTCAGCTACCATGTTTATACATACATCTATGATCATACATAAATATATGTATGTTGTTGCACCATTGTTGTTTCATTGTTTCACTTGTTGCCATTCCTTTGGTGCAGTTTCATGTTGTCTTCAAGTTTGAAATGCTTGCAGGCTTGGAGTCTTTGTACATTTACTTGTACATTGTTTACTTGCATCCTTGATATCTGATGCATTGTGGTATTGTGCACTTCATCTTGTATTCATCTTATTTGAGCATTTGTGGTTTCTCTGCCTTTGATATTTTGGTTTTGACTTGGCCTGACATTGTCACTTGTAGTTTGTACCACTGCCTTTGTGCACTGTTTGGTTCATATTGCATTTGTACATTTGGATTTTGGTTATGCAGTTTTAGGTTCTGGACTTGTAGTGGTCTGGAGCTCGAGTTGCATTCCTTAGTAGCTTATCACTGATATGATGCAGTTTCAATTGCAAGTGCACTTGTAGTTCAGCTCTTGTTTGGTTTTTGGTGCACATGCTTGCTTCCCCGACCTGTTGCACTATAAGCTTCATGTGTACTTCTGGTTAGCATATATAGCTTGGTTGTCTTGAGCACATTTGTATATATGATACTTTGACTATTGAGGCGGTGTGATTGATATTTGAATCTTCATTTGCTCTTCATTATTGAGGCTATACTTTTGTTGGATATTGAACTTGGTTTATGAACTTGAAACTATAACTCTAGTTCCATATCTGACCAGCTACATTTTATTATTGTGCCCCCATTTTTGTTTTCACTTGAACTTCATCTTGATTTTTGGAATTACACCCGTGTTGAATCCAGCTTTAAAGCTCGGGTTTGACCTTGTGCTCGTTTGTGATTTCACTTGAGTTGAACCCGACTTTGATTTGGGTTTGACCTTGTGCTCACCTGTCCCTGTAATTTTATCAAGTGTATATATCGGTGTGCACGGCCTTGTGGCATGTATAGTGATACACTATGCATGTCACAAGCTGTTCGTGTATGACGAATTCAAATTTAAATGATGAAGAACAACCCAAATAACTGAGGCAAATATTATTTTCAAAATTCACATTTTATTTTATACCGTAAAAATATTTTATTTTCAATTTTACTGCGTCAGTATATATTTTTGCAGATTGCTCGGATGCTGGATTCACATTGGAATGAAGTTGAAGATAAAATAAGAGTTGAGTGAATGAGTGATATGTAGTGAGGTCAAATGTAAATGTGAATCGTGATGTAATCAAAATTGTACTGTAATTGAAATTGTATATATATGGTGAGAGCTTGAAATTTGAACTATTCAAAAATCGTAATAAATATTTGTTAGAATAAAATATCTATTTGAATTAAAATTCTGTGTTATTTATTTTATTCATCAAATATTTATTTAATCTGTGAAAATAAAATAGTGTATTAACAAATACATTTAAATGAATATATATATATATATATATATATATATATGTTTATTATCATCAAATAAAAATCATATACTCGCATATTCAACAATCTCCCCCTTTTGATGATAATAAACGTATATTTAAGATTTTGAATTTGTTAAATGTATTTGATTATTCAATTTGCTCCCCCAATTTGAATGCTTCCTCTCTACACAAAGCTCCCCATTCATATATGCATACAATTAAAAATATGCAAATGAGCCTAGATGCAAATAGAAAATATTTGACCTTTGCTTGATTTTATTTGACAATATCTTAACTTTTCTCTCCCCATTTTGTTATCAGCAAAAGAGTAATAGTGTTAGAAAAATAGAGACAAAGTGATATATATTAATACAATATTAAAACTCAATCGAATATAATACTAAATTTCAATAAAAAATCAAACAAAAATCATAAATATTCTGTTATGCGCATATTCCACTTTTAGAATGATGGAAATGATATAATCATATAAAACCATACAGTTGTGTCTATTTGTGGTATATGTATATCAGGAATTTGAATATCTATCAACCATGCATAACCGTTAGGACTTTTAAATGAGATTAGTAGTATTCCAGTTTTATTTAAAAAAAATGAATTCAAGTATCTTCTAACCATGCATAACGTGAGGACTTTTCAATGGGATTAGAATCAACTTGTTTATTTAAAAAATCAATTTTGATATGCGTTCCATACATGCATAACTGTAAGGACTTTTAAATGAGCATGGAAGCACATAACAAATTCCAAGTAATTCACCCTTGCATAACCGTGAGGACTTTTAAATGAGAGTGAATACTTTGGATTTTATTTTATTATTTTTTATTAAAAATATAAAATGAAAAACGAATGACTCCTGTTTAAAGTACCAAATATTGACAAACTATATAGAATTTTGATGAGTGATGGTCGTTAGAAATATGATAGTAATAGAGATGGTCATGGAATTTTTACCAACAAAAAGTTTATAACTCTCGTTTAAATTTCTAAATAAATTTACTAATTATACCGTCTCGAGTCATAATATATGATAAATACCAACACTCATCACTTTTTCAACCACTATTTATCTTTTTGATAATTAGTAGGGAGTCAGATTAGTCAATGTTATAATTAAATTCAAAAATAATTATAAAATCAATTTTTTTTAAAATGGCCAATCTGAAAACAAGGTCAAAGATGATTTTCTAGAAGGAGTTTTATGAGAAAAATTTCTGCTATTTGAAAATTATTTGAAATGAAAAATATGCAGCTATTTTCTTTAAAAAACGACGCAGTTACTAAATGTCTCAACAAAAATCACGTTCCACTAGTAATTTTTCTATCAACTAGATTACCGGTGTAATCTGCATATGAATTTCTCTTTCACTCAAAAATTATCATTTGTTGAATGTTACAGACCAGATCATGAGTTGTGCAACAAAATATCTCAAAGTCATTTTTAACAACTTTTTAAATGAAATTCTCTTGAATTTGAATTTAAGCCGCGTAAATAATCAAAAACCGTGAATATAGAGTCAGCCGTAAAATAATCTAATGTATTATCATCCAATAAAACACTATTAGTAATTCAAAGACTCTAGATATTTTTATAGTGTTCTTGGCATAAGAATATAATTGGCCAACAATTTTGAATAAGTCAGAATCAAAATCATAATTTATTGTGTCATCGCATTATTGGCTGATTTAATTCAGACTACGGTGCAGATTATCACATTTAATATATCGTTTAAAATATACCATTACCTGTTTTACCTTTACAATAATTTTTCGTTGTTGCCCATTGTGATTCTGTCACCTTTGTACTAGGCTAAGAACTTTTCTTTCTCTCCCGTTGTGTTTATGGAACAGCCAGAATCCAGATAGCACTGTTGTTGTTCCTTAGCCTACCACCACACCTACACGATGGAAGATTTTTGTGACCTATTTGTTTTTATAGGTCCATGATTGTTAGTGGCATAATATTTTGAAAAATAATTTTGTAGAGACCAAAAACTATTAATATATGTTCCTTTCGGCACCCAGATTTGTTTAACTTTAAGAGATTTTATATTTGTGCCTTTTGGAACCCAAATTGGAATGGTTTTTACCTGTTTGGGTCTATACCAACAATTATTTTGATTGTGTACAAATTTTTTACAAATTGTGCACACTGAATTGGCTTGATTAAATTCACTCCTAACATTTCAGATTGATTATATCCAAGTCCTTGTCTAACTGTATTAACAGTTTGTTTCCCTAAGTGCATATTCAACGATTTTTCACTTTTGGAAAATTTATCTAATGTTGTTGACAGCTGTTGGACTTGTGTTTTGAGAGATTCATTTTCGTTTAATAATTGTGTGCACTTTTTAATAGAGTTCTTTCTCCTAGTGTTTTCACTCTCTTTCAAAATAAGAATTTCATTTTCAAGTGATTTTATAGTAATTTCTGATTTTTTAATTTCTTCTTCAAATGTTGGACACTTATCACACTTAGGGATCCTACTTTGATAGGTTTTAACAAATTGGTCAAATTGTTTATTTAAATCTATCAAAGTATCTTTTTGTGATTTAAGTTTGGCATGCTTCTCCCTAAGTCGTTCAAAACAGCCATTTACTTCGTGGAAATGTATAAGTAGTTGTGAGTGACTGAGTTCTGATACCTCACTTGGCTCGTCATCGTCGCTATTAGTTATATTACCTTGAAGGCACATATCTGCTTTCTCACTCTCACTACAAGTACTTTGATTATCTTCATCGCTTGTATTCCACGTGGCTGCAAAATTTCTCCTTTTTGATTTCTTTTCAAAGTCGTGTCGTTTTTGAGGACAATTGGGCTTGATGTGTTCGGGTTGGTTGCACTTGTGACAGATGAACTTTTGTTCGTCTGAGTTGTCTAGTGCTTTGATTATTCTGCTTTTTAGTTTTTGATTTAGAGCTGGATTTCCGTGTTTGCGGTTCCACCTTTTGAATTTCTGTATTATTAACGCCAGCTCAGCTGCTTCATCGTCGTCGTCGTCATCATCACTTTCAGTTGTTCCTTTGAGAGCTATTGATTTCTTTCGAGTATCTCCTCCTTTACGCTCTTCTTTGAATTTCATTTCTGGCTCATAAGTGGCGAGATTTCCGATGAGTTCTTCAACTTTGATTTGTTTTAAATCTTTCGATTTTTGAATGGCAGTCACTTTTGCTTCAAAACTTCGTGAAAGGACTCTGAGGATTTTTCGGACTATTTCCAATTCCATATATGATTTTCCGAGAGCTTTTGATTTGTATACGATATTGGAAAGCCGTCCGTACATCTCTTTAACATTTTCTTCCTTGGCCATTGTGAAGTTCTCGTATTCGCTGCTTAGCATGGCAAGGCGAGATTCTTTGACTTTAGACGTTCCTTGGTGAGTCACTTTAAGTGTGTGCCATATTTCCTGCGCAGTTAGACAATGTGAGACATGATTAAATTCAAATTGATCCAATGAACAAATAATCGAATTCATAGCTTTGGCATTAGAATTTTGTAACTTATTTTCTAGATCTGTCCATTGATACTTCGGTTTATTTATTTTCTGATTATTTACAATTATAGTTGGTGCTCTATCACCCGTCTCAACAATATTCCCAGCGTCAATGGTTTTCAGAAAAAATTTCATTCAATTTTTCCAGTAGGCGTATTCACCATTGAACATTGGTGGTCTAACTATAGACTGACCCTAGGCAAAAGCATTATCAGAAGAAGCCATTTTAAAAAATTCAACTTTTTAAAACAAAAATTGATCTTTGAAAAAAAAATCCATTTTTTTAGAAACAAAAGCCGACTTCTTTTCCTGCTCTAATATCACTTGTAGGATCGATTTCACCCTAGAGGCGGGTGAACAGGGTGATGCTATTAATTATAAAAATTATTGCGGAAGCTTATAAAATTATTTCAACACAGATATATCAGAATAATAGCAGCATAGATAATAGCAGAATAATAAATGAAGAAATAGAACGACACAGAATTTACCCAGCTTCGGCAAAACCGTGCCTACGTGCTGCCCCCAACGTTTCTACTAGAAATTAATAGTCACACGCTTACACACGTAAACTCGCTACACCCGCTACTGACTAACCTAACTCTACGCTCAAAACCTTGCCACAACTCAGCCGCTGAGTTGCGAATTCTCAAACTATGCCATGTAGTTTGTCCTCTAGTCACACAATTAGAAATTACAACGGTTTGAAATGAAAAATATAATTTAAACACAATAAAAACCAAAACCCTAATTATCTCCCTTTTAATATAACCAACACTAAAGAAAGAAAGGCCGGCCTAAAACTTAGATTTATGAAAACTTAGTTCGTTTCCCCTTTTATTTTTATTTCCTTCGACCACTTCCTTCTTGGTGAAAATGGCGGTTCGTTCTTGCCCGAAAATTAGGGCTTTTTTTATGAAGTTGCCGGCTTTGTCAATTTGATTAATGATGCTTCGATTTCTTTCTTCCCTCTGTCGATCACTTTTGGCTAATTCAATGATTGAGTTCGATTCGAACAATCTGGTATGTAATTTGCGCTTTTCTTCTTTTCTGTTTAGCTAATTTGAACTCAATCAGATTCGAGTTGTTGATTGATTTTTGGTATCTATTTTTCTCGAACTCGAATACCCCTTTGCCAAGGCTGTTTAGGGTTTATATAGGATTTGAATTCCTATTTTCCCGTTCGTTTGAATTTCCATTCAATTTATCTCGGCCGGTTGATTTTGTATTGACGCTTGAGATTGATCGCTGACCTTTTCAATTTACTTGAATAACACTATTTTGATTTCTGACTTGGTTCGATTCCTTGATTGCAAAAGCTCTGAATTTACTGCGATGATTTCTTCCTTCTTGTTTGTTGACTTGATATTCTGCTGTCACCATTACTGTTAGCTTGAAAACTTCTTTGATGACCCACGTCTTTGACTAAAACTGTAGCATTTTCAATGCTCGGCCATTTTGGAATTTTTGATAATCTGGTGGTTGCTGACACTTTGTGCTCGACTCTGGTCATTTGTGTTTACTGCCTCTTTGATCATTTTTGGGATTCAACTATTGATCCATGATTTCGACATATATGCTGTTTGCAACTGTTTTATTTGATGTGTTGTAGCTGCATTCACCACTGTTTGTACACTTCCATTCTGCTATGTCTTTGATGTTGGCTTGCATTTAATTTTGTACATATGATGGCATTCATGTGTACATTAGTCTGAAGCTTGTGTTTATCTTTATTGTAGCATTGTGTACATTATTGGCTTTTGCTTAACTTGAGTTCGAGTCATTTGTTTCAGCTACCATGTGTATACATACATCTGTGATCATACGTAAATATATGTATGTTGTTGCACCATTGTTGTTTCACTGTTTCACTTGTTGCCATTCCTTTGGTGCAGTTTCATGTTGTCTTCAAGTTTGAAATGCTTGCAGGCTTGGATCCTTTGTACATTTACTTGTACGTTGTTTACTTGCATCCTTGATATCTGATGCATTGTGGTATTGTGCATTTCATCTTGTATTCATCTTATTTGAGCATTTCTGGTTTCTCTGCCTTTGATATTTTGGTTTTGACTTGGCCTGACATTGTCACTTGTAGTTTGTACCACTGCCTTTGTGCACTGTTTGGTTCATATTGCATTTGTACATTTGGATTTTGGTTATGCGGTTTTAGGTTCTGGAATTGTAGTGGTCTGGAGCTCGAGTTGCATTCATTAGTAGCTTATCACCAGTTTCAATTGCAAGTGAATTTGTAGTTTAGCTCTTGTTTGGTTTTTGGTGCACATTCTTGCTTCCCTGACCTGTTGCACCATAAGCTTCATGTGTACTTCTGGTTAGCATACATAGCTTGGTTGTCTTGAGCACATTTGTATATATGATACTTTGACTGTTGAGGCAGTGGTATTGATATTTGAATCTTCATTTGCTCTTCATTATTGAGGCTATACTTTTGTTGGATATTGAACTTGCTTGATGAACTTGAAACTATAACTCTGGTTCCATATCTGACCTGCGACATTTTTTCTTGTGCCCTTCACCTTTTCATTTTTTTTTTGACTTGAACTTCATCTTGATTTTTGGAATTACACCTGTGTTGAATCCAGCTTTAAAGCTCGGGTTTGACCTTGTGCTCGTTTGTGATTTCACTTGAGTTGATCCCGACTTCGATTTGGGTTTGACCTTGTGCTCACCTGTCCCTGTAATTTTATCAAATGTATATATTGGTGCGCACGGCCTTGTGGCATGTACAGTGATACACAGTGCATGTCACAAGCTGTTCGTGTATGATGAATTCAAATTTAAATGATGACGAACAACCCAAATAACTGGGGCAAATATTATTTTCAAAATTCACATTTTATTTTATACCGCAAAAATATTTTATTTTCAATTTTACTGCGTCAGTATATATTTTTGCAGATTGCTCGGATGCTGGATTCACATTGGAATGAAGTTCAAGATAAAATACGAGTTGAGTGAATGAGTGATATGTAGTGAGGTCAAATGTAAATGTGAATCGTGATGTAATCAAAATTGTAGTGTAATTGAAATTGTATATATATAGTGAGAGCTTGAAATTTGTACTATTCAAAAATTGTGATAAATATTTGTTTAAATTAAATATCTGTTTGAATTCAAATTTTGTGTTATTTATTTTATTCATCAAATATTTATTTAATCTGTGACAATAAAATAGTGTATTAACAAATACATTTAAATGAATATATATATATATATATATATATATATTATCATCAAACAAAAATCATATACTTGCTTATTCAACAATCTCCCCTTTTTGATGATAACAAACATATATTTAAGATTCTAAATTTGTTAAATGTATTTGATTATTCAATTTGCTTCCCCTATTTGAATGCTTCCTCTCTACACAAAGCTCCCCCTTCATATATATACATATAATCAAAAATATGCAAATGAGCCTAGATGCAAATAGAAAATATTTGACATTTGCTTGATTTTATTTGACCAAATCTTAACTTTTCTCTCCCCTTTTTGTTATTAGAAAAAGAGTAATAATGTTAGAAAAAATAGAGATAAAGTGACAGATATTAGTACAACATTAAAACTCAATCAAATATAAATATTAAATTTCAATAAAAAATCAAAAAAAATCATAAATACTCTGTTAGGCGCATATTCCACTTTTAGAATGATGGGAATGATATCATATTTTATACAGTTGTGTCTATTTGTGGTGTATTTATGTCAGGAATTTGAATATCTACCAGCCATGCATAACCGTTAAGACTTTTAAATGAGATTAGTGGTATTCCAATTTTATTTTAAAAAAATGAATTCAAGTATCTTCTAACCACACATAACCGTGAGGACTTTTAAATGGGACTAGAATCAACTTGTTTATTTAAAAAATCAATTTTGATATGCGTTCCACACATGCATAACCGTAAGGACTTTTAAATGAGCATTTAAGCACATAAAAAATTCCAAGTAATTCACCCATGCATAACCGTGAGGACTTTAAAGTGAGAGTGAATACTTTGGATTTTTTTTTATTAAAAATATAAAATGAAAAACGAATGATTCCTGTTTAAAGTACCTTGACTAACTATATACAATTTTGGTGAGTGATGGTCGTTAGAAATATGATAGAAATAGAGATGGTCATGGAATTTTTACTAACAAAAAGTTTTATAACTCTTGTTTAAATCTCTAAAGAAATTTACTAATTATACCGTCTCGAGTCATAATATATGATAAACATCAACACTCATCACTTTGTCAATCACTATTTATCTTTTTGATAATTAGTAGGGAGTCAAATTAGTCAATGCTATAATTAAATTCAAAAATAATTATAAAATCAATTTTTCTAAAAATGACCAATCTGAAAACAAGGTCAAAGATGATTTTCTAGAAGGGGTTTTATGAGAAAAATTTCTGTTATTTGAAAATTATTTGAAATGAAAAATATGCAGATACTTTCTTTGAAAAATGATGCAGTTACTAAATATCTCAACAAAAATCACATTCCACTAATAATTTTTTTATCAACTAGATTACCAGTGCAATCTGCATCTGAATTTCTATTTCACTCAAAAATTATCATTTGCTGAATGTTACAGACCAGATCATGAGTTGTGCAACAAAATATCTCAAAGTCATTTTTAACAATTTTTAAGTGAAATTCTCGTGAACTTGAATTGAAGCCATTTAAATAATCAAAAACCGTGAATGTAGAGTCGGCCGTGAAATAATCTAATGTATTATCATCCAATAAAACACTATTAGTAATTCAAAGACTCTAGAGATTTTTATAGCGTTCTTGGCATAAGAATATAATTGGCCAACAATTTTGAATAAGTCAGAATCAAAATCATCATTTATTTTATCGTCACATTATTGGCTGATTTAATTCAGACTACAATGCAGATTATCACATTTAATATATCGTTCAAAATATACCATTACCTGTTTTACCTTTACGATAATTTTTCGTTGTTGCCCATTGTGATTCTGTCACCTTTGTACTAGGCTAAGGAACTTTGCTTTGTCGCCCGTTGTGTTTCTGGAACAGGCAGAATCCAGATAACACTGTTGTTGTTCCTTAGCCTGCCACGACAGCTACACGATGGAAGATTTTTGTGACCTATTTGTTTTTATGGGTCCATGATTGTTAGTGGCATAATATTTTGAAAAATAATTTTGTGGAGACCCAAAACTATTGATATATGTTCCTTTCGGCACCCAGATTTGTTTAACTTTAAGTGATTTTGTATTTGTGCCTTTTGGACCCCAAATTGGAATGGTTTTTACGTGTTTGGGTCTATCCAACAATTATTTTGATTGTGTCCAAATTTTCTACAAATTGTGCAAATTTAATTGACCTGATTAAATTCACTCCTAACATTTTCAGATTGATTATATCCAAGTCCTTGTCTAACTGTATTAACAGTTTGTTTCCCTAAGAGCATATTCAACGATTTTTCACTTTTGGAAAATTTATCTAATGTTGTTGACAAATGTTGGACATGTGTTTTGAGAGATTCATTTTCGTTTAATAATTGTGTGCACTTTTTAATAGAGTTCTTTCTCCTAGTACTTTCACTCTCTTTCAAAATCAAAATTTCATTTTCAAGTGATTTTATATTAATTTTTTATTTTTTAATTTCTTCTTCAAATGTTGGACACTTATCACACTTAGGGATCCTACTTGGATAGGTTTTAACTAATTAGTCAAGTTGTTTATTTAAATCTATCAAAGTATCTTTTTGTGATTCAAGTTTGGCATACTTCTCCCTAAGCCGTTCAAAAAAGCCATTTACTTCGTGGAAATATATAAGTAGTTGTGAGTGAGTGAGTTTTGATACCTCACTTGGCTCGTCATCGTCGCTATTAGTTATATTACCTTGAAGGCACATATCTGCTTTCTCACTCTCACTACTAGTACTTTGATTATCTTCACCACTTGTATTCCACGTGGCTGCAAAATTTCTCCTTTTTGATTTCTTTTTAAAGTCGTGTCGGTTTTGAGGACAATTGTGCTTGATGTGTCCGGATTGGTTGCACTTGTGACAGATGATCTTCTGTTCGCCTGAGTTGTCTTGTGCTTTGATTATTCTACTTCTTAATTTTTGATTTAGAGCTAGATTTTCATATTTTCGGTTCCACCTTTTGAATTTCTTTATTATTAACTCCAGCTCAGCTGCTCCGTCGTCGTCGTCGTCATCACTTTCAGTTGTTCCTTTGAGAGCTATTGATTTCGTTCGAGTATCTCCTCCTTCACGCTCTTCTTTGAATTTCATTTCTAGCTCATAAGTGGTGAGATTTCCGATGAGTTCTTCAACTTTGATTTGTTTTAAATCTTTCGATTCTTCAATGGCGGTCACTTTTGCTTCAAAACTTCGTGGAAGGACTCTGAGGATTTTTTAGACTATTTCCAATTCCTTGTATGCTTTTCCGAGAGCTTTTGATTTGTATACGATATTGGAAAGCCGTCCGTACATCTCTTTAACATTTTCTTCCTTGGCCATTGTGAAGTTCTCATATTCTCTGCTTAGCATGGCAAGGCGAGATTATTTGACTTGAGACGTTCCTTCGTGAGTCACTTCGAGTCTGTGCCATATTTCCTGCGCAGTTGGACAATTTGAGACACGATTAAATTCAAATTGATCCAATGAACAAATAATCGAATTCATAGCTTTGGCATTAGAATTCTGTAACTTATTTTCTAAATCTGTCCATTGATCCTTCAGTTTATTTATTTTTTGATTATTTACAATTATAGTTGGTGCTCTATAACCTGTCTCAACCATATTCCAAGCGTCAATGGTTTTCAGAAAAATTTTCGTTCTATTTTTCTAATAGGCGTATTCACCATTGAACATTGGTGGTCTAACTATTGAATGACCCTCAGCAAAAGCATTATTAAAAGAAGCCATTTTAAAAATTCAACTTTTCAAACAAAAATTGATCTTTGAAAAAAATCAAATTTAAACAAAACAAAAGATGACTTCTATTCCTGCTCTGATATTACTTGTAAGATCGATTTCACCCTATAGGGGGGTGAATAGGGTGATGCTATTAATTATAAAAATTATTGCGGAAACTTATAAAATTATTTCAACACAGATATATCAAAATAATAGCAGCACAGATAATAGCAGAATAATAAATGCAGAAATAGAACGACACAAAATTTACCCAGCTTCGGCAAAACCCTGCCTACGTGCTTCCCCTAAGGTTTCTACTAGAAATTAAGTAGTCACATGCTTACACACGTAAACTCGCGACACCCGCTACTGACTAACCTAACTCTACACTCAAAACCCTGCCACAACTCAGCCACTGAGTTGCGAATTCTCAAACTACGCCACTTAGTTTGTCCCCTAGTCACACGACTAGAAATTACAACGGTTTGAAATGAAAAATATAATTTAAACACAATAAAAACCAAAACCCTAATTATCTCCCTTTTAATATAACCAATACTAAAGAAAGAAAGGCCGGTCCAAAACTTGGATTTATGAAAACTTAGTTCGTTTCCCTTTTTATTTTTATTTCTTCGACCGCTTCCTTCTCGGTGAAAATGGCGGTTCGTTCTTGCTCGAAAATTAGGGCTTTTGTTATGAAGTTGCCGGCTTTGTTTATTTGATTGATGATGCTTCGATTTCTTTCTTCTCTCTGTCGATCACTTTCGGCTACTTAAATGACTATGTTCGATTCGAACAATCTGGTATGTAATTGTGCTTTTCTACTTTCCTTTTAGCTAATTCGAACTCGGCCAGATTCGAGTTGTTGATTGATTTTTGGTATCTATTTTTCTCGAACTCGAATACACCTTTGCCGATGCTGTTTAGGGTTTATATAGGATTTGAATTCCTATTTTCCCGTTCGTTTGAATTTTCCATTTAATTTATCTCGGCCAGTTGATTTTGTATTGATGCTAGAGATTGATTACTGATGTTTTCAATTTACTTGAATAACACGGTTTTGATTTTTGATTTGGTTTGATTCCTTGATTGCCAAGGCTCTGACTTTACTGTAACGATGATTCCTTCCTTTATGTTTGTTGACTTGATATTTTGCTGTCACCATTACTGTTAGTTTGAAAACTTCTTTGATGACCCACGTCTTTGACTAAAACCGTAGCATTTTCAATGCTCGGCCATTTTGGAATTTTTGATAATCTGGTGGTTGCTGACACTTTGTGCTCAACTCTGGCCATTTGTGTTTATAGCGTCTTTGATCATTTTTTGGATTCAACTATTGATCCATGATTTCGACATATATGTTGTTTGCAACTATTTCATTTGATGTGTTGTAGCTGCATTCACCACTGTTTGTACACTTCCATTCTGTTGTGTCTTTGATGTTGGCTTGCATTTGACTTTGTACATATGATGGCATTCATGTGTACATTAGTCTGAAGCTTGTGTTCATCTTTGTTGTGGCATTGTGTACATCACTGACTTTGCTTAACTTGAGTTCGAGTCATTTGTTTCAGTTACCATGTGTATACATACATCTGTGATCATACATAAATATATGTATGTTGTTGCACCATTGTTGTTTCACTGTTTCACTTGTTGCCATTCATTTGGTGCAGTTTCATGTTGTCTTCAAGTTTGAAATGCTTGCAGGCTTGGATCCTTTGTACATTTACTTGTACGTTGTTTACTTGCATCCTTGATATCTGATACATTGTGGTATTGTGCATTTCATCTTGTATTCATCTGATTTGAGCATTTCTGGTTTCTTTGTCTTTGATATTTTGGTTTTGACTTGGCCTGACATTGTCACTTGTAGTTTGTACCCCTGCCTCTGTGCACTGTTTGGTTCATATTGCATTTGTACATTTGGATTTTGGTTATGCAGTTTTAGGTTCTGGACTTTTAGTGGTCTGGAGCTCGAGTTGCATTCATTAGTAGCTTATCACGGATATGATGCAGTTTCAGTTGCAAGTGCATTTGTAGTTTAGCTCTTGTTTGGTTTTTGGTGCACATGCTTGCTTCCCTGACCCGTTGCACTATAAGCTTCATGTGTACTTCTGGTTAGCATATATAGCTTGGTTGTCTTGAGCACATTTGTATATATGATACTTTGACTGTTGAGGCGGTGGTCTTGATATTTGAATCTTCATTTGCTCTTCATTATTGAGACTATACTTTTTTTGGATATTGAACTTGGTTGAAGAACTTGAAACTCTAACTCCGGTTCCATATCTGACCAGCTACATTTTATTCTTGTGCCCATTACCTTTTCATTTTTGTTTTGACTTGAACTTCATCTTGATTTTTAGAATTACACCTGTGTTGAATCCAGCTTTAAAGCTCGGGTTTGACCTTGTGCTCGTTTGTGATTTCACTTGAGTTGAACCAGACTTTGATTTGGGTTTGACCTTTTGCTCACCTGTCACTGTAATTTTATCAAATGTATATATCGGTATGCGCGGCCTTGTGGCATGTATAGCGATACACTGTGCATGTCACAAGCTGTTCGTGTATGATGAATTCAAATTTAAATGATGACGAACAACCCAAATAACTGAGGAAAATATTATTTTCAAAATTCACATTTTACTTTATACTGCAAAAATATTTTAGTTTCAATTTTACTACGTCAGTATATATTTTTGTAGATTGCTCGGATGTTGGATTCACATTGGAATGAAGTAGAAGATAAAATACGAGTTTAGCGAATGAGTGATATGTAGTGAGATCAAATGTAAATGTGAATCGTGATGTAATCAAAATTGTACTCTAATTGAAATTGTATATATATATAGTGAGAGCTTGAAATTTGTACTATTTAAAAATTGTAATAAATATTTGTTTGAATTAAATATCTGTTTGAATTCAAATTCTGTGTTATTTATTTTATTCATCAAATATTTGTTTAATCTGTGAAAATAAAATAGTGTATTAACAAATACATTTAAATGAATATATATATATATATGTATGTATATTATCATCAAACAAAAATCATATACTCGCATATTCAACAAAACACCTAATACCACATACATGTATAAAAATGCAATACGTCTCATGAAAAAAAACTCATAGCCTAAAAAATCAGTGTACTTAACATCCCTCATAGTAAGCCAATACATTGAAAGAACAAAAGCTGAAAGAAAAGAAATATACAGTAGCAAACTCCTCCAAGAAATCTCCATGCAACTGTAATCTACTATCCTCTCCCTTGATTGCTTAGGGGGAAAGGGAAAAATAGAGGAATGGGTCAGACTAAAAGTCCGGATGATAGTAATTACCGAAGTTTTAAGCAAAGTAAAAGAAATAGACTCTAAAATAGTTCTATTATATAAAGAGGAAACAAAGGAAATAGGAAAGAGATAAACTGGAAATAAATATGATTAATTATAAGATATGTTAACTTTGTTCTTGATAGCTGCTTTGATTATGCTGAATTTCTAATCCTATAATTAGGATGAATTCCTAATTCTAACCTTCGATCGGCCTGCTACTCCACAGACCTTACTGCAGACCAGATACTAGTTATCTCCCTACACAGTAGCCAATGGCATCTGCGAAAGATGCATAAAGAAACCATTAAATCTAGATGATACATAACTCTCTACACAGAAGGAAATGGTGTCTACGAAAGACGCATATACTAAGCGCTTGGAACTAATAGCGATTACTGAGTACCAGAATGGAAGTTGCACGCGTAACTGCCACCATGCCCATGGTACCTTTTGCTCCACTTATTAGGTCTTCTTATTACCGCAAACTCCAGCATAAGCGTGCCCCTCGGGCTAATGTGAGACCACCGTGTGTCCATAGAAAATAAGAGAAATGCTGTTGGTACTGGCTCGTCATCCAAACAATATCTAGTTGCTCCCCTTATCCAAATCCCCCGTGATTTGGACTTCTAATTGACCAATCACCACCATGTTTAGCATAAGTATGCCTTTGTCTCACTTTAGGCTAATGTGAGACCACCGTTTTGTCTAATAGGGAATGCTATTTGGTTTAGGTCCTACTTTCATTTTTTCTTATTAACTTAGATAAATTATTTAAATAAGCCTTTACACTTTTCTATACTTTTTGTGCTTATTAATTTATCCTATGTCTTAAAATAAGCCTTATTCTGTTCTTTTTCTTATTATAACCTACGTTATAATCATGACTATTACTTAACCCAAGGTCTAAGTGTGAAAATAAGCCTCTTTCATCTTTTACTCTTTTTAGTTATAATTCTAAGTTATAACTCGGCCAATCTTTTTGATTCAGTCCAATTAATGTCATAATTAGGCATAATTTCAGTCCAATTAGGCATAATTTTTGTCCAATTCCATTAATATTACAGTCTTTGTAATTTACATCTTATATTCCATTATTTCTACTGCTTTCACTGAGAGGGACTAGCACCCGCTGCATCGGATAGAAGTTTGGATTTGGAAGACAATGGCTAGGCAAAACAGTAGAAGGCTAAGGGCTGAGAGAAGCCAACAGGAAGGAAGTCAACAAGCATCCTCCGGAGGTGAGGAAGTACCAGCTTCGATCTACATAACCCGGGATGAAATGGAAGCCATAACAAATTCACTGCAAGAGAGGTTGTTGAAGAGTCAACAGGAGATGATGCAGACTTTCTTGGAGCAAATGAGAGCTGCAGGGGCCCAGAACTTAGGAACAGCTACAGCAGCCGTGGATGCAGGACAAAGAGCTAGGGTTATGGAACCCGATGGAGGACAGGATGCAGATCCAAAGGGCAATCGACATGGGCTTGGGGGCAGGCCCGCAGGATCCAACACAGGAGGACCTTTGGAAGGAGTCCAACAGGCTAGAACTAACGTTGCTGCTAGCGAGCCACATGAAGAGTATGTACCGGAATTCCCTCGGGGGCAACCCCCGACAGACAATGCTGGATTGATGGATATAATCAGGAAGACTGTGCGAGGTGGTTTGACCAATGGAGGAGTCCGTTTGCTCGGGAAATAAGGATGGCTCAGAATCCACCGAAGTTCAAGCTACCTAGCGTGGAGGTATACGATGGCAAAACAGACCCTACGGATCACTTGATGAGGTACACCAGACACATGGAGGTGCTGGGGGCATCGGAGGAAGTGATGGCCCGATGCTTCCCTTTGTACTTGACGGACTTTGCCGCGATGTGGTTTAGGAAGCTGGGAGAAGGATCTATCAGGACTTGGAGGGAATTGGTGGAAAGGTTTTTGGGACAGTTTCGGGTTCATGTCAAGAGACCGAAGAACGTGATGACATTGACATCGGTAAAGCAAAGGATCGATGAATCGCTTAGAGCCTTTCTAACTCGATTCAGTGCCGCAGTTGCTTCAGTGGATCAGCCCGATCCATCGATGGTTTTAATGGCAGCAGTATCAGGAGTCAGGGAGAACTCGGATTTCAAGGTATCTCTGATACGAGATCCCCCATGGGATCTCGACGAATTCTTTCACGAGGCAGAAAGGTTCCTTTGGCAAGAAGATGCGAGTACGGATTTAAAGTTAAAAAAGGTTAATGCAGTGGAGGTTGGAGGACCATCCAGCAAAGGTTTGGATAAAGACAAAGGAAAAAGGAAGTTGGACGATGGTTCTGGAAATGCTAGGAAGCAATGGAAGGATCCAAAGTTTTCAACGTACACAGGATTGAACGAGACGCTGGAGCGGATATACCTGGATACTCGGAAACGCCTTCCCTACCGGGGGCCGGCAAGGAGAGAACCAACATAACGGGAAAGGACATCAGGAAGGCACTGTCTCTTTCATGATTTGGATGGACACGACACCAACAGCTGCAGGCACCTAAAGGACATAATTGAGGAGCATGTAAGGAATGGAAAACTGCCACAATATGTTGGACCTCGGAATGCAACGGCGGGGCAGGAGCAACCGCCGCCTAGCTAAAGCTACGATGGCGGGAGGCCCAGGAATGATAGTCGGTTGATCATCCATTGACCAGGTTATTATGAAATAAGTAGCGAACTATTGGCAAACAACCAAGTCATTTACACATGTACGGGGACGGAGATAGCCCCTAGGCATGCTCTGAATGATGATAAACTGCAATGTTATGGTTTGTGAAATTTATCTTTTGCTTTTGGATTGGACACTGCTTTTGTTTTTGGTTTTCGGTTTTGGAGCTTGGATTGAGCTCCTGGTTTTTCTTGCTTTTTGATTTGGATTTTCCTTTGAATGATTGTTTTCGGTTTTGGATGCTGGTTTGGATTTCTGGTTTTCTGGTTTTGATTTGGATTTTGGATGTGGATTTTGGATTGGATTTTGATTGGATTTTTATTCTGGTTTTCTGGCTTTGATTTGGATTTTGGATTGGATTTCGATTGGATTTTTATCTGGTTTTTGATAAACGGTCGTCAGGTATGGATTATGCCTGGCAAGGGGTGAGTCGCTTCGCCCGAACATGGTAAATTGACTCATTCAGGTCGTCGAGTATGGACTATGCTCGGCAAGGGTCCGGAGTGACCAGGATTCGGCCTAGGACTTAGGCCCTGTATTATCAATTGTTATTTTCAGGTCGTTGAGTATGGACTATGCTCCACAAGGGTCCGGAGAGACCAGGATTCGGCTTAGGACATAAGCCATGGCATTACACAGCGTCAAGGGACACTGGACCAAGGTCGTCAAGTGTGGATTACGCTTGGCAAGAACCCGGAGAGGTTAGCTCAACGTCCAGGGACACTAGACCAAGGTCGTCAAGTGTGGATTACGCTTGGCAAGAACCCGGAGAGGTTAGCTCAACGTCCAGGGACACTGGACCAAGGCCGTCATGTGTGGATTACGCCCGACAAGAACACGATGAGGCTAGCTTAACATCCAGGGAGACTGGATCACGGCCGTCAGGTGTAGATTGCGCTTGGCAGGAGCCCGGAGAGATCCTGGATTCGGTTATTGGCTATTGGATAAGAACGGTTTGGGGCTCGGTTGTCGAGTTCGGATGGACATGGAATTGGCTCAAGCTTTGGTTATTGGATTTGGAACTGGATATCGACTCGGAGCAGTCAAGGATGATATTCTCTGGCAATATGGTTATGACTTTGGATAATGGATTCGGAGCTATTCAAAACAAGCCTTATTATCACAAGGCATGTTTTGGGGGGCAAAGTGTTATTCCATTTTTGGTCAAAACTGGAATATCAATGTTGTGTGCGTTTCCACCACGACCGGAACAAGAAGAAGCAAGCAAGCGTATATAAGTCTGGGATTTCACTCATGATTCAAGTACAAAGGTTCATTCGGTAAAGCAAGGCAAGAGTTCGTTCGACACTACACTCCCCGAGTTCATCCGGTAATAAGCGTCATCTGGTACTTAAAACCCCTCACTTTCGTCCGGTAGTTCAAGTGTTTGAGTTCGTTCGGTATTCGAACTCCCCATGTCACATTCGGCATTCTCAAATATCAAGGGATCATTCGGCATTCCCAACACAAGATCCATTCGGTAGTACCAAGACCAGCTACCTCCTCCCACTGCCGAACCAGAAGCCGAACCAGAAGCAAGGTAGACCACCACCGAACCAAGCTTCGTCCCCATCACCGAACCAACCTACTTCCCTCCTACTACCGAACCAACTGTCTTTCCATGCACTACCGGACCGGCATACCACCGAGCCAACATACTACCGGACCAACCCCTCCAACCATCTACCACCGGACCAAGGCATACCGAACCAACACTTCCAGTCCAGATTGCATCATCCCAGGCCCACCAGCAGTTATAAACATCCAAGACCCCTGCCCCCAACCTCACTCTATAAATAGAGGGGCAGGGGTACAACAATGGGGGACAAGTTTGAGAGCTCAAGCACTGATAGAACTTTCAAACAACATTCATATACTTGTATACAAAGCTTTGTACTTGTAATCTGAAGAGAAAAAGGAGAATAACATATAAAGTGAACGTAGACACGTTCTGGCCGAACCACTATAAATCTGTGTCTTTTACAGCTTAGTCCCTGCTTTTTACATATTTGCATAAATCACCCAAATCACTAAGAACAACATATAATCAACTAAATCGTACAACTTGGAGGTGTTTGCCCATTTTTTGTGCAAGCATTCTTGGGTTATTTGCTGAGATCTGTGATTTGTGTTTGAATATTGCTGATTTGTATTCATACACTGGTGCTTTCACGGTATTTGGGGTTTGTGGCCAATTTTGGCGCAAACATCTACTTTCTTACAACTTAATCCATTTTCGCGTTAATCCTATTCTAATCCATAGATGAAGAAGGAGGAATAAAAGAAAACTGAATATAGAAGAAAATCCAAAGTGTAGAAAGATGTAAATAACGTATAAATAACAGTAAATAAACTAAAATATCATAAATAAACTGTAAATAACGGAAAAGCTATAACTAACAGAAGTAAACTAAAATTACTGAAAAGTACAACTGAAAGGGAATAGGCTGAAAATAATTCTAAAAACTGTAAATAAACTACTAAAAAGGCTATTCCAAAAATCATAGTAAAACTACAACTATTGTAAACTCTATTATTTTAAATTACTTAAAGAAAACTAAAATAATTACAATCACTCATCGTCGGTCCTAAGCTCTTCCTTTGGTCTTCCCGGATCTACTTGTAGTTGTAAAATAATTTATAACGATTATCTCCTTGGAAAAATTATTCCATTTGAGGTCCTTTCTAGAATGGTGAGACCAATTGGAGCAAACCTAGAATGAGAAAAAGTGTTAGATCTAGGGGTCTATTTAGGGGTAGAAGTGGATCTCAGACCGTTGGATTTTGAAGATTAAATGGGATGCAACCACATCATAGGCTGAATAGGAGACATCAGATGCAAGAATGGAAGGACAAGATCGAGGTAAAGAATGCAAAACATGTCATTAAGTCGGCAAAATTCACTCTGGAACGTTCGAACGAATGAACGTTCATTCGTTCGTAATTAAGGGAGGTGGGTCAACCGCTTGGTGCCCAGGTCGACCAGCCGGTCGACCTGCCTTATATATAATTTTTTCACTTCTATTTCTGCTTATTTTGTATCTTGGTCATATTAGCTCTGTTTTGGACATTCTATATATGGAAATTGGCTAAACAACTACCACAGACACAATGGTGCAATTCTCGTGGCTCAATTTCGATAATTTCACAAAGTTATTTATTATTTAATTAGTAAACAAAATAATCATTATAGGTTAAATTGGGTTGTTACAATCATGGAAAGACTATCTACATTTAGTCGAGTTTTCATATAACAACAATTATCAGACTAGCATTGGGATGACACCGTTTGAAGCTTTGTATGGAATGTCGGGCAAATCTCCAGTTTGTTAGCTAGAGTCCGGGGATCGATTGGTTCTTGGTCCAGATTTGGTAAGAGAAGCTGTAGAGAAGATTGAGTTAATTCGGGCTAGAATGAAGGAGGCTCAGTCTATATAGAAAAGTTATGCAGATAGAAGAAGAAAAGACTTAGAGTTCTTCGTTAAAGACTATGTGTTTGTTATGGTTTCATTGATGAAGGATGTGATTAGGTTTGGTAAATCAGGATAGTTAGCACCGAGATTTGTTGGACCTTTTCGCATTGTTGAGAGTATCGGGAAACTCGTATATAGAGTGGAGTTACCGAGTTTTTTGGCAGGAGTCCATGATGTTTTCCTTGCTCTCATCTTAGAAAGTATGTTAGAGACCCAGAGACTACTATAGCACCGATAGTGTTTGAAGACTTAGTAGTAGAACCAGACTGGATCATAGTTAGAAAGCCGATTCAAATTGTTGTGAGAGATGAGAAGAAGCTAAGGAACAAGACAGTCAGACTATTGAAAGTCCAATGAGGCAACGATGAGAGAGACTGTGCTTGGGAGACTGAGTGCAGGATTAGAGGCACTTATCCTGATTTGTTTTGATGGTATGTTTTAGCTTGTTGATTGATTTATTGTGTACCTTATCGTAATTTCGAAGATGAAATTCTTTAAGGAGGGGAGATTGTAACACCCCATATTTTTGGTAACGTTTTTTAGGATATTTAATTAGTTAAATCAAAAAATAATGTGTTGATTAATGGATTGAGATATGTGATCAAATTAAGGGGTAGCCATGCCATATTAATGAATAGATAAATAAAGTAAAATTGACTTAAGTGTTAGGAAATGGGGGAGGGAAAAATTGGAAAAAGGGATTTCCTAATACCCTAAACCCTTAGGGAAAATGAACACACCTTTATTTCATTTTATCACAAACGAAAACACCAAAACCAAGGCTAACCACCATTAGCAAAGGAGAAGAAGAGAAAGATAAAGTTTTCAAAAGGAAAATAAAATCAACGTAATCAAGATCAAATCTCGCATCTTTAATCACAAAGATAAGGTGAATAGTTTCTACATCTCACGTTTTATGAATGTTTTTAGTTTTAAGATGAAACCCGAATTTATCTTGCATGAAATCCAAATTCCTTGCGATTTTAGATATAGACCGAAAATTTTATTTTAGATATGGGTTCCAAATTTTTAATTTTTCGAATTAATGTTGATTTTATATTAATTTTCCAGTGAAGAAAATGATTTATTGGGTTATAAATAATTCACGGTTAAATTATAACTAATTTGGGTCTGAAATTTTATATATTAGAAAACTATTAAAAGGAATTTTCTGTAATTTTTGTAGAATTTTCCAAAGAGTTTTAATGAATATGTAAATTTTTTTAAGGTATGAGACTTAAATGTTTTGTATATTTAATTCCGAAGAAGGGGTGTTCTGCAAATGAATTAAATTAATTCTGAAATTATGACAGTACTTTTAGAAAAGAACAATTAGCAAACAATAAGAGTTTGGCAAATAAGGCAGGTTAGTTAAAAAGTGTACTTAAAAGGTTTAAAATCAGAAATTCATGCCAAAAGCATGTTTCGCCTATTTTGGTTTCACCCAGGTAGCTTTCGACTAAGTCCCTCCGCCTCCTTCCACAAACCAATGCACATAGTATCAACTTCTTGGTAAATAGTGAATTGGACAAAGGTAGAAGGTAAGACTCGAAACCAAGGGGTTTCGAAATGGTAGAAGCACCTTTTTGTTTTAAAAGAAAAGAGTGCAAGCGTGCTTTCGCCTGTGTAACTTTTGACTAAGTTAATTGATTTAAAGAAAGGTTTTAAGGTTGCGCCTTTGTTCTAAGTAATAGTTTTCGACTTAGTGCCTACGAATAAGTTAATGGTTTTAAAGGATGGTTTTGAAATAGTAGCTTCTCCTTTGCTTTCGGAAGGGTTGGTTTCAACACCATCACTTCTCTACTTAGTTATAGCTTTCGAAAGAGTAAGCTTTCGACCCTGTTGCTTGTAACCATTAGTGATTTTTAAAGAATAACCCAAAGTTTCGACTAGTCAGTTTTAAATGATTTCGAAAGGTGATTTTCCACATGTTTTAAATTGAACCCAAATGCTTTTGAAGGGTTTGAGGTTTTAGTACCATTGAAAGGTTTTAAAGAAGGTTCCGAAGAGGTGGTTCCCCTATGTTTTTAAAAGGCTTTGAAAGAATGGTTTCAAAAGGGTGGTTTCCCTACGTTTTCAAGAGGTCTAAAGAAAACAATTTCCAATAGTGTTGAATAAGTTTAAAGGAAAGGTTTTTCCTATGATTTCGAAAGGCAATGTTTATCGGTTTTAAAAAGGGATGTCTAAGGTTTTTTGCTTCAATGGTTTAGAAAGGGGTACTTTCAGTAGAATCGAAAGGGGTACTTTCAAGTGTTTAAATGTTTCATCAACTAAGGTTTGAGTAAAGTATATAAATGTAACATGGAGGTGATTTTGATTAAAGCATAGAGTATATGTATTTTGCTTGTATGAGTTGATTTAAAGGTCTTAAATCATTTTGAAAAGGGTTTTTAAGGAAAATTATGGGAAGGGATCCCTAAGTAAAATGACTCAGATATTATAATACCAGAAGGGACAGGTATAAGGTCGTGCCCCATACATTCGCTATTAGCCCTAGCTAATTTTGTCCAAAATTCCATTGTGTAGGGCTTTGTTAGCAGTAAGACTAAAATTATGATTGCACATAGAAGGGAATATATTTGTATACAAAGAGGTTATTAGTGAGCTCGTAAAACCATTAGGATCTGGTGACCCTAGGAGATTATTAGGTATGGGACAGACTGTCTAGAAGTGAAGTATTTAACAGTTAGTTAAGGACAAACCATCCAGAAGAGGAGTGTCTGACAGATGTTAGATTATTTTATTTATATTTCCTGGCAGCCCGAGTCAGCCAAAGGTTAATAGTCAGCTAAACAGAACTAAAGTGTTTAAACAGATAGTCCTTTTATTACCTGATATGTATGTTTACATAATGACGCTTTATAGTGTTTAACCAGTTTTGGTTTGTAGAAAAGATTCGAAAAAGATATGTCTTAAAAGGATGTTAGTGAGGGAAACCCATTCCGCTAAGCGACATAGTCTCACTTAACAAAAATAATCAATATTTATAGTATTATTCACATCAAGCTTTATGTCTCGAAGTTTATATTTTTTCTCTTAAACTCTCGGCCGCTCAAAATTGATTTGAGTAGGTAAGGGTTGAGGATTTTTAGTTTTTTAGTAGAATGACGAATAAACCTATCGAGGCGAGCAGAAGGTTAACAAATAGCTATTTAGGAGTTGTTGTTCTTTGTTTTGTGTTTATTTCCACTGCGTGTTAAGTTATTAATGACTTAATCATCCGAGAGGGCATTTTCATATGTCGCTCTTGGCGTATTTTGTAATAAGTATATTCTATCATTACCTAAGAGCCGTTTTGGATTATGTAATCCGAGTACGGAACATCACTTTTAAAATGTAATGCAAAAATGTTGTCGGAAATCTGTGATTTGTTTCATATTCAAGTGCTTCTGATATTATAGATACTATTAACATAGCCGTATTTAGTTGTCGGAAGTTAATACTATAGATGACTGCAGCATCTGTAGTGCTTTGCTTTGGGCCTCAAGATAGGGGATGTTACAGATTCGTACGCGTGAGAGTATTTTTAGCATGATGGGTCTGACTGATGAGATGAGGACGCAGTTAGCTATATGGCAGTTACAAGACGAGGCTCTTAATTCGCGAAACGTAGTTAAGGCTGAGACAGATGGGGAAGAGATCACTTGGGTAGGTTTCGGAGATGATTCGAGGTGAAATTTCTTTCTAGGGCAGAGGAAGGTGTAACGACCCACTATTTTGGAACATTCAAATCGACAATAAAACCACACATGTCGTACTTGAATAATTCAAAACAATAGATTGTAATATAATTTGGAGCAAATAAAACCAATCACAGAATCACAGACATAGATAAATCAGAATAACTCGCAGTGGAAATGAAATAACCATAGTAGTTCATGAAGCTACTGCAACACAGTCTCAAACACAGTTTCAAAACAAGTATAAAATCCAGAGTCTGAAAAGTAAATACAACAGAAATCCTGATACATAAATGTTCACTATCACATAAGCTGAATAGAAAATACTGAATGGAAATAGATAACAACTGGATAGATAGATGATCTCCAGCAAATCCTAGCTCCAGAAGGTGAAATCCAAAGCTGATACTCAAGTGTCCCGAGCGTAAGAAAATAAACACAAACACTCGAGCCAGGACATACATATTCATACAATGTACACCAACTCAAGTGAACTGTAATAAAATGCACAAGTAACTTAAAGGATGCTTGAGACCGCCCACCCTTTAAGGATCCGTTAAACTATTTATTATGTAGTAATATACACTATTGTAATAATGTCTAAAGTAAAGTATAATATATTTAAAAATATCGTTAAGGAGTTACCTAATATCCCCCTTAACATATTTTATAGTGCCAATAGTATGTACAGTACCATCGTACCTCTAGATCGGGAGGCTACCACAAATACTCTATAGGCACGACACAAATCAAACCCGTACAAGGCGCGGGTGACACGGTACAATGAGGCAATGCCAGGGTAGATATACCAATTACGCATCTGGGCTGGTGGTAACGCATAGCCACAGCTACCTCCCACCTCGAGCCACACTCCCAAAAATCAAAGGTGCACACCATATCAATCACAAAGTAATAGAATGACATATGAAGAAGTGTGTCCGATCAGAGGAGCTACCTTATCGGCCCGAGAATCGCTCCTGTTTTAGCCACCTTATGCCAACTCATGGGAGTCGGGTCCACATATATACCTTAATAGAACGTCGCCACCATCCTACTTCATTCTGCAATCTCCACCGCATACACGGTTGTTAAAGTGATTTTCGGAGTTGGCAGAGAGTATGACAACTTTTGATCCCAGTCTCTTTAACAACCCAACGTTATTATTACCCGTGGTTATAAATTTCAAAAAAGGTTCATATTCCAAATCAAAATAATTCATTTAAACCATTTAAATATGAAGCCATTGTACTTTTAAATCAATTATTCAATTTTCAGAATTATAGCATTTTCTAAGTTCATTCGTTCAATTACAACAATTTCAAAACATTATAATTTTCAGAAACAGCAGCACTTATAAAGTATTACAATAGATATATTAGTATTTCAAAACCAGTTCGATTTCAGAAACAGCATCATTTATAAAGAGTTACAGTAGATATTTCAGTATTTCAAAAACAGTTCAATTTCAGAAACAACGGCACTTATAAAGTGTTACAGTAGATATTTTAGTACTTAAAAAACAGTTCAATTTCAGAAACAGCAGCACTTATAAAGTGCTACAGTAGATAAAATTAGTATTTCAGAACATAGTTATATTTTAGAAATGGTAGCACTTAGCAAATGCTATCTTAGAACCACAACATTTTGGAAATGCTTCCAATACAAATTCCAGATTTATTATAACATTTCATAAACATTAAAATCTCAAATTTAGTTATTTTTAACTTATAAAAACATATCTCAAGCTTTAGAAAATATTCATTTGGATATCATTTAACTAATTATTAAATAAAATAAAATTTTATAAATAAAATATCCAAATTAACTATAATTCATTTATTAAGTCAAAAGTATATTATTTACTTAACTTTTTATCTTAACAAATAACTTAATCCTTTATTTTAAATTACCGCTTCATAAATAAAATATTCTTATTGCTAAGTTAAGCTTAAAATTTCCATTTGAAAACTAAATTTTCAATTATCAAGTTAAGTAATATTTTAAATTACATTTTAAACCATTTATTTACTTATACACTTTTAACTTATAAAAATCACTGTAACATTTATTTAAATAATTTAAATCCACTTTAAGTTAAAATTTCATATTTTAAATTTCAAAAATACTTAATAATTTTTTAGAAAATATTTAAAATTAACCACGGGTATGTATATAATTTTCTAACCTAGGTCAAGTGATACGGATATGTATCATTTTAATCCGTAATTTAAAAATAAAAATCCAGGTTCTATCATTTCAAACCCGCAATCTCAAGTCAAATAAAACAAATAAAAATCGCTTGAGCCTATCATTTCATCTCATAATTATTTTTCTCTATTCTAAAGTCCATTCGGGTATGTATCATTTCAACGCATAGTGATTCTATTCTATAGGGAACTTGCAGTGTGAGCGACAATAAATAAAATAAACAGTATAATAAAGCATATCATATCAAGTGATGTAACAAATAAATATCGGGTTATAACATCATGAAATATCATGTCACAGGCATATATAAATTACTATCATATCTTCAACTACACTTTGCATGCCATTGTTTCACAATTATATAAGTACGAATGTCGAGAGTGATAAACTCACCTTCTAAAGCTAGAGATCAAATTCAAAACACAACTCCAAACTCCACAAAGCACGAAAAGGCATGACTAGATACGAGTGGAAGTAACACCCAATCCAAATCTTGTAGACAACAAAATAGAATATATATATATAAGTAATTATTTACGCAAGAAAATAAAACAAAAGACAAGGAAGAATGGGCTAGACAATATAAGTGGGCTCGGCCAATATGGAAACTGGCTAGATCAACATCATAATGCTCGGCCATGATCTGATCTGAAGCACCTAGGCTCGTCTATGGTCACAAAAGTGCATGGCTAGGGATTAGAAATATGAAGGGGATGGCAAGCTCAAAGTAATAGGAAGGCAAAAGGCATGGATCAAGTGATGTTTTGGGCTCGGCCTAAGAAAAAATGGCTTAGCCATGAGCTAAAGTGGCTCAGCCATGGGTGCTTGGTTTGGATCAAATCTGGTCACCATCATCTAGTCACGGCTAGGCATGGAAAGGAGGAGATGGTGAGGGGATAGGTGGTGGCCGAGGCAAGTGGATAGGGATTTGATGAGGTGATGGGCTCAGCTAGGGTTTTGCTTGTAATTTTGGTGAAGGGATTGGATCTAGGTGGTCACGGCATAGCATGGGAATGATGTGGTGATGGTGGAGGCCGATCTTAGGTGGTGGATGAGGAGGAGATGGTCGGCAATAGGGTGGTGGCCGGGCCTTACAAATAGAAAAACAAATGAAAAGAGAAAAAGAAAGGAGAAGATGAAGCCATGGAAAAAAAGACTTACTGTATATTTTTGTTTTCAGGAATGGAAATGAGAAATGATGTTTGAGAAGTTTTTTGTACGTGAATTACAAAGAGGAGTGGCGGATAGGGTTAGTGGAGTAAACGGCTAGAAATGAAGAGGCTGGAAAAGGAAAAGTCATAAATTAAAGAAAAAGAAACCAAAATCTCTTGAATTTCCTAGACCCAAAATTCAAATAAAAATCAAATAAAAAGTTCCAACGAAATAGAAAATAGAAAATAACATATAAAATAGAAATGAACATGGGAAATAGACAATAGAAAATAACAAGTAAAATACAGAAAATAATCGCGTGTAAAGTGCTGAAATTTATCAAATTTTAAAAGTATACAACAGAATTTTACGAAACGAAAAGCAGCACAAATATCAGAATCAAATACAGTTTCAAAGAAAAAGATTAAAAATTCAAATTTAAAATTTTCAACTGAAAGTCAAAGTTTGACCACAGTTGACCAAAATATAAAATTTTCAGAATACGTTTATTTTATTATATTTGGAAATTAAATTGTAAACAAAATCCAAAACTATGTCGGAAAATTCCAAAATTTAAAATTTTAAATGATTTAAAATCAAAGTTTTCAAATAAATTGAATTAAAAATATTTATGAAATTATGGGTTGTTACACTCAGAAGAGAATTTTATTCATTCGACCAGGGAAACCTATCAATGAAAGAGTATATCAATCAATTCAGTGAGCTCACTAGATTTGGGATGGGACTGATCGATACCCCGCATAAGAAGGCTTTGAAGTTTGCTAAGGGCCCGAACCAAACTTTTCAAGGTTTATCTCTGAGTTACATTCTTATGGGTTCTACATATGAGGGTTTTGTAGAGATGGCTATGCTGAATGCCATCTCTAAGTAGGAAGTGAAGGAAGAACCTAAGAAGACTGGAGGAAAATCGCAGCAGCAGAACCAGCTTAAGGGGGGTGGACCTAAAGGAAAGATAAGGAAGTAGGACATTCATTATAAGAAGTGTGGAAAGAAGCGGCATGTTGCCAAGGAATGTAGATTAGAAGGTCCAATGGTTAAGTGCTATAATTGCAATTAGTTTAGGCACATGAAGCAAGAGTGTCTAGCACCTCCGAAGACCTCTATTCAAATAGTTACAGTGCATGCACTGCATGCGCTATCTATCTCTAGTACGCCACCATTTGCAGATAAGGGAAAGAAGGTCATGATCGAATATGTGTTGAATTTTTCTAGTCTGTCTATTCGCACTTTATTTGACACAAGGCATTGCAATCCATCATTTCTAATAGACTTGTAGATGAGTTACATTTAGAAACTTACATAGTTATGTACCTTGTAGTTGTGTCAAACCCTGTAGGAGGATCGGCATATTTTTCTATGGTATGTAGGGGTTTGAAGTTGTTCATTTAGGGGTCGAGTTTGACTGTGATGTTTTTATCTTTGAATTTTTTAGGTTTGGGTTGATATTGGGCATGGATTGGATGACGACGTATAGGGCTATATTAGATTGTGATAGGAAGGTTGTTATACTGAGTGCGTGTAGTAGACGAATCTTAGAGGTTTATTACGATCCCTAAGGATCGGTAATGTTGTGCTACTTATATTCTTTAGACCTATCACATGATGAGATAGATACAGTGGTTGTACTTAGAGATTACCTAAGTATCTTTTCTAAAGTTAACCGTTTTTCACCCCCGAGAGAGACCGAGTTCTAAATTTATCTTATGGAGAACTCCAAACTTGTTACCTTACCTCTAAGACATATGTCTCCTAAGGAAAGATGCATGTTGAATAAGCAAGTAAATGACTTTTTGGAGAAGGGCATCATCCAAAGGAGAATTTCAGAGTAGAGAGCACCAGTTGTCTTTGCCACCAAGGCGGATGGTTCTCTAAGATTCTACATCGGTTATAAGGAGCTAAATAAACTTATGAAGAAGAGTCGGTACTCATTGCCGCGTAAAGATGACCTCTTTGATCAGTTGGTTGGGGCTAAGGTATTCTCACAGCTTGACTTAGCTACTGAATTTCACCAAATGCGTGTAGGTGAGGATAATATCCAGAAGATAGCCTTCCATACACCCAACAGACTTTGTGAGCGGTCAGTCATACCCTTCAGACTGACCAATGCAGCTTCCTACATTGTTGATTTGATGAGCCGAGTTTTCAGTGAGTTGCTTAACAAGTCCATATTGGTATTTGTAGATGATATCTTAGTCTATTTGAGGAGCGAGGAGGAGCACGCTTTGCATTTATGAGAAGTGCTATGTACAGTCTGTGCGCATAAGTCGAAGGCAAAGTTTTCGAAGTGCTATTTTGGAGAGAGGAGGTACGCTTTTTGGGACATATTGTCTCAGATAGTGGATTGACGATTGATCCTAGCAAGGTGGCAATAATTCAGGATTGGAATGTGCCGAAGAATGCCATGGAGGTGAGGAGTTTCCTTGGTTTGGTAGGCTACTATCGAAAATTCATTAAGGACTTTGCTATGATCTCTGCCTCACTGACCCGTCTTACAAAGAAGAATCTAGTTTTCTCATGGGACGCAAAATGCGAAGATTCTTTTATCAAGTTGAAGGAGGCATTGGCTGGTGCACCTGTTTTGGTATTACCTTATTGGACGAAGCCATTCACAATTTATAACGATATCTATGGTACCAGGTTAGGCATAATTTTGATGCAAGAAGGAACAACGATGAGTTATGCTAGTCAGCTATTGAAGACCCATGAGAGAAACTGTCATACCTATGATCTTGAGGTGGCGGTCATTGTCTTTGCGCTCAAGTCTTGAAGGTATTACATATTACGGGAGCGGTTTGAGCTATATACAGATCACAAGTCCTTGAATTATTTATTCTCCCAAAAGGAATTGAATTTAAGCAAAGGTGGATGATGTTTTTGCATCATATGACTTTGATATCTCATATACCTCGGGCAAGGGTAATGTAGTGGCTGATTCTTTGATTAGACAACATGCTGTATTGAGTCCTTTGTTCTTGGAGTGGAAGCATTTGGAGTTCATTCCTACATTCGACTTTCAACCATCATCAAATATTACCTCGGAATTACTAGTAGTTTTAGATGTGCATCCTACATTGGTGGAGTGTATTGGGTCTAGATAAATGGAAGATAATTAGCTAGTAGATATCTTGGAAAGGCTTCATAGAGAAGAGAAGTCGAATCATTTTAGGCATTACGCAATTGACTTGAAAAGACGGTTATGGAGGGATGGCAAGCTTTATGTTCCTCTTATTATAGATTTGATAGATGATGGTACTAGCAAAGTCTCACCATTCTAGAATGACTATTCATCCTAGTGGTGACAAAATGTATCGCAACATGAAGAGAGTCTTCTATTGGTCCGGTACGAAGAAGCATGTAGTAAGTATGTAGCTAGATGTAAGAACTGTCAGAGGGTAAAGCCAGAACCAAAGAAGCTCGGAGGATCATTATAGCCATTTGATATTCCTCAATGGAAGTCGGAGAGTATTTTTATGGACTTCATGGATGGTTTACCAAGGAGTAGGAGAGGAAATGAGAATGTTTTGGTCATAGTCACTCGATTAACCAAGTGCGCTCATTTCATACCGATGAGGAGTACGAGGACAGGGGCATTGTTAGTGGCTCTATACATGTAAGAGGTCGTTAGGGTACATGGAGTTCCTACTAGCATAGTTAGCGACTGTGATCCTCTTTTCACCAACAAATTCTAAAGGATTCTACAAGAGGCTTTAGGGATTGAGTTGAGCTTGAGCACAGCCTATCATTTCGTAGACGGACAAATAGATGGAGTGAGTAAATCAAGTATTAGAGGACTTACTGTTGATCTATATTTCGGACTTTGGAGGCTCTTGGGAGGATCACTTGTTGCTGATGGAGTTTACCTACAACAATAGTTATCAGGCTAGCATTAGGATTGAACCATTCTAGGCATTATATGGAAGACCGTGTAGATCACCATCGTGTTGGTGGGATACAATGGATAGCATTATTTTGGGCCAAACATAGTGTGGGAGATGTTAGAGAAAGCGTACTTGATCAGTAGTATCAGTAGTAGCGTGAAGACCGCTTAGGATAGACATAAATCTTATGCTGATAGGAGGAGTATAAATTAGAATTCGTAGTATGTGACATTGTGTTTGTAAAGGTTTCACACTTTAGGCGTGTTATCAAGTTTTGGTAGATCGAGGAAGCTAGCATCGAGGTTTGTAGGGCCTTTCTCAATGGTTGCTAGAATGGGGAAGATGGTATATAGAGTAGAGTTTCCTGAGAAGTTGGTAGGGGTACATGATGTTTTCCATGTGTGACACTTATGGAAGTGCTTACACGATACAGCTGTCGTGGTAGAGTCGTGTATGCTACAGGAGGTAGAGGTTAAGAGGGAGTCACTTATTCATCGTGCAAACACTCATATTCTTAAACATGGCACAAAGCAACTCCACGACAAGGAGATTAAACTTGTTAAGGTCCAATTAGGAAACGATCCAACGGAGAGTGCACGAGAGCTTAAGGAGAAGATCTTCGCAACCCACACATAACTCTTTTCTGGTATGTTGTCAATTTAAGTTTAATAAGTATTTACTACTTTTGCATTAGGACGTAGCTTGGTATACCATTTAGGTAGAGACCTTTGGATGGTAGGAATGGTTGTAAAAATGTCAACAGGACAAGTCATGGATGATAGACGCTAGTGGATGTATTGTTTGGATTGTTTCTTTTACACTTTAGGAAAGTTATCCTCTACATACTAAACACACATTCACATTATCTCTTACTTATTGTCTAGCTTGTTAGATATTACACATATGAATGTTTGTTTATTATTTATTTTATTGAGAATTATGCATATGGATGTTGCATATGGATGGTATGGTTGCACATACATGTAAAATTGCAAGTATATTTACTTAGGACATTGTATACATTTTGGATGCATAGCATGAGCATTTGCATAATTAGAGGTCGACTGGATCAGGGGATCTCTAATCCTTGCATTAGTATAGATTCACGTGCATTTCACGTTGCTTATCTACACACATGTTGGAGTAGAAAAATTCTAAGGACAATGATTACCATGGATGATGGATGAGTAAATGATTGTAGCTATTGGTTTTTATGTGTGTAAGTTACATTTTTCCATCATTTGAGATTTTGGGGAAGAAATCCTTTTAAAGGGGAGAATGTAACACCTCGAAAATTTAAACAGAAATTTAATAAGAAAATTAAACATGGATAAAACAACCCGAATTTCACCACTTTATTTTGGAATATTTATTTAATTTTAAATATTAAAATAACAGATTTTACAATTAAAATAAAACTCTTTGAAATAGTAAATAATGAAGGTAAAATAGTTTTTCAAATTTGTTTACAAAAATATATAGTTCGAACAAAAATTGAAAATGTGACCGGAATTCGTTTTCCAGATTTTCATCTTTTTATCGTCTGAAAGTTGTTGGAGGTGTGTAAACCTTTTTAGTGTGTGTGTGTGTACATATGAATATTTACATTCATTTACAAATGAGATGGTATATATATAGTATTTATACTTAAGTATGTAAGTTTTAAAATAAAAATTAAAAGAATTCAAAAGTAAAGTGAAAACATGAAATGACATTAGCAAAAACATGTTTAAACACAAGTACACTTACACGCGGTATTAGACCTTAGGCTGAGCGAACATCTTGGCTTTGATGGGGTTGCTTCATTTTAGAAAGGGTAAGCGAGACCATAGAATGATTTTGAGTGTATATATTGAGTGCGTATTTGTTAGTGCTATAAAAATATTTTAAATTGTGTTGATTTACAGTTGAAGAAATTAAGAAAATGTAATATTTGATTTTATTACTCAAGTGAGAGATTGTGTTCTTCAATTACAGAGGACGTTGTAGTACATTGTATTTATAAAAGAAAAACTGGGCCGCGGGTTGGCCCAACAACACAATATAACCCGCATAGCAATAACGTTATATGAGACTGAAGTACTCTATCCTCAGTATGATATTTCGCTTATTTTCCCCCCTCAAACCCGAACTAGGGTTAGGGTTTGCAAGCGAAAAACCCTATCTTCAGCTGAAATCAAAAATAGATGGACGCGAGGTGAAATTTCTCTTCAATCTTAAGCAAACACAGCCAGATGAGGACAGATCTGAGAGGAATCTCAACTTCGATTTCAAGCAGTGATAGATCCATGAGAAAATGTAGCTTTGAGCACAAATTAAGGTGAGAGCAGAAACAATACAAGGAATAGCGGAGGAATAGTGGTGCTGCAGATGAAATAGAGCTTATGACAGCGGCGACTAAGATTTATTCTTCCCTGAATCATTATGTGCTTCAGTTTCTGTCTGAGTTGCTTTGGGAATGTAAGTCTGAGCTTTAGATCTCAGATTGTCGTTGTCTTCGTCAACATTAATTTCATGCCCGAAGCGAGTGAAGTTAGGTCTCGAGAGAGGCTTGGTAAAGATGTCTGCTTTTTGGTAAGTAGAAGGTATGTATCCAACTTTAAGCTCCCCCTTTGATCACCTGTTCTCGTACGAAGTATAAATCTAGTTCCATATGCTTCATACGAGAGTGTGATGCTGGATTGATAGTGAGAGCAATAGCACTTTGATTATCACACCATATTGTGGCTCCTGTATTATGTGTGATACGTAGTTCACTTAAAAGAGATTTTATCCACATGATCTCTGCTGTAGTACTAGCTAAACTGCGATACTCAGCCTCTGTACTGGATCTAGACACTGTTGGTTGTTTTTTGCACACCAAGATATAGGATTGTTGCCCAAAAATATGCAGTAACCAGTAGTTGACCTCATGTCATCAATGTCAGTTGCCCAATCTGAATCAGCATAACCATTGATATGCAGAGTTGTGCATGATTTTAATATTAGGCCTTGATTAATTGATCCCTTTAAATATCTTAGAATGCGTTTTACTGCTTTCCAATGATTGTCAAGTGGTCTTTGCATGAACTGACTCACTTTGTTGATACTATAAGATATATCAGGTCTGGTAATTGTAACATATTGAAGTGCTCCCACTATGCTTCTATATTGTCTATCATTTAGAATTGGTTCTCCTTTATTCTTTGATAACTGTAAGTTGCTGATCATTGGAGTAGGAAGTGGGTTAGCTTTATCCATCTTGGCTCTCACTAGAATTTCACTGATGTATTTTTTCTGGCTTAGCAGCATTTCTGAATTTGAAATTCTTCTGACTTCAATGCCAAGAATATAATTTAGCTCTCCTAAGTCTTTGATAGAGAACTCCTTCTTTAGACATTGAGTTATATGACTGATTTCAATCTTGCTGTTACCTGTAATAATAAAATCATCTACATAGATCAGCACATAGGTTACAACATGATCAGAGAATTTAGTAAATAAAGAATTATCGGATTTTGTTTGATTGTAGCCATGGCTAGATAGAATAGTTTTGAGCTTGTCAAACCAGACTCTTGGTGCTTGTTTAAGCCCATAGAGTGCCTTGTTAAGTCTGCACACTAGCTGCTCACTGCCTTTCTGTATAAATCCAATTGGTTGCTCCATATATACTTCTTCTTGCAAATCACCATTAATGTAATATCCCGCCTTTTCGCACACTTTAAACCGACACACGTGCCAATTAAAAGCATACGCAAGGGCGGATTGTTATGGGGTAAATAATAAAAAAAAACAGAGAAGAAATAAAACAAAATAGAATCTCACAGCGGAAGGATAAAATATAATAATAAATATACAGTTCATAAACGGTTACAAAACAGTTAATTCTTCTTTATACAATAAATATCAGCGTTACACATACCAATACACACAATGCAGCGGAATAGAAAGAGTGTGGTGCATACTATAAATAATAATAATACAGATTCTTCGTCTTCGTCCTCCAAAGCTAAAGTTTTCGATCCTGAAACGCTCGGACTGACCCGAGCGAATTTGAAAAGACAAAAACACTCGAGTCAGACTAAAAGATCTTATGTGAGTTAAATTAACAGAAATAAATATGAATACAGTAACTCAAGAGATGTTCGGGATTTACATCTCCTAAGGATCCGTTAAACTATTTACTATGTAGTATATTGCGCTATTATAATAGTGTCTATTTATAAAATAAACTTACTTTTAAATAGCGTTAAGGCTTTACATTTTCCACCTTAACACGTAAAATGCCAATAGTCTATACAGTACCGTAATACCTCCTGATCGGGAGGCTACCAGAGGATACTCCATAGGTACGACACAAATAGAATCTCGTAGTAAAGGCACGATAGGGTAGGTGACACGGCACAACTAGGCAATGCCAGGGTAGATATACCAATTGCGTACCCAGGCTGGTGGAAACGCGTAGCCGCAGTTACCGCCCACCTCGAACAAACTCCCCAAAATCAAAATAAAAGTGGCCACTGAATCAATCCAAAGTCATAGTATAATATCGAAGAGGAGTGTCCGATCAGAGGTATGACCTCATTGGCCTGGGAATAGCTCCTGTTTTAGCCACCTTATGCCAACTCACGGGAGTCGGGTCCACGTATTTACCTTACAGGAAACGTCGCCACCACCTACTTCATTCTGGAATCTCCACCGCGTACACGGTTAGTCAAAGTGGTTTTCGGTATCGACAGAGAGTATGTCAGATATCCGATCCCGGTCTCTTTGCCAACCCATCGTTATTATAACACCGCGGTCATTTAAAAATAGGTTATACTTTAAAAATCAGAATAAACATTCCATTTCATAACCATGAATACGATATCATTTCAAAACCCAAAACCATATTTTATCACTTATCCCAAATATAATTCTTTTCCAAAATCAAAATGCTTTAACTTCATAACGTCTGAAAATCAAATATTTTCAAAGCATAGTATTTTGAAAATCATAATTTAAAACCATAACTTCTAAAACTTGAATGGTTTGGACATTCAACGGTATATGAATTAAATGGTTTAACTTAAATGTTACTTTGTAAAGAAAATAGTTCTCATGGCTTTACAAATACATTTCTTTATTAAAGTCTAAACCAAAATTTATATTATCTCTCTCAAGTTCCAAAACCACTTCAATTTATTTATATATACGTATATCCATTTTGAGTATCAATATTTCAAACTAAAGTTGGATTTTATTCTTTCAACTAATCAATTGTTCTATTAATTAGTCTTGAATATTCATATAAAATCCATAAATAATAAGACTTCAATTTCTAGTAATAAAATATATATATTTTTCCCAATTCAAATTATACTAGAATATTCATTTTAATTTATTTTGGGAAAAATCCAATTATAAATATCATATCTTAGAATTTCCAAACTTAACATTTAAACATATGATATAAATTATTAAACTCCATTTTCTTAATTTTCTTCCATTTTTAATAAAGATTTTTATACACCTTTTAATTTCAAAATTTTCAACTTCATATGTATATATATATGGAAGAAAAATATTTATACAATATAAAATTTAAGATTATTATAAACCGTATTCCATCCAAACCATAGAAATCACATTAAAATAGTTATATATAGACCGCGGTGCCTGTATATAATTTTCTATCCTATGGTCAAGTGATACGGATATTTATCATTTCAATCCGCAATTTAAAAGATATAAAATTTTGCGGTTGTATATCATTTCAAACCACAATCCCGAATGAAAGGAAATATGCATGATAATTTGCAATTTAATGATATACAATAAAACATCCATCAACATCACCTATCACCCAATCACAATCATCAAGCAATATCAATCAATAACAATTTATATTTGATAATATATAACAGGTAATAACTGGCAATTTTATTCAGATTAAATTTAACAACTATTAATCTAACAGTTTATATTCAGTAATAATCTATATAACTGTTAACTAGCAGTTTATAGGAAAACAAATAAATTCTAACTATCAATTAATACGCAATAAATAAATTAAATTGACAGTTAAATTTAATAAATGCAATTCAACAATATGAGTGAAATAAACATGCCAAATACTCATAAATAAATTTCTATTCATTTCTAAAATTAACTTAACAAACATAAAAGCTTCTAGTAGTTGTGAGTGGGTTAAAACACTCACCTTTGGAATTTAAATTGAATTTAAATTCAATTTAAACCCAAAAATTTGACCGTCTCAGAATTCATCCAAACCAGCGTCATCAGGTCCGGAATTTAATTACGATCCTGATAAAAAAAATCTCACGTGAATCGGAGATCGTATACGAGAGTTATGTCGAAATTTGCACTTGAATTTAAATTTTAAAATAGCAAAGAATGGTACACATTTACATACTTGCCACATCATCAAGGAATCACGCATTACTGTTCCTCTCCCTCTCTCACGCGATTTGCCTGCTCCAAACCATGCATACGAACCCAAACAGAGCCCTATTCGACCAACTTTGACTGAGCCTTACACCCTACTCCCACCTCCGTTGAACCCAGCGCCACCTCCATCGAGTTCGCCTTGAAGAGCCGTACCCCCCTACACCAGCGCAATTCGCCCACGTGGCCTCCAGAGCCGGCCGCCGCCACCTTATCCAAACCCAAATTTGCGATTTCACGAAGACCTGACTGTTGATTCGACAAGCTAACCACCTAGATGCGATCCCCTCGGCCTCCTCTTCAAGACCCAGTAACGGTTTCCCGATCCGACTACTTTTTGAAACGACGTGATGAACGGCCGTAGATAATTCATCGATTTCTGGATAGATCATAACTTAAATTGAGAAACAAATTGCAGATCTGAGTTGTGCTCTTCGAGAGCTTCATTATATATTTTTCTAGAATTTTTCTGGAGGGTTTGAATTTTCATTAGAATTTTTGAATTGATTGGATCTAGGGTTTGCACCCATTGAAGAAGAAGAGGAGCTTGAAGAAAGTATACGCGCAGATGAAAAGAAATTAGGTGGAGGCTAGGGCTTGTAGCTAGGTTTATATAGAGGGGTTAGAGATAGAGTAGATAGACCGTAGAATGAACGTACGGAACAAACTATAGCCCCAAAAACACGCTATGCCTCCGGAACCGAAATTGTTAAATCTATATATCCAAATAGGTAATTTAAAATATTCTGAACGCGATGGAAAAAGTTTCACGTCCAAATTTGATCGTATGAAGAAGTTATGCTGAAAACAAAATTTCCAAATTGATTTCAAATTGATTTCAATTAAATTGATTTCAAGGCGTTTCGCGTCCGTACGTTCAAACGACAGGTCCGATCGATACGAAACTTGAAACCCTATAATGATTCACCGATACGGATACGATGAAACTGGTTTCATCGAAATCCGAGTCTGTGGCCAAAATGGCTATTTTAAATAAAATAGGAATTAGTAAATAAATCCAAATTTCCATATTCAAATTTTAGAATTGAAAAGTTATATCACTTAATAATTCTTAGTCATATATCCAAATTTAAACAAATCTATGTGTTTTCTTAAATGCTGATTCAAATTTCAATTTCAGCGTAAAATTTCAATTTCATTGAATTCAACATTATAAATTCGATTAAATCTATTAAATTCACTTCCTTCTATTATTCAAACTTATTGATGTCAATTTAATGAAATTAACATTGGCTCAATATCTATACATTAAAAATCTCAATTCTAAACTTAGATCTCAACTTATAAAAAATTAAATAATAAATTCCATCTAAATCTATATCTTCCTACTATCTAAATATTTAAAAATTACTTACCACCTTTTATTTTAAATTTCTAAACTAGTAGATTTGTGTCATATCTAGCCCTTTGGATATTTTAAATTAACTAAAAGCAAATTTACATATAAATTCCATTGTCAATTATTTTAGTAAATAAATCTTCAAAGGTTACTGCAATTAATCCCATAAATTGCAATAAATCCTAATAAATTTGACTTTATTGGATTTCAACTCAAACATAAATCAATTATTCCCCAACTACATAGTTAACGTTTCTTTTATATATCACTACAGTAATATTTCCCAATGTTCATCTTTTGTTTGCATAAATTACTGTATTCAATTTAAATTGAAATTTTGTTAACCTTTACTCCTAAATAAAACTTAAAACCTCAATTAATTCATTCCATTTTGGTTTCATTCTTTATATCACCTTAATCATCATATTATAAATGGAAATTTCCTAGGTTACAATCTTATTGGATTCACATTCTTTACTTACCCATATATAATCCACACTAACTGCAATAATTTAGTGCATTAATTGAAATTGATCAAAATAAAACTTAACAAACTAATAGAATAAATAACTTACAAAATTTATTGTCATAAATCTATTTTATAAGTCTACACCTAATTATTACCTTACAATACGTTTTACGTTACTATAACTTATATTCACTCTTCCGTTGCTATATTAATAACTACTAAAGTAACGTTTTCCTTAATTAAAACTTTCTCCACAAATGAATGAACTTTATATTCACTACATATTACCGAATTGCATTTACTTATGATCTTATCCAAACATCCATTTATACTTTATTTCCATCAATTAGTTAATATTTACATCCATTTATTAACAATTTACTCCCATTATACAATTGCAATCTATTATAGTTATTATTACATTAATACTATTTCAAATTTAAGTATTAATTAAACAATCGTATTAAATTAAGAGATTATAATGATTTTCACTCCATTAAAACCCAACAGTCGTTTCAATCACCTTTGTATTGCATTATATTGGTTATCCATCACTGCCTTTTATTTTACTACCTAAATTCACATATAGCTACAATTTTACCAATATATATAAACCCATAGGAAATTTAAATTCTTGTCATAAATTCTTAAATTTATACTTTATTCAAGTGTAACAAATTACACTATTCCTTTATTGATATTTCACCTAACTTTTCAACAATTAAGTTAAATAACCGTTTCTACAATTCATTATTAATTATAAATTTAAATCTCCTATATTTATCCAACTTACCCAAGAGTATAAATCTTACATTATCTCAATCATTAGATTTCTATTAAATTTAACAATAATAAGATTTTTAATTACCGTTGCTATAAATTTTCATTTAGCGTTCATCTAGTATTAATTCATCTCTTTTATATACATATTTCCCTTTTCTACAAGATTTATTCAAAATCCTTTTTAATTAAAAATTTAATTATCGAAATTTACGGGTCGTTACACTCTCCCCCACTCAAAACTTTTCGTCCCCGAAAAGGAAAAAGAAGGGAGAAGGAAGAATTTGAAATAGTACGTCTTATTTCAAATATTAACTTAATAAACCATAGTTTACTAAATTTATTCCCTTAATGAAAAATACCTGTTTTATAATTATTATATCTTTTTATACTTAGATAAATAAAGTTTGGAAAGCATTTTCAAATAATCTCTAAGTGGTTTCAATCACTACAACAAATCAATCCAACAACCCTCCATTACAACAAACAACATACACAACAAATATAAAACAACCATAAAATCAAGCAAACAAATAGTTGTTCGGGTTCAAACTTGAAATGGTATGGGATGAAAAATAGCTATACAGTGCATCATTTACTCAACAGTCTTAGATGAGATCGAATAGATTATTTATTCATCCAACTACTTCAAATTTCCTTACCCGACCAACCATAAATCAAACAATAACAATTCAACCAACAAATCAATTAATTCATTATAATTTTTTTTTCATACATTAGCTGTTTGATTTTTTTCATTCACATAACAGTTCATCTTTTATTTTCATTTTTCATACCACATAAATTATCCTTTTATAATTTACATTTATTTCTAACAACTTTTAATTTTATTTACTCATTAAATGTTTTGTTTCATTTATTTTCACTTATTACTTCCAATTATCCATTTATTTAGGTCATGTAAGTTTCTTTTGTTTGTATTATATTTAATACACTACTCAAATTTAAATCATTTATTCTTTGCTTACATTTATAATAAATTTAATTATAGCAACCTTTTTTAATACATTTAAATTCTTAACCTTATAACCTCCATTCTTATAAATAAAGGATTTTATTAATTTATTACTTAGGGTTTACAGGCATTTATTTATATTACCTACTTTCCATAATATTAAACTAGTAGCATTTATATCATACTTAAGTTTATAACCCTACACATCCATCTTTATTTATTAAAGAATTTCATTTTATTTACTTAAGCTTAAAATCACCTATTTAGAATACTTACCTTTAATTTTAGTAAAATTTCAATTATACTTAAGTTTTATACCATTAAATTCTTATTTATAATAGCAATTCATTTAATACTTCATTATTTCCAAGATTTCTACTTGTATAATATTCTATTCCAATCTCTTTTCTAACATTTCAACTTTTCATATTTGGTAAGTTATTTATGTTAAAAAAAATGCAAAAGAACTTATACAAGTTTATGTAAATTCTTTTAATTCATTCATTGTTCAGTAAATCTTTACCTCTCTTATAAGTTAAAATTTTAACTTCCTTTATGACTTAGCATTAATTCTCTTACCTAAATTAGAGGTTCCAATTCATTAGTTACTTACCTTTTATTTCACTAAAATAATTTAAACAATTAATTAATGGAAATTTAAGAATTAAACGCCGGTCAAATTTCAAATTATTTTAAAAATAATAGATAAATAATTTCTTACAACTTATATATCTCTAATTATGTTTAAAACAATTTAAATTTTAGATAATTTCAACATAAATCTGCAGTATGATCTACTACAGTGGCATTTCCCCTTCGAAACTCGAAAATGAAAGTCGATGATGTGGCCGCCATCACCGAAATTATTTTCCAGCGACAGAGAGGAAAGTATAAAATTTATTTTCTCCAAAATCTTCTTTAAAACAATTCTTCCATATTATACTAAATATTTATATAAGAGAATACTTATAAACCAAATCATTATATTTCATAAATCCTTTGAAAGCGGATTTTCAAAATCCCGGATTTAATTTCTAAAATCTCCAATTTGATTTATTTTAATTTCAACTTAGCTTCAATTATTATAAATATTTTTATTACCTAACACCCGATCTATAGCAACCAGATATATATATATATATCTTTATAAAAATATTTTTATATATAGAAAATATAATAGGCAAAATTATTTCATTCACCCATGTTAAAAACAAATATTATGTCGGTCTGTCCTATTAAGTGTTTAGAAATCCCTATTGATGTCATAGCGTCCCATGCATCAACCAGAATTTATAAATACAAAGCGGAACAGATTAACACAATATCAAAATCTTTATTAACACTAACAAATACGCTCTCTCATATATATACACTCAGCGACTCCCATAGGGTATTACTACCCTATTAACAAAGAGTCAAACCCCACAAAGCCAAGGTTTATCGCTAAACCAAAGCTCTGATACCAACTGTAACATCCCGCCTTTTCGCACACTTTAAACCGACACACGTGCCAATTAAAAGCATACGCAAGGGCGGATTGTTATGGGGTAAATAATAAAAAAAACAGAGAAGAAATAAAACAAAATAGAATCTCACAGCGGAAGGATAAAATATAATAATAAATATACAGTTCATAAACGGTTACAAAACAGTTAATTCTTCTTTATACAATAAATATCAGCGTTACACATACCAATACACACAATGCAGCGGAATAGAAAGAGTGTGGTGCATACTATAAATAATAATAATACGGATTCTTCGTCTTCGTCCTCCAAAGCTAAAGTCTTCGATCCTGAAACGCTCGGACTGACCCGAGCGAATTTGAAAAGACAAAAACACTCGAGTCAGACTAAAAGATCTTATGTGAGTTAAATTAACAGAAATAAATATGAGTACAGTAACTCAAGAGATGTTCGGGATTTACATCTCCTAAGGATCCGTTAAACTATTTACTATGTAGTATATTGCGCTATTATAATAGTGTCTATTTATAAAATAAACTTACTTTTAAATAGCGTTAAGGCTTTACATTTTCCACCTTAACACGTAAAATGCCAATAGTCTATACAGTACCGTAATACCTCCTGATCGGGAGGCTACCAGAGGATACTCCATAGGTACGACACAAATAGAAACTCGTAGTAAAGGCACGATAGGGTAGGTGACACGGCACAACTAGGCAATGCCAGGGTAGATATACCAATTGCGTACCCAGGCTGGTGGAAACGCGTAGCCGCAGTTACCGCCCACCTCGAACAAACTCCCCAAAATCAAAATAAAGTGGCCACTGAATCAATCCAAAGTCATAGTATAATATCGAAGAGGAGTGTCCGATCAGAGGTATGACCTCATTGGCCTGGGAATAGCTCCTGTTTTAGCCACCTTATGCCAACTCACGGGAGTCGGGTCCACGTATTTACCTTACAGGAAACGTCGCCACCACCTACTTCATTCTGGAATCTCCACCGCGTACACGGTTAGTCAAAGTGGTTTTCGGTATCGACAGAGAGTATGTCAGATATCCGATCCCGGTCTCTTTGCCAACCCATCGTTATTATAACACCGCGGTCATTTAAAAATAGGTTATACTTTAAAAATCAGAATAAACATTCCATTTCATAACCATGAATACGATATCATTTCAAAACCCAAAACCATATTTTATCACTTATCCCAAATATAATTCTTTTCCAAAATCAAAATGCTTTAACTTCATAACGTCTGAAAATCAAATATTTTCAAAGCATAGTATTTTGAAAATCATAATTTAAAACCATAACTTCTAAAACTTGAATGGTTTGGACATTCAACGGTATATGAATTAAATGGTTTAACTTAAATGTTACTTTGTAAAGAAAATAGTTCTCATGGCTTTACAAATACATTTCTTTATTAAAGTCTAAACCAAAATTTATATTATCTCTCTCAAGTTCCAAAACCACTTCAATTTATTTATATATACGTATATCCATTTTGAGTATCAATATTTCAAACTAAAGTTGGATTTTATTCTTTCAACTAATCAATTGTTCTATTAATTAGTCTTGAATATTCATATAAAATCCATAAATAATAAGACTTCAATTTCTAGTAATAAAATATATATATTTTTCCCAATTCAAATTATACTAGAATATTCATTTTAATTTATTTTGGGAAAAATCCAATTATAAATATCATATCTTAGAATTTCCAAACTTAACATTTAAACATATGATATAAATTATTAAACTCCATTTTCTTAATTTTCTTCCATTTTTAATAAAGATTTTTATACACCTTTTAATTTCAAAATTTTCAACTTCATATGTATATATATATGGAAGAAAAATATTTATACAATATAAAATTTAAGATTATTATAAACCGTATTCCATCCAAACCATAGAAATCACATGAAAATAGTTATATATAGACCGCGGTGCCTGTATATAATTTTCTATCCTATGGTCAAGTGATACGGATATTTATCATTTCAATCCGCAATTTAAAAGATATAAAATTTTGCGGTTGTATATCATTTCAAACCACAATCCCGAATGAAAGGAAATATGCATGATAATTTGCAATTTAATGATATACAATAAAACATCCATCAACATCACCCATCATCCAATCACAATCATCAAGCAATATCAATCAATAACAATTTATATTTGATAATATATAACAGGTAATAACTGGCAATTTTATTCAGATTAAATTTAACAACTATTAATCTAACAGTTTATATTCAGTAATAATCTATATAACTGTTAACTAGCAGTTTATAGGCAAACAAATAAATTCTAACTATCAATTAATACGCAATAAATAAATTAAATTAACAGTTAAATTTAATAAATGCAATTCAACAAATATGAGTGAAATAAACATGCCAAATACTCATAAATAAATTTCTATTCATTTCTAAAATTAACTTAACAAACATAAAAGCTTCTAGTAGTTGTGAGTGGGTTAAAACACTCACCTTTGGAATTTAAATTGAATTCAAATTCAATTTAAACCCAAAAATTTGACCGTCTCAGAATTCATCCAAACCAGCGTCATCAGGTCCGGAATTTAATTACGATCCTGATAAAAAAAATATCACGTGAATCGGAGATCGTATACGAGAGTTATGTCGAAATTTGCACTTGAATTTAAATTTTAAAATAGCAAAGAATGGTACACATTTACATACTTGCCACATCATCAAGGAATCACGCATTACTGTTCCTCTCCCTCTCTCACGCGATTTGCCTGCTCCAAACCGTGCATACGAACCCAAACAGAGCCCTATTCGACCAACTTTGACCGAGCCTTACACCCTACTCCGACCTCCGTTGAACCCAGCGCCACCTCCATCGAGTTCGCCTTGAAGAGCCGTACCCCCCTACACCAGCGCAATTCGCCCATGTGGCCTCCAGAGCCGGCCGCCGCCACCTTATCCAAACCCTAATTTGCGATTTCACGAAGATCTGACCGTTGATTCGACAAGCTAACCACCTAGATGCGATCCCCTCGGCCTCCTCTTCAAGACCCAGTAACGGTTTCCCGATCCGACTACTTTTTGAAACGACGTGATGAACGGCCGTAGATAATTCATCGATTTCTGGATAGATCATAACTTAAATTGAGAAACAAATTGCAGATCTGAGTTGCGCTCTTCGAGAGCTTCATTATATATTTTTCTAGAATTTTTCTGGAGGGTTTGAATTTTTATTAGAATTTTTGAATTGATTGGATCTAAGGTTTGCACCCATTGAAGAAGAAGAGGAGCTTGAAGAAAGTATACGCGCAGATGAAAAGAAATTAGGTGGAGGCTAGGGCTTGTAGCTAGGTTTATATAGAGGGGTTAGAGATAGAGTAGATAGACCGTAGAATGAACGTACGGAACAAACTATGGCCCCAAAAACACGCTATACCTCCGGAACCGAAATTGTTAAATCTATATATCCAAATAGGTAATTTAAAATATTCTGAACGCGATGGAAAAAGTTTCACGTCCAAATTTGATCGTATGAAGAAGTTATTCTGAAAACAAAATTTCCAAATTGATTTCAAATTGATTTTAATTAAATTGATTTCAAGGCGTTTCGCGTCCGTACGTTCAAACGACAGGTCCGATCGATACGAAATTGAAACCCTATAATGATTCACCGATACGGATACGATGAAACTAGTTTCATCGAAATCCAAGTCCGTGGCCAAAATGGCTATTTTAAATAAAATAGGAATTAGTAAATAAATCCAAAATTTCCATATTCAAATTTTAGAATTGAAAAGTTTTATCGCTTAATAATTCTTAGTCATATATCCAAATTTAAACAAATCTATGTGTTTTCTTAAATGCTGATTCAAATTTCAATTTCAGCGTAAAATTTCAATTTCATTGAATTCAACATTATAAATTCGATTAAATCTATTAAATTCACTTCCTTCTATTATTCAAACTTATTGATGTCAATTTAATGAAATTAACATTGGCTCAATATCTATACATTAAAAATCTCAATTCTAAACTTAGATCTCAACTTATAAAAAATTAAATAATAAATTCCATCTAAATCTATATCTTCCTACTATCTAAATATTTAAAAATTACTTACCACCTTTTATTTTAAATTTCTAAACTAGTAGATTTGTGTCATATCTAGCCCTTTGGATATTTTAAATTAACTAAAAGCAAATTTACATATAAATTCCATTGTCAATTATTTTAGTAAATAAATCTTCAAAGGTTACTGCAATTAATCCCATAAATTGCAATAAATCCTAATAAATTTGACTTTATTGGATTTCAACTCAAACATAAATCAATTATTCCCCAACTACATAGTTAACGTTTCTTTTATATATCACTACAGTAATATTTCCCAATGTTCATCTTTTGTTTGCATAAATTACTGTATTCAATTTAAATTGAAATTTTGTTAACCTTTACTCCTAAATAAAACTTAAAACCTCAATTAATTCATTCCATTTTGGTTTCATTCTTTATATCACCTTAATCATCATATTATAAATGGAAATTTTCTAGGTTACAATCTTATTGGATTCACATTCTTTACTTACCCATATATAATCCACACTAACTGCAATAATTTAGTGCATTAATTGAAATTGATCAAAATAAAACTTAACAAACTAATAGAATAAATAACTTACAAAATTTATTGTCATAAATCTATTTTATAAGTCTACACCTAATTATTACCTTACAATACGTTTTACGTTACCATAACTTATATTCACTCTTCCGTTGCTATATTAATAACTACTAAAGTAACGTTTTCCTTAATTAAAACTTTCTCCACAAATGAATGAACTTTATATTCACTACATATTACCGAATTGCATTTACTTATGATCTTATCCAAACATTCATTTATACTTTATTTCCATCAATTAGTTAATATTTACATCCATTTATTAACAATTTACTCCCATTATACAATTGCAATCTATTATAGTTATTATTACATTAATATTATTTCAAATTTTATTCTTTTAGTATTAATTAAACAATCGTATTAAATTAAGAGATTATAATGATTTTCACTCCATTAAAACCCAACAGTCGTTTCAATCACCTTTGTATTGCATTATATTGGTTATCCATCACTGCCTTTTATTTTACTACCTAAATTCACATATAGTTACAATTTTACCAACATATAAACCCATAGGAAATTTAAATTCTTGTCATAAATTCTTAAATCTATACTTTATTCAAGTGTAACAAATTACACTATTCCTTTATTGATATTTCACCTAACTTTTCAACAATTAAGTTAAATAACCGTTTCTACAATTCATTATTAATTATAAATTTAAATCTCCTATATTTATCCAACTTACCCAAGAGTATAAATCTTACATTATCTCAATCATTAGATTTCTATTAAATTTAACAATAATAAAAATTTTAATTACTGTTGCTATAAATTTTCATTTAGCGTTCATCTAGTATTAATTCATCTCTTTTATATACATATTTCCCTTTTCTACAAGATTTAAATTTCAAAATCCTTTTTAATTAAAAAATTAATTATCGAAATTTACGGGTCGTTACACTTAAGAAATGCATTATTAACATCAAGTTGTTGAATGACCCAATTCTTATGCAAAGCAATTGTTTGTATTATCCTAATTGATGTGGGTTTCACAACTGGAGAGAAAGTTTCGTTGAAACCAAACCCATTCTGTTGTGAATACCCTTTTGCCACTAATCTTGCTTTGTGCCTAAGAATTGAGCCATCGGGATTTTTCTTTAACTTATATGTCCATTTGCATCCTATTATATTTTTATTTTTTGGTAATTGAACAAGATCCCAAGTATTGTTTTTGATTAGTGCATCATATTCTTCAACCATTGCACTTTTCCAATTGTTATCAGTAATAGCTTGCTGATAAGTGGTTGGTTCACTTGTATCAAGTTCTGCACAATATATTTTTGGTTTAAAATACCACTCTTTGCCCTTGTTATCATATGATGACCAGTGTTTGCAGGAGCAGGATTTCTATCTGCACTGGTGATCTCTTGTTGAGTATTGATTGATTGTTGTTCATTCAATACTGGGCATGAATCATCTGAGTGATTTTGGTCAGAACCAGTATTGTCAGTCTTTGATGATTCTCCAGCTTGCTCATGACCTGGCTCTCTGTTGTGCATAGTGTGTTGTGAGCAGGGGTTCATTTCTTCACCACCACTTTCACTTTGCATTGGTATGAGTATCTCAGGTGAGAATGGTATTGGAGGTATGGAATACTATGCATTGTATATTTTTTGAGTTGTCTTAATACCTGCATTGCTAAAGGGAAATTCACTCTCATTGAATACAACATGTCTAGATATATATACTCTACCATTGCTATCAAGACATTTATAGCCTTTTTGATTTGTGGGATAGCCTATAAATGTGCATGATTTTGATCTATAATCTAATTTATGTGAGTTATATGGTCTTAGGCAGGGAAAACATTGACACCCAAACACTTTCAGACTTTTGTAGTCTGGTTTAACTTTAGTTAGCATCTCCAAAGGACTCTTATATTTGAGAGTCTTCGTAGGTAGTCTATTAATCAGATAGACAGCTGTAGAGAAGGCATCTGGCCAAAATTTAAGTGGCATGGATGCTTGTGCTAGTAAAGTTAAGCCTGTTTCAACAATGTGTCGATGTTTTCTTTCTATAAGACCATTTTGCTCTGATGTGTAAGGACATGTCACTCTGCGTGTAATTCCTTTGTTTGCAAGAAATTTCTTCAGTGGTACAAATTCCTTACCTCCATCTGTTTGAAAGATTTTAACTTGATTACCAGTCTGTCTTTCAGCATTTTTCACAAATTGCATCACTGCATTGTTAGTCTCTGATTTTGATTTCAAAAAATAAATCCATACAAATCTAGAATAAGCATCAATGAATGAAATGTAATACTTGGACCCATAATCAGTACAAATTGGGGAAGGTCCCCACAGATCTGCTGCAACTAATTCAAGAGCATTATTGTATACAGTCTCAGAGTTTGGAAATGCAAGTTTATGATTTTTGCCTAATTGACAATATGTACATACATAAGAGATAGGAATTTTCTCACCAAGAATGCCAACACACTTATTCAAAACATGTTTTACAATATCTACACTGGGATGTTCAAGTTTACAGTGCCACATATTGAATTTTTCTGTATGCTTTTCAGTATTACTTGTTTCAATGACATTACACCATTTACTATCATACTCAGATTTTCTTGAGCTTGCAACCTCAAACTTGTATAACCCCTTATGTTGTTTACCCTGCAAAAGAATCTCATCAGTCAGATTATCTTTTACCAAATAATATGTTGAGTGAAATTCAAAGTATACATTATTATCTTTGGCAAATTAAGAAACACTCACTAAATTTTTCTTAATTAGTGGTACCCTCAATAAGTTTCTGAGATAAAGTTGTCTAGTACCACTGAAACTTGCATTTCCAATATGAGATATGTGTGTGGTTTTCCCATTACCCATATACAGTAATTGTTTACCTTTGTATTCTCTGTTGCCAAGATTCAGTTGACTCAAGTTATTAGTCACATGATTAGTTGCACCAGAATCTGGGTACCAGCTATCATCATGTATATCCTCTACTCTTGCAGTGCTGGTATCTGCATTCTCTGATTTTGGTTCTTGATGCATGTTCACCATGTTTGCACTTGGATTTTGTGATCTTGAATTGTTGTTATTTTGTTGTGCTGGTGTAAAGTTTGTGTCAAATCTAAAGTAACACTTGCTTGCAACATGGCCAAATCTTTCACATATTTGACATCTGGGCTTGTTATTGTTGTGACTCCAACTACCACCTCTTGTTTTGCCTCTGTTGGGATGACTGCCTCTATAATAATTTGACTGATTCCTGTTACTTTGGCCTTTTTCTTGATTTCTGTTCTTGCTAACAGAGACTTGATTAATGTTGTACTCCAAGTTTATTGATTTCTTTTGCTCTAGTCTCCCTTCATGAGAAAGAAGCATTGACTGAACACTAGTAAGTGATGGTAATTTTTCATTAGAAGAAATTATGGCTACCACTGCTTCATATTCTTCATCTAAGCCACTTAGTATACATAGTATTTGTTCAGTGTCTGCCACTTTGTGACCTGCACAAGCTAATTGATCACGTATTATCTTGGCCTTTGAAAGATAATCTCTCATACGGTCATTGTCTTTTCTTAAGTTTTGCAACTGTCTTTTGTATTGCATTATTCTTGCTGCAGATTGAGAACTAAATACTTGCTCAATTGTATACCAGATTTCATGTGCAGTTTTGCACCCAATTAATTGTGGCATGAGATTTGCACCTACAGATGACAGTAGCCAAGAACTAATTAGACTGTCTTGTCTTTCATGTGAAATGTAGTCTTTATTGCTGATAAGTCTTCCTTCATTATCTGCAGAAAATTCTGGTGGGGTAATTATGGTGCCATAAACATATTCCTGCAAACCATACCCCCTTATAGCCGTTTCAATCTGAAATTTCCATAGTAGATAATTGGATTCATTCAACTGGATGGTGATGATCTGACTCTGTGGCTTGATGATAGATTTGATCAAATCTTGAGTATCATTTGGCTGTTCTTGAGCAGTTCTTGAAACTGAACTGGAGGGTGTTGCAGCGTTGCTATTCTCTTCGGCCATTTTGATGGGTCAAGAAGAGAAAAACAGAAACAAGAAGAGAAAACAGAAACTGGGTTGCAACTTGAATTGGACAAGCAATGAAAAAGTCTCTGAAAGCAGATCGAAAAAGAGATGCAACCGGAATTTGGGCAAATGATGAAGAAAACTCTGATGCCAATTCTCTGGTATGGCACAGTTGGTAAGGTAGTAAGTTTCTTGATGCCTCTGATGGATCAAGTGCAGCCGTGGGGGTGATCTATGATGAGACTTCTCTGAGATCCTCCTTCTTGGCAAGGCACAAGATTCAATTGATGATCTGATGCTCTCAAATGATGGTCTGATAACTGATGAGAGCAATCTGCTGTTATGCAGTTTATTTTGCTCTGATACCAAGTTGAAGAAATTAAGAAAATGTAATATTTGATTTTATTACTCAAGTGAGAGATTATGTTCTTCAATTATAGAGGACGTTGTAGTACATTGTATTTATAAAAGAAAAACTGGGCTGCGGGTTGGCCCAACAACACAATATAACCCGCATAGCAATAATGTTATATGAGACTGAAGTACTCTATCCTCGGTATGATATTTCGCTTATTTTTTACCGGTTGAGTGGCTTATGAATTCTGGTCGAGACGTGGGGCACCACGGTGTCGATAGAGGTTTCTAAACACTTAAACTAGGAAAATCAACATAGTATTATTTTAAATGAATAAATGGAATAATTTTACCTAAATTATATTTTGTGTATAAAGTATGTGTTTATTAGTAGGAGTTGAAAATATTTAATTGTTACCATATATGAATTCATTAGTCTTGCTTATCCATTTTTAGCATTGACTATTTTCTAATTTATTAGTAGTTTTCCATTTATGTATAGGTTAGGTAGATAGAGTTATGGGAACATTGAATCGAACTGGTGTAAGTTTCACAATTTGAATATAAGGCGTTCGATGATAATGTTAGGTTATAAATTGGATTTTAATAAAAGATGTTTATTAAAGAAATATTTTGGATGATTTCGTAAAAGCTGTTTTTATAAATCAAAATTATAAAAAATATTTTGGACCTAAGATGAATTTTTAGTAAATTCAAATCCTGGTGGCTTTGATAAAGTTTTCAAACTATTCTTGGAAAGGTAGTAATAATTTTACTTTAAAATACTTTAAGGTATAAATATTTTGAAAAAAGAATTTGAGAGTAAAATTTTGCTTTGGATAGTTCGAGGAATGAGTCTCGATCTGTTTTGTGGTGATCAGAATAATCTTCAAAGTGATAATAAAATGATTTCTTAGGCGAATATGGTAGTGCACTTAGTAAACTATTCTCTTTGTCATTGTACTATTGAAACAAGTTCGAATCCGAATGAATCCAAAGAATGTGGAGGATAAATATTTTGTCAAAATCAATTTATTTGGAAATATGTATAATATTGTTTCAAAAAGAAGAAATACTTTTATAACTAACTAATTTGAGTGACTCGAAAATGACTAAAATTGGAAAGTAGTTGTGTTCGGAGGGTAAAGACTTCTCTTGAGTATCACCCTTCTTGGTAAAAATGACTTATGATACTATTCGGTAGTGCCCAGTTCCTTGATATCATTTTGGTATTACTTGGACTATTTGTATATTTTCTAAGGATTAAATATTATCATTTCAAAATAATTTTGAACTAAAATCTGGGTATTTGGCTCCTAAGTTTTCAAATATTTTGATTAGAATGGGTGAATAAATGAAGTTTTGTAATTGAATTAATTTAACAAAAAGGTTTGATAAACTTGGTTTTATTAAAACTTGTCTTTTGGTTTTAACATCTAGAAGTGAAAAATTATTTGATGTTATTGGGCCGACGAATAAACGCCTCTACCTTAGAGATGTTAAAAAAGTAGACTCTATGATGAAGTTTGGATACCGACATCCTACTCTTCTTAGCTACTTACCAAACTAATTCGGTAAAGAATTTAGATTGGTTGACTAAATTATAAGACCAAAGCTATTTTAGGCCTACATTTGAATAGAATAGAGGAATAACGTTCAAAATTAGAAGATTTGGTATATATTCTTAGGATGTAGGAGAGTACTATACAAAGTTAATAACTTAAAATGATATTATGAAAAGGTTTCACAAATAAGTCGTATCATTAAAAAATGTTTGAACCTAAGTTGGAATTGTTATGTAACGTTTTCATAAATATTATGGGAGAGCAGAAAGTAGTTGGGTAGTAAGAACCAATAAGATAAGTACGTATTCTGTACATAGATCAAATTTTCTTTTCACATAGTTCTCAATCTAGGATTTGATTACATGACTTGAGGTGTTTCACACCATTCCAAATAAGGATCTTGGTAACCAAATTTATGGTAAACACGCTAAAACTATTCCGGCTAGTGGAATTTATCCAGTTTGAACGGAGGACTTGATGGTCTCAAGAGTTGCTTGTATATGTCTTTCGAATCAGACCTTTCGACGTCATCGAAAGGTTAGGTACTTGGGCTAAGTGACCTTCCAGCTTTATTGAACTTGTTTGAAGTCCTCCACAAAGGCTTTTATTTTGGATAGATTATGTTTTCCTGAATTGAGTTCTCGAGAGGTAGGGTTCAATCTTATTGATAGGTTACGGAGACAACCTTCCTTGAATTAGGAAAGAAAATTAAATAATCTGGTGAGTAGGTTTTAGCTTCCAACCTTGACGAAAGGTTTGATCACTTATATTGAGTAAATTCCAACCTTGTCGGGAGATTAAAACAGTTGAGTCAACAATTTTGGAAGGTTTAAGTGAATTTTGATCCAAATAGGTTATCGACCTTTTCGAAAGGTTTAGGCTGAAGGGTTTAAGACTTCGAAAGGTTGTAGTTATTGATTGTTTAGGAATGTTGTCGACCTTGTCGACATGAACCTTCTGATGAGGTTGAACCTGCAAATATGAGTTAACCCAACAAAGATTTATGCAAACAGTAAAGTAATTAACAAAGCTAAGCACTTCCCTTTATATTCAAGAAAAAGCTTCACTTTATTAAATTTCCCCAAATCGCACTCAATTAGGGTTATAGTACCGCGATTAAGAAGTTATAAAACTAGAATGAGAGAAATCTGATCCCCCAAAAAATGGACCCCTCGGGTCTTATTTATAGGTGTAGGTTGGGACATTTCGCAGGGGTTATGGCAAACGTATAGGAGGGTAGGTTTCGCTTGCGATCTTCCAGCCTTGTGCGAAAGGGAGGCCTTTCCGCTTTGTCCGAAGGTTTACTTATAGCTCTCTGAACATGTCTGGATGCCCTTTTATCCATTGGAAGGTGAGAATGTAGCTCTGTAGCTTTGATCTAATGATGGAAGGGCAGCTGATTTGATGCAGAAGGAAACCTTTCGACTCCATCGAAAGGTCTTTTTTGAAGGTGAGTGGCGCTTTGAAGTGATTGGTTGACGTTGTCCTGTGTCGGTTGATCTGCGGAAACATCCTTTTGATCCCATCGAAAGGCTCTTTTGAATAACGCGCCAAGTTTTCTTTGTGGAAGGTAATGTTTGTACATGATGTTGTTGACTCTTGCAGATGGTCTTCAATGTGGAACTATCACTTGCGGAAGGTTCTTTCGTGGATGTGATACTTGCAGAATGTCTTCCGTCAGCAGCGAGTTTTCTTCTGGGGAATCCTCTCATGTGGAAACAAATGTGAAAGTCTTTATCAAATGCGGAAGCCTCTTGTGGGCAGAACCATCTCAAACGGAACCTTCTTTGCGGGTGCCTTCTTGACTTTTCCAGAAGCATCCCTTCGGCTCTTGCGGAAGGTCTTCTTACGGCCTCTACTCCATCGAAACCTAGTTTCGGTGGTGGATTTTTGGTGTTAACATGAACCTTTCAACTTAGTCGAAAGGTTTGTTTCTCTTTATTACTTCATAAACTTTTCGACTCTGTCTAAGGATTTGCCTTCTTTATATTGTTGTGAACCCTTTGACCTTGTCGGAAGGTTTCTCTTCAAGAGCCGTGCTTTCCTTCGACGTTGTCAAAAGGTTGTCTTTCACTCTTTATTCGCTTGTGAGTGCTGCTTTCTTCATAAAGCTTTCGTCATTATCGAAAGGTAACCTGGACGTGCTTCAATTGGTTTGAAAGGCTTGTTATGCTTTCGAAAAGGTCACTAAGTAGTTGCTCATACATGCTTTGACTTCTTCATCCTCTTCGAAAGGTTTGAACTCCTTTGAAAGGTGTGATGCTAATGAATCCTGGTGACTACATCCCTTTGGCCCCTCAGAATGGTTTAGGCTATGTTCCTTTTTCTTTGTTTTTGTTGAAAGACCTTTCGACTTAGTCGAAAGGTGGATTTTTGAAGTATCATCCTGCCTGTGGACTTTGAAAGATGGCCAAGGACTTCGCCGAAAACTCCTTGTTGGAAGATATGATTAACCAGAACAATTAATGCTTTCTGATCTTTCTCCATGTTCTTGTGATCCTTCTTTCATACCTTCATTCCTATGAATATTTTATGGTTAGCATTTAGCCCCTCTTGCATGAAAGAAGATTTTGTTCTTTACGACAAAACTCCAATGGACTCCCTTTTTACTTCCTGTAAAATAGATAATAATTCCTATTAAGGTTGTAACTTTTTTATGAGACCTTAATGAGCAATCTCAAATTTATTGAGCCAATATTTAAGATGCCATTAAGGTAATATTTTTTAGATAAGTTGCTTTGTAATGACCATAATTAAACTTCTTTAGGATTGTGGAATAATATCACCTGATTTGCAGATATCAGTTCAAGTAAATGAATCTTTGGAGAAAGCTTGCTACATACTCTTGATATTTCTTCCTCGAGTTACATTGTTTCAACTCATGGAAATTAATTTCATGTTGATGGGAATTTTTCCCCATTCCTCTAAATTTCCTTTATTTTTAAGCTTAAACCATCAATTATTAATTCTCATTTAGTGAAAGAGTAGTAAGTAGTTTTATAGTGATTCCATTTGGTTTCATGAAGATCTCGTATTGAAACCAAAATGGAAAATTTCACAAATCACCACAAAATTCAATAGCAGAATATAGAATTTATAAAGTTAGAAATTTAGTATGTATCTCATAAAGAAATCGGAGGTGTGAAATTCATAAATTGTCATCAAAATCCAAAGGAAAAAGTGAGTTTCAACAAATCAGAAAACAGGCAGAAAACCATCTAAATTCTGCCATGGAAGGACAGAGAACCAAATTCATGAATTATTACGAAGAACGGCAAGGAAATTAGACATTCGTTGTATCAAAAGTCTGATAAGAAATTATCCTAAATCCATCGAGAATGCAAAATTAACAAGTCATCATAAAGATTCACCAGGAAATTTCGAAATTCATTAAATTAGAAATCTTGGAAAGGATTATCAAACACCCAATAAGGAAATCAAAAATTCATAAATCATCATGAAAATCATCAAGTAATTTCAGAGTTCATCAATTTATAACCCCAACAAAAATCATCCTAAAAATTCCAATAGGAAAATTAGAAACATGTAATTTATCAATCACACAAAAATCAGTAAGGAAGCTTAAATTCCATTAAATCAGGGAATTAGAAATCCAAGAATCAAAAATGTGATTTGAAACACATCCATTCTTATTCAAAATCAAAATATCAATGAAAAAGTCATAAATTATCATGGAAAATCAATAAAGGGAATGAAGAAATCATGAACTTATGAAATAAATGATCAATAGGAAATCATCATGAAAATTCAATGGGAAATTGTAACACATGAAATTCATGAATCATCATAGAAATCAGTGGAGAAAACCAATAATTCTACAAGAAATCGTCATTGGGATTTAATAAAGAAATCATGAACACAAAATTAGCAAATCATCACATAAATTATCGTAAGAACTCCACAAATGCGTTAAGAATTTAGGAACTCAATAAACAAACAAATGATGGGAAATCATCATGAAAATCCATGTATGTAAAATTCATAAACTATTTTGAAAGTGAATGAATAAATTGAGAAACTTTGAAACTTGGAATCCAATTATGAATCCTGCATAGAAATTTTCCAATGAAATCGATAAATCATCATGAAGTCAATGTAGGAGTTTAAGATTGATCAAATCCAAAAATAAAATTTTAGGCAAAGAAATCAAAAGTCCATAAAACTAAGAATTTAATCAAAAATTTTACCAGGATCTCATCTGACAAATAGATTGCTAGAAATCAATCCAATATTAAAATTTGAGACTTATCTGGTCATAGTAAATTCAGTAAATTCAAGTAATTAACTCTTAGACCTATGGGTTAGTAAAGTTTTTGATATATTGGAGTATCGACTCCTCAAATACTGGTAGGGTTTCTTTGTTCTAAGGGATTACTCGGTTTCTATTGATTCTGCAGTGTTTACTTATCTTATCCCTTGTGTGTAATTTCTTTTACCATTTGAAATACTTTGTTGTCCATTCCGTTCTTTTGGCTTTCATATATACTTTTGTCCTTAATTCCATGCCGGGGATTTCTATTATCCCTTTTCTTTTCCCCTGACATCTATGGGGATGTAGATTTCTAAGTCCTTTTTCATGGTAAATGTTTCTCGAGCAGTAGATGTTCTAGAATTCACTAATTCATACCTTATTTCGTTTGGACATAATTCTAGATTTTCTAACTTTTTTCGGTTGTAGTGTTGGACGTCTTTGTCCTGTTCTCTCTTATGTATCCTTCTTTAGGATTTTAATTTTGTCCTCGTTGATGGATAGACTTCTTTCTCTAACCCTTTATCCTTTTGGGTTTTAACCCTTGGTCTTGAGTTGTGGACACCTTGGTCCTCATTCTTCTGCTTGGAGCCCCTATTGGGCTTGAACATCCCAGTTCATTCTTTAATGAGCCACTCTTTGGGCTTGGACATATGAGCCCCTCTTTGGGCTTGGACATCTTAGTCCATTTTTTGATGAGCCACTCTTTGCGTATCCCTTATCTTAAAGGGATATATACATAGCCGACCTTCCTTTAGAAGGACGTTGATGGGTGCTACCCTGACACATCCCCTAAGAGGTGGTTTTGGACGTTAGGGTTTTTATCTCTCCCTCTAGAAGATGCTATGTAATAACATCCTAGGCTTATGTCCCTCCCTTTAAGAGGTGCCATGGAATAGCATCGTAGGCTTATGTCCCTTCCTCTAGGAGGTCCTACGAAATAACATCGTAGGCTTGAATATATATGTACGAAAATAATTTTTGGCCAATTAAAATGGAGTCTCCTTTAAGAGAAAGATTTTGATAATTACCCATAATTAGTACATTGAGGGCTTATCTTTTGAAAAATAGTTTAGACTCATGAGTCCGTTTAAATAAAAGAATTTTCCCTTAATATGGTCTTTTGCAATAACCTTCTTGCTGTTCTCACAGTAGAGACAAAAATCTCAAATTGGAGACTAGGAGGTCAAGATTCATGAACCAGCAACCTTTTAGTCGAGAATAGGGTTCTCTAGTTTGAGTTTCAATAAATTTTTATATTTTCAAAATCTTTCTTGAAAAAGTATGAATGGGCTTAGCTCCGCCCAGGATTTTAGTAAACTTTGAAACATTGAAATTGCATTGTTTGAAGTCTTTTTGTGGGCATTTATTAATGCTATATAATATCTCAAATTAGTCACATAAATCTGATTTTGGGATGTATACGTATTTGTCTCCCCCGGGCCACAGGGTGATTAAAAATATTTTTCTTAAAAGGATATAATTTGAAAAATTCCCTTTTGAAATCATTTGCTAAAAATAGATTTGATATATATGGATTTTCTCCTAAATTGGAATTGAGTTTAGCAGCGATTCAACATTTCTTATTGGAAAGCCATGGTGTTGTATTGACTGAATTGTCGACAATTATCTCGCGTCAGGCATCCGTGTTGTCCTCTTTAAGCATTCTGGAGTTTGTCGAGCTCTCAAGGTTCGTTGAGTGCTATTATTTGATTTATTTAATCTGTAATAGCACTCAAATTTTAATCAGTACATGATCAATACAAATTCAAGTATAAATGGAAATAGAAATTTATTTAAAAAGATATGAAAAGAGAAAGAGGAAGTTCATAGTTGAGTTAATGTAATGAGTCCCCATGACTCGATAGAGATTTGCATTTATAATTTTCTAAGTTGTTTTCCTCTCAGCTAGAACAAGATGTCCTTTAGGTTCTATTTATGAATTCTTGCAAGAACCCTGCCCTGATCATGCCTTGTATTTTCTCTGATAGAACACGGCATTCATCGGTTTCATGCCATTTGCTTTATGGTATTCGCAATAACTTCCTCCTTTATTTGGTTTTGGGGAACTCCATACTTTTTGAGGTGTAAAAAATTCTCATTCCTTTTCATCTTAGTGTATATATAGGAGAGGGGTGCTCGGGACAACACAATTTATTTTAGAACTCTTTCTACGACCCTTCGGGTTTCCACTTTCCTTTGGCCTCTTGTCAAAGAGCTTGAGATTGGATTTCTCTTCCTTAGATTCTTGGTGGAATTCTTTCTTAGCGTGGTGCATCTCATCCAAATGAATAAACTTCTCATCCCAAAGAAAGAAATATTATACATCATTGCACCCATTGATATAAAGGTCTTTAAAAAATTGAGTTTGTTCAATTAATCCTGATCGCAGTGCCATAAGATTTTCTCTATCAACTGTACTTTCTGCTCTTAATGATTCTGTGCTGAATCTACTCTAATATTCGCCAAGTAGCTTCCCTGCTTTCTGTCTGATGGTTGATAGCAAGCTAAAGTCTATAGTTGTATCTCTGAATATAGAAAATTGAGCCACGAAGTCGCAAGTAAATTGTTCCCAAGAATAGATGGTTTCCATTCGGCAACTCCTATACCATTTAATAGCTGCTCCTTGGAAAGTAATGGGAAAAGGTTTACAGCGAACTGCCTCTGGAACGTTGTACAAGTTCATCCAATTTTCAAAGACGACAAGATGGTCATCTGGATTAGTTGTTCCATCGTATTTTAGTGAAGGAATTTGGATGTGTGGAGGTAGATTTTTCGCCATTATTTCTTCGAAAAAGAGAGCCTTTTGCAGGATAGCATATTCTTCAAGATCATAAACTTCATTTTCTCTAAGTGAATTTACAATTATGTGGTGTGGATTGTCATCTTGGTTGGTGTCAACTCTGTGACTACTCCCATCTTCCTGTTGGATAAAGCTATTCGATTGTTCAAATGATTTACTTACTTGGCAATTTCGGTTTAACCCTTGGCCTTCTATCTCAGTTTGAGGTTCCACTTTATCCTTCCTTTCCATAATCTTTATTGATTCCCAAGTTGGAGCTCTTTCTGAACATTCCTTTATTACCATCATTTGTGGCCATGGATTTTGAACCTTGATCACATTGCTTTCCAATTTTGTTAGGGTTGTAGGTTGCCCTACTTTTATTTTGCTTATGTTAGGGTTTGAGACCATGTGACCTTTAAAGGTTGACTGTGTGTAGCCTCTTCGTTTGGATTGTTGCTACTACTTTTAGCTATTTCCATACTCCTCTTTTAATCAAGGCTCTTTATATAATTGATCGGGGATGAAAGTTATCGGATATTAGAGATTCGAGCCCTACTTCTAGCGCCAAAATGTTAACCAAATTTATGGTCAACACCCTAAAACTTTTCCAACTAGTGGAGTTAATCTAGTTTGAACGATGGACTTGATGGCCTTAAGAGTTGCTTGTATGATTTGCTAGTATATGTCTTTCCAAGCCAACCTTTCGACGTCATCGAAAGGTTAGGTACTTGGGATAAGTGACCTTCCGGCTTTGTTGAACTTGTCTAAAGTCTTCCACAAAGGCTTTTCTTTTGATAGATTAGGTTTTCCTGAATTGAGTCCTCGAGAGGTAGGGTTCAATCTTATCGATAGGTTAGGGAGACAACCTTCCTTGAATTACGGCTAGAAATTTACTACTTTGGTAAGTATGTTGTAGCTTCTGACCTTGATAAATGGTTTGATCACTTATATTGAGTAGATTCCAAACTTATGGGGAGAATAAAACCATTGAGTCAATAGTTTCGGAAGGTTTCAGTGAATGGTAATCCAAATAGGATGTCGACCTTATCGAAAGGTTTAGGTTGAAGGGTGTAAGACTTCGAAAGGTTGCAATTACAGATTGTTCAGGAATATTGTCGACCTTGTCAACATGAACCCACTACAACAAAAAAGAGGTTTGGAAGCATTTGGAAACAGCTGCCATAATCATTCGCAGCATTTCGAAGTACGATGCTTAATGTCGTGCTATAGTAGAGTCAGGAAATGTCGTAGGGTTTTATAAATGTTACTAAAAAATGGCTACCGAAGCTTTTACTAAAAGTTGCGGTAAATTTATTTTGCAGCATTTGTTAAACGATGTAAACTAATTTAGCAGCGTTTGGGGAAACGTAGTCTAACAGTATGCTTTAATAGAACTAGTAATATAAGGACGATTCTGAAACGCTGCAAAAATTATTTTTCGCGCGTTTTAGCAATGTTTTTTATTGTAGTGGTTGTGTGTTGTTATGTTTTAATAGTTGCAACGTTTTCATTTTGCTTCGGTTTGGTTTTATGCAGCGTTTTGTTACTGTTTAGTATTGTAGCTCGTTTGAAACGTTGAGATGTATCAATATTTTTGCACTTACTGCAATAGTTTCAAAACAATTACAAAAACCATAAATAATGTACTCAAAACAAACTCCTCAATTTATAAAACACTAATAGATATAATCTGATATTATAAGCAGTTATAAAGATTAAACATTATCAAAGCTACATCAATTTCGTACACAATAAACTTTAGTCATATATAACATTTAATGAACAATGTTTTAAGCACAAATGTTGGCGACGTAAAATCATACAAAAAGAGCTTGCTAAAAGAGAAAATAAATATCGTGGAAAGTCCGAGCTCCCTCCTTCAAAAGTCCAATATGCCCATAAGAAAAAAAATTAGAGATCAACGGTAGAAGAGAACAAATATGAATTTATTTAGCATCAAATATGACAATTTCAAGTTAATTTGACATGGATGCATGCAATACTTTTTGTGATATTTCACTGGCTCAAACATCAATAATTTCCGCCTCTAATTATATCCCAACAGCCAAAGTAAGCGAGAGAATTTTGTATGAGATTCTTAATCAGGCAGGTTGCCTTGTACAATGCATGTCAAGATGATGCTATAGTTAAGTGTGCATGCATACATATAACAAGTACATTCGAAAAGAAGCACATGTAATGTTATTTTTTGCTTATGTAGTTTCCTTCTTGCAAGTATCTGGGCTCAACCAATAAAATGATTTGACAAAAACAACATAGCAACACCCACAATGTTTAGTAATGCCACATCTGCCCTTAAATCCAAGCAGGATTAGAGAAAAATAGCATAAGTTAAATATATTTGCACCTAAAATTTCACCAAAATAGCTGGTTGCTTCATCTTTTAAAAATATTTGTATTTTCCATACTTGCATAAAAACGCATACAACCACTTATATCTCAGGATTAAATGTTCAGGAAAAATAAATCTTGAAAAATATAATTGATAAATATGTTCTCAGCAGATTTTTCTGTGTAATGAAATTCCACTTCAAATGTCTTATGATGAGAAAACGATGGTAATATATGAAAATAAGACAGGATTTAAAAATTACAAACCTTGCGGGTGTTCGAATCCCGTCTTCAGATTTAGCTGGGCTAGTAGTGTAGTAATCTGAGTTAGTGAAATATTTGCAAGTAAGAGGAAAATGTATTTCCCATTCTTCAAAATCTGCGAAAACTTGCCCAGTTCTTTGTTGTATTCTAAGCTGCATTATAACATATATTAAAAAAAATTAATCATGTATATGGATATATATTCCTCTAATATGCTACCTTAAGCAAAATAAAGAATGTTTACTGATCCATTTCTAATAAAAACTGCCAGTCGTTCTTCAACAGCAATTCACTAGTTTCAACTACATTAGCAACTAGACGATAATTAAGATCCCCTAGCCTTATTATTTTCCAGAAAATTAAACATGTACACAAGTCATGATCAAAGATTGTTCAACAATGTAAACATAAGACTAGATTCTGAAATCAAACATTTTAAATCCAATGATTAATCGAAATTAGACTTTTCATTTGCTACTAATGTAAAAAACCCAAGCATTTGATTCGATTAAAAAGAATGTTGACTTTAAAAACCCAAATTCAAATGTAAAATAGTGTGCAATCAGTTAAAAAAACAAGATTATCATTCAGTTCACTCCGTGTTACCAATATAACATCCAAAATCCACCTAAAGTTCTTATCCAAAGCAAAACACCTTAAATTTAGTTCGGGTACATCAAGAGACACCAGGTGCATATGGCTCTGCAAACTGTGATGGTATGAATTTTCTATGCATTCTATATTTAAAAAATAGTTGATGTAAATATTCATCACAGAGTGACTATGTACAAACTAATTGAAATATTAAACATAGCGGTAATATTATTAAATTTAACTATCTAATTTGTATGTATTATGGCTTATCTACTGATTAAATAATACATCTAATTTTATGTGTTATGACTTATCCATAGATCAAATAATACATTTTCACATAATATAGTTAAGATTACATCTAATAATTATCCTTAACATGACATATATTATTTATGAACATGAATGAAATATATTTTATCATATATCAATGTAATAAACATTCTATTATCTTCATAAGAAAATAGTTCCACGTTGAGTAACTAATTCTTATATCATGAAAAAAAAAAGTTCTAATGCTTTAACCAAATTGAAATTATTAGTCATAGACTTATAATTGTTGATGTTCTTGTTATAAACTTAGGCAATTTTTATAAAACGTAGTTAATTTATTATTATTATTATTATTATTTATAAAAATTAGTTAAACTATTATTCTTATTATTATAAATTTAGTTAATTTTTATAAAACTTAGTTAACTTGGCTAATATTTTATAATTTATTATTATTATAAACTTAGTTAATTTTTATAAAACTTAGTTAACTTATTATTATTATTTATAGGACTTTGTTAACTTTGCTGAATTATTATTATTATTATAAGTTTAGTTAATTTTTATAAATCTTGGTTTATTTTGTTAACATTTTATAAATTATTATTGTTATTGCTATTATTAACTTAGTTATTATTATTATTATTTATAAAACTTAATTGAATTAGTTAAATTATTATCATCATTGTTGTAAATTTAGTTATTTTTTTATAGAACTTAGTTAAATTGGTTAATATTTAATAATTTATTGTTATTATTATTAACATATTTAATTCATTATTATTATTATTAACAAAAATCAATTGACTTAGTTAAATTATTATTATCATTATTATAAATTTAGTTAATTTTTATAAAAATTAGTTAACTTTGTTAATATTTTATAATTTATTACTATTATTATTAACTTAGTTTATTTATTATTATTATTTATAAAAATTAATTGACTTAGTTATATTATTATTATCATTATTATAAACCTAGTTAATTTTTATAAAACTTACTTAACATAGTTAATCTTTTATAATTTATTATTATTATTAACTTAGTTAATTTTTTTTTATTAATACTTACAAAATTTAATTGACATAGTTAAATTGTTATCATCATTATTATAAATTTAGTTAATTTTTATAAAACTTAGTTAACATTGTTAATATTTTATAATTTATTATTATTATTAACTTAGTTATTATTATTATTATTATAGTTTATAAAACTTAATCGACTTAGTTAAATTATTGTTATCATTGTTACAAATTTAGTTAACTTTTATAAAACTTAGTTAATGTTATATAACTTATTATTTTTATTATTATTACCTTAGTTAATCTATTATTATTATTTATAAAACTTAATTGACTTAGTTAAATTACTATTAACATTCTTATAAATTTAGTTAATTTTTAGAAAACTTAGTTAACTTCGGTAATATCTTATAATTTATTACTATTATTCAAAATTTGACAACGCCTCATTTACGTGGTTAGTGCTTTCCCACACACCCCAATTAAATACACACACACACACATGTGATCAAAACAAAATCGAATTCATATTGTATATCAAAATATATACTCCAAGGTATCATATACACACACATTTTAAAGCATAAAAACATACCTTTTAATAGCAAATGTTAGTGAGCAATCTTCCATATGCTTTGTGCATATTCAGCTTTCCTACCTCCTAGCAGTAGGCATTGTGCATGTTCAGCTTTCCAGAAATCCCTTTACTTGCTGGACTTGTATTTTGAAATGGTTGAATGTTAATTATTTACCCTCTATTGCTGCCTTTCTCATTTTATTATTATTCTTATTTACTGGTCAATGTATTACGCTTGAGAGTTAGCATTGAGAGTCATATACTATGATGATAAATGCATATAAAAATACTTAAGTTAAAGAAATCCAATGGATATGTGAGAAATTTTCTGCTTGTCTCAGCTTCCCTTGTTGAACTAGAGGAAAATAGTCATCTGTCTTAGTATGTTTTTGACAAATATAAGCGACAATAAATACAAATATATTGAAACAAAAAAGTGCAGTTAAAGTAGTAACTTAATAGAAATCAAATACCAAATTTATATCACACGCCCACTCGCTTCACTCGCTTTAATTAAGATGAGAATGAAGAATCGGCAAATATGAATAATATTCCAATGTTCGACATTACACTTCTTAATCTATCAATTTTTCCTATTGATTTTTATCTTTCCTCTATATGACATTGTTCTTTTTAAAATTTTGAATTTTCACCCATTTCTTTAGAATTATTATAATGTGCTCAACTACTTATAATTATTTCTCCGAACTTTCTCTTTACCCTTGATTTGAAATGCCACAATGTTATTTTGATACACCTAATATAAAGTATGATATTTCCATAAATAGTTTTCTCATCAATCTATTTTTGTAATTAATTTTAAAAAGTGGTCCAAGATGATTGATAATCCTATTTGCTATCATTAACAAAAACTAGTTATCGTGTTCTAATAGGAACTGTGGCTTTAGACAGAATCTACCAGTTTTAAATCAGGGGCATTTCACTAGAAGGGCAAACAATGCAGTCCAATTAGTTTCTAGGACATATATCCACATAAATTAACTTCAAGGTCAAAGTCGGCAGAACAATTATTTTTAAGGACAAAGTCAACCGTCCAATTACTTTCAAGGACATAATTTCATAGGTTTTTAGGCCTTAGAAACTAATTATTTTTCATTTTGTTCTTAAAAGTAATTATTCCAGTTGTGTGTCCTAAAAACTAACTGCACTTGCTAAAGTGGCCCTTGTGGTTATTTCCACTTTATTAAAATTATATATCATAAAGAATCAGACATAAAACATACCTCCTAAGAGAGTGTTGCCAAAATAAAATTTAGGAAATGGACGTAAGGACATGTGATCAAGACTGTATTGTCTAATAAATATTGCAATGTTTACAGTTAAAGTTAAAATAAAAGACTAAACTTGTATACGATAGCACAATACCCTGCCACAGACACTGTTTATTTTTAGCTGAAAATGTAAAAATTGATGATGGCTATATGCATAGGTACTGTATTAAAAGATCGTGAAGATGATTTAAAGTAACAGTAAAAATTTAATTAAGTAGCAACTCAATAAACAATTGTCATCCCTCTTTAAAGTTGCATTATTGGATTCTATATAATTCTACAAGTGTTCTAGCAGACCTCTTTACATGTACAATTGTCGGTCCCTTTAACCTCCAAGTTCTTTTCTTTTTCAATCTTTCTAAATCTAGCAATTGAAACAAATGAATTCAAGAAGAAACCAATCAAGTTCTAGTTTACTTTATTTCCATAGTTCCATAATCCTTAAATAACCAAACTCATCTAAGAGTGTAATAAAAAGCGTCTAACCAAAAAAATTAGCAAAAGGATTTATAACTGCAAACTGAATTTATGAAAATAGAAATAAAAATATTACCCAAACACATTTGTAGCAGTCAATTGAAGCCCTCTCAAACTTGTTATCCTTTTACAACGACGCTTTTCACCTAGAAAAAATAATTAACCAAAATGAGTGGAGTTTGTAATGTCAGAGGACAACACTCCATGGACAAATAAAATATGTAAATTTGTATACATTTTGGAATGCATAGAAGAGAGACTAAATTTAATTGGTTATATTATGAAATTCTTTTCAAAATTAATATAATAATTATGAAAAGATGGTTATTTGTATTTACAACTGGTTACAGTAGGATATTTATCACTTGCAAAAAATGCAAGATTGTTATGCCTATGTAAAAGTTAATAAAGAACTTGTTGATATTTCTTCTTTTCAATACTCCTATATTATAATTTTAGCAGAAAAATGGAACCTTTTGGAACCAATAAAAATTGCATCCCAACTGGTATTTTAATAATGTAACATAAAGATGACATTGTTTATCAACATTATTATGTATTTTCTAGTGTTTTGATATAGTTTTCATGGAAGCTATACGACTTGCACATACATATAACAAAACTTTCATTCAGCACACAAGTGTTGTACTTGTTTGTTTGTTATTTACTCGATATATTACATATATGGTGCATGTATCATTGCCTGACTATGGATTGAAAAAAAGTAAAACAAAATGAGCTCTATAAATCTTCGAGACCAAACTTTCTTGTCACACCATCTATAAGTTAATACTTAAGAGTTTTAGGGGAATTTGATAGAAATCATAAATAATCGGTACTACGCCATGTTATAAATTTTATCACTGACAACTGAGAAATTAAATAGTTTCTAAATCTTTAGCATAGTAATAGTTTATGAAATGATGTCCCTAGTGTAAGTAATAGTAATTGAGTAGTTGGTGTTAGATGCTGTTACGGTATGGATCTATATAGATAACTATATTTATGTTATTTATTATGTTCTAAAATAGTTTATTCGGTATGGGCACTTTCTTTTCTGATGATGCGATCTTGATTAATTATTCTTTTCTGGTTACCTTGAAACAACTTGTTTATTATTTAAAAAAAAAATTCCTCTCTAATATGTGATTTACTTAGACTGATTTACACATAACAGTTGAAAAATGGTTGGTATATAGTTAATAATTTAATACAGGCGAGCTGTGTAATTTTCAAACTGAGTAAAAACTCAGGTTTCGAATTGAGCTCTGACTCTGGTTTCTACTAGGCAGTAGTGTATAACCTATTACAGTAATAGGTTGTTTTTATTTACTGTTCCAAGAAAATGACTAGTACCATGCTTATTTTATTCAAATGCGATAAATTTCTCATGTCTTTTAGTCCTTTGCAAAATGAACTATTTTTTTAATCTAATTGACAAAAAGAAAAAGAAAACTAATAATTTCAATAGTTATCCAAATAAAATTGAAATATATAAAAATCAAATGAAAAAAATCCAGGTACCTTTAATTTAATCAAGAGTTTCCCTTTCAGAAAAAATCTGTAACATGCCGCAAAAAGAAAAAAAAACATTAACATGTCATTTATGCGTACTTAATTTTAAGTTTCTTGAAAAAGAAGTCGCAGTTACTACCGTTAAAGGTATAAATAACAATTCAACACTTTATAAAGTCTTCTTAAAAGCAGATACTGTGGATGTTGCTTGGACTCTATCATAAATAGGATTAATTGTCATTTTTTGAGTATGGTTATCATAAATACTTTCTTTTATGTTAAATTCCCCACATATACAAAGATGTACAAATATTTGTTGACCTATAATTCTAAAGAAAAATATGGTTTAGCCAACTGATCATCTAAGTAATTCTTGTGTTTGGTGGTATCTAAGAAACCTATGTACTGCTTGATAACTATGGAGCATCAAAAAGAAGAATAATCCAAATTTAACCACATAGTTTGTAAAGAATTTAACTTCTATTCATAGTAACAAAATTTATTCATACATGTAAAGTTTGTCTTATTTGTTTATTAGATTTGAAACATATTCACTGTTAACTTCGATGAACATAGGGTGTAGCCTGAATTCCAAATCAAAATAGTATATATTGTGTTACCAAAATTTCATGTTAAAAAGTTTATGCTGTCACTTAATATTTTTACTAGATCTTTCCAAACCATAAATAATGTGTCTACATGCTTGCTACTAATCACACCTTGCTCCAAAAGCAAATCATATCCGTTTACCAACCTGTTATGTTAAAACCACTAGAATCCTATCTCAAACCTCCTTTGAAACCACCTGCCTAAAAATCTAAACCCACCACACGACCAATCACAATCACCACAACCTGCTACTTCAATAGCAAACTGCATCACTGTCTCAACCATCACCTTGCTGACCTTGCTGCCATCAATACACATCAACCAACGACCTGAACCTGCAACCTCCCTCCTGTTACATTCTACCAACCATTCACACAACACCTCCCGAAACATCACTTTCTTCTTCAAAATTGCTCCATCATCATCATCAACACAAGCACCATCCATTTCCTCAAACTACTGCCCATCCCCATAAAACTGAACAATCACTGCACTGCTACCCATCTCCTCAAAACAGCGACCTCGCCCAAAACCAAAAACCCAAACCTACCACAACAAAACCAAACCTGTTTCCTATACCGCAACAAAACCCATTTATACTCTAATACTAGAAAATGAGCATAAGCTTTCATAAAATCATAATGCTCCAAAATCTTGTGTGTATTTATTATGCTATACGAGTATAAATGCATGTCCAGTTGGACCTGCATTTAGTCATGGTCACTTCACCGTTTACTTTTTTATTTTTTATTTAGGATATGGAGGTTTTTCTTTATATTTGTATATTTAGTTTTTTCTCTATAATCAATAAACCAGGTCACACTTATAAATTATGACATTTTTAGTCGCACAATTTAAAAAATTAGTGAGTTATGTGTATAAGTTTGGGAATTGTACATTGTAAAATATATTTACAAAGACTATTTTTTAAATATTTATAAATCACTAAATTATCATTTATAACAAATATGTTTAATGTGTATATAAAATTTGAAAGAAATGAATCACTCTCATATGCAAGCAATTTTGTATGGTGAAAAACTCGGTAAATAAAGGATAATACACATGTTGGCTTGCATCTAATAAATTAGGTATTTAGAGTTTATACATAATATCTTATACTATATTTGTTGTTATTGGTTCAGACATTCATAACTTTCTATGTTACAGCAATCAGACCTCCAACAGTGCCATCAAATTCTTGCATGTTCCAGTACAAAATGATTAATTCATTTGAAGGCAGAATGGCTTAGTACCAAGAATTAAAAAAACTAACCGAAGAGGACAGCGTCGGAATTGCTGAGTGCAGCATTTTATATACTAAGCCTTATTTTCATATTATAGTTTTATAGCTCTAATCTTCTCTGGAAAATTAGAATGAATATATTTAGGACCACGTAAATAGAATGAAATACTAAAAAATTATTTCAACATTAGGAATATGATAAAAGGATTTAAAGCTGAAAAATGCATGTGTTACTAATTCTGTATGCTGATTAAAAATGTCAATGCAAGATAGTGCTATAACTCATATGGGACAAACCAAAGTTCATTAACCATCAATATTATTAATGAACTAAGAGAAACATTACATTCTAATACAAAGAGAAATGCAAGTAATGCTAAAAAACACAACCGTATTTTACTACAAAATACCAATAATCAACTTCTTTTATTACATACAATAACTATTAAGAAAGGAGAAGACTGATCCCAAATAAAGCTAAGAAAATCATAAGTCCAGTCCAAGCATACCAATAATGATTACCTGGGTTTTTGAAAGTTGAGTAACTCTTTACGGTCACAACTACCATCTGATGCAGCAGAGTCATAACAAAGCTTCAAATCTTTCACTACACCAGAAATACGGTTTATGATAATTTGCGTGGATAAGGCACCGTAAAAAATTTGTGATGTTACTTGAAGTTTCAACATGAGAAGGTGATGTATAATACATAGATTAATGCTGTTATTGGTATAACTTTGGTCGCTTTCTTTTTGAGGCATTTTGAGACAAACTTACATTGCAGTAAAACATGTTGAAATATTAACTATTCATTACCATGAAACTTTTATTTGCATTATCCATTCAATACCACATTCATATTTAAACTTGATTTATCTCCCGATTGTTGCTTCAAAATTCTAAAAATATATTCTTCAGTAAAAACAAACTTTAAACCATATTTTTAGTTATCGGTTACTTACACTTCAGCAAAATTTTATTCGGATGCATCATTTATATAAAAAAACTTGATTGAAACTAATAGCTGCAAGGTAATGCTTGGCATATAATTATTTGTTGATCAATTTAGGCAGAAATTCTATTTAAGCTTAGCCTATTGCTGACTTCAACCTCCAGCTATGAAAAGAGATGAGTCAAATTGCCCTTACTTCCCACTTTCCTTCTCTATTCAGCAATTCATATAATCATACTATAAGTAAATAAATACGGAAATCAAATCTCAAGCAATTTGTTTTATATAAAAAATAATGAACAGCTGATGCGAAAAGAAGTCATGGAGGGAGACTATGTGGATAATAGGGACACTCTTCCAAAATTTCACGATTTACTGTGCACAGCACTGTGCAGACCATCTTTGTGCATTTTCATTTACAAACTGTCACATATATTTCATTCCTCTTTTTACTGCCTCTGTGCACTGCTACAACCTACCCCTTAGCCTTGTTTTCACCCTGCACATATACTTCAAAACATAAATCACTCACTGCCTTGCTTCGAAACCCCTATCACAAACAGTTGCTGCAACACCCTTAATCTGCTCCTCTAAACTAAGTGCACACATACAAACTGCAACATTTCAATACTGATAACGTCTCATCCTTCATATATCTCCTCAGTCATCACTTCTCTACAACATCGCTACTTCACCCAAACCATCTAACCACCTTTATTACATACATCTCTCTATCACCAGAGCAACTACCTTCCATACCACTGCTTGCCGCAGCCTTTTACACATTTCCACTATTACTTCGGTACCCCTTGCATACATATAACCACCCTTCTGCAATATCAGTCATCACTACTCCTTCATCCATTACCAACTACCTCTGTCGCAAGCACTATTACTATCAGACCACATCCTTACTGCCTGTCACAAATCATCACATCGTTCCTCCCCTACCCATTGTGCCACTGCTGTATCACAAACTCCACCAGCATCTATTCACCCACAAACAACCACTGTTACAGTACAAAGACTCCACAACTTTCACACACCATACCATCATACCATACTTCAACCACTCCTTCCCAATCACTCGGTCAAATACCCCCTGAAGCGCCATATCAAATACCATCATATCTTTAAACCCACACTGCTGCAAACGGTCCATCTAGTACCTCTGTCAATAGCTCACTTACGTCCATCATGACGTGAAGTACTCTTCAAATTCCACCATCTTCTAGAAGGGTAGACGGAACAAAAACAGGAGACTGACCAAATTTCTTTTCCAGCTTTTTGTCGGACATAAATGGCATCTTGCTCTCTGCACCGTGGTCGATGAATTGTTTAGGTCAGTTAAACAAAATAAAGATTATGAAAAAAATGTTGTGTCTTTATCAATTTCTCACCTTCAATTCTCTTTAAAGATATGGCAGGTGCTTCATCGGTGCCTCTACCAAAAAACTTCTTTTTCTTTCCTTGCTTGTTCTCTATGTTCTTCCTCTTTGTTTTTGAACAGCAACAGCCACAATAACCCCACTATGGCAAACAATTGCAAAAACGACCGCGACTATTTGTTACCTCCATGCAGTCATGGCAATGGCGTCCACCACATTCCAATTAATTGTAATAAAGTTAGTTATACTGAACAAAATGAAAAGGACAATTTAGCTATAAAATTGAGACCATTCCACTGCTCATAAAGATTACACTGCTGAAATGTAAATACGACATAACCATGGTAGAAATATTGTAGCAGGAGCTGATCTAATTCTTTTAAGTAATACCATAGACAACGTATTGAAATAAATATATGTATACACATATATTTAAAAGCTGTAACAAAAAAAAGAATTTTTTGTTCTTCTTAGAGAAGTGGGAATGGGTTAGTATAACATTTTTACCAGTGCAATTGAAGATGTGGGTTCCAAACAATCTGGCGATATATTAATGGCCAAAGTTACAACCATAATAATACATTTTTTAGCCTATAGAGTAAAAAAAAATATCGCAATGGCCAATTCTATGAATAAGTAGACTGCATCGATTACTTGATCAAAAGTGAAACTAATACTAACATCCCTAGAGAGTTTGAATATGAATTTTTCAACAGGAAGTAATTTTTTTATGTATTTGGTAATTAAGCACTACAACTATTAGATCTAAGAGACAAACAAAATAGAAATTCTACAATTTTTGAAACGGTAAATATGAATGGAGATATAATCCTAATAGATACCTGACTTTCCTCAATACAAATAAAATTATGACAGTCTTATAACTATTTTTTATTGTGGACACAGGATGATTTCAAACAAAAACAGAAGGTGCTAAATCTGAGGTATGTAGGTAATTTGTAATTAATGTATCAGACAGTGGCTAGCAATGCCTCAGACAGCTTATAATTACGTCAAAATACTATTGAATAAAAATTCCAAATGCTACTCAACCAAATGCCAAATAAAAAAACAACTATCACATTTATTCTTTTAAAGGAATTTCCTCTGGCTTATTTTAGCTCTGAAAGTTCATTTTCCACTGCTTTTCCTTCATTATTTTGTTTCTCTCGTCAATAACTATCAACTTGAAGTATCAAGTTCCTCCAGTTTGAAACAATTACTATGTTGTCAATAACTATCAGTTTAAACCGAAAATAATCATATATATAGTGTTTATGTATAATACACTTAAATATAATTTCTAAATATATTCAAATAATCATTCTCAGACATACTAACCAATCTTCAAAACTTCATGAAGGAACCATACGTAGTAATAGAAGAAGCAAACACCTCACCATTATCAAAACTAACCTTAGTGGATTGCCGATCGATCCATAATCATTCATCGTACATCAAAGTTGGAGAAGATGGTGGATTGTTAGAATCATGTTGAAGTACCTTAGCGGATTATTGGAGAAGATCGTGTATTATTGGAGAAGATGTCGATCTAACCTTAGTCGATAATTTGGAATCGCGCTGAAGTAGCCCAAATTTGTGTGATTCAATGGGCTAACCATCGATCGATTTTGGAGTGAATGCTAGAGAAGATGGTGGATCTAGATTTGCGTTGGATCTGGAATAGTGTTTTTATGGAGTGGGGAAGAATTGAGCATCGATTTAGGGTTTCTTAGTTTTGGAATGGCAAGCGGAAGCAGAAGCGAGAAACGGAGACAAAATGTCAAAGGGTGTAATGGGAATTTCAAAAAGACACGGTTGATTTATATTCATTGAACTATCATTATTAGTAGTAAAGATGCGTTATATGCAACTATTTATGAGCACATATTAAAAACCTCCAAAATTGCAATTTGTCAAGGTAAACATAACCATGAGCATTTTATGGGAAGAGACAAAGTTGGTATGATGTGAAAAATAAGAATTGTTGTGCATACCACCTTTGTTATTAAGATGAAATGTAAATAATTACTGATGCAAGTTTCTTTTGAATGTTATGATACACAAATGACTTCTAACAATTCTGTGTGTAATGCGCAAAGAAATACAAATAACAGTTGCAAAGGGAGCAGGTTCCCACCATTTTTAATTAACCATATATGATTAATTTTAATTTTTGTTGGGGAAGGTGGTGTTATTTCATAACGATTTAAGACAACAAAGTTTGTAATAAAGAACTTATATTTAGGAACAAATTAACCATATATGACTAATTTTATTACCACTAGATGTGTTATATTGCTGGTTCTTGTTTCAAGTAACAGATTTTGTCTCAGCCATGACTACCATGATCATAAAAAATAACCCAATTTTTGATGAAAACCCTAATCAGATCCCTAGGGAATCTTCACCTCCTGTTCCCAATTCTCCGACTCCCCCTCCTAATTCCTTTATCTCAAATCTGAGAGACTAACCCCTTGATCAAGATGATCATGGCTTCCAAATGGTTAAAAGTCGGTGCAAAAATTTTACAGTAAAATCTCAAAGAACTTCGCAAGGGCATCCAGTGAATCCCCCGACCAGGCTTATGACCACTGGATAAAGATCTAACCAGAATTTCATTAAAAACAGTCAAGATTCAATCAAGCTACAAAGCCTTCAAGAACGCATCCATATGAAATTCCCAACTCGTCCAAGCCATCATCATCCTGGGCAGATTTAGTCAAGAATGGTAGTTTCAAAACTAATGTTGGTTTAAATTTTTCTACTCCTATTAAATTAGGAGAAAAGAAAATTGTTGTTGTTAAGGAGGAGATAAGCCGAAGAACTAAGAAAAGGTGGAGCAACTCTATAATAGCTTACGTATATGGATCTCGTCCCTACCCTCATCGTTACAGGGATTTTGTCTCAAAAACTTGGAACCTGATTGGTAATTTGGAAATCTTCACAAGAAATAATGGTTTCTTTATCATTAGATTTTCAGATAAACAAGATTGCAACAATGTTACACAAAATGGTCCATTTTTTATTAGCTGCAAATTAATCACCTTGAAAAGATGGGACAAGAAACTGGTTCTTGACCGTGATCTCCTTTCTACCTATCCAATCTGGATTAGGTTGCCTGAACTAAATCTCAGACTATGGGACAATGAGGCTTTTGCTACCATCGCTAGCATGGTGGGTAATCCGTTAAAGCTGGACGAGCCTACGGCAAACGAGACTCAACTCAGCTATGCCAGAATATTAGTTGAAATAAAAGCTAAAGATGAATTACCATATCATGCTCTCTTTTTATGCATGATGGTGAAAGTATTACATAAAAATTGTATACGAATTCATTCCACCACGATGTTTGAAATGCGCTTGCTTCAGACATCTCACATAATCTTGCTCATGGAAAACTGTTTGGAAGAAAAAGAGTCTTCAAATTGCAATTATGATAAAAGTTCTTTGTCAGTTTTAAAAAACCCAAGAAATCCATATCAAGAAAATCAAATTTCGAAAGACATTACTTATGAAACTAATATTTCTATTCCTTATATTCCTTCTATTCCTATTACTATATTAGATTCTGAAAATTCTCTTCAAAACATTGAACTCAATTCAAGCTTAAACCCGGTTATTACAAAAGATGATATTGGAACGGGTACTATTGATATAACTAAGAAATCTGAGAGTCCCAATTCGCAAGTGATTTCAAGAAAAAATAAAGTTAAAGACTCAAATCTTGATGTAGCCATAGATAATGATCAGCAAATGACAGTTACAGATTTTGCTGTTTCAAAATCAGATGGCAATATTAAGGTTAACAAAGGAAAACAAACTTAGAGTAAAGGGGATTATAAAGAACAGTTCTTGCTTCCTCCACCAGCAGGAAAAAGCAAATTTAGTTACAGAAAAAGATTCAAATGATTTGCAAATAGAAGAAGATATGATTCTCTCCAAAAACTACCCCTAAAAAAGCTCAGTTCTACCTGAATCTATTTTAGAGAATGCTGGATTGCTTTTCTCCTCCACTTCATCCCCGGTCAAAAACAAAAGAAAAAAGCTAGGAAAAAGTATATCTGTGAAATCATGAATAAAAATGCGGATGAAAGTCCAATTCCAAATTCCAAATTACTTGAGAAGAAATACATTATCAAAAACCCTAAATGGAAAGAGTTTCTTAAAATTCAAGGCAAAAAAGGCTGTAAAAGAAAAGGGAAGAAAGCTACTAAAAGCATTGGAAAAAGTAGCAAATTTTCACTATAGCTGCTATGATATCCTTTTCTATATCCTTTATAATAATTATGAATATTATCACTTGGAATGAGAGGGGACTTAATTCCCTTGAAAGGAAATTGAACCTTTCAAATTTTTTACTTACTTACAAACCTTCTTTAGTAGTCATTTTAGAGCATAAGCTTTTTTGATAAAAACATTGATTTGCTTAGGCTTAATAATCTTAACAACTTGAATCTTTTACATAACAATTCTATGGGGGGAAATTGTAGGATCATTGTTTTTAGGATCCCAACTTTTGGGACCTGTGCAACCTTTCTCTTAATCTCCAATATATTCATTGCAATTTTAAAAATAAAGAGGGTCTCCAAATTTATTTTTCTTTTATTTATGCTTCTAATTCTGAAAATGAAAGAACTCGACTTTGGAATTCTTTGAATCACTTTAATTCAAAAACTAATTCTCCTTAGGTGATTATGGAAGATTTCAATACTGTTATGAAAGCCTTTGAAAAAAGAGGTGGAATTCCAATTCCCTTTAAGAAATTGGAATTTTTTCTAATTTTCTCATTAAAACTAGCCTTATTGAACCTAACATCAATGGTAATAAATTCACCTAGAAATCAGGTGAATTAGGAATATTCACTGTAAGCTTGATAGAATTCTAGTCAATCCAGCTTTCACAAATCATTTTTCTAACTTCAATTGTTATACTTTACCTCAATACACTAGTGATCATACTCCTATCCAGTTTATTCTCTCCCAAACCATTTCAATCAAGAAAATTTTTGCTTTTAGATTTAAGAATGGGTGGGTTCTGTAAGTGAATGTGCTATAGGATCGTGTAATATGGATAACCTACTTGTGCGGAATAAGTAAGTAAAGAGTAAAAGCAGTAAATTAAACGACACCAGAGATTTTTATACTGGTTCGAACTGCCATTCTACGTCCAGGCCCAGACTCCTTCTGGAATTAAACTAGAAAACCTCACTTAACCCGTAGGAATAGGTTTACACCGTCTCAGCAACCGAACAGGACTTCTACCGCCTAAGCAACCGAATAAGACTTCTATCGCTTGAGCAACCGAACAGGACTTCTTTACAAATAACAAAAGTATCTGACTGTAGTATGCTCTTTAAATAGCATTGGTAAGTCAATTAAGTACAATCTTCCTGTAATCTTCTCCTTTATGATATATAGTGTAATATGGTTGAGAATTGCGGAAGATAGAATGATCAACGATTAAAGAATGTAAGCAGTTTGAGTGTAGTTTGAAAATTGAGAGTAGATAAGAATTTAAGAATATTAAAATTAGTTTCAGTGAATTGTTTGTCGAATTCTAAAATCTATTTATAGAGATTAAAAAGTTGCAACCATTGTCGAAAGGTAACAATAAAAAGAAACAGGTGCAACTCTTGGTTTGAAGATGTTTCTCTTTGATGAAGAGAAGTGTCTTTTTAGAAATTATCCATTGAAAATATTCCGCTGGCTGAAATTATTAATTCAGCCGTCTGAATTAAAAAAAATCGTAAACAGCAAGGAATAGGCTATTTTTGGCCTGATTCAGCCAGCAAAATAAACTCATTCAGTCGGCTGATGTGCCATCCTGGAATTTTGACCCTATTATTATAATAAGTTTTTCATCAAATTTAAAATGAAATACGAGATTTTCATTTATAAATAAATAAGATGTTGGACATGTTTAGTTGTATATGTGTTATAAAGGAATTTATAATTTCAAAATATAAAATAGACTCTTTTAACAATATTTAAAATTAAATCTGTTTTATTCTATTAAATTAAAAACTATATATTAATGACATTTAATATCAAAAGTATAAAAGTAGTTAATAATGATAAGTATAATAATACAATTCTATTCATATTAAATATAAATATAAAATATACAAATATAAATACACTACAAATTAAATATTGGAAAGATTAAACTTTAAATAAAAACAAGATTTAAGAAGTGTTTCAAACAATAGCTTTTATAATTAAAATAAAATAAGCTTATAAATATTTAATATAAGTATAACATAAAATATGGTTATAAACATAAGTCTACATGAACATAAGTTCAAAACTATAACATGAATATAAGATATAAATAGAAAATGTAACTATGTTAAGATCAAATATCTTTAAACAAAATTAACTTGTCTGCAAACATTATCTATATGTTAACATAAGTATGAAGACAAAATGAAACATGCAAGTAAACTTTATATGCATAAGTGAGCCAAGTATTCACATCAAATAAAACATTTTTGTACAAACCCAAAATCTGCAAGTAAACTGTATATGCATAAGAAAACAAATATTCACATCTCAGTTCAAACAAAAGGAGCTGCAAATATCTTTATAAAATATTTTCGTCAGCAAAACATTATAAGTGTAAACCTATATGAAAATATCATAGTACAAACACAAATCTGCAAACATCTTTGTACAAATGTTTGTGTCAGCAAACATTAATTATGTGTTAACTTAAGTGAAAACATATACATTTAATTAGCACTGCATATTGTCCTTTCAGGTTTTATAACAATCTCCCAGCCGAAATGTTTGATTGATCTCAGCTCTTAGCACAACAAGATATAGCAAAATGTTATTATATCTAGGGAAGGCTTATTTGAGAAGCTAATATCATATATAAAAAAAGAAAAGGAAAAAATGTTCTTAGCTGTAAATAACACATCATTCTATTTGTGTGTGTGTGTGTATATATATATATATATATATCATTTAGTTCAGTAATTAAACTTATGAAAACAAACCTGAGAAGAAGCAAAAGAAAAAAAATTGAAGAATTCAACAACTTCAAACTGCTGTCTTCTGTCATCATCGAATTCCTCTGTTTCAAGTTTTCAACTGTAATCCTTTTGGGTGAGTAAACTTACCTATTTTCTATTTAAACTTGTATCTTAGCTTAATATTGGTATGTGTTTTGATAACTGCTTAAATAAGTATTCCTGAGTACTTTTGTTGCTATGGTAACATATATAGTGTTCTTCAGAAATGTTGAGTATCTGAACAAAGCAAAACAGGAAAATTGGCAAGTACTTCCTCTTATAAATGATTTGAACCTTGGTATGATTGCTAATTCAAGTTTTTTATCTTGAATTAAAGGCCTGCAACCTTGTCGAAGTTTAACAGTATTTTATAAACACTGTATATTCAAGTTACAGGTAAAATGGTTTCAAAGTCAAAAGTTCGAATGTTTAAATTTGGGAATTCAATAACATATTTTGATTTCATATACATAGTTAGGATTTTTAATATAAAAATTATGATTTTTAAGCAGAGATCACAAGAACAGTTTTTAAAGGAAGCTGAAATAGGTTTTTGTCAATTTTGTACGATCGGGTAAATTTTAATTGTTGTAAATTAACATGAAGCAAGCTTGTGAATGATTTAACATGGGAAAAATGTCGAATAATTTCTCCAGTGCAAGGATTTTGAGGTCGAGGTGTAAGTAGGGTTTTGGGTTCTTAAATTTATATGTTCTGTAAATCAAAGTTTTCATCTCCATGAATTGATCGAGTGGCTCGTGGTTGTGAGTGAAGGCCGAGGAAGGTATGGGCGTGACATGGATGAGGGGGTTTCGCCTCCGGTGGTCAGTGTTGGAGGGGCGAAGGGTTTTTTTGGTGGTTGCTCGAAACAGTGGTTCGAGCTTCTGGCATTTTTTTTGACTCCGACCATTATTCGAAAATCTGGGCTTTGATTTCGATCATCGAGACAATTTGAGGTTTGTGGATGGGCCACCGGAGGAGAGGCGAACCACCGTGCATGTGCACGGTGGCGTGAGCGTGTCAGTAAGATCGTGGGTGGCTTTGTATCGAGTGATACTCGAGTGGGTACTCGAGTAAGGGGGTGGGTTGGCTCGAGTTAGGACCCGTGTTCACGCGAGTTGTCATCAGCAGTTGTTTAAACTTAAAGATAATGAGAATAAAAAAAGTTACAGAGAAAAAAAAATAAGGAGAAGAAGAATGGTTTACATTTAAGTTCGCGGTAGTAGTATCTTGATTCTCTAAATTAAAGAAAATTTCCTTTAAAAGTTAATTAAGTTGAATAACAAATGTTAATTATTTTTTTGAAGGTAATTAAGAATGATTATCAATTTAATTTTAATTAGAGTTTAGATTTGGTAACTATTACGTGATAAGTAAAGGGTAATTGACTACTTGAGTATATAAATAAATGATGAGCAATTGAGTAATTAAGAATAATTCAAACACTGTTAGTGATCGATTATAAGTAAATAAATAATTGAAATCAACTACTTAAGTTAATTAATAAATGAATTAATAGTTAATTAATCAAGTGATTTAATTATGAACTGATAGTTAATTAATTAAGTAGCTTGATTAAGGATTAATTATTGATTAATTAAATTAGCAGATAATAATTGGATAATTAAACTTTATTAATAAGTAATTAAAGATGTTAAATAAATGATCAAGGAAAAATTAATTAAATAATTAAAATTTATCACTTGATTAAGGAAGTAACTAATTAATAGTGTGAAATAAAGTAATGATGAAATTATGACCAAATGATTAATTAAGAAATCATTAATTAAACAATCCGGAATGAAATAAGTAATTGATAGTTAATTAATGATTAATTAAATAGAGTTAAGTGATTAACTCTCAAGTAATTAATTCTAAATTGAATTAATTACAAATAAGACTTAAAGGTAATTGCTTATGAACTGTTGTGTTGAATATCTGATTGTGATATTTATGTGATGATATTCTGTGATGCTCTGTGATATGTTATGTTATACTTATGATGCTTGTATATGTTTTATGACAAATGATATCTTAATTCTATTGTTGAATTTAAATTATTTAAACTGTTTAAGTTAATTAGACAACTTGGCCCTTAAAATGGCGTTTGGATTCGATGAGACCGGGATCGGAAGAATCAATTTTGATTCTCTGAAAATCACATCGATCCAATTTAAACGTTAGGTCGTGAATCCTAGAATGAAGGTCGAGACGGTGTTTTCAGAATGCAAGGGTTGTCGTCGTTGACTCTGAGGGTTATTCCAAAATGAGTGTGACGAGATAATGCCTTCGGTTTCGTTCGAACCCGGAACGAACTTGTATGGATTGAATGCTTTCAGCACATCGTCAGGCGGACGATGAGCATTCTAAGAAATATGTTCTATAAAGGTAATCGCAGCCTCAAGCCTCATCAACCGGGAATGGCTAAAACAGGGGAGATGCAGCAAGGTTAGGTGGGTCATGCCCAAGCAAGACAAGATATTTCCCCTGTCCAGATGTCCCTTTTATTTCGGCTTAGTGGGTGGTTGGTCGCGCCAACCACGGGGTTTATCTTCTTCGGGACTGTTCAGTAAGGAATGGTTCCGGCCTTGTGTTGTAGGGGGTCGGGAGTGATCCTCGTTATGGTGATCTAGGCCCCGTACTATGACGGGCGGTACCCCAGTAGCCCTGCCATTGTTGGAAATCCATTTTCCCTACGAGACCCTACGGTTTTGATTTGTATTACCCACTTTTGTGGCTAGTAGCTGGAATTTAATGAATGTAACAATTTCGGTTATTTTCTATTTACTTGAAAACCCTAGACACTATTATAATATCACTGGATTTCCTATGAAATGTTTTGGTTAGCGTAAGGTAAAAACTTACCCGTATTTATTTGTGGGGAGTCTTACGTGATACCTTTATTTTCAAATGTTTTTCAAAGTTAAACAACTTTAAACAGATTACTCATACCAGACCCATGTCTGACCCGGAGTTTATATTTTGTTTTTCATAAACTCTTGGGTACTCAAATTTTTATGAGTAGCCAAGTGATAGGTTTCGGACTTTGATTCCTGGAGGAGCTTGGAACAGGAGTCCCAGACGCATGTAGATATATATCTAGTTCCGCTGTGTCTGCAGTTGTTGTGTACTGTATCTCTGATGTATGTAGTGATAGATGTATGTATGGTTGTCATATGTATTGATATTGTATAACTCTGATATATGTAAAACTATGAAATATTTATGTGATATATTATATTTTGTTCCGTTCCGCTGTGAGATTCTGATGTTGTTGTTCTTCCTTTCTCTTTCCTTTCTATTTTCTATCTCTTTCTTTCTTAATGATGATACGTCTTTCTGGTAGTAGAATGGCGGGTCGTCACAGTTGGTATCAGAGCATAGGTTAGTAATAACCTTGGCTCTGGTAAGAATCACTTATAAAATAGAGTTTGTAGAACTCTAAAATGAGTTTGAGTGTATTAATAGATATGAGCGCGTAATTCACTACACCATATAAGCAATTTTGCAACACCATAGTGCGGCAAATTCGCAACGGACTTAGGCCGTTGCAATATTACAACGGCTTTGATCCGTTGCGAACACTTTGGCAAAGGCTTTGAGCCGTTGCTATATTAGAACGGGTTATAGGACCATATGCAAACCGTGGTCTTCTATGTACAACAGCACACTCTCAAAACAGCACGCCCCGTACGTACCCTTCAATTTTTTTAGCTCCCGCTCCGAAGCTAATTTCTTCTGGCAACAGGGCGATTTCCCAAATCCCACAAAACCCTAGCTCCACGTTCTTTCCACTTCTCTTCATCGCTACCTTCCTCCTCCCCAATACTAAACCCTAGTGCTGGAATCAAAGTCGCTTGCTCTTCTCCTCCCCTTACATTCGCTTGCTCTTCACTTTCAAAGACCTCGATTTCGGAAGCTTCAACAACACTTTCTCGATCTCGATTCCTGACGAGTACAGCCTTTTCTTCGCCAATTGCATGCCGGGGTCCACTGTTTCTATGGTTGCGCAAACGGAGTTGCTTAATCTTAATAGCGGCCAAAATAATTAGGTCGTTATCTGCTGTTGTGAGATTCTCTTTCTGCTTGTTTGGTCGGTTAGTATATTGAAGGTGACTTGGAAGATTATTTTTAGGCAATTTTACGTGGTGGTGATTGGATATTTGTATTTCACAAGAATCATGGTATATGCTATGAAGACAGTAACCCATTACAAGCACAGATGGGTGATTGTAGTGGCAGAGGAGACGATGAACTTGGCGTTTTATCTGTTCACGATTTATATGTTTAGGCCGGTTAAGAAGAAAGAGGATTTAGTTTTGGATGAGGAGGAAGAAGTGGCATTGCAAACAGTTGAGGAGGATATGTCTGGGATTTAATTATGAGTAGGATATGTTGAATGGGATTTCCAGTATACTACAGAAATTTTAGTACATGGATCATGACACTGAAATCATAGAATACTGATTACAGGTTGGTGTTTGGTGTTTTTCCAGAGTATTTGTACGCGTACCTGTTACTACTGTTTTCTTTATGAGATAATATATAAGATATTCAAACTTAGGAATGCTTGAGTGGTCGTTAATTGTAATCCATAATCTTCACCAATCACGTGACAAGTACAAACATACCATTACCATACCATAGAGGAGAGCGTGTTTAGCCATCCTCCTCAAACTTTGATAAACTATGTTAGCGGCTAATTTAGATAAGTATGATATAATATAGCGAACCATTTTACCAAAGCAAGTCCGTCAACCAACCATAACAAGGGATCCCGCTTGCTCCCCCGTTTGACCCAATTATCAACAACGCTGCACAATGATCCTTGTTCTTAGCCATCGGTGATTAGCATTTGTGAGGTTTGATCAGGTTTTGATAATGTTTTCTATTATTGAGATTGCATCTTTTGTAATTTTGTTTGGCATGGTTGCCATTTTTTCTTTTATGTGATTTTCTTTTTCTTTATGTTTCTTTTGTATGTTTACTACCTTCATGCTATTTGTAGGAATTCTTGCTGCCCGTAGTCTTCTCATATAGCTTCCCCTTCTATTGTAACCTTTAATTTAACCAACATCCCTGTTGCTACCTTCTTGTTTTTGGCACCATCCTCCTATCAAATATGCAATCAATGCTCTACACTTAGTAATTCAATAAAATACAAGAAATCCTCCTGTATGAAAATATCAGTACCTATCTTCTTTTTTAACGGGGACATATGAAGGACGAGTGTATCATTGACCCTTCTGGTAAGCTTTGTTACATACCACTGACCTAATTCTTTCAAAAATTTGATATGGACCATTGAATTTTGGTGATAATTTGTGGGTCTTGTGGTTGCTAAAAGCGACTTGTCTAAATGCATCAGATAACCAAAAATGATCTCAGTTGCTTCTACCACATGATTTGGAACGAGTGTCAAGTATCTCAGTGTGATTCACTTTCTGATTCACTTTCTGATGATGAACTCAATGCAAATAGAAATGAGGAGACACACAGCCAGACACCACAAGAGCGTGTTCGTCTTAGTTGTCTGCGTGTCTTGCATCAGTTGGCATCAAGTACTACATGTGCTGAAGCTATGGCAGCCACTAGTGCTGGGACTCAGGTAGTGAACCTTGAGTGATTAAATAATTTTATATGGTTGTTTTAGTTTTAAGCTTCTTTTTTCACGGTTGAAAACTGGTTATAAGATTTATTTACTTATTTATTATTATTATTATTATTATTATTATTATTATTATTTGTAAAAGATATATTCAATTTTAAAACCTTTTATCTTATTATTCAATAGAGTTACCACTATGCATGTGGTCTTTATTGTTTTGAAGATAATTTATTTGTGTGGTCATGTGTGCATGGAACTAGTGTATTGTTTAAGATATTGTCCATAACAGCATATTGGTAAAAGCGGTTTATATATTCAGAGTGTATAAAGATACAGTGAAGTTATATCGTCATTTGTAAGTGAGTTTGTTCTTAGCGTTGAGTACGTTGACATATATTATAATGGCCGTGACCAAGAACTTGAATGGGAAAAATTTATGAATGCTTTCAGAATTGATTCTTTTTGTAGCCTATGTGATATTGCATTTTCCCAAGGTTCTAATCTCTTTCCAGCAGGTTGTACCTTTGCTTATGAAAGCGATTGGGTGGAAAGGTGGTTGTATTCTAGCTTTGGAAACACTAAAACGTGTTGTTGTTGCTGGAAATAGAGCAAGAGATTCATTGGTTGCACAAGGTTTGAAGTAAGTTGATACAAAATTATACTGAATGCACACTTGTAATTGATCATAATTATTATAACGCAGAAATTCCTCAGGTCTTTTACAGGCTCGAGGAGTTATTTACTTTTATGTTATACACACAGAAAAGGACAATAATGACAGTTTTACTTGGGAGTAAAAGTTAATAATAAAATTGCCCAAGTTCAAGGCCAATGGATTCTGTCTACACTATCATAACTTTTCAATAAATAGAACTATAATGTCTCACTTCATTTCTATGTTCAAATATGAAATGATTTTCTAATGCTATATGGATATTCAATTTGTCACTAGTATCAATATTAATAATTGCTATTATTCATCTTCATCATTATCTTCACATCAAATCCATGACCGGTGTTCATTTTAACTAAATTATTGAGAATATTCATCTAACATTATATTAATATGCAGGGTTGGTCTTGTGGAAGTACTTCTTGGCCTCCTTGATTGGAGAGCAGGAGGACGCCAGAGATTTTGTGCACAGATGAAGTGGAATGACTTTGAAGCTTCAATCGGACGTGTACTTGCAGTTGAGGTATTCATGTGCTGAAAACATATTTCTTGCTATTGTGACCATGAGTGGTGAAGCTTTTTGCTAAAAAAATTTAGTAGTGGAGCTTTAAAAACGACAATCTGAAGTAACCTATTTTCGTTTTTTTTTAAACTGACCTGATCTTCATTATGGATCTTTTTTGGCCTGTTTAGCCTGAGGGTGAGATTAACCCTCAAGGAAGTGTTCTCAAATAAGGGGAATGATAATCTTACCTTCAAGAAATGTGACATTCACACCCTATGAGATTTCTTTTCATAATCAATTCACTTGTTATAATCACTTCATTAAATTTGGAAGTTCTATAGTTTACTGCTGTGTGAATCTTATTCTCCTGGGAGAAGTGGGGCATTATAGAAGTGCGATCTAAGCATATTCTTCATTAACAAATGGTCGCTGTTGTTAGACTATAACATGTTGATTTGGAATGTAATCACTAGTCGGAAATAAAGTTGAACATGTCTACCAACTGGTGACCAAATAAATAGCTATCACTACTAAAATTGGTGATACTAGAGGCAATGCTTAAGAGGCTAAATAAAACAAACCGCCTTTTTTAGTGGCAAAGCAAGGGCAAAAAGTTACATGCCCCTGATACTATCATTTGAGGCGAATCTGAGCGCCTTTGATTCAAAGATAGTAAACCGCACCTGTTAGATAATTCGTCTTCTTCAAATCAATTAATCATCCACGAAAGCAACGTAACCCTAGCTAAATTTTGTCTACTAAAATACATTGTAAAATATAGCTCTAATGCGACTATCATACTCGAATCTTCAACGGAAAACCTCTATTTCAACGCGTGATGTTTTCAATCCAGATTTGTAAAATATAGCTCTAATGCCATTGTCATTTCCATACATATGCAACTAAACCAGTATGTATAAGTCAGATTACATATCATGTTTGTAGATGCACGATCCCTTAACTCAGCATAACACACATATTAGGTATTTAATAAAGCAATATTGCAGTTTGGTTTGTGAAAAATGGAAAGTAGAAACAATAATTATTAGATAACACCAGAATTGTTTCTCAACAATGGTTTTCATATGGGTCTAGTCTTGCAAAGCACCAACAATGTGAAATATAAATTATTAGTGTTTCGTGACTTATACTCAAAGGAGTATAAACTATTCGGCTTACCTGATATTATGGCTGCGTTATTAAACACTTCAAAATCAGCATTTAAAGCATTTAGCATTTCTTACGTTCGACGTAACTAAGATTCACTTCAATGTACGCACGACGGGTATTGGATTAATGGATGTCGATGCCATTTTTCTATATCCCAAATCAAACCGCACTACCTCCATATATCTGGAAAAAATGAGATGGGAGAATCAATCTATTCAATTAGATACCCATTTAAGCTGAAAGAAAAGGTTCTTAATTGAACGAGAAAAATTCTGGCATAAAAAATGAATGAAAAAGGGAAAATAATATTATCGACAGGAGCGAGCAAAACTAAGAAAATCAAAAGGAAAGTTCTAGGGCGGGCTTATTAATATTAATTATAATGAGGCAGAAAATGAAGAGGCAAATTCTAGCGTAAAAGATGGAGAAGGTTGCGTTATTTTTTGGACTAGAAAAGGGATAAAATGCCAGTATAGATCCAACTTTATAAAATATAAGACAGTATTGGTAATTGAAGAATGAAATTATTTATGTTGTATGATACACTTGAAGTTAAGTTTTTTACTTGTAGATGTTCTGTTATTTCAATGACGATTCTTAATATTCTAGAAGTTATTAAACCGCATTATTTGTTTAAATAGTGTTTATTTGGTTTGCTATTTCAATGATCCAAACAAAGATAATCTTTTCCAGATCTGATACTTGGAAGCATATAAGCACTAACAGCTTTTAAGTGGTTTGTGTTATAAGGACAATCTTTAGAAGATAGAAGGAAAATCTTACTGGACATAGTTGATGCTTTGGAAGCAAATGAGGAGTCGATTAGAACCGAAAATGAGGCTGAAGGTGCTGCTGCCCAGTCAGTAGGCTATCAAAAGATGTTGATATCTTGCCTCACTTTGAAGCCTGGATGGTATAGAAGTATATTCATTTGAGTTGTAGCTGCATGTTTTCGAGACCTAAGAGTTCATGCATTTAATTACATGTTATATATTAATAAACTATAAATTAGTGTCATTTTCTATATCTGTTCTTCTATGCGTAAAGTTTGATTGATTGTAAACCGATTGATCATGCAGATATTAAGCCTTGCCAACTCTGTATGTATACTAGCAAAGATGGAAGATCCTATTAGACATGTTCTTAAACAAATGGAGGTTAGACAAATACATTTTTCAATGAATTTTCTGAATTAGCAAATTTTATGTCACACTTGTATGTTATCACACTATAAATTTATATGCTGGTTTATGCTGTTAAGTTGCTTATATTTTTATGACTCACATCCTTGATTTGTTTACTTTCAACTTACTATGTAGATATGATTATTTTTTTACGTGGTGTTCATTTAGGTAGCAGATGGCTTAATTTGGAAAAAAATCTCTTGTCCTTTGGGTATTCTGCTGGTAGTTTTTGAATCATGACCTGATGCACTAGTCCAGGTAAAAAGAGGCTTATAGCTCTTACTTTTGTTTATACATTGTTCTGTTAAATTTTTTTCCTCCTTAAAATTGTTTCCTTGTAAAAATCTGTTAGGGAACTCTTTGTAAGGGATCTTGACATAATTTTGTAAAGCTTGGGTACCCTACTACTATTTTTAACAATGTATAATACTTGCATGAATTTTAAAATGATGTGGATACTAAAAGTCAGTTTATGTCCTATCTCTGTTTAACTCCACGATTTATCTGATTTGTAATATTTTAGTTTGGAACTGTAAGTGCCTGCTTAAAAGGCCATTAACTATTTTTTATTTAAAGTAAGAAAGTTGGATAAATCTTCAACCATTTATTTATTTTGGTACATGAAAAGAGTGTATTTCTCATCTCTATGTTTTTTTATTGACTATGCCTATCTATGATATAGCCGTAGAAAATAATTCTTTTTTGTCACAAAAAGTAAGGAATGAACTCTATTTCTTTCAACGTTTAATCATAATTCGGTTCGAGAGAATTATTTGGTTAACTTATACACTCATCAATTATTAAAGAGTTTGCGATATACTTTACAGTGTTTTATTTCCTTGAAATCTATAGTTAATGCAACTGACGGAGGATTGAATATTTGGGACTGGAGTTTTGTCGAACATTACCTACAGGGAAAATGTACCTTAAGAAGCTACCAAAAGCTCCCAAGGAGATTACAAGGATAGCAGCAATGAGTGTGGCTTTATAGTTTCCATACAGAAAAATACATGGTATGTTGTGTTTATATGCATCTAATATTGCATTTAATCTATTGATATAATTGTATATAACATTATGCATTTGAATGATTTGATTTTTGGTTGATGTTATATTCGCCGATAATTTATGTTTGTTGTATAATTAAATTGTTTATAATTTATCTAATATATGATTACATATGTTCATTTGTTAATTATGATAATGAAATGACTGTCGCTGGTGCAGAGAAAAATTTTGTTTTTTTAAAAAAATAAAATATTAATTAGCAACGGATTAAAGCCGTTGCTAATATTTAAAACATCAGTATATACATCTACATTTAGCAACGGCTTTAAGCCGTTGCAAAATAAAATCCGGAACGGCTACAAGCCGTTGCTAAAATATATTTTGCAACGGCCCTTAGCCGTTGCAAAAATATATTTCGCAACGGATTTGAGCCGTTGCGAAATTTTTACCACTGCTCATTTCGCAACGGCTCAAAGCCGTTGCGAAATTATTTTGCAACGGCTTAAAGCCGTTGCAAAATGAGGATTCTGGTGTAGTGTTTGTCAATGAATATAAAATTGTTTTATATTGTGTCGACTTATCTGTTGAGTGTTTATGAATTCTGGTCGATGTGTGGGACGCCATTTCATCGATAGGGATTTCTAAACTCTTAAACAAGATAGACCGACATGGTATTGTTTTTAAAATAGGGTAAATGAAATAATTTTACCCAAAATTATATTTTGATATAAAAGAAATATTTTTCTGAAATTATTATATATATTTGGATATTTGGTTGTTAATACTGTAGTTGAATAAAAATTTAAATTTGAGTGGTTTATAACCAAATAAAATTATCTAAGTATGGCTTAAATAAAAGGAATATAACTAAAATTAGATTAAATCAGAATTTAAGTCCCGGAAATTTGAAGGTGTTTAAATAAATTTAAACAAAAGGATTTGGAAATTTGCAATCTTGGGAATATTTGAAATGTTTTTCCAAAGGTTTGAAGGCAATAATGGAGTATTGTTTTGGGAAAAATATGATTGAATGAAAATTGTTTTGAGAGGAAATTGTGAAAGTAAGGAAGCACTGATCTCACTTCAATCGCTGGAAAATAATCCTGATGATGATGGCCACATCATCAGTATTCATTTTCGAGTTTCTAAAGTGATGGATTGCCACCAGGATAGTTGGTCATGATAATTTTTTGGGCTTGTTGGGTATACAAGTTGTTTTAGAAATTTTCAAAAGGAGAAAATTTATTTTAGTGAAAACAAGTGTTTGGAATTTGGAAATTTGACTTGATATACCAAGTGAGTATGTGTAGTTATCCTTTCAAAATGGTTTTGGAAATGAAAACCGGGCAATTGAATTCTAACAAAGTTTATTTAGATAATGTGAAAGTTTAAATGAATCAACTGTTGAACTTATAAAGTAAAATTGATATTAATAAGATGAAATTGGGAATTTTAATCTAGGAATTAAAATAAAAGTGAAGGAAATGTACTTGAGTTTAACCTGAGATAAGTTAAATGGAATTGAAGTTCAAAATGAACTTAATTGGACATAAAATTTGAAGGTAAAATGATTGTAATTGTGAGGTGGAAATTTATACTTTAAGACAGCAAGTGCTGTATATATATAATAATTTGAAATTGTGATTATAAGATGAAATAACCCAAATGAGTAATATAAGCTATTAAGTAGATAAATAAGTTTTGAGCTCATATATTGAGAAATAAATTTAAAGAATGGTAAGTAGGTAAATTTAACTGAAGTTGAGTTGGAACAAAATTGAATTCAAATGAATTCAATCGAGTTACTGATAATATTGAATGAAATAAAATTATTAAGTAAATAAGTAAGTAATGAATTGAGTTAAAATTGGTGTGAGTTGTAAACAAATCTAATTCAAGCATAAATTGAATGACTTTATTATAAACTCAATAATAAATTGTTCATGTAAATTTAAGAACGGATAAAAGAATAAACTAATCAGTAAATAATTGGGATTTGATTAAAAGAAAATCAAATGAAAGATTTGAATGGGAATTGGTGGAATAGAATGAACTTAAGTTATTGGGTGAAACAGTTAATGACTTAAATAAATTGTGAGATGATTAATTTAAAATATGGGTTGTCAAGTTTAATAAAATGGTTTGGAATCAAACCTGTTGAAATGAAAGAAAATGCAATGAAAGGATTGTGAATAAATTAAATGGGGTGGAGTCAAGTGTAAATTGAGTTGGAATAAATTTAAAATTTGTTATAAAGCTTAAGTGATTGTTTATTCGCAATAATATTGTGAATTTCATAAGAAAATGGGTTGTTTGAAGTAAATGAAATTTGATAAATTTTATGGGATGATTTTGGAATCTTTGGGAATGAATATGAGTTTGTTTTGTTCAAATGGATTATATATCTAAACAAGTAAGTTGTAAATCACTTAAACTGAAAAGAATGAATTGAGAATTGGTTGGAAGTAATTGTAATAAGTGTTGGAACTATACATATATGCTTATGGAAATATGTAATGCTAAATAAATGGAGAATCTGTCAAAACTTTTCAAAATTTGAAAACTATAAAAAAAAAATAGCAACAAAACAATTTCAAATAGGGGATTGAAATAAACTAGTGGATGAGACTAATTGAAATAATAATAATAATAGAAATCAGATATAAATGGAAGATAGTCAATAAATTTCAATATTCAGAATTAAAGATAAATTGAATTCACAAGAAATTGGAAATTCAGATTTAGATAAGAAGATATAAAGGCTATAGTGGTAGAGTAATAATATAAGGGAATATATAATGCTTATATTAAACTTAAGAAATGAATGGTGAAATTCTTAAGTAAAATTTGATGTTGGGAAAATTTATTCCAAGTGGATAGAATCAAAATAATGTGAATAAAAGAAATTGATATGGTTGATAATCAATGGATATAAATACGTAGGATGTACGTATATTATTTTATTCGCATAACAATTTGATCCAGATTCGAGCACAGAATTTCGAGATAGTTATATATCGATCCGAGTTAGGATTTTTCACTCGATTTTCGACGACGAACCATGAATTTGGATTTTGATTGATTCTGGGAATTCTCTATCATAGTTGGGACTATGCAAGGAGAATGACAGTTTTGATCAAGAAACCAGTTCTATGTCCGCACTAGGAAGTCAAGTGGACGATACTAGTTCGGAAATGAAATTGTGTGATCGAGCGAGCGATCGGATTTGATATTGCGTACGAATGATATATGTGCATCGTACGGGCTTGATTGGATGGATATTGAAATTCTGTAAAGAAGTCAATAAAATTTGGAAAGAGTTAAAATTGTAGATTTCAGAATTGAATTGCCAGAGTGGATATCTGGAATTTATTGTGTATTCCATATATCTCATCTAAGGAAATTTGTTCATGATTCACCATTAGTTGTTAAATCAGTAGTTCAGGAATTTGGAAGTCAAATCAAATTTGACTGTAGTCAGGAATCCAGTTTGGATTGTTGATCATCGAGAAACAAACTCTCGATAATTTTGGGGAAGTTTATCCGGATTTGTGTTCGGATAACTAGTGATGTTTGTTAGAGTAGACTGTTTGATTGTGTTATTGTATGAATGATATGTATGTTTGGATTGTTAATATATAAGCTTTTGAATTAACTGCTGATTAAATTTCGGGGACGAAATTCTTTTAAGGGGGGGGGGGGAATGTGACATCCCGAAATTTTGACCCTATTATTATAATAAGTTTTTGATCAAATTTAAAATGAAATACGAGATTTTCATTTATAAATAAATAAGATGTTGGACATTTTTAGTTGTATATGTGTTATAAAGGAATTTATAATTTCAAAATATAAAATAGACTCTTTTAACAATATTTAAAATTAAATCTGTTTTATTCTATTAAATTAAAAACTATATATTAATGACATTTAATATCAAAAGTATAAAAGTAGTTAATAATGATGAGTATAATAATACAATTCTATTCATATTAAATATAAATATAAAATATACAAATATAAATACATTACAAATCAAATATTGGAAAGATTAAACTTTAAATAAAAACAAGATTTAAGAAGTGTTTCAAACAATAGCTTTTATAATTAAAATAAAATAAGCTTATAAATATTTAATATAAGTATAACATAAAATATGGTTATAAACATAAGTCTACATGAACATAAGTTCAAAACTATAACATGAATATAAGATATAAATAGAAAATGTAACTATGTTAAGATCAAATATCTTTAAATAAAATTAACTTGTCTGCAAACATTATCTGTATGTTAACATAAGTATGAAGACAAAATGAAACATGCAAGTAAACTTTAAATGCATAAGTGAGCCAAGTATTCACATCAAATAAAACATTTTTGTACAAACCCAAAATCTGCAGGTAAACTGTATATGCATAAGAAAACAAATATTCACATCTCAGTTCAAACAAAAGGAGCTGCAAATATCTTTATAAAATATTTTCGTCAGCAAAACATTATAAGTGTAAACCTATATGAAAACATCATAGTACAAACACAAATCTGCAAACATCTTTGTACAAATGTTTGTGTCAGCAAACATTAATTATGTGTTAACTTAAGTGAAAACATATACATTTAATTAGCACTGCATATTGTCCTTTCAGGTTTTATAACAACCTCCCAGCCGAAATGTTTGATTGATCCCAGCTCTTGGCACAACAAGATATAGCAAAATGTTATTATATCTAGGGAAGGCTTATTTGAGAAGCTAATATCATATATAAAAACAGAAAAGGAAAAACTGTTCTTAGCTGTAAATAACACATCATTCTATTTGTATATATATATATCATTTAGTTCAGTCATTAAACTTATGAAAACAAACCTGAGAAGAAGCAAAAGAAAAAAAATTCAAGAATTCAACAACTTCAAACTGCTGTCTTCTGTCATCATCGAATTCCTCTGTTTCAAGTTTTCAACTGTAATCCTTTTGGGTGAGTAAACTTACCTATTTTCTATTTAAACTTGTATCTTAGCTTAATATTGGTATGTGTTTTGTTATCTGCTTAAATAAGTATTCCTGAGTACTTTTGTTGCTATGGTAACATATATAGTGTTCTTCAGAAATGTTGAGTATCTGAACAAAGCAAAACAGGAAAATTGGCAAGTACTTCCTCTTATAAATGATTTGAACCTTGGTATGATTGCTAATTCAAGTTGTTTATCTTGAATTAAAGGCCTGCAACCTTGTGGAAGTTTAACAGTATTTTATAAACACTGTATATTCAAGTTACAGGTAAAAGGGTTTCAAAGTCAAAAGTTCGAATGTTTAAATTTGGGAATTCAATAACATATTTTGATTTCATATACATAGTTAGGATTTTTAATATAAAAATTGTGATTTTTAAGCAGAGATCACAAGAGCGGTTTTTAAAATAAGCTGAAATAGGTTTTTTTCAATTTTGTACGATCGGGTAAATTTTAATTGTTGTAAATTAACATGAAGCAAGCTTGTGAATGATTTAACATGGGAAAAATGTCGAATAATTTTTCCAGTGCAAGGATGAGGTCGAGGTGTAAGTAGGGTTTTGGGTTCTTAAATTTGTGTGTTCTGTAAATCAAAGTTTTCATCTCCATGAATTGATCGAGTGGCTCGTGGTTGTGAGTGAAGGCCGAGGAAGGTATGGGCGTGACATGGATGAGGGGGTTTCGCCTTCGGTGGTCAGTGTTGGAGGGGCGAAGGGTTTTTTTGGTGGTTGCTCAAAACAGTGGTTCGAGCTTCAGGCATTTTTTTTGACTCCGACCATTATTCGAAAATCTGGGCTTTGATTTCGATCATCGAGACAATTTGAGGTTTGTGGATGCTGGCGCGAGCCACCGGAGGAGAGGCGAACCACCGTGCATGTGCATGGTGGCGTGAGCTTGTCAGTAAGATCGTAGGTGGCTTTGTATCGAGTGATACTCGAGTGGGTACTCGAGTAAGGGGGTGGGTTGGCTCGAGTTAGGACCCGTGTTCACGCGAGTTGTCATCAGCAGTTTTTAAACTTAAAGATAATGAGAATAAAAAAAGTTACAGAGAAAAAAATATATTGTAGGTGAAAAGTAAGGGTAAGATTGGAAAAAAAATTTGTAAGACCTAGTTTAAAAAAATGCCTCGGAGAGAATTCAGCCGGCCGAATGTATGGAATCAGCAGTCTGAATTACTATGAATCTCAACCCGCAAGAAAACAGTTCATTTTTGAATTAATTCAGACGGCTGTTTGAATAGGTTCAGCCGTCTGAATCTTGGGAAAAATTATTCCTTGGATAATATTCAGCCGTCTGTTTTATAAGAGACAGCCGGCTGAATTTTTTCAGAAACATATGCCAGCCTTTTATTTTTATAACAACAATTATATAAAAACGAAACGAATATTTTTTTTGAATAGACAAAAAGAAATTACATATTAACAACAAAATAAATATTTGAATAGATTTGAGAGAGGATCTTGGATTGTGATATTCATCTGGTTCCATTTTTATGTTCTCTTGAAAAGGCCAGAGTGGTGACCATCTATTGCCGCGTTCCGAAGAGTTCAAAGATGTTGGTGGACGCTGTGGCGATGGTCCCAAGTATTGTGTTGGATTGGAGAACAAATAGGAGATGGTTGATGAACCATGTTCTTGGATGAAGAACCACAAAATTTTAAAGCAACTTGTTCCAAAAAGCTTAAACGCTTGGCGTTAACTTTTTGTTCATAATAAAATTCGCGTTGTAAATCCAGCGATTCCCTTTGGTAATGATGAATGTCATCTATCTTTTCGTTGGTAGATGGTGAGCCAAAAAATAGAGACTGTCTTGTTCTTCTACCAGGTGGAGTGTAATCAGCTTGTGTAGAAGGAGGAACAACTGGAACTGGTTCATAAATCAGCGTTGGAGTAGGTAAATTCACAGATCCTGAACTAGGAGAAGAATAAGATAGAGCAGAAGATTGAGAGTTATGGTGGGAAGACATATTTTTGTAAAGTAAGAGAGTTGAAATAGTTTTTATTTTTAATTGAATGAAAAAGAAATATAAGGAGTAGAGACATTTTATATGAAGACTTTCATATAAATAGTAAGACCATTGGTGGTTAAGATGATAGGAACCAGAGAAAAAAGGTTGGTGAATAAAAATTGTGAGGTAGAAAATAAACAAAAAATAGAATGTAATCCAAAAATAGATGTAAAGAAAAGAGTAATGAGGTGATAGAGCAACTGATTTTCAAGAAGAGATCCCGAGTTCGAGTCTTTGAAAAGAAAATTTATAAATATTTTAGAGATATAATTCATAATTCTCTTCTTAATTTTATGAAGATATTTTCGTTTAATGGTTTTGTAAATATATATGCCAATTGATTTTCATAGGAAACAAATTCTAGTCTGACTAAATCCTTTTCAATATTATCACGAAGAACAGATGACGTATGTCAATATGTTTAGTTCGTGAGTGAATGACAAGATTTTTGGATAAGTTTTAGCACTAGTATTATCACAAACAATTGTTGATTTAAATAAACTTACACAAAAATCATGGAGTGTTTGTTGCATATAAATGACTTGAGTACAAGCTAAGGCAGTAGAAATATATACTGCCTCACACGTTGAGAGTGAAATACATTCTTGTTTCTTGCTAAACCAAGAGACTAAGGATTGTCCAATGAAGTGACAAGTCCCACTAGTACTTTTTCGATCCATCCGACATCCTCCAAAGTCAACATCACTGTATGATACTAACTTGACAGGACATTCTTTTGGATAAAATAGTCCAAAATCTTTGGTTTTGCTTAGATAACGCAATATGTGTTTTACTGCTCGCATATGTGATTCTTTCGGGTTTGCTTGAAATCGTGCACATAAACAAACACTCATCATTATGTCAGGTCTACTAGCAGTTAGATAGAGTAATGATCCAATTATACTTCTATATAATTTTTGGTCAACACTTTTGCCATCTTCATCTCTATCGAGATGAACTGTTGTACTCATTGGAGTTGGTTTAGCAGAAGTATTTTCCATATTAAAGCGTTTAATTAGATTATTACAATATTTTTCTTGACTAATAAGAATTCCATTTTCTAGTTGTTTAATTTGCAATACAAAAAAATAAGATAATTCTCCAATATGTGATTTCAAATTCTTTGGTCATTATTTTTGAAAATTCCTGACATAATTTTTCATTTGTAGAGCCAAAAATAATATCATCTACATAAATTTGAATAATTAAAACAACCTTTTTAGTTATTTTAATAAAAAGAGTTTGATCAACCTTCCCAATTTCAAAATCAGAATTTATTAGATAGTTCTTAAGACGTTCAAACCAAGCACGAGGTGCTTGTATTAGACCATATAAGGCTTTCTTAAGTTATAGACATGGTCTGGAAATTTTTCATGAGTGAATATGGAGGTTGTTCAACAAAAACGTTATCTTTTATATAACCATTTAAGAAAGCACTTTTAACATCCATTTGATAAAGTTTGAAATTATGAAAACATGCAAAGGCCAGTAAGATACGTATTGCTTCAAGTCATGCGACTGGAGCAAATGTTTCTTCATAGTCAATTCCTTCTTCTTGATTATATCCTTGTGCAATTAATCTAGTTTTATTCCTAGTTATATTACCTTGTTCATCTTCTTTATTTTTGAAGACCCATTTAGTACCAATGACCATTTGATCACTTGGTCTAGGAACTAGTTCCCAAAATTCGTTTCATTCAAATTAGTTTAGCTCTTCTTACGTAGCTATAATCTGATAGTCATCAGTAGATGCTTCTTTTGCATTTTTAGGTTCGATTTTAGGAAAAAAAGCTACATGGCCCATTTGATTAAGTTGACTTATAGTTCTAACAAGTGAATCAGTTTCTCCTATAACATTTTCTACTGGGTGATCTCGTAAAATCCTAGTGGGAGATCTTAATTCGTTTTCATTATGAACAATGTTTTCATTTTCTTCAAGTTATAAACAATGTTTTCATCTTCTTCAAAATTATTTTGATTAACCATATTTGTGACTATTTTAGGTATATCCTCATCATCCTCAAAATTATTATTAAATTTGAAATTTTCTTCGAATGAAACATGAAGAGTTTCTTCGATTGTTTTTGTTCTTTTATTGAAAATTCGATAAGCTTTGCTTCGTTCTGAATATCCTACGGAGATTCTTTCATCAGATTTTGGATCGAATTTTCCAAGCTGATCTTTTGTGTTTAAGATAAAACATTTTGAACCAAAATTTTTAAAATATGAAATGTTTGGTTTTCTTTGATGAAAAAGTTCATATGGAGTGTATTTTGATAAAGGTCAGATGGAAACACAATTTAGAACATAGCAAGAAGTTGCTACAGCTTTTGCCTAGAAATGTTTTGGTAATGTGTTTCCATTTAACAAAGTTCTTGCACATTCTTGTAACGTCCTATTTTTCCTTTCTACAACACCATTTTTTTGTGGTGTCCTAGGAAAAGAAAAATTGTGGTAAATTCCCTTTTTATTACAAAAATGTTCAATGCTTCATTTTCAAATTCACCTACATGATCACTTCTAATATTTTTAATTTTTAAAATTCTGAAATTACGAATTTTCTTTGTAAAATTCTTGAAATTTTCAAAAGTATCACTTTTATTTTTTAAGAAAATAGTCCAAGTATATCTTGAGAAATCATCTACTATAAAAACACATATTTACCATGGTTTATAGATTGAATTTGAGCTGGACCAAAAAGATCTAAATGTAATAGTTCTAGTGGTTGCATAGTAGAAATATTTTTCTTTGATTTATAGGGTGATTTTGTTAATTTCCCTAACTGAAAAGCATCACACATATTATTTACTTTAAAGTTCATTTTTGGTAAACCTTTTACTAAATTATTTTTAGATAATTTATTTATAATTTTGAAATAAATATGACAAAATCTTTTGTGCCATAACCAAGGATCATTCTCTTTAGCTATTAAACACATTTGTATTATGATTTATATCATATCTAAAACATAAATATTTTTATCTCTAAAACCTTCAAAAATTAGATTTGTATTTTGATCAAAAATGCTACACTTATTTTCAGAGAAAGAAATATTGAATACTTTGTCACGAAATTGGCTGATACTAAGCAAATTGTGCTTCAAATTTTTAAATAATAAGACATCTGTAGTAAGAGATGAATTAGATATACCGTTATTGCTCACATCGCCTTTGCCGATGACATATCCTTTGGAATTATCTCCAAATGTGGCAGACCCTCCATCTGGGTAAATAATGTTTGTTAGCATCCCTTTATTTTCTGTCATGTGTTTTGAGCAACCACTGTCTAGTATCTATTTTCCTCTCTTTTTGGATGGTACCTCGTCTTTTGTAGCCATAAAGCAAATGTTGGCATGTTCTGAATCATTGTCCGAGTCACGTTCTGATGATGAGGATGATTCTGTATCATCCCATGTGACAGAGAAAGCTTTCTTCGTGAATTTGTCTTTCTTGTGCTTATACTTTTCTTTTTTTATCAGGACAATCTTTCTTGATGTGACCTTTCTTGTGACATTCATAACATTCTAGAGCAGATGTTGATGGTTTGTTGGTGTTGTTATTGATACTGGAGTTGTTCTTGTTATTTCTAAATTTGTTGCACTTTCTAAATTTCAAAACCTTTTTGAAATTTTTAGCAATGAATGCCATATCTTCTTCATCTGAACCCGATTCATCTTTTTCTGCCTGGAATGCTAAAATTTTCTTATCTTGAGCCTATACTTGTTTTGCCTAGAGATTAACTTCATATGACATTAGATTTCCAATCAACTCTTCTGGTTTAGGGTCGAAATGTCATTAGCTTCTTCGATTGCTAAAACTTTTCATTCCCACTCATCCGTTAGTGAGTTGAGGATTTTTTTTTAAACAATATCAAAATCTGTGTATATTTCTCCTAGTGCTATTAAAGAATGATATATATCTTGAAATCTAGGGTACATGTCATTTATAGTCTCATCTTGTTCCATTTTAAAATTATGGAACTGATTTTTGAGCATAGAAATTTTACTTTGTTTGACTTTGTTTGTTTGTTCATGTGTAACTTTAAGCGTATGCCAAATTTCATTGGCAGTTTTACACATGCTTATTCTATTAAACTCATTTTTGTCTAATGCATAGTACAACATATTAGTAGCTTTAGAATTTGCAGTAGCATCTAATTTTTGTGCGTTAAACCAAGTTGAATATTTAGTAGTAGGAATAATATATTCAGTTTGCATAAAGTTCCAGGTTTCATAACTACTTGCTTGTATATAGATTCTCATCCTAGTAGCCCAATAGTTATAGTTTATTCCATTATATAGAGGTGGTTATGCAGTAGACTGGCCTTCTAAAAAGGTAGTGTTAGTAACAGTACTGGTGTTGTTTTCCATATTAAAACAATATCAGATAACTATGTTACAGTTATATAATAGCCTTGCTCTAATACCAAATGTAAGTTACTGTGCTAAAGGATCGTGTAATATGGATAAACTACTTGGGCGGAATAAATAAGTAAATAGTAAAAGCAGTAAAGTAAATGACACCAGAGATTTTTGTACTGGTTCGAACTCCCGTTCTACGTCCAGTCCCAGACTCCTTTTGAAATTAAACTAGCAACCCTCACTTAACCCGGAGGAATAGGTTTACACCGCCTGAGCAACCGAACAGGACTTCTACCGCCTAAGCAACCGAATAAGACTTCTACCGTCTCGGCAACCGAACATGACTTCTTTACAAATAACAAAAATATCTAACTGTAGTATGCTCTTTAAATAGCACTGATAAGTCAATTAAGTACAATCTTCCTATAATCTTCTTCTTTATGATATATAGTGTAGTGTGCTTGAGAATCATGAAAGATAGAGTGATCAACGATCAGAAAATGTAAGCAGTTTGAGTGTAGTTTTAAAATAGAGAGTAGATAAGAATTCAAGAATATTAAAATCAATTTCGGTGAATTTTTTGTTGAATTCTGAAATCTATTTATAGAGATTAAAAAGTTGCAACCATTGTCGAAAGGTAACGTTGAAAAGAAACAGGTGCAACTGTTGGTTTGATGATGCTACTCTTCGATGAAGAGAAGTGTCTTTTTAGAAAATAGCCGTTGAAAAATATTCAGCCAGCTAAAATTATTAATTCAGCCGTTTGAATTAAACAAAATCGTAAACAGCAAGGAAATAGGCTATTTTTGCCTGATTCAACCGGCTAAATAAACTCATTCAGCCGGTTGAATATTGTGAAACAATAAATTTGTTTCAGCATTCAGCAGGCTGAATTAATGCATTCAGCCGGCTCTTTTCAGCCTGCTGTGCATGGTAGAGTATATGCGTATATGATTATATATATATATATATATATATATATATATATATATATCCAGGAGAGACTTTAACATAATACTAAATGATATAAAGATTCTAGACAATGAAATAACAGCTTCAAAAACCCTCCAAATATGAATCTGCAACAAAACTCCTGCTTAAATGATCAATACACACAAAATATTTTATATAGCTTGTCATTGATCAAAACAATGTTAAATTGAGATTCCCAACAGGTTCATGATTCAGATTATAAAAATATCATTCAAAACTATCTTCAATTTTTTTCTAAGGGCTCTGCCCAATTTAAATTTAGAATTTTTTTTCACCATATAAAAGATAATATTAAAACATGGAACCTCAACAACAACATAAAAATGAAATCAATCGAATAAGAGAGGAATGTGTGAAATTGCAAGACAGTGTTGATTTTGGCTGCTCAGACCAGACTAATGTTAAAAAAATTTCATTTACAAAGAAGCTTTCCGATTCTCTTCACATTGAGGCTATTAATCTTAGGCAGAAAGCTAAAGTAAACTGGCTTTCTTATGGGGACTTGCCAAGTAAATTTTTCAATGCTAAAATGTCTTGTAGAAAACATTTTAATGGCAAAGAAAAATTAATCAATGGCATTGGTAATATAATTATTGACGCCTCTACTTTTTTGATCTGTTCAATTCTGCGGAGAGTCCAAGTATTTTTCCAAAATTTTCCCCTAAATTGTTACTTTATTCTAACAGTGAGGAAATCATACTTGCTCCTATAAGTTTAGATGATATTAAAAAAATTGTTTTTTAGCTAAAGATGATAAAAGTCCTGACCCAAATGGGTTTGGTGCCAAATACTATAAAACTCATTAGGATGATATAAAAATCATGATTTTTGAGGCTGTCAATGAAATTTACTCAACTAGCAAGCTTCTGAAAAATATTAATCCTACTTTTAATACTATTGTTTCTAAAACCAAAAACCCTACCTGTCTTGGAGAGTATAAGCCAATTGCTTGTTGTAATTTCTTCTATAAGATTATAGCTTCTATTTTAAGTAATAGAATTATTATTATTTTTAAATTTCTGATTTCTGAAAATCAATGTGCTTTCATACCAGACAGGTTCATTGTTGAAAACACTCTTTTTGCTCATGAATTATTAAGGGATTTTAATCATGCTAGTAAAAATAAGACGTGTATAAAAATTGACTTACACAAAGCCTTTGACAAAACAGAAGTTTTATTATTTATATGATGATGAGTCAACTAGGCTTCAATGAACAATTCTATAACCTAGTTAAAGAATGTATTTGTAATGTATCTGATTCCATGCTTATTAATGGATCTCCTTATGGTTTCATTCATAGCAGTGGAGGAATTAAGCAAGGAGATCCTTTATCTCATTACTTACGTACAATTGCTATGGAATATCTTACATTACAAATGGATAAGGAGCAGTTAGATAACAACTTAAACTAGTAAATTCAATTATTCCTAGAATTTCTCATTTATTATATGCTGATGACTTATTAATCTTTTTAAATGCAGATACTCAAAATACAGTTACCATTACGAAAATATTTGACAAACTCAGCCAACAGGCTGGTCTTCAAATAAATTAAAATAAAAGCAAAACCTTTTTCAGTAAAGCTTGTAAGAATAAGGTGGATATTCTCAACAATCTAAAATTTCAACAAAGTGACCTTCCTGTCAAATATCTTGGACTCCCCCTCAGTAACTACCAGATCAAAGAAGGAGATTGTGTCAAATTATATGATATCATCCAATGCAAAATAAACAACTGGTCCAGTAAATTGTTTTCTATTGTAGGAAGAGTAGAGCTCATTCAAACTATCATCACTGCAGTCGTCATGTACTGATTACAATCTCATAACATTCTAGCTAAAACTATGGAGAAAATTGAAAAATTATATGCTAACGTCATTTGGAATGGAAAATTCCACAAAATCTTTTGGAATACTATTACTAAGACTAAGAAAGCAGGTGGTTTAGGAATCAGAAATGTTTCTGTCATAAATGAAGCATGCAAGTACAAGCTATTTTGGAAATTCATTGAAGGCAAAATATTATGGGCTAAATGGATGAGAGCTAAATATGTAAAAAAAAAAAAAAAAAAAAAAAAAAATCTAGTCCATGCCCATTGAAAATCACTGTTCTTATGCTTGGAAAAACATTCTAAAATGCAGGGAAATTGGAGTTAAATTATTAGAGAGAAAATTTAAAGATTGTAGTCACACCAGCCTCTGGTTTGATCCTTAGATCAATGGTAACTCTCTTATCAATTTATTAGGTTGGAATAATCTCTATTGTTTTGGTAAAGTCAATGTTAAAGTTGATAGTATCATTCAAAATTCAATTTGGAATACTCAAGCTCAACCGGCAGCATCTATTTGTAACTTCACAAAAAGTAGAAATTGATTCAAGTCAAGAAGAAGACATTTGGAGTTGGAAATTATCTTCAAAAAGAAAATTCTCTTTTAAAAATACTTAGGAATTCTTAAAAGGAGCTGAAATGGAAGTTGATTGGTATAAATTAGTTTGGAATTCAGTCAATTGTCCAAAAATGGCTTTGTGCACTTACTTTGTTTTATTAAATCGTTTACCAACAAGAGAAAAGTGTGGAAAATGGAACAAAAACACTGGAAACATCAATTGCCTTCTCTACAAAACTGAGACTGAAAATATAGATCGCCTCTTTTTTGACTGCCAATGCTTAAGGTGTATTTGGTTCATTTCCAAAAATAAACTCAATCTTAATCAACATCTGGCTCTCTAAAACATAAGAGACAGCATGCAATAGTTTCAGATAAAATTCAAAGGCAAGAAAACAAAATTCAAAAAAGCTACTGTAGTTCTTACAGCAGTTATCTACTTTATTTAAAAAGAGAGAAACAATAGACTTCATAATAAAACTGAAACAAGCATTCAACTTTGGAAAACCACTGAAATAGAATGTAATATCATTCTTCAAAAAGCAAGCAATTTCAACAAAAACAGCAATCAAAATCATAATATTCTTGATGCTAATAACTATGAAGATTTTGTTGAAGAATACTTACAAAGGGGGAAATTTCTCAAAGAATCCCCATTCCATCTTTCAAGCAGTGGTTGATTGAGAAAGCCAACTGAGTATATTAATTCCAGTGCTCCAATTGAAGGTGGCTGCTTCAATATCCATACCAGGAATATTTCTTATAAGGGAAGTAATCACATTATTAGTCTTATTTCTAGTAATAAGAATATTTCTATTATTAATTATAATATTCTTTTACCTGATATGAATAGGAATAACCGTACATCCAACTCTGAGCATCTACTTTTCAATAACTGTCATTTTCGTAGCAATAACATTAAGAAAAATGCCGTGGATTTCAGAGCTAAAGCCAAAAATTATGACAATCACTTATCACTTTTGGCTTAAGTTAATGGAACAGAAAAGTTCACCGATGACAATCCCCTAACAATCAGCTCAGAGCTTTCAAGGGAAGTAACAAGGCTTATATTAATAACAATTCTAATTTTATAATGAATCTCATGCTAATAGAAAAAAATTTATACCTGATTCTAGCTGGAGGAGCTGCAGTATTGTTGAAGATGACAACAGTTCTCTCCTGGCCATCAGCGAACAAAGATTAGGAGACTCCTTCTATGTAAGCAAGTTAAACAAGAAGATCTACCACTTATTTGTCTGGGATAAAGGAGAGTATAGAAAATCTTCCTCGGTTGCTTCACCTGGGCATTTAAGGACTAATTTAACAGAGGATCATGCATCGATTTTCCCTACTTCTTCAGATCTAAAGTCTGGAGGCATTTATGATAGTAAAGAGGCTAGCTTCAAGGATACGAAGACAAAAACAATGAGACTTCACCATTTTTGCCTTGCTCCTGAGCTTGATGGACTTCAAACTAAAGAAATAAAGGAGTGGAAGACTCCCTGAAGACAATTTCTCATGATTTTCTTAGTTTTTTTATTGCGGTGCTTGGTGCTCCACCATTTTTTTTTTTGTGTTTTTGGAGTGGAGGCGGCATATGATACGTAGTTTATGTCTCTTGGGTTTTAGTTGTGTGATGTATCGGGTCTTTACTCGTTAACTCTTTTGGGACTTGGCCTTTTTAATGCATTTTCAAAAAACATTGATGTGTTATACTAACGTCGGACATTGATCTTTCAGTAACCAGTAAAAAATGTTAACTTCCAATTTTACTATGGAATTCAAACGCAGCGATCAAATTTGTAGTAATTTACTGATCCAAATTTAACAATTCATGCATAGTATATTCTTATATGTGAGACTCACCATATACTTTCATCTTTTTTTTTTCAAATAAGAAGTATGAATACAGATGCACCTACACCTATTTAATTCCAAAAGAAAAGAATTAACATCATCACGATTCGCTTTTCCAAAAAAAAAGAACAATAGAATCACTGGCAAACAGATTCGTTGTCCTAAAATAAAGATCTATAACAAATCAAACCACTGCCATCAAACAAAAAGCCTTGGAGATTTGGAAGAAAAGAGTTAAGAGATAAATAATAATCAACGGAGTGATACAGTCATCAATAAGTGAAGGTTTATTTGTCTTTTATAGTGGAATAAGTTGTTAAATAAAAACAAAACGCAAGTAATCCTTTGATTCATTTCATAAGACGTGTCTAAGTGCATTGCATTGCACATACAAACAAAATAAATGGTAAATAAGTAATGAGACTTGTTTTATAGCGTTGTCAATTATGTCAGCGTTTATGGACAGATAACTGGCCGGCTCTTGACTTATCTTTATTTTGGTCTCACCTGATAGTAAGCGTGCAGTGTCGGTTTCAAAGTCATTATTCTCATTGGGTGGAGTAATTCGTCATGTATTTTTTGCTAAATTTAAAAGCATATTTGGATAGAGAGTCCACTTTAACTAACGGAATCATTATAATATTTTTTGTCTATGGTTCTGTATACACCTCATACAAGCAACAGAATGACACTCCAACATCACTCTTCAAATCAAAATAGCAGCCACATTTTCATACGTCAACTCGAAGAATATCAACTCTCGTTTAAACATCAAATTGTCTCAATTTGCACAAGGACTCCAACTGAACCGTCCCAGCGCAAGCTGGGACAATACATTGGACAAACAATCCCAGTTTTACAATGGGATAGTGCAAATTGCACTGAGATAGTTTGTTCTACTTGCACCGTTCCAGTGAAAAACTAGGATAGTTCTCTTTTCAAATTTCTCACTAGGGCAATGTTGCTCTATCCTAGTGAAAACCGGGACAGTAAATTAGAGCAAATTGTCCCAGTTCGCAGTGGAACAGTTTGTTCTAGTCTAGGGCAATTCCAATTTAATTTTCTACTGATAAACTCATATACATCAACTGAATAAATCTAAAATTTGTTTAATAATTTCGTATTATTTATTATATAAAAAAAATATGAATGCAACAAAAAAATATTAGCATGGCCTGATTAGAAATTTATTGCATAGATATACATTACTAAATTTAAAACCCAACCCTATGAACTGATTGAATTGATCATCACTACTACTTATTGGAACATTGAATTGAATTTAGTTCAAACAAAGAAATTTACTATCCATTGGATATTAATATTGGTTAAGTTAAAACACCAAAACATAATCGAAAGCATATTCACCTAAAAAGAACAAAAATCCTATTATCATCATTAATTTTTCTCAGAAACTTTCCTTTAATTTCTGGAGCTTGTTTTCACTTCTAAATTACATTTTATATCATCATTCCTATTTAATTTTTCCTTGATCCTTTGCTTGTGATCATCTTAGATGGTTTTGCTTTTAGATTTCTCAAAAATGATGAAACTTTTTCGGCAATGTTAGGGAAATTTTGGGATCTGTTAGGAAGCGGATGTTTTAATTTGAGATCAATTTCTTAAGAAAAATGTTTAATTTTACTTAACAGTTACGAAACAAAATTTAGGAAGCTTCACAAAGAAAGAACTTAAATATGCTCAAAAGGGTATTTCCAACAACATGTTTCTTGCATGAAAAATAAAGTAATTTACTTAGGAGATCCAGCCACAGGTGTTTCGCAGAAGTAGCCAGAGGGTTAGCAGCAGCCTGTGCAGTAGTAGCTGGTGTTTTTATATTTTCTACCATCGACTTCTTGATCTACAAAAAGTATGGGAAAAGCATTAGCTAGACTAAAGCAGACTGCACAAATAACGTGAGATTTCCCTTTTTTGGGTATACTGAAATTGATTTACTGACTGAAATGATGGATGTATACCACCCAAATATTTTGGATCCTTTGTGAAAAGTAATATGTAAAGTTATAATAAAATTTTCATAAAGATGGCTTAACACTTGCAGGGATACTCATTACTTATGCAAGAAGTAACCAAAATTTTGAGAAAATAATAACTTATTAAGCTGTATGAAACCATTTTCAGACCAAGATTAAGACTAACAGACGAAACAAATAAAGTTAAAGTATCAATGCTAATTTAACATACCATTGCAAGTCTTTCCTTGTGAATATCATTTGTCATCTGTGCATCGATAGAAAAGCAACATGAGTATACCAAAAGAGTATAAATGGAATCACCATGTGGAGTGGTTTTTCATCGTTGCACACATTAAGTCGTACCAGCTTCTTATAACACTTGATCTCTTCTCCACTAATTCTAGGTGCAGTGATCCCCAAATGTCGCTCTAAATCTGGCTGATCATTAGCACATTTATATGTTGGAGTGTTAGTACAGAACATTAATAAATATCAATTAAGAGAGTAATTTTATACTTATGAAGTTTGATCAGTCTTACCAACATGTAGAAGTATGTCCTTCGCTTCTAATGAAGTTGATTTGCGATGCTTAGCCAATTGGCAAGCAGCTGTTACTATCTGTGATTACAATACAAGAATGTTGGAAAAATTGCACGTAAACTGCTTTTTTAGCAATAGAGAGTTCAGAAAAAAATCTCAACATATCAACCTTTTCGGCAACTAAACAGTTAACATATATTATTCTATACAAATCACACCTGGATTGCCAGTTAAATTAAGCGTAATTGCTAAGACTTTTCTTGTTATAAAGATTGGAGGCATATAAGCCTAAAGAGTATAAATGAAATTATTGTATGGTTTTAAATTGGGAGTGGAAACTCACAGATTCAACAAAATCATTAGCAATCTCTATAAGACTGTCTTCAATTTCAAGATGCAGAGTTTCAGATAGGTGAACCTATTAAAACTGAAATTAAAAGTAGAATGAATAAATATTATAGCCCGATAGTCATCTTGGATCAGTGACTAAACTCACACCTGATACTACGTAAATTCTTAAACTGAATCAGTGAAAAAATTCTTATCCAAATTTCCTGAACGACGGAGTTGTGGTGCGCATCTTCTAGAGTACCGCAGTGGAGAGAGGTCGACAGCGGAGAGAGGGAGATAGATCGATAGCTCAGCGCGTATTCTGGAGATCGACGGTGAAGAGAGGGAGAGCGAGCGCTTGGAGAGTTTGATTTTTTAGTTAATTTATGGATAGGGATAGGTATATGTGGAGAGGAGGGAGAGAGGCCGATGTTGAGTGGTGAAGGAGCGCGGCATATTTTTTACTTTCCCTCTCTATTCACGTTGACGTAGGAGCAGTGTTTTAGAGATTTTTTTCTGTTTCTGAACGACCCATCCACATAACTGCAACATTTACATTAAACTGCTGTTTCCTCGTGCGAAAAATAGATTTTGTTGTAGTGACCTTCCGATGAGGTTGAACCTGCAAATATGAGTTAACCCAACAAAGATTGATGCAATCAGTAAAATAATTAACAAAGCTAAAGTACTTCCCTATAGTCAAGAAAAAGCTTCAATTTATTAAATTTTCCCAACTCGCACTCAATTAGAGTTATAGTTCTGCTACAACACTAGATTTTGAGAAATTAGATCTTCAAAAATGGACCTCTCGGGTCTTATTTATAGGTGCGGGTTGGCACCTTCCGTAGGGATCATGGCAACTTATCGGAAGGTAGGTTTTACTTGCGATCTTCCGGCCTTGCGCAAAAGGAAGGCCTTTCGGCTTTGTCGGAATGTTGGCTTATAGCTCTTTGAACATGTCTGGATGCCTTTGTCTCCATCGGAAGGTGAGAATGTGACATTCACATCTACGATCTAACGATGGAAGGGCAGTTCATTTGATGTGGAAGGGAACCTTTCGACTCCATCAAAAGTTTATTTTTAAGACGAGTGACGCTTTGAAGTGATTGGTTGATGTTGTCCTGTATCGATTGATCTGCGGAAACATCCTTTCGATCCCATCGAAAGGATCTTTTGAATAAGATGCCAAGTTTGCTTTGCGGAAGGTAATGTTTGTGCATGCTGATGTTGACTCTTGCAGAAGGCCTTCAATGCGGAACTATCACTTGCGGAAGATTCTTTTATGGATGAAATATTTGTGGAACATCTTAAGTCGGCAGTGAGTTTTATTTTGCGGAAGCCACTCATGTGAAACCAAAGGTGAAAGTCTTTATCATATGTGGAAGCCTCTTGTGGGCAGAACCATCTCCAGCGGAACCTTATTTGCGGGAGCCTTCTTGACTTTTCCATAAGCATCCCTTCGGCTCTTGCGGAAGGTCTTCCTACGATCTTTACTTTCCTTCGAAACCTAGTTTTGGTGGTGAATTTTTGGTATTAACACGAACCTTTCGACTTAATCGAAAGATTTCTTTTTCTTTATTCTTTCATAAACCTTTCGACTCTGTCTAATGGTTTGCCTTCTTTATATTTTTGTGAACCCTTCGACCTTGTCGGAAGGTTTCTCTTCAAGAGCTGCTCTTTCCTTCGACATTGTTGAAAGGTTGTCTTTCACTCTTTGCTGGCTTGTGAGCGCCACTTTCTTCATAAACTTTTCATCATTGTCGAAAGGTAACTTGTACGTGCTTCAACCAATTCAAAAGACTTGTTATACTTTTGAAAAGGTCATTAAGTTGTTGCTCATACTTGCTTTGACTTCTTCATCCTGATCGAAAGGTTTGAACTCCTTCGAAAGGTTTGATGTTAATGAATCCTGGTGACTGCATTCCTTTGGCCCCTTCGAAAGGGTTGGGTTGTGTTCCTTTTTCTTTGTCTTTGTTGAAAGACCTTTCGACTTAGTCGAAAGGTGGATTTTTGAAGTATCATCTTTCCAACGGACTTAGAAGATTCCTTGGACTTCATTGAATGCTCCTTGTTGGAAGGTACGATTAACCAGAACACCTTGATAGTTTCTGATCTTTTTCCATGCTCTTGTGATCCTTCTTTCATACCTTCATTCCTGTGAATATTTTATGGTTAACAGTTTTATCACTCGATTTTGACGACAAACACTTGATGAGGGTTCTTAATCAAGAACCAAAGTTTTCTATCGTAGTACATGGCTATATACGGTGGACAGAGGTTTCTAATTGAGAAGCCTGATCGAAGTCCGCACTAGAGAATCGAGTGAGCGATGCTAGTTCGGAAGTAAAGCTATGTATTCGAGTGAGTGGTTGAATTAGATTTTGCATGGGAGCGGTTGATGTACATCTTATAGATTGATGAGTAGTGTTATGTATTTCCAGGTTAGGGCTGGGGAAAAATTTTGGGGTTGAAATTCTTTTGGAGGGGAAGGGGGGAGAGTGTAATGACCCGGAATTTCACCGCATTAATTTTGGAATATTTATTTAATTTTACATATTCAAATGATAGATTTTATAATTAAAATAAAACTCTTTTAAATAGTATATAATGAAGGTGAAACAATTTTTCATATTTGTTTACAAAAATATATAGTTCGAAGAAAAATCAAAAATGTGATCGGAATTCGTTTTTCAAATTTTCATCTTTTTATCAGCTAAAAGTTGTTGGAAGTGTGTAAACCTTTTGTAGTGTGTGTGTGTGTGTGTGTGTGTGTATTTACATTCATTTACAAATGAGATGGTATATACATATGTATTTATACTTAAGTATGTAAGGTTCAAAATAAAATTTAAAAGAACTAAAAAGTGAAGTGAAAACATGAAATGACATTAGCAAAAACATGTTTAAACACAAGTACACTTACACATGTATAATTAATATTTAATTATTAACCGAGGTTTAATTAATTATTAAATAATTAATAAAGGATTAACTAGGGTTTATTTAATGGTTAATAATTGTTTGATTACCTAATTAAATTATATTGAGATTTAATAATGATTATTTATGATTTAATAAGAGTTTAACTTATAATTAATTATTTTAAAAATAGATTTAAAGTTATAAGTCCTATGTTTTTCCAAGAGTCAAATTGTTTCAAAGGAACTTCCTTTTCAAAGATGGTTTTGAATTCATGGGATTCAAGTGTCGATACCATTAAGAAACCATATAATTGTGAATGAGTTATAATATAGATTGTTTGATTATTTGGACATATATTCGCAGAATAAATCCCCGTTCTACTATAAATTGATTGAACTGTTTAGATATCTATTTCGCAGGACAAATCATCATCTTGCTATTATGTTATTTGGACATGTATATGCTCATTAGCTTATATTGATATACTACTCCTTGATTTAGATATGAGTTGCATTTACATACATGTTGACCGATGTAAATAACTGTTAAGTGAATTGGAATTAAAATTGAAATAAAATGGTAGCTAAAATTACTACCATCGGGATTGCTAAGCTATTTTTGAAAATATGGTGTTGAATTAACTTCAATTCTTTAATCAATTTTGGGGTTTAAATTTTATAAATGATTTTTTTCAGGTTAAATTATTATTTTATAAAGGTATTTACAAATAATAACTTGTTTATAAAAAAGTGTTTTGCTAAGTAAAATGGTTTATTTAAAGTGATTTAAAAGGATGAGCTGCAAACGATATTTTTTGAAGGATTTTTCTTAAAAAAGAGTTGTCAAAGGAGTTTTAAATAGGAAATGTTTTATAAATGATTTAGAGGTTGGTATAGAGGTTTTTTAAATTGACTTGTAGACTTATAAAAGTGTTTTATAAATAGGATTTGAAAATTTATAAAGGTATTTAAATGTGAAGTGAGCTTTTATAAAGAAAGTTTTTATAAAGGATAATGGATCGGTTTATAGTAAGTAATGTTTTCAAAAAGGAATTTAAATGGAGGAATTTTCCAAATGTTTTGATAATATACCTATACCCCTAAGTATAAATGAATAATAATACGATCACTGTATCAAATGCCGCACAATCGAATGTCGAAAAGTCGACATTAATACGGCCACTGTATCAAATGTCGCACAATCGAATGTTGGAAAACCGAATCGTTATGGTTAAAGAAGAAGAAGATAGAAGAAGAACCAAAATAATAACAGAATCTCACATTTCGCAGCGGAACAAATATAATAGATAAATGAATAATCATTAAAAAAAAGAACCATATCTGTTTATACACCACATTACATCATCAGAGTTTACAGCAACACGATACGACACTGGCATTTAACTTGACCACATGAAAACTGACTAGCACCAACTCCTACGCAGCGGACACAATATAATATAAGTGATACGTCTCTCCATCCAGCTTGCCTCCAGTTCTCCATAACATATTTTTTGCATTCGCTCCAAAATAATGATAACCTGACTCTAGGCTGCCCGTGTGGAAAATTTTGGGCACTCAGAGTTTAGAAAGGGAACAATAAACTCCAAGTCAGTCATGGGACTGGTGTGAGATCTTTTTTTTTTTGGATAACATGGGTAACCTTAAGATCATGGTATTCATTGATACTCACTTAAGTAAACCCCCACGCCGTATGTCTACCTCGCTTTTATTTAGTCGTCGCACACGGATGCATAACGTTGAAACTCCCACTGATGGTTAGGCGTTGGGATTCGAACCTGCCCGGACACAGTCCTTTGGTCCCCCTCTCCCAGCTCCCTAACCAACCGAGCTACGAACAGCGGGTTGGTGTGAGATCTTAAAAACAGTTATTTTCAAAAAGAAACCCGCTATGCTTTTGGAAAATGAAACTACCATAAGGACTCCCCGCATACACACAATGCAAACGCAGAATTGGATGAGATTTCTCCTTATGATAGTCAGACGTGCTTGATACGCAAAATCCTTTGATATTATTATTATTAGTGCATAGTGTGGAAAACATTTCGAAAATATAATGTTAATCTTAACCAGCATAGACATTTCGCACTTATGCCTATTATAGCTACCATGTTCAATTGCAGGTTACCGCCACATTCTATGGCAGGTTATACAACTAAAACCGTACAGGGCGCGCAATGTTTATTTGGATTTCCAACAAATGGTCAGGCTAAAGAACTTCCTACTGCCACATGGGTACGTGTGACGCCCCACCTCTATACCCACGCTAGCCAAGAACATTACGGTGAATGCTGTCAACTAGCACGGAGAATAAGGCTGTTGAGGAGCGGCCATCCGTGTAATTGCTTTGTGCGAGCATCGATATGTCAGATAGTATAACATGCTATTCTTTATCAAGAGGAAATCCGGCATACCGATACAAACTCAAAGCTACTACACAGTGGCTATAATATCTTCGGAAACAAATACAGAAATAAACATAACATAAATCAGTCACAGACAATTCATATCACAAAGGCGGAAATAGATATGAATATTACACTTAGAAGTGTATATCAGAGTAGCGGTCTAAAAAGATCCACAATATCACAAAAGAATAGTTACTAGAACTACACAAAATAATAAGTATACATCATGGAGTCTATATCTCAATTGTATACAATCCAAAAACTACTAATCTAAGTAGTTAACCAAAAGTCAAAGAACTCAATCCCAAGTGAGAAGTCAAGCTGAAGCACCTGTAACATCTCGGTCTGACCCGAGTATTATTTAATAAGAAAATAATAAACGGATCAGTCTAACTATAAATATCAGATGAAACGATATAGAATAAGAGATATGACTAAACACATTATAATCACAATGCCAAGCTGTGATATATATAAGTAATTGAAAATCAACAAGAGATTAATCAATATCACCAAATCTACACAAGAATCAAGGAAAATGTCATACTCCTTATTTCATTCAACAAACCATAAATATTGACGATTATATCAATGTCAATCACAAAAGTCAATGGCACACAGATTCACCAATGCACAAATATTGATAAAACTTATCAATGGAAATCACGAAAATTGGTGAAGCACAAAAGTCAAGGACTTATGATCGGTATAAAGAAAAAATTTCTCTCCTAAAAGATAATGACGCCAAATACGAAGGGCGAAAACAATAGCCGCGAGCTCTAAATCATGAGTGGCATATCTAGTCTCAACAGGCTTCAATTGCCTAGAAGCATAAGCAATAACACGTTCTCTTTGCATAAGAACGGCACCCAAACCAACGCGACTAGCATCGGTATAAATAACGAAATCTTGATTCCCCTCGGGAATAATAAGAATATGAGCATCTGAAAGAAGTTCCTTTAGTTTCTGAAAAGAAGTTTCACATTTGTCCGACCAAATGTATTTAATACCTTTCTTCGTTAAGCTAGTGAGAGGCACGACAATCTTAGAAAAGTCTTGATAAAACGGCGGTAATAACCCGCCAATCCGAGAAAGCTGCGGATTTCAGTCACACTCTCAGGTCTTTTCCAACTTTGAATCGTTTCAATCTTTGAAGGATCTACGGAAATTCCGAATTCGGAAATAATATGACCGAGAAACTTCACACTAGATTGCCAAAAATGACATTTAGAAAATTTTGCTTTTAATTGATTACTCCTAAGAGTTTCCAACACAATCCGAAGATGCTTTTCATGCTCCTCCTCGGTTTTTGAATACACAAGAATATCATCAATAAAGATGAGAACAAATCGATCGAGAAAATCTTTGAAAACTCGATTCATAAGGTCAACGAAATAAGCCGAAGCATTCGTTAGACCAAATGGCATAACAAGCCATTCATAAGATCCATAACGGGTACGGAACGATGTCAAAGGAATGCTATCCTCTGCAATACGAAGCTGATGGAAACCGGTAGCCAAGTCCAATTGTGAAAAGACTCTAGCACCACTAAGTTGATCGAATAGATCATCAATCCGAGGTAAAGGATATTTATTTTTGATAGTAAGATCATTAAGCTTGCGGTAGTCAACGCAAAGCCTAAGTGTTCCATCGGATTTCTTCACAAAAATAGCTGAAGCTCCCCAAGGCGAGGAACTAGAGCGAATCAATTGCTTCGTCACCAATTCGGATAATTGTTTACGCATCTCCTCGTTTTCTTTATTGGACATACGATAAGGAGGACGAGTGATAGGTTGAGCTCCAGGAATGAGATTAATTATGAACTCAATTGCTCGCTTAGGTGGTAATCCTAAAACGGGCTTAAATATGTCGGAAAATTCACGAACGACGCGAATAAGAGAAATAATATCACCCTCATCATCATCGTCGTCATCACGAGGATTTAAAGAATATAAAGATGCAACCAAGCTGGAATCCGAATCTTTAAGATTAATAGAAATCTGCTTAACAGATTGAGGATGTCGAAGATGAATAGTCCGCTCAGGACATAGGATATGAGCTTCATAATGGTTAAGCCAATCCATTCCCAAAATCATTCCAAAGCCTAAGTAGCGCATGACATGCAAATCGGCTCGGAAAGAAAAATCACACAAAATAATCTCGACATCTTTACACAATAAACTAATTGTCGCGGATCCACCAACCGGATTCGCAATTCTCAAAGAAGTCATTAAACACAAAACATCTAAAGAAAAAGTATCAACGAGTTCTTTTGAAATAAAAGAATGGGATGCACCCGTGTCAAAAAGAACTCGAATAGGTTGATTACGAAATATGATAATGCCATCCAGAATAGAATGAGAAATACCTTGGCCACGAGATGTGTTGCCAGGGGCTTGAGCAACATTAAGCTTTCCCTCCTTCCTATTTTGAAGTTTGGAACATACATGCATAAAATGGTCCGGGCTTTTACAATAGCGACAAGTACGAGGCTTTGAACACTTGTTCGCAAAATGTTCTCTGGAACCACAGTTAAAGCATTTCCCTTCAGTAGAGGAAAAGGTCTTTGCAGCAGGAGTTGCTTGCCTCCTTTTCTTATTGGGATAAGGACCTTTGAATTTGTTAGTCCTCTTCTTGTTGTTGAAGTTTGGTTTGGAACCCACCACTTCAACATCATTCTCCCTATCCGCCTCTTCAAGACGAAGAGCGATATCAATGAGTTGGTCGAAAGAAACTTCTAACTTTAGAAGTAATGGCTTCTTGAGATTTTTGTTTAAGCCATAGACGAACCTCTGGTTCTTCTTTAAAGGGGTGTTGATGTATTCAACCCCGTATTTAGAAAGCGACTCGAAGGAGGCGACATAATCAGTCACGGAGGACTCACCTTGAACAAGGTCTATAAATCGTCGAGCCAATGTCACTTTCTCTGCTTCTGGTACAAATTTCAACTCGAAGCGTTCCTGGAATTGCTTCCAGGTGAGATCCGCTTCATTAATCTCAGAAATAAGAAGCTCGTATCAGTCCAATGCTCTTTCTCGGAGCATACTAGAGGCCACATGAACTCGGTGAAGGTCAATAAGATTCATGCGAGAAAAGATTCGATCGCATGACCTTAGCCAAGCCTGTACTTCAATAATAGTTTCGGAACCTTTAAATGGCTCCCCACCCAAATTAGTGTAATCGCTGCACAAGCGTGCAAACCCCGACTTTGGGTGAGTAGGTTCCGGGTTAGCTCCAGCTGCTTGAGCATTCGTCACTAAATCAAGAAGCTGTTGAGCAGTCATAAAAACTCCATCTTAGGGAGTAGCACTAGATTGACCGGCACTGGGACGGCCTGGTCTAACCATTTCTCTTCCTTAGAAAGAAAGAAAGAAGAAGAAAAAGGTTATTCACCAAATTGAATATCAAGCAATCTTGATAGATAAACAAGGAATCATAAAAGAAAATAGGATGAATTGGTACGAAGACTCGAATAAAATCCTAAAGCACGACTCCTAAGAAAGACTTAGGACGATGATCCTTGTTATAATATTCCATATTGTTCCGAAATTTGGCTCTGATACCAAGCTGTGACGCCCCACCTCTATACCCATGCTAGCCAAGAACATTATGGTGAATGCTGTCAACTAGCACGAAGAATAAGGCTGTTGAGGAGCGATCATCCGTGTAATTGCTTTGTGCGAGCATCGATATGTCAGATAGTATAACATGCAATTCTTTATCAAGAGGAAATCTGGCATACCGACACAAACTCAAAGCTACTACACAGTGGCTATAATATCTTCGGAAACAAATACAGAAATAAACATAACATAAATCAGTCACAGACAATTCATATCACAAAGGCGGAAATAGATATGAATATTACACTTAGAAGTGTATATCAGAGTAGCGGTCTAAAAAGATCCGCAATATCACAAAAGAATAGTTACTAGAACTACACAAAAGAATAAGTATACATCATGAAGTCTATATCTCAATTGTATACAATCCAAAAACTACTAATCTAAGTAGTTAACCAAAAGTCAGAGAACTCAATCCCAAGTGAGAAGTCAAGCTGAAGCACCTGTAACATCTCGGTCTGACCCGAGTATTATTTAATAAGAAAATAATAAACGGATCAGTCTAACTATAAATATCAGATGAAACGATATAGAATAAGAGATATGACTAAACACATTATAATCACAATGCCAAGCTGTGATATATATATATATATATAAGTAATTGAAAATCAACAAGAGATTAATCAATATCACCAAATCTACACAAGAATCAAGGAAAATGTCATACTCCTTATTTCATTCAACAAACCATAAATATTGACGATTATATCAATGTCAATCACAAAAGTCAATGACACACAAATTCACCAATGCACAAATATTGATAAAACTTATCAATGGAAATCTCGAAAATTGGTGAAGCACAAATTCTAGAAATCATCTCAAGAAATCCAGTCAATGACACACGAATTCACCTATGCACAAAAATTGATAAATCATATCAACAGAAATCACAAAAATAAGTGAAGAAGAAAGTTCCAGAATTCGACACACGAAATCCAGAAATCACACAAAATAGGGGGGAGGCCTATCACACGAACGAGAGCATGAAAACTCACCAACATATGTACCATACGAACGAGACGCTATCTCATGGTAGCTAGCCATTAATTTTTGACACACGAATGGCCTGAAGACCATGGGGCGCTACCCCATCAATATTTGTCGAAACTCCACAAAACGGGGTTTAGTCTCCCTCGCAGACAAAGAGACATCGCACATTGCTAGTCTAAATCACAAAAATGATCGTCATGATCATCAAGAAGTGTCAATTACACTAAGCTAGTAAATATATGAGTTTAGCTTCATGTCCCATAACCACTTGTTTAACTTAAATATTTACGAACAAACTGTAGATCTCCACTAGAAAATTGTCACAAGAGTTTCAATCGAACAAGTCCAAGATTTAACCGACGAAGTAAACGCAAGCGTTTCATACCACTAGTTTTACTAAGCCGTTTAATTAGATTTCTCATACGAGTGAGGTAAAGGTTTGTATATACTAATAGGTTGGAAAATGGTTTTATAAACGAGTTTGATATTAAAAATAGAGTTTAAATAATCTTTAATAAAGAGTTTGAATATTTACTACTAGTACAGAAACCTTTATATTTTAAAGTGACAAATCATAGAAGTGATTGTAGAAACAATCAATCATCAAAATTCACATTCGAAGACGTGAATTAATTCCAATAAATCGATATCAAATCCATCAAAATGGATATTCCAAAAATCCCGATATAAAATACATCAAAGTCGATAATAAATGAAAATCAACAAATCGGATAATCACGAATCGATTAAATTTGGAAACCGAGCAAAAATATGCACAAATAGGCACAATAGGAAAATAGGAGCAAATCAGTCGACTAACCCTCTGCAGTCAGTCGACTGAAGCAGAAACATGAAAATTTCATTTCCTGCAGTTAGTCGACTGACCTAAAAATCCAGTCGACTGATTGCAGGGAAACAGAGGACCTGAGCCTCTGGAATTTGCCTTCGGATTGCCTATGTACTACAGCCAGTCGACTGAATTTCAAAACCAGTCGACTGACTGGCACCAAGGCTGTTTTCTTAGCCTATGAAATGAAGATGCAATCTTCTCTAAAATGCAACCGGACGAGCAACGGACACTAGGGATTTATGTCAATCGACTACCCGGCCCTATAAGCTTCACGATGCATCACCAAAAGCATGTTCAAACAAATGATTTTCATAGATTTTGGTTTCAAAACACCAAAAATTGGAATATACACCAAATCATTCAAACCAAAATCAAATGCACATGAATATGTGTTAGGAATTCATACCTAACAATCGAAGATAATCATAGACATAGATGTGAGATAAAAATCTCACCTTTTAACCCAAACAATTGAAGAAGAAGCTTGAAAGCAAAGGAGAATCAACCACTCTTCAAATCCAACTCAAGAAGCTTGATCCTAAGCTTTAAAAGAAGAACATTCCCAAAGTTAGTTTTAGGAATTTCTGAAATTGATAAGAGATTGAGTTGGAGGAGAAGAAGAAGAGAAGCTTACCAATGGGTTCTTCTATTAGTTTGGAGCTAGAACTTGATTTGCAAAAGAAAACTAGGGCTTGAGTTTTAATTTCTCATCTCTCCTACCATTGTTGCTAAAGCTTGAGTATTAGGAATTGGAAATGAAGTAAACGAGGAGGAGAGGGGTTGGGACTGAATACATAAGTGGGCTCAGCGCGAATCAAAACCCTAAGTGAAAAAGTAGCAAAAATCAACTTACTCCAAACATATCGAAGCTTATACTCAAAAAGGTCGCAAACGGCATTTTAAACTCAATAGAAATTTTCCAATGAAATCGATAAATCATCATGAAGTCAATGTAGGAGTTTAAGATTGATCAAATCCAAAAATAAAATTTTAGGCAAAGAAATCAAAAGTCCATAAAACTAAGAATTTAATCAAAAATTTTACCAGGATCTCATCTGACAAATAGATTGCTAGAAATCAATCCAATATTAAAATTTGAGACTTATCTGGTCATAGTAAATTCAGTAAATTCAAGTAATTAACTCTTAGACCTATGGGTTAGTAAAGTTTTTGATATATTGGAGTATCGACTCCTCAAATACTGGTAGGGTTTCTTTGTTCTAAGGGATTACTCGGTTTCTATTGATTCTGCAGTGTTTACTTATCTTATCCCTTGTGTGTAATTTCTTTTACCATTTGAAATACTTTGTTGTCCATTCCGTTCTTTTGGCTTTCGTATATACTTTTGTCCTTAATTCCATGCCGGGGATTTCTTTTATCCCTTTTCTTTTCCCCTGACATCTATGGGGATGTAGATTTCTAAGTCCTTTTTCATGGTAAATGTTTCTCGAGCAGTAGATGTTCTAGAATTCACTAATTCATACCTTATTTCGTTTGGACATAATTCTAGATTTTCTAACTTTTTTCGGTTGTAGTGTTGGACGTCTTTGTCCTGTTCTCTCTCATGTATCCTTCTTTAGGATTTTAATTTTGTCCTAGTTGATGGATAGACTTCTTTCTCTAACCCTTTATCCTTTTGGGTTTTTGTTAAATATGCGCTTGTATGTTTTTGTTTGATGATAATAAACATATATATTCATTTAAATGTATTTGGTAATGTACTATTTTGTTTTTCATAGATTAAATAAATATTTGTTGAATAAAATAAATTACACAGAATTTGAATTTGAATTTGAATCCAAACAGAACAAGTTACACAGATTTTGAATTCAAACGAATATCTTATTCAAACTAATATTTATTACAATTTTAAATAGTACAATTTCATGCTCTCACTATACATATACATTTTTGATTACAATCACATCACATTTCACATTTACAGTTAACCTCACTACATATCACTCACACTCGTGTTTTTGTCTTCAACTGCATTCCGGTTTGAATCCAGCATCTGAGTAATCTGCAAAAATATTCTCAAACGCAGTAAAATTGAAAGAGAAATATTTTTGAAATTTGAAAGAAACGATGATTTTGAAAACATTGTTTGCCTCAGTTATTTGGGTTGTTCGTCATCATTTTTGACTGTGCAATATCTGTGCATATCAGTATTTTTATCAGGGACAGGTAATTATAAGTGGCTGCAGTACACACGTGTACATTCGTATACGTGTGCACTGCCTCGCCAACTCAAGTGCAAAAATCAAACAAAAGCACAGAAATCAAAAACAAGGTCAAACCCAAGATAGGTTCAACTCAAGGCAAATGAATAGACAAAGCAATTGACTACAAACAGTTCAAGACTAAAGCCACTAACAAACGCAACAGCAACATGCTTGAAGACTCCAGCACGACCAAGTATGGAGTGTACAAATGCAAATGTCCAAACAACAACATGAAGTGAATCAAGTTCAAGGCAGTAGTGTATATGAACACAATCAAACTACAACAGGCCAGAGGTGAAAACAATGCAATACTGAAGTGATGAAGTGCATATAAACAACTGCAACACACGTGCACGACTTATGGCAGTGAAACTCAAGCAAGTCAGACCAACACTGCAACTCAAAATGAAACATGGCTGCAGTTACAAACTAGAATGAAAACTGCACTAATCCAGTTCCAATTTTTTTTCTGAATCAAGTGATACAAGGTCAGGGAAGCAACCAGGATGGAGCAGAGACAAGTAAGGCATAGCTACTGCACAGCAACATGAATGAAGACTACAGGTCTCGATGTAAATGAAATGCACATGATAACATCACTGCAAATTATTCATTCAAAGCAACAGAACAAAGACCAAGCGTAGCATCAGTCACATTTTATCAAAAACATGCAAGACAGTGGTCATAAATGCAGTGACAACACCAACCAGAGGCAACATCACAAAATTCAACTACAACAAGTCCAAATATACAGAAGTCAGAATCGAGAACTGATACAAATGAATGAAATGAATGCAAACAACTCGACTGCAACAGTACAGTCATGAAGTATGCAAAGAGCTCGAGCATAAGATATGGCAACTACAGTAATGCATCAGTGACCAAACACAGGAACTCAACAAGGCAGAGGAATATCACAAGCATAAAAGCATGGATACAGCAAAGTCAGAGACTACAACATCAAAGTGCAGTGCAACATGAACCAACTCCAAAATGTATCACTAACATATACTACAGGGATGAACACATGAGAATGGACAAGGCACAAATCAAGTCCAGCTACAAGTTGCAGACTCGAAGCATCAGTGGACAAATAAACACAATGCACATGCCAACAACAAGTCCAGCAAACACATGAATTCACAAATCAAAGCCGTGTCGAAATCAAAGATGAAAAATTCAGAGCCTTAGCAATAAAGTAATTCACAACAGTCAATGCCAAGTCGAACCAAGCAAATTGATCACGAAATCAAATCAATACCGTGTGAATCAAGCTACCAAAAATACGAAATTGACAAAGTCAGATCAATCCCAAGCATCAATACAAGATCGAACAACTATTGACAAATTCAAATATATTTAGACGAACGTAATTCAAGGAGTTCGAACGCATATATAACCCAATCATCACTGGCAAATTAATCATCGAGTTCAAGTATCAACTTAGTAAAGCAAAAGGAGACAGTACATACCGAATTCACAAACAACGAACTCGATCAAGCAACTGCAAACGAGCAATAGTCAACCATCAGAGAAGCAGCAAGCTAGGGCAACATATCTCAGATCGATTGAAGAAACCGAAGCCCTAATTGGAACAAAGAGCCGAAGCCCTAACTGGAACAAAAGGGAACGAAGCCCTAAACAGAACGAAGCCACCATTATTCTCACGAACGAGACAAAAGGATCGGGTGAAATAAGGGAGTGGGCTGGCCTTATTAAAAAAAAAAGGGGGTTTTGTTTTTTAATTTTTATAATAAGGCTTTATTATATTGTTAATTAGTTTTAGGGTTATTTTCTATTGTTTTTAATTATTGTTTTTATTTTACGAATCAAAGAATCTTGGTAAATCACCACCTAGGTTTTAGGTTGTGTCTGATTGTCTATTTAGAGTTAGTTCAGTAAGCAGGGGTTGCGAGTTTGCAAAACTCTATAGGCGGTAGCAGGGTTTGCAAGTCTGTTAGAGTGTTTGTAAGCGTGATACTGTTTAATTCTAATAGAAATCTGGGAATGCAGCAGTAGGCAGGGGTTGCCGAAGCTGGGTAAATTTTGTGTGTGATTTACTTTTCAGTATATTTATTTCTGCAGTTTATTTTTGTGTTTAAATCGGGAAAATTTGCTATAACCCTATTCACCCCCCCTCTAGGGTTAATCTAGATCCTACAGTTTTAACCCTTGGTCTTGAGTTGTGGACACCTTGGTCCTCATTCTTCTGCTTGGAGCCCCTATTGGGCTTGAACATCCCAGTTCATTCTTTAATGAGCCACTCTTTGGGCTTGGACATACGAGCCCCTCTTTGGGCTTGGACATCTTAGTCCATTTTTTGATGAGCCACTCTTTGGGTATCCCTTATCTTAAAGGGATATATACATAGCCGACCTTCCTTTAGAAGGACGTTGATGGGTGCTACCCTGACACATCCCCTAAGAGGTGGTTTTGGACGTTAGGGTTTTTATCTCTCCCTCTAGAAGATGCTATGTAATAACATCCTAGGCTTATGTCCCTCCCTTTAAGAGGTGCCATGGAATAGCATCGTAGGCTTATGTCCCTTCCTCTAGGAGGTCCTACGAAATAACATCGTAGGCTTGAATATATATGTACGAAAATAATTTTTGGCCAATTAAAATGGAGTCTCCTTTAAGAGAAAGATTTTTATAATTACCCATAATTAGTACATTGAGGGCTTATCTTTTGAAAAATAGTTTAGACTCATGAGTCCCTTTAAATAAAAGAATTTTCTCTTAATATGGTCTTTTGCAATAACCTTCTTGCTGTTCTCACAGTAGAGACAAAAATCTCAAATTGGAGACTAGGAGGTCAAGATTCATGAACCAGCAACCTTTTAGTCGAGAATAGGGTTCTCTAGTTTGAGTTTCAATAAATTTTTATATTTTCAAAATCTTTCTTGAAAAAGTATGAATGGGCTTAGCTCCGCCCAGGATTTTAGTAAACTTTGAAACATTGAAATTGCATTGTTTGAAGTCTTTTTGTGGGCATTTATTAATGCTATATAATATCTCAAATTAGTCACATAAATCTGATTTTGGGATGTATACGTATTTGTCTCCCCCGGGCCACAGGGTGATTAAAAATATTTTTCTTAAAAGGATATAATTTGAAAAATTCCCTTTTGAAATCATTTGCTAAAAATAGATTTGATATATATGGATTTTCTCCTAAATTGGAATTGAGTTTAGCAGTGATTCAACATTTCTTATTGGAAAGCCATGGTGTTGTATTGACTGAATTGTCGACAATTATCTCGCGTCAGGCATCCGTGTTGTCCACTTTAAGCATTCTGGAGTTTGTCGAGCTCTCAAGGTTCGTTGAGTGCTATTATTTGATTTATTTAATCTGTAATAGCACTCAAATTTTAATCAGTACATGATCAATACAAATTCAAGTATAAATGGAAATAGAAATTTATTTAAAAAGATATGAAAAGAGAAAGAGGAAGTTCATAGTTGAGTTAATGTAATGAGTCCCCATGACTCGATAGAGATTTGCATTTATAATTTTCTAAGTTGTTTTCCTCTCAGCTAGAACAAGATGTCCTTTAGGTTCTATTTATGGATTCTTGCAAGACCCCTGCCCTGATCATGCCTTGTATTTTCTCTGATAGAACACGGCATTCATCGGTTTCATGCCATTTGCTTTATGGTATTCGCAACAACTTCCTCCTTTATTTGGTTTTGGGGAACTCCAAACTTTTTGAGGTGTAAAAAATTCTCATTCCTTTTCATCTTAGTGTATATATAGGAGAGGGGTGCTCGGGACAACATAATTTATTTTAGAACTCTTTCTACGACCCTTCGGGTTTCCACTTTCCATTGGCCTCTTGTCAAAGAGCTTGAGATTGGATTTCTCTTCCTTAGATTCTTGGTGGAATTCTTTCTTAGCGTGGTGCATCTCATCCAAATGAATAAACTTCTCATCCCAAAGAAAGAAATATTATACATCATTGCACCCATTGATATAAAGGTCTTTAAAAAATTGAGTTTGTTCAATTAATCCTGATCGCAGTGCCATAAGCTTTTCTCTATCAACTGTACTTTCTGCTCTTAATGATTCTGTGCTGAATCTACTCTAATATTCGCCAAGTAGCTTCCCTGCTTTCTGTCTGATGGTTGATAGCAAGCTAAAGTCTATAGTTGTATCTCTGAATATAGAAAATTGAGCCACGAAGTCGCAAGTAAATTGTTCCCAAGAATAGATGGTTTCCATTCGGCAACTCCTATACCATTTAATAGCTGCTCCTTGGAAAGTAATGGGAAAAGGTTTACAGCGAACTGCCTCTGGAACGTTGTACAAGTTCATCCAATTTTCAAAGACGACAAGATGGTCATCTGGATTAGTTTTTCCATCGTATTTTAGTGAAGGAATTTGGATGTGTGGAGGTAGATTTTTCGCCATTATTTCTTCGAAAAAGAGAGCCTTTTGCAGGATAACATATTCTTCAAGATCATAAACTTCATTTTCTCTAAGTGAATTTACAATTATGTGGTGTGGATTGTCATCTTGGTTGGTGTCAACTCTGTGACTACTCCCATCTTCCTGTTGGATAAAGCTATTCGATTGTTCAAATGATTTACTTACTTGGCAATTTCGGTTTAACCCTTGGCCTTCTATCTCAGTTTGAGGTTCCACTTTATCCTTCCTTTCCATAATCTTTATTGATTCCCAAGTTGGAGCTCTTTCTGAACATTCCTTTATTACCATCATTTGTGGCCATGGATTTTGAACCTTGATCACATTGCTTTCCAATTTTGTTAGGGTTGTAGGTTGCCCTACTTTTATTTTGCTTATGTTAGGGTTTGAGACCATGTGACCTTTAAAGGTTGACTGTGTGTAGCCTCTTCGTTTGGATTGTTGCTACTACTTTTAGCTTTTTCCATACTCCTCTTTTAATCAAGGCTCTTTATATAATTGATCGGGGATGAAAGTTATCGGATATTAGAGATTCGAGCCCTACTTCTAGCGCCAAAATGTTAACCAAATTTATGGTCAACACCCTAAAACTTTTCCAACTAGTGGAGTTAATCTAGTTTGAACGATGGACTTGATGGCCTTAAGAGTTGCTCGTATGATTTGCTAGTATATGTCTTTCCAAGCCAACCTTTCGACGTCATCGAAAGGTTAGGTACTTGGGGTAAGTGACCTTCCGGCTTTGTTGAACTTGTCTAAAGTCTTCCACAAAGGCTTTTCTTTTGATAGATTAGGTTTTCCTGAATTGAGTCCTCGAGAGGTAGGGTTCAATCTTATCGATAGGTTAGGGAGACAACCTTCCTTGAATTACGGCTAGAAATTTACTACTTTGGTAAGTATGTTGTAGCTTCTGACCTTGATAAATGGTTTGATCACTTATATTGAGTAGATTCCAAACTTATGGGGAGAATAAAACTATTGAGTCAATAGTTTCGGAAGGTTTCAGTGAATGGTAATCCAAATAGGATGTCGACCTTATCGAAAGGTTTAGGTTGAAGGGTGTAAGACTTCGAAAGGTTGCAATTACAGATTGTTCAGGAATATTGTCGACCTTGTCAACATGAACCTACTACAACAAAAAAGAGGTTTGGAAGCATTTGGAAACAGCTGCCATAATCATTCGCAGCATTTCGAAGTACGATGCTTAATGTTGTGCTATAGTAGAGTCAAGAAATGTCGTAGGGTTTTATAAATGTTACTAAAAAATGGCTACCGAAGCTTTTACTAAACGTTGCGGTAAATTTATTTTGCAGCATTTGTTAAACGATGTAAACTAATTTAGCAGCGTTTAGGGAAATGTAGTCTAACAGTATGCTTTAGTAGAACTAGTAATATAAGGACGATTCTGAAACGCTGCAAAAATTATTTTTCGCGGCGTTTTAGCAATGTTTTTTATTGTAGCGGTTGTGTGTTATGTTTTAATAGTTGCAACGTTTTCATTTTGCTTCGGTTTGGTTTTATGCAGCGTTTTGTTACTGTTTAGTATTGTAGCTCGTTTGAAACGTTGAGATGTATCAATATTTTTGCACTTACTGCAATAGTTTCAAAACAATTACAAAAACCATAAATAATGTACTCAAAACAAACTCCTCAATTTATAAAACACTAATAGATATAATCTGATATTATAAGCAGTTATAAAGATTAAACATTATCAAAGCTACATCAATTTCGTACACAATAAACTTTAGTCATATATAACATTTAATGAACAATGTTTTAAGCACAAATGTTGGCGACGTAAAATCATACAAAAAGAGCTTGCTAAAAGAGAAAATAAATATCGTGGAAAGTCTGAGCTCCCTCCTTCAAAAGTCCAATATGCCCATAAGAAAAAAAATTAGAGATCAATGGTAGAAGAGAACAAATATGAATTTATTTAGCATCAAATATGACAATTTCAAGTTAATTTGACATGGATGCATGCAATACTTTTTGTGATATTTCACTGGCTCAAGCATCAATAATTTCCGCCTCTAATTATATCCCAACAGCCAAAGTAAGCGAGAGAATTTTGTATGAGATTCTTAATCAGGCAGGTTGCCTTGTACAATGCATGTCAAGATGATGCTATAGTTAAGTGTGCATGCATACATATAACAAGTACATTCGAAAAGAAGCACATGTAATGTTATTTTTTGCTTATGTAGTTTCCTTCTTGCAAGTATCTGGGCTCAACCAATAAAATGATTTGACAAAAACAACATAGCAACACCCACAATGTTTAGTAATGCCACATCTGCCCTTAAATCCAAGTAGGATTAGAGAAAAATAGCATAAGTTAAATATATTTGCACCTAAAATTTCACCAAAATAGCTGGTTGCTTCATCTTTTAAAAATATTTGTATTTTCCATACTTGCATAAAAACGCATACAACCACTTATATCTCAGGATTAAATGTTCAGGAAAAATAAATCTTGAAAAATATAATTGATAAATATGTTCTCAGCAGATTTTTCTGTGTAATGAAATCCCACTTCAAATGTCTTATGATGAGAAAACGATGGTAATATATGAAAATAAGACAGGATTTAAAAATTACAAACCTTGCTGGTGTTGGAATCCCGTCTTCAGATTTAGCTGGGCTAGTAGTGTAGTAATCTGAGTTAGTGAAATATTTGTAAGTAAGAGGAAAATGTATTTCCCATTCTTCAAAATCTGCAAAAACTTGCCCAGTTCTTTGTTGTATTCTAAGCTGCATTATAACATATATTAAAAAAAATTAATCATGTATATGGATATATATTCCTCTAATATGCTACATTAACCAAAATAAAGAATGTTTACATGATCCATTTCTAATAAAAACTGCCAGTCGTTCTTCAACAGCAATTCATTAGTTTCAACTACATTAGCAACTAGACGATAATTATGATCCCCTAGCCTTATTATTTTCCAGAAAATTAAACATGTACACAAGTCATGATCAAAGATTGTTCAACAATGTAAACATAAGACTAGATTCTGAAATCAAACATTTTAAATCCAATGATTAATCGAAATTAGACTTTTCATTTGCTGCTAATGTAAAAAACCCAAGCATTTGATTCGATTAAAAAGAATGTTGACTTAAAAAACCCAAATTCAAATGTAAAATAGTGTGCAATCAGTTAAAAAAACAAGATTATCATTCAGTTCACTCCGTGTTACCAATATAACATCCAAAATCCACCTAAAGTTCTTATCCAAAGCAAAATACCTTAAATTTAGTTCGGGTACATCAAGAGACACCAGGTGCATATGGCTCTGCAAACTGTGATGGTATGAATTTTCTATGCATTCTATATTTAAAAAATAGTTGATGTAAATATTCATCACAGAGTGACTATGTACAAACTAATTGAAATATTAAACATAGTGGTAATATTATTAAATTTAACTATCTAATTTGTATGTATTATGGTTTATCTACTGATTAAATAATACATCTAATTTTATGTGTTATGACTTATCCATAGATCAAATAATACATTTTCACAGAATATAGTTAAGATTACATCTAATAATTATCCTTAACATGACATATATTATTTATGAACATGAATGAAATATATTTTATCATATATCAATGTAATAAACATTCTATTATCTTCATAAGAAAATAGTTCCACGTTGAGTAACTAATTCTTATGTCATGAAAAAAAAAGTTCTAATGCTTTAACCAAATTGAAATTATTAGTCATAGACTTATAATTGTTGATGTTCTTGTTATAAACTTAGGCAATTTTTATAAAACGTAGTTAATTTATTATTATTATTATTATTATTTATAAAAATTAGTTAAACTATTATTCTTATTATTATAAATTTAGTTAATTTTTATAAAACTTAGTTAACTTGGCTAATATTTTATAATTTATTATTATTATAAACTTAGTTAATTTTTATAAAACTTATTTAACTTATTATTATTATTTATAGAACTTTGTTAACTTTGCTGAATTATTATTATTATTATAAATTTAGTTAATTTTTATAAATCTTGGTTTATTTTGTTAACATTTTATAAATTATTATTGTTATTACTATTATTAACTTAGTTATTATTATTATTATTTATAAAACTTAATTGAATTAGTTAAATTATTATCATCATTGTTGTAAATTTAGTTATTTTTTTATAGAACTTAGTTAAATTGGTTAATATTTAATAATTTATTGTTATTATTATTAACATATTTAATTCATTATTATTATTATTAACAAAAATCAATTGACTTAGTTAAATTATTATTATCATTATTATAAATTTAGTTAATTTTTATAAAAATTAGTTAACTTTGTTAATATTTTATAATTTATTACTATTATTATTAACTTAGTTTATTTATTATTATTATTTATAAAAATTAATTGACTTAGTTATATTATTATTATCATTATTATAAACCTAGTTAATTTTTATAAAACTTACTTAACATAGTTAATCTTTTATAATTTATTATTATTATTAACTTAGTTAATTTTTTATTATTAATACTTACAAAATTTAATTGACATAGTTAAATTGTTATCATCATTATTATAAATTTAGTTAATTTTTATAAAACTTAGTTAACATTGTTAATATTTTATAATTTATTATTATTATTAACTTAGTTATTATTATTATAGTTTATAAAACTTAATCGACTTAGTTAAATTATTGTTATCATTGTTACAAATTTAGTTAACTTTTATAAAACTTAGTTAATGTTATATAACTTATTATTTTTATTATTATTACCTTAGTTAATCTATTATTATTATTTATAAAACTTAATTGACTTAGTTAAATTACTATTAACATTCTTATAAATTTAGTTAATTTTTAGAAAACTTAGTTAACTTCGGTAATATCTTATAATTTATTACTATTATTCAAAATTTGACAATGCCTCATTTACGTGGTTAGTGCTTTCCCACACACCCCAATTAAATACACACACACACATGTGATCAAAACAAAATCGAATTCATATTGTATATCAAAATATATACTCCAAGGTATCATATACACACACATTTTAAAGCATAAAAACATACCTTTTAATAGCAAATGTTAGTGAGCAATCTTCCATATGCTTTGTGCATATTCAGCTTTCCTACCTCCTAGCAGTAGGCATTGTGCATGTTCAGCTTTTCAGAAATCCCTTTACTTGCTGGACTTGTATTTTGAAATGGTTGAATGTTAATTATTTACCCTCTATTGCTGCCTTTCTCATTTTATTATTATTCTTATTTACTGGTCAATGTATTACGCTTGAGAGTTAGCATTGAGAGTCATATACTATGATGATAAATGCATATAAAAATACTTAAGTTAAAGAAATTCAATGGATATGTGAGAAATTTTCTGCTTGTCTCAGCTTCCCTTGTTGAACTAGAGGAAAATAGTCATCTGTCTTAGTATGTTTTTGACAAATATAAGCGACAATAAATACAAATATATTGAAACAAAAAAGTGCAGTTAAAGTGGTAACTTAATAGAAATCAAATACCAAATTTATATCACACGCCCACTCGCTTCACTCGCTTTAATTAAGATGAGAATGAAGAATCGGCAAATATGAATAATATTCCAATGTTCGACATTACACTTCTTAATCTATCAATTTTTCCTATTGATTTTTATCTTTCCTCTATATGACATTGTTCTTTTTAAAATTTTTAATTTTCACCCATTTCTTTAGAATTATTATAATGTGCTCAACTACTTATAATTATTTCTCCGAACTTTCTCTTTACCCTTGATTTGAAATGCCACAATGTTATTTTGATACACCTAATATAAAGTAGGATATTTCCATAAATAGTTTTCTCATCAATCTATTTTTGTAATTAATTTTAAAAAGTGGTCCAAGATGATTGATAATCCTATTTGCTATCATTAACAAAAACTAGTTATCGTGTTCTAATAGGAACTGTGGCTTTAGACAGAATCTACCAGTTTTAAATCAGGGGCATTTCACTAGAAGGGCAAACAATGCAGTCCAATTAGTTTCTAGGACATATATCCACATAAATTAACTTCAAGGTCAAAGTCGGCAGAACAATTATTTTTAAGGACAAAGTCAACCGTCCAATTACTTTCAAGGACATAATTTCATAGGTTTTTAGGCCTTAGAAACTAATTATTTTTCATTTTGTTCTTAAAAGTAATTATTCCAGTTGTGTGTCCTAAAAACTAACTGCACTTGCTAAAGTGGCCCTTGTGGTTATTTCCACTTTATTAAAATTATATATCATAAAGAATCAGACATAAAACATACCTCCTAAGAGAGTGTTGCCAAAATAAAATTTAGGAAATGGACGTAAGGACATGTGATCAAGACTGTATTGTCTAATAAATATTGCAATGTTTACAGTTAAAGTTAAAATAAAAGACTAAACTTGTATACGATAGCACGATACCCTGCCACAGACACTGTTTATTTTTAGCTGAAAATGTAAAAATTGATGATGGCTATATGCATAGGTACTGTATTAAAAGATCGTGAAGATGATTTAAAGTAACAGTAAAAATTTAATTAAGTAGCAACTCAATAAACAATTGTCATCCCTCTTTAAAGTTGCATTATTGGATTCTATATAATTCTACAAGTGTTCTAGCAGACCTCTTTACATGTACAATTGTCGGTCCCTTTAACCTCCAAGTTCTTTTCTTTTTCAATCTTTCTAAATCTAGCAATTGAAACAAATGAATTCAAGAAGAAACCAATCAAATTCTAGTTTACTTTATTTCCATAGTTCCATAATCCTTAAATAACCAAACTCATCTAAGAGTGTAATAAAAAGCGTCTAACCAAAAAAATTAGCAAAAGGATTTATAACTGCAAACTGAATTTATGAAAATAGAAATAAAAATATTACCCAAACACATTTGTAGCAGTCAATTGAAGCCCTCTCAAACTTGTTATCCTTTTACAACGACGCTTTTCACCTAGAAAAAATAATTAACCAAAATGAGTGGAGTTTGTAATGTCAGAGGACAACACTCCACAGACAAATAAAATATGTAAATTTGTATACATTTTGGAATGCATAGAAGAGAGACTAAATTTAATTGGTTATATTATGAAATTCTTTTCAAAATTAATATAATAATTATGAAAAGATGGTTATTTGTATTTACAACTGGTTACAGTAGGATATTTATCACTTGCGAAAAATGCAAGATTGTTATGCCTATGTAAAAGTTAATAAAGAACTTGTTGATATTTCTTCTTTTCAATACTCCTATATTATAATTTTAGCAGAAAAATGGAACCTTTTGGAACCAATAAAAATTGCATCCCAACTGGTATTTTAATAATGTAACATAAAGATGACATTGTTTATCAACATTATTATGTATTTTCTAGTGTTTTGATATAGTTTTCATGGAAGCTATACGACTTGCACATACATATAACAAAACTTTCATTCAGCACACAAGCGTCGTACTTGTTTGTTTGTTATTTACTCGATATATTACATATATGGTGCATGTATCATTGCCTGACTATGGATTGAAAAAAAGTAAAACAAAATGAGCTCTATAAATCTTCGAGACCAAACTTTCCTGTCACACCATCTATAAGTTAATACTTAAGAGTTTTAGGGGAATTTGATAGAAATCATAAATAATCGGTACTACGCCATGTTATAAATTTTATCACTGACAACTGAGAAATTAAATAGTTTCTAAATCTTTAGCATAATAATAGTTTATGAAATGATGTCCCTAGTGTAAGTAATAGTAATTGAGTAGTTGGTGTTAGATGCAGTTACGGTATGGATCTATATAGCTAACTATATTTATGTTATTTATTATGTTCTAAAATAGTTTATTCGGTATGGGCACTTTCTTTTCTGATGATGCGATCTTGATTAATTATTCTTTTCTGGTTACCTTGAAACAACTTGTTTATTATTTAAAAAAAAATTCCTCTCTAATATGTGATTTACTTAGACTGATTTACACATAACAGTTGAAAAATGGTTGGTATATAGTTAATAATTTAATACAGGCGAGCTGTGTAATTTTCAAACTGAGTAAAAACTCAGGTTTCGAATTGAGCTCTGACTCTGGTTTCTACTAGGCAGTAGTGTATAACCTATTACAGTAATAGGTTGTTTTTATTTACTGTTCCAAGAAAATGACTAGTACCATGCTTATTTTATTCAAATGCGATAAATTTCTCATGTCTTTTAGTCCTTTGCAAAATGAACTATTTTTTTAATCTAATTGACAAAAAGAAAAAGAAAACTAATAATTTCAATAGTTATCCAAATAAAATTGAAATATATAAAAATCAAATGAAAAAAATCCAGGTACCTTTAATTTAATCAAGAGTTTCCCTTTCAGAAAAAATCTGTAACATGCCGCAAAAAGAAAAAAAAAACATTAACATGTCATTTATGCGTACTTAATTTTAAGTTTCTTGAAAAAGAAGTCGCAGTTACTACCGTTAAAGGTATAAATAACAATTCAACACTTTATAAAGTCTTCTTAAAAGCAGATACTGTGGATGTTGCTTGGACTCTATCATAAATAGGATTAATTGTCATTTTTTGAGTATGGTTATCATAAATACTTTCTTTTATGTTAAATTCCCCACTTATACAAAGATGTACAAATATTTGTTGACCTATAATTCTAAAGAAAAATATGGTTTAGCCAACTGATCATCTAAGTAATTCTTGTGTTTGGTGGTATCTAAGAAACCTATGTACTGCTTGATAACTATGGAGCATCAAAAAGAAGAATAATCCAAATTTAACCACATAGTTTGTAAAGAATTTAACTTCTATTCATAGTAACAAAATTTATTCATACATGTAAAGTTTGTCTTATTTGTTTATTAGATTTGAAACATATTCACTGCTTAACTTCGATGAACATAGGGTGTAGCCTGAATTCCAAATCAAAATAGTATATATTGTGTTACCAAAATTTCATGTTAAAAAGTTTATGCTGTCACTTAATATTTTTACTAGATCTTTCCAAACCATAAATAATGTGTCTACATGCTTGCTACTAATCACACCTTGCTCCAAAAGCAAATCATATCCGTTTACCAACCTGTTATGTTAAAACCACTAGAATCCTATCTCAAACCTCCTTTGAAACCACCTGCCTAAAAATCTAAACCCACCACACGACCAATCACAATCACCACAACCTGCTACTTCAATAGCAAACTGCATCACTGTCTCAACCATCACCTTGCTGACCTTGCTGCCATCAATACACATCAACCAACGACCTGAACCTGCAACCTCCCTCCTGTTACATTCTACCAACCATTCACACAACACCTCCCGAAACATCACTTTCTTCTTCAAAATTGCTCCATCATCATCATCAACACAAGCACCATCCATTTCCTCAAACTACTGCCCATCCCCATAAAACTGAACAATCACTGCACTGCTACCCATCTCCTCAAAACAACGACCTCGCCCAAAACCAAAAACCCAAACCTACCACCACAAAACCAAACCTGTTTCCTATACCGCAACAAAACCCATTTATACTCTAATACTAGAAAATGAGCATAAGCTTTCATAAAATCATAATGCTCCAAAATCTTGTGTGTATTTATTATGCTATACGAGTATAAATGCATGTCCAGTTGGACCTGCATTTAGTCATGGTCACTTCACCGTTTACTTTTTTATTTTTTATTTAGGATATGGAGGTTTTTCTTTATATTTGTATATTTATTTTTTTCTCTATAATCAATAAACCAGGTCACACTTATAAATTATGACATTTTTAGTCGCACAATTTAAAAAATTAGTGAGTTATGTGTATAAGTTTGGGAATTGTACATTGTAAAATATATTTATAAAGACTAGTTTTTAAATATTTATAAATCACTAAATTATCATTTATAACAAATATGTTTAATGTGTATATAAAATTTGAAAGAAATGAATCACTCTCATATGCAAGCAATTTTGTATGGTGAAAAACTCGGTAAATAAAGGATAATACACATGTTGGCTTGCATCTAATAAATTAGGTATTTAGAGTTTATACATAATATCTTATACTATATTTGTTGTTATTGGTTCAGACATTCATAACTTTCTATGTTACAGCAATCAGACCTCCAACAGTGCCATCAAATTCTTGCATGTTCCAGTACAAAATGATTAATTCATTTGAAGGCAGAATGGCTTAGTACCAAGAATTAAAAAAACTAACCGAAGAGGACAGCGTCGGAATTGCTGAGTGCAACATTTTATATACTAAGCCTTATTTTCATATTATAGTTTTATAGCTCTAATCTTCACTGGAAAATTAGAATGAATATATTTAGGACCACGTAAATAGAATGAAAAACTAAAAAATTATTTCAACATTAGGAATATGATAAAAGGATTTAAAGCTGAAAAATGCATGTGTTACTAATTCTGTATGCTGATTAAAAATGTCAATGCAAGATAGTGCTATAACTCATATGGGACAAACCAAAGTTCATTAACCATCAATATTATTAATGAACTAAGAGAAACATTACATTCTAATACAAAGAGAAATGCAAGTAATGCTAAAAAACACAACCGTATTTTACTATAAAATACCAATAATCAACTTCTTTTATTACATACAATAACTATTAAGAAAGGAGAAGACTGATCCCAAATAAAGCTAAGAAAATCATAAGTCCAGTCCAAGCATACCAATAATGATTACCTGGGTTTTTGAAAGTTGAGTAACTCTTTACGGTCACAACTACCATCTGATGCAACAGAGTCATAACAAAGCTTCAAATCTTTCACTACACCAGAAATACGGTTTATGATAATTTGCGTGGATAAGGCACCGTAAAAAATTTGTGATGTTACTTGAAGTTTCAACATGAGCAGGTGATGTATAATACATAGATTAATGCTGTTATTGGTATAACTTTGGTCGCTTTCTTTTTGAGGCATTTTGAGACAAACTGACATTGCAGTAAAACATATTGAAATATTAACTATTCATTACCATGAAACTTTTATTTGCATTATCCATTCAATACCACATTCATATTTAAACTTGATTTATCTCCCGATTGTTGCTTCAAAATTCTAAAAATATATTCTTCAGTAAAAACAAACTTTAAACCATATTTTTAGTTATCGGTTACTTACACTTCAGCAAAATTTTATTCGGATGCATCATTTATATAAAAAAACTTGATTGAAACTAATAGCTGCAAGGTAATGCTTGGCATATAATTATTTGTTGATCAATTTAGGCAGAAATTCTATTTAAGCTTAGCCTATTGCTGACTTCAACCTCCAGCTATGAAAAGAGATGAGTCAAATTGCCCTTACTTCCCACTTTCCTTCTCTATTCAGCAATTCACATAATCATACTATAAGTAAATAAATACGGAAATCAAATCTCAAGCAATTTGTTTTATATAAAAAATAATGAACAGCTGATGCGAAAAGAAGTCATGGAGGGAGACTATGTGGATAATAGGGACACTCTTCCAAAATTTCACCATTTACTGTGCACAGCACTGTGCAGACCATCTTTGTGCATTTTCATTTACAAACTGTCACATATATTTCATTCCTCTTTTTACTGCCTCTGTGCACTGCTACAACCTACCCCTTAGCCTTGTTTTCACCCTGCACATATACTTCAAAACATAAATCACTCACTGTCTTGCTTCGAAACCCCTATCACAAACAGTTGCTGCAACACCCTTAATCTGCTCCTCTAAACTAAGTGCACACATACAAACTGCAACATTTCAATACTGATAACGTCTCATCCTTCATATATCTCCTCAGTCATCACTTCTCTACAACATCGCTACTTCACCCAAACCATCTAACCACCTTTATTACATACATCTCTCTATCACCAGAGCAACTGCCTTCCATACCACTGCTTGCCGCAGCCTTTTACACATTTCCACTATTACTTCGGTACCCCTTGCATACATATAACCACCCTTCTGCAATATCAGTCATCACTACTCCTTCATCCATTACCAACTACCTCTGTCGCAAGCACTATTACTATCAGACCACATCCTTACTGCCTGTCACAAATCATCACATCGTTCCTCCCCTACCCATTGTGCCACTGCTGTATCACAAACTCCACCAGCATCTATTCACCCACAAACAACCACTGTTACAGTACAAAGACTCCACAACTTTCACACACCATACCATCATACCATACTTCAACCACTCCTTCCCAATCACTCAGTCAAATACCCCCTGAAGCACCATATCAAATACCATCATATCTTTAAACCCACACTGTTGCAAACGGTCCATCTAGTACCTCTGTCAATAGCTCACTTACGTCCATCATGTCGTGAAGTACTCTTCAAATTCCACCATCTTCTAGAAGGGTAGACGGAAAAAAAACAGGAGACTGACCAAATTTCTTTTCCAGCTTTTTGTCGGACATAAATGGCATCTTTCTCTCTGCACCGTGGTCGATGAATTGTTTAGGTCAGTTAAACAAAATAAAGATTATGAAAAAAATGTCGTGTCTTTATCAATTTCTCACCTTCAATTCTCTTTAAAGATATGGCAGGTGCTTCATCGGTGCCTCTACCAAAAAACTTCTTTTTCTTTCCTTGCTTGTTCTCTATGTTCTTCCTCTTTGTTTTTGAACAGCAACAGCCACAATAACCCCACTATGGCAAACAATTGCAAAAACGACCGCGACTATTTGTTACCTCCATGCAGTCATGGCAATGGCGTCCACCACATTCCAATTAATTGTAATAAAGTTAGTTATACCGAACAAAATGAAAAGGACAATTTAGCTATAAAATTGAGACCATTCCACTGCTCATAAAGATTACACTGCTGAAATGTAAATACGACATAACCATGGTAGAAATATTGTAGCAGGAGCTGATCTAATTCTTTTAAGTAATACCATAGACAACGTATTGAAATAAATATATGTATACACATATATTTAAAAGCTGTAACAAAAAAAAGAATTTTTTGTTCTTCTTAGAGAAGTGGGAATGGGTTAGTATAACATTTTTACCAGTGCAATTGAAGATGTGGGTTCCAAACAATCTGGCGATATATTAATGGCCAAAGTTACAACCATAATAATACATTTTTTAGCCTATAGAGTAAAAAAAAATATCGCAATGGCCAATTCTATGAATAAGTAGACTGCATCGATTACTTGATCAAAAGTGAAACTAATACTAACATCCCTAGAGAGTTTGAATATGAATTTTTCAACAGGAAGTATTTTTTTTTATGCATTTGGTAATTAAGCACTACAACTATTAGATCTAAGAGACAAACAAAATAGAAATTCTACAATTTTTGAAACGGTAAATATGAATGGAGATATAATCCTAATAGATACCTGACTTTCCTCAATACAAATAAAATTATGACAGTCTTATAACTATTTTTTATTGTGGACACAGGATGATTTCAAACAAAAACAGAAGGTGCTAAATCTGAGGTATGTAGGTAATTTGTAATTAATGTATCAGACAGTGGCTAGCAATGCCTCAGACAGCTTATAATTACGTCAAAATACTATTGAATAAAAATTCCAAATGCTACTCAACCAAATGCCAAATAAAAAAACAACTATCACATTTATTCTTTTAAAGGAATTTCCTCTGGCTTATTTTAGCTCTGAAAGTTCATTTTCCACTGCTTTTCCTTCATTATTTTGTTTCTCCCGTCAATAACTATCAACTTGAAGTATCAAGTTCCTCCAGTTTGAAACAATTACTATGTTGTCAATAACTATCAGTTTAAACCGAAAATAATCATATATATAGTGTTTATGTATAATACACTTAAATATAATTTCTAAATATATTCAAATAATCATTCTCAGACATACTAACCAATCTTCAAAACTTCATGAAGGAACCATACGTAGTAATAGAAGAAGCAAACACCTCACCATTATCAAAACTAACCTTAGTGGATTGCCGATCGATCCATAATCATTAATCGTACATCAAAGTTGGAGAAGATGGTGGATTGTTAGAATCATGCTGAAGTACCTTAGCGGATTATTGGAGAAGATCGTGGATTATTGGAGAAGATGTCGATCTAACCTTAGTCGATAATTTGGAATCGCGCTGAAGTAGCCCAAATTTGTGTGATTCAATGGGCTAACCATCGATCGATTTTGGAGTGAATGCTAGAGAAGATGGTGGATCTAGATTTGCGTTGGATCTGGAATAGTGTTTTTATGGAGTGGGGAAGAATTGAGCATCGATTTAGGGTTTCTTAGTTTTGGAATGGCAAGCGGAAGCAGAAGCGAGAAACGGAGACAAAATGTCAAAGGGTGTAATGGGAATTTCAAAAAGACACGGTTGATTTATATTCATTGAACTATCATTATTAGTAGTAAAGATGCGTTATATGCAACTATTTATGAGCACATATTAAAAACCTCCAAAATTGCAATTTGTCAAGGTAAACATAACCATGAGCATTTTATGGGAAGAGACAAAGTTGGTATGATGTGAAAAATAAGAATTGTTGTGCATACCACCTTTGTTATTAAGATGAAATGTAAATAATTACTGATGCAAGTTCCTTTTGAATGTTATGATACACAAATGACTTCTAACAATTCTGTGTGTAATGCGCAAAGAAATACAAATAACAGTTGCAAAGGGAGCAGGTTCCCACCATTTTTAATTAACCATATATGATTAATTTTAATTTTTGTTGGGGAAGGTGGTGTTATTTCATAACGATTTAAGACAACAAAGTTTGTAATAAAGAACTTATATTTAGGAACAAATTAACCATATATGACTAATTTTATTGCCACTAGATGTGTTATATTGCTGGTTCTTGTTTCAAGTAACAGATTTTGTCTCAGCCGTGGCTACCATGATCATAAAAAATAACCCAATTTTTGATGAAAACCCTAATCAGATCCCTAGGGAATCTTCACCTCCTGTTCCCAATTCTCCGACTCCCCCTCCTAATTCCTTTATCTCAAATCTGAGAGACTAACCCCTTGATCAAGATGATCATGGCTTCCAAATGGTTAAAAGTCGGTGCAAAAATTTTACAGCAAAATCTCAAAGAACTTCGCAAGGGCATCCAGTGAATCCCCCGACCAGGCTTATGACCACTGGATAAAGATCTAACCAGAATTTCATTAAAAACAGTCAAGATTCAATCAAGCTACAAAGCCTTCAAGAACGCATCCATATGAAATTCCCAACTTGTCCAAGCCATCATCATCCTGGGCAGATTTAGTCAAGAATGGTAGTTTCAAAACTAATGTTGGTTTAAATTTTTCTACTCCTATTAAATTAGGAGAAAAGAAAATTGTTGTTGTTAAGGAGGAGATAAGCCGAAGAACTAAGAAAAGGTGGAGCAACTCTATAATAGCTTACGTATATGGATCTCGTCCCTACCCTCATCGTTACAGGGATTTTGTCTCAAAAACTTGGAACCTGATTGGTAATTTGGAAATCTTCACAAGAAATAATGGTTTCTTTATTATTAGATTTTCAGATAAACAAGAGTGCAACAATGTTACACAAAATGGTCCATTTTTTATTAGCTGCAAATTAATCACCTTGAAAAGATGGGACAAGAAACTGGTTCTTGACCGTGATCTCCTTTCTACCTATCCAATCTGGATTAGGTTGCCTGAACTAAATCTCAGACTATAGGACAATGAGGCTTTTGCTACCATCGCTAGCATGGTGGGTAATCCGTTAAAGCTGGACGAGCCTACGGCAAACGAGACTCAACTCAGCTATGCCAGAATATTAGTTGAAATAAAAGCTAAAGATGAATTACCATATCATGCTCTCTTTTTATGCATGATGGTGAAAGTATTACATAAAAATTGTATACGAATTCATTCCACCACGATGTTTGAAATGCGCTTGCTTCAGACATCTCACATAATCTTGCTCATGGAAAACTGTTTGGAAGAAAAAGAGTCTTCAAATTGCAATTATGATAAAAGTTCTTTGTCAGTTTTAAAAAACCCAAGAAATCCATATCAAGAAAATCAAATTTCGAAAGACATTACTTATGAAACTAATATTTCTATTCCTTATATTCCTTCTATTCCTATTACTATATTAGATTCTGAAAATTCTCTTCAAAACATTGAACTCAATTCAAGCTTAAACCCGGTTATTACAAAAGATGATATTGGAACGGGTACTATTGATATAACTGAGAAATCTGAGAGTCCCAATTCGCAAGTGATTTCAAGAAATAATAAATTCAAAGACTCAAATCTTGATGTAGCCATGGATAATGATCAGCAAATGACAATTACAGATTTTGCTGTTTCAAAATCAGATGGCAATATTAAGGTTAACAAAGGAAAACAAACTTAGAGTAAAGGGGATTATAAAGAACAGTTCTTGCTTCCTCCACCAGTAGGAAAAAGCAAATTTAGTTACAGACAAAGATTCAAATGATTTGCAAATAGAAGAAGATATGATTCTCTCCAAAAACTACCCCTAAAAAAGCTCAGTTCTACCTGAATCTATTTTAGAGAATGCTGGATTGCTTTTCTCCTCCACTTCATCCCCGGTCAAAAACAAAAGAAAAAAGCTAGGAAAAAGTATATCTGTGAAATCATGAATAAAAATGCGGATGAAAGTCCAATTCCAAATTCCAAATTACTTGAGAAGAAATACATTATCAAAAACCCTAAATGGAAAGAGTTTCTTAAAATTCAAGGCAAAAAAGGCTGTAAAAGAAAAGGGAAGAAAGCTACTAAAAGCATTGGAAAAAGCAGCAAATTTTCACTATAGCTGCTATGATATCCTTTTCTATATCCTTTATAATAATTATGAATATTATCACTTGGAATGAGAGGGGACTTAATTCCCTTGAAAGGAAATTGAACCTTTCAAATTTTTTACTTACTTACAAACCTTCTTTAGTAGTCATTTTAGAGCATAAGCTTTTTTGATAAAAACATTGATTTGCTTAGGCTTAATAATCTTAACAACTTGAATCTTTTACATAACAATTCTATGGGGGGAAATTGTAGGATCATTGTTTTTAGGATCCTAACTTTTGGGACCTATGCAACATTTCTCTTAATCTCCAATATATTCATTGCAATTTTAAAAATAAAGAGGGTCTCCAAATTTATTTTTCTTTTATTTATGCTTCTAATTCTGAAAATGAAAGAACTCGACTTTGGAATTCTTTGAATCACTTTAATTCAAAAACTAATTCTCCTTAGGTGATTATGAGAGATTTCAATACTGTTATGAAAGCCTTTGAAAAAAGAGGTGGAATTCCAATTCCCTTCAAGAAATTGGAATTTTTTCTAATTTTCTCATTAAAACTAGCCTTATTGAACCTAACATCAATGGTAATAAATTCACCAAGAAATCAGGTGAATTAGGAATATTCACTGTAAGCTTGACCCAACCCATTTATGACCCATTCTTTTTTACCCACTTATGACCCTAGTCATATATGACCCAACCCTTTTAATAAGCGGGTTACCCATTTAACCCATTTAAAGATTTAGGGGCCGTCTGGATTACAATAAATAAGTTGTTTTTTGCTTATAAAATGAAAAAATTAAAAAGTCAATATGGATAAACAAAATCTACCGACTTTTAAAAGTCAATTTTCAACTTATTGCAAAAGCAATTATTTTTTGCTTTTCGATTCACATAAGTCAATTTTTTATATGAAAAATTCAAAAAAAATGTATTTTCAAATTTCAAAATTCAAATTTTAAATTTTCAAATTTCGAAAATTCAAAATTTTCAAATTTCACTGTACAAAATTCAAAATTTTAAAATTCAAATTTCAAATATCAAATTTTCAAGTTTCAAAATTTCAAAATTTTGAATTTTGAATTTTAAAATTTGAAATTTCAAAATTTTGAACTTTAAAAATTCCAATTCCAATTTTCAGATTAAAATTTCAAATTTCAAAATTCGAATTTTGAAATTTGTTAAAATTTGAAATTTTGAATTTTGAAAATTTGAATTTAAAATTCGAAATTTTAAATTTTCAATTTTGAATTTAAAAATTGAAAATTTTAAAATTTAAATTTTGAAGTTCAAAATTTAAATTTGGAAATTTCGAATTTTGAAATTTTGAAAATTTTTTAAATTTGAAATTTTTGGAAATTTCGAATTTTGAAATTCGAAATTTTTAAATTTGAAATTTAAATTTTGAAATTTTTGGAAATTTTGGATTTCGAAATTTTTGGAAATTTTGGATTTTGAAATTCGAAATTTTTAAATTTGAAATTTAAATTTTGAAATTTTTGGAAATTTTGGATTTTGAAATTTTCGGAAATTTCGGATTTTGAAATTTTTGGAAATTTTGAATTTTGAAATTTTGATATTTAAATTTTCAAATTTTTGATTTTGAATTTTGAAATTCGAAATTTTAAAATTTCAAATTTGAATTTTAAAATTCGAAATTTTAAAATTTCAAATTTGAATTTAAAAATTAAAAATTTTAAATTTTGAAATTCGAAATTTGAAATTTCGAAATTTAAATTTGGAAATTTCGAATTTTGAAATTCGAAAATTTAAAATTTTTAAATTTGAAATTTAAATTTTGAAATTTATGGAAATTTTGGATTTTGAAATTTTTGGAAATTTCAGATTTTGAAATTTTTGGAAATTTCGAATTTTGAAATTTGAAATTTTGATATTTAAATTTTCAAATTTTTGGAAATATCGAATTTGAAATTTGGAATATGAAAATTTGAAATTTGAAATTTAAATTTTGAAATTGTTGGAAATTTCGAATTTATAACTTGGAATTAGAAATTTTAATTGCAGTCTGAAAAGAAAAAATAGCGGCTTCTACAGTCGGTGAAGTTCAAATATGAAGATGCAGTGGCCTGTTATTTTTTAAGTACAACTGTCAATTTTCATGAAAAATACATTGTATGTTTAAAATTCTTATTTTTCAAATTTATATTAAAATTTAATGTTTTTAATAAATGGGTAAATGGGTTACCCACTTATAACCCTTTTAAAAATGGGTCAACCCAACCCATAACCCATTTAATAAAATTCATAAATGGGTTGACCCAACCCACTTAAAAGTAGGGTAAATGGGTTGGGTTAATGGGTTGGGTCATATTTTGACAGGTCTAAGCTTGATAGAATTCTAGTCAATCCAGCTTTCACAAATCATTTTTCTAACTTCAATTGTTATACTTTACTTCAATACACTAGTGATCATACTCCTATCCAGTTTATTCTCTCCCAAACCATTTCAATCAGGAAAATTTTTGCTTTTAGATTTAAGAATGGGTGGGTTCTGTAAGTGAATGTGCTATAGGATCGTGTAATATGGATAACCTACTTGTGCGGAATAAGTAAGTAAAGAGTAAAAGCAGTAAATTAAACGACACCAGAGATTTTTATACTGGTTCGAACTGCCATTCTACGTCCAGGCCCAGACTCCTTCTGGAATTAAACTAGAAAACCTCACTTAACCCGTAGGAATAGGTTTACACCGTCTCAGCAACCGAACATGACTTCTACCGCCTAAGCAACCGAATAAGACTTCTATCGCTTGAGCAATCGAACAGGACTTCTTTACAAATAACAAAAGTATCTGACTGTAGTATGCTCTTTAAATAGCATTGATAAGTCAATTAAGTACAATCTTCCTGTAATCTTCTCCTTTATGATATATAGTGTAATGTGGTTGAGAATTGCGGAAGATAGAATGATCAACGATTAAAGAATGTAAGCAGTTTGAGTATAGTTTGAAAATTGAGAGTAGATAAGAATTTAAGAATATTAAAATTAGTTGCAGTGAATTGTTTGTCGAATTCTAAAATCTATTTATAGAGATTAAAAAGTTGCAACCATTGTCGAAAGGTAACAATGAAAAGAAACAGGTGCAACTCTTGGTATGAAGATGTTTCTCTTTGATGAAGAGAGGTGTCTTTTTAGAAATTATCCATTGAAAATATTCCGCTGGCTGAAATTATTAATTCAGCCGTCTGAATTAAAAAAAATCGTAAACAGCAAGGAATAGGCTATTTTTGGCCTGATTCAGCCAGCAAAATAAACTCATTCAGTCGGCTGATGTGCCATCCCGGAATTTTGACCCTATTATTATAATAAGTTTTTGATCAAATTTAAAATGAAATACGAGATTTTCATTTATAAATAAATAAGATGTTGGACATGTTTAGTTGTATATGTGTTATAAAGGAACTTATAATTTCAAAATATAAAATAGACTCTTTTAACAATATTTAAAATTAAATCTGTTTTATTCTATTAAATTAAAAACTATATATTAATGACATTTAATATCAAAAGTATAAAAGTAGTTAATAATGATAAGTATAATAATACAATTCTATTCATATTAAATATAATATAAAATATACAAATATAAATACACTACAAATTAAATATTGGAAAGATTAAACTTTAAATAAAAACAAGATTTAAGAAGTGTTTCAAACAATAGCTTTTATAATTAAAATAAAATAAGCTTATAAATATTTAATATAAGTATAACATAAAATATGGTTATAAACATAAGTCTACATGAACATAAGTTCAAAACTATAACATGAATATAAGGTATAAATAGAAAATGTAACTATGTTAAGATCAAATATCTTTAAACAAAATTAACTTGTCTGCAAACATTATCTATATGTTAACATAAGTATGAAGACAAAATGAAACATGCAAGTAAACTTTATATGCATAAGTGAGCCAAGTATTCACATCAAATAAAACATTTTTGTACAAACCCAAAATCTACAAGTAAACTGTATATGCATAAGAAAACAAATATTCGCATCTCAGTTCAAACATAAGGAGCTGCAAATATCTTTATAAAATATTTTCGTCAGCAAAACATTATAAGTGTAAACCTATATGAAAACATCATAGTACAAACACAAATCTGCAAACATCTTTGTACAAATGTTTGTGTCAGCAAACATTAATTATGTGTTAACTTAAGTGAAAACATATACATTTAATTAGCACTGCATATTGTCCTTTCAAGTTTTATAACAATCTCCCAGCCGAAATGTTTGATTGATCTCAGCTCTTAGCACAACAAGATATAGCAAAATGTTATTATATCTAGGGAAGGCTTATTTGAGAAGCTAATATCATATATAAAAAAAGAAAAGGAAAAAATGTTCTTAGCTGTAAATAACACATCATTCTATTTGTGTATATATATATATACATACATACATACATATATATATCATTTAGTTCAGTCATTAAACTTATGAAAACAAACCTGAGAAGAAGCAAAAGAAAAAAAATTGAAGAATTCAACAACTTCAAACTGCTGTCTTCTGTCATCATCGAATTCCTCTGTTTCAAGTTTTCAACTGTAATCCTTTTGGGTGAGTAAACTTACCTATTTTCTATTTAAACTTGTATCTTAGCTTAATATTGGTATGTGTTTTGATAACTGCTTAAATAAGTATTCCTGAGTACTTTTGTTGCTATGGTAACATATATAGTGTTCTTCAGAAATGTTGAGTATCTGAACAAAGCAAAACAGGAAAATTGGCAAGTACTTCCTCTTATAAATGATTTGAACCTTGGTATGATTGCTAATTCAAGTTTTTTATCTTGAATTAAAGGCCTGCAACCTTGCCGAAGTTTAACAGTATTTTATAAACACTGTATATTCAAGTTACAGGTAAAATGGTTTCAAAGTCAAAAGTTCGAATGTTTAAATTTGGAAATTCAATAACATATTTTGGTTTCATATACATAGTTAGGATTTTTAATATAAAAATTATGATTTTTAAGCAGAGATCACAAGAGCAGTTTTTAAAGGAAGCTGAAATAGGTTTTTGTCAATTTTGTACGATCGGGTAAATTTTAATTGTTGTAAATTAACATGAAGCAAGCTTGTGAATGATTTAACATGGGAAAAATGTCGAATAATTTTTCCAGTGCAAGGATTTTGAGGTCGAGGTGTAAGTAGGGTTTTGGGTTCTTAAATTTATATGTTCTGTAAATCAAAGTTTTCATCTCCATGAATTGATCGAGTGGCTCGTGGTTGTGAGTGAAGGCCGAGGAAGGTATGGGCATGACATGGATGAGGGGGTTTCGCCTCCGGTGGTCAGTGTTGGAGGGGCGAAGGGTTTTTTTGGTGGTTGCTCGAAACAGTGGTTCGAGCTTCTGGCATTTTTTTTTACTCCGACCATTATTCGAAAATCTGGGCTTTGATTTCGATCATCGAGACAATTTGAGGTTTGTGGATGGGCCACCGGAGGAGAGGCGAACCACCGTGCATGTGCACGGTGGCGTGAGCGTGTCAGTAAGATCGTGGGTGGCTTTGTATCGAGTGATACTCGAGTGGGTACTCGAGTAAGGGGTGGGTTGGCTCGAGTTAGGACCCGTGTTCACGCGAGTTGTCATCAGCAGTTGTTTAAACTTAAAGATAATGAGAATAAAAAAAGTTACAGAGAAAAAAATATAAGGAGAAGAAGAATGGTTTCCAGGAGGCGACTAGGGAAAGAATTGCGTGCAAACCGAAGTTGCACTCGAGATTGAATAGGAGGAGACCCAGGATTTGTAAACTGCAGTTATGAACATTCAAAGTAAAGTTAGGTGAAAATATTTTTCATCAAGATTATTATTGAAATCTAAATAACTGTTAAGTAGTTTTAAGTTAGAGGCTAGTTACATGTTTTTAATTATCTTTCATTATTACTTAACGATGTTTAAGCCTTGATTTTTATTTTAATCAAGTAATTTACTTAGTTAAGTATAAAGTTAAGTTAAATTTGAAACCGATTTGCATTTAAGTTCGCGGTAGTAGTATCTTGATTCTCTAAATTAAAGAAAATTTCCTTTAAAAGTTAATTAAGTTGAATAACAAATGTTAATTATTCTTTTGAAGGTAATTAAGAATGATTATCAATTTAATTTTAATTAGAGTTTAGATTTTGTAACTATTACGTGATAAGTAAAGGGTAATTGACTACTTGAGTATATAAATAAATGATGAGCAATTGAGTACTTAAGAATAATTCAAACACAGTTAGTGATGGATTATAAGTAAATAAATAATTGAAATCAACTACTTATGTTAATTAATAAATGAATTAATAGTTAATTAATCAAGTGATTTAATTATGAACTGATAGTTAATTAATTAAGTAGCTTGATTAAGGATTAATTATTGATTAATTAAATTAGCAGATAATAATTGGATAATTAAGCTTTATTAATAAGTAATTAAAGATGTTAAATAAATGATCAAGGAACAATTAATTAAGTAATTAAAATTTATCACTTGATTAAGGAAGTAACTAATTAATAGTGTGAAATAAAGTAATGATGAAATTATGACCAAATGATTAATTAAGAAATCATTAATTAAACAATCCGGAATGAAATAAGTAATTGATAGTTAATTAATGATTAATTAAATAGAGTTAAGTGATTAACTCTCAAGTAATTAATTCTAAATTGAATTAATTACAAATAAGACTTAAAGGTAATTGCTTATGAACTGTTGTGTTGAATATCTGATTGTGATATTTATGTGATGATATTCTGTGATGCTCTGTGATATGTTATGTTATACTTATGATGCTTGTATATGTTTTATGATAAATGCTATCTTAATTCTATTGTTGAATTTAAATTATTTAAATTGTTTAAGTTAATTAGACAACTTGGCCCTTAAAATGGCTTTTGAATTCGATGAGACTGGGATCGGAAGAATCAATTTTGATTCTCTGAAAATCACATCGATCCAATTTAAACGTTAGGTCGTGAATCCTAGAATGAAGGTCGAGATGGTGTTTTCAGAATGCAAGGGTTATCGTCGTTGACTCTGAGGGTGATTCCAAAATGAGTGTGACGAGATAATGCCTTCGGTTTCTGTCAGGACACGATTCTTCGTCTTCCGAAAATTCGACATCGACACTCACTTTATCGACTGCCGAGAAATCGAACGACGGAAGACCGAACACCGAGGGTTTTTAAGAAAAAGAATTTAGGAAAAGAAGAAGAGAGAAAAGAAAATAGGGATAGGGAAAAGAAAATTTTAAAATTGAAAGAAAAGAGAATAGAGAACATAGAGAATAGAAAATAGAAAAACAGAAGAAAATAGGAAATAGAATAGAAAAGAGAAAATAGAGAAGAGATAGAAAAAACAGAAAATGGAACGGAACAGAAAACAACAGAACAACATCAGAATCTCACAATTCGCAGCGGAACAACATATAATAATAAATGAATAATCTTTAAACAAAGAACTATATCAGTTATTACATTTTATCACATTACATTACATCATATCATCAGAGTGTACAACAACAACAACAACAAATAGTGCAGCGGAAAAAGAAATACTATATAGTAGTAATACGCCATGCCATCCAGCTTGCCTCCAGCAACTCCAGAATATCCAGAATATCCTGATAAACCTTAACTCTTGACTGCCCGTGTGGAAATTGGTGGGCACCCAGAGTTTAGGAAGGAAAACAATAAACTCCGAGTCAGTCATGTGACTGGTGTGAGAACTCAAAATAGTTTATTTATCTTTAAAATCAAAATAGAGGGATATTTTAAATCAATTCGCAATGCTTTTTAAAAATGAGACTACCATAAGGCCTCCCGCACACACACACATGCAAACGCAGAATCGGAGGAGATTTCTCCTTATGATAGTCAAAGATGCTTGATACGCATTTAAAATAACATTTGATATTATTATTAGTGTATAGTGTAGGAAAAATTCATTTCGAAAGTAGAATATAAATCTTAGCCAACATAGACATTTCGAACTATGCCTACTATAGCTACCATCCAAACAGTGGTGACCACCATAAGTGAATAGCAGGTTCTACAATTAATACCGTACAAGTTTCGTATTGGGAATTGGATTTCCAACAAATGGTCAGGCCAAGGAACTTCCCATTGCCACATGAGAATGCCTCTGGAAAGACATCCCCGAGAACCAAACCGGAACTCTGCCAACACAAGGCCGGGTTACCCCTAACTGGGTAACTACTGACACGAGCACGCCATTCCCCGATCGTAAACGACCTTTCTCACGGGATCCCGAAAACCAACAACCACAAAGTAATAAATTCGTAGTAACCACATAGGTTAAATATCTGGGCTCCATACCATGATACCACCTCTATCCAGAAGGAAATGTACATACCCTAAAGGGTGCTACCCCTCATAACCTTGCCGCATCTTTCCTGTTTTGACCATTTCCGGGGTGTGAGGTTCGACGAAGTCACGTCCACAAAAACATACTTTATACAAAAGCCATGCTTTGGGTCAACAAATGATCAACACAATGATCACCAAGATAGACGATCAAATAAACGATCCTATCACAATAATCAACACAATGATCATTTCAGCAACACTCAGCATGTCACATTACCAAATTGGGAATATATCGCTGATAACTTCAACTATATAACCTCTGAGCTCGTACGTCTCGGAGAAGGGTGTTAAGCTAAAAGAATAAATTCTCCGCCACCAACAGAAATATATTTGAAAGAAATCGGCTTTATATCTCAACTTGTAATGTCAGGCATACAATCCATACAAGTCTGTTCCGGGATCGAACAAAACCGAAGGCACTTACAAAGAAGTCCTTGCAATCCGGATATTCACAATCCTGATCGGATTTCCCATCACGTAGGGAGTCTCTATACCGCTGCAACTCAGTGCAGAGACAATCGACAGGTCATCCTATCGCTCTCGCAAATACCGGGTCTTCAACACCGATCTTCAATGCAATTCATAACGACGTATCACATATTCGGAATGGGTTATACGACCCCATGGTCCTTTCCCGGTTAACCCGAATAGTGAGCGCTTATTTAAAAATAAGTGTGGCATTCAAATTCAAACAAATCACATCAATTACCCATTCAAAGGGAAATATTGATAGTCGGTTATTGAACTATCACTGATATGCACACATCACCAGTTTCCAAATAATTTTCCAAATTATTTATTTTCCAAAATATCTTGACTAGATATAAAATTTCAATACTTCAAAAATAAATCAATATTTATTTTTAGACAAATTCCACTTCCTTTATAAATTCCTTAGTGAATTTATAATTCCAAAATATCAATGAATATTCGATTTCAATAATTCATTTCAATTTTCTTTTCAATTTATCTTCAAAAAGATGAATTCTAAATATCACTTCATATTGGAAAACAATTCCATACTTATTTAATAAGTAATTCACACATTTTATTTATTTTCAACACTTGGAAAATATTCAATATACTTAAATCAAAATTTAGTATATATTTCATTCTTTAAGGAAAATCATTCACTTTAACATATTTATTTGGGCCAAAACGAATGTTGCGTAAAACATCGTTACGACAACCCAAAATCACTAGTATAGGGATTCGAAATTAAAATAGATATATAAATCCCAATACTATACAAAACATTTCCTTTCGGAAATTATTTACTATAACAACAGTGTTATAGTCCACTATTTCCTTTTCATTTCTTGAAAACGTCTATTTTAACAATAAATGTTGAAATCTATGGTTTCGAATCTCAACACAATTAAAACTTCGTTAGATCGTTTTAATTCAATTTAAAATATCACATTCAAAACAATTTCTTTAACATATTATTCACCATTCAAAAACGTGAATATACTTCATTAACAATTTCATCCTTTTATTCATTTTAATTCAAAGGATTATTCACTATTTAAAAATGTGAATATAACTCCATTAATAGGTTTCAACAATTTTCTTATCAAAATAAGTCATTTGCGAATTTATAAAACAACGTTCATAAATTCCATTTCTATTTATTTATAAAAACTTCCTTTTTATAAATTCTTTTATTAACCTATTCCAGTTTATAACTCAATTATAAACTAAAAGTTCATATTATAAGTTAAATACTTATAAAACAATTACTTTACAAAAATCGTTCTTTTAACTTCATAATTATAAATCTTATAACTTATAAGATTCAATTATTTATCCAAAATTCATTCTTTCAATAACTTTATAAATTTTATAAACCTACTGTTTATAAAATTCCATTTATAACTTCACTGTTTAAAATTCTATAAATTTCATTCATTTATGAAATTCATTTTCACTTCATTCAAACACTTATAAAAACTCGTTTTATAATTTCAATATTTCAATTTATAAATATCCATTTATAAATCTCTTAATATAAATAAATTTATATTATTCTTTAAAACGTCTTTAATCTCCTTTATAATTTCATCATTTTGATTTATAAAATAATCAAATTTTATATATCCTATATTTAAACTTTTCACAATTATTTCAGAAATCCCAATTTAACTATTTTATAAAGTCATTAATTCCTTATTTTCAAAAATCAGCTTTTAACTATATTTCTTAAAAATCATAATTTTTATAACTTTAAAAATTATAACGTTTATTTATTTATAATGGATCAATTCCAAAATATAGTATATTCTCAAAAATCACTTTAAAGATCATTTTAAAATCCCAAAACTTGGTCCAATGATGCTACATACCAAATAGTCAATCATGACAACAACGACATCATATATCGATATGATAGTCAATCAAATATCAAAATATCTGAAATCAAATAAATACTGTTGAGGAATCCAGTTGGATCCCTCCAACCTGTTTTCCTGCATCCACAAACATTAGCACAATACCAATTTCGCTCCAGTACGAAATTATCGCGGTATATGTTCTTATTAAATATTATCCGCTTAATAACGGCGCAATAGGGTCTCATCCGCTAAACAAAAAATGCGGGAAATCAATAACTCCAATATATACATATGCCAATATATATATATATTGCTACTATATATAATACCAATTTCACTGTTTATGAAATATTCGCGGTATATGTTTTTAATAAATAACATCCGCTTACTAACGGCGTATAATGTCTATTTTAACAATCAATAGATATCAATCATCATTCAAACATGCATTCAAATATTTTAAATCTAACTATTTAAAATAAAATCGAAACATATTCGATTGAGTGAGAAGTTCTCACCTTGATTTTAATTTCCGTTTCAGCTTTTATTTCGAATAAAATTAAACGGACGTTTAATTTTACCCAAAATTCTCACTAACTCCAAACGACTCCAAACCAACTCCATCGCGTAGTGCTCGTCCATACGATTCCAACGCTTCTTGTTTCGCACGTTTTCGACCTCGTATGAAAAAGATATTGATTTTTGAAGTTACACGAATTTTATTTATTATAATCACAACATTATTAAAATTTATAAACCACAACACAATCATCACCGTCAGATCCCAGGCCAAGCAATCACGGCCGTGCATCACCTCCATCTCCCTCACGCGCAAGCTACAGACATTATCATACATAGCCGTTCGAACCCATTTCACTAGATTAGGGTTTAATTATGCTTCCATCACGACGACTTATGCAACGATCAGGGAACTCCATTCTCTTCGCCTCCCCACAAGCTACTCACGGCTACAAGCACCTTGAGCTCGGTCGCCTCGTCTTCACGCGGTTCGAGAACGAACGTGGCCTCTTCTCGATTGATTTCTGGCCACCACGCTCCACTATATACGATCATGACCGTTGATAATGTTGCCCTCGACGAGCTCTACAAGGTTGCTGAAGAAAGTTTTTGCAAATAGTGGATGGATTGGAAGATTTCAAGGGGAGAACGACACAACTTGCTGGCCGTTGAAACGATACAGCGGCGGCTAGGGTTTAATATTAGGGTTTTATTTTTATTTTTTTTAGAGTGAGGGTGTATTTATAGGAAACCGTCGAAACACTATTCATCCCGGAAATTCCTAACTCCGATTTACGCGCCGTAACCAGCGTTTCTAGGGTTTACCCCGCGTTCCGGACACAATGGAACAGGTTTCGGAAGCTAATTCGGAAGTATGTGCGAGTTATAGCTATAAACGCTCAATTTGAATTAAACCGATTTAAGCGATTTTCTAGGCGTTTTAATTTGTACAGGACAAACGGTAAATCCAATTGACTTGAAATTTGAAACCTTACAATAATATCACATTACGGATCCGATGAAACTGGTTTCGTCGAAATCCGAGACTTTTTGAAAAATGGCTATTTTCACTCGCCAAATTTAAATTAAAAATAAATCGATGCGTTTCGAGCTGCCACGATCAAACGATAACTCCGATTGACACGAAAATTGAAATCCGGTAATAACTAACTATTACGGATCCAATGAAACTGGTTTCGTTCAATTCTGAGACTGTTCAAAAATTGACTATTTTCACTAGTCGATTTAAATATTAAAATATTCAATTTTCACAAATTAACTTCAAATTCGATTTTAAAAGTTCTAAAATATTGTTCTAACTTCCATATGATAAAATAAAATTTTACAAATCATTTTCAATCATATTTAACCCAATTTTCAATTATTTCCATAATTTCACATATTAAATTATTGATTTAATAATCCAATTAAATCCAATAAATTCAAAAAAAAATTATTCGACTTAAAAATTCACTTATTAATAATTAAAATTAATTAAATATTCAAATTTTAATTAATAAAAATTCTGGGTCGTTACAGTTTCGTTCGAACCCGGAACGAACTTGTATGGATTGAATGCTTTCAGCACATCGTCAGGCGGACGATGAGCATTCTAAGAAATATGTTCTATAAAGGTAATCGCAGCCTCAAGCCTCATCAACCGGGAATGGCTAAAACAGGGGAGATGCAGCAAGGTTAGGTGGGTCATGCCCAAGCAGGACAAGATATTTCCCCTGTCTAGATGTCCCTTTTATTTCGGCTTAGTGGGTGGTTGGTCGCGCCAACCACGAGGTTTATCTTGCTCGGGACTGTTCAGTAAGGAATGGTTCCGGCCTTGTGTTGTAGGGGGTCGGGAGTGATCCTCGTTACGGTGATCTAGGCCCCGTACTGTGACGGTCGGTACCCCAGTAGCCCTGCCATTGTTGGAAATCCATTTTCCCTACGAGACCCTACGGTTTTGATTTGTATTACCCACTTTTGTGGTTAGCAGCTGGAATTTAATGAATGTAACAATTTCGGCTATTTTCTATTTACTTGAAAACCCTAGACACTATTATAATATCACTGGATTTCCTATGAAATGTTTTGGTTAGCGTAAGGTAAAAACTTACCAGTATTTATTTGTGGGGAGTCTTACGTGATACCTTTATTTTCAAATGTTTTTCAAAGTTAAACAACTTTAAACAGTTTACTCATACCAGACCCATGTCTGGCCCGAAGTTTATATTTTGTTTTTCATAAACTCTTGGGTACTCAAATTTTTATGAGTAGCCAAGTGATAGGTTTCGGACTTTGATTCCTGGAGGAGCTTAGAACAGGAGTCCCAGACGCATGTAGATATATATCTAGTTCCGCTGTGTCTGCAGTTGTTGTGTACTGTATCTCTGATGTATGTAGTGATAGATGTATGTATGGTTGTCATATGTATTGATATTGTATAACTCTGATATATGTAAAACTATGAAATATTTATGTGATATATTATATTTTGTTCTGTTCCGCTGTGAGATTTTGATGTTGTTGTTCTTCCTTTCTCTTTCCTTTCTATTTTCTATCCCTTTCTTTCTTAATGATGATACGTCTTTCTGGTAGTAAAAGGACGGGTCGTCACAGTTGGTATCAGAGCATAGGTTAGTAATAACCTTGGCTCTGGTAAGAATCACTTATAAAATAGAGTTTGTAGAACTCTAAAATGAGTTTGAGTGTATTAATAGATATGAGCGTGTATTTCACTACACCATATAAGCAATTTTGCAACACCATAGTGCGGCAAATTCGCAACGGACTTAGGCCGTTGCAATATTACAACGGCTTTGATCCGCTGCGAACACTTTGGCAAAGGCTTTGAGCCGTTGCTATATTAGAACGGGTTATAGGACCATATGCAAACCGTGGTCTTCTATGTACAACAGCACACTCTCAAAACAGCACGCCCCGTACGTACCCTTCAATTTTTTTAGCTCCCGCTCCGAAGCTAATTTCTTCTGGCAACAGGGCGATTTCCCTAAATCCCACAAAACCCTAGCTCCACGTTCTTTCCACTTCTCTTCATCGCTACCTTCCTCCTCCCCAATACTAAACCCTAGTGCTGGAATCAAAGTCGCTTGCTCTTCTCCTCCCCTTACATTCGCTTGCTCTTCACTTTCAAAGACCTCGATTTCGGAAGCTTCAACAACACTTTCTCGATCTCGATTCCTGACGAGTACAGCCTTTTCTTCGCCAATTGCATGCCGGGGTCCACTGTTTCTATGGTTGCGCACACGGAGTTGCTTAATCTTAATAGCGGCCAAAATAATTGGGTCGTTATCTGCTGTTGTGAGATTCTCTTTCTGCTTGTTTGGTCGGTTAGTATATTGAAGGTGACTTGGAAGATTATTTTTAGGCAATTTTACGTGGTGGTGATTGGATATTTGTATTTCACAAGAATCATGGTATATGCTATGAAGACAGTAACCCATTACAAGCACAGATGGGTGATTGTAGTGGCAGAGGAGACGATGAACTTGGCGTTTTATCTGTTCACGATTTATATGTTTAGGCCGGTTAAGAAGAAAGAGGATTTAGTTTTGGATGAGGAGGAAGAAGTGGCATTGCAAACAGTTGAGGAGGATATGTCTGGGATTTAATTATGAGTAGGATATGTTGAATGGGATTTCCAGTATACTACAGAAATTTTAGTACATGGATCATGACACTGGAATCATAGAATATTGATTACAGGTTGGTGTTTGGTGTTTTTCCAGAGTATTTGTACGCGTACCTGTTACTACTGTTTTCTTTATGAGATAATATATAAGATATTCAAACTTAGGAATGCTTGAGTGGTCGTTAATTGTAATCCATAATCTTCACCAATCACGTGACAAGTACAAACATACCATTACCATACCGTAGAGGAGAGCGTGTTTAGCCATCCTCCTCAAACTTTGATAAACTATGTTAGCGGCTAATTTAGATAAGTATGATATAATATAGCGAACCATTTTACCAAAGCAAGTCCGTCAACCAACCATAACAAGGGATCCCACTTGCTCCCCCGTTTGACCCAATTATCAACAACGCTGCACAATGATCCTTGTTCTTAGCCATCGGTGATTAGCATTTGTGAGGTTTGATCAGGTTTTGATAATGTTTTCTATTATTGAGATTGCATCTTTTGTAATTTTGTTTGGCATGGTTGCCATTTTTTCTTTTATGTGATTTTCTTTTTCTTTATGTTTCTTTTGTATGTTTACTACCTTCATGCTATTTGTAGGAATTCTTGCTGCCCGTAGTCTTCTCATATAGCTTCCCCTTCTATTGTAACCTTTAATTTAACCAACATCCCTGTTGCTACCTTCTTGTTTTTGGCACCATCCTCCTATAAAATATGCAATCAATGCTCTGCACTTAGTTATTCAATAAAATACAAGAAATCCTCCTGTATGAAAATATCAGTACCTATCTTCTTTTTTAACGGGGACATATGAAGGACGAGTGTATCATTGACCCTTCTGGTAAGCTTTGTTACATACCACTGACCTAATTCTTTCAAAAATTTGATATGGACCATTGAATTTTGGTGATAATTTGTGGGTCTTGTGGTTGCTAAAAGCGACTTGTCTAAATGCATCAGATAACCAAAAATGATCTCAGTTGCTTCTACCACATGATTTGGAACGAGTGTCAAGTATCTCAGTGTGATTCACTTTCTGATTCACTTTCTGATGATGAACCCAATGCAAATAGAAATGAGGAGACACACAGCCAGACACCACAAGAGCGTGTTCGTCTTAGTTGTCTGTGTGTCTTGCATCAGTTGGCATCAAGTACTACATGTGCTGAAGCTATGGCAGCCACTAGTGCTGGGACTCAGGTAGTGAACCTTGAGTGATTAAATAATTTTATATGGTTGTTTTAGTTTTAAGCTTCTTTTTTCACGGTTGAAAACTGGTTATAAGATTTATTTACTTATTTATTATTATTATTATTATTATTATTATTATTATTATTATTATTATTTGTAAAAGATAAATTCAATTTTAAAACCTTTTATCTTATTATTCAATAGAGTTACCACTATGCATGTGGTCTTTATTGTTTTGAAGATAATTTATTTGTGTGGTCATGTGTGCATGGAACTAGTGTATTGTTTAAGATATTGTCCATAACAGCATATTGGTAAAAGCGGTTTATATTTTCAGAGTGTATAAAGATACAGTGAAGTTATATCGTCATTTGTAAGTGAGTTTGTTCTTAGCGTTGAGTACGTTGACATATATTATAATGGCCGTGACCAAGAACTTGAATGGGAAAAATTTATGAATGCTTTCAGAATTGATTCTTTTTGTAGCCTATGTGATATTGCATTTTCCCAAGGTTCTAATCTCTTTCCAGCAGGTTGTACCTTTGCTTATGAAAGCGATTGGGTGGAAAGGTGGTTGTATTCTAGCTTTGGAAACACTAAAACGTGTTGTTGTTGCTGGAAATAGAGCAAGAGATTCATTGGTTGCACAAGGTTTGAAGTAAGTTGATACAAAATTATACTGAATGCACACTTGTAATTGATCATAATTATTATAACGCAGAAATTCCTCAGGCCTTTTACAGGCTCGAGGAGTTATTTACTTTTATGTTATACACACAGAAAAGGACAATAATGACAGTTTTACTTGGGAGTAAAAGTTAATAATAAAATTGCTCAAGTTCAAGGCCAATGGATTCTGTCTACACTATCATAACTTTTCAATAAATAGAACTATAATGTCTCACTTCATTTCTATGTTCAAATATGAAATGATTTTCTAATGCTATATGGATATTCAATTTGTCACTAGTATCAATATTAATAATTGCTATTATTCATCTTCATCATTATCTTCACATCCAATCCATGACCGGTGTTCATTTTAACTAAATTATTGAGAATATTCATCTAACATTATATTAATATGCTGGGTTGGTCTTGTGGAAGTACTTCTTGGCCTCCTTGATTGGAGAGCAGGAGGACGCCAGGGATTTTGTGCACAGATGAAGTGGAATGACTCTGAAGCTTCAATCGGACGTGTACTTGCAGTTGAGGTATTCATGTGCTGAAAACATATTTCTTGCTATTGTGACCATGAGTGGTGAAGCTTTTTGCTAAAAAAATTTAGTAGTGGAGCTTTAAAAACGACAATCTGAAGTAACCTATTTTCGTTTTTTTTAAACTGACCCGATCTTCATTATGGATCTTTTTTGGCCTGTTTAGCCTGAGGGTGAGATTAACCCTCAAGGAAGTGTTCTCAAATAAGGGGAATGATAATCTTACCTTCAAGAAATGTGACATTCACACCCCATGAGATTTCTTTTCATAATCAATTCACTTGTTATAATCACTTCATTAAATTTGGAAGTTCTATAGTTTACTGCTGTGTGAATCTTATTCTCCTGGGAGAAGTGGGGCATTATAGAAGTGCGATCTAAGCATATTCTTCATTAACAAATGGTCGCTGTTGTTAGACTATAACATGTTGATTTGGAATGTAATCACTAGTCGGAAATAAAGTTGAACATGTCTACCAACTGGTGACCAAATAAATAGCTATCACTACTAAAATTGGTGATACTAGAGGCAATGCTTAAGAGGCTAAATAAAACAAACCGCCTTTTTTAGTGGCAAAGCAAGGGCAAAAAGTTACATGCCCCTGATACTATCATTTGAGGCGAATCTGAGCGCCTTTGATTTAAAGATAGTAAACCGCACCTGTTAGATAATTCGTCTTCTTCAAATCAATTAATCATCCACGAAAGCAACGTAACCCTAGCAAAATTTTGTCTACTAAAATACATTGTAAAATATAGCTCTAATGCGACTATCATACTCGAATCTTCAACGGAAAACCTCTATTTCAATGCGTGATGTTTTCAATCCAGATTTGTAAAATATAGCACTAATGCCATTGTCATTTCCATACATATGCAACTAAACCAGTATGTATAAGTCAGATTACATATCATGTTTGTAGATGCACGATCCCTTAACTCAGCATAACACACATATTAGGTATTTAATAAAGCAATATTGCAGTTTGGTTTGTGAAAAAATGGAAAGTAGAAACAATAATTATTAGATAACACCAGAATTGTTGCTCAACAATGGTTTTCATATGGGTCTAGTCTTGCAAAGCACCAACAATGTGAAATATAAATTATTAGTGTTTCGTAACTTATACTCAAAGGAGTATAAACTATTTGGCCTACCTGATATTATGGCTGCGTTATTAGACACTTCAAAATCAGCATTTAAAGCATTTAGCATTTCTTACGTTCGACGTAACTAAGATTCACTTCAATGTACGTACGACGGGTATTGGATTAATGGATGTCGATGCCATTTTTCTATATCCCAAATCAAACCGCACTACCTCCATATATCTGGAAAAAATGAGATGGGAGAATCAATCTATTCAATTAGATACCCATTTAAGCTGAAAGAAAAGGTTCTTAATTGAACGAGAAAAATTCTGGCATAAAAAATGAATGAAAAAGGGAAAATAATATTATCGACAGGAGCGAGCAAAACTAAGAAAATCAAAAGGAAAGTTCTAGGGCGGGCTTATTAATATTAATTATAATGAGGCAGAAAATGAAGAGGCAAATTCTAGCGTAAAAGATGGAGAAGGTTGCGTTATTTTTTGGACTAGAAAAGGGATAAAATGCCAGTATAGATCCAACTTTATAAAATATAAGACAGTATTGGTAATTGAAGAATGAAATTATTTATGTTGTATGATACACTTGAAGTTAAGTTTTTTACTTGTAGATGTTCTGTTATTTCAATGACGATTCTTAATATTCTAGAAGTTATTAAACCGCATTATTTGTTTAAATAGTGTTTATTTGGTTTGCTATTTCAATGATCCAAACAAAGATAATCTTTTCCAGATCTGATACTTGGAAGCATATAAGCACTAACAGCTTTTAAGTGGTTTGTGTTATAAGGACAATCTTTAGAAGATAGAAGGAAAATCTTACTGGACATAGTTGATGCTTTGGAAGCAAATGAGGAGTCGATTAGAACCGAAAATGAGGCTGAAGGTGCTGCTGCCCAGTCAGTAGGCTATCAAAAGATGTTGATATCTTGCCTCACTTTGAAGCCTGGATGGTATAGAACTATATTCATTTGAGTTGTAGCTGCATGTTTTCGAGACCTAAGAGTTCATGCATTTAATTACATGTTATATACTAATAAACTATAAATTAGTGTCATTTTCTATATCTGTTCTTCTATGCGTAAAGTTTGATTGATTGTAAACCGATTGATCATGCAGATATTAAGCCTTGCCAACTCTGTATGTATACTAGCAAAGATGGAAGATCCTATTAGACATGTTCTTAAACAAATGGAGGTTAGACAAATACATTTTTCAATGAATTTTCTGAATTAGCAAATTTTATGTCACACTTGTATGTTATCACACTATAAATTTATATGCTGGTTTATGCTGTTAAGTTGCTTATATTTTTATGACTCACATCCTTGATTTGTCTACTTTCAACTTACTACGTAGATATGATTATTTTTTTACGTGGTGTTCATTTAGGTAGCAGATGGCTTAATTTGGAAAAAAATCTCTTGTCCTTTGGGTATTCTGCTGGTAGTTTTTGAATCATGACCTGATGCACTAGTTCAGGTAAAAAGAGGCTTATAGCTCTTACTTTTGTTTATACATAGTTCTGTTAAATTTTTTTCCTCCTTAAAATTGTTTCCTTGTAAAAATCTGTTAGGGAACTCTTTGTAAGGGATCTTGACATAATTTTGTAAAGCTTGGGTACCCTACTGCTATTTTTAACAATGTATAATACTTGCATGAATTTTAAAATGATGTGGATACTAAAAGTCAGTTTATGTCCTATCTCTGTTTAACTCCACGATTTATCTGATTTTAATATTTTAGTTTGGAACTGTAAGTGCCTGCTTAAAAGGCCATTAACTATTTTTTATTTAAAGTAAGAAAGTTGGATAAATCTTCAACCATTTATTTATTTTGGTACATGAAAAGAGTGTATTTCTCATCTCTATGTTTTTTTATTGACTATGCCTATCTATGATATAGCCGTAGAAAATAATTCTTTTTTGTCAAAAAAAGTAAGGAATGAACTCTATTTCTTTCAACGTTTAATCATAATTCGGTTCGAGAGAATTATTTGGTTAACTTATACACGCATCAATTATTAAAGAGTTTGCGATATACTTTACAGTGTTTTATTTCCTTGAAATCTATAGTTAATGCAACTGACGGAGGATTGAATATTTGGGACTGGAGTTTTGTCGAACATTACCTACAGGGAAAATGTACCTTAAGAAGCTACCAAAAGCTCCCAAGGAGATTACAAGGATAGCAGCAATGAGTATGGCTTTATAGTTTCCATACAGAAAAATACATGGTATGTTGTGTTTATATGCATCTAATATTGCATTTAATCTATTGATATAATTGTATATAACATTATGCATTTGAATGATTTGATTTTTGGTTGATGTTATATTCGCCGATAATTTATGTTTGTTGTATAATTAAATTGTTTATAATTTATCTAATATATGATTACATATGTTCATTTGTTAATTATGATAATGAAATGACTGTCGCTGGTGCAGAGAAAATTTTTGTTTTTTTAAAAAAATAAAATATTAGTTAGCAACGGATTAAAGCCGTTGCTAATATTTAAAACATCAGTCTATACATCTACATTTAGCAACGGCTTTAAGCCGTTGCAAAATAAAATCCGGAACGGCTACAAGCCGTTGCTAAAATATATTTTGCAACGGCCCTTAGCCGTTGCAAAAAAATATTTCGCAACGGATTTGAGCCGTTGCGAAATTTTTACCACTGCTCATTTCGCAACGGCTCAAAGCCGTTGCGAAATGAGGATTCTGGTGTAGTGTTTGTCAATGAATATAAAATTGTTTTATATTGTGTTGACTTATCTGTTGAGTGTTTATGAATTCTGGTCGATGTGTGGGACGCCATTTCATCGATAGGGATTTCTAAACTCTTAAACAAGATAGACCGACATGGTATTGTTTTTAAAATAGGGTAAATGAAATAATTTTACCCAAAATTATATTTTGATATAAAAGAAATATTTTTCTGAAATTATTATATATATTTGGATATTTGGTTGTTAATACTGTAGTTGAATAAAAATTTAAATTTGAGTGGTTTATAACCAAATAAAATTATCTAAGTATGGCTTAAATAAAAGGAATATAACTAAAATTAGATTAAATCAGAATTTAAGTCCCGGAAATTTGAAGGTGTTTAAATAAATTTAAACAAAAGGATTTGGAAATTTGCAATCTTGGGAATATTTGAAATGTTTTTCCAAAGGTTTGAAGGCAATAATGGAGTATTGTTTTGGGAAAAATATGATTGAATGAAAATTGTTTTGAGAGGAAATTGTGAAAGTAAAGAAGCACTGAGCTCACTTCAGTCGCTGAAAAATAATCCTGATGATGATGGCCACATCATCAGTATTCATTTTCGAGTTTCTAAAGTGATGGATTGCCACCAGGATAGTTGGTCATGATAATTTTTTGGGCTTGTTGGGTATACAAGTTGTTTTAGAAATTTTCAAAAAGAGAAAATTTATTTTAGTGAAAACAAGTGTTTGGAATTTGGAAATTTGACTTGATATACCAAGTGAGTATGTGTAGTTATCCTTTCAAAATGGTTTTGGAAATGAAAACCGGGCAATTGAATTCTAACAAAGTTTATTTAGATAATGTGAAAGTTTAAATGAATCAACTGTTGAACTTATAAAGTAAAATTGATATTAATAAGATGAAATTGGGAATTTTAATCTAGGAATTAAAATAAAAGTGAAGGAAATGTACTTGAGTTTAACCTGAGATAAGTTAAATGGAATTGAAGTTCAAAATGAACTTAATTGGACATAAAATTTGAAGGTAAAATGATTGTAATTGTGAGGTGGAAACTTATACTTTAAGACAGCAAGTGCTGTATATATATAATAATTTGAAATTGTGATTATAAGATGAAATAACCCAAATGAGTAATATAAGCTATTAAGTAGATAAATAAGTTTTGAGCTCATATATTGAGAAATAAATTTAAAGAATGGTAAGTAGGTAAATTTAACTGAAGTTGAGTTGGAACAAAATTGAATTCAAATGAATTCAATCGAGTTACTGATAATATTGAATGAAATAAAATTCTTAAGTAAATAAGTAAGTAATGAATTGAGTTAAAATTGGTGTGAGTTGTAAACAAATCTAATTCAAGCATAAATTGAATGACTTTATTATAAACTCAATAATAAATTGTTCATGTAAATTTAAGAACGGATAAAAGAATAAACTAATCAGTAAATAATTGGGATTTGATTAAAAGAAAATCAAATGAAAGATTTGAATGGGAATTGGTGGAATAGAATGAACTTAAGTTATTGGGTGAAACAGTTAATAACTAAAATAAATTGTGAGATGATTAATTTAAAATATGGGTTGTCAAGTTTAATAAAATGGTTTGGAATCAAACCTGTTGAAATGAAAGAAAATGCAATGAAAGGATTGTGAATAAATTAAATGGGGTGGAGTCAAGTGTAAATTGGGTTGGAATAAATTTAAGATTTGTTATAAAGCTTAAGTGATTGTTTATTCGCAATAATATTGTGAATTTCATAAGAAAATGGGTTGTTTGAAGTAAATGAAATTTGATAAATTTTATGGGATGATTTTGGAATCTTTGGGAATGAATATGAGTTTGTTTTGTTCAAATGGATTATATATCTAAACAAGTAAGTTGTAAATCACTTAAACTGAATAGAATGAATTGAGAATTGGTTGGAAGTAATTGTAATAAGTGTTGGAACTATACATATACGCTTATGGAAATATGTAATGCTAAACAAATGGAGAATCTGTCAAAAAATTTCGAAATTTGAAAACTATAAAAAAAAAATAGCAACAAAACAATTTCAAATAGGGGATTGAAATAAACTAGTGGATGAGACTAATTGAAATAATAATAATAATAGAAATCAGATATAAATGGAAGATGTCAATAAATTTCAATATTCAGAATTAAAGATAAATTGAATTCACAAGAAATTGGAAATTCAGATTTAGATAAGAAGATATAAAGGCTATAGTGGTAGAGTAATAATATAAGGGAATATATAATGCTTATATTAAACTTAAGAAATGAATGGTGAAATTCTTAAGTAAAATTTGATGTTGGGAAAATTTATTCCAAGTGGATAGAATCAAAATAATGTGAATAAAAGAAATTGATATGGTTGATAATCAATGGATATAAATACGTAGGATGTACGTATATTATTTTATTCGCATAACAATTTGATCCAGATTCGAGCACAGAATTTCGAGATAGTTATATATCGATCCGAGTTAGGATTTTTCACTCGATTTTCGACGACGAACCATGAATTTGGATTTTGATTGATTCTGGGAATTCTCTATCATAGTTGGGACTATGCAAGGAGAATGACAGTTTTGATCAAGAAACCAGTTCTATGTCCGCACTAGGAAGTCAAGTGGACGATACTAGTTCGGAAATGAAATTGTGTGATCGAGCGAGCGATCGGATTTGATATTGCGTACGAATGATATATGTGCATCGTACGGGCTTGATTGGATAGATATTGAAATTCTGTAAAGAAGTCAATAAAATTTGGAAAGAGTTAAAATTGTAGATTTCAGAATTGAATTGCCAGAGTGGATATCTGGAATTTATTGTGTATTCCATATATCTCATCTAAGGAAATTTGTTCATGATTCACCATTAGTTGTTAAATCAGTAGTTCAGGAATTTGGATGTCAAATCAAATTTGACTGTAGTCAGGAATCCAGTTTGGATTGTTGATCATCGAGAAACAAACTCTCGATAATTTTGGGGAAGTTTATCCGGATTTGTGTTCGGATAACTAGTGATGTTTGTTAGAGTAGACTGTTTGATTGTGTTATTGTATGAATGATATGTATGTTTGGATTGTTAATATATAAGCTTTTGAATTAACTGCTGATTAAATTTCAGGGACGAAATTCTTTTAAGTGGGGAGGAATGTGACATCCCGGAATTTTGACCCTATTATTATAATAAGTTTTTGATCAAATTTAAAATGAAATACGAGATTTTCATTTATAAATAAATAAGATGTTGGACATTTTTAGTTGTATATGTGTTATAAAGGAATTTATAATTTCAAAATATAAAATAGACTCTTTTAACAATATTTAAAATTAAATCTGTTTTATTCTATTAAATTAAAAACTATATATTAATGACATTTAATATCAAAAGCATAAAAGTAGTTAATAATGATGAGTATAATAATACAATTCTATTCATATTAAATATAAATATAAAATATACAAATATAAATACATTAAAAATCAAATATTGGAAAGATTAAACTTTAAATAAAAACAAGATTTAAGAAGTGTTTCAAACAATAGCTTTTATAATTAAAATAAAATAAGCTTATAAATATTTAATATAAGTATAACATAAAATATGGTTATAAACATAAGTCTACATGAACATAAGTTCAAAACTATAACATGAATATAAGATATAAATAGAAAATGTAACTATGTTAAGATCAAATATCTTTAAATAAAATTAACTTGTCTGCAAACATTATCTGTATGTTAACATAAGTATGAAGACAAAATGAAACATGCAAGTAAACTTTATATGCATAAGTGAGCCAAGTATTCACATCAAATAAAACATTTTTGTACAAACCCAAAATCTGCAGGTAAACTGTATATGCATAAGAAAACAAATATTCACATCTCAGTTCAAACATAAGGAGCTGCAAATATCTTTATAAAATATTTTTGTCAGCAAAACATTATAAGTGTAAACCTATATGAAAACATCTTAGTACAAACACAAATCTGCAAACATCTTTGTACAAACGTTTGTGTCGGCAAACATTAATTATGTGTTAACTTAAGTGAAAACATATACATTTAATTAGCACTGCATATTGTCCTTTCAGGTTTTATAACAACCTCCCAGCCGAAATGTTTGATTGATCTCAGCTCTTAGCACAACAAGATATAGCAAAATGTTATTATATCTAGGGAAGGCTTATTTGAGAAGCTAATATCATATATAAAAAAAGAAAAGGAAAAACTGTTCTTAGCTGTAAATAACACATCATTCTATTTGTATATATATATATATCATTTAGTTCAGTCATCAAACTTATGAAAACAAACCTGAGAAGAAGCAAAAGAAAAAAAATTCAAGAATTCAACAACTTCAAACTGCTGTCTTCTGTCATCATCGAATTCCTCTGTTTCAAGTTTTCAACTGTAATCCTTTTGGGTGAGTAAACTTACCTATTTTCTATTTAAACTTGTATCTTAGCTTAATATTGGTATGTGTTTTGATAACTGCTTAAATAAGTATTCCTGAGTACTTTTGTTGCTATGGTAACATATATAGTGTTCTTCAGAAATGTTGAGTATCTGAACAAAGCAAAACAGGAAAATTGGCAAGTACTTCCTCTTATAAATGATTTGAACCTTGGTATGATTGCTAATTCAAGTTTTTTATCTTGAATTAAAGGCCTGCAACCTTGTCGAAGTTTAACAGTATTTTATAAACACTGTATATTCAAGTTACAGGTAAAATGGTTTCAAAGTCAAAAGTTCGAATGTTTAAATTTGGGAATTCAATAACATATTTTGATTTCATATACATAGTTAGGATTTTTAATATAAAAATTATGATTTTTAAGCAGAGATCACAAGAACAGTTTTTAAAGGAAGCTGAAATAGGTTTTTGTCAATTTTGTACGATCGGGTAAATTTTAATTGTTGTAAATTAACATGAAGCAAGCTTGTGAATGATTTAACATGGGAAAAATGTCGAATAATTTTTCCAGTGCAAGGATTTTGAGGTCGAGGTGTAAGTAGGGTTTTGGGTTCTTAAATTTATATGTTCTGTAAATCAAAGTTTTCATCTCCATGAATTGATCGAGTGGCTCGTGGTTGTGAGTGAAGGCCGAGGAAGGTATGGGCGTGACATGGATGAGGGGGTTTCGCCTCCGGTGGTCAGTGTTGGAGGGGCGAAGGGTTTTTTTGGTGGTTGCTCGAAACAGTGGTTCGAGCTTCTGGCATTTTTTTTGACTCCGACCATTATTCGAAAATCTGGGCTTTGATTTCGGTCATCGAGACAATTTGAGGTTTGTGGATGGGCCACCGGAGGAGAGGCGAACCACCGTGCATGTGCACGGTGGCGTGAGCGTGTCAGTAAGATCGTGGGTGGCTTTGTATCGAGTGATACTCGAGTGGGTACTCGAGTAAGGGGGTGGGTTGGCTCGAGTTAGGACCCGTGTTCACGCGAGTTGTCATCAGCAGTTGTTTAAACTTAAAGATAATGAGAATAAAAAAAGTTACAGAGAAAAAAATATAAGGAGAAGAAGAATGGTTTCCAGGAGGCGACTAGGGAAAGATTTGCGTGCAAACCGAAGTTGCACTCGAGATTGAATAGGAGGAGACCCAGGATTTGTAAACTGCAGTTATGAACATTCAAAGTAAAGTTAGGTGAAAATATTTTTCATCAAGATTATTATTGAAATCTAAATAACTGTTAAGTAGTTTTAAGTTAGAGGCTAGTTACATGTTTTTAATTATCTTTCATTATTACTTAACGATGTTTAAGCCTTGATTTTTATTTTAATCAAGTAATTTACTTAGTTAAGTATAAAGTTAAGTTAAATTTGAAACCGATTTGCATTTAAGTTCGCGGTAGTAGTATCTTGATTCTCTAAATTAAAGAAAATTTCCTTTAAAAGTTAATTAAGTTGAATAACAAATGTTAATTATTCTTTTGAAGGTAATTAAGAATGATTATCAATTTAATTTTAATTAGAGTTTAGATTTTGTAACTATTTAGTGATAAGTAAAGGGTAATTGACTACTTGAGTATATAAATAAATGATGAGCAATTGAGTACTTAAGAATAATTCAAACACAGTTAGTGATGGATTATAAGTAAATAAATAATTGAAATCAACTACTTATGTTAATTAATAAATGAATTAATAGTTAATTAATCAAGTGATTTAATTATGAACTGATAGTTAATTAATTAAGTAGCTTGATTAAGGATTAATTATTGATTAATTAAATTAGCAGATAATAATTGGATAATTAAGCTTTATTAATAAGTAATTAAAGATGTTAAATAAATGATCAAGGAACAATTAATTAAGTAATTAAAATTTATCACTTGATTAATGAAGTAACTAATTAATAGTGTGAAATAAAGTAATGATGAAATTATGACTAAATGATTAATTAAGAAATCATTAATTAAACAATACAGAATGAAATAAGTAATTGATAGTTAATTAATGATTAATTAAATAGAGTTAAGTGATTAACTCTCAAGTAACTAATTCTAAATTGAATTAATTACAAATAAGAGTTAAAGGTAATTGCTTATGAACTGTTGTGTTGAATATCTGATTGTGATATTTATGTGATGATATTCTGTGATGCTCTGTGATATGTTATGTTATACCTATGATGCTTGTATATGTTTTATCTGTGATAAATGCTATGTTAATTCTGTTGTTGAATTTAAATTATTTAAACTGTTTAAGTTAATTAGACAACTTGGCCCTTAAAATGGCGTTTGGATTCGATGAGACCGGGATCGGAAGAATCAATTTTGATTCTCCGAAAACCACATCGATCCAATTTAAACGTTAGGTCGTGAATCCTGGAATGAAGGTCGAGATGGTGTTTTCAGAATGCAAGGGTTATCGTCGTTGACTCTGAGGGTGATTCCAAAATGAGTGTGACGAGATAATGCCTTCGGTTTCGTTCGAACCCGGAACGAACTTGTATGGATTGAATGCTTTCAGCACATCGTCAGGCGGACGATGAGCATTCTAAGAAATATGTTCTATAAAGGTAATCGCAGCCTCAAGCCTCATCAACCGGGAATGGCTAAAACAGGGGAGATGCAGCAATGTTAGGTGGGTCATGTCCAAGCAGGACAAGATATTTCCCCTGTCTAGATGTCCCTTTTATTTCGGCTTAGTGGGTGGTTGGTCGCGCCAACCACGGGGTTTATCTTGTTCGGGACTGTTCAGTAAGGAATGGTTCCGGCCTTGTGTTGTAGGGGGTCGGGAGTGATCCTCGGTACGGTGATCTAGGCCCCGTACTGTGACGGGCGGTACCCCAGTAGCCCTGCCATCGTTGGAAATCCATTTTCCCTACGAGGCCCTACGGTTTTGATTTGTATTACCCACTTTTGTGGCTAGCAGCTGGAATTTAATGAATGTAACAAGTTCGGCTATTTTCTATTTACTTGAAAACCCTAGACACTATTATAATATCACTGGATTTCCTATGAAATGTTTTGGTTAGCGTAAGGTAAAAACTTACCCGTATTTATTTGTGGGGAGTCTTACGTGATACCTTTATTTTCAAATGTTTTTCAAAGTTAAACAACTTTAAACCGTTTACTCATACCAGACCCATGTCTGATCCGGAGTTTATATTTTGTTTTTCATAAACTCTTGGGTACTCAAATTTTTATGAGTAGCCAAGTGATAGGTTTCGGACTTTGATTCCTGGAGGAGCTTGGAACAGGAGTCCCAGACGCATGTAGATATATATCTAGTTCCGCTGTGTCTGCAGTTGTTGTGTACTGTATCTCTGATGTATGTAGTGATAGATGTATGTATGGTTGTCATATGTATTGATATTGTATAACTATGATATATGTAAAACTATGAAATATTTATGTGATATATTATATTTTGTTCCGTTCCGCTGTGAGATTCTGATGTTGTTGATCTTCCTTTCTCTTTCCTTTCTATTTTCTATCCCTTTCTTTCTTAATGATGATACGTCTTTCTGGTAGTAGAAGGGCGGGTCGTCACAGCTGATTATTGTGAAACAATAAATTTGTTTCAGCATTCAGCCGGCTGAATTAATGCCTTCTGCCGGGTGTTTTCAGCCTGCTATGCATCGTAGAGTGTGTGTAAATGATTATATACATATCAATCTAGGAGAGATTTTAACATAATACTAAATGATAAAGATTCTAGATAATGAACTAACAACTTTAAAAACCCTCTGAATATGAATCTGCAACAAAACTCCTGCATAAATGATTAGCACATACAAAATATTTTATATAGCTTGTCATTAATCAAAATAATGTTAAATTTAGATTCCCAACAATCTCCCCCTTTTTGATGATGACAACTGTATAAGTAATAAAATAAATACTTATAATAATATTGTTACTCCCTCTGTCAATATGCACAAATATTTAATTACCTTTAGATACCATTCTCCCCTTTTGTCATCGACAAAAAGAAAGATAAGAGTGCATGCAAAGAAACATTATTAAGCAAAATATAGCTCTTTACTCGAGATATCATTGCCAAAGAAGAATAGAAATATTCATACAACATTACATAAATAACTAGATAGAAATATAAAAGAAGTAAAAAGCAACATAAACTGAAATAAAGCAAAGATAATTAAAACTGGGTAGAGAGAGAAGGCTCATCATCATTGGAATCCGAACTCGAAGATGACCATTGAAATGGAGGTGGGTTGTGAACTTCGGTGGATGTAGATCTAGAACAAGAAATTTTATCCCATATTTGATTAAGAAAACCTTTTATGTAGTTGAATTTCTTTTCCGTTTTCTTTTCAAGAGCCCTAATATCCGTTAAAGTTTGGATTGATTTTGAGAGAGAGTGATGATAGCTTGTCTGGAAGAGGTTTCTGAGCCAACAACTTGAATGGAATCATCGTCCCCTTCTTCTTCTTCTTCATATTGGGTATGTGAAGAGGAGGCAACATTAGTGTCATGAAGTTGTGGAACACCTTATTGAATATTGTGAGACCATTGTGGAAAAGAGATGATTTGTTGTGGAGGAGGCCGGTGAGGAAGACCCATCAATCCTAAGATTTTTGCGCCTAACTCAATAATGCTTGAAAACTCAGAATTGGGCATTGGAGTGCCAAAGTTGAGAAAGATACACATAATATAAGCACAGTAATGAATGGTCTTATATTTTCTTTGGATTGTGATGTCTTGAAATTCATCTAATATGATTTTACCCCAATTTACTTGTTGGTCGGAGTAGATGGGATAGAGGGCTTGGAAATCTCTTTTATAGACTTTTTCATAACTTCCCATTCGAGGTTGTAGAGGGCAAATGAATGCACGGTGAATAAGGCGTGCTTGAGGCCTTAAGATGCTAGATTTTAAAGCATTCAAATTTTTAAGATGATCGAACAAGAAATGATGTGAAACCTTATCTCTATGATCCATATCAACTTCAATATCGTCAATGTCAACACCTTGATAAGGAAAATTTAAAATATTCCCTAATTTTTGCAACGGTAAAAAGATTTTAGTGCCATAAACAATTGACCAAACACAATCTTGTTGATTTTGAGGATTATGGTGGTCTAAATTCAGATTAGCAAGAAAGAGTTTGATCAAAAGATGATTAATTTTGACATTATTTGGAGCATAACCTATTATGTTATCAAAGTAGAATTGCTCTGCCAATTCTTTAATTCTATAAGCTGCAAAATTCGAAAATTTCATGAAAGCCCCTTCAAAGATATTTTAATTTTTCATAGAATTGAATTGGGAGATTGCAACATCATTCCAAAGCCATTGACGAATTTGATCTTCAAAAGGACCGGAGGTGGATTCCCTTGAGCGTTTGGATCTAGGAGCCATTAGAGAATGAAAATAAGGAGTAAAAGTTAAAAAAATGATAAAGATGAGCTAGGGTTCTGAAGTGAACGGGTAAATGGTGAAAAGATGAATATATAGTAGGTGAAAAGTAAGGGTAAGATTGGAAAAAAAATTTGTAAGACCTGGTTTAAAAAAATGCCTCGGAGAGAATTCAGCCGGCTGAATGTATGGAATCAGCAGTCTGAATTACTATGAATCTCAACCCGCAAGAAAACAGTTCATTTTTGAATTAATTCAGACGGCTGTTTGAATAGGTTCAGCCGTCTGAATCTTGGGAAAAATTATTCCTTGGATAATATTCAGCCGTCTGTTTTATAAGAGACAGCCGGCTGAATTTTTTCAGAAACATATGCCAGCCTTTTATTTTTATAACAACAATTATATAAAAACGAAACGAATTTTTTTTTTGAATAAACAAAAAGCAATTACATATTAACAACAAAATAAATATTTAAATAGATTTGAGAGAGGATCTTGGATTGTGATATTCATCTGGTTCCATTTTTATGTTCTCTTGAAAAGGCCAGAGTGGTGACCATCTATTGCCGCGTTCCGAAGAGTTCGAAGATGTTGGTGGACGCTGTGGCGATGGTCCCAAGTATTGTGTTGGATTGGAGAACAAATAGGAGATGGTTGATGAACCATGTTCTTGGATGAAGAACCACAAAATTTTAAAGCAACTTGTTCCAAAAAGCTTAAACGCTTGGCGTTAACTTTTTGTTCATAATAAAATTCGCGTTGTAAATCCAGCGATTCCCTTTGGTAATGATGAATGTCATCTATCTTTTCGTTGGTAGATGGTGAGCCAAAAAATAGAGACTGTCGTGTTCTTCTACCAGGTGGAGTGTAATCAGCGTGTGTAGAAGGAGGAACAATTGGAACTGGTTCATAAATCAGCGTTGGAGTAGGTAAATTCACAGATCCTGAACTAGGAGAAGAATAAGATAGAGCAGAAGATTGAGAGTTATGGTGGGAAGACATATTTTTGTAAAGTAAGAGAGTTGAAATAGTTTTTATTTTTAATTGAATGAAAAAGAAATATAAGGAGTAGAGACATTTTATATGAAGACTTTCATATAAATAGTAAGACCATTGGTGGTTAAGATGATAGGAACCAGAGAAAAACGGTTGGTGAATAAAAATTGTGAGGTAGAAAATAAACAAAAAATAGAATGTAATCCAAAAATAGATGTAAAGAAAAGAGTAATGAGGTGATAGAGCAACTGATTTTCAAGAAGAGATCCCGAGTTCGAGTCTTTGAAAAGAAAATTTATAAATATTTTAGAGATATAATTCATAATTCTCTTCTTAATTTTATGAAGATATTTTCGTTTAATGGTTTTGTAAATATATATGCCAATTGATTTTCAAAGGAAACAAATTCTAGTCTGACTAAATCCTTTTCAATATTATCACGAAGAACAGATGACGTATGTCAATATGTTTAGTTCGTGAGTGAATGACAAGATTTTTGGATAAGTTTTAGCACTAGTATTATCACAAACAATTGTTGATTTAAATAAACTTACACAAAAATCTTGGAGTGTTTGTTGCATATAAATGACTTGAGTACAAGCTAAGGCAGTAGAAATATATACTGCCTCACACGTTGAGAGTGAAATACATTCTTGTTTCTTGCTAAACCAAGAGACTAAGGATTGTCCAATGAAGTGACAAGTCCCACTAGTACTTTTTCGATCCATCCGACATCCTCCAAAGTCCCACTGGTACTTTTTCGATCCATCCGACATCCTCCAAAGTCAACATCACTGTATGATACTAACTTGAAAGGACATTCTTTTGGATAAAATAGTCCAAAATCTTTGGTTTTGCTTAGATAACGCAATATGTGTTTTACTGCTCGCATATGTGATTCTTTCGGGTTTGCTTGAAATCGTGCACATAAACAAACACTCATCATTATGTCAGGTCTACTAGCAGTTAGATAGAGTAATGATCCAATTATACTTCTATATAATTTTTGGTCAACACTTTTGCCATCTTCATCTCTATCGAGATGAACTGTTGTACTCATTGGAGTTGGTTTAGCAGAAGTATTTTCCATATTAAAGCGTTTAATTAGATTATTACAATATTTTTCTTGACTAATAAGAATTCCATTTTCTAGTTGTTTAATTTGCAATACAAAAAAATAAGATAATTCTCCAATATGTGATTTCAAATTCTTTGGTCATTATTTTTGAAAATTCCTGACATAATTTTTCATTTGTAGAGCCAAAAATAATATCATCTACATAAATTTGAATAATTAAAACAACCTTTTTAGTTATTTTAATAAAAAGAGTTTGATCAACCTTCCCAATTTCAAAATCAGAATTTATTAGATAGTTCTTAAGACGTTCAAACCAAGCACGAGGTGCTTGTATTAGACCATATAAGGCTTTCTTAAGTTATAGACATGGTCTGGAAATTTTTCATGAGTGAATATGGAGGTTGTTCAACAAAAACGTTATCTTTTATATAACCATTTAAGAAAGCACTTTTAACATCCATTTGATAAAGTTTGAAATTATGAAAACATGCAAAGGCCTGTAAGATACGTATTGCTTCAAGTCATGCGACTGGAGCAAATGTTTCTTCATAGTCAATTCCTTCTTCTTGATTATATCCTTGTGTAATTAATCTAGCTTTATTCCTAGTTATATTACCTTGTTCATCTTCTTTATTTTTGAAGACCCATTTAGTACCAATGACCATTTGATCACTTGGTCTAGGAACTAGTTCCCAAAATTCGTTTCATTCAAATTAGTTTAGCTCTTCTTACGTAGCTATAATCTGATAGTCATCAGTAGATGCTTCTTTTGCATTTTTAGGTTCGATTTTAGGAAAAAAAGCTACATGGCCCATTTGATTAAGTTGACTTATAGTTCTAACAAGTGAATCAGTTTCTCCTATAACATTTTCTACTGGGTGATCTCGTAAAATCCTAGTGGGAGATCTTAATTCGTTTTCATTATGAACAATGTTTTCATTTTCTTCAAGTTATAAACAATGTTTTCATCTTCTTCAAAATTATTTTGAGTAACCATATTTGTGACTATCTTAGGTATATCCTCATCATCCTCAAAATTATTATTAAATTTGAAATTTTCTTCGAATGAAACATGAAGAGTTTCTTCGATTGTTTTTGTTCTTTTATTGAAAATTCGATAAGCTTTGCTTCGTTCTGAATATCTTACGGAGATTCTTTCATCAGATTTTGGATCGAATTTTCCATGCTGATTTTTTGTGTTTAAGATAAAACATTTTAAACAAAATTTTTAAAATATGAAATGTTTGGTTTTCTTTGATGAAAAAGTTCATATGGAGTGTATTTTGATAAAGGTCAGATGGAAACACAATTAGAACATAGCAACAAGTTGCTACAGCTTTTGCCTAGAAATGTTTTGGTAATGTGTTTCCATTTAACAAAGTTCTTGCACATTCTTGTAACGTCCTATTTTTCCTTTCTACAACACCATTTTTTTGTGGTGTCCTAGGAAAAGAAAAATTGTGGTAAATTCCCTTTTTATTACAAAAATGTTCAATGCTTCATTTTCAAATTCACCTACATGATCACTTCTAATATTTTTAATTTTTAAAATTCTGAAATTACGAATTTTCTTTGTAAAATTCTTGAAATTTTCAAAAGTATCACTTTTATTTTTTAAGAAAATAGTCCAAGTATATCTTGAGAAATCATCTACTATAAAAACACATATTTACCATGGTTTATAGATTGAATTTGAGCTGGACCAAAAAGATCTAAATGTAATAGTTCTAGTGGTTGCATAGTAGAAATATTTTTCTTTGATTTATAGGGTGATTTTGTTAATTTCCCTAACTGAAAAGCATCACACATATTATTTACTTTAAAGTTCATTTTTGGTAAACCTTTTACTAAATTATTTTTAGATAATTTATTTATAATTTTGAAATAAATATGACAAAATCTTTTGTGCCATAACCAAGGATCATTCTCTTTAGCTATTAAACACATTTGTATTATGATTTATATCATATCTAAAACATAAATATTTTTATCTCTAAAACCTTCAAAAATTAGATTTGTATTTTGATCAAAAATGCTACACTTATTTTCAGAGAAAAAAATATTGAATACTTTGTCACGAAATTGGCTGATACTAAGCAAATTGTGCTTCAAATTTTTAAATAATAAGACATCTGTAGTAAGAGATGAATTAGATATACCGTTATTGCTCACATCGCCTTTGCCGATGGCATATCCTTTGGAATTATCTCCAAATGTGGCAGACCCTCCATCTGGGTAAATAATGTTTGTTAGCATCCCTTTATTTTCTGTCATGTGTTTTGAGCAACCACTGTCTAGTATCCATTTTCCTCTCTTTTTGGATGGTACCTCGTCTTTTGTAGCCATAAAGCAAATGTTGGCATGTTCTGAATCATTGTCCGAGTCACGTTCTGATGATGAAGATGATTCTGTATCATCCCATGTGACAGAGAAAGCTTTCTTCGTGAATTTGTCTTTCTTGTGCTTATACTTTTCTTTTTTTATCAGGACAATCTTTCTTGATGTGACCTTTCTTGTGACATTCATAACATTCTAGAGCAGATGTTGATGGTTTGTTGGTGTTGTTATTGATACTGGAGTTGTTCTTGTTATTTCTAAATTTGTTGCACTTTCTAAATTTCAAAACCTTTTTGAAATTTTTAGCAATGAATGCCATATCTTCTTCATCTGAACCCGATTCATCTTTTTCCGCCTGGAATGCTAAAATTTTCTTATCTTGAGCCTATACTTGTTTTGCCTAGAGATTAACTTCATATGACATTAGATTTCCAATCAACTCTTCTGATTTAGGGTCGAAATGTCATTAGCTTCTTCGATTGCTAAAACTTTTCATTCCCACTCATCCGTTAGTGAGTTGAGAATTTTTTTTAAACAATATCAAAATCTGTGTATATTTCTCCTAGTGCTATTAAAGAATGATATATATCTTGAAATCTAGGGTACATGTCATTTATAGTCTCATCTTGTTCCATTTTAAAATTATGGAACTGATTTTTGAGCATATAAATTTTACTTTGTTTGACTTTGTTTGTTTGTTCATGTGTAACTTTAAGCGTATGCCAAATTTCATTGGCAGTTTTACACATGCTTATTCTATTAAACTCATTTTTGTCTAATGCATAGTACAACATATTAGTAGCTTTAGCATTTGCAGTAGCATCTAATTTTTGTGTGTTAGACCAAGTTGAATATTTAGTAGTAGGAATAATATATTCAGTTTGCATAAAGTTCCAGGTTTCATAACTACTTGCTTGTATATAGATTCTCATCCTAGTAGCCCAATAGTTATAGTTTATTCCATTATATAGAGGTGGTTATGCAGTAGACTGGCCTTCTAAAAAGGTAGTGTTAGTAACAGTACTGGTGTTGTTTTCCATATTAAAACAATATCAGATAACTATGTTACAGTTATATAATAGCTTTGCTCTAATACCAAATGTAAGTTACTGTGCTAAAGGATCGTGTAATATGGATAAACTACTTGGGCGGAATAAATAAGTAAATAGTAAAAGCAGTAAAGTAAATGACACCAGAGATTTTTGTACTGGTTCGAACTCCCGTTCTACGTCCAGTCCCAGACTCCTTTTGAAATTAAACTAGCAACCCTCACTTAACCCGGAGGAATAGGTTTACACCGCCTGAGCAACCGAACAGGACTTCTACCGCCTAAGCAACAGAATAAGACTTCTACCGCCTCGGCAACCGAACATGACTTCTTTACATATAACAAAAATATCTAACTGTAGTATGCTCTTTAAATAGCACTGATAAGTCAATTAAGTACAATCTTCCTATAATCTTCTTCTTTATGATATATATAGTGTAGTGTGCTTGAGAATCATGGAAGATAGAGTGATCAACGATCAGAAAATGTAAGCAGTTTGAGTGTAGTTTTAAAATAGAGAGTAGATAAGAATTCAAGAATATTAAAATCAATTTCGGTGAATTTTTTGTTGAATTCTGAAATCTATTTATAGAGATTAAAAAGTTGCAACCATTGTCGAAAGGTAACGTTGAAAAGAAACAGGTGCAACTGTTGGTTTGATGATGCTACTCTTCGATGAAGAGAAGTGTCTTTTCAGAAAATAGCCGTTGAAAAATATTCAACCAGCTAAAATTATTAATTCAGCCGTTTGAATTAAACAAAATCGTAAACAGCAAGGAAATAGGCTATTTTTGCCTGATTCAACCGGCTAAATAAACTCATTCAGCCGGTTGAATATTGTGAAACAATAAATTTGTTTCAGCATTCAGCATGCTGAATTAATGCATTCAGCCGGCTCTTTTCAGCCTGCTGTGCATGGTAGAGTATATGTGTATATGATTATATATATATATATATATATATATATATAACATAATACTAAATGATATAAAGATTCTAGACAATGAAATAACAGCTTCAAAAACCCTCCAAATATGAATCTGCAACAAAACTCCTGCTTAAATGATCAATACACACAAAATATTTTATATAGCTTGTCATTGATCAAAACAATGTTAAATTGAGATTCCCAACAGGTTCATGATTCAGATTATAAAAATATCATTCAAAACTATCTTCAATTTTTTTCTAAGGGCTCTGCCCAATTTAAATTTAGAATTTTTTTTCACCATATAAAAGATAATATTAAAACATGGAACCTCAACAACAACATAAAAATGAAATCAATCGAATAAGAGAGGAATGTGTGAAATTGCAAGACAGTGTTGATTTTGGCTGCTCAGACCAGACTAATGTTAAAAAAATTTCATTTACAAAGAAGCTTTCCGATTCTCTTCACATTGAGGCTATTAATCTTAGGCAGAAAGCTAAAGTAAACTGGCTTTCTTATGGGGACTTGCCAAGTAAATTTTTCAATGCTAAAATGTCTTGTAGAAAACATTCTAATGGCAAAGGAAAATTAATCAATGGCATTGGTAATATAATTATTGACGCCTCTACTTTTTTGATCTGTTCAATTCTGCAGAGAGTCCAAGTATTTTTCCAAAATTTTCCCCTAAATTGTTACTTTATTCTAACAGTGAGGAAATCATACTTGCTCCTATAAGTTTAGATGATATTAAAAAAATTGTTTTTTAGCTAAAGATGATAAAAGTCCCGACCCAAATGGGTTTGGTGCCAAATACTATAAAACTCATTAGGATGATATAAAAATCATGATTTTTGAGGCTGTCAATGAAATTTACTCAACTAGCAAGCTTCTGAAAAATATTAATCCTACTTTTAATACTATTGTTTCTAAAACCAAAAACCCTACCTGTCTTGGAGAGTATAAGCCAATTGCTTGTTGTAATTTCTTCTATAAGATTATAGCTTCTATTTTAAGTAATAGAATTATTATTATTTTTAAATTTCTGATTTCTGAAAATCAATGTGCTTTCATACCAGACAGGTTCATTGTTGAAAACACTCTTTTTGCTCATGAATTATTAAGGGATTTTAATCATGCTAGTAAAAATAAGACGTGTATAAAAATTGACTTACACAAAGCCTTTGACAAAACAGAAGTTTTATTATTTATATGATGATGAGTCAACTAGGCTTCAATGAACAATTCTATAACCTAGTTAAAGAATGTATTTGTAATGTATCTGATTCCATGCTTATTAATGGATCTCCTTATGGTTTCATTCATAGCAGTGGAGGAATTAGGCAAGGAGATCCTTTATCTCATTACTTACGTACAATTGCTATGGAATATCTTACATTACAAATGGATAAGGAGCAGTTAGATAACAACTTAAACTAGTAAATTCAATTATTCCTAGAATTTCTCATTTATTATATGCTGATGACTTATTAATCTTTTTAAATGCAGATACTCAAAATACAGTTACCATTAAGAAAATATTTGACAAACTCAGCCAACAGGCTGGTCTTCAAATAAATTAAAATAAAAGCAAAACCTTTTTCAGTAAAGCTTGTAAGAATAAGGTGGATATTCTCAACAATCTAAAATTTCAACAAAGTGACCTTCCTGTCAAATATCTTGGACTCCCCCTCGGTAACTACCAGATCAAAGAAGGAGATTGTGTCAAATTATATGATATCATCCAATGCAAAATAAACAACTGGACCAGTAAATTGTTTTCTATTGTAGGAAGAGTAGAGCTCATTCAAACTATCATCACTGCAGTCGTCATGTACTGATTACAATCTCATAACATTCTAGCTAAAACTATGGAGAAAATTGAAAAATTATATGCTAACGTCATTTGGAATGGAAAATTCCACAAAATCTTTTGGAATACTATTACTAAGACTAAGAAAGCAGGTGGTTTAGGAATCAGAAATGTTTCTGTCATAAATGAAGCATGCAAGTACAAGCTATTTTGGAAATTCATTGAAGGCAAAATATTATGGGCTAAATGGATGAGAGCTAAATATGTAAAAAAAAAAAAAAAATTCTAGTCCATGCCCATTGAAAATCACTGTTCTTATGCTTGGAAAAACATTCTAAAATGCAGGGAAATTGGAGTTAAATTATTAGAGAGAAAATTTAAAGATTGTAGTCACACCAGCCTCTGGTTTGATCCTTAGATCAATGGTAACTCTCTTATCAATTTATTAGATTGGAATAATCTCTATTGTTTTGGTAAAGTCAATGTTAAAGTTGATAGTATCATTCAAAATTCAATTTGGAATACTCAAGCTCAACCGGCAGCATCTATTTGTAACTTCACAAAAAGTAGAAATTGATTCAAGTCAAGAAGAAGACATTTGGAGTTGGAAATTATCTTCAAAAAGAAAATTCTCTTTTAAAAATACTTAGGAATTCTTAGAAGGAGCTGAAATGGAAGTTGATTGGTATAAATTAGTTTGGAATTCAGTCAATTGTCCAAAAATGGCTTTGTGCACTTACTTTGTTTTATTAAATCGTTTACCAACAAGAGAAAAGTGTGGAAAATGGAACAAAAACACCGGAAACATCAATTGCCTTCTCTACAAAACTGAGACTGAAAATATAGATCGCCTCTTTTTTGACTGCCAATGCTTAAGGTGTATTTGGTTCATTTCCAAAAATAAACTCAATCTTAATCAACATCTGGCTCTCTAAAACATAAGAGACAGCAAGCAATAGTTTCAGATAAAATTCAAAGGCAAGAAAACAAAATTCAAAAAAGCTACTGTAGTTCTTACAGCAGTTATCTACTTTATTTGAAAAGAGAGAAACAATAGACTTCATAATAAAACTGAAACAAGCATTCAACTTTGGAAAACCACTGAAATAGAATGTAATATCATTCTTCAAAAAGCAAGCAATTTCAACAAAAACAGCAATCAAAATCATAATATTCTTGATGCTAATAACTATGAAGATTTTGTTGAAGAATACTTACAAAGGGGGAAATTTCTCAAAGAATCCCCATTCCATCTTTCAAGCAGTGGTTGCTTGAGAAAGCCAACTGAGTATATTAATTCCAGTGCTCCAATTGAAGGTGGCTGCTTCAATATCCATACCAGGAATATTTCTTATAAGGGAAGTAATCACATTATTAGTCTTATTTCTAGTAATAAGAATATTTCTATTATTAATTATAATATTCTTTTACCTGATATGAATAGGAATAACCGTACATCCAACTCTGAGCATCTACTTTTCAATAACTGTCATTTTCGTAGCAATAACATTAAGAAAAATGCCGTGGATTTCAGAGCTAAAGCCAAAAATTATGACAAGCACTTATCACTTTTGGCTTAAGTTAATGGAACAGAAAAGTTCACTGATGACAATCCCCTAACAATCAGCTCAGAGCTTTCAAGGGAAGTAACAAGGCTTATATTAATAACAATTCTAATTTTATAATGAATCTCATGCTAATAGAAAAAAATTTATACCTGATTCTAGCTGGAGGAGCTGCAGTATTGTTGAAGATGACAACAGTTCTCTCCTGGCCATCAGCGAACAAAGATTAGGAGACTCCTTCTATGTAAGCAAGTTAAACAAGAAGATCTACCACTTATTTGTCTGGGATAAAGGAGAGTATAGAAAATCTTCCTCGGTTGCTTCACCTGGGCATTTAAGGACTAATTTAACAGAGGATCATGCATCGATTTTCCCTACTTCTTCAGATCTAAAGTCTGGAGGCATTTATGATAGTAAAGAGGCTAGCTTCAAGGATACGAAGACAAAAACAATGAGACATCACCATTTTTGCCTTGCTCCTGAGCTTGATAGACTTCAAACTAAAGAAATAAAGGAGTGGAAGACTCCCTGAAGACAATTTCTCATGATTTTCTTAGTTTTTTTTATTGCGGTGCTTGGTGCTCCAGCATTTTTTTTTTTGTGTTTTTGGAGTGGAGGCGGCATATGATACGTAGTTTATGTCTCTTGGGTTTTAGTTGTGTGATGTATCGGGTCTTTACTCGTTAACTCTTTTGGGACTTGGCCTTTTTAATACATTTTCAAAAAACATTGATGTGTTATACTAACGTCGGACATTGATCTTTCAGTAACCAGTAAAAAATGTTAACTTCCAATTTTACTATGGAATTCAAACGCAGCGATCAAATTTGTAGTAATTTACTGATCCAAATTTAACAATTCATGCATAGTATATTCTTATATGTGAGACTCACCATATACTTTCATCTTTTTTTTTCAAATAAGAAGTATGAATACAGATGCACCTACACCTATTTAATTCCAAAAGAAAAGAATTAACATCATCACGATTCTCTTTTCCAAAAAGAAAGAACAATAGAATCACTGGCAAACAGATTCGTTGTCCTAAAATAAAGATCTATAACAAATCAAACCACTGCCATCAAACAAAAAGCCTTGGAGATTTGGAAGAAAAGAGTTAAGAGATAAATAATAATCAACGGAGTGATACAGTCATCAATAAGTGAAGGTTTATTTGTCTTTTATAGTGGAATAAGTTGTTAAATAAAAACAAAACGCAAGTAATCCTTTGATTCATTTCATAAGACGTGTCTAAGTGCATTGCATTGCACATACAAACAAAATAAATGGTAAATAAGTAATGAGACTTGTTTTGTAGCGTTGTCAATTATGTCAGCGTTTATGGACAGATGACTGGCCGGCTCTTGACTTATCTTTATTTTGGTCTCACCTGATAGTAAGCGTGCAGTGTCGGTTTCAAAGTCATTATTCTCATTGGGTGGAGTAATTCGTCATGTATTTTTTGCTAAATTTAAAAGCATATTTGGATAGAGAGTCCACTTTAACTAACGGAATCATTATAATATTTTTTGTCTATGGTTCTGTATACACCTCATACAAGCAACAGAATGACACTCCAACATCACTCTTCAAATCAAAATAGCAGCCACATTTTCATACGTCAACTCGAAGAATATCAACTCTCGTTTAAACATCAAATTGTCTCAATTTGCACAAGGACTCCAACTGAACCGTCCCAGCGCAAGCTGGGACAATACATTGGACAAACAATCCCAGTTTTACAATGGGATAGTGCAAATTGCACTGAGATAGTTTGTTCTACTTGCACCGTTCCAGTGAAAAACTAGGATAGTTCTCTTTTCAAATTTCTCACTAAGGCAATGTTGCTCTATCCTAGTGAAAACCGGGACAGCAAATTAGAGAAAATTGTCCCAGTTCGCAGTGGAACAGTTTGTTCTAGTCTAGGGCAATTCCAATTTAATTTTCTACTGATAAACTCATATACATCAACTGAATAAATCTAAAATTTGTTTAATAATTTCATATTATTTATTATATAAAAAAAAATATGAATGCAACAAAAAAGTATTAGCATGGCCTGATTAGAAATTTATTGCATAGATATACATTACTAAATTTAAAACCCAACCCTATGAACTGATTGAATTGATCATCACTACTACTTATTGGAACATTGAATTGAATTTAGTTCAAACAAAGAAATTTACTATCCATTGGATATTAATATTGGTTAAGTTAAAACACCAAAACATAATCGAAAGCATATTCACCTAAAAAGAACAAAAATCCTATTATCATCATTAATTTTTCTCAGAAACTTTCCTTTAATTTCTGGAGCTTGTTTTCACTTCTAAATTACATTTTATATCATCATTCCTATTTAATTTTTCCTTGATCCTTTGCTTGTGATCATCTTAGATGGTTTTGCTTTTAGATTTCTCAAAAATGATGAAACTTTTTCGGCAATGTTAGGGAAATTTTGGGATCTGTTAGGAAGCGGATGTTTTAATTTGAGATCAATTTCTTAAGAAAAATGTTTAATTTTACTTAACAGTTACGAAACAAAATTTAGGAAGCTTCACAAAGAAAGAACTTAAATATGCTCAAAAGGGTATTTCCAACAACATGTTTCTTGCATGAAAAATAAAGTAATTTACTTAGGAGATCCAGCCACAGGTGTTTCGCAGAAGTAGCCAGAGGGTTAGCAGCAGCCTGTGCAGTAGTAGCTGGTGTTTTTATATTTTCTACCATCGACTTCTTGATCTACAAAAAGTATGGGAAAAGCATTAGCTAGACTAAAGCAGACTGCACAAATAACGTGAGATTTCCCTTTTTTGGGTATACTGAAATTGATTTACTGACTGAAATGATGGATGTATACCACCCAAATATTTTGGATCCTTTGTGAAAAGTAATATGTAAAGTTATAATAAAATTTTCATAAAGATGGCTTAACACTTGCAGGGATACTCATTACTTATGCAAGAAGTAACCAAAATTTTGAGAAAATAATAACTTATTAAGCTGTATGAAACCATTTTCAGACCAAGATTAAGACTAACAGACGAAACAAATAAAGTTAAAGTATCAATGCTAATTTAACATACCATTGCAAGTCTTTCCTTGTGAATATCATTTGTCATCTGTGCATCGATAGAAAAGCAACATGAGTATACCAAAAGAGTATAAATGGAATCACCATGTGGAGTGGTTTTTCATCGTTGCACACATTAAGTCGTACCAGCTTCTTATAACACTTGATCTCTTCTCCACTAATTCTAGGTGCAGTGATCCCCAAATGTCGCTCTAAATCTGGCTGATCATTAGCACATTTATATGTTGGAGTGTTAGTACAGAACATTAATAAATATCAATTAAGAGAGTAATTTTATACTTATGAAGTTTGATCAGTCTTACCAACATGTAGAAGTATGTCCTTCGCTTCTAATGAAGTTGATTTGCGATGCTTAGCCAATTGGCAAGCAGCTGTTACTATCTGTGATTACAATACAAGAATGTTGGAAAAATTGCACGTAAACTGCTTTTTTAGCAATAGAGAGTTCAGAAAAAAATCTCAACATATCAACCTTTTCGGCAACTAAACAGTTAACATATATTATTCTATACAAATCACACCTGGATTGCCAGTTAAATTAAGCGTAATTGCTAAGACTTTTCTTGTTATAAAGATTGGAGGCATATAAGCCTAAAGAGTATAAATGAAATTATTGTATGGTTTTAAATTGGGAGTGGAAACTCACAGATTCAACAAAATCATTAGCAATCTCTATAAGACTGTCTTCAATTTCAAGATGCAGAGTTTCAGATAGGTGAACCTATTAAAACTGAAATTAAAAGTAGAATGAATAAATATTATAGCCCGATAGTCATCTTGGATCAGTGACTAAACTCACACCTGATACTACGTAAATTCTTAAACTGAATCAGTGAAAAAATTCTTATCCAAATTTCCTGAACGACGGAGTTGTGGTGCGCATCTTCTAGAGTACCGCAGTGGAGAGAGGTCGGCAGCGGAGAGAGGGAGATAGATCGATAGCTCAGCGCGTATTCTGGAGATCGACGGTGAAGAGAGGGAGAGCGAGCGCTTGGAGAGTTTGATTTTTTAGTTAATTTATGGATAGGGATAGGTATATGTGGAGAGGAGGGAGAGAGGCCGATGTTGAGTGGTGAAGGAGCGCGGCATATTTTTTACTTTCCCTCTCTATTCACGTTGACGTAGGAGCAGTGTTTTAGAGATTTTTCACATAACTGCAACATTTACATTAAACTGCTGTTTCCTCGTGCGAAAAATAGATTTTGTTGTAGTGACCTTCCGATGAGGTTGAACCTGCAAATATGAGTTAACCCAACAAAGGTTGATGCAATCAGTAAAATAATTAACAAAGCTAAAGTACTTCCCTATAGTCAAGAAAAAGCTTCACTTTATTAAATTTTCCCAACTCGCACTCAATTAGAGTTATAGTTCTGCTACAACACTAGATTTTGAGAAATTAGATCCTCAAAAATGGACCCCTCGGGTCTTATTTATAGGTGCGGGTTGGCACCTTCCGTAGGGGTCATGGCAACTTATCGGAAGGTAGGTTTTACTTGCGATCTTCCGGCCTTGTGCAAAAGGAAGGCCTTTCGGCTTTGTCGGAATGTTGGCTTATAGCTCTTTGAACATGTCTGGATGCCTTTGTCTCCATCGGAAGGTGAGAATGTGACATTCACATCTACGATCTAACGATGGAAGGGCAGTTCATTTGATGTGGAAGGGAACCTTTCGACTCCATCAAAAGTTTATTTTTAAGACGAGTGACACTTTGAAGTGATTGGTTGATGTTGTCCTGTATCGATTGATCTACGGAAACATCTTTTCGATCCCATCGAAAGGATCTTTTGAATAAGATGCCAAGTTTGCTTTGCGGAAGGTAATGTTTGTGCATGCTGATGTTGACTCTTGCAGAAGGCCTTCAATGCGGAACTATCACTTGCGGAAGATTCTTTTATGGATGAAATATTTGTGGAACATCTTAAGTCGGCAGTGAGTTTTATTTTGCGGAAGCCACTCATGTGAAACCAAAGGTGAAAGTCTTTATCATATGTGGAAGCCTCTTGTGGGCAGAACCATCTCAAGTGGAACCTTATTTGCGGGAGCCTTCTTGACTTTTCCAGAAGCATCCCTTCGGCTCTTGCGGAAGGTCTTCCTACGATCTTTACTCTCCTTCGAAACCTAGTTTTGGTGGTGAATTTTTGGTGTTAACACGAACCTTTCGACTTAATCGAAAGATTTCTTTTTCTTTATTCTTTCATAAACCTTTCGACTCTGTCTAATGGTTTGCCTTCTTTATATTTTTGTGAACTCTTCGACCTTGTCGGAAGGTTTCTCTTCAAGAGCTGCTCTTTCCTTCGACATTGTTGAAAGGTTGTCTTTCACTCTTTGCTGGCTTGTGAGCGCCACTTTCTTCATAAACTTTTCATCATTGTCGAAAGGTAACTTGTACGTGCTTCAACCAATTCAAAAGACTTGTTATACTTTTGAAAAGGTCATTAAGTTGTTGCTCATACTTGCTTTGACTTCTTCATCCTGATCGAAAGGTTTGAACTCCTTCGAAAGGTTTGATGTTAATGAATCCTGGTGACTGCATTCCTTTGGCCCCTTCGAAAGGGTTGGGTTGTGTTCCTTTTTCTTTGTCTTTGTTGAAAGACCTTTCGACTTAGTCGAAAGGTGGATTTTTGAAGTATCATCTTTCCAACGGACTTAGAAGATTCCTTGGACTTCATTGAATGCTCCTTGTTGGAAGGTACGATTAACCAGAACACCTTGATAGTTTCTGATCTTTTTCCATGCTCTTGTGATCCTTCTTTCATACCTTCATTCCTGTGAATATTTTATGGTTAACAGTTTTATCACTCGATTTTGACGACAAACACTTGATGAGGGTTCTTAATCAAGAACCAAAGTTTTCTATCGTAGTACATGGCTATATACGGTGGACAGAGGTTTCTAATTGAGAAGCCTGATCGAAGTCCGCACTAGAGAATCGAGTGAGCGATGCTAGTTCGGAAGTAAAGCTATGTATTCGAGTGAGTGGTTGAATTAGATTTTGCATGGGAGCGGTTGATGTACATCTTATAGATTGATGAGTAGTGTTATGTATTTCCAAGATAGGGCTGGGGAAAAATTTCGGGGTTGAAATTCTTTTGGAGGGGAAGGGGGGAGAGTGTAATGACCCGGAATTTCACCGCATTAATTTTGGAATATTTATTTAATTTTACATATTCAAATGATAGATTTTATAATTAAAATAAAACTCTTTTAAATAGTATATAATGAAGGTGAAACAATTTTTCATATTTGTTTACAAAAATATATAGTTTGAAGAAAAATCAAAAATGTGATCGGAATTCGTTTTTCAAATTTTCATCTTTTTATCAGCTAAAAGTTGTTGGAAGTGTGTAAACCTTTTGTAGTGTGTGTGTGTGTGTGTATATATATTTACATTCATTTACAAATGAGATGGTATATACATATGTATTTATACTTAAGTATGTAAGGTTCAAAATAAAATTTAAAAGGACTAAAAAGTGAAGTGAAAACATGAAATGACATTAGAAAAAACATGTTTAAACACAAGTACACTTACACATGTATAATTAATATTTAATTATTAACCGAGGTTTAATTAATTATTAAATAATTAATAAAGAATTAACTAGGGTTTATTTAATGGTTAATAATTGTTTAATTACCTAATTAAATTATATTGAGATTTAATAATGATTATTTATGATTTAATAAGAGTTTAACTTATAATTAATTATTTTAAAAATAGATTTAAAGTTATAAGTCCTATGTTTTTCCAAGAGTCAAATTGTTTCAAAGGAACTTCCTTTTCAAAGATGGTTTTGAATTCATGGGATTCAAGTGTCGATACCATTAAGAAACCATATAATTGTGAATGAGTTATAATATAGATTGTTTGATTATTTGGACATATATTCGCAGAATAAATCCCCGTTCTGCTATAAATTGATTGAACTGTTTAGATATCTATTTCGCAGGACAAATCATCATCTTGCTATTATGTTATTTGGACATGTATATGCTCGTTAGCTTATATTGATATATTACTCCTTGATTTAGATATGAGTTGCATTTACATACATGTTGACCGATGTAAATAACTGTTAAGTGAATTGGAATTAAAATTGAAATAAAATGGTAGCTAAAATTACTACCATCGGGATTGCTAAGCTATTTTTGAAAATATGGTGTTGAATTAACTTCAATTCTTTAATCAATTTTGGGGTTTAAATTTTATAAATGATTTTTTTCAGGTTAAATTATTATTTTATAATGGTATTTACAAATAATAACTTGTTTATAAAAAAGTGTTTTGCTAAGTAAAATGGTTTATTTAAAGTGATTTAAAAGGATGAGCTGCAAACGATATTTTTTGAATGATTTTTCTTAAAAAAGAGTTGTCAAAGGAGTTTTAAATAGGAAATGTTTTATAAATGATTTAGAGGTTGGTATAGAGGTTTTTTAAATTGACTTGTAGACTTATAAAAGTGTTTTATAAATAGGATTTGAAAATTTATAAAGGTATTTAAATGTGAAGTGAGCTTTTATAAAGAAAGTTTTTATAAAGGATAATGGATCGGTTTATAGTAAGTAATGTTTTCAAAAAGGAATTTAAATGGAGGAATTTTCCAAATGTTTTGATAATATACCTATACCCCTAAGTATAAATGAATAATAATACGATCACTATATCAAATGCCGCACAATCGAATGTCGAAAAGTCGACATTAATACGGCCACTGTATCAAATGTCGCACAATCGAATGTTGGAAAACCGAATCGTTATGGTTAAAGAAGAAGAAGATAGAAGAAGAACCAAAATAATAACAGAATCTCACATTTCGCAGCGGAACAAATATAATAGATAAATGAATAATCATTAAAAAAAAAGAACCATATCTATTTATACACCACATTACATCATCAGAGTTTACAGCAACACGATACGACACTGGCATTTAACTTGACCACATGAAAACTGACTTGCACCAACTCCTACGCAGCGGACACAATATAATATAAGTGATACGTCTCTCCATCCAGCTTGCCTCCAGTTCTCCATAACATATTTTTTGCATTCGCTCCAAAATAATGATAACCTGACTCTAGGCTGCCCGTGTGGAAAATTTTGGGCACCCAGAGTTTAGAAAGGGAACAATAAACTCCAAGTCAGTCATGGGACTGGTGTGAGATCTTTTTTTTTTTGGATAACATGGGTAACCTTAAGATCATGGTATTCATTGATACTCACTTAAGTAAACCCCCACGCCGTGTGTCTACCTCGCTTTTATTTAGTCGTCGCACACGGATGCATAACGTTGAAACTCCCACTGATGGTTAGGCGTTGGGATTCGAACCTGCCCGGACACAGTCCTTTGTTCCCCCTCTCCCAGCTCCCTAACCAATCGAGCTACGAACGGCGGGTTGGTGTGAGATCTTAAAAACAGTTATTTTCAAAAAGAAACCCGCTATGCTTTTGGAAAATGAAACTACCATAAGGACTCCCCGCACACACACAATGCAAACGCAGAATTGGATGAGATTTCTCCTTATGATAGTCAGACGTGCTTGATACGCAAAATCCTTTGATATTATTATTATTAGTGCATAGTGTGGAAAACATTTCGAAAATATAATGTTAATCTTAACCAGCATAGACATTTCACACTTATGCCTATTATAGCTACCATGTTCAATTGCAGGTTACCGCCACATTCTATGGCAGGTTATACAACTAAAACCGTACAGGGCGCGTAATGTTTATTTGGATTTCCAACAAATGGTCAGGCTAAAGAACTTCCTACTGCCACATGGGTACGTGTGACGCCCCACCTCTATACCCACGCTAGCTAAGAACATTACGGTGAATGCCGTCAACTAGCATGGAGAATAAGGCTGTTGAGGAGCGGCCATCCGTGTAATTGCTTTGTGCGAGCATCGATATGTCAGATAGTATAACATGCTATTCTTTATCAAGAGGAAATCCGGCATACCGACACAAACTCAAAGCTACTACACAGTGGCTATAATATCTTCGGAAACAAATACAGAAATAAACATAACATAAATCAGTCACAAACAATTCATATCACAAAGGCGGAAATAGATATGAATATTACACTTAGAAGTGTATATCAGAGTAGCGGTCTAAAAAGATCCACAATATCACAAAAGAATAGTTACTAGAACTACACAAAATAATAAGTATACATCATGGAGTCTATATCTCAATTGTATACAATCCAAAAACTACTAATCTAAGTAGTTAACCAAAAGTCAGAGAACTCAATCCCAAGTGAGAAGTCAAGCTGAAGCACCTGTAACATCTCGGTCTGACCCGAGTATTATTTAATAAGAAAATAATAAACGGATCAGTCTAACTATAAATATCAGATGAAACGATATAGAATAAGAGATATGACTAAACACATTATAATCACAATGCCAAGCTATGATATATATAAGTAATTGAAAATCAACAAGAGATTAATCAATATCACCAAATCTACACAAGAATCAAGGAAAATGTCATACTCCGTATTTCATTCAACAAACCATAAATTTTGACGATTATATCAATGTCAATCACAAAAGTCAATGACACACAAATTCACCAATGCACAAATATTGATAAAACTTATCAATGGAAATCACGAAAATTGGTGAAGCACAAAAGTCAAGGACTTATGATCGGTATAAAGAAAAAATTTCTCTCCTAAAAGATAATGACGCCAAATACGAAGGGCGAAAACAATAGCCGCGAGCTCTAAATCATGAGTGGCATATCTAGTCTCAACAGGCTTCAATTGCCTAAAAGCATAAGCAATAACACGTTCTCTTTGCATAAGAACGGCACCCAAACCAACGCGACTAGCATCGGTATAAATAACGAAATCTTGATTCCCCTCGGGAATAATAAGAATAGGAGCATCTGAAAGAAGTTCCTTTAGTTTCTGAAAAGAAGTTTCACATTTGTCCGACCAAATGTATTTAATACCTTTTTTCGTTAAGCTAGTGAGAGGCACGACAATCTTAGAAAAGTCTTGATAAAACGGCGGTAATAACCCGCCAATCCGAGAAAGCTGCGGATTTCAGTCACACTCTCAGGTCTTTTCCAACTTTGAATCGTTTCAATCTTTGAAGGATCTACGGAAATTCCGGATTCGGAAATAATATGACCGAGAAACTTCACACTAGATTGCCAAAAATGACATTTAGAAATTTTTTCTTTTAATTGATTACTCCTAAGAGTTTCCAACACAATCCGAAGATGCTTTTCATGCTCCTCCTCGGTTTTTGAATACACAAGAATATCATCAATAAAGATGAGAACAAATCGATCGAGAAAATCTTTGAAAACTCGATTCATAAGGTCAACGAAATAAGCCGAAGCATTCGTTAGACCAAATGGCATAACAAGCCATTCATAAGATCCATAACGGGTACGGAACGATGTCAAAGGAATGCTATCCTCTGCAATACGAAGCTGATGGAAACCGGTAGCCAAGTCCAATTGTGAAAAGACTCTAGCACCACTAAGTTGATCGAATAGATCATCAATCCGAGGTAAAGGATATTTATTTTTAATAGTAAGATCATTAAGCTTGCGGTAGTCAACGCAAAGCCTAAGTGTTCCATCGGATTTCTTCACAAAAATAGCTGAAGCTCCCCAAGGCGAGGAACTAGAGCGAATCAATTGCTTCGTCACCAATTCGGATAATTGTTTACGCATCTCCTCGTTTTCTTTATTGGACATACGATAAGGAGGACGAGTGATAGGTTGAGCTCCAGGAATGAGATTAATTCTGAACTCAATTGCTCGCTTAGGTGGTAATCCTAAAACGGGCTTAAATATGTCGGAAAATTCACGAACGACGTGAATAAGAGAAATAATATCACCCTCATCATCATCATCGTCATCACGAGGATTTAAAGAATATAAAGATGCAACCAAGCTGGAATCCGAATCTTTAAGATTAATAGAAATCTGCTTAACAGATTGAGCATGTCGAAGATGAATAGTCTGCTCAGGACATAGGATATGGGCTTCATAACGGTTAAGCCAATCCATTCCCAAAATCATTCCAAAGCCTAAGTAGCGCATGACATGCAAATCGGCTCGGAAAGAAAAATCACACAAAATAATCTCGACATCTTTACACAATAAACTGATTGTCGCGGATCCACCAACCGGATTCGCAATTCTCAAAGAAGTCATTAAACACAAAACATCTAAAGAAAAAGTATCAACGAGTTCTTTTGAAATAAAAGAATGGGATGCACCTGTGTCAAAAAGAACTCGAATAGGTTGATTACGAAATATGATAATGCCATCCAGAATAGAATGAGAAATACCTTGGCCACGAGATGTGTTGCCAGGGGCTTGAGCAACATTAAGCTTTCCCTCCTTCCTATTTTGAAGTTTGGAACATACATGCATAAAATGGTCCGGGATTTTACAATAGCGACAAGTACGAGGCTTTGAACACTTGTTTGCAAAATGGTCTCTGGAACCACAGTTAAAGCATTTCCCTTCAGTAGAGGAAAAGGTCTTTGCAGCAGGAGTTGCTTGCCTCCTTTTCTTATTGGGATAAGGACCTTTGAATTTGTTAGTCCTCTTCTTGTTGTTGAAGTTTGGTTTGGAACCCACCACTTCAACATCATTCTCCCTATCCACCTCTTCAAGACGAAGAGCGATATCAATGAGTTGGTCGAAAGAAACTTCTAACTTTAGAAGTAATGGCTTCTTGAGATTTTTGTTTAAGCCATAGACGAACCTCTGGTTCTTCTTTAAAGGGGTGTTGATGTATTCAACCCCGTATTTAGAAAGCGACTCGAAGGAGGCGACATAATCAGTCACGGAGGACTCACCTTGAACAAGGTCTATAAATCGTCGAGCCAATGTCACTTTCTCTGCTTCTGGTACAAATTTCAACTCGAAGCGTTCCCGGAATTGCTTCCAGGTGAGATCCGCTTCATTAATCTCAGAAATAAGAAGCTCGTATCAGTCCAATGCTCTTTCTCGGAGCATACTAGAGGCCACCTGAACTCGGTGAAGGTCAATAAGATTCATGCGAGAAAAGATTCGATCGCATGACCTTAGCCAAGCCTGTACTTCAATAATAGTTTCGGAACCTTTGAATGGCTCCCCACCAAAATTAGTGTAATCGCTGCACAAGCGTGCAAACCTCGACTTTGGGTGAGTAGGTTCCGGGTTAGCTCCAGCTGCTTGAGCATTCGTCACTAAATCAAGAAGCCGTTGAGCAGTCATAAAAACTCCATCTTGGGGAGTAGCACTAGATTGACCGGCGCTGGGACGGCCTGGTCTAACCATTTCTCTTCCTTAGAAAGAAAGAAAGAAGAAGAAAAAGGTTATTCACCAAATTGAATATCAAGCAATCTTGATAGATAAACAAGGAATCATAAAAGAAAATAGGATGAATTGGTACGAAGACTCGAATAAAATCCTAAAGCACGACTCCTAAGAAAGACTTAGGACGATGATCCTTGTTATAATATTCCATATTGTTCCGAAATTTGGCTCTGATACCAAGCTGTGACGCCCCACCTCTATACCCATGCTAGCCAAGAACATTACGGTGAATGCTGTCAACTAGCACGAAGAATAAGGTTGTTGAGGAGCGACCATCCGTGTAATTGCTTTGTGCGAGCATCGATATGTCAGATAGTATAACATGCAATTCTTTATCAAGAGGAAATCTGGCATACCGACACAAACTCAAAGCTACTACACAGTGGTTATAATATCTTCGGAAACAAATACAGAAATAAACATAACATAAATCAGTCACAGACAATTCATATCACAAAGGCGGAAATAGATATGAATATTACACTTAGAAGTGTATATCAGAGTAGCGGTCTAAAAAGATCCGCAATATCACAAAAGAATAGTTACTAGAACTACACAAAAGAATAAGTATACATCATGGAGTCTATATCTCAATTGTATACAATCCAAAAACTACTAATCTAAGTAGTTAACCAAAAGTCAGAGAACTCAATCCCAAGTGAGAAGTCAAGCTGAAGCACCTGTAACATCTCGGTCTGACCCGAGTATTATTTAATAAGAAAATAATAAACGGATCAGTCTAACTATAAATATCAGATGAAACGATATAGAATAAGAGATATGACTAAACACATTATAATCACAATGCCAAGCTGTGATATATATAAGTAATTGAAAATCAACAAGAGATTAATCAATATCACCAAATCTACACAAGAATCAAGGAAAATGTCATACTCCTTATTTCATTCAACAAACCATAAATATTGACGATTATATCAATGTCAATCACAAAAGTCAATGACACACAAATTCACCAATGCACAAATATTGATAAAACTTATCAATGGAAATCACGAAAATTGGTGAAGCACAAATTCTAGAAATCATCTCAAGAAATCCAGTCAATGACACACGAATTCACCTATGCACAAAAATTGATAAATCATATCAATAGAAATCACAAAAATAGGTGAAGAAGAAAGTTCCAGAATTCGACACACGAAATCCAGAAATCACACAAAATAGGGGGGAGGCCTATCACACGAACGAGAGCATGAAAACTCACCAACATATGTATCACACGAACGAGACGCTATCTCATGGTAGCTAGCCATTAATTTTTGACACACGAATGGCCTGAAGACCATGGGGCGCTACCCCATCAATATGAGTCGAAACTCCACAAAACGGGGTTTAGTCTCCCTCGCAGACAAAGAGACATCGCACATTGCTAGTCTAAATCACAAAAATGATCGTCATGATCATCAAGAAGTGTCAATTACACTAAGCTAGTAAATATATGAGTTTAGCTTCATGTCCCATAACCACTTGCTTAACTTAAATATTTACGAACAAACTGTAGATCTCCACTAGAAAATTGTCACAAGAGTTTCAATCGAACAAGTCCAAGATTTAACCGACGAAGTAAACGCAAGCGTTTCATACCACTAGTTTTACTAAGCCGTTTAATTAGATTTCTCATACGAGTGAGGTAAAGGTTTTTATATACTAATAGGTTGGAAAATGGTTTTATAAACGAGTTTGATATTAAAAATAGAGTTTAAATAATCTTTGATAAAGAGTTTGAATATTTACTACTAGTATAGAAACCTTTATATTTTAAAGTGACAAATCATAGAAGTGATTGTAGAAACAATCAATCATCAATATTCACATTCGAAGACGTGAATTAATTCCAATAAATCGATATCAAATCCATCAAAATGGATATTCCAAAAATCCCGATATAAAATACATCAAAGTCGATAATAAATGAAAATCAACAAATCGGATAATCACGAATCGATTAAATTTGGAAACCGAGCAAAAATATGCACAAATAGGCACAATAGGCAAATAGGAGCAAATCAGTCGACTGACCCTCTGCAGTCAGTCGACTGAAGCAGAAACATGAAAATTTCATTTCCTGCAGTCAGTCGACTGACCTAAAAATCCAGTCGACTGATTGCAGGGAAACAGAGGACCTGAACCTCTGGAATTTGCCTTCGGATTGCCTATGTGCTACAGCCAGTCGACTGAATTTCAAAACCAGTCGACTGACTGGCACCAAGGTTGTTTTCTTAGCCTATGAAATGAAGATGCAATCTTCTCCAAAATGCAACCGGACGAGCAACGGACACTAGGGATTTATGTCAATCGACTACCCGGCCCTATAAGCTTCACGATGCATCACCAAAAGCATGTTCAAACAATAAAACTATGATTTTCATAGATTTTGGTTTCAAAACACCAAAAATTGAAATATACACCAAATCAATTCAAACCAAAATCAAATGCACATGAATATGTGTTAGGAATTCATACCTAACAATCGAAGATAATCATAGACATAGATGTGAGATAAAAATCTCACCTTTTAACCCAAACGATTGAAGAAGAAGCTTGAAAGCAAAGGAGAATCAACCACTCTTCAAATCCAACTCAAGAAGCTTGATCCTAAGCTTTAAAAGAAGAACATTCCCAAAGTTAGTTTTAGGAATTTCTGAAATTGATAAGAGATTGAGTTGGAGGAGAAGAAGAAGAGAAGCTTACCAATGGGTTCTTCTATTAGTTTGGAGCTAGAACTTGATTTGCAAAAGAAAACTAGGGCTTGAGTTTTAATTTCTCATCTCTCCCACCATTGTTGCTAAAGCTTGAGTATTAGGAATTGGAAATGAAGTAAACGAGGAGGAGAGGGGTTGGGACTGAATACATAAGTGGGCTCAGCCCGAGTCAAAACCCTAAGTGAAAAAGTAGCAAAAATCAACTTACTCCAAACATATCGAAGCTTATACTCAAAAAGGTCACAAACGGTATTTTAAACTCAATGGGAGTGGTTCCAAGTCCTAATTCGACCGTATGCAAAAAGTAGCTTTTCGGACAAAATTCCGAGTATCGATAAAATATTTAAATATAAAATCGACAAATATGCGGGTTGTTACAGCCTCCCCTCCTTAAAGAAATTGCGTCCACGCAATATTTAAGAAGAAGATATATATAGTAACAACCATAAAAGCATATTCAACACAAAAGAAGTTTGAAATAAGAAGTTCACCTTAAAGAGCACGGGAAAGTAAGTCCGGATGTGATCGCTCGATGAACTCTCTAGACTCCCAAGAACAATCCTTAGGATTTGAAGACCATTGAACTTTCACAAGCGGAACATCTTTATTTTGAAGGCGTTTGACCTTCGAAGCAATAATTCGAATAGGATGCCGCTCATAAGTTAAAATAGGAGAAAATTCAATTTCTTCCACAATACCGGGCTCAAGAATGGAATCGGAATCTCGAAGGCATTTCCGTAATTGAGAAACGTGAAACACGTCATGAATAGCAGAAAATTGAGCCGGTAATAAAAGGCGATATGCCAAGGAACCAATACGTTCAGTGATAGGAAATGGCCCAATATATCGAGGCGCCAATTTTCCCGTTCGACTGAAACGCACAACACCCTTCATAGGTGAAACACGAACAAACACAAAATCTCGCACATAAAATTCTAATTTCCTTCTCCGGTTATCGGCATAGGATCTTTGTCTACTTTGGGCTTCTTTCATCCTATGACGAATAAGGTCAATCTTTTCTGTGGAATCACGAATAAAATCTGGACCTAAATCCAGCTTCTCATCGGCCTCAAGCCAACAAGAAGGAGATCGGCATGGCCTTCCATAGAGTGCCTCGAAAGGTGCCATACCAATACTAGATTGGAAGCTATTATTATAGGAAAATTCAACAAGAGAAATATGATCTTCCCAACTTCCACCAAAATCAAGAACACATGCATGAAGAAGATCTTCAAGAGTTTGATTCACACGCTCGGTTTGTCCGTCGGACTGAGGATGATAAGCGGTGCTAAAATTAAGCTTCGTTCCCAAAGCTTTTTGAAGACTCTTCCAAAATCCACTAGTAAACAATGGATCACGATCACTAACAATAGAAGTAGGAACTCCATGTAATTTAACAATCTCTTTAACAAAGAGCTTGGCCAAAAGAGGAACGGTTCGGTTAGACTGAACGGGAATAAAATGGGCGGATTTAGTAAGTCTATCAACAATCACCCATAAGCTATCATGACCCGAACGAGAACGGGGAAGGCCATCTATAAAATCCATGGAAATTTGATCCCACTTCCAAATTGAAATTTCTAAAGGTTGCAATAACCCACCGGGCCTTTGATGTTCGGCCTTAACGAGTTGGCAAGTCATGCAACACTTAACGAAGTTAGCGATGTCAAGTTTCATTCCCTCCCAATAATAAAGTCGCTTCATATCCGCGTACATTTTACTACTACTGGGATGAATGGTAAATTTAGAGCGATGGGAATCTTCTAAAATATCTTTATGAAGATCACTAATATTTGGTACGATAAGTCTACCAAATTTCCGAATGCCGCCACGAGAATCGATATTAAAGTTTTTCAAACCTTCAATATCAATTTTATCCTTAATATTTTGGCCAAGAAGAGCCAATTCGGGATCTAGCCTTTGAGATTCAAGAATGCGGTCTAAAAGAGAAGGATGAGCCTCAAGGCTACATAAAACAAGAGATGAACATAAATCGGAAACACGGTCTCGAATTTCGCAAGTGGATAAAATCTCGAGATCATTCCATTCGGATATCATCATAGATACAACCGCTTGTTGCTTTCGACTAAGTGCATCCGCAACGCGATTTCCCTTTCCGGGAGTATAAAGGATTTCAAGATCATATGGTGCAAGAAATTCGAGCCAACGCTGTTGACGCAAATTAAGTTCCTTTTGAGAGAATAAATACTTCAAGGACTTATGATCGGTATAAAGAAAAAATTTCTCTCCTAAAAGATAATGACGCTAAATACGAAGGGCGAAAACAATAGCCGCGAGCTCTAAATCATGAGTGGCATATCTAGTCTCAGCAGGCTTCAATTGCCTAGAAGCATAAGCAATAACACGTTCTCTTTGCATAAGAACGGCACCCAAACCAACGCGACTAGCATCGGTATAAATAACGAAATCTTAATTCCCCTCGTGAATAATAAGATTAGGAGCATCTGAAAGAAGTTCCTTTAGTTTCTGAAAAGAAGCTTCACATTTTTCCGACCAAATGTATTTAATACCTTTCTTCGTTAAGCTAGTGAGAGGCACGGCAATCTTAGAAAAGTCTTTGATAAAACGGCGGTAATAACCCGCCAATCCGAGAAAGCTGCGGATTTCAGTCACACTCTCAGGTCTTTTCCAACGTTGAATCGTTTCAATTTTTGAAGGATCTACGGAAATTCCGGATTCGGAAATAATATGACCGAGAAACTTCACACTAGATTGCCAAAAATGACATTTAGAAAATTTTGCTTTTAATTGATTACTCCTAAGAGTTTCCAACACAATCCGAAGATGCTTTTCATGCTCCTCCTCGGTTTTTGAATACACAAGAATATCATCAATAAAGATGAGAACAAATCGATCGAGAAAATCTTTGAAAACTCGATTCATAAGGTCAACGAAATAAACCGAAGCATTCGTTAGACCAAATGGCATAACAAGCCATTCATAAGATCCATAACGGGTACGGAACGATGTCAAAGGAATGCTATCCTCTGCAATACGAAGCTGATGGAAACCGGTAGCCAAGTCCAATTGTGAAAAGACTCTAGCACCACTAAGTTGATCGAATAGATCATCAATCCGAGGTAAAGGATATTTATTTTTGATAGTAAGATCATTAAGCTTGCGGTAGTCAACGCAAAGCCTAAGTGTTCCATCGGATTTCATCACAAAAATAACTGAAGCTCCCCAAGGCGAGGAACTAGAGCGAATCAATTGCTTCGTCACCAATTCGGATAATTGTTTACGCATCTCCTCGTTTTCTTTATTGGACATACGATAAGGAGGACGAGTGATAGGTTGAGCTCCAGGAATGAGATTAATTCTGAACTCAATTGCTCGCTTAGGTGGTAATCCTAAAACGGGATTAAATATGTCGGAAAATTCATGAAGGACGTGAATAAGAGAAATAATATCACCCTCATCATCATCATCGTCATCACGAGGATTTAAAGAATATAAAGATGCAACCAAGCTGGAATCCGAATCTTTAAGATTAATAGAAATCTGCTTAACAGATTGAGGATGTCGAAGATGAATAGTCCGCTCAGGACATAGGATATGAGCTTCATAACAGTTAAGCCAATCCATTCCCAAAATCATTCCAAAGCCTAAGTAGCGCATGACATGCAAGTCGGCTTGGAAAGAAAAATCACACAAATAATCTCGACATCTTTACACAATAAACTGATTGTCGCAGATCCACCAACCGGATTCGCAATTCTCAAAGAAGTCATTAAACACAAAACATCTAAAGAAAAAGTATCAACGAGTTCTTTTGAAATAAAAGAATGGGATGCACCCGTGTCAAAAAGAACTCGAATAGGTTGATTACGAAATATGATAATGCCGTCCAGAATAGAATGAGAAATACCTTGGCCACGAGATGTGTTGCCAGGGGCTTGAGCAACATTAAGCTTTCCCTCCTTCCTATTTTGAAGTTTGGAACATACATGCATAAAATGGTCCGGGCTTTTACAATAGCGACAAGTACGAGGCTTTGAACACTTGTTCGCAAAATGGTCTCTGGAACCATAGTTAAAGCATTTCCCTTCAGTAGAGGAAAAGGTCTTTGCAGCAGGAGTTGCTTGCCTCCCTTTCTTATTGGGATAAGGAACTTTGAATTTGTTAGTCCTCTTCTTGTTGTTGAAGTTTGGTTTGGAACCCACCACTTCAACATCATTCTCCCTATCCGCCTCTTCAAGACGAAGTGCGATATCAATGAGTTGGTCGAAAGAAACTTCTAACTTTAGAAGTAATGGCTTCTTGAGATTTTTGTTTAAGCCATAGACGAACCTCTGGTTCTTCTTTAAAGGGGTGTTGATGTATTCAACCCCGTATTTAGAAAGCGACTCGAAGGAGGCGACATAATCAGTCACGGAGGACTCACCTTGAACAAGGTATATAAATCGTCGAGCCAATGTCACTTTCTCTGCTTCTGGTACAAATTTCAACTCGAAGCGTTCCCGGAATTGCTTCCAGGTGAGATCCGCTTCATTAATCTCAGAAATAAGAAGCTCGTACCAGTCCAATGCTCTTTCTCGGAGCATACTAGAGGCCACCTGAACTCGGTGAAGGTCAATAAGATTCCTACGAGAAAAGATTCGATCGCATGACCTTAGCCAAGCCTGTACTTCAATAATAGTTTCGGAACCTTTGAATGGCTCCCCACCCAAATTAGTGTAATCGCTGCACAAGCGTGCAAACCCCGACTTTTGGTGAGTAGATTCCGGGTTAGCTCCAGCTGCTTGAGCATTCGTCACTAAATCAAGAAGCCGTTGAGCAGTCATAAAAACTCCATCTTGGGGAGTAGCACTAGATTGACCGGCGCTGGGACGGCCTTGTCTAACCATTTCTCTTCCTTAGAAAGAAAGAAAGAAGAAGAAAAAGGTTATTCACCAAATTGAATATCAAGCAATCTTGATAGATAAACAAGGAATCATAAAAGAAAATAGGATGAATTGGTACGAAGACTCGAATAAAATTCTAAAGCACGACTCCTAAGAAAGACTTAGGACGATGATCCTTGTTATAATATTCCATATTGTTCCGAAATTTGGCTCTGATACCAAGCTGTGACGCCCCACCTCTATACCCATGCTAGCCAAGAACATTACGGTGAATGCTGTCAACTAGCACGAAGAATAAGGCTGTTGAGGAGCGACCATCCGTGTAATTGCTTTGTGCGAGCATCGATATGTCAGATAGTATAACATGTAATTCTTTATCAAGAGGAAATCCGGCATACCGACACAAACTCAAAGCTACTACACAGTGGCTATAATATCTTCGGAAACAAATACAGAAATAAACATAACATAAATCAGTCACAGACAATTCATATCACAAAGGCGGAAATAGATATGAATATTACACTTAGAAGTGTATATCAGAGTAGCGGTCTAAAAAGATCCGCAATATCACAAAAGAATAGTTACTAGAACTACACAAAAGAATAAGTATACATCATGGAGTCTATATCTCAATTGTATACAATCCAAAAACTACTAATCTAAGTAGTTAACCAAAAGTCAGAGAACTCAATCCCAAGTGAGAAGTCAAGCTGAAGCACCTGTAACATCTCGGTCTGACCCGAGTATTATTTAATAAGAAAATAATAAACGGACCAGTCTAACTATAAATATCAGATGAAACGATATAGAATAAGAGATATGACTAAACACATTATAATCACAATGCCAAGCTGTGATATATATAAGTAATTGAAAATCAACAAGAGATTAATCAATATCACCAAATCTACACAAGAATCAAGGAAAATGTCATATTCCTTATTTCATTCAACAAACCATAAATATTGACGATTATATCAATGTCAATCACAAAAGTCAATGACACACAAATTCACCAATGCACAAATATTGATAAAACTTATCAATGAAAATCACGAAAATTGGTGAAGCACAAATTCTAGAAATCATCTCAAGAAATCCAGTCAATGACACACGAATTCACCTATGCACAAAAATTGATAAATCATATCAATAGAAATCACAAAAATAGGTGAAGAAGAAAGTTCCAAAATTCGACACACGAAATCCAGAAATCACACAAAATAGGGGGGAGGCCTATCACACGAACGGGAGCATGAAAACTCACCAACATATGTATCACACGAACGAGACGCTATCTCATGGTAGCTAGCCATTAATTTTTGACACACGAATGGCCTAAAGACCATGGGGCGCTACCCCATCAATATGAGTCGAAACTCCACAAAACGAGGTTTAGTCTCCCTCGCAGACAAAGAGACATCGCACATTGCTAGTCTAAATCACAAAAATGATCGTCATGATCGTCAAGAAGTGTCAATTACACTAAGCTAGTAAATATATGAGTTTAGCTTCATGTCCCATAACCACTTGCTTAACTTAAATATTTACGAACAAACTGTAGATCTCCACTAGAAAATTGTCACAAGAGTTTCAATCGAACAAGTCCAAGAATTAACCGATGAAGTAAACGCAAGCGTTTCATACCACTAGTTTTACTAAGCCGTTTAATTAGATTTCTCATACGAGTGAGGTAAAGGTTTGTATATACTAATAGGTTGGAAAACGGTTTTATAAACGAGTTTGATATTAAAAATAGAGTTTAGATAATCTTTGATAAAGAGTTTGAATATTTACTACTAGTATAGAAACCTTTATATTTTAAAGTGACAAATCATAGAAGTGATTGTAGAAACAATCAATCATCAAAATTCACATTCGAAGACGTGAATTAATTCCAATAAATCGATATCAAATCCATCAAAATGGATATTCCAAAAAGCCCGATATAAAAGACATCAAAGTCGATAATAAATGAAAATCAACAAATCGGATAATCACGAATCGATTAAATTTGGAAACCGAGCAAAAATACGCACAAATAGGCACAATAGGCAAATAGGAGCAAATCAGTCGACTGGCCCTCTGCAGTCAGTCGACTGAAGCAGAAACATGAAAAATTCATTTCCTGCAGTCAGTCGACTGACCTAAAAATCCAGTTGACTGATTGCAGGGAAACAGAGGACCTGAGCCTCTGGAATTTGCCTTCGGATTACCTATGTGCTACAGCCAGTCGACTGAATTTCAAAACCAGTCGACTGACTGGCACCAAGGCTGTTTTCTTAGCCTATGAAATGAAGATGCAATCTTCTCCAAAATGCAACCCCATTTCATCGTATCTTTATTCGGAATGGGTTTTATGGAACAAAGTCCTCTCCCGGCTAATCCGAATAACGAGCGCTTATTTGAAAAATAAGTGTTACATTCAGATTTCAAGTAAATCACAAAAACTTTCCACTTTGATCTTTTAACAAAAGATCCATCACTATCACAAAGGTTCAATGTGGTTTTCGAATATCCATTTGGAATCCGACCCCCGATCGCTTCGAAATTCAAATGCCATTTAAAGGTTAATATTGATAGTCGGTTATTTAACTATCAATCTATATTCACAAAAATCACCAAGATTTTAATAATTTTCTCCAATTATTTATTTTCAAAATAACTTTGCAAGATATAATTTTCACACTTCAACCATTTGAAAACAAATTTCAAATCACTTTTCACCTTTTAATCCTTTGAAAACAAATTTCAAATCATTTTCCTCACGTGGAATAAATTTCCAAATATTTATTTAATTCCATTGAAAATTTTCCGAGTTCAAATACTTTAAAAATAATTTAAATACTTATCAAAAATATACTTGGGAACATTTGAAATAAAACTATTTTAAACACTTGCTTAAATATTAGTTATGAAAATACTATACTAATATTCCATATAAACTTAAGTGCAAAATAATTTTAAAATAAAATTATTAGATAGAGTGCAATTATTTAAATAACCATTTTCTAATCAAATATCAATTAAATCTTTAAATAATCACTTCTATAATAAACTAAAATAAATCTTTACTTTAATGATTTTCAAAATAACCTAAATAAATAATTTCTCCAAAATATTTTTTTCTTAAAACCATCTTTACAACTTCAATTTATGTTTATAAACTATATTAAAAGCATACTCGGCTTTCTAGGGAATGTACACCTTTCATTCTAAAATGATTCATTCAAATCAATTTATAAATCTTTCTGGATTTATTTTAAATTTACATTCCAAATCCGTAAATTCATTTCCACACTTTTAAAAATAAAACAATATTTATTTTTAAAACAAATTTCCCTTTCTTTTATATAATTCCTATTGTGAATTTAAATTTTCAAATATCTACGGATATAAGATTTTCAAATCGATTCCCAAATATTCACTTTCAACACCAAATCAAATTCCAAATTGATTTCTAAATTTATTCCCATTTAAAATAAATTCCTTTATTTCTTCCAATCTATTTAAAATTCGAATTTTAAATAAATTCTTCAACTATTAAACAACATTACTCAAAACTCATTTATTAAAATCTTTTCCTATATTTTGGAATTTATTCAATAGGATTTTAAAAATAAAACTTTATCTATTCAAATTTCTTCTTTTAAATTCACCCAATTCTTTTAAATGATTTTATTATAAATTTTCTACTGAAATTTCAAAAATCCAATTTTATTTATTTCTGGTATCCTACGATACCAAAAATATATTCGGCTAAACTATATCCTTCAAATATAATCACACACAAATTATTAATAATCAACACACAGTATTGAAACAAATTCAAATATTTGAGGAATCCAGTTGGATCCCTCCAACGTGTTTCCCTGCATCCACAGATGATAGCACAACAATTAAATACCCATTCCACTTTGATGTGGAATATCACGGTATATGGGATCAATATAATATCATCCGCTATTATGCGGCGCATAGCGTCTCATCCGCTGTATAATGCAGGAAATCAATCACTCTAAATAGATATAGAATACCAATTCCACTTCGAGGTGGAATATCGCGGTATATGGGTTTATATAATATCCTCCACTATTATGCGACGCATTTGGTATAATTCAATACAAATGATAATAATTTATCATCCAAGCACACAATCAACAATTTTAAATTTAAATATTTAAAATTAAACTGGAAATTCCAATTGAGTGAGAAGATCTCACCTTTGATTTGCGATCCATTTCGATTCCAGCTTGTTTTCATGATTTTTAAACCTTGTAACAAGCATTACAAGGTTTTATTAATATTCTAATTGGTCGAACAATCCATTATTATTTATTTATTTAATTTAAACCAAAATTTTTGGTTTTAAACTAATTTTCCTTTTGATAAATTATTTTTATCAACTAAATAGCTAAATAAGCTTATTAAATAAATCAATAATCCTAAATACATATTTTTAAAATAACTAGTAAGTTAAAAGACGTGAATATGTATTTTTGTTTTTCTTTGAAATTATTTATTTATATATAAATATACTTATAAAAATATCCTTTATAGATTTTCAAAAATCTAATTTTACTATAAACATTCTACTTAATTTCAAAAATCAAACTTTATTTGTTTCTCTTATTCTGTTTTCTGTATATGTTCATGTGTGTATATATATTATTAATTCTAAAATAATTAAACAGTACGTATGTATGTATACACCTTGCTGTAATTTATAATACTTATTTTTATTAAACGAAGACAGAAGCAAATTATTACAAATAAAATTTTCTAGAATTGAGAATAATTACCTATCCAATCACGCGATTCGAACTGCCGCTTTGAACATTGACATCGCCTGACTTCACCTCGAGGCCGCCGCCTCCTTGTGAATGACACTACAGGGTTGTTGTGCTTTCATAACTGCCCACACATGCCGTCGCACTATCGCTATCTACTGCCGCAACCATCTCAACTTCGACGCCGCCGTGCCCACGAGACCATCCACCTTGAATCGCGTGCATCAATCGCCTATTTCATCCCTGCAAACATCATTGCCAAGTGCATTGATTAGCCTCAGACGTTCAGGCTTGGGAGGTCGACTCGAGAATCCCCAAACCGCAAACCCTAGAACACCATGTTCCACCCTTCCTAGTCGCGAGTTCGCTCACGAATCATCGAATATATATTTTTAGGTAAAATCGAAGTAGGCAAAGGAACTCCATTTCCTTAGTGATCTCGATTTGAATATGATTTGATTCTGAAGGAAGAAAGATGCTTACGTTCCTTTTTATTTGTTTACAAATTTGATTTTTTTTATATGAACTAGCACGAAAGGGAATTTTGGATTCGAAACAAAAAAAATTGCGCCATTATCATTTGATTTGAAGAGGGGGGTTTGTAATGACCCACTATTTTGGACCATTTAAATCGACAATAATCCACACATGTCAGACTTGAATAATTCAAAATAACAGATTGTAATAAAATTTAGAGCAAATAAAATCAATCACAGAATCACAAACACAGAAATATCAAAATAACTCGCAGCGGAAATTAAAATACCATAGTAGTTCATGAAGCTACTATGACAAAGTCTAAAAACAAATACATAATATCAGTCTGAAAACAAACACAATAGAAATCCCAAATACATATAAGTCCACTAATACAAGAGCTGAAATAGAACAACTGAAACTGAAATATATAAATAACTAGATAAGAAGAATCTCCAGCGATTCCTAGCTCCAGAAAGAGAAATCCAAAGCTGTGAATACTCAGGTTGACCCGAGCGTAAATTAAACACAAACGCTCGAGTCAGGACATACATACTTATATAATGTAAACCAACTCAAGTGAACTGCAGTAAATGTACAAGTAACTTAAAGGATGCTTGGGACATCCCATCCTCTAAGGATCCGTTAAACTATTTACTATGTAGCAATATTGTGCTATTATAATAATGTCTACAGTAAAATAAACTTACATGTTAACAGCGTTAAAGGGTTACCCATATAGCCCATAATAAGTAATAGTCCCAGTAGTCCAACCAGTATCAGCATACCTCCAGATCGGGAGGCTACCCTAAATACTCCATGGGCCATGGGAGAAAAACAAACTCGTAGTAAGACTCGCTATGGTAGGTGACACGGCATACAAGGCAATGCCAGGGTAGATTTACCAATTACGCACATGGGCTGGTGGTAACGTAGCAGCCATTACGCCCGCCTCGGAACAAACTCCCAAATCAAAGGGTGGCCACCAAACAATCACAAGTAATAGAATGGTATCGAAGAAATGTGTCTGACCAGAGGTGCTACCACTTTTGGCCCGAGATCGCTCCTGTTTTAGCCACCTTAAGCCAACTCACGGGAGTCGGGTCTACGTTCATACCAAAATAGGATCGTCGCCACCATCCTACTTCATTCTGTAATCTCCACCACGTACATAGTTGTTAAAGTGGTTTTCGGTATCGATAGAGAGTATGTCCACATCCGATCCTGGTCTCTTTAACAACCAATCTTATTATAACCCGTGGTTATAAATTTCAAAAATAGTTTATATTTCAAATCAAAATACTTTATTTAAACCATTTAAAAGTGAAGTCTTATATTTACAAATTAAATATTCAATTTTCAAAAATTTAGCCTTTTCTGAGTTCATTTATTCACTTAAATGTATTAAAACAGTGAAATTTTAGCTTTCGCAGCACTTAGAAAATGCTACAGTAAGTTACATTTGAAAACAATTCAATTCAGCAAAGACAACATTTAAAAACTGCTGTAATAGTTCGGTTTTAGTTGAAAAATAGTTCAATTCGGCAAAGACAGCATTTACAAGACCGCTGCAATAGTTCAGGGTTCAAATTAAAAGATTTAATTCAATTCAGCAAAGACAGCATTTACAAAACTGCTGTAATAGTTCAGGTTCAAGTTTTAGTTTCTACAACTACAGCACTTACAAATTGCTGTAATATCACTTAGTTAAATTTTAGCCATAATTCATTTGCATCAACCACATCACTTACAAAATGTTGTAGTATCTTTTATTTCAGATTTTAAGTTAACTTCAGAAATGATAGCATTTCTGAAGTGCTATTAATTAAATTTCCAGATTTTCAATACAATTCTAGAAACAATTAAACTTTGATTTTAACCCTTTTAACTTATAAAAATCATATTTTTCCACTCAAAAATGTTCATTTAAAATACCCTTTAACTTATGATTTTTATAAAGTAAAATTTATACAAAAAATCAAATTTTTAATAATAATTCACTTATTAAATTCAAGCGTACAAATTTCTATTCTTTGCATTTTAAAAATTAACTTAATACTTAAGTTTTATTTACCATTTCAAAATATAAACTTAATTTTTTCATTTTATTTACTTAACTTAAATTTTATTTTTAAACAAAATATCAAATTTCAAAATTTATTTATATTTCAAATTTCAACTTAACCATTCATTTATTTAACATATTTGACTTATAGAAAAATCAATAACACTTTGCTAGGTCACTTTAAATTCAAATTTAAATCAAATTATCATACTTTTACATTTTTAAAAATACTTTAAAAAATTCTAGAAAAAATATATAATAACCACGGGTCTGTATAATATTTTCTAACCTAAGTCAAATGATACGGATAATATATCGTTTCAATCTGTAATTTTGAAAGAAAAATCCGGGTTCTATCATTTCAAACCCGCAATCCCAAGTTAAGTGAAATATATAAAAATCGCTTAGGCCTATCATTTCAGCCTATAATGATTTTTTTCTATTATAAAGTCCGTTCAGCTATGTATCATTTCAACCCATAGTGATTCTATTCTATAAGGAACGTGCAGTGTGAGAACAAAATAAAATAAACAATATAGCAACATGTAGCAGTAACAGATGATGTGACAGGTTTATAAACAAGGGTTAACATCATATGGTTCATATCACAGGAAGGTATAACATGATATAATAATTCTACACATTCACTTGTTGTCACTTCACAAATCATATAAGTATGAATGTCCAGCGTGAATACTCACCTTTTCAAGCTGGAGTTAGAAAATCAAACTACATGAATAAATTCCAGAAAGCACGATACTGCACGAATTTTAATTCAATTGAGTGGAGAGCCAAGATGCTGATCTTGTAGACAACAAACAAAACATGACCACATAAACATATATATTCAACACAAACATCATTGAAACAACTTTGAAATAAAAAGCAACAAAGAACAAAATGATTTGACCTTGCCTTAACCACTTAAGTGCTCGGCCTAAGGGTTTCATATGTTCGGCCATGATGGTGTTATAGGCTCGGGTATGCATCACATATGCATGGCTAGAGGGTGATGTGAAGGGGTAGGAGTTACAACATGAAGAATACAAAGGGACAAGTGCAATAGGTGGAGTCTTTTTTATGCACATAGGCTCGGCCTTGGTCAGGTACAGGCCTGGTGATGGCTGAAGCTACGGCCAGAGGTAGAGTACATGCTAGTGGTGGTGGCTAAGGGTGTGGCCAAAGTGATGTATGAAGGAGATAGTGGAATAAAGGCTTGCCTTGGCATGTTTTGTGGAGTGTTTGCAAGGCTTGAGGTGTTTGCATCCTATGGAGGTCACGGTCAGTATTGGTCAGAGGAAGAGGAGGTCAGGCCATAGGTGGTGATGAGGAGGAAGTGATGTGGTGGTCGGTGAAGGTGGTGAAGGATATGGCCGAGCAAGGCTAGGGAGAAGCAAGGCAAAATATCAATAATAGAAGAAGTAAAAATGAAAAAAAGAGGAGAGAAGCCATTACCAAATTTTCTTCAGAAATGAAGATGGTCGTGAGTTGTAGTGATGAGAAAGTTTTTTTCACGTGTTTTAGTAAATGAAATACACGGCTAACAAAGAGGAATGGATGGCCAAAGCATGAAAAGACAAAGAAAATGGAAAGACAAGGCTAAATGAAAAGTCATAAGAAAATGAAAAGGTTTTGTCTCTTCAAATTTCTAATTCCTTTTATTCAAAATAAACCAATAGAAAAACAAGTAAATAAAATAGAAAATAAAAAAAAATATAGTAGAAATGAAAATAAATAAATATTTTAAGGAAAAGTAGAAAATAAATGAGAAAATAGTTATTTAATTGAAACTAGAATTTAAAATTGTAAACAAAATACAATTAACATTGGAAAATTATAATTACACTTTTAAAAATGTTATAAAAATAAAATATATACATAACATGTCATGTTATACATATGTACACAAATTAGAACATGATATGACAAAAAAAAATATTATTTATATAAATTAAAATAAATAATTTTGTTAAATAAAACAATTTACATACAATAGTGTAAAAAACATAACTTTTACAATATTAATCAGATTTCAACGAAACGAAAAGCAGTATACTTGAAATTTTATTTATTTTCATTATAAAAGATAAAATTCATGTTTGGAATTATAATTCACATAAAAATCAAAATTTATATTTAAAATAACAAAATTTATTCATTTTAATAAATAAAATAAGGTTTTTAAATCAGGAATTTCAATTAAAATAATTAAAATATACAATTAAATTAATCACAAAATACAGGGTTGTTACTGGGTTTTTCCTTTCTTTCTTTCTTTTGTACATATTTTCTTTTGAACGAACATGTGTAATGAAATTTGCCAAGTGTAAGAAATAAATGAAACGTGTTGTTTACCTTGTGAAATAATATTATATTAATTACACATATATATTGTTTTTAAATTCAAATTTAAATTTAAATCGTTCAATTTCGCAACTCAAAATCTCGATCTCCAATCGAGGCATGCCACCCGGTGTTTATAATGTTAAACCCCTATTCCGAACACATTGGAAAAGTTTTCGAGCCCAAATTCGGGTGTATGGAGAAAATAGCTTTTCGGACCAGTTAAAACATTGAATTTTTAATTTAAATTTCAGCGCATTTGCTTATCGTACGGCCAAATGATCACTCCAAACACTACGAAAATTAAAACCCAATAATAATACAATATTATGGATCCAATGGAACTGGTTTCGTCGAATTCTGAGACTGTGCCCCGGAAGGCTGTTTATAAATATCGATTTAAACGATATAATTTCAAAACTAATCAAAGCATTTCCAAATTCAATTCCGAAGCTTTCATTATCTTCAGTATCATTAATATAAAATTTTCAAGCCTTTGAATATTTTTTAATCAGCTTAAAACTGAAGATTCAGATTTTTAGCCCAAATTTCCATAATTAAATTCAATAATTATATTGTCAAATTCATGGTTAAAATTTAATTTCAAGTTAAAATAACTCCAAAATATTTATAATCAATTAAATATTTCATTTCTAATATGTTCAAAATTTTCGGGTCGTCACATTCTTCCCCCCTAAAAGAATTTCGTCCCGAAATTACTAGTTAAGAAGAACGATTCTTAACCCATTTATCATTTTCGCAAAACCAAACAATCTCAACTTTCAAAAACAAATGTTTTATTTAAAGACCCGTTATCACTTCAACTATCTTTTCAAAATCTTCCATAGATTCCAAACAACTTTATTTTCTTGATAATTCAAATTTAAATTTTAAATTTTCAAAATTTTCTCAAAAATTTTCTACTCCTTAAATTTTCAAAAAATTTCGCCAGCGTCTCCTTTCCACGGGTAGCTCGGTACGACTACAAAATGGCACCATGGGCCCCTAGATTTCAAAAGAAAACAAAAATCCAAGCGGCTAGACAAGAAAATCATCGAATTTCACACTGAAATTTAAATACATACCTCTCTATCGAGCAATTTTAGATTCATCAAATCCCATTTTATCCTTTGCCTATAACACACCTGTAAATCTTTCTTAACAATAATGTCCAATCATAACATTCAACACCATTTTATACATTTCTTTACGGAATTTCAATATTCATTTCATTTAAACCCATACGATGTCCGTATATCATTCGTACGCAATATCAAATTCGATCGCTTACTCGATCACATAATTTCACTTTCGAACTAGTATTGTCCATGCGACTTCCTAGTGCGGACTCAGATCAGGTTTCTTGATCAGAGACTTCCATTCTCCTTGCATAACCGTAAACTATGATAGAGAATTTCCAAAATCAACCAAAAATCCATTTCCAGGTTCATCGTCGAAAATCGAGTGAAAAATTCCAACTCAGGTCGATATAACTATCTCGAAATTCTGTGCTCGAATTCTGAATCAAATCGCTATGCAAATAAAATAATATACGTACATCCTACGTATTTATTCTAATTGATTATCTGTTAAATCAATTTTCTTTTATTCATATTGGTTATTTTCATTCCCTTATTCACAATTGCCATTTCACAATTTCCAGTTTATCCTTCACTCACTTATCAATTTAGAATATTTTCTCAACACCAAATTTTACTTAAGGATTTCATCATTTATTTCTTAAGTTCAATATAAATATTCTATATACTTCTTATATTTATTTTCATTTACCACTTGGTTTTATAACTACTTGTATTTAAATTGTATTTCAAATTCCATATGAATTCAATTTACCTTCCATTTATAAATATCGAATTCAATTCATTTTAAACCATATTTATTTTGATCATTCCTTTAATTAGTTTCACTTACTAATTTTATTTTTAATACTTCGCTTTGTTTATCACAAATCAAATTCAATTTCCAATATTCAACTGGAATTTCATTTTCTTTATTTAACATAATTAAATTGTCTTCCAATTAAATTCAAATTTTAAGCCTAAATAAGTTTTCCAACTATTTTAATTTCAACTTTTCTTCAAGTTAGATTTTTATTTTAACAATTTCAAATTTTATGAGTTATCAACTCAATTATATTCTATAAATATTTTATATAGGATTCCAGAGTTTTTCCAACATTTCAAAATCATTTTTGAAATCAATTCAAATTATCTTTTGAATTTCCAAAACCAAACCTAGTTTGCAAACAACTTCCACTTAAAATAATTTGGCAGCAATTTCTCTTCTGGAAACTCGAAAATGAACACCGATAATGTCGCGATCATCATCAGAATTATTTTCCAGCAACCGAAAAGAGTTTAGAGCTTTTCATCCTTCAAAAACATCTTTCCAAACCCTTTGAAAACCATTTACAAACTCCAAGGGAATTTAAACTTTTCCTAATCTCCGAAACTTCAAATCCTTTCAATTTCTTTTCAAATATTTCTTTGGAATTCATTTCAAATTATAAATCACATTTACAATTTACTTTTACAAATTCCATTTGCATATGGATTTTATTTCTCTGCTTTAAGTTATGATTTCAACTTCTTATTCGATAATCAATGATAATAATTGAATACTGTCACTTCTTAACAAACAATCTACCATATACTATAATAATTTACGAAAAATTATTCCATTTCTATACAAAAATAATTTGGGTAAAGTTATTTCATTTACCCTATTTTAAAAAAATATCGTGTCGAATTATTCTGTACAAGTGTTTAGAGATCCCTATCGATAAAGTTGTACAGACTATACCGACCAGAATCCATATACCACTCAACAAATCAATCATCACAATATAAAACAATTTTATATTCACTAACAAATACATGCTCCTATCTATTAATACACTCAGCTCATTCTAGAGTACTACCGACTCTATCTCTAATGAGTAATCCCCACCAGAGCCAAGTTTGTCGCTTAACTTATTGCTCTGATACCACATTGTAACGACCCAATTTTTCGACGCCCGAAAGTCGACATTAACACGACCACTGTACCAAATGCCACACAATGGAATGTCGAAAAACTAAACCATTAGGGTTAAAGAAGAAAAAGATTGAAGAAGAACAGAAAAAATAACAGAATCCCACATTTCGCAGCGGAACAAATATAATAGATAAATGAATAATCATTAAAACAAGGAACCATATCTGTTTATACACCACATTACATCATCAGAGTTTACAACAACACGATACGACACTAACATTTAACTTGACCACATGAAAACTGACTCACACCAACTCCTACGCAGCAGACGCTATATAATATAAGTGATACGCCTCGCCACCTAGCTTGCCTCCAGATCTCCACAGCATATTTTCTGTCTTCGCTCCAGAATAATGATAACCTGACTCTAGGCTACCCGTGTGGAAAATTTTAGGCACCCAGAGTTTAGAAAGGGAACAATAAACTCCAGGTCAGTCATGGAACTGGTGTGAGATCTTAAAAACAGTTATTTTCACAAACAAAATAAAAAGAAATCCGCTATGATTTCGGAAAATGAAACTACCATAAGGCCTCCCACGCACACACAATGCAAATGCAGAATTGGAGGAGATTTCTCCCTATGAAAGTAAAACATGCTTGATACGCAAAATTCTTTAATATTTTTATTATTAGTGCATAGTGTGGAAAACATTTCGAAAATATAATACTAATCTTAGCCAGCATAGACATTTCACACTTATGCCTACTATAGCTACCATGTTCAATAGCAGGTTACCGCCACATTCCATGGCAGGTTATACAACTAAAACCGTACAGGCACGTATTGTTTCTTTGGATTTCCAGCAAATGGTCAGGCTAAGAAACTTAATACTGCCACATGGGTACGCCTTTGGAGGGACGTCCCGAGAACCTAATCGGATCTCTGCAAACACAAGGCCGGGTTACCTGTGTACTAGGTAACTACTACACGAGTATGCCATCCCCCGGTCGTTAGCGACCTTTATCCGAGGATCCTCAACCACAAAGAAACAACCACAAAGTAATAAATTTGCAGCAACAACATAGGTAAAATATCTAGGCTCCATACCATGATACTACCCTTTTCCAAAAGGAAACGACATACCCTCAAGAGGCGCTACCCCCAAATAACCTTGCCGCATCCATCCTATTTCGACCATTTTCGGGTTGTGAGGTCCAACGAAGTCTCGTCCGCAAGGCTACACTTTTCACAAAGTCATGCTTCGATCAATGAATGATCGGCAGCACTCAGCATGCCACACTACCAATTTGGGAGTATATCACTAATAATCATCAACTACATAACCTCTGAGCTCGTACGTCTCAGAGAAGGGTGTTAAGCTAAGAGAATAAATTCTCCGCCACTAACAGAAATGTATTTGATAGAAATTAGCTTTATATCTCAAAGTGTAATGTCAGACATACAACCATACAAGTCCGTTCCGGGATCGAACGGTACCGAAGGCACTTCAAAAATGCCCTTGCAAATTCGGATATTCACTAATCACGTTCGGAATCCCCATCACAAAGGGTGATAAAATCTCTATACCGGAGAAACCCGGTGCAGAGACATTTGACAGGTAATCCTTTCACTTTCGAAAATACCCGGTCTTTAACACCATCTTCAAATACAATCCCATTTCACCGTATCGTTATTCGGAATGGGTTTTATGGCACAAAGTCCTCTCCCGGCTAATCCGAATAACGAGCGCTTATTTTAAAAATAAGTGTTATATTCAGATTTCAAGTAAATCACAACAAATTTCCACTTTGATCTTTTAACAAAAGATCCATCACTATCACAAAGGTTCGATGTGGTTTTCGAATATCCATTTGGAATCCGACCCCAGGTCGCATCGAAATTCAAATGTTATTTAAAGGCCAACATTGATATTCAGTTATATAACTATCAATCTATATTCACAACAACCACCAAGATTTAAATAATTTTCCCCAATTATTTATTTTCAAAATAACTTTGCAAGATATAATTTTCACACTTCAACCATTTGAAAACAAATTTCAAATCACTTTTAACTTTCAATCCTTTGAGAAGAAAATTCAAATCATTTTCCTCACGTGGAATAAATTTCCAAATATTTATTTAATTCCATTGAAAATTTTCCGAGTTCGAATACTTTAAAAATAATTTAAAATACTTATCCAAAATATACTTGGGAACATTTAAAATAAAACTATTTTTAAACACTTTCTTAAATATTAGTTATGAAAATATTATACTAATATTCCATATAAACTTAAGTCGAAAATAATTTTAAAATAAAATTATTAGATATAGTGCAGTTATTTAAATAACCATTTTCTTATCAAATATCAATTAAATCTTTAAATAATAACTTGTATAATAAATTAAAATAAATCTTTACTTTAAAGATTTTCAAAATAACCTAGATAAATAATTTCTCCAAAATACTTTTTTTCGTAAAACCATCTTTAAAACTTCAATTTATGTTTATAAACTATATTAAAAACATACTCGGCTTTCTAGGGAATGTACACCTTCCATTCTAAAATGGTTCATTCAAATCAATTTATAAATCTTTCTAGAGTTATTTTAAATTTACGTTCCAAATCCGTAAATTCCTTTCCATACTTTTAAAAATAAAACAATATTTATTTTTGAAACAAATTTCCCTTTCTTTTATATAATTCCCATTGTGAATTTAAATTTTCAAATATCTACGGATATACGATTTTCAAATCGATTCCCAAATATTCACTTTCAACACCAAATCAAATTCCAAATTGATTTCTAAATTTATTCCCATTTAAAATAAATTCCTTTATTTCTTCTAATCTATTTAAAATTCGAATTTTAAATAAATTCTTCAAGTATTAAACAATATTACTCAAAACTCATTTATAAAAATCTTTTCCCATATTTTAGAATTTATTCAATAGGATTTTAAAATTAAAACTTTATCTATTCAAATTTCTTCTTTTAAATTCACCCAATTCTTTTAAATGAATTTATTATAAATTTTCTACTTAAATTTCAAAAATCCAATTTTATTTATTTCTGGTATCCTACGATACCAAAAATATATTTGGCTAAACTATAGCCTTCAAATATAATCACAAACTGATTATAAATAATCAACACACAATATTGAAACAAATTCAAATATTTGAGGAATCCAGTTGGATCACTCCAACCTGTTTTCCTACATCCACAGATGTTGCACAACAATTAAATACCAATTCCACTTCGAGGTGGAATATCACGGTATTTGGGATCAATATAATATCATCCGCTATTATGCAGCGCATAGGGTCTCATCCGATATATAATGCGGGAAATCAATCACTCCAAATGCATATATAATACCAATTCCACCTCGAGGTGGAATATCCCGGTATATGGGTTTATATAATATCTTGCGCTATTATGCAGCGTATATGGTCTAATTCAATACAACTGATAATAATTTACCATCCAAGCACACAATCAACAATTTTATATTTAATTATTTAAAATTAAACTGGAAATTCCAATTGAGTGAGAAGATCTCACATTTGATTTGCGATCCGTTTCCATTCCAGCTTGTTTTCACGATTTTTAAACCTTGTAACAAACATTACCAGGTTTTATTAATATTCTAATTGGTCGAACAATCAATTATTATTTATTTATTTAATTTAAACCAAAAATTTTGGTTTTAAATTAATTTTCCATTTGATAAATTATTTTTATCAACTAAATAGCTAAATAAGCTTATTAAATAAATCAATAATCCTAAATACATATTTTTAAAATAACTAGTAAGTTAAAAGATGTGAATAAGTATTTTTATTTTTCTTTGAAATTATTTATTTATATATAAATATACTTATAAAACTATCCTTTATAGATTTTCAAAAATCTAATTTTACTATAAACTTTCTATTTATTTTCAAAAATCAAATTTATTTATTTCTCTTATTCTGTTTTCTATATATATTCATATGTATACATATATCGTTAAATCTAAAATTATTAAACAGTACATATGTATGTATACACCTTGCTGTAATTTATATTACTTATTTTTATTAAACGAAGACAGAAGCAAATTATCGCAAATAAAATTTTCTGGAATTGAGAATAATTACCTATCCTAATCACGCGATTTAAACTGCCGCTTTGAACATTGGCATCGACTGACTTCACGTCGAGGCCGCCGCCTCCTTGCAAATGACACCAGGGTTGTCGTGCCTTCATAACTGCCCGCACACGTCGTCGCACTATCTTTACCTACTGCCGCAACTATCTCGACTTCGACGCCGCCGTGCCCACGAGACCATCCTCCTTGAATCGCGCATCAATCGCCTATTTTACCCCTACAACCACTGTTGCCAAGTGCATCGATTAGCCTCACATGCTCGGGCTTGGGAGGTGTACTCGAGAATCCCCAAACCGCAAACCCTAGAACTCCATGTTCCACCATTCCTAGTCGTGAGTTCGCTCACGAATCATCGAATATATATTTTTTTAGTTAAAATCGAAGAAGGCAGAGGAACTCCATTTCCTTAGTGATCTCGAATTGAATATGATTTGATTCTGAAGGAAGAAAGATGCTTGCGTTCCTTTTTATTAGTTTACAAATTTGATTTTTGTTATATGAATTGACACAAAAGGGAATTTTTGATTCGAAACAAAAAAAATCTCGGCCATTATCATTTGATTTGAAACGAAGAGAGGGGGTTTTTCCTTTCTTTCGTGCACATTTGTTTGAACGAACGCGTGTAATCAAATTTGCCAAGTGTAAGAAATAAATGAAACGTGTAGTTTACCTTGTGAAATAATATTATATTAATTACGCACACACGCACACACACACACATATATATTGTTTGTAAATTCAAACTCAAATTTAAATCATTCAATTTCGTAACACAAAATCTCGATCTCTAATCGAGGCATGCCGCCAGGCGTTTGTAATGTTAAACCCCTATTCCGAACACACCGGAAAAGGTTTCGAGCCCAAATTTGGTTGTATGGAGAAGATAGCTTTTCAGATCAGTTAAAACATTGAATTTTTAATTTAAATTTCAGCGCGTTTGCTTATCGTACGACCAAACGATCACTCCAAACACTATGAAAATTGAAACTCGATAATATTATAATATTACGGATCCAATGGAACTAGATTCGTCGAATTCCGAGACTGTGCCCCGGAAGGCTATTTCTAAATATCGATTTAAATGATATAATTTCAAAACTGATCAAAGCATTTCCAAATTCAATTCTGAAGCTTCCATTATCTTCAGTATCATTAATATAAATTTTCCAAGCCTTTGAAATATTTTTTAATCAGCTTAAAACTAAAGATTCAAATTTTTAACCCAAATTTCCACAATTAAATTCAATAATTAAATTGTCAAATTCATGGTTAAAATTGAATTTCAAGTTAAAATAACTCTCAAATATTTATAATCAATTAAATATTTCATTTTTAATATGTTCAAAATTTCCGGGTCTTCATAGAAATCATCTTAGATAACACAAGTTCTGGAAACTTGGTAAGATCGAAACATCGTCATCATCTTTATTTCTCATAATATATTGTTGATCACGATGATAATGTGTTTCCTATACATATTATCCAAGTCAATCCCATGGAATTGCATAAGAAAAAAAGGAATAAGAAGATAAGATACCATCGTGTGCAATTGATCATTAGTCTAGCGAATGATCAAAATGATCTCCTTCATGATCGGAATCTTTATTGAATCCATGCATTTCCTCTTTTTTACTTTAATCCAAAATGAGTTACAAATTTTAGATCTTTTTCCCTAAATCAATTTAGGGTTATAAATACTTTTTTTTGCTAAGAAGTAGAAGAGTAAGTTTTGAATTCCCAAAACCTGGTCCGCAAAATCGGACACTTAGGGTCTTATTTACGGATGCATGTCAGCCCCTTCTTTCGCGCCCCTTCTTTCGACTCAGTCGAAAGGTCCTCCTGTCTTCCGCATCCATCCTTTTGACATAGTCAAAAGGTCATCTTTCTTTTTTCAGTGATCCTACTTTCGATGTTCTCGAAAGGCATTCTCTTCGAGTTTACTCATTCATCCTTGCGCTTCCCATTTTATTATTCCAGACCTTTCGACCCAGTTGAAAGGGTCTCCTTGTCAATCTTTCGCCATCATTAAGATCCAAGTGTCACTTTTCTCTGCTTTCTCTTGGATTGCTTTCGACTTCGTCGAAAGGGTGATAGATGCGTATTTTTTCTTTGTGTTGCTTTGTTGTCATAAGAAGTGAGGATACGAGCTTCCGACTCTATCGATCGGTAGTTTTCTAGGGTTTTGAAGGTGTTGAAGTTTTAATGGTTTTGACGCGATAGATTGCTTCTGAATGCGTGCTTGGGAATTAATGCGCAACTTTCGTTGGAAGTTAAAGGCTTCGACCGGTTCGAAAGGCTTGATTATGCTTTCAAAAGGGTTGTTCTAATCAAGGCATCTTTCTGAGTAGTTTGAATGAAGGCGAAACCTTTGGTTTCAAAAGGTTTGGTGCGTATATGAAGGGTTGTTGTCCATTGCCTTTGAAAGGGGGTTTTGAACCCACTCCTTCTTTACTTATATATGCAAATCCATCTGCATCGAAAGGTTTTTGACAAGGCAGAAGGGTAGCCTTGCTTTCATCTTTTCGAAAGCTTTTGCACTGTTAATCATTTGTGATGACGCCTGGTGCTTGCGACACCTTCAAAAGCCATCTCAATGCCTTCGAAACACCCTTCCTTGAACCTTGACAAAACCCACGTCTTCAATTTTAGTAGAGTCTAGCACTTTTATTAACCTTCTTTCATACCCTTGTTCTTAAGGGAATTTTATGGTTAACATTTTGTCCCCCAATATGGAAGTAGCTTTTATTGTTTAGGACAAAAATTTCACAACTTCTTTATTATTAATAACCTCGTTTTCCTATAAAATTCAAAGCAAGCAACATTTTCTATTGTTAACTCGTTATTTATTTAAAAATAAAATCAATATTATAGTGCTTTTAAATACAAATGATTAATTAATCATAATCTTGAATTAATAAAGGATATGAAATCCTCAATTGCAAATGACTGAGAGCTAAGGACTTTTGTCTGGCAATATTATGAATCCCACCATTTTACTTTTATAGTTAAAAATGAAATTCATAGTTGAACTCCCACATAATCAATAGTTATCCATTCATATAATACTAAAAGTCCAATAACTTTCTGTTAGAGACAACCAATGTTTGGAAATAGGAGGTCATATGCCATCATCTGGAAATAGATCATTGTGATCCATAAATCTTTTATTTGGGGAAATAAATAATATGTATTTAGAAACTCCTCTTGGAAATAAGAATGAACCAGGGGCCTAAATTCAGATGTTGGTGAACGTCGTTAAGAGTTGCAAGCTAATAACCCTCATTTGGGTACTAAGAAGACAAATTCAAAGTTTTTGGTTGAAGACTTAGATGTCAATTGTAATTTCAATACCACTGCTTTATAACCCAGATTTGGGAATTGATAGATGGAATCCCAAATTGATGATAAAAGAATTGAAATTCAAATTCAAGGATTAGAAAGTTAAAATCTAAAACCTAGAGCAGGGCATTAGTAAGTGAAGTTCAGAAGTTAATAATAAGATGTACAGAACCCAAATTCGGGTTTCAAGAAGTGAAATTCAGAAATAGTCTTTACAATAGAACCCTCAAACCCAGATTCGAGTATTAGTGGTGGATAACCAGAAATCCATAATAATCATCTTCATGATAGAAATCTTAAGCCCAGCTTAGGGCATAATGTTGGATAATAAGAAATCTATAATAATTATCTTCGTAATAGAAATCTCAAGCCCAGATTAAGGCATTAATAACTGAAGTTCGGTAATAGTTTCGAAACCCAGATTTAGGTATTAACAAATGAAGTTTAGAAATGAGAGACCCGAAACCCAGATTCAGGTATTAATTAGCGGGATTCTGTTCCACCCCTTTAGATTTTGACTTCGTTGACAGGTGTAAATCCTTTAGGCTTTATATGTAGTTGCGGTTTGATTTGTAGCATTTTGAGCTTGGATGTCTTAGTCAACTATTTGATACGCCGCTTCCTGGGATTGGACGTCTTAATCCGATGTTTGATGTGCTACTTCTTGGACTGGGACATATTAGTCCATTGTTGATATGCCACTTCTTGGGCTTGTACATCTTAGTCCATTGTTTAATATGCCTCTTCTTGGGCTCAGACGTCTTAGTCCGATGTTTGATAATCCTCTTCTTAGGCTCGGATATCTTAGTCCATTGTTGTCTGGTGTGTGCTTATCTAGCTTATTCTCAACTCGGAACCAGGGACATACCCAACCACCCTCTAGGAGGCGCCTTGACCTGGCCATAGGTTTGCACGGACAAGGGCGTGTCGATGCTTTAACCTAGTCATTGCGTGGTGTGGATGAAGGCTTAGACTCTTCCCTCCAAGAGGTGCCTTGACCTGGCCATAGCGTGGCCTGGTCAAGGGCTTGTCGATGCTTTAACCTGGCCATAGCGTGCTGCGAATAAAGGCTTACACTCCTTCCTTCAGGACGTTCCTTGACCTGGCTATAGCGTGGCACGGTTAAGGGATGGTCGATGATTTATTCTGGCCATAGCGTGGCACGAATAAAGCCTTACACTCCTCCCTCCAAGAGGTGCCCTTCCCTAGCCAACTCAGCGTGGACAGAGGATTTAACCGTTAAAGGTAGTGTCCAAATGCAAGGAGAATTCTACTCCCAACCTTGTAGATTTTTCTTTTTGAAGAAAGAGAGGCTTTATTCATTCACTTTGGGAAAATATGGTCTCATATGTTCTACTTTCCATGTTCTAGGCACCATGTTGTCATCTGGCCGGCATAACTTGTAAGCTCTTGGAGAATTACTTTGCATATGATTAGGGGACCATCCCAATTTGGTCCTAGCGGTCCATCTGTAGGATTTCTCATGTTTTCCATTACTCTTTGGCTCTTGGTTTCTCAGTGATTCTCTCTTTAGCTCTTGGTTTAAATCGAATGCATATGCGGTCCTTCGATGTGAGGGTATTTCAATTTCAATTGGTAACATCGCCTCACACCAGTATGTTAATGAATAGGGACTATGTCCCGTCATAGTTCTAGTAGATGTTCGATGAGTCCATAGTATGGGTGGAAACTCTTCTACCAATCCCCTTTAGCTTTGTTTAGTCGCTTCTTCAAAATAGTCTTTATTGTTTTATTTTCAGCCTCAACGGCTCCATTTTCCTTTGGATGCACATTGGAGGAAAAGCTCTTAATAATCCTATTCTTATGACAAAACCGAGAGAATTCTTCACTTTCAAACTGCGTTCTGTTGTCAAAGATAATTTTATGGGGAATTACAAATCTGGCTATAATGTTTTTAATGACAAATTTGAATACTTTTCCAGTAGTGATATTAGGGAGCGGTTCTGCTTCAACCCACTTTGTAAAGTAGTCTATGGGGACTACAGCATATTTTTCTCCAACTTTAGAAATTGGCAATGGGCTGATTAAGTCAATTCCCCTATGTCAAAAGGCCATGGACCTGAAATCGGGGTTAACTGACTTGGTTGTATCCGTGGAGTCTTCGAGTATTTCTAGCATTTCTCGCATCTCCTTACATATTAAATGGCTTGGCTTATCGTACGAGGCCAATAAAAACCCTGTCTCGTTATCTTTTTTACTAACTTTGTCCTGTTAGAGTGGTTTCCATAGAATCCTTCATGCACTTCTACTAATAATTTCACCCCATCTTCCATGCTTACGCATCTTAAGTAAGGTAGTGCGTATCCTTTCTTGTAAAGGATTTCATCCACTATCGTAAAACTTGGAGCTTATCGCCCAATTTTTCTAGCCTTACCCTTGTCAGGTGGCAACTTTCCTAAAGAAATATATTCAACAATAGGTGACATACAAGTATTATTATACCCATAATCTATTCTTTGTTGATTGGCTCTCTCATCTGAGACTTCTTTATTAGTTTCCCCTCCTTCTTTCTCTTGTAACATGGCTTAGGAACTTGTTAGGACTAACAGCTCCTTTTCTTGTTCGGATGTTCCCTCTTTAATACTTTGAGTTTCTTTGTACCCTACTGGCACAATCCATGTTTTTGGGGCTTCCCTTGAGCTAGCCAACTTCGCTAATGAATCCGCCTGTGAGTTTTCTCCTCTCGAAACTTGAGTATAGAAATGTCTTTAAATAATGTGAGCATCTTTAATATCTTTTTTATGTATAGAGATAGCTTGGCTTCTTTAGTTAGATATAATTGTTTTATTTGATTTACCATTAATTGGGAATCACTCAATGTTTTGAATCTGCGGGATTTTGAGTTCCAATGCCAAAGTCAATCTTACAACCATTGACTCATATTCGGCCACATTGTTTGTTGCGAAAATCCTTACTTCATGGCATAGTGTATATGGTGTCCATCCGATGTTATTATCATATTCCCTGCACTAGCTCCTTGTTCATTCGACGTGCCATCGATAAATAAATACCACATAGGTTTTTGATCCCTTTCTTTTTCTGATTGTTCCTTATTGAAGTTAGTACACTCACTAATAAAATCTGCCAATGCTTTCTCTTTAATAGCGGATCGTGGATGAAACTCAATATCTTACTAACTAAGCTTAATTCCCTATTTTACCAGCCTACCCGAAGTTTATGGCTTACTGAAAACTTGTTTGAGGTGAAAATTCGTCAATTCCCTGATTTGATGTGCTTGAAAGTATGCTCTTAGTTTTCACGCTGTGAGTATCAAGCAGTAAGCTAGCTTTTCTATTACTAGGTACCAAACCTCTGCATCCTTTAATCACCTGCTTACGTAATATACATGAAGTTGAGTGCCACTTTCTTCTCTGATCAAAACCGAGCATATTGTATGCTCTGAAACTACCATCTATAGGTAGAAGATTTCTCCATTCTCAGGACTATATAGTGTTGGCAGTTTTTCCAAATGGCTTTTTAACCCTTGAAAAGTTTTTTACAATCTTCTCCTCATTCAAAGTTTTTCTTCTTTTTGATTACATCGAAAAAGGGAATACACTTATCAGTCGCCTTGGAAATGAATCAACTTAGAGCGACCATCCTTCTGTTCAAACTGATTACCTCTTTACTAGTTTTGGGCTCAGCGATGTCCTTGATAGCTTGAATTTGGTATGGACTAGCCTCAATCCCTTGAGCACTCACCGAGTAGCCTAAAAAAATTCCCCAAATGGACTTCGAAGTAACATTTATGTGGATTCAGTTTCATATGATATTTCCGCAAAATTTTGAACATTTCTTCTAGATCTCCAAGATGAATTTTTGCCTCATAAGACTTCACTAGCATGTCATCCACATAAACTTCCACATTTCAGCCAATCTGTTCTTTAAACATTCTATTGACTAGCCTTTGATATGTAGCCCCTGCATTATTTAGTCCGAAAGGCATTGCTTTATAGCAGTAGATTACTCAATCGGTAATGTAACTTGTATGTTCCTCATCTATCTTTGACATGGGTATCTGATTCTATCCTGAGTATGCATCCATGAGAGATAATAATTTATGCCCACTAGTTGCATCAACTAACTGATCAATTTATGGTAGTGGAAAACAGTCTTTCGGACAAGTCTTGTTTAAGTCAGTATAATCGATGCAAGTCCTCCACTTTCCATTCGATTTTTTACTAACACTACGTTTGCTAGCCATTTTGGTTAGTAGAGTTCTCGAATAAATCCATTTTCTAGGATTCTTTTAACTTCTTCTTTCAAGGCATCATATCGTACTTTGTCTAGCTGTCTCTTTTCTTGTCAAATAGGGGTTTCTTCTGGATTGATGTTTAGCGCATGACACATGATGGACGGATCAATTCCTACCATATCTGAATGAGACCAAGCAAATACGTCTTTATTGGTCTTAAGAAATTGGATTAAGTCCTTCTTCAAGTTGCTATCCGATTCCTTTCTCACTTTGGCTACCTTAGTAGAATCATCTGAATCTATGCATGCCTCCTCAAGGTCTTCTATGGGCGTTATTCTTTCCGCTTCCCCTCGGCAATCAAATTCTATGATGATTTGGCCTTCTTCAATAGTATTAGCATCACTGCTCTTCCTCTTGTCTCCAAGGGAAATGTACATTTCATATGTACATTTGTTAGTCTTATTAGATCTAATTTTTGCTTCGAATGTTGGATGTAAAAATCCATCATCCGAAGGCTGAAAAACAGCACAAGACTTCCTTTTGTTTTGAGCAATTGTAGAGAAATATATTTCATGAGAGCTGTATTTCTCTCCATGGACAGTGCCCCAGCCTCTCTTCATTAATAATTTCACCATCGGATACTTTGGCGAGATAAAAGCATCTATCTCATCGAGCGTAGGTCTGCCAAAGAAAGCGTTGTAATAAGATTGCTGATTAGTGATCACAAAGAGAGTCTCGAAAGTTTGACAACATGGTGGCACCCCCATTTGCACAAGCAAGTTTACTTGTCTCATTGGGGTCAACCCTTTGTTGTTGAACCAAGAGATTAGTTCAATGCTAGGCTTTAGCTTGTCCTCAGGGATGTTCATCTGATCAAAGGCATGCTTAAAGATGACATTTACCGTGCTTCCCATATCCACTAGAATTTTGGACACGATAGACAATTCAATTTGATCTGTAATCATTAGAGGATCATTATGTGGGTGATGGACTCCTTTCCTCAGCTCTTGGGGATGATAACAAGATTTGGCACAGAAATGTTGATTTGTGGATTTTTAAGAAGGGGCTCTTCTTGGACCGAGAATACACCCTCTCTAGCCTCCTTAATATATATGTTCCTTGCCCCGTTACTAGTCCCCACTGGATGTGGCCCTCTATGTATTACATTGATCCTATTCAATGGCGGACTTAAGGTTGGAGGATCTTCTTCCTCCGGAATATTAACAACATTACTAGGAAGCTTTTGCGAACCGTTCCCAGTTCATGGAACTTTCTGTTTGTCCTGGATGAACTCTTTCAAATAACCTTCACGAATAACCTTTTGAATTATTCCTGCTAGGACTTTACATTCATTAGTCTTGTGGCCATTTTGCTTTGTGGTAAACAAAATAGCCGTCCCCTTTTCTTTATTCTAGGTGATTCTTGTTCTTGAAGGAAGTTGCGAAATTGACTCTCTCCTTTGCAAAAAAATAGATGTAAGGCAATGGCTTTCTCAAAGCCATTGATTTAGCAATAGGCTCTTCCCATCTTGCTCTTTTATGCCCTCGATCCAATCCAAATCTTCCTCCTTCCTTTTTAGGAATTACTTTCCTTTTAGGGTGTTACAGCTCATCGATTCGAATGAACTTGTATGCCAGAAAATGGAAGTCTTGCAAATCATTGCACCCATTAACAAAGAGTTTTTTCTAGAATGGGGTATTCTCTATTAATCTAGAATGTACCACAGTGAGCTTATCACAGCTATTCATGTCCTTAGCCTTTAATGCTTCAGTGTTGAACCTTTTAAGATAATCCCCCAAGGACTCACCATGTCTCTATTTTATGTTAGCCAGTACTGTATAATCGATGGTTGGGCCCTTGCATATGCAAAACTGAGCAGAGAATTCATAAGAAAATTGCTTCCATGAGTAGATAGTCCATTCTTGGTATTGTCGACGCCATTTAGCTTCAGCCACTTGGAGAGTCACTGGAAATAATCTGCATCGAACAGCTCCACATGCATTATACAGATCTACTTAGCTATCGAAAGCCACTAAGTGTTCGTCTAGATCTATAGTTCCATGATACTACATAGTTGGGATCTTTACATAGGATGGAATAGCTGCTGCCATAATTTCATCTATGAAAGGTGGCACACTCTCGTTATCATTCACATTTTTGTCCAAAGTCTCTTCCCCATAGCATTTGGCACATCTTTAATTGCTTTTTCTACCGCATCTTTTAGATAGGCTCCAGTGTCAAGATAATTTTTTCGGTCCAGATAGTATTCTTTTGATGTTGAGCTACCGGACTGTTCAAGAGATTTGGCTAGCACTCTTCCTTGATGATCAAGTTTAGTTAGGGGATGCTCTTTCTTTTTTGAAGATGTCAAATCAATTTTGTTCTTGTCTTCATTTGTGTGAGCCTTCAAATTCCTTCTCGAAGAGATCATCTCATCCCCATGTGTTGGCTTTGATGTCTTAGAGGATTTTTGAGACAATGCCATCTTAAGGAGTTCCTACATATTTAGCAATTGATGTTCTAGATGCTTTATTTTAGTGGCGTTATCATCTTGTTTAGCTGATGTGGACGGTTACCCTGGTACAACCCCCTTAAAGTTGAAGGTTGGAGTTATATTTTTTTTCTAAGGTTGTAGTTTGTACAGCCTCCTCGTCCATTCTGCTAAGTCTTTTGGATTTACTTTTCCTATGCCAAGTTAAAAAAAACCATAACTAGTCTATAAGATAATCACAAGGTCGGAGGTTAAGCCATCCTTCTAGCGCCAAAAATGTAAACAATAAAATTTGTCAACATTCCCAGAGCTATGTGGCCAGCAAATAAGTTTATTTGCGATGCAAAAGAGAATTATTAAAGAGATCACTCCCTTTGAAACCTCCCTTTTGATCAGGTTGAACTGATTCAACAAACCTCCTCAAGATGAAGATTAAGGAGATAGTATCTCATTCGAAACCCCTCTTTCGAATGAGTCGAAAGTAGCCATTTATATCGAATATTCATCCCTTTCGACTATGTCGAAAGGTTCACTTACCCTTTCGATCATATCGAAAGGTCTGCTTTGCCTCTAAAGAGAAGAAAATTACTTTCGACATCATTGGTTTTGCTTCTTTAGGAGGAACTCCTTCGAAAGGGTCATATGCATTGTAGGGTGCATATACCTTTCAAAGGAACCCTTTTCATGTAACATTGCTTTACATTTATGCATCCGGTCTTCCTCGAAATGTCCCTTTTGATCAAGTCGAAAGGGGTCTAGCTCTTTCTAAGTGAATCGAATGTATAATATGCAAAGCCTTATTTAATATATGCAATAGGAAATCTTCTTAGATAACACAAGTTCTGTAACTTGTTAAGATCAAGACTTCATCATCATCTTTATTTGTCATAATATATTGTTGATCATGATGATAATGTGTTTTGTATGCATATTATCCAAGTCAATCCTATGGCATTGCATAAGCAAAAAAGGAATTAGGAAGATAAGATGGCATCATATGCAATTGATCATTAGTCTAGCTAATGATCGAAATGATCTCCATCATGATTGAAGTCTTTATTGAATCCACGCACTTCCTCTTTTTCACATTAATCTAAAATGTGCTACAAGTTTGAGAGCTTTTTCCGCAAATCAATTTAGGGTTACAAAAATTTGATTTTTGATAAGAAGTGGAAGAATGAATTTTGAATTCCCAAAATCCGGTCCCAAAATCGAACCCTTAATGTCTTATTTACAGATGTAGGTAAGCCCTCTTTTGCGCCCCTTCTTTCAACTCAGTCAAATGGTCCTCCTATCTTCTGCATCCATCCTTTTGACATAGTCAAAAGGCCCTCTTTCTTTATGCAGTGAGCCTGCTTTCGATGCTGTCAAAAGGCATTTCCTTCAAGTTTCCTCATTCATCCTTGCGCTTCCCATTTTCTTATTTCAGACCTTTCGACCGAGTCAAAAGGGTCTCCTTGTCCACCTTTCGCCATCATTAAAGTCCAAGTCTCACTTTTCTCTGCTTTCACTTGGATTGCTTTCGACTTCGTCGAAAGGGTGATAGATGCGCCTTTTCTCTTTGTGTTGCTTTGTTGTCATAAGAAGTAAAGGTACGAGCTTCTGACTCTATCGATCGGTAGTTTTATGGAGTTTTGAAGGTGCTGAAGTGTTAATGGTTACGATGCGGTAGATTGCTTCTGAATGCATGGTTGTGAATTGATGCGGAACCTTCCTTGGAAATTAAAGGCTTCCACCAGTTCGAAAGGCTTGATTATGCTTTTGAAGGGTTGTTTTGATCAAGGCTTCTTGTTGAGTTATTTAAATGAAGGCAAAACCTTTGTTTTCGAAAGATTTTGTGTGTATATGAAGGGTTGTTAAAAAGGGTTTCGAACTCACTCCTTCTTTTCATATATATGCAAATCCATCTGCATCGAAATGTTTTTGGCGAGGCAGAAGGGTAGCCTTGCTTTCTTCTTTCATCTTTTTGAAATCTTTTGCATTGTTTATCATTTGTGATAACACATCGTGCTTGCGACTCCTTCTAAAGCCATCGCAACGCCATCAAAACACCCTTCTGTGAACATCGATGAAACCCATGTCTTCAATTTTTGTAGGGTCTAGCACTTTTATTAATCTTCTTTTAACCTTTGTTCTTAAGGGAAATTTATGGTTAACAAAAGTTGATAATGATCGTGTAATAGAATTCCAAAATTCATTGTCTAAAAGTTTGTAGTAGAAGTCCAGTGATCCTGATTTGAGCATTAGTAAAATAGATCTCAAGCTTAATTGAAGATTACGAATTCTTAGAAATCTCAATATCAGTTATTCTAGAACCCAGATTCGGGCATTAACGGATAAAAGTTGAAAGTTCCAAATCACATATTCGGGTATTAGTGGATGATAACTAGAAATTCTCAATAATCTTCATAATAGAAACCTTAAGCCCAGATTCGGGCATTAATAATTGAAGTTTAGTAATTAATAGTAATAGCCCCAAAATCTAGATTCAGGTATAATGAAAACCATAGATTATTAGTAAAGATCTGAAACCCTAATTCAGGTATTAATAGGTGAAGTCTAGAACTTAATATTGAAAGACCCGGATCCGAGATTTAGGTATTAATAAGTGAAGTGTAGAAATTCTTCTTTGATAATTAGTTAGAGGCTGTAGATTCATATTTAAGCGTTCTGTACCGCTCCTCGAATTTTGACTCTTTTGACATGTGTACCCTTTTGGGCTTTGTATATTGTTGCTATTTGATTTATTGCTTCTCGAGCTTGGACGTCTTAGTCCATCGTCTGATATGCCACTTCTTGGGCTCGGACGTTTTAGTCCGTTGTTTGATATGCCGCTTCTCGGGCTTGGACCTCTTAGTCCATCATTTGATATGCTGCTTCCTAGGCTCGGATGTCTTAGTTCGTTGTTCGATATGCCGCTTCTTGGGCTCGGACGTCTTAGTCCGTTGTTGTCTTGTGTGCGTGGTTAGCTTATCCACAAGCAAGACACGAGGACTTACCCAACCTCCCTTCCGGAGGCGCCTTGACCTGGCTATAACATAGCATGATTAAGGGCTTGTTTGGTGCTTTGGCAAGGCCATAGCATGACGGGATCAAGGGCTTATTCCGTCCTCCCTCCAGAAGGTGTCTTGACCTGGCCATAGCATGGCATGAGCAAGGGGTTGTTCGGTGCCTTGGCCAGGCCATAGCGTAGTGGGAACAAGGGCTTACTTCATCCTCCCTCCAGGAGGCATCTTGACCTGGCCATAATGTGGCGTTTTTTAGGGCTTGTCAATGGTTTAAGATAGCCATAGCATGGCGCAGATAAAGGCTTACTCTAACCTCCCTCCACTAGGCGCTTTGACCTTGCCAACTTGGCATGGACAAAGCTTTGACCTTTTGAGGTAATATCCAAGTGCAAGGAGAATTCTACTCCCGACCATGTAGATTTTTCTTAGTAAAGTAATTTTTTATTGAATCCAATTAGGATCTCTTTACAAACTCATTGATTTTTCCTTGTTTGAAGAAAATGGTCACCGTTCCTTCCAATGCTCTATAATGATTTGTCTTATGTCCATTCATCATGTACTACTAACAATAGGATTTTACCATATTCCTTTCATATTTAGGATTTTTCTTCTATGATGGCCAGTAGTTAAGCTCTTCTTTGATTAGCAGGTAAACAATCTTGATTGATGTTGTCAAATAGCATTCCTTAGGGAGTCTCGACTTGAATCTTGTCTTTTAAGGATGGTTTCTGGATTTTTTATCACTTGGTTTTGAAGCTTCACCCTTAACAATCAGCTTTCTTTTTAAAACCTTTTGAAGTTCTTGTGTAGGAAGTGTCCCACTCATTGCTTGATACCATTTTTATGCAAGGGTGTTGTAATCAGCCATCATTCCCTCTTCAAAGATTGTGCCTTTGGTGTAGAATTGAATTGTTTTCCTCATTTGATTGAACAAATTATCACTTTCATATTTCGTTTCTCCCAAGGAAAACATAGGGGTTGGGCCAATATGAAAAGGGTTTAAACTCCATTTATTTGGATCATAGGATTCAACTTTCTTCTTCCTTATGATTCTTAAGGCTTCCATTCTTAGTAGTTGTTCTTTATGTATATTTGTGTGATGTCCTTGAAATTTAGGCAATAATTATTTAATAATTTCTTTGATAATTATTTTATAATGTGAAGATATTGATCTAATAATTTAATTCAAACAGAAATTCTCTTTTGAAAATTTACAATTATTTAGTTTGTTAAATGATATTCTTTTCAAATGTTAAAGATATTTAAGTAATAAATTTATCTTTCTAAACTGATTTAAAAATATTTTATTTATAATGTATAATTGTTTATACATTGTAAATAGAGGATTTGGTTTTAATTTTAATTTATATTAAATAAAGGATATTTTCTAATTATTATATAAATGTATAATTTGTAAATTTGATTTAATTTGATTTAAATTAGTATTGTAAACTTTTAAAAATCTTTCTTATATTTTCATAGTAATGTAAGTAAGTATTTATTTGTTTATAAGAATAAATATAGTTTAATTTTGTTTTATAATAAAAGTTTGTTTTGTTTATTTTAAAATTGTTTCTCTTTTGAATAGATTTAATTCATTCTTGTTAAAATATAACATTTGATTTAAAATCTTTTGAAATTTAGTTTCATAAAGAATGTTATTTTAAAAATAATTAAACAAGCATTAAAATATAAGTGTATAGTTTTATAAAGAAACTTATATGTATTTATTTAAAAGAAAATGTTAATAAACCATTTGTAACTTTCTAATATAAATTAGAAATGGTTTAAGACAAATTCAAATACATTTATAAATTTAGAAATGGCTTTTAAATATTAACATGCATATGTGTTAATCATTTAACTAATAGAAGAGACACTTGTAAAACAATTAGCATAATAAGTAAAAGTGGCATTTGTTTTAAATCTCATTGTTTAAAATTATTGATAGGAGAAATATAGCAAATGCATTTGGATTAAAACACATTTTTTTCTCATTTGAAAATCTGAGAATCATATTTCTGTAAAATCAAAACCCAATTCAAACAACAAATGCATGTTTTTAAAATTTGCATTCAACCTCAAAACTGCAAATCACAAATCTGCAAATAACAAATCAAATCTGCAAACCAAACTTCAATCAAATCTGCATGCTAAGTTTCATCATCAAAACTCAAATTCAACTGCAAATCTGAGATATTTGTATGGGTCTGCATGCATCATCATCTGCAAGCATCTTCAACATGTAAAGCAAAAATTCAACTGTTGCAAAGTCTAAAATCAACATCAGACAGAAAAGCAATTTCTGTAATCTAAATGAAAGTCAGGAGCATCATGCATTTCAAAATGCAGTTTCAAACAGAGTCCCGGAAATTGAAATCTGCACTTAAGTTTGTTTTTGCATCTTCAATTTAAAGGTGAGCGAACTTCTTGTTTTAAAAACAGTTTCTTTTAAGTTAAAATTTTATAAATTTCCTGAATGAAATATTAGTTCACCTTAATTAAAAAATCTGGGTGATTAAAAACTGCCTTGCTATCTATTTATTTATTTACTGCAAGAAATTGAATCTATATGTTGCATGTGAATATATAAGATTGTGATGCTTGTATGATTTTATTGTGATCAATATGATATATATGTATGGGATTTCAGTAATCCTAATCTATAGTTTTCTGTCTTAAAATAAGTATTAATAGGAAACTTTATTCACTTGAGTAATTTTTGTTAGAAAATAATATGTATAAACAGAGCATGTTGTTTAATTTTGATACAGGTTTTATAAAATTATGATTAGATTAGAAATTGAGGTCTGTTTCTTTCTGGAAACAACTCTGCAGTGAATATTTTGAAATGAAACAAAATATCAAACTTTTAAAAACATTAAAACTGTTGTAACAGAATGCATGATTGAATTCATGGACTTTGGAAACAAATATCATTTTTTTATTTACTGGGAGAGGTTTGCACTTCTGTTTTGAACAGGATGAGTAATTTTGGAAAATATCTGTAGGCTAGTGATTTTGGGGGTTAAGATGCCTACTGTAGTGGAGTTTTGATGTAAGTATGTTAAGGGAAATTGGTGAGGGATGATCAGAAGGGGAGGAGATGATATTTGGGTGTTTCCAGGTTTTCAAAAACTGGTTTTAAGAGTTGCAGTGTTGTAATTTTTATGGTCTGCACATCCACTATGTTGCATCGGGTGGGGTAAGGATTTGAGAGGTTGTGTAGGGAGTGCAAAGGTATCTATGGCCAAGGTCGTGTCGATGATGGTGGCTGGAGGTGGTATTTCTGGGTGTTGACAGGTTGGTCTTAGTTGCAGTGGTAACTCAGGTGAACTATTGGGGTGTGCAGGGTTTTGACCCGAAGTAGAACTCGGGTAGTTTTGCTTCTGACTCGAAGCAATGGGTGTAGTAACTCGAAGTAAAATAATGGGTTACTCGGGTAGAATTGTTACAGGTTTATAACAGAGAGTTTTGCAGTTTTTTAAAAAAAAATGTTGAATGGAAATCAAATTCTAGTGCAGGAGTTTGATTCATGTATAAGTTGAAACTGAATTCAAATAGAGTTTGAAATTCAAAGTTTTTAAAAATGAAATATTTTAAATTTAAACAAGTTTTAAATTTGGTTTTTAGATCAATATTGGAACAGTTGCAGGTTTTAGAACCTGTAATTTTGCAGTTTGTTGTTTAAATAAAATTCATATTTTAAATTTCAACTTGATTCAAGTATAAGTTAAAAACTGAATTCAAATGTAGTGTGAAATTCAAAGTTTTTAAAAATTGAAATCTTAAATTCAAACAAGATTTAAATCTAGTTTTAAATCAAGAATTAAAACAGTTTTCAGGTTGCTCTTAAAACCAGGTTTTTGATTCAAACAGGTTTTTGTTAGTTTTGTATGTTTTAAATTTTTGAACAGATTTGAATGTTTTAAGCAAGTTTAAACTCAGTATGAAATCAATTTAAAAACTGTTTCCAGGTTTCTTTGAAACCCAGTTTTAATTTCAAAACAGTTTTTAAATTTAAATGAATGAACATATTCAAATGTTTAAAGGTGAATTTGAAAATGAAATTTCATTTCAAATAAGTTTAAACTTGAAAAGAATTTAGTTCCTTTAGTATTTGAAAGTATTTGAATTAAAATATGAAGTGTTTAATTTAAATTTGGAAATTGAAATAATCAATATAAATCTTTCTTTATATTTAGGTAATGAATGTTCTTTAACATTCATTTTGTTGTAAGGTTTATAATTATTTTAATTTGAATTAATGTTTAATGATTAAACATTTTAAATATTTGATTTTTAAATGGAATTTGAATTTAAATTTAGAAATGTATTGTTTTAATACATTTTGAACTTAAATGAGTCATTGATAAATAATTGAATTATTTTGAAAAATATTTAAGATAATTAAGGATTTACTTAATTATTTGATTTTAAATAATGATTTAGATTAATATTAATTAAGAATGATTTATTAATCTAATTCAAATTTTCTTAAGTATGTAATTAATGAAATGTTGTTAATTAATATTTGGTGATAATTATCTAAGGATAAGTTAGTAATTAATTAATGTAATTAATTTTCATAATTAACTAGATTAATTAATTGGATATAATTAATTGTAATTTGTTAAGTATAATTAATTGTTAAAGTAATTAAGGAATTAATTACTTATTGTAATTAATTTTGATATGTGATTTATTTAAGCTAACTAATTTAGTTTAATTAATTTTAATAAATCATTTGATGATTTTAAAAGAGTAATTACTAAATGTAATTAATGGAGCAAGATTACTTAGAGAAGTAATATTGATAATTACTGGAATGTAATTAGTAATTTAGATAATTACTTTTGTAGTTAATTAAGGAATTAATAAATAATTAATTATTGGATAATTAATTTGATTAATGAGTAATTAAAGATGGTTATTTACTAAATTGGATATTAATCAAGGTGATTAATAATTAGATTAATTACTAAATGTAATTAATTTTAATTAAATAATTTATTTAAAATTCAAAGATCATTAATTATTATAATTAATGATGTAATTAATGATTGTTTGATTAAATATTAATTAATTAATTAAATGATTAATTGATTGTAATTAATTAAGGATAAATATAATTAATTATAATTAATTAATAAATGAGTAATTAAATGTTAATTACTTATGATTAAGGTTAATTAATAAAATTAATTAAGGACTAATTACTTATTGTAATTAGTGAATGATTAATCAAAGATGTTTAATCAAGTTAAATACTTAGTGAATGATTAATTAACTGGGTTAATTAATTAAAGGATATTAAGCAGGATTTAAATGAGTAATTAATTTAATTTAAATTAATTAGAGATGGTTGTAATTAATTTAATTCATTTTAAATTAATTATAATTGATGATTAAATCATTGCTTATGGATGCTATTGATTGGATGGTTGTGATCTCAGTAATGAGATTAGTTGTATCTGTATGATATGAATGTTTGGTTTAAGTATGATAGTTTGTGATGGATTATTTGGTTGTGATGATTATCTGATATGATATGAATGTGCTTATCTATTGTGGGATGTAGTTTATCTATCTATGTGAAATAGATAACAATGAATAAGTTAATTATTTAAACCCTTAAGTACAACTTGGACATTAAAATGGCGTTTGGTTTCGATGAGACCGGGATCGGGTTTCCATATTTGGAATTCCGAAAACAACATCGATTCCAATTAAATGTTAGGTCGTTAACCCAAGTGGAGCAAGCGAAGACTCGAGTGTAAGGGCTATACGTCAGTATAACTCTGTGGGTGATTCCGTAATGAGTTGACGGAATAGTACTTATAAATTCGAGATGAAGATTTAGAGTGCAAGGGTTATCGTCGTTAACTCTGAGGGTGATTCCAATACGAGTGTAACGAGATAATGCCTTCGGTTTCGTTCGAACCCGGAACGAACTTGTATGGATTGAATGCTTTCAGAACTCGTCAGGTGGACGATGAGCATTCTAAGATTGATGTGTCATATAAAGGTAATCGTAGCCTCAAGCCTCATCAACCGGGAATGGCTAAAACAGGGGAGGTGCAGCAAAGCTTCGTGGGTAGCACCCACTTGAGAGCAAGATTTACTTCTGTTTAGAGGTCCCTTTATATTTCGGCTGTGTGGCAGTTGGTGACGACCAATCTGCGGGGTGGTCTTGTTCGGAACTGTTCAGTAAGGAACGGGTCCGGCTTTGTGTTGCAGGGGAGTGGGAGTACTCCTCGGTACGGTGATCTAGGCCACGTACTGTGACGGGCGGTACCCCAGTAGCCCTGCCATTGATGGAAACCCATTTTCCCTATGAGACCCTACGGTTTTGTTTGTATACCTATGTAGCTGGAATTTAATAAATGTAACAATTTCGGCTATTTCTGTATTTTATTTTGAAAACCCTAGACACTATTATAATATCACTGGATTTCCTATCAAATGTTTTGGTTAGCGTAAGGTAAAAACTTTTCCATGTTTATGTGTGGGAAGTCTTACGTGATACCTTTTGTTTTCAAAGGATTTTCTAAAGTTAAGCAACTTTTATCCCCGTTTACTCACACCAGACCCCTGTCTGACCTGAGTGTTTATTTTCTGTTTTATTAAACTCTTGGGTACTCATATTATGTATGAGTAGTCAAGTGTTTCAGGATTGCTTTGACGAGTTTCTGGAGGAGATAATGGAGCAGGAGGCTTCAGCGTGTAGATATATTTAGAAGTTCCGTTGTGTTTGAGTTGTATCTGTTTCTTTGATGTTCTTGAATTGTAATAGCTAGACAGATGTTTATAACTGTCTAGTTTTGTGTTGTATTAGTTGTATTACTCTGATGTATAAGATACTATGTAAAGTTTTATGTGATATATTATAATTTATTCGATTCCGCTGTGAGATTCTGATGTTGTCTTTTCTTTCTTTCCTTTCTTTTCTCTTTTCTATCCCTTTCTTTCTTCTTAGCGATGCGACTTCTTGGAGTTTGGAAGTTGGGTCGTTACAATTTGAATCATTAACTGTTCCATGGGAGAATCCAAATGGATGTGGCTTTGAGGATCCTTGCTCGGATCTTTTAAATTTGCTAATCATGATGAAGTAAGGTCTAAAGTAAGAAAACTTGGAATAGAAATGGGTTAGAGGAAAGTGGAGTTGGAAGTTCAACAAGATCGGAGTTTTGAGCCCTCCTTTTAGCGCCAAAAATGTTAACAAGAAAACTTGTCAACACCCCCAAAGTAAATTTTAAAGTGTGGCGGTCTCCTTCGAAATCCCAGTTTGATTAATTCTAGGAAGTTAGAATCTTATTACTCCCTTTAATCTACCTTTCGAATGGGTCGTCGCAATAAAAACTTCTCTTTATTCAACCTTTTGTCTCAGTCAAAACTCGTATATCCATTTATTTTAAGTCTTTCAAACTTGCTTACTTGGTTTAATTATCCTTTCGGTAATCCCATTTCGAAACGTTTGTGATGTCCTAAAGGTTGGCTCTAATGATTCAAAGATATGGTTTAAATAGATAGATTCCGATTTGGTCGAAAGTTGGCCTCTTTGATGGCTTGGGTTTTGTCCTATAAATCTAAGGAAATAGGTTGAGTTAAAGATTTTGACTCACTCAAAAGGTGACCTTTTTAGTATCTTAAGGTTAGGAGTTAACACTTTAAGAATATTGGTTGAGCTAAGGATTTTGACTCACTTAAAAGACGACCCTTCGACCAAGTCGACACAAGTAGATCATTTATTTCTCATTACCAGATATGATTTTTTGGATTTCCATTATAAATATCAAGATGGATTTTTTATCTTCTGTTACTAGAAATAGTATTTTGGCTCCCACCGCTAATGGTACACTAAAATTTTTAGCAGAAAAGAAATTCGAAAAATGGCACTCTGGTCTTTCAATACTAATAGCCAGAAATGGTATTCCGGTCTTCTATTGCTAACTACAAGGTTAAGTCCCTGATCCTTTATTATTAACTGCCAAGCGTGGTATTCCAAATTTCTATTACTTAAAATTCCAACATTGGTTTTCTGGTCTTCTGATACTAAATACTATGGCAAATTCCTGGTCTTCTACTAATTACCAATTGCCACATCGGGTATTTCGGACATTTTTTACTTAATTACGACATTAGTTTTCTGGAATTTTACTATTCATTCCAAATTATAGATTCCAGTCCCTTATCAATAAGTATAAATGTCTATACATATGGCATCCATCATCAGAAATGACACAATGAATTTAAATTGCATATTGCCAAGGAAAAGCATTTCGATATTCCAATGTTCCTTTCTTACTAAAGCCAACATTCTAACTCTCCATCATTTATTATCATAATATACCAAAATGCGTCTGCCGCATTATTTTAATATTTATTAATACCCGAATCTGGGTCCGAAGACATCTTGTAAAAGTCCATCATTAATACTAAAAGGTTAAGATGCCAAGGCTACTGATTATTAAAATCCCTAATCTGGGTATAAAATCTTTGGACTTTTCATCTCTAGTACTCAAGTCGAAGAATATTATTGGAAAAGAGCTGCTAATAAAAGAATATCCTAATGGGAACATCAGGACTTTTTATTCTCGGATTCCCTCGATAACGAGGAATGAATCCAAAACTTCCATGTCAGGATCTCAGTCATAAATGTCCACTCAGGGTCTTTATTTAGTAAAATGTTAGATTTCAATAATTGTATGCAGCTCAATATAAACTACTTTCAGGAATGTCGGACAAGTGATAAGAGCTAAATCTACGATCATCCCCTTTTATGGATAAAGATGAAACCGTAACATTTTGAATGAATTCCTTTTCATATAATTGCCACAATGATTTGCTAATTAAGGCAGATGATGCCTTTTAGGTTTGTATGTTAATTTTGAGCTAACAACTAAGAATACCACATGCTACATATTTCATAGAAAAGTCAGAATGGCAGGGGATACAGATTTACTTAATCAAAAGAGAAGTCATGGACTAAAACGGAAAGCTGAGAGACACATCGATCTCCGAGGGGCATATCCAAATCAAAGATAAACAAGATGCGAACGAAACGCTACAAAACAGGTAGTATTTACGATATTATAAATATCACATTGCATGATTCTACATGGCCTTACTAAGGTTCGGAAAATATATCATATATATATACATATATATATAATGAGATGCTTGTGATTTGACCAACCGTTTGTATAAAACCCATAGATATCATGGGATCAACACATTAAACCGATTTACGGATTATGAATTCTAGAGGTTTGTAGTACCAAGCTAACTTTTAAATTTTTATTTCCAAGATATTTATCCTCTCATGAAGCTTTTTCATTCCGAGTTGAGATTGGTGCAAGTATCTCTGCGAATAAAGTGCTTCAAAATTTCTGTATCTCAGCCCCTCTTTCGTAAGGACCCGATTCTTCAACTTCCGAAAACGGACATCAATACGTTCACTGTATCAACTACCGAGCAACCGAATGCCGGAAAATCGAACACTTAGGGTTTTAAGAAAAAGAAAAAGAAAGAAGAAGAGAGAAAAGATAGAACATAACAGAAAACAACATAACAACAACAGAATCTCACAATTCGCAGTGGAACAACATATAATAGATGAATGAATAATCTTTGAACAAAGAACTATATCAGTTATTACATTACATCACATTACATTACATTATCATCAGAGTGTACAACAACAAACAACAACAAACAGCGGAAAAGAAATACTATATACTAGTTATACGCCATGCCATCCAGCTTGCCTCTAGCAACTCCTGAATTTCAGAATATCCTGATAAACCTGTCTCTTGACTGCCCGTGTGGAAATTGGTGGGCACCCAGAGTTTAGGAAGGAAAACAATAAACTCCGAGTCAGTCATGTGACTAGTGTGAGAACTCAAAACAGTTTATTTTTAAAATCAAAATAGAGGAATATTTCTAAAGTCAATTCGCAATGCTTTTAAAAATGAGACTACCATAAGGCCTCCCGCACACACACACATGCAAACGCAGAATCGGAGGAGATTTCTCCTTATGATAGTCAAAGATGCTTGATACGCATTAAAAAGAACATTTGATATTATTGCTAGTGCATAGTGTAGGAAAAATTTATTTCGAAAATAAAGATATAAATCTTAGCCAGCATAGACATTTCGAACTATGCGTACTATAGCTACCATCTAAACAGTGGTGACCACCATAAGTAAATGGCAGGTTCTACAACTAAAACCGTACAGGGTTTCGTATTGGGAATTGGATTTACAACAAATGGTCAGGCCAAGGAACTTCCCATTGCCACATGAGAACGCCTCTGGAAGGACGTCCCCGAGAACCAAACCGGATCTCTGCCAACACAAGGCCGGGTTACCCCTAACTGGGTAACTACTGACACGAGTATGCCATCCCCCGGTCCTTTGGGACCTTTATCCGAGCGCTCGTAACCAACATCACACCAAAATAAATAATGTGTTTCAACATGAGTAAGTATCTAGGCTCCATACCATGATACCACCCTTTTCCAGAAGAAAATGCACATACCCTAAAGGGCGCTACCCCCAAAAACCTTGCTGCATCTTTCCTGTTTTGACCATTCCGGGTGTGAGGCTCGACGAAGTCTCATCCACAAAGCCACGCTTTATACAAAAGCTGTGCTTTGGGTCAACAAATGATCATAGAAATGATCACAAAGATAAACGATCAAACAAATGATCATATCACAAATGATCAAACAATGATCATTTCACAGCAACACTCAGCATGTCACATTACCAAATTGGGAGTATATCACTAAAAACCTTCAACTACATAACCTCTGAGCTCGTACGTCTCAGAGAAGGGTGTTAAGCTAAGAGAATAAATTCTCCGCCACCAACAGAAATATATTTGAAAGAAATCAGCTTTATATCTCAATTTGTAATGTTAGACATACTATCCATACAAGTCTGTTCCGGGATTGAAAAGAACCGAAGGCACTTACAAAGAAGTCCTTGCAACCCGGATATTCACTAATCACGTTCGGACTTCCCATCACATATGGAGTCTCTATACCGGGGACCAGTCGATGCAAAGACATTCGACGAGTTGTCCTTTCGCTTTCAAAAATATCCGGTCATCAAATGCAATTCATAACGACGTATCACATATTCGAAATGGGTTATACGACCCCAAAGTCCTTTCCCGGTTAACCCGAATAGTGAGCGCTTATTTAAAAATCAGTGTGGCATTCAATTTCAAGCAATCACAACAAATACCCATTCAAAGGTAAATATTGATAGTCGGTTATTGAACTATCAATGGATATGCACAACATCACCAGATTCCAAATAATTTTCCAAATTATTTATTTTTCAAAAATATCTTTACAAGATATATATTTTCAATACTTCAAAAATAAATCAATGTTTATTTTTAAACAAATTCCCCTTTCTTTTATAAATTCCATAGTGAATTTATGTTTCAATATATTTATGAATATACGATTTTCAATTTATCTTCAAAAAGATAAATTCTCAAAATATTTCATTTCACATTGAAAAAAACATTTCCATACTTATTTATTTTTAAGTAATTCACAAATCTCTTTTATTTTCTACACTTGGAAAATATTCAATATACTTAAATCGAAATTAAGTATATATTTCATTCTTTAAGGAAATCATTCTCTTAAACATATTTATTTGGGCCAAAGCGAATGTTGCGTAAAACATCGTTACGACAACCCAAAATCACTAGTATAGGGATTCGAAATTAAAATAGATATATAAATCCCAATACTATAAAAAACATTTCCTTTCGAAAATCATTTACTATAACAACAGTGCTATAGTCCATCATTTCCTTCTATTTCTCGAAAACGTCTATTTCAACAATAAATGTTAAAATTTATGGTTCCGAATCTTAACACATTTAAAACATCTTTAAATCGTTTAAATTCTATTTAAAACATCACATCCAAAACATTTTCTTTAACATATTATTCACTATTCAAAAACGTGAATATACTACGTTAACAAATTTCATCATTCCTAAACATTTTATTTTAAAGGATTATTCACTGTCTAAAACGTGAATATAACTCCATTAATAAGTTATAATAATTTTCTTATCAAAATAAGTCGTTTGCGGATTTATAAAACAATGTTTATAATTTCCATTTCTATTTATTTTATAACAACTTCCTTTTATAATCTCCTTTATTGACCTATTCAATTTATAACTCAATTATAAACTAAAAGTTCACATTATAAGTTAAATACTTATAATTTATTTGTTTACCAAATCGTTCTTTTAAACTTCCCAAATTATAAATCTTATAACTTATAAGATTCATTTATTTACCCAAATCTATTCCTTTAATAACTTTACAAATTTTATAAACCTACTGCTTATAAAATTCCATTTATAATTTCACCGATTATAATTCTATAAATTTCATTCATTTACGAAATTCATTCACAATTCATTCTAACACTTATAAAAACTCGCTTTATAATTCAAATATTTTAATTTATAAATATCAATTTATAAATCTTTTCTATGGATCAATTTATATTATTCTTTTAAAACGTCTTTAAACTCCTTTATAATTTCATCATTTTGATTTATAAAATAATCAAATTTTATAAATCCTATATTTTAAACTTTTTACAATAAATTCAAAAATCCAATTTAAACTATTTTATAAAATCATTAACCCCATATTTTCAAAAATCAACTTTTAACTATATTTCTTAAAAATTATAATTTCTATAACATTAAAAATTATAACGTTATTTATTTATAATGGATCAGTTCCAAAAAATATTTTATAAACGCATACTTTCAAAAAATCACTTAAAAAATCCTTTTAAAATTCCAAAATTTGCCCAATGATGCTACACACCAAATAGTCAATCACGACAACAACGACATCATATATCGATATATGATAATCAACGAATATCAAAATATCCATAATCAAATAAATACTGTTGAGGAATCCTGTTGGATCCCTCCAACCTGTTTTCCTGCATCCAAAGATGTTAGCACAATACCAATTCCGTTTCAGTACGAAATTATCGCGGTATATGGGATTTAAAATATTATCCGCTATTATACGGCGCAATAGGGTCTCATCCGCTATATAATGCGGGAAATCAATTCCAAGTACATAAATAATACCAATTTCACTGTACTGTGAAATATTCGCGGTATATGTTTTTAATAAATAACCTCCGCTTACTAACGGCGCATAATGTCTATTTTAAACATCAATAGATAACAATCATCATTCAAACATACATCCAAGTATTTTAAATATAACTATTTAAAATTAAATCGAAACCGATTCGATTGAGTGAGAAGTTCCCACCTTGATTTCAATTTCGTTTTCAGCTTTTATTTTCGAATAAAATTAAACGGACGTTTAATTTTACCCGAAATTTTCGCTAACTCCAAACGACTCTAATCCAATTCCATAGCGTAGTATTCGTCCATACGATTCCAACGCAACTTGTTTCGCGCGTTTTCGACCTCATATGAAAAAGATATGATTTTTAGAACTTACACGAATTTTATATACTAAATTTACAACATTATTTTTAATTTTTAACCTATATCTAATCTCAGCCACTAGATTTCCTTCAACCTGCAATCTAGCCCGTCCCCTTCCTCATCTCCTCTCTCACGTTTCATCTCCCAGTAACCCTCCTGCAAGAAACAACCCATTAGCTCGAATTAGGGTTTATTTTCGCAACCACTACGCTAGATTATACTTCGACCAGGAAACGCCATGTCGCTCGCCTCCCTCAGAGCCACCACCGGCCAGATGAACACCAAGCTCGGCCCTACATCTAGCACGAAATTCGAGGCCAAACGCATGGCCTTTGCAGCCACTTTCCCGATGATCCAAAGCTCCAAACACGATCATGACCGTTCAGATTGAAGAACTCGTTGTCGTCTACAACTTTCATGTTGAAAGTTTTTCCTAATTTTTGATGGATTGAGAAAAATTTAAGGAAGAAGTTGATAATTTTCAGCCATTCATGTTATTGGAGGCGGCGGCCTGAAGAGATGACCTAGGGTTTTATTTTTTTGCAAATAATGAATATTTGTGGCCTTTTATAGAAAATTCACGCGACACTTTTCATCCCGGATTTTCCAAACTCCAAACGAAGCGTGCCGATTGGCGTTTCTAAGGTTTACCCCACGTTCCGAACACAATGGAACGTGTTTCGAATTCTAATTCGGTCATCTGTGCGAGTTATGGCAATAAACGATCGATTTAAAATTAAACCGATTAAACGATTTTCTAGGCGTTTTGGCTTGCACCGGACAAACGGTAAATCTGATTGACACGAAACTTGAAACCATACAATAATATCACATTACGGATCCGATGAAACTGGTTTCGTCGAAATCCGAGACTGTTTGAAAAATGGATATTTTAACTCGCCAAATTAATATTAAAAACAATTTCGATGCGTTTCGAGCTGCCACGGTCAAACGAAAACTCCGATTGTTACGAAAATTGAAATCCGGTAATAACAAACTATTATGGATCCAATGGAACTAGTTTCGTCCAATTCTGAGACTGTTCGAAAAATGGCTAATTTCACTAGTCGATTAAATATTAAAATATTCAATTTTCACAGATAAACTTTTAATTCAATTTTAAAAGTTCCGTAACATCTTTCTAACTTCAATATGATAAAATAAAATTTTACAAATCATTTTCAATCATATTTAACCCAAATTTCAATTATTTCTATATTTTCACATATTTAATTATCGATTTAATTATCCAATTAAATCCATTTATTCGAAATAAAATTTATTCGACTTATAAATTCACTAATTAATATTTAAAATTAATCAAATATACAAATTTTAATTAATAGAAATTCTGGGTCGTTACATCTTTCTTCTTAAAGATCTAACTTAAAAATCTCGATTTCCTTGGAGAATTTTTGAATATGTGGCATTTGAGCTCAGAAGCCAAAGGATTTTTGCGAAATTAGCATCGATTGAACTCTATTCTTAACCCATCCTAGGCCGTTGCAAGTTCTGAAATAAGAACTTTGAAAGGCAGAGCTTTTCTTGCTTGAGTCTCCCATATCAACAAGCAAAACGGAAATCAAATTTCTATATTTCAGTAATAAGAACACATATTAGAAAGTATTTCTTGCTGAATCTTTTTGTTGATGATAAGATATAATAATCTCGTTCAAAACGATAATTAGTGTGTATTTACTATAGGTCATCTCTCGACTAGGATGGTATTGTAGCATAACCTTCATTCAATATCAAATAAAATATTCTAAGTTTCTTTAAGAGAATTTTCTCTTCTACCTTCAAAAGAAGTCGGGTGAGGAGTGAGAATGTTCCACGCACAAAAGCCGTTAACCGTAAGGTCCTCAATATTAAACAATTTTTAAGAAGGCCTTCCTCTATATATCATATTGGCTAAGTTGGTCTAATAGGGCGACATAATTTAGGGGAATAACTAGTTTGGAATAACACAATACAGACAAGCCAAACAAAAATATGTAATGAGAAACATATATTCGCAAAACAATTGCTCATCGTCTATTTGTGATTATTCCCCCAAATCATGTGAGATGAACTTAGGGAAGAATTAGAAAATAAATTTATACTTATAAAACCTGAACCATTGAAGGAAGTCTTTAAACAAAGAGGCTGGTTCGTGGAAAAATTGCAGCACCCACCAAGATTTAGATCATGTCCTAATTTACATAAAAATAGAAATACCAAAGTAAACTCCTACTGAAGTTTACCCAAATATTGAAGTTTCATGGCTGAGTGTTAAAAGTGCACATTACATAGAAGTGCCAAAATGTCTCTCTCTACTTATCATCCAACGGAAGGTTAAGAATTCACCGCTCTTTTTCAAAAAAAGCGTCGAACTAGGGCCATCATTTGCAAAATGATGCTAGATAATTCTTGACCAACAACTACTTCAAATCAAAATGGAACGATAATTATACAAAAAGACAATAATCATTAATGGAGATCTCTAGCAAACAAAAGAGAATGCCTAATTTTTGCACCAAAATCACTGACAAAATCCATTCGTCTTTCTCTCCCTCTTTGTAACGACTTAGTATTTTCAACCATCGCACCCGCACATGTCGGACTTGAATTGCTCAAAATATCAGATTGTAAATTTATATTTGGCAAAACTCAGCATATACAGTAAATAAATCAATCATAAAATCATAGACACGGAATAATATAACAATAATGCAGCGGAATAGATAAATAGTAGTTCATAAAGCTAATATATAAACATTAGGATTAGAAACAAAATATAGCAGAATATCTCAATTACAGTGAAATCTCCGATACAAACCGATGACCTCTCTGAACAAATAACTGGAAAGCTGAAAAGCTGAATCTACAGTTGGATCCCAAAACGAAACTCCAAACTCCAAAGGCGAGTCTCAAATGTTGAAATTCTCATTCTGACCTGAGCGTAAAGCACAACACAAAACAGTCAAGTCAGGATTAACATTCTTATATCAATAAATCCAACTCAAGTGAAATATCAATTGAAAATACAAATAACTTAAAGGATGTTTGGGATAACCATCCTCTAAGGATCCGTGGAACTATCTACAATATAGAAATATACACTATAACACCGTGGTCATTTCAAAATAATTTATACTTCAAAACCAAAATATCATTTCATTTCAAATATATCTATTTCCCAATATAGTATATATATATATATGTTAAATTATTTGTAAAGTAAAATATTTATAATTTCCTCAGATTTCACAACTTTTAATTCAAATCACTCGAATTCCAAATTCAAATTTAATTCAATTTCAATTTATCAAATTTCAATTCAACTCAGTTTCTAAATAAACAATTTCACAATATATCAGTTTCGAATCCGGATTTGAATCGCAAAATAAACCATTACATTTCAATATATTTCAAAACTTTAAATATTCAACATTTTCAAAACTAAATTTAACGATTCCATATAGACTTGGTTTAGCTTCATTTTTATTTAGTCTTGGAATATTCACTTAATAAATTCAATATCATTTGAATAACCTTAAATTACAGTTTACTATGTATTTCCTTCAATTTCTTTAAACGTGAAATATTCATTAAATTACTTAAATTAAATCAAGTTATAGGATCATATCTTAAAATTTCAAATTCAATAGTTTTAAAACGATTTAATTACATAAAATTCTCAATTAAATACAATCTCAATCAATTCGATTCATCTACCTTAATTTACACAAATCATTGAAAATCTATTTAAATATAATACTTAACATATTATATTAGTCAAGTCGAACTAAATTGAAGTTCATTATTAAGTCTACTTTATTTTTAAATATATTTATATAAAATATTTCAATAAACCATATATATTCCTTTTCAAAACCATAGAAATCATTTTCAAAATATTTATATATAGGCCAACGGTGCCTATATAATTCTCTATCCTATGGTCAAATAATACGGATATTTATCATTTCAATCCGCAAGTTAATATATACGGGTATATATCATTTCAACCCGCAATCCCAAATTTAATTCAATGAAAATCGCTTGGGTCTATCATTTCAACCCATAACGATTTTCTCATATTCTAAAGTCCGTTCGGGTATGTATCATTTCAACCCATAGTGAATTCTATACTAACAGGGAACTTGCAGAGGGATAACAGATATGATAATAAAATAACAGGCATATATCATCAATAACAAAATAATATAAACAACAGGATATGGTGTCATATCCCACAGGTGAACAATTACAGATATTAGCATATATAACAAATTAAATAACTACAGCAGCATATTTCAATTGTCGTTTCAATTGAAATCAAATTTAATAAATACAAGAACGTTATTTGTGAGTGACTGCTCACCTTTCAAGGCTAGAAAGGATAGACAATGGAATTGAGCTACGAAATGCAGGCACAACTTCTAAAGCAAAGCTAGATTGGCACGAATCGAAGAACAAGGATGATAAATTGAAAATCGAGAACTACAATCAGCTTAATATAGATAGAAACGGGTTATGTATATTTTATTATTATTTCCTTGAAATTGATATTTTAATTTAAGATAAATATTAAAATAAAGTAAATATATATGTAAATAAAAATCATTGGTTTAAATTAAGACAAATAAAATCAACATTTATACATTATATCCCTTGAAATGAGCACTCATATATATATATATATATATATATATATATATATATAAACTTTTAAATCAACAATATTTGTGTCGTAAATTGATAAACTAATGTACCTGAATATATCTACAACTGTGAAACATATAAACTAACGGATATATTCTTAAAAATCAAAATATATTATATATATAACATTATGTAAAATACAGGCTGTCAACAATATAACTAATACATATAAGACTTGCCTCACATAATATATAACTTTTTTTATAGTAAAATATATAGCAAGCATTTGCACAACAACTAAAATAATATATGTATACCTTAGAATCAAATTACAACATAACAACCTTTATACGAAACATATATACAACTCATTATTTTTCTTTATAAACTGGAAACATATTTGAATATAATTACAGGCACTCTACAGCAAGTATATACACTCATGCGTGCCCATGTATAGATAAAAACCTTTAACAAAACCAATATATAAATAACATGACATATTTTATATGTTATATATATACTTTAAATCATATTACAATATAGCACCCTTGTACAAAACATACAACTGAAACTTTATAAAACAAACATTGTTAACATGCTTTATATAATATATACAACTGATTTATATTACTAGTAGAAAATTTTTCATATGCTTCCATATGCATACAGGTAGTATTATGGATACCCCACTGAAATCAACATGCGACACCATCTCTCTCTTTATGTATAAAATATAAATAATCACTTATATAAACTGATATATATATATATATATATATATATATATAATTAAAACTCAACTCATCATATTACTGTAACACATACTTTATAAAATATATAATATTTATAAAACTAACAATTACAAATATATATGAATAAACAACAGGCCAACTTCAATATATATAAAATATGCGAGCCCTGTAGCCAGTCGACCGGACCAGAGACAGTCGACCGACCTGCTTCCCGAGACTTTTTTGGAACAGGGTCCGGTCGACCGAGCTCTGTAGCCGGCCGACCGACCTGGTGCATTTTTTCCTAATTCGCCTAGTTGTTTGAATTTCCAACTTTAATCGATTCGTGTTGTTTCCTATGTGTTGTTATCATTTGCTATGACTTTGATGACTCCTTTTTAGGGATTTTTGAATATCCATTTCGATGGATTCTTTACCGGTTTAGTTGGATTTTTATTCACATCCTCGTATGTGAATTTTAGTGATTGATTGTTCCTACAATCTTCTTCGCGATTTGTCACTTTAAAAATATAAAGGATTCTATACTAGTAGTAAATATTAAAACTCTTTCTTCAAATGATTTCAATACTATTTTAGTACAAAGCTCGTTTCTTAAACCGTTTTCCAATCTATTAGTATATACAAACCTTTACCTCACTCGTATGAGAAATCTAATTAAACGACTTAGTAAAACAAGTGGTATGAAACGCTTGCGTTTACTTCGTCGGTTAATTCTTGGACTCGTTCGATTGAAACTCTTGTGATAATTTTCTAGTGGAGATCTACAATTTGTTCGTAAATATTTAAGTTAAGCTAGTGGTTATCGGACATGAAGCTAAGCTTATATATTTACTAGCTTACTGTAATTGACACTTCTTGATGATCATGACGATCATTTTTGTGATTTAGACTAGCAATGTGCGATGTCTCTTTGTCTGCGAGGGAGACTAAACCCCGTTTTGTGGAGTTTCGACTCAAATTGACGGGGTAGCGCCCCATGGTCTTTGGGCCATTCGTGTGTCAAAAATTAATGGCTATCTACCATGAGATAGCGTCTCGTTCGTGTGATACATATGTTGGTGAGTTTTCATGCTCCCGTTCGTGTGATAGGCCTCCCCCCTATTTTGTGTGATTTCTGGATTTCGTTTGTCGAATTCTGGAACTTTCTTCTTCACCTATTTTGTGATTTCTATTGATACGATTTATCAATTTTTGTGCATAGGTGAATTTGCGTGTCATTGACTGGATTTCTTGAGATGATTTCTAGAATTTGTGCTTCACCAATTTTCGTGATTTCCATTGATAAGTTTTATCAATATTTGTGCATTGGTGAATTTATGTGTCATTGACTTTTGTGATTGACATTGATATAATCGTCAATATTTATGGTTTGGTGAACGAAATAAGGAGTATGACATTTCCTTTGATTCTTGTGTAGATTTGGTGATATTGATTAATCTCTTGTTGATTTTCAATTACTTATATATATCACAGCTTGGCATTGTGATTATTATGCGTTTAGTCATATCTCTTATCCTATATCGTTTCATCTGATATTTATAGTTAGACTGATCCGTTTATTATTTTCTTATTAAATAATACTCGGGTCAGACCGAGATGTTACAGGTGCTTCAGCTTGACTTCTCACTTGGGATTGATTTCTCTGACTTTTGGTTAACTACTTAGATTAGTAGTTTTTGGATTGTATACAATTGAGATATAGACTCCATGATGTATACTTATTCTTTTGTGTAGTTCTTGTAACTATTCTTTTGTGTTATTGCGGATCTTTTTAGACCGCTACTCTGATTTACACTTTCATGTGTTAGTTATTCATTCACATCTTCTTCCGCCTTTGTGATGTGAATTATCTGTGACTGATTTATGTTATGCTTATTTCTATATTTGTTTCTGAAGGAATTACATAGCCACTGTGTAGTGGCTTTGAGTTTGTATCGGTATGTCGGATTTCCTCTTAAAATAAAATGCATGTTTTACTATCTGACATATCGGTGCTCGCACAAAGCAATTACATGGATGGTCACTCCTCAACAGCCTTACTCTCCATGCTAGTCGATAGCATTACCCCGTAGTGTTCTTGTCTAGCATGGGTATAGAGGTGGGGCATCACAGCTTGGTATCAAAGCTATGATTTTTAAGGGTTTGAACCCAAAACACTAAAAATTGGAATATTCACCAAATCAATCCAAACCAAAAGCTAATGCACACGAATAAGCGTTAGGAATTCATACCTAACATTCGAAGATAATTATAAGCATAGATGTGAGATAAAAATCTCACCTTTGAACCCAAGCAATTGAAAAAGAAGCTTGAAAGCAAAAGGATAATCAACCACTCTTCAAATCCAACTCAAGAAGCTTGATTCTAAGCTAAAAAGAGAAACATTTCCCAAATTAGGTTTATTTTCTGAAATCAAAGAGAGAAAGAGTTGGAGAAGAAGAAGAAAAGCTTACTAATGGGTTCTTCTATTAGTTTGGAGCTAGAGCTTGATTTGCAAAAGGAAACTAGGGTTTTGGAGTTTTAATTTCCAATCTCTCCCACCATTGATGCTTTAAAACTGAAAAGAGGAGAAAGTGAGGGTGAATGGGGAGGAGTGGCTCAGATTTGAGTATAAGTTAAACATAGGGCTGAGCCCAAACCCAAACCCAAAGTGAAAAAGTAGCAAAAATCAACTTTCTCCAAACATATCGAAGCATATACTCAAAAAGGTCGCAAACGACATTTTAAACTCAATGGGAGTGGTCCCGAGTCCTAATTCGACCGTATGCAAAAAGTAGCTTTTCGGACTAAATTCCGAGTATCGATAAAATATTTAAATAAAATATTTAAATATAAAAATCGAAAAATATGCGGGTTGTTACAACGAAGCTATAGAAGTCCGAATTTGATGAAACGAAATATGACGTCTCACTCAGAAGAGGATTTAGAATTTTTCTATAGATAAATATTCAGGTTTGGAAATTAATTTATCATCATTAATTATTAACTGATTTAAATTGAAATAGAATTATACAATAAAATAAACTTTCATAAAATCAGTTGAAAATTTACCGGTTGCTATGTTTAAATAGAGTATTCCAAATAATAAATATTTATTTTCAAATTTTATTATTTAGAATTTTACAAAATTCAAGTAATTTAATAAATAAAATCACTAAAATTTTACGGGTTATTACACTCTCCCTCGCACAAAACTTTTCGTCTCCGAAAAAGAAGAAGGTAGGAGAATAGAAACAGCCAGTAGAAAATTAGATTTGGAAAACAAAATAAAACAATTAAATAAAACCATATAAATTTCAATTTAAATTAATTAATATTCAATAAATTTAGTTAAACCCCTTTTATTGAATCCATTTACTTATTTATAAAGATCACTTACTTAAGAAAACACTATAAAAAAAAATTTAAACCAGGTAGTATATAAATAAACCATATTTTAAAAGAATATATTCAAAAATGAAAAGAGGGTAGATTCGGAAAAATAGAATATAGGTGAATAAATAAAGCCGAGCAGATAAGGTGGATTCAAAATAGTAGTATCAGACACGAATAGTTAATTCAAACCGTAAGAATTTCAATTTCAAATATTAATACAAAATTTCTTTGTTGGAAATACTTTTATAATAAAATACCTTTATATCAAAACAAATTTTCCTTTCGAAAATACTTTTTTAACTCGATGTTTCAACAAGTTTATCCTCGTTCTTGCAGACTCTGGTCATGCATTGATCAGCCGCAAAGCTAGAATTCTTCAAGTAATTAGTAGACCAGTTTCAACACCTAGTAAAAATACTTGAAAAACCTTCAAAACTGATATGGAAAGTACAATCCAAACAAATCACCTGGATCGCAGATACACAATGTGTAACAACCCAAAAATTTTAACAAATATTTCATTCATTTATTTATAAACTCTGGGGTTTTATTTTATGAAAAGTTGAATTTTGAATCTAACTATAAATAATCACCCAATTTTTTTAAAATATAAGCAAAATTCTATAATTCCTATTTTGGTTAAAGTATAACATTATTTTAAGTTTTAAATATTTAATTTTAACTTTTAAATCTTTTAATTTAACTGGATATATTGGTAGCTAAATTTTATTCCACTTCTGTTTTTTTTAAAATTGGTTATACACCTTTAAATCAAGTAATTAATAGTTAACAAAAGAAATAAACTTTATACGTATACACATTTGTTTCTTAGGTAAATTATTAATAAATAAAATTTAAATTGAATAATATATAGAAAATAAATTTTACGGTTTCTTTTATTCGTATATGCATCAGTTTATTTGTTAAATGTTAAGTAATGCAAACCAATGTAAACAAATCAAAAGTTAATTAAGTATTAAGTTTTAAAATTAATAGAGTATAAATAGGCTATTTAATTTCACATTTAAAATGGTACGTTATTGGATAAAATATTTTAACGTACATTCTACTAAATATAAGTAGCGAATAAATAGGAAAACGTATAAATTTAAATGTGTTATTTTCATTATATTTTGGGCGTAAATTTTTTGTAGTACGCATTCTTAAAATTCATACCGCAGGTATAAATAAATAAATAAATCAATTAGTTAACAACCAGGCACTTCAAAGGAGGGTAGAAATTGACTATAGCCATTCAAATTTATTGCTTGCCCTGATTCTCGTGTAAACGTTACACTTTCCATTGTCTTCAGTTGTTTTAAAATCTGGTATGAAATCTTTGAATTCACATAACATACCAAAATCGAATTCATTTCACGTCGTTTCCTTCACTAAATCAACGCATTACTCCCTTTAAATATAAACGTGTACACCATATCTCGCTGTAAATCATATTGGGGTTAATATTTCTTAACACTTCAACCTCCTTGATCTACGCAAGCTACCCTATGTATATATTCCAACACACACACTTATTCTCACTGCAAAAATAAATTTGGCCTTCATCTTCCTTCTTTTTGTGCGTGGGCTTCAGCAACAGCGGGTAATGGCCACACTTCCTTCGTTTTCTTTACTTTTCTTCTTCGTGTTTCTCCTTTGTCCAAAATGCTCGGCTACTCCAACCCCATCATGACCGCCTTCAGCCCCTTCTCCACCGCCTAGCACGGCCTCTTCCGCTGATGTGCAGTGCGCCATCATGGCCGAGCACGTTTGCACAGAACTCCACCCATGTGCAGTTCACCCATAACATTTCTTGTCGATCCAATACACCCCTCCACCTGTAGCTTGGTTGTCGATCCATTGTTGCCTAGAAATTTTGTCAAGTATTCCATGCCGTGACTCGCGTGCATGCATTCAGATTTTGAAATATAGGCAGGGCCGAGATGAGCTGGACCATGTGATGAAAAAAAGGAAAAAAAGGAGAAGAGAAAGTGAAGAAGACTCAGCCTATGAAAAATTACCCCCCTGATTTGAATACTTGCGTACGTGCATGCATTCATATATATAAAAATGGGCAGGCCGAGCTTTCGTTATAATTTGGTTGAGTCGTGTGGTTGAGTCGTCGAGAAAAATTGAGCCAATTATCCTTTTATTTTAAATCTCGTTCCAATTTTATTTTATTTAAAAATTTGCTTTGACCATAATTGAATGCGCGTACTTAGTTTTATTTATTTTTTTGGTTCAAGAATTGAATCGAGTCGTTGCCCGCTAAAAATTAATCGTGCCTTCGGTACGCTTTTTCCGATGTGGATATCGTTGTTTAAATAGAATCTGCAGCTTCGAAAAAGTGAGTATTCTCATCCAACAAACATTCTTATAGATCTGTAAATTAATAACAAGTGTAATTGTAGAATGGTTATATTTTATTTTACTTGCATGTGATATAAATTTATGATGTTAAAAACCCTGTTATTAAATTGACACATCATCAGTTATATTATATACTGTTATATTTATGCTGCTACACTATTTATTTATTTACTACTTATCACACTGTAAGTTCCCCGTAGAATAGAATCGTGATGGGTTGAAATGATAGGCCTGTACGATATTTATCCATTTATTTATTTATTTATTCATTTATTTATTATTTAACTTGGGATTGTGGGTTTGAAATGATAGAATCCGGGTTTTCTTTGTAAATTACAAGATTTAAATGATATATTATCCGTATCACTTGACCTAGGTTAGAAAATACTATACAGACCCGTGGTTATTATTATATATATATTTTCTGGAAATATTAAATATTTTTAAATTAGTATGATAATATTCTGTCAAAAATTTGATTAAATAGGATTTTGTATAAGCATAGTGATTTTGTACAAATTAAATATTTAAATAAATAAATGGCTAAGTTAGAATTTAAAGTATAAATTTATTTTGTAAATTTTGATTTGTAAAATAAAATGGAATTCAAGTTAAGTAATAAAATATGATATTTTGGTATAAATTTGAATATAAATTAAATAAACAAAGGGTTAAGTTGTCTATGAATTGAATAATTAAATAAAGTGAATACTTAAAAATGGAAGTTGAAATAATAACTAAATTTAGAAATGTGAAGTTAGTTTTAGAATAAAGGTAAGTTGGGAAATAAATGGGAAATTTAGTTATTTTAAGATGGTAATTAAACTTAACTATAAGTAAAATTTTATAGGAAATGGTGCACTTGATTTTAATAAGCAAAGCTTAGAGAATTTTGATTGCGAAAATCACTTTTTAAAAATCATTAATTATTGAGTAATTTAAATAACAATTTCAAAGTGGAAGATATGTTTTATAAGTTAAACTGGTTTAAATTAAGGTTTAATTATTGTTGAAATTATATTGAAGCCTGAAATTTAATTTACTTAAATCTGATGTAAGGAATATTACCGCACTTTGCAAGTGCTGTAGTGAATGCAAATGAATTAAGGCTAAACCTTTGGGATTTATATTGGATTTTGTAAGAATAATAACTTCACCTTTAAATAGTTTGAAATGAAGTATTTTGATTTAAATATAAAATATTTTGGTATTTATAATCATGGGTAATAATAACGATGGTTGTTAAAGAGACCGGGATCGGATATGGGCATACTCTCTGTTGATACCGAAAACCACTTTGACAACCGTGTACGTGGTGGAGATTCTAGAATGAAGTAGGATGGTGGTGACGTTCTATTGAGGTACGTACGTGGACCCGACTCCCGTGAGTTGGCATAAGGTGGCTAAAACAGGAGCGATCGACGGGCTAAGGAGGTAGCACCTCTTATCGGACGCACTTCTTTGTATGTCATTCTATTACTTTGTGATTGTTTGGTGCGCACCTTTGATTCGGGAGTGTTGTTCGAGGTGGGCGGTAGTAGCAGCTACGTGCTACCACCGGTCCGGAAGCATAATTGGTATATCTACCCTGGCATTGCCTAGTTGTGTCGTGCCACCTACCCTAGCGAGCCTTATACGAATTTGGTTTCGTACCATACCTATGGAGTGCCCTCTGACGACGCCGAGTATGGGGAAGATTATGATATTGTATAGACTATGGGAATATATTATGTGTTAAGGGCTATATAGGTAACCCCTTAACGCTATTTAAAAGTAAGTTTATTTTACTAATAGACACTATTAGAATAGCGAAGTATTACTACATAGTAAATAGTTTAACGGATCCTTAGAGGATGGGCGGTCCCAAGCATCCTTTAAGTTACTTGCTTTATATTTCAGTTCACTTGAATTAACTTACACTGTATAAGTATGTATGTCCTAACTCGAGTGTTTATGTTTTATTTTACGCTCGGGTCAGCCTGAGTATCAGTTCGGACATCTTTTCCGGAGCCAGGACTTCTGAAGATCACCTGTATCAAGCTGCCGTCTAGTTTCTGTTCAATTCTTATTTTTAGCTTTTGTGATCGAGATAATTGAATATTGAGATTTTCTATGTTGGTTTCAAACTATATTTGGTTTAAGACAATGTAATTTATACTTATTTTGAGACTATGTGATAGTAGCTTCATGAACCACTAAGTTATTTTATTCCGCTGCGAGTATTCTGATTTCTATGTCCGTGATTCTGTGATTTGATTTCATTTGCTCTAAAATTTATTTACAATCTATTGTTTTGAACTATTCAAGTTTTACATGGGTTAATTTATTGTCGAATTTGAATGGTGCAAAATAGTGGGTCGTTACAGTTGGTATCAGAGCTTTGGTTTTTAGGCAAACCATAACCTGAAGAGCAAAGAAAGAAAACTCGTTAGAGATAGGGTAGAAATACCCTAGAATGAGTGAAGTCAAATCTTAAAAGCCTTTCCTTGTGAGAGAACGTATTTTAAAGATATAAAATGGTTTTTAAAAGGTTTTTCAATGAAGCATTTTGATATAAAAACTTTCTTGTTTTGAAGTCAATTTTTCCAACTACTTCTTTCCTTTCTCCACCTTATGAAATTAGGTCCTTTGTTAAATGACTGTTCTAGTAAACTTCAACTTAACTAATCTATCTTGACCTCTATATTTTCCTCTATCCTTGAATTCATTCTTGATTTCTCAGGATGAATGGAGGAAATGCCAGAGGTAGGGGACGAGGTGCTGACCCAGCTCCTGCAATCGCTGCCCCAGTTAGGTTCTCTAAGCTTTGTAAGGAATATACCGAGCTTGGTGGCACCAAGTTCACAGGTTCTGAGAGCATAATTGAAACTCAACAGTGGTTGAGAGATTTGGAGAGAAACTTCTTCGGTCTCGAGATCACTAATGCCCAGCAGCGTCAACTGGCAACTTGGCAATTAAAGGGAGCATCTTTGAATTGGTGGCTGTCCATTACAGCTCACACCGCTGAGGCTGACATCACTTGTGAACAATTTAGGTATCTACTTCGGTTGACCAAGTATGGTTCAGTTTCCTCCCTTTTGAAATCTATCTTATATCTCTTATCGTTCTTTAGGGATGCTTTCCTCGCGAAATGGATGCCCGAAGCTGGGAAGTCTCAGCTGTATCGGGATTTCATGGATTTAAAGCAGGGAGATGTGTCCTTACCGAATATGAGAGAAAATTTAATGAGCTTTTGCAATATGGCCTAAATCTGATAGACACCCTGTTGAAGAAAAACTAGAAATTTATTGCTGGCGCACGGCCCGAGTACTATGATCACCTTATTACCCACGTGCATGGGGCGTTCACCGCTCTGATGGACATGGCTATCAGGTATGGGAATCCTACCTCCAGGGCTCCTCCAGCTGCCCAGTCTGCCCCATCTCAGTATTTCTGAAATTCCAAGAAGAGGAAACCCCATTTTTAGCATCGACAGAAAAATAAGAATAGGACTCCAGGTTTACGATCGTCTTCGTCATCCCAAAGGCAGCCTATGGATCTATCTGCCATTACTTGTTACCGATGCGACCAGAAAGGACACTACGTTAATAGTTGTCCTACCTTGTGTGCTACGATTCCACCTCCCGCTCAGTTGGCTAGGCGAGACCTTTGCCACATTTTCCTTCAGCCGGGACATTTAAAGAGAGACTGCCCTACTCAGAAGAAGGGCAAGGCATCAGGGATTTTTGTGGTGACTTCGGCATCTTCTCCATCTCCTCCGACGGCCCCTGCACCAGCACCTGCTCCCGCTCCTAGCGATTCTCAAGGTATACTTCAGAATTCTTTTACTTTGTTTAAAACTCCCGTTCGTGTTTTATTCAATACCGAAGCTTCCCATAGCTTCATCTCGTCGGATCTCTGTAATAAATTTGAGCATCTCCTTTCTCCCGAGTTTTCTTCTGTGCCTTTATGTGTTTCAAACCCCATCGGTGGCCCTGCGAACCTTAGTAAGGTTTGTAGGAATGTGAAACTCTTCCTTGATAATTATCGATTCACTGGTGACTTCTATGTTCTGGGTTTTGACGCTTTCGATCTACTGCTTGGAGGTGATTGGTTGGATAGGCATGATGCCCATATCTCTTGTAGCTCCCGAACTGTCTCACTTGTTGGTGATAAGGGTGATTCTTTAGTGATTCAGTGTAGTTTGCCTCAGGAGTTCGCTGGTAGCTTCATTTATTCTCTCGACACTTTCCCTGGTGATATGAGTCCACTCCTGTGGTTGGACTATTTCTCGACGTATTTGGTGAAGTCATTTCCCTACCTCCGAAGCGAGAAATTGATTTCCGCATCGACCTTATTCCTGGAGCATGACCTGTAGTTTTTCCACCTAGAAGAATGGCGCCCGGAGAGAGGATCGAATTAAGGAAACAAATTGAAGACTTTTCCTTAAAAGGTCTGATCAGACCTAGCTTTTCAGAATGGGGAGCAGCCGTAGTTTTCATCACCAAGTCTGATGGTTCTCTCCGGATGTGTGTTGATTACAAGGAGCTGAACAAGCTCACTATGAAAAACAGATATCCTATGCCCCGCATAAATGATATGTTTGATCAACTCTATGGGGCTACTGTTTTCTCCCAGCTCGATTTAGCCATAGGGTTTCACCAACTCAGAGTTGCTGAGGAGAGCATTCCCAAAACTTCTCTCCGTACTGGCAATGGTTTCTTTGAATGGCTAGTTATGCCTTTTGGTCTGACCAACGCTCTCGCCTTCTTTATCGACTTGATGAATCATGTCTTTCGCGATGTGCTCAATAATTTGTTCTAGTCTTTATTGATGATATTCTTGTGTTCTCTAAGACTGAGGAAGATCATAAATCACACTTGAGCTTTGTGTTGGAGACCCTTAGGAGCCACCAATTAAAAGCTAAATTCTCTAAATGTCATATCTGGGAAGAGGAAGTTCGATTCCTCGGACATATTGTCTCTAGGGAAGGTGTTTCTGTTGATCCAGTCAAGATCGTTGCGATCAAATTAAGTCTTTTCCTCCTTTCTCTTTCCAAATTTATCACTCTATCTTTTCTGGGGTGCTTATTTCTCCTTATTCTGTTACAGGAATGGGAAGAACCTAAGACTCCAACTGATATTCGTAGTTTTCTAGGCCTTGTCAGTTATTATTAGAGGTTCATTGAGAACTTTGCTCGAATTTCTGCACCGCTCACTGCTCTAACTCGGAAGAATGCTAAGTTTATTTAGAGCGATAAGTGTAAAGCTGCATTCCAAGAGTTAAAGAATAAAATTACTGCCGCACCAGTGCTCACCGTTCTGAATGGAAATGAGAGATTAACGGTATTCACCGATGCTTGTCGCGAAGGTTTGGGAGCAGTATTGATGAAGACGGGAAGGTGATTGCGTATGTTAGTCAGCAGTTGAAGAACCATGAGGCTAATTATGTTGTCTATGATTTAGAATTGCTGGCCGTTGTCTTTGCATTGAAGCTTTGGAGACATCATCTCTTGGGGGGCTAAGTTTGACCTCTTTACCGATTAACAGTCTTTGAAATATATCTTCACCCAGAAGGATTTGAATCAGAGACAAGTTCAGTGGCTTTAGTTTCTTGCTTCTTACAATTTTGACATAAACTATACCCTTGGGAAAGCTAATGTTGTGGCGGATGCTTTGAGTAGGAAGAAGTCCTTGTTGTGCTAGCTTGTTGTTTCTTCTCCTTTTGTGGATCGTATCAAGGCTAAGCAGGATGAAGATGAGATGCTTAGGCGTATGAAGGAAAGTGTCCGTAGCAGAGTTGGTGGTAATAGTTTTATTGGTAGTGGAGCTCAGTTTCATGAAGAAAGGATCTTGAGGATTAATAATCCGATTTGTTTCCCGAACATTGATGGTTTGAGGAAGGAGTTACTTCGGGAACATCATCAATCCAGACTTTCCATTCATCTGGGTGTAGCGAAGATGTATCAGGATTTAAAGAAGCTTTATTGGTGGAAGGGTATGAAGCAGGATGTCTCTATCTTTGTTAGTAGGTGTGCGACTTGTCAGCAAGTCAAGGCGGATCATCAAAAGACCCCGGGTTTGTTACAACCCCTGGAGATTCCCAATTGGAAGTGGGAGCAAGTTTCTATGGATTCCATCAATGGTTTACCAAGATCTAGGAAGGAAAATGAGAGCATCTGGGTTATCGTGGATAGACTGACCAAGTCCGCTCATTTTATTTCGGTCAAGTCTATCCGAACGGCTTCGAGCTTGGCTGAGATTTATATGAGGGAGATTGTTCGACTCCGTGGCATTCCCCTTAGCATTGTTTGTAATCGAGACCCTATCTTTACCAGTCAAATTTGGAAAGCTTTCCAAGAATCCTTGGGTACCCGTCTAAATCTGAGCACTGCTTACCACCCATAGACTGACAATCAAAACCGAAAGGGTGAATCAGATTCTAGAGGATCTTCTTCGTGCTTGTATTTTGGATTATGGAGGATCTTGGGAAGATCATCTCCATCTTGTGGAATTCACCTATAACAATAGTTATCAGGTATAATTCCAATCCTCTGTTCTTATCTTAATTCCCTATCTGTCTCATTCTATCTTTTTCAGGCTAGTCTTAAGATGTCTCCTTTTGCTGCTCTTTACGGTTGACCTTGTAGATCTCCTTCTTGCTGGATTGAGTCTGGAAATCTTTTAGTTCTTGGTCCCGATATGATTTTGGAAGCTTCGGAGAAAGTCGAGGAGATTAAGAGGAGGTTAAGGATTGCTCAGGATAGACAGAAGAAGTACGCTGATCGTCGTAGAAGGAGCTTTTAATTTGCTGTCGAAGATCTGGTTTTTCTTAAGGTTTCTCCTTTAAGAAATGTGGTTCGGTTTGGGCGTAGAGGGAAGCTTGCTTATAGGTTCATCTGTCCATTCCGCATCTTGGAAAGGATCGGGTCTCTTGCTTATCGACTGGATTTGCTTGAGAAATTCGCTGGAATACACAATGCATTCCATGTATCCCACCTTCGTCGCTGTCTTCATGATCCATCTCTTATTATCCAGCCTTCTACTCTTGATAGTTTGAACATCGAGCCTAATCTAACTATTGAAAGGAAGCTGCTTCGTATCGTTATCGAGGTACGAAACAGCTAAGAAGAAAATCTGTCCGCTTGGTCAAAGTGCAGTGGAGCACTGATGAACGGGATTACACCTGGGAGACGGAGGAGAGCATTCGTGCTTCGAATCCGGAATTATTTATTTCAGGTACTTTGCTCTATTATCTTATCTTCCTTTGTTTCCTTCTTCCGTTCCTTTTCGAGGACGAAAAGTTCTGAGTGGGGGAGAGTGTAACAGCCCCAAATTTTTAACAAATATTTCATTCATTTATTTATAAACTCTGGGGTTTTATTTTACGAAAAGTTGAATTTTGAATTTAACTATAAATAATCACCCAAATTTTTTAAAATATAAGCAAAATTCAATAATTCCAATTTTGGTTAAAGTTTAACATTAATTTAAGTTTTAAATCTTTAATTTTAACTTCCAAATATTTTAATTTAACTGGATATATTGGTAACAACATTTTATTCCACTTTTGTTTTTTAAAATTGGTTATACACCTTTAAATCAAGTAATTAATATTCGGTAAAAGAAATAAACTTTATACGTATACACATTTGTTTCTTTGGTAAATGATTAATAAATAAAATATTAAATTGAATAATATATAGGAAATAAATTTTGCGATTTCTTTTATTCGTGTATGCATCGGTTTATTTGTTAAATGTTAAGTAAAGAAAACCAATGTAAACAAATCAAAAGTTAATTAAGTATTAAGTTTTAAAATTAATAGAGTATAAATAGGCTATTTAATTTCACGTTTAAAATGGTGCGTTATTGGATAAAATATTTTAACGTACATTCTACTAAATATAAGTAGCAAATAAATAGGAAAACATATAAATTTAAATATGTTATTTTCGTTATATTTTGGGCGTAAATTTTCTATAGTACGCATTTTTAAAATTCATACCACAGGTACAAATAAATAAATCATTCAGTTAACAACCAAGCACTTCGAAGGAGGGAAGAAATTGACTATAACCGTTCAAATTTATAGCTTTCCCTGATTCTTGTGTAAACGTTACACTTTCCATTGTCTTCAATTGTCTTAAAATCTGGTATGAAATCTTTGACTTCACATAACATACCAAAATCGAATTCACTTCACGCCGTTTCCTCCACTAAATCAACGAATTACTCCCTTTAAATATAAACGTGTACACATATCTCATTGTAAATCATATTTGGGTTAATATTTCTTAACACTTCAACCTCCTTGATCTACGCGAGCTACCCTATGTATATATTCCAACACACGCACTTATTCTCACTGCAAAAAAACAATTTGGCCTTCATCGTCCTCCTTTTCGTGCGTGGGCTTCAGCAACAACGGGTAATGGCCACACTTTGTTTTATTTTCTTTTCTTCTTCGTGTTTCTCCTTTGTCCAAAATGCATGGCTACTCCAACCCCATCACGACCACCTATAGCCCCTTCTCCACCACCTAGCACTGCCTCTTCCGATGGTGTGCAGTGCGCCATCATGGCCGAGCACGTTTGCACAGAACTCCACCCATGTGCAGTTCACCCATAACATTTATTGCCGATCCAATACACCCCTCCATCTATAGGTTGGTTGTCGATCCATTGTTGCCTAGAAATTTTGTCAAGTATTCCATGTCGTGACTCGCGTGCATGAATTTAGATTTTTAAATATAGGCAGGGCCGAGATGAGCTGGGCCATGTGATAAAAAAAGGACAAAAAAGGAGAAGAGAAAGTAAAGAAGACTCAGCCTATGACAAATTACTCCCCTGATTTGAATACTTACGTACGAGCATGCATTCATATATATAAAAATAGGCATGCCGAGCTTTCGTTATAATTTGGTCGAGTCATGTGGTGGAGTGGTCGACAAAAATGAGCCAATTATCCTTTTATTTTAAATCTCGATCCAATTTTGTTTTATTTAAAAATTTTCTTTGACCGTGATTGAATGCGTGTACTTAGTTTTATTTATTATTTTTATTCAAGATTTGAATCGAGTCGTTGCTTCCGCTAAAAATTAATCGTGCCTTCGGTACACTTTTTCCGGTGTGGATATAGTTGTTTGAATAGAATCTGCAGCTTCGAAAATGTGAGTATTCTCATCCGACAGACATACTTATATATCTATGAATTAATAACAAGTGTAATTGTAAAATGGTTATATTTTATTTTACTTGCCTGTGATATAAATTTATGATGTTAAAAACCCTGTTATTAAATTGACACATCATCAGTGTTACACTATTTATTGATTTACTGTTTATCACACTGTAAGTTCCCTGTAGAATAGAATCGTTACGGGCTGAAATGATAGGCCTGAACGATATTTATCTATTTGTTTATTTATTATTTAACTTGGGATTGCGGGTTTGAAATGATAGAACCCGGGTTTTCTTTGTAAATTACGGATTGAAATGATATATTATCCGTATCACTTGACCTAGGTTAGAAAATACTATACAGAACCGTGGTTATTATATATATATATATATATATATTTTCTGAAAATATTAAATATTTTTAAATTAGTATGATAATATTCTGTCTAAAATTTGATTAAAAGGGATTTCGTATAAGCATAGTGATTTTTGTGTAAGTTAAATATGTAAATGAATAAATGGTTAAGTTAGAATTTAAAGTATAAATTTATTTTGTAAATTTTGATTTGTAAAATAAAATGGAATTCAAGTTAAGTAATAAAATATGATATTTTGGTATAAATTTGAATATAAAGTGAATAAACAAAGGGTTAAGTTGTCTATGAATTAAATAATTAAATAAAGTGAATACTTAAAAATGGAAGTTGAAATAATAACTAAATTTAGAAATGTGAAGTTGGTTTTAGAATAAAGGTAAGTTAGGAAATAAATGGGAAATTTAGTTATTTTGAGATGGTAATTAACTTAACTATAAGTAAAATTTTATAGGAAATGATGCACTTGATTTTAATAAGCAAAGCTTAGAGAAGTTTGATTGCAAAATTTACTTTTTAAAAATCATTAATTATTGAGTAATTTAAATAACTATTTCAAAGTGGAAGATATGTTTTATAAGTTAAACTGGTTTAAATTAAGGTTCAATTATTTTTGAAATTATATTGAATCCTGAAATTTAATTTACTTAAATCTGATGTAAAGAATATTACCGCACTTTGCAAGTGCTGTAGTGAATGCAAATGAATTAAGGCTAAACCTTTGGGTTATTTTGGATTTTGTAAGAATAATAACTTCACCTTTAAATAGTTTAAAATGAAGTATTTTGATTTAAATATAAACTATTTTGGAATTTATAACCACGGGTAATAATAACGATGGTTGTTAAAGAGACCGGGATCGGATATGGGCATACTCTCTGTCGATACCGAAAACCACTTTGACAACCGTGTACGCGGTGGAGATTCCAGAATGAAGTAGGATGGTGGTGACGTTCTATTGAGGTACGTGCGTGGACCCGACTCCCGTGAGTTGGCATAAGGTGGCTAAAACAGGAGTGATCGATGGGCTAAGGAGGTAGCACCTCTTATCGGACGCACTTCTTCGTATGTCATTCTATGACTTTGTGATTGTTTGGTGTGAACCTTTGATTCGGGAGTGTTGTTCGAGGTGGGCGGTAGTAGCAGCTACGCGGTACCACCTGTCCGGAAGCGTAATTGGTATATCTACCCTGGCGTTGCCTGGTTGTGCCGTGTCACCTATCCTAGCGAGCCTTATAAGAATTTGGTTTCGTGCCATACCTATGGAGTGCCCTCTGACGACGCCCAGTACGGGGGAGATTACGGTACTGTATAGACTATGGGACTATTATGTGTTAAGGGCTATATGGGTAACCCCTTAACACTATTTAAAAGTAAGTTTATTTTACTAATAAACACTATTAGAATTGCGAAGTATTACTACATAGTAAATAGTTTAACGGATCCTTAGAGGATGGGCGGTCCCAAGCATCCTTTAAGTTACTTGCTTTATATTTCAGTTCACTTGAATTAACTTACACTGTATAAGTATGTATGTCCCGACTCGAGTGTTTATGTTTTATTTTATGCTCGGGTCAGCCTGAGTATCAGTTCCGACCTCTTTCCGGAGCTAGGACTTTTGAAGATCACCTGTATCAAGCTGCCGTCTAGTTTCCGTTCACTTATTATTTTTAGCTTTTGTAATTGAGACAACTGAATATTGAGATTTTCTATGTTGATTTCAAACTATATTTGGTTTAAGCCAATGTAATTTATACTTATTTTGAGACTATGTGATAGTGGCTTCATAAACCACTAAGTCATTTTATTCCACTGTGAGTATTCTGATTTCTGCGTCTGTGATTCTATGATTTGATTTCATTTGCTCCAAAATTTATTTACAATCTATTATTTTGAACTATTCAAGTTTGACATGGGTTAATTTATTGTCGAATTTGAATGTGCAAAATAGTGGGTCGTTACACAATGGTTACGCCTGGATCCCCCGGGAAACATCTATACCTTTTAGCAATCACTGCCTTGCGAATTACGCCATGGTAACCAAAACTGTGGACTGCAGGATACACAGTGGTTACGCCTGGATCCCATAGAAAACATCCATACCCTTCAAGCAACCTCTGCCTTGCGGATTACGCCACGACAACAATACTATAGACCGCAGGATACACAATAATGGTTACGTCTGGATCCCCTAGGAAACATCCGTACCCTTTAAGCAATCTCTGCCTTGCGGATTACGCTGCCCAAAAAAACGACCATGGGTTACGCCATGGTAGGACACTCGAGTATCACATCCGGAAAACCAAAATCAGAGAGAATAATATCGATAGAATGAATACACAGTGTGGCCACAAAGCGGATGTCAAGCGGAAGGCGCTTTCCGTATCTTTTCTTTGAAAATATGTATCATATAGTACCTTTTTAAATCACTTTCAAATATCATACTTATATAGACTTCGATTATATAAGATTTCGCTTTTCAAATTGAGTACCTTTCCAAATCAACAGTTTTCGAATCAACTTCATACTTATACAAATCGATTTTATATAAGTTCGATAACTCCCAAATCAAGTATTTAGTAAAATAAGGTTCTCAATTTAATTCCTTTCGATATCAGTTCAGTTTCAAAATCATGTGCAATTTCACCAAATTATTAAATTAAATATCTTCAGTTTTAAAGTTTCCAAAATAAGGTTTAGAAAATAATCCTAGTTTCCAAATCAACATAATCTAGGTCAAAAAAATTCAATTCCAAAATCATCATATAATACTGAGTTTTAAATTCCAATCTATTTTCGAAACCAAATATTTTTATCAAAATCAGTTATACCCAAAAATGATTACCAAGTTTAAAACCATCCCTTTAAAACCTTTAAACTATTTATTTCTATTCGAAAGATCCAATTTACCCTTTTAAAATCATTATTCAATATATATATATATATATATATATATATAGTTTATAAAAGATGTTCCAAAGTCAAAAAATTTAGAACTAAATTTTATTCAAAACATTTCAAAATAAAATTTCAAATTAGTATAATTTCGAAATAGTCTTATTCATTTACTTAACAAAACAATTTCAAACTCATTTACTTAATCGAATGATTTATACTTTTCGAACTTACTTAGCTTTTAAAATTTAAACCTCGATTTGGAAGTGCTCGAACATTCAAAATAGTCGAAGAAATAAAATTTTAAATTCAAGAGTTGGAAATCAATAGCAAATTAGTAAATCAATTTCAATGAATAGGGTTGAATCCGAAACTCGAGGACTAACCACCGGGCTCACTTCAAATCATTTCAAATACCTATACATATATCCTTTGACTATCAAATCATACTTCGGAATTTGAAATCAAAATTGGTGCCACAAAATCACTCGCATAGCAAAGCTACTAAAGTGGCCTCTCCCTCACTTTGAAACTCGAAAATCAATGTCGACGATGCATGCACTCATCACCGAAATTATTTTCCAGCGACATAAGTGAGTTCTGGCCTTCTATTTTGTTAAAACTTCTTTAAAATTTATTCAAAATCATTGAAACTCATTTGAAGTCATTTGAAATATTTCTTATTTGAAATATTTCTTATTTGGAATTTCCAATTTAAAATCCTTCAGTTATAAATCAAATTTCTTATGTAATTTTCTAAATTTCAAATCCTTTCAAATTTCAAAAACATTTTCACTTTTATATAAATAGAATATAATCATACTTATCAAAATAATAATTTCGATATATAAAACAATTTCTAAAATACAAACAAACCCGATTTTTCAAAGGATGATTCAAGCATGGATTCCAAAGCAAAGATTGAGGTTCAAATTAGAGGAACTCTAATCAAATAGGATTCTGATTCGAAGATAGGTTCGAACGACGATGCGATAATTAAATTGCAAAAATATGGGAGATGGATTTACTTATATAAATCACGAGCGACCTTAACCGGGTCAACAGTGCCTTCGGGAATATGATAGATGAAGAATTCAAAGGCAAATTGACATTCGCTCGCCATAGGTAGAATTCGGCATAGAAAGAGATAGCAGCATCTAAATCGAGGGATACATAAATCTCCGATGAATCAATGCCAATTGCAAAGGATTTTCGCCTCTTTACAAATCATTCAAAGATTGGCAGGATCGCCTATTCTTATAGAAATCATTCGAAGTGGAGTTATGGGACACACTAGAATCAAGAAATACGAATAGGGAGAGAAGATAATGGATTTTTGGAACCGCAATGAACGTTCCAAAATCCAAAGGAAAACCAAATCAAAGAGGAAGAAATTCAAGCTCGAACGAAGGTGATTCTGCAAATAAACTTACTACATAGGCTAAGTTTTCCTAGAGCTAAAGCTCTGATACCAACTGTAACGACCTGCTATTTTCAACCATTCGCATCCACACATGTCGGACTTGAATAGCTCAAAATATCATATTGTAAATTTATACTTGGAAAAACTCAGCATATACAGTAAATAAATAAATCACTGAATCACAGACACGGAGTAATATAACAATAATGCAGCGGAATAGATAAATAGTAGTTCATGAAGCTACTATATAAACATCAGAGCTAGAAATAAAATATAGCAGAATATCTCAATTACAGCAAAGTCTTCGATACAAACTGATGACCTCTTTGAACAAATTAACTGGAAAGCTGAAAAGCTGAATCTACAGTTGGATCCCCAAACGACGCTCTAAACTCCAAAGGTGAGTCTCAAATGCTGAATTTCTCAGTCTGACCCCAGCATAAAGCAAAACAAAAAACATTCGAGTCAGGATTAACATTCTTACATCAATAAATCCAACTTAAGTGAAATATCAACTGAAAATACAAATAACTTAAAGGATGTTTGGGATAGCCATCCTCTAAGGATCCATGGAACTATCTACAATGTAGAAATATACACTATAACACCATGGTCATTTCAAAATAATTCATACTTCAAAACCAAAATATCATTTCATTTCAAATATATCTATTTCCCAAAATAGTGTATGTATATATATATATATATATATATATATATATATATATATATTAAATAATTTATAAAGTAAAATAATTATAATTTCCTCAAATTTCATAATTTTTGATTCAAATCAACTCAAATTCCACATTCAAATTTAATTCTATTTCAATTTATCAAATTTCAATTCAATTCAGTTTCTAAATAAACAATTTCACATTATATCGGTTTCAAATCCGGATTTGAATCACAAAATAAACCATTACATTTCAGTATATTTCAAAACATTAAATATTCAACATTTTCAAAACTAAATTTAACAATTTCATATAGAATTGGTTTACCTTCATTTTTATTTAGTCTTGGAATATTCACTTAATAAATTCAATATCATTTAAATAACCTTGAATTATAGTTTATTATGTATTTGCTTCAATTTCTTTAAACGTGAAATATTCATTAAATTACTTAAATCAAATCAAGTTATAGGATTATATCTTAAAATTTCAAATTCAATAGTTTTAAAACGATTTAATTACATAAAATTCTCAATTAAATACAATCTCAATCAATTCCACCCATCTTCCTTAATTTATACAAATCATTGAAAATCTATTTAAATATAATACTTAACATATTATATTTGTCAAGTCGAACTAAATTTAAGTTTATTATTGAGTCTACTTTATTTTTAAATATATTTATATAAAATATTTTAATAAACCATATATATTCCCTTTCAAAACCATAGTAATCATTTTCAAAATATTTATTAGACCAACGGTGCCTGTATAATTCTCTATCCTATGGTCAAATAATACGGTTATTAATCATTTCAATCCGCAAGTTAATATATACGGGTATATATCATTTCAACTCGCAATCCCAAATTAATTCAATGAAAATCGCTTGGGTCTATCATTTCAACCCATAAAGATTTTCTCCTATTCTAAAGACCGTTCGGGTATGTATCATTTCAACCATAGCGAATTCTATACTAATAGAAAACTTGCAGAGTGATAACATATATGATAATAATAATAACAGGCATATATCATCAATAACAAAATAATATAAACAACAGGATATGGTGTCATATCCCACAGGTGAATAGTTATAGATAATAGCATATATAACAAATTAAATTACTACAGTAGCATGTTTCAATTGAAATCAAATTTAATAAACACAAGAACGTTAATCGTGAGTGATTGCTCACCTTTCGAGGCTAGAAAGGATAGACAATGGAATTGTGCCATGAATTGCAGGCACGACTTCTAAAGCAAAGCTAGATTAGCATGAATCGACGAACAAGGCTGATAAATTGGAAATCGAGAACTACAATCAGCTTAGTATAGACAGAAACATGGTATATATATTTTATTATTATTTCCTTCAAATCGATATTTTAAATTAAGATAAATATTAAAATAAAGTAAATATATATGTAAATAAAAATAATTGGTTTAAATTAAAACAAATAAAATCAACATATATACATTATATCTCTTGAAATGATCACTTATATATATATATAAACAAACTTTGAAATCAACAATATTTGTGCCACAAATAGATAAGCTAATGTGCATGAATATATCTATAGCTGTGAAACACATAAACTAACGGATATATTCTTAAAAATCAAAATATATTATATATATAACATTGTGTAAAATACAGGCTGTCAACAATATAACTAATACATATAAGACTTTCCTGACATAATATGTAACTTCTTTTTATAGTAAAATATATAGTAAACATTTGCACAGCAACTAAAACAATATATATACCTTAGAATCAAATTACAATATAACAACCTTTATACAAAACATATATACAACTCATTATTTTTCTTTATAAACTGGAAAACATATTTGAATATAATTACAGGTACTCTACAGCATGTATATACACTCACGCATGCCCATGTACAGAAAAAAAACCTTTAACGAAACCAGTATGTAAATAGCAGGACATATTTTATATGTTATATATATACTTTATATCATATTATAATATATCACCCTTGTACAAAACATACATCTGAAACTTTACTTTATAAAACAAACATTATTAACATGCTTTATATAATATATACAACTGACTTATATTACTAGTAGAAAATTTTGCATAAGCTTCCATATGCATACAGGTAGTATTATGGATACCCCACTGAAATCAACATGCGACACTATCTCTCTCTATATATATAAAATATAAATAATCACTTATATAAACTAATATATATATATATATATATATATATATATATATATAATTAAAACTCAACTCATCATATTACTGTAACACATACTTTATAAAATATACAATATTTATAAAACTAACAAGTATAAATATATATATGAATAAACAACAGGCCAACTTCAATATATATAAAATACTTCAATAAAAAATACTTAAAATCAAAATGGATGTACTTCTTTATAAACTTGCACTTATGTAAACATAAACAACGCAAACTAATATATATCAACAGAGCATGCGGATACACATATATATATATATATATATATATATATATATATATATATATATCATACTGAAAAAGTAATCACAGATAATACTAAACAAATATGTACCAATATTCTTGCCAGTAACCATATATTACTAACTATATACATCCTATATAATATAATATGTATAAACAAACCCTTAGAAACGAAAAAGGTTAGATGGATGGCTCGGTTGCGGCTGGAGATTGGTTTGGGAGGAAGCTTGCACGCGTATTAGCAGGCGGTGATTGGAGAGAGGGAAACACATGGAAACAAGGTGCGCGACGGTAAGGAGAGAGGCTTACCCGCGTGCTAGGAGCTGGAGGTGTTGCGCTGAGAGGAGGGGAGGGCAGCTTTGTCGATGGCTGTTGGATGTGTGGAGGAGAAGATCGCATGCTGATTGGTTGCTTCGGTCGGGTCGTGGCTTGAGGGGTGGATCACGGCAAAGCTGATGGTGAGAGTTCAGCCTTGCCTTGATTTGGTGATGAGGAGGTTCGGGTTGGCAACCTTTTTTGGGAAGAAATGGTGGTGAGGATATTGTAAATGTGGATTTGGGAATAGAGGGGAAGATGGTGAGAGGAAGCAGTCGAACTCAAGGAAGAAAGTAGGGAAGAAAAAGAAAAACAAAAGAAAAAGGGGGGAGAAGATAGAGAGCATGATTTGGGCAGGTGATATGGAGGAATAGTGTAGTGGAACAGGCTACTATATTATATTTTTATAATAAATTTTGAAAAGCAAACGTCAGATAAGAACTGAAAAGGCGATGTACTCACACGAACATAAATACAAATATTTGCAATGTGAAGGATCAAAAGCAGTTTCAGAATTAAATAAAGCAATATATTTTTTTAGACGGCTGAAGATTTGAAAAGGCACAAGGATGGTGATGACACAAATGCGGTACCGATACGCTTACCGTTGCATAGGTCCCACTGCGTATCGGACTTCAAAACACAAAATTGAATATACCGCAGAGATCAGCATGACGAGACGACCAAAATGGTATACCGATATCAATAGTATGATTGAATTATAAAAATACGAATTTCCGCTAGCGGAAAAATGCAGCAAAAACGTAGAAAATAAGACCGACGGAGCTACAGAAGTCCGAATTTTATGAAACGAAATATGATGTCTCACTCAGAAGAGGATTTAGAATTTTTCTATAGAAAAATATTCAAGTTTGAAAATTAATTTATTATCATCAATTATTAACTGATTTAAATTGAAATAGAATTATACAATAAAATAAACTTCCATAAAATCAAATGAAAATTTACCAGTTGCTATGATTAAATAGGCGTATTGCAAATAATAAATTTTTATTTTTAAATTTTATTGTTTAAAATTTCACAAAATTCAAGTAATTTAATAGATAAAATCACTAAAATTTTACGTGTTGTTACACTCTTTCTTCTGATCCTTATTATATAAAAATTTATATCTAAAAAAAGGAACAAGACAAAAGAGAGAAACGTCCTTGGCTGCTTGCAATCTTCACCAAATTCATCTCGACTTTATCAACATGGAAGCATCACATTGTTGTTGCTACTTCGCGTTGGACTTGTTGAACTAACCACAAGAGGCGGAGGAGGTCAACATTTCACAATCCAGCAATGCGAATCTCCTACAGCCTAATTTCCTTAATCCACGCATAAAAGCAACATACTCTTTGGTTTTTGATCCGACTGCAAGCACATTCTGGATGGATTTGGCCATCTGGGATGCTTTTAGAGAAAACCCTGCGCTGATAACCTACCCGCCCTGTCAACCAATTTGGGTTGAATCCATGGTCATCGACCCCATCAATTTGGTTCTAGACCTTCTGCCTTTTCCAAATGAGCTGTAGGAAAAGAGGGAAGAAACCATCTTGCTGTTTTTGATCGCCTTCGATGTTTAATTTTAGGATGTTAATGTCATTTTAAATGTGCACATATTGACAAATCATTTTGGAAAGTGTAATATGGAGCAATATATATATATATATATATATATATATATATATATATATATATATATATATGAATATTTAAATATTTTAGTTGAATTTCTGAAGTTATGTTGTGCAGCTAAAAATATGTTTATGTGTTCGTTACCTTGTTATACGATGTTATGCTATATAGAGAAAAATCGAAAGGTCTAAGGCTTTTGGACCTCAACGAAGGCTTGTTGTTGGAAGTTTAGCCATTAAGTTATCTATATCTTTAGGCAATGAAAGAACGTGGGGGTAAGAGTTCCTCCCGATCTTTTCGAAAGGTTCAAGAAAAGCATATTCAATACTACAGCCATGATTCCCTTCAAAGGGACGAAAAAGGATATTCAAGTTTACCAGTATAATACTTAATTGGATCCTAGGATAACTTATTAATTTAATATTAAGTGTAGTTTTAAATCATGCCTGAAAAATGAGTATATGGGAAGGATAGTCTAAAAGATTTTAAATCAAGTTTAGAAATTAACCTCTTTAATTGAAAAAGGCTAAGTTGTTTAAAGAAATCTTTTACTTGTACTGGGTTATTATATTTGTAGGAAAATGAAGCCAGAGACTTTATAACTTTTAAAGGTCAAGACTTGGAAAGTCAAGAGCATCCTTTTGTATGGCGGGGGAGAATGCTACTCGAAAAATTCACCTTCTGCTTAGGTCAGAAAATCTCAAACAAAGGACAGAAGGAAAAGAATACATATCAGACCTTCCGAAGAGGTCGAAGGGATGCAGCTCCGTACCTTTCGCGAGAGATGGAGGGTATTATTCCACAGAGCTTAAGAAATTCCGACCCTCTATGGGAGGCAAAGGAGTCAAGACAAGGACATGCCATCCAGAACAACCCTTCTGAAAGCATGATAGGTTTTTAGGTCAGTCGGGACACTTGTTGAACACCTTTCGGCTGTGCCGAAGGGTAAGAGATGAAGGCGGAAATAATAAGTCAGCAAAGAGCATGAGACAACCTTCAGACAATGTTCGAAGAAAGTTTGGCCCTTGGCAACATCCGGGTGAAAAACAACCTTCCAACAAAGTCGAAGTGCTCACAATAGCCAAGAACCCATCGACACCACCGAAGGGTTCACAAGCAGGACTGATGACAAACCTTCCGGCAAGGACAAAAGGTTCCTAACAACAAATAGAAGAAAAGACCTTTCGGCAGCGCTCAAGGATCCAAGATGACATGTAAAAGGAAAACCTTTCGATGAAGTCGAAAGTTTAGCAACTATATACGAGAAGGGAACCCTTCGACCCAACCGAAGTCATAAGGACGAAAGCATGGCCGCTCGCATCTATAAATAAGACCCAAGAGGTCCTGTTTGAGGGGTGGACTTTTCCTCATTCCATTCTTGTATTTCTAAAATCATAGTTCTGTAACCCTAATTGGATATTGATTATGGAAAATTTATTAAAAAGAAAAGTCCATTCAAGGATCAAAGGGAAGTCTTAAAATTTGTCCATTCTCTTTACAGTTTACACTAATCTTTGCTAGTTTAATAACAACTTTCAAGTGCAGTTCCTCCAAAAGGTCCGAACCAACAGAAATAATGATATTCTTTCTTGGGCGGTCTTCATAACCCTTCGGTAACCTCTGGATTGTAGCCTAAACCCTTTGGATCTAAAGGGGGCTTATCAGAATTGGTATACATAAAACCTTCCGGAGTCATAAATCCGAAGGGTTAAACCTTTCACCAAGTATCGTAATCTATCGTATTCCATCAACCTTAGCATCACTTCAAATCCCGAACATCTGCTTGCCCAACCTTTCGGTAAAGAATGAAGTTAACTCTCTATATAACATAAACCTAGGAAATCTAATCCTGGTTAAGAAAAAAGCTTTCCAGTGGAGTCTTATAAAGGTTTAACCAAATCAGATACTCTTCTACGTTAATTCAACAAGACCGAAAAGACTTCTTTCCTCCTAAATCTCGTCTCCAAGTCTTCTTGACCCCATTGAAAGGTTAGGTTTTAAGTCTTATCTTGAGTAAAGAAGTAAAGAAAGTTCTATATAACATCAACCTTTAGGTATAGTTTAGACTAATCCTATCACTTAGAATAGCTCAGAGCTATCAGCTGAACATTTGTTAGTTCTTTTAGAGATTCCATTTTCACCTTTTCTCAATAACTTCATTTACTTGGACTCTTTGGAGTGTTGGCCATAAATTTGGTTAACACGAATGTATCGATACGAATCCAATAGCCTATTTGCAAAACTCAATTTTGGATCGATCATAACTCAAAAATTACAAGTCCAAATGCTATGAAATTTTAACAAAAGCTTGCTTACCACCTCATGAGTGTCCATGATCGATCGGAGCCCCATTGGACAATATTTGGATCGATACGAAATGTACATGGATCGATCAAGATCGATCCCTAACGACCCTAATTCGATCTGGTGGGACCGTCTACGCATGAGAAAAGGTATTCCTAGTTTGGGGGTAGATGTTTTCCAGATCTACTCCTATAAATAGCAACTCCATGGCAGCTAAAAAGGGATCTTCTTCTTTTGGAGGCTGAACTCTGTCATTTTGGTTATTGGTGTCAACGAATTGTAACCGTAATCGGTATAAAAGGAATAAAAGGATAAATTCAAAGTGGACGTAGACCGGAGATAGCCGAACCACTATAAATCTCGTATCTTTTCTCACTTTCTTCCATTTTAATTTTGTTATTTCTTCATTTTATTCTCTACATTATCTGGATCTGAGATCTGTGTTTAGATATTGAGAATTTATGTGTAAAAACTGGTGCTTTCTTTACTTTTGGGGTTTGTGACCATTTTTGACGCAAACAAAGTAGACTAATCAAACTCACATTTTGGTGATCACTTTCCTAGGTCCATCGAGCAGTTCTTGGTAAGTGTTACTTCCAACATTACAAGATTCTTATTGCATTCAATCACATTGAACACGTTATCTTGAATTATGATTTACATGCACATTTCAAAAGAAATAATTTCATTGGGATTTATACACTACGAACATGATGTTCACTATACAACTTCTGTATATGATATAATATGGATCAAATACCTATATTCTTGTTTTAATTTAGTTTTAAAAACTCATAGAAAACATTACATAGTCTCGGGCAAATAAACATTTAAGTGACCAAGTTACGGAAGTATTTAGTAGTTGTATGTCTTCAGCACTTGCATTGATCTTAAAGTGATAACATGCCAAAGTATTTATTAATAAGCTTATTATATATTTCTTCGTCAATCCATATTTGGTTCATTTGTATATTTTAGTTAAACAAATCTATCAGTTATATAGGATGCAAAAATTTGTTGAAGTAGGTAATTTAATTTTGTATAACATATGTTCTAACAATATTAGAAAGGTAAATTTTATCATTGCATTCTATCAATAAGGCTCTCACTAGATTTTTATGTTTCTCAAAACCTTAAAATAAACATAGAAATCATTCAATTTATCTATTGGGTGCTAGGCTTCACCTGTCTTGGGATTCTGACCCTGAGTTTGGTCAACATATCATAGGCCTGCAAGCGATGTGTACCGACCTGTATTTTACGTATCGAAGGAACGTAAGATATTATTTTTAATCCAAATTGGGTCGTATGAGGCTATAGCTTTAGTAATATCGAGCAGGGACATTTTTAACCCTTAGAATATTTATTGGACGATTTTAACTAAGAAAACTTGCGAGTTTTATAACTTTTGATAGGAGCCGAATTAGGGCACGAGACCACTTCCAAATGAAAGGTATGATGGTTTCTCTTTCTATAGAGTGGTCAGAACAGATTTATAGCTTTACCACTTGGAAGATATTCGATTTGAAATTAGATATTTTTTGGATAGATTAATGAGTCATTAGACTATTCCGATACTTAGCCCATTAATTCATTTCAGGATTTAAGCCGATATAACATGATGGGATGGCTTTCTAATCATTTCCACACTTCCCAAAAATACTTTAACCTCCATTAATCATTTCCTTAGCCAAAAAGAGACTCGAAACTTACTTTAATTAGCCAATTTAAGTAATTGAGGGCAATTAGCAAGGGAATTAGTTGGGAGATCATTTATTATTGTTAGGTGTAACAACCCACACTAGAATGGGCTCCTTATGCAATAGAGCGTTTGGAGTTGAATCAGCGCAGAGGAATTGCATTTGGAATAAACGGGAAAACAACTCGAAAAATGCTGAAATGAAGTTAAGTATTTTTGGATAATCGGTCATACCCAACTCATAAGAACTATTCGATACAAATTTTCTCAAGTGGACTTGCGATTGATGTGAGAGATAAGAGATGATGTGTAGTATCTGCCTTATCAATCACACGAAATTTGGAGTTGAGGTGAAATAGGTAGAGCTTGGATCGGCTATGAAGGAAGTTGTAGTCTTATAATCACTTTGAGAATTTTAGATGGATACTTTAGGCTTTAGGGAAGTTACTTTGGAGCAATACTAGGAAGATGCGACATCGAGCCGGGGACAAATGGACTTAGCCAAATGGAAAATTCATAGACCAGCATAGGTCGAATCCATCCGACAAGGACTTATCCCTTTAGGTTCTTTGAAATTGAACATAGGCTATTGAGTTTAAGCTAGGCAAAAGGGGAGGATTGCTTCAGGCTAGTAAGACTTTGGCTTCGAAGGAATACATAAGACTTGGGGCTATGGACCCATGACTAATTGATCGCCAAATTATGACCAATGATGGTCTGTTGACTTAACGATCGATATGGGTGGTCATGGCACTACTTAGGGCCTAGAGTGTCAGTTTCTGGTGGTATGGGTAAGCAAAAGTGGAATTTTGGCCTAGGGGCGATCGATATAAGGCATTTTGAGATGGATGTGGGACTTATATTTTTTTCTTTGAGGAAGACATAAGAGAGTTGAAGTATTACCCCGAGCTAAGCATAAGGAAGCCATAGCGACTCTAGTGTAGCGTTTCGGACTTCGTTGAATTGTCGAAGCTGGGTATTTGATCGAGTAACTCAAGTGGGAAGGGGGTAAAGGTCTTAGTGATAGTCCAAAGAGGCGTTGGAACTAGGTAAGTCTGAAGTGGAAATTATGGGTGAATTTCTAATTTTTTTTAACCTATTAGATCTTTAATTGGCCTACGAAGCCTAATTTATTCAAAACATTTATTAATTTAAATAAAATCAAATACTTCATTTGAATCCCCAAATTGTTGATATAAGTTTATTTAATTTACTTTCAATTTACATATAAGTATACATATGTATCATATTTATGTGCGTGCTTTTGGAACATGATATGTCGTGCAAGGTATAACATGCACATATTAGATGTTGGGATTTACATATCATCGGACATGTTAGCTCATCCTATATGTATTGTACGTTGTCTAAATATGTACATATGTTTTCACTAATTATATATAAAAAACCAAGTTTGTATATATATTATGAGAAAATATTACATATATATATGTGTGTGTGTGTGTGTGTGTGTAAAATATTCTAATGTTAAGTATTAAACACACACATACACACACATATATATATGTAAGATATAAGTTTATTTTTTTATTAAATATATATATGTAATATTAAAGTAACATAATTACATATATATATATATGTATAAATAAATATAAATATAATAATTAATGTAAATATGAGTTAGTATAGCTTTTATAGATAAATAAATTACAAAATTATAAAAAAAATTAAACATTCTAGATCGAATACATGGTAGATCCAAATTTAATTTTAATTTAATTATATTAATATACATATTATGATTAATTAGTTAAACAACAATAAATAAATTATAGAAAATATTTATATATTAAATATTTCAAATTTTAAAATTTTAGAAAATCAATAATGATAAATTAAATCTTACGAAAAATTTCTATATTTTTCTAAGTTAAAATTTTATTTTTCTTAGTTAAATACTTTCGATAGAGTTTAAAATGATAATTTAAAAATATAACAAATGTTTTAGAAAATATGATCATTTTGACCAAGAGCTTCTATGATGACAAATTAATTTTAGAAAATTGAAAATCAAATTTTCAAACTTAATATATTTTATATCAATAGTAATTCGTGCAATGTTAAATGATAATAAAAAATATAAAATAATTACCAAAAGTTATTTTTGATCACTAAAAATCATAAATTATATAAACATACATTTGAAAATATTAGTTTAAATATTTATGTGAAATAACTATATAGTTTAATACAAATCATATAAATAAATTAGCTAACGTATTAACATATGTATATATTAATTAATAAATAAAATATAATGGTTTGGCTATGTGTATCAGATCCTTACTGAAAAAATTATTTTTCACTTGGTAAACATATACACATAACCAATCAATATGTTAGATACCGAAATATGGTACCAACATCATGGGCTAATAGCCCATTTAAGCCCAAGTAAATATGTTTAATTAAATCCAATTTAATTTCTTATCAATATCTCATATCGATCAATATATTTATAACTATTATAAATATATACAACAATATTTATACCTCAAATCATATTCAAATTTTATAATTACTATTTTAAATATTAATTAATTAATTTAATTTATAACAATTATAAACTAATTAAATCATTTGGTCTAAAGACAATTCATCATTTCGGTTGTGTGACTCGCGGGTGTAAATTCGGTCAACGATTAACATCTAACTATCCAAACGTTAACGTTCACACGACACTTAGCTGGTGGTTTGACATTCTGGTCAAATTTATCACTTACTTAGTTTCAGTAAATTTCAATTTCACTTTATTATGCATTACCCGATTGTGAAATCTATTTACACCAATTCTCTTCGTCAAAACTATATCACTTTGGACATATGGAATTTGGTATTAGTCAAAATTCTAGTATCATCCATATTCAACTCTATAGTCCGAACGCAAAGTAATTGATTCAATAATGACAATTATTATTAACCGAAATGTTATGGCCGGGGACTTTGACTTTGAGTTGACTTGAGTTGACCATAATACTAACCTTATATAACTGAGGAGATGAATCCTCTCATGAATAGTGTTTCGTCTCCAATACTTCCACTCAACCCCACTATGGTCACTCGATGGATGTCATGTCATGATTTGACTATAATCAAAGCGGACTTTCGTATTGAAGATCTAAAGTATTCTCAAGTCGAGAGAACTGAGTAAATCAGTCCAATAACTATCAGTATATAACCCAAAGGTGCCCTCAGTAGCCTTGCTTAATACACTGCCTAATATTTCAGAAGCGTTACGTACTCTAGTCTCAACGAATATATCGATATCCAATCTTGATTTATCTTCACTAGGAACATTTAAAATGGTTTATTTATTTTTATTGTGATAAATTACTTATGGTTACAACACTTTGTGACTGTTGTCACAAAACATGCAATCTATGGATTTTCTATTAAATATACTTTTAATTAAATTAACTAATTAATATAACCATATTATGTCAAGTATATACTAGAAAGAAAATACCTTTGATTTTGAACGAGACTGGTTATTGTGTTAGATACGCGTAACAAATTACTTGCCCTTAGAGCATACCCCTAACTCTATTAATCTCCTACTTTCACTTGGGGTCAATTATGCAAATTCTCCAATCAGATTCCACAAAATCGATCGGGTCTATAACACCCCAGATTTTTGATAACATTATTTAAGATATTTAGTTAGATAAACTAAATAAATAATGTGTTGATAAGGGGATTGAGATTTGATTAAATTAAGGTAACTGTGCCTTTTAAGTAATAAATTAAATGAAGGGTTTAAAAATGAATTAGAGAAGGGGTACTATAGGAAAGAGGCCATTCCTATATCATCTTCCTTAGGCCATGTATTCCAAACACAAGTTCATTCTCATTTTCAAAAATTAAAAGCTTGGTCGGCCACTGTTAACGAAGGAAGAAGAAGAGGAAACAAAAGAGAAGCTTAAGGAAAGCAAATTCAAAATAAAACTCACTCAAATCTCAAGCTTCTTAATCATTAAAGCAAAGGTGAAAAACATTTTCATCTCTAAATATTTTTGGTTTCAGATTTAAGGTTAATTTTGAATGATTTTGCAAATGTTTCCATGTTTTCGAATGATAAAAGATTATGTATACATGTTGATGATTTTTGTATGATCATATATATATTATGGCATATTTTAAGATGAAAACCCTAGTAAATGACATCCCTTAGCCTTGCGATTTTTTTTGATGATCTAGAAAATTATTTAGAGATGGGTTTCAATTTTTAGATTTTTTTGAATTTTCATGGATTTGTTATAATTTTCTAAAAAAGAAAAGGTTAATTTGGATTATAAGATTTATTTACAGGTAAAATGATTGTTGTTTGGATCTGAAATTTTAATATGTTGAAGAGAACATATTAATTCACTTTATAGAATTTTTTCAGAATTTTTCAAGGTGTTTGACGATTATATAAAATTATTTAAGGCATGGGACTTAAATGTTTTATATAATTATAAAGGAGAAAAGGGCTCTTTTAAAATTATTTGAATTTCCAAATAAGGAAGTAGGTAGCAATTTTGAATATTAAATTCTAGCAAACAATCAAATTTAGACAAACAAGGCAGGTGGGGTACAAAAGAACTATTTCAAACAGTATTTTTACTATTTCAACTCTTTTGGCAAGAGCTTCCACCTTCATTCCAAACCTTCCGACAAGGTCGAAGGGTATCAAACCTTCCGATCGGATTAAATACCAATGCATATGGTATCAGAAAACTGTTACGTAGTGAATTGAAGGAAGTCGAAAGGTTGGAGACAAAGGGTTAAAGCTTTCGGAAGAGATGAGGTATTGTTTTGGTTTTAAAGAAAAATACACCTGCTAGCTTTCGACAAAGAGCTTGTGAAATTGTCAAAAGGTTTAGAAGGAAAAGGAGTCTATTGGTTTGGTTTCTTGTTTTAATTGAAACCTTTCGACAAATTCGAAAGGTATAGCTTTCGGCCAGGTGGAAAGCATATTTGCCGCTTCCTAACCTTTCGACACAGATGGAGTCAAAGGTTATCTTTTGTTTTCTAAAACTTGCCACCTCTCTCCATTGATTTCGAAAGGTTTTGATTTCGAAAGGTTTGACTTCGTAAGGTTTTTATTTCGAAAGCTTTTATTTCAGAAGGTTTTAATTTCGAAAGGTTTTATGAAGGTTTCGTAGCAGTTGCTTTCGACTCCAGTGATTTTTTGATCCCTTCTTATAATCCAAATGTTTTAAGTCAAGACACTTTAAAGGTTTTAAGATTGTTAACTTTGATTGGTTTCGAAAGGTTTTCCACCTGTTTTAAATCGAACTCAATGTCTTCGAAAGGTTTTGAGGTACATTGATTCCGAAAGGTAAAGTTTAGCTATGTTTTCGAAAGGCTAAGGTTTAAAGGATTAAAGGCGGGTTTCATATGTTTTAAAGCTTATGAAAAGAAAGCTTTTAAAAGATTTAGAAGGAGTTACCTTCAATGATTTTGAAAGGTTTATTAAAGGATATGAAGGAGTTACCTTCAATACTTTTGAAGATTTTATGAGTGATTTTGAAGGAGTTACCTTCAATGTTTTCGAAAGGTTGTTTGAAGGTTTTAAACAAAGATTTCGAATATAAGAATTAGGCAAATAACCTAAGTGTTATAAGTTATAAAGGACTTTAACTTATTTAAAAAGATAGACAATCCTTATTGAACATCATCAACATTATTTTTAGTAAAGTATACATATAACGTGGAAAAAAAATAGTTAAGAGTAAAGCTAAAGATATTTTCCATCTATATATATGATTTGACTGACTAAATCATTTTGAAAAGGTTTTCAAGGAAAATTTTGAAGAGAAGTTAGCTCATATATTTTGAAGGGTAGTTAACGCAAAAGAAAAATTTGAGCAGTCAGCTCGTTTTAAATTCGGACAATCAGTCCATTTTAAGGGCAATAAGCCCAGAGGACAGTTAGTCCAGAAAGAGCAGTCGGCTCTGCTATAAATAGATGGTTCGTTTATTAGCATAATGGACTTTGCTAAATTTTTAAGTACAATTAGTCCACCCCATTTTACCTTTTTTGGGCAGATAGCTCATTATCTAGCAAAAAAAATTGTTATTTTGGTATTACATGTAACGACTCGGTATTTCAACCATTCGCATCCGCACATGTTAGGCTTGAATTGTTCAAAATACCGTGTTTTAAATAAAATTTGGAAAATCTCAAAATATACAGTACATAAATTAGCACGGATCACAGACACAGAGTAAGAAATGTAGCAGAAGTAGAGAAAATAGTAGTTCATGAAGCCACTATCACATAGTCTCAAAAACCAAATACAGTTTGAAACAACCACAGAAAATCCCAAATTCATTTGTCTCAATTACATAGGCTAAGATAAACGACTGAATAGAAAATAGACAGCAGCTCGATAAGATGATCTTCAGAAGTCCTAGCTCCAGGAAATGAAGTCCGAACCGATACTCAGGCTGACCCGAGCATAAGAAATAAACACAAGCACTCGAGTCAAGACATACATACTTATACAGTGTAAGCTAATTCAAGTGAACTATAATATAAAGGCAGATGACTTAAAGGATGCTTGGGACCGCCCATCCTCTAAGGATCCTTCAAACTATTTACTATGTAGTAATATTTCGCTATTATAATAGCGTCTATTTGTAAAATAAACTTACTTTAAAATAGCGTTAAGGGGTTACCCATATAGCTCTTACCACAAATAATGCCAATAGTCTACACAGCATCGTAATACCTCCTAATCGGGAGGCTACCAGAGGATACTCCATAGGTACGACACAAATAGAAACTCGCAGTAAAGGCTCGGTATGGTAGGTGACACGGCACAACTAGGCAATGCCAGGGAAGATATACCAATTACGCTTCCGGGCCGATGGTAACGCATAGCCGCAGCTACCACTCACCTCGAGCCACACCCCTAAATCAAAAAACCAAAAGTGGCATCGAATCAATCCAAAAGTCAAAGTATAATATTGAAGGGATGTGTCCGACCAAAGGTGCTACCTCATTAGCCCGTCAATCGCTCCTGTTTTAGCCACCTTATGCCAACTCACGGAAGTCGGGTCCACATATTTACCTCAAAGGAAACGCCGCCACTATCCTACTTCATTCTGGAATCTCCACCGCGTGCACGGTTGTTAAAGTGGTTTTCGGAGTTGGCAGAGAGTATGACAACTTCCATTCCCGGTCTCTTTAACACCCAAACGTTATTTCTACCTGTGGTTGTAAATTTCAAAATAGTTAATACTAAGTCAAAATACTTCATTTTAACTTTTTTTCAAAGTGAAGTTGTTATATTTACGAATCCAATATCCAAAATCTCGATTTCAGCCACTTCAACATTTAACAAGTGCTACTGTAGCCCTTTTATTTACTCAGGTTTAGTTTAAATTTCGCAACCACGACACTTACCAAGTACTGCGATAGCCCTTAATTAATTTTAGCATTTAGTTCATTTGCATCAACTACGGCACTTACAAAGTGCGGCAATATCCCTTACAACAGATTTAAAGTTAATTAAATTTCAGACTTTAATAAAAATTCATCAATAATTAAAATTCATTTAAACCAATTTAACTTATAAAAATCATATTTTCCACTTTGAAATAGTCATTTAAATTACCCAAAATTTTATGATTTATATAAAGTAAATTTCACAAATAAATATCAACTTCTCAAGGCCTCACTTACTAAAGTCAAATACACAATTTTCTATTCTATGTATTCAAAATCAACTTAACAATAAATATTAATTACCATTTCAAAATATAACTTAATTTTCAATTTATTTCTTTACTTACCTTTTATTCTTAAACCAAATTCCATTTTTAAATTTAGATATATTTCAAATTTCATTTTTAAGTACTCATTTCTTTAACCATTCATAGAAACTCAATAACACTTTATAAATTTAGTTTAAATTCCAATTTATATTAAATTATCATATTTTATTTACTTAACTTGAATTCCATCAAAATTTCCAACATAAAATTTATACTTCAAATTCCAACTTAACCACTTATTTATTTATATATTTAACTTGTAGGAAAATCACTAAAATCATTTTTAATTCAGTTTAAACCAAAATATTATAATATACACGTTTAAAAATACTTAAAATTCCCAGAAAAATATATATAAAATAACCACGGGTCTGTATAATATTTTCTACCATAGGTCAAGTGATACGGATAATATATCATTTCAATCCGTAATTTACAAAGAAAAATCCAGGTTCTAGCATTTCAAACCCGCAATCCCAAGTTAAATAAATAAATAAATATCGTTCAGGCTTATCATTTCAGCCCATAATAATTCTATTCTACAGGGAACTTGCAGTGTGATAAACAGAAATAAATAAACATTATAACAGCATATACTATAACAGATGATGTGAAAATTTTATAAAAGGGTTTTAACATCATAAAATTTGTATCACGGGCAAATAAAATAAAATATAACCATTCTGCTATTTCACTTGTTATTAATTTACAATTCTATAAGTATGTTTGTCAAGCGTGAATTGTAACAAATCGCGGTTTTGTCGGGATCCGAAGGTCGGCATTCTTGCGTCCACTGTATCAAATGCCGCATAATCGAATGTCCGAAAACCGAATTGTTAGGGTTAAAAAGAAGAGGTAGAAGAAAAAGATAGAAGAAGTAAGAAAACAGAACAGAAACAATATCAGAATCTCACATATTGCAGCGGAACAACATATAATAGATAAATGAATAATCTTTAAAACAAAGAACTATATCAGTTATTACATTACATCACATCATCATCAGAGTATACAACAACAATATACAATACAACAAAACAATGGACAGTTATACAAACGTGTCCCTACAAGTGAATTTACAGCGGAAAGATAATACAATATACAAGTAATACGTCTCGCCATCCAGCTCGCCACTTCAGCTCCAAAGCACTTCTGAATCCAGAATGACCTGATAACCTGACTCTAGACTGCCCGTGTGGAAAATTATTGGCACCCAGAGTTTAGAAAGAGAACAATAAACTCCAGGTCAGTCATGGGACTGGTGTGAGAACTAAAAACAGTTATTTATCTTTTAAAACAAAAAGAAAAATGGAAGTGGAAAAATATCCACAATGCTTTTGGAAAATGAAACTACCGTAAGGCCTCCCCGCACACACACAATGCAAACGCAAAATTGAAGGAGATTTCTCCTTATGATAGTCAAAGATGCTTACTATGCAAAACAAATCATTTTTGATATTATTATTAGTGCATAGTGATGAAAACATTACGAAAATAGAATATAAATCTTAGCCAGCATAGGTACCATTATATTATGCCTGCTATAGCTACCTCCTGAGGAGGCAGGTTATACAACTAAAACCGTACAAGGCTCGTATTGTTTCTTTGGATTTTCCAACAAATGGTCAAGCTAAGGAACTTCCTACTGCCACATGGGATCGCCTCTGGCAAGACATCCCGAGAACTTAACCAGCTCTCTGCCAACACAAGGCCGGATTACCTTTGTAACTAGGTAACTACTACAAGAATATGCCACCCCTCGGTCCTTTGGGACCTTTATCCAAGGGCTCTCGATCACCAAGCAACAACCACACAGAAAAATGAGATTGGAGCAACCACATAGGTTAAGCATCAGGGCTCCATACCTGACACCACCCTTTTCCAAAAGGAAATGACATACCCTAGAGGGAGCGACCCTCATAACCTTGCCGCATATTCCTGTTTTGACCATTTCCGGGTTGTGAGGTCTGACGAAGTCTCGTCCATAAAGCTACGCTTTTTCACGAAGCCACGCTTTGATCAAAAAATGATCAATAAATAATCATCATACAACAACACTCAGCATGCCACATTACCAAATTGGGAATATATCGCCGATAACCTTCAACTACAAAACCTCTGAACCCGTATGTTTCAGAGAAGGGTGTTAAGCTAAGAGAATAAATTCTCCGCCACCAACAGGGATGTATTTGAAAGAAATCTGCTTTATATCTCAAAATGTAATGTCAGACATGTAACCATACAAGTCTGTTCCGGGTTCGAACAGAACCGAAGGCACTTCCAAAGAAGCCCTTGCAATCCGGGTATTCACAATCCCGATCGAATTTCCCATCACAAAGGAAATCTCCATACTGTAGCTAACGGTGTAGAGACAATCGATAGGTCATCCTATCGTTTTCACAAATACCCGGTCTTCACCACAGGTCTTCAATGCTATCCATTACGTCGTATAACTATTCGGAATGGGTAATCCGAATAACGAGCGCAATAATTTAAAAATAAGTGTAGCATTCAGTTTCAACCAATTCACAACGAATGACCATTTAAGGGTCAATATTGATAGTCGGTTATTTAACTATCAATCAATATTCACAACGTAACCCGATTTCAAATAATTTCCCAAATTATTTATTTTCAAAAATATCTTTACAAGATATAATTTCCACACTTCAACTGTTTGAAAACAAATTTCAAATCATTTTCCACCTTTCAATCTTCGAAAACAAATTTCAAATCAATTTCCTTAAACGGAAACACTTCCAAATATTTATCCATTTTCAATTTAAAATGGTTCATTTAAATCAATCAAATAAATCCTTACCGATTTATTTTAAACTTACGTTCCAAATCCGTAAATTTATTTCCACACTTCAAAATAAATCAATGTTTATTTTTAAACAAATTTCCCTTTCTTTTATAAATTCCATAGTGAATTTACCTTTCCAAAATATCTATGAATATACGATTTCCAAATCGATTTCTAATATTCATTTTCAATTTATCCTTAAAAAATATAATCTCAAAACATTCATTTCATATTGGAAAAACATTTCCATACTTATTCAATAATAAGTAATTCACAAATCCATTTATTTTCAACATTTGAAAAATATTCAACATACTTAAATCCAAATTAAGTATATATTTTATTCTTTAAGGAAAATTCCTCTTAAACACATTTATTTGGGTCAAAACGAATGTCGCGTAAAACATCGTTACGACAACCCAAAATCACTAGTATAGGGATTCCAAATTTAGATAGATATATAAATCCCAATACTATATAAAACATTTCCTTTCGGAAATCATTTACTATAACAACAGTGTTATAGTCCACCATTTCCTTCTATTTCTCGAAAACGTCTATTTCAACAATGAATGTTGAAATTTATGGTTTCGATACTTTATACATTTTAAAACATCTTTAAATTGTTTTAATTCTATTTAAATTATCACTTTCCCAAAATATTTCTTTAATATATTATTCACCGTCCAAAATCGTGAATATACTTCATTACCCAAATTCAATTTCCACACATTTTATTTAAAGGATTATCCACTGTCCCAAAATCGTGGATATATCGCCTTTAATAAGCTATAATAATTAAACTTATTTAAACAAGTCGATTTCGGATTTATAAAACAACGTTTATAAATTCCATTTATATTTTATAACAACCTCAACTTATAAAATCACTTTATTAACAGATTCTATCCATATTCCATTTACACGCAAAAATCCGATTTATAAGTTAATTACTTATAAATCTTTTATTTTACAAAAATCTATTCATTTTATAACTTTACAATTTATAAATCTATAGATTTCGTCCACTCATGAAATCCATTTACATTCCATTTTAATACTTATAAAAACTCGTTTTATAATTCCAACATTTTAGTTTATAAATATCAATTTTATAAATCTTTTATATAAATCATTTACAATAATTCAAAAATCCCAATTTAAACCATTTTATAAATTAATCAAGTACTTATTTCAAAAATCACATTTCGGTTATATTTCACAAAAATCATAATTTTTATAACATAAAATCTCAACATTTATTTATTTAAAATGAATCAATTTCAAAATTAAATTTTTTGTTATGAATTCTCAACTTAAATTTTCAAAAATCAAATTTTATTTATTTTCGGCATCTAACGATACCAAAAATATATTCGGCTAAATTTAGCCTTTAACGATTTCAATCACGAAGATAATCACGCAGATTTTAAATAGATCAATAAATAGATCAACACACAACATTGAAACAAATTCAATCATTTGAGGAATCCAGTTGGATCCCTCCAACCTGTTTCCCTGCATCCAAAGATGTTAGCACAATACCAATTCCCCTTCGAGACGGAATATCGCGGTATATGGGATTTATAAAATACTATCCGCTATTATGCGGCGCAATAGGGTCTCATCCGCTATATAATGTGGGAAATCAATTCCAAGTACATATATAATACCAATTCCATACAAGTTGGAATTATCGCGGTATATGTTTTTAATAAATAACATCCGCTTAATATACGGCGTATAGGGTCTATTTAACACAATAGATAACAAATTATCATCCAATCACACAATCAAGCAATTTTAAATCTAACTATTTAAAATTTAAATCGAAACAATTCGATTGAGTGAGAAGTTCTCACCTTGAGTTTCCGATAACAGTTGTAGCGTTTTATTTCGAATAAAATTAAACGTGCATTTAATTTTACCTGAAATTATCACTAGCTCCAAACGACTCCAAACTAGCTCTATTGCGTAGTGCTCGACAAAACGATTGCAAAGCAATTTGTTTCGCGATTTTTCGACCTCGTATGAACAAGTTACAATATTTTAAAGTTTACACAATTTTAAATATAATAATGTACACTTTATATTTCATTTTTTTAACCTCACTCCATCTTGGCTGCACGTTTATTTTGAATTGCAAATCAGGCCGCTCACGACTCTCTTCTTCCATCACGACATACCCAGGTTTCGAACGCGAGTAATGAACCCACGGCCGCCTCTCTTGTCCTAAATCTCGCGGCCAACACCACGAACCAGAACATGATCAAACACCTTCATTTCGTTCACCATCACTTACTTTATACTCGGCTACAACAGCATAAAACTCGGCCTCACAATCTCATTGAAAATCGTGCTCGAAACGGTGATGAACGCGAGCGTGTTTCTCCTTCAAACGACAACAATAACAAGGATCCACCGTTGGATTTGACGAGCTCGTCGTTATCTACAACTTTGTAGTTAAACATTTTTGATGAAACTGAATAGATTTGGAGAAATCAGAGGGAGAATGAAAGAAAATTTCGGCCATTGATGTTAGAACTGGCGGCCACAAACCCTAGGGTTTCCTTTGTTGCAAATTGTGAGAGTTGAGGTGATTTTATAGAAAACCGACGAACACTATTCATCTCCAATTTTTCGAACTCCAAATCTCGCGGGGTGACCGACGTTTCTAGGGTTTACCCCGCGTTCCGGACACAATGGAATATGTTTCAGAAGCTAATTCGATCATCTGTGCGAGTTACAGCGATAAACGATCAAATTTAAATTAAATCGATTAAACCAATTTCTATGCGTTTTGGTTTGCCCCAGACAAACGGTAAATCCGATTGACACAAAATTTGAAACTATACAATAATTTAATATTACGGATCCGATGAAACTGACTTCGTCGAAATCCGAGACTGTTTGAAAAATGACTATTTTCACTAGTCGATTAAATATTAAAATATTCAATTTTCGCAAATTTACTTTTAATTCAATTTTAAAAGTTCACAAACATTGTTCTAACTCCAATGTGATTTATTATAACTTTATAAATCATTTTTAATCACATTAAACCAAATTCCCAATTATTTACGCAATTTCAAATATTAAATTGTCGATTTAATTATCCAATTAAATCCAGATATTCGAAAAATAAATTATTCGACTTATAAATTTCACTTGTTGATATTTAAAATCAATTAAATATTTGAATTTCAAATGACAGAAATTCTGGGTCGTTACAAACTTCCCCCCTTAAAAGAATTTCATCCTCGAAATTACCAAGTAAGAAAGAGTTTTGAAATCCATTAACTTTTCAAAAATCCACTTAGTGAAAATTTTATATTCACCTTTTCCAAAACCTTTAACTTCAACCAAAACTTAGTTTTCACAAAATTTTTTCCAAAATTTTCTGAAAATTTCCTAACGCCTTAAATTTTCAAAAAAATTCGCCATAACCTCCTTTGCGCGGCTAGCTCGGTACGACTACAAAATGCCACAACGGGCCCCCAATTTCAAAAAGAAAACGAAAAGCCAAGCGGCTAGACAAGAAGATCATCAAATTTCATACTGAAATTCAAATACGTACCTTTTTGTAGAGAAATTCAATTTTTTTTATCTTCAAAATCAAAATCCCAATTCCGTTTCCTTTAATACACCTGCATATCCTGCTAGCCATAATATCCAAATACAACTTTCAAATTTATTTTGCACATTCCTTTACAAATTTTTTCAATATATACTTCTTATACCATTTTTACTTTACGATTGAAGTTATATGTCCATTTTCATTCTAGATTGCATTATCAATTTCATTCGAATTCAATTTACACTTTCAATTCTATTTGGATTCAATTTACCTTTTGAATGTTAAATTTATCAATTATCTTTCATTCACAATTGATTCATATCACAATTTTAAATTAGTTTTATTTACAAATTCAATTACTTTAGCTTTCAATTTCACTAATTCAATTGCATATGAATTTCTATTCAATCAATTAACAATAATCTAACAACCAGTGTATATCCAACACAACCGAATTTATTCACTTTACATTCAGCATTCATATTCACTTTGTTTACCTTCAATTTGGTTTAACATTTTTAATTAGCTTTAATGAATTAACACTTACATCCATTATTTCATATCAATTTATTTACATTCGATTGATTTACATTCAATTCATTAGTTCAATTCAATTGCTAATTCATTTTAACCATATAGAGTTGAATTTCATTACATAACTCAAGTTCACATCCATATAATTCACTTTATTTAATTGATTCACTTATACTTACTTTCATTTAACTCCATCCTTTAGGTTAAATTTATTCCTTCAAAATTTAAATTGTATAAGTTATCAACTCATTTACCAATTCGATAACACGATCCACAATCTTTATCGGTTCTCTTTTGACGGTTAGATTGGGAGTGATGTCGAGATCTTGTTGGGCAGCTTCTTCAATGATACAATCCGGATCGTGCACATACTTCCGAAGGCTAGAAATGTGGAATACATCATGCACACCCAATAACCAGCTTGGCAACTGCATACGATAGGCTAGAGAACCAATCCTCTCCAGAATAGGAAAAGGACCAATATATCGTGGTGCAAGCTTACCGGTCTTCCCAAATCTCAATACACCTCTCATAGGAGATACTTTAAGAAAAACAGAATCCCCAACCTGGAATTCCAAATCCCGTCTTCTACGATTGTAATAGCTCTTTTGACGACTCTGAGCTGTCTTCAATTTCTTTCGAATAAAATCAACTTTCTCGGTGGCTTCTTTAATCATGTCCAGTGTTTTACAGTTTTACAAAGAAGAAGAAAGCTATAAATTTTGCTTTGATTTATCTCTAAAACATAGTGTAAGTTTTGAACTACACTTTAACTTATTTTACAATTCATAATTTTTTTCCCTTTTTCCAAAAGAATATGGGAGAGAGGATTCTATGTTCCCTGTAACTAAATGTTACAGAAAACAGGAATAGGAAAACAAATGTTTTCCAGGAAAATCAAACACAAGCATACCATTCATTCAATTCAAAGCTATTACATTCATGCAGGAATTCAAGCACTAAGAATTTGAACAAAGTATAGGTTTACTCACTTGTTTTTCCAAAGATTACTGACAGATTCAAAAAGAGAGATGATCCTGTAACTTTTCTTCTTTTCTTACTTTAAATTCTTTTAAGTTTTGGATCTGCAAATGATGATTACAGATCTATGATTTCTCTGGGATTGTATTCATGCATTTAAATGATTAATAACAGGTTTTTTTTTATTTTACTTACATTTGAGATTTATAGCAGAGAAGACACTCTTTATTTTCTGAAACTTGAAACCAAAAATAGATTAAAGCTTCTAATCCTTGATTCTTCCTGCAATAAAATTAGATATTGTTGTATTAAATCCCATGTTGTATTCATTTATTTTAATCATTAAAAATAACAAACTTTTCCAGATTACTTACAGCTTGAATTTTTTTACAGAGAGCTTTTTCCTGAAACTTGAAAAACCAGTAATAGCCTTTAATTCTTGATTTTTTTTTCCTTTCCTGCAACAGATTAAATATTGTTGAATTAAACTCTTACTTCCTTAGAAATTACAACTTCAAGTTCAACTTTTAAAAAGAAAAAATTACTTGCCTTTTTAATTTATTTCCAGAAAAAGGAAAAAAAATAAAAGAAAAGAAAGGAAACTGTCTTCTTCAATTTCAAAGTAAAATCTGAAGTGTTTCAAACAGTATTGTGATACATTCAGGTAAGTTTGTTTTAACTATATAATTTTATTAAAATAGGATTCCTAGTCTTTTCAACCTTTCAAAACCAATTTTGAAATCAATTCAAATTATCTTTTGAATTTCCAAAACCAAACCCAAATTTTCCAAACAACTTTAATTTAAAACAATCTAGCAGCAATTCCTCTTTTGGAAACCCGAAAATGAACACCGATGATGTCGCGATCATCATCGGAATTATTTTCCAATGACCAAAAAGAGTTTAGAGCTTTTATCCCTTCCAAAATATTCCTCCAAAATCTTTGAAAATCATTTTCAAACCAAAAAGATTTAAACCTTCCAAATCTCTAAAACTTCAAATCTTTTCAAAAACATTTCTCTGGAATTCCATATCAAATTACAATTCACATTTACAATTTATTATTTACAAATCCCATTTGTATATGGATTTTATTTTCTAAACTTTGATTCCAATTTCTTATTCAATTTTATTGATGATAATTTAATATTATCAATTCCTAACAAACAAGCAGCCATATACTATAATAATTTACAAAAATTATTTCCTTTATCTACGAAAATAGTTTTGGGTAAAATTATTTCATTTACCCGATTTTAAAACAATATCGTGTCGAATTGTTCTGAACAAGTGTTTAGAGATCCATATCGATAGAGTTGTATAGACTATACCGGCCAAAATCCATATACCACTCAACAAACCAATCATCACAATATAAAACAATTTTTTTCACTAACAAATACGCGCTCATATCTATTATTACACTCAAACTCATTCTAGAGTACTACCGACTCTATCTTTAATGAGTAACACCCAACAGAGCTAAGGTTGTCGTTTAACCATATGCTCCGATACCAGATGTAACAAATCGCGGTTTTGTCGAGATCCGAAGGTCGGCATTCTTACGTCCACTGTATCAAATGACGCATAATCGAATGCCGGAAAACCGAATTGTTAGGGTTAAAAAGAAGAGGTAGAAGAAAAAGATAGAAGAAGTAAGAAAACAGAACAGAAACAATATCAGAATCTCACATATCGCAGCGGAACAACATATAATAGATAAATGAATAATCTTTAAAACAAAGAACTATATCAGTTATTACATTACATCACATCATCATCAGAGTATACAACAACAATATACAATACAACAAAACAATGGACAGTTATACAAACATGTCCCTACAAGTGAATTTACAGCAGAAAGATAATACAATATACAAGTAATACGTCACGCCATCTAGCTCGCCACTTGAGCTCCAAAGCACTTCTGAATCCAGAATGACCTGATAACCTGACTCTAGACTGCTCGTGTGGAAAATTATGGCACCCAGAGTTAAGGAAGAGAACAATAAACTCCAGGTCAGTCATGGGACTGGTGTGAGAACTTAAAACAGTTATTTATCTTTTAAAACAACAACAACAATGGAAGTGGAAAAATATCTGCAATGCTTTTGGAAAATGAAACTACCATAAGGCCTCCCCGCACACACACAATGCAAACGCAGAATTGGAGGAGATTTCTTCTTATGATAGTCAAAGATGCTTACTACGCAAAACAAATCATTTTTGATATTATTATTAGTGAATAGTGATGAAAACATTTCGAAAATAGAATATAAATCTTAGCCAGCATAGGTACCATTATATTATGCCTGTTATAGCTACCTCCTGAGGAGGCAGGTTATACAACTAAAACCGTACAAGGCTCGTATTGTTTCTTTGGATTTTCCAACAAATGGTCAGGCTAAGGAACTTCCTACTGCCACATGGGATCGCCTCTGGCGGGACGTCCCGAGAACTTAACCAGCTTTCTGCCAACACAAGGCCGGGTTACCTTTGTAACTAGGTAACTACTACACGAATATGCCACCCCCAGTCCTTTGGGACCTTTATCCGAGGGCCCTCGATCGCCAAGCAATAACCACACAGAAAAATGAGATTGGAGCAACCACATAAGTTAAGCATCAGGGCTCCATACCTGACACCACCCTTTTCCAGAAGGAAATGACATACCCTAAAGGGAGCGACCCTCATAACCTTGCCGCATATTCCTGTTTTGACCATTTCCGGGGTGTGAGGTCTGACGAAGTCTCGTCCACAAAGTTACGCTTTTTCACGAAGCCACGCTTTGATCAACAAATGATCAATAAATAATCATCACACAGCAACACTCAGCATGCCACATTACCAAATTGGGAATATATCGCTGATAACATTCAACTACAAAACTCCGAACTTGTAAATTTCAGAGAAGGGTGTTAAGCTAAGAGAATAAATTCTCCGCCACCAACAGAGATGTATTTGAAAGAAATCTGCTTTATATCTCAAAATGTAATGTCAGACACGTAACCATACTAGTCTGTTCCAGGTTCGAACAGAACCGAAGGCACTTCTAAAGAAGACCTTGCAATTCGGGTATTCACAATCCCGATCGAATTTCCCATCACAAAGGAAATCTCCATACCGTAGTTAACGGTGCAGAGACAATCGATAGGTCATCCTATCGTTTTCACAAATACCCGGTCTTCACCACCGGTCTTCAATGCTATCCATTACGCCGTACCACTATTCGGAATGGGTAATCCGAATAACGAGCGCAATAATTTAAAAATAAGTGTAGCATTCAATTTCAACCAATTCACAATGAATAGCCATTTAAGGGTCAATATTGATAGTCGGTTATTTAACTATCAATCAATATTCACAACGTAATCCGATTTCAAATAATTTTCCAAATTATTTATTTTCGAAAATATCTTTACAAGATATAATTTCCACACTTCAACCGTTTGATAACAAATTTTAAATCATTTTCCACCTTTCAATCTTTGAAAACAAATTTCAAATCAATTTCCTTAAACGGAAACACTTCCAAATATTTATCCATTTTCAATTTAAAATGGTTCATTTAAATCAATCAAATAAATCCTTACGATTTATTTTAAACTTACGTTCCAAATCCGTAAATTTATTTCCACACTTCAAAATAAATCAATATTTATTTTTAAACAAATTTTCCTTTCTTTTATAAATTCCATAGTGAATTTACGTTTCCAAAATATCTATGAATATACGATTTCCAAATCGATTTCTAATATTCATTTTCAATTTATCCTTAAAAAATATAATCTCAAAACATTCACTTCATATTGGAAAAACATTTCTATACTAATTCAATAATAAGTACTTCACAAATCCATTTATTTTCAACATTCGGAAAATATTCAATATACTTAAATCAAAATTAAGTATATATTTTATTCTTTAAGGAAAACTCCTCTTAAACACATTTATTTGGGTCAAAACGAATGTCGCGTAAAACATCGTTACGACAACCCAAAATCACTAGTATAGGGATTCCAAATTTAGATAGATATATAAATCCCAACACTATATAAAACATTTCCTTTCGGAAATCATTTACTATAACAACAGTGTTATAGTCCACCATTTACTTCTATTTCTCGAAAACGTCTATTTCAACAATGAATGTTGAAGTCTATGGTTTCGATACTTTATACATTTTAAAACATCTTTAAATCGTTTTAATTCTATTTAAATTATCACTTTCCCAAAATATTTCTTTAATATATTATTCACCGTCCAAAATCGTGAATATACTTCATTACCCAAATTCAATTTCCACATATTTTATTTAAAGGATTATCCACTGTCCCAAAATCGTGGATATATCTCCTTTAATAAGCTATAATAATTAAACTTATTTAAACAACTCGATTTCGGATTTATAAAACAACGTTTATAAATTCCATTTATATTTTATAACAACCTCAACTTATAAAATCACTTTATTAACATATTCTATCCATATTCCATTTACACGCAAAAATCCGATTTATAAGTTAATTACTTATAAATCTTTTATTTTACAAAAATCTATTCATTTTATAACTTCACAATTTATAAATCTATAGATTTCGTCCACTCATGAAATCCACTTATATTCCATTTTAATACTTATAAAAACTCGTTTTATAATTCCAATATTTTAGTTTATAAATATCAATTTTATAAATCTTTTATATAAATCATTTATAATAATTCAAAAATCTCAATTTAAACCATTTTATAAATTAATCAACTACTTATTTCAAAAATCACATTTCGGTTATATTTCACAAAAATCATAATTTTTATAATATAAAATCTCAACATTTATTTATTTAAAATGAATCAATTTCAAAATTAAATTTTTTGTTATGAATTCTCAACTTAAATTTTCAAAATCAAATTTTATTTATTTTCGGCATCTAACGATACCAAAAATATATTCGGCTAAATTTAGCCTTTAACGATTTCAATCACGAAGATAATCACGCAGATTATAAATAGATTAATAAATAGATCAACACACAACATTGAAACAAATTCAATCATTTGAGGAATTCAGTTGGATCCCTCTAACATGTTTCCCTGCATCCAAAGATGTTAGCACAATAGCAATTCCGCTTCGAGACGGAATATCGCGGTATATGGGATTTATAAAATACTATCCGCTATTATGCGGCGCAATAGAGTCTCATCCGCTATATAATGCGAGAAATCAATTCCAAGTACATATATAATACCAATTCCATACAAGTTGGAATTATCGCGGTATATGTTTTTAATAAATAACATCCGCTTAATATACGGCGTATAGGGTCTATTTAACACAATAGATAACAAATTATCATCCAATCACACAATCAAGCAATTTTAAATCTAACTATTTAAAATTTAAATCGAAACAATTCGATTGAGTGAGAAGTTCTCACCTTGAGTTTCCGATAACAGTTGTAGCGTTTTATTTCGAATAAAATTAAACGTGCGTTTAATTTTACCCGAAATTATCACTAGCTCCAAACGACTCCAAACCAGCTCCATTGCGTAGTGCTCGACAAAACGATTGTAACGCAATTTTTTTCGCGATTTTACGACCTCGTATGAACAAGTTACAATATTTTAAAGTTTACACAATTTTAAATATAATAATGTACACTTTATATTTCATTTTTTTACCTCACTCCTTCCTGGCCGCACGTTTATTTTGAATTGCAAATTAGGCCGCTCACGACTCTCTTCTTCCATCACGACCTACCCAGGTTTCGAACGCGAGCAATGAACCCACGGCCGCCTCTCTTGCCCTAAAGCTCGCGGCCAACACCACGAACCAGAACGCGATCAAACGCCTTCATTTCGTTCGCCATAACTTACTCTATACTCGGCTACAACAGCATCAAGCTCGGCCTCACCATCTCATCGAAAATCATGATCGAAACGGTGATGAACGCGAGCGTGTTTCTCCTTCAAACGACAACAATAACAAGGATCCACCATTGGATTTGACGAGCTCGTCGTTATCTACAACTTTGTAGTGAAATATTTTTGATGAAACTGAATAGATTTGGAGAAATCAGAGGGAGAAGGAAAGAAAATTTCGGCCATTGATGTTAGAACTGGTGGCCACAAACCCTAGGGTTTCCATTGTTGCATATTGTGAGAGTTGAGGTGCTTTTATAGAAAACCGACGAACACTATTCATCTTCAATTTTTCGAACTCCAAATCTCGCGCGGTGACCGGCGTTTCTAGGGTTTACCCCACGTTTCGGACATAATGGAATATGTTTCGGAAGCTAATTCGATCATCTGTGCGAGTTACAGCAATAAACGATCAAACTTAAATTAAATCGATTAAACCAATTTCTATGCGTTTTGGCTTGCCCCGGACAAATGGTAAATCCGATTGACAAGAAATTTGAAACCATATAATAAATTAACATTATGGATCCGATGAAACTGGTTTCGTCGAAATCCGAGACTGTTTGTAAAATGGCTATTTTCACTAGTCGATTAAATATTAAAATATTCGATTTTCGCAAATTTACCTTTAGTTCAATTTTAAAAGTTCACAAACATTGTTCTAACTCCAATATGATTTAATATAACTTTATAAATCATTTTTAATCACATTAAACCAAATTCTCAATTATTTACGTAATTTCAAATATTAAATTATTGATTTAATTATCCAATTAAATCCAGATATTCGAAAAATAAATTATTCGACTTATAAATTTCACTTGTTGATATTTAAAATCAATTAAATATCTGAATTTCAAATGACAGAAATTCTGGGTCGTCACATGAATACTCACATCTCGGATGCCGGAGATTGATTCAAAAATAACGATATCCACACCGAAAAGCACAAAGAAAGCACGATCATATTTTAGAGGATGCGACAACCAGATTCAGATCTTGAAACAAAATAAATAAAAACTAAGTATGCTCACACAAAAACGAATATCAAATTTCAATAAAGCAAACTGGAAAATTTGAATAAGATAATATGAACACAAGTGGCTCAGCCCTTGTTGGAGCGGAACAATGGAAACAAAAGAAAAAGAAGAAAGAAGAAAGAAAATAAAAGAAAAATGTATGTGGCCATTACTTGAAGGGAGAAGCTCATGCGAGAAAAAGATGAAACCAAAATAACATGGTAAGGAAATTGTGTACGTGGGTTTAGTATTTAAGAGCGAGGTATTTGCGTTGATTAGGTGAAAAAATGGCAAGAAAATACAATTTGATTTTTGAAACGGCTATGGGAATTTATCACTATCAATTACAAAGAAGAAAAAGGGAAAGAGGATACCCACGCACGTGAATGACAAGGCAAGTAATTTTTGTTTGAAACGGAAAGATGAAATAAAGCATTTATTCCTATTAAATATAAGGAAGCAACGGAAAGGGAATATTTTTACACGCGAATGGTAAGGCAAGGTTTGAATTGATTTTTATTAGCTGCAGTAAGAAATTAATGAGCGCGTATTATACATGCAATAATTAATCGAAACATACGCCCAAATTTAAAACAAAAGTAACGTATTTTTAAATTTATACGTTTCTTATTTATTTAGTAATTATATACGCTAAAGAATATATCATCAAATAACGTACCATTTAAAACATCAAATAAATTATACAAAAACGAAAATAAATGTACAAATTAAAACATGTAATTTAATAGCTTATTTATACACTACTTATAACCTAATTCAAAATTTGATTTGTTTACATCCATTTGATTTATTTATCATTTAACTAAGAAACTGATGTATATACATATAAAAGAAACGTAAAATTTATTTCTTTTTGCACAATATTTATTAATTAATTTAAAAGGTATATAACCAATTTTAAAATAAACAAAAGTGAAACAAAATGTTGTACAAATATATAGTTTAAATAAAAGTTTGGAAGAAGAAAAAAAAGTAGAAAAAAAAGAGGAGGCCATTACCATATTCCAAGCCGTAAGAAATAAAACGAGCGGAGATGTTTTTGCGTGAGAAATAAAGTGAGAAAACTCACGGCAATCAAGTGGAAGAAACGGTCAAACAATCAATGTTTAAAACGACAAGAGAAAATGAAGGGATTTGATTCCTATTTAATAAAAAGAATAAGTGGAAAATGAGAACTCTTCCTACCATCATGTAAATTGATAGGCTACATGTAAGGAACGGCTATGGATTTTTTGGAATAAGTTAAGGTAGGAAATAAATAAATGATTCCAAGAAAAAAAAGGAAAAGAATTAAAGAAATAGTTTATTAAATTGAAACAAGGCTTAAAAATTTACACACAATACCACTAGCTTTTGGAAAAATTTCTACCACACCTTAAAAAAAATAAAAATCGGTGAATAAAATAAAACAAACCGAAGTATGAAAATGAAAATAAATAATTATATTTTAGGAAAATAGAAAGATAAATAAAGAAAATAGCTTAATTTATTGAAACTAGCTTAAGAAAATTGCAAACACAATCCACTTAACTTTGGAAAATTACAACTCTTCTTAAAAATGGTTTAAAATAAATCTTTGAGAAACAAAATAAAGTGAGAATGAGAATAAAATAAGCTCTTAAGAAAAATATAAAAATAAATAAACAATTTCTTAAATTAATTGAAGTTGGAAATTAGAAATTGTAAACAAAATACAACTGACACTGGAAAATGTCAATTACACTTTTAAAATGTTTTAAAACCAAAATATATACAAAACAAGTTATCTTATCCCTGAAAACAAAAATTAGAACATTACATGACCAAATAAAATATTATTTATATAATTTAAAGTAAACAATTTTGTTAAATACAGCAAATTACACACAATAGTTAAAAAGGCATAACTTTCGCATTATAAATCAGATTTTAACGAAACGAAAAGCGGTATTTTTAAAATTTTATTTACTTTCAAAATAAAAGATAAATCTAATTTTCAAACTTTTAAATTTTTAAATTTAAAAGTCAAAGTTTGACCATATTGGCAAAATTCACATTTCCGAAAAATATTCTATTAATTCATGTGTGGAATTCTAATCCACACTAAAATTTATATTTTAAATAACAAAATTATCTATATTAAATAAATAAAACATTTATTAAAATTTTTGGATTGATACATAGATGGTTTGAATGGCAAGCAAAGTGAGATTAAATGCTAAGAAATAGAAAAGACATAAGTTAAGAAGAAAGAAACGTATATATATGTTTTATTCTTAAATGCAAATGAAAATGAGAAGTTTTGAAATGAGAAATAAATCTTCTTGTACATGATTTGCAAATGAGAAATACACGGCTAGGAAAAGAGTTTGTATGGCTAAAGCAAGAAATAAAGAGGCCATGTAGAAAAAGGCAAGAAATCAAGCGATGACCTAATGGATTTAATTAATTTCTTTCCATTGTATTAACAGTTGTTCTTAATTATATTGAATTTGTTAAATGTGTACATTTATTATGATTGAATCCTCAAATAAATTCATTCAAATAAGTTTCATTCTTTTATATTACCTTATGAATAAAATATGCATTTCCACTTTAACATTCCTTCCTTATTTTATTACAATGTTTATTTTTCTTCATATTAAATTACCAAAATTTTATCAATTTAACAATTTTAATTATTAAAAATTTATGGGTCGTTACACTCTCCCCCACTCAAAACTTTTCGTCCTCGAATAGGAAGAAGGTTGGGGAATAGAAATAACCTGAAAGAAAACTAAATTGAAACTCAAAATAGAATCATTAATCTAAACCATACAAATTCAATTTTTAATTAATAATTGATTTCATCTATTTAATTTCACTTAAGTTAAATTTAACTATTTCAAATTTCATTACTTCATCTTCCAATTATCTTAAAATAAAAATTTCTAAAATCATAAGTTTGAAAATCATTTGTTATACTCAAAAATGTGTTCAATAAATAAATTTCTTCTTTATTCCTAATTATAATTAAATTTATTTCTCTCAATATATTTTTATCATCTATGTTAAATACGTTTACACTTATTACAACTGCTTAAATTTATTCTTAGTTCCTTTAACATCATTTTATATTGTAAATTATTCCATTACCCTTTTATTCTATTTACCTCTGTTAATCTTTTTGTAACTAGAATTTAAGTGTATAACATTTATTATAACCACTCAAATTTTATTTACAAAATCTTTTTATATTGCATATTATCCAATTACATTGTTAACTTCAGAAAATCAAGGTAAGTTATAATGAAATGCAATTGAGTATTATACAAATAAAACTTTCAAATTCAATTATCTCAAGTTTGAATCATTTATTCAAAATTTTGATTTCTTTTTATAATTGAAATTATTCTTCAAGATAAAATTTAAGAATTAAATTTCAGATTCCCTTCAAACCATTTAGAGATAAATAAATATATGTACATAATATGTCAAATCAAATTTAAATCATATATCTATATATTATAAATCAAGTCATATTTTAGAGATTCAAATCAATTAAATTCTCAAGGTAACACTGTAGCCAGACTACGGAATGGTCTCTTCACTTCAAAACTCGAAAATGAATGTCGACGATGCTGCAGTCATCACCGACATTATTTCCCAGCGACAAAGAGAAGAGCACTGATTTTTAAACCTTTAAAATTCTTTGGAAACAAATCTCTATTCGAAAATAATTTAAATAATATATCCTTTTAAAACTTTAAACACAAGGTTTGAAACCATCGGAAATTGAATTCTCAAGTTCTTGTTTTAAATTCATTTATGTTTCCAAATTAATTTATAACCATTGTTTATAGTTCAATTATTTATATGAGACAAAACCCATGGTTTACAAAACCATAAATAAAATCAAAGACTATTATCTCTTGACAACTAGTTAAATTAATTATAAAAATTCTGAAAATTATACTTATATATATAATATTAGATTTTTCCAAATATAGGAATAAATTTTTCAAAACAAGGATAGAGATTCAAATTTGATGGACTCAAATCAAAGAGAATTTTGATTTAAAGATAAGTTGGAATCAGAAGATCCGATGATTAAATAACAGAATAAGGAACTGGATAAGTTTATATAAATCGCGAGCAACCTTAATCGGGCCAACCGTGACTTAAAGAATAAGATCGATGTGGATTTTCTGGGGTAAATCTACATTCGATCTGAAGAGATAGAGTTCGGAATAACCAAAGATACTAGCATCTAAACCGAGGATAAATATAAATCTCTGGTGAATCAATGCTAATTGTAAAGAAATTTCACCCCTTTATTAGAATATTGGCGAGACCGCCAATTCACTATAAAGATCATCCGAAGTGAAGTTATGAGATACTTCGGGATCAAAAGAAGATGAATAGTGAGGGACACGAATGAACTTTGGAACCGCAGGGAACGTTCCAAAATTCAAAGGAAATCGAATCAAAAGGAAGAAATTCAAGCTCGAATGAAAGTGGTTCTGTAAATCAAATTTACCATACATGCTAAGTTTTGCCTAGAGCCAAAGCTCCGATACCAAATGTAACGACTCGGTATTTTCAACCATTCGCATCCGCACATGTCGGACTTGAATTGTTCAAAATACCGCATTGTAAATAAAATTTGGCAAATCTCAGAATATACAGTAAATAAATAATCACAGGTCACAGACACAGAGTAAGAAATGCAGCGGAAGTAGAGAAAATAGTAGTTCATGAAGCCACTATCACATAGTCTCAAAAACCAAATACAGTTTGAAACAACCACAGAAAATCCCAAATTCATTTGTCTCAATTACATAAGCTAAGATAAACGACTGAATAGAAAATAGACAGCAGCTCGATAAGATGATCTTCAGAAGTCCTAGCTCCAGGAAATGAAGTCCGAACTGATACTCAAGCTGACCCGAGCGTAAGAAATAAACACAAACACTCGAGTCAGGACATACATACTTATACAGTGTAAGCTAATTCAAGTGAACTGTAATATAAAGACAAGTAACTTAAAAAGATACTTGGGACCGCCCATCCTCTAAGAATCCGTCAAACTATTTACTATGTAGTAATATTTCGCTATTATAATAGTGTCTATTTGTAAAATAAACTTACTTTAAAATAGCGTTAAAGGGTTATCCATATAGCTCTTAACACAAATAATGTCAATAGTCTATACAGTACCGTAATACCTCCTGATCGGGAGGCTACCAGAGGATACTCCATATGTACGATACAAATAGAAACTCGTAGTAAAGGCTCGGTATGGTAGGTGACACGGCACGACTAGGCAATGCCAAGGTAGATATACCAATTACGCTTCCGGGCCGGTGGTAACGCATAGCCGCAGCTACCGCCCACCTCGAGCCACGCCCCAAATCAAAAAAAAAAAATCAAAAGTGGCCACCGAATCAATCCAAAAATCAAAGTATAATATCGAAGGGATGTGCCCGATCAAAGGTGCTACCTCATTAGCCCGTCAATCGCTCCTGTTTTAGCCACCTTATGCCAATTCACGGGAGTCGGGTCCACGTATTTACCTCAAAGGAAATGCCGCCACCATCCTACTTCATTCTGAAATCTCCACCGCGTACACGGTTGTTAAAGTGGTTTTCGGAGTTGGCAGAGAGTATGACAACTTCCGATCCTGATCTCTTTAACACCCAAACGTTATTACTACCCGTAGTTATAAATTTCAAAATAGTTAATACTAAGTCAAAATACTTCATTTTAACTTTTTTTTTCAAAGTGAAGTTGTTATATTTACGAATCCAATATCCAAAATCTCAATTTCAGCCACTGCAACACTTAGCAAGTGCTACTGTAGACCTTTTATTTACTCAGGTTTAGTTTAAATTTCGCAACCACGGCACTTACCAAGTACTGCGATAGCCCTTGATTAATTTTAGCATTTAGTTCATTTGCATCAACTACGGCACTTACAAAGTGCGGCAATATCCTTTACAACAGATTTAAAGTTAATTAAATTTCAGACTTTAATAAAAATTCATCAATAATTAAACTTCATTTAAACCAATTTAACTTATAAAAATCATATTTTCCACTTTGAAATAGTCATTTAAATTACCCAAAATTTTATGATTTTTATAAAGTAAATTTCAAAAATAAATATCAACTTCTCAAGGCCTCACTTATTAAAGTCAAATACACAATTTTCTATTCTTTGTATTCAAAATCAACTTAACAATAAATTTTAATTACCATTTCAAAATATAACTTAATTTTCAATTTATTTCTTAACTTACCTTTTATTCTTAAACCCAATTCCATTTTTAAATTAAGATATATTTCAAATTTCATTTTTAAGTACTCATTTCTTTAACCATTCATAGAAACTCAATAACACTTTATAAATTTATTTTAAATTCCAATTTATATTAAATTATCATATTTTATTTACTTAACTTGAATTCCATCAAAATTTCCAACATAAAATTTATACTTCAAATTCCAACTTAACCATTTATTTATTTATATATTTAACTTGTAGAAAAATCACTAAAATCATTTTTAATTCAGTTTAAACCAAAATATTATAATATACACGTTTAAAAATACTTAAAATTCCCAGAAAAATATATATAAAATAACCACGGGTCTGTATAATATTTTCTACCCTAGGTCAAGTGATAGGATAATATATCATTTCAATCCGTAATTTACAAAGAAAAATCCAGGTTCTATCATTTCAAACCCGCAATCCCAAGTTAAATAAATAAATAAATATCGTTCAGGCCTATCATTTCGGTCCATAATAATTCTATTCTATAGGGAACTTGCAGTGTGATAAACAGAAATAAATAAACATTATAACAGCATATACTATAATAGATGATGTGAAAATTTTATAACAGGGTTTTAACATCACAAAATTTGTATAACAGGAAAGTAAAATAAAATATAACCATTCTACAATTTCACTTGTTGTTAATTTACAATTCTATAAGTATGTTTGTCAAGCGTGAATGCTCACCTCTACGATGCTGGAGATTTGATTCAAAAATAACGATATCCACACCGAAAAGCACAAAGAAAGCACAATCATATTGTAGAGGATGCGACAACCAGATTCAGATCTTGAAACAAAATAAATAAAAACTAAGTATGCTCACACACATATGAATATCAAATTTGAATAAAGCAAACTGGAAAAATTGAATAAGATAATATGAACACAAGTGGCTCAGCCCTTGTTGGAACGGAACAATGGAAACAAAAGAAAAACAAGAAAGAAGAAAGAAATAAAAGAAAAATGTATGCGGCCATTACCTGAAGGGAGAAGCTCACGCGAGAAGAAGTTGAAACCAAAATAATATGGTAAGGGAATTGTGTACGTGGGTTTAGTATTTAAGAGGGACGTATTTGCGTTGATTAGGTGAAAAAATGGCAAGAAAATACAATTTGATTTTTGAAATGGTTATGGGAATTTATCACTATCAATTACAAAGAAGAAAAAGGGAAAGAGGATATCCACGCACGTGAATGACAAGGCAAGTAATTTTTGTTTGAAACGGCAAGATGAAATAAGGCATTTATTCCTATTAAATATAAGGAAGCAACGGAAAGGGAATATTTTTACACGCGAATGGTAAGGCAAGGTTTGAATTGATTTTTATTAGCTACGGTAAGAAATTAATGAGTGCATATTATAGATGCAATAATTAATCGAAACATACGCCCAACTTTAAAACAAAAGTAACGTATTTTTAAATTTATACGTTTCTTATGTATTTAGTAATTATATACGCTAAAGAATATATCATCAAATAACGTACCATTTAAAACATCAAATAAATTATACAGAAACGAAAATAAACGTACAAATTAAAACGTGTAATTTAATAGCTTATTTATACACTACTTATAAACTAATCCAAAATTTGATTTGTTTACATCTATTTGATTTATTTATCATTTAACTAAGAAACTGATGTATATACGTATAAAAGAAACGTAAAATTTATTTCTTTTTGCACAATATTTATTACTTAATTTAAAAGTATATAACAAATTTTAAAAGAAACAAAAGTGGAACAAAATGTTGTATAAGTATATACAGTTTAAATAAAAGTTTGGAAGAAAAAAAAAGTAGAAAAAAAAGAAGGCCATTACCATATTCTTAGCCGTGAGAAATAAAACGAGCGAAGATGTTTTTGCGTGAGAAATAAAGTGAGAAAACCAACGGCAATCAAGTGGAAGAAACGGTCAAGCAATCAATGTTTAAAACGGCAAGAGAAAATGAAGGGATTTGATCCTATTTAATAAAAAGACTAAGTGAAAAATGAGAACTCTTCCTATCTTCATGTGAATTGATAGGCTACATGTGAGGAACGTCTATGGATTTTGAGGAATAAGTTAAGGTAGGAAATAGATAAATGATTCCAAGAGAAAAAATGAAAAAGAATTAAAAATAATAATTTATTAAATTGAAACAAGGCTTAAAAATTTACACACAATACCACTAGCTTTTGGAAAAAAAATTGCCACACCTTAAAACAAACAAAAATCAGTGAATAGAATAAACTGAAATAAAGTGAAAAAGAAAATAAATAATTATTTTTTAGGAAAATAGAAAGATAAATAAAGAAAATAGCTTAATTTATTGAAACCAGCTTAAGAAAATTGCAAACACAATCCACTTAACTTTGAAAAATTACAACTCTTCTTAAAAATGGTTTAAAATAAATCTTTGAGAAACAAAATAAAGTGAGAATGAGAATAAAATAAGTTCTTAAGAAAAATATAAAAATAAATAAATAATTTCTTAAATTAATTGAAGTTGGAAATTAGAAATTGTAAACAAAATACAACTGACACTGGAAAATGTCAATTACACTTTTAAAATATTTTAAAACCAAAATATATACAAAACAAGTTATTTTACCCCTGAAAACAAAAATTAGAACATTACATGACCAAATAAAATATTATTTATATAATTTAAAGTAAACAATTTTGTTAAATACAGCAAATTACACACAATAGTTAAAAAGGCATAACTTTCGCATTATACATCAGATTTCAACGAAACGAAAAGCAGTATTTTTAAAATTTTATTTACTTTCAAAATAAAAGATAAAACTCTAATTTTCAAACTTTTAAATTTTGAAATTTACAAATCAAAGTTTGACCATATTGACAAAATTCACATTTCTGAAAAATATTCTATTAATTCATGTGTGGAATTCTAATCCACACTAAAATTTATATTTTAAATAACAAAATTATCTAAATTAAATAAATAAAACATTTATTAAAATTTTTGGGTTGATACATAGACGGTTTGGATGGCAAGCAAAGTGAGAGTAAATGCTAAGAAACAGAAAAGACACAAGTTAAGGAGAAAGAAGCGTATATATGTTTTATTCTTAAATGCAAATGAAAATGAGGAGTTTTGAAATGAGAAATAAATCTTCTTGTACATGATTTGCAAATGAGAAATACACGGCTAGGAAAAGAGTTTGTATGGCTAAAGCAAGAAATAAAGAGGCAATGTAGAAAAAGGCAAGAAATCAAGCAATGACCTGATGGATTTAATTAATTTCTTTCCTTTGTATTAACAGTTGTTCTTAATTATATTGAATTTGTTAAATGTGTGCATTTATTATGATTGAATCCTCAAATAAATTCATTCCGATAAGTTTCATTATTTTATATTACCTTATGAATAAAATATGCATTTCTACTTTAACATTCCTTCCTTATTTTATTACGAAGTTTATATTTCTTCATATTAAATTACCAAAATTTTATCAATTTAACAATTTTAATTATTAAACATTTATGGGTCATTACATAACCAGTTTTAGAACAAATAGTCCAGAAAAGAGCAGATAGCTCGGAATTTAGAATAGATAGTTTAGATTTTTTAGAACGGATAGTTTAGATTTTAGACAGATAGTATATTTTATTTCCTATTTAGCATAATGAATATTGCTATATTATTATTATAATCAGTTGATTAACCAGTTTGGTTGCAGGAAAGCATTTGCAAAATATATGTTTTGAAAAGAGATATTAGTGAGAGGAAACCCGTTCTGCTAAGCTGCGTGGTCTCACTAGTTATCAGCAAAGTGAGATGTAACAGAAATTATTCGTACCAGGCTTTAAGTCTGACTCGAAGTTTTTGTTTCCCCTTAAACTCTCGGGTGCTCAAAATTTTATTTGAGTAGGCTGAGGGTTTAAGTTTTCAGGTTTTTGTAGATTTTGGCGAATGAAGCATCCGAAGACGAGCAAGTGGCTGACGGATAGCTAATTTAGGGATTCTGTTTTGAAATTTTTTTTCGCTGTGTATTTAGACAATTATGTCTATATTGTTTTGATCATACAAGGGGGCATCTTCATACGTTGCTCTTGGCGTATTTCGTAAATTATATTTGATCAATGCCTGGGAATACGTTTGGGATTTTTGTAACTTGGATATGATTTGTTGAAATGTAATCATTGAAAATTGTTGTTTTTGAAAATCTATGATTTTTTTCATATTCAAGTGCTTTTGATATTACAGATACCATTAACATTGCCGTATTTCGTCACCAGAAGTTAATACTGTGGATGACTATAACATCCATGGCACTTAGCTTTTAGCCTCCAGATACGGGATGTTACAGCTTGGTATCAGAGCATAGGTTTATGAAAAAATTAACTAAAAATTTGTTTTGAAAACAAAAATCCGAGGAAATAGGAGTAAGGTTTGGGGTTAGGTTAAGGCTATAGTAACATACTTGTATTTGTTATATATAAGCATGCGCTTTATCTCCATTCATCTATCTTTGGTAAGGTTATCTTTCTATATCTCATGACGTTTGAATAATGATATAATTGGTAGAAGAAGCAGAGTTAACCATGAAGGGGGAAGCACTGAAAGGAATGCCCGATCTAATTTAGGGAGAGGCCAAGGTCAGGCAGAGAATGTTGGTGCTGAAGTCCTACAGGTCAGAATGGAAGCCATGTATCAGTTTTTTAGGAATATGATGCAGGCAGGAGTTGCGGCCAGAGTGGTGGGAGGAAACGCCGCAGGAGCAGGGGTTTTAGAAGTTCCAGTAATTAATCATTTCGCTAAGATGAGCGGCGATTGTGTGAAGTTAGGAGGGAAGCCATTCATGGGAACGGAGGATGCCATTGAAGTGGAGCATTAGTTGGTGCACCGCAAAAGGATTTTTGCAGATTTAGGGCTTAATGACGAGCAGAAGAGGAGGTTGGCGTCCAGGCAGCTTCAAGGGACTGCATTGTTCTGGTGGAACAGTGTATCTACAACAGTTGATGAGGAGACGACAACCTTGGAGGATTTCAAGGGGAGATTTCAGGAGAGGTTTATGACAGTAATGGCATAGTCAGCTTTGATTAAGTATTTTGCTGAGCTGGTGCAGGGAGAGATGTCAGTTGCTGAGTATGCCAGAAAGTTCAAAGAGTTGGCTCGGTATGGGTATGCTTCTGTATATACGGCGTTGAAACGAAATGAGAAGTTTATCGAAGGATTGAAGCCAGAATTTGCTAGTGCTACTTTATCTCATCTTAGAGATCCTTCCGATACTGTTATAGAGATGGTTATGAGGCAGGAAGAAGTCCTTGAGTCTTTGTAGAAGAGCGAGGCAAAAGTAGTCCATGTTGGGCAGAGCCAAAAGAGGAAGTTCTTACCTAAGTAGGGTGCTCAAAAGGGTGGAGCAGCTAAGAAAGCGAAGTCTGAAGTTGTCTGCTATAAATGCGACAAGAAAAGGCACTTTGCTAACGAGTGTCGCTCAGGCAATAGGAGGGTATGCAACTCTGGGGTTGAGGTGTGACCAGTTTGAGCTTGACCTGTTAAGTCATACTTTTGAGTGCAGTTTGTGTGTGTTTGATCTTGTGGGGTTTGGGATCATCCTAGTTATGGATTGGTCAAGTAAGTATGATACTAAGATACTTTGCCAAGGTAAGAAGATATCTATTAGTTACCCGGATTGTAGCGATCGGATTATTTTCACCGTAGGAGGTTCTAGCGGTGCAGTGTTTGCTTTGTTGGGTGCTTTGGATTCAGATGATGAGTTGAGATGAGTTTTCATGGTTAGAGAATTCACAGATGTGTTTGAGCCTGTAGTTTCATTGCCACCGAACGAGCTATTGAGTTTCAGATAGATTTGGTTCCGGGAGCAGAACCAGTGAGTAGACTGCCAAGCAGGATGACCCCTTCAGAGATGAGGGAGTTGAAGGTGCAGTTGGTGGAATTAGAGGGCAGGAGTTTTGTCATGCCGAGAAGTTCGTTGTAGTGCGCAGCGGTAGTGTTTGCTAAGAAGCAGGACGGATCGTTGTGGTTATGTATTGATTATTGTAAGTTGAATGAGAAGATAATAAAGAATCGATATCCATTGCCCAGAATTGATGATTTGTTCGACCAACTAAGTGGAGCAAAGGTACTTTCTCAGTTGGATTTAGCAAAGGGTTTTTATCAGCTTAGAGTAGCAGAGGATAGTACACCTTTGACAGCACTCAAGACCAGATATGGATCGTACGAATGGTTAGTTATTCCTTTCGGACTGACGAATACTCTAGCTTTCTTTGTGGATTTGATGAACCGGATTTTTCGAGATCACTTGGATAGGTTCGTGCTGGTTTTCATAGTTGATATCTTGATTTACTCTAAGGATGAAAAATAGTATAAAGTTCATCTTAGAGTAGTGCTTGAGACACTGAGGCAGCATCGGCTGAAAGCGAAGTTTTTGAAGTGTCACTTCTGGAAAAAGGAGGTGAAGTTTCTTGGTCATGTCGTCTTAGAGGAAGGGTTATCAGTAGATTCGACTAAAATTGAGGCAGCGAATAGTTGGAAGAGACCTGAGACAGCAATGGAGATTAAGAGTTTCCTTGGGTTGGCTGGTTATTATCGGAGATACATTAAGGATTTCTCGCAGATAGCAGCACCAATGACAAGGCTAATGAGGAAGGATGTGAAGTTTTTTTTGGACCGATAAGTGTGAGGAAGGATTCTAGAGTTTGAAACACTTATTGATCCATATACCTGTGTTGGTAGTTCCAAAGGGGAATCAGGACTTGGTAGTTTATACCGATGCATGTGGAATATGATTAAAAGTCGTGCTGAATTAGAGAGGTAAAGTGACTGCCTATACTTCTAGACAGCTTAGACCGCATGAGGTCAGATATCCAATGCATGATTTTGAGTTGGCTGCTGTGATTTTTGCTTGGAAGGTGTGGAGACATTACCTTTTGGGAGAAAGGTTTGAGCTGTTTATAGATCATAAGTCACTGAAGTATTTGTTCTCTCAGAAGGAGTTGAATATGAGACAGCAGAGATAGTTAGAATTCATAGCCGTTTATGATTTTGGTATTGAGTACACACCTAAGAAAGGAAATCGGGTTGCAGATTGATGTGCACGCAAATGTGCATATTTTTATTACTATATTTTATCGAATTTAATTAAATAAATGACCATGTTGGGTATTTTAACATGTTTAAACCAAAATCAAATTATTTTCAAATCGTCACATATTCATCTTCATATAGGGGTAAAATGGTCATTTTTGTGCATATATTAATTCGAGAAAATTTAATTGGAAATTTCTATATTATTTTTGTAGGAATTTGAGCTCAAGTACAAGTGGTTTTCTGAAGAGATATGCATGCATAAGTGAATACAAATGAATGAAGATGGAAGTAATTTATTTCATGATCATGGAGGACCCACCTACCTTAATATACACTTAGGAGCTAATGCACATGCTAAAAGGCCATTAAAGCTTCATGCATACTTAATGGATGATTATTGATGCTAATGATTACTTGGGCACCACAATTCCAAAGGGGTAGTTTGGGTAGTTCCCAAAAAGTGGATTAGGGTTTTAAAACATGTATAAATACCCCATATTTTCACGTAACCTCCTTTTCTTTTAGTTTAGTTTAGATCAAAAATAAAACGAGAGCTCTCTTTCTTTTCATGACTACTTGGCCATTTTCTTCTTATACAACTTTATAATACATGCACTTTTCTCTTCTTGTTTATTTACTTTCATGTTAGTAGTGTAGATTTTTTATTTATTCAAGCATAATAGATTATATTTTTTGCAATTAGATTATTTCTCTTTTTCATTAGCTTTCTTTTTTCCTTTTTTTGTTTCATGTTACAAGTTACATTTGTAGATTTGATAACAAATATGAGAGGCTAAAATCCTTCAATTTAGGGGTAATGAAGCTCTCTAATTATGTAGCTTCAATATTTTGATAATTATTGCTCTCTTTTTGTGCTTAATGGAATTGATGGATGTGGTTTAATGTTGTTGTTTAGCTTCGAATTTGATAGTCTATGTTGTTCAAGACAAATAGGTTATGCTTAAACAAATACAACACAAATTGCCTCTTCATTTAAACATGATTGTGGCAAAGAATTGAATGTTGAAACAAAAATTTGATGGCCTATTTCTTAAACAATAGTTAATAGGCCATGCTTAAAATAGATTTCATTTTCAACTTGTTGTCATTTTTCATGAGAGTTAGCAAGTTGTTTAGGTGGTGTGTTATATTTTGATGGCTTATGTTAAGCTAATTAATAGCACAAATATGTCATACTTATGATAAACACATCAATTAAACCAACTTATGACAAAAAAGAGAGATCATAATTACATATTTTGTTGAACTATGTAATCTCGAGAGTGGATTTATCTCTAAATTGTTATTTTATTCTCATAGTTTTCTTTCACTTCTGTAGTTGTTGTTTTAAAAAAAAATTGTAGTTAAAACAATCGATAATTTGATTGAATAGGAATTTAAAATTTAACATTTCCCTATGGATCGACTCGTACTCACCACGTACTAGAATTGTACGCCGTGCGCTTGTAGTTAATTTAAATTTAAATTCACTCGACGGATTTCTAACTCAATAGAATTCCCGTCGACGAACAAGTTTCCGGCGTCATTGCTGGGGAATAGTTTTGATTTTGATCTTTTATTCTTTGAATTATTTTTGTTTCATTTTTGTCTATTTTATTTTGTGTGTTTGTTTGCAATTAAAAAAAATTGTTGTGTGTTGTTTGATTTTTGTTTGCATTTTTGATTGTGTGTTGCTATTGTTTTCTAGTTGTTTGTTCATTTGCATTTCATATTAAAAAGGAAAAAACACATCACAATTTCAAAAATAATATATATATATATATATATATATATATATATATATATTACTTTCATTTACAATTTGCATTTTCAGTTACACTGTACAGTTTATATTTCTCTATTTTTTTCATTTCATTTACATTTGCTGCCTCAAACCACTTCTATCACCACATCCACTTCAAGTATTTCCATTACACTTGCTACTGCCCGTCTCCCCTTCACCACTGTCTCTGTAAATCATTTAGCCAGTTCTGTGCAGCTGTGCACATCCACCACCCCACATTTAATTCCTCTGTGCATTGCCTGAAACTGTTATGTCGCTATTACTTGCCTTCTGACCAAACATCAAAGAACATTCCAAAACACACAATTCCAATTACATTGCTTTCAACCACAATCGCACATACCATCGCCAAACACTTCCTTATACATACCTTACAGACCGCATCCACAATAGTTTCAACATGCCTGCTACTGTACTACCTGTTTGCGCAAAAATTGATCACAAATACCAGAAGTAGTGAAAACACCAATGTTTACACACAAATCCTCAATATCCAAACATAGATCTCAGATCTAGAATGTAGAGAGCAAAAATGAAGAAATAAGAAAATTAAAATGAGTAAGAAAACAACGAACACAAGGTTTATAGTGGTTCGGCTATCTACGGCCTACGTCCACTTTGAATTAATCCTTTTATTCCTTTAATACTGTGATTACAGTTGCAGGCCTTTGAAATCAAAAACCAAAATGACAAAGTCTCGCCTAAAAAAGCAGAAGAAGATCCCCCCTTTTAGTTGCCATGGAGTCGTTATTTATATGAGTAGATCTAGAAAAATCTGCCCCAAAGCTCGGAATACCTTTTCTCACTCGTAGGTGGGCCCACATGATCGATCCAAGGTGGTTTTGGATCGAGAGATCCATATCAATTTCATATCGATTAGGAATTGCTCCAATTAGATTGGGATTAATCATGGTGAAAGACAATAGTGCCAAGTCCTTGCTCTCCAAATTTCATGAAATTCCAATGTGTAGTTTGTGAGATACGATCGATCTAATTTTGAGATTGCAAGTGTAGAGATCGATCCCCAATTGATCCATATCAATTTCGTATCGATCAAGAATTGCTTCGATTAGGCTGGGATTGATCATGGTGAAAGACAACAGTGCTAATCCTTGCTCTTCAAATTTCATGAAATTCCAGTGTGCAGTTTGGGAGATATGATCGAATCCAAGTTTGACATTGCAAGTGTAGAGAACGATCCACGATCGATCCATATCAATTTCATATCGATCAGGAATCGCTCCATTAGGCTAGTACCGATCATTGTGAAAGACAATAGTGCCAAGTCCTTGCTCTCCAAATTTCATGAAATTCCAGTGTGTAGTTTGTGAGATATGATCAATCCAAGTTTGAGATTGCAAGTGCAGAGATCGATCCTCGATTGATCCACTCGATCAGGAATCGCTTTGAGCAGGCTGGGATCGATCATGGTGAAAGACACTAGTGCCAAGTCCTTGCTCTCCAAATTTCATGAAATCCCAGTGTGCAGTTTGTGAGATATGATCGATCCAAGTCTGAGATTGCAAGTGCAGAGATCAATCCCCGATCGATTTATATCAATTTCGTATCGATCAGGATCGATTAGGCTGGGATCGATCATGGTGAAGACAATAGGACCAAGTCCTTGCCCTCCAAATTTCATGAAGTTCCAGTGTGTAGTTTGTGAGATATGATCGATCCAAGTTTTAGATGGCAAGTGCAGGCTTACCGATTGACCTGAAATTCGAAGTGTAGCCTTATCGAAGCTTGTTTATCATTCCCGATCGATCCCACCTAGATTGGAGCTTGGTCCAATTTTGACAGTATCGATCATAGCTTTGTTTCCAATCGATCATACGAATATTGATCCATCCATGACTCGAGCATTTGAACTCCGATTGACCTGAAATTCGAATTGTAGCCATACCGAACCTTGTTTATCATTCCCGATTGATCCCACTTTGATTGGAACTTGGTCTAATTTTGACGGTATCGATCATACAAATATTGATCCATCCATAACTTGAGCATATGAACTCCAATTGACCTGAAATTCAAAGTGCAGCCTCACCGTGCCATGTTTATCATTTCCGATCGATCCCACATTGATAGGAGCTTGGTCCAAATTTGACGTTATCGATCATAGCTGTATTTCCAATCGATCATACAAATATTGATCCATCCATAACTCAAGCATATGAACTCCGATTGATCTGAAATTCGAAGTGTAGCCTTACTGAACCTTGTTTATCATTCCCGATCGATCCCACTTTGATTGGAACTTGGTCCAATTTCGACGGTGTCGATCAAAGCTTCGTTTTCAATCGATCATACAAATATTAATCCACTCATAACTTAAGCATATGAACTCCGATTGACCTGAAATTCGAAGTGTAGCCTCACCGTGCCTTGTTTATCATTTCCGATCGATCCTACCTTAATTGGAGCTTGGTCCAATTTTGACGTTATCGATCATAGCCTTGTTTCCAATCGATCATACGAATGTTGATCCATCCATAACTCGAGCATACGAAATCTGATTGACCTGAAATTTCGAAGGGTAGCCTTACCAAACCTTGTTTATCATTCTCGATCGATCCCACCTTGATTGGAACTTGGTCCAATTTTGACGGTATCGATCATAGCCATGTTTCCAGTCGATCTCCAATCCTGATATCCATCCTTTTTAGCCAATTTGTTGATATCCCGACCTTGGCCAAAAGGTGGGGTAACATATGGCCCCCAAAACATGTCTTGTTGTAGGAAGGCGTGTTTTAAATAGCTTTAAATCCTTCATTCAAAGTCCATATTCCATCCATAGCCATTCTATCCGAGTTTCATATCCTTATCCAAATCCGTGACTGCTCTGAGTTGATACCCGATTCTGAATCAAGCAACCAAACACTTTGCCAATTTCATACCTTTCCAAACCTGACAACCGAGTTCTAATCCCTCTATATCCAGTGGCCAATGACCAAATCCATGACCTCCCCGAGTCGATATCCAAATCCGGGACCGCTCCGGGCCCATAGCAAAATCCTTAGCTGTTCATAGCCAATATCTAAATCCATAACCTCTCTGGGCTCTTGCCAAGCGCAATCCACACTCGACGACCTGTGTCAAGCAATGCCTTGCTCAACAGTGATTCTGGTTCAGTGTCCCTGAACGCTAAGTAATGCTATGGCTTAAGTCCTAAGCCGAATCTTGGTCGCTCCGGACCCTTGCCGAGCATAGTCCATACTCGATGACCTGAATAAGCCGTCTCACCACGTTCGGATGAAGCGACTTACCCCTTGCACCGCATAATCCATACCCAACGATCATTTACCAAAAACCAGATAAAAATTTAGTCAAAGTCCAATCCGAAATCCAGATTAAATCAGAAAACCAAAAATCCATACCAAAAATCCAAACTAATATCCAAACCGAGAAAACAAGCATCCGGACCAAAGTCCAAACCAGAAAACAAACAAAACCAGGAGTTCAAACCAAACTCCAATACCAAAGCATAAAAAAGTAAATGTCCAAACCAAAAAAGAAAAAGCAGATTTCACAAACTAGAGCATCGTGGTTTATCATCATCTCAAAGCATGCCTAGGGGCTATCTCCATCCCCGTACATGATTAAGTGACTTGGTCGATTGCCCAGAGTTGGCTACTTATTCCATATCATCCTTGTTGGTCGATAACCAATCGACCATTATTCATGGGCCTTGCGCCATCTTCATTTGAGGTAGACGATGGCTATTCCTATTCCACCGTCGCATTCCAAGCATTGACATATTACCGTAGCTGAACACTCCTTACATGCTTCTCGATTATATCCTTTAGATGTCTACAGCTGTTGATATCATGCCCGTCCAGGTCATGAAAGAGACAGTGCCTTACTGATGCCCTTTCACGTTCCGAGGGTTCTCTCCTTGTCGGCCTTCGGTAGGGAAGGCGATCCTGAGTTTCCATGTATATCCGCTCCAACGTTTCGTTCAATCCTGTGTAAGTGGAGAATTTTGGTTCTCCCCAGCATTTCCTTGCCCTGCCACAATCGTTATCTGACTTCCTCTTCCCTTTATCCTTATCCTTATCCGAGCTCTCACTAGATGGTCTTCCATCCTTAATCACGTTTACTTCCTTTGATTTCATACCCGAATTTGCATCCTCCTGCCGAAGGAATCTCTCGGCCTCGTGAAAGAATTCACCAAGATCCATTGGTGGATCCTGTATCAGTGATACATTGAAATCCAAATTGTCCATGACTCCTGATACTACCGCCGTTGAAACCATCGATGGATTCGGCTGATCCATCGAAGCAACCGCTGCATTGAACCGAGTTAAGAATGTCCTGAGCGATTCCCCTATCCCCTGCTTCACCGTTGCCAGTGTCATCACATTTTTCGGCCTCTTGATGTGAACCCGAAACTGCTTCAGAAACCCGTCCACCAATTCTATCCATGTCCTAATGGATCCATCTTCCAACTGCCTGAACCACATAGTAACTATATCCGTCAAGTACAATGGGAAACGCCGGGTCATAACTGTCTCTGATACCCCTAGCACTTCCATGTGTCTCGTGTACTCATTAAATGACCGGTAGGATTAGCCCTGTCGTTGTATACCTCCAGATTAGGTAGCTTGAACTCTAGTGGATTCCGAGCCATTCTGATGTCACGGGTAAACGGACTCCTGTTTACTCCTTCTAGATCTCTGTTTGTTAAACCCCCACGCACAGTTCGCTTGATAATCTCAGCTAATCCAGTGTTGTCCACCAAGGGTTGCCCCTCGAGTCCCAAGGAAATTCTGGTACATACTCTTCATCATGTACTCTTATGCTCCTGCCGACATCCTATTGTGTGGTGTCACCTGGAATCCCTCCATGAATTGGTCTATCATTGCATGGTGATGTGCCCCTGAGTCTGCATCCATCCAAGTTGGTAATTATGCGCTGATTAGGGGCTGCATCCTATTGAGCTGCTCCATCTGCTTGCTTGTTGAGTCCTTTTATTCCAGCTCCGTGGATCTGAACTCTAGCAGCTCCAGCTGTTCTTGCATGTCCAAACTGTCTGAGAAGGTTCTGCATCATTTCCTCCTGCCTTTTCAACAATTCTTCCTGCCTTTTCAACAATTTTTCCTGCACAGCTCTCATCATCATCTCCATCTCATCTCTAGTGATGAAAACTGAGGTCTGGTTTGCTCTTGAGGAAGCCTCCTGACTCCCTTCATGCTGACTCCTTTTCGCACTTTGTCTCCTTGTTGATTGTTTTGTCATGGTTCATCCTATAGCTTTCCAAATCTAAACTCCGAATCTGGTATAGCGAGTGCTAGTCTTTCTCAATGAAAGCACCATAGTGTTTGCACGAAAATTGGTCACAAACCCCAGAAGTAGTGAAAGCACCAATGTTTACACACAAATCCTCAATCTCCAAACACAAATCTCGGATCCAAACGATGTAGAGAGCAGAAATGAAGAAATAAGAAAATTAAAATGAGCAAGAAAACAAACACCACAAGGTTTATAGTGGTTCGGCTATCTCCGGCCTACGTCCACTTTGAATTAATCTTTTTATTCCTTTTATACTGTGATTACAGTTACAAGCCTTTGAAATCAAAAACAAAAATGGTAGAGTCTCGCCTAGAAAAGCAGAAGAAAATCCTTCTTTTAGTTGTCATGGATTCGCTATTTATAGGAGTAGATCAGGAAAAATCTTCCCCAAAACTCGAAATACCTTTTCTCATTCACAGCTTGGCCTACATGATCGATCCAAGGTGGTTTGGGATCGATCCCCGATCGATCCAAATCAATTTCGTATAGACTAGGAATCGCTCCGATTAGACTGGATCGATCATGGTGAATGACAATAGTGCCAAGTCCTTGCTCCACAAATTTCATGAAATTCTAGTGTGTAGTTTGTGAGATATGATCGATCCAAGTTTGAGATTGCAAGTGCAGAGATCGATCCATATCAATTTCATATCGATTAGGAATCGATCCGATTAGACTAGGATCGATCACGGTGAAAGACAAAAGTGCCAAGTCCTTGCTCTCCAAATTTCATGAAATTCCAGTGCGTACTTTGTGAGATATGATCGATCCAAGTTTGAGATTGCAAGTGTAGAGATCGATCCTCGATCGATCCATATCAATTTCGTATGGATCAGGAATCGCTCCAATTAGACTGGGATCGATCATGATGAAATGCAATAGTGCCAAGTCCTTGCTCTTCAAATTTCATGAAATTCCAATGTGTAGTTTGTAAGATATGATCGATCCAAGTTTGAGATTACAAGTGTAGAGATCGATCCCCGATCGATCCATACCAATTTTGTATCGATCGAGAATCGCTTTGATTAGGCTGGGATCGATCATGGTGAAAGACAATAGTGCCAAGTCCTTGCCCTCCAAATTTCATGAAATTTCAATGTGTAGTTTGTGATATATGATCGATCCAATTTTGAGATTGCAAGTGCAGAGATCGATCCTCGATCGATCCATATCAATTTCATATCGATCAGGAATCGCTTCGATTAGGCTGGGATAGAGTATGGTGAAAGATAATAGTGTCAAGTACTTGCTCTCCAAATTTCATGAAATTCCAGTGTGTAGTTTATGAGATATGATCGATCCAAATTTGGGATGCCAAGTGTAAGCCGATGATTTCGTATCCAACAATTCATATCCATCATTTGGTATCCATCAGCTGGTATCCATCATTTCTTATCCATCAGTTGGTATCCATCATTTCGTATCCATCATCTGTTATCCATCATTTCGTATCTATCTATTGGTATACATCACTTTGTATCAATCAGCTGGTATCCATCATTTGGTATCCATCATCGGGTATCCATGGTGATGGATACGAGAACATCGAGACGGGCCAGTTTTTCATGAATATTGATCCATCCATAACATGAGCATATGAACTACGATTGACCTGAAATTCGAAGTGTAGCCTCACCGAACCTTGCTATCATTCTCGATCGATCCCACCTTGATAGGAGCTTGGTCCATTTTTGACAGTATCGATCATAGCTTTGTTTCCAATCGATCATACGAATATTAATCAATCCATAACTCGAGCATATGAACTCCGATTGACCTGAAATTCGAAGTGTAGCCTCACCGAACCTTGTTTATCATTCCCAATCGATCCCACATTGATTGAAACTTGGTCCAATTTTGACGGTATCAATCATAACCTTGTTTCCAATCGATCATACGAATATTGATCCATCCATAACTCCAGCATATAAACTCCGGTTGACCTAAAATTCAAAGTGTAGTCTCACCAATCCTCGTTTATCATTCCCGATTGATCCTACCTTGATTGGAGCTTGGTCCAATTTTGAAGGTATCGAACATAGCCTTGTTTCCAATCGATCATACGAATATTGATCCATCTATAACTTGAGGATATGAACTCCGATTGACCTGAAATTCGAAGTGTAGCCTCACTGAACCTTATTTATCATTCCCGATCGATCCCACCTTGATTGGTGCTTGGTCCAATTTTGACGGTATCGATCATAGCCTTGTTTTCAATCGATCTCCAATCCTGATATACATCCTTTTTAGCCAATTTGTTGATATCTCGGTCTTGACCAAAAGGCGGGGTAACACTACCCTCCTTTTCTCCACTACCTACTTGCCACCATTCATCCATTACCAAAAAAACCAGCAGCATATCCAAACCCCAGTCTCCAAGGCGACAAACTTCTCAAAAATCTTCAACAAAAACTTCAAACAAGTTTCCTACAACACTGCTATGCCATTTCAGTGCCACCACAGACCGCTAAAGGTCAACTCTCCACAACCATTCAAAACTTCACTCCCCACTGACTTCATACAATTCCAACTTCAGATTGCATTTCCATCACGCCACATCATCAAACAACTTCAAACATACCACTTGCCTTCCCAACTTCCACAAAACAACTGCTACCAGTGGCATTTCCAGCCACAACTACAACTAACTTCTGTCATACTTCACTTCTATCAGTACATAAGCCATTCTTGCACATAAACAAGCTTGCAGGTTGTAGTGTTTTTCCAGCCTTCAACACATAGCCATCCATCAAGCAACTCCACTGGCTGCCTTGCACTTGCCACCCTATACATCATATCACCAAATACACAATCTTCAACACACTACAATCATCATATACTCAGCCTTGCCGACAACAGAACAGCCAACATACATCACCCTCCTTCACCCAACTCCTCATCACCATTTGTTCAGCACTTCAACTCGACCATACACTGCACAAAAACATAAATAACTCTTCAATACCGATAGCAGCTCTTCCAATCGACCAACTTCTGTCGAAAACCACTGACACTTCTGCTCACTGCCAGTACACAACATCCAACAGCATAGCCGAGGCAATCACTACAATCACCTCCCTGTCAGTGCCTATAACAGCTGATACTAAACATTTCAAAACTGCTGTGCCACATTTGCATACCCTCGCCTATCACTGGATTACTGCAAGCACCTCCTATCCGGTTCACCTTCTTAAAACATTAACCGCCTAACTCACCGTGCATCTCCCATACAACATCTCTCCAGCAAGAACTGCTTATCATTAGTGCATTACAAAACTCAGCACATTGTTTCCGATTTCTGCACATACAAATTTACTGCCTCAACTTACCATAAACAACATACCCACTTCACCATAATTCTGCAAAATTGCAACCAGAAAAAAAAATCGAAACCACAATCGAGAAATCCACAATCGCCTAAGCAGTTCACACTACAGTGCAAGTATACTCACCTGAAACAACTGACTTGCTTCAACTACCTCCATAGAAACCACGCACGCCTTCATCCAAAACACGAACAAACTTCGACGCCGACAATACCCCACCACAATCATCCTACGCCCGAACTTGAGAATCGCCGTCTAACCGAAACCACGAATTAAATTTTGGCATTTGAGATTGGAATTGATTTTGGAACAGCTAACTGATTTTAAGATTCTAAAATTTAGGAAAGTGAATTCGATTTTCGTCTAGAATTTGGGATTTCGTTTATTTTTAATCTGTCTGGGTGGTGGGCCGGGTTGAATTAAAGGCTTAAGCTCAAAAAAAAGAAGGGAGTGTTTTCTTTAAGAAATTTTTTCCTTTGTTTAGGTGGTGTTGTTTTAATTTTTTTTTTATCGGTCTTTACTAAAAAAAAAAGGGTTTCTCAATTTCTGTTGTTCATTTTCTTTTTACTTTGATATATACTAAAAAAATTGTTTTTTTTTTGTTGTTTTTTGTTTTGTCGTAAATTGTTCTCTAAAAAAAAGAAAAAAAGCTTGTATATATATCTTGTTTTTATTTTCAAGTTGTCAAAACAGATAAAGAAAGGAGCCGCTTGCTAAAAACTAATTGCTTACTTGCTTGTTGAAAAGCTGCCGCTCTGCTTGCCAAATAAGTTCCTTGCTTATAAATAATTTTGCACTCATCCTTTTTTTTATTTGCATTGTTGGTTGCTTGCAGTTGCATTTTTATTTCAAAAATCCCAAAAACAAATTTCAAAACCCAAAAAAAAAAATCCATTCGTAGTTGCATTGTTAATACACGTTTAATTTCTACATTGCATTTCATTTTAGAATTATAATAACGGTTAGACATCGATAACACTTAATTGTATATTGACAATTTGTCTTCTTTGTACAATTTAAATTTTTGGTATTTAGGCTAGGGCGGAGCAATAATCAGTTATAAATATTACGGTGATTCATAAATATTTTTCTGAATTGTTTCTTTGAAGGTACTTAAACCTTCGGCTACATTGCTACGGTGATTCGTGGTGCACCGATAAATCCAATTCGTACCTGGCTGAGAACTATCTTTTTGATCTAAGACAAAGTGTGATTATACAATTTTGGATTAGGAGTTACTTAGGATAAATCATTTGTAATTAAAACCTTGCATTCATTTAGTTGTAGTAGTACATGCATATTTAAAAAAAAACAAAAAAAAAATCAAAATCCAAAAAAAAAAATATTGTAAATATTTCTTAACTTAGCTTTTTTTTCTTTTGAAATCTTAAAAACCAGAAATCCAAAAATCCAAAAAAAAAAAAGTTTTAGTTTTTTTTCATAGAAAAAAAAAATCCAAACAAAATTGAAAATCCAAAAACAAAACAAAAATCAAATTTCTTTTTTTTTTTTGAAAAATAAATTCTGTTTTGTGAATACTTTTCCTTTATAAAAAAATTAAAAAAAAAGCTTTTGAAAATATCGAAATTTCCTTATTCGCAAGAATTTTACAATATTTGTGATAATTCATATAATCCATATAATTTCAACCCAAATTCTTATGGATATTTTAGCAACGACTATTGTATAAAAAATCTAGGTTTAGAACCACAAAATTTCAAAATGATCACCAACCCTCAAATCCTAAAAATGCATCAAATCAATTTCGTCGTTACTTGAACTTGTTACACTACATAATCAAAGGATGAACGATTTGTGCAATAACTCAAGTTAAAGTTTTCAAAATAATCAAAATTTGAATTCACTTCCAAACTCTAATTATTTTGACTATAATCCATGCCAATTCAACTTCAAACTCCAAAATGAATTTCAAAATCATAATGGAAATGTGAATCACTTTTTAAATAATTTTGACAATGAGAATAGTTTCAATAATGGTGCGATTGACAATTTTTGTTCTCAACAAATCCAAATTGAAAATTCTCAAATTAATAATCATGAATTTGATTTAGTTGCGCAAACGGAAAAAGATTACGAGGATTTTTTGCATGAAACTTACAAAAAATTCGTGAGAAACAAAATCAAATTCCAACTTGTGAAGAATCAAATAATAATCCACCGTTTATTGAAATTGACAATTTTTGTCCTCGGCAAGTCCAAATCGAAAATTCTCGAGTAAATAATTATAAATTGAATTTTGTTGAGTAAATGGATGAAATCTACAATGATCACACAAATTTGTTGATTGAAACATACAAAAAATTTCGTGAACAACATAATCAAATCCCAACATGTGAAGAGTCGAGTGATAATCCATCTTTTATCTATTTTGACGATTTTCAAATAACAACTTTTGAAAATGAAAATGACAATCTCAATGAAGTTGTTGAAAATATGGTAATTTAGTTGGATTTCAATTCTTTTGAGGGTGAGAAATTCGATTTAAAATTCGATCTTCTTTTCTTCGATTCTGAAAATTTAAATACAACTTTGGATTTTGAACAAGATATACGCAACGAAGTTGTTGATAATGCAACAAAGGAAGACGAATTTAACAAACACGATTTCTTTGGACTTTTTGAAAACAAGTTGTCGAATTCTGAAGGGGAAGATTTAAATCACCATTTTGAATTTGAAATTGATAATTCTGAAGAAGTTTTCAATGAGAAGTTTGAACTTCAATTTGGTGAAAATAAACTTGAATTTCAATCATTTGTTTTATTAACCCCGAAAATAATCCAAAGTAAAACAACTCGCATGATTTTCAATAAAACGGCATTCTTTTTTTCAAATCAACATTTAAGTACGAAATCTTTTACGGTTTGGTTTTTTGAGCTTAAGCTATGTCTTGCACACTTGACGAGACAAATGAATCGGTCTTTAGAAGACAAGTTCATCTACTCTTTAACGGCATACTTTTCGATGTCTTGTAAATAATAATCTTTTTCATATAAATAAAAGGTCATGTTTTTATTTTATTTTATCCTTTCACTTGGGTTGACTGTGGGGACACAGTAAAAATCAAGTGTGGAGGGAGCTCATCTTCATTTTTTAATTTTCATGGTTTATTTTTGCATTTTTCTTTCCAAAACTCAAAAAAAAAAACAAGCAAAAAAAATCCTAAAACAAATTTTATTTTAGCATTTTGATTTATTCTTAAAGAAACACTATAAGATAAATATAGGGTTTTGGTTAATGAAATTGAAATTTTTAAGAATTTATTTGTCTCGACAAAAATAAAAATAAAGTTTGATTACAAATAGATGGTTTAACTGGTATATAGGAAGGTTCATACATGTTAATTATAAAGTATATCCTAATTGAAAATCTTTGTTTAAAAAAGTTGTGGATTTAAATAAAAGGAGATATAAAAAATTGTCTTCTAAGTTAAATGGTGCTAAGATGATTTTGTAAAACTCTCACTCTCCAAAAAAAACATAAAAATATTTCATGTATATATGTATATATTTTCCTAATAAACACCTAGAGTCATGTGTTCACACTCTTGTGTTAACTCGTCATGCCCTGTACCCTTCTCACGTAAGCCCGAAAAGCAGTGCACGCTCGGTATATCTGACCTCGGTTTATCTGGGTTAGGCGTATTTATATAAAAATTCTTTTATTAATAATCCCTAGAATCAATAGGTATTCACACTCGTGTGTTCACTCGCCATGCTCTATATTCCCCTCGCATAAGTCCGAAAAGCAGTGCACAGGTAATATATCCGACCTTGGTTTATCTAAGCTAGGCATATGTAAATATTGTTAATATCAATGAAATTTTCAAAAATAGATAGAGTTAGCAATTGAAATCCAAGCATTATTTTAACTTTTTTGATTTGACTTATTATTGAAATGTAACGAAAACACGACTTTTAAAAAACTTTGATAATCAACTAAGTTTCATAGTTACACTGTGTTATCAACTGAAACAATGAGTTAAACCATAGTCTATTTGTTATGATAACTGGATTTTTGTTGGAAATTTTGACAAGTAAATGACTTAAATTTTCAAAGATAATGACCAAAACCTATATTTAACTTATTTGGGTCAATTTAAAAGTAAATCCTTCATTGTAAATATTTTCAAAAACTCACATTCATCTCTTTGCAAATAAATCTTGCATTTTATAAATATTTTCATATCGCATTTGGATTTTGTGGGTTTTATCCACTGAAAACCCTTACTAGACAACACTCGTCCTACTGGGGACACCAGAGTTTTAACAGCTTTTTGCATACGGTCAATGCAATCGTGCTTCCTACCAAAATGGATTTATCTTAGTTTTTTCTTTATTCGAGGATGAATAAAAAGATAAGTGTGGTGGTGTTTGATGTGCACGTAATGTGCATATTTTTACTGCTATATTTTATCAAATTTAATTAAATAAAAGATTATATTGGGTATTTTAACATGTTTAAAGCAAAATCAAATTATTTTCAAATCGTCACATATTCATCTTCATATAGGGGCAAAATGGTCATTTTTGTGCATATATTAATTTGAGAAAATTTAATTGAAATATCTATATTATTTTTGTATGAATTTGAGCTCAAATACGTGCTTTCATGAAGAGATATGCATGCACAAGTGGATACAAAGGAATGAAGATGGAAATAATTTATTTCATGGATCATGGAGGATACCTTAATCTACACTTAGGAGCTAATGCACATGCTAAAATGCCTTTAAAGCTTCATGCACACTTAATGGATGATTATTTGATACTAATGATTACTTGGCTACCACACTTCCTAAGGGGTAGTTTGGATAGTTCTCAAAAAGTTGATTAGGGTTTTAAAACATGTATATATACCCCATATCTTCATGTAACCTCATCTTCTTTTAGGCTCTCTTCTCTTAGTTTAGTTTCGATCAAAAATAAAATGAGTGCTCTCTTTCTTTTCATGGCTACTTAGCCATTTTATTTTTATGTAATTTCTTTTTATACAACTTTAAATACATGCTATTTTCTCTTCTTGTTTATTTACTTTCATATTAGTAGTGTAGACTTGTTTATTTATGCAAGTAGAATAGATTTTATATTATGCAATTAGATTAGTTCTCTTTTTTATTAGCTTTCTTTTTTCCTTTTTTTTGTTTCATGTTACAAGCTATATTTATTGATTTGATAACAAATATGAGAGGCTAAACCCCTTCAATTTAGGAGGAATAAAAGCTCTCTAACTATATAGCTTCAACATTCTGAAAATTATTGCTCTCTTTTTGTGCTTAATGGAATTGGTGGATGTGGTTTAATGTTTTTGTTTAGCTTTGAATTTGATAGTCTATGGTGTTCATAACAGATAGGCTACGCTTAAAAAAACAAAACACAATTGCCTCTTCATCTAAATATGATTATGGCAAAGAAGTGAATGTGGAAATTAAAATTTGTTGGCCTATATTTCTAAACAATAGTTAATAGGCCATGCTTAAAATAGACCTCATTTTCAACTTGTTGTCATTTTTCAAGAGAGTTAGTAAGTTGTTTAAGGGGTGTGTTATAGTTTGATGGCTTATGTTGAGCTAATTAATAGCTCAAATAGGTCATAATTATGATAAACACATCGATTAACCTAACTAATGAGAAAAAAAAGATCATAGTTTCATATTTTGTTGAACTATGTGATCTAGAGAGTGAAATTATCTCTAAATTATTATTTCAATTTCATAGTTTTCATTCACTTTTGTAGTAGTAGTTTTTACATTTTTTTTTTGTAGTTAAAACAATCGCTTAACTTTGGTATAATTTGATTAAATAGGAATTTAAAATCTAACATTTCCCCGTGGATCGACCCTTACTACCCATGTACTAGAATTATATGCCACGCGCTTGTAGTTAACTTAAATTTAAATTCACTCAACGGATTTCTAACTCGATAGAATTCCCATCGACGAACACAGATGCACTTAGCAAGAAGCATCAGAATGTAGTGTTGGCAATGATGGCCGAGTGGAAATATTTAGAAGCATTAGCAGATTGCGGAGTGCAGTGGAGATCCGAGGCAGGGTCTACCTGTAATACAGTTGCATTGTCTTGTTTGGAAGATCGACCAGTTTTGATCAAAAGAATTGCTTCCAAGTAGATGGAGGATCCAGTGTTAGCTGGACAGATCAATAAGCTGAAGGAAGGAACCAAGAGCGATGACTTGAAAGATTTTAGTCTTGACCAGAATGGATGGTTGAGAAAGAAAGGAAGGTTACGTGTTCCAAGTGTAGGAAACATAAGAAAGGAATTCTTTGATGAATGCCATCGTTCAAAGTTCACTATATATCCCGGAGGTAACAAGATGTATCAGGATATGAGAAGAAGTTTCTTCTTGGAAGGAATGAAGCGAGATATTTGGTTGTGTGTAAGGTAGTTCTTGAATTGCCAACAGGCAAAGGCCGAACACCAAAAACCGAGTGGTTCGCTTCGGCCATTAGGTATTCTGGTATGGAAGTGTGATTCTATTTCTATGGACTTCATAGACAGGTTGCTAAGGTCGAATAAGGGAAATGAAAGTATATGAGTTATAGTGGACAGATTGACAAAAAGTGCCAATTTCATTCCTGTTATCAACCAGGACAGCAACTGTTTTAGTAAGGTTGTTCATGAAGAATGTGATCAGACTGCATGGAGTTCCTAGCAGCATAGTTAGTGATAGAGATTCCTTATTCACTAGCGAGTTTTGGAAAAGTCTGCAGGAAGTTTTGGGAACCAATCTTATGATGAGTAGACTTACCATCCGTTGATAGATGGGAAAATGAAAAGAGTTAACAAGATTTTAGAAGATCTGTTGAGAGCTTGTGTTCTTGACTTTGGGGAATCATGGGAGAACCATCCAGTCGAGTTTTCTTATAATAACAGTTATCAGACTAGTATTGAAATGGCACCGTTTGAAGCTTTGTATGGAAGGCCATGCAAATCTCCCGTTTGTTGGTTGGAGACCGGGGATAGGTTGATTCTTTGTCCAGATTTGGTCAGAGAAGCTGCAGAAAAGATTGAGGTCATTCGAGATAGGATGAAGGAGGCTCAGTCTAGGTAGAAAAGTTATGCAGACAAGCGACAGAAAGATTTGGAGTTCTCAGTTGGTGACCAGGTTTTCATCAAAGTATCACCGACGAAGGGTGTGCTTAGATTGGGAAGTCGGGGATGTTATCTCCTAGGTTCATAGGACATTTTCCTATTCTTGAAAGGATTGGGAAACTCACGTATAGACTTGAGTTACCGAGCAGTTTGGCAGGTGTCCATGATTTTTTCCATATTTCTCATCTCAGAATGTGTGTTAGAGACCCGGAGACTGCTATTGCACCGATAGTGCTAGATGATTTAGTGGTAGAACCGGACTTGACCATAGTGAGGAAGCTAGTTCGCATTGTTGAGAGAGATGAGAAGAGGCTTAGAACCAAGACTGTAAGATTAGTCAAAGGCCAGTGAAGTGACGATGACAGAGACTGTACTTGGGAGGTTGAGAGCAGGATTAGAGATTCTTATCCGGACTTGTTTTGATGGTATGTTTACCTTTTTGTTTGTTTTGAGCCTTATGGTAATTTCGAGGACGGAATTATTTAAGGAGGGGATTATGTAACACCCCATATTTTTGATAACATTATTTAGGAGATTTATTTAGATAAAATAAATAAAATAATGTGTTGATAATGAGATTGAGATTTGATTAAATTAAGGTGGCCTTTCCTTTTAACTAATAAATTAAATGAAGGGTTTAAAAATGAATTAGAGGAGGGGTATTATGGGAAAGAGGTCATTCCTATATTATCTTCCTTAGGCCGTGTATACCAAACACACGTTCATTCTCATTTTCAAAAATTAAAAGCTTGGCCGGCCACCATTAACGAAGGAAGAAGAAGAGGAACCAAAAGAGAAGCTTAAGGAAAGCAAGTTCAAATCAAACTCATTCAAATCTCAAGCTCCTTAATCATTAATGCAAAGGTGAATAACATTTACATCTCTAAATATTTTTGGTTTCGGTTTTAAGGTTAATTCAGAATGATTTTGCAAATGTTTGTCATGTTTTCAAATAATAAATGATTGTATATACAGGTTGATGATTTTTGTATCTTCACATAAATTTTTGACATGTTTTAAGATGAAAACCCAATTAAATGACATCCGTTAGCGTTGCAAATTTTTATGATGATCTAAAAAGTTATTTTAGAGATGGATTTCAATTTTCAGAATTTTCGTGGATTTGTTATAATTTTCTAAAGAAGAAAAGGTTAATTTGGATTATAAGAATTATTTATGGCTAAAATAATTATTGTTTGGATCCAAAAAAAATTATATGTTGAAGAGAACATATTAATTTACCTTCTAGGATTTTTCTAGAATTTTTCAAGGTCTTTTGATGATTATATAAAATTATTTAAGGTATGAGACTTAAATGTTTTATATAACTATAAACGAGAAAGTGGATTTTTTTTTTAAATTTCAAATTTCCAAATAAGGAAGTAGGTAACACTTTGGAATATAAAATTTTGGCAGCCAATCAAATTTAGACAAACAAGGCAGGTGTAGTATAAAAGAACTATTTCAAACAGTATTTTCATAGTTTCAACTCTTTCGGCAAGAGCTTCCACCCTCGTTCCAGACCTTCCGACAAGGTCGAAGGGTACCAAACCTTCTGATCAGATTAAATACCAATGCATATGGTATCAGGAAACTGGTACATAGTTCATTGGAGGAAGTCGAAAGGTTGGGGATGAAGGGTTATAACTTTCGGAAGAGATGAAGATTGTTTTTGGTTTTAAAGAAAAATACACCTGCTAGCTTTCGACAAAGAGCTTTCAAAATTATCAAAAGGTTTAAAAGGAAAAGGTTTCGACTAGTTTGCTTTCTTGTTTTAATTGAAACCTTTCGACGGAGTTGAATGGTATAACTTTCGGCCAAGTCAGAAGTATATTTGCCGCTTCCTAACTTTTCAACACAGATGGAATCAAAGGTTATTTTTTGTTTTATCAAACTTGTCGCCTCTCTCCATTGATTTAGAAAGGTTTTGATTTTGAAAGGTTCTGATTTCAAAAGGTTTGATTTTGGAAGGTTTTGATTTCAAAAGTTTTGGTTCGGAAGGTTTTGATTTCGAAAGGTTTAATTTCGAAAGGTTTTATGAAGGTTTCGAAGCAGTTGCTTTCAACTCCAATGTTTTTCTAATCCCTTCGTATAATCCAAATGTATTAAGTCGAAACATTTTAAAGGTTTCAAAGTAGTTAACTTTAATTGGTTTTGAAAGGTTTTCCACCTGTTTTAAATTGAACCCAATGTCTTCAAAAGGTTTTGAGGTACATTGATTTTGAAAGGTATAGTTTAGCTACGTTTTCGAAAGGTTAAGGTTTAAAGGATTTAAAGGCGGGTGTCATATGTTTTAAAGCTTAGGAAAAAAGCTTTTAAAAGGTTTAGAAGGGGTTACCTTCAATGATTTTGAAAGGTTTATTAAAGGATATGAAGTAGTTACCTTCAATACTTTCGAAGTGTTCTATGAGTGATTTTGAAGGAGTTGCCTTCTATGTTTTCGAAAGGTTGTTTGAAGGTTTTAAACAAAGATTTGGAATATAAGAATTAGGCAAATAGCCTAAGTGCTTTAAGTTATAAAGGACTTTAACTTATATTAAAGGATATGTAATCCTTATTGAACATCATCAACATTATTTTGAGTAAAGTGTGTGTATATATATATATAATATGGCAAAAAAATAGCTTAGATTAAAGCTAAAGATATTTTCCTTGTATATATATGATTTAACGGACTAAATCATTTTGAAAAGGTTTTCAAGGAAAATTTTGAAGAGTAGTTAGCTCAGATATTGTGTAGAGCAATTAGCTCAAATATTTTGAAGGGTAGTTAACCCAAAAGAAAAATTCGGGCAGTCGGCTCATTTTAAATTTGGACAGTCAGTCCATTTTGAGGGCAGCCAACCCAGAGGACAGATAGTTCAGAAAGAGCCGTCAGCTCTGATATGAACAGATAGTTCATTTATTAGCATAACGGACCTTGCTAAATTTTTAAGGACAGTTAATCTATCCTATTTTACCTGTTTTGGGCAGATAGCTCATTATCTAGCATAAAAGAAATTGCTATTTTGGGATAACCAGTTTTAGGACAAATAGTCCATAAAAGAGCAGATAGCTTCGAATTTAGAATAGGTAGTTCAAATTTTAGACAAATAGTCTATTTTATTTCCTGTTTAGGATAATGGATATTACTATATTTTTATTATAATCAGTTGATTAACTAGTTTGGCTACATGAAAGGATTTGCAAAATATATATTTTGAAAAGAGATATTAGTGAGAGGAAACCCATTCTGCTAAGTGGTGTGGTCTCACTAGTTATCATTAAACTGAGATGTAACAGAAATTATTCATACCAGGCTTTAAGTCTGACTCGAAGTTTTTGTTTTCCCTTAAACTATGGGGTGCTCAAAATTTGATTTGAGTAGGCCGAGGGTTTAAGTTTTCAGGTTTTAGCAGATTTTGGCTAATAAAGCATCCGATGACGAGCAGGTGGCTGACGGATAGCTAATTTAGGGATATTTTTTTAAAATTGTTTCCGCTGTGTATTAAGACAATTATGTCTATATTGCTTTGATCATCCAATGGGCCATCTTCATATGTCGCTCTTGGCGTATTGTTTTAAATTATATTTAATCAATGCTTGGGAATACGTTTGGGATTTTTGTAACTTGGATATGATTTGTTGAAATGTAATCACTGAAAATTGCTGCTTTTGAAAATCTATGATTTTTCCCATATTCAAGTGCTTCTGATATTATGGATACCACTAAGATTGCCGTATTTCGTCACCAGAAGTTAATATTGTGGATGACTGCAGCATCCATAGCGCTTAGCTTTTGGCCTCTAGATACGGGATGTTACAGGGTCCGCCCCTCAATGAACGTGTATGTTATTATGTTTCAATTATCTACTTTTTCAATCACTTTCTCTTAAGCTGATAAAATAACATTATATTATGGAACGATTCGGAGTATGTCTCTCGACTTCCTTGAGAGCTCTAAGTTCTGTTATGAATTATATAGTGCAATGTTTTCACATAACAATTTTGTGGGGTTCTCGACATTTGGAATCACCATCGGCTCAGTTATAAATTTGTGCATTTATATTTATGTACATTTCTTTATTGATGCGCTATTTAAGGCGATGTACTTAGACTTTTCCATTAAATCAGCTATAGTCTTTCATTTGAAAATTTTCCAACTAAAAGATTCTTAACTTGGATTTATTATTGACATATCATACTTAATATCACTTATGAAACTTTTTGATATAGAACATTTCTTCACAAGGAATTCATTGTTTCTTTAAACAATTCCCTAGTATTTCATAAATGCACGAGAACACTCTAAACTGTCATTTAGTGATATCAATTTGGATTTAATATTTGCTTCATGTATTAGATACATGAATAAATCATGATATCGTAGACCACATAACAGGTATGTTAATTTCTATTACCATGCATAAAGAATTCATCTCATATATTCTATATTAAACAATTTAATAAGTTGTCTTTGCATATCTATTTAGGACATTCCCACTATCTTTTGTACTCACTATAAAAGACATCATTTCCAAATTTGACATCGGGTATTAAAATAGCTAAGGCTAATGTTAATGCAAGTACATCGTAAAAATCAGCAATGTGTTGTTTACTCACAGTTTTAGAAATATCAATATATCTTTTAGCGTTCTTTCTTATGAATACAAGCTTCCTCTCCATTTTGATTAATAACCAAACTATTAGATATTTCTATAAAAATATTACTAAATTCCGATGCTTATAAAATGATACTTTTTATCATTTGGTGGATCATATCCAATGATTAAAAAACTCAATATTGCTCCCACTGACTTCGAGACATTTTGGTTATTATGTCTAACAGCTAACTCTAAATCATTATTTATAATTTTCTATTGTAATACATATGTATTAAAACTTAAACCCATATCATGCGATAATTTTTTAAGTAAATTCGAATTAACTTGAGCATATTGAATATCGAATCTATTGTGCTAATTTCAACAATTGAAAATGCGTGTTATTCTTATCAATGTTGCTCATCATATTCCAACTACATTAATCTTTCCCATGAAGACAAATTCATGGATGATGGATCATATCCCTTGCAGGAACATCTACTAAAATCATATTTTGATGATGTACATGGAATTCATTTCGAATCTACGCATCATACCACATCGTAGAGTCAACACTCTTGATGGTTTAATTAAATGATGAATGTATTTTTCTGCATTTTAAACAGTTTGTTTCATATATTTTTATTTTAATAAAACGTTATTATACAGGTATTTTGTTGAGGTTTTGCAGATTATAGATTCCAATGTGCAACGTTGAAATTATTCGGTTTTATCGTTCATTGGTTGAAATGACACACAGAAAAGAGGGCAACATTTTGAGTATCGAATAATTCGAAGAGAAAGCACATATCGTTCGTGAAGAAATGCATCTCACATCACCAACATGTGTACTTTTCATGCAAGAAATCAAAAGCAAAGATTGAAAGAGTTGTACACTTTCAAAGTTCAGCCTGAAAATCTCTCAAAGCATGGCCACGTGAAAATCAAAGTAGCAAACATCATTTCAAAGCAAGGCCACTTGTTAATCAAATAACATTGTAACGACCCGGCATTTTCAACCATTCGCATCCGCACATGTCGAACTTAAAATGCTCAAAATGCCACGTTGTAAATAAATTTTTGGCAATACTCAGAATATACAGTAAATAAATAATCACATATCACAAACACAGAGTAATATAATGCAGCGGAAGTAGAAGAGATAGTAGTTCATGAAGCTACTTTATATATACGCAAGATACATCAGAGTTAAACAAGATGCAACAGAAGAGTAACAAGGTAAAATTCTGAATACATAACTGGAAGCAACTGATAACTGAAATCAACTGAGTATCTGAAGAGAATAGATAGCTGGGTCTTCAAGCAAAGCTCTAACTCCAAAGGTGAGTCTCAAATGCTGTATCACTCAGTCTGACCCGAGTGTAAAGCAAAACACAAAACGCTCAAGTCAGGACATACATACTTATGAACTGTAAATCGACTCAAGTGAACAGTAACAAATGCATCAGTAACTTAAAGGATGCTTGGGATTGCCCATCCTTTAAGGATCCGTTAAACTATTTACTATGTAGTAATATTTCGCTATTATAATAATGTCTATTAATAAAATAAACTTACTTTTTTCATAGCATTAAGGGGTTACCCATATAGCCCTTAAAACGTAATAGTCCTAGTAGTCCATCCAATGTCATAGTCCCTCCTGATCGGGAAGCCACCAGAGGATACCACACGGGCTACGAGAGAAAACCAAACTCGTATAAGGCGCGATAGGGTAGGTGAAACGACACAACTAGGCAATGTCAGGATAGATATACCAATTACGCTTCCGGGCTAGTGGTAACACATAGGAGCCACTACCGCTCAATCAAAAAGTCAAAGTATAATATCGAAGGGATGTGTCTGATCAAAGGTGCTACCTCATTAGCCCGTCAATCGCTCCTGTTTTAGCCACCTTATGCCCACTCACGGGAGTCGGGTCCACGTATTTACCTCAAAGGAAACGCCACCACCACCCTACTTCATTCTGGAATCTCCACCGCGTACACGATTGTCAAAGTGGATTTCGGTATCGACAGAGAGTATGCCCATATCCGATCCCGGTCTCTTTGCCAACCAATCGTTATTATAACACCGTGGTCATTTCGAAATAGTATATACTTTCAAAAACCAAAGATGTCATTTCAAAACTATATTCCTTTCAAAATAGTTTATACTTCGAAACCAAAACCATTTTTATTTCAAAACTATATTCATATCAAAACTATTCCAATCATTTCCTATCAAATCCCTTATCAATTCATTATCATTCTTAAATTCAAATATTCAATTTAAATATCATTTTTAAAAATCAAATATGTTATTCATTTATTATTTCAAATATCATTTCAAAACACATCTCAAAATTCCATTCAAAAATTCATTTATCTCATTACATTTCATTCCATTTAACACATAACAAAGTAAACCTTATTTAAATTCAAATTCAATTTAGATTCCTTTGAAATTCAAATTTAAATATTAAATTATATTCAAACTTTTTAAACTTCATAAATAATCAATTCCATAAGTTAAATCATTTAACGCTTTAAAATATAACTCCAAAACAGTGTTAAAATCTATAATATTTCAAAACATTGTCAAATTTCAGCGACGGCACTTACAAAGTGTTATCGTAGCTTATATTAAGTATTTCAGCATATAGTTTAGTTTAGCAACCATAGCACTTACCAAGTACTATAGCAGAGATGTTTTGTTTATTTACAGCAACAGCGGCACTTACAAAGTGCTACGGTAACCATTCTTATTAATTCAAAGCTTAGTTAACTTTAGCAACGACAGCACTTACAAAGAGCTACAACAGCCTATTATTAAAATTTCCAGAGTTAAATAAACTTAAATTTTAGCTATTTTTAAACTTATAAATCATATTTAGGCTTCAAAATTTCAATTTGAATCATTTTTAACATATGATTTATCGCAACAACAAAATTTTATAATTAAATATCCAATTTAAATACAATTCATTTGTTAAGTCAAAATTCTACTATTTTCTTAACTTATTAATTTAATAAAACTTAACATTTTACTTCAAATATCCATTTAAAATTTAAGATTTAATTTCCATTATTTACTTGCATTTTGAAGTATAAATTAAAGTCAAAATCACATTTACTTCAACTTTACATACTCAAATTCCAATTCAAAACTTAATATTTAAATTTCTTAAAACCATAAAATATATAATTTTAAATCAAAATTTCAAATTTTAAAAAAATAATATCTTAAGAAAAATCATTTAAAATATACCATGGGGTCTGTATATAATTTTCAATCCTAAGTCAAGTGATACGGATATGTATCATTCCAATCCGCAATTAAAAAGAAAACCTGGGTTCTATCATTTCAAACCCGCAATCCCAAGTCAAATATAATACAATAAAAATCACTTGAGCCTATCATTTCAGCTCATAATGATTTTTCCCTATTCTAATATCCGTTCAGGTATGTATTATTTCAACCCATAGTGATTTTATTCTAACAAGGAGCTTGTAGTGTGAGTATATGCATAAACAATATAAACAAATATACTAACGTGTCAATGTCACAATATACTGTCATTTATCATAGGTCAGGTGATAATTAACAAAGTTAACATGGTAAATACATAGAATAATATATCATAATATCACCATTAACTTGCATAATATTTAATTACTAATCACTTGTCATCCATTTACCATTTCATAAGTAATAATGTCAGTGTGAGAAGGACTCACCTTTATCAAAGTTAGAGACCCAAAACAACACACAAGAATGATTCTCAAAAGCATGACAAGCACGATTAGATTTGAATGGATGGAAAGCCTTATATCAACCAAAATAATACATACATAAGCAAATATATTTAATTTACATACAAATAAAATTAACAAAATTTGATTTGCAAAACAATTTCAAAACAAGGAAAGAACCAAACCTTAGAAGCAAAAGGCTTGTACAAGACAACATAAGCTTGGCCAAAATGCAAATGGGCTTGATCTAACCACACCTAGGCTCGGCCTAGGTCATGTATGCTTGGCCATGAGTCATGAGACATGGCTATGGGTATGAAAGTGGAAGGTAAAACATGAGGAAGGTGAAGGCAAACAAGTGGAAGGGTTGGGTCAAGGAATGGAAGGTTTTGATGTACATAGACTCGGTCTATGGTCCTATGGGCTTGGCCTATGGTCTGCTACAGGTCAGGTCAGAGGTTATGTTGGTGGCCAGAGGTCAGGTCATGATGGTGTTGGAGCTAGGGGTGGTGACCGAGGCAAAGTATGGAGGTGGTGGTGGAGTTTTTGTCGGCTAAGCATTGTTTTAAGGAATTTCAGCAAGGTTTTATGGCGATTTAAGTCATGGCACTCACAGCTTGGCTTAGGGAGGAGATGATGGTGGTGTAGGCCGTGGATGGGAAGGTGGAGGTGATGGAGGTTGTGGCCGAACAAAACTAGTGAGGAGCTAGGCAAAAACCAAAGAAAAAATGAAGAAGAAGGATAAAATGGAAGCCATGGATCTAGACTTTTTCCTTCCTCACGCAAATGATACAATGAGAAACCTTTTTTTCACGTGAATGATAAGAGTCGGCTAGGTTTACAAAAATATTTGAATGGCTAAAGTTTAGGAATAGTTAGAAAATAAAAAGGCACAATTTAAGGAGGCAAAGATCTTGTATATATTTTTCTTAAACAAATGAAAAGAGGAGTTTGAGAACTTTGTACATGACTGAAAAGGAGATAATCACGGCTATGCATTTATGAATAGATATGGTGGAAGATTAAAAGGTGGGAAATATATAAAGGCAAGAAATAAATTAAGAAACGTATGCCTATATTTAAAACGTATCTTAATTGATTTGTTACTTATCCAATAAATATAGATGTATATAAACAAAAGAAACCTTCACTAAATAAATAAAGTTTATACACACCATAGAAGTAAATAAGAAGATGGATATAGAAATAATAAAAAAATGAAACACGGAAACTAATTATTATTTTTAAAATGTTGTATGTTACCCAAATCTATAAAGCAAAGATCAGAATTAATTGAAACAAAGCAGAATGGATGTTATAAATATTTACAGTTTTAAAAATAAAATATATATAAAAGAAGCCTCTACTAAACAAAATAAATGCAAGAACGTTAAACAAATAAATTTTAAAAGATATGCCTTTAAGGCAACATAACATATATTTATTTGAAATTTCTTTCTTTGTTTACACGCAATGGAAAAAGCAACAAATACACAAAGCAGGTAACCTATATCTCTTGAAATTCCTAAGTTATTATTAAAAGTAAAAATCGATCAAAATCAAATAAATATATATTCAAAGTTTATACGAACAAAAATAGAAAATAAAATTATAGAAACAAACATAGAGAAATAAAAAAAGGCAAAAGCAACCAAAAGACTCTTGATTTTACAAACTTCATGTCATGTACAAGTTCAAATAATTAAAATATATACACATGGCACGTCATGTTACCCATGTAAACAAAATTAGAACATGACATGACAAATAAACATATTATTTACATAAATTAAAATAAACAATTTTGTTAAATAAAATAATTTACATACAATAGTTTTAAAAGCATAACTTTCACAATATTAATCAGATTCTAACGAAAAAAAGTAATATACTTAAAATTTTATTTACTTTCATAAAATTAAGATAAATTTCAAAATTTTAAATTAAAAGTCAAAGTTTGACCACATTGTTAAAAATTCAAATTTCTGGAAAATATTTTATTTATTCATGTTTGGAATTTATCATTCACATCAAAATTAAAATTATATTTAAAATAACAAAATTTATTCATTTTAATAAAATAAAATAAAGTTTTTAAATTAGGAAATTCAAATTAAAAATAATTACAAAATACAGGGTTGTTACAAACATGGTACAATAATGTGACCAATTCAAGCAGCATATCATATGGCTACTTCAATTCAATGAGCAGCACACGTGCAATCAATTCAAAGCATGGACTAAACATATTTAATTCAAGCAATATGGACCAATTCAAGCAATGATGTGGATGTATATATGTTCTCTTTCACAAATTCAAGCAAAGGACCAGTTCCTCCTAAAAAGCAGCAGTTGATTTTCTGGGCTGGAAAAGGCTATATATATATATAGCATCATACAATCACCAAAAATGGTCCCTTACCCCCATCACTCTACTTCTAATTTAGTTTTAATTTCAGCAATGTTTTTATTTTCAGACAAATTACGTAGGATTGTTAATTAGATTTAGCAATTTATTTATTCTTGTTCTTAGTTATTTTCTGCACTCTTTCCAGTTCGTTAATAAATTCAGTTCATTTTATTTCAGTTGTTTGCTCTATTGTTTTCTTTTAAGCACTTTTAGTTTCTACTCTGATTTCTACAATTTTATATTTTGATTGAAATTTTGATTAGATCCGAAATCGATTCGGAGTATACTATTGTTTTTATTTCATGTTCAGGAACCACCATCGAATTTGTTTAACACGCCTAAGATTTAAATATGGATTTAAAATATTTTAAAACACAGTTCCCCGTGTTCCACCTGCATACTACACGCTTGTGCGTTTGCAGAATTAATTAAAATTTGTGCTTCTCTAATCAACAGAAAAGTCGCAACAAGATTTTGGCGCCGTTGCTGGGGAAATGTTATTTTGATTTTTTTGATTTTTATGTTTTTACGTCTATTCGTGTTAATTTAGCTTGCTGTTAGTTTACTTTTCAGTTCATTTTTTTTAGCAAAAAAATGTCATTTTTCTCATTTCACATTCAGTTTCTATTTTAGTTTTTTTCTTGCCAACTTGTTTCATTTTTTCCTTTTCATGTTGCATTCATTTCACTTTAGTTTACATTAGTTTCTACATTTTCAATTTCGCACTCACGTTTCTTATCATTTAATTTTCGTTTTAGTTAGCTGCATAAATTAGTTTCTGTTCATTTAGCTTCTGCATTCATGCATCCAAAGTGCTCATAATCACATTCCATTTTGGCATTCATTCATTTTGTTTCATTCATTCATTTTGTTTCATTCATTCTGTTTTTATGTCAGTTCATTTGAAAAAAATTCATTTGTTTCTTTTTTTAGTTCCCTCATTCACACATTCATTTAGTCTCTGTTTCTTAACATTTAGATAAGTTTGCATTTTCACATAACAAGTTCTTCATGCAAAATAATTCATTCCAGTACCTGCATTTATCTTGGTAAGTTTGCATTCATTTTCCATTCCTCTACAACCCTACAGTCAGCTGAAAGCCACAAAACCTGCTTCAAAAACCCAAATTCTCCACCGAATCCACACCTCAAACTCAGAACAACAACCTATCTAAACACACGCAACTACGCTTTAAAACTGAACTCCATCTTCACCGCTGCCTCCTCATTGTCATCACCATACCCACTACTTGACTTCAGCTACACGGCACACTCACCGAACTGCTTCTCCAAACTCGCAGCCGTACCTGATACCATTGATCATCACCGTACCCCCTACAAGCAACTTCTCCATCTGACAACTTCATTACCACACAAGCATCACTTCCCAGCCTTGATCTGCCTCAACTAACTCATCGCCTAAACTGACCTCTACCACTGCAAACCCCAGACCTGAAACCCAATCAACGAACATCACCCCCAAATCACCATCGCATCGCCTCCTCCATCAAATCCAAGCCCAAGATCCAATAACAGCCTACCCGAAACCCATTAACACCTACAACCACTGATCAATACTACATCGGTTGATACCTACACCCGCGATTACCCAGGTTCCTTTACCCATCGAGATCTACCTCGCTCAGATCTGACACCGCGACATCCTACATCTCACAATCTGAAGGAACGATAAAAAAGGAAGAAAGAGTGACGTCTGGAAGTTTAGAACAGTGAAAAGCTTGAAGAGAATAAAAAAGGGAAATGTATACATATTTCAAACGAAAAGTAGATTCTGGAGTAAGCGACGATTGGTGTGGCATATTGTGTAATAAGAAAAACAAGGCAACGCTTTGGCTAATTTCGAAGAAACTGACTTGACGAACGAGAAAACAAGCATTTCAGGTCAAGCGATTGCAAACCATGACGAACTGCCATGCCCCATTGTAAGTAATTTTCTACCCTACAGGTGTCCAACTAAAAACTGTTTAAATTTACTTTGACTATTACACCTCGATTTGTTTATGCGCGTTTGGGTAAGAAATAATTTAAACCATTTAGAAAGCCAAAATTTCTCATTAAACAAATCAACAAAAATTTCAAATCAAACAAATATGAGCCAATCACGATTCACATCATAGTTCACCAAAATCGTCACCTAAATCACATGTTGGAAATAATGAATTTCATGAGAACCGACCATTATCCCTTAGAGACCGATACTATCCAACTAGGAACGTTCAAACTTCGGTTATTTCATTTCCACCTGCTGAAGGAAATAATTTTGAGCTAAAACATTCTTTTATCCAAGGGGTACCCAAATTCACTGGGTCTGAAAATGCATGTGAATTTCTTAGTGAATTTGAGTTATACGCTTCTACAACTAAAATGCAACAACTCTCTAATAAATTCATCAAGCTAAGGCTTATTCCATTTGCACTTCTAGAAAGTGCAAAAAGATGGCTTGATTCTCTTCCTAAAAATTCAATTAAAAGTTGGGACAACTTCGTTACTATATTTTCGAAAAAGTTTTTTCCTTTCCACAAAACACTTAAAATTCGAACTGAAATCAACCAATTCTCTCGGAATGAAGGAGAAACTTTTTCAAAATATTTTGAAAGGTTCAATCAATTGTTATATAGTTGCCCACATCACGCAATCCCTAAACACGTTTTGTGCCAAATCGTTTATGAAGGGCTTAACTATCAAACAAGATTCCAACTCGAATCAATATGCGGAGGAGAATTCATGGCAAAAACAGACGAGGAAGCTTGGGAATTTTTAGAAGTGTATTCGAAAAAGGATATGCAATGGGAAACAATTCATGTTTCAATTCGTACTCCAAACAGAGGAGTACATGCCAATGACCCATCACATCTTTCTATATATGCCCAAACTCCTCAAGAAGGAGAAGGTCTACCCCATACTACACACAAGACCAAATCAACGATATAGCTCAAAATAGTCCTTATTCATCCACATACAATCCTAACTAGAAGCACCATCCCAATTTTTCATGGTCAAATCCTAACAATGTGGCTAATCCATCACATATGTATCCGATGATACCAAATCTGAACTATCAAGCTCCAGCTTCTAATGCTCAAAATTCTCAACCTACTCCTCAAACATAACCTTCGAATCAACCATACAAGCATCCTAATTTCAATCCATCAACCCAACCTTCTTAGCCTTCGCAAGAAATTGTTCGATTGGAAAAACAACTCTCTAAACAAAATGAACAAATCACTAACCAAGATGCAAGAATTGAGAAAATCACCAAACAAAATGAAAAAATGTTGATAACGATGAAGGATCTCATTAAAATCAATGATAAAGGTAAATAGCCTAGTCAACCCGAAGTGAATCCAAAGCATAACTCTCGAGGATTAAATCTTTGCGAGGACAAAAATATAAATCAGGTTAATGCAGTCACCACATTAAGGTCTGGAAAGAAGGTAGACAACCACGTCGGCAACACTAACATCCTACTTGAGTCTTCCCATGTTTAAAATTCTGAAACTCAATCGACACCCACTGTTTTTAATCCAAACGACTCTAATTCTTTATCCAAGGTTGGCAATCCCGACCACCCTTCACTTTCTGATGTTGGCAACCCCAACATTCTAGCTCCCTTATCTTCACCCTCTAATACCACACCTTCTTCTTCGAATGAAAAAATTACCGAACGAGTCTATAAAAGCATAACTCCATTTCCTCATTGACTCAACAAAAAGAAGAAGCCCGCTAATTTTGACCAAATTCTTGAAATCTTCAAACAAGTTCGAATCGATATTCCACTTCTTGATACCATCAAGCAAATTCCTCAATATGCCAAATGTCTGAAAGAGCTATGTACTCAAAAACATGCCACTAACATTCCTAAGACTGCATTTCTAACTGCAAACATGAGCTCTGTTCTTTCAAATCCCTCCACAATCAAGTATAAGGACCCCGGTTGTCCTACAATCGGCTATAAAATCGGTAACACTCACATTAGTCATGCCTTACTCGATCTTGGAGCGAGTGTGAATCTTTTGCCTTATACTGTGCCTGTCTACTTGGACTAGGAGAATTAAAGCCAACAAACATCACAATTCAACTAGTTGATCGATCTGTCAAAAAACCATTGGGCACAGTTGAAGATGTTTTGATACAAATCGAGCAATTCTATTTCCCAGTCGATTTCATAGTCCAAGAGACTACACCTGTCTCAAATCCTTACGGTCAGATCCCTTTGATATTAGTTTGTCCATTTTTAGCAACATCAAATGCCATCATAAATTTTAGGAACAATCAACTCCGACTTTCCTTTGAGCACCAAACCATTGAACTAAATATATTTAATCTAAACAGACAACCAAGAGATCTTGAAACAGAAGAGGTTGACATGATCCAAATAATTGTAGAAAATGATTTTAGTGATACTACAGAGTCTTTTAACATGTGCCTAGATCATTTTAATTCCAACTTCAATGAAGATGAATACATTTATGAATTAAATGATATGCTATGCTCTTTTCATAATTCAGTAGAATTCAATCAGTTGATGTCTACTGAAGCCTCAAAAGAAGAACGCCCTAAATTAGACCTCAAACCTCTTCCAAACGATCTTAAGTATGCATATTTAGATTCTTTGAAAAATTTCCATGTACTGTTGGCCTCCGATCTCATTAAGGACCAAGAAGAACAACTTTTGGAAATTTTAAGGGAAAATAAAGAAGCATTAGAATGGGTAATCGTTGACATCAAGGGAATTAGTCCATCAACCATCGAACATCGAATACATTTAGTCGACGAGGCTAAACGCACTCGGGAAGCTCAAAGGCAATTAAACCCTAATATGAGAGAAGTGGTAAAGGGAGAAATTATCAAATGTTTAGACAATAACATTTTCTACCCAACCTCTGACAGTACTTGGGTAAGTACAGTACTAGTTGTACCGAAGAAGTCTGGAATCACTGTGACTACAAATGAGAATAACGAACTTGTTCCGACAAAAATCAAAACAAAATGGCGTGTTTGCATCGACTACTGCAAACTCTATGAAGCAACAAGAAAAGATCATTTCCCCCTCCCTTTCATTGATCAAATGCTCGAACGCTTAGCCGATCATGAATATTATTATTTCCTTGATGGTTACTCCGACTATAATCAAATTCCCATTGATCTAAAGGACCAACACAAAACAACGTTTACCTGCCCCTTCGGAACTTTCGCTTATCGTCGCATGCCCTTCGGTCTTTGTAACACTCCAGCTACCTTTCAGAGATGTATGATGAGTATATTTTCTGATAGGGTGGAGGATTTCTTAGAAATATTCATGGACGATTTTTCAATCTATGGGTCATCTTTCAATCAATGCCTCCTTCGTTTAGAACGTGTCTTAAAGCGATATAAGGAGAAATCTCTTGTGCTTGACTGAGAAAAATGTCATTTTATGGTTAAGCGAGGAATAGTCTTAGGTCATGTTGTCTCTAAAAGTGGCCTAGAAGTTGACAAGTCTAAAGTTAATCTTATTGTTGACCTTTCTCCTCCACGGTTTGTCAAGGACATTCGCTCATTTCTCGGCCATGCAGGATTTTATAGGAGGTTCATTAAATATTTTTAACAAATTTCAAAACCTCTTTCGAATCTTCTAGCTAAAGACATTAAATTTGAATTTTCTAATGAATGTAAAACGTCTTTTGACACGCTTAAATCGATCTTGACCACTGCACTTATCATCCAACCTCCAAATTGGACTTGGCCTTTCGAATTAATGTATGACGCTTCTGATTATGCCATTGGAGCCATCTCAGGTCAACGAATCGATAAACTTCCTCAAGTCATATATTATGCTAGAAAAACTCTTAACGAAGCTTAATTGAATTACTCAACCACAAAAAAAAAGAGTTTTTAGCAATTATCTTTGCCCTCGATAAGTTTAGATCATATCTCGTAGGTTCTAAGGTCATAGTTTACACCGATCATGCCGCATTACGGTATTTACTCACAAAAAAGGATGCCAAACCCCACTTAATCCGTTGGATTCTCCTTCTTCAAGAATTTGACCTAGAAATACGGGATAAAAAGGGTTCTGAAAATGTTGTAGCTGATCATCTTTCTTGTATTGTTCATGAAAACATCGATAACTCTCAAATCAACGATCATTTTCTCGATGAACAAATTCTTTCCCTCTCTAGTGCACCATGGTACGTAGACACCGTAAATTATCTTGTCACAAATGAAACACCTATCCATTCGTTAAAAACAAGATAAACAAAATTTTCTCTCCATTGTTCGAAACTTTTACTGGGACGATCCTTATCTCTTCAAATATTGCAACGATCAAATCGTACGTAGATGTGTCCCCGAACATGAATTCCATAGCATCCTCTCTTATTCACAAAATCAAGCATGTGGAGGACATTTTGGAGCAAAGAAAACTGTTGCCAAGGTATTACAGTGCGATTTTTATTGGCCTTCTCTTTTTCGTGACCCCACGAATTTTGCTCCAAATGCGCTAGATATCAACAAACAGGTCGTATTTCCAAACGTAACATGATGCCCCTAAACCCAATCCTTGTCATCGAAATTTCTGATGTTTGGAGCATCGATTTCATGGGTCCTTTTCCTAATTCTTTTGGGAACCTCTACATCCTATTTGCAGTAGATTACGTGTCTAAATGAGTTAAGGCCATTCCCACCAGAACAAATTACAATAAAGTTGTTGTCAAATTTTTGAAAGAAAATATATTTTCTCGTTTTGGCATACCTCGAGCTATTATAAGTGATAATGGTTCTCATATTTGTAATCGTGCTTTTGAATCTCTTCTTAAGAAATACTCTATCACTCATAAACTATCTACTCCATACCATCCACAAACTAGCGGTCAAGTCGAGATTTCCAATAGACAAATTAAAAAGTTCTTGAAAAGACAGTTAACTCCAGCAGAAAAGATTAGTCATCTAAATTGATAGATGCCCTTTGGGCATTTCGTACAACTTATTAAACCAATCTAGGAATGTCACCATACCGATTAGTCTTTGGAAAACATGTCATTCACCCGTTGAGCTCGAGCACCGTGCACTTCGGGCAATCAAATACCTTAATTTTGACATAGAAAAAGCCGGATCGCATCGTAAATTACAATTGTCGAAATTATAAGGACTAAGAAATGAAGCATATGAAAATGTAAAGATTTATAAAGAGAAAATTAAATTTTATCATGATAAATCCATACTTCGTAAGACATTCGAAGTAGGTCAGAAAGTTCTCTTATATAATTCCAGACTTCATTTATTTCCAAGAAACTTGAGATCTCGAAGGACAGGTCCATATATTTTGAAACCAGTGTACCCTTGTGGTGCAGTTGAAATTTAAAATCCTAGGGACGGTTCCATTTCAAAGGTCAATGGACAACGCTTGAAACCATTTCTAGAGTTTGAACAACACGAGGATGAAGAGTTCATGGATCTCCACGAACCTAGCTATTCGGCATAAGCCACTCTCTATCTTGTACATATCAGGTTGTATATTATTTTTTCTGTTTTGCATTTGCCTTCCATTTGACAGTTGGCACACTGTCTCATTCTAGTGTGGAGGGGATGCATATCTCATTATGTTTGTTCATATTTCCACAGTGTGGCATCACTTCAAAAAAAATAAAAAAAATCATCTAATTATTTTTTTCAAATTTCTTTTCAAAATTTTCAAGCTTCATCTCATTTTGCATTATTTTCGGGACTTTGATTTATTTTTAAGACAAAGTGAGTAAACAGCTGAAGTCAATTGATAAATTTTTTTGTGAATCATTAATTTCAAATGTAAAATATAATGAAAAGTTGAATTACAGGCGATAATAATAAGGTTATTATATAGGGGGATTCATAGGTGATGGTTATGAAATCCTTTCTAAACTATAGTCTTTGTTTAAAAAAAAGGCAGATTTAAAGTGCATGCGTTAACATTTCAAATCATTGAAGTTAAGTGGTGCCAAGTTGATTTGCATAACTCTCTTTAGTTAATTTCAAAAAAAAAACTAATAGGAAACACCTAGAGTCAATAGGTGTGCACATTTATGAAAGTGTGTGCACTCGCCACGCTCTGTACTCTTCTTACGTAATCCCGCAATACAGTGCATGGATGTTATATCTGGCCTCAGCATTCTGAGTTAGGTGTATAAAGAAATTAAACAAATAATTTCCTAAGGATTACCGACCTTTTCTGACATAGTCATCATCGGTTTGCACAATCCGCCAAGCTCTGTTCCAACTCTCACATAAGCCCGCGAGGCAGTGCATGGGTGGTATACCTTGGTCCAAAAGTTAGGTGTATGCATACACACACACACACACACACACACACACACACATATATATATAATTTAATAAAGAGAGACTAAGCGATTGAAACCCAAACACTTCTTGACTTTATTGATTTGGCTTGTTATACAAATGGAAATGGAAAATACCATTTAAAAAAAATGTGATTAACAATAAAGAATTTATTCATGGCTGCACTATGTTATCGACCGAAACAACTGACCAAATTAGAATCTATTATATGAAAACTTGAGTTATATCGAAATTTGTGATTAGCGAGGAACCAAAACTTTCTAGAAGTTGACTAAAACTGATATACATTATTTTTTTGAAATTATTCTAAAATTCTCCATTTATTTTAAATTTTGCACTCATATAGTACATTAGAATCATCACATATTGCATTTGGATTTTGTAGGTAGTATCCATTAAAAACCGTCATGAGACACCACTCGTCCTACTAGGGACACCAAAAGGTTTAACGACTTGTTGAACATGCTCAATGCAATCGTGTTTCCTACGAAAAAGGATTTATTTAGATTTTATGTTCTTGCTTATTCGAGGATGAATAAAGCTATAGTGCGGGGGTATTTGATGAATGTATTTTTCTATATTTTAAACCGTTTGTTTCATATATTTTTATTTTAATAAAACGGTATTATACGAGTATTTTGTTGAGGTTTAGTAGATTATACATTCCGAAGTGCAACGTTGAAATTAATCGGTTGTGCCGTCTATTGGTTCAAATGACACGCAGAAAAGAGTGCAACATTTTGATTATCGAATAATTCGAAAAGAAAGCACATATCGTTCATGAAGAAATGCATCTTACGTCACCAACATGTGTACTATTCATGCAAGAAACCAAAAGCAAATATTGAAAGTGTTGTAGACTTCCAAAGTTCAGCCTAAGAATCTCTCAAAGCATGGCCACGTGAAAATCAAAGTAGCAAACATCATTTCAATGCAAGGCCACTTGTTAATCAAATAACATGGTACAATAATGTGACCAATTCAAGAAGCATATTATATGGCCACTTCAATTCAATAAGCAGCACAGTGCAATTAATTCAAAGCATAGACTAAACGTATTTAATTCAAGTAATATGGACCAATTCAAGCAATGATGTCGACGTATATATGTTCTCTTTCACCAATTCAAGCAAAGGACCAGTTCCTCCTAAAAAGCGGTAGTTGATTTTATAGGCTGAAAAAGGCTATATATACAGCATCATACAACAACCAAAAATGATCTCTTACCCCATCACTCTTCTTCTAGTTTAGTTTTAAGTTCAGTAGTGTTTTATTTTCGAACAAAATACGTAGGATTGTTAATTAGATTTAGCAATTTATTTATTCTTGTTCTTAGTTATTTTCTACACTCTTTCCAGTTAGTTAATAAATTCAGTTCATTTTATATCAGTTGTTTTCTCTATTATTTTCTTTTAAGCACTTTTAGTTTCTGCTTTGATTTCTATTATTTTATATTTTTATTGTAATTTTGATTATATTCGAAATCAATTCGGAGTATATTATTGTTTTTATTTCCTATTCAAGAACCACCATCGAATTTTTTTAGCACGCCTAAGATTTAAATATGGATTTCAAATATTTTAAAACACAATTCCCCGTGTTCGACCTACATATACATGCCTGTGCGCTTGCAGAATTAATTAAAATTTGTGCTTTCTAATCAATAAAAAAGTCGCAACATTAAACAACCGAGGATTGTATATTTTTGACATTGATAAGAATCTCAGTTTCTTTTCAATATGTGAGAATACTCATTAGATACACTAATGCGATGTGTTCGTTTAGGTTAGGTAATTTCATTTCATCTCGTGTAATTGGTTTTGTCTTTAGATCGTATCCAATTCCATTTTACTACAAATAATTTCACAAAGACATTCTATTACCATGAAGTTGGTAGTTCTTGAAGCAACATTTGTTTTTCAGGGCAACGGAATATGTATTCATAAACGTTTCATGAATTTCCTTATTTATAATACTGATTTGGTTTTTAGTTTAAAAAATTTATGTTCAAACCATATATATAACATCCAATGACAGTCTTTCCCAAACTCTTTTTTCAGAGATCTATACATAATCCCTTACAAACAATTATTACATGCAGACTTTCGACTCGCACAACCTGCCAACTCTTGACCTAGGATATATCGAGGTTTCTTATTGTAACGACCCGTATTTTACGTGTCGATAAAATCGTAAAATAGTTGCATTAGGTCGTTAGTATTGTTTATGTCATCCATAGCCTAAGTCGTGTAAAAGATGGTTCATAAGGAAGTTAACTCGGTTGCATAGGGTCCTTAGATCGACTCTTGGTTAGGTCGTAGACGGTTTTAAGTTGTGAACGACTTAGGGGATTACGACCTAGCAGTTTAGATGTGATAGCTTGAGTCGTGTAGGAGATAAGTCGGTTGTACGACTTAGTGGTGTTGAGCGACTTAAGGTGTTGGCCGAGTTAAGGTGTAGCGAGTTAGAGGAGTTAGCGACTTAGTGCTGGGGTTTAAGTCGTATGACCGAGATAAGGATGTAGCGACTTAAAGGGTTAGCGTGTTAGTGCTAGGCCGAGTTAAGGTAGTCAGCCGACTTAAGAGTTGACGACTCATAGGGTTAGAACGACCTAGAGTTAGCTTGTGTGGAGTTAGGTCGGTGGAACGACTTAGTGATGTGAGCCGAGATAAGAGATGGGCCGACTTAGTGGTCAACGGCTAAGGAGTTAAGGCTTAGGTCGTGGGGTCGTAGGATTGCTGAGTCGGTTGGTAGTTGAGTCGTCCAGACGACTTAGTGTTGAGTCGTTGGGACTAGGTCGTGTGACCCTGTGTAGCGTTAGGTCAGCCATGGTTGTTAAGTCGTGTGGCCTTAGGTCTTAGGTCGGGGGCGACTCATGGGTTAGGTCGTGAGTCGTCTCCTGTGTAGCGTTGAGTCGTAACTCGTGAAGCCGTTAAGTCGCATGGGTTCTTGAGTCAATTGGGTCATAGCTTGGATAAGACATTAGGTCGGCAGCAGTAAGGTCGGCGACGACTTAAGAGTGGCCGACTTAAGGGACGTTTCAGCCTATAAATATGCGTCCATATCTTCACTTTTTGGCACCGGATTTTGAAGCGACGAAGTGCTGCCATTTTGAGAGCTCGGCTACAACATTTCTTCACTTCTTTTCTCCACTCTAATCTAGTGATTCCATCCATCTAAATTGAAGATCAAATCGAAGATCCAAGAGCCAAAGTTGAAGATCTTCATCCAACAAAGAGAGATTTCATCGATTGAAGTGAGATTTTGCCGGATCAAGCTTGATTCCTTGCTGTCCAGATCTGGAGTTGATTGTTTTTAAGGTGTTTAGGTGATTCGGTGAGTGGTAGTTATCTCTCACACGGACTCAAGGGAGTATATTGGATTGGTGGCTTGTTTATGCGTTAAAGATAGTGATTTCTTGCATTTTTCCTAAAGTCTGCATGTAGATCTATCATCTATGAAGTTTTGACACCTATTTTGCTACATGATTACTTGTATAAGTTCATTCATCAAGTTATAGAGACATTTGCCTATGATTCATACTTGTTAGATTTGGACACTTTAATTACCAAATTGCCATTATTGTTGTAATTGCTTATTAGATCTTGTTGAATGTTTGATTGCTTGGACTAATGATTGGTTTATGATTGATTTAACTGTTTCAAATTAGCTAGTAGTTGATTTGGACAAGTTGATCGAAGATAATTCAAAAGTTAAGTGGAAAGGCTTTTGAATGGTGAAAGCTGCTTGTGGCATATGAAGCGGATGTTGAAGCTCATATGGATAGATTTGATGATGATGTTGAGATGGGACTTTGCCATGATGCGATGAGGCAAACCATGATGTTGAGATGGGACTCTGCTATGATGCGATGAGGCAAAGTATGATGTGAGAAAGCCTTGGTTTAATCCAGACGAGATCATCCTAAGCATGTTGATAACTCGGTGATGCGATTCGAGTTGGTTGATAATGGTTAGCTTGAGAGGCGCTTGAGCTAGTATGGAAATAGTCGTCGAGGAGGATGACTAGAAGGCTGAGATTTTATCGTTATTGAAGGTTCTAGCATGCTCAAAGCAAGAGTACGTTGGAACGGGCTGCGACGACGTTCCAAGCACGGGTTGCGACGACGTGCTAGTACTATGGGTAGTTGCGAAAATTCCTAGGCACGGGCTGCGACGACGTGCGGAGTTATGTCTAGAACCGGGGTTACCATTAGCCCTTGACAGGCGGTCATTCAACTAACGGTGATATCGAGGCAATGATAACAGTGATAGCCAGAGTCATGGATGTTTGTTTGTATCATCATTCGGTCTCAAGAGCGATGTTTTCTGGGTGCTTATCTGATCTTGGTTTAGGCCTTGGGGGTTTGTATTTGGAAAACATCGACCTTGACTCGAGTGATAATTACTTTATTTCGAATGTCTGCTTTGCTATGCTTGTTTATGCTTAGTGGGTCTAGGGGCTATCACTGTAGAATGAGGTGGAGTGGGATGGTTAAGTTCCTATTCCTTTTATCCTTTATGCTCTTTTGGTATGTTTGATAGTTAATTTACTGCTCACTAAGACTGTTGAGTAAGGTTTTATGTTTAACTCTTATTACCTTGGGCTGTTCATCCATGTTGGGATAGGCAGACTAGGTAGCAGCTGACAGGTGCTGTTCTTGGTTATCAACGATGCAGATGACGGAGACGAGCTGGAGGCTAGCATACTAGTTTTATTACTATATGTACTGGATGTTCCACTGCTTGTATATGTTTGAGTGTTATGTAGTGAGGCTTGATGTATTGATTGTTCAGATGCTTGTATCAAACCTTTATGAAGTCTATATGATGATATTCTGTTATGAGCTTCATTATATACATATATTTCTCTATTGTATTTTGTCCATGCGCTGTGAGTTGTACGATAGAGTTTCTGTTTTATCTTACCCTGACTATCGTCCATGGCTGCCTGGCACGCCTTTCAGCACACCATTTTTCCTGTTTTAGTACGGGAGTCATGGGCGGTCGTGACATTTGGTATCAGAGCTTTGGTTAATCGATTTTAGCCAACGCTCGCTGACGTAACTACGTAAGAGAGACGTAATTGTATTTTATGGATGATTACTATATATATAATATAGTAGTTTAGAAGAATTTGAACTCCTTATGTAGTTGTTTCTCAAGGTGTTTTAAATCATTCCTTTTTGTAGATATTAAGGATGAGTCGAAGTGAGAGACAAGCTGCTAGGGAAAGCCGTGCTGCTAGGGGAGCTACTGACTATGCTGCAATGTTCGAGGCTATGATGACTTCGATCATGAGAAGGATACCAACTTCAAGACCGTCAGTAGATGTTGGAGTTCAAGTTCAGGCTCCAAGACCAGTGGATTTTGCTAAGTTGTGTAAGGACTATACTGCTCTTGGAGGAAAGGTTTTCTTAGGGACAGAATCAACCATTGAAGTGCAGAGATTGATTGATGCTTGTAGAAGGATCTTTGGTGATTTGGGAATCGAGGATGCAACTAAGAGGAAGCTTGCATCGAGACAGCTTCAGGGAAGAGCTGCTGATTGGTGGAATTCTATCACCATTGATACTCCAGAGGAAGAGATTACTTGGGAGCAATTCCAAGTTAGATTTGAAGCTAAGTTCATCTCTACGGCTCAGAAATCTGTTCTGTTTAAGAAGTTCGTGGAACTTAAGCAAGGTGGGAGACCAGTTCTTGAGTATGTTTCTGAGTTTGAAGCTTTGTCCAAGTATGCTCGGTCGTATATTGAATCTCCCTATCAGAAGAATGAGAAGTTTGTGACAGGCTTGGACAATTATCTTGGGAGACAGTTGGTGGATCATCTGGACGATCCATTTGAGAAGCTTGTGGAGAAAGCTCTCAGGCATGAGAGTTTGTTTCCTAAGGAAGGGTCTGTTGTTGCTGTGACCAAGGAAGAGTCCAAACCACAACAGGGTGGAAACAAGAAGAGGAAGCAGCAACAGCAGAAGGGTAAGGATGGCCAGAAGAAGCCGAAGGGCGAAGTGACCTGCTACAACTGTCAGCAGAAGGGTCATCTCTCCAGGGATTGCAAGAAACCAAGAGTGCCGGCAAAGTGCCACAACTGTGACAAACCGGGGCATTTCAAGAGGGACTGTCCGGAACCGAGGAAAGATAAGCAGATTGTGCAAGCTTATGCTTTGGGGGCTGTTCCATCATCTTCGAAAGCTCCTACTGCGGAGGAGAAGGGGAAGAGTGTGGTGGTTCAAGGTACTCTTTCTATTTGTGGTGTTCTAGTTAGAGTGTTGTTTGATACTGGGGCATCACATTCGTTTGTTTGTGATGATCTTGTAGGCCGGTTGGGTTTGGAACCGGATATTGTTGATAGACCATTGGTTGTGACTAATCCGGTTGGGGGTTCGTCTTGTTTGTGTATGGTATGCCGTGGTCTAGTTGTGTCGAGTTATGATTGCTCTTTTGTTTGTGATTGCTTTGTTCTGAACTTTGAGGGGTTCGGAATAATTTTGGTTATGGACTGGCTTAGGAAGTATGCGGCAAAGGTTGATTGTGAGAAACCGGAGGTGACAGTCGGGAATGTGGAGGGGAGAAAGGTTGTGATACGATGTAAGCATGAAGAAGGCGTCTTCATGGGCTTCATGTATTCGCTGGTTGTTCCACGGGATGGACTGTCATCGATGCCGGTTGTGAATAGATTTGAGGACGTCTTTGACGAGGTCAAAGGGTTACCGCCGCATAGGGAGATCGAGTTTCGTATCGATCTAGTTGAGGGAGCCAGACCTGTTGTGATGCCTCTTAGACGGATGGCGCCTAGAGAACAACAAGAGCTGAAGGTGCAGGTGGATGACCTTTTTCGAAAAGGATTCATTCGGCGTAGTGTGTCCGAATAGGGTGCACCAGTTGTGTTCGCAACCAAAGCGGATGGATCGTTAAGGTTGTGTGTGGATTATCGTGAGCTGAATAAGGTGACTAAGAAGAACAAGTATCCATTGCCGAGAATAGATGACTTGTTTGTTCAGCTTCACGAGGCTAAGGTGTTTTCTCAGATGGATTTGGCAACGGGATTTCACCAGTTGAGAGTGGCTAAGGATAGTGTGCCGAAGACTGCTTTTAGGACACCATCCGGTTTTTATGAGTGGCTGGTAATGCCGTTTGGATTGACTAACGCACCAGCATATTTTGTGGATCTTATGAATAGAGTGTTCAGAGATCAGTTGAACAAGTTCGTACTTGTGTTTGTGGATGATATTTTGGTTTACTCCAGAAATGAAGAAGAGCACAAGACGCACTTGCGTATTGTTTTGGAAATCTTGCGAAAACATCAGTTGAAGGCTAAGTTTTCGAAGTGTCACTTCTGGAAGAGTGAAGTGAGGTTCTTAGGCCATGTTATTTCTGGAAATGGAATAGCGGTTGATCCCGCTAAGGTGGCAGCAATCCAGGATTGGATTAGACCTAAGAACGCATCTGATGTGAGAAGTTTTCTTGGATTAGCAGGATATTATCGTCGGTTTATCAAAGATTTTTCCAAGATAGCTGCACCGTTAACAGGATTGACGAAAAAGAATCAGGTATTCATATGGGATGATAAGTGTGAGCAAGCTTTCGTAATCCTGAAAGAGCGACTAACGAGTGCTCCTGTTTTGACTGTTCCGAGTGGGAATGATGAGATGGTGGTTTACACCGATGCATGTGGTACTGGACTTGGGGCAGTACTGATGCAAAAGGATAAAGTTGTTGCATATGCAAGTCGACAACTGAAGCCGCATGAAAGGAATTATCTGACTCATGATTTGGAGTTAGCGGCGATTGTTTTTGCTCTGAAGATGTGGAGACATTATCTATCGGGAGTTCGATTCGAGTTGTTTACGGATCATAAGTCGTTGAAGTATCTGTTCTCCCAAAAGGATTTGAATCTTCGGCAGCAACGATGGCTAGATTTCTTAGCATCGTATGATTTTGATATAGCCTATACTCCAGGAAAAGGTAATGCAGTGGCCGATGCGTTAAGTCGAAGACATGCAGGATTGGGAGCCATGTTTTCGGAATGGAAGATTCTCGAGTATTTAGCTGGATTTGACTTCAGGCCTAGATGTGAATTGGAACCTGAGATGTTGGCAAACTTATCGATAAGACCTACTCTTGTGGAAAGGATTGGCGAGAGCCAAAAGCGAGACAATAAGCTTGTCAAGATTATCCGTAATTTGGAATCTGGATTGAACCCAGAAAAGGATAAAGGATTCGAAGTCGATCAAGAGGGTTGGCTTCGGAAGCAAGGACGACTAGTTGTTCCCGATATAGATGGATTGAGAGATGAAGTTCTTAGGGAAAGTCATCACTCGAAGTTGACAATTCATCCAGGTGGAAATAAGATGTATCGGGACATGAAGAGAACCTATTACTGGGAAGGTATGAAGAAGGATGTTGGAAATTTTATTTCCAAGTTTATGAACTGCCAGTTGGTAAAAGCCGAGCAGAAAAAGCCTAGGGGATTGCTTTAGCCATTAGAGGTTCCGACATGGAAGTGGGAGCAAATATCGATGGATTTTATCGATGGTCTACCTAGAACCAGGGCAGGAAATGAAGGGATTTGGGTCATCGTAGATCGTTTGACTAAGAGTGCAAGGTTTATTCCTGTTCGATCAACTAGGACTGCAACGAAGTTGGCTGAGTTGTATGTTAAGTGGATAGTTCGATTCCATGGTGTTCCGAAGAGTATAGTGAGCGATCGAGACCCATTGTTCACTAGTGGATTTTGGAAGAGCTTCCAAGAAGTTTTGGTAACTGAGTTGTGTTTGAGTACAGCTTACCGTCCCCAAACAGATGGTCAGACTGAGAGGGTCAACCCAGTTTTGGAAGATCTCCTTAGAGCATGTGTTTTAGATTTCGGAGGATCATGGGAAGATCACCTTCATTTGGTGGAATTTGCATATAATAACAGTTATCAGACAAGTATTGGTATGGCACCATATGAGGCACTGTATGGAAGACCGTGTAACTCTCCGACATGTTGGTTGGAAACTGGAGAAAAGCTGATGCTTGGGCCAGAAATGATTCGACAGACTACGGATTGTGTAGAGATCATTCGGCGACGAATGAAGGTAGCCCAAGATCGTCAGAAAAGTTATGCCGATAAGCGTCGTAAGGATTTGGAATTCGACGTAGGCGATATGGTTTTTGTGAAGATTTCTCCTCTGAAGAATGTTATTAGATTCGGGAAGAAAGGGAAATTGACTCCGAGATTTGTTGGACCATTCCCGATTATCGAGCGAATTGGAAAGCTCGCTTATAGATTGGAGTTACCGGAAAAGATGGCGGGTGTGCACAATGTTTTTCATGTATCTTATCTACGGAAGTATGTGCATGACTCGAATACGGTGGTTTCTGCTGATAGCTGTGAAGATTTAGAAGTTGATCCAGTTGTTACGAGACCTCGTAAGCCGCTTCGTGTTGTTGAAACCGACATGAAACAGCTTAGGAGGAAGACGATCACGTCGCTCAAGGTACAATGGAGTGATGATGTTGACGACTGTACATAGGAGGAGGAAGAGAGGATGAAGGCAGCTCATCCTGAACTCTTCGAGGTATGGCCCTAAGGTGTCGTGACATCTCACGAATTTGTAGCTTGTTCTAAGTCTTAGAATTCTGCATGCTAGGCTAGTAACTGGATGCATGGTTTGTTGATTGCTATGGATGGTAGGCATGCGGAATAACTTTGATTGCTCTTGTTTGTTTGGAATTTCGGGGGCGAAATTCCTAAGGGGGAGAGAATGTAACGACCCGTATTTTACGTGTCGATAAAATCATAAAATAGTTGCATTAGGTCGTTAGTATTGTTTATGTCATACATAGCCTAAGTCGTGTAAAAGATGGTTCATAAGGAAGTTAACTCGGTTGCATAGGGTCCTTAGATCGACTCTTGGTTAGGTCGTAGACGGTTTTAAGTTGTGAACGACTTAGGGGATTACGACCTAGCAGTTTAGATGTGATAGCTTGAGTCGTGTAGGAGATAAGTCGGTTGTACGACTTAGTGGTGTTGAGCGACTTAAGGTGTTGGCCGAGTTAAGGTGTAGCGAGTTAGAGGAGTTAGCGACTTAGTGCTGGGGTTTAAGTCGTATGACCGAGATAAGGATGTAGCGACTTCAAGGGTTAGCGTGCTAGTGCTAGGCCGAGTTAAGGTAGTCAGCCGACTTAAGAGTTGACGACTCATAGGGTTAGAACGACCTAGAGTTAGCTTGTGTGGAGTTAGGTCGGTGGAACGACTTAGTGATGTGAGCCGAGATAAGAGATGGGCCGACTTAGTGGTCAACGGCTAAGGAGTTAAGGATTAGGTCGTGGGGTCGTAGGATTGCTGAGTCGGTTGGTAGTTGAGTCGTCCAGATGACTTAATGTTGAGTCGTTGGGACTAGGTCGTGTGACCCTGTGTAGCATTAGGTCAGCCATGGTTGTTAAGTCGTGTGGCCTTAGGTCATAGGTCGGGGGCGACTCATGGGTTAGGTCGTGAGTCGTCTCCTGTGTAGCGTTGAGTCGTAACTCGTGAAGCCGTTAAGTCGCATGGGTTCTTGAGTCAATTGGGTCGTAGCTTGGATAAGACATTAGGTCGGCAGCAGTAAGGTCGGCGACGACTTAAGAGTGGCCGACTTAAGGGACGTTTCAACCTATAAATATGCGTCCATATCTTCACTTTTTGGCACCGGATTTTGAAGCGACGAAGTGCTGCCATTTTGAGAGCTCGGCTACAACATTTCTTCACTTCTTTTCTCCACTCTAATCTAGTGATTCCATCCATCTAAATTGAAGATCAAATCGAAGATCCAAGAGCCAAAGTTGAAGATCTTCATCCAACAAAGAGAGATTTCATCGATTGAAGTGAGATTTTGCCGGATCAAGCTTGATTCCTTGCTGTCCAGATCTGGAGTTGATTGTTTTTAAGGTGTTTAGGTGATTCGGTGAGTGGTAGTTATCTCTCACACGGACCCAAGGGAGTATATTGGATTGGTGGCTTGTTTATGCGTTAAAGATAGTGATTTCTTGCATTTTTCCTAAAGTCTGCATGTAGATCTATCATCTATGAAGTTTTGACACCTATTTTGCTATATGATTACTTGTATAAGTTCATTCATCAAGTTATAGAGACATTTGCCTATGATTCATATTTGTTAGATTTGGACACTTTAATTACCAAATTGCCATTATTGTTGTAATTGCTTATTAGATCTTGTTGAATGTTTGATTGCTTGGACTAATGATTGGTTTATGATTGATTTGACTGTTTCAAATTAGCTAGTAGTTGATTTGGACAAGTTGATCGAAGATAATTCAAAAGTTAAGTGGAAAGGCTTTTGAATGGTGAAAGCTTCTTGTGGCATATGAAGCGGATGTTGAAGCTCATATGGATAGATTTGATGATGATGTTGAGATGGGACTTTGCCATGATGCGATGAGGCAAACCATGATGTTGAGATGGGACTTTGCTATGATGCGATGCAGCAAAGTATGATGTGAGAAAGCCTTGGTTTAATCCAGACGAGATCATCCCAAGCATGTTGATAACTCGGTGATGCGATTCGAGTTGGTTGATAATGGTTAGCTTGAGAGGCGCTTGAGCTAGTATGGAAATAGTCGTCGAGGAGGATGACTAGAAGGCTGAGATTTTATCGTTATTGAAGGTTCTAGCATGCTCAAAGCAAGAGTACGTTGGAACGGGCTACGACGATGTTCCAAGCACGGGCTGCGACGACGTGCTAGTACTCTGGGTAGTTGCGAAAATTCCTAGGCACGGGCTGCGACGACGTGCGGAGTTATGTCTAGAACTAGGGTTACCATTAGCCCTTGACAGGCGGTCATTCAACTAACGGTGATATCGAGGCAATGATAACAATGATAGCCAGAGTCATGGATGTTTGGTTGTATCATCATTCGGTCTCAAGAGCGGTGTTTTCTGGGTGCTTATCTGATCTTGGTTTAGGCCTTGGGGGTTTGTATTTGGAAAACATCGACCTTGACTCGAGTGATAATTACTTTATTTCGAATGTCTGCTTTGCTATGCTTGTTTATGCTTAGTGGGTCTGGGGGCTATCACTGTAGAATGAGGTGGAGTGGGATGGTTAAGTTCCTATTCCTTTTATCCTTTATGCTCTTTTGGTATGTTTGATAGTTAATTTACTGCTCACTAAGACTATTGTCTGACTCAAGGTTTTATGTTCAACTCTTATTACCTTGGGCTGTTCATCCATGTTGGGATGGGCAGACTAGGTAGCAGGTGACAGGTGCTGTTCTTGGTTATCAACGATGCAGATGACGGAGACGAGCTGGAGGCTAGCATACTAGTTTTATTACTATATGTACTGGATGTTCCGCTGCTTGTATATGTTTGAGTGTTATGTAGTGAGGCTTGATGTATTGATTGTTCAGATGCTTGTATCAAACCTTTATGAAGCCTATATGATGATATTCTGTTATGAGCTTCATTATATACATATATTTCTCTATTGTATTTTGTCCATGCGCTGTGAGTTGTACGATAGAGTTTCTGTTTTATCTTCCATTGACTATCGTCCATGGCTGCCTGGCACGCCTTTCAGCGCACCATTTTTCCTGTTTTAGTGCGGGAGTCATGGGCGGTCGTCACACTTATGAACCCTTATTTGTATGATTTTGTAAACTATTATTTAGATGGAATAATATCAACCTTGTGTACTACTCTTAAATACATGACCTTATAGAAAGAAATTAACTCAATTTCATTCACAATTAATCATACTTTATCCAACAAAGTTCCATTGCTCCTTATTAATACGTCACTATGTATTACAGGGAGAAGTGACTTTTGAGATTGAATCTTTATTCATTTCTAGGTACATTCAGAACCATTTCTAATATACAAATCCATTCGATCAAATCGAATCATTTCTATTGCATGTTACATTCTATACTTCCTTTGTATATTTTATGGGTTTACGTAGAGATGGTACATATGTATCAAATACACATGTCCATGTCGATGATAACTCATCAGTGAATATGACAAAGTATGTGGAACCATTTTGGTATTAATAGACATACGATTGCACACCTATATGTATCAATCTTAAAAGTTCATCAATTGTTATGATGCTTCCACTAAATGGTACATATCCTTAATTGTTTGAGAGAAAATTAATCATATCATATGATCCATAATCATATAATAAAATTATTTCTCAAAACTACGGCTTATTCTATAATTCTAAAATAATTGTAAATAAATTATACATTTCTATATTTTATAATGGATCACTTTTGTTATGAAAACAAATACCACATTATAATTTTATTTCATAACGTATATTCATAGTACTCACATTGAAATATAACTTTGTCTATTTTCAAGTCCAACCGAAAAATAGTGATTATTTCATAAATAATGTTTGGTGTGTTTAACGAAAATTATTTTCGTAATATAATGCAATCAATAAGTGCTACATGGAATGATCCTATTATTTCCACCATTACATCAAAAGGTCCATCATTCACTTAATATAGGTTATTTATTTTATGTACTACAACAAGTTTACAACAGAGAGTTCTTTGATCAAATACCTTGAACTCGTGGAAATAAATCTCATAAAAAGCAATTTTCTATATGAAAATGAATTTGAAATAGAAAAAGTAATCCTCATTCCAATATTAAGTATCAATTTTTTATAATAGTTCTCGTTGCTGATTTTTCGTTATGAAGCAGAACCGACTATTCACTCTCTTCTTACCAACTGTACCTTAAATCACATCCACTCTTATACATCTGTTTTTCTTTCAAAATGGTCAAACCATTCAAAAGAAAACCCTCACTACAACATCTTAATGAACTCTTTACAAAGATGCATTTGATCTTCCTTACCATTTAAGGACATTAAATATGACGCATCTTATGTAAACTGATTAAATTGATGTTTCAGCGATCGAATTCTTCGATTTTTCTTGTAAGTTTGGTTTAGTGTTACATTTAACACAATTGATCCTTTTATACTCGATCAAATTGAATAGTTGATGTCACGGTACTGTTTATTGGCTTACTTGAATGAACTAACTTCATCGAAGTATCTTACATTACGACCTATGACTGTTTCCCATATAACACTTATTTGTGATAGTATATGGATCAAATATCTATAAACTTGTATTGTTTTTAGAGTTCGAAACTCATAGAATGCAATACACGGTCTCGACCAAATAAACGCGTAAGTGACCAAACTATGAATGTATTTAGTAGTAGTAAAATCAGGTGCTTACATGGGCGTTGAAACATTAACATACAATAAGCATTTATTTTTAAGTATATTTTATATTCCTATTTGTCAATTTTCAAATCAGTTCGTTTGTATATCTTAATTGATATACGTTTAATCAATTGTATGAAATGCACAAATTTATTATTGTAGATTATTATAACATTATATAACATATGTTCTTACAATATTAGAAAAGTTAAATGTTATCATTTCATTTATCTAATAAGGCTTCGTCTAGTCTTTTATGTTTCACTAAACCTTAAGCGAGACATAAAAGTCTTTAAACTTCACTAGTGGGTGTTAGGATTCATTTGTCTTGGGACTCTGACATTGAGTCTGCTCAACAAATCATATCCCTACAAATGATGGATAACTCCTTATTGGTTGTATCACATACAACTCCTAACCCATGGGTACCTTATCCTAATTCTGCTTCGACCTTGAGTCTGCTTAATAAATCAAAACAAAATTATCACTCATGCCTACCATATCGCGATGGCCTAAGTATAATATATATAGAACTTGAGCATGCTCAATAAATACATACAGTTATCTTACCTCGTCTATTCAATATATTAATAATACTACACATAACATTCCTAGGTTGTGTCTGCTTAACAACTAAGAAGTATGCAAGTAATTTATTAATATATATGGTATTGGACAACATTATATTGAAGATGCATAATCTTTAATATATTACATTGAGTGATATCGACTTATGGAATAATATAATTCTTACGAATTACTCTCGTGATTCAAGTGTCGGACACATCAGAAATCATGGTATATGTACATTTACATATGTATTTATTCCTTAAGTCTATTTAGAGTTTCTTAATGTTCGACCTTTAATTTATACATTTATATTATATAAGTTTTATTATTATATAACTTTTATATATCATATTGCTTATATAATAGTCTTATGTATAATATTATATTAACTAAATCTTATTTTATAAATTTTAATTAATTAAAAATATTAATTTATTTTATATCAATATAACATTTATGTTAAATATTTAATATATATTATAACCTTTATATTATAACACATGTATAATATATATGTGTATATTATTTAATTGATTAACCTTTAATTTATTAGTTTATTTAATTAAATAGTTTTAATTAAATCATATTAATTCCAAATTTTAATTTATACATGTGCCTGTATACTTATGTTATTTTAAACATCTTAAAATATTGTAACATATATCATAGTATATAATACATGCATATGTAAATTTATTAATTAACTTAATTAATTAATTAATTAATTAATTTTATTAATATATTTAATAAATTTTAAAATTTCAAAATTAATGTATATAAATATTTTCAAACATTTAAAAAAATTATATTGTAACTTTTATAATATATTTATATCTTATTTTAAATTTAACTTTTAAATTAATTTATAATTTCTAAATAAATTTGAAAATTAGCCCAAAGCACAATTCAAATTTGGGTGTTTTCTATTACGGACGACTTTTGGGCTATGGTCTTAATAGTTAATTCTAACATGACTAATTAAGAATGCATAGGCTATTGGGCTCTGATACTATTGTTGAAACTAGGCCAGCCCATAGCGGAAGTTATGGGTGAATTTCAATTTTTTAATCCTATTGGATCTTTATTGGGTCAATGAAGTGCGATTTATTTAGAACATTTCTAAATTTGATTTAAATAAAATCATTTATTTCATTTGAATTCATAGATTGTTGATATAAATTTATTTAATTTATTTTTAATTTATATATAAGTATACATATGTATGTATGTGTGCATGTGTACCATGATGTTCCCTACAAGGTATAACATGCCCGTATATAGATGTTGAAATTTACATCATAATAGACATGTTAGCTCATCCTATATGTATTGTATGTTATCCAAATATGTATATCTATTTGCACTAACTATATATAAAAGCCCACGTGTGTGTGTATTATGAGAAAATATTATAGGTATAATTATAGGTAAAATATTGTAGCGTTAAGTATTAAATAAACACACACACACACACACACACATGTGTGTGTGTGTGTAAGATATAAGCTTACTTTTTTATTAAATATACATACATACATATAGATGTGTATGTGTGTGTGTGTGTGTGTGTATTAAAGTAACATAATTACATATGTATAAAAATATGTATATATAAATATAATAATTAATGCAAATAAGAGTCAGTATAGTTTATATAAATACATAAATTACAAAATTAAATATATTTTAAAACATTCTAGATCGAATACATAGCAGATCCAAATTAATTATAATTTTAATATAAGTATATTACGAATTAATTAGTTAAATAACAATAAATAAATGATAGAAAATATTTAAATATATCAAATTTTAAATTTTCAGAAAATCAGTATTGATATTTTATAGCTTATGAACAATTCATATTTTTCTAAGTCAATTTTTTTATTGATTAAAAACTTTTGGCCAAGAATAAAATAATTTTTTAAAATATAAAAAATGGTTTAAAAAATATGATTTTTTGACCGTGTGCTTCTATGTTGACAAATTAATTTTATAAAATTTTAGTTTGAATTTTCAAAACATTAATTATATTATATCAATTTGTTAATTCATACAATTATTAAATGATAATAAAAAATATTCAATAATTACCAAAAAATATTTTCGATCACTAAAAATTATAATTGACGTAAATATACATTTGAAAATAGTAGTTATAATACTGATGTGATATAGTTATATAGTTTAACACAAATCATATAATAAAGTAGTTAACATATTAATATATGTATATATTAATTAATAAAATATTAGTAAATAAATTATTATGGTTTCGATTGTGTTTATTAGATCCTTAATGAAAAGTTAGTTTTTTTTAATTTGATAAACATATACGCATAACCAATCAATATGTGACAACATCAATACCTATAGGAATCTCACCTAACTAACAATACAATAATGACAAAATTATATATATGCAGTTATACAAAGACTACACATCATATGTAAAACTAAACACTTACCTAATGCTAATGCCCATAAGTCCACCTTGTGGTGATAAGTTCACCTCTCTTTGAAACCTTCTCATTTCGACAGATTGCTAATCCTTCAAATCGCATACCATTCGCTATAAAATAGATGTTAACTTTAATTTATTTGATATATGTTTTGTTGGAGCTTTAGGAGGTGTAATTCCAAAATGATGGAGATACGAGGTAGCAAAAAAAGGTCCTTGCATAGTTAGGTTTAGGGTTCCTTTTATAATAGTTGAATCAGAGAGAAAAGTATATCACATCACTTATCTTTTCTCACCGAATCTTAATCTTCCATCACACACCCATTTACCAAATTTTCGGCCCCCTTACACCATATGTCTATTGCCCAAAAATGCCTCTAACGTTATAGTATAATGGCTAAGCCCAAGTAAATATGTCTAATTAAATCAAAGTTAATTCCTTATCGATATCTCATACCGATCGATATATTTCTAACTATTATAAATATATACAATAATATTTATTCCTCAAATCATATTCAAATTTTATAATTAATATTTCATAAATATTAGTTAATTTAATTAATTTATAACAATTATAAACTAATTAAATCTTTTGGTCTAAAGATAATTCATCATTTAGGTTGTGTGACTCACGAGTGTAAATTCGGTCAGCGGTTAACAACGAGCTACTCGTATGTTGATGTTCACATGTCACTTAGCAGCTGGTGTGACATTTTGGCCAAATTTATCGCTTATTTAGTTACGGTAAAATCCAATTTCACTTTATTAAGCGTTATCCTGTTGTGATATTTATTTACACCAATTCTCTTCGTCAAAACTATATCACTTTCAACTTATGGAATTTGGTAATGGTCAAAATTTCAATATCATCTATATTTAACTCTATAGTCTAAATAAAAAGTCCTTGGTTCAATAATAACAATTATTATTAACCAAAATGCTCTGGCAAGAGGTTTTATCTTTAGGTTGACTTGAGATGACCTTGATACTAACCCTATATAACTAAGGAGACAAATCCACTCTTGAATGGTGCTTCACTTCCAATACTTTCACTCGACCCAACTATAGTAACTAGATGAACGCCATGCCATGATTTGACTATAATCAAAGCGGAGCTTTTATACTGAAGATCCATAGTATTCTAAAGTCGAGAGAACCGTATAAATCAATCACATTGATATTTTTTGTTTGATCTTTAGTTATATTAACCAACAGAAAACTATCGAGTGGGTCATTTTAGTTATCCAATAACTATCAGTATGTAACCCCTAGGTGCCTCTAGCAGCCATAAGTAATACATTGTCCAACATTTGGAGAGCGTTACATACTCTAGTCTCAACGAATACATCAATATAGTGTCTTGATGCATCTTGACTAGGATCACTTAAAACAATATATTTATTTTTGTGATAAGTTACTTACGGTTAGAACACTTTGTAACTATTATCACAAACATACCATTTATGGATTTTTTATTAAATATACTTTTAGTTAAATTAATTAATTATTTTAACCATGTTATATCAAGTATATAACAGAAAAAAAATAACTTTGATTTCGAACGAGGTTGGTTATTGAGTTAGATATATGTAACAAATTACATAATTGCCCCTAGGATATACCCTTAACTATATCAAGAGGCACATTCAATGATGTGAAACAATGAGGTGGTATGTAATATGCTCTACTATCGGGTCATGTGTTAAATAGATTATCGGTACCTCTGAATTGAATGCTTATTTTGTGGAGCAAGGTTATGTGAGGATGCTCGTCTGTGTACCCAGGACCGTAGTGATGCTCTGGCCTACCTTAGTGATGGAAGAACATTAGTGATGGTGTGCGATAGAGCACAACAATTAATGGTGATATGATGCGTTGTTAACCTTAGTGATGGTCGTACGAGTTATCTTGTGTTGGTAGGAATCTTTGTTGTGATGCGAGACCTTAATGATGGTTGCTATGATTGCCTTGATTACTATTTCTGCTTTGACTACTGCGTATGCTTTGATTGGTGTGTGTTTGAGTTAAATGTCTTATGATGTAGGTACTACAGTGATAGATACCTTGATTCCCATGTTGCTTATATCGTGTTATATGCTAACTTACTAGAAGTAGGGACACAGAAGGCATAATCTCTCATGGTTACTGTTCCTTTTTACTATATCGACTTTTATAGTACTTTAAGATCATTTATCGCTTATACCAGACTTTTGTCTAGCGCAAGGTTTTATGTTTTGCTTCTTATTATCTCGGGTGCTCTTATATGAGTAGAATAGATAGCATGTCAGATATTAGCACACAGAGCTGTTTAGAGGATAAGTAGAAGGTTGGCGCTATTATATATACTATTATCAGGGTTTCATTCGCTTGTTCCACCGTGCGACATTATGGATCTTTATCGGTACTATATTATTTTTCAAATGCAGATTTTTGAGTTTATTTATCAGTTGTATAAAGTCTTTTTTTTATAAATGTACCAAACCTGTGCTTTGTTTTGTGATGGTTCATATAGATATATTTCTGTCTCTCCTGTTCTTATATATATATATATATATTATTGTATTTTATCCTTACGTCATGAGATAAACAACATATTCTGTAATTGCTTTAGTTACTTCACCCTTAAACATTGCTCAACATTGGTCGAATACCATTGCAACACTATACAGGTATGCTAGGTGCCAGAGGTGTAGAAAGGTTTCAACATTTGATATAAGAGCTTAGGTTGCGTAGCAGCCTAAGGGATACTAGGATCCATCAGAGACAAAATATGGGTTATAACTCTAGGATGGATTTAGCGATATACGAGAGAGCATACTTTTTATATATTTTGATTTTAAAAAACTATATACTAGTGTATATATATAGTTTAAGTCACATTGCGTACACGAGTACCACTCATATAGTGTCTATTCTGAGAGATCGATCATTCTTATTAACAGATTGTAAGAATTTGCCGAGAAATGCTCCAAGGACCTTTGTGTTTGGACTAGAGGAAGAAGCACATTTGAGAGTAGCTAACCCTGGCTTGCTGGTTATATTCACTAAGATGATGAGGAACATGCTACCAACTGCATAATGGGTTACTCCAACTATTGTTGTTAGTGGTGGTGCTCTGGTGCAGGCACCCAAGGCTGACTTCACCAAACTGAATAAAGTTTATTCCAGCTTGGGAGGAAAACTATTCCACGTAATGGGGTCGTCCATGAAAATCCAAGAGTGGATCAATAGTTGAAGGATCTTCAAGGATTTAGAACTAGAAGATGCAAGGAAGTGGAAGCTGGCCTCTAGAAAACTTCAAGGGCGAGTGTTAAGTTGGTAGAATGCTATCAAGATTGCTACACCCGAAGGTCATATTACCTAGGAGCGGTTTAAGATGGTATTTGAAGAGAAGTTTATATAGCTGCTCAAAAGTCAGTGTTGTTCCATAAGTTTGCATATTTGAGGCAGGGAGGTATGACTATCTCGGAGTATATGGCCAATTTCGACATAATATTGAAGTATGGTCTATCTTTTATCGATACTTCGCTTAAAAAGAATAAGAAGTTCATTATGGGCTTAGACAATTATCTCAGGGAATGGCTAGTGGTCCATATTGGTAAGTCCTTTGAGAAGCTTGTTGAGGATGCTATCCGACATGAGAGTCCGTATCCTATTTCTATGTTTGCTGCTATTCTCATTAAGGATGGGCCAAAGCCGCAGGTGAGAGGGGTGGAAAAGGAAAATGGAACAACAATAAAGGAAAGAAGAAGATTGAAGAAAATAAAAGAAAATGGGTGCCCATCTTCTTTAGTTGTAAAGAGAATGGCTAGCAAGAACTGTAGAAGACCAAAGATTTTTGAAAGAAAATGCTTCAATTATGCCTAGGCTTGAAGTTTGAAAAAAGTCTATCTTAAGTTACCGATGAATAAGAAAGTGTTGTCTACTTATGCGCCTGATGCTATTCCAAAAGTCGATTGCTCCATCAATGAAGAAGATAGGGAAAGCCATTACTATCCATAGTACGTTTTTTTATTTATTACATACTTATTCTTGTTATATTTGACAAGGTGCATTGCATTCTAAGAGATCTAGTAGATAAGTTGGGATTGAGTCCCAACCTCATAGACATGCATATGGTAAAGTCGAATCCAGTTGGTGGTTCGAATAAGTAGAGTATGATTTTCCATGACATAATGTGTCGATTCAGAGTTGTGTGTTCTTTTGTGATTTCTGTGTACTTATTGTTGGGTTCGATACCATATTAGGAAAAGATTAGCTAAGGAGATACGGAGTCACAATGATTATAAAATATTAATGAAGATGATCGAGATAGATGATGAGCATAGACTAAAGTTGAGTTGCAGGTCCGTTGATGCAGTGATGGTTTGCTTCTTATACTCACTCGAGATCACTTGTAAGGAACTGTTATCAATACCCATAGTGAGGGAAAATCCAGACATATTTGAGGATGTAACCGGACTACCTCTGCAATATGAGAGTTTTGCATCGACATAGCAAAGAATGCGAGGCCAGTAAATATGTCACTGAGGTGCGTGGCATCTAGAGAGCAACTTAAGCTCAAGGTGTAAGCGAATGACCTACTGAGAAGAGGGTTCACTCAATATAGTATATCTAAGTGCAGAGTACCCGTAGTATTCATCACGAAGGTGAATGGTTCTTTAGGACTTTGCATCGATTACCGTGTGCTGAACAAAGTAATGAAGAAGAACAAATATTTAACATCTGGTATCAGGAGGCCAAAAGCAAAGCGTTACAAATGCTGCAATCATCCGTAGTATTAACTTCTGGTGACAAAATACGGTAATGATAATGGTATCCATAATATCAGAAGCACTTGAGTATGAACAAATCATAAATTTCCAAAAACAACATTTTACTAATTACATTTCAAAACAAATTCATATCCAAGTTATATAATTCCATATTCCCAGGCAATGATTAAATATGTCATTTACGGAATATCTAAGAGCGACATATGACGATGCCCCCTTGGTCGATCAAAGCAATATAGTCATATCTGACTTAATACATAGCGGAAATAGAAAAACAAAACTGTAACTCCTAATTAGCTATCTGTCAGCCACCTACTCGTCTTTGAAAGCTTTATTCGCCAAAATGACTAAAACATGAAAACCTTAACCCTCAGCCTACTCAAATCAATTTTAAGCACCCGAGAGTCTAAGGGAAACAAAATTTTTGAGTCAGACACAAAGCCTGGTATGAATAATTATGTTACATATCGGTTTACTGATATTAAGTGAGACCACACCGCTTAGTGGAACGGGTTTCCCCTCACTAATATCCTCTTTGCAACATATATTTTGCAAATCCATTCCTGCAACCAAACTAGTTATTCAAACTGATTATATCAAAATAGCAATATCCTTTAAGCTAATAAATGGACTATCTGTTCATAAAACAGGTAATAAGCAGACTATCAGTCCACCACATAATAGCAAGGTCCGTTATGCTAGCTAATGGACTATCTATCCATAAAACTTGGTTGACTACCCGCAAACTGGACTAATTGTCCGAATCAAAATGGACTAATTGTCCAAATCATTTTCTTAAGATTAACTACCCTTTATCTTTTTCCTTGAAAACCTTTTCAAAATGATTTAACCTTCTAAATCATATTTATACAAGGACAATATATTCTTAGCTTTAGCTAAGCTATTTTGCCATGTTATATATACTTTACTCAAAATAATGTTGATGAATTTTAATAAGGATTAGCTATCCTTTCAGAATAAGCTAAAGCCCTTTCTAACTTGAAAATATTTAGGATATATCGCCTATTTAATACATTCGAAACTTTTTTTAAAATCTTTAAACAACCCTTTCGAAACAATTGAAGGCAACCCCTTCGAAACCATTGAAAGACCCTTTCAAAACCATTAAATATTGCCTTTCGAAAACATTGAAAAACATTTCCTTTCTTTTCTTCGAAAGCTTCAAAACATTAAACATCTCTCTTTAAAACCTTTAAATAATGCCTTTCAAAAACATATTCAAACCTTTCAAAAACCTGGGGAACCACCCGTTTCGAAACCATTCATTAAAACCTTTCGAAACTGTTAAAACTTAGTTCTTACTAAAGCACTTTTGGTTCAATGTAAAACATGTGGAAACCCTTCGAAACCATTCGAAAATTTACTCCTTCGAAACCTTTGAAAAACGCCTCGGTCGAAACAATTTGGATTATGCCTTTAAGTAAAGCAAAAGGATTAGAAACCCATTAAAGTCGAAAGCATCTATTTCGAAACCATTTAAAACTCACTCTTTCAAAACCATTTGGGTTTTTCTTCAATCATAAAAAAGGTCTTTAAAACACGTAAGTCGAAAGCATCTATTTCTAAACCATTTCCTAAGTAAAAGAAGTGATGGTGTCAAAACCATTCCTTCAAAAGCATTAGAGAGGTGGCCAGGTTTTTAGAAAACAAAACAACCCTTTTGAAACCATCTGGATCGAAAGGTAAGAAGCGGCAGCTAAAGGCTTTAACTTAGTTGAAAGCGGTTATTTAAAACAAAAGTGTAGCCTAATCGAAACCACACTTTTAAACCATTTGACCTAGCCGAAAGCTAACCAAGTCGAAAGTATCATAGTTGAAAGCAAGCAGGCACATTTTCCTTTAAGAATTAAAGTAAAGCTTAACCCCTTCAGAACCCCTGGTTTGGACTTTATACCTTCCACCTACATTCAATGCACTACGTACCAGTAAACTGATACCATGTGCATTTGTTTCAACGGTGTCAGAGGCGAAGGTATGGAGGCAGAACCTGGTGCCTAAGGAGATAAAACAGGGGAAACATGTAGCAAATAGTTCTTTTCACCTAACCTAGTTCACGTGTCTAATTGTGATTGGTTGCCTTTTACTTTACCAATAAAAAGTACTGTAATTTTTTAAAAGTGCTGCCACTTTCCAGATTTAATAATTTAAATTAACTTACAAAAAGCCTCTTCTCCTCTCCTAATTATATAAAACATTTAAGTCTCATACCTTAATTAATTTTATATAACTATTAAAACACTTAGGAAAATTCTAAAAAAATTCCAGAAAATCTCTTTTTATATGTTTTCTAACATATAAAAATTTCAGACCTAATTCTTTTATTGTTTAACCGTAAATAATTTATAATCCAAATTAACATTTTCTTTACTAGAAAATTCATATAAATTCCACATAAATTTTGAAAATTTTGAAAATTGAAACACATCTCCAAGATAATATTTACGATCTTCATGAAAATTCGCAAGGCGTTTGGATGTCATTTAGTAGGATTTTCACCTTAAAGCATACCATAAATTCAACATGAACGATTATAATTCATGAACAAGTATATATATTCGTTCCATTATTCAAAAACATGGCAAATCATTGCAAAATATTAGGAATTCATCTTAAAGATGAAAACACAATCAAAAATGAGATGTAAACATCATTCACTTTAGCTTTAGGGATTAAAGGGATTGAGATGTGAATGGATTTGATTTGCTTAAGCTTCTTCCTAGCTTTTCTTCCCCTTTTCCTTGTTAATGGTGGCTGGCCTCTTAATTTTTTTTATAAAATAAAATGGACGTGTATGGGGGTACACGGCCAAGGTTTTAGGAATATAGGAATAGTGTCTTTCCAATTCTCTATTTCAATTTAATTCTTATGTTAATTCATAAGTTAAATGGCATGGCTACCTTTTAATCAAATCAAATCTCAATTCCTTAATCACCACATTATTTTATTTTGTTTATCTAATTAAATATCCTAAACAATGTTACCAAAAGTCTGGGTATTACAAATTATATGCTCATGTGCATTGAGTACTTGTTCGATTAGCTCTATGGTTCTAGAATGTTTTCTCGTTTGGACTTAGCAATGGGTTTCACCAACTAAAAGTGGCGAGAGAGAGAGAGAGTGTGCGTGTGCCGATTATCATGTTCAGTACACTATTTGGATTCTATGAGTGGTTGGTTATGCCATTTTGACTAACCAATACACCGGTATACTTCATGGATCTAATAAATCGTATCTTCAGATATCGGCTGAATAAGTTTGTGCTTGTGTTAGTTGATGATATTCTCGTCTTCTCTGGATGGAAGAGGAACACAAAACACATTTGAGGATTATGCTATGGTGTTGAGGAAACACTATATGAAAGAGAAATTTCTGAAGTGCCACTTTTGGAGTCGAGAAGTGTGATTCATGGGTCATGTTGTTTATAAGATGGGCACTGTTGTGAATCCTACAAAAGTAGCAGCAATCCTGGATTGGGATCAACTCAAGCATGCTATAAATTGATGATTAATAAAGGACTTCTCAAAGGTAGCGACACCGTTAACTAAATTGACGAAGAAGAATCAGACTATTATTTGGGATGTGAGGTATGACCACACGTTTTTGAGTCTAAAGGGGAGGTTGATGAATGCAACAGTGTTAGTCATTCCAATTAGGAATGGTAAGTTGACAAATAAACAATGAATGTAGTACTAGGCTAGGTGCGCTTTGATGTAGAGAGGATTAGTTGATGCATGTGCTAGTCGGTAGCTAAAACCGCAAGCATCCGACTCACGATTTAGAGTTAGCAGCGATCGTGTTTGTGCAAAAAAATAGCAGCATTACTTGCTTGGAGAGAGGTTCATGGTATTCACTGACCACAAATTGCTGAAGTAACCATCTCATAGAAGGACATTAACCTTCCCAGTAGTGATACTTAAAGTTCTTGGGCTAATACGACTTTGACATTTTTTATACACCTGGCAAGGGAATGCAGCCTCTAATGCTCTTAGTAGAAGACAAGCCAGCTTGGGAGCGATAGAGTTAGGTAATTAAGTAATTTGTTATGTATATTGTTTGTACCAAAATTGGGCACAACACTCTTCGGACGTATTCGAAGAGATGAACTTAAATGTAAAATAAGGCTAACCTATCAAACACACCAATATAGACAAACAGAAATGCAAGAACACAAAAAGTTATAGTAGTTCGGTGTTGTAGCCTACGTCCACTTTGGAAAGATTGTTGTTTTATTGATGTCTACTAACGATTACAACAAAGAATACTCAAGCACTCGAGTTATAATGGGTTTCCAGCAGAGTATAGGCATTGCAGAATCAAAAATCCATTTTTAGAAGGCAACAGGCTGCTATTTATAGGTGTAGGCTGAAAATATCCGACTTTGATTTTGGAATACCTCTTCTTCCACGTGGGTGGGCCCACTTGATCGAACTGGGGTCATTTGGGATCGATCCCTGATCGATACCTGCTCTATTCATGTCGATCAAAAATAGCTCCTTTTGGGCTGAGATCGATCGTAGACACTCTTGATGTGGTAAGCAAGCTCCTATGAAAATTTGGTGGCATTTGACTTGTAGATCTTGATTTATGATTGATCCAAGTTTGATTTTGCATTAGGCTGAATTTTTCGTATCGATCCCTTTCGTGTCGATAGTTGTTCATATCGATGCTATGTGTATCGATCAGGGTGACGTGGAGTGATAGTCTGGGAGCAATCCACTTTTCATGCTGCATGACCGCTTCTTTCACTTTATCATGTCTTATTCATATTATTCCTAGGGATCATTCTTCGTATCGATGAATGGAGGGTCTATTCATATCGATCATCCATAGCCGCTTCATATCGATGATCTTTATTCCAGTTTATATCGATGTGCACTTATTTCTACATATCAATCCTTAATTATACTTTTCAAATTCCTCTCGTATCGATCGTTGACTCTCCCCTCCGTATCGATCAAGTGAGTGATCGATACGAACCCACCCGCTTCTGCTTGATGGATACGAACCGAAGTAACTCGAGGGATGGATACGAAATAGATGACTTATGGGTTGATGGATACCACGATGGTTTCCCTATGATGAATACAAACACTATGGATCCGAATGAGGTTGACTTCCTTGATTTTGATCGATCTATGACTTGAGCATACGAACTCTGATTGACTTGAAATTTCGAACGTTGGTTTTCATAGCTTTGCTTGTCATACCATGTTAATTGTAGCTCAATCTGGACTCAGAAAAAATTGGCTAGTATCCATAGTAGACCTACGTATAACCGATCTTTGGGACAGATTGTCCTGGGTTTCCAGTCAAGTTCTTAGTGACACGGCCTTGCCAAAAGGCTGGATAACATTTGCCCTCCAAAGTACGTCCTGTGAGAACATGACGTACTTTGAAAAGCTAAAATCTTTATTCTGAAAAGTCCTTTCCAATTCGCTAAATTATTGTTGCCTTCTCGTCAAAAGATGTAACCTTTGATTGATTTCCAATAACATAAATGTTCAATTGTTGACTTCCAATGATCATGCAGTGTTTTGCTGTAACCGAGTGTCAAGTGCTAGCAATTTATTGTTCACTGTTTCGATTGTCATCAAGTAAGCATTCAATCATTTTCAATTTCGAAAGTCGAATGTCAGTCCGTCATACATGCACGTATGTTAACTTGACTCTTATTCACGTTTACACGTTCACGGGTCGTTGTCAAGTCTTTTAGGTTTTTTTTGAATCGAGTTTCGTATCGATCCTCTCTTGGATCAAAGTGAAATTTGAGTTGTAACATCGTTCGATAGTTGTTTTAAGTCCTTTTCTTATCGATCCTCTCCTGGATCGATTTGAGAAGTTGGAAAACATGTTTTGTATTAATGGATTTGAATACTTCAAACAAGTCTCTGTTGCATCTTTCGTATTGTTGGGCTACCAACGGATACGAACAGCCATGCTCTAGGTCGTTCTGAATTGATGGTTATGAACAATTGATCCCCTGACCAATATGGGTAGATGGACACGAAGAAGGCTCTTCGTATCGATGATGTGGTGACCGTTCCTACCGGTTTTTAGCACTGGTAGACGAATTGTTTCCTTTTGAGTTTGAGTCTGTGTAAATGCATTTCGAATATGGAAATTTTTTCATCTGTCCTCGTTTTACTCTTGCTTTCGTATCAAGAGAAAACCAGAGAAATAGAAACTACCTTCATTCCCAAATCAAAGAAGCTTGTTAATCCCTCAAATCGATACTCTAATTTTGGTAATTAGTTGAACAATCTCACATTAAAACGATAAGATTTGAGATTTAATGCCAATTCTCTCATGATTGTGGCCAATTCTGATAATGATGAGGCCAGAATTGGGTTGGATCATGGTTGAGGGAGGAGGAACTGGAGTCTGAAATAATTGGAGAATAAGAAAGGATGATGGGAATGATGGGCGTACTCGTATCGATTGCGGATGAAGAAAAAGTTCGTATCAATATGGACATAATGGAATTCCATATCGAATGAAGGAATTGTTTCGTATCAATGGTTGGTGGACATTTGTATCGATCATTTGATGATGGGCATTCGTATCAATCTGAAGTGATCGATACAAAATCTTGGGCCTGGCGATCGATACGAATGTGTTGCTGTCGATCGATATGAAGCAAAGGATTTTGCATCGATATGATATGATCTTTGGCTGATCGATACGAAGCACTATTCCATGATCGATATAAATCTTTGTTGTCCATAATCGATATGAATTGTGCTCCTGGTGATCGATCCAAGTTTGAACTTTGATGGACATGAAATCTTGCATAATCGAACATTTGACTCCGACGAGCTTCAGCCTTGCATAACTGGACTTAACCATTTCACTGCATATTTGACTACCCTTTCGAAGCTCATTGATGGAACTATAACTCGACAAATTCTGTGAACTTTAACTTGGATCATTCTTCGAAGTTTGGATGGCACAGTTATGATGGTCAGCGATAATGGTCACTCCAGTTGAATTACGAAGTCTTGTCATTTGAACATCTCTCAAACTTTGTAGAATCTCAAGTACCATGTAGCACTACACTTCACAACACATTCACATACTTCACACTAGGGGGAACATAGGTTTCTTGTCGTCCAACGATAAATTTTACTGAGTGCCATAGCTATGGAACCCGAAAGTTCTCAATCGCAGGATGCTCAGAGTCTGCCTCTTCTCGTAATTGAAATGCCTGTTATCGCAGCTGAAGTAATTAGCCTTGTTCTGGATGAGCTACTGGGAGCAGTTTTTATCATGAACCAGTAGGGTTCTATTCCTTTTAATATCGTCGAAGATATGTTAGGCAGGATTTCCCTAAGATATGGGTTGTCGCTAAATGATGTCTTATTACTGGAGCCGAAAGATAGAGCTCACAACCCCCCGAAGCGGTACACATCTTGTAATAGATTCATGTGTGTGGTTGGGACACTTCCTCCCTTCAATCAGTTTATCCGGAAAGTGTTACTTTTCTTGAGGATTGCTCCATCCCAGTTGCACCCAAACGGGTATACCTTGCTCAACAGTCTATTCGTTATCTTTATGGAATGCCTCTTCCGTCCTTCAACCGTAGAAGAAATCAGATACTTATTCAACATAAAAAGTCACCGGGATAATCCCTCCTTCACTTTCCTATAAGAAATTAGGAATTGTCAAGTTGTGGCCAGAGCATGGATCAAGCTGAGTTACTTCAAAACCAAATGGTTTTTCGTCCGTTGTCTACTGGGATTTTCCAGGAGGTGGCTAGTCAGACGTAAGTGCTTCAACTTCTTTGTTGATTAACAGGATGATATTAATCAGTGTCGAGTCTAACACATTGCTTCTTATACAGCTTCAACTCTGCGACCTGAAGGAGCTCAGTTTAAAGAAATAGTAAGGGTTCTTCAAGAGGTGCCTGTCGCAGAAAGATAAATCGACGAAGTCCTCACAGACGAAAATCTAATTGTCGTGGGGTTGATTGATGGAGATCGGAGCATAGGACTAGCAGGAGTTCTTAAGACGGCTCCGCGAGGCAAACAAGAAGGAGAGCTCTCAGAATTGTTATAACCGAACAAGGCGATGATGAGAGTTCGCCAGCTAGAGACGAGCCCGTACCTTCGCAGGACCCTCAAGCATCAAGAAAAGAAAATGCAAGACTGTCGCCCGTAAAATCTAGGGCGCAAAACCGTCGTGTTGTCTTTGCCTGCTACTAGTCAGGAGATTCCTCCTCCGCAAATGGAGAGCTCGTTGGAAGGATTGGCAGATGTCCCAATCCCATACGATCTTACTTCACTTCAAGACTTCTGTTTGGAAATCGAGGCGGGTTGGAGTGCTTTAGATGTAGGTGAGCCGACTCCTGCTAGTGAAGCCGCCACAATCGGTTGATCGGGTGGTTTGCACATGCGCACGCACACACAGCATTGCAGAAATTGTCATCACATGTTTTTCGGTTTCAAGGGATAACTAATTCCAATTTTCTTTTTATTTCATAGACACAATGGTAAGGCAAGGCTCGACGCTTATCAGTCTCCGCTCTATGCGTCGTTCTCCTAGTTCTTACTTTGAGTCTTACAGGTGTGAGTATGACAGAGATTTTGACCGTCACCATTCCACTCAATAGCATGAGCGCCTGGAATGGGAGAAGGAAAAGGATTATAGGCACCGCTCACGGTCACGCTCTCCGCCACCTAGAATTCCTTCCAAACCTTCTGGTTCTAGAAAACAGCCCTCATAATCTTCACGTCAAGTACCACCTCCTTAAACTTCAAAGGCCGAAGAACCATGCCAAATAATTGAGACCGAAACCCCCGTTACCACTAAACATGTTGCTATAGAACCCACAAGGGAAGGAGCGATTAGAATCGCTAAGCTGAAGAAAGATTTCCCAAATGTTTGCTTCGACGGCTTCATATTTCCTCCACAAAGCGAATTCTCAATGAGGCAGAACAGACGATACATGACTACATATATGATGTTTATAGTCAATATCGAGAATGGATGAAGACTGCAAAGAAAGTTTCGACGGTGGCCTTTGAGTAGGCGAAGATAATCGAAAAACTAGAAACTAATCTCGCCTAGAAGGACCACATAATTCAGGTGCTCAACAATGAAAATAAGTCTTCGAGAAATTCAAAAACAGAGGCTAATAAGAGAGCCGACGAGGCAACCCGGATGATGGAGGAGATGAGGCGAACACATTTAGCCTTGGTCAAGGAAATAGGGCACCGGACTAACACAGTCATGCCAGAGAGAGATGCGAAGCTCAAAGAGCTTAAGGAGCTAAAAACTAAAATTGCTGAAGTCGCCAAGGAAAATGACGATGCTAATGGAGCTGCTCAAGAGGTGTGTGAGCAGGCTATGGTACTCAAGGATTAGCGGGATGCAGCCAAGCTAAAGGTCAAAGAAACCGAGGCCAAAATTGAGACCGAGGTTAGAGAAGTAGAGGCCAGGTTGGAAGGTGATATCGAAGACCTACTGGTCACTTATAATGTCAATGTCTTGAAACATCGCAACCTAAGCTGGATCGATGACTACCCGCTACATCTGTACAATGCCTGGTGCCACTTGGTAGAAGATGAGAAAGCGGACCACAACACTATATCTATTGATGACTTTAAGTTATAGAACCGGATATTAAACAAAGATGAGAGAAAAGTTCTTCATGATGCCATTGTCACTTTTGAAAAGGAGAAACTAGACGCTAAATACTCGGATGTTGGAGATAGATCAAGAGTTGAGCACCATAAAGGAAGCTCTGAAATGCCTACAACAACTTAACCCGAGCTTGCTTCTTCAGTTGATCCTCCAGTTGTTCCGACGTATGACATTGACAGGCCGCACATATCTCTGGTACTTGAACATGCTTCTAAAGGCGCATTGGCTCAGCACGTGAGCCAATCTGAGGAAGGTATTCTGAACACTCTGTCCATTCGCTTAAATGCAAAAGCATTGTTAGAAGATGTCATTAATAACTTCTCTTATCATTATTCAGTTATAGATGTTGCACTAGCCTGCCTCCTGCAACCTAAGAATTGCATCACGAGCAGGAGGCCATCATGACGGAGGCAACGATGACGACGGCCGCTACATCAACCGAGGAGATGCACAAAATCAGCTTCGTCCTTGACGAATAAATGATGGAAGCACTCTTGGTCACTAGAGCGACCAACTTAAAGATTTTCCTTTCGTTATAGGTGAAGATGTGTTTATGGACCGCTCCTTAGGCCCAACTAGCATCATTCCAGTGGGCACTCAGGTGGATCGAGATGAGGCTATAATGGCAGAGATTAACGCTAAAATGGAAAGAGCGGCGCAGGCTAGTATCATCGGAGGTGGCATGGAGGGACCTGGCCTGATCCCTATGCTTATGATTTCTCCTGGCGGAACAATCGTTGACATTGGCATGCCTCCTTCGTCCTCTCACATTGAAAGTGCCACTGTTCCTCCGGCTCCGCAATCAGAAAGTATCCAGATCCCCGTGAGTTCGGAGGAAGAGACCTTTGTAATCCCCCTGCCCGGAGACCAACCAGCAAAAGGCAAAAGCTCAAAGAGGCATCCAAGCGGTAGCTCTAGTGGGTTGACGTCGAGGAAGAAGAAGAAGAAGTCGTAGGAGTAGACGTGCCTTCATATTCCCCCTTTTTGGTAGACAGGTAGGATAGGATTTCATTTTGCTTTTTGCAGGCCGTATATAGATGCGGGTTCAACCTTTTCTTATAGGAATTCTAGGAATAATTTTTTGTACTTGTCTTTTTTCCTAGGAATAGCAGACATAAAATCTCTTCTTGTTTCCAGCTTAGCTCTGTGTTTATTTTATTAAGGGTTTCAGCACTCAAATTTCCACTCAATTTGCTTGCGAGGCTTTAGTCTCTGAATCAGACTTGAGTTCAGTTGTTAAGTCCTGAAGTCATGGCTTCGGGTCATAACCAAACATCAAGTTGAGCCCCAACGTTGCACTGTCTTGGTTAGCGGCTAGTATTTGAGCTACGCCCCCAGTTCTGGAGAGAATTGAAGTGGACGGTTGATAGTCACTTTCTGCCTTCAACAAATTGCACTTAACTTAGTCAGAACAAAGTTAAGGTGAAATGAGTTTGAGTGGGTGGATCATACTTGCTCATTTACTGGTAATTGCATCCACCCTCTAGGGATTGAACTTGCATGTCGACGGTCAGTCATGCCTGCTTAATGTTTGAAGTTATGTCCATGCTCTCGGGATTTAAGTTATTTTACGGGCAGTCGGTCACTCCGTTTAATACGTAGAATTATGTTCGCACTTCGGGGACTAAGTTGATTTGTGGGTGGTCAGTCACACCCATTTTGCATTTATACTCCGGTCTACGCTCTAAGGACTTCGAGTTAATCGTTGGGTGGTCAGTCACACCTAATTGGTGTTTATACTCCGGCCAGTGCTCTGGGGATCAAAGTTAGCCAATGGGTGGTCAGGCACACCCATTTTGATGTTTATACTCCAGTTCGCACTCCGAGAATCTGGATAACAGACGGTGGATCACATCTTTTTAAGTATTAGGGTATCGTTTGCACTCTAGGAATGATGAATTCATCAGGGTTGTGGATGGTCGGATTACATCCACCCTGAGTAGACAAGCGAAGTCGTAGACGGATGGATCCATCCTCCTCAAGCTTGTAAAAGTGAAAGGCGAGGTCGTGGATGAATGGATCCATCCTCCTCGGGTTTAGATCATACATGGACGAAGTCATGGGTGGACGGATCCACCCTCCTCGAGTCTATGTTTCAGATTTGAAGTTTATACTCCGGCTCGCACTCTGGAAATTGGAGTTTGTTAGAGGATTGTCGTATATCAATCCTTTTTGGCTTTATTGCATTTGCTTGCCACCGAGCTTGGCGTTTCACTTAATGAGTGACCGTTTATATCACAGTCACTCCGTATTTGAATAAGTCCAACCGTAGGATGGAAATTTTCTCTCTATGCATTGTGATGGTCGCATGACGCATTTCCAGAATCGTCACTATAGCTTAACGAGTTTGCATTTTATTGCTGAAATAAAAAATGTACGGTAAAGTCAGTTTCCTTCTTATAAGTTCAAATTTGAAATGCATAAACAAATTTCAAATGAAAAGCAGACTAAATGAATAAATAAAGCCTGTTAAATGTAGTAGCGAAGGAGACTCTCGCTATTCCAAGCTCTCAAAAAAGTGAGACCATCAATAGTTGATAATTTGAATATGTCGTCTCTAAGTCTCCGCTCGATAACATATGGTCCTTCCCATGTTAGTTTCATATATGAAGGGACCAGATAGATTCTCTTGAGTACGAGATCGCCAAGTTCAAAGGTTCTGTGTGACGACCGCCCATGACTCCCACACGAAAACAAGGGAATGGTGCGCTAGAAGGTGTGTCAGGCAGCCATGGACGATAGTCAGGGTAAGGTAAAACAATAAACTCTATCGTATTACTCACAGCGCATGGACAAAATACAATAGAAAATATACATAGTGAAGCTCCATATAACAGAATCTCATCATATAAACTCTAATAGTTTGATACAACAATCAGCAAAGTCAATACATCAAGCCTCACTACATATCACTCAGAGAATATACAAACAGCGGAACACCCAGTACATATAGAAAAAAACAATATGCAAAAGCCTCCAGCTCGTCTTCGTCATCAACAGCGTTGACCACTAAGAACAGCACCTGTCACCTGCTACCTAGTCTTCCCATCCCAACATGGATGAACAGCCCAAGGTAATAAGAGTTAAACATAAAACCTTGAGTCAGACAAAAGTCTTAGTGAGCAGTAAATCAACTATCAAACATACCAAAAGAGCATAAAGGGTAAAAGGAATAGGAACCCAACCATCCCACTCCACCTCTTTCTACAGTGATAGCCCCCAGACACACTAAGCAGAAGTAAACATAGCAATTCAGACATTCAAAGCAAAGTAATTATCACTCGAGTCAAGGTCGGCGTTTTCCGAGCACAAACCCCCCAAGGCCTAAACCAAGATCAGATAAGCACCCTGAAAACATCGCTCTTGACCCAAATGACGATACAACCAAACATCCATGACTCTGGCTATCACTGTTATCATTGCCTCGAATTCACCGTTAGTTGAATGACCGCCTGTCAAGGGCTAATGGTAACCCCGGTTCTAGACATAACTCCGCACGTCGTCGCAGCCCGTGCCTAGGAATTTTCGCAACTACCCAGAGTACTAGCACGTCGTCGCAGCCCATGCTTGGAACATCATCGTGACCCGTCCCAATGTACTCTTGCTTTGAGCATGCTAGAACCTTCAACAACGATGAAATCTCAGCCTTCTAGTCATCCTCCTCGACGACTTTTCCCATACTAGCTCAAGCGCCTCTCAAGCTAACCATTATCCACAAACCCGGACCGCATCACCGAGTTATCAACATGCTTGGGATGATCCCGTCTGGATTAAACCAAGGCTTTCTCACATCATGCTTTGCTTCATCGCATCATAGCAAAGTCTCATCTCAACATCATGGTTTGCCTCATTGCATCATGGCAAAGTCCCATCTCAACATCATCATCAAATCTATCCATATGAGCTTCAACATCCGCTTCATATGCCACAAGCAACTTTCCTTATTCAAGAGCCTTTCCACTTAGCTTTTGAATCATCTTCGACCAACTTGTCCAAATCAAGTTATCAATCAACTAATCCATCAAATCAAACATTAATCCAAGTAATCAATCATTCAAACAAGATCTAAATAAGCAGTTATAACAATAATGGCAATTTCGTAAATAAAGAGCCCAAATCTAACATGCAATCTAACAAGCATGAATCATGAACAATATCTCTACAATTTGATGAATAAACTTGCATAAGTGAACATATAGTAAAATAGGTGTTGAATCATCATTAACCATAGATCTACATGCAGACTTAAGAAAAATGCACGAAATCACTCTCTTTAACACATAAACAATCCACCGATCCAATATACTCCTTTGGGTCCGTGTGAGAGATAACCACCACTCACCAAAGCACCTAAACACCTCAAAAGATAACAACTTCAGATCTGGACAGCGAAGAACTAAGCTTGATCCGGCAAAATCTCGCTTCAATCGAAGAAATCTCTCTTTGATGGATGAAGATCTTCAACTTTGGCTCTTGGATCTTCAACCTTGATCTTCAACCTTGATCTTCAATCTAGATGGAAGGAATCACTAGATTAGAGTGGAGAAAAGAAGTGAAGAAGTGTAGTAGTCGATCTCTCAAAATGGCAGCACTTCGTCGCTTCAAAATCCGGTGCCAAAAAGTGAGCCAAACCCCTCTATTTATAGGCTGGAAATCCTTAGGTCGCCGCCTCCTTAGGTCGTCCACGACCTAACTCTTAAGTCGTTCGCGACTTAGCAACATAAGCCTCCACGCGACCTATCACTCAACACAACTGTGCGACCTAACGACATGGCCACCCTAACACTCACGCGACTTAACGCTACACAGGGTCACACGACCTAACAGATACAACGGCCCTAAAACACGCGCGACCTAACTCGTACGCGAGTTACGACCTATCCCTCAACACAGCTACGCGACCTAACAACATGGCCGACCTAACACTAATACCTTCCTACGACCTAACTACTAAGCTCTAGTGCCGACCTAACAACCTATCGACACCTACGACCCAACGAGTTAACGCCCATGCGACCTAAAACATGCACGCGACCTAACATGTAGCAACCTGGTATAGGTCGCTCACGACCTAACACACACACTCTTAGGTCGCTCACTACTAGGTTGCTAACTCGTTCTATATTCTTAAGCCGCTCTAACTCGTTAATACTTAAGTCGCTGACCCCTTAAGTCACTCTCTACCTTAGGTCGCTCAAACGACCTAACCTCCACCCGATCTATCTTCCACACGACCTAACACCCATTCGACCTAACCTCTTAAGTCGCCTAAACCTATGAGTCGGTCAATGCCTTAGGTCGCTCCAACTCCTATAGGTCGCTAATTCTATAAGTCGCTCCACTCAACCTAAACTACCCAACGACCTAAACCCCTTAAACCGGTCACCTCTATAGGTCGCTCCACCGACCTAAGCACTACACGACTCAACTCCGAACGACTTAAGCTTTGGTCGACTCATACTCTAAACGACTTAACAACATCAACGACTTAATGTCGACAGTTTTACGATCTTTCGATCCATAAAAATACGGGTCGTTACATTCTCTCCCCCTTAGGAATTTTGCCCCCGAAATTCCAAACAAACAAGAGCAATCAAAACTATTCTGCATGCCTACCATCCATAGCAATCAACAAACCATGCATCCAATTACTAACCTAGCATGCAGAATTCTAAGACTAGAACAAGTTACAAATTCGTGAGATGTCACGACACCTTAGGGCCATACCTTGAAGAGTTCAGGATGAGCTGCCTTCATCCTCTCTTCCTCCTCCCATGTACAGTCGTCAACATCATCACTCCATTGTATCTTGAGCAACGTAATCGTCTTCCTCCTAAGCTGTTTCGTGTCGGTTTCAACAACACGAAGTGGCTTACGAGGTCTCATAACAACTGGATCAACCACTAAATCTTCATAACTATCAGCAGAAACCACTGTACTCGGGTTGTGCACATACATCCGTAGATAAGATACATGAAAAACATTGTGCACACCCGCTATCTTTTCTGGTAACTCTAATCTATAGGCGAGCTTTCCAATTCGCTCGATGATCGGGAATGGTCCAACAAATCTCGGAGTCAATTTTCCTTTCTTCCCGAATCGAATAACATTCTTCAATGGAGAAATCCTCACAAAAACCATATCTCCTACGTCGAATTCCAAATCCTTACGACGCTTATCGGCATAACTTTTCTGACGGTCTTGGGCTGCCTTCATTCGTTGCCGAATGATCTCTATACAATCCGAAGTCTGTCGAATCATTTTTGGCCCAAGTATCAACTTTTCTTCTGTTTCCAACCAACATGTCGGAGAGTTACACGGTCTTCCACACAATGCCTCATATGGTGCCATACCAATACTAGACTGATAACTATTATTATACGTAAATTCCACCAAATGAAGATGGTCTTCCCATGATCCTCCGAAGTCCAAAACACATGCTCTGAGGAGATCTTCCAAAACTCGGTTGACTCTCTCTGTCTGACCATCTGTTTGGGGGTGATAAGCTGTACTCAAACACAACTCAGTTCCCAAAACTTCCTGGAAGCTCTTCCAAAATCCACTAGTGAACAATGGGTCTCGATCGCTCACTATACTCTTCGGAATACCATGGAATCGAACTATCCACTTAACATACAACTCAGCCAATTTCGATGCAGTCCTAGTTGATCGAACAGGAATAAACCTTGCACTCTTGGTCAATCGATCTACGATGACCCAAATCCCTTCATTTCCTGCTCTGGTTCTAGGTAACCCATCGATAAAATCCATCGATACTTGCTCCCACTTCCATGTAGGAACTTCTAACGGTTGAAGCAATCCACTTGGCTTCTTCTGTTCAGCTTTTACCAACTGGCAATTCATACATTTGGAAATAAAATTTCCAACATCCTTCTTCATGCCTTCCCAGTAATAGGTCCTTTTCATATCCTGATACATCTTATTTCCTCCTGGATGAATTGTCAACTTCGAGTGATGACTTTCCTTTAGAACTTCATCTCTTAATTCATCTATATCAGGAACAACCAGTCGTCCTTGTTTCCGAAGCCAACCCTCTCGATCGACCTCGAATCCTTTATCCTTTTCTGGGTCCAATCCAAATTCCAAATCACGGATAATCTAGACAATCTTATCGTCTCGCTTTTGGCTCTCGCCAATTCTTTCTACTAGAGTAGGTCTTATCGATAAGTTTGCCAACATCTCAGGTTCCAATTCACATCTAGGCCTGAAGTCAAATCCAGCCAAACACTCAAGATTCTTCCATTCCGAAAACATGGCTCCCAATCCTGCATGTCTTCGACTTAACGCATCTGCCACTGCGTTACCTTTTCCCGGAGTATAGGCTATACCAAAATCATATGATGCTAAGAACTCTAGCCATCGTTGCTGTCGAAGATTCAAATCCTTTTGGGAGAAAAGATAACTCAACGACTTATGATCCGTAAACAACTCGAATCGAACTCCCAATAGGTAATGTCTCCACATCTTCAAAGCAAATACAATCGCCGCTAACTCCAAATCATGAGTCGGATAATTCCTTTCATGCGGCTTCAGTTGTCGACTAGCATACGCAACAATTTTATCCCTCTGCATCAGCACTGCACCAAGTCCAGTACCACATGCATCGGTGTAAACCACCATCTCATCATTCCCACTTGGAATAGTCAAAACAGGAGCACTTGTCAGTCGCTCTTTCAGGATTCCAAAACCTTGCTCACACTTAGCATCCCATCTGAACACTTGGTTCTTTTTCGTCAATCCTGTTAACGGTGCAGCTACCTTGGAAAAGTCTTTGATAAACCGACGATAATATCCTGCTAATCCAAGAAAACTTCTCACATCAGATGCATTCTTAGGTCTAACCCAATCCTGGATTGCTGCCACCTTAGCGGGATCAACCGCTATTCCATTTCCAGAGATAACATGGCCTAAGAATCTCACTTCCCTTTTCCAGAAGTGACACTTCGAAAACTTAGCCCTCGGCTGATGTTTCCGCAAGATTTTCAAAACAATACGCAAGTGCGTCTTGTGCTCTTCTTCAGTCCTGGAATAAATCAGAATGTCATCCACGAACACAAGTACGAACTTGTTCAACTGATCTCTGAACACTCTATTCATAAGATCCACAAAATATGCTGGTTCATTGGTTAATCCAAATGGCATTACCAGCCACTCATAAAAATCGGATGGTGTCCTAAAAGCAGTCTTTGGAACACTATCCTTTGCCACTCTCAACTGGTGAAATCCCGTTGCCAAATCCATTTGAGAAAACACCTTAGCTTCGTGAAGCTGATCAAACAAGTCATCTATTCTCGGCAATGGATACTTGTTCTTCTTAGTCACTTTATTCAGCTCACGATAATCCACACACAACCTCAACGATCCATCCGCTTTGGTTGCGAACACAACTGGTGCACCCCATTCGGACACACTACGCCGAATGAATCCTTTCTGCAAAAGGTCATCAACTTGCACCTTCAACTCTTGCTGTTCCCTAGGCGGCATTCGCCTAAGAGGCATCACAACAGGTCTGGCTCCCTCAACTAGATCGATACGAAACTCGATCTCCCTATGCGGCGGTAACCCTTTGACCTCGTCAAAGACGTCCTCAAATCTATTCACAACCGGCATCGATGACAGTCCATCCCGTGGAACAACCAGCGAATACATGAAGCCCATGAAGACGCCTTCTTCATGCTTACATCGTATCACAACCTTTCGCCCCTCCACATTCCCGACTGTCACCTCCAGTTTCTCACAATCAACCTTTGTCGCATACTTCCTAAGCCAGTCCATACCCAAAATTATTCCGAACCCCGCAAAGTTCAGAACAAAGCAATCACAAACAAAAAAGCAATCATGACTCGACACAACTAGACCACGGCATAACATACACAAACAAGACGAACCCCCAACTGGATTAGTCACAACCAATGGTCTATCAACAATATCTGGTTCCAAACCCAACCGGCCTACAAGTTCACTACAAACAAAGGAATGCGACGCTGCAGTATCAAACAACACTCTAACTGGAACACCACAAATGGAAAGAATACCTTGAACTACCACACTCTTTCCTTTCTCTTCAGCAGTAGGAGCCTCCGAAGACGATGGCACAGCCCCCAAAGCATAAGCTTGCACAATCTGATTGTCCTTCCTTGGTTCCGGACAATCCCTCTTGAAATGCCCCGGTTTGTCACAGTTGTGATACTTCGTCGGCACTCTCGGTTTCTTACAATCTCTGGAGAGATGACCCTTCTGCTGACAGTTGTAGCAGATCACTTCGCCCTTCGGCTTCTTCTGGCCATCCTTACCCTTCTGCTGCTGCTGCTTCCTCTTCTTGTTTCCATTTCGCTCTTTGGTCACAGCAACAACAGATCCTTCTTTAGGAAACAGATTCTCATGCCTGAGAGCTTTCTCCACAAGCTTCTCAAATGGATCGTCCAAATGATCCACCAACTGTCTCCCAAGATAAGTGTCCAAGCCTGTCATAAACTTCTCATTCTTCTGATAGGGAGATTCAATATACGACCGAGCATACTTGGACAAAGCTTCAAACTCAGAAACATACTCAAGAACTGGTCTTCCACCTTACTTGAGCTCTACAAACTTCTTAAACAGAACGGATTTCTGAGCTATAAAAATGAACTTAGCCTCAAATCTAGCTTGGAATTGCTCCCAAGTAATCTCTTCCTCTGGAGTATCAATGGTGATAGAATTCCACCAATCAGAAGCTCTTCCTTGAACCTGTCTTGATGCAAGCTTCATCTTAGTTGCACCCTCAATTCCCAAATCACCAAAAATCCTTCTACATATAGTAAGAAAACAATATGCAAAAGCCTCCAGCTCGTCTTCGTCATCAACAGCGTTAGTCACTAAGAACAGCACCTGTCACGTGCTACCTAGTCTGCACATCCCAACATGGATGAACAGCCCAAGGTAATAAGAGTTAAACATAAAACCTTGAGTCAGACAAAAGTCTTAGTGAGCGGTAAATCAACTATCAAACATACCAAAAGAGCATAAAGGGTAAAAGGAATAGGAACCCAACCATCCCACTCCACCTCTTTCTACAGTGATAGCCCCCAGACACACTAAGCAGAAGTAAACATAGCAATTCAGTCATTCAAAGCAAAGTAATTATCACTCGAGTCAAGGTCGGCGTTTTCCGAGCACAAACCCCCAAGGCCTAAACCAAGATCAGATAAGCACCCTGAAAACATCGCTCTTGACCCAAATGACGATACAACCAAACATCCAAACATCCATGACTCTGGCTATCACTGTTATCATTGCCTTGAATTCACCGTTAGTTGAATGACCGCCGGTCAAGGGCTAATGGTAACCCCGGTTCTAGACATAACTCCGCACGTCGTCGCAGCCCGTGCCTATGAATTTTCGCAACTACCCAGAGTACTAGCACGTCGTCGCAGCCCGTGCTTGGAACGTCATCGTGACCCGTCCCAACGTACTCTTGCTTTGAGCATGCTAGAACCTTCAACAACGATGAAATCTCAGCCTTCTAGTCATCCTCCTCGACGACTATTCCTATACTAGCTCAAGCGCCTCTCAAGCTAACCATTATCCACAAACCCGGACCGCATCACCGAGTTATCAACATACTTGGGATGATCCCGTCTGGATTAAACCAAGGCTTTCTCACATCATGCTTTGCTTCATCGCATCATAGCAAAGTCTCATCTCAACATCATGGTTTGCCTCATTGCATCATGGCAAAGTCCCATCTCAACATCATCATCAAATCTATCCATATGAGCTTCAACATCCGCTTCATATGCCACAAGCAACTTTCCTTATTCAAGAGCCTTTCCACTTAGCTTTTGAATCATCTTCGACCAACTTGTCCAAATCAAGTTATCAATCAACTAATCCATCAAATCAAACATTAATCCAAGTAATCAATCATTCAAACAAGATCTAAATAAGCAGTTATAACAATAATGGCAATTTCGTAAATAAAGAGCCCAAATCTAACATGCAATCTAACAAGCATGAATCATGAACAATATCTCTACAACTTGATGAATAAACTTGCATAAGTGAACATATAGTAAAATAGGTGTTGAATCATCATTAACCATAGATCTACATGCAGACTTAAGAAAAATGCACGAAATCACTCTCTTTAACACATAAACAATCCACCGATCCAATATACTCCTTTGGTCCGTGTGAGAGATAACCACCACTCACCAAAGCACCTAAACACCTCAAAAGATAACAACTTCAGATCAGGACAGCGAAGAACTAAGCTTGATCCGGCAAAATCTCGCTTCAATCGAAGAAATCTCTCTTTGATGGATGAAGATCTTCAACTTTGGCTCTTGGATCTTCAACCTTGATCTTCAATCTAGATGGAAGGAATCACTAGATTAGAGTGGAGAAAAGAAGTGAAGAAGTATAGTAGTCGAGCTCTCAAAATGGCAGCACTTCGTCGCTTCAAAATCCGGTGCCAAAAAGTGAGCCAAACCCCTCTATTTATTGGCTGGAAATCCTTAGGTCGCCGCCTCCTTAGGTCGTCCACGACCTAACTCTTAAGTCGTTCGCGACTTAGAGACATAAGCCTCCACGCGACCTATCACTCAACACCACTGCGCGACCTAACGACATGGCCACCCTAACACTCATGCGACTTAACGCTACACAGGGTCACACGACCTAACAGATACAACGGCCCTAAAACACGCGCGACCTAACTCGTACGCGAGTTACGACCTATCCCTCAACACAGCTACGCGACCTAACAACATGGCCGACCTAACACTAATACCTTCCTACGACCTAACTACTAAGCTCTAGTGTCGACCTAACAACCTATCGACACCTACGACCCAACGAGTTAACACCCATGCGACCTAAAACATGCACGCGACCTAACATGTAGCAACCTGGTATAGGTCGCTCACGACCTAACACACACACACTCTTAGGTCGCTCACTACTAGGTTGCTAACTCGTTCTATATTCTTAAGCCGCTCTAACTCGTTAATACTTAAGTCGCTGACCCCTTAAGTCACTCTCTACCTTAGGTCGCTCAAACGACCTAACCTCCACCCGATCTATCTTCCACATGACCTAACACCCATTCGACCTAACCTCTTAAGTCGCCTAAACCTATGAGTCGGTCAATGCCTTAGGTCGCTCCAACTCCTATAGGTCGCTAATTCTATAAGTCGCTCCACTCAACCTAAACTACCCAACGACCTAAACCCCTTAAACCGGTCACCTCTATAGGTCGCTCCACCGACCTAAGCACTACACGACTCAACTCCGAACGACTTAAGCTTTGGTCGACTCATACTCTAAACGACTTAACAACATCAACGACTTAATGTCGACAGTTTTACGATCTTTCGATCCGTAAAAATACGGGCCGTTTACATTCTTGGTTGGAACTTAGCATTGTATAGTTGGACGACTCGACTTTGGTGCACGGCTGCCCTCAGCCTCTTCATGCTTCCCATCCAATAAATCCAAAGATTCAACGAGTAATGTGGCATTTATCTTCGGATCATAATATGTCACATGATGAAAAGGTACTTCCAATTCAACTGGAATAACGGCCTCAGAGCCGTAGGAAAGTGAAAATGGAGTGTGGCCGGTTGCGGACTTGTTAGTGGTTCAATATGCCCATAGGGCCATGGAAGTTCATCGACCCATCTGCCTTCAGCATTCTTCAGTCATTTCCTCAAAATGGACTTAATAACTTTATTAACAACTTCAACCTGTCCATTTTCTTGAGGGTGAGAAACCATAGAGAACTTCTTATGGATGTGGAAACGTTGATAGAAATTCTTGAACTCGGTTTCCGCCTATCTGGTAATGTAGTCAACTGCAACGATGGCGTAATTCGCACCACCTTTAGCCAAAGGTAAAGACCCAATTATATAGATGCCCCATGTGGCGAACAGCCATGGACTGACCATCTGAGTAATTTTGGTAGGAGGAGCTCTTGGAATTTGGGCATATTTCTGGCATCTGTCACATCTCTTGGCATAGTCTGACGCATCCTGATTCACATTAGACCAATAGCACCCGTATCGGAGTATCTTCTTAGCAAGGGCTTGCTCGCAGTGTGATCGTCGCATTCTCCTTCATGCACATCATGTAACACTCATTTGATTTCATCATAGGTGATACACTGGAGTAAAGAAACAGAGTATCCTTTCCTGTACATGAATCCATTATAAATAATGAATCGCGAAGCTTTTCGAATTACATGTCTTTTCTCGCTTCTACGCTCGAGCAAAGCTCCCTATTTGAGACAGTTTCTGAATGGGGTCATCCATGACTCCTTTTTGGGCGTTGCCTCATGCACCTAGTCTGCCTCTATCTGGTCGATGCTTGGAGAGGTAAGTGGCTCAACGGGGATGGGCCCCATTTCTTGTGCTTCACCAGTGCTGGACAGTTTCGCCAAAGAATCGGCCTTCTGATTATGCTCTCGGGGCATACAGAGGAGGCATAGTAATAGAACTGATTCAACATTTCCTGAGCCCGGGTAAGATAAGTAGCCAACCTTCGGTCTCTAGCTTGGTATTCTCCCCGAACTTGACATATGGCCAATTGCGAGTCACAGTAAATCTCCACGACGATAATTCTCAAGTCTCTGGCAAGTCTAAGTCTGGTGAGTAAAGCTTTGTATTCGGTCTCGTTGTTAGTTGCATGGAAATCAAACTTCAAGGCATAGCATATTGATCAACCTTCTAAAGTTTCAAGTACTACTCCGGCGCTTGAGCATCGATTGTTTGATGCACCATCCATGTATAGCTTCCATACGTACTAGGGGGATTCACTGGTCTCGGGCAAGTCCTCTAGTATAGTAAACTCAGCTATGAAGTCCGCCAGTACTTGTCCTTGAATGGTTCTCCTTAGTGTATAAACGATGTCAAACTGACTCAGCTCAATGTTCCATTTGAGCTACCTACCATACGTCTCAGGCCACAAAAGGACCCGTCGTAACTGATGGTCAGTGTAGACTGTGATCCAATGAGCCTGGAAGTAAGGACGGAGCTTTCTCGAGGCAATGACGAGGCAATAAGCCAGCTTTTCCAGTTTTGAGTAATTTCTTTTCACCTTAGTTACTCCCTTACTGATATAATTGACCGGTCACTGTATCTGATCCTCCTCAAGAAACATTGCAGCATCGATTGTGTTCGCCGAAACCTCCAGATAAATATATCGCTCATGATCAATCGGCATTAACGGAATAGGTAGCGTCGCTAGATGTTGAACTAGTGCTTGGAATTTTCCTTCACATTCCTCAGTCCATTCGAAGTTCAGCTTTCATTTCCTGATTAGCTCGAAAAAGGGAATGCATTTGTCCATTGATTTTGACATAAATCCGCTCGAGGCTGCCACCTTCCCATTGAGGCTTTGTACTTGCTTCATAGTTCTTGGACTCTAGAGATTCCGAATCGCCCAGATTTTCTCAAGATTGGCTTCAATTCCACAAGCATTGACAATGAATCCAAAGAATTTTCCAGATGCGACTCCAAAGTTACATTTCAACGGGTTGAGCTTCATTCGGTACTCTTGGAGGATATTGAACATTGTTTCTAGGTCCTTAACATGATCGATGGACAGTTGCGACTTCACGAGCGTATCATCCACTTACACCCCAATGGTTTTTCCGATCTGATTAGTGAACATTCAGTTGATAAGTCTATGATAAGTTGTCCTAACATTATTGAGTCCGAATGACATCACTTTATAGTAGTAGAGTCCAATATCGGTGACAACGCTGGTATACTCTTGGTCCGGTAGGTACATTGGTATTTGATTGTAGCCAGAATATGCATCCATGAAAGATAAGAGCTCGTGTCCAGCCGTTGAATCTACCAGTTAATCAATTCTGAGAAGTGGAAAACAGTCTTTATGGCATGCTTTATTCAAATCTGAATAGTCCACACAAGTTCTCCATTTCTCGTTGGATTTCGTGATGAGTACCAAGTTGGATACCCACTCTGGATATAACACGTCTTGAATAAACCCGTTCAACCTGAGTTTATTTACCTCTTCCTTCAGGGCAGCAGATCTCTCTGAATCCATACCGCGCCTTTTCTATTTGAACAGGACATGCCGCAAGTCAATATTCAAAGCATGGCTGCAATGTCCGGTGAGATCCTACACATGTCTGAGTGCATCCAAGCAAACATGTCAAGGTTTTCCCGAAGAAATTCAACCAATTCCTCTCTCATCTGTTGGCTTATCTGAGATCCGACCTTTATCATTCTGGAGTCATCATTATCATCGATCGGAGCATCAATCGTCATTTCTGCCGGAGAAGCCTGACTGTCTTTGACTTCCTCTTCATTATTATTATCTCATGGATCACGATCTTTCAGGAACTGGTTGTGGTACCAAGGCCTAGGCCCAGGTGTTATCTGTCAATTTTCAGAAAAACGAACGCAGAAAGATTCATTTACATCCTTGCCCTTCTCTTTACGCTGCACAGCATCATAATAGGCACGTCCAGCCGCCTAATCTCCTTGAACAACTCCAACCCCGTTATCTGTAGGGAACTTAAGAGTCAAACATCATGGGGAAATAGTTCCCCTGAATACAACAAGGGCCATTCGGCCCAAGAAAGCATTATTCAGACAATTAACATCTAACACAAAAAACTATAGCATCCGAACTCTCCGGCGATCTCTAATTCCCAGCTCAACTGGCAGCTCCACCATCCCAGCGGGTATCAATGCACTTCCATTAAAGCCATGTATGCGAGATTGGCATGGCTTTAGATCCTTCGCTTCCATTTTCACCTGGTTATAAGCTCGTTTGAAAAGAATATTTATGGAGCTTCCACTATCTACCAAGATCCTCTTCATCCAAGAAGGACCAATTTGAGCTGAAATGATTAGTGGATCGATAGTGGGGACTTCGACACTATCAGTGTCTCTGTTCCGAAAAATGATGTCTTCTTTCATCGTCTTTTGTTGTTTCGCCGAAGCCCCATCATCAACATGACTGCAACATTTGAAGTCTGCATGCCTAATAGAGCTAGCATACGACTCCATTTCCTTCCAGCTCCGATCAGCTGGATGAGGACCACCACTAACTGTATTAATAATCAATCTCCCGCTAGTACACGCAGGTTCCTTCGGTCTAGCCTGATTTTAACCTTGATTCTAGTTTGATAGGCCGCACCACCAACCTGTGGCGCCCTAACAAACTATTCCAGCTTACTTTCTCGTATCGGTTTCTGAATGATGTCTTGCAAATGACGGCATTCATTAGTATTGTGGCCATAGCAATCGTGGAACCTATAGAATTTTCCAGTTTGAATTTGTTGTTCGAAAGACTGTTTCGAAGCCGGTTTCTTATACTGTCCAGTATTACAGGTTTGCAAGTAAACATTCTCCAAGGATGTATTCAAAGGGGCATATCGGTCAAACATGGGAGCTCGGGGTCTTGGCCTATGATTCTGATCTCGTTTCTTACCCTGACCTCCATTTCCTTTCTGCTGACTTTGCTTATTCTGTATATTCAATTGCACTTTACCGGAACTCTCACTGGTTTGTTTCATAGCAACGTTACTTTGGATGCCTTCGAAACTGGGCCCCGCATCATCCTGCTTTCTAGATTGTCTAGCATCTTCTATCCTTAGGACTTAGGCCGCCTTAGCATAGAAACGATCCAATGACACAGGGGGTTTCCCAGCCAACCAATTGCCGAACTCGAAATCGAGATCGATTCATTTAGTTAGTGCCATAGATATTGAATTATCGTTGGAGTTACTGATTTCCGCACCAGCGGCATTAAATCTTTCCAAATGATGCAAGTGTCTCTCCCAGAGCTTCGGTAACACTGGACAAGCTGTTGACGTCTTTTGGCCCTGTGACATGCATGTGAAATTTTTCGACGAACTTCGTAGTCAACTGATCAAAACTGGAAATAGATCTGAGGGGTAAACGAGTAAACCACATTGTTGCAATACCTCCCAACGATATAGGGAAACTCCTGCACTTAACTGCATCGTCGGCTCGTGTGGCATTCATGAGCCATTCGTACTTTAATATGTGTTGATTAGGATCTGAACTTCCTTCATACACAAAAAGGGTAGGGATCCCGAATCGGTGAGGTGGCTCAGCATAAAGGATGTCGTCCATCAACGGAGCTTGACTTCGGGAGATTCCCCAATCGTCATTGGTAAGACCATGACTTTCACGGATCATTTGGCAGATCATGGTTGCAATATCAGGCATTTGGACTTTCGAAGCCAAGGCGTGGTAGAGTTCAATGTTGCGAGGATGGTACGGGCGCGGTCGACGATCCGTTCCTCGCCTCCGAGTCTTCAGGAACATAGGATTCTGGAGCATGAACATGTTGATAAAGGGTCGGATATGCTCGGTTCCGAATATCAGCTTCCAAGTCTTTAGCAGCAGCAGCTACATGGCTATTAGTAGTGTGATAAGGAAGTTCCGCTCCTTGGGAGGAGGGCCCTGCTAGGTGTCCTATGGAAGTACCAGCCCCGACTTATTTGAGATTTAGAGCACGCTGATGCCCGAAGGCTTGCGCATAGTTTTAATCCATTCGTGGGCGTATAGATCTATGAATGGAGTCAGAGGAAGCTGAGCTTTCTGTTGACGAGTAAGAAGCACGATCCCTTCGTCCTTCCTCGTTCAACTGGTTCGCGAGGTCCGTGTTGGCACGAATCTGCTAGGCGAGCTGTTGACGGCTCTAGGTTAGCTCTTGCGTTAGAATCTTGAACTCTTCCCTAGTCATAGGGCCTTGTGGATCTGGAGCTCCGGCAGATGTCTGATCCATTGCGTTCATCTGCGTGGGATTCTATCTATCCTTTCCTTCTTGATATACAGCAGTTAAAGAGATTCTGGTAGTAACCATGGTGAATGATGTAGCTCTTTCCTAGGTCTGGTTAAATCTAAATGGAATGGAAGGAACTACTGTATATCAGATCTGGATCCCCTCCTTAGATTCTTGCAATCCAATGACAGCTTGTAGATCCAATGAGCACGAGAAAAGCTAGGTTTTCTCAGTGAAAGCACCAAAGTGTTTGTATCAAAATTGGGCACAACACTCTTCGGACGTATTTAAAGAGATAAAAATGAAGAATTTAAATGTAAAATGTGGCTAATCTAACAAATACATCAAAATAGACAAACAAAAATGAAAGAACACATGATTTTATAGTGGTTCGGCGTTGTAGCCTACGTCCACTTTGGAAAGTTTGTTGTTTTATTGATCTCTACTAACTGATTACAATAGAGAATTCTATTTAGGATTATTATTGACTTTCTATTAGCTATCTCTAGAAGGTGAATTTTTAAACATCTATAATTGAATCTAGAATTGAATTTCTAGTTCTCTATCATTAGATTTCGGGTATCCTATCAATGTAGTCGGAGTTGAATTCCTAGCTCTCTCTCATTGTTACCGAAGATGGTTTTCAAGACATTCAACCATATTCAATTATAGAATTAATTTTCACTTATTATCATATGTTTACATAATGATCTGTTAACCTCCCTTAATAATGTAGAAAAAATTCTATATAGATTTCAAGTTAACAATAAAGAATATTGTTTACATCATACTCTTCAGAGAAATAAGATCAGAAAGGAAGACTGAATGGGTCAGTAAATACAACAACCATAGTCCAAGTTATCAAAAAGTATCAGAAACAACATTATAAGAAAGAACTACAAACCAAGTGATACATAATTTTTTTTACATAAATTACAAAATTATTTACATGTACACAACATAAGTATATGTGTTACATGTCCTGAATAGTCTTATTTAGATTTTCAACAATCAAAGGATCGATAATATGCTGAATTGCTATACAAAGAATCTCTTTAAGCTTCTTTTCTTTTTTCCTTATCTCATCAACATCATCGATGGAATCAATGCGAGCCTTTAAAGCACGGTTGAAAGCTTTATTACCACCTTTGAGGGTTTTGTTTTTCCTTTCTAAATCTGCAATGTGATTTCGAAAACGATATTTATCATGTTCATGATTTCAAATCCTAGTTGCATACTCGTTTATGCATTGAGAATACCTCACTTTCTATTGGTCATTGAAATATTCATCATTTCAGATTTGACCTTCCTCCACCATTCTTCCATTACTCTCTCATCTAAGGCAGGCGGAAGGTTAGCCATGGCTGGAAATTTTTAGATAGCTAAAGACGGGGACCATGTCGATTTTACAACTGCCAAAACGAATGGAGAAGTTGGTAAATTGATATTTTGAATGTTATCTCCCATGAAAAACTCCAGGGATTTGCACTGGGCTTGACTGTCTTTTAATTTTATCTCTAAATCACTTATCTGTTGAAGAAGCTTTGACATATCTTGATCCAAGTCAATCGAAGGTTCGATTTAACTTGACACTTTAATTAGGAAATCATTTCATCTTTGTTCTTGATGTCTGCTTTGAGACTTTTAATTTGATCATTAATATCCCTAACGACTATCTTTCGAAGAAAAAAATTTCTACGCCATTCTAGCGCTTCGGTGTTTCCCTACACACGAGCGGATAGAGGATCTTTAAGGAGGTTTCTTCTTTCAACATCTGGAATCAGCCTATCTTTGATGCTATTAAAATGGGACGAGGAATCCATTGAGGGTGATACGACGGCTAGTCATGAGCCCTATTTAAACAAAAAACTAAGTCAAAACTCAAGTAATAAACCTCTTTTATTACAACAGTAAAGATAACAATTCAAGAAGAAACAAAACAAAAGGTACAATCTGATTGTTTCAATTAAACATATGTCTTATTACACTTTAAAGTTGAGAAACAACATTTTTGACTTTATTCTAGGAATTAGCTGAAAGAGTAATTGTTGAATCAAAAGGGGCATTAAATCCTTCCAGGTAATAACTGAAGAATATTTTCTATAGTCCCATTCCCCGGCAGAAGGACTATCATGACCACATATTAATCTAATATGATATGCTCGAATTTCTTAAGAAGTTTTTCTTTGTCTCCGCTAATAAATCGAAAAGAAGGTAAGGATGTTCCATGTAAAGTCTCTGCGATTCTGTAAGAAAGCAGTATCTGGCTGATTTTGAAGATTTCAAAGGCGAAGTCTTTTCTAGATAATCTCTTCTTAGTCCAACATATTTGCTTAAATAATCTTTTGAAACAGGGCCGCCTAAGAGACATTTATTCTAAATAAAATGCCATTAGGTATAAAAGGTAGCTAGAATGGGAAATTTATAAATCAACATTATTACAAAATTATAAGTGTTCATCCGGTTCATACAAAATTGAATTTTTGAATAACACTGAAATAAATTTATCCTTATAATATTTAAGTTTTTCAAGAGGCAACTAAGGAGGAATTGATTTGACCCACGGTAAATTCCAAAAAGCCCCTGGATGTGGATCAGATCCAAATTCATCATAATATCTCCTACGTAAATGCCAAAGTAGACTCCTATTAAAATCACCTAAGTATGAAAAATATATAGTTGGATATTTGCAATAGGCTTTGTATAGGAAGTCTATAAGGATGTCCCTCTCTTCAACCAACATCCAAAAGAGTGTAATTAATTCTCGATTCTCTTCCAAAAGTTTATCGTATCGAAGGCATGCCCTCCTCAATCATGGGGCAGCTTCTTGATCATTGAAGGATGCTAAAACTACCCTACTTTTGTTAATCCTATGATACTTGTCAGAGATGGTATTGTGTTTTTAGCTGCTAATCTAACTCTCTATACAAACTATTTATTTCTGCTTGTTTTCTTTCAAGCTTTGTTCTATAAAGTTAGATGGATTTTTTCCTTAACAAAAATAAAAAATGTTGACAATTATTATCTAGGAAGTGAAAGCCTTTTAGACAAGGAATCTCATACCTGAGAAAGGGGACTAAAGTTGGAGGGACCTACTTTTTCTCTCTTTGTTCTTCGACATTGATGTCAGTAGTCCCTTCTTGAAGGTCAGAAGGCTCGGGAAGTTCAAGAGGGCTTATTTCATGGGTACTTAGACCGGGGTTGAATTTTTCTAAGGCCCAAGTAATGTCATCACCATCTTTTTCATCAACGTCGGCATGACCGCCTCCCACTATGCCAAAAAAGGATTCCCAACTTGTATAAGCATTGCCAAGAATTTCAGTAACACTTATATGTGTCGCTATAAGGACATTGGGATTTATTTATAATGATTATAAGTGTTGGGGAAAAAATATCTCCCAACGCTTATAAGCGTTGGGGAAAAAAATCTCCCAACTCTTATAAGCGTTGGGGAAAAACATCTTCCAACGCTTATAAGCGTTGGGGAAAAATATCTTCCAACGCTTATAAGCGTTGGCCAAAAATAAGTGTTGGGAGATATTTTTTTCCCAATGCTTTTAAGCATTGGAAGATGTTTTTCCTCAACGCTTATACACGTTGGAAGTTTTTCTCCAATGCTTATAAACCTTGCAAAAAATATCTCCGAACGCTTATAAGTGTTACAAATATATAAAGATAAATAACCGCTTATCGGTAATGTAAATGTTGAAAGATATAATGTAGATTATATTTAATATGAAATATTATCTTAATTTAACAAATTGATTATAACACAATCAATATCAATAAACAATATTCATAATCATGGTAATAAAATAGAGCACCGATTAACAAAAGGGAATTTCAATACAGAGTTAGGTTTACCAATACATAGTTTACCAATCCCACACTAATATCAAACTACAATAACAAAAGATAAGACAATAATTGTAGCAATAATTTTTCTTTACTTGTTTCATAGAAGAAGTAGAACTAACTGCTCAATAATAATTTTTCTTTCTATTGGAACCAAAAACTTCCGCAATTGGATCGCATAACGACCCGTAGATTTTAATGGTTTTTATAACGTAATTAACTGAAATTTTGCTTGAAATTTAAAAAAGTAAAATTTAGTAATAAAATTTTTATATTTGGAATGCGCCTACTTGAACATAGCAAAGAGAAAATTGTCATTGGAAAATAGGAATGTTAGTTCTGTTGTGGAATTTTCAATTTTCAATTTGAAATCAGTTAAATTTAATGAAAATAAAATGTTTTCAAAATCAGAATATTTTTATATAATAAAAATGTAAATCATTTTCTAAGTGAGACGTCATATTCCGTTTCACCAAATTTGGACTATGATAGCCCCGTTTATTTTATTTTCGGCAAAATAGCAACAATTTGGCAACAAATATCGACTTTTGATAGGATGATCGTATCGCTGATATGTATGTACCACTCTGTTCATCTCGTTATGCTGATCTCCACAGTATATTTGTTTGTGTGTTTCAGAGTCCGGTACATGGTGAAATCTATGAAAACGGTAACCGTATCGGTTTCGTATTTCGGTCTTTTGAATTTCCTTTGCCCTTTCGTATATTTACAGTGTCAAATCAATAGCCAGCTGCATTATTTATTTTCAGAATCCAGTACCATGACTATCACTATTCTCACCGGTTCCAATATAATATGGTGGTCCGTTCATTTTGGGGTCACTTCGTGTTCCACCGGTTAAGAACTAAACAGTCGCTTACCTTTATTACTCCCTGGATTCACGTGCTCGCTCCCACTATTCCATCATTTCAATTTATTTATTTTCTCGTTGATTGCATATCTCTATCTCTCCCTTTCTTTACATTTTCGTTCTCTCTTTCTAAAAAAAGATAAAATATAATATATAAACCAAGTTCATTTATATTTTGTTACTCCTATGATAACCTGTTCACACGCAAACCATCTAACCCCACATCGATCTCGACAGTTGCTTTACCCACATCGCCGACAACTTCTCACCGATCACAACCACCGGCATATCCTCCTCATCATTATTGGAACCGCCCTCTACTCTATAACCATTTGTCAGTCCTCTCCAGACCGCGCCCACCACCCAGAGAACCTACAACAAAACTCCGACATCAGCAAATCTACACACGCCCCTTAGCCCGTAGCCATCTCTTCTTGCAGCCACCAACAACAACAGCTCCGACCCTTTGTTGAACTTCCCAGATCCGCAGCCTGTCTAGCCTCGCATCACCAGACCCACTGCCGTAGCCCTCACCCCATTGCACCACCATGCGCACTCTTCCACACTCGACCTTCCTTGAACCCGAACGCCACCACACAAACGATCACCTCCAAGCGCAGCCCTCAAACAACCACGTGGTCACCTTTTATATGCAGTTGTAAACCTTTCGACCTCGTCAAATGGTTTGTCCAATGTACATCATTACGGACCTGTGAATGTTGTTGGAGGGTTTGTATTTATGAACCTTTCATCTTTTCCAAAGGGTCTTTTTATATGGTATTGTGAACCCTTCGACCTTGTCGGAAGGTTGCTTCCTTACTTGATTGTTGCCGAGAGTCGCGCTTTTCTTGAATATTGTTGGAAGGTTGTCCCCCATTTTTTGTTGACCTATGAGTGTTGCCTTTATATTAAACCTTTCGACACTATCGAAAGGTAATAAGTATGTATTCCAACCGGTCCGAAAGGCTTATTGTGCTTTCGAAAAGGTCGTTGTGTAGTTGCATTTGCTTGCTTTGATTTCTCCATCTTCTTTGAAAGGTAAGAACTCCCTGAACGAAACCTTTCGACTACTTCGGAAGGTTTGAAGCTATTAGATCTTGATGGTTGCAGCCTCTCAACTCCTTCGAAAGGTTTGGTTTGAGCTCCTTCTCCTTATCTTTATTGAAAGACCTCTCGTCCTGGTCGAAAGATGGATTCTTGGAGCATCATCATGCCTATGGACTTTGAAAGATAGCCTTGGACTTCACCGAAAGTTACTTGTCTAAAGGTATGATTATCTAGAACATCTCGGTGCTTTCTGATCTTCCCTCACGCTCTCGTGTCCCTTTTTCCATATTTTCGTTCTTCTGAATATTTTATGGTTAACAGTACTCAAATTCTCATTTTTAAATTCTTATTTATAATCTATATTATAAATCCAACTTATATGATTTCACTTCTTATATAAGATCATCTCACCATTTTTGTCTTAGTATAGATTATAATGGATGGCTTTTATTATAATTTAAAATTAAACTCTCATCGAACACCTTATACTCAACTGGGAACCCGAATTCACAAGATGTTCGTATTAATTTAACAAACAATAAAGGCTCATAAACTACCTGAGCTCAACTAATCACAGTAAATGATAATAATCAAATATTGTAATTTCTAACAACCAAACACACTATATATAGCTATACTAATTTCTGAAAATTATTCTTTTCATGTATAAAATATAATCTAGGTAAAACTATTTCACTTACCCAATTTCAAAAAAATACCGTGTCGGTTTACCTTGTTCAAGAGTTTAGAAACCCCTATCGATATAGTTGTTCCTTCTGTATCGACCAAAATTCATAACTACTCAACTTATAAATCAACACAATGTGAAAAAAATTATATCACTAACAAATACGTCCTCATACACACACACACATTCCAACTCATCCTAGGGTCTCATTTACCCTATCTCAAATGAGTTAACCCTACCAAATCCTAGGTGTTCGCTCAACGATGCTCTGATACCAACTGTAATGACTCGCCAATCCATACGATTCGAGCTAACAATAAATCACACATGTGCGACCCAATCAAACAAAAAGATGAATAGTTATGGGGAAGAAAGAAGAAAGAAAAAGAGAAGAAGAAGAGAAAAGAAACTAAAAAAACACAGAATCTCACAAGTAGAACAACATATAATATAATATCAAAGATTTTTACGAAAGAGAAACTGTAATATACATACGTCCACCAGAGTACAAAAACAATCACAAAACAACATGGACAATTATATCAACTTGTCCTCACAATTGCTGATTATTTCAATAACAAAGCAGCGAAAAATAAACATATACAAGAATACGAGTGGATGACCTCCAACTCGTCTCCTAAGCTCCAATGCATCCAAAGCAATCTATAAATATGCTCGGTCTGACCGGAGCATTATAATAAAATAACACCCGAATCAATCTCGAAAACTAGCGTGAAAAAATCATACCAACTAGATTTTAAAGTTATAAAAACTTTTGAAGACAAAGGTGTCCCGTAAGACCGTGCCGCACATAAATTCGGATGGATTTTTCACTATTATAACCAAAACATTTTATATATGAAATTATCTGATATTATAATAATGTTTAGGACACAAATACTTATTAATCATAGCCGAAACTGTTACAATATTAAATTCCAGCATAATAGTATATAATCAAGTCCGAAGGCGCTTATTAGAGAGTGGATTCCAACTATGAAAGGGTAAGGGTCTACCCACCGAATCCATACACCTCTAGATAAAATGTACGGGAGGCTACAACACATTGCACCTCAGCTACTCAGAACCGGCCCTACCCCATACTAGATAGCATTGAATATGATCACGCATGGTTGATAAACAACCATCATGGGTCCCAAAGCATACATAGAGATATGGACACTAGATCTTGGGATGATCATACCCTAATAGGAGAGACCCACATAGCCCTGCTACATGTCCCTGCTTTAGTCATTTTCCTGGTTGATAAGGCTTGAGGCTACGATTATCTTTATGTAGCACCTCCCACATAGAATTCTAACACTACCCCTCCAAGTAACAGTGCAATGCCATTATTCATCCATGCAAGTTCGTTTTGGGACTGAACGAAACACTTAAGAGCGCCGTCTCTGAATTCCCATCATCTTCAAGATGTCTTCACTTCGCAGTGCTTAAGTTGGATCAAAGTGGTTTTCTCAGTCTCTTCAAAACAATATTCCATAGTTTTCGGTAAACTCAACCCCGGTTCTTTAGGAAATAAACAGATAGAGATAAGAGCGCAGTTCGCCTCCTAACCATTTATGGATGGATTTCCTTATCATTTGCCCTAAAAGAACGAAATAAGATTTATATGCACAGTACATCATCATTGGAGATGAATGTGGCATATAACTCATGTGTTTCTCCTAGATATTTTCAAAGTTACTTTTGGGTCCAAATTCGATAGTTGGTTATTTAATCATCGAATAAACAAACATTCAAATCATAGTTTTCATTTCTTATAGAACCCACTGAGCCACATATTTATAAATTTAAAATCACTTTTCAAATATTTGGAAATCACTTCCATATACTTATCTCAACAAAATAAGTATATTCACAAAATGCAATATTTTCGATACTTAGAGAATAAAACCATGTACTTTTCTTTACGGTATAAGTATATTTTCATATCATTCTTTTAGAAACTTGAAAAACTTTTCCCATATACTTACAAAATGGTATAAGTATCTTAACCAATCACTTAGAAAGTTTACTTATTTCAAGACCATATTAAAATGATTAAACACAAGTATCCTTTAAACAGAGATATAAATATTCCAATATACCCTCTCTTTCTTTAACTATCTTTTCGTTTTATTTTAAAATATCTTCTTTATAAATTTCCAAAATCTATTTATAGAATTCCTTATAAATCTCCAAGTTTTATTTATAAAAGCATTAGTTTATAATCTCCCAATCCATTTATAAAGTTTCCTTTTTAAATCACTAACCATTTAAAATCCTCTTTTCCACAATCATTCAGAATCCAACTTCTTTCCTATCTCCAATCCACTTCCCAGCATTATAAACTCCTTTACAAAAATCCTTTTTATAAAGGAAATCTTTTTATAATTTTTTATTTATTTTTTATTTATTTATAATAAATAAACTAAAACATCGTAAACTTAGCTTTAACCATTTTTAAATAATATAAAAGAAATATAACTAAAAATGTTTTTAATAATATAATAAATAAACTCTTAAACTTTTAAACATCTCCAATAGATGAATAAAATAAAGTAAAATAACTTTGAAAAACCTTTTAAATAAAATGTGACGACCCGAACTCGGTGCTGCACAAACGACATCGAGTCCGTAGCACCGGAGCTTGTAACAACATTAGATAATAAAAAACACCGCGGAAACAAAAGATAATTGCATTGACATACAATATAGATACAAATGTGATATACATCATGATACAACATATCCAACCTCATCAGAGAATATATAAAACACAATACCATAGCGGAAATATCTCGATATGAGCAAAGTCTTCAAGAAAATCCAAAACTGCAACTCGAAACCAAAACTCCAAAGCCAAAGCTCTAAACTTCAAGCTCGATCCACCATTATCAAGTTGAACTTATAGCAAATGCGATCCCGAATGCGATTGCCATACCAAAACTTCAAAGATCCAAAAGCTGAAGAAGATCTCCAAATGCTACCGAACCAAAGACTTCGAAACTATCGAATCTATACCTATTATTGGATTATCTGAAAAACCCAACTCTATACTGCCCGTGTGGAAAATTGTCGGCACCCAGAGTTTAGGAATGGAACAATAAACTCCGGGTCAGTCGTGGGACTGGTATGAGAAAACAAAAACGGTTTATCTTTAAAACAAACAACAAAAGAATTTTAAAACATTGAAATCCGCAATGGTTTTTGGAAAATGAAACTACCATAAGGTCTCCCACCACACACACCATGCAAACGCGGAATTGGAGGAGATTTCTTCTTATGATAGTTAAAAATGCTTGATACGCGAAAACCATTTTGATATTATTATTAGTGCATAGTGCAAAAAACATTTCGAAAGTATAATATTAATCTTAGCCAGCATACAACCATTATTGTATGCCTACTATAGCTACCATCTAAACAGTGGTGACCACCATAAGTAAATGGCAGGTTATACAACTAAACCGTACTGGGCCCGTATTGGAGATTGGATTTTCCAACAAATGGTCAGGCCAAGGAACTTCCCATTGCCACATGGGTACGCCTCTAGAGGGACGCCCCCGAGAACCTACCCGGATCTCTGCTAACACAAGGCCGGTGTACTCCCTTCCCAGGAGTAACGCCTAAGATATGCCAGCCCCGGTCGTTTGCGACCTTTATCCGAGGATCCTCAACCACAAAGCAACATCACATAGTAATAAATATACAGTGTCCACATGAGTTAAGTATCTGGGCTCCATACCATGATACCATCCTTTTCCAGAAGGAATGGACATACCCTAGGGGCGCGACCCCTACAATCTTGCCGCATCTTCCCTGTTTCGACCATTTTCGAGGTGTGAGGTCCTAATGTAGTCTCATCCACAAAGCTACGTTTTTTCACAAAGCCATGCGTTGATCAACAAATGATCAGCAGCACTTCGTATGCCACATTACCAAATTGGGAATGTATCACTAGTAACCATCAACTACATAACCTCTGAGCACGTACGCCTCAGAGAAGGGCGTTGAGCTAAGAGAATAAATCATCGCCACCAAATAGAAATGTATTTGATAGATTCCGGTTTTACATCTCAAAGTGTAATGTCAGACACACATCGATACAAGTCTATTCCGGGTTCGAACAGAACCGAAGGCACTTTCAAAGAAGCCCTTGCAATCTAGGTACTCACAATCCCAATCGGGCTCCCCATCACATATGGAGATCTCTATACCGTAGCAACTCAGTGCAGAGTCATTCGATAGGTTATCCTATCGTTCTCATAAATACCCGGTCTTCACCACCGGTCTTCAAGTGTTATCCATATCGTCGTATCATCATTCAGGATGGGTTATATAACACAAAGGTCTTATCCCGGCAAAACCGAATAATGAGCGCCATATTTTGAAACATATGGATATGGGATTTCAGTTAAGTCACAACTTTTAAAACCAAAAACTTTTCTTTTCAAATTGTTTAAACAAATCACCATTTCCAAATCTTTAAAAAAAAAGATTCATTTCACAAAGTTCACCCATTTTTCACAAAGATCCATTCACAAATTTCAAAACAATTTCTATTTCGAATTGGATTGACTTATCCAATCTTTAAATAAAAGATTTAACTTATAGCTTTCAAAACCGTTTCCAAAGATTCATTCATAACTTGGAAAACCATTTTCATTTCAAACTTGAAATCCCTTTTAACACAAATTGGAAATTCTTTCCTTATATGAAAGCTTTTATTAATTGAAAACAAATAGTTTTCGTTTTGGAAAAAATCCGATTTTATTTATATAAGTTAAAGTCCTTGGGTTAAATTCAAATTCCAAAACAATACTTTTAAATTGGTTTGAACCCATATAAACACATATATAACTTGTATAGCCTTTTAAAACAAAATTCTTAAACATGGAATTCAATTTCAAATTTTGAATTCAAATTTAAATCAAATTATTTATATTTCAAAAATTTATTAAGTTGTTCAAACTAACTTTTATCTTTGAAAACACCCTTTTCAAAAGCTTTTTACATTTAACCCAAATCCATTTCCAAAACTATTTGAATTCAAAATTCAACTTTAAAACCATTTCAAAAATCTGTGACTTAACCAATTTTCTCGTGCATTCCATATTTGTGTGTGTATGGTGTAGTCCAGGGGTTTTACCCAATAGTGCAACATCATTAATCATCACAGATACAATCACAGCAATATTGATAAGCGGTATAATCCTGTAACGCTTATCTATATACAGAGAATCACAGATAGATAATATAAATGCATTATAGATAAATAAATTACATACATCACAGATTGAATTAAAATAATTCAAATAACAAAGCATCACACAGTAGAGGTAACAAACAGTTCAAAACAGTTCATACAATTCAAACATCCATAAGTAAGGTTACTTGATCATCTGGTTAATTGAAACCAGATTAATCACTGATTCTGGTTGATTAACATTAATTAATTACAGTTTATGTTAATTAATTATCCTTTAATTATTTATTAATTAACCTTAATTAATGAATTAATTAACCTTTAATTATTAAATAATTAATCTTAATTAATTAATTATTCTTAATTAATTATCATTTAATTAATTAATCCTAATTAATTAAAAATAAGTAATTATCCCTAGTTACTTAATCAACTTTTACCATTAATTAATTACTTTTATTAATTAACTAACCTTTAATTAATTAATTACTTCTTAGATTAATTACCTTGATTACATTAATTAACTATCCTTAATAAATTAACCATTAAACACTTGATTAAATCAATCTTTAATCATCAATTATCCATCCTTAATTACTTTCATTAAGAAATTATTTTTAAGTAATTAATTATACTTTAATTAATTATTCATTAATTACTTGATTAATCAAACTTAAATTATTAACAAATTTACCCTAATTACTTTTATTAAGTAATTAACTTCAAGTAATTAATTTCCTTTAACAAATATATTAACTTAAACTTTAAAAGTTAATTAACCATCAAAATATTCTTTATATTAATTAACTAACCTTTAATATTATTTAGTTTATTTAAAATAAACTTTTAAAATAAAAGTTATATTTATATTTTGAACCATTTTAAAACTTGGTTAATTAAAACAATTCTATTAAAAAACCTTTTTAACCCATTTTAAAACTTAATTAACATCTAATATTTAAAAGAAATTTGTTTTAACAATTTTTTTACAAAATTAGTTAAAAACTTAATTACACTTTATAAAACTTGTTTACAAAATTTAAACTCAAAACTATTTATACACAAAACACCAACCCGTGCAATTCCTTCGTTTCCTCGAACAAGACTTGGAGCTACACCAAACCATCAACTGCTTCGAGATAATCTCACGAGTGACATGAGCACGAACCCGAGACTCCATCATCTTCTCAAACAAACAAACTTCTAGGTGCAATGCCATGGTCGTGCACGTGCACAGTTCGCCTGGGCAACACGATCAATGTCGTAACCTTCCACACATCAACGATGATCGACTCGACCACGTTCGCCACCTAGAATCTCGAGCAAACGCAAAAATCGAATTTGAGTCATTTGATCCAAATACTGGAACCACCCCTCATCATAATATCACCACGTGCCGACTCTCCTGACCACCAGCGAACACGCCATCCATACCAGATATGCATCATGGCCTCCTCGCCATGTTTCCCTACCTGCGATCGCCTGAATCGCTTCAATAATGACGAACTTCCCTTTAAAATATTATCGACTATACCGGGGCTCTAAACACTTGATCAACTTCAATCACCAACCACGATGACTTATAAAATCATCTCGTATTTTTCTCGAATTCAACAATCACCCGAGCACCAATGGAAACAACCCCACCACCCACTCATTCGCCGATAACCAAAATCTTCCCCAAAACCATCTTCTGTTCATCTCGCAAATGCCACCTTAATTCGAAACTAAAAATCCTTATTTTTGTTTTAAAAATCATTATTTTCGTGACTGATTTGGATGATATAAATAAAACTTGAATCCATGCAAATTGAAAATTGAATAGATTTTAAATTTATACTGTATTTCTTCTTCCAGACAAAATCCATCTCATATTTTTCTTGGAAATATATTTTAAAATTAATTTATGATGATTTTGAACATATTTTGTTTTAACATCACTAACTAAAAAGAATCGAGGAAGGTGGAATAGAATTTTAAACTAAACCTAACTCTGTTAAGTTTTTAATATAGGCCTTCTTTCCTAATTCCAGATACATGCACATAGATTATACATACATACAGGCATAAATATATATCCATCTCAGCATATTTAATTCATAACTTCCCAGATCAAAGCAAACCACAAGTTCAAACAGATCTATGGTTTAAGATTAAAGATTTGCTCACCTGTCATTTGAAAGAACAGAGGCCAGAGTGATGATTTTGAACAGAGGACAGAAATTTCTTTTGGAATTTGAAAACTGATCTTTGAATTTGTTGAAGATGTTGTTAAATTGATTTATCTTTGAGTTGCTCAGGTTTTGAAACTAAACCCTGAGTTTGATGTGAAGCTTGCAAGTTGATTTGTTTTGCTTGCTGTTTAAATCTTCTTCTTTCCCAGGTTTTGGATTTGCATTTGCAACTTAATTTTGTTTCCAGGTTGCTGTTTTTATTTTTAATTTATGTTGTTTGATCACAAGCTTAATTTCTTGATGCTTTCCCTTAATACTTTCCAGGCTTTGAAAAAATCTGATATGATTTTTTTGAATTTTAAAATCTGCTCTAGTTCAGGTTTTTGATCTTTGCCTTTATTTTGATATTGAGATGATTTTGTTTCTTTTCTCTTCTTTTTTTCTGATTTCAGATTTTGAATATGGAAGATATGAGAAAAAAATGAATGTAGTTTAATTTTTTATGCTTCAATATAAAATTAAATTAAAATTAATGCCACTTGTTTTAATTTGGTTAACACTTATCAATTTTTACCATCTTCACTTTTACAAATGTTAAATTCATGGTCTCATAAATTTATAAATGTCCTATGAGATCTAAATTGTGTTTAAATCCTTTATTTAAATTATTTTATAATTTTTATTTTGACCCTTTATGCATTTATATTTTCATATCTCAACATATGTATTTTATTTTATTTACACATGTTATAACAAATGTTTTCATATATATAATTTTTATTATTCAATAAATAAATGCATTTTTTTTATAAAACCTTAAGAAAAGAAATTGAATTTTGAAACAAATTATACTTTAATAAATAACACACATGTGTATAATATAGAATTTAGCTTTTAAAACAACATTCAAACTTTTACTATATGTTAAACACTACAAATAATATTTTAAATATAGCTTAATATCATAGTTCCTATTTAAATAAATATATTTCCTTATTAATCATTTATATAATCTTTTAAAGATAAATAGTTTTAAAAATTTAACTACACATAAATAAATATATTAGAGTTTCATTTTAATTAGCCTTGGAGAAATTTATTATATCAAATCCAAGCATCATTTTCAAATTATAATGCATTTTTAATAAAATTAGAAACAATTTCTTATTGACTTAGAAATAAAATTTCAAATCCAATTTTTATTTATAAAATACTTATCCTTAAATTTCAATCCAATATTCTATTTATAATACAAAATTTTTATTTATTGTGGAAATTTCTAATTAATTCACAAATAAATTCACAATTTAATTCCAAAATTAAATTAAAATTTCAAATTAAACTTGGCTAAAATTCGGGAATGTTATAGATTTCCCCCTTAAGAAAATTTCGTCCTCGAAATTTGCCAGGGAGACAACCAAGAACAGATAAACGATAGAGAAATATATTTTCAGATCAAATCAAATATCTATTCTGCATTTGGCTTATCAAATCAGAATATCAACAATAGATATGAGAACAACCCATTCAATATTTCACGAAGGTATTCGGGTTATCGGATCTACGAAATATACTGGGGTATTGGTTAGTTCGAAGGAATAACTAACCGTTCACAGATTTTATCGAAACCCAATGAAACAGATAAAAATAGGTTCGACTATGGTCTCAGATTCAAGATTTAACTCATTTATGATTTACTAAGAAATAAAACTATGGATAGCTTCTGTGTCGAACAAAATTCAAACAATTTTATCGTAAACGAGAAGATTACCTTCTAAAGTTCCTTTTCCTTTATCAGCCTTTGAGGTTGAAGGATCATCTTTGATTGCATACACCCTCGATACTAGAGCTTGCTTCTATTCTAGGCAATCCTTGATCATATGTCCCGGTTTGCGGCTGTAATAACATTCCCTAGATTCCTATTCTGGCCTCATAAATGGCTCTCTCATTCCTTGCTTCCGGGGTTTCTTACATTTGTTCGAGTAATGGCCTTTCTCCAAGCAATTGAGATAAGTAACAACTTTCAACTTGTTATCCTGAGTATTCTTCTTTCTTTTGCCTTTCCTCGGTTTCTTTCCACCGAACTTCCTCTTTCTCCAATTTAGATTCCTTGTATTCCCTTTTTCCTTCGGAACTTCTTGCTTATCCAGAGTATCATATCTATAACCCATATCGATTAATTCAGAAGAAGATCCTTTTACGTGAGTAGTCATCCTCTCTTGAAACTTCTTGTTCATTCCCTGAATAAACTTTTTATTCTTTTTCAAAGGCGTATTCACCAACTCCGGACCAAATCGAGATAATTCATTGAATTTGTTCAAGTATTCCTCAAATGATAAACTTCCCTGCTTCAAATCCACGAACTCCTGACACATTCTAGAGATACCAGCAGATGGCATATATCGTTGCTCAAACACTTCCTTGAATCGACTCCAAGTAAACTCATCCGCCAGCTCATCCACAGTAACTATCGCCCACAAAGCTAAAGCCTCTTCCTGGAGTTGCCAGGAACCTATCAATCGCATCTGATCATCTTTCAATTTTAGTCCTTTGAAAATCATTTTGCACGATCAAATCCAAGCTTATGCTTCGACAATTGATTCTTTGCCTATGAACGACTTTCCACCAAGTCTAGAAAAACTTCGATATAAATCAGCCAGATTTGGTTGAGATTGAATGAGAATATCTATTGTTGTAGGGACTTGACCAGTTGAAGTGGTACTTGCCCATTCCCTATCGTCCTCTTCTTCCACTCTTTCTTACTATCTGTAAACAGTAAGAAAACCGATTTAGGCATTCAGACGAGATATCTTAGGGAATAACAATAGTTAAAGAAAATAGATTGAGAAATTTGGGTTTTCCGGTTTCACTGGTTGTACTCATTCTAGGGTATACTTCAACCTATCTCTAATGAGCCATCTAATGTGTTATACTCCGTAGATAAAGTTCTTACTCAACCTTTAGCTCTGATACCAAATGTGACGACCCAAAATCGATGTCGGACAAAGACATCAAATCTGTATCGCCAAAGCTTGTAATAACATTAGATGATAAACAACACAGGGGAAACAAAAGATAATTGCATTGATATACAATATAGATACAAATGTGATATACATCATGATATAACATATCCAACATCATCAAAGAATATATACAACACAACATCACAGTGGAAATATCTCGATATGAGCAAAGTCTTCAAGAAAATCCAAATCTTCAACTCCAAACCAAAACTCCAAAGCCAAAGCTCTGAACTTCAAGCTCGATCCACCATTATCAAGTTGAACTTGTAGAAAATGAGATCCCAAATACGATAGCCAGACCAAAACTTCGAAGATCCAAAAGCTAAAGAAGATCTCCAAATGCTACCGAACCAAAGACTTTGAAACTATCGAATCTATACCTATTATTGGATTATCTGAAAAACACAACTCTAGACTGCCCGTGTGGAAAATTGTAGGCGCCCAAAGTTTAGGAAAGGAACAATAAACTCCGGATCAGTCATGGGACTGGTGTAAGCAAAAATAAATGGTTTATCTTTAAAAAAAACAACAAAAGAATTTTAAAACATTGAAATCCGCAATGCTTTTTTGAAAATGAAACTACTATAAGGCCTCCCGCCACACACACCATGCAAACGCAGAATTGGAGGAGATTTCTCCTTATGATAGTCAGAAATGCTTGATATGCGAAAACCATTTTGATATTATTATTAGTGCATAATGCAGAAAACATTTTGAAAGTATAATATTAATCTTAGCCAGCATACAACCATTATTGTATGCCTACTATAGCTACCATCTAAACAGTGGTGACGGCCATAAGTTAATGGCAGGTTATACAACTAAAACCGTACAGCGCACGTATTGGAGATTGGATTTTCCAACAAATGGTCAGGCCAAGGAACTTCTCATTGCCACATGGGTACGCCTCTAGAGGGACGCTCCGAGAACCTACCCGGATCTCTGCTAACACAAGGCCGGTGTACTCCCTTCCCGGGAGTAAGATATGCCACCCTTGGTCGTTTGTGACCTTTATCCGAGGATCCTCAACCACAAAGCAACATCACACGATAATAAATATACAGTTTCCACATGAGTTAAGCATCTGGGCTCCATACCATGATACCACCCTTTTCCACAAGGAATGGACATACCCTAAGGGCGCGACCCCTGCAACCTTACCGCATCTTTCCTGTTTCGACCATTTCCGAGGTGTGAGGTCCTGATGCAGTCTCGTCCACAAAGCTATGCTTTTTCATAAAGCCATGCTTTGACCAACAAATGATCAGCAACACTTCGTATGCCACATTACCAAATTGGGAATGTATCACTAGTAACCATCGACTACATAACCTCTGAGCTCGTACGTCTCAGAGAAGGGTGTTAAGCTAAGAGAATAAATCTCCGCCACCAAACAGAAATGTATTTGATAGAAACCGGTTTTACATCTCAAAGTGTAATGACAGACACACATCCATACAAGTCTGTTTCGGTTTCGAACAGAACCGAAGGCACTTCTAAAGAAGCCCTTGCAATCCGGGTATTCACAATCCCGATCGGACTCCCCATCACATATGGAGATCTCTATACCGTAGCTACTCAGTGCAGAGTCATTCAACAGGTTATCCTATCGTCCTCATAAATACCTGGTCTTCGCAATCGGTCTTCAAGTGCTATCCATATCGTCGTATCATTATTCGGGATGGGTTATATGACACAACGGCCCTCTCCCGGTTAAACCGAATAATGAGCGCAATATTTAAAAACATATGGATATGGTATTTTAGTTAAGTCACAACTTTTAAAACCCAAAACTTTTCTTTTCAAATGGTTTAAACAAATCACCATTTCCAAATCTTTAAACAAAAAGATTCATTTTACAAAGTTCACCCATTTTTCACAAAGATCCATTCACAGATTTCAAAACAATTTCCATTTCGAATTGGATTGACTTATCCAATCTTTAAATCAAAGATTTAACTTATAGCTTTCAAAATTGGTTTGAACCCATATAAACACATATATAACTTGTATAACCTTCTAAACCAAAATTCTCAAACATGGAATTCAATTTCAAATTTTGAATTCAAATTTAAGTCAAATTATTTAAATTTCAAAACTTTATTAAGTTATTCAAAATAACTTTTATCTTTGAAAACACCATTTTCAAAAACTTTTTACATTTAACCCAATCCATTTCCAAAACTATTTGAATTCAAAATTCAACTTTAAAACCATTTCAAAAATCCATGACTTAACTAATTTCCTCTTGCAATCCATGTTTGTGTGTGTGTGGTGTAGTCCAGGGGTTTTACCCAATAGTGCAACATCATCAATCATCACGGATACAATCACAGCAATATCGATAAGCGGTATAATCCTATAACGCTTATCTATATACACAGAATCACAGATAGATAATATAAATGCATTATAGATAAATAAATTACATACATCACAGCTTGAATTAAAACAATTCAAATCACAAAGCATCACACATAGAGGTAACAAACAGTTCACAGCAGTTCATACAATTCAAACATCCATAAGTAAGGTTACTTGATCATCTGATTAATTGAAACCGGATTAATAACTAATTCTGGTTGATTAACATTAATTAATTACAATTTATGTTAATTAACTATTATTTAATTATTCATTAATTAACCTTAATTAATGAATTAATCAACCTTTAATTTTTAAATAATTAATCTTAATTAATTAATTAACCTTAATTAATTATTCTTTACTAATAATTAACCCTTAATTAATTATCATTTAATTAATTAATCCTAATTAATTTAAAATAACTAATTATCCCTAATTACTTAATTAACTTTTACCATTAATTAATTACTTTTATTAGTTAACTAACCTTTAATTAATTAATTACTTCTTAGATTAATTACCGTAATTACATTAATTAATTATCCTTAATTAATTAACCTTTAAACACTTGATTAAATCAATGTTTAATCATCAATTATCCATCCTTAATTACTTTCATTAAGTAATAATTTTTAGGTAATTAATTATCCTTTAATTAATTATTCATTAATTACTTGATTAATAAAACTTAAATTATTAACAAATTTACCCTAATTACTTTTGTTGAGTAATTAACTTCAAGTAATTAATTTCCTTTAACAAATATATTAATTTAAACTTTAAAAGTTAATTAACCATCAAAACATTCTTTATATTAATTAACTAACCTTTAATATTATTAAGTTTATTTAAAATAAACTTTCAAAATAAAAGTTATATTTATATTTTAAACCATTTTAAAACTTGGTTAATTAAAATAATTCTATTAAAAAAACTTTTTAACCCATTTTAAAACTTAATTAACATCTAATATTTAAAAGAAATTTGTTTTAACAAAAATTTGTTTACAAAATTCGTTAAAAACTTAATTACACTTTATAAAACTTGTTTACAAAATTTAAACTCAAAACTGTTTATACACAAAAACCAACCCGGGCAATTCCTTCGTTTCCCCGAACAAGACTTGGAGCTACACCAAACCATCAACTGCTTCGAGACATTCTCACGAGTGACACGAGCACGAATCTGAGACTCCATCATCTTCTCAAACAAAAAAAACTTCCAGATGCAATGCCATGGCCGTGCACGTGCATAGTTTGCCTAAGCAACGACGATCGTTGCCGTAACCTTCCACACATCGACGATGATCGACTCGACCATGTTCGCTACCTAGAATCTCAAGCAAATGCGAAAATCGAATTTGATTCATTCGATCCACGTACTGGAACCACCCCTCATCAGAATATCACCACGTGCTGACTCTCCTGACCACCAGCGAACACGCCATCCATACCAGAGATGCATCACGGCCTCCTCGCCACGTTTCCCCACCTGCGATCGCCTGAATCGCTTCGATGATGACGAACTTCCCTTTAAAATATTATCGACTATACTGGGTTGTTAAACCCTAGGTCAACTTCAATCACCAACCACGATGACTGATAAAATCATCTCGTATTTTTCTCGAATTCTCACCCAAGCACCACTGGAAACAACCCCGCCACACACTCATTCGCCGATAACCAGAATCTTCCCCAAAACCATCTTCTGTTCATCTCGCAAATGCACCTTAATAGAAACTAAAAATCCTGATTTTTGTTTCAAAAATCATTATTTTCGTAACTGATTTGGATGATATAAATAAAACTTGAACCCATGCAAATTGAAAATTGGATTGATTAACTGTATTTCTTCTTTCAGACAAAATCCACCTCATATTTTTCTTGGAAATATATTTTAAAATTAAGTTATGATGATTTTGAACATATTTTGTTTTAACATCACTAACTAAAAAGAATCGAGGAAGGTGGAATTGAATTTTAAACTAATCTTACTCTGTTAAATTTTTAACAAAGGCCTTCTTGCCTAATTCCAGATGCATGCACACAGATTATACATACATACAGGCTTAAATATATATCCATCTCGGCATATTTAATTCATAACTTCCCAGATCAAATGCAAATCACAAGTTCAGACAGATCTAAGGTTTAAGATTAAAGATTTGCTCACCTTTCATTTGAAAAAACAGAGGCCAGAGTGATGATTTTGAACAGTGGACATAAATTTCTTTTGAAATTTGAAAATTGATCTTTGAATTTGTTGAAGATGTTGTTGAATTGATTTATCTTTGAGTTTCTTAGGTCTTGAAACTAAACCCTGGGTTTGATCTAAAGCTTGCAAGTTGATTTGTTTTGCTTGCTGTTTAAATCTTCTTCTTTCCCAGGTTTTGGATTTGCATTTGCAACTTAATTTTGTTTCCAGATTGCTGTTTTTATTTTGAGTTTCTATTGCTTGATCACAAGCTTAATTTCTTAATGCTTTCCCTTAATATTTTCCAGGATTTGAAAAAATCTGAGATGATTTCTTTGAATTTTAAAATCTGCTTTAGTTCAGGTTTTTGATCTTTGTTTCTATTTTGATATTGAGATGATTTTGTTTCTTTTCTCTTTTTTTTTTAATTTCAGATTTTGAATATGGAATATATGAGAAAAAATGAATGTAGTTTAATTTTTTATGCTTCAATATAAAATTAAATTAAAATTAAAATTAATGCCAATTGTTTTAATTTGGTTAACACTTGTCAATTTTTACCGTCTTCTCTTTTACAAATATTAAATTCATGGTCTCATAAATTTACAAATGTCTTCATGCATTTATATTTTCATATCTCAAAATATGTATTTTATTTTATTTACACTTGTTATAACAAATGTTTTCATATATATAATTTTTATTATTCAATAAATAAATGAATTTTCGTTTATAAAACCTTAAGAAAAAAATTGAATTTTGAAACAAATTATACCTTAATAAATAACACACATGTGTACAATATAGAATTTAGCTTTTAAAACAGCATTCAAACTTTTACTATATGTTAAACACTACAAATAATATTTTAAATATAGCTTAATATCATAGTTCCTATTTAAATAAATATATTTCCTTATTAATCATTTATATAATCTTTTAAAGATAAATAGTTTTAAAAATTTAACTACACATAAATAAATATATTAGAGTTTCATTTTAATTAGCCTTGGAGAAATTTATTATATCAAATCCAAGCATCATTTTTAAATTATAATGCATTTTTTATAAAATTAGAAACAATTTCTTATTGACATAGAAATAAAATTTCAAATCCAATTTTTATTTATAAAATACTTATCCTTAAATTTCAAAGCAAAATTCTATTTATAATACAAATTTTTTATTTATTCTGGAAATTTCTAATTAATTCACAAATAAATTCATAATTTAATTCAAAAATTAAATTAAATTAAATTAAATTATCAAATTACACTTGGCTAAAATTCGGTAATGTTACTTAAAGTTAATTATCTTTAATGATATTTTTAACGAAATAATCATCTAGTTTGAAATAACTAATAACAAAATAATTGTTATCTTCAAAAACATTAATAAAATAATTTATTTTAAAACACTATAGATAATATACTAATTAACTTACAAAAATAATTTTTACAAACATTTGTAATTAATTATTAATAAAGCTCCTTGTATATATAGAAATAACTGAAACATTTTTCTTCCAATTTGTAAAATTAGAAGTTAATCAAATCCAAAAATTTTGAATCTAAAAAAGGCTCGGCAATCCCAGTGGTACTTATCAAGCTACCATTACCTTCCATTTAACTTCTCAAGTCAAATTGCCGGTATTTACATAACAAGCATATATGTAAACCAATCCATAATTAATGATCAACTGACACTTAAATAAATTTCCAAATTAATATAATAGTAGATCGGGGATTTGTTCCACTAACCAATGTCATTTAAAGATAAACGCTTACATTTATTAAACGATGTCTATTTGGCGAAATAGATAACACCAAGAAGTATATCTACATTAACTACATTATAATTTTAAACAACGTAATTATATAAATCAAAATCAATTTATCACCTCATATATGATCCATTACTTAAAACAAGTCTGGAATACAAATTTAAAACTTAAACAAGCTAATAGCATTTCAAGATGCTAAATCGTGATCCTAGATAAAATTCAAAACCACCAAATTCAACAAATCCAAACAAGCATAACTAAAATTTATTTACTATAACATGCTACTTAACCAAAAAAAGTGAGTTTTAACTCACCGAAGTTTTCCGCTTTGAACTAAAATCGAACGACGTATGATTTTAGCCTAATTTTCAACTTGCTCCAAATTCGCCCAAACCAGTTCCATCGCGAAGCTTTCATCATTACAAGCACAACGCAAAAAGTTTCTTCTCGTTAGGATCTCGTACAAAGAAGACATATATTATATAAGTTATTGGATTTATTAAATTAATTAATTAAAAATTAATTACTAATTACAATTAAATTTAGTTACCTCTATTTAACTTCTTCTTCCATCCAACACTGATACAAATATGCACGAAATTCCAGTGCACCAAAACCCAATAATGGCCGAGCTTTTCACCATCGCTCATCTTTCTACAAATCAAAGAGTCGACATCACCAACGCACTCATCTTCCTATCCTCTACTCATTCATCACCAGAACTCCATGCTCGACCCCCTTTCTCTCATTGTGATCGAACACCCTACACACGACGATGCTCGACAAATTTGGGCGTCCACCAAATTCCCACTCTAGGTGCTGAACTACTTCACAAACCTAAATTTAGCCATCAATTCGACAATCGATGACCATAACACCTTAAAACTCTAACCTTAGTTCTGTCGATCCCCTAAAATGCCACCACATTCCTTAAACGATGATTGTAACTTGTCATAACCCTACCTCGTGAAAAACTAGGCAAGAAGTACTCAAAGATCCGACTTTTCAAATTTATAGAATTTTATTTGAATTTTTTTGAATTCAGAAAGAAGATGATACATGATTTTTCTTAGATCAAAGAATAAAGTAGAAGATGGTACAAAAAAGACAAGGGGACATTTTGGCTGCTGACGTTAAGTGTTTTTATATAAATTTTGAAACTCCTAGCATTTCGTGACAAAGATTTTCCCTTCGCGCATGAACTCCGAATGATAAAACAAAAGTACGTCCGCGCTAAGAGCAGCAATGCGGTCCCCAACAAAAATAATATACAAACACTACTTGTTAGCACCAAAATTTGTCACTAACACCCTTGAGTAGGATTATGTAGAGAGATTAATGAAGAAAGTAAATTAAAACTGAGGAATAACATAGTAGAATGCAATAATAACCGTAAGAAATAAGAACACCATAATTATAGTGGTTCGACGTAACAGCTTAGGTCCATTTTGATCATAATCTTTATTACTTCTTTAAATAATTGAATATAGATACAATCCATACACCAACAACTTGAATACAAGTTTTAACAGAAAAGAAATGAGTCTTGAAAATGGAAGACTCTCCCCAGTGTTGTCGAAAAAAGATCCCCTTTCACTGCGCCCCTGCCCCTCTACTTATAGACGAAGATAGGCTGGACTTCCTCCATGGGCCCAAGAACAAGGTACTTCGGCCCGTAGTAGGTGACTTCTGAGCACCGAGCTAGGCATGCCGAACGAGACATTCCGAATGGCTAATGCCGACCGAGAGATACCAACGCATCATGTCTGATCGGTGATCGATTATCAAATAACTCGAACTAAGCCCTCAAAAGACTTGGAGCAATTCACGGTGGAACTTGGAATGAAACAATTCTGAACCCCTTACTTTGATGTTGATCTCCACGAATAAATCGAATCCCTTATGTTGCTCTAGAATAGCTATACTGAACGCTTGTGCCGAACGAAGTTAGCCGGGCAACTCTTTGCCGGGCGATGCTTGCCAAGCGACGCTTTGCCGAGCGATGTTCACTGAGTTCCCAACCCCACTTTTCTTTTAATCGGGCGACACACTCCATACTTTCTCGGTCGAACTGCATATCCAAGCCGAACGATGTATCAGGCCGAACGATGTAGCTAGACCGAACAAAGGTTGCCGAGCAATATTGGTCGAACGTAGGTGGCCAAGTGATGTTAGCCGAACGATGGATGCCGAGCTGCGGTTGCTGAAACATTTAGACCGAACGACATACAGCGTACTATCCAGTCCAAGCAACGAATGATAATGCACCTTTAAGGCTGGAATATTGCTACACCGAACAACAATTGACTGAACGATGAACTTCTACTTAAGTCGAGCACTACATGTGGAATTCATAACAACATCCGTCTTTGGCCGAGCCACGTCTACAGGCCGACCCATGTGCGTAGGCCGAACTATCCAAACTGACTTCCAAAACCAGTATTTTATCGTCGGGCCTAGCATCCGGGTAACATTTGCCCCCCAAAGCACGCATTGTGTGAACTAACATTATGCTCTTTGAATTTGCAGTCAGTCTTTGCTCTCGAGTGTTAGCTCGCTCGGAATGGTTATCGTCTGATACAATATACATCTAAGTCTTATTTTTAATTTTTCTCCATTGGTTCATTATTACTTCAGGACAAAGTGGTTCAGCATATCAATACTGAACCACGCGTTCGTTTGACCCATTCAGATGTATCGACCGGTTTTACCGGCTAATTCCTATTCGCCTACCCCGCTCATCATATAAAGAATCCCGACCTCTGCTCCTTTCTCTTCTTCCTAATTTCGTTCTACTCTCACAAGCCAGTGAACATTTTCTCTTCCAATCATCGTCTACCAATTAATCCATCCTTCTCTTTTCCAAACCAAGACCTCTAACACCAAGACTCCAGTAGTCGACTAATTCGAACAATATCCATCTCTTAGCCCCACTATCGTCACGAGTTTCAGGCTTCTCTCATAGGTATAAGTTCTTCATCCAGTCTACTTCTCTAGGTCTAAAATCTCATTCTAAGTTCATGTTCACAGATTCGGTAGGAGGTAGCGAAGAGGAGAAAACCATTCTAGAGGTTGATGATGTGGGGAGTTAGGGAGCTGAGATGGAAAGTTTTTAGAGTAGGACTTGATAGGTAAGCCCTTGTTAGGGATAAGTTTGATATTTTGAATAAGGGAGTCGCTCGATGTTGTGGGAGATAATGGGACGGTAGGGAATTAGGAAGGTGGAACGGTCACAGTTTGAGTGTGGCCGTTTGGTTGTTAGAGAGAGATAGGAAGTGTGTGTATCGGTTAGTATGGATGGTTTTTTGAGCCAGGGATAGTGGCCTGGTGTCGTTCGGTTTGATGGAGAGAGTGTGGTTTAACCACTTGAACGTAGTGTTACGGCTCGGTTAGAGACCACGAGGTGGGTTCGATATACCGAGCAAGTGTGATCGGTATAGCTCCCGTAAGCCATTCAGTGAAGAGAGAGTGTTGGAGAGGAGAGTGAGTGATTCGATGGTGTTAGCCTAGTGGGTCGCTCAGCTTCGGATCCTAGGGCTGGCATTAATAATTACGACTGTCTCCACTTAAGCACAACACACACCAAAACTACATACTTAAAATCCTTACCACAGAGCAATGAACAATGACAACAAATTAGGCATATAAGCATATCGAACCGATTCAGCTCAATATTCCATTTTAACAGCCTTCCAAAGATTTCTAGTCATTGGAGTACTTGTCGCAAGGGTTGATCAGTATAAACACTGATCGAGTGTGTCTGAAAGTACGTACGAAGCTTGCGTGATGCAATCATCAAGCAGTAGGCTGACTTCTAAATTTAAGGATAATTTCTTTCTGCCCCCCGTTAAAGATTTACTGACATAGTACACTAGCTTTTGAACTTGGTCCTCCTCGTGGACCAAAGCCGTACTGATGGCATGTTGAGATAAGGCCAAGTATACATACAACACTTCGTGGTCTACAGGCTTCGACAGCACCGGGGGACTTTCCAAGTGCCTTACCAGAGCTCGTAACGCATTCTTGCAGTTGGGCATCCACCTAAATTTCTCTTTCCTTTCTTTATTACATCGAAGAAAGGAATACATTTGTCTGTCGCTCTGGATATGAATCGACTCAGGGTGGCCACTTTTCCGTTCAGGCTTTATACTTGCTTTATAGTTCTAGGCATATGTCTCGAATAGCCTGAATCTTTTCTGGGTTAGCTTAGATTCCTTGTGCATTAACAATGAAACCCAAAAACTTTCCTGATGCAACGCCAAAGGAACACTTCATAGGATTTATTTTCATTCTATAATACCTGAGTATATCAAACATTTCCGCCAAGTCTCGAATGTGGTCATTTGACTCCCGTGACTTCACGAGCGTATCATCCACATAGACTTCCATTGTCCTACCAATCTGGTCTTTAAACATCCTATCCACTAGACGCTGATAAGTAGCTCCCGAATTTTTTAATCCGAAAGGCATCACTACATAACAATACAGTGCAACGTCTGTGACAAAACTAGTGTATTCTTGATCTGGAATGTGCATCAAGATTTGATTATATCCTTAGTATGTATCCATAAATGACAATAACTCGTGTCCTACTATTGAGTCGACCAACTGATCAATTCTAGGTAAAGGGGAACTATCCTTAGGGCATGCTTTGTTCAGATCTGAGTAATCTATGCAAATCTTCCATTTCCCATTTTCTTTTCTCACTAGCACGGGGTTAGACACCCATTCAGGGTAGAAGGCGTCGCGAACAAACCCATTGGCTTTGAGTTTGTCCACCTCCTCTCTGAGAGCAGCTGACCTCTTCGGGTCCATGCCTCTCCTTTTTTCCTATACTGGTACGTACCTCAGGTCTATGTTCAACATATGACTCGCAATGGCGGGAGAAATCCTGCACATGTTGGAATGTGTCCAAGCGAAAACATTCAGGTTCGCTCGGAGGAAAACAGTGAGATCCTCGATCATCGAGGGGTTGAGTTGTGATCCAATCTTAAGTACCCATGATGAGTCATCACAGTTGACTGGAATGTCAATCGTCAGTTCAGCCGGTGCTGCTTTTGCCTCCTGGGTTCCTCATCATTGTCTCTCAGATCTATGTCTCTATAGATTTAATCATGTTGCCTGAGCCAAGGCTCGGGCATTACTTGTCAATTTTCAGTGACTCGGATGTAGACAGAGCTGTCCACAACCTTTCATTTCTCACTTCGTTGGGCGTCTCTCAACTCAGCCACATAACACGCACGACTAGTCGCCTGATCGCCATGCACAACACCAAATCCTTTATCGGTCGGAAATTTTAAGGTTAAACACCATAGGGCCAAAGCTACCCTAACTTTACCAAGGCCGGTCAACCTAGAAACACATTATATGGAGAATCGACATCCAAAATAATAAACGGTAGGATCTACACCCTCCTACGTTCACCTTCTCTAAGTTCAACTGGTAATTCAACAAAACCCACTTCATCAGTAGCTGCACCATTAAAGCCATGAATATTGGCTTTAGATGGACTTAGATCCTTTGTCTCCATCTTCATCTGGTCACATGTTTTTTAAAGATAATGTTAACAGAACTTCCACAGTCAATTAGTATTCTCCTCACAAATGCTGGCCTAATAGTGGCCGAGATGACCATCAGATCAATGGTAGGCGCCTCTACTTGATCAGCATCTCTGCTTCTGAACACTATATCATCGGTCATCATTCGCTGCTGCTTAGCTAGGGCCTCATCCTCCATGTTTGAACAACATTCAAAATCTGCATGCTTTATAGCATACCGCTCCATTTCTTGCTAATTCTTATCTATAGGGTGAGGCCCACCGACTATCGTGTTTATGACTAGTCTACCTACAGTCCGAGTAGGTTCCTCTGGATGGCATGGAGGTTGCCCGCGACCAAGGTCCGATGCTTCTTCTCTGTCTTCCTGTGGATTCTTGACAAACTCCTGTAACTTTTTCTGTCGAATCAGCTTTTCATCGTGGAGGTGCCTACATCCTCGGTATTTTGTCCGTAAGTCTCATGGAAGCGGTAATACTTCCCAGTCCCCTTTTGTTCCTCAGTGGACTCTTTTGGGCGTGGCTTTCGATATTGAAAAGTATTACAAGTCGATAGGTAAATATTTTCCAGAGATGCATTCAGAGGAGTGTATTCGTTGTAAGTTGGAATCCTTGGTTTCCACTTTCCTGCTTCCCTTTTCTTTCTGGGATTTCCTCCTCCGGATCCTGTAGATTGCTCCGGCTTGTTCTGGATATTGACCTGGACCTTCCCCGAGTTATCACCAGATTGTTTCACAGCAATGTTGCTCTTCACAGTCTCCTTGCCAGGCCCTGTTGCATTGTCTCGCATTATCCACATGGCTTACTTTCTCCTTATAAATTGATGCGCCTTTGAATAAAAATATTCTAGAGTAGTAGGAGGTTTTCCAGCCAACCAATCACCGAATTCCGAATCTGGATCTACCCCTTGCATCATGGCCATTAGAATATCATGATCATTCGGGTTGCTAACTTCAGTAGCAGCAATGTGAAATCTTTGTAAGTACTCCTTTAACGACTCCCATAGAGCCTGTGCAATAACCCAGATTTTTCGGGCATTGTAACTAATAATATAATTAGGTAAATAAAATAACATACTGAAATTTTAAATTGAACGAATGAATCTGATCAAATAAATATTTATATTTGTAATTGTGTTGTATCTATACATAGATAGAATTAGTCCATACAAATTGAAATTGTATTTGATTAAATTAATTTGAGATTTAAATCTGAATTTGGGTATTTATATTGAAATTCAAAAGATAGTTATATATATATATATATATCTTAAATCATACTTTGGTTTTAAAATGTATTTTTATTGGATTTTATTAAGAATATAAATTGTTTTCTAGTATTTTCTTTTTTTTTAAAAAGAATTTATTTTATAAATTAAAATATGTATTTATGTATTAGAAAAAATTTAGTTTAAAGGTTTTAACTAAAAAAAAAAATTTAACTAGCAAATTTATTAGGCATAACAATTTTATTAACATTTAAATTAAAAACACAAATTACTTTACAAAGACATGTGTTGATTTATTAAAGCAACATTTAACAAATGTTAAATGATAAACACCCCAAATTGACAATTGTTAAAATTAATGACATGTGTCATTTAACAAAAAATTAACTTTAATTTTCTCTATTTTATTAGACCGCATGTTTATTTATATAAACCCCTTTATTTCTCAACTCCATTTCTTTTCTATTTTCTCTAAATCTAAAGCCAAGAAGAAAATTAAAATAAATTCCCTCAAAACTAAAATCTGAAAACAGCTCCAATAAAACCCAAATTCATGAAGTCGAATTCCTATAATCTTTTCAAATCTGTAGCATGCAAACAGATTTGTTCTAAAAACCTGCATATTCAATCAAGGCCTGCATTTCTTAGAATCTGGAGTTTTTAAAACATCTGCATTTTCCTTCATCTCAATCAGCTGCAGTTTAGAATCAAGTTTTTGAAGCTCCAGTAATTCAAAATTTAAGCAAAGTAGAAAGGGAGTGCTCTGTGCTTCTGTTAAAAGGTGAGTAACCTTTTTATTAAATATAATTAAGTAATATGGTTGCCTGATTTGCCTCTGAAAAATATTGTTTGTGAATAACATCATCATCTTCCTTAATCATAAACCATAGATGCATGATAATACTGAAGCAAGTTGATTGTGTGTATATGAGTTACTGGCAATTACTATGAATTTATATAAGTATATATTTACTGTTGAGTATCATGGTTGCTGTTGTTCTTGACTTAAGTTTTTAAATTCGAATTTTTGGTATTCCCTTATTCTAACCATTATTGTGGAATGAGTTACAAACAAAATTGTTTGTTGAACATAAATCTAAGAATAAAATTTAAATAAGGTAAATTAAATTGAAACCTTCTCTGGAAACCAAGATGTTCAGTAAGCATGAATTAGTTTATAAACATAAATTCCTTAATTTATTGAATTAAGACTATGATCTGAAACCATTCAAGAAAACATGATTTTTAAGTCAGAAAACACAACTGATAGTTTAAGATTATAGGGGCAGTTCATTTTATCTGGAAAATGTGAATTTTGTAAATTCTGTTGATTTTGGAAATTTGGGAGTTTGAAGTTTCTTATGAATGAAGATCAGTGATCAGGCTCATCATAAAAATTATCAACCTGATGAATTGATTTTTGGATTAGCAGTGGTGAGGGTTTTTGTTCTGGAACCGTAGTTTATGAGCAAGTTAAGAAATTGGTTCGATTCTGTCTCAAAGTTTGATCGAGTGTTGAGCGGTTTTGGGGAAGTGTAGCTGGGACTATGACAAGGTTGTGGCCGAAGTTTTGACTCAAACGATGGTCTGAGGGAGGAGAACTCGCCATTGACAGGTTTTGGGGTTTGGGTTTGCTCTGTGTTTCCTGGTTTGTGAAGAGAGGCTGGTTTTGATGTTCAGGTGAATGGGATTGTTTTGATGATTTTGTTGACGAGTGGAGTTGTATTCTGGTGTATTGACGCTGCTGGAGTTGGCAGGAGGAGGTCAGAGCCACCGTGCATGTGCACGGTGCTCATAGTTGCTGATGACCGGAGATCTTGGGTTTTGTTAAGTTTGGGAAAGTGCAGATTTTTACTCGAGTAAGTTGAGAGTTTGCCCGAAGATATATGGTTCATGACTCGAAGTAAAATAAGTTGAGCCCGGGTTATTTACATTTTTTTTCAGTTTTTGTTTCTGTAACCTGTCTATTTCAGGTTTTTAAATTTTAAAACTAAATTTTAAATAAATGGAAAGCAAAGCAAGTTTTCAATTATGAATTCAAATGAAATTGAGATTTCAAACTTCAAATAAATAATTTGCAGATAAATATTTAAAGAAATATAAAACCTGTACAGTATTTTATAAAGTGGTTTATAAATCTGGAAATAAGGTCTTAAACAAGATTTAAAATTTTAGTTAGAGTCTGGGGTGAAATTCCTGAATTCAAATTGGAATTTGAATCTGGAAGCTTTCAAAGGAAAATAAGTTTATGAATTCAAATGTTATAATTAAGGATGAATCATAAAGTGTTGATAACATGTTTTCAAAATCTGGAAATAGGATTTAAATAGGATTTTAAATTTTAGTTTTTAAATCTGAATTTAAAACATGATTTTGAATTCTAGTTTGAAATAAAAATAAGTTTTTTTTAAACTTAAGTGTTTTCAAAACCACTTGGATATTTAAAGTATATTTTAAATTATTTAAATGATTATGGGGAAAAATTATTTTTAAACTTACTTGAAGAAGTAGGAAATTCTTTAAAATGAAATTGAAGGTTTTGAATACTTAAACCTTGTTTAAGATTAAAATTTGATTCATTTTAAATTTTAATTTAAAATGGAATGTAGATGCAATTTAAAAGCAAGTTGTTTTTAAAATACTTTGCTAATGATGATTTCATCATTAATGTGATTTATGATTATATTAAGTTAATTAAACTTAACGATTCATAATTGATCAAGGTAATTAAGTTTTATAATTAATTAATTTAATTAATTAATAATTAGATTAATTAATTGAATACTTAAGTGTCTTATTTAATTAATAAAAGGATTAAGTAAGTTAATTTAATTAAATTTTAATTAAGAAATCAATCAATTAAATAAGATTTGATTTAAATTAATTAATGATTTGAATTTATTAATCAAGTAATTAGTAATTCATTTAGTTTTTGATTATCAATTGATTAATTTAATAATTATAGATTAATTAATGAGTTTTATAAATAAATTCAGAATTAATATTGATTAACTTAGTTAATTACTTTAGAGAAGTAATTAAAGATTTGTTATTGGTTAATGAGGATCATTAACTTAGTATTATTTTATAATTAATTAATTAAATGATAATTAATTGTGGAGTCTATTTAAGATTAATTACTTATTGAAGTAATTAATTACTTAATGTAATTAATGGTGTTTAGTGTGATTAGTTTATAATTAATTAATTAAGTTTAATTAATTTAAACACTTGATGATTGATGAATAATTACTTAATGCAATTAATGAAAGCGTAATTACTTAAGGAAGTAATTAATGGTAATTACTGGATGTAATTTAAAGATGTTAATGATGGAAGTAATTTGTATTAAATTCCTATGTAATTAATCAGGGGATTTATTGAGATAATTAATTAAGGGTAATTAATTTTTGAAATAAGGTAATTAAGAATATTTGATGTCTGAATGGGATAAATCAAGGGATTAGTTAAAGAATAAATTAAGGATTAATTTATTCAATGAAGTAATTAAGGGTAGTTAATTACTGAATGCGACTAATCAAGGGTGATTAATAATATGGTTTAATTAGGATTAATTACTTAATGTAATTAAAGATAAATTAGCCAAGGATGATTAATTGAGATTGATGAATTAAGAGATAATTAATCAATTGGGATTGTGATTAAGTAATGTTAAATAAGCAGGATTAAGGATGATTGATTTTAAAAGTGATAATGTGGTTATCCATCGATGATAAATTTACAGTGTAGAAGTAACATCCTATTTAAGGTTAAATTGTATTTCACTTGAATAACTTGGCTAAGATGATACTGTATTCGAAGAGACCGGAGTCGGGTATTAGAGAATACCGAAACCACTTCGATTCTTATAATTTGATATGTGAAACTAATATGCTGAAGTGGAATGACTTAAGTAAATTGGACCATTTAAATCTAAGTTTTGGCACTTAGAAATTGATGTGTGAAATGATTGATGTCTATAATAACTTGTGAAGTGTAGATTGATATAAGTTACCCCGGGTTTATATAAATTGTGTGCTTTTGTATTCCAAGTTAGATGGGTTTACTCACGCTGGTTTCCAGCCTGACACGGGTGTTACTTTGATGTAATGCTCGGGTCAGACCGAGTATTACAAATTTTCACGTAAGGACGTTCTGGGCTCAGGAGGCGAGCTAGATGGCAGGGACGTATGGAGAGTTTCCACTATGATATTGTACATACTAGAGAGATGTTAAATTGTATCTATCCAATGTTGTATAAAATTGTTGTAACTCTGATATATTGATGTAAATTGATAGTTACGGTTTCTTTGGTATAACTATTAATGATATTATATTTTATCCGCTGCAAATGTGAGTTAGTGTGTTTCTTTTCTGTTCTTCTTCTATCTCTTTCTTCTTTTCTCTAACTATCTGGAATTTTCGGGATCGAAATTTCCGGGTCGTTTCATTTGGTATCAGAGCTGAAGGTTAAGCGAGAACCTTGGTTCTGTTAGGGATTACTCATAAGGATAAGGTAAGTGGTACCCTAGAATGAGTTGAGTGTGTATATATATATATATATATATGAGAGAGCGTACTTGTTATTTTCCTATATAAAGGTTTTTAAAAGATTTCAAAAGTAAATGGATCTTATATAAGAAATAGATTATCTATTATATTAAGGAAATTGGTTGTTGTATTAATTAAATTAAAAGTTATATTAAGAATTAAATTAAGAAGTAATAGAATACAACAAAATTGAAAATTTGAATTAAATAAAGATAAGTTTGAAATGGATTCAAACTAAAAAATTGAAATCTTGAATTAGAGAAGTATCTCAAAATAAGATGAATTGGTTTCAAAATGTTAAAGGAGATAATATTATTCAAAGTATTTTGAATATGATCTTATTTTAAAATAAGAGATGTTATTTAATATATATGAATGAAAGGGTCCTATTTCAAACAAGGGTTGTTTGAAATTTTAAAGGAATTTGTTTGAATTTAAAACTAAAGGTGGTTTAAAATTTTAAAGTATAACTTGGTATGTAAAAGAAATAAATATGTATATATGTGGATATACATAATATCAGAGTTGGTTTGAAATAAACTGTAAATATTGAGTTTTGAATTTGGAATAAGATGTGATACCCAAATGATAAGTTTTGAACTTATAAGTGGAAAAAAATTATTAATGTGAAGTTTAGAATTTTGAAATTTGAAATGGAGAATTCAAGTTTGAGTAAGGTTAAACGGGATTGATTGAATTTAACTCGGAGGAAGTTAAATAAGTTTGAATGAACAATCTGATTTGGAAATTTCAAGATGAAATTGAGATTTAATTTGGGGAGTTAAATGATTAATCTGAATTGGGAGTTTGTGTGATCTTAAGATGGATTGAGATCTGGAAATTGTAAATTAATGGATGTTTTAAGATGATTTAGATGATATCATCCTATTGTTGTTAAAAATCTTTAAGTTGTGAATTAGATTTGTTTAAATAAATGAGAAATGGAGTATGGTAATCCATTGTTGGGATAAAAGGTAAATTGATTTAAAGGAATTAAATCAACATTTGAAGTATTAACTCAAATTTATATAATTCGGGATGGTTTAAATTTGAAATTTGAAATTAGTTCAAATTGGATTTGATTTGAATTGATTGAAATTGTGATTGAAGATGTACGAGTATAAGATTCAAATGGAAATTTGAATTGGATTAATCTGAAACAATTTGGAATTGAAGTGGGTTCAATTTGAAATTAGTCCGAATTGATTTGAATAATTTGGAATTGTAATTAAAGTGAATAAGATTCAAATGCAAATGGAATTTGAATTAAATTTGAGAAGAAATCAAGAATAATTCAACTTGATTTGGAAATGGAGTTTGAAATTGAGGTTAGTTCAAACTGGAGTTGAAATGAATTAAAACTGGAACTAATTCAATTAAAATTTATTTGAATTAGTGGAATTTGAGATCAAGGTTGAATAAAGTTAAATTTGAAAAGAAACTTAGATTAATTCAACTTGAATTGGGATTGAATCAATTTCAATAGAAATTGAAGTTATTTAAATTAGAGTTAAGTCAATTTAAATGAAAGTGGAATTTAAATTGAATTGATTGGGAATTGAACAGTTTTGACTCTTGACTATTTTTAATATAAATTGTTTAAATATAAACTTATTTTCCAAGCTATTCATTATAGAAGCAACCTTTCTTTTAAAAGCCAAACTATCTTATATTTGTTTTACAATTATTTTTGAAACTGTTTAACAATTTTTCAACTGTTTTACAGAACTAATTACTATCTTAATATTATTTTGCAATTATCTAAAATTTCTATAATTATTTTAACTATTTTCAAACTATTTTACACCTATTTTACAAACTAGTAATTATTTTCCAACTATTTATCTATTTTTAAAAATTTTCAAGCTATTTTCTTAATAAACTGGTCGGGGTTCAAACTGTTATTGTTTAAATACCCAATCGAGATAAGAATAGAGGTGATAATCCAAATGGATTGAAGCAAGTAAGAGTAAGTGAATGAAATCAAAGTGAATATGAACAGAAATGGAATTGATTTGACTAATAACCAATAAAGATAAATACGTAGGGTGTACGTGTGCTATTCTATTCGCATAGTGATTTGATCCATATTCGAGCACAGAATTTCGAGATAGTTATATCGATCCGAGTGGGATTTTTCACTCGATTTTCGACGGCGAACCTGGATATGGATTATTGATTGGTTCTGGATATTCTCTATCATAGTTAGGCTATGCAAGGAGAATGACGGTTTCTGATCAAGAAACCAGATCTGTGTCCGCACTAGGAAGTCGGGTGGACGATACTAGTTCGGAAGTGATATTGTGTGATTGAATGAGCGATCAGATTGGTATGGCGTACGAATGATATGTGTACATCGTACGAATTTGAATGAAATTGATATTGAAAAGAGTAATCAAATGTGAATATTTGATTTTGAATAAACAAAGTTATATATCTTTGTTCCCCTTGATGAATCTTTGCCAGAAAGAAAGGATTTTGGAAGTGTTTAAAGTATGGAAGGGTTTAATACAAGTTTATAATGATCCAAAGATTTTATAAAGGATTTTATATATATAAAGGATCATATGAGGATTTTGGAAAAGGGTTTTGGGAACCTATGGTTTGGAAAGGCTTTTGATTTTTGGGTAAAATCAACGAGAATTTGAAAAGCCTAGTTTGAGAATTATCGATTTTGTGTAAAGGAGCTTTGTATGAGATCATACTAGGTGTATGATTTAAAGATACTATATATGTATAGTATAAAATGTTTTGATGATGCTCTGGAGGAAAAGGCGCTCCCTTTGAATGGACTTCTCAGGAGTACCACCGGGTGGTGCTGCCTTGAACCCCAAGGGGGGTTCTAAAGTTGATCCTGTGAGGAGTCCGGACAAAACTAGTTCCTGAGGATTATTGGGTAACGAAAGTCGATGGCGCTGATGCCTACAGGGGCATTTGGGTTATGCTGTGACGACAATGTAACTCGATGTCACTACGATCTACTATGGGGACCATAGCGAAAATCGTGTGGAGGATGAGTGTCAACGGTCTACACTTGATTTTGCCGGGAAGGCAACGCAACATCGGTAGACTGCGATCTATGGTCAACTGGAATGGAGAAGTTTCATTCTTTTGGCAGCGAAATTCGAGGGCGCCGATGCCTACAGTTATATGGGTTTTTGCTGTGATAGCTACGTAACCCCAGTTGTAGCTGCGATTTGTAGCGGATTCCATGGTGTAATCGAGGGGCGCGGAGGCCTACAGTTATCTGTGGATTTTGTCGGGATGGCAACGTAACCATCGGGTTAACTGCGACCATGGATGGGGGTGATGATTTCCAGAGCATTCTCACCAAAGATATATCCTCTATTTTCAAAAACTGTTTTCTATATTTTCAACAAAATTATTTTCCAAGTATTTTCACTGGATGTTGAAAATGAGTCTGTTAAGTACTTATAGAATTTCAGTCGTACGCCTGATCAACGTATGACCGAATTTCTGTGAGAACAAGGATGGACTGGCTGAAACATCGAGTTATAAAAGTATTTTTATAAAAACTATTTTAGCAATAACAGAAAATAGATTTTTAAAGTATTTTAAAAATGATCGAAGAAAATCTATATGATTTTAAGCATTTTAATAAATTCTGGCTTCGTTTCTTTTCGAGGACGAAAAGATTCAAAGGGGGGAGGAATGTAATAACCCAGATTTTTCGGGCATTCTAACTAATAATATAATTAGGTAAATAAAATAACATACTGAAATTTTAAATTGAACAAATGAATCTGATCAAATAAATATTTATATTTGTAATTGTGTTGTATCTATACATAGATAGAATTATTATTTACAAATTTAAATTGTATTCGTTTAAATTAATTTGAGATTTAAATCTGAATTTGGGTATTTATATTGAAATTCAAAAGATAGTTATATATATATATATATATATATCTTAAATCATACTTTGGTTTTAAAATGTATTTTTATTGGATTTTATTAAGAATATAAATTGTTTTCTAGTATTTTCTTTTTAAAAAAAAAAGAATTTATTTTATAAATTAAAATATGTATTTATGTATTAGAAAATTTTTAGTTTAAAGGTTTTAACTAAAAAAAAAATTTAACTAACAAATTTATTAGGCATAACAATTTTATTAACATTTAAATTAAAAACACAAATTACTTTACAAAGACATGTGTTGATTTCTTAAAGCAACATTTAACAAATGTTAAATGATAAACACCCCAAATTGACAATTGTTAAAATTAATGACATGTGTCATTTTAGAAAAAAATTTAACTTTAATTTTCTCTATTTTAATAAACCACATGTTTATTTATATAAACCCCTTTATTTCTCAACTCCATTTCTTTTCTATTTTCTCTAAATCTAAAGCCAAGAAGAAAATTAAAATAAATTCCCTCAAAACTAAAATCTGAAAACAGCTCCAATAAAACCCAAATTCATGAAGTCGAATTCCTATAATCTTTTCAAATCTGTAGCATGCAAACAGATCTGTTCTAAAAACCTGCATATTCAATCAAGGCCTGCATTTCTTAGAATCTGGAGTTTTCAAAACATCTGCATTTTCCTTCATCTCAATCAGCTGCAGTTTAGAATCAAGTTTTTAAAGCTCCAGTAATTCAAAATTTAAGCAAAGTAGAAAGGAAGTGCTCTGTGCTTCTGTTAAAAGGTGAGTAACCTTTTTATTAAATATAATTAAGTAATATGGTTGCCTGATTTGCCTCTGAAAAATATTGTTTGTGAATAACATCATCATCTTCCTTAATCATAAACCATAGATGCAAGATAATAATGAAGCAAGTTGATTGTGTGTATATGAGTTACTGGCAATTACTATGAATTTATATAAGTATATATTTACTGTTGAGTATCATGGTTGCTGTTGTTCTTGACTTAAGTTTTTAAATTCGAATTTTTGGTATTCCCTTATTCTAACCATTATTGTGGAATGAGTTACAAACAAAATTGTTTGTTGAACATAAATCTAAGAATAAAATTTAAATAAGGTAAATTAAATTTAAACCTTCTCTGGAAACCAAGATGTTCAGTAAGCATGAATTTGTTTATAAACATAAATTCCTTAATTTATTGAATTAAGACTATGGTCTGAAATCATTCAAGAAAACATGATTTTTAAGTCAGAAAACACAACTTATAGTTTAAGATTATAGGGGCAGTTCATTTTATCTGGAAAATGTGAATTTTGTAAATTCTGTTGATTTTGGAAATTTGGGAGTTTGCAGTTTCTTATGAATGAAGATCAGTGATCAGGCTGATCATAAAAATTATCAACCTGATGAATTGATTTTTGGATTAGCAGTGGTGAGGGTTTTTGTTCTGGAACCCTAGTTTATGAGCAAGTTAAGAAATTGGTTCGATTCTGTCTCAAAGTTTGATCGAGTGTTGAGCGGTTTTGGGGAAGTGTAGCTGGGACTATGACAAGGTTGTGGCCGAAGTTTTGACTCAAACGATGGTCTGAGGGAGGAGAACTCGCCGTTGACAGGTTTTGGGGTTTGGGTTTGCTCTGTGTTTCCTGGTTTGTGAAGAGAGGCTGGTTTTGATGTTCAGGTGAATGGGATTGTTTTGATGATTTTGTTGACGAGTGGAGTTGTATTCTGGTGTATTGACGCTGCCGGAGTTGGCAGGAGGAGGTCAGAGCCACCGTGCATGTGCACGGTGCTCATAGTTGCTGATGACCGGAGATCTTGGGTTTTGTTAAGTTTGGGAAAGTGCAGATTTTTACTCGAGTAAGTTGAGAGTTTGCCCGAAGATATATGGTTCATGACTCGAAGTAAAATAAGTTGAGCCCGGGTTATTTACATTTTTTTTCAGTTTTTGTTTCTGTAACCTGTCTATTTCAGGTTTTTAAATTTTAAAACTAAATTTTAAATAAATGGAAAGCAAAGCAAGTTTTCAATTATGAATTCAAATGAAATTGAGATTTCAAACTTCAAATAAATAATTTGCAGATAAATATTTAAAGAAATATAAAACCTGTACAGTATTTTATAAAGTGGTTTACAAATCTAGAAATAAGGTCTTAAATAAGATTTAAAATTTTAGTTAGAGTCTAGGGTGAAATTCCTGAATTCAAATTGGAATTTGAATCTGGAAGCTTTCAAAGGAAAATAAGTTTATGAATTCAAATGTTATAATTAAGGATGAATCATAAAGTGTTGATAACATGTTTTCAAAATCTGGAAATAGGATTTTAAATTTTAGTTTTTAAATCTGAATTTAAAACATGATTTTGAATTTTGAAATAAAAATAAGTTTTTTTTTAACTTAAGTGTTTTCAAAACCACTTGGATATTTAAAGTATATTTTAAATTATTTAAATGATTATGGGGCAAAATTATTTTTAAACTTACTTAGAGAAGTAGGAAATTCTTTAAAATGAAATTGAAGGTTTTGAATACTTAAACCTTGTTTAAGATTAAAATTTGATTCACTTTAAATTTTAATTTAAAATGGAATGTAGATGCAATTTAAAAGCAAGTTGATTTTAAAATACTTTGCTAATGATGATTTCATCATTAATGTGATTTATGATTATATTAAGTTAATTAAAACTTAATGATTTATAATTGATCAAGGTAATTAAGTTTTATAATTAATTAATTTAATTAATTAATAATTAGATTAATTAATTGAATACTTAAGTGTCTTATTTAATTAATAAAAGGATTAAGTAAGTTAACTTAATTAAATTTTAATTAAGAAATCAATCAATTAAATAAGATTTGATTTAAATTAATTAATGATTTAAATTTATTAATCAAGTAATTAGTAATTCATTGTTTTTTGATTATCACTTGATTAATTTAATAATTATAGATTAATTAATGAGTTTTATAAATAAATTAAGAATTAATATTGATTAATTTAGTTAATTACTTTAGAGAAGTAATTAAAGATTTGTTATTGGTTAGTGAGGATCATTAACTTAGTATTATTTTATAATTAATTAATTAAATGATAATTAATTGTGGAGTTTGTTTAAGATTAATTACTTAGTGAAGTAATTAATTCCTTAATGTAATTAATGGTGTTTAGTGTGATTAGTTTATAATTAATTAATTAAGTTTAATTAATTTAAACACTTGATGATTGATGAATAATTACTTAAGGCAATTAATGAAAGCGTAATTACTTAAGGAAGTAATTAATGGTAATTACTGGATGTAATTTAAAGATGTTAATGATGGAAGTAATTTGTATTAAATTCCTATGTAATTAATCAGGGGATTTATTGAGATAATTAATTAAGGGTAATTAATTTTTGAAATAAGGTAATTAAGAATATTTGATGTCTGAATGGGATAAATCAAGGGATTAATTAGAGAATAAATTAAGGATTAATTTATCCAATGAAGTAATTAAGGGTAGTTAATTACTGAATGCGATTAATCAAGGGTGATTAATAATATGGTTTAATTAGGATTAATTACTTAATGTAATTAAAGATAAATTAGTCAAGGATGATTAATTGAGATTGATGAATTAAGAGATAATTAATCAATTGAGATTGTGATTAAGTAACGTTAAATAAGCAGGATTAAGGATGATTGATTTTAAAAAGTGATGATGTGGTTATCCATCGATGATAAATTTGCAGTGTAGAAGTAACATCCTATTTAAGGTTAAATTATATTTCACTTGAATAACTTGGCTAAGATGATACTGTATTCGAAGAGACCGGAGTCGGGTATTAGAGAATACCGAAACCACTTCGATTCTTATAATTTGATATGTGAAACTAATATGCTGAAGTGGAATGACTTAAGTAAATTGGACCATTTAAATCTAAGTTTTGGCACTTAGAAATTGATGTGTGAAATGATTGATGTCTATAATAACTTGTGAAGTGTAGATTGATATAAGTTACCCCGGGTTTATATAAATTGTGTGCTTTTGTATTCCAAGTTAGATGGGTTTACTCACGCTGGTTTCCAGCCTGACCCGGGTGTTACTTTGATGTAATGCTCGGGTCAGACCGAGTATTACAAATTTTCACGTAAGGACGTTCTGGGCTCAGGAGGCGAGCTAGATGGCAGGGACGTATGGAGAGTTTCCACTATGATATTGTACATACTAGAGAGATGTTAAATTGTATCTATCCAATGTTGTATAAAATTGTTGTAACTCTGATATATTGATGTAAATTGATAGTTACGGTTTCTTTGGTATAACTATTAATGATATTATATTTTATCCGCTACAAATGTGAGTTAGTGTGTTTCTTTTCTGTTCTTCTTCTATCTCTTTCTTCTTTTCTCTAACTATCTGGAATTTTCGGGATCGAAATTTCCAGGTCGTTTCAGTCTGGATCACACTGGACAAGGACATCACGTCCTTAGGACGAGTGGCATTAATCCTAAACTATTCCACAAATTTTGTCGCTAACTCATCAAAGTTAGAGATAGACCTCGGAGGAAGTCGGGTGAGCCACTTGGTAGCGATTATAGATAGAGTTATTGGGAAGCATCTACACTTAGTTGCATCGTTTGCTCTAGCTGAATCCATCGTCCACTCATATCTCATTACATGCTATCGGGGATCGGTCTTCCCTTCATAGGCCGGAATAGTCGGCATATTAAACTTCCTAGGGTACTCGGCCTGTAGGATAGCATCTGTGAATGGAGTATGGCTCCTAGATACCCCCCCAATCGTCATTAGATAAGCCTTGATTTTCCCTCATCAGCTGCCTGACCATAGTTGACAGGTCTGGGGTTTGTATGGAAGATGGCAAGTTGGAATCTGTCCTACGGGACCGTTTCGGTTGGTGCTTCCTCGGTTGGCGATCAACCAAATGCGTGTCTTGGGGACCTGCTTCATTATGACCTTAGTGAACTGGTCGTCCAGCTTCCACTCGTGCCCCAGATCCTAAGTTTCCTGTTCCAACTTGAGTACGATTACCTTGGTGTAAATAAGGGGCCCTGAATCCAGGTAGGGAACCTAGACCATCCCTAGTGTATCGTTCAGCTGCACCTGTTTGCGTTGTTTCAGTCCTACGGAGTCTACGCCTGGGTGGTTCATCAGACGAAGCGGAGCTGTCAGACAAGGAGTAGGAAGCGGGACTTCCTCCAGCATCCTATTGCTGTTGTTGAGTTAGCTGAGTCATAAAGTTGGCGTTCGCTTGAATTTGCTTATTAAGTTGTCTCCTGCTTTCCATGGGTTCTCTCATCATCTCCTTGGACTCCGTTCTTGTGACAACCTCTGTTTGGTTTAGGGCGGTGGCGGTCCTTGCACCTGGAGTAGTTTGTTGGTTGCTAAGTCTTACTTGTTGGACGCTAGCCGTCTTGTTGACGTCCGCGTTGTGAGAGGCTGATCTAGTACGAGGTCTTCCCATTGTAGAGTTATTGGTAGGAATTCTGAGTAGAATCACTGGACTTTCTGTGAATGACTTGGATCTCCTTCGGGGGATTTCTTCAATCCAGTAGCAACAAAGTAGATCCTAATAACCCGAGAATGCTATTCTAAGTGAAAGCATCAAAATTGGTCACTAATACCCTTGAGTAGGATTGTGTAGAGAGATTAAAGAAGAAAGTAAATTAAAACTGAGGAATAACACAGTAGAATGCAATAATAACTGTAAGAAACAAGAACACCAGAATTATAGTGGTTCGGCGTAACTGCCTACGTCCACTTTAATCGTAATCTTTATTACTTCTTTAAATAATTGAATACAGATACAATCCGTACACCAACAACTTGAATACAAGTTTTAACAGAAAAGAAATGAGTCTTGAAAGCTCCTCAGTATTCTCGAAAAAAATCCCCTTTCACTACACCCCTGCCCCTCTATTTATAGATGAAGATAGGCTGGAGTTCCTCCGCGAGCCCAAGAACAAGGTGCTTCGGCCCATAATAGGTGACTTCTACGCACCGAGCCAGGCATGCCGAACAAGACATGCCGAACGGCAAATGCCAACCGAGAGATACCGACATGTCTGGTCGGTGATTGATTATCAAATGACTCGAAGTAAGCCCTCAAAAGACTCGGAACAATTCGCGGTAGAACTTGGAATGGAACAACGCTGAACCCCTTACTTTGACGTTGATCTCCACGAATAAGTCGAATCCCCTATGTTGCTCCGGAATAGCTATACCGAACGCTTGTGCCGAACAAAGTTAGCTGGGCGACGCTTTGTCGGGCGATTCTTGCCGAACGGTGTTGCCGAGCGACGCTTTGCCGAGCGATGTTCACTGAGTTCCCAACAACACTTTTCTTTTAACCAGGCGACACATGACATACTTTCTCGGCCGAACCACATATCCAGGCCCAACGATTTATCAGGCCGAACGATGTAGTCAGGCTGAATGAAGGTTGCCGAGCAGGATTGGTCGAACATAGGTGGTCGAGCGACGTTACCCGAACGACGGATGCCGAGTGGCGATTGCTGAAACATTTAGACCGAATGGCATACAACGTACTATCTAGTCCAAGCGACGAATGATGATGCGCCTTTAAGGTTGGAACATTGCTACACCGAATAACAATTGACCGAACGATGAACTTCTACCTTAAGCCGAGTAATAAATGTGGAATTCGTAGCAACATCCGTCTTTGGTCGAGCCGCATCTACAGGCCGACCCGTGTACGTAGGCCGAACCATCGAAACTGACTTCCAAAATCAGTATTTTGTAGCTGGGCCAAGCATCCGGGTAACACTACCATTTGACGATAAAACGTCAAACATAAATTTAAATATTTCCTAAATTAAAAATTATGGGAAAATCCACTAAAATAAATTAAATTAAAAATACGACACTAAATATCGAGTCATTAAGTTAATAGTTGATTTTATGATAATTTATTTTGAGCCATTTATTATTGTTAACAAATTTATAAAGGAATTAACTGACAACATTTAATAATTTTAAAAGGAGTTAAATAAGTCCATTAAATTCATTAAATAAATATTCAATCAAAAGTCCAGTTATTTAAATCATTATTCAAATAATAAGTCCATAATTCCAATATTTAAATCATTATTTAAATATTTATTCACAATTCAAAGATTTTAAACAGTCCTATAATTTAATTCGATTTTTAAAGCTTTTACCCCAATATTTTAAGTAATTAAAATAAATTAAATATTCAAAATTAAATGATCAAAATCTTGGGTTGCTACATATAATAAATATTATTTATTAACCATTTTATTTATAAAACATTTATAAAAAATTCATATTTATAGATATGTATGTATATATATATAATAAATAAATAATTAAATTATTCAAATATTAATAAAAAATAATTTTTTACACATATATATGTGTATAATATGTAATATGAAAATTTAAAATAGTTTATTAAAATAATATTTTATTTTATTTTAAATTAATTTATACAAAACATATGAATAAGTATAATTAGATATATATCTATAAATTTTATTTTAAATTAATTTATACAAAACATATGAATAAGTATAATTAGATATATATATCTATATATACAAACATACTAGTATTTCAAATTACATAAACAATTTTAGATAAAATAGATAATTAAATATATTTATTCAAATAATTTTTTATGCTTTTTATCTAATACCGAATATATATTATACATGAATAAATATTTTTTAATTCAAAACATATGATATATAATAGTAATCTTTTAAATATGGATTCTGATTAATTAATTCACTTAATAATCATATTTAAATATATATAAAAAAAACTTTTTAAATTTGCAACTATGAGAATCTAGTAGGCGAGTGTATAATTTTTTTATATTATATATAGATATAATAATATAAACAACCAACTAATTTATGATAACTTTTCGATATACAAGATTCATAATATAATATAACATCCTATTTTATAAATAATATATATAAATATGATATAAAAAATAAAACAGGGAATCACCTTTCACTAGAGCCATTGCATACACGTTGAAATGTATAAATCGATCCTTTTGAATCCATTCACAAATCAGAAGTTGCCAGCTCCCAAATTGCCTTACCACCGACGGTAAATCGAAGAGTAATGATGTAAGTTTTTACTTGAATTTCTGAGGTTTACGAGGAGGATGTTGCTGGCTGATATTATTAGAGAGAGGAGAGAAAAAGTCTCGGATGAAATGGTGTAGAAGGTGACACATAAGTAGGAAGTCAATGGAGAGAAAAGTGGATCACATCCTAATATCTCTCTCTTACCAATTCCATACCTTTAATCATTCAAAATCCTCTCCATTTGCCATCATATGGCTGCCCAAACCATGCATCCTACATTTGAAAATATCATGCCCTTATGGGCTTCAAATCTGTTCTAAATCCAAAGAATATTCAATTCAATTTTAAATCATATTTAATTGCATATCGATATCATATATCGATTAGTATATTCGTAACTATTATAAACACAATGTATAATATTATTCAAAATAGATTAGTTAAAATTTTATATTTAATATTTAATAAATATTGGTTAATTTAATTAATTTATAATAATTTATAAATTAATGAAATTAGACGGTAAAAGGATTATTCAACGTTTTAGTTGTGCGACTTGTAGGTGTGAATTTGGTTAGCAATGAATATTGAACATTTTAAATATTAACATTCACACATTACTTAGCAAGTGGTCTTACATTATGGCCAAATTCATCACTTACTTGGTTTTGGTAAAATCCAATTTTACTATATTAAGCGTTACTTGATAATGATAATTATTTACACCAATTCTCTTCGTCAAAACTATGTCACTTTGGAACTAAGAAATTTAGTAGTGATCAAAATTCAAATATCATCCATATTCAACTCTATAGTTCAAACAAAAAGTCCTTGGTACAATAATAACAATTATTATTAACCAAACTACTCTGGATAGATACTTCGATTTTGAGTTGACTTCAGTTGACCATAATGGTAACCTCATATAACTGAAGAGACGAATCCTCTCTTGAATGGTGTTTCACTTCCAATGCTTCCACTCGACCCAACTACAGTTGTTCGAAGGATGTGATGCCATGATTTAGCTATAATCAAAGCGGACTTCCACATTGAATATCAACAATATTCTCAAGTCAAGAGAACTGTGTAATTTTGTCCCATCAATATTTTCCGTTTGACCTTAGTGTTATTAACTAATAGAAAACTATTGAGAGAGTCATTACATTGTTATCCAATAACTATCATTACGTAACCCCTTGGTGCCTCCATAAATCATGAGTAATATACTGCCCAACATTTGGAGAGCAATACATATTCTAATCTCAATGGATGTATAAATATTCAATCTCGATACACCTTGACTAGGAATATTTAAAACAACGTGTTTTTTTATTACGATAAATCACTTATAGTTATAATGCATTGTAACTACTATCACAAAACAGAGCATTTACGAATTTTCTATTAAATGTACTTTTAATTAAATCAATTAATTAATATATAGTACATTATATCAAGTACATAATAGAAAGAAACATCCTTAATTCGAACAAGATTGGTTATTGAGTTAGATATATGTAATAATTACATAATTGCCCCTAGGGCATACCCCTAACTCTACTAAAAAAAACTAGATAGCTACAGATGCGGTAGCATTATATAGACTCAATAGCACATGAGAGTTATAGACTAGAAAACAAATGAGAGTTATAGACTAGACAACACATGATATTTATAGATTTGGTAGCACTTAGAGTTATAGACTCGATAAAGTTATAAACACAATAACAAGTTATAAACTCTATAGCAAATAGAAGTTATAGACTCAATAACATACGAAGGATATAGACTCAATAACATAAAATCTATAGACTCGATAGCTAAAATCTATAGACTCAATAGCAAATAAAGGTTATAACTCGATTGCAATTTATAGGTTCGATAGACATTTATTGATAGCACATAATCCATAAACTCGATGGTAAATTATGAAAGAGTTGGGCTATGTCCTAGGATTAATTATGAATTTGTTACATATATCTAACACTATAACCAATCTTGTTTGTAATTAAGGTATTTAATTCCTATTATGTACTTTTTTATAGTGATACAGTTAATTTAGTAATTAATTTATAGTATATAAATATAATAATTTCTATGAATTGTTGTAATCAATAGAAAATTATCACAACATAGAATAACGTATTATTTTAAATATTTCTAGTCAAGATGTTTTAAGAAAGGATATTGATGCATCCATTGAGACTAGTGCTTAACACTCTCCAAATGTTAGACAATGTATTACTCATGGTTGTTGGGTGCATCAAGGTATTGGGTTCATATGGTTGTTGGATAATTATGGAATGACTCATTCATGAGTTTTCTATTGGTTAATAACAACTAGGTCAAGCAGGAACTCTCTGGGTGATGATGTTACACAGTTTCCTCGACTTGAGAATATTATGAAACTTCAATGTGAACAATTCATTTTACCTACATTTAAATCATGGCATGACAATATTTCGTTGGACTATAGTTGGGTTTGAGTTGAAGCGTTGGAAGTGAAATACTATACAATAGAGAATTCCTCTTCTTAGTTGAACGAGGTTAGTATCATGGTCAGCAATAGCCAACTCAAAGTCAAAATCTATATCCAGAGTAGTACGGCTAATAATATAAGTTATTATTAAACCAAGGGCTTTATTTATGGAATAACTTAATTGAGTAACAATGATATTGGAATTTTGACCCAAAAAAATTTCTATAAATCCTAAAGTGATATAATGTTGATGAAGAGAATATGTATAAACAATCGTTATTAAAAGGTAAAGCTTAAGAAAATGTGAAATTTGATTTTACCGAAAGATCCGTAAGAAATAAATGCAGCCCAACTATCATTCCACTAGCAAAGGTGATGTGTGAATATTAATATTTGAATTGTTCAATATTAATCGTTAACTGAATTGACACCTCTATGTCTCAAAACATCATTTGTGCATTTTTCGAAAAACCACAAGGTTTAATTAGTTTAAAAATATTATAAATTAATTAATTAATATTTAAGAAATATTAAATATTAATACTAATTTATTAATTTATTTAGTGTTTTGGATGTTGACAATAATTATTTGGATGTATATAAAGGTTATATACACACTTATGGATATACGATATTAGTATGTATTTATAAGGGCTTTAAATACAGTTAATTACTTAAGAGACTTAACGGAAAACTAGTTCATGTAGGAATACATGTTTGGCTAGCCATGCATAGGTAGGAGGTGATTTGAATTAATTGAAAATTGATTAGAAATTAAAACGGAGGTTTTTAAATAAAGAACAGGAAATCTTTCTATTTTTCCATTAAAACAAATCCCTCTTATTTTATTTCCTCATTATTTTTCTTTTACCTATTCCTCATCATTCATGGCCAAAAATTCCTAGAGCCATTTCTGAAAATTATCGACTCCAAATTTATCAAAAACATCGAATAAATAAAAGCCAAGTGGTTCATCATTCTCTTGCAAAGTTGGATGTGGATTAACTTAGAGATCCGATGAGAAATCTCAAATAAAGGTGTTACAAATGGCATGACTTTTCAGATTCAACTTTTCTATTTTATTATATTTATTCGTGATGTTTAACCCTGACCAAATTCATATATATGTGTATATAAACTAGCACTTGTTAAATCTAATCTAAGATCTTTTTTTATTATAAAACCAATCTAATGTTTGATTTATTTTGTGTCAAATTGTTTGTTTAATCTGAAATTATAAATTAATATAGAATTAAATTATTGTAATAAAGTTTTCAATAGTTTTCATAATTAAGTTCAGTTATAGTCATGGATTTGATTTTTAACTAATTAAATTATGTGTATGCAAATATATAATGATATGCTTGGTTTTTCATGTTATAAATAATTATAAACCAATACCACGTTGAATCTTTTCGTTAATTATATTTTTCATATGATATATTCAATGCCTTAATATTTAGTCAATTATATGTAATTGAAATTTAAATCTCAATTTTCAATTTTTTTCATATGTGTATATGTATATATGCAAAGTTTAAAGAAAATATTATTCACGTTATTGACGTAAAATATTAATTATGGCAATAGTTTATAGTAATCCTTTTTATTTTGAACGTAGATTTTCATATCTACAATTTTTAAAAGCTATTATATTTGTTGTGATCAAGCATAGAATGTTTCCATATAGATATTGAACCTATTATGGATTAGTGTTTGTAAAAGAGAAAGTACCACCAATTCAGTTTCCTTTTAATTTTGATTTGTTTAGATCGAGATCTAATGAGAAATTTTATTTCCATATTTCCTTTTGCACTAAGTCTTCTCCTATTTTGAAAATACCTTATTTATTATATATATATATGATAATATATATCGATATATAAAAATATACACATATTATAGTATATTCAATCATATATATTATACTTAGGCAATTATATTCCAGACATTCATATAAAATTGTCATATGCACAGGTAATTATAATGTATATGTATATACAATATATAAGTCATGATATCTATATGTATACACACACATGTATGTTTATATTTCATTATGATATGATGTTATATTATTGAACGTATATATGATACATCAAAATAAAAAAATTAATTGAATTAATATGATTAATTGATAAATGTAATATAAGTTTAAATAAAAAATGATTTTATTTGATTACAAGATTGGATCTAATGTAATGATTAGACTTCATAGGTCCACTATGATCCAAATTTGGAATTATATTAGAATATACCCATTTTACCCACAGCAGATCAACATGGTTCCTTTAATCTATAGACTCAATTGCTTTCATTGCATAGACTCAATCGTTGGCTTATAAATTCGTTAGCTATAGGCCCGATAACTTTGTTATAGAATCGATAATTATGGGATCGATGGCATTTCCATATGAAACTTGTAGGGACGATAACCAATGATGGATATAAATGATATCATATTGGAAGTCAGTTTCCTTGATGTTTAACTTGAATTTTATAGCATATGAGTTATAAAATGTATAATGATAAGCTGAAACAAGATAACTTATGTAGATTTTGGAATGACTAAATCTTAAGATAAGCTAAGAAATGATAAGATGTATCATTTGATTGATATGGAAGGTAAAAATGTTTGATCTAAAATGGTGCAATGATTAGATTGCAACCTGTCATGTAGATCCAATGTTTTATTTAGGAAAGAAAAGTTTAACTGAGTATAAGCCTATAATGTAAGACCACTACATTAATTAGCAAAGGAAGGAGTACGACCTACATGGTAACCTATGATGGAAAGGAAAGGTGTAAGGCCTAAGTAGCAATCGACAATGCAAAACCCTAACATTATAAAGGGATGAAGGTGCAAAGCCTGTGTGGAAGCTAATTATATGAATTTCCTAGTTCACTTAGGAATGAGGATGCAAATCCTATATGACAATTGATGCACATGAATTTTTTACTCCATTGGATGGTAATGATAAGTTTTGGTTATACTTATGTCAAAATTGATGCTTATGTACTTAAGTTTATGGTGATGTTTTAATATTACATGTGTAACGACCCGCCTTTTTGGACAGTTTAAACCGACGATCAAATACACATGTCGATTCCAATCCATTCAAAAGGGCAGATGGTTATTGGGGTAAATAAGAAAAGAAAGGGAAGGGAAAATAAAGGAAATGAAACAACACAGAATCTCGCAGCGGAACGATAAAATAAAATAGTCAAATAAACAGTTCATGAAGCTGTTTACTATACTTTGACAATTATTTATACAACATTTATCAGAGTTATACATATACAACAGAACAATTAAAATAATGCAGCAAATAGCATGATGCAAGGGTAATAATAGTAATAGTATGCCAAATCTTCATCTTCATCCTCCAGAATAGATCTTCAAAAATCTGAAAACTCAGGACTGACCCGAGCGTAATGAAAAGACAAAACACTCGAGTCAGGACTAAAATATCCTTATGAAAGTTAAATCAATCGTAAATAAACATGAGTGTAACGGCGTCAGAGATGTTTACGGGGTTTGACATCTCATATCCAGTGTCAACGTGCGTGCAATAACTCAAGAGATGTTACGGGATTTTCCATCTCTTAAGGATCGGTTAAACTATCTACTATGTAGTTGTGTACGCTAAGTAGATAATGCCTATCAGTAATATAAAGTATCAAAATAGCGTTAAGGCATTACCATAATCCCCCTTAACACATTTTTATAATGCCATAGTCTATACAGCACCGTAAGCCCCACCGTAAACTGGTGGTTATCAGAGGGTACCCCATAGGTATAACACAAAACAAAACGTAGTGGTCGCGAATAAGAAAATCAGTATGACAAGGTACATGAGGCGATACCAACTAGGATAATAGTAGTTGCGTGATCCGGACTGATGTTGAGCATAGCCAGCAGCTACCCCAACACCGCGAAACAACACTCCCAAATCAAAGGGTGCACCCAAATCGAATCACAAATGTAATAGATATGGTATCGAAGAAGTGTGTCCGCTAGAGATGGTGAACCTCAATGGCCCGGCGCGGCTCCTGTTTTAGTCATGTCAGGGGTCATCCAATATCGTTCTCTTTCTTCAGTCAACGCGTTCACCAAACCATCCACTTCATTCTGGATCAACAGTCCGCGTATAATAGTTATTAAAGTGGTTTTCGGTATCGACAGAGAGTATGTCCATATCCGATCCCGGTCTCTTTAATAACTACGTATTTTTACACCGGTGGCTCTTTTACATTTCAATCAATTCATAATTGACATTAAAATATCATATTCGCTTCAAAAATCAAATCCATTTCAAATATCATCATATCTATTCAAAATATAAGGTTCCGTTTCAAAAATCATTTTCGCCTCAATATCTCATTTCGAGTTCAAAATCAGTTCGAATTTCAATTTAGGTTGCAACTTCCTTTAACCCAATTCGTATTTACATTCGAGATTTAAACATAAACATTTCACCTTATTGACCAGCTTGAATTTTTAGAAAATAGTTTTAAGTAGTTTAAAAGTAGTTTTAAATAATTAAAATAGTTAAAATACTTAAAATCTTAAAATAGATTTAAAATAGATAAATTTGTTTAAAATAATTTAAATTGGGTTAAGTAGATTTAAAATAGACTAAAATAGTTCAAGTATTCAAAATGATTTATATAACAGAGTAATTTGGAAAAAAAAATAAAACAGCTTCAAAACCAGTCCATTTCAATTATAACTTCCCAATTCAAATCAATTTCAATTCCCATTCTACCGATTCAATTTCGATTTCAATTCAAATCAATGTCAACTTTGACTTCAAATTAATTCAGTTTTACATTCACCTTCAATTAATTCAATTTCAATTTATATCGATTTGGATCTTGATTTTCAAAATATCAACTTATAACACTTAACAAAATTATCCTTCAATATTCAAATTTAAATCCAAATTTCAAATATTATTCAATTTCAAGCTCAATTTCAAAATATCATTTTTATGTCACTTTTACTTAGTAATACTCAAAGCTCGAAATAATGTTCAATTTTTAAAACAAATAAATTTTCGAAATTCAATCATATCCCATTTTTAATCTCAAAGTCTCTACTTAAATTATTTAACAATTTCCTTTAACCAAAATTTATTTCAACATTCCAAACTCAATTTTCCGATAAATTCGATTTCTATTTATAACTTTTAAATCAAAACATTTAAATAAATTTCAAATCGACGATTTTAAAAATTATTAATTTAGCCAATCCGTTGTCCGTATATAATTTTCTATCCTATGGCCAAGTGATCAGTTATTTCAATTAAATGTCAGGGATGAATATATATCACTTAAATCAAATCACAGTGTCATATGTATGCATAACAGGATATATATAAGCAAATAAACATCCAAACATTTAAATATCAACCAATAGCATCCATCAAAATACATCATCCAATAGACAATACAATTCACGGCAATTTCATAGTTATCAATATCAGGTAATTTAATAGCAATTCAATTTTTAATTTCAATTTGACTGTCAATTAAATTTTCAACGGTGAATTCAAATGACAATTAAATTTTATCAAGTAACGACAGATAAAATTCATAACACTTCATAATGTCAAATTTAACCAGCATAAAGATATTCAGTACGTTGTGAGCGTTATAAAACACCCACCTTGATTTCAATGTAGTTCCAGCGTTTTTATTTCGAATAAAATTAAACGCGCGTTTAATTTTACCCGAAATTTTCACTAGCTCCAAACGACCCCAATCCAGTTTCATTGCGTAGTGCTCGTCAATACGATCGCAACGCAAAAAGTTTCGTTCCAATCGGACCTCGCATCAAAGAGATATCATATTTTAAAGATCGTACAATTTAATAAATAATTAATTACAGTTCTTATTTTAAATTTCAAACCCAGATTATCTCGGCCGTTCAATGCTCTTGCCTCAGATCTGGGCCGCATGCGTTCAATTGCTTCTCCCTCCCAGGCTTCATGAAAATCACGTACGAACCTATTAGCCGCCACCTCCTCTCCAATTATCGCGCCCCATACCATCACTTCGAAGCCGATCAACCACCACCACGCTGAAGCTCGTCACGTGCTCCACCATCACCGAGAATAGCGTCGAGCTCGGTCGTTCTATGGCCTCGTAAAAACGCGAACAACGGCCGGCGTTCGAGCCTCAAGGTCTCTCTCCTCGCCATGCTAAATACGATCGCCACCGTAGGATCTCTAGAGCTCATCGAGCTCCACGTTTTCCTAGTTAGAACTTCGGCTCGAAAGTTGATGGATCGACCAGAATTTTTGGAAGAAAAGGAATCGTTTTTGGCCATCTATTATAATAAACGGCGGCTACGAATGTTTTAACCTAGGGTTGACAGTCGGCGCGAATTTATATATATATATACATATATATATATATATATATATATATATATATATATGCGAATTATTTTATTATTATTTCCAAATTTTAACGAGTTTTCAAACGAACTCCAAACGAAACGTGCCAGCTGGCGTTTCTAGGGTTTACCCCGCGTTTCGTACACAATGGAATAGGTTTCGGAAGCTAATTCGACCATATGTACGAGTTACGGCAATAAACGATCAAATTTAAATTAAACCGATTCAACTAATTTCTATGCGTTTTGGCTTGCTCCGGACAAACGGTAAATCCGATTGACACGAAATTTGAAACGCTACAATAATATGACATACGGATCCGATGAAACTGGTTTCGTCGAAATCCGAGATTATTTGAAAAATGGCTATTCTAACTCGTCAATTTAATATTAAAATATTCAATTTTCACAAATTTACTTTTAATTCGATTTTAAAAGTTCTACAACATCATTCTAACTTTAATATGATAAAATAAAATTTTACAAATAATTTTTTATCATATTAAACCCTTTATTCAATTATCCAATAAATTCCAATTTTAAAACTTATTAACTCTATTATAATCCCAATATAACTTACATTCACTTTGGAAACTAATTTGAATCATATTAAATCAAATTTCAATTATTCACTCGATTTCCATATATTAAATTTCAATATCAAATTAATCATATCAAATTCAGAATTTAATTATTCAAACATTTGTAATATTAAATTTAAACAAATTTAATTATTCTTAAATCACTATCTTTTGAAATATTCAAAACGAACTTATAAAATTTAACAAATTCAAATTATAGAACAACCATTTTCATTAAAACAGTTATTCAATTCTCGTTATTCAATTATTCAATAAATTCCAAATATTAAATTTAAACAATTTAATTGCTCAATATTTGACGGATTTCAATATTGGATTTTTAAATAAAAATTCCATTATCAGTCGATTTACTATATTACATCAAATGAATTCCACATTATTATTTGACTACAGTTAGAGATAATACACTCAACTAATATATAAACTTTCATTTCAATTGCAATTGGTTCACAAATTCAATTCGACTAACTAAATGAATAGGTAACTTAAATAATTATCACCGTTAACTTTTAATTACTTATAAGTTTATTATTTACAAACAAGTGTCACAATTACCTATACAATACAAATTCATTCAATTACCTTTGACTACATATTATTTCAATTGATTTGGGATTTCATTCAATTCATAAATAATTAACTTAGATAAAATTTTGTTGCATTTCATTCTAGTTATTATTATTCCAAACGACTTACAATTTTTTTCTAACACTAAATCATGAAATCTTATTAAATTTAGATATTTTAATTATCGAAAATTTACGGGTTGTTACAACATGTCTAGATATAATTTATGTTGATAATTTAATGAGGGAGAAAACCATTCCACTAGATACTGTGGTCTCGGTATATTCTATGTTTAGAGGGATGTATCAGCCATTTGAGTAGGCTGAATTTATGGAATTAGCTAGGATGTCCTGAAGACGAATAAAAGATACGAGGACGAACCATGAAGCTTAATAGATAATAGAATTTTCTTAAAATTCCACTATTGTGAAACCAAATTATATAACTAGTTAAGTGAATATGCTAATATTTTCATATGTTGGGCATGTTATTATTATCTATGTTTTGTTATTATATTTGTCTCTGTATAGGCCGGAATTAGGAAATAAAAATGAAAAGATAATGTTTGTAATAAAAAATTATTTAGCTACTTTGTTTACTTAATTTTATAAATATAAACTGATCTCATTTTGTAGCTTGAAAATAATTGTGGTGATGACTCCAACATTATCAACATTCATTTTTGGATCGCAAAATTGGTGATGTTACAATTTATTTCAAACTCTCATTAGATTTAGTGCACTTAAGTACACTTGCTAAGTAGAGTATTATTGCATAGCAAATGAAAGGGATAAAGAATTACCATAAATGGATACATGCATCTAGAGTAGAAATCATGGTAACAAGTTGATTCATCATAGATGGAATAAAATATTTGATCTTAAAGTCGCAGACTTTGAACTCTGAACCTCAAATGGCTTTGAACTCTTGATGCGCTTCTAGTATGAAGAGCATAATAAGTTCAACCAACATAGAGTATACATTTATCCCCAATTGAAAGGCAAAGATCTTGAGGTAGTTAGTGAAGTTCACAAAGAAGTTGTCTTGAGTAGGATGAACTCCTGCTTAGTAGTGGTAACGATTCCTTACCATGAACTCCTTCGAGACCAGTGTGCTCCAATGTGCTCTCGCATTATGATTAGGCTAACAAATGTCCTCATCGAGAAGAAAAGGCTAGCTAGATATCAGATCGAAGGCACTAAATAAAAGGGTGTAATAAGACGGTAAGTTACGAGGTGGTCCAAACAAGATGATAGAGAAGCATGACCAGATGAACGTTTAAGCGCCTTACATGCTAGTTGTATGTGCATGTATATTCTAAACAGGAAATTATGTTGAGTAGGAAAGAGAGAACTTTAGTTTGAACTGAATTAAACCCTAAAATCAAATAGAAATTCATAAAATTGTTCGACTACTGAAAACATGGGTTCGGACTGGGTTAAGAAACTAAAAAAATAAAGTCTGATTATCAATTTGGTTTTTATTTTTGAAAATTCTAAATTGAACTAACCAAACTAACAAATTTAATATCAAGTAATAAATCAAATTACTGAAAAAAAGTAATATTTTGTTTCTACTTTGCATGATCAACGTTGCATTTATTATGATAAGGTTAATAAAGTTTTAATACACAAGAAATCAAATATTGCTATATATGAGCTTGCAAAATTCGTATTGGAAATGTTGAAGTAAAATCTCTAAGTGTGAATTTAAAATGGATAGGAGTCTAATGAAGCGGATATGGTTCAACTTAACAAATACGCAAGCGAATCACACTCTTTGGATCACAAAAGTGTTTGCATTAACATACGATTCTATAATACTAGTCACCACCAACCATAAAATTGGTTTTCTCAAATATGCATCGTCATCAAATCATGCCTTACGAATCATAAAAGTGGACTGCTCACATACTTCCAACTGCTGATCCACAATCTAACTTTCGGTTAACCCGCGTGTTTTGTTTGACTGAACCAAACATATGTGAATCGTATTCCTTCATCATAAGAACAATTCAATTTTTAAAATGTCTTTATCCTGGTATTTGGATTTGAATATTTGTGAGCTTCAAAGATTTTTTTAGGGTATATATATCCTAAAATACAATATGGGATCAAAAAGACTTCCGTATAAATATCAATCCATTCCAAATCACATTGATCTTTTAACCATCATTGTATATGCCTGCCTGTTACCAAAATCAAACAAAAATAATGTAAATTGGTAGGGGACTATTAGTTTAGTTAAGAGGAATATAAGTGTAACCTTTTTAAGGAATATTTTCATTGGGGGAGAATAAAATGCCGACCCTTCCCTTAAAAAATATATTTAAAATAAGTAAATTATCTATTCTTTAATATATATTTCTTCCTCAATTCTATCAATAGTTATCTTAAACACTCAATCCACCATAATTTTTTAATTTTAAATCCTAGTTCTCTAATGTAAAATTATGGAGAATTATCATCGCAAACAACATCTCTACCTATGGGTCAATCATCATATCAATTTGCATTGTACACTGCATACTTTGTTGAATTTTTATGACACTGTATGGAGTATTGAAGAGGTCAAAAGTGGCTTTATAACGGTGAAAATGGTTTGCAAATTGGAGCTCGGAGGAGGAAGATATGGCGAAAAAGATGGAGTGCTGCTGGAACTACAGGTGACAAACGTCTGTCATAAATTGACAGACGTATGAGCTCAGGGCTTTAGTAACTCCAGAGTTATGATAGACGTCTAACATCTTGTAATAAACGTCTGTCAACAGGCTTACTACAGCCTAACAATTGCGATAGATGTCTGAGAGGTTATGACAGACGTCCATCGCGGTGCAGTTTTGTTTTTTCATCCCAGAATTTGTGTTCGCTTGTAGAGCTTCAAGGGGAAAATCAGGTATTTGTCAATGAAGGATGGTTCACTATATAAGCTATTTTTAGGATTCGAGACTAGGAGATGGCTGGAGATTAAGGGTTTAATCTAGGGTTTATCCTCCATTAATTAGGGTTTATCTAAACCTAATTTTCTTCAATTCTCTTCTTCACAAATCAATTCCAATAGAATTTTGATCATTGTAATCAATCTCTTGTACTCTTCTCATTGGTATTAATAAAGGCTCTCTCTCAAAGTGGATGTATACTAATAAGACGTTAGTGGAACCACTATAAATCAGTGTGTGATTTATTTTATCGTTATTTCTTTGGTTTTATATTGCTTATGATTGTGATTGGTTTTGGATTGGATTGAGATATGGATTGGATTGAGATTTGGATTGGATTGAGATTTGGATTGAGATATTGAGTGGTTGTTTTTGCACTTCATACCATGATCTCATTTTCCGCTGTGCTTTGGGGTTTTAATTTGAGTGGTCTCGAGTTAGAATTCTCATAACATTTGGTATTGGAGCTTTGGTGTCGATAAGGGGTTGTAGAAATGCCGGAATCAGATAATACCTAGGTAGTTCCTCAATGGTTAATCCAAGTGGGGTAGGCCCTTATGTACGTGGATCGTACATAGCGTCGAGATAACAATTGGTTATATAAAAGTGCAATGGCGATAATGATTTTGAAAAGTGGCAATGGAAGATGAAAGCGGTTCTAAGGAGGAATTGGGTGCATCGGGTAGTGTTTGATACACATTTGTTATTGGTAGACATCTCGGATGTTGAGAGAGAGGAAATGGAAGAGTGGGCATTCACTACACTTTAACTTGCTATGGGGGAGAATGTTGTCTTCGAAATTAGTGGTGAGACAACCGCTAAGGGTGTTTGGGACAAGTAGGTGGAGTTGTATATGAAGAAGTCACTAACTAATCGTTTGATCTTGTTGCGAACATTCTTCACCTATAAAGTGAAGGAAGGTACTTCACTAAAGGCGTACTTGAATATCTTTGATGATTTGCTAATGAAGATGAAGCCGATATATTTGAAGTTTGAGGAAGAGAAAAATGCGATGATATTGTTGTGTTCGTTGTCGGACTGTTATATGGGTTTCTCAAATAGTTTGATTATAGATGGGATACTTTTACTCTAGATGATGTCAAAAAGGGTCTTCTTAGCAAGAAGTTTCTGTATCAAATGAAGGAGTTGGGTGATGGAAGTAGTGGTGCTCGTATTTGTAATGGTTTATTTGTGGAGAAGGAGAGATATGCAAAGAAGGAGAACTGTGGACAATCTAAATCAAGGAACCCCGGTTAAAGAGGAAAGCCGAAGGAAAGAAAGGGCAAGTGCTATATTTGTAAAAATCCCGGCCATTGGAAGAATGAGCTTCCAGACAAGGAGAAGGCAAAGAAGGAAGTTACATCTTCATTCGTAGCGGTAGAGAGTGGAGTTGGTGAGCGAGACATGGATGTGTTGACGGCAGTAGCATCAGATGTTTCGAGTAGCGAATGGGTGCTCAATTCGGGAGCTTATCATGTAACGCCGAACAGAAATTATTTTTCTTCTTATGTCAGAAAGAAGGAAATTCAATTGTGATGGGTAATGGTGCTATTTGTAAGTCAAAAGGCATTGATTCCATGCAAATTCGAATGTTCGACGGAGTGGTTCGTACTCTCACTAATGTACGCCATATTCTGGGACTTCGGGAGTCTCTTATCTCTTTGAGGCAGCAGGATTCTTTAAGTTGTAAGATCACTATTGAGAGTGATAGCTTTCGGGTTTCGAAGGGTGTGCTTGTGGTGATGACGGGTGCTAGGACTCACGGTGTTTATTTGCTTCAAGGTGTGACAATAGAAGGTGAAACCTGCGTAGGAGTTGATAGTTCTCGTGGCTTAGATGTGACTAAGTTATTGCATTTGAGTTTAGGTCATATCTCAAAGAGGAGTTTGGATATTCTTCAGAAGTGGGAGATGATCGATGGAGAGATTTTCAACAAACTAGAGTTTTGCGAGGAATGTGTCATGGCGAAGCAAACAAAAGTTTCATTCGGTGAGGTAAAACATGATTCGAGAAGGGTTCTTGAGTATGTTCACACGGATGTTTGGGGACCAGCACCGGTAGCTTCTTCGGGAGGAGCTCATTATTATATTTCTTTTATTGATGACTTTTCTCAAAAGGTATGGGTGTATGTGATGAAGGCCAAGTCGGAGGCATTTTCAAAGTTCAAAGCATGGAAAGCTTTTGTTGAGAATGAGAGTGGCAAGTCATTGAAGGTTCTAAGGTCCGACAATGGCAAAGAATATATTTCCAGAGAATTCATGGAGTTTTGCAAGCATCATGGTATTCGGAGATATTTTACTACACTAGGAGATCCGCAGTTGAGTGGTGTTGTAGAGAGGATGAACCGTACTCTACTTGGGAAAGCTTGATGCTTGAAATTGTATTCGGATTTGTCTAAGGGATTTTTGGCTGAAGCTTTGTCAACCGCGGTGCATATTATTAATTGAATTCAGTGCTTGGCTATTGGTAACAAAATTCCAGAGGATGTGTGGAAGGGAAGGAGCATTGACTTGAGTTATCTTCATGTGTTTGGAAGCCCGGTTTATATGCATGATCCGAGAAATGATAAGCTTGAGCCTAGAGCATTCAAAAGGATTTTGCTTGGTTGTATTGATGGAGTAAAAGGCTACGGATATGGAATCCACAAATGAAGAAGGTTATGAATTCCTATCATATTACTTTTGATGAGTCAGCTTTGTTCAAGGAGAATTAGAGCTCATCGGATGTTCCGGATTTGGTTCATGGTGAATCAAAGGAGGAAGTTATTCCCACATTTTTTCCAACGAGTGGATAGAGTAGAGTAGTTGGATATGCTTTTTATGAGGAAGCTGGTGATGTAACATCACATATTCCACAGGGTTCCTCAATTAGTGTTGGTGATGTACATGATTCTGGAGAGTATTCGGTTCAAGGTGGAGTCGAAAGGAGTTTGGGTGGGGGTATTGCTAGTCGGGTGGGTCGTCGTGCTATAATGCCAACCGATAGATATGGTGATTGGAACTATCTTAGCTTTTGTGATAATTTGGACTGTGGTCTTCATGTAGTTCAAGATGAGCCGATGGACCTTGATGAAGTCATGGAATCGAGTGATAGCTCGAAGTGGATTAATGCCATGGAGGAAGAGATGCAATCGTTGTTAAAGAATCAAACTTAGGATTTGGTTCCGCTTCCTAAAGGAAACCATGCTATTTGGGTGCAAATGGATATACAAGATGGAGGACGATGGGAGATACAAAGCTAGGCTAGTGGTTAAAGGGTTTGCACAAAGGAAGGGGAAGGAGTATGATGACATATTCGCACCGGTTGTGTGCCATACTTCAATCTGAATATTACTTGCTATAGCTGCTATTCACGACTTTTAGTTGGAGCAACTTGATGTGAAAACCACATTCTTGCATGGTGATTTAGATGAAGACGTCTACATCGAGCAACCAGAAGGTTTTATTGTGGATGGTAAGTCAAATTTGGTCTGCAAGTTAAAGAAATCACTATTTGGTTTAAAGAAATCACCTAGACAATGGTACAAGAGATTTGATTATTTTATGCTTGAAAATGGTTTTAATAGAAGCATCAAGGATTCTTGTGCATAGTTCAAGAGGTTGGAAAATGATTATTGGGTGTGATTACTCTTGTATATGGATGACATGCTCATTGCTTCTAAGGATATGAATGAAATCAACAAGCTAAAACTGAGTTTGAAATCGGAGTTCAAAATGAAGGATCTTCGAGAAGCAAGAAGGATATTGGGCATGGAAGTTGAAAGGGATCGAAAGGGTTTTGAGTCAAAATTAACTCAAAAGGAGTATATACAGAAAGTGCTTTGTCGGTTTAGCATGGAGAATGCAAAGGCATCAAATACACCTTTACCTTTGCATGTGAAGCTTTCAAGTAAGGGATCTCCTATCTTGAAGAAAGACAAGATTTATATGGCAAAGGTGCCATATGCTAGTGCGGTTGGAAGTTTAATGTATGCTATAGTGTGTACATGGCCCGATATTGCAAATGCTGTCGACATGGTTAGTCGGTATATGGCTAATTCTGGAAAATCGTATTAGGAAGCGGTGAAGCTTATATTGAGATACCTTAAAAGTACATCATCTCATGATTTTCTTTTTGGTAGTAGTGATGGAAAGAATTACAAGTTGGTTGGTTATTGTGATTTAGACTACGCCGGTGACAGGGATTGAAGAAAATCAACTTCTGAATATGTGAAGACACTGGTGGTACGGCCATAAATTGGGGATCGAGATTGCAAACCGTAGTTGGATTATCTACTACGGAGGTGTAGTTGATAGCCGGGGTAGAGGCGGCAAAGGAGGCACTTTACATGAGGCGATTGTTGTGTGACTTGGGATATGAGCATGATAGTGTCGATGTTCGATGTGTTAGCTAGAGTGCTATCTACTTGGCAGAGAATTTGGCGTTTAACTCACAAACTAAGCATATTGAAGTGAGAGAGTCATTTTTAGTAGCCATGGATGAAGATAAGCAAGTATATCTTCGGAAAGTGCATACAAAGGATAATGTGGAGGATATGTTCACTAAGGCATTGCCAGTTAGGAAGCTCGAGCATTGCTCGAACTTGATTCTCTTGTTGAAGTGCTAGGTGCCGCGGGGTGGCACGGTTGAGGGAGGAGCTTGGTTATAAATGATGAAGAGTATTGGTGAGAGATTGTGATTCCATCTGCTTGGTGAGTGCTAGTTTACACTCCTTGGCACTTTAGTCTTTGGTGAGATGGTAGGATTTTGATGTTTTGAACACTTCATTAGTGGGCAAGGGCTTTTCCTGAGCTCTTTGATGGAGTGTATTGGGCGGTGGCTTTGCCGGAGCTCATCGGGAAAGATTCAAGTTTGGTTGAAGGTAGAAGTGGTGATAGTAGGTGATATCAGTTGTTAATGATGGTATGGTACCATTGGAGATGGAGATGGATATAGTATCGAGGTGGAGTGTTGAATATTGGCGACACTATATGGAGAATTGAAGAGGTCGGAAGTAACTTTATAACGGTGAAAACGGTTTGCAAATCGAAGCTCGAAGGAGGAAGATATGGCAAAAAATGTCGAGTGCTACTGGAATAACAGGTGACAGACGTCTGTCATAAACTGACAGACGTCTGAGCTTAGGGTTTTGGTAAACCGAGAGTTATGACAGACGTCGTCATTTTGTGATAAACGTCTGTCAGCAGGCTTACTACAGCCCGAAAGTTGCAATAGACGTCTGTCGCGGCGCAGTTTTGTTTTTTCGGCCCAGAATTTGTGTATTCGTTTGTAGGGGTTCAAGGGGCAAATCAGGTGTTAACATCAAAAATTCACCACCGAAATTAGGTTTCGATAGAGAGTAAAGGTTGCTGGAGGACCTTCCACAAGAGCCGAAGGAATGCTTCTGGAAAAGTCAAGAAGGATTCCACAGCTAAGGTTCCACATTAGATGGTTCCGCCCATGAGAGGCTTCCGCATATGATAAAGACTTTCACCTTTGGTTCCGCATGAGAGGGTTCCGCATATGATAAGTCACTACCAAGGAAGACGTTCCACAAGTATCGCATTCATAGAGTGCCCTCCGCATGTGATGGTTCCACATTGAAGGGCTTCCATAAGAGACATCAGCGTCATGTACAAATGTTACCTTCCGCAAATCCAACTTGCCACCTTATTCAAAAGAACCTTTCAATGGGATCGAAAGGTTGCTTCCACAATAGAAAGATCAGATCATTAGATGCAGGGCAATGCCGGTCAAGCACTTTAGAAGCGCCGCTTACCTTCAAACGACCTTTCAATGGATTCAAAAGGTTCCCTTCCGCATCAAATCAGCTGTCCTTCCATCATTAGATCAAAGCCGTGGATGTCGCATTCTTACCTTCCGATGGAGATAAGGGCATCCAAGTATGTTCAGAAGAGATATAAGCCAACCTTCCGACAAAGCTGAAAGGCCTCCATGTTTAATGACGAATTTTCTATCGGATTAGAAAATCGTCGATAAATTTCAAATTAAAATAACCGCAAACGCATGGCGTACAAAAGTTAGTACGTTGCAAGTACAGGTCGATCCACATGGAATTGTTAGATTTTAAAAATCAATTCAATCAAATTATACCAAATGGAGAGGAAGGTGTTAACTACAAGCAAAATAAAGCTAAAACTAGATTTAAAATTAGATTAAAAACTATGAGATTATAGAACAATTTAGAGGCAAATCCACTTTCATATTTTTGTAAACCAAGAAACAAATAATTTACGATCTCTAGTTTTGATATTAAGTGAAAGTATGGTTTATTTATGTTATTAATTAACATAACTTAAACCATCAAAATATAATACAACAAATAAACCACTTATAAATTCTCATGAAAATGAAGCCAAAGCAAAAGCTATTTTAAGTATGATCTATTTACTATTGTAATTAGTAATATAGATCATCAAAGTTTGTTTTACATTCATTTCAATATCAAAAATCAATCAGCAAATGATGATGTAAATTGTGTTTATGTTGAATAAGAATAGCTCATTTGCAAATGCAACATAAGCCATCAAACCCACTTGTATAAACTTACATCAAAATCTACTCTCATGAAGCAAAAATAAAAGAGATCATAAATCATAGAAATGTTGAAATTACATAAAGTTAGAGAGCTTCATTACCCATAATGAGGGGTTTAGCTACTTATTTATGTTATCAAATCAACACTTGTAAATTTCAACATTAAAAAGCAAAGAAATGGAAACTAACCAAAGGAAGAAAGAGAGATTAACTACTAACTACTTGCAAAAAAACGAAGCTACACTACTTGCATGAATGTAAATTTAATCTACTAACAAAGAAAAGAGAAGAGTATAGAAATAAGCATAAGCATAAATGTAAATAAAAACAAGTAGAAAAGCGAAGAGAAAGAGGCTAGGAAGCCATTTTTATTTCATGAAACATAGAGCTTACAACTTTCATATTGATTTCCTAACCAATTTAAGAGAGTAGAAGATATTTACATATACATAAGAGGGCTATTTATACATGCATAAAACCCTAATTCAATTTTTAGGGTGCTTCCCAAAATGCACTTTAGGAAGTATGGCCATCAAGTAACATTAGCCACTAATTAATCCATCATTAAATGTGCATGAAGCTTTAACCTCCACTTAGTTGTCCATTAGTTTCTAATTGTAGATTTAGGTAAGTAGGTGGGGTCCCAATGATCATAGGCTTGAATTATTTCCCTCTTCTTTCCTTTGTATTCATTTGTGCATGCATGAATCTTCATAAAAGCCTCTTCCATATGCATCTAAATTTCTATAAAAATCATCAAAAAATGTCTAAGTAAAAATTCTCAAATTGACACATGCACAAAAAATGACTATTTTGCTCCTGTAAGTTGATGAGTACATGATGATTTGAAAACTATTGAATTTTGGTTTTAGATGTGTTAAAATACCCAAATATGATATTTATTTAAATAAAAATAGATAAAATATGGATATAAATATATGCACATTTACGTGCACATCAAATACCCTTACACTTATCCTTTTATTCGTCCTCGGATAAAGGAAAACTAAGATAAATCTGTTTTCATAGGGAGCACAATTGCGTTGAGCAAATGCAATAAACCGTTAAACCTCTGGGTGTCTCTAGTAGGATGAGAGTTGTCTCGTGTGGGTTTTCAGCGAATATTATCCACAACGTCTAAATGCAAGGTGAAAATATTTACAAAATGCAAGATTTATTTACAATGGGATGAATGCAAGTTTTTGAAAGTATTCACAAATGAAGGATTCACTTTCAAATCGACACTAATAAGTAAATATAAGTTATGGTCATTATCAAGAAATTTAAATCTTTTTACTTATCAAAAATTTCAACAAACATTAAGTTGTCATAACAGATAGACTATAGTTTGGCTAGTTGTTTCGGTTAATAACACAATGTAATTATGAAATTGATTCTTAGTTGATTATCAAAGTTTGTCAAAGTGGTATTTTCATTTCTTTTCAATAACAAGTTAAATCAAACAAGTCAAAATAGTTTGTATTTCAGTTGCTTACTCTCTCTCATTTGAAAATATTAACAATATTTGCATATGCCTAACTCAGATAAACTAAGGCCAGATATATCACCCATGCACTTCCTTGTAGACTGATGTGAGGGGAATACAGAGCGTGGCGAGTGAACACACAAGTGTGAACACTTATCGACTGTAGGCATTATAAAAAAGAATTTTTATATACATACACCTAACTCATATAAACTGAGGCCATATATACCGATCGTGCACTGCCTTTCGGGCATACGTGAGAAGGGTACAGAGCATGACGAGTGAACACGTGAGCGTGAACACATGACTCTAGGTGTTAAAAATATATACATATATACAAATGTGTTATATATATTATTATTATTATATGTGTTTTTTTTTCCTATTTTTTTAGAAAGAGAGAGTTTTGCAAAATCATCTTGGCACCATTTAACTTAGAAGATAAAAATATTATATCCTTTACTTTAAATTTACTACTTTTTTAAACAAAGATTTTTGACTAGAATATACTTCATATTAACACATATGAACCTTGTAAGAATTGTGGATTACGGATCTTAAGGCTAGAATTAACACTAGAGTGGGGTGAATAGTGTTTTAAGTAATTACTAAATCTTTTTGAGTTTATGATAATTTGAACACAAATGTATCCAAAATTCAGACACAGTTATGATCACAGAATCAAACATAGATGCAGAGAAAAAGTAAAAACAATAAAGGAAAGAACATACCGGATTTTATACTGGTTCGGAGCTAACCTACATCCAATCCCGCATACAAGTACGGATTTCCTTTCAAAAGCAATTTTTACAATTACACCCTCGATTTCAAGGCCACGAGGTACACCACTCCAGATTCACAATCCTCTAGGTAGAGATACTTGATTTTACGGGCAACAAGTTTACCCAATTGATTTCACAGCCTACAATCACACATTTTCTCACTTGATAGATTTCACAGGCTACAATCACACCTTTTCTTGCCCAATTAATTACAAAGAAGCCTATAACTCTGAATAGCACTGAGATCTTGTTGAGATAGTGATAGAGAATCAAAACAGAGATGATCTAGTTAGATTCAATGTTGATTTCGGTAGAGTAATGGTAAAAATATATATAAAGAAATGTGGAAGAAGAAGAGGAGTGAAATCAGAGAAAATATGAATATAAATTCGTTTAAAACTGCCCCAATTTATAGTAGAACAACAGCCATGTCCATTCGTGAAAGGATATGATAAATAGACACTTCGTTTGAAATTCAAAATTTTGAAATCAACTGCTACCTTGTCGAAAAGGGTATGTAGGGGTTGTCGATAGGGCTATGGTATTTTTGGTAATTTATTTTTCTTTGAAAATAACTTCTATCTTGTATTAAAACTATTTTAAACTTTATAAATATACTTAACTATAGTTAACATACATAAATGAATATAGAGAATAATATTTTGATATATGTAAAATTTTACTATAATTTTACATTTAAATCTAAGTATAAATATTAAAAGTTAAATATATTAAAAGATATTTTAAAACTAAGGATAATTTGATTTTGAAATCAAAGATTATTTTGAGGCTAAAAGTATTTTAAAACCAGGATAGATGTTTTTGATTCTTTTAAAAGGAAGATTTTGAAATCATTTTGAAAACAATATATAATTATGTAAAACATTTGACTAAAAGTTAGTGGATACAAAACAATGTTCCACTAGATTTTTCGTAGGTTCCATCCTACTTAGGGTTCCATCCCTTTAACGGGCTCGAAGTGGATTCCATTCCACGAATAAATTGGATTTTAATATGCCAGTGCTTTTCTAGGAGTTTTAACAAAATTCCTAATTAAATTACTTATTATTGAAATCTTGAATTCTTGATAATCTTGATACTCATGAGTCTTCAATCTTGATATCTTGAATCTCTATACTGTGCAGTCTTCATTCTTGGTACCTGCATGGTTAAATCCTGCATATACATATATATTTAAACTATAATGTTAGTATTTATATTTTATAATCTTATTCTAAGGTTGTCATCATCAAAACCACCTTCTCAAGGACTAACAAACCTTCCTATATATTAGTTAAACCATTGTTATTCGTAATCAAACTTCATTTTTATTTTTATTAAGACAATAAATTTCCAAAAATTTCAATTTATTAACCAAAACATAACTTATCCTATAGTCATTCTTAAAAAATAAATCAAAATGCTAAAAAGAAAATATTTTTGAGATTTAGAAATTTTGTGATTTTTTTTAAGTTAAAAGAAAATGAAAGTTCAAAAATACCATGAAACTTTAAAAAAAATGAAAATGAGACTCCCTTCACACTTAATTTGACTGTGTCCCCACAGTCAATGCATGATATAATGAGTGTAATGGGAAAACTATAAACATATTTACAGAAGAGGGTTAACATTCTTACTAGACATAGCTTGGCTCATGAAGGATCATGAGCTTCTCCTCTTGGTTATTCGGAAATTTCAAGAAAGGTTTCAAATGATGACTGTTGACTTTGAAAATCAATCCATCCTTGGGGTTTTCTATTTCTACGGCACCATATGGAAAAACAGTTCGTACCATAAAAGGTCCAGTCCATCTTGATTTAAGTTTCCTAGGGAATAAATGGAGTCTTGAGTCATATAAAAGAAATTTTTGGTTAGGCAAAAACGTTTTACTTAGGATTGACTTGTCATGAAAAACTTTTTTTTTCTTTATAAATTTTCTCGTTTTCATACACATCGTTCCTATGTTCTTCTAGTTCGTTGAGTTGTAGTTTTCAATTTTCGCTGGCTTTATCGAGATCAAAGTTTAATTTCTTTACTGTCCACAATGCTTTGTGTTTGAAACCAACGCTTTATCGAGATCAAAGAACGATTGCAAAAATGGGTCCCGTTATCACTGATTATTGTGCAAGGTGTACCGAACCTCGAAAAGATGTTTTCTTTGAGAAATTTCACAATAATTTTATGGTCGTTGGTTTTGCAAGGAACGGCTTCGACCCATTTTGAGACATAGTCGACAGCGAGAAGGATATACAAGTTTTCAAAAGAATTGGGAAAATGTCTCATAAAGTCGATACCCCAAACATCAAAGATTTCGATTGTAAGAATGAGGTTTAGAGGCATCATATCTCATTGAGAAATTCATCCAAGCATTTGACATCGATCGCAAGCTTTACAAAATTCAAATGAGTCTTTGAAAAGAGAAGGCCAATAGAAACCACACTGAAGCACCTTTTTCGCAGTTTTTCGAGGACCGAAATGTTCACCGCATGCTTGATCGTGGCAAAATGAAAGAACAATCATGATCTCATTATCCGTAATGCAATATCGGATGATTTTCTTGGGACAATATTTGAACAAGTATGGATCGTCCCAATAGAAATACTTCACTTGGGACATGAATTTGCATTTGTCCTGTTTGGACCAAGATGAGGGAGTTTCTTTAGTGACTAAGTAGTTCACTATATCAGCGTACCATGGATCGATAGAAACTGAAAAAAGTTGTTCATCAAGAAAGTTTTCATTGATTGGCAAAGAAGATGATGCGCCCAGAAGACGAGATAAGTGATCGGCTATAACATTATCAGATCCTTTTTTGTCCATGATTGTTGGATCAAACTCTTGTCATAAAAGGATCCAATGAATTAAGTGAGATTTAGTGTCTTTTCTAGTGAAGAGATATCGAATCGTAGAATGGTCCGTGTACACAGTAATATGTGACCCGATCATGTAAGGTCGAAATTTTTCGAGAGCAAAAACAACCGCTAGAAGCTCTTTTTCAGTGGTTGTGTAGCTAAGTTGAGCGTCATTCAGAGACATGCTAGCGTAGTAGATAACATGAAGGATCTTGTTGATGCATTGTCCTAAGACAGCACCAACTGCAAAGTTCGAATCATCACACATTATTTAAAAAGGAAGATCTTAATTGGGTGCGCAAATGATTGGAGCAAAAATAAGTTCGTTCAAAAGAAGAGATACACTCAGAGTTGAAATCGAATGAAACATCTTTTTCGAGGAGAGTCGTCAAAGGACGAGCGATTTCGCTAAAGTCTTTCACAAAGCGTCGGTAAAAGCCAACGTGTCCTAGAAATGATCAAATGTCCTTAAAAGATTTGGGAATGGGTAGGTTTGCAATGACATCAATTTTTGGTTTATCTACCCCAATGCCTTTATTTGAGATGATATGTCTAAGGACTATGCCTTGTTTGACCATAAAGTGGTTTTTTTTTCCAATTCAAAGTCAAATGTTTTTCTTTGCATCGATTTAGAACCAACTCGAGATGATGTAAACATTGGAAAAAAGAATCGCCAAAGATAGAGAAATTGTCCATAAAAACTTCTAGAATGCGTTCAATCATATCGGAAAAAAATGCCAACATGCATCGTTAGAAAGTAGTAGGAGCGTTGCAAAGTCTGAATGGCATACGTCGACAAGCAAAGGTACCGAATGGACACGTGAAAGTCGTTTTCTCTTGATCTTCGGGAGCGATTGGAATTTGGTTATAGCCGGAATAACCATCAAGGAAGCAGTAGAATTCGTGGTCGGCTAAACGTTCGAGCATTTGGTCAATGAAAGGAAGAGGGAAGTGATATTTACGTGTTGCGGCATTTAGTTTTCGATAGTCAATACAAACACGCCAATCAGTTTGAGTCCGAGTAGGAATGAGTTCGTTAGCGTCGTTTGTTATAACGGTAAGTCCAGACTTTTTAGGCACGACATGAATTGGGATAACCCATAGGCAATCATAGATTGGGTATATGATACCGTAATTGAGGAGCTTAAGAATTTCGTCACGAACCGCATATTTCGTTTTTGGGTTAAGCCTCTGTTGTGCATCACGAGTGGGTTTGGCTTCGTCAATTAAGTGGATGCGATGTTGGACAATAGCAGGGCGAATTCCCTTAATATCGGTAACGGACCACCCAATTGCTTCTCTGTTTTTCTAAAGAATAGAAAGTAAGGAGGTTTCTTGATCAAGAGAGAGTTGCAGAAATTATGATGGACAACGTTTCGTTTTCACCTTTAAGGTGATCGGGAAGTGGTTTGAGATCCAACTTCAAGATTTGCTCGATTAAAGAACTGGGTTGAGGTTCAGACTCAACTATAAGCAATTCAAAGGGAAGAGTGTATTCAATTTCATTGGGAATTTCGTGAAACAATTTTTTATACTTGGCTTCACGTTCGTCATTAAGGTCAAGTGTCTCGTTTTCGAAGTTTTCGCGAATGGCACTAACTTCCAACGTTTGGTCACGAGGTTCGTTTGATTGGCTTTCAAGATTGAAAATATTAAGATCCAAAGTCATGTTTCCAAAAGAGATTTTCATCGAACCGTTGCGATAATTGATTAAGGCATTTGAGGTGGCTAAGATTGGTCGGTCTAAAATCAATGGAATTTGACTCGCAGGGTTTGTCACGGGTTATGCTCGAGAACGATGAAGTCAACGGGGAATATGAATTGTCCTACTCTAATAAGCACGTCCTCGATTTCTACCATAGGCTTCTTAATGGAGCGATCAACGAATTGAAGCGTGACTTTTGTCGTTTTGAGCTCACCTAAGCCTAATTGTTCGTATATAGAGCATGAAATTAAATTGACACTCGCGTCTAAGTCTATCAAACATTTTTTAATATTCTTGTCTCCAATTGTACACGAAATCGTAGGGCAGCTAGGATCTTTGTATTTAACGGACATGGATTGGGACAAGACTTAACTTAAACTGGGGCTAAGAAGACTTTTTTGAGCACTTGAGTGTGTCGCTTTTGGGTGCACAAGTCCTTAAGAAATTTCGCATACGTGGAGACTTGCTGAACGATGTCAAGAATCAAAATGTTAACTTTGACTTGTTTAAAAATTTCCAACATCTTTTCCATTTGGTCCGAGTGTTTCTTCGGTCGAAGACGATGTGGAAATGGAACACGATACTCGGTAGGCGGGGTCTACACGAGTAGAAGAAGAAGAATTTTGATTGGCATTTGATTCAACGTTTGGCTCCACATTATGTTTCGATTCGTTTGTCATTTTAAAAGTGTCCAGAGAGGTTTCTGCTGAATCGTTTGGATTAATGAATTGATTATCAATTCGTTTACCGGAACGTAGAGTTGAGACAACATTCAATTGGGTGACGTTGCTATCTTGAACAACATGGGCTTGACTTGAATTTGCGTTTTGATTTCTGGGATTTGGAAAAGGCTGACTTGGGAATGTTCCTCGTTCACGTTCACTTACAGACGTGGCTAATTGAATCATTTGCAATTCAAGTTTTGCAGTCGATTGGTTTGTGTTTTGCATATATGAGGTCAATAAATTTTGCAAATTTCTGTTTCATTGAAGGCTTTGAGTAGTTGCTTTAGCTAATGTTTCAAGATTTTTCTCAAGTGAACTTAAACGTTTATCATCTTGGAAAGGATGAGCAAAATTTGGTTGAAAATTTGATTGTTGCGGTTGATTATGAGACAGAGCTGCAAAGTTTGGTTGAAAATTGTTGGTTGAAAGGGAGGATTCGAAGCATTATTCAGAAATGCTTGAAAATTGGGACGAATCATATTCGTGTTGGGATTGTTTTGGTTCGAAGAAAAATTCGGATGATTTCTCAGGATTGTATTTTGAAGAAAACGGGTCATTGTTGGCTTTATTGAAAGCATTGATTTGTTCGACAGAATTGGGACACTGATCGGCTATATGATTAGGATCATTGCATTTATAACACATCGGTTAGGAAACTTAGTTCATTTGATTCGATGAGAAAACGTTATTAAATTTTTTAATCATTGCGTCGATCTTAGCTTCCAAAGCAAATGAAGATCCTACCGAGTATGCGTTCAATCATGAGTAAATTGATTTTTTGTTCGAACGTTCCCATTGGGATGATTTTTCGGTGAGGTTTTCCAAAAATTGCCAAGCATCGTCGTGATGTTGGGAAAGAAAGTTGCCTTGGCACATTGATTCGAGCATGGTTCATGAGCTGTTTTCGAGTCCATCGTACAAAATTTGGCAAATTGTCCATTTTTCAAAGTTATGGTATGGACATTTTATCAAAAGCTCTTTGAATTTTTCAAAATATTTTCCGAATGGTTCTCTCTTGAATTGATGAAAATTTACAGTTTCGTTTTGGATTCTACTCGTTTTTTCCAAGGGGTAGAACTTTTAAAAAAAGCTTTTACGAATTCTTTCCAAGTTTTAATCGAGTTCGATGGTAAGCTGTACAACCATTTTTCAAGGTAATCCGTAAGAGCGAATGAGATTAATCGAAGTTTGATTCCGTCATCGGAACGCTGTTGGAGTTTCATTGTTGCGCAAACGTGTTCGAATTTCATCAAAAAGATGTATGGGTCATCGTGTTCAAAATTGCCAAATTTTAGAAGCGTGGCAATATGGTTCGAGTGAATTTCAAAATGGTTACCCGTAGGGACGGGTAAGGTGATGCAAGATGAAATAGAAACTCTATCGGGAAAGATTCTATCCATAAGAGTTCGGAGGGTGTTTTTGTTCGCCATTTCGGGAGGATCATCTGTTCGAGTTAAACGATTAGTTGTCGAGTCGCGAGTCCAACGATTTGTTGTTTTGTCACGAGTTCAAGTACTCATGCAGAAGTGAAAGTCGAGAAGAGAAAGAAGTTAGAAGCGAGTTTAGAGAATGAAACAAGATTTGGAAAATGAAGTGAAAAATTGTTTTTGTTTTTTGTTTTGTTTTTTTAAGGAAGAAAAATATTTACCAAGTGAAATTTATTTTCAAAAGTGAAGTTTGATTTTTGTTTGTTTTAGATTTTTATTTGAATTTTCAAATTTTAAATATTTACCAAAAATAAATTATTTTAGAAAATGGGAATTTGATTTTAATTTTTTGTTTTTATTTTTGAATTTTCAAATATTTTTGTTTTTGAAAATATTTCATATTTTATTTTTAATTTTTTTTTGATTGAAAATTTTCAAAGAAAAGGAAAAAGGATTTTTTTTTTTTTTGGTTAAAAACCAAGTAAAGTAAAATTTACAATTTTTTTGGATTTTGGATTTTTGTTTTTTTTTTGTTTTTTTTAAATATGCATGAACTGATGCAACTAAATGAATGCAAAGGACTTAATTACAGTTTTCTGTCCTTAGTAGCTTCTAACCCAAAATTGTATAATCACACTTTGTCTTAAATCAAAAAAATATTTCTCAGCCAGGTAATGGGCAAGGGTTATCGGTGCACCACGAATCGCTATAGCAATACAATCGAAGGTTTAAGTACCTTCAGAGGAACAACCACTATAATATTTACGAATCACCGTAATATTTATAAATGGTTATGACTCTGCCATAACTATACACTAAAGAATAAAATTGTTCAAAGAAAACAATTGTGAAGATACAATTAAGCCCTAGATGAGCTCGTGACACCCTTAAGTCGAATGTCTAACTTTTATTATTAGTCAAATCTTATGATGAAATGCAATTTGTAGGCTAAGAAAAGGGTGATAAAATCCTTTATCTTATGTGAATTGGGGTATTGCTCTTAGAAAATAAAACAAGATAAGATGAATGCAACACAAAAATTAAACGTGAATTTACACTACCACTAAAATGAAATTTGTTTTTGTATTTTTTCTTTTGAAATTTGTTTTTATATAAATGCAAATGAAAACAACCAACAATGCAATTCAAAATAAAACTAGGGATGAAAGCACAATACCAGCGCGTGTAGATTATTAGCAATTTTTTTTAAAGCGGTGATTTTTGATGGAACCAAGCAAAACAAAGCAATTTCTTTTGAGTTTTTTCTTTGGCAACCTGAAAAGGGATGGACTAAGATATATACAAAAAAAAAAATTATAAATATACAAGGATGGCACATAAAAAAAACAAATTAAATTTCTTTTTTCTTTTTAAAAGGATGAAAAAAATTACTAAAAACAAAGAAAGAAAAACAAATTAAGCAAACCCCTCTTATTTTTTTACATGAAAAAATTAAACTAAGAAATTAAAACCAAAGTAAACAAGCTTAAAAAATATTCGCTCAAGCCCAAAAACCCGGCCCAATTAAAAAAAAAAAGAAGAAAAAAAAGAACTCAAAAACCACTTCGTCTCTTTACAGTTTAAACAAAGTTTCCCTCTTTCTAACAGAAATTTATCCCAATTCGCAAACTGAAAGAGAAAGAAAGGAAAAATAACTGGCAACATCAAAATCAAGTTCAATTAGATGGTTTCTCGAGTTCGCCTTTTTTTCTTGGGATTTACAATTGAAGGAGTGGGATTCGGTTCGCTGCAGTTTTAGGGAGGTGCTGCGAGGCTGTGATCGATCACTGTTGCGATGGGCAATTTCGAGTTCGAGGAGTGGATGTCGAAGCTAGCGGTTGGAGGAAGTGATTGCGTGCTTGCTGATGAAGGTGTGGTGATTGGTTAGAGTTCTACTGTTGAAGGATTCGATTGGGTTTTCACGAAGGCGGTTTCGGCGTGTTCAATTCTGGTGGTCATTGTTGTTCGATTCGGTGATTGGAGTTTTGGTAGGATGCAGAAGTAGTTAGCACAGAGTAGGGTTAAGGCGAGTGATGGAGTTGTTCAGTTGACGATAGGCTGAAGAGTGTTTGCAGAAACCACTGTGATAGGCAGTGGGTTGTGGGTAGGTTGACAGTGGTTGGTGGATTGTTTTTAAATTACAGCGATTGTTTGTAGTGCACTGTCTTGTAGTCTGATGGCAGTGTGATTGATTGAAGTAGGATGTTGTGATGAAGTGAATGAAGTTAATTAAGGTGATGAAGTGAATGAAGGTGATGGAGTGAATGAAGGTGATACTGTGGCTGCACTGGTGATTTGATGACTGTACACTGTTGAAATGGCCGTGAGTGTTGGTGGTTCTGTTGGCAGTTTTGATCAGAAGGCAGAGGGATGGTGATGTGGTGGGTTGTTGTGTGTTAAGTGATGGGTATGTGTAGTAATGATATGATTGATGATGGATGCAGGCAAGCTGGGTTGTATGAGATGGAGTGGTGTGGAAGTTAAGCAGGCAGAAATCTGTGTTGAAGCAGGGGTGATTAAAGGCAGTAAAGATTGTTGGTAACAGAATATGGTATGGCAGCAGCGATATGGGATGGCAAATGGTAGTGTTGTTGGCAGCGAGTAGGGTAGTTGGTGATTGTATAGGGAAGAGGCAGTTTGTGAAGTGTGCACTGTTAGTATGAAATGAATGTGGCATGTATATCAGTTTTGTTGAGGTGACAGTGTGGATGTTTGAAGGAAAGTGCACTTTTGTGGAGAAGCAGTGACGGTGTTGAAATGATGGAAGTGGTTTGCTGTGGTGCAGTGAAGCTTAGTTGTTGGTAGAGAGTTTTGATGTGCAATGGAACAATGACAAGGTGGAGCAGGATGGTTTATCACTGGTTTGATGGTGGAATGGCTGCTGTTTAACAGTGTAATAGTGATGATGGAAATGAGATGTTTAACAGTTTAACATTGGAATGGTTTGATGTTTTGTGAGAAGCTTGGCAATATGAAGTTGTTGAGGTTGAAGTTTGTTGCAGCTGTGGGTGAATGTGGTTAGAAGTGGTTCAGGTCAGTGATGTTGTTTACAGGCAGTAAAACGCAAATTTGTGAAGAAAAAATGAAATAGAAATATTTTTGTTTTTGTTTTGATTTTTTTTTTAAATATATGCAAATGCAAATGAAATTAGAAAAGCAAGAACACAAATAAAATGCAATCAAAAATCACACAATTTTTTTTTTCTCTTTTTAAATGCAAACACACACAATAATCAAACAACAAATAATTCGAAGATTAGAAAATAAAATCAAACAAATTTCTCGGCAACGGTGTCAAAAACTTGTTTAACGATGAATTTTCTATCGGATTAGAAAATCGCCGATAAATTTCAAACTAAAATAACCGCAAACGCACGGCGTACAAAAGTTAGTACATGGCGAGTACGGTTCGATTCATAGGGAACTGTTAGATTTTAAAAATCAATTCAATCAAATTAAACCAAATGGAGAGGAAGGTGTTTACTACAAGCAAAATGAAGCTAAGACTAGATTTAAAATGAGATTAAAAACTATGAAATTAGAGAATAGTTTAGAGGCAAATCCACTCATATTTTTGCAAATCAAGAAACAAATAGTTTATGATCTCTAGTTTTGGTACTAAGTAAAATAAGTATTGCATTTTATCATAAGTGTGATTTATTTATGTTATTAATTAACATAATTTAAACCATCAAACTATAATACAATAAATAAACCACTTATAAATTCTCATGAAAATGAAGCCAAAACAAAAGCTATTTTAAGTATGATCTATTTACTATTGTAATCGGTAATATAGATCATCAAAGTTTGTTTTACTTTCATTTCAAAATCTAAAATCAGTTGGCAAATTATGATGTAAATTGTGTTTATGTTGAATAAGAATAGCTCATTTTCAAATGCAACATAAGTTATTAAACCCACTTGTATAAACTTACATCAAAATCTACTCTCATGAAGCACAAATAAAAGATATCATAAATCATAGAAAAGTTGAAATTACATAAAGTTAGAGAGCTTCATTACCCCTAAATTTAAGGGGTGTAGCTACTCATTTGTGTTATCAAATCAACACTTCTAAATTTCAACATTAAAAAGCAAAGAAATGAAAACTAAGCAAAGGAAGAAAGATAGATTAACTACTAACTACTTGCATAAAAAACAAAGCTACACTATTTGCATGAATGTAAATTTAATCTACTAATAAAGAAAAAAGAAGAGCATAGAAATAAGCATAAGCATAAAAGTAAATAAAAACAAGTAGAGAAGAGAAGAGAAGAGAAAGAGGCTGGGAAGCCCAAAATGCCCTTTAGAAAGTATGGTCACCAAGTAACCATTAACCACTAATTAATCCACCATTAAATGTGCATGAAGCTTTAACCTACACTTAGTTGTCCATTAACTTCAAATTGTATATTTATATAAGTGTGTAGAGTCCTCTATGATCATGGGCTTAAATTATTTCCCTCATCTTTCCTTTGTATTCATTTGGGAATGCATGTATCTTCATAAAACCTTCTTCCATATGCATCTAAATTCCTATAAAAATCATCAAAAAATGTCCAAATAAAAATTCTCAAATTGACACATGCACAAAAATGACTATTTTGTCCCTGTATGTTGATGAGTATATGATGATTTGAAAACGATTGAATTTTGGTTTTAGACATGTTAAAACACCCAAATATGACATTTATTTAAATAAAAATAGATAAAATATGGATGCAGATATATGTACATTTACGTGCACATCACTCCCTTTCGCACAAGGCCGGAAGGATGCGAGCGAAACCTACCTTCCGATACGGTCACCGTGACCCCTGCGAAAGGTGCCAACCCACACCTAAAAATAAGACTCGAGGGGTCCACTTTTGGGATCTGAATTTTTAGTCTTAAAAATCAATACTGTTTTGAAAGTTTGTAAACCTAATTTCTAAATAAATTTGGGGCTTTTTCCAACAAGTATTACAATGTATGCTTCAGTTCATAATAAAGAATTTCATGTTTGAGATCAATATTTTCATGTCTTTTTACATACTTTATATAGATATAATCAAATATTGATCCTCTTTTTTACATTTCATTGGTTCAAAAGGTCTAAGATCATCTTTCTACTGGATTTAGTCTCCCCCCAAACCTCTCCAGATAGGAAATCCTTTTAAGATACAATCTACGGAAATACCTTTCCACAAAGAGTTCATTTAAGATCCAAACTACGGAATCGAAACCATCATCTAGTCTCAAGGGCTATTATTTGGATTATACTCCTTACTCCTTCGTCTGGTTCGAAACTTTCATTATACCAACCTTTTGACGAGATCGAAACCTAACATTTCTATATTCTGACCTTTCGAGTAGGTCATATTCTAAGGGAACAAGATCCTTATTCCCATTTCTGAGGGTCCTACTATCCTCCTTAAAGCCTCTACATACAACCATTTCACCTTAAGTCCATCTACTTGGATCTTTAGGGGTGTTGACCATAAATTTGGTTGACATTTTGATGCTAGAAGGAAGACTGGAACCTCCGATTTTTTATAACTTTCATCTCCGATCAATTGCATAAAGAGCCTTGACTAAAAAAGAAGTATGGTTAAAGCTAAGAGTAGTAACAACAATCCAAACGAAGAGGCTACATCATAGTCAACCTTTAAAGGTCATATGGTCTCAGACCCTAACTTAGGAAATATAAAAGTAAGGCAACCTTCAACCCTAACAAAATTGAAAAGCAATGTGGTCGAAGTTCACAATCAATGACCAGAAAGGTTAGAAATAAAAGAGTGTTCAGAAAGAGCTCTAACCTGGGAATCAATGAAGGTTATGGAAAGAGAGGATGAAGTGCAACCTCCAAATGAGATAGAAGATCAAGTGTTAAACCGAGATAGTAGAGTAAGTAAATCACTTGAACAATCGAATAGCTTTATCCAAGAAGACAACAAGAGTAGTCACAGAGATGAAACCAACCAAAATGAAAACCTACACCATATAATGGTAGATGCACTTAGAGAAAAAGAAATTTATGATCCTGAAGAATATGTTATCCTACAAAACGCCCCCTTTTTCGAAAAGATAATGGAAACAAATCTTCCCCTACACATTCAGATTCCTTCGCTAAAACATGATGGAACAACTGATCCAAGATCATCTTGTCGTTTTTGAAAATTGGATGAACTTATATGATGCTACAGAGGCAGATCATTGTAAACTATTTCCTATCACTTTTCAAGGAGCAGCAATCAAATGGTATGGAAACCATCTATTCTTAGGAACTATTTACTTGCGACTTAGCAGCTCAATTCGCTATATTCAGAGATACAACTATGGACTTTAGTTTGCTAGAAACCATGAGACAAAAATCAAGGGAATTACATGGTGAATATTTGATTAGATTTAGCACAAAAGCACTAAGGGTAGAAAGTACAACCGATAGGGAAAAACTCATGGTTGTTCGGTCGGGGTTGATTGAACAAACTCCTTTTTGGAAGGACCTTTATATAAATGGATGCACAGACCTACAATATTTCTTTCTTCGGGCAGAGAAATTTATTCAATTAGACGAGATGCACCATGCTAAGAAATAATTTCATCGAGAATTCAAGGAAGAGAAATCTGATCTCAAGCGCTTTGACAAGAGGCCTAAGGAAAGTGAAAACCCGAAGGGATGTCGAAGAAAGAGTTCTAAAATGAATTATGCTATCCTGTGAAAACCCTCTCCTACATATACACTAAGTGAAAAGGAATGAGAATTTTACTGCACCCCAAAAATTTTGGAGTGCCCTATAGCCAAATAAAGGAGGAAGTTACTGCAAGTACCATAAAGCAAATAGACATGAAACTGATGAATGTCATGTCCTATCAAAGAAGGTTCAAACCATGATCAGGTAGGAATTTTTACAGGAGTTCGTCAAAGAAACTTGAACGGCGTCTTATTCAAACTAAGAGGAAAGCAATTCAGCAACCTCTAAATGCGAATCTCTATCAAATCATGAGGACTCACGACATCAATTCAACTATGAAATTTTTCCTTTTCTTTTCATGACTCTTTAACTTGATTTGTATTTCCATTCATACTTAAATTTGTATTGTGTATTGATCATGTACTGTTTAAAATTCAAGTGCTACTACATGTAAAAATAAAATCAAACCGAAGCACTCAACAAACTCTAAGAGCACAACAAATTTCAAAATACTTAATGAGGACAACTCAGGTGCCTGGTACGAGAAGACTATAAACAGTTCAACCAATAGGACACCAAGGCTTCCCTACAAGAAATGTTGAATCACTTCCAAACTTAATACCAATTTATATATACCAAATCTACTTTTAGCAAATGATTCCAAAAGGAAATTTCTCAAATTACATCCTTTTAAGAAAACTATTTTTAATCACCCCATAGCCGGGTGGGGGGGGGGGGGGGGACAAATAGTTATTCATCCCAAAAGAATATTTGTGAAATTAATTTGAGATATTTCATAACATTAGTAAATGCATACAAAGAGACTGTAATTTCAATATTTCAAAGTTTACTAAAATTATGGGTTAGGGGAAGCCTATTTATACCTTTTTAAGAAAGATTTTAAAAGCACAAAATGTTTATTGGAACTCAAACTAGTGAACTCTATTCTCGACTAAAATATTGTTGATTCATGAATCATGACCTCCTAGTCTCTTATTTGAGATTCGTGTTGCCATTATGAGAACAGCGAGAATGTTCTTCAAAAATTACATTGAAAAAATAATACTCTTTCATAAAAAGGATTCATGAGTCCAAACTATTTTTCAAAAGTAACTCTTCAATATAATATAAGGGTTTGATTTCAAAATTCTCTCTCAAAGGAGACTCCATTTTAATTGGCAAAAAATCTATTTTCATATACAAATATTCAAGCCTACGATGTTATTCCATAGCACCACCTGAGGGAGGGACATAAGCCACAACGCTATTTCATGGCAGCTCTTACAGGGAGGGTCATAAGACTACGACACTATTTCATAGCATCTCTTGGAGGGAGAGATAGAACCCTAACGTCAAGACCACCTCTTAGGGGATGGGTCAGGATAGCACCCATCAGTGGCCTTCTGGAGGAAGGTCAACCAAGTATATATCCCTTTGAGATAAGGAATGCCCAAAGAGAGGCTCATCACACAATGAACTAAAATGTCCAAGCCAAAAGAGTGGCTCATCAAAAAATGGACTGAGATGCCCAAGCCTAGTAAGGGGTCTAAACAGAAAGGAAAAAGTTAAAACCAAATAGGATAAAGGGTTACAAAAAGAAATCTATCTATAAACTGGGACAAAGTTGAAATCCTAAAGAAGGATACATACAGAGACAACATGACAAAGATGTCCAACACAACAGTCGAAAGCAGACAAGGAGTCTAGAATCATATCCAAAAGGGACAAGATATGAAATAGCAAATCTTAGAACATCTACCGATTGAGAAATAATTACTATATCAAAGGACTAAGGAATTTACATCCTAAGAGATGACATGAGATAAAAGGAACCCCTAACACAGAATCAAAGGCCAAAATATATACAATGGTCAAAGGAATGAAATAAAAAACAAGTTATCACTAAAGATAATACAAACCACACTCCAAGAATAGATTGAGTAAACCACGGCTGAGTTCTTTGAAAAAGGATAATCGCCTAGGATAAAAGGAAATCTATAAGTATATAAGGAACTGGTACTCCAATTAATCATAAGGTTTTGCAAATTCAACTCAACTCCAATTTATAAAAAATGTTTGCTAACCTAAAAGTATAGGAGTTTGTTGCTAGAATTTGCTGAGCTTTCCACGACCAGATGAGTCACTAACTTTAGTATTAGATTGATTTCTAGCAATCTATTTGTCAGATGAGATCCTGACAAAATTTTGATTAAATTCCTGGTTCTGTGAACTTTTGATTTCTTTGCCTGAAATTCCGTTTTTTGATATGATCAATCTTAAACTTCTACATTGACTTCATGATGATTTATTGATTCCATTGAAAAATTTCTACAAAGGCTTCATAGTTGAATTCCTAGTTTTAAGATTTCTCAATTTATTCATTAATTTTCGAAATGGTTTATGAATTTTACACAGATTTTCATGATAATTTCCCATCATTCGTTTTCTTGTTGAGTTCCAAAATTCTTAACACATTTGTGGAGTTCTTATGATAATTTATGGATCTCCCGTTGATTTTTTGTGATGATTTGCTGATTTTGTATCTGTGATTTCTTTATTAAATCACTGTGGTGATTTCTTGCTAAATTATTGGTTTAATGAATTTCCCCATCGATTTCTCTGATGATTCATGAATTATACTTGTTACAATTTCCCATTGATCGCTTGTTTCATGCGTTCATGAATTCTTGGTTTCTTTTGTTGATTTTCCATGATAATTTATGAATTTTCCATTGATCTTCTGATTTTGAATAAGAATGGAGAGTTTCAGATCATATTGTTGATTCTTGGATTTTTAATTCCCTGATTTAACGGAATGTAAGCTTCCTTATTGATTCTTGGGACAGTTTTCCAATTGGAAGTCGGGATGATTTTTATGGGGTTTTGAATTGACCTGAAATTATTTGATGATTTTCATGGTGATTTATGAATTTCTAATTTCCCTTTTTAGGGGTTTGATAATCCTTTATAAGATTTCTGATTTAATGAATTTCGATATTTCCTTGTGATTTTTATGGAAATTTGTGAATTTTGCATTCTCAATGAATTTGGGATAATTTCTTGTTGGGTTTTTGCTACAGTGAATTTCGAGTTTCTTTGTTGGTCTTCGTAATAATTCATGAGTTTGGTTCTCTATACCTCCATGGCAAAATTTGGATGGTTTTCTGCCTGTTTTCTGATTTGTTAACTTAACGTTTTCCTATGAATTTTGATGGGAATTTATGATTTATCTATTCCTGACTGTATTTGTAACAACCTGCTATTTTGGACAGTTTAAATCAAGGATAAACCACATACGTCAGACTCAAACCATTCAAAGGGTAAGATTTTTATGGGGTAAATAAGAAAAAGGAGAAAGAAATAAAAAAAATACAGAATCTTGCAGTGGAATGACAAAATATAATAATCAAATAACAGCTCATGAAGCTGTTTTATAAATAAATTTGAATTTTCTTTTACAACACAAAATCAGAGTTACATAAACAGGAATACATAAATAAATGCAGCGGAACAACATGATGCAGTGGAATAGTATAATAAATAACAATAGTACAAATCTTCATCTTCCTCCTCCAGAAATAAGGTCTTCAATCTTGAAATGCTCAGGCTGACTCGAGTGAATTGAAAAGACAAAACACTCAAGTCAGAACTAAAAGATCTTATGTAAGTTAAATCAACGGTAAATATTAGTGTGATGGCGTCAGAGATGTTTACTGGGTTTGGCATCTCCTATCCAGTGTCTAATGTGAGTGCAGTAACTTAAGAGATATTCGGGATTACCATCTTCTAAGGATCCGTTAAATTATCTACTATGTAGTACAATATGCTATTATAATATGTCTACAGTAAAGTAAAGTATCAAAATAGCGTTAAGGCGTTACTCATATCCCACTTAACACATTTTACATAATGTCGTAGTCTATACAGATACTGTAAACTCCACCCATAGTTGGGCTATCAGAGAGCAGTCCATAGGTACGACACAAAACAAACTTGTAGAAGGCGCGATAGGGTATGTGACATGGCACTCGAAGCAATGCCAGGGTAGATATACCAATTGCACTCTCGGACTAGTGGTAGTGCATAGCAGCTACTACCGTCCACCTTGGAACACACTCTCAAAGCAAAATCAAGGGTGACCACCAAATCAATCACAAAGTCTGAATATGGTATCGAAGAAATGTGTTCGATCAGAGAAATGACCTCACTTGGCCCTGTATAGCTCCTGTTTTAGCCACATCAAGCTGACTCATGGAAGTTAGGGTCACGTAAATACCTCATACAGAATCGTTCGCCAAACCATCCTACTTCATTTCTGGAATCTTCACGACGTGCACAGTTGTTAAAGTGGTTTTCGGTATTGACAGAGAGTAGGACAATATTCGATCTCGGTCTCTTTAACAACCCAATGCTTATTTCACACCGGATGGTTCTTTTACATTTCAAAACGTCAATTCACAATTTATATCAAAATATCATATTCAATTTCAAATCATATTTCTTTCAGAATTATATTCACTTTCAAACTATATTCACTTTCAAAAATCATATTCACTTTCAAATTATATTCACTTTGAAATTATCGGTAAGTTATATTAATTTTTTTCTTCATTTCAAATCATTTTATTCACTCAAATATGGCATTTCGCGAAAGGTATCAATTTCAAATCCCAATTTAGGTTATATCATCACCAGGGATTTAAATATAAATACTTCAACTTCATACAGTCTAAAATTTTAGGAAATAGTTTAGGTAATTATAAATAGTTTATACAGTTTTAAGAATAGTTTAAATAGTTTAAGTAGTAAAAATAGTTTAAATAGATCAAAATTTGACTTAATTAGTTTTAAAACGATTTAAATAGTTAAATATAGATTAAATGGATTTAAATTATATTGAGTAGATTTTAAATAGATTAAATAAATTTAAAATAGATTAGCTAGATTTAAATTATATTAAATGGGTTTAATATGGATTAAATAAATTTAAAACATATTAAATAGGTTTAATTAGTTTAAAATAAGTAAAATTGATTTAAATTGGATTAATTAGGTTATAATAACTTAAATTAAATTAGTTTAAATTGATTAAAATAGTTAATTTAATTAAAGTAGTTTAAATTAGTTCAAAATAGATTTCAAAGTTATATCCAAACATTTCAATAACTCAATTCCATATATTCATTTATATTTGACACTTCAACTTAAAATTCCAATTTAAATCCTTTAAACAATTCATTAAATCAATTCAAATTTTAGAATTAACACTCGGATTATCAAGAATAATTCAGTTTACATAAATCAGTTTCTCTTACTAAATATCAGTTAACCGAATTCTAAATTTGAAGGATTAAAAAATCATTTAATTTAACTAATCTGGTGTCCGTATATAATTTTCTACTCTATAGTCAAGTGATAAGGATATTTATCATTCCAATCCGCAATTTGAAATTTTATGGTTATATATCATTTCAAACCGCAATCCCAGTTAAATAAAAATCCATAAAATCGCTCGAGTCTATCATTTCAACCTATAACGATTTCCCTTAATCTATAGATCGTTCGGGTATGTATCATTTTAACCCATAGCGAACTTGTGGTGTTATAACAATATAAAATACGACATCCAGTCATCCAATATCAATAATCAAACATCCATCACAATCATCATCCAAATCAACCAAAAACATCAATAGATAATTGATTATCATTAACAGGTATCAAATTGACCATTAAATTCAATATTAAATTAAACGATAATTTAATGCAATAAAAGTCAAATTTAACTATAATGACAAATTTAACATACCAAACATCGATCAATTTGTTTCTAATCACGTCATAAATTAAATTTAACTAACATAAGATAATTTAGTTATTGTGAGTGGGTTAAAACACTCACCTTTGAATTTCAAATAGATTTGAAATCCAAAATAGGGTCCAAAATTCAACAGTCTCAGAATTCATCCAAATCCTCGTCAAAATATCTGGGATTTCAGCAAGATCTCAGTGGAACAAACCACGCGTGAATTGGACCTCGTACGTGAAAATTATGATCATCAGAAAATTTGAAATAAAATTTAAATAAAATAAAATAAAAAGAATGCACACATCATCTGTCCAACGTTCGACTCTACCATCTCCAGATCGATCACGCTGAAGCCTTACAAGCCACCATCTTCATCTAATTATCACCACTAATCACCGATGTTACACCATGATCCAACCACCGCGCCACCTTCCACATGCCAGGCCGACCACCCAGGTACCATGCGAGGCGGCGCGACCCTACCCGACACCTCCGCCGCCGACAATCTTTCAAGGCAAATCACGGCTATTCTCGGCCAAGCTATGACCAGCGAATAATACTACAAGGCCTGCTCGATGTCACCTTTCCAGCGGCGCTTCCCGATCGTCGATCGGACGACAATCCGCCGTTGGATTGTTAAAACTCCATACAGATGGTCGAAAATGTTACAGCAATTTCAGGAAAAATCGACGCTTGAATTGAAAAAAAATTCCACCAGTGAATTACGCTCGTTGAGAGCTTTGATTTGATATATAATTTGTCAAGGTTTGGAGGAGTTTGATTTTGGAATTGAATTTGAAATTGAATTGCAATTTGGGAATTAAGGTTTCGAGTTTGAATTGGTTTCTGCCATTGACAAGGGAGAATCAGATAGAATTGTACGTACGGACAATTGAATTAAGAAATAGTTAGGGTTTATAACAGGCTATATATAGAAAGATCAGAAATAGTAATGAATGGACAAGATTGATTTGAAAGTTGAACGATAAATGACCCGGAAAAGCCCATTTCGTTCCCAAAACGGAAATAGGTCATCTCATATATCAAAATAGATCTTTTTTGAAAATTCTAAATTCAATGGAAAATTTTCAAGTCCAAATTCCATCGTATGAAGAAGTTAGCTTAAAATCAACTTATTTCAAATTGATTTCAATTGAATTGATTTCTAGGCGTTTCGAGTCCGTACGACCAAACGACAAGTTCGATCGCTACGAAACTTGAAATCTTACAATAATTCACCGTTACGGATCTGATGAAATTGGTTTCGTTGAAATCTGAGATAGTGGCCAAAATGACTATTTTCACGTTAATTAAATTAATTAATATTTAATTAATTAAATCGCTTTTTAATTCAATATTGTTAAAGTAACAAATTTTCATCCTTTTTGATTACCTAGACATTTACAATAATTTAAAGCAAATTTACATATCAAATTCAGTGTTTAATATTTCACTAATTATAGTTTTCTATTTCAACTGTAATTAAATCCAATTAATTAAAATTTTATCCCAACAAATTGATTATACTTTGATTTCAATCATTATATTCAATCAATTATCACTCTAATAACATAGTTAATATTTATTGATATCTTATTTCACTAATATGCTACAATTTCCATCTTTTATTTGTATTAACCACTATATTTCAATTATATTGAATTTTCGTCAATTTTACACGTTAATTATAATTTAAAATCCTAAATTAATTTATTTATCTTGATTTCATTCTTTTATTAAATCAATTATTACATTATGAATAACATTAACATTTTTATTCCCTTTATTTCATTCGCAATTTACAGTTGTTGTCTTAACTCACATTAAAGTACATTTAATGACATTCAATTTCAATTGATTAAATGAATTGGTAACAAATAGTAATTAACACCATTTCATATTCAGTCACATTTGTAAGTTTATTATTTACAACAAAAGTTATAACCACTTACACTATACTAATTCTATCCAATTTCTATTTATTACACATTATTAATTAATTAATACATCCTTTAAATTATCAATTTCTTCTTTAATCCAATTATCAATTAATAGATACATTACTATAATTTATTTATGATCTATATCAATTATAACTCTTAATCATTTTAATTAATTTGGAATTACATTTAAAGCAGCTACCGGTTACCTTAAATTAATACTATTTCATTTCATTCCAAATATATTTTTATTATTTGATCCCAAAATTTTATTCCTTCCAACATTAAATCACAATATCTTATTAAATTAACTATTTTTAATTATCGAAAATTATGGTCGTTATAGTATTATTGGATTTTCAAGTCCCAGGTTTAAAGAAAATTTATTAACAATTTTCTTATCTTCGCCAAGGAAGTCAAGGCGGAGACGAGGATATTCCAAATATAATTTTTGTAAATCCCGAAGAAAGCAATTAAAATCAATTCTTCCATGCTAAAAGAAAGCAACTTAATGGTAGCAGGACCAAATTCAAATCAAGCTGTGGAGCTCTAATATTCTTACTCTCTACACATTTATTTTACTTGCAATTTCTAATTTGACTTGTGTTTTGAATTGATCATGTATAAATATGAAACTTGAGTGTTTTAATGGGTGAAAACAAAACTCATCCATTATGGCCCTTGACAGAGCGTGTTTTGACCTCCGATGGAATCGGTTGTAGCCTTCGGCATCGCGCTTATCATCCTTCGAAGGTGAACTTTCATTTCAATTTGCCTATGGGAACCTTCACGATGCTTGAATACTTTCGAAAGGAATAAATGCCTTCAACTTTGTTCATATTGAAAGTCTTTTTCATACAAGAACTCACTGGATAAGTTTTTCATTACATATTTTATTTTAAAGTAAAATGAAAATTGTCATTGCATTAAAAGACAAAATAACATCATTACATTACAATATAAACATTTCATTTCATAAAGAAACACGGATCTCTTTCTTTTTCTCACTAAGAAGTAAAAAGAGGTTCGTATTCCTTGTAAAACGAAGATCAAACTAATGGTGGCTTATAATCTTCATCTGATCCATCCTGACTTTGTCAATGATGAAATACCACATTGCTGCTGTTGCTATGCTATGGCCTTGCCAAATCAGCAGCGAATGGCATTGGAAGTTCACAGCACACAATCCAGTAATGAAGCCCACCAGCAACCATATGTCTCCAATCATAATTTTGTTGCCACGTGGCTATGTTTTATGACCTGACCACTACCACATTTTGGGTGGACTTAGTCATCTGGGGCATTTCTGGTGAAAATCCCTCTCCGGTGGTGTATTCACCTTATCATCCAATATGCGTTGAACCTGTTATTGCCGACTTTATCGATTTGGATCCAAATCTGCCACCATTTCCTAACGGGTCATGGTCAAAGGGTGTGCTATCTTTTGATAATTATTAGTGATGCTTAAATTTTGAAGTAGTGATAACTTTTTGGGTATGTATATGTTAACTAGTTATAAACAATAGTTCCATGGGGTTAAATTTTGAGGGGTACAATACATGCTGTGTATAAGCTAAAGTTTCCTGATGTTTAAATTGTTGTTCTAGAATGATGTTTTGGGAACGAAAAATGTGCTTTCTTGATTAGTATTTTGTTAAATGCTACTCATCGTGTAGCTTCGCTTGGATATGAGCTTAAAAGAGTCCCATCCATATTAAAAGGCGGGAAAAGAACCGAGTCGAAACACTGACTTGAAAAGTCAAGGACATCCCTTCCGAAGGGGGGAGGCAAATGTTAACAGCAAAAATTCACCACCGAAACTAGGTTTCGATGGAGAGTAGAGGTCGTTGGGGGACCTTCCACAAGAGCCGAATGATGCTTTCGAAAAAGTCAAGAAGGATTCCGCAACTAAGGTTCCGCATGAGATGGTTCTGCCCATAAGAGGCTTCCGCATATGATAAAGACTTTCACATTTGGTTCCGCATGAGAGGGTTCCGCAGAAGATAACTCATTGCTGACGGAAGATGTTCTGCAAGTATCGCATTCGTGGAAGAGCCCTCTGCAAGTGATGGTTCCGCGTTGAATGCCTCCCGCAAGAGACATCAGAGTCAAGTACAAATATTACCTTCCGTAAATCCAACTTGCCACCTCATTCAAAAGAACCTTTCAATGGGATCAAAAGGATGCTTCCGCAATAGAAGATCAGATCATTGGATGTAGGGCAACGCTGGTCAAGCACTTTAGAAGCACCGCTTACCTTCAGAAGACCTTTCTATGGAGTCGAAAGGTTCCCTTCCGCATCAAATCAGCTGCCCTTCCATCATTATATCAAAACCGTGGATGCCGCATTCTCGCCTTTCAATGGAGACAAGAGCCTCCAGATATGTTCTGAATAGCTATAAGCCAACCATCTGGCAAAGCCGAAAGGCCTCCCTTTCGCACAATGCTGGAAGGATGCAAGCGAAACCTATCTTCCGATACGGTCGCCATGACCACTGCGGAAAGTTCCAACCCTACCTAGAAATAAGACCCGAGGGGTCCATTTTTGGGATCCGAATTTCTAGTCTTAAAAATCACTACTGTTTTGAAAGTTTGTAACCCTAATTTCTAAATAAATTTGGGGTTTTTTCCAGTAAGCATTACTATGTATACTTCAGTTCATAATAAAGAATTTCATGTTTGAGATCAATGTTTTCATGTCTTTTTACGTACTTTATGTAGATATAATCAAATATCGATCCTTGTTTTTTACATTTCATTGGTTCGAAAGGTCTAAGTGCATCTTTCTATTGGATTTATCCCCCTCCGAAACCCCTTCAAATAGAGAATCCTTTTAAGATACAATCTATGGAAATACCTTTCGACAAGGAGTTCGTTTAAGATCCAAACTACAGAATCGAAACCATCATCTAGTCTCAAGGGGTATTATTTAGAGTATACTCCTTACTCCTAAACCTATCGTCTGGTTTGAAACATTCATTCTACCAACCTTTCGATGGGGTTGAAACCTAACATTTCTACATTTTGACTTTTCAAGTAGGCCATATTCTACGGGATCAAGATCCACATTCCCATTTTCGAAGGCTCAGCTATCCACCTTAAAGGCTCTACATACAACCATTTCACCTTAAGTCCATCTACTCGGACTCTTTGGGGCGTTGACCATAAACATCGGGTATTTTTCAATGAAGGATGGTTCACTATATAAGCTATTTTTAGGGTTTAAGACTAGGAGACAACTGCAGATTAAGGGTTTAATGTAGGGTTTATCCTCCATTAATAATGGTTTATCTAAATCTAATTTTCTTAAATTTTCTTCTCCACAAATTAATTCTATTGGAATTTTGATTATTGTAATCAATCTCTTATACTTCTCTCATTGGTAAAGGCTCTCTCTCAAAGTGGATGTACACCAATAAGATGATAGTGGAACCATTATAAATCGATGTGTGATTTAGTTTATCCTTATTTCTTTGATTTTCTATTGCTTGTTTGGTGATTGTGATTGGTTTTAGATTGTATTAAAATTTGGTTTGAGATATTGATTGTTTGTTTTTGCACTTCTTACCACGGTCTCGTTTTTCCGCTGTGCTTTAGGGTTTTAATTTGAGTGATCTCGAGTTAGAATTCCCACAACATACATCAGTAGACTTTAAGAATGATATCTTTGAAGAAGAAGATAGAGATGTTGACTTATTTTTCCTTCTATTCAAGATTCAAACGGTATCTTTGAAGAATATAAAATATCTTATGTCTAGACCGAATTTCAAAATAGGGCATGAAATTATTTATATGTTTTTCTAAATAGTGTACAAAGTTATTTTATTTTATTATCTCAAACAGAATAATGAAATTGATGGAGTTTGAGATGGAGGGGTGTTGAAGATTGCTGGCAGCGGATTTTAGATCACATCGACGAACTTTAAGGACGGTGGGTATAAGATCGTGTGACACTAGGGTCGCATAATCGATAAATAACAAAGAGAAAATAAAAATATTAAGGGTAGGCACTGCGATTTGTTCTTACAAAAAACATGATTTTTTTTAACAATAATGAATATAATATTTGTTCTTCAAAATACCATTTGTCACATGATTAAAAAACATCGTTTGGTAGCGAATCACCATAATAATTGATCTTTGACATTTTAAGAATCATCGTTTGGCAGTTTATTATTGCTGATTATTACCCTATACTGTAAAAGCCGTCGATCGACAAAAGATTGTCACACACACTATAACATGGTAGCCTTTCTATTTTGGTTTTAAAAGTAGAAAATGATGTCCACAAAATTCTTGTCTTCTTTTTTCTCTTTTATTTACTTTCTTCTTGTTGTTTTGTTTGATGTTTTCGATATGAATCATAGCTGTGATTATTAGAATATTTATACATCATATTAAATTGTGATCTGGTTCCATTAAAAATGAGCCTAATATTACATTTTGGATCTTAATTTCTTCTTGAGATCTCTCATTGACATGTTACCATTTTTGAGCAGACAATGATCTTATATATGCTTTAATCAACCTCTTTTTTTTGAAAAGATAAATAGGCCCAAGGCCTGCTTGAATTAAAACTTCGATACACATACACCAATATACCCGATACATATTTATAACCTTACAAATCCTAGCCGCAACAATCCTCTTCTAAGATAAAAAAGAAAGGCAACCGACTTCGGCCATACCAACCATCACCACTCAAACTACATCTCACGGAGGCTTCTAGAGCTTCTCTATCTCACTATTATCATCTTTATCTATGAAATTTCAAAGCGTATCACTAGAAAGTTGGGAGTTGACGAAATTATGTCTCTCCCTCTTCCAAAACTTGCTGCTTTTCTCCAGATCCATGCTATCTTCTTCGTAATTATGGCGATTAGTAAAGTTAGATGCTTTGCCCTTCCAAACATTGTTGCTATTCTCCGGGTCTTCTGCTGAATAGCGACGATTAGAAGGGTTGTGACCAATTTGAGTGGAATCTTCTGAATTCTTATTGCTTTCTCCCTTGCTCCAGTAAGATAAGTGATAAACTTTGTTATTCAATGAGCTTTTCTAAAATATGCTCTCCCTTTTATTGTCACTGATATTTAAATTGAAGTATTCTTCCTTGGACAGCAACACAATCTCCTTGGGAACGAGGCTGGTAGCTCCTCCGAGCTGTAATAGGTAAACAAACAGCCTTAATATTCATAAAACAGTAAGAATTGACACTATTAGTAATATTATTATGTACACTTCCCTTGCAGAAGTTAATTTTGTTAGCAGCTCTAGAATGGCCGCCTCCAGTGAGATAGCTCCGGAAGTAGCTTTCCTGACCAAGGAAAGTTATGTCCTTAGCATAAGTGTGTGCATTACTCTGACAGTATCAATGTCTCCTTTTGGAAATATCTATAGTGGATTTCCCCTTATGTAAGAAATCTTCAACTCCAGTTTCATATATGTCAAGCTTGTTGAAATTAAGCTTAGTAGCTTCGTAGCTTTCATGCTGTTTGATTGTTTTCCTGCTGAGAATTTGAAAGTCTATATAAATGCTATTCTAAAGTTGATTGCTGCTTCTCTCCATGTTGTGATGAAGTCTTTGATTTCTTTCTTTCCATATATGATATATGACCGTGGTTAGCATAATAGATGCTATTTTAAAGTCTTTTGTTTTGGGTTTGTATCTGCTCTGAATATAATGAATACTTTCTCCTATGCTTTGAATGGATTGATGCTGATTAAATATTAAAGTATTCTTAGCAATGTTCCAAACATGTTTTGAAAAGATACAATAAAAAAAGATGGTCTGCATTTTCCACACCATTTTTACATAGCAGGCACATGTTATCTACATTTTTAGTCCATTTGGCACATCTTTCCTTTGTTGGTAACCTATTGAGAATGGAAAAATAAGACAAATGAGACATTTGGGACAATTTGATATACACCAAATTACTTTGTGCCAGCCGACTTCAGTGTCATCCCCCTTAACAAATTTCCAAACTTTTTTAAAAGAGAAAATTTCTTTTGAGTTAAGCTTCCAAATCCAAGTATCACTTTGAAGATTGTGATCTATTGAGATATTTTCAATAGCAGTTCTATAAATATTAGCAGCTTGATGCATTTTTGTATTCCATTCTTGATATTGAATGATGTTTGAACCTTGTCAGTAGCACCTCCAAATAGATACATGTTGTTCCAACCAAGTAAATCGATTAAAGATTTTCCAAAAATCCAAGGGTCAAACCATAAGCTGGTCATACTACCATCTTTAAATTTCCTTTCTAAAAGAGTTTTACCTTTCTCCCTGCAGTTGAGGATATTTTTCCAAGTATATGAAGATGATTTTCAACCTTAGCAGTCCAATTTTTTTTTATTTCTAAGGTATTTTTCCCTCATCCATCTGGCCCAAAGAGATTTACCATCAACAAATTTCCAAAAAAATCTTGTATTTAGCTGCTTCCCTCAAGTCTTTGATATTCCTAAGTCTCAGACCGCCTGCACTTTTAGGCATACAAACTTTTTCCCAAGCAATTTTGTGCTGTTTACCTTGCCAAATAAAGTTAGCACACATTTTTTCAATTTTGCCAATTGCTTTTGCTGGAATATTATGGGCTTGTACCCAGTACATTACAATTGCAGTGATGACAGTATGAGTGAGTCCTAGCCTATCAGCTAGAGATAACATTTTACTAGACCACCCATCAAGTTTATTTTGAATAATATCATACTGTCTTAAACAATCTATATCATTAAGCTGATTTATACTTAATGGCAGGCCTAAATATTTGACTGACAAACTACCTTCATTGAATTTAAGAATGATTAAAATTTCCTCTTTGCATTTGCCACCTTTGCTGAAATAAATTTTGCTTTTACATTCATCAACTTTTAAACCAGCAAAGATTTCTAATTTTTTAAAAATGCTAACAATAGTATTAGCACTTTTAGTATCTGCATTAATAAACAAAAGCAAATCATCTGCATATAAAAGGTGAGTAATGGAAGGATTGATTCTATTTATAACTTTTGAATTACCCTTTTTATATTCAGAATCTATTAAAAAGGTGAAATATTCCATAATAATAGTGAATAAATAAGAAGAGAGGGGATCTCCTTGTCTAATTCCTCTGTTGCTATGGATATATCCTTTTGGGGAGCCATTAATCATCACAGAGTAAGTTACATTGTTAAAACATTCTTTTATTAGTTCATAATTTTTTTTATTGAAACCCATTTGAATCATCATGTGAATAATGAAGTGTCTATTAATTTTATCAAAGGCTTTGTGTAAGTCAATTTTAATACACATGACACTTTTATTTTTATTGTTGAATGTCTAACTTGCTCATGTGCTAACAAAGTGTTTTCAGTGATGAGCCTTCCTGGAATGAAGGCACACTGATTTTCAGCAATTAAAATTTTTAAAAACATTTTTATCCTGTTGCATAAAATGGAAGATATGATTTTATAAATGAAATTACAACAAGAAATAGGTCTATAATCTTCCAACCCAATTGGGTTGTTAATTTTTGGGATAACTGTTATGAAAGTGTGATTGAAGGATTTCAAAAGCATACCAGTCCTGAAAAATTCAGAAATAACCTCTTAAATATTATTATTATAATCAGCCTAATGAGTTTTGTAAAATTTAGCATTAAATCCATCTGGTCCTGGGATTTTATCATTATCAGCATTGAAAATAATATTTGGAATTTCCAAAATACTTACAGGAGCTAAAAGAAGGTCTTGACTACTTTCTTTTAATAAGTATTTAGTATTAATATTAGGAAAGGTGGTCAAATAATCATTAGATTTAAACAACTCTGTGAAATAATTCATGGCTTCCTCCTCAATTTCGTATAGATTCTTTAAAACATTTCCATTTGCATCAATCAGTTTGCCTATGACATTTCTATTTTTCCTAATGGTCATTTTGGCATAGAAAAATTTACTAGCTTCATCCCCATTAGTTAGCCAGTCAATTTTGGCCTTTTGCCTAATATTAATTGAATGAACATGCAGGGACGAGTTCAGCTTATTTTGGGCCTGAAAAAATTGTTTATAATATTACCGTCTAAGCAATAATTATCAAGATCATTCTGTAATTTCTCACAGTCTGCTCTTAATTGTTTAAGCTCCTTTTTGTTTCTACTATTATTCCAGCTTTTAATATGCCGCTTAGTAATCTGCAGAAATTTAAAAAATTTATACGGAGCAGATCCATGAATTTTGAATGATAAACATTTATTTATGATATCTTTATAATTATCTTCAAGCACCCATCCATTCATAAATCTAAATGGAATATTCTTTTTATATTGAACATTGTCTATAAGAAAAATTTGTAAAGGTGTATGATCACTCGTAGCTTGAGGAAGAGTAAAACATTTGTAATGTGGGAATAAACTTAAAAATCTTTGATTAACCAATATCTTATCAAGTTTACAGTGTATGTTCCTGAACTTACCAGACTTCCAAGTCAATTTGTTACCTATAATATTAGCTTCAACAATGCCTCTTCTAAGAAAGAAATTGTTAATAAAATCTAACTTGCTAAAGGGGACTGGAAGGCCACCTCTTTTATCAGATGCATGCATTATGGTGTTAAAATCACCCATTATAATCCGAGGATAAGAGATTTTCTTATTTATTTTCTCAAGATGATTTCACAAAACAAGTCTCTCATTTTCAAAGTTTGATGCATGTATAAAGATAATTTTCAAATTTAGGCCACCTATATTTGTAAACAGACAATGAATATATTGGTAAATTAAAGAGTGACTAACTAAATTTCAAAGTCTGTCATCCCATAATATTAAAATTCTGCCACTGCCCCCATTTGATTGTTATGAATGATATTCCAATTGGAGAGTTGTCTGGAATGATATTCAACAATTTTTGATTCATCTAATTTGTGTCCTAAAAGGCCTAATATGCTAGCCTTTTCAGTAACAATTAAATTAGAAATATCTAGTTTTCTAATAGGGGAGTTAAGCCCCCTAACATTCCATGAAATGATAGACATAATTAAAATAATGCATAAAAAGAGTAATAAAGGATACTCAAAGGATATGTAGATAGTTACAGTGAATCACTGTAACTATCCTCATCTTCCATCACTTCAAGCTTCTTCCCTTTCTTTTTATATGTTGAATCCTTTTTTAACCTTTAGAAGCTTTTCCCATTTCTTATTTTTGGAAATATACTTTTCTCTAAACTCTTTATCTACAACATCCTCAACATATTCTGTAGAAGAAATATCATTTAAGCTTTTGATTCTTGTTCTAGTTTTTTCTTCTTTTTCTTGTATTTGTCTGCAGATGCTAGGGATGATACAGCATTAACTGCTGCTTAGATGACTTTTCCAGATATAGGCTTTTTATTATTTGGAGTTAGTGAGCCTGGAAGAAATGCTATGCCAGTGCTATCTGGCGGGTTATGTAAATCAGGGAGGACCGGACTTTTTGATTGACAGTGATCCACAATCATATAATCCTTTGAGTTATTTACCAGAGCTACAACTTTATTCTCTACTGTCTCTTTCATGTTGGTGATTGAAGTAATTGGAGCATCAGATTCAATGACTTTATCTTTAATAACCTGGAAAGCCTAAGGGAAGTAACTTTCTTTATTTTGCAAATTATTCTGAGGGACTGCAATTTCTGAACTGTTTATGTCCATTGCATTTTTGTGAACCTCCACACCATTACAAGAACCTGACTGTAGTATAGATGTTGTTAGAAACCCATCAACAACATTCTGGGTATTTATATTTTTCTCTGCATTTTTTTCTGTTGCATCATTATTTCCTCTAGATTTTTCTTTCCAGGTTTTCTTTGCAGTACAATTTTCATTAGAATGTCCAAAACATACACAAGCTTTGCATTTTGGAGGAATCCACCCATATTCAATTTTTTGCGCTATAGTATCTCCATCATACATAGTAATGTTAGCTTCATCGAGCAAATCTGCATCTGCTTTTATTTGAACAAGTATCCTTGCATAACTCAGCCTTGTTTCTTTAGCAGTTGGTTCATCCAACTTTAGGGGCATACCCACCACACTTGCAATAGCACTAAAGGCATCTTTATCCCATAATCTTAAACTTAATTCAGGCAGCCTGATCCAAATTGGCATAATGGATAATAGATCTCTGTCGAAATTCATTTTCTTGCTCCATTTTTTCAGTATAATTAGTTTGCCATATATAAAATACGGCCCCCATTGAGAATTTTAACAGAGTCGTCTAGATTTGAAAATCTGATAATGAAAAACCCATTGTTTCTAGTATAAATTTCAAAACTATCTGTGGGATTCCAATTGTGGGAAATATAATTCTTGAAATATGATATGGTGGACGAGGACCGAACACATAAGCAATAACTGAAAACCCCTGATTATTCTCTGTGCGTTTATCAATATCCTTTTTCATAGTAACAATTTTTTTATTGTTGATATTTATAGGAGCAACTAATTCAAATCAAAATCAGAATCTAACCCTCCTTATTTTAGAAGATCGGCCAAGAAGATGCATTCTGAGTCTTCTGTGCAGTATTCGTATTTACTGGAGCATTGGAAACTTGGCTTCTTGAATTCAACAAAGGCTTATATGCATTTCTTGAAAGTAGATTGGATTTTCTTGATTCAAAATTCCCTGTTATGATTGGGTTTTGGTGTGTATTTTCTTGTTCTCTCTGAATGTTTTTCTGAAAATCAGAAATACCATCATTTTTGTTTGCTTTTCTGTTGTAAATAACTTTCTAAAACCCATCTATATCAATATCTGCATTGCTCGGATTAGGATGGTTGTCTCTGATATTGATTTGCTACACAAGAATATTAGGGATATACGCGGGAGGAGAAGAAGATGGGGAGGAAGAAGAGTCCCCAATCTGATCAAGATTATCAAAGATTGGGTTATTTTGAATTTTCAGAGAATCTGCCATTATTGCATTGTTTTTGAATGCATGATACACTTTTTTTTTCATTAAGCTCTTTCTTATTCATTAACCATACACATTTAGTGAAGAATAAGTGTAACGATTTTCACCATTCCATCAGATTCAAGATGACACCATTGTTAAAATAACACCGCAATTGAGTATTTCACAAACATGTCAAATACAATTATCATATTAATGTACCATAGACCTTCCGCCCATGCATATACAAATCAACTTTTATTCTAAATTAAGAATAATCTTAAGGCAGCTAGGAGGCAGAATTAGACCAGAAACAGAACCATCTGCATGCCTACAACTTGACTCTGCTACTTTATCCCCATACAGTAGTTTTATATCCTGCAACTGGATACCTGTACATGGATTGCCTGAACTACAATCAAAATTCACAGCAACCTGCGTTGCTGATGATCCTTGAATGTCGCTGTATGTCACTTCGCTAATCTTCACCCCCGAAATCTATACAAAACACAAAGTTAGGTGATATTAATATACGATCACCATATATTAATTTTTCTCCAGGTAAGAAATATCCCAGTTAAATACCAGATCAGGACATCCTTTGTCATCAGGACAGTAGTTTTGATCAATAATGATAGGATTCTGAACATTTTGCATGACTGCATGTTCGAACGCTACGTTCTTCACAAACCCAGTACTTGGCCGACCCCATGTCTTGATTCTCAGTCCATTTTCACTTCCTGTAAAGACTGCTGATTTAACTGTCACGTTTTGCACTCCTTCCTCCTCTCTCTCTTTTCCTAGACTCCCAATACTGCATTTTTTTATGTCATCAAATTAAGTATCAAAGTTTTATTTGCTTGTATATGATGTACTGGTTAGTTCAATACCTGATGCCATGGCCTGGACCGCAACTGATTTGTTCAATCCAAAGGTTTGTTGTGCCTGTTCCAATCGAGATGCAATCGTCACCTGTTTTGATTTGAGTTCCGCTGACAGTTACATATGTGGACATTTGAATGTGCACACCATCTGTGTTTGGACTGTTTCCAGGTGCTGATATTTTCACATTCTGAACTGTTACTCCTTCACATCCGTCAATCACAATGTGGTATAATTCACTGTTGATCGATGTCAATCCACTGATCATTATGTTCTTGGAGTTCATGAATGCGATTGACTGAAAAATTGGGAAGTTTTTAGATATAATTATGTGATATATCATGTATTAACAGGATATTTAACAGGATATGCAGGCAGCTAGATTTGGGGATCCAGTTTAACGACCATTCAATCTGCTAAATATGTTAATTACACCAATTAATTTTGAACCTTTAATTTGGATATTTCATTCAGTTACACAGATTTTGAATTTCAAACAGAATAGGCGATACAAGTGCATATTTCATGAATTATAAGATGAGAGCTTACAGTGGCACCAGATGGGCAATTATGACCGCTGGCCTTGCATGACCATAATGAAGCGCCACGACCATCGATTACTCCTCCATAAATAGACACTCCATCTACATGCTCAAACAATATCCAGTTTCCTTTCTTGCCAAATTCATCGTAATCAGAAGAAGAAACTAGTATTCCATCTATTTGTACTGTGATACTACTACTCTTGCATGGACCAGAGAATGTAACTGATTCGACCAAGAATGTGCCTAATGGCACATATATGGTTGAAGTATCGATTGAGCCACATGCAATGTTCCATGCGTCAAGGAATGATTTAGATGAATCTGTTTTGCCATCAGATTTTGCACCAAAAGCAGTAATGTCATAATTAACTACTTCTATTGATGCTATAACAGTACATAAAAGTAACAAAAGAAAGCATTTTGATAGTATATTTTGAGCCATGAGATTATGCATATGTTTGATGATATGAATGTACAAATTGGATGACTATTTATAGCAAAAGTAGGTGCATGGGGCAAATTAACAAAAAATGATTGGAAAGCGATAGAGTTTTGAATTTGCAAGTAGGGAACCTGTTTCATGTGCATAAGCTTATAAAATTACGCATGTTTGGTTAACTTGTGTATGAAGAAATGGAGTTTGTCTATGTGTTGACAGTAATACTTATGGGTACAAATATTAGTCTATACTGTAATGTTCTCCATATGTGCTATTCATGTATATGTGATGATGGCGTAAGTATTGCAGTGAAAATTGAATAACCAAAATGCTAGCTCTGTACCTGATTTGCCATTTATTTAGGTTTTGTATATGTATGTGTGTAGCTAAAAATTGTTGACAAATAGGAAACAAATTCTTCAGAGTTTTCAATTTACCTCAAACTAAAGGATTGTCCAGTTAAATAATTATAGTAAAATTCTTGCTTTGTTAGTTTTATTTAAGACGTTTTTCGAACTGCAGGTATGTCACGTGATATATAGCAAGAGAAAGCTGTTTTTTACTGAAAATATAGTTTGTGATGGCTCCGATATTCACAACCTAGTTAACTGTTCGGTTGATACATTTAAAGTATTCGTAATTTGTTGTTAACGCAGATTTAGAGTTCTGATAGATTTATATGGGGTAATTAATATATTTTTGATCAAAACAGATACATATTATATATGTATTATCATTTTTCCTGACTACTAGTCCCTATATTTACCAGTTTATATTATCTACATTTTCGATGGTCATCTACAATTATGTAGTTTAGTTAAAGAAATATTTCCTGATATGTGCTCATAAATTGGCAACCAAATGTATATTTAGGGCCATGGTCTGTTCAATCAAAATCAAATATGTCAAGCGCACAAATAATTAATACTGCAAATGGATGATAATGTCAAGTGGTGGGACAAGCATCCTAAAGATATGTATTTGGTAGCCACAGCCTCACAGGTATATATTAGCCGATAATGGTGAACTAAATCTAGTTGAGTAAAATAATTTTCTTAATCAAATATTATTTATTATAATAGAAGAAGCAAGTTTATTTTTCCTTTGCTTCGCAAATGAAATTCCTTTGCTTTACTTGCACATGAATTTGTCAAAACAGAATAAGCTATAGGATTTGCACTGCGTTCAAAGAGGCCTTAATTGCTAAACATCAAATGCAAGTGCATTTAATGACTATGAATTGTGATGCAGGACTACCTAATTAATTAACTACTTTCATTAACATTAGGTGCTAATCAGAAATATAGTCCCAATTACGACACCTTAAATGTTAGCATAGTTGATGGTTAATAAACTATGCTCATAACCATAAATTAAACATTATTTTCATTAATCAAATAAGTACATATGCACGTGCACGTGGGTCTGCATAATCACAACGTGCATGCATTTTTAGTTGCACATGTGAAAGTAGATTTGACGGTAGCATTGTCAGTATAAACTGAATCTGATGCAACGACCGATAAGGCCGAGGCAACAGAAGAACATTCATAGAACCAATAACTTAAAATCATTCGTGGTTTTATCACTCCTTTCTTTTGTTTTAGTTTATTTCTACAAATGGAAATAGTAATTGTACTTCTACATGCTTCTGCTCTTTTAGCTAATGTGAGTTGTGAATAAAAATGTATCAAAATATATCAGCGATGAATTGTCTATTTACAACTCTTTTGTAGATTTTTGTCTTTTATGCTTTCAGGTTACTTTTTTAGAAACCAGCTTTCAAATTACTATTTTTTTTGGAAACCAGTAATTTCATATTTGTTTTTCTTAAATTTGTACTGCTTATTTAAATAGATTAATTATCCGAACAAAATCTTTATATTTTATTTTCATTTTAATGATTTTTTCTTTTATCTGTCCCGACATTTAAAAAAAAATATTTACAAGAAAACTTGTCAACGCCCCAAAGTGGAATTTAAGGGAAAAGATTAGACCTTTAGATCTCTCTTGTTTAAGTAGAGGAAGAAAGGATGTGGAAATTCTTTGCAATATACCCTTTCGACTTGGTTTCTATTGTGAAAACCTTCTTTTTTTGAACTTTCTATCCAGTCGAAACACTTAAATTCCTTTCTTTATGATCTTTCAAGCCAACTAGAATAGTTTGATCAACCATTCGAAAACCTTCCTTTCGAAACAGTTGTAGAACACAAAAGCATGGTTCTAAGGATTCAAGAGTATGGTTTGATTAAGTGGGTTTCGAACTTGTTAGAAACTAAGTCATTTAGTGACTTAAGTTGGGTTCTGGAATCTTAGGTATTGAGTTATGGCTTCGACTCATTAGAGGTGAATGTTTGATGAATGGTGATTTGTAGTTAAGGAACCAGATTAATTGAGAAGGTAGGGTTCACGACTCACTCGAAATATGTCTTTCGATGAAGTCGACACCTGTAAAATACAGTTAAATACAAGTAAGGCCTTCGAAACAAATACATAATCAAGAATGTTGAAATCTTCCCTTATTAATCTAACGAAACTTTTACAGATCAATTTTCCTCAATTTGATTTACAAATTAGGGTTTACAACTTGTAAAATTGAGAAAATACAAGTATGGAATGAGCCTATTCGGATCCCCCTAAAACAGACCCTTCGGGTCTTATTTATAGTTGCAGGTTGGCACATTCGACCCAATGCTTTCGACTTGGTCGAGAAGTGACTTCAGATACCTTCCGACTCCTTCGACACCTGTGCACCCCTCTGTAATGCTTTCGAATTGGTTGGAATGCCTCCGTCTTCGTCAAAAGGGTTGTTGCGCCTTTTCTTCTTTATGTTGCTTTATTGTCACAAGGAATGAAGGTATGAGCTTTCGACTCTGTCGATAGGCAGTTTCTAGATGTTCCGAAGGAGTTGAAATGCTGATGTTTCGACGCCGTTAGTAGCTGCCGAACTTATGCTTATGAACTGATGCAGTACCTTCCTTGGATGTTAAGGGCTTTGACCACTTCGAAAAGCTTACTTTTGCTTTCGAAAGGGTTGTTCCATCCAATGCGTGTTTCTTTGTGGTTTGAGTGAAGGTGAAACCTTTGGTTTTGAAGGTTTGATTCACATATAACGGGTTGTTATTCCTTCTCTTCAAAAGGTGTTGTATTAACTCAATCGAAAGATCTTCATGCATGTGAAAGTACCTGCTTCAAAAGGGTATCTCTTGAAGCCGAAGAGTGCTTTCGACCCTTTCGATCCCTTCGAAAGATTGTAATACTTCTAGTCCTTGGCTATGCATCCCTTCGACTCCTTCAAAAGGTCTGTTGGAGCTTTTTTCTCTTGTCATTCTTTGTCTTCCACTCAATCAAGCTTCGAAAAGATTGAAAGAGTATTCGGTAGTAACATTTGCCCCCTTTGCGAAGGGATGTCTTTGACTTTTCAAGTCAATCATCTCGAAACCCTCAATGTTTCCCGCCTTTTCGTATTCCAACGTGAATCTAGGCCGTTTATTTAAATTTGATCAGGTGGTCTGATATCTCTGCTGGCGTTTCTTATAAGTCGTGTTCTCCCCTTCTTCCCTTTCATTTATCTGAAACCAAATTTAACTTCGAGAAAAACCAAAATTCTCAAACTCTCAAATAAACTTTTCCAATAATCTAAAATTCAGGTCTAAGGTAAGTTTTTTGTAATGATCCGCATTTTTCCGATAATTACATTTTTGAATTGAATAAGATTTTGTAATTTAATATTGAAAGAATTTAAATTTTTTGATTTATTAATGAGAATAATAACTAGAATATAATGTTAATTCAAGGTAATGGATAACTATTTTATTGTAATTCTAATTAATTGGAATTATTGGAAAGTTATGATTGGTTGTAAAGTGTAAATAAATAAATAAACCAAGTATTGTATATAAACGGTGAAATTATGTAATTAATTGAAATTGGTTAATATATAATAATTAATCAATATGTGAATTTATTAGTTTGTTGTTAACAATAAACATAGAAATGTTTGAAATTGTAAGTTGTAACAAATTGTTAATTATAAATTTCACTATTTAATTCGTTGAAAATCAATTGGAATCATTTGCAATAAGTGTACTTAAATATTACGTTAATGTAAATTAAGACGATAATTGTAGAAATTTTAATGTAATAAGATATAAACCAATGTTAACTATGTACATAGAGTAATGATTGATGGAATAAAAAGATTGAATTCAAATTAAATCAATTTATTGGAATTAAAATATAATTAATTGGATTTTTTTTATAGTTGAAACCGAACATTGTAATTTTAACACTGAATTGATATGTAAATTTATTTTAAATTATTGTAAATGTCTAAGTAATCAAAAATGATAAATTGTTGGTTATTAAATAATAAATTAAAAAGTGATTTAATTAATTTAATGACAATTTATTTAATTAATTGTGAAAATAATCATTATGACAACTGTCTCGAATTTCAACGAAACCAGTTTCATATGATCCGTAGCTGTGAATTATTCTAGGATTTCAAGTTTCATAGCGATCAGACTTGTCATTTGATTATAGGGGCTTGAAAGGCGTATAAATCAAATTAATTGAATTCAATTTGAAATAAACTGATTTTAAAAGCTAACTTCTTCATACGATGGAATTAGGACTTTAAACTTGTTCCATTAAGTTTGATAATATCGAAAACATCTATTTTGTTATATGACATGACTCACTTTCGTTTCAGAAGCGAAATGGGTTTTTTGGGTCGTTATTGTCAATTCAAATCAATATGGGTGTTATTCATTCTTATCGAGCTTTGTTCGTTATAAATAGACTTTGTTTCTCAAACCCTAGCCGTCTTTCAGTCTATTCCGTACGTACATCAACTTCTATCCGTCCTTTCTTCAATGGCAGAAGCAAATTTGAAATTACAAACCCTAAATCCAATTTCAAATTTCAAACCCTAAAACCCTATCATATTATATACCGATTCGAAGCTCTTAACGAGCGTAATCTTCTGCAATGATTTATTTTTCGATTTGGATCATAGTTTGGCCAGAAATGGGACATTCATTCTCGGTTGTTCATCGTGTCTCGATCAACTTCAAGGGATCGTCGATTGGGCAGTATGGATGAATGGAGACTGTCATGCGTAGTTCATCCATGTAGTTTATTTGGCGAATTGATGGTTGGATCGCCAAAAAAATTCGACCTAGGGCTTTGAATGGCGGCGACAGCTGTGTGTTTTGGGCGTTCGAGTGGAGGTCTTGTGGTCGCGTAGGGGTTCGTGGTTATGGGGTAAGGTCGCACGTGTTAGAGGTGGAGGAGGCAAGGCGGCGGTGTCGCTTCTTGTGCGTTCACAGTCGATCGAATTGGGAGGCTGCAGCATGTTAGGGTTCTAGAGGGAGATGAGTTCATGCTTGTTGACGTGGCTGAGAGGTAGTGGCTTTTTTTATTATTAAATTTCAATTTGAACTTGTTCTAATCAACATATCTTTTCCATACGAGATCAGATTCACGCGCGGTTTGGTTCATTGAGATCGTATTGAAATTTCAGACATTACGTAACTAGTTTGGACAGATTCTAAGACTGTTGAATTTTAAGCCTTATTTTGGATTTCAAATTGATTTGAAATCAAAGGTGAGTGTTTTAGCCCACTTACAACTACTAATTTATTTTATGTTAGCTAAATTAAATTTATAATGTGATTAGAAATTGATTGATTGATGTTTGGTATATTTAAACTGTCATTCCAGTTAAATTTGGCTTTTATTGAATTTATTCGCCATATATTAATTTAATATTATATCTTAAAATGCTAGATAATACCCGTCATTGATAACCAACCACTTGTTATTTTTTATTGATTGGTTTGAATGATGATCGGGATGAATGTTTGATTGTTGGTATTGGATGAATGAATGTCATATTTATATATTGTTATAACATTGCAAGTTTCCTTATTTGTTAGAAAATCTCTATTAGTTGAAATGATACATACCCGAACGATCTGATAGATTAGGAAGAAATCGATATGGGTTGAAATGATAGACTCGAGCGATTTCATGGATTTGTCATTAAGTTTGGCATTGCGGTTTAAAATGATATATACCTGTAAATGTAAAATATTTGCTACTTGAAATGATAACTATCCTTATCACTTGACCATAGGGTGGAAAATTATATATGGACACTGAATTGGTTAAATTAAACTTTTTTTGAATCATTAAATTTTAAATTCAATAAAATGATATTTTGAAATAGAATTTTATTTATGTAAAGTGAATTATTTTGGAAAATCCAAGCGTGAAATGGTGAAATTGGAATTGATTTAATGGAGTGTTTAAAGTATTTGAAATGCAAATTTCAAAGTTGAATTTTGAAGCATAAAGGAAATTTATCGAAATTGAGTTATTGAAAATGTTTGAAATATAACTTTGAAATCTATGTAATTTGAAGTGGTTTAAATTGATAATTCAAACATGGATTTGAGATATTGTTCAAATGGTTTAATGAGAATTGAATTGGAAGACCAATTTTAGTTAGTTGATTTGAAAACCGGACATGGTCCAAATGAGTTGAAATGAAAGAAATGGCTTAATTTTGATATTAATTTCAAGTTAATTATTTTAATATAAACTATTTAAATATTTATTATTTTAAAAATCCTGATTTCTAAGATTTTCAAACTATTAAACTATTTTAAACTATTTTTACCTATTTTAAAACTATTAAACAATTTTAATCTATTGTAAACTATTTCAATCTATTTCAATCTATTTTAAAACTATTTAAAACTATATTAAACTAATTTAATCTATTTAAACTATATTAAACTATTTTAATCTATATTTAAACCATTTAAACTATTTTGAAGTATTTTAAACTAATTTAAAGTATTTTAAAAATATTTTAAAGCATTTAAACTATTTAAAATATTTTAAACTATTAAAAACCATTTAAAACTATATTTAGAGTACTTTAACCATTTAAAAGCTATTTAAATTATTTTAAAACTATTTTAAACTATCTAATCTATTTCTAAATTTCAGACTGTGTAAGGTTGAAGTGTTTATATTTAAATCCTTGATTTAAAAATAGATAAGGAAAAATGATGTTATAACTTAAGTTGGAATCTGAAATGATATTTTCTAGTGAAATGACATATTTTGAGTAAATACGACGATTGAAAACGAGAGTTTAGCCTATTTGAAAATATGATTTCAAAGGTGATATGGTTTAGAAAATGAATATGATTTCGAAAGTAAATAAGATTTCGAAAGTGATAAGGTTTTGATATCAATTATGAATTGATTTTTTTTGAAATGTAAAAGAATCATTCGGTGTGAAATAAGCGTTTGGTTGTCAAAGAAAACCGGGATCACATATTGTCATACTCTCCTCCAATACTGAAAACCACTTTAACAACTGTGTACGTGGTGGAGATTCTAGAATGAAGTAGGATGGTTTGGCGAACAATTCCGTATGAGGTATTTATGTAGCCCAGACTCCCGTGAGTCAACTTGATGTGGTTAAAACATGAGCTATACATGAGCCAAGTGAGGTCGTGTCTCCGATCAGACATGCTTCTTCAATACTATATTATGACTTTGTAATTGATTTGCTGGCCACCCCTCGATTTGATTATGGGAGTGTGTTCCGAGGTGGGCGGTAGTAGCTGCTATGCGTTACCACTAGCCCGGTTCTGCAAACGGTAGAATCCTACCTTGGCATTGCCTCGCATGCCTTGTCACATGCCTTATCCCGCCTTCTACGTGTTTATTTTATGTCATGCCTATGAAGTGCTCCTTGATAGCCCATCAGTTTACGTTGGAGTTTAAAGTATCCATATATACAACAACATCATACAAAATTTGTTAAGGGAAATATGGGTAACGCCTTAATGCTACTTTAATACTTTACTTTACTATAGACATTATTAAAATAGAATATTGTATTATGTATGTAGATAGTTTAATGGATCCTTAGGAAATGAAAACCCCGGACATCTCTAAGTTATTGTACTCACGTTAGACACTTGATAGGAGATGTCAAACCCCGTGAACATCTCCGACGCTATTACACTCATATTTATTTACTGTTGATTTAACTCATATAAGATCTTTTATTTCTAACTCGGGTGTTTTGTCTTTTCAATTCGCTCTGGTCAGTATGAGCTTTTTAGTGTATCGAAGACTGCTTTTCTGGAGGACGAGGATGGAGATTGTATACTATATTATTTATTTATTCCACTGCATCATGATGTTCCGCTGCATTATTTATTCATTTTTATTGTGTGTAACTCTGATCTGTATTGTAAAAGTTAATCAAGTATTAATTGTAAACAGCTTCATGAACTGTTTATTTGATTATTATAGTTTGTCGTTCCGCTGTGAGATTCTATGTTTTGTTTTTCTTTCTCATCTCTTCTTTTTCTTATTTACCCTATAACAATTCTCCATTTAGAATTATTTGAGTTTGACATGTGTAGTTTATTATCGATTCAAACCATCCAAAAAGGTGGGTCATTACATTTGGTATCAGAGCGAGGTTTAGCGATAACTTTAGCTTTGTGGGGTTTGACTCATTAGAAATAGGGTAGTAATACCCTAGATTGAGTCGTTGAGGGTATAAAAGAGCGTACTTGTTAGTGTTATGAAGTGTTTTATATTGTGTTAATTTTTTCTGCTTAGTATTTATAAATTCCGGTCGGTACATATGACGCTATGGCATCGATAGTGATTTGTATACACTTAATAGGCCAAACCGACTCAATATTGTTTTGAAATATAGGTAAATGAAATAATTTTACCTAGTATTATATTTTGTATATAAAGGAATAATTTTTATAAAAGATATAGTTGGATGTAATATATTTGTTTGTTAGGAAGTGAAAATTTCTAATTATAGAGTGTAAAGCAAGATTTATAGACAAAGTAAATAAGAATTGAAAATTGAGAACTTAATTTCCGAGATTTTAAAAATTGATTTCAAAGGATTTGTAATATAATATTAGCATTATTTGGAAGTAGTTTTGGATTGAAATATTTCAAAGAAATTTGGAAGAAAATGTTTTAAAAGAAGTTTTAAAGGAAATGGGTTCTGTACTCCCCTCTCTGTCGTTGGAAAATAATTTTGATGATGAGTGCACGCATCATCGACGTTCATTTTCGAGTTTCAAAGTGGGAAGACCGCTGTAGTAGTTTTACTGCACAATTGTTCTGATAAATAGATTCTTCATTTTAATTCTATATATGATTTGTAACGACCCGTAAAATTCGATGATTAAATGAGTTAAATTAATAAGATTTTTAATTAAATTTAGAAAGAAATAAAAATCTTATAATATATATTGGAGCGAATGTTAGAAATTAGATGTAGTAATTGTAATTAAAATTAACAATAAATTTATATTTCAATTAATTGAAATAATGTAAATTGTCATACTCGATTATAAGTTTAATATAAGAAACAAATGGGAATGTTGAATTAGTGGATTATTAATAAAAATATTAACTAGAATGGAATTCAAATTGATATAATAATGGAAAGTGTAAATTGTTGCATTTGGGTATTAAATTTAAAATAAGAAATTAAAAGTAAGCATTTAATTAACCAATGCAAGAATAGGTTGATTAGTAGTAACTGGATGTAAATTCAGGCAATAATGTTAATTCAAGGTAAACAATACTAATTAAAGTTAATAATAAATGAATGGAAGGAAATTCCAATTAATGAAAATAATAGGACTTAGTTATAAATGCAAATAAGTAAATAAAGGTAAGTATTTTATGAATATAGGAATTAATGTCCGATTTAGGGTAATAGAATGAATTCATATGATGTAAATAATTATAATAAATAGTGAAATAATAACTAGATGGAGTATAACAACGATGTTAATTAAAGCTGAATCGTGTTAGTTGAATAGAAACGTAATTTATTTATGAGGTAGTAATTGATGTAATAAAAGTATGAAACCAAGTAAATAAATTGATTGAGAATATAAACCGTAATTTATGTACATATCTGGCAATTATAATAAAATGGAAATAGTAGTTAATACAAAGAAAGGCTGGACTTTTGAATATAGTAGTTTATGAAAGACAAACAAATCATTCCATCTAAATCCAATTTATAATAAAGTGTAACTATTGCAGCAATTGGAATTAAATATTATGGAATTGAAATAAAGATGAAAATATAAATGGAATAAAATTAGTGTTATATATGGGATAATGACCTGGGTTGATAGGTAACAACTTTTAAATGCAAATAAAAGCAAATAGGTGACAATTAATATAGGTTGTTTATTTATTTAATGCGTCAAATAAACTTTGGTAATGAATTACAATAACGTTTTATTAATGTAAATTAAAGCTACAATTGATGTAATAAAGAATGAAGCCAAGGTAAGTTAATTTATTGGATTTAAAATCTAAATGAATGGGTGAAATTGATAAATTTCAATATGATTGGATTATGGTAGTTATTACATAATAAGTGGAAATAAAATAGTTAATACGAATAAAGGTGAAAGGGAAAATATTAGTGTAATGAAATGTGACCAAATGTTAAATATGTTTATAGGATAATAATGGTTTGAATAATAAGAATGGGAATCAAGTTTTATTTATTTATTTATTTGAATTTAAATTATGGTAATTGAGTTTATTGCAATTAATTGGAATTAAATATTAAAATACTACGTTAATGGAATTTAAGAAGAAATTTGAGAATAACAATGTAATAAAGCATGATCCAATGTTAATTTGATCTATTTGGTGATAAGGGATTGAATAACAAGATTTAAAATCAAATAAACAGATTTATATGAAACTTCAATTGATAATTTGTGAATTTATTTGAAATTGAAATTAATACGGTAATGGGTAAATTAATTTAACTCAAATTTGATGTCTGAACTTATCTGAATTATTGTAAATAATTAAGAAATCCAAAAGGGGATGAAATTTGTCAATTATCGAATTGGAATAAAAATTTGGATTTTATTAATTAATTATTAATTTATTTAATAATGTAAAAATAGCCATTTTGGCCACTGAATCGGATTTCGACGAAACCAGTTTCATCGGATTCGTAACAGTGAATTATTGGAGGATTTCAAGTTTCGTAGCGATCGGACTTGTCTTTTGATCATACGAACGTGATACGCTTTGAAATCAATTAAATTGAAATCAACTGAAATCAATTTGAAAAATATTGATTTTAGCATAACTTCTTTGATGGAATTTGGACTTGAAACCTTTTTCATTGCGTTTAAAATATTTTAAAACATCTATTTTGATATATGGGTTGATCCAATTTCGTTCCGGAGTCGGAACGAGCTTTTTGGGCCACTTTATCGTTAGCGCGTATATCTATCTTATCCATCTATTCTAATTTCAACTTTGTCTATAAATACCCGGTTATAAACCTTAGTCTACCTCTATTTCTCATTTGTACGTGAATACAATTCCTCTTCATCTCCTCCTCAATGGCAGACAAACACCTAATTCCAATTGCAATTCAAAAATCAAATTGAAATTTCAAACTCCTCAAAAAAATTCAGAAAAATTATTTATCGAAGCTCTCGATGTATGCATCTTAGATATGCTGATTGTATTTGAATTCGAATCATCATTGGTGCAGAAATCGAGATTTAACCGTGACCGTTCATATTGGATTTTCGACGATCCAACGGTGGATCGTCGACAGTTTGTCGATCGAATGGTGGCGTTGCGAAGCCAGTGTCGATCAGGTCTGGGATCTAGTGTTCGTCGGTGTTAGAAGGTTTCGGTTTTCGCCAGAATTGCCACGATATGGCAGCGGAGGCGGTTCGTCGATGGCTGACCGGAAGTGGCGGCGAGTGGGCCATAGGGGCGGCCGGAGGTGGGCAGTATGGGGGCGCATCCGGATCAAGGTGAAGTTGGCCGTGTGCATGCGTACGTAGGCGAAGTCGTGGCGGCTTCATGCGTACTGAAATGAGAACTAGGGTTTCGAACTTGTTGAGGACGTCCGCGTAGATTTCATGGTGACGTGGCAGGAGTTTTAGTGGTGAGCATTATGTTTTTCTTTTTCTATTTAAAGTTTATAATTTTAATTGTCTAACACGTTTAATTTTCGCATACGAAGTCCGTTTCATGCATGGGTTTTTTTTGTTAGGATCGTATCTAAATTCCGGACATTTGGGTGTTTGTTTGGACAGATTCGGAGACTGTGCAATTTTTGAATTTAAATTCGATTTAAATTTAATTTAAATTCAAAAGGTGAGTGTTTTAACCCACTCACAACTTCTAAAATTTCTTATGTTTGGTAAATTAATTTATGTTGTGATTATGCATTTATCTATGACTGTTTTGTTTATTTTTAATCATCATCTCAGTTAATTGCATTTTATTGAAATTAAATCGTTATTTAATTTATTATTGAATATAACTGCCAGTTAATGACCTATTATATATTATCAGTTATATATTTGTAATGATCTGCAAATCCGCACCCCTTGAGTCAACACTATTCTACATCAATCGACTCAAGTTGCATAGAAATACGAACCATTTGGATTAAAGAAGAAGAGGTAGAAGAAGACAAAACAGAAAACAACATCAGAATCTTACCATCGCAGCGGAAATAAAATATAATAGATATTCAATAATCTTTACACAAAACAAATACATCTGTTTTATACATATATTATTAGAGTACATCATCAGAGTTCCACATCAATAACATACAGCTGGATACACATCGGAATAATAATCAAGTACGAAAGTACGTATCGCCATCCAGCTCGTCTCCTTAGCTCCACAGCATCGTATCCTGTATCCTATAATACTCGGTCTGACCCGAGCATTATAGTTAAATAACACCCGAGTCAGTCTGGAATACCAGCTGAGAAATCACACTTAATTGATCATTAAAGTTTCAAAAATTCTTTTGAAAACAAAAGCATCTCGTAAGACCATGCCACAAATAAACATGTCGGTTTTTACCTTACGATAGCTAAAACATTTCTTATTAAAATCCTCTGATATTATAATAGGGTCTATATACAAATACTTATTAAAATAGTCGAAATTGCTACATTCATTAAATTCCAGCTACAAGCCACAGAGTGGGTAATACAAACAAAACTCGTAAAAGGCGCGTAGGAAGAATGGATTTCCAACTAATGAATAGACACTAGGGTACCACCTGTCACGGTACCTGGTCTAGATCAGCATACCGAGGATCACTCCTGACCCCTTGCAACACAAGACTCGGACTATCACTTACTGGATAATCCCGAGTAAGATCACCCTACGGTTGGGATCAGCAACCGCACCACTAAGCGGAAATAAAAAGGGACATCTAGACAGGGATGACCTTACTTGAAAATGGGTGCTGCCCACCAAGCCTTGCTGCATAACCCCTGATTTTCAGTCATTCCCGGGTGATGAGGCTTGAGGATAAGTGTTACCTTTTTAGAACATATCCCTTAGAATGCCCATCATCCATCTGACGATATTCCGAAAGCATTCATCCATACAAGTCCGTCCCAGGTTCGAACGGAACCGAAGGCACTACTCCAACTACATCCATTTTGGAAACATCCTCAGGATTTGTAGCGACTAGCTCTTGCACTTCACTGCTCGAACTTCGAATCCAAACTCGTTTCCCACGAAACGTACAAACCGGATCTAAGTGGTTTTCGAGAAATAAATCCCGATCCCGGTCTCTTCGAAACGATCAGCGCATTTGGCCAATATTGATAGTCGGTTATTTAACTATCAATTAACATTCACAACAACCACCAAACAATAAATAATTTCCTAAATTATTTATTAATCCCAAAAATATCTTTATAAGATATATTTCCATTTTTCAAACCCTTTTGAAAACAGTTTCAAACTATCTTCCTTTCTCAGAAGAAAATTTTCAAGTATTTTCTCTTTCCACTGAAATCACCAAGCACAAAAATCTAGATTTTTAAAATAATTTAAGAACACTTTATTGTAAAATATGCTTTAACATTTAAATTTAGAAAAAATACTTTAATACTTAGTTAAAAATAGTACTTTAGGAATATTTAAAATAAGGTTACTTTATAAAATATAAAACTAGATTTTCTCCTTTAAAACAAAAATACTAAGTTACCTTTAAATAATTACTACGATAATAGATTTGAAAGGAAAATACGTATTTTAGAATTTAAAGGTTTAGAAATAATAAATTTCCTAAAAACATGCTTTTTAAAACAACATTAAAACTTTTATCTTATATTTAAAATTTACTTTGAAAACGTACTTGGCTATCCAGGGAAATATACTTCTCTTCACATTCTTTAAAAATAAATCACTATTTATTTTTAAACAAATTTTCTTATTCCTTTAATAAATTCCATTGTGAATTTATTCTTCCAAATATCCACTGATATATTACTTTGCTTTTATAGACTCAGTTTATAACTTTCACAGTCACATTCTCCTTTAAAATTCCAATTACAAACACTTAAATCAATTTTCGAAGTGATTTCCAATTTACTTCATTTATTCCAAAATCCATTAATTTCAGATTTTATTCCTTACTTATGATTTAATATACTTTTAACTGGAAATATCAATTTTAGATTCCTCAAATTACTTCTTTATCCTTTTAAATAAACTTAAACTTTGAATTTTAAAATAATTCTTTATTCCTTTAATTGGTATCACTTAAGTTTACAATTCATTAATTTCTATTTATTCACAATCCTTTTTTTTCTACTCGGAGTTATTTATTAGAATTTTAAAAATCACTTTTATTCTTATCCAATTCATTCTTTAATTTATTCAAATCCTCTATGATTAATTTTACTTAAAAATTCACTCTTTTACATTCTTTTCAAAAATCCAATTATATATATATATATATTTCGATAACTCAGTGTACCGAAATATATTCAAGCAAACGATAGAAATCAATATTTCCAATTAACAATAATATTCATCTCAGAATATCAAATATCCATAACACAGAATATCAAACTATTCTAAATAATTTTGAGGAAACCTGTTAGATCCCTCCAACCTGTTTTCCTGCATCCATAGACGTTAACACAATATAAAATACCAATTCCTCTTCGAGGTGGAATATTGCGGTATATGGGATTTACATAAAATCATCCGCTATATGCGGCCCATAGGGTCTCATCCGCTATATAATGCAGGAAATCAATCAATCCAATATGTGCTATATATACTACTATATATGGTATAACACATCAAATCAATCATTCAACCAATTATTGAATTTAACTTTTTTAATTTAAATTAAAACCAGATGAGTGAGATTAACTCACCTAGATTTTATTAGCATCCATTTCCAATCCAGGTTGCTTTCTTCTCAATTTTTGACCTTGTATAAATATTGTATGATTTTATTAATATTCAAAATAAATTAGACAATTAATTCCCATAGATTTAATTAGCAAATTATCTAATTTAATACTAATTTTGGAAAAGTAAATAAGTTAATTTTATTTAACACAATTTCTCTTATAATAAATAAATTTCAAGTTACAAAAATAATTAAATAATTCGATCTCCTTAATACATTATTTTTAAAATAACAAGTAGGTTTAATATGTGTGTGTATATATATATATATTTTAACTTCAAACAGAAATTGATGTATATATATATTTCTAATCTATATATCAAGATAGAAATTTATTCTCAATAAAGTACTTATATAGATATATATTAAAATATGTCTGTAAATGTGTATATATATTTTATTCTTTAGTATATATATATTTAAATTAAAACATAATCATCATTATAATTTTTTTTTACCATACTGTTATACATTCTTATCTCTGATTTTATCTAGTTAACTGAAACAATCAATAAAGAAATACCTTACTCCTATCGATACTTCATTGAAGCCACCAACTCCATCGAGCTCGAAATCCGACCGATACCCAAGCCCAAAAATCGCGAATGCCGTAGTACGCGTGTGGCCACGCGCTCCCCTTAACGTCGCGACTACCCTGAGTAACCGCGTTTCCCCCTCTCTGACAACGCGCCTCGACGATGTCAAAATCTCGCGACTTTGTGCTTCCCAGACGAGCGCGAATCTCCTTCCGCTATGATTCCAGAGGCCGACGAGCCTCCAAGATCGCCAGTCGTTCACCCGCTCGATGCCAGACCTAGCCTCGAACTCACAAAATTCGCCACGACCCCTCCGACGAATTCACCTGCTCCCTCACAATTGAGATACGCGATTCCCTTCCCTATTTCAAAATCGAATTTGAGTGCCATTTTTTTCTTTTCTGAACTTTAATTTTTGTATTGAGAGAAGAGCTTAGGTTCTATCTTTAAAGAAAAGGGTTGCGTGATGTTATTAAAAAAGGAAACATGGATATGAAAGTAAGTCTGCTGATGTTGAAACATTTTGACCAAGCACACACACACACACACATATATATTTAAATTTTCGATATAAATTTCAGGATGTTTACTTACCGTACGGTCACACAACAACTTCGATCACTACGAAATTTGATATCCGATAATAATACACTATTACGGATCCAATGGAACTGGTTTCGTTGAATTCCGAGACTGTGTCTCGGAAGGCTATTTTTAAATTCAATTTAAACGATATATTTTTGAAACTGAGCAAACCAGTGTTAAATTCAATTTTAAAACTTTTATTATTCTCATCACTATCAATATAAATTTACATGCCTTCGAATCATTTTTAACAGGCTTAAAACTCTAGATTCAACATTTTCCCAACTTCAAATTATTTAATTAAATAGTTTAATTATCAAATAAATTGCGATATTTGAATTCAAGTTAAAAGTTAATCTTTTAAATATTTAAAATCAATTAAATATTCCAATTTCAAATGCCTAAAAATTCCGAGTCGTCACATTCCTCCCCCTTAAAAGAATTTCGTCCCCGAAATTACTAATTAGGAAGAATGGTCCAATACCCGTTTACTATTTCCCCGAATCTAACAATTCAACATTCTACCAACTATCTTTTGTAAAAGACCCATTACCATTCTTACTAACTTCCCAAACTCCCCCATAATTTGCAAACAATACTATTTGCTCAATTATTCAAGTTTCAATTTAAAACCAAATGTTGAATTATCAAAAAAATTTCAAAAATTTTCTAACTCGCTAAATTTTCGAAATTTTTTGTCAGCGTCTCCTTTGCATGGCTAGCTCGGTACTACTAAACAATGCCACTACGGGCTCCCAAATTCCAAAAGAAAACAAAAAGCCAAGTGGCTAGATCAAAAACCCAATCCAATTTCATACAGAAATCTAAACACATACTTTTTTGTCGAGCATTTCAAATTTATCTTCTGAAATCAAAACCAAAATTTTCTTTTCCCTTTATAATACCTGCATATCCTACTTAGCAATAATATCCATCACAACATTCAAAAACATTTTATTGACTTCCTTACAAAATGTCAATATGTATTCATTCAAATATTAACTTAGAATATATTTGTAGTATCAATTTCCAATTAAGAATTCACCATTCCTTTTTTAAGTTTAGTATAACCATTTTATATGTTTCTTTATTTATTTTCACTTCACCACTTTAGTTTATATCTACTTCTATTCAAATTGGTTCTTCCATTTTCATATGAATTCAATTTAGCTTCAACTCTGAATATTGAATTTTATCTTCCATTTATACTGATTCATATCATTATTTAAATTAGTTTCATTTCCTAATTTATTTCAATTTCCAATTTATAATCGTTTTATCACCAACAAAAATTTTCCAAAATTTTTGAACAAGCTTCTAACTCCCAAAATTTTCAGAAAATTTTAGCAGAGTCTCCTTTGTACGGAGGAACTTTTGCAATTTGACAAAAGATATAAATATATATACATCGACCCACCCGGTCGGAAAAATAAAAATATTTCATATTTCCTATTTTTATTGCGTAGGCGTACCTTTATTTAGCATTTTTAAGCAAGCGGCTTATTATTTTAGCATTTTGCACGATCAAATCTAGCCGAGCGGCTTCCCGGTACCTGTACTTACTCAATTCAAACATATAAGTACTAAATATATGAAATTTATTAACATTTCACTTACTTTCAATAACTAACACATAAATTTCACATATAACGCACATCATATAATTTCCATAAGCACATATAAGGTTCTGACACTTATTACAATTGCTTACAACCAATTCTCAAACCAATCCATTCAGTTTAAGTGGTTTACAACTTACACACTTATATTTAATTCATTCTAAGCAAAACAAATTCATATTCATTCCAATTGATTTCAAAATCATCCTGTTTCACTTCTAATAGTTCATGGAATTTTATCCAATCTCGTTTACATCAAATGATCCATTCTGTAACATCCCGCCTTTTCGCACACTTTAAACCGACACACGTGCCAATTAAAACCATACGGAAGGGCGGATTGTTATGGGGTAAATAAGAAAAACAGAGAAGAAAAAAAAACAAAAATGAATCTCACAGCGGAAGGATAAAATATAATAATAAATATACAGTTCATAAACGGTTTACAAAACACTTGATTCTTCTTTATACAATAAATATCAGAGTTACACATACCAATACATTCAATGCAGCGGAACATTATGAGAGTGGTGCAATACTATAAATAATAATAATACGGATTCTTCGTCTTCGTCCTCCAAAGCTAAAGTCTTCGATCCTGAAACGCTCGGACTGACCCGAGCGAATTTGAAAAGACAAAAACACTCGAGTCAGAACTAAAAGATCTTATGTGAGTTAAATAAACAGAAATAATTATGAGTACAGTAACTCAAGAGATGCTCGGGATTTACATCTCCTAAGGATCCGTTAAACTATTTACTATGTAGTATATTGCGCTATTATAGTAGTGTCTATTTATAAAATAAACTTACTTTTAAATAGCGTTAAGGCTATACATTTTCCACCTTAACACATTTATATATTCCCATAGTCTATACAGTACCGTAATCTCCCCCGTACTGGGCGTCGTCAGAGGGCACTCCATAGGTATGGTACAAAACATAACTCGTAGTAAAGGCTCGGTATGGTAGGTGACACGGCACAACAAGGCAATGCCAGGGTAGATATACCAATTGCGTACCCAGGCTGATGGAAACGCATAGCCGCAGTTACCGCCCACCTCGAACAAACTCCCCAAAATCATATAAAAGTGGCCACTGAATCAATCCAAAGTCATAGTATAATATCGAAGAGGAGTGTCCGATCAGAGGAATGACCTCATTGGCCTGGGAATAGCTCCTGTTTTAGCCACCTTATGCCAACTCACGGGAGTTGGGTCCACGTATTTACCTTACAGGAAACGTCGCCACCATCTACTTCATTCTGGAATCTCCACCCCGTACACGGTTAGTCAAAGTGGTTTTCGGTATCGACAGAGAGTATGTCCATATCCGATCCCGGTCTCTTTGCCAACCCATCGTTATTATAACACTGCGGTCATTTAAAAATAGTTTATACTTTAAAACCAGAATAAACATTTCCATCTTAAAATTATGAATACGATATCATTTTAAAACCCAAAACAATATGATATCATTTATCCCAAATATTAATCTTTTCCAAAAATCATAATGCTTTAAAATTTATAACGTCTGAAAGCCAAATATCTTTTCAAAGCATAATTTTTCGAAATTCATAATTTAAAACCATAACTTCTAGAACTTGAATGGTTTGGATATTCAACGACATATAAAATAGATGGTTTAACTTTTAAGGTTACTCTGTAAAGAAAATAATTTACAGGGTTTTACAAATATATTTCTTTATTTAAAGTCTAAACCTTAATTTAAATATCACTTCAAGTTCCAAAACCCATTTCAATTTCTATATATATATAAATCCATTTGGAGTATTAATATTCAAAACTAAAGTTGGAATTTATTATTTCAACAAATTAAATGTTTTATTATTTAGGTTTGAGTATCCACATACAATTTATAAATGAAACTCCAAATTCTAGTAATTAAATAATTTCTCAACTTTACTTTATACTAGAATATCCATTTTTAAGTTTATTTAGGAAAATTCAGTTTATACATATCATATCTTTAAAATTTCCAAACTTAAGATATATTATAAATTATCAATCTCATTTCTAAATTTTTATTCCATTTTATTTAACGGATTTATACACAGCTTAAATTCAAAAGTTAAACTTCGTATGTATATATATAAATGGAAGAATAATATTCATAAAATATTAAAATTAAATTTTATAAATCGTATCACATCCAAACCATAGAAATCACTTTTAAAATAATTTATATATAGACCACGGTGCCAGTATAAAATTTTCTATCCTATGGTCAAGTGATACGGATATTTATCATTTCAATCCGCAATTTAAAAAAATAAAATTTGCGGTTGTATATCATTTCAAACCACAATCCCGAATGAAATGAAATATGCATGATAACTTGCAGTTTAAATGATATAAAATAAAAACATCCATTCATCCACATCATCCACCATCCAAATCACAATCATCATCCAAAATAAAACAATATCAATATATATCTGATAATAATATGCAGGTAATAACTGGCAGTTATATTCAAAATAATTTAACAACTATTAAACTAACAGTTTATATTCATTAATAAATTTTATAACTGTAAACTAGCAGTTTATAGGCGAATAAATAAATTCTAACTGTCAATTAATATGCAATACATAAACTAAATTAACAATTAAATAAAATAAATGCGAATTAACAGATATGCTGAATAAAACATGGCAAACATTCATAAATAAATTCCTACTCATATCTAAAATAAATTTAACAAACATAAAAACTTTTAGAAGTTGTGAGTGGGTTAAAACACTCACCTTTTTGAATTTAAATTGAATTCAAATCCAATTTAAACCCAAAATTTGGACAGTCTCCAAATTCATCCAAACTAGTGCCAAAACGTCAGAAATTCCGATACGATCCCATCAAAACAAACCGCGCGCGAACCCGAGCTCGTATGCAAAAGTTATGAAAATTTGAAAAATGGAAAATTCTGGTCCTGGGTCGACTTCGGGTTCGACTTCGGTGCGCCGCCTCAATTCCCCGGTGCTTGCTTGGAGTTTTCGCCAAAACGACCCGGAGCAACCCGAGTCATTTTCTTCCGGACCCGAAGTTGCTCTAGGGTTTTCTCCCCTGAAACCCGAAGCGCGACCAGAAGCTGCTGCAGATCCGAATTTTTTTTTTTTGAAATTGAATTTTTTTTTTTTGGAATTTGAGAATTAGGTTTTTTTTTCTGCTATTAGAATGAGGAGTTGAGAAGGATATCTACGTATAGAAAAATGAAAATAAGGAGTGGCTAGGGTTTATAACAGGTTATATATAGACAAGGCTGAAAAATAATAGATGGATCGGATTGGATCTAAACATAAGTTTAAATTTAGGCATAAACATATATGTAATAAACTAGCATTAAATTTTGAAACGTGAATTGATTTAATTGGAAATAAATTACCCAAATGTTCTTATTCCATCAAATTTTATTTACTGAAGGTTGCACTTAATCTAATTTATACATCTTGCCCCTTTTGTCTTTAAATCAATATATCTTATATAGTATATAGATTTATCATTAATTTTTTCTATTCTTCCTTTTTAGGCAATGTTCTATATATTAGATTTCATTTAAATGCAATAAATCATACTATCGTAGTTATATCCAATTAAATAAATAAATGTTGATTCCTACTCTTTTTATCCAACAATTGTTTACGTTTTATTCCATAAATACTTCTACACACATTTTGGATTTTGTATAAATGGTTGTAACGTTAAATCTTGTCTACTTCCCATTTTATATTTAAGGTTTCTAAAACCGATTAATATTATTCCCTAGTCCAAACACCCTTTTGCCCAATTTATATTAACATATCCTTAAATTAGATTAATTCCTATTGATGTAATAGTTAAACATAAATTTCACTTATTTGAAATAAATCCACAATTTAATTTCAAATAAATCAATAAATTTTGGTTTATCACTTCTTAAATACCCAATCGTCATAATTTAATTAAAACTACATTTATCACATTTTATAGAATTTACCATCTTAAGTGACAAATCAAAACTACCCTAACTGCACAAATTTAGGGTAATCAATTTCAATTGCTTTCCCATTAAACTACATAAATTATCCAAATGAAACCTAAGCGAAACGTTTATTTATTTAAAAATCTTACTGTTTAAATGAATTTATCCTTTACGATATAATTTACATTTGACTTGATTTCTCATTTATTTTGCAAAACGGTAAATTCCAATTGCTACCAACATTATATTTAATATAAATTTGAATCCAAATAATTGGTATTGCACAACCTTATTGCGTACATTTACATATAGTTACAACTAAGTCAATACACTGATTTCATGAATTCATAAATTAATCCACAAATTTCCATTGACTCTTTATATTCAAAATCAATTGCAAAGGTTTAAAAGTTGCTAAATTTCGATTTCAATAATTCCTTTAATTCCATTCAAAATCAGCAATTATCTATTAAATGTCCCAAAATTTCTATTAAATTAATCTAACGAATCTTTAATATAAATTAGATGAATTAAATATTGCATTCAAACTATTGCGTTAATATTTTCCGTTTCACTTTAAAGTAACTAAACTTGTCAATTATAATACTTATTTCAATTTCTTAAAATAACCCTTTATTTACATTGAACCCAATTTAATTAAGTTTCCAATTGATTAGATTCAATTTCAACATTTAACTACCCTTAAGTTTTAGGTTACAAACAATTTATATGTATTCTTTCTTAATTATTACTTTGCAACTTCTCGTATAAATTTCACAATCAAACTTAAATTTTAAAGTAACGCTTAATAAATATGCTCCTATAATTTCTCAACTTTTAAACGAACGTTACTCCACTTTCAATTAGTGTAACATTCATTTAATTATTACCACCTATTACCGATCCTAATCCCATTAACAAATAAGCAAGTAGATTTTTATGATAGGTGTTACAAATTTTTTTTTAAAAATAAATTACTATTGCCTTAAATTCAGCATTAATTTCCTTGCATTAACATTTTATACTAAAATCTTTGTCCAATTATAATTTATACTCTAAAAAATTTCATTTACACCTTTCGTTGTTTCTTAATTACAATTAAGGCGCATCAACTATCTATATTGGTAAATGATTGAATTTTCTAGTAATCCTACTATTTAATGTTTAGTATATTTGTATATTATTATTTACCCTTTTGTTGTCCATTATAAATATATGCACACATACAAATTAAGATTCTACATCTAATTAATCATTCCAATCAATATATAAATTACTAACCTTAAATTATTGATTATCTAACATACAACTGAATCTATTTCTAAATTTTCATAATTCATTAACACCTTACAAAAGTTTACAAATACAGGGCTTGTATCAGATAAAACTTATTTTCATTGATGAATTCAATACTTGCCTTTATTTTATTTATTTCCAACTTAATATCCAATCGCAACAATTTCCACTATTACACTTATTAATTTCAATACATAATTCAGTTTGTAAATTTTAATTACCCTTGATACATCTAATTTCAACATTCACTTTCATATAAATAAATAAGATTTCTGTTTCTTTCTAAATTAAAATAAAAATCCTATTAATTAAATTCATTTTAAACATCGTATTTACACGGGTCGTTACACTCTCCCCCACTCAAAACTTTTCATCCCCGAAAAGGAAAAGAAAAGAGAAGGAAGAATTTAATAAACAGTACATCTTATTTCAGATATTAACTTATAAACAATAATTTACTAAATTTATTACCTTAAATAAAATATACCCGTTTTATAATCATTAATTAATTTTTTTTTATTTCTTTTTTTTTTATACTCAAACTAATAAACTTTGGAAAACATTTTCAATATATTTTCTAAGTCCAAAATTTACGGAAAATTTTGGCAGAGTCTCCTTTGTACGGGGAGGCTCGGGAGAAAATATAATATCAAATATATCAAAATATCTCATATAATATCCAAAATAAAATATCCCAACACGGGAAAATATATAAAATAGCGCTATAAACCGTAATCCGAAACGTACATATTTGTCGGGCAATTTACGCTTAATTTATGGAACCAAAAGCAGTAGGAGTTGCTTCCATAACCTGCATTTCACTTATAAAATCCAAAGGCTTAACAATTTATCTCAAGTGAACTATTTTCATGGTTTCAACTACTAACAACAATCAATACACAATCATCCATTTCAAAAAACAACATACATAATAAAACAAAACAACCATTCAGTCAAACAAACAAATAGTTGTTCGGGTTCAAAACTTGAAATGGTACGGAATGAAAAATAACTATCCAGTGCATCATTTACTCAACAGTCTTAGATGGTACTGAATAGATTATTTATTCATCCAACTACTTCAAATTTCCTTACCCGACCAACCATAAATCAACCAATAACAATTCAACCAACAAATCAATTAACTCATTATAAATTTTTATTTCATACATTAGCTGTTTGATCTTTTCATTCATATAACAGTTTATCTTTTATTTTCATTCATTTTCATTCATATACCACCTAATTATCCTTTTATAATTTACATTTATTTCTAACAACTTTTAATTTTATTTACTCATTAAATGTTTGTTTCATTTATTTTTACTTATTACTTACAATTATTCCTTTCCATTAATTTAGGTCATGTAAGTTTCTTCTATTATCTTACATTTCATGCACTTCTCACTTTTCAATCATTTATTAAATGCTTACATTCTATTATATTTAATTACAGTAACCCTTTTAGTTATACCTAAATTATTAACCTTATAACCTTCATTCTTATAATTAAGGATTTTATTAATTTATTACCTAGGGTTTACAGTCATTTATTTGTATTACCTACTTTTTATTATATTAGACTAGTAGCATTTAAATCATACTTAAGTTAATAACCTTACACATCCATCCTTATTTATTAGAGAATTTCATTTTATTTACTTAAGTTTAAATCACCTATTAATAATACTTACCTTTAATTTTAGTAAAATTTCAATTGCAACTTAAGTTTATACCATTAAATTCTCATTTATAACAACAATTCATTGAATAATTCATTATTTCCACTAAAGTAATTTAAACAATTAATTAATGGAAATTTAGGAATTAAATACCGGGTCAAATCTCAAATTATTTTAAAATAATAGATAAATAATTTCTTACAACTTATATGTCTCTAATTATATTTAAAACAATTAAAATTTTAGATAATTTCAAAATAAATCTGCAGTAGAATTTTCCACAGTGGCCTTTCCCCTTCGAAACTCGAAAATGAAAGTCGATGATGCGGCTGCCATCACCGAAATTATTTTCCAGCGACAGAGAGGAAAGTACGAAACTTATTTTCTCCAAAATCTTCTTTAAAACAATTCTTCCGAATTATACTAAATATTTATATAAGAAAATACTTATAAACAATTATTATATTTCATAAATCCTTTGAAAGCAAATTTCAAAAATCCCGGACTTAAGTCCTAAAATTTCCAAATTTCATTGATTTTAATTTCAATCTTATCTTACCTATTATTTAAAATTTTATTCCTAACAATCAATCTATTGCAACCAGAATATATATATATATATAAATAATATCATTTAAAAATTTATTTTATATATAGAAAATATAATAGGCAAAATTATTTCATTTACCTATATTTAAAACAAATATTATGTCGGTCTGTCCTATTAAGTGTTTAGAAATCCCTATTGATGTCATAGCGTCCCATGCACCAACCAGAATTTATAAATACAAAACGGAACAGATTAACACAATATCAAAATCTTTTTATAACACTAACAAATACGCTCTCTCATATATGTACACTCAGCGACTCCCATAGGGTATTACTACCCTATTAACAAAGAGTCAAACCCCACAAAGCCAAAGTTTATCACTAAACCAAAGCTCTGATACCAACTGTAACATCCCGCCTTTTCGCACACTTTAAACCGACACACGTGCCAATTAAAACCATACGGAAGGGCGGATTGTTATGGGGTAAATAAGAAAAACAGAGAAGAAAAAAAAACAAAAATGAATCTCACAGCGGAAGTATAGAAATAATAATAAATATACAGTTCATAAACGGTTTACAAAACACTTGATTCTTCTTTATACAATAAATATCAGAGTTACACATACCAATACATTCAATGCAGCGGAACATTATGAGAGTGGTGCGATACTATAAATAATAATAATACGGATTCTTCGTCTTCGTCCTCCAAAGCTAAAGTCTTCGATCCTGAAACGCTCGGACTGACCCGAGTGAATTTGAAAAGACAAAAACACTCGAGTCAGAACTAAAAGTTCTTATGTGAGTTAAATAAACAGAAATAAATATGAGTATAGTAACTCAAGAGATGCCCGGGATTTACATCTCCTAAGGATCCGTTAAACTATTTACTATGTAGTATATTGTGCTATTATAGTAGTGTCTATTTATAAAATAAACTTACTTTTAAATAGCGTTAAGGCTTTACATTTTCCACCTTAACACATTTATATATTCCCATAGTCTATACAGTACCGTAATCTCCCCTGTACTGGGCGTCGTCAGAGGGCACTCCATAGGTATGGTACAAAACATAACTCGTAGTAAAGGCTCGGTATGGTAGGTGACACGGCACAACAAGGCAATGTCAGGGTAGATATACCAATTGCGTACCCAGGCTGATGGAAACGCGTAGCCGCAGTTACCGCCCACCTCGAACAAACTCCCCAAAATCAAATAAAAGTGGCCACTGAATCAATCCAAAGTCATAGTATAATATCGAAGAGGAGTGTCCGATCAGAGGAATGACCTCATTGGCCTGGGAATAGCTCCTGTTTTAGCCACCTTATGCCAACTCACGGGAGTTGGGTCCACGTATTTACCTTACAGGAAACGTCGCCACCACCTACTTCGTTCTGGAATCTCCACCGCGTACACGGTTAGTCAAAGTGGTTTTCGGTATCGACAGAGAGTATGTCCATATCCGATCCCGGTCTCTTTGCCAACCCATCGTTATTATAACACCGCGGTCATTTAAAAATAGTTTATACTTTAAAACCAGAATAAACATTTCCATCTTAAAATTATGAATACGATATCATTTTAAAACCTAAAACAATATGATATCATTTATCCCAAATATAAATCTTTTCCAAAAATCATAATGCTTTAAAATTTATAACGTCTGAAAGCCAAATATCTTTTCAAAGCATAATTTTTCGAAATTCATAATTTAAAACCATAACTTCTAGAACTTGAATGGTTTGGATATTCAACGACATATAAAATAGATGGTTTAACTTTTAAGGTTACTCTGTAAAGAAAATAATTTACATGGTTTTACAATATATTTCTTTATTTAAAGTCTAAACCTTAATTTAAATATCACTTCAAGTTTCAAAACCCATTTCAATTTCTATATATATATAGAAATCCATTTGGAGTATTAATATTCAAAACTAAAGTTGGAATTTATTCTTTCAACAAATTAAATGTTTTATTATTTAGGTTTGAGTATCCACATACAATTTATAAATGAAACTCCAAATTCTAGTAATTAAATAATTTCTCAACTTTACTTTATACTAGAATATCCATTTTTAAGTTTATTTAGGAAAATTCAGTTTATACATATCATATCTTTAAAATTTCCAAACTTAAGATATATTATAAATTATCAATCTCATTTCTAAATTTTTATTCCATTTTATTTAACGGATTTATACACAGCTTAAATTCAAAAGTTAAACTTCGTATGTATATATATAAATGGAAGAATAATATTCATAAAATATTAAAATTAAATTTTATAAATCGTATCACATCCAAACCATAGAAATCACTTTTAAAATAATTTATATATAGACCACGGTGCCTGTATAAAATTTTCTATCCTATGGTCAAGTGATACAGATATTTATCATTTCAATCCGCAATTTAAAAAAATAAAATTTGCGGTTATATATCATTTCAAACCACAATCCCGAATGAAATGAAATATGCATGATAACTTGCAGTTTAAATGATATAAAATAAAAACATTCATTCATCCACATCATCCACCATCCAAATCACAATCATCATCCAAAATAAAACAATATCAATATATATCTGATAATAATATGCAGGTAATAACTGGCAGTTATATTCAAAATAATTTAACAACTATTAAACTAACAGTTTATATTCATTAATAAATTTTATAACTGTTAACTAGCAGTTTATAGGCGAATAAATAAATTCTAACTGTCAATTAATATGCAATACATAAACTAAATTAACAATTAAATAAAATAAATGCGAATTAACAGATATGCTGAATAAAACATGCCAAAAATTCATAAATAAATTCCTACTCATATCTAAAATAAATTTAACAAACATAAAAACTTTTAGAAGTTGTGAGTGGGTTAAAACACTCACCTTTTTGAATTTAAATTGAATTCAAATCCAATTTAAACCCAAAATTTGGACAGTCTCCAAATTCATCCAAACTAGTGCCAAAACGTCAGAAATTCCGATACGATCCCATCAAAACAAACCGCGCGCGAATCCGAGCTCTTATGCAAAAGTTATGAAAATTTGAAAAATGGAAAATTCTGGTCCTGGGTCGACTTCGGGTTCGACTTCGGTGCGCCGCCTCAATTCCCCGGTGCTTGCTTGGAGTTTTCGCCAAAACGACCCGGAGCGACCCGAGTCATTTTCTTCCTGATCCGAAGTTGCTCTAGGGTTTTCTCCCCTGAAACCCGAAGCGCGACCAGAAGCTGCTGCAGATCCGAATTTTTTTTTTTTGAAATTGAATTTTTTTTTTTTTTTGGAATTTGAGAATTAGGTTTTTTTTTTCTGCCATTAGAATGAGGAGTTGAGAAGGATATCTACGTATAGAAAAATGAAAATAAGGAGTGGCTAGGGTTTATAACAGGTTATATATAGACAAGGCTGAAAAATAATAGATGGATCGGATTGGATCTAAACATAAGTTTAAATTTAGGCATAAACATATATGTAATAAACTAGCATTAAATTTTGAAACGTGAATTGATTTAATTGGAAATAAATTACCCAAATGTTCTTATTCCATCAAATTCTATATATTAGATTTCATTTAAATGCAATAAATCATACTATCGTAGTTATATCCAATTAAATAAATAAATGTTGATTCCTACTCTTTTTATCCAACAATTGTTTACGTTTTATTCCATAAATACTTCTACACACATTCTGGATTTTGTATAAATGGTTGTAACGTTAAATCTTGTCTACTTCCCATTTTATATTTAAGGTTTCTAAAACCGATTAATATTATTCCCTAGTCCAAACACCCTTTTGCCCAATTTATATTAACATATCCTTAAATTAGATTAATTCCTATTGATGTAATAGTTAAACATAAATTTCACTTATTTGAAATAAATCCACAATTTAATTTCAAATAAATCAATAAATTTTGGTTTATCACTTCTTAAATACCCAATCGTCATAATTTAATTAAAACTACATTTATCACATTTTATAGAATTTACCATCTTAAGTGACAAATCAAAACTACCCTAACTGCACAAATTTAGGGTAATCAATTTCAATTGCTTTCCCATTAAACTACATAAATTATCCAAATGAAACCTAAGTGAAACGTTTATTTATTTAAAAATCTTACTGTTTAAATGAATTTATCCTTTACGATATAATTTACATTTGACTTGATTTCTCATTTATTTTGCAAAACGGTAAATTCCAATTGCTACCAACATTATATTTAATATAAATTTGAATCCAAATAATTGGTATTGCACAACCTTATTGCGTACATTTACATATAGTTACAACTAAGTCAATACACTGATTTCATGAATTCATAAATTAATCCACAAATTTCCATTGACTCTTTATATTCAAAATCAATTGCAAAGGTTTAAAAGTTGCTAAATTTCGATTTCAATAATTCCTTTAATTCCATTCAAAATCAGCAATTATCTATTAAATGTCCCAAAATTTCTATTAAATTAATCTAACGAATCTTTAATATAAATTAGATGAATTAAATATTGCATTCAAACTATTGCGTTAATATTTTCCGTCTCACTTTAAAGTAACTAAACTTGTCAATTATAATACTTATTTCAATTTCTTAAAATAACCCTTTATTTACATTGAACCCAATTTAATTAAGTTTTCAATTGATTAGATTCAATTTCAACATTTAACTACCCTTAAGTTTTAGGTTATAAACTGTAACGACCCAGAAATTTTATTAAATTAAAATTTGAATATTTAATTAATTTTAAATATTAATAAGTGAATTTATAAGTCAAATAAATTTTTATTTGAATTATTGGATTTAATTGGATAATTAAATCGATAATTTAATACGTTAAATTATGGAAATAATTGAAAATTGAGTTAAAAATGATTGAAAATAATTTGGAAAATTTTATTTAATCATACTGGAGTTATAGAAATATTTTAGAACTTTTAAAATCGAATTAAAAGTTAATTTGTGAAAATTGAATATTTTAATATTTAATAATCGACTGTAAAATAGCCAATTTTTGAACAGTCTCAGAATTGAACGAAACCAGTTCCATTGGATCCGTAATAGTTAGTTATTACCGGATTTCAATTTTCGTGTCAATCGGAGCTATCGTTTGATCGTGGCAGCTCGAAACGCATCGAATCGTTTTTAATTTAAATTTGGCGAGTCAAAATAGCCATTTTTCAAAAAGTCTCGGAATTCGACGAAACCAGTTTCATCGGATCCGTAATGTGATATTATTGTAAGGTTTCAAATTTCAAGTCAATTGGATTTACCGTTTGTCCGGTACAAATTAAAACGCCTAGAAATCGACTTAAATCGGTTTAATTCAAATTGAACGTTTTCTGCCATAACTCGCACATACTTCCGAATTAGCTTCCGAAACCTGTTCCATTGTGTCCGGAACGCGGGATAAACCCTAGGTACGCTGGTTACGGCGTCTAAATCGGAGTTCGGAATTCCCGGGATGAATAGTGTTTACGCTTGCTCGTTCTTTATAAATAGCCCTCACTCTAAAATAAAAAAAAAAAGAGCAAAACCCTAATTCTATTCTTGCAGCCGCCACTTTTGAATGAAGGGCCAGAAATTTCCCAAATTCAATTCTTAATCTCTTCCAATCCATCAAGAATTGGCCAAAGTTGTTAACTACAACATTGAAGAGCATAGAGAGAGCTTTAATTTCATACGGTGATGATCGGATTTGGCGTCGCGTGGAGGGAGTGATGTGTGGCCGTTCTCTACAGTTTTGGCACGCGTTTCGAGGCAAATCCTAGGGCCGAGTGTCAAGGTGCATGGGCCGAACATGGTGGAGGAGGAGTGCTTCGCGTTGGTGTATCCCGATCGAATTCTAGTTGAGCGTGGAGTTTGCAATATTTAACCCTAATTACATATTATGGGTTCGGCCTCATTTTTCATTTCCTGGAGATGAACGAGAGGGGGAAGAAGATAGTAAGGGACGGTCCAGATTTGGAGCTTGATGGATCAACGGCCTGCACTAGCTTAGGTTATAAAAATTTAAGCTTTTGTTGTAAATTGTTAATATAAATATGTTCAAACTTCAATAATCAATAACTTTTTCATACGAGGTCGAAAAAATGCAAACTCAGTTGCGTTGGAATCGTATGGACGAGCACTACGCGATGGAGTTGGTTTGGAGTCGTTTGGAGTTAGTGAGAATTTCGGGTAAAATTAAACGCGCGTTTAATTTTATTCGAAATAAAAGCTAAAACGGAAATTAAAACCAAGGTGAGAATTTCTCACTCAATCGAATAGATTTCGATTTTATTTTAAATAGTTAGATTTAAAATATTTGAATGCATGTTTGAATGATGACTGTAAATTATTGATTGTTAAAATAGACATTATACGCCGTTAGTAAGCGGATGTTATTTAATATAAACATATACCGCGAATATTTCATAAACAGTGAAATTGGTATTATATATAATATCAATATATATATATTGGCATATGTATATATTGCAGTTGTTGATTTCCCGCATTTTTGTTTAGCGGATGAGACCCTATTATGCCGTTATTAAGCGGATAATATTTAATAAGAACATGTACCGCGATAATTTCGTACTGGAGCGAAATTGGTATTGTGCTAATGTTTTTGGATGCAGGAAACAGGTTGGAGGGATCCAACTGGATTCCTCAACAGTTTTTATTTTATTTCAGATATTTTGATATTTGATTGATTATCATATCGATATATGATGGATCGTTGTTAGTCGTGATTGACTATTTGGTGTGTAGCATCATTGGACCCAGATTTGGGATTTTAAAATGATTTTAAAGTGATTTTTGAAAATATACTATATTTTTGGAATTGATCCATTTCAAATAAATAAACGTTATAATTTTTAATGTTATAAAAATTATGATTTTTAAGAAATATAGTTAAAAGCTGATTTTTGAAAATAAGGAATTAATGACTTTATAAAAGAGTTTAAATTGGGATTCTGAACTAGTTATAAAAAGTTTAAATATAGGATTTATAAAATTTAATTATTTTATAAATCAGTATGGTGAAGTTTTTAAAAGAATTTAAAGACGTTTTAAAGAATAATAATATAAACTGATTTATATTAAGAGATTTATAAATGGATATTTATAAATTGAAATATGGACATTATAAAACGAGTTTTTATAAGTGTTTGAATGTAGTGGAAATGAATTTCATAAATGAATGAAATTTATAGAATTATAAACTGTGAAGTTATAAATGAAAATTATAAATAGCAAGATTTATAAATTTAGTGAAATTATTTGAAGAATAGATTGGTTAAATAAATGAATCTTATAAGTTATAAAATTTATAAATTGGAAAGTCTTTAAAAGAACGATTTTGTAAAATAATCGTATTGTAAGCATTTGACTTATAATATGGACTTTAGTTCATAATTGAGATATAAAGTAAATAGGTTAATAAAGAAAATTTATAAAGAAAGAAGTTATAAAACAAATAGAAATGGAGTTTATAAACGTTGTTTTATAAATTCGAAAACGACTTATTTTGATAAGTTAATTGTTGAAACCTATTAATGGAGTTATATTCACGTTTTTAGACAGTGAAAAATCCTTAGAGTAAAATGAATAAAAGGATGAAATTTGTTAAAGAAGTATATTCACGTTTTTGAATAGTGAATGATATATTAAAGAAACTGTTTTGAATGAGATGTTTAAATTGAATTAAAACGATCTAACGATGTTTTACGCAACATTCGTTTTGGCACAAATAAATACGTTTAAGTAAATGATTTCCTTAAAGAATGAAATATATACTTAATTCGATTTAAGTATATTGAATATTTTCTAAGTGTTGAAAATAAAAAGATTTGTGAATTACTTATTTTTAATAAGTATGGAATTGTTTTCCAATATAAAGTGAATATATTGAATTTATCTTTTTGGAGGATAAATTGAAAATGAATTATTGAAATCGTATATGCACGAATATTTTGAAATATAAATTCATTATGGAATTTTTATGTGAAAAGTGAAATTGGTTAAAAATAAATATTGATTTATTTTTGACGTATTGAAATTATATATCTAGTAAAGATATTTTGGAAAATAAATAAGTTGGAAAATTATTTGGAATCTGGTGATGTATGCATATCAATTGATAGTTCAATAACCGACTATCAGTATTTCCCTTTGAATGGGTATTTGATGTGATTTGATTGAATTTGAATGTCACACTTATTTTTGAATAAGCGCTCACTATTCGGGTTAACCGGGAAAGGACCATGGGGTCGTATAACCCATTCCGAATATGTGATACGTCGTTGTGAATTGCATTGAAGATCGGTGTTGAAGACCCGGTATTTGCGAGAGCGATAGGATGACCTATCGATTGTTTCTGCACCGAGTCGCGCCGGTATAGAAACTCCCTAAGTGATGGGAAATCCGATCAGGATTGTGAATATCCGGATTGCAAGGACTTCTTTGTAAGTGCCTTCGGTTCTGTTCGATCCCGGAACAGACTTGTATGGATTGTATGCCTGACATTACAATTTGAGATATAAAGCCGATTTCTTTCGAATATATTTCTGTTGGTGGCGGAGAATTTATTCTTTGCTTAACACCCTTCTTTGAGACGTACGAGCTCAAAGGTTATATAGTTGAAGTTATCAGCGATATATCCCATTTTGGTAATGTGACATGCTGAGTGATGCTGAAATGATCATTGTGTTGATTATTGTGATAGGATCATTTATTTGATCGTCTATCTTAGTGATCATCGTGTTGATCATTTGTTGACCCAAAGCATGGCTTTTATATAAAGTATGTTTTTGTGGACGTGACTTCGTCGAGCCTCACATCCCGGAAATGGTCAAAACAGGAAAGATGCGGCAAGGTTATTAGGGGTTGCTGTAGCTCCCCTTAGGGTATGTGCATTTCCTTCTGGAAAGGGGTGGTATCATGGTATGGAGCCCAGATACTTACTCATGTTGAAAACACTCTATTTATTATGGTGTGATGTTGGATATCGAGCGCTCGGTTGAAAAGGTCCTAAAGGACCGGGGAATGGCGTGCTCGTGTCAGTAGTTACCCAGTTAGGGGTAACCCGGCCTTGTGTTGGCAGAGATCCGGTTTGGTTCTCGGGGATGTCTTTCCAGAGGCATTCTCAGTGGCAATGGGAAGTTCCTTGGCCTGACCATTTGTTGGAAATCCAATTCCCAATACGAAACTTGTACGGTATTAGTTGTAGAACCTGCCATTCACTTATGGTGGTCACCACTGTTTGGATGGTAGCTATAGTAGGCATAGTTCGAAATGTCTATATTGGCTAAGATTTATATTCTACTTTCGAAATATTTCCTACATTATACACTAATAATAATATCAAATGTTATTTTAAATGCGTATCAAGCATCTTTGACTATCATAAGGAGAAATCTCCTCCGATTCTGCGTTTGCATGTGTGTGTGTGCGGGAGGCCTTATGGTAGTCTCATTTTTAAAAGCATTGCGAATTGATTAAAAATATTCCTCTATTTTGATTTTAAAGTTAAATAAACTGTTTTGAGTTCTCACACCAGTCACATGACTGACTCGGAGTTTATTGTTTTCCTTCCTAAACTCTGGGTGCCCACCAATTTCCACACGGGCAGTCAAGAGTTAGGTTTATCAGGATATTCTGGATATTCTGGAGTTGCTGGAGGCAAGCTGGATGGCATGGCGTATTACTAGTTTATATAGTATTTCTTTTTCCGCTGCACTGTTTGTTGTTGTATGTTGTTGTACACTCTGATGATATGATGTAATGAAATGTAATGTAATGTAATAACTGATATAGTTCTTTGTTTAAAGATTATTCATTCATTATTATATGTTGTTCCGCTGCGAATTGTGAGATTCTGTTGTTGTTCTTTTTGTTTCCTTTCTGTCCGTTCTATTTTCAAATTCTCTTTTTCTATTTTTAAAATTTTTCTATCTTCTGTTTTTCTAATTCTCTGTTTTCTAAAAATTGTCTATCTTCTTTTCCCTCTATTTTTCTTTTTCTTTCTTCTTTTTCTCTCTTCTTTCTTTTCTTTTCTTTTTAAAACCCATAACATTCCGGGTTTTCGGCCTTTGATTTCTCGGCAGTCGATAAAGTGAGTGTCGATGTCGGATTTTCGGAGAACGAAATCCCCGGCTGTTACATTTGGTATCAGAGCTCTGTTGGTTAAGCGACAACCATGGTTCTGTTGGGTATTACTCATTAGAGATAGAGTCAGTAGTACTCTAGAATGAGTTTGAGTGTAATAATAGCTATGAGAGCGTATTTGTTAGTGTATATAAAATTGTTTTATATTGTGATGATTGGTTTATTGAGTGGCATATGAACTTTCGTCAGCGTGGTCCGCAAGACTATGCCGAAGGGGTTTCTAAACACTTGAATAGAACAATTCGACACAATATTGATTTTAAATTGGGTAAATGGAATAATTTTACCTTGAGTATATTTTATATATAAAGAAATAATTTTCAAAAATTATTAAAGTGTATATAAGTTGATTGTTAGGTTGTTTGAATAATCTAAATAAAAGAATAATTGTATAAGTAAATGAATTATAAGAATTGAATTATAATTAAAGTGATTTACAATTGTGAATCAATTGAATGGAAAATAGAATTGATATGAAATAATGAATATAAATGTTAATTCATTAAAATCTAATGTTATTAGAAGTTGAATAAATTGAATGAGAATGAATATAAGCAAAGTAATTTGGTTGAAATTAATGTACATTGGTTGTTATATGGTTGTTAGTTGATTGTTTATAAAATTCATTAAGTATTAATGAAATTGGAAGCTATGTAATTGAATTCAAATTAGAAGTAAATAAATTTGAATAGAATTGAAAGTCAATTGGATTTAATTAGTGAATGCAAACTAATTGAATTGAGAATGAATGGTAGTAATAAAATCCAATGTTAACAAATCAAATAAGATTTAAAGTGAAAACCAATTCATTGAATATAATGAGAATATGAATGAATGTTTATTGGATATGGATGTTAGTTGGTTGATGTTTGCATTTGTTGCTTTTGCTATGTTAGCATATGGATATATATGTTGTATATTGAGATTATTTATATATATGCATGATTCTCATGTTGTTTGTTGAGTTTAGTAGGTGCGGATCGCGTTTGCTTCGCATTTGGAGTTCGCTTTAGCGCTATATTAGCCGTATATGCTTGCTAATAAAATATAAGGTACATATCTCGGATTAAATATCGCACTTTTATACTTTTTTCCCTTCGGGATGCCTCATTACTTGATGAGATGTATATTTGTGATATATATACTGTCATTTTTTTTTTCGGATCGAGCCGCGCAAAGGAGACTATGGCGAATTTTTCCGAAAATTTAAGGCGTTAGAAAAATTTTGAGAAAATGGGAAAATTTTGAAAACTTAAACTTTGATTTGGAATTGAAAGTTAAATGATATAATTGTTTTTGAAAAGATAACTAAGTATGATTTGAAAACTTAGTAAAGTATTATAAGAAGTTTAATTATAAATTTTGGAAAGTTAATAGATTCTGTAATCTTCTTACTTATAATTTCGAGGACGAAATTCTTTTAAGGGGGAAAGATTGTAACGACCCAGAAATTTTATTAAATTAAAATTTGAATATTTAATTAATTTTAAATATTAATAAGTGAATTTATAAGTCAAATAAATTTTTATTTGAATTATTGGATTTAATTGGATAATTAAATCGATAATTTAATACGTTAAATTATGGAAATAATTGAAAATTGAGTTAAAAATGATTGAAAATAATTTGGAAAATTTTATTTAATCATACTGGAGTTATAGAAATATTTTAGAACTTTTAAAATCGAATTAAAAGTTAATTTGTGAAAATTGAATATTTTAATATTTAATAATCGACTGTAAAATAGCCAATTTTTGAACAGTCTCAGAATTGAACGAAACAAGTTCCATTGGATCCGTAATAGTTAGTTATTACCGGATTTCAATTTTCGTGTCAATCGGAGCTATCGTTTGATCGTGGCAGCTCGAAACGCATCGAATCGTTTTTAATTTAAATTTGGCGAGTCAAAATAGCCATTTTTCAAAAAGTCTCGGAATTCGACGAAACCAGTTTCATCGGATCCGTAATGTGATATTATTGTAAGGTTTCAAATTTCAAGTCAATTGGATTTACCGTTTGTCCGGTACAAATTAAAACGCCTAGAAATCGACTTAAATCGGTTTAATTCAAATTGAACGTTTTCTGCCATAACTCGCACATACTTCCGAATTAGCTTCCGAAACCTGTTCCATTGTGTCCGTAACGCGGGATAAACCCTAGGTACGCTGGTTACGGCGTCTAAGTCGGAGTTCGGAATTCCCGGGATGAATAGTGTTTACGCTTGCTCGTTCTTTATAAATAGCCCTCACTCTAAAATAAAAAAAAAAAAGAGCAAAACCCTAATTCTATTCTTGCAGCCGCCACTTTTGAATGAAGGGCCAGAAATTTCCCAAATTCAATTCTTAATCTCTTCCAATCCATCAAGAATTGGCCAAAGTTGTTAACTACAACATTGAAGAGCATGGAGAGAGCTTTAATTTCATACGGTGATGATCGGATTTGGCGTCGCGTGGAGGGAGTGATGTGTGGCCGTTCTCTACAGTTTTGGCACGCGTTTCGAGGCAAATCCTAGGGCCGAGTGTCAAGGTGCATGGGCCGAACATGGTGGAGGAGGAGTGCTTCGCGTTGGTGTATCCCGATCGAATTCTAGTTGAGCGTGGAGTTTGCAATATTTAACCCTAATTACATATTATGGGTTCGGCCTCATTTTTCATTTCCTGGAGATGAACGAGAGGGGGAAGAAGATAGTAAGGGACGGTCCAGATTTGGAGCTTGATGGATCAACGGCCTGCACTAGCTTAGGTTATAAAAATTTAAGCTTTTGTTGTAAATTGTTAATATAAATATGTTCAAACTTCAATAATCAATAACTTTTTCATACGAGGTCGAAAAAATGCAAACTCAGTTGCGTTGGAATCGTATGGACGAGCACTACGCGATGGAGTTGGTTTGGAGTCGTTTGGAGTTAGTGAGAATTTCGGGTAAAATTAAACGCGCGTTTAATTTTATTCGAAATAAAAGCTAAAACGGAAATTAAAACCAAGGTGAGAATTTCTCACTCAATCGAATAGATTTCGATTTTATTTTAAATAGTTAGATTTAAAATATTTGAATGCATGTTTGAATGATGACTGTAAATTATTGATTGTTAAAATAGACATTATACGCCGTTAGTAAGCGGATGTTATTTAATATAAACATATACCGCGAATATTTCATAAACAGTGAAATTGGTATTATATATAATATCAATATATATATATATTGGCATATGTATATATTGCAGTTGTTGATTTCCCGCATTTTTGTTTAGCGGATGAGACCCTATTATGCCGTTATTAAGCGGATAATATTTAATAAGAACATGTACCGCGATAATTTCGTACTGGAGCGAAATTGGTATTGTGCTAATGTTTTTGGATGCAGGAAACAGGTTGGAGGGATCCAACTGGATTCCTCAACAGTTTTTATTTTATTTCAGATATTTTGATATTTGATTGATTATCATATCGATATATGATGGATCGTTGTTAGTCGTGATTGACTATTTGGTGTGTAGCATCATTGGACCCAGATTTGGGATTTTAAAATGATTTTAAAGTGATTTTTGAAAATATACTATATTTTTGGAATTGATCCATTTCAAATAAATAAACGTTATAATTTTTAATGTTATAAAAATTATGATTTTTAAGAAATATAGTTAAAAGCTGATTTTTGAAAATAAGGAATTAATGACTTTATAAAAGAGTTTAAATTGGGATTCTGAACTAGTTATAAAAAGTTTAAATATAGGATTTATAAAATTTAATTATTTTATAAATCAGTATGGTGAAGTTTTTAAAAGAATTTAAAGACGTTTTAAAGAATAATAATATAAACTGATTTATATTAAGAGATTTATAAATGGATATTTATAAATTGAAATATGGACATTATAAAACGAGTTTTTATAAGTGTTTGAATGTAGTGGAAATGAATTTCATAAATGAATGAAATTTATAGAATTATAAACTGTGAAGTTATAAATGAAAATTATAAATAGCAAGATTTATAAATTTAGTGAAATTATTTGAAGAATAGATTGGTTAAATAAATGAATCTTATAAGTTATAAAATTTATAAATTGGAAAGTCTTTAAAAGAACGATTTTGTAAAATAATCGTATTGTAAGCATTTGACTTATAATATGGACTTTAGTTCATAATTGAGATATAAAGTAAATAGGTTAATAAAGAAAATTTATAAAGAAAGAAGTTATAAAACAAATAGAAATGGAGTTTATAAACGTTGTTTTATAAATTCGAAAACGACTTATTTTGATAAGTTAATTGTTGAAACCTATTAATGGAGTTATATTCACGTTTTTAGACAGTGAAAAATCCTTAGAGTAAAATGAATAAAAGGATGAAATTTGTTAAAGAAGTATATTCACGTTTTTGAATAGTGAATGATATATTAAAGAAACTGTTTTGAATGAGATGTTTAAATTGAATTAAAACGATCTAACGATGTTTTACGCAACATTCGTTTTGGCACAAATAAATACGTTTAAGTAAATGATTTCCTTAAAGAATGAAATATATACTTAATTCGATTTAAGTATATTGAATATTTTCTAAGTGTTGAAAATAAAAAGATTTGTGAATTACTTATTTTTAATAAGTATGGAATTGTTTTCCAATATAAAGTGAATATATTGAATTTATCTTTTTGGAGGATAAATTGAAAATGAATTATTGAAATCGTATATGCACGAATATTTTGAAATATAAATTCATTATGGAATTTTTATGTGAAAAGTGAAATTGGTTAAAAATAAATATTGATTTATTTTTGACGTATTGAAATTATATATCTAGTAAAGATATTTTGGAAAATAAATAAGTTGGAAAATTATTTGGAATCTGGTGATGTATGCATATCAATTGATAGTTCAATAACCGACTATCAGTATTTCCCTTTGAATGGGTATTTGATGTGATTTGATTGAATTTGAATGTCACACTTATTTTTGAATAAGCGCTCACTATTCGGGTTAACCGGGAAAGGACCATGGGGTCGTATAACCCATTCCGAATATGTGATACGTCGTTGTGAATTGCATTGAAGATCGGTGTTGAAGACCCGGTATTTGCGAGAGCGATAGGATGACCTATCGATTGTTTCTGCACCGAGTCGCGCCGGTATAGAAACTCCCTAAGTGATGGGAAATCCGATCAGGATTGTGAATATCCGGATTGCAAGGACTTCTTTGTAAGTGCCTTCGGTTCTGTTCGATCCCGGAACAGACTTGTATGGATTGTATGCCTGACATTACAATTTGAGATATAAAGCCGATTTCTTTCGAATATATTTCTGTTGGTGGCGGAGAATTTATTCTTTGCTTAACACCCTTCTTTGAGACGTACGAGCTCAAAGGTTATATAGTTGAAGTTATCAGCGATATATCCCATTTTGGTAATGTGACATGCTGAGTGATGCTGAAATGATCATTGTGTTGATTATTGTGATAGGATCATTTATTTGATCGTCTATCTTAGTGATCATCGTGTTGATCATTTGTTGACCCAAAGCATGGCTTTTATATAAAGTATGTTTTTGTGGACGTGACTTCGTCGAGCCTCACATCCCGGAAATGGTCAAAACAGGAAAGATGCGGCAAGGTTATTAGGGGTTGCTGTAGCTCCCCTTAGGGTATGTGCATTTCCTTCTGGAAAGGGGTGGTATCATGGTATGGAGCCCAGATACTTACTCATGTTGAAAACACTCTATTTATTATGGTGTGATGTTGGATATCGAGCGCTCGGTTGAAAAGGTCCTAAAGGACCGGGGAATGGCGTGCTCGTGTCAGTAGTTACCCAGTTAGGGGTAACCCGGCCTTGTGTTGGCAGAGATCCGGTTTGGTTCTCGGGGATGTCTTTCCAGAGGCATTCTCAGTGGCAATGGGAAGTTCCTTGGCCTGACCATTTGTTGGAAATCCAATTCCCAATACGAAACTTGTACGGTATTAGTTGTAGAACCTGCCATTCACTTATGGTGGTCACCACTGTTTGGATGGTAGCTATAGTAGGCATAGTTCGAAATGTCTATGTTGGCTAAGATTTATATTCTACTTTCGAAATATTTCCTACATTATACACTAATAATAATATCAAATGTTATTTTAAATGCGTATCAAGCATCTTTGACTATCATAAGGAGAAATCTCCTCCGATTCTGCGTTTGCATGTGTGTGTGTGCGGGAGGCCTTATGGTAGTCTCATTTTTAAAAGCATTGCGAATTGATTAAAAATATTCCTCTATTTTGATTTTAAAGTTAAATAAACTGTTTTGAGTTCTCACACCAGTCACATGACTGACTCGGAGTTTATTGTTTTCCTTCCTAAACTCTGGGTGCCCACCAATTTCCACACGGGCAGTCAAGAGTTAGGTTTATCAGGATATTCTGGATATTCTGGAGTTGCTGGAGGCAAGCTGGATGGCATGGCGTATTACTAGTTTATATAGTATTTCTTTTTCCGCTGCACTGTTTGTTGTTGTATGTTGTTGTACACTCTGATGATATGATGTAATGAAATGTAATGTAATGTAATAACTGATATAGTTCTTTGTTTAAAGATTATTCATTCATTATTATATGTTGTTCCGCTGCGAATTGTGAGATTCTGTTGTTGTTCTTTTTGTTTCCTTTCTGTCCGTTCTATTTTCAAATTCTCTTTTTCTATTTTTAAAATTTTTCTATCTTCTGTTTTTCTAATTCTCTGTTTTCTAAAAATTGTCTATCTTCTTTTCCCTCTATTTTTCTTTTTCTTTCTTCTTTTTATCTCTTCTTTCTTTTCTTTTCTTTTTAAAACCCATAACATTCCGGGTTTTCGGCCTTTGATTTCTCGGCAGTCGATAAAGTGAGTGTCGATGTCGGATTTTCGGAGAACGAAATCCCCGGCTGTTACATAAACAATTTATATGTATTCTTTCTTAATTATTACTTTGCAACTTCTCGTATAAATTTCACAATCAAACTTAAATTTTAAAGTAACGCTTAATAAATATGCTCCTATAATTTCTCAACTTTCAAACGAACGTTACTCCACTTTCAATTAGTGTAACATTCATTTAATTATTACCACCTATTACCGATCCTAATCCCATTAACAAATAAGCAAGTAGATTTTTATGATAGGTGTTACAAATTTTTTTTTTAAAATAAATTACTATTCATTACTATTGCCTTAAATTCAGCATTAATTTCCTTGCATTAACATTTTATACTAAAATCTTTGTCCAATTATAATTTATACTCTAAAAAATTTCATTTACACCTTTCGTTGTTTCTTAATTACAATTAAGGCGCATCAACTATCTATATCGGTAAATGATTGAATTTTCTAGTAATCCTACTATTTAATGTTTAGTATATTTGTATATTATTATTTACCCTTTTGTTCTCCATTATAAATATATGCACACATACAAATTAAGATTCTACATCTAATTAAATATTCCACCCAATATATAAATTACTAACCTTAAATTATTTCAATTGATTATCTAACATACAACTGAATCTATTTCTAAATTTTCATAATTCATTAACACCTTACAAAAGTTTACAAATACAGGGCTTGTATCAGATAAAACTTATTTTCATTGATGAATTCAATACTTTCCTTTATTTTATTTATTTCCAACTTAATATCCAATCGCAACAATTTCCACTATTACACTTATTAATTTCAATACATAATTCAATTTGTAAATTTTAATTACCCTTGATACATCTAATTTCAACATTCACTTTCATATAAATAAATAAGATTTCTGTTTCTTTCTAAATTAAAATAAAAATCCTATTAATTAAATTCATTTTAAACATCGTATTTACACGGGTCGTTACAATTCTCTTACGCAATTCGACAATATCAATGTGAATAAATATTAACATAAGCTTTATAACCAATTTAAATTGATTCCAACTCAATGTATATAAATTCCATTCCAATCTAACTTATTTACAAACCATATAGTTGCATTCCATCCCATTTCACAATGGTTTTGTTCAAAGCCATTTTCTTATACTCGACATCATCCCGTGCTTCTATTAACTTCAAACTTAAGTTAATTTATTTCAATTCACTCCTATTTCATAACTTAAGTTCATTCTCATTTTTAATTTATTCATACTCGAATTGGACTTATTTTCATCTCAAATCATTTTTATTTTAATCCAATTCCATACAACTTCAATTCATATTTAATTCACTTACAATTCTAAGTTGAATTTCTATTTATAACTCAAGCTCCATTTCCAAACTCTATTATCTATTCACAATTCAATTCTAAGTTAATAATTTCGAGTTCCATTTCCATATTTCATTAACTAATTTATCCTAAATTTAAATTTTATTCACAATCCTTCCGTTGCATTTCTTTCATATCCAAATATTTGATTCTAAATCATTTTATTTAAACTCGTCCACCAATATATTAAATAACCATCTCACATTTTACTTAAGTTATTTATTTTCTTCAAACTATTCCACTCAATAACTTAAGTTTATTTTATTCAACCAACTTCTATTTAAATCTTTGATTATTTCCTTCGATCAAATCCCAACCATTTGACTAATTTATTCGATTAGTTTACTCTTTTATCCATTTTTAAATTTTAAGTCACATCAACAATTCATTATTTAATTTATTAATAATAAGGCCATTCAATTTATGCTTGAATTGGATTTGTTTACAACTCACACCAAATCTATTTTAATCCAATTCAATACTTAGTTTACATTTATTTAAGTAAGAATTTTATTTCATTCAATATTATCTATAACTCAACTAAATTCATTTCAATTCAATTTTATTTAACTTAACTCCAATTAAGTCTAGCTACACCATTCTTTTTTCAATTTCGTTAAGCAAGGACTTAATTCCATTTATTATCATTCCAATATACAAATCGTGACGCCCCACCTCTATACCCATGCCAGCCAAGGACACTACGGTGTAATGCCGTCAACTAGCACGTACAATAAGGCTGTTTAGGAGCGACCATCTGTATAATTGCTTTGTACGAGTACCGATATGCCAGATAAAATAGAGAATCCGACATACCGACACAAACTCAAAGCTACTACACAGTGGCTATAATGTCTTCGGAAACAAATATAGAGATAAACACAACACAAATCAGTCACAGATAATTCATATCAAAGCGGAAATAGACATGAATATATGTAACACATAAAAGTGTTCATCAGAGTAGTGGTCTAAAAGATCCACAATGACACAAAAGAATAGCAACATGTGCTATACAAAAGAATAAGTACACAACAATGAGTCTATATCTCAAATGTATACAACCAAAAACTACTAATCTAAGTAGTTAGCCAAAAGTTAGGACAATGATCCCTGGTGAGAAGTTAAGTAGAAGCACCTGTAACATCTCGGTCTGACCCGAGTATTATTTAATAAGAAAATAATAAACGGATCAGTCTAGCTATAAATATCAGATGAAATGATATAGAATAAAAGATATGGCATAAGCGTATAATAACCATAATGGCATACTACTATAAGTATGTAAATGATAATCAACAAGAGATTAAACAATATCACAGGAACCTTCTCAAAGATCCAAATCCACAAAAAGGCAATGACACATGAATTCACCAATGCATAAAAATTGATAAAACTTATCAATGAAAATCACGAAAATTGGTGAAGCACAAATTCCAGAAATCAACACATGAAATCCAGAAATCACAAAAAGGGGGAAAGGCCTATCACAAATGGGAGCATAAAGCTCACCAACACATGTATCACAAACGGAACACTAATTCCATGGTTGCTAACCATCACAAATTGAGCCGAAGCTCCACAAATGGCCCGAAGACCATGGGTTGCTACCCTACCAATTTGAGTCGAAACCCCACGAAACAGGGTTTAGTCTCCCTCGCGGACAAAGAGACATCGCACATTGCTAGTCTAAATCACAAAAATGATCGTCACTGATCATCAAGAAAGTGTCAATTACACTAAGCTAGTAAATATATGAATTTAGCTTCATGTCCCATAACCACTAGCTTAACTTAAATATTAACGAACAAACTATAGATCTTCACTAGGAAATTGTCACAAAAAGACTCAATCGAACAAGTCCAAGAATTAACCGACGAAGCAAACTCAAGAGTTTCATACCACTTGTTTTTCTAAGCCGTTTAATTCGATTTCTCATCCGAATGAAGTAAAGGCTTGTATATACTAATAGATTGGAAAACGGTTTAAGAAAAGAGCTTAGTAATAAAATAGTTTTGAAATCGCTTTAATGAAAGAATTTTGATATTTACTACTAGTATTGAAACCTTTATATTTTTAAAGTGACAAATCACAAAAATGATTGTAAAACAATCAATCACCGAAATTCACATTCGAAGACGTGAATAAAATCCAAAGAAATCGATATCAAATCCATCAAAATGGATATTTCAAAAATTCCCAAAGAAAATGTCATCAAAGTCGATAATAAATGATAATAACAAAAGGGAAACAACACGAATCGATTAAAGTTGGAAATTCAACAAAATAGGCAATATAGGCAAAATTGGCAAATAGGAGCAGGTCGGTCAACCGGACTCCCTGAGTCGGTTGACCGAACCAAAGATGGAAGTGCTCGGGTAGCAGGTCGGTCGACCGGACCCTGAGCTCGGTCGATCGGAGCCTGTTGCCAGCACTCCCATGCCTATCTAATAAATTCCATTCCCTTCCCAATTGCTATCGGTCGAGCAACGGCACTAAGGGTTTACGCCAATCGACTACCCGGCCATAGAAGCTCTTCGGTTCATCACCAAAAACATGATCAAGACATCAAAGCTATGATTTTTAAAGAATTGAACCCAAAACACCAAAAATTGGAATATTCACCAAATCAATCCAAACCAAAAGAAATTGTACAAGAATAAGCGTTAGGAATTCATACCTAACAATCGAAGATAGTAATAGACTAAGATGTGAGATAAAAATCTCACCTTTTCACAAAAACAATGAAGAAGAAGCTTGGAAGCAAAGGGAGAATCAACCACTCTTCAACACAACCCAAACGTGCTTGAATCTATGCTAAAAAAGAAGAACTTTCCCAAAGTTAGGTTTAGGAATTTCTGAAATTGATAAGAGAATGAGTTGGAGAAGAAGAAGAAGAGGCTTACCAAAGTTTCTTCTATTAGTTTGGAGCTAGAGCTTGATTTGAAAAAGAAAACTAGGGCTTGAGTTTCAATTTCCCATTCCACTCTCCATTGTTATAAAAGCTTGAGTATTAGGAAAATAGAAAGGAAGTAAATGAAGAGGAGAGGGTTGGGACTGAGTTAGTAAGTGGGGTTAATGGGCTCAGCCCAAACCAAAGCCCTAAGTGAAAAAGTAGCAAAATTCTATTAACTCTAAACATATCAAAGTTTATACTTAAGAAGATCGCAAACGGCGTTTTGAACTCAATGGAGGTAGTCCCGAGTCCTAATTCGACCGTATGCAAAAAGTAGCGTTTCAGACTAATTGTCGAGTATTGATAAAATATTTAAATATAAAATTGATAAATATGCGGGTTGTTACAGACTTCCCTCCTTAAAGAAATTACGTCCTCGCAATATTTAAGAAGAAGATATATAGTAGCAACCATGAGAGCATATTCATCACAAAAGAAATTTGAAACAAAAGGTTCACCTTAAAGAGCACGGGAAAGTAAGTCCGGATGTGTTCGCTCGATGAACTCTCTAGATTCCCAAGAGACATCTTTAGGATTTGGGGACCATTGAACTTTCACAAGCGGAACATCTTTATTTCGAAGTCGTTTGACTTCCGAAGCAATAATATGAATAGGATGCTGCTCATAAGTTAGATTAGGCGAAACTTCAATTTCTTCCACAACACCGGGCTCAATAATAGAATCAGAATCTCGAAGACATTTCTGCAATTGAGAAACGTGAAACACGTCATGAATAGCAGAAAACTGAGCCGGTAATAAAAGGCGATAAGCCACGGAACCAATACGTTCGGTGATGGAAAATGGACCAATATATCGAGGTGCTAACTTTCCCGATCGACTGAAACGCGCAACACCTTTCATAGGTGAAACACGAACAAACACCAAATCTCCCACAGAAAATTCTAACCTCCTTCTTCGGTTATCGGTATAGGATTTTTGTCTACTCTAGGCTTCTTTCATCCTATGACGAATAAGATCAATATTTTCTGTTGAATCACGAATAAAATATGGACCTAAAACCAGCTTCTCACCAGCCTCAAGCCAACAAGAAGGAGAACGACATGGCCTTCCATAGAGTGCCTCAAAAGGAGCCATACCAATACTAGATTGGAAGCTATTATTATAGGAAAACTCAACAATAGAAATGTGATCTTCCCAACTTCCACCAAAATCAAAAACACAGGCACGAAAAAGATCTTCAAGAGTTTGATTCACACGCTCGGTTTGTCCATCTGACCGAGGATGATAAGCGGTGCTAAAATTGAGCTTCGTTCCCAAAGCTTTTTGAAGACTCTTCCAAAATCCACTAGTAAACAATGGATCACGATCACTGACAATAGAAGTAGGAACTCCATGCAATTTAACAATTTCTTTAATAAAGAGTTTGGCCAAAAGAGGTATGGTCCGATTGGACCGAACGGGAATAAAATTGGCGGATTTAGTACGTCTATCAACTATCACACATAGGCTGTCATGACCCGAACGAGAACAGGGAAGGCCGTCTATAAAATCCATGGAAATTTGATCCCACTTCCAAATTGGAATTTCTAAAGGTTGCAATAACCCACCGGGCCTTTGATGTTCGGCTTTGACAAGTTGGCAAGTTATGCAACACTTAACAAAGTAAGCAATATCAGATTTCATTCCCTCCCAATAATAAAGTCGCTTCATATCCGCGTACATTTTACTACTACCGGGATGAATGGTAAATTTCAAACGATGAGAATCTTCTAAAATATCTCTACGAAGATCACTAATATTTGGTACGATAAGTCTACCAAATTTCCGAATGCCGCCACGAGAATCAATATCGAAGTCTTTCATACTTTCAATATCGATTTTATCCCTAAAATTTTGGCCAAGAAGAGTCAATTCGGAATCTAGCTTTTGAGCTTCAAGAATGCGGTCTAAAAGAGAAGGATGAGCCTCAAGACTACATAAAGCAAGAGATGAACATAAATCGGAAACTCGATCTCGAATTTCACAAGTGGATAAAATTCCAAAATCATTCCATTCAGATATCATCATAGAAACAACCTCTTGTTGCTTGCGACTCAGTGCATCGGCAACTCGATTTCCCTTTCCGGGAGTATAAATAATATCAAGATCATAAGGTGCAAGGAATTCGAGCCAACGCTGTTGACGCAAATTAAGTTCCTTTTGAGAGAATAAATATTTCAAAGACTTATGATCGGTGTAGAGAATAAATTTTTCTCCCAATAAATAATGACGCCAAATTCGAAGGGGGAAAATGATAGCCGCAAGTTCTAAATCATGAGTGGCATATCTAGTCTCAGCTAGCTTCAATTGCTTAGAAACATAAGAAATAACACGTTCTTTTTGCATAAGAACAACACCCAAACCAACGCGACTAGCATCAGTATAAACAATAAAATCTTGATTCCCCTCGGGAATAATAAGAATAGGAGTATCGGAAAGGAGTTCTTTTAATTTCTAAAAATAAGTTTCACATTTGTCCGACCAAATGTATTTAACACCTTTCTTAGTTAAGCTAGTGAGAGGCACGGCAATTTTTGAAAAGTCCTTGATAAAACGACGGTAATAACCCACCAATCCAAGGAAGCTACGAATTTCCGTCACACTCTCCGGTCTCTTCCAATCTTGAATCACTCCAATCTTTGAAGGATCTACGGAAATTCCGGATTCGGAAATAATATGACCGAGAAACTTCACACGAGATTGCCAAAAGTGGCATTTAGAAAATTTTACTTTTAATTGATTACTCCTAAGAGTTTTCAACACAATCCGAAGATGTTTTTCATGCTCCTCCTCGGTTTTTGAATACACAAGAATATCATCAATAAAGATGAGAACAAATCGATCGAGAAAATCTTTGAAAACTCGATTCATAAGGTCGACGAAATAAGCCAGAGCATTCGTTAAACCAAATGGCATAACAAGCCATTGATAAGGTCCATATCGAGTACGGAACGATGTCAAAGGAATGCTATCCTCTGCAATACGAAGCTGATGAAAACCGGTTGCCAAGTCCAATTGTGAAAAGACTCTAGCACCACTAAGTTGATCGAATAGGTCATCAATCCGAGGTAAAAGATATTTATTTTTGATAGTAAGATCATTATGCTTGCAGTAGTCAACGCAAAGCCTAAGTGTGCCATCATATTTCTTCATAAAAATAGCCGAAGCTCCCCAAGGCAAGGAACTAGAGCGAATAAATTGCTTCGTTTCCAAATCAGATAATTGTATGCGCATCTCCTCATTTTCTTTATTGGACAAACGATAAAGAGGACGAGTAATAGGTTGCGCTCCAGGGGTAAGATTAATTCCGAACTCAATTGCTCACTTAGGTGGTAATCCTAAAACGGGCTCAAATATTTTGGAAAATTCACGAACAACGTGAATAAGAGAAATGACGTCTTCCTCATCGTCATTATCATCATCACGAGGATTTAAAGAATATAAAGATGCAGATAAAGTGGAATCCAAATCTTTAAGAATAATAGAAATCTTCTTAACAGATTGAGGATGTCGAAGATGAATAGTCTGCTCAGGGCATAAGATATGAGCTTCATAACGGTTAAGCCAATCCATTCCCAAAATCATTCTAAAGCCTAAGTAACGCATGACATGCAAATCGGCTTGGAAAGAAAAATCAAACAAAATAATCTCCACATCTTTACAAAGCAAACTGATCGTTGCGGATCCACCAACCGGATTCGCAATTCTCAAAGAAGTCATTAAAGCAACAACACTTAAAGAAAAAGTATTAACGAGTTCTTTTGAAATAAAAGAATGGGATGCACCCGTGTCAAAAAGAACTCGAATAGGTTGATCACGAAATGTAATGATGCCATCAAGGATAGAATGAGACATACCTTGATTACGAGATGTGTTGCTAGGGGCTTGAGCCACATTCAGCTTTCCCTCCCTCTTGCCCTGAAGCTTGGGGCATGAAGATATAACATGGCAGGGACCTTTGCAGTAGCAACAAGAGAGGGACTTTGGACACTTGTTCGCGTAATGGTCCTTTGAACCACAATTATAGCATTCCCCACGACCAAAGGAAGATGTCTTTGCCACAGGGGTTGCTTGCTTCGCTTTCTTATTGGGATAAGGACCTTTGAATCTGTTAGGCCTTTTCTTGTTGTTGTTGAAGTTTGGTTTGGCACCCAAAATTTCAACATCGCTTTCCTTATCCGCCTCTTCAAGACGAAGAGCGATATCAATCAGTTGATCAAAAGAAACTTCTAATTTTTGAAGTAATGGCTTCTTGAGACTCTTGTTCAAGCCATAAACAAATCTCTAATTTTTCTTCAATGAGGTGTTAATGTATTCAACCCCGTATTTGGAAAGAGATTCGAAAGATGCGACATAGTCTGTCACAGAAGATTCACCTTGAACAAGGTCAATAAAGCGGTGAGCCAATGTCACCTTCTCTGCTTCTGGTACGAATTTTAACTCCAAGCGCTCTCGGAATTTCTCCCAAGTAAGATCCGCTTCAATAATTTCAGAAATCAGAAGCTCGTACTAGTCTAATGCCCTTTCTTGGAGCATACTAGAAGCCACCTGAACACGGTGAAGATCAATAAGATTCATGCGAGAAAAGATTCGATCGCATGATCTCAGCCAAGCCTAGACTTAATAATAGTTTCAGAACCCTTGAATGGTTTCCCACCCAAGTTAGTATAATCGTTGCACAAGCGTGCAAATCCAGACTTAGGATGAGTTGGTTCCGGATTAGAACCGGCTGCTTGAGCATTCTTTACTAGATTAAGAAGCTGCTGGGCAGACATAAAAACTCCATCTTAGGGAGTAGCGCTAGATTGACCTGCGCTGCGACGGCCAGGTCTAAACATTTCTCTTCCTTTAGAAAGAAAGAAAGAAGAAGAAACAGGTTATTCACCAAATGAATATCAAGCAATCTTGATAGATAAAACAAGGAATCATAAAGAAAATAGGATGAATCGGTACAAAGACTCGAATTAAATCCTAAGGCACGACTCCTAAGAAGGACTTAGGACGATGATCCTTGTTAAATTATTCTACATTGTTTCGAAGTTTGGCTCTGATACCAAGCTGTGACACCCCACATCTATACCCACGTTAGCCAAGGACACTACGGTGTAATGCCGTCAACTAGCACGGAGAATAAGGCTGTTGAGGAGCGACCATCTGTAAAATTGCTTTGTGCGAGTACCGATATGCCAGATAAAATAGAGAATCCGACATACCGACACAAACTCAAAGCTACTACATAGTGGCTATAATGTCTTCGGAAACAAATATAGAAATAAACATAACACAAATCAGTCACAGATAATTCATATCACAAAGGCAGAAATAGACATGAATATATATAACACATAAAAGTGTTCATCAGAGTAGTGGTCTAAAAGATCCACCATGACACAAAAGAATAGCAACATGTGCTATACAAAAGAATAAGTACACAACTATGAGTCTATATCTCAAATGTATACAACCAAAAACTACTAATCTAAGTAGTTAGCCAAAAGTTAGGACAATGATCCCTGGTGAGAAGTTAAGTAGAAGCACCTATAACATCTCGGTCTGACCCGAGTATTATTTAATAAGAAAATAATAAACGGATCAATCTAGCTATAAATATTAGATGAAATGATGTAGAATAAAAGATATGGCATAAGCGTATAATAACCATAATGGCAAACTACTATAAGTATGTAAATGATAATCAACAAGAGATTAAACAATATCACAGGAACCTTCTCAAAGATCCAAATCCACAAAAAGGTAATGACACACGAACTCACTAATGCACAAAAATTGATAAAACTTATCAATGAAAATCACGAAAATTGGAGAAGCACAAATTCCAGAAATTAACACACGAAATCCAGAAATCACAAAAAGGGGGAAAGGCCTATCACAAATGGGAGCATAAAGCTCACCAACACGTGTATCACAAACGGAACGCTAATTCCATGGTTTCTAACCATCACAAATTGAGCCGAAGCTCCACAAACGGTCCGAAGACCATGGGTTGCTACCTCACCAATTTGAGTCGAAACTCCACAGAACGGGGTTTAGTCTCCCTCGCGGATAAAGAGACATCGCACATTGCTAGTCTAAATCACAAAAATGATCGTAGTTGATCATCAAGAAAGTGTCAATTACACTAAGCTAGTAAATATATGAATTTAGCTACATGTCCCATAACCAGTAGCTTAACTTAAATATTTACGAACAAACTATAGATCTTCACTAGGAAATTGTCACAAAAAGGCTCAATCGAACAAGTCCAAGAATTAACCGACGAAGCAAACGCAAGCGTTTCATACCACTTGTTTTTCTAAGCCGTTTAATTCGATTTCTCATCCGAATGAAATAAAGGCTTGTATATACTAATAGATTGGAAAACGGTTTAAGAAAAGAGCTTAGTAATAAAATAGTTTTGAAATCGCTTTGATGAAAGAATTTTGATATTTACTACTAGTATTGAAACCTTTATATTTTTAAAGTGACAAATCACAAAAATGATTGTAAAACAATCAATCACCGAAATTCATGTTCGAAGACGTGAATAAAATCCAAAGAAATCGATATCAAATCCATCAAAATGGATATCTCGAAAATTACCAAAGAAAATGTCATCAAAGTCGATAATAAATGATAACAAAAAAAGGGAAACACCACGAATCGATTAAAGTTGAAAACTCAACAAAATAGGCAATATAGGCAAAATTGGCAAATAGGAGCAGGTCTGTCAACCGGACTCCCTGAGTCGGTTGACCGAACCAAAGATGGAAGTGCTCGGGTAGCAGGTCGGTCGACCGGACCCTAAGCTCGGTCGACCGGAGCCTGTTGCCAGCACTCCCATGCCTATCTAATAAATGCCATTCCCTTCCCAATTGCTATCGGTCGAGCAACGACACTAAGGGTTTACGCCAATCGACTACCCGGCCATAGAAGCTCTTCGGTTCATCACCAAAAACATGATCAAGACATCAAAGCTATGATTTTTAAAGAATTGAACCCAAAACACCAAAAATTGGAATATTCACCAAATCAATCCAAACCAAAAGCAATTGTACAAGAATAAGCATTAGGAATCCATACCTAACAATCGAAGATAGTTATAGACTAAGATGTGAGATAAAAATCTCACCTTTTCACAAAAACAATGAAGAAGAAGCTTGAAAGCAAAGGGAGAATCAACCACTCTTCAACACAACCCAAACGAGCTTGAATCTATGCTCAAAAAGAAGAACATTCCCAAAATTAGGTTTAGGAATTTCTGAAATTGATAAGAGAATGAGTTGGAGAAGAAGAGGAGGCTTACCAAAGTTTCTTCTATTAGTTTGGAGCTATAGCTTTATTTGAAAAAGAAAACTAGGGCTTGAGTTTCAATTTCCCATTCCACTCTCCATTGTTATAAAAGCTTGAGTATTAGGAAAATAGAAAGGAAGTAAATGAAGAGGAGAGGGTTGGGACTGAGTTAATAAGTGGGGTTAATGGGCTCAGCCCAAACCAAAGCCCTAAGTGAAAAAGTAGCAAAATTCCACTAACTCCAAACATATCAAAGTTTATACTTAAAAAGATCGCAAACGGCGTTTTGAACTCAATGGAGGTAGTCCCGAGTCCTAATTCGACCGTATGCAAAAAGTAGCTTTTCGGACTAATTTTCGAGTATCGATAAAATATTTAAATAAAATATTTAAATATAAATTTGATAAATATGCGGGTTGTTACACAAATTTTCAACTCATGTGCCTACTCACCTGAATCAATCAGTACTTACAAATCTTAATTCCAATACTTTGTTCAATTTAGTCCAACCTAACTAATTTTCCCATTTCCACATAATTTAACACAATTCAAATTTAAATTTCAGTATTCAGTTTTCATTTACTTACTTACAAATTTGAATAAATTTTTCCTCCCACAAATTCACTTCCTGTAAATTTTTACTTTTATTTACTCGGTTCAATTACATTCTATTTCCATTCCCTTTTTTTTATACTTCCTTAAGTTTCTAACTTATCTACATTCCATTCCCATTTCTATTTAATTCAGTACATTGTATTGGTTTACTATCTTATTTTGTTTCCTACTTCCTTTAATTTAACTCTTTCAAGTTTAATTTTATTTCAACAAATTCCAAATTTACAAGTTATCAAACTTATTATATGCCACAAACATTCTTAGTTAAGATTCCAGAGTTTAAACAGTCTTTTAACATTTCAAAATTCCCTTTGAAATCACCTATATCCAAAATTCCTTGCATTTCTAAAATCAAATTTATCTTTTAAAAACAATTCCAATTTAAAATAATTTGGTAGCAATTTCTCTCTTGGAAACTCGGAAATGAACATCGATGATGCTGCAGTCATCACCGAAGTTATTTCCCAGCGACCGAAAGAGTTCAATGCTTTTATCTCTTTTAAAATCCTTCAAATATTTTTAAATTCCAAATCTCTCTAGATTTTCAAATCCGGTTCAAAAATATTTCTCAAATATATTTTATTTTTCCCAATTTTTTTTTGAGAATCATTTTCAAATTCAAAGGAATTTAAATTTCCAAATTCCAAATCCTAAATCCTTTAAATTTATATTCAAACATTGATTTGAAATTTCATATTATTTTAAGAATTAATCACACTATATTTCATATTTAATTTATATTTACAAATTTAATTTGTATACAAATTGATTTCTTAGTTTTTAATTATGGTTTCAATATCTTATTCAATTATAATTCACATTTACAAATCCCATTTATTTATTTCAATTTCTTGTTCAATTCTCATACAACAATGATAATAATTTAATATTATCACTTTCTAACAGCCAAGCATCCATATATAACTATAATAATTTACGAAAAATCAGTTCCTTTATATACAATTGGGCAAAATTATTTCATTTACCCTATTTAAAACAATACTGTGTCGGTTTATCTTGTTTAAGAGTTTAGAAATCCGTATCGATAATATGGCGTCTGTAACGACCCGCTATTTTGGACTATTCGTATCCGCATATGTCGGACTTGAATAATTCAAAGTACCGAATTGTTAATTTAAATTTGGCAAAACTGAACATATACTGTAAATTAATAATCATAGAATCATAGACATAGAGTAATAATAGACAGCGGAAGCAAAGATAGTAGTTCATGAAGCTACTATATATATATATATCAGAGTTAAATAAGTTACAACAGAAGTCTCGAATACAATAGTCAAATACAAGAATCAGAATATATCACTGGAATCAACTGAATATCTGAAAGCTAGATAGATAGCTGGATCTCCAAGCGAAGCACCAACTCCAAAGGTGAGTCTCAAAAGCTGAGCCACTCAGTCTGCCCGAGCGAAAAGCAAAACACAAAACACCCGAGTTAGGATTAACATTCTTATATTAATAAATCCAACTCAAGTGAAATAACAATTTAAACACAAGTAACTTAAAGGATGTTGGAATAACCATCCTCTAAGGATCCGTTAAACTATCCACTATGTAGTAGCTTACGCTAGATAGATAATGCCTATCAGTAATATAAGATACCAAAATAGTGTTAAGGCATTACCATTATCCCCATAACACATTTTATATAAGTGTCATAGACTATACAACACTGTAAACTCCACCGTAAACTAGTGGGATATCAGGGAGTACTCCATAGGCATAACACAAAACAAATTTGTAGTGGTCGTGTATATAGGGATACAAGTATGACAAGGCACATGAGGCAATACCCAAGGTAGTGAAACTACCGTTTACCTGATCTGGACTAGTGAAAACGCATCGCCGCAACGATCGTAACACCATGAAACAACACTCCCAAAATTCCGAGGGTGCACCAATCAATAACAAGTAATGAGTAGTTTACGAAGAAGTGTGTTCGCTCGAGGTGGCTAACCCCATTTGGACCGGTACGGCTCCTGTTTTAGTCATTTCCAATTTGACACAAGTGTCAAGGCTATCCATTATCGTTCTTTTTCTTCAACTCCGGTAACATCATCATTCCAACCACTTCATTTTGGATCACACTCCGCTATAGTTATTAAAGCGGTTTTCGGTTTAGACAGAGAGTATATCCATAACCGATTCCGGTTTCTTTAATAACTTTCATAATTATTTCTTCGATTTTTCCTTAAATATATTTCAAAACCAAATCAATTTCAATTTTAAATTAGAATTTGTGAACCAACATTTCATTTGTCTTTCTATCTCAATTTCCATAATTTATGTTTCAAACTTCCAAATTACTATTTCAAATTCTTGTAATTCAATTTCAATTTTTTATTTAAAACAATTCAAATATTGATGCAAGTTCGTACATAAGTTTCATTCAGAAATCATTTAAATTAATTCAATTTAACATTCAAATCAATTTAAATTCATTGATCAATTTCGTTCAATATTCATTAAGTGAATTTGTCATTCAAAACAATTTCTATTTAATTTCCCATTTCATTAAATCAATTACTTAAGTTCAACCTCATTATATCAACATACAAATTGAATTTAAATTAAATTAGTCAAATCAAATACTTTAAATTACAAGTCTAACATTTGTTCGATAAAACACATTTTATTTCTTGTTAAAGAAATTCAATTTCATTTTATTTAATTACTTAGTTACAAATTCAAAACTCAATTAATAAAGAAATTTAGTTTCACTTATTCAAGAGGTCCAATTTCACTTAATAAAGAATTTAATTTAATTTAATTATTACACTATTCGATCTCATTAAATTATCAAATTATTTCAAATCTTAATCATTACTAATTTCAAAACTTAATTATTAATAAATTCAAACTTAATTATTACTAAATTCAAAAATTAACTATTAATAATTTTAAAAATTAATTATTAAATAATTAAATTTTAAACAACGTTCTTTCATCAATTACTACGTTAATATTTTGTTTCAAATTTCAAATATTAACATTTTCCTTTCATTTAAATTCCAATCCTATTTCAAAACCTTGTTATTATTCAAATAAAATCTTTATTTTATTTAAATCAATTTATTGGCTAATCGGGTTTAATTTAATTCTCTATCCTAAGTCAAAGTTTATTTGGGTATTTATCATTTCAACCCGATTCCATTTCAATTCAAAAATCAAAGCATAGCAAAGGGAACTTGCAGTGTGATAATAGGGATGGTGTCAAAGTAAATAAACAAGCAATAGCGAACATTAATAACAATCCAACAATTAATTCAAATAATCCCGAAATAATCGTATAAATTTACATTGTTGTTTGTGCAAATTAATATAATTATTTCTAGAATCTACACTATCATTTCATGTAGATTAAAGATTATTACATTAACATTCATACGATTCTTCACTTGATATTCATTATTCAAATTTCATACTACATAAATTTTACAACATACATTCAATAGTTCAAGGTGTACTTAACCAAATTTCTACATGTCAATTAATTTAACATTTAAGGGGGTCATATTATACAAATTTTATCTAATCAAATTAAACACATAGATCAATTTCAAATTGTTAACTCCTACGTCAATTTCAATTGTAAATTATTTATCACTTCATACATTAACAGTTTAACGTCCAATGTCAACATCAAACAATCAATCACTTATCAACCAAATTGGATTATCAGATAATGGTGTCAGGTGTCACAGATGAACTGATACAGGTAATAACATATATAACAGTGTAAATAACCAACAGCAGCATATTTCTATTGTCGTTTCAATTGAAATCAAATTTAATAAATAAAAGAACATTAATCGTGAGTGATTACTCACCTTTCGAGGCTAGAGGAAAGCACGAGAGTGAGATGAGTTACGAATCCAAGCGCGAATTCCAAAGCAAAGGTAGTTGTATACGGTTCGATAAAGAACAGGCACTACAGACAAAGCTAATAAATATAAATTAACGAAGTCAAATCAGAACGGCCTCGATGAAGATAAATGATATGAATGAACTTGTATGCATAACTTTTATATAAAATCATATTTTATATTTCAGACACATTTAAATTAAACATATGTATTTCAAAATTATTGTTTTAAACTAAAACTCAAATATTAAAATCAACATATATAATAATAAATTTTTTGAGTCAATACAACCAAATTTAAAGTTTAATATATATAATTATATAAAGCTCATATATTTCAGTAACACATAGATATGCTTATATCATAATATATATAAAAATTTACATGTTATAACATATATACGTGCATCAGTTTAACCAAAATATATGTATTCACATCAAATTTTTCACAACATTGTATAGACTACACAATATACATAGCCTTGCACTAACCGTAACAAAATAGAACATGCATACAACTAGGACATGTATAAACGACAGATTCATAAGCTTCAAAAATATAATTTATTAAAGTATAGGTTCCATACCTATTACAGCAAATTGTATAACCCTATATATATAGGGTACAACCTATATGACTTGAATATAAACAAACAGGTTTATATTCTTATACAACAGACGATTAGTATATAGCAAAACACGTGACACTCATTCAATCAGGCTATATTATTATGCCCTACATGTATAAACTGAGATATATAATAGATGCAGACATCTCCTTATATATTCTACTTTAAATATCCATACTCAAAACAATATATATTAACTAATACATAGTACATATTCATGCTATATATAAATATTTATGAAACTAAACATAAATTATAATTTGATATGCATACCCTTTAAATAAATAAGGACAACGAGGGTATGAAAGCACGGCTACAGGGAAGCATGCAACAAAATTTCTTGTTTAGTTTTTTCTTTCTTTCTTTTCTTTGAACGTACAATAACATAACTCACTTAAGCTAATATCTATACATACCTTCATAACTTCAATTATAAATATGTGCGCATGCAAACATGGCTGTCCTTATCCAACTGGACGCACGCCGGATGGACGATCAAGGAAAGGGAAGGCGAAGTCGTTGGCGGAAGGGAGGTGCGATAGGCTGAATAGGTGGGTGTGATGCAAACAGGCGAGGCTGCGTCAGGTGGTGGCTGTCGTGGTGAGGTGCGGGCGGAACTTCGGCCGAGGTTGGGGAGTTTCGCATAGAGGGAAGGTGTAAAAGTCCGAGCACAGAGAAGTGGGGAAGGCGGCGTTGATGGTTAGTGGGGCCAAGACTGTGGGAGCGGCCGTGGGCTTCGCGGGTCGGCTAGGCGCTGGAGAAAGAGCGGAGGAAGTAGGCGTGCGGAGGTCTGGTTGCGGAGGGAGGGGAGAACGAACGACAAGGTTGGAAAAAATAAAAGAAAGAATAATGGCTACAGGAAAATATATTCTTATTACTTTCTTTGAGAAGCAGGTGAGAAAAATATGAAATGGAGATGGACTAAAAGCAAACAAGTGAGCAGAGAATCAAGCGAAGGGACAGAACAAATATGTTGGGAACAATAATAAAATTAATTGTTATGGGACTAAAGCATGCCAAATGACTATTAAATTCTGAAATAATAAAAGTTTAGACCATTGGTTTTCAACAGGTTAACAATAAAGTCCATATGAAAAATGAAAGTTAAAATGAGTACCGGTACAACAAATCGTTTCGCCGGTTCCGTTGAGCACCGGACTCCAGATTTGACAATCGAACATACTGTAGAGATCATCACGACGAGACGATCAAAATGCTATATGAAAATCAGTGGTACGATTGAATTATAAAAATTCGAAATTTCTAGTAGCGGAAAATGCAGCAAAATCGCAGAAAAATAAGATCGACGGAGCTAAAGAAGTTTGAATTTGGAAAAACGAAAAATGACGACTTGCTCGGAAGATGATGTAGAATTTTTCTATGTAAAAATATTTAGGTTTTGAAAACATTTTATTTTCATCGATTTTTAACTGATTAAATTGAAATAAATTTACGCACAAAATAAACTTTCATATTTTCGGACGAAAATTTACCAATTGCTATGTTTAACTAGACGCATTTCAAATATCAAATTTTTATTTCAAAATTTATTTGTTAAAATTTCAAAAAAGTTCAATTAATAACGTTATTAAAACCAATTAAATTTACGCACTCTACCCCACTCAATACTTTTCGCCCCCGAAAAGGGAGGAGGTAGGAGAATAGAAACCATCAAAAGAAAATAGACTTGAATTTCATAATAAACAATTAATTTAAACCATATAAATTTCAATTTAAATAAATTTATATTCAACTGTTTGTTTTTAAAGTCAAGATGTTTCATTAAATTGATTTGATTTCACATTTATTAATGTTAGGTATAAAAGGTATCTTTCAAATGAAATTCAACTTAAATTCAATTAATTCAAGATAATCCCTTAAGTTGATTTAATTCGATTTATTAACTTTCAAAACAAATTTCTTTTCTATTAATCACACCTATTATTTATTTAACTTATTATTCTATTTATCTCCATAAACATTTTATAATTAAAATTTACGTGAATAACATTTATTATATGCACTCACATTTTATTTATAAAAACAATTTAAATTATATATTATCCAATTTTTTTAAATCAACAATTTCAAAGATCATAAATTTGAATAGTCATTTATTATAATCACACTTTATTCGATAAATTTAATTCTTTTTTTTGTTCCAAATTATTATTAATTTTTTTTCCACTTAATATACCTTATCGCATATATTAAGTATATTTGCCCTAATTATAACTACTCTAATTTTATTAAAAATTCTTTTAACATCATTTTATACTGTGTAATATTCAATTACATAGTTAACTTTTGAAAATTTAGGTAAGTTATATATAATGCAATTGAGTATTATACAAGTAAATTTCTAATTTAATTATTCAGGCTTAAGTTTTTTATTCAAAATTTCGATTTTATTTTATAATTGAAATTAGCCTATAACATAAATTTAAGAATTAAATTTTTGAGTAACTTCAAATTTATTTAGAGACAAATATATAATATATATATATATATATATATATATAACTTTTGAAAATTTAGGTAAGTTATATATAATGCAATTGAGTATTATACAAGTAAATTTCTAATTTAATTATTCAGGCTTAAGTTTTTAATTCAAAATTTCGATTTTATTTTATAATTGAAATTAGCCTATAACATAGATTTAAGAATTAATTTTCGAGTAACTTCAAATTTATTTAGATATATATATATATATATATATATATATATATATATATATATATATATATATATATATATAATACCAAATCAAATTTAAATCATATATCAGTATATATATTACAAATCAAGTCATACTTTAAGAAATTCAAATCAATTTATTTTTCAAAACAAACCGTGCTACAGAATAGTCTCTCCACTTCGAAACTCGAAAATTAATGTCGATGATGCGACCGCCATCACCGAAATTATTTTCCAGCGACAAAATAGGAGAGCACTGATTTAAACATTTAAAATTCTTTGGTTTCTATTTGAAATTACTTTAAATAATATACGTTTTAAAACCTTTAAAACCAAAGTTTGAAACCACAGAAATTAAATTTTCAAATTCTAAATTTAAATTCAATTAAATTTTCAATTCCGCATGTTGATATAGTCAATGGTTTACAAAATAAATGAAAATCAAATATTTCTTTTCAACAAAAAATTCATTAACTATTTAATTTCAGAAAACTTATACTTATATATAATATAATCATACAGAACTATTCTGTTTACCAAATTTGAAAACAACATTGTATCAGTTTGTTCTGTTCAAGTGTTTTGGAAATCCTATCGATAGCGTCGATCAGACGAATCGATCAAAAACCCAAATCTACATCAACAACTCAAACAACAAAATATATAAAACATTTTAACATTAATTTACAAATACACTTCCTCGCTCGACGATACAATAATGGATTTCAAAGCAAGGATAGAAATTTGATGGACTCAAATTAAAGAGAATTTCGATTCGAAGTTAGATTCAAAACAAAGGTAAAATGATTTAAATAATAAAAATTTGGAGATGGATAAGTTTATATAAATTGCGGGCAACCTTAACCGGGTCGACTGTGACTTCATGAATTAGATCGATGTAGAATTCTGAGGCAAATCCACATCCGATCTCAAGAGATAGATTTCGGGATATCTAGAGATATTATCATCTAAACCGAGGATATATATAAATCTCCAGCGAATCGATGCTATTGTGAATGAGTTTCATCCCTTTACAATTCATATGAATGTTGGAGAGACCGCCAATCCATTATAAAGATCATTCGAAGTGGAGTTATGTGATACTTCAAAATTTAGACAAATACGAATAAGAGGGACAAGAATGAATTTCGGAACCGAGGGAACGTTTCAAAATTCAAAGGAATTGAGTCAAAAAGGAATAGATTCAAACTCAAATGAAAGTATTTCTGTAAATACATTACCCTATATGCTAAGTTTTGCCTAGAGCTACCAAAGCTCTGATACCAACTATAACGACCCACTATTTTGGACTATTCGCATCCGCACATGTCGGACTTGAATAATTCAAAATACCGAATTGTTAATTTAAATTTGGCAAAACCGAACATATACAGTAAATTAATAATCACAAAATCACAGACACAGAGTAATAATAGGCAGCGGAAGCAAAAGATAGTAGTTCATGAAGCTACTATATATATATATATATATATCAGAGTTAAATAAGTTCAACAGAAGTCTCGAATACAATAGTCAAATACAAGAATCAAAATACATCACTGGAATCAACTGAATATCTGAAAGCTAGATAGGTAGATGGATCTTCAAGCGAAGCTCCAACTCCAAAGGTGAGTCTCAAAAGCTGAACCACTCAGTCTAACCCGAGCATAAAGCAAAACACAAAACACTCGAGTCAGGATTAACATTCTTATATTAATAAATCTAACTCGAGTGAAATAACAATTGAAATACAAGTAACTCAAAGGATGTTGGAATAACCATCCTCTAAGGATCCGTTAAACTATCTACTATGTAGTAGCATACGCTAGACAGATAATGCCTATCAGTAATATAAGATATCAAAATAGTGTTAAGGCGTTACCATTATCCCCCTTAACACATTTTATATAAGTGTCATGGACTATACAGCACTGTAAACTCCACCGTAAACTAGTGGGATATCAAGGAGTACTCCATAGGTATAACACAAAACAAATTTGTAGTGGTCGCGTATATAGGGATACAAGTATGACAAGGCACATGAGGCAATACCCAAGGTAGTGAAACTACCGTTTGCCTGATCCGGACTGGTGAAAACGCATCGCCGCAACGATCGCAACACCGCGAAACAACACTCCCAAAATTCTGAGTGTGCACCAATCAATAATTAGTAATGAGTGGTTTACGAAGAAGTGTGTTCGCTCGAGGTGGCTAACCCCATTTGGCCCGGCACAGCTCCTGTTTTAGTCATTTTCAATTCGACACAAGTGTCAAGGCTATCCATTATCGTTCTCTTTCTTCAAATCCAGTAACGTCATCATTCCAACCACTTCATTTTGGATCACACTCCGCTTATAGTTATTAAAGTGGTTTTCAGTTTAGACAGGGAGTATGTCCATAACTGATTTCGGTTCCTTAATAACTTTCGTAATTATTTCTCCGATTGGTCCTTAAATATATTTCAAAACGAAATCAATTTCAATTTCAGATTAGAATTTGTGAACCAACATTTCATTTGTCTTTCTATCTCAATTTCCATAATTTATGTTTCAAACTTCCAAATTACTATTTCAAATTCTTGTGATTCAATTTCAAATTTTTATTTAAAACAATTCAAATATTGATTCAAGTTCATATATAAGTTTCATTCCGAAATCATTTAAATTAATTCAATTTAACATTCAAATCAATTTAAATGCATTAATCAATTTCATTCATTATTCATTAAGTGAATTTGTCATTCAAAAAAATTTCTATTTATTTTCCCATTTCATTAAATCAATTACTTAAGTTCAACCTCATTATATCAACTTACAAATTGAATTTAAATTAAATTTGTCAAATCAAATACTTTAAATTACAAGTCTTACATTTGTTCGATAAAACACCTTTTATTTCTTGTTAAAGAAATTCAATTTCATTTTATTTAATTACTTAGTTACAAATTCAAAACTCAGTTAATAAAGAAGTTTAGTTTCACTTATTCAAGAGGTTCAATTTCACTTAATAAAGAATTTAATTTAATTTAATTATTACACAATTCAATCTCATTAAATTATCAAATTATTTCAAATCTTAATCATTACTAATTTCAAAACTTAATTATTAATAGATTCAAACTTAATTATTACTAAATTCAAAACTTAATTATTAATAATTTCAAAACCTAATAATTAAATAATTAAATTTTAAACAATGTTCTTTCATCATTTACTACGTTAATATTTTGTTTCAAAGTTCAAATATTTACATTTTCCTTTCATTTAAATTCCAATTCTATTTCAAAACCTTGTTATTATTCAAATAAAATCTTTATTTTATTTAAATCAATTTACTGACCAATCGGGTTTAATTTAATTCTCTATCCTAAGTCAAAGTTTATTTGGGTATTTATCATTTCAACCCGATTCCATTTCAATTCAAAAATCAAAGCATAGCAAAGGGAACTTACAGTGTGATAACTTTGATGGTGTCAAAGTAAATAAACAAGCAATAGAAAACATTAATAACAATCCAACAATTAATTCAAATAATCCTGAAATAATCGTATTAATTTACATTGTTGTTCGTGCAAATTAATATAATTATTTTTGGAATCTACATTATCATTTCATGTAGATTTAAGATTATTACACTAACATTCATACAGTTCTTCACTTGATATTCATTATTCAATTTCATACTACATAAATTTTACAACATACATTCAATGGTTCAAGGTGTACTTAACCAAATTTCTACATGTCAATTAATTAAACATTTAAGGGTGTCATATTATACAAATTTTATCTAATCAAATTCAGCACATAGATCAATTTCAAATTGTTAACTCCTACGTCAATTTCGATCGTAAATTATTTATCACTTCATACATTAACAATTTAACGTCCAATGTCAACATCAAACAATCAATCATTTATCAACCAAACTGGATTATCAGATAATGGTGTCAGGTGTCACAGATGAACTGATACAGGTAATAACATATATAACAGTGTAAATAACCAACAGCAGCATATTTCAATTGTCGTTTCAATTGAAATCAAATTTAATAAATAAAAGAACATTATTCGTGAGTGATTACTCACATTTCGAGGCTAGAGAAAAGCACGAGAGTGAGATGAGTTACGAATCCAAATGCGAATTCCGAAGCAAAGGTGGATGTATACGGTTCGGTAAAGAACAGGCACGATGGACAAAGCTGATAAATATGAATTAACGAAGTCAAATCAAAACGACCTCGATGAAGATAAATGATATGAATGAACTTGTATGCATAACTTTTATATAAACTCATATTTTATTTTTCAGACACATTTAAATTAAACATATATATTTCAAAATTATTATTTTTAACTAAAACTCAAATATTAAAATCAACATATATAATAATAATTTTTTTTGAGTCAATACAACCAAATTTACAGTTTAATATATATAATTATATAAAGCTCATGTATTTCAGTAACACATAAATATGCTTATATCATAATATATATAAAAATTTACACGTTATAACATATATACATGCATCAGTTTAACCAAAATATATGTATTCACATCAAATTTTTCACAACATTATATAGACTACACAATATACATAGCCTTGCACTAACCGTAACAAAATAGAACATGCATACAACTAGGACATGTATAAATGACAGATTCATAAGCTTCAAAAATATAATTTATTAAAGTATAGGTTCCATACCTATTACAACAAATTGTATAACTCTCTATATGTAGGCTACAACCTATATGACTTGAATAAACAAACAGGTTTATATTCTTATACAACAGACGATAAGTATATAGCAAAACGCCTGACAATCATTCAATCAGGCTATATTATTATGCCCTACATATATAAACTGAGACATATAATAGATGCAGACATCTCCTTATATATTCTACTTTAAATATCCATACTCAAAACAATATATGTTAACTAATACATAGTACTCATGCTATATATAAATATTTATGAAACTAAACATAAATTGTAATCCGATATGCATACCCTTTAAATAAATGAGGATAACGTGGGTATGAAAGCACGGCTACAGGGAAGCATGCAACAAAATTTCTTGTTTAGATTTTTTTTGCTTTTTTCTTTCTTTTCTTTGAACGTACAGTAACATAACTCACTTAAGCTAATATCTATACATACCTTCATAACTTCAAGTATAAATATGTGCGCATGCAAACATGGCTGTCCTTGTCCAACTGGACGCACGCCGGATGGACGATCAAGGAAAGGGAAGGCGGAGTCATTGGCGGAAGGGAGGTGCGACATGCTGAATAGGTGGGTGTGATGCAAACAGGCGAGGCTGCGTCAAGTGGTGGCTGTCGTGGTGAGGTGCGGGCAGAACTTCGGCCGAGGTTGCGAAGTTTCGCGCAGAGGGAAGGTGTAAAAGTCCGAGCATGGAAAAGTGGGGAGGGCGACGCTGATGCTTAGTGGGGCCGAGATTGTGGGAGCGGCCGTGGGCTTCGCGGGTCGGCTTGGCGTTGGAGAAAGAGCGAAGGAAGTAGGCGAGTGGAGGTCTGGTTGCTGAGGGAGGGGAGAATGAACGGCACGACTGGGAAAAATAGAAGAAATAATAATGGCTACAGGAAAATATGTTCTTATTATTTTCTTTGAGAAGCAGGTGAGAAAAATAAGAAATGGAGATGGACTAAAAGCAAATCAGTGAGCAGAGAATCAAGCGAAGGGACATAACAAATATGTTGGGAACAGTAACAAAATTAATTGTTATGGGAATAGAGCAAGCCAAATGACTATTAAATTATGAAATAAGAAAAGTTTTGGCCGTTGGTTTTCAACAGGTTAACAATAAAGCCCATATGAAAAATAAAAGTTAAAATGAGTACCGGTACAACAAATCGTTTCGCCGGTTTCGCTGAGCACCGGACTCCAGATTTGACAATCGAACATACCGTAGATGTCATCACGACGAGACGATCAAAACGCTATATGGAAATCAGTGGTACGATTGAATTATAAAAATTCGAAATTTCTACTAGCGGAAAATGCAGCAAAATTGTAGAAAAATAAGATCGACGGAGCTAAAGAAGTTTGAATTTGGAAAAACGAAAAATGAAGACTTGCTCAAAAGATGGTTTAGAATTTTTCTATGTAAAAATATTTTGGTTTCGAAAATGTTTTATTTTCATCGATTTTTAACTGATTAAATTAAAGCAAATTTATGCACGAAATAAACTTTCATATTTTCGGACGAAAATTTACCAGTTGCTATGTTTAACTAGACGAATTTCAAATATCAAATTTTTATTTCAAAATTTATTTGTTAAAATTTCAAAAAATTTCAATTAATAACTTTATTAAAACCAGTTAAATTTACGGGTTGTTACTGCGTCCCACACATCGATGAGAATCCATAAACACTCAACCGATAAATCAACACAATATAAAAACAATTTTATATTCACTAACAAATACGCGCTCATATCTATTAATACATTCAAACTCATTCTAGAGTTCTTCGGACTCTATTTAATGAGTAATCCCCACCACAGCCAAGGTTATCACCAACCTAAGCTCTGATACCAAGTGTAACGACCCGTAAATCTGGACCCCTTGAGTCCACACTATTCTACATCAATCGACTCAAGTTGCACAGAAATACGAACCATTTGGGTTAAAGAAGAAGAGGTAGAAGAAGAGAAAACAGAAAACAACATCAGAATCTTACCATCGCATCGGAAATAAAATATAATAGATATTCAATAATCTTTACACAAAACAAATACATCTGTGTTATACATACATCATCAGAGTACATCATCAGAGTTCCACATCAATAACATACAACTAGATACACAGCGGAAAAATAATCAAGTATGAAAGTATGTATTGCCATCCAGCTCGTCTCCTGAGCTCCACAGTATCATATCCTGTATCTTATAATACTCGGTCTGACCCGAGCATCACAGTTAAATAACACCCGAGTCAGTCTGGAATACCAGCGTGAGAAATCATACTCAATTGGTTATTAAAGTTTCAAAAATTCTTTTGAAAACAAAAGCATCTCGTAAAGACCAAGCTACAAATAAAAATGTCGGGTTTTTACCTTACGATAGCTAAAACATTTCTTATTAAAATCCTCCGATATTTTAATAGGGTCTATATACAAATACTTATTAAAATAGCCGAAATTGTTACATTCATTAAATTCCAGCTACTAGCCACAGAGTGGGTAATACAAACAAAACTCGTAAAAGGCGCGTAGAAAGAATGGATTTTCAACTAATGACTAGGTACCAGGGTACCATTTGTCACGATACCTGGTCTAGATCAGCATACCGAGGATCACTCCCGACCCCCTGCAACACAAGACCCAGACTATCCCTTGCTGGATAATCCCGAGTAAGATCACCGCATGGTTGGGATCAACAACCGCACCACTAAGCCGAAATAAAAATGGGCATCTAGACAGGGATGACCTTACCTGAAAATGGGTGCTGCCCACCAAGCCTTGCCGCATAACCCCTGATTTTCAGTCATTCCCGGTTGATGAGACTTGAGGCTAAGCGTTACCTTTTTAGAACATATCTCTTAGAATGCCCATCGTCCACCTAACGATATTCCGAAAGCATTCATCCATACAAGTCCGCCCCGGGTTCGAACGGAACCGAAGACACTACTCCTACTACATCCATTTTGGAAACATCCTCAGGATTAGTAGCGACCAGCTCTTGCACTTCATTGCTCCAACTTCGAATCCAAACTCGTTTCCCACGAAACGTACAAACCGGATCGAAGTGGTTTTCGAGAAATAAATCCCGATCCCGGTCTCTTCGGAACGACTAGCGCATTTGGCCAACATTTATAGTCGGTTATTTAACTATCAATTAACATTCACAACAATCATCAAACAATAAATAATGTTCCAAATTATTTATTAGTCCGAAAAATATATTCACAAGATATATTTCCACTTTTCAAACCCTTTTGGAAACAGTTTCAGACTATCTTCCTTTGTCAGAATAAATTTTTCAAATATTTTCTATTTCAATGAAATCACCAAGCACAAAACTTTAGATTTTTAAAATAATTTGAGAACACTTTATTGTAAAATATGCTTTAACATTTAAATTTAGAAAAATTACTTTAATACTTAGTTAAAAATAATACTTTAGGAATATTTAAAATAAGGTTACTTTATAAAATATAAAAATAGATTTTCTCCTTTAAAACAAAAAATACTAAGTTACCTTTAAATAATTACTACGATAATAGATTTGAAAAGAAAATACATATTTTAGAATTTAAACGTTTAGAAATAATAAATTTTCTAAAAACATGCTTTTTAAAACAACATTAATTTTTTTATCTTATATTTAAAAATTTACTTTGAAAACGTACTTGGCTCTCCAGGGAAATATACTTCTCTTCACATTCTTTAAAAATAAATCATTATTTATTTTTAAACAAATTTTCTTATTCCTTTAATTAATTCCCATTGTGAATTTATTCTTCCAAATATCCACTCATATATTACTTTTCTTTTATTAACTCAGTTTATAACTTTCACAGTCACATTCTCTTTAAAATTCCAATTACAAACACTTAAATCAATTTTTGAATTGATTTCCAATTTACTTCATTTATTCTAAAATCCATTAATTTCAGATTTTATTCCTTACTTATGATTTAATATACTTTTAACTAGAAATATTAATTTTTGATTTCTTAAATTACTTCTTTATCCTTTGAAATAAACTTAAACTTTGAATTTTAAAATAATTTTTTATTCCTTTAATTGATATCACTTAAGTTTACAATTCATTAATTTCTATTTATTCACAATCCCTTTTTTTTTTCTACTCGGAGTCATTTATTAGAATTTTAAAAATCACTTTTATTCTTATCCAATTCATTCTTTAATTTATTCAAATCCTCTATGATTATTTTACTTAAAAATTCACTCTTTTATTTTCTTTTCAAAAATCCAATTCTATATATATATTTTGATAACTCAGTGTACCGAAATATATTCAAGCAAACCATAGAAATCTATATTTCCAATTAACAATAATATTCGTCACAGAATATCAAATATCCATAACACAGAATATCAAACTATTCTAAATAATTTTGAGGAATCCTGTTGGATCCCTCCAACCTGTTTCCCTGCATCCATAGACGTTAGCACATTATAAAATACCAATTCACTTCGATCTGGAATATCACGGTATATGAGATTTATATAAAATTATCCGCTATTATGCGGCGCATAGGGTCTCATCTGCTATATAATGCGGGAAATCAATCACTCCAATATATGCTATATATACTATAATATATAGTATAACACATCAAATCAATTCAATCATTCAACCAATTATTGAATTTAACTTTTTAAATTTAAATTAAAACCAAATGAGTGAGATTAACTCACCTTTATTTTATTAGCATCCATTTCCAATCCAGCTTTCTTTCTTCTCAATTTTTGACCTTGTATAAATATTATATGATTTTATTAATATTCGAAATAAATTGGACAATTAATTCCCATAGATTTAAGTACCAAATTATCAAATTTAAAACTAATTTCGAAAAAGTAAATAAGTTAATTTTATTTAACATAATTTTTCTTATAACAAATAATTTCAGGTTACAAAAATAATTAAATAAGTCAATCTCCTTAATACATTATTTTTAAAATAACAAGTAGGTTTAATATGTGTATATATATATGTATATTTTAACTTCAAATAGAAATTGATGTGTGTGTGTGTATGTGTATTTCTAATCTATATGTCAAGATAGAAATTTTCTTCTCAGTAAAGTACTTATATAGATATATATTAAAATATGTTTGTAAATGTGTATATATATTTTATTCTTTAGTATATATATATTTAAATTAAAACATCATCATCATTTTAATTTTTTTTACTATACTGTTATACATTCTTATCTCTGATTTTATCTAGTTAACTGAAACAATCAATAAAAAAATACCCTACTACTCTTGATACTTCATCGAAGTCACCAACTCCATCGAGCTCGAAATCCGACCGATACCCAAGCCCAAAAATCGGGAATGCCCTAGTACGCGTGTGGCCACACGCTCCCCTCAACGTCACGACTACCCTGAGTAACCGCGTTTTCCCCTCTCCGACAACGCGCCTCGACGATGTCAAAATCTCGCGACTTTGTGCTTCCCAGACAAGCGTGAATCTCCTTCCGCTACGATTCCAGAGGTCGACGAGCCTCCAAGATCGCCAATCGTCCACCCGCTCGATGCCAGACCTAGCCTCGAACTCACGAAATTCATCACGACCCCTCCGACGAATTCGCCTACCTGCTCCCTCGCGATTGAGATACGCGATTCCCTTCCGTATTTCAAAATCGAATTCGAGTGCCATTTTTTTCTTTTCTGAACTTTAATTTTTTTTTGAGAGAAGAGCTTCGGTTCTATCTTTAAAGAACAGGGTTGCGTGATGTTATTAAAAAGGGAACATGGATATGAAAGGAAGTCAGATGATGTTGAAACATTTTGACTAAGCACAAATATATATATATATATATATATATATATATATATATATGTGTATATATATATATATTTTCGATATAAATTTCAAGGCATTTACTTACCGTACGGTCACACAACTACTCCGATCACTACGAAATTTGAAATCCGATAGTAATACACTATTACGGATCCAATGGAACTGCGAATTCTAAGACTATGTCTCGGAAGGCTATTTTTAAATTCAGTTTAAACAATATATTTTTAAAACTGAACAAACCAGTGTTAAATTCAATTTTAAAACTTTTATTATTCTCAGCACTATCAATATAAATTTTACAAGCCTTCAAATCATTTTTAACAGGCTTAGAACTCCAGATTCAACATTTTACCCAATTTCAAATTATTAATTAAATAGTTTAGTTATCAAATAAATTGTGATATTGGAATTCAACTTAAAAATTAAACGTTTAAATATTTAAAATCAATTAAATATTCCAATTTAAAATGCCTAAAAATTCAGGGTCGTCAAATATTGGTATTGATTGATTGTTTTGTATGATGATTGTGATGGATGCATGATTTTATGATGGATAAATGGATGTTTTAATTATATCATCATAATCAGCAAGTTGCTATGCATTTATTTTGATTTGGGATTGCGGTTTGAAATGATATACAACCGCATTTTTATTTTTAAATTGCGGATTGAAATGATAGATATCCGTATCACCTGACCATAGGATAGAAAATTATATACCGGCACCGCGGTATATATATAAAATTATTTTTGAAATGATTTTCATGGTTTTATAAAGAAATATATGGGCTATACAGATATTGATTTTAGATGTTATATAAATTCTATTTTATTATTGATTTAGCTACGTATAAATTTATTTAGAATTATAAAATAAGCTAAACAATAAAGAATTATAAAATAAGCTAAACAATAAAGTTTGATTTCTTTTATATAATAGGGTTAAGTATCTATTTAAATTCTATTGTATGTAGAGTTTATAACGAATCAAATAAAATTTAAGGTTTGAAAATAAATGTGAATTTGATTTGAATTTAAGATTTAAGAATTATCCTCGAAAAATTTGATTTGAAATATAAATAAATTGGGATTTAAAAGGTATGATTTTATAGCTTGATTTTTATTTAGAGGATTTACATGAATATCAAATTGATTTACATGAATATTATCAAGTTAATGAAACTGAAAGAATATCCAGTTATTTGAAGTCTAAAGGTTTTACTAAAATGATATTTGATTTATTAAGTAAACAGTTCAAATTTAAATAATAGTAGTCGAAATTGATATGTATGAAATTATCAAAGAATAAGTTTGAAATGGTGGAATAATTAAAGCTTTGAAATATATGGAAATTTTATTGGTTTATTTGGGAATTTAAAACCCATATTGTAATTGATTTGTGAAGGTGAAGAAGCTATTTTACTATATAAAGTAATTAAATATTTAAACCATTTGAGTGGTATAGCATGTTTCAAAGTTACGAAATTCAAAGTTTTATGTTTTGAAAGGCTATATTTCAAGTTTTGGTTTCGAAATATTATAACTTTGAAATGTTATGGTTTTAGAAAAGGATATACTTTAAAATGATATCAAATTTGATTTGGTTTTTTTAAAAGAGGAAATGATATAGTATTTATATGGATTGAAATGGATATTATATTCTGGTTTTAAAAGCATAAACTATTTCAAAAAGACCGTGGTGTTATAATAACTTTTGGTTGTTAAAGAGACCAGGATCGGAAGTTGTCATACTCTCTGCCAACTCCGAAAACCACTTTAACAACCGTATACGTGGTGGAGATTTCAGAATGAAGTAGGATGGTGGCGGCGTTTCCTTTGAGGTAAATATGTGGACCTGACTCCCGTGAGTTGGCATAAGGTGGCTGCGATTGACGGGCTAATGAGGTAGCACCTTTGATCGGACACATCCCTTCGATATTGTACTTTGACTTTTGGATTTATTCGGTAGCCACTTTAATTTTCTTTTTAGGGGTGTGGCTCGAGGTGGGCGGTAGCTGCACGCTACGCGTTACCACCGGCCTGGAAGCATAATTGGTATATCTACCCTGCATTGCCTAGTTGTGCCGTGTCACCTACCATATCGCTCGTTGTACGAGTTTGGTTTTCTCCCGTAGCCTGTATGGTATCCTCTGGTGGCTTCCCGATCAGGAGGGACTATGATATTGGATGGACTATTGGGACTATTACGAGTTAAGAGCTATACGGGTAACCCCTTAATGCTATGAAAAAAGTAAGTTTATTTTACTATTAGACACTATTATAATAGCGAAATATTACTACATAGTAAATAGTTTAACTGATCCTTATGAGATGTGAATCCTGAGCATCTCTTAAGTTACTGCACTCACGTAGACACTGGATAGGAGATGTCAAACCCCGTAAAAATCTCCGATGTGGTTACACTCACATATATTTCAGTTGATTTAACTTGCATAAGATCTTTTAGTTCTGACTCGAGTGTTTTGTCTTTTCAATTCGCTCGGGTCAGTCCGAGCATTTCAGGACCGAAGACTTTATTTCTGGAGGACGAAGACGAAGATTTCATTATTATTATATTATATTGTTCCACTACACTGTATTCCACTGTATCGGTTATTATTCGTTGGTATGTGCAACTCTGATATGTATTGTATAAATATAATCAAATGTTTATAAAATAGCTTCATGAACTGTATATTTGATTATTATATTTTATCGCTCCGCTGCAAAATTCTATTTTGTTTTTCCTTTCTCTGTTTTTTTTCTTATTTACCCCATAACAATCCGCCCATCTGTATGGTTTAAGTCAGACGTGTGTAGTTTTTGTCCATTCAACCCGTACGAAAAGGTGGGATGTTACATGATTGATATATATATATATATATATATATATAAGATATGAGTATCTATATTATTTTAAAATGATTTGAAAAAGGAAACCGGTGCCTAGTTCTTAAGTATCTGCAAAGTAGAAATTTTAATTATTATAGCAAATGAAATCTTAACTATTTTAATAATGGGAAGATTCTATAATAAAGAAATACAAGTAATTAGATGTTAAGTGATTAATGAATTATATAAGAAATTGGAAACTTGTAAACTAAGGAATAATGAAATTTAGAAGATGAATTATTGAACATTTGTTAATTAAAATGAATAAGATGAACTTTTGTAACATTCAAATACATTCTAAAAGACATATATAACTTACCGAAATATTAAAAGTTGAAATGTAAATAAGAATTTTTAATAGAATATTATACAAGTAAAACTTTACTAATAAAAGTATTCAATGGAATTAAGTTTATAAGTGAAGAATTAAGATGTATAAGAATGTTATATACTTAAGTTAATAATTTAAGATGCTAGTAATTAAATTTAATAGAAAAAAGGGATTATTGTAAGTATATGATTATAAGCTTAAGTTAAGGATTGAAGTCATTTATAAAGTAGAAGTGAATAGTAAAAGCGAATACTATATATAAAAGGAATAAATGTGACAAGAAAAAAAATTAAATTTTAAGTATGAGTTGCTTCACAAATGAATATTTATATAAAGGGGAAATCAAAGTAATAATGTGAAGTAAACTAAAATAAAATGAATGTAATCCTTCAATATTGAATTCATTGATTATTTTAAATTATTGAATGGAAATAACTTATGTAAGTAATTGAATGAAAATTTAATGAAAATGGTATTGTATGAATAAATGAGAAACGAATTTTTGTAAGAATAAATGTAAATTAATGAAAATAGACAAACAGTAAATGATATGAAAAGAAATTCGTAAGAATAAACGTAACGACATTTGGAATTATTGGTTGTTTGGCTTATGAGAGTTTGGAAAGGATATTTCTACCTATATAAAGATGCATAAATAATCTATTGAATTCTATCTAAGACTGTTGAGTGTATGGTATACTTAGTAGTTATTTATCTCTTTATATAATTAAAAGTTCTAAACCTGAACAAACCATTTGTTTTGGTTGCTATGGATGGATGATTGATTACTTGGATGGCATGTGATGGTTGTATGGTTGAATTTTCTTGTGACTATTGTTATGTTGTGTTGATTTGTTGTTATTAATTGAAACAACTTAATTAATCTTTTACATAATTCTAACTCTTTAGGACTAATAAGTTAAATACAGGTTTATGAAAGCAACAGCTACTGTTTATGGTTTCATAAAATAAGCGTTGTTTACCCGACAAATAGGTTACGATTTTATAGCGATATTATATCATTTTCCCATGGCCTGGGATATTTATTTTTTAAATATGACATATATATTGTTATTATCGATATTTTATTTCTCCCAGACCTTTCCGTACAAAGGAGACTCTATCAAAAAATTTCGTGAAATTTGGACTTAGAAATTTTTTCTGAAAAGGGAAATGATTTTCAAACTTTTGTTAGCTTGAATATGAAAAGGTTTTATTGTTTCTAAACTGATATATTTTATTTTAATTACTTAGTTATGTAAACTAATTATTTATAAATTAAATACTTTGAATAAGATATATTGATTCCCTCTTTTCCCTTCTTTTTTCATTTTCGATAGCGAAATGTTTTGAGTGGAGGAGAGTGTAACGACCCGCATTTTTCCGATAATTAAATTTTTGAACTTAAAAAGATTTTGTAATTTAATATTGGAAGAATTTAAATTTTTTGATTTATTAATGAGAATAAAAACTAGAATGTAATGTTAATTTAAGGTAATGGATAACTATTTTATTGTAATTCCAATTAATTGGAATGATTGGAAAGTTCTAATTGGTTATAAAGTGTAAATAAGCAAATACACCAAGTACTATATATAAACGTTGAAATTGCTGTAATTAATTGAAATTGGTTAATACAGAATAATTAATCAGTATTTGAATTTATTAGTTTGTTTTTAACAATAAACATAGAAATGTTTGAAATTGTAAGTTCTAACAAATTGTTATTTATAAATTTCACCATTTAATTCATTGAAAATCAACTGGAAATCAATTGCAATAAATATAATTAAATATTAAGTTAATTTAAATTAAGATTATAATTGTAGAAATACTAGTGTAATAAGGTATAAACCAATGTTAAATATGTCCATAGAGTGATGGTTGATTGAGTAAAAGAAAATTAAATCAATTTATTGGAATTAAAATATAATTAATTGGATTTTTTTTACAGTTGAAACTGAACACTGTAATTAGAGTAATATTTTGTAGGATCGATTTCATCCTAGAGGGGGTGAAAAGGGTGATACTAATAAAAATAAAAATGAATGCGGAAATATATATAATAATTGCTTTCGGTAATTGCTTGAACTCGAATTATTTAACCGCCGATGATGATTTTGGGTTACATAGGCATAGAACACCCTATATTTACGTTTGTATATTTCATTTTGAATTCTTCGTGTCTTTATCCCTTGCATTGCTTTATGCTTGGACTATGTTGATTTATACTGACTAGTTCAAATTGAATATTTTTGTGTGATGCTTGCTTGGTCACCACACGATTGGTTTTTAGGATTTGCCATGCTTGTTCATCATGCTCGTAACTCTTGTTGAATTTTTTCATCTCGGCCTCGACTTGGTTATTGTAATTCAAATTTTTATGAATTTCTTTAGTCAGCTCTTATGGCTTTGGCATTTGAGATCGTGATAATATTTTTGGCTGCGACTTCCTTTATTTCTTGACCAATTTTAACACTGCTACATGCACTATTTTTGTAAGACTATAAACTGCTTCATGTAATTCATGTTTGATTGTTGTATGCCTGCACTTGTTCCTCTTAGAGTCTTCACTTGATTGTTGTGAGTATTTGAAGTCTGGTACTAGTTTGAACCCTTGTTGTTTGTGTTGCATTTCTTTGTTCTGTTCTGATACATTTTTGCATATGCACTTTTTATTCAAGTGCTTTGCATTTGTTAAACTGGGTTGCGTTTGTGTCCACTGCTTTATTGCATCCCATGTTGTCACTGCATATACATATATATATTATATGTGTGTGTGTTTACATTTGTGTTTGCGCTTGTATATATGTATGCTTTTGATGCCTTGTTCTGCTTGATGTTTTGTTGTCGTCTTGTTGCATTATGCCTTCATGAGCATTGCATCCTGTAGTCTGGTTGTTCATGCCTCTGACCTGATACATATGTTTGTACTTATATGCATATGTGCAAACATATGTCACTTTGCTTGCTGGTTCACATATCTGGTTTTGTCTTCTTGCATTTGACTGGAACCACTTGTCTACACCATGTACTTGTGCCATTGATCTGGATGTACTTTCATTTTCCGGCCTTGTTACATGTCAGGTTGCTTTGTTTTCTTGAATGTGGTTGGCTTTGCTATAACCATTCAGTTCACCACTTTGTTTTCACTTGAACATTTTGTTTTCGTTTGAAGTTTTGTTGCCATGTGCATTTTGTAGACTGACTTGTGATGGTTCGTTACATATGTCGGTCTGGGTTCAAGTGTTGTTTTGACTTGAGTCTGGACTGTTTCATCTTTGTTGACTTTGTCTAGTCTTTGGAATGTGTGGGTTGTTGCAGTTTTTTCGAGTCATCTGGGTTGAATCCACCATTTGGTTGGGTTTGACCTTATGCTCACATGTCCCTGTTGTTTTACCAAGTGTATATCGGTGTGCACGGCCTTGTGGTATGTACAGTGATATACCGTGCATGTCACAAGTTGTTCGTGTATGAATGGATTCAAACGGAAATGAAGACAAACAACCCAAGTAACTGAGGCAAATAATACTGTAATGACCTTCTATTTCATTTGTTAATTTATATTTGGCAAAACTTAGCATATACAACAAATAAATTAATCACAGAATCACAAACACAGAGAGTTCCAACAATAAACAGCGAAACAGATAAATAGTAGTTCATGAAGAAACTATTAAAATAGTTATAAATTAAAAATAGTTCCTATATTAAAATATTTTATATAATAAAATTTGTTTCCTCAAATTTCGCAAATCGATTCAAATCAACTTAAATTTCAAAATTCAATTTAAATCAATTCCAATTCAACCATTTCAATTTAAAGGTCAAAGATTCAATTCAAATTCTCAATAAACCATTTCAAATTTAATCGATTCCAAATCCAGGTTTTGAACTATCATTTCAATTCCAATAAGATTCAAGGTTAAAATATTCAAACAATTTCAATATAATTTTCATTTATATTCCAACATTTAACTTTAATTTTATTCAAATTAGAAAATATTCACTTAATCATTTTAATAACAATTAAAAAATCTCATTTATAAATTTAAATTAATATTAATTATTCAGTCTCAATTTTATTTAAAATTTAGAATATTAATTTAATCACTTTTTATCAAATCAAGTTATATATCATATCTTTCAAAATCTCCAAGTCAATAGTTCAAATCAATCCTTATTTAAATTTAATTATTAACTAATTTAAATTCCAAGTCAACATTAAGTTATCTTCCCAACCTCTATTATTAAAGTTATTGAAAATCTATTTTTAAAATATTAATATAAATTTAAATAAACACTTAAACGTATTATAATCTAATTAAATTGAATTTTACTAAATTAAATCTGGTTATTAAATGTATTTTGTATTAAATCTTATTTGATATATTTTTAAAATAAGAAAATTATAAGAAAAATCTTAAAAATTATATTTTCAAAACTAACTTATAAATTAATATTTCCAAAACATATTATTTTAAAATCTAAATTTTATACACATATAAAAATAACATTTATATATTTTATTTTAAAAATCAATATTTTTTAAGACCCATATGTTTCCTTTCAAACTTTGGAAATCATTTCAAAATATAGACCAACGGCGTCCTTATATAATTTTCTATCCCATGGTCAAGTGATACGGGTATTTTCATTTCAATCCACAAATTAAATATTTACGAGTATATATGATTTCAACCAGCAATCCTAAAATTTGAATTCAATGGAAATCGCTTGGGTTTATCATTTCATCCCATAACAATTTTCTCCTAATCTGTAATATCATTCGTGTATGTATCATTTCAATGCATAGAGAATTCTAAAGTGAGAACAAATACGATAATAATATAACATATCAACAACATGCATATATCATCAGTAAAAAATTTAAATATAATTTATACAACATGTTATGATGTCAATACTGTACATTAGCATAGGCGAACAAATGCAAATAATAACATATCATGTTTAACGAATAAATAACTAACAATTTAAATTTAACAACATAGATCAAATTGTTATTTCATGTGAATTGAATCTACTAAATATAAGAATGTTAATCGTGAGTGATTGCTCACATTTCGAGGCTAGAGAACAACGATGGCGAAGAAGATGACACGGACACGCACATGCATGGGCAAAGCAAATCAAAAGCTGCTGAGATTTCCGAGTAGCGACAAATGATACAACAAACTGGACATCGACAAAGTGAGCGAGCGAACCACTTAAATTCGATGGGAGCCAAATATACACATATCTAAAGTGGAAATTAGCCATAAGGGCCTCTTTAGCAATTGGAATTAGTTTCTTGGACACACAACTGAAATAATTACTTTCAAGGATAAAACACAAAATAATTAGTTTGTAGGGCCTAAAAACCTATGAAATTATGTCCTTGAAAGTAATTGGACTGCTGAATTTGTGCTGAAAGTTATTATTCTGTTGACTTTGGTCTTGAAAGTAATCTATTTGAATGTGTGTCCTACAAACTAATTGGACTGCAAACTCTGTCCTTTTGGTGAAATAACCCTAAAATCTATGTATTCAATATTTTAAACCATTATCCAAACGCATCTTTATATTTATAATTCAAAAATTAATGTTTATAAAATCCATACATTTCTTTCAAATTTCTTCAAATACGTATTAAACATTAACATTAATATAAGTAACCATATATATAGATACTTTCCAAAATATTAATATTAATGTAAATATAACATATTACATATATAATTATATATATGTGTGTGTCTTAAAATATTAACAAAACCAATTTTATATAAAAATATACATTTCAGAATATCAACGTCTGTTAAACCTATATATATGTTGAAATCAATGTATCTCTAAATTGTAGGGAAATCAATAGATAACTTCAATATATACAACTTACAGACCTATATATACAATTATATATATAGACTTAAAAGGACAACAACAGATTACATAATTTATAACTTATATATAATTCAACAGGTCTTATAAAATCTCTATAAACGTATAATTTGAAAATCTATATATTACTTTTTTTCTTTTCTCAGCAAAAAGAAGACAAGATTACACTGTATAACTATATACTATATATATACTGTAAATAATAGAAAACCATAAAATAAGAGAATGCATAATATAATAATTTATATATAAACAAACAAACCAATACACGGATTATATATATAAGCATATACTTCAACTACATTTACTTCAAAGACGAAGACATGGGGCGCTGTTGCTGGCGAGGGGAGATAACTCAGTGGGTGTGGTACAAGGAGGGTAGGAGGCGGTGGCCGATGGAGGCAAGGGTCGAGTTATAGTAGACGAGGATGAGGTTGTTAAGTGGTGCCTCGGTTTCGGTGATGGTTGCTGGCGGCCGAGGTCAGAGAGAGGTGTTTGGCTGGGCATGGGTTTTTGGTTGATCGGGTTCGGCAAAGTGAAGGGGTGGATGAGCGGCTGTTTTTTCATGGTGGAAAGGTGCAGGCAGAGGCTTTCGGCAATGGCATGGACTTGGGTTTGGTTTTCTGGTGTGGTAGGCATACTGCATTAGGGTGATGTGTTGTTGGTTGCAGAGGAGGGGATGGGTGGTTCTATGAAGCGGTTGTGGGAGGTGGATCGGTTTGGAGGGTGAGCTTACTCATTGCATCGGGTCATAGAGTAGAAAGCATGCGTAGGGAAGATGGAAACTTCGGGACAGTGGGAAGGTTAGCTTCGAGAAAACAAAAATAAAATGAGCAACAGAAAAAATAAAACTTATATTATAAAAATTTACTCGAAGCAAAAGTGAAAGTGACAAGGAGTTAGAGCCGAGCAGCCACGAAGCAAAATGAACTGAATTTTTTTTCGGATTGAAGAAGAATGACAATGAAAGGACATGCATGCAATAAACCAATATTCAAAGGAATGAAAAGGACAACCGTTGTTTTAGAAATTATTAAAGAAAAAATGGCTTTTGGTAGTACGGTGGATAAGAAAAAGGCACAAGGAAACCAAAACTCAAATACGGAACCGATACGGTAAGTCATTTCGTCGATTTCATCGCGTGCCGGACACCGAAATGCACAAATGAATGTACTGCTGAGATCAGCATGACAAGACGACCGGAATGGTGCAAAGATATCAACGATATAATCATCCTATCAAAAGTCGACATTCGCTACCAAACAGCTGCTATTTTGCCGAAAATAAGATAAAAGGGGTTATAACAGTCCAAATTTGGTGAAATAAAATATGACGTCTCACTCAGAAGATGATAAACATTTTTATTATAAAAATATATTCACGTTTGAGAAATATTTTATTGCCATCAAATATTAACTAATTGAAATTGCAAATTATACAACAGAGCTAACATCTATTCTGACGAAATCTGCCATTTGCTATGTTTAAATAGACGCATTACAAATATCAAATTTTCATTATCAAATTAAATTATTTAATTACGAGAAAAATTTCAAATAATTACGTTATTAAAACCGTTATTCCTGGGCGTTACACTCTCCCCCACTCAAAACTTTTCATCCCCGAAAGGGAACAAGATAGGAGAATAGAAACAACTAGAAAGAAAAAAAATAGATTCAAAATACATAGTACCAGATATAACAATTAATTCAAAACCATATAAATTTTATTTATTTTTAAATTAATTAACATTCAACAAATTTGGGTTCAATGCATTTTATTCCATTAATAACTATTCATTGTATTCTTATTTTGTTGATTACAATTTAATGTATTTCAATAAATAGATTTTATTTTCATTATTAACGTTTGTTACATTTTTTTTCTTTCAAAACAAAATTCATTTTATTCAACTTATTTACTTAACCCATTTATCTTTTGGTAAGTTAATACCACTTATAATTCAATTTCAACTATTCTTAAGTCTCTCTTTTATTTATTTAATTTATTTCACCCAACATATTTTGCAACATATTAAGTATATAAACATTTATTATAATCATATTTTATTCAACAAATTAATTCTCTTTTTTTTCCAATTTATTATTCAATTTATTATTTATAAGTTTCGTGAACAAAATATCAGTTTTGGACATCTTATTACTTATGTTTATATCTTATATTATTCAATTACATATTCTTATTACATTCAAACATTTCCTAGGTAAGTTTTACTAATGTTTCCAATGTAATTGAGTAATTATACAAATTTACCTTTTATTTACAATATTCTATTAAGCAAAATTTGAGTTGAACATTTTATTACTTTAGTTTCTCCTGTATAACTTTTAATTACATATTCACATTAGCATTTTAACTTTTTGGATAATTCAGGTAAATTATATATAACAAAATGCGATTGAGTATTATACAAATTTTGGTTTAACTATTACAAGTTATCTCAATTCAATTTCTCATTTTAGACACTCCAATTATTCAAAATCTTGCTTTATTAAAATAATTGAAACCATCACTTACATAAAAATTAAGAGTTAAATTTTCCAGTTTCACTTTAAACATTTTGAAATAATATACATACATATATATAAATATATTCTATACATCAAATCATATTCAAGAAATTTGAATCAAATTTATTTCCAAAACAAAGTGTAGCAAAGCTACTAAGTGATCTCTCCATTCTGAGACTCGAAAATGAATGTCGATAATGCTGCAGTCATTACTGAACTAATTTTCCAGCGATAAATGAGGACAGTACTGATTCACTTCTTTTAAAATTTCTATGGAAAAAATTTTCATTCGCAAATACTTTCAAATAATATAATTTCAAAACTTTGAAAACTAAACTTTTAAAGGCATCAGAAATTTTATTCTTAAACCTTAAATTTAAATTCATTACATTTTCAAATCAGGTTTTTAAACCATATTTTAAATTTCAACAATAGTTAAGGTTCAGAAATGTTGACAAAAATATAAATAATAATCTAATATTATCATTTCTAATAACCAATTCATTTAACTATCCAATTTTAGAAAATTATACAATTATATATAAAATATACTAATACATAAATTTATTCCATTTAAAAATTTAGAAAATAATATTGTGTCAATTTGCTATGTTCAAGTGTTTTGGAATTTGCATCGACAGCGTTGGCCACATGAATCGACTGAAACCCTAAATCAAACTTAAAAACTCAAACATCACAATATAAAACATTTTTATATAATTTACAAATACACTCCCTCACAGGATGATCTAGGAAAGGATTTCAAAACAAGGGTAAAGATTCATATTTAGAAGAATCCAAATCAAGCGAATTACAACTACGGAGATTGGCTTGGGAGGAAGATAAGATAATTGATTTATAAAAGAGAAAGGTTGATAGACTAATATTAATCGCGGGTGACCTTAACCGGATCAACCGAGATTCTAGGAATAAGTCCGATGTGGAAATTCAATTTCCCGCTTGAAGGGAAGAGAAGTGACATTACCAAAACATTAGCATAATCCCTGACTATAGGGATGGAGTTGAGGTCATTGGGCTGAACATTAGATGAAAAAGGTAGAACTTCCAACTTAATCCAGAGCCATTCGACATTCGATCATGAAAGGGTTACCCAGTTGCCTATTTGAGAGCCGATTCGGGCTTTGAAAGAAATAACAGCATCAAAACTGAGAAACGGAAATCTCTAATGAATTGACGTCGGTTGTAAAGGAGTTCCACCCCTTTACAAATCATACAAAGGTTGGCGGAACCACCGATGAGATCAGTCACACTTAAGGATAAAGATGCCAATAGAAGTGGCATGATGAGCTCAAATTGATTATAGTTATCAATAGAGAGCTATGGGATGCTCTAATATAAAGAGAACATGAATAGGAGAAGATAAGAATGGATTTTAGAACAAAGGGGAGAGTTCCATAATCAGAAAGAAATCCTAAGCAAAGAGAATCCTAACGAAGAAATTCAAGCTCGAACGAATATGATTCTATGATTAAGTTTCTACACCATATGCTAAGTTTTGCCTAAACCAGAGCTCTGATACCAACTGTAACGACCTACCATTTTGATCCGTTCAAATCGATAATCATCCACTCATTTCCAACTTGAATTGACCAAAACAATTGTTAATTTATATTTGGAAAAACTTAGCGTATACAGTAAATAAATTAATAAAAAATCACAGTGTCAAGACCCGATTCTTCGACTCACGAAAGTCGACACTAATACGTTCACTGTATCAACTGCCGAACAATCGAATGCCGGAAAACCGAACCATGAGGGTTAAAAAGAAGAGGTAGAAGAAAACGATAGAAGAAGTAATAAAACAGAATAGAAACAATATCAGAATCTCACAATCGCAGCGGAACAACATATAATAGATAAATGAATAATCTTTCAAACAAAGAACTATATCAGTTATTACATTACATCATCAGAGTGTACAACAACAATATACAACACAACAAAACAATGGACAGCTATACAACATGTCCTTACAAGTGAATTATACAGCGGAAAGATAATATCATATACAAGTAATACGTCTCGTCATCCAGCTCGCCACCTGAGCTCCATTGCACTGCTAAATCCAAAATAACCTGATAGCCTGACTCTAGGCTGCCCGTGTGGAAAACTATGGGTACCCAGAGTTTAGGAAGAGAACAATAAACTCCAGGTCAGTCATGGGACTGGTGTGAGAACTCAAAACAGTTATTTATCTTTTAAAACAACAACAACAAGGGAAGTAAAAAATATCCGCAATGCTTTTGGAAAATGAAACTACCATAAGGCCTCCCCGCACACACACAATGCAAACACAGAATTGAAGGAGATTTCTCCTTATGATAGTCAAAGATTCTTACTACGCAAAACAAATCATTTTTGATATTATTATTAGTTCATAGTGATGAAAGCATTTCAAAAATAGAATATTAATCTTAGCCAGCATAGGTACCATTATAGTATGCCTAGTATAGCTACCGTATTAAATGGCAGGTTCTACAACTAAAACTGCGACGACCTGGAATTTTTAACAATTTAAATTGGAATAATTAATCGACTTTAAAATATTTAAAGGTTAATTTTAACTTGAATTCCAAATATTAATATTTACTTGATAATTAAGTTATTGAATTATATAATTCGAAATTGGGTAATATGTTGAATATGGAATTTTAAGCTTGTTACAAATAATTTGAGGACTTGTAAAATTTATATTGATAGTTCTAAAGATAATAAAAGCTTTTAAATTAATATTGGAAGTGATTCGTTCGGTTTTAAAAATTTATTGTTTAAATTGAGTTTAAAAATAGCCTTCTGAGGCACAGTCTTGGAATTCGACGAAACCAATCCGTAATAGTTAGTTATTATCGGATTTCAATTTTTGTGGCAATCGGAGTTGTCGTTTGACCCTGGCAGCTCAAAGCGCTTAGAAACTATTTTAATCGATTTAATTTAAAATTGACCGTTTACTTCCATAACTTGCGCATATGAGCAAATTAGCCTTCGAAACACGTTCCATTTTGTTCGGAGTGCAGGTAAAGCCTTGTAAACGCCTGGTGGCATGTCTGATTCGGAGTTTGAGATTTCGAGTTATGCGAAACGAAATATTTTGGAAATAAATAAAAACAAATTTTAAAGGGTCAACTCAGCCACCCTATAGCTTATACTCGAAGCCACCCTTAAGAAATATCTATTCGTTTTTTCAGATAAAAAAGGAAACCGAAAACCCTTTTCTCTCTCTCTCTCTCTCTCTCGAATCGAAATCGAAATCAACAACAAAAAAAATTGGCGACCGAATGAAAAATCAGTTCGTCTTCAGGGTGGAAGTCGAGATCGTTCGATCGCTGCTAGCCGGCCGTGGGTCGTGGGCTAATGACGCATTCTTGAATCGCGATAGTTTTGGAGGGTTGAACTCGAACAAGTTGCGGCGACGAAGTCGCGACCGAGGCTATGGCACCGTGAGGTCGTAGGGTGGGCTCGCGTGCGACTGTGCGAGGCATGGCAGCGGCGTACCGAGATTAGGGTTCTGGTCGCGTTCGAGGTTGGAGGTGATCTTGATGGTTCAGGCAGAAAGGGGCGGCGAGGTTGAAGATGTTCGAAGGGGGGTCTCGTTTGGGGGAGAGTCGCCGATGGTCGTGGCACTTGAACTCGAGTTCACAGTGGCGCGTATCAGAGGCCTGAGGTGAGGGATTTGTGCTTGATGCCGATTCGTGGAGGAGGAGCAGGTGAGGGCTCGTGATCGATGATGAGTAATCTTTGAACAGATCCTTAGAGGATGGGAGGTCCCAAGCATCCTTTAAGATATTGCGTATTACTGCTGCAGTTCACTTGAGTTGTTTTACATTATATAAGTATATATTGTTGAATATGCGATTATATGATTTTTGTTTGATGATAAACACACACACATATATACATATTCGTGTAAATGTATTTGGTAATGTACTATTTCATTTTTCACAGATTAAATAAATATTTGCTGAATAAAATTAAATAACACTGAATTTGAATTCAAACAGAAATTTTATTCAAAAACATATTTATTACAATTTTAAATAGTACAAATTCAAGCTCTCACTATACATATACAATTTTGATTACAATACATCACAATTTCATATTTACATTTAACCTCACTACACATCACTCATTCACACAATTCGTATTTTATCTTCAACTTCATTCCAGATAGAATCCAACATCTGAGCAATCTGCAAAAATAAACACTAATGTGGTAAAATTGAAAAAGAAATATTTTTGCAATATAAAATAAAATATGGATTTTGAAAATATTATTTGCCTCAGTTATTTGGGTTGTTCGTCATCATTTACATTTGAATTCATCACACACGAACAATGTGACATGCACAGTGTATCACTGTACATGCCATAAGGTCGTGCACACCGATGTACACTTGATAATGTCACACGGATATGCGAGCACAAGGTCAAACCCAAAATAAAAGGATGGGTTCAACTCAGGTGCAATATAAATAAAATCTCAACACAAGCACAAGGTCAAACCCGAGCTATTAGCTAGATTCAACACAGGTGCAAATGGCCAAAACTCAAGAATGAAGTGTCGACTAGTTCAATATAAACAGAACCAGAGAAGAAAATGAAATGGCACATGTGTATACAGTGCATAGCCGCATCAAGAATCCAAAACCAACATAGACAATACCACTGACTCAAAGAACAGATCAAAAGACCACATGGTCAGTGCACAACAACACAAACACATGAGCTATCTACATGCACAAGAACAAGACCCCAAATGTGACGACACAGCAGCAAAGGCTAGCCAGCAACTACAAACTGCTCACAACAGACTCAAGTACGAGCACCAAAGATATGGCCAGAACCAAACAGCACACTATGTATGGAATAAAGAAGCTGCAGTAACTCAAAGCACCAAAGACATGTCCAGACTCAATGCAACATTCACAATACAGTTTCAAGTAACAGCAAAACTCAGTACAGATGCTAACTGACTCAAATATCACAAACATATACATATACATATGTATACATACATGTAGTAAATATGATGACACAGCTAGTCCAAACAAGTATACATGTATCAGAGAGTATATGCAGAGTCAAGGCAACATGAAATGCAAACAAACCAAAGGAGTGGACATCAACCCAATGAAAACCAGCATGGAGTGATACACAGTTATCAAGTGGTCTGCAACAATACCAAAGTGAAGATTTAAATGGAACCTGACTCAATATAACTAGATGAACAAGACACAGCATAAAGCAGCTCATTTATACAAGCTAACCAGAGACACCAATGAACTTAAGACAAAGTAAAGCAACATCACAAGAAGGCATCATGAATATACACAATGCAGACCAAAGAGCAAAAGTAATCTGGATCAAATGCCATCAGGTCAGAGACACAATACAGCAAGCTATAAGGATTAATGAATTGGATAAAACCAGACTCAAATGTACAAGTAAATGAAAATGCAGTGAAGCAAAAATATGGCAGAACTTAGTATTCACTGGAGGCAACTAGCAACTACATGCAGCAAGTTCATATAATGAAAGTGCATAAGGGCAGTGTAATGATGACTGGAAACTCAGAAATCAATACAACATGAACCAGACCGAACCAAGATTTCAGCAACAAAAACATGAAGTGAATCACAAACCAAAGGAGTAACATGACCAACAAAACGACTCAACTGTATGCAACAGTTCAAGTTAAAAGTGAAGCAATACAAGACGCAATCATACATATATGCAGCAGACTCGAATATCCATAATCAAGCAACAACATGTACAGGTCAGTGAACAAAGTATTAACAAAGTAAAATTCGAGTCAGAGCCAAGGTGGTCAAGGAAGTTCGAAACAGAGAATACGAAGTCAACTAAAAACCAACATCGTGAGTTAAAGCCGTGTTTCAAATCAAAGTCAACATCGAATTTTGACCAAGTCAGAAATCAAAGCAGAAAAAAATTGAAAAAGTCAAAAATCAAATCCAAATAAAATAGGAAAGTAGCTGCCGTAACGATCAAGGAAGGATCGAATGGTTTCAAGCTAAAACCGTGACAGTGAAGTAAGGGCATCGATTTACATATAAGCAACATCATCGGCAGTTAAAAAAATCATCGAGTTCAAGCATTAAAACCCCAAAAAGTCATCATTGGCAGAATATAGGAATTCAATCAAGCATAACAGAATAGCATAAACGAAAATCACATACCAAATCGAAGTTGAACTCCATCGAACAGAAGCAGCCAAAGTGAGCAACGAGAAACAATTGATCAAAGCTACTCGCAATTATTCTCGCGAATTGATCAACTAAAATCAGGCGCTTCAAAAAGCCCTAATTACAGATCTAAGAAGAAAGAAAATGGAACGGCCACCACTTTAACAAAGGGAACGAAGCCCTAATTTAGTTGCAAAGAGGAACGACCGCCATCTTCACAAAAAGGAACGAAGCATATAAAAGAGGATCGGGCCAAATTAGAAAAGGGGGCCGGCTTTATTTTATTAAGGGCTTTTTAATTCTTAATTAGGGTTTTATGTCTTTTGTTTTTAAATTTCTTTTCAAATTTATTTTTAAATTTTAAACCGTTGGATTTTCTAGTCGTGTGACTCGTGCACAAACTACGTGGCGTAGTTTGAGGATTCGCAACTCAGTGGCTGAGTTGTGGCAGGGTTTTGAGCATAGAGTTAGGTTAGTCAGTAGAAGGTGTCGCGAGTTTACGTGTGTAAGCGTGTGACTACTTAATTTCTAGTAGAAACCTTGGGGCCAGCACGTAGGTAGGGTTTTGCCGAAGCTGGGTAAATTCCGTGTCGTTCTATTTCTGCATTTTACTTTGCTATTATCTGTGCTGCTATTATTCTGTGATCTGTGTTGAAATTATTCTGAAAGATTCCGTAATTAATGTTTTAAAATTAATAATGTCACCCTATTCACCCATCTAGGGTGCAATCGATCCTACAAGTGGTATCGGAGCTAGGAATAGAAGTCAATTTTTGTTTTAAAAATTCATTTTTGAAAAATCAGTTTGTGTTTAAAAGTTTGAATTTTTAAAATGGCTTCTTTTAATAATGCTTTTGCTGAGGGACAGTCCATAGTTAGACCACCAATGTTCAATGGTGAATATGCTTATTGGAAAAATAGAATGAAAATTTTTCTGGAAACCATTGACGCTTGGAACATTGTTGAGACAGGTTATAGAGCACCAACTATAATTGTAGATAATCAGGAAATAGATAAACCGATGGATCAATGGACAGAACTAGAAAATAAATTACAAAATACTAATGCTAGAGCTATGAATTCTATTATCTGTTCATTGGATCAATTTGAATTTAATCGTGTCTCACATTGTCTAACTGCGCAGGAAATATGGCACACCTAGAAGCGACTCACGAAGGAACATCTCAAGTCAAAGAATCTCGCCTTGCCATGCTAAGCAGCGAATATGAGAATTTCACAATGGCAAAGGAAGAAAATGTTAAAGAGATGCATGGACGACTTTCCAATACGTATACAAATCAAAAGCTCTTTGAAAATCATACACAGAGTTGGAGATAGTTCGAAAAATCCTCAGAGTCCTTCCACGAAGTTTTGAAGCCAAAGTGACTGCCATTCAAGAATCAAAAGATTTGAAACAAATGAAAGTCAAAGAACTCATTGGAAATCTCACTACTTATGAGCTAGAAATGAAGTTTAAGGAAGAGCATGAAGGAGGAGATACTCGAAAGAAATCTATAGCTCTCAAAGGAACAACTGAAAGTGATGATGATGACGATGACGATGGAGCAGTAGAGTTGGAGCTGATAATAAAGAAAGTCAAAAGGTGGAATTACAAATACGAAAATCCAGCTCTAAATCGAAAATTGAAAAGCAGAATAAATAAAATATTAGACAATCCAGAAGAACAAAAGATCATCTGTCATAAGTGCAACCAACCCGGACACATCAAGCCCAATTGTCCTCAAAATCGACGCGACTTTGAAAAGGAATAAAAAAGGAGAAGTTTTGCAGCCATGTGGAATAAAAGGGATGAAGATAATCGAAGTGCTAATAGTGAGAATGAAAAAGCAGACATGTGTCTTCATGGTGAAATAACTAACAGTGATGATGATGAGCCAAGTGAGGTATCAAAACTTTCTCATTCAGAATTACTTATATATTTCCATGAAGTGAATGGCTGTTTTGAACGACTTAGGGAAAAGTATGCAAAACTTGAATCGCAAAAAGATACTTTGATAGATTTAAATAAACAACTTGACCAATTAGTTAAAACCTATCAAAGCAGAATCCCTAAGTGTGATAAGTGTCCAACATTCGAAGAAGAAATTAAAAAATCAGAAATTAATATAAAATCACTTGAAAATGAAATTCTGATTTTGAAAGAAAATGAAAATACTAGGAGAGAGAAGTCTATTAAAAAGTGCACACAATTGTTAAACGAAAATGAATCTCTCAAAACACAAGTCCAACAACTGTCAACGACTTTAGATAAATTTTCAAAAGGTGAAAAATCGTTGAATATGCTATTAGGAAAGCAAACTGGTAATACGGCTAGACAAGGACTTGGATATAATCAATCTGAAAATGTTGAAAGCAATATTAATCAAGAAAATTCTATGTGCACAATTTGTAGAAAATATGGACATAATCACAATAATTGTTGGTATAGACCCAAACATGTGAAAACTATACCAATTTGGGTTCCAAAAGGCACAAGTATAAAATCTCTAAAAGTTAAACAAATTTGGGTGCCAAAAGGAACATATACAAATAGTTTTGGGTCTTCACAAATTATTTTTCTAAATCTTCTGCCACTAACAACCATGGACCTATAAAAACAAATAGGTCACAAAAATCTTTTCCCGTGTAGGTGTGGTGGCAAGCTAAGGAACAACAACAGTGTTATCTGGATTCTGGCTGTTCCAGAAGCACAATGGCCGACAAAGCAAAGTTTCTTAGCCTAGTATAAAGGTGACAGATTCACATTGGACAACAAAAAGAAATATTGTAAAGGTAAAACAGGTAAATGTATATTTATTTGAACGATATATTAAATGTGATAATCTGCACCATATTCTGAATTAAATCAGCCAATAATGAGATGATGGAAAAATGATGATTTTGATTCTGACTTATTTAAAATTGATGGCCAATTATACTCCTATGCCAAAAACACTATAAAAATCTCTAGAGCGTTTGAATTACTTCATATATATTGGTTTGGATTAATAATAGTGTTTAACTGGATGATAATACATTTGGCTAACACTACATTCACGTTTTTTTATTATTTGCACGACTTCAATTCAAATTCGAGAGAATGTCATTTAAATTGCTGTTAAAATTGAGTTTTAAATTTTTGGTGCACACTTCATGATCTGATCTATCAAATTCAATTAGTGATATTTTGGAGTGAAAGAGAAATTCGGATGCAGATCATACTGGTAATCTAGTTGACAGAAAACTTACTAGTTGAACGTGATTTTTAGTAACTGCATCGTTTTTTTGGGGAAATGTCTGCATATTTTTAAATTCAAATAATTTTCAAATAGCAGAAATTTTTCCTTATATAACCCCTTCGAGAAAATCATTTTTGACCATATTTTCAAAAATTGATTTTGTAAGTATTTTTGAATTTGATTTTAAATGACAATTTTGACTAGTCTAACTCCCTAATAATTATCGAAAAGATAAATAGTGATTGACAATGTGACGAGTGCTGATATTTATCATACGTTACTCAAGACAGTATATTTAGAAAAAATTTCTTTAGAAATTCAAACAAGAGTTATAAAAACCTTTTGTTGGGTGAAGATTCCATAACCATTTCTGGTTCTATCACATTTCTATCGACCATCGATCATCAAAAATTCAATATAGTTTGTTGATATTTGGTACTTTAAACAGGAATCATTCGTTTTTTCATTTTATAAAATAAAATAAAATCCAAAGTATTCACTCTCATTTAAAAGTCCTCACTGTTATGCATGGGTGAATTACTTGGAATTTGTTATATGCTTCCATGCTCATTTAAAAGTCCTCGCGGTTATGCATGGTTAGAAGAGACTTGATTTTTTTTAAATAAAGTTGGAATACTACTGATCTCATTTAAAAGTCCTAACGGTTATGCATGGTTAGTAGATATTCAAATTCCTGATATAAATGTACCACAAATAGATACAACTGTATGGTTTTATATGATGACATCATTTCCATTATTTCTAAAAGTGGAATATGCGCCTAACAAGGGTAGTTATGATTTTTGTTTGATTTTTTATTGAAATTTAATATTTATATTCAATTGAGTTTTTAATGTTGAATTAATATCAGTCACTTTACCTCTATTTTCTCTAACACTATTACTCTTTTGTTAATAACAAAAGAGGGAGAGAAAAGTTAAGATTTTATCAAATAAAATCAAGCAAAGGTCAAATAATTTTCTATTTGCATTTAGGTTCATTTGCATATTTTTATTTGTATGCATATATGTAGGGGAAGCTTTGTGTAGAGAGGAAGCATTTAAATAGGGGGAGCAATTAGGATATATCTATGATTAAATACATTTAACATATTTAAAATCTTAAATATATGTTTGTTATCATCAAAAGGGGGAGATTGTTGAATATGCGATTATATATGATTTTTGTTTGATGATAATAAACATATACATATATATTCGTGTAAATGTATTTGTTAATGTACTATTTCATTTTCACAGATTAAATAAATATTTGCTGAATAAAATTAAATAACACAGAATTTGAATTCAAACAGAAATTTTATTCAAACAAATATTTATTACAATTTTGAATAGTACAAATTCAAGCTCTCACTATACATATACAATTTTAATTACAATACATCACAATTTCATATTTACATTTAACCTCACTACACATCACTCATTCACTCAATTCGTATTTTATCTTCAACTTCATTACAGATAGAATCCAACATCTGAGCAATCTGCAAAAATATACACTAACGCAGTAAAATTGAAAAAGAAATATTTTTGCAATATAAAATAAAATATGGATTTTGAAAATATTATTTGCCTCAGTTATTTGGGTTGTTCGTCATCATTTACATTTGAATTCATCACACACGAACAATGTGACATGCACGGTGTATCATTGTACATGCCACAAGGCCGTGCACACCGATATATACTTGATAATGTTACAGGGACATGCGAGCATAAGGTCAAACCCAAAATAAAAGGACGGGTTCAACTCAGGTGCAATATAAATAAAATCTCGACATGAGCACAAGGTCAAACCCGAACTATTAGCTGGATTCAACACAGGTGCAAATGGCCAAAGCTCAAGAATCAAGTGTCGACTAGTTCAATATAAACAAGACCAGTGTGACGCCCCACCTCTATACCCACACTAGACAAGGACACTACAGGGTAATGCCGTCAACTAGCACCGAGAATAAGGCTGTTGAGGAGCGACCATCCGTGTAATTGCTTTGTGCGAGCATCGATATGTCAGATAGTACAACATGCGGAAATCCGACCAGCCGATACAAACTCAAAGCTACTACACAGTGGCTATATATATTCTTCGAAAACAAACATAGAAATAAACATAACACAAATCAGTCACAGATATCCATATTACAAAGGCGGAAAAAGATATGAATATAACACATGAAAGTGTACATCAGAGTAGTGGTCAAACAAGATCCACAATATCACAAAAGAATAGCTACAAGTGCTAGACAAAAGAATATGGATACATCAATGAGTCTATATCTCAAATGTATACAACAAAAACTACTAATCTAAGTAGATATCCAAAAGTCAGGGTGATAATCCCAGATGTGAAGTCAAGCAGAAGCACCTGTAACATCTTGGTCTGACCCAAGTATTATTTAATAAGAAAATAATAAACGGATCAGCCTCACTATAAATATCAAATGAAATGATATGGAATAAGAGATATAAAAAAACATATGATAACCATAAAGCCATACTGTGAAAAGTATGCAATTAAAAATCAACTAGGGATTAATCAATATCACAAGAATCTTCTCAAAGATGAAAAGGAATGTCATATTCTATATTTTCATTTACCAAAACCATGAATATTGACAATAATATCAATGCCAATCACAAAAGTTAATGACAAACAAATTCGCCAATGCACAAATATTGATAACACATATCAATGTAAATCACGAAAATCAGTGAAACACAAATTCTAGAAATCACAAAAAGGGAGAGGCCTATCACAAAACGGGAGCACGAAAACTCACCAACACGTGTATCACAAAATGGAATGCTATTCTATGGTTGCTAACCATTAATTTTGAGCCGAAGCTCCACAAAACGGCCTGAAGACCATGGGTCGCTACCCCACCAAATTGAGCCGAAGCTCCACAAAACGGGGTTTAGTCTCCCTCGTAGACAAAGAGACACCGCACATTTGCTAGTCTAAATCACAAAAACGATCATCAACGATCATCAAGAAGTGTCAAATACAGTAAGCTAGTAAATATATAAGCTTAGCTTCATGTCCCATAACCACTAGCTTAACTTAAATATTTACGAACAAATTGTAGATCCCCACTCGAAAATTGTCACAAGAGTTTCAATCGAACAAGTCCAAGAATTAACCGACGAAGTAAACGCAAGCGTTTCATACCATTTGTTTTACTATGCCGTTTAATTAGATTTCTCGTACGAGTGAGGTAAAGGTTTGTATATTTTTAAAATGAAAAATCACAAAAATGATCGTAGAAACGATCAATCGCAAAAATTCACATACGAAGACGTGAATGAAATCCAAAGAATTCGATTCCAAATTCATCAAAGTGGAAATACTCTTGCTACTCGACACGGCGCGACCTAACAAATGAGCGACCTAAGAGGTAGCAGCATAAGTGCAGGGGCGAGCGACCTAAGGAATGGTGTGACTCAATAGTGGAAACGACCTAAGTGGTAGCGGCATAAGTGCAGGGTGAGCGACCTACGGAATGGTGCGACCTAACAGTGCAAACGACCTAAGTGGTAGCGGCATAAGTGCAGGGCGAGCGACCTAAGGAATGGTGCGACCTAATAGGCCGAGCGACCTAACACAAGCGACCAAGCACGACACGACCAATTCATGGAGCGACCTATCATGGTTGAGCATCTTATGGGGTGGAACGACCTAACAGGCTGAGCGACCTTGGGACGAAATGACCTAAGGGGCTAGTGGCATAGCATGGCCGAGTGACCTAAGGATGAAACGACCTAAGGGTCTAGTGGCATAGCATGGTTGAGCGACCTAAGGACAAAACGACCTAAGGGGCTAGTGGCATAGCATGGCCGAGCGACCTAATAGGAAACGACCTAACTCGTCGCGAACAAAGGAGCGTGCGAGCTAGTTGCAGGCCGAGGGGATTATACGGTGTAGGTCGAATGACCTAGGGACGAAACGACCTAAGGGGCTAGTGGCATAGCTTGGCCGAGCGATCTAAGGACGGAACGACCTAAGGGGCTAGTGGCATAGCATGGCCGAGCGACCTAACTGAAAACGACCTAACTCATCGCGACTTAAGGAGCGTGCGAGCTAGCTGCAGGCCGAGGGGCTTATACGGTGCAGGCCGAGCGACCTAAGGGGAAAAAGTGCTAAACTCTCTCAATTTTGTAACCGGACGAGCACGAACGCTAGGGGATTACGCCTTTCGGCTACCCGGTCCTATTGGCTCCTCGATGCATTACCAAAAACGTGTTCCAACATCAAAGATTGGATTTTTAAAGATTTGAACCCAAAACACTAAAAATTGAGATTTTCATCAATTCAATCCAAACCAAAAGCAAATGCACATGCATAAGTGTTAGGAATTCATACCCAAAAATCAAAGATAGTTATAGACAAAGATGTGAGATAAAAATCTCACCTTTACACAAGATCAATGAAGTAAAAGCTTGAAAGCAAGGAAGAATCAATGGTTTCTCTATGAATTTGGAGTTAGATGTTGGATTTGCAAATGAACTAGAGCCTAGAGTTTTAATTTCCCTTTCCTTTCTCCATTTTTGATGAAGCTTGAGTGTTAGGAAATGAAAGTGAAGTTATGAAGGGTAGAGGGGGTTAAGTTAGAATTAATAGTTTAGGCTAATGAGCTAAACCAAACCCAAAGCCCAAAGTGAATAAATGGCAAAATTCCACTAACTCCAAACATATCAAAGTTTATACTCAAAAAGATCGAAAACAGTGTTTTGAACTCAATGGAAGTGGTTCCGAGTCCTAATTCGACCATATGCAAAAAGTAACTTTTCGGACTAAAATCCAACTAACGATAAAATATTAAATAAAATATTTAAATATTCAAATCGTACAATATGCGAGTTGTTACAGACTCCACTCCTTAAAGAAATTGTGTCCTCGCAATATTTAAGAAGAAAACATATAGTAACAACCATGAAAGCATATTCAACACAAAAGAAATTTGAAGTAAGAAATTCACCTCAAAGAGCACGAGAAAGTAAGTCCGGATGTGTTCGCTCGATGAACTCTCTAGATTCCCAAGAGCAATCCTTAGGATTTGAGGACCATTGAACTTTAACGAGCAAAGCATCTTTATTTCGAAGGCGTTTGACCTCTGAAGCAATAATACGAATAGGATGTTGGTCATAAGTTAAATTAGACGAAACTTTAATTTCTTCCACAACACCGGGCTCAAGAATAGAATCGGAATCTCGAAGGCATTTCCGTAATCGAGAAACGTGAAATACGTCATGAGTAGCAGAAAACTGAGCCGGTAATAAGAGGCGATAAGCCACCGAACCAATACGTTCGGTGATAGAAAATGGCCCAATATATCGAGGCGCTAATTTTCCCGATCGACTGAAGCGTACAACACCCTTCATAGGTGAAACATGAACAAACACGAGATCTCCCACAGAAAATTCTAATTTCCTTCTCCGGTTATCGGCATAGGATTTTTGTTTACTCTGGGCTTCTCTCATCCTATGACGAATAAGGTCAATCTTCTCTGTTGTATCACGAATAAAATCTGAACCTAAAACCAGCTTCTCACCGGCCTCAAGCCAACAAGAAGGAGATCGACATGGCCTTCCATAGAGTACCTCGAAAGGTGCCATACCAATTCTAGATTGGAAGCTATTATTATAGGAAAACTCAACAAGAGAGATATGATCTTCCCAACTTCCACCAAAATCAAGAACACATGCACGAAGAAGATCTTCAAGAGTTTGATTCACACGCTCAGTCTATCCATCGGACTGAGGATGATAAGCGGTGCTAAAATTAAGCTTCGTTCCCAAAGCTTTTTGAAGACTTTTCCAAAATTCGCTAGGAAACAATGGATCACGATCACTAACAATAGAAGAAGGAACTCCATGCAATTTTACAATTTCTTTAATAAAGAGTTTGGCCAAGAGAGGAACGGTTCGATTGGACCGAACGGGAATAAAATGGGCGGATTTAGTAAGTCTATCAACTATCACCCATAAGCTATCATGACCCGAACGAGAACGGGGAAGGCCGTCTATGAAATCCATGGAAATTTGGTCCCACTTCCAAATTGGAATTTCTAAAGGTTGCAATAACCCACCGAGCCTTTGGTGTTCGGCCTTGACAAGTTGGCAAGTCATGCAACACTTAACAAAGTTAGCAATATCAGATTTCATTCCCTCCCAATAATAAAGTCACTTCATGTCCGCGTACATTTTACTACTACCGGGATGAATGGTAAATTTAGAACGATGAGAATCTTCTAAAATATCTTTACAAAGATTACTAATGTTTGGCACAATAAGTCTACCAAATTTTCGAATACCGCCACGAGAATCAATATCAAAGTCTTTCAAACCTTCAATATTAATATTATCCCTAAAATTTTGGCCAAGAAGAGCCAATTCGGGATCTAGCTTTTGAGCTTCAATAATGCGGTCAAGAGATGAACATAAATCGGAAACACGATCTCGAATTTCACAAGTGGATAGAATTCCGAGATCATTTCATTCGGGTATCATCATAGAAACAACCGCTTGTTGCTTGCGATTAAGTGCATCGGTAACATGATTTCCCTTTTCGGGAGCATAAAGAATATCAAGATCATAAGGTGCAAGGAACTCGAGCCAACGTTGTTGATGCAGATTCAGTTCCTTTTGGAAAAATAGATACTTCAAAGATTTTTGATCGGTATAGAGAATAAACTTCTCTCCCAAAAGATAATGACGCCAAATACGAAGGGCGAAAACAATAGCCGTGAGTTCTAAATCATGAGTGGCATATCTAAACTCGGCGGGCTTCAATTGCCTAGAAGCATAAGCAATTACACGTTCACTTGGCATAAGAACGGCACCCAAACCAACGCGATTAGCATCGGTATAAACAATAAAATCTTGGTTTCCTTCGGAAATCACAAGAATAGGAGCATCGGAAAGGAGTTCTTTTAATTTCTGAAAAGAAGCTTCACATTTGTCCGACCAAATGTATTTAACACCTTTCTTTGTCAAACTAGTAAGAGGCATGGAAATTTTGGAAAAGTCCTTTATGAAACGGCGGTAATAAAATGCCAATCCAAGGAAGCTACGGATTTCCGTCACACTCTCCGGTCTCTTCCAATTTTGAATCGCTTCAATCTTTGAAGGATCCATGGAAATTCTGAATTCGGAAATAATATGACCAAGAAACTTCACACGAGATTCCCAAAAGTGGCATTTAGAAAATTTTGCTTTTAATTGATTACTCCTAAGAGTTTCTAACACAATCCGAAGATGCTTTTCGTGCTCCTCCTCGGTTTTTGAATACACAAGAATATCATCAATAAAGATGAGAACAAACTGATTGAGGAAGTCTCTGAAAACTCGATTCATAAGGTCAACGAAATAAGCCGGAGAATTCATTAAACCAAATGGCATAACAAGCCATTCATAAGATCCACAACGAGTACGGAACAATGTCAAAGGAATGCTATCCTCTGCAATACGAAGCTAATATAAACCGATAGTGTAACGCCCCACCCCGAGACCCACCTTAGTAAAGAGAATTAACGAGCAATTCCGTCTACTAAAGCGGAGAATGGGGCTGGTTAAGGGCGACCATCTATAACTTTGTCTTAAACATCTACTGAATACGTCGATAAATGCAATTTTTTTTTCTTTTCTATCTCAATAGATCGACATACATAGTAAATGTTTAATCCAAAACTATAGGTGGTTGACGGGTCTATCAGAACAAAATATAATAACTAAATGTAAAGCACATCACAGAACAGTAATCGACATCATATACATATATATACATATACACTGATACATGTTTAGTACAATACAATATGAATACAATAAAGGTGGTACTCGACCATACCATATACATCAAACCAAATGTAAAAACATCAGAGTATGCGGAGGAAATAAACTACTCAAGCGAAAGAAGAGATGATATCCAACACCAACTTCAAGCTAAGTCCAACAGATGATACCTGAAACAACTCGGTCTGACCCGAGTATAAATACACGGGTCAGTCTAGCTACACAAATCAGTCAATATTGATAATATGAAGGAGAATGGATATAGTGATACTTCTTCTCGAATGAGGAGAAGGATTAGATAACTCATAGCTCAATACTTAAGTAACAAACGCTACCTAAGTGACTAAATACCTCGAAAGAGGTAACTCAATACTCAAATTAAACACAAGTGCCTCATATCATTAGCGATAATCCATAATCAACTCATATAAAACTCAAGCAAAACTAAAATGGTTCGATGAACCATTACTCCGAAAAGGAGAAAACTCATCTCAATCACAAATAGAAGTCATGAAAGCAACACAAGACAACTCCATAAGAATGTGAGATCTCAAACTCATAAGTAGGCCAATGCAGCTAAATCTCACACATACATCTCAATCATAAAAACTCATGGAACTCGATACGAATTCAAACTCATAAAATCTCAAATTCAATAAAGAATTCGATGCATGTTCAAAACTCAGAAAATCTTAACACTAATGCACAAAAAACAGCGAATTCAAAACTCAGAAAACCCGGATTGGCCATATCCCTAAATAAAATGCCGAAACAATGCTGGACGTGCTAAACTCAGACGACCGAAGCCTTAGACAAGGCCTCTAACACCTTCCAAAGCAGTTCGTCCTCATGACAAGGTCACTGACCCCTTTCCAAAGTAGTTCGTCCTCATGACAAGGTCGCTGACACCTTTCCAAGCCATTTTGTCATCCCTAACAAGGTCGCCTAACACCTCCAAAGCAGTTCGTCCTCATGACAAGGTCGCTGACACCTCTCAAAGCAGTTCTGTTAGGTAAACATCGTGAATGTGTCACAAACTCACGGATAGGAACCCGAAAAGTGTTAACGTGTTTCCCATACCACACATTCGCACTTAGCGGTTTACTAGCCGTTAGTCGATGCCACACTAAAAACATCATAAAACTTAGAAAATTATATCTCGCCTAGTCTCATTGGCGAGTGATAAAGAGATACCATACTCATCTCATCTCATCGATAAGTATTAAATGGCATCATATCTTGTCTCATCCCATCGACAAGTGAAAAACATCATGATGGTTTCTCATAAACCATAAATCTCAAAATATGAAATCATAAACTCAAGACTTGCCTTATGTCATTGGCAAGTAAATAAAACATCGTGGTGGTTCTCATCGATCATACTCTTACATAGGAGATCTCAAACCATAATGCTTGCCAAATGTTGGCCATCTTAAATAATTCCAATAAATAGAAATTATAAAACTCAAAATACGCCATAAAATGGCAAAACATCTTAGAATCAATAATCTCAAATAGCTTCGATCGTACAAGTCCGGAATTAATCGAAATAGTAAACGCACATGTCTCATACCATATGTTTTACTGAATCGTTTAATTCTCTTTCTCATACGTTCAAATAGTGTAAAAGTGTATGTTTTATATTTAAAATAGTTTACTAGAGAAAACAAGCTTTTAAAACTATTTCTAGAAAAGACTAATAAAACAAATATTTGAAATTCCTTTATTATAGGAAATAAATAGATTTTATATTAGAAAAATAATTTTAAAACTATATAATAATAATTTGAAAAGTCCATTTATTTCAAAAATCACTTCAAAATAGTTTAGTGAAAACCGCGCTAAAAAACAATGAAAAACAAGAAAGATAACTCAAGACCGATAACTTGAATTCAATACGAATTCAATTCAAATTTAATCCAAAATCAATTCAAATTCTATTTAAATTTGAATTTCAAATTCTCCAAATATAGCTAGCTTATTTATAGGAATTATAGCTCTCAAAACATTTCAAAACAACATCAAAATCAGACAAGAATGAGAGCAAAAATAAGCTAGTATAATTCTCAAGTCAATGATTTATTGCTGTCGTTTTACTCTCGGGACAACAATACACAACTCCAGTTTTGACCAAGCTAACTTCAAAATTTCAGAAAACTCAAAACAAGGAAGGTTTATAAAATAATTCAAGTTTTTTAAAACATCAAGAATTATCTAAATCCGACAAGAAACGAGAAAGATACGTCTAAGTTACTAACTATATTTAGTTTAGATAATGTAATAATCAGAGTGACAGAGCTGAGAATTTGTAACAGGATTTCGATCAACCTATACTCAAAATATGCAAATGTGTTCAACAGGAAAGTTGTCACACATAAAATAAGCTTTTCGAAAGCTAAAAAAAATCATCCAAATCCGACAAGAAACAAGGAAGATATGATCAATTTACGAACCGTGTTCAGTTTGGATAACATAATTACTAAAGTGATAGAGCTGAGAGTTTGAAACAGAATTTTGATCAACTGATTCTCAAAATATGCAAATGTGTTCAACAGTACAGTTTTCACATATAAAATAATCTTTCCGAAACTTTAAATTTCATCCAAATCGGACAAGAAACAAGGAAGATATGATCAATTTACTAACTGTGTTTAGTTTGGATAACATAATTACTAAAGTGACAGAGCTGAGAGTTTTCAACAGCATTTTGATCAATTTATGCTCAAAATATGCAAATGTATTCAACAGTAAAGTTGTCACATATAAAATAAGTTTTCCGAAACTTCAAAAATCATCAAAATCGGACAAGAAACAAGGAATATATGATCAACTTACTAACTGTGTTCAGTTTGGATAACATAATTACTAAAGTGACAGAGCTAAGAGTTTGTAACAACATTTTGATCAATTTATGCTCAATATATGCCATTATATTCAACAGTAAAGTTGTCACATATAAAATAAGCTATCCGGAAATTCAAAAATCATCCAAATCTGATAAGAAACTAGAAAGATATGCCTAAAAGAATTTCTGTGTTTCAAAGCTAAGATTAAAACACAGGACAGAAAGGTTACATCTTCTTCAAACTCAAATTACTCTTAGTAAACAGCTTAATCACAAAGAGTAATGAACAAAAAAGTTGTTCCTTATAAAAGAAAATTCCAACTGAAAAAAATCTAACTCAATTTCGATCTACCATTTAAAAGTTATGGTGATTTCAATATCAGGTTTCAACAAAAATATTGCACAGAGCAGAGCTAAGTACATAGTTTCAAACCCAATTTCGACCCTCTAAACCATGAAATTTCTTAAAGTGATTAAAAGAAAACTTGTAGCTGATATAATTTTCTTTCAACCGCAAAAAGATTGAGCTAATTTGGATAAACTGGAACTAAGATATCGTTGTTTTACTGCAGCGATATTTTTACAAATAATTTTCAGCAAACTACAACCATGCAATCATTCAAATTCAAGCAACCAATTCACGACTAATTTGAAAGCAATTCAATCATCAAAACATCCAATTCAATTCAGTTATCAATAGAAAATTATTTTCATAGATTAAAGATAGTAGTGTGAGTGATTAACTCACCTTTTACTTTCCTATAGCTTGCTAAATCCTCTTTTAAGCCTTGCTAACCTCTTAGCTTCTCCAAAATCACCAAAAAAACTCAAGAACAAAATTTGGACAGCAAGCAATTTGATCAAAAAGGGGATCAAAATCATTCTATTAGAGTTCTAAAGGATAGAGATAGAGTTTAAAACACTTACTCTACATTATTGGACAAAATCCCTTCGATTTGAGCTTTGAATTTTGAAATTAGGAACTAGGGTTTAGGAAGATGAATGTTTTACTGAGAAGGAGAATGAACGTACTGATGTTTTAGGAAGAGAAATATGTTTCTCATTTCTTTGCTAACAGGCCAAGTGAAGTATGTTAATGGGTTAGAGTCCAATTTTTCAAGAAAATTAGCTTAGGTTATAAATTAATCACTTAGTTACATGTTAACAATGCACACCTTCAAATTCAATCATCTATTCAACTTTATTTCATATCAAAAATTTCTAAAACTTCATATTCATGATGATAAAATGTTATATACTCAAAATAAAAGATTATTTATATTTTCAAAACTTTTTATCATCATATTTCTTTTCCTTTTGTAAATAACAAATTTACATCTTTAATTACAAATTCCATTGTAATTAACATTATAAATTACAAAAAAATAATATTTTTGCGCAATAAAATTTTATAACCCTTTTCAAATATAGTTTTACACTTAAATTATATTTTTAAACTCAATTCCATCATTATTTTGAATATATCTCATCTTAAAATTAATCACTTCTTTTAAAAATCATTACAAGAAGTAATTAGCAATAATTAACCAAATTATTGCATTAACTCTAAATAAAACACATTTTTCTCATTTTATTATCTCAAATCATCTAATAAAGTTTTTAGAATTCTATTTTCTCATTTTTATCCTCGAATGTATTGTTTTTTCCCAATAAACAATTTAAATTCCTCATTAGTTATTAATTTACACTATTAAATTATAACCGCCGTTATAATTTAATATTCTCAGGTAATCGCTAAAATTAGGGTTGTTACAGGTAGCTAACTCTAATTGTGAAAAGACTATAGCACCACTGAGTTGATCGAATAGATCATCAATCCGAGGTAAAGGATATTTATTCTTGATACTAAGATCATTAAGCTTGCGGTAGTCAACGCAAAGCCTAAATGTACCGTCGGATTTCTTCACAAAAATAGCCGAAGCTCCCCAAGGCGAGGAACTAGAGCGAATAAATTGCTTTGTCTCCAATTCGGATAATTGTTTGCGCATCTCCTCATTTTCTTTATTGGACATACGATAAGGAGGACGAGTGATAGGTTGAGCTCCAGGAATGAGATTATTTCTGAACTCAATTGCTCGCTTAGGTGGTAATCCTAAAACGGGCTCAAATTTGTCGGAAAATTCACGAACAACGTGAGTAAGAGAAATAATACCTTCCTCATCATTATTATTGTCTTCATGTGCATATAAGGAATATAAAGATGCAACCAAGCTGGAATTCGAATCTTTAAGATCAATAGAAATCTGCTTAACAGATTGAGGATGTCGAAGATGAATAGTCCGCTCAAGACATAGGATTTGGGCTTCATAACGGTTAAGCCAATCCATTCCCAAAATCATTCCAAAGCCTAAATAGCGCATAACATCCAAATCGGCTTGGAAAGAAAAATCACACAAAATAATCTCGACATCTTTACACAATAAACTGATTGTTGCGGATACACCAACCGTATTCGCAATTCTCAAAGAAGTCATTAAGCACAAAACATCCAAAGAAAAAGTATCAACAAGTTCTTTTAAAATAAAAGAGTGGGACACACCCGTATCAAAAAGAACTCGAATAGGATGATCACGAAATAAAATAATACCATCAAGGATAGAATGAGAAATACCTTGACCACGAGATGTGTTGCCAGGGGATTGAGCAACATTAAGCTTTCCCTCCTTCCTGCCTTGAAGTTTGGGACAAGAAGATAAATAATGATCCGAGCTTTTGCAATAGCGACAAGCACGAGGCTTTGAACACTTGTTCGCGTAATGGTCCTTAGAACCACAATTGTAGCATTTCCCACGACTAGAGGTAGAAGTCTTTGCCACTGAAGTTGATTGCTTCCCTTCTTATTGGGATAAGGTCCCTTGAACTTATTAGGCCTTTTCTTGTTGGTGAAGTTCGGTTTGGCACCCATAACTTCAACATCACTCTCCCTATCTGCCTCTTCAAGACGAAGAGCGATATCAATGAGTTGATCAAAAGAAACTTCTAACTTTAGAAGTAATGTCTTCTTGAGATTTTTATTCAAGCCATAGGCAAATCTTTGGTTTTTCTTCAATGGGGTGTTTATGTATTCGACCCCGTATTTAGAAAGTGACTCGAAGGATGCGACATAATCCGCCACAGAAGATTCACCTTGAATAAGGTCTATAAAACGGCGAGCCAAAGTCACCTTCTCAGCTTTTGGCACAAATTTTAATTCGAAGCGTTCCCGGAATTTCTCCCAAGTAAGATCTGCTTCAACTATTTCAGAAATAAGAAGCTCATACCAATCTAATGCTCTTTCTTGAAGCATAATAGAGGCCACCTGAACACGGTGAAGATCAACAAGATTCATGCGAGAAAAGATTCGATCGCACGTTCTCAGCCAAGCCTGGACTTCAATAATAGTTTCAGATCCTTTGAATGGCTTCCCACCCAAATTGGTATAATCGTTGCACAAACGTACAAATCCAGACTAAGTGTGAGTAGATTCCGGATTTGAGCCGGCTGCCTGAGCATTCCTTACGAGATCAAGAAGCTGTTGGGCAAAAATAAATACTCCATATTGGGGAGTAGCACGAGATTGACCGGCGCTGGGATGGCCAGGTCTAACCATTTCTCTTCCTTTAGAAAGAAAGAAAGGAGAAAGAAAATGTTATTCACCAAATGGATATCAAGCAATCTTGATAGATAAAATAAGGAATCATAAAGAAAATAGGATGAATCGTTACGAAGACTCGAATTAAATCCTAAAGCACGACTCCTAAGATGGACTTAGGACGATGACCCTTGTTAGATTATTCTACATTGTTCCGAAGTTTTGCTCTAATACCAAGCTGTGACGCCACACCTCTATACCCACACTAGACAAGGACACTATGTGGTAATGCCGTCAACTAGAACTGTAACGTCCCGCCTTTTCACACGCTTTAAATCGACACACGTGCCAATTCAAACCATACGAAAGGGCGGATTATTATGGAGTAAATAAGAAAAGCAGGGAAAGGAAACAAAAGAGAATCTCACAGCCGAAGGATAAAATATAATAATAAATATACAGTTCGGAAAACTGTTTACGAAACATTTGATTCTTCTTTATACAATAAATATCAGAGTTCACATACCAATAAATATCAATGCAGCGGAATTAAATAGTGTAGTGGAATAATATAGTAGGTAGTAATACTACAAATCTTCGTCTTCGTCCTTCAGAATAAAATCTTCAAATCCTGAAACGCTCGGACTGACCTGAGCGAATTTGAAGAGACAAAAACACTCAAGTCAGAACTAAAAGATCTTATGTGTGTTAATTTAACAGAAATAAATATGAGTGCAGTAACTCAAGAGATGCTCGGGATTTACATCTCCTAAGGATCCGTTAAACTATTTACTATATAGTATATTTCGCTATTATAATAGTGTCTATTTGTAAAATAAACTTACTTTTAAATAGCGTTAAGGCTTAACATTTTCCACCTTAACAAATTTATATATTCCCATAGTCTATACAGTACCGTAATCTCCCCCGTACTGGGCGTCGTCAGAGGGCACTCCATAGGTATGGTACAAAACCAAAATCGTATAAGGCTCGCTAGGGTAGGTGACACGGCACAAATAGGCAATGCGAGGGTAAATATACCAATTACGCTTCTTGGTCGGTGGTAACGCGTAGCCGTAGCAACCGCCCACCTTGAGCCACACCCCCAAATAAAAATCAAAAGTGGCCACCAAATCAATCCAAGAGTCAAAGTATAATATCGAAGGGATGTGTCCGATCAAAGATGCTACCTTATTAACCCGTCAATCGCTCCTGTTTTAGCCACCTTATGCCAACTCACGGGAGTTGGGTCCACGTATTTACCTTACAGGAAACGCCGCCACCAACCTACTTCATTCTGGAATCTCCACCGCGTACGCGGTTTTTAAAGTGGTTTTCGGAGTTGGCAGAGAGTATGACAACTTCCGATCCCGGTCTCTTCAACAACCAAACGTTATTATAACACCGCGGTCTTTAAAAATAGTTTATACTTTAAAACCAGAATATGATTATCCATTTCCAAACCCATAAATACGATATCATTCCCTTTTAAAACCCAAATAAGTATGACATCATTTTATTTCAAATATATTTCTTTCCCAAAATCATGCCACTTTTAAATTTATAATACCTCGAAAGCAAATATTTGAATTTTAACTTTCAGCATAATACTTCGAAATCTATAGTTTAAAATAATAACTTTCAAAACTTAAATGGTTTGGATATTCAACCTTATATAAAACGAAACAGTTGAATTTAAAATTTCTTTAAGAGTAAATAATTTCCACACCTTCAAAATTTTTATTTACTTTAAATTCATTCTAAACCCATAACTTTTAGATTCACTTTCAGTTAAATCAACAATTCATTTTCCTATTATTTAGTTTGAATGCTTTACATGATAAATCCATAACCGTTTAAAATAAACTAAATTTTATTAACACTAAAAATTTCCTTCCATTTATTTATACTAGAATTATTCATTAAATCCAGTTATAAATACCATACCTTTAAAATTTTTTATTTTTAATAAGTTAACATCAACTTATGGAGTTAAATTTTCAAATAAGCTCAATTCCAATTAAACTTCCAATTTATCTTTCAATCTTAATTGATTTGAATCATTTATAACTCTATATATATACAAGATCTTAAACCTGTACTTAGTCATATAATATAAATTATCAAATGCCATTTTCAACTTATTTATTTTTATTTAACAGATTTATGCATAGCTTAAATTCAACAATTTAACTATGTACGTATATATAAAATATATTTATATCATATCCAAATTTAATATTTATTAAACCGTATCATATCCAAACCATAAAAATCATTTCAAAAATAATTATATATATATATATATATATATATACCGCGGTGCCTGTATATAATTTTCTATCCTATGGTCAAGTGATGCGGATATTTCTCATTTCAATCCGCAAATTTAAAAATAAAAATGCGGTTGTATATCATTTCAAACTGCAATCCCGAATGAAATGAAAATGCATGATAACTTGCAGTTTATATAGGATAGAACACATCATCCATTCACCCAATATCAATCATTAACCAATTTATTTCAATCATCTTCAATTTAAACAAACATCAATATATAGCATATAAAATATAACAGGCAATAAATGACAGTTATTAACTAACAGTTTATATTCAATAATAAATTTATTAACTGTTTAACTATCAGTTTATATGCAAATAAATAAATTTTAACTGTCAATTTATGTGCAATAATATAAATTAACAGTTATATTAAATAAATGCGATTTAACAGAGATGATGAATAAAACATGCCAACAGCCATAAATAAATATCTACTCATATCTTAAGCCAATTTAACAAACATAAGAAATTTTAGAAGTTGTGAGTGGGTTAAAACACTCACCTTTTGAATTTAAATCCGAATTAAACCCAAAAATTTGACAGTCTCCAAATCTGTCCAAACTAGCGTCAAAGTGTCCGGAATTTCGATACGAATACAACGGAGAAAACCACGAGCCAATCCGAGCTCGCATGAAAAAGTTATTCGAGTTAAAAGATTTAAATTTTAATATAACATAACTAATTAATACATAAAAAATATATAACGTACCATCCTCTTCTTCCTTATCCACGAACCTACTAACCCTTCACGCACGCGCCACTTTCTTCCGTGCACATGCAACTCGAGACATATAGAGTACGATCATCGACTACCAGTGTGTGTGCCACCTTGAGAGCCACCTACGGACCAAGTTTCACATCACCATTCGCTACCATTTGCATGCAATCCAAGAAAATACGTCCATGCTTCCAAGCCAGATTCTGGTGAATACGTGGTCCAATAGCATAGATCAACCGTATGTATTTTAAGAGCTCGCAGAAGTCTACAACTTTGCTTTTGGAATTTTTCGATTTCGTTGAACGGATTAAAAGATATTGAGGAAAGAAGATAAGCCATTTCTGGCCATTGAATAAGTGGCGGCCATGGTATAAAATTAGGCTTTCTGAAATAAAATAATAATAAAACTGTCTCGGTTTGCGTGCGTATTTATAGAGTTTAATGTCAAAAACAGGCCAGAGTAAAATTCAAGCGTGCTAACAGGCGATCCTAACATAAAAAGGCCTTCTGAACGCAATGGTACTAGTTTCGAAGCCCAGTTCCATCATTTTCGTAGGTTACTGTTCAAGTCAATTTGTTTGAATGACAAAATGCCCCTGAAAAGTCCGTTTCGGCTCCGGAACAAAAATGAATCATCCCATATATCAAAATAGATGTTTTTAAATATTTTAAACGCGATGGAACAAGTTTCAGTCCCAAATTCCATCGCATGAAGAAGTTATGTTAAAAACAATATTTTCAAATTGATTTCAATTCCATAAATTTCAAGGCGTTTCGAGTCCGTATGATCAAACGACAAGTCCGATCGCTATGAAACTTGAAACACTATTATAATTCATCATTACGGGTCCGATGAAACTAGTTTCATCGAAATCCGAGTCCGTGACCAAAATGGCTATTTTTATATTAATTAAGTAAATAAATTAATTAATATCCAATCTTTAAATTTAAATCTTATAATTGAACATTTTATCTTTTTTTCCTTAATCATTTACAGAAGTTTAAACAAGTTTAGATGTAATTTAGAAGTTGATAAATCTAACAATTTCAGTGTAAATTTCGCCTTTCATTAAATTTAGAAAATATAAGTTAATTCTTCATTCATATTATTCACTTTACTGTATTCACCGGATGAAACCAACCCTTGATTCAAAATCTATTATACAAATATTCTTAGATTCCATTTTAAATTTCTATTAACATAATATTTAGATGTTTGATTTCATTTAATTTCAATTAAACTTATTATTATACACAAATTCCAGTTTATTGACACAACTTAAAATTTTCCTTTTCATTCAATATCAATTGTCAATTTTATAAGTAAAATTAACATTAGATTCATATCCATATTACATAAATGACTACCCTTTCATCTAAATTAATATTTACGAAAATTTTAAAATATTTAATCCATTAATTGCAATTAATCTTTTCGTGAAATTTTAGATTCAAATCAATTTATAAAGCTTTATTTCCATTCTTATTATTCACTAATCATCCTTATTATGAAGAATATTTACGTTATTCCCCATTATTCCTTAATTTGTACAAATCTATCCTTTAATTAGATTAATTTCTATTGATTACCCATTTAAATTTACTAGACTTTATTACTTTACATACTTCTCGTATAAATGTCACAACTAAACATAAATTTTAAAGTAACGCTTATAATAATTACGACCCTATAATTACTTAAATTCTAAACGAACGTTATTTCATTTTCCATTAGTGTAACATTCATTCATTTTATTATCACTTATTACAATTTCTAACTCCATTAACAAATAAGCAGGTAATTTATAATATATGTTTACAAGCCATATGTTACAAATTTTGAATTCATCCCAATTCCTTATTATTGACTTAAATTAGCATTACTTACATTGCATTAACACTGTTACTTAAAATCTCTATCCAATTGTAATTAATATTCTAATGAGTACATTTACTCTTTCCGTTATGTTATAAATTATCAATAATGAAACGTTTATTACTTTCAACAACATTGTAATTACTAATTACCTACATTGATTGTATACGTTTTCCATTATTATCATTTATTAGAATTCTATTCAACTTTCCATCTTATGCATATAGTTAACCTTTCTATTGATTTTACCTTCAAATTTTCAGTTATTTTCTTACCTTACAAAAAGGCAATGGTTAAATACATTTAATCGCTATTAATTAAATGCATTGGTAACGAACAATAGTTGTCACCGCTATACAATTTATAACATTTGTAATTTATTCTCTACAACAATTATTTCAACAACTCTCATTAAATACATTTATTCCAATTTCCGTTTCAATGTTTTTATTGCAAAATCAATTAAATATTTTCCTTTCTCGCATTAAATTATACACCTGTATAATCCTTTGCACTATTCATTATTTAGAATTCTATTTAAATTTCAATCTCTTGTAATAACTCATTTATTATACATTCGCATATCAATAAACAAGGTTCAAATAAATTGGATTTATTCAATTCACCTTATATACAGGTACACTACTTACACCATTTTATTTATTAAAATTTTATTCATATTACAAATAAAGGCTTTAATTACAATTCATATATTTTATTTTAGCCTTCATTTCAACATTAGTTTACCCCCTTAATTATTTCTACTAAAATTGAATTTAGGAATCCTATTAAATTAACAAATTAAATTGTCGAAATTTACGGGTCGTTACACTCTCCCCCACTCAAAGCTTTTCGTCCCCGAAAGGGAAAGGAAGGGAAAAGAAGCTTTAGGAATTAATATATCTTACTTGAAATATTAATTTTATAAACAGTTAATAAAGTTTGGAAAAAACTTTTCAAAAATTTTCTAAGTCCAAAATTTACGGAAAATTTCGGCAGATTCTCCTTTGTACGGAGAGGCTTGGGAGAAAATATAATATAAAAAATAACAGTATATAACATATATTTTCAAAATAATATATATATCCCAACTGGGGAAAATAATATAATAACGCTATAAACCGAAATCCGAAACGTACCTATTTGTCAGACAATTTACACTTAATTTTTTTTATGAAACCAAAAGCAGTAGCAATTGCTTCCATAACCTACTTTTTACTTATAAAATCCAAAGGGTTAACAATTTATATAAAGTGAAATATTTAAGAGGTTTCAATCACTAACAACAAATCAATACAACAACCATCAATTTCAACAAACAGCATACATAGCAAATACAAAACAACCATTCAACCAACCAAACAAATAGTTGTTCGGGTTAAAAACCTTTAAATTGTACGGAATGAAGAATAAACCATCAAGTGCATCATTTACTCAACAATCTTAGATTAAACCCAATGGATTGTTCATCCATCCAAACAAAATTAAAGTTTCCTTACCCAACAAACACAAACCACGACAAACAACAATTTCAGCAATAGATTTAGTCTATTCTTATTCATTCCATTCATACATTTGTTGGTTGATTCTTTTCATTCATATAACGGTTTATCTTTTTATTTTCATTTATTTCTTTCAATTTTATTTTCATTTTATTTCTTTCAATTTTATTTAGAAATAACTTCAACCCTATTTCTTAAATTTACAATTTCTCCTTATTATATTACATTCATTTATTTTCACTTACTACTTACTATTATTCATTACCATTGACTCAGGTCATGCCATTAACTACTATAATTATTCATTAATTTATTATTACATGACCTTATTTATTTACACTTTAATTACTTAAGTTTATAATCATCTATTTGTCATACTTACCTTTAATTATATTTACTTGGTAAAATTTCAATTATAATTTTAAGTTTATTCATTAATTTCTCATTTTACAGTAATTTCATTGAATACTTTCATTATTTCAAATTTATACTTGTATAATATTCTATTACATTCTCTTATTAAACATTTCAACTTTTAATATTTGGTAAGTTATATATATGTTATTTAAGGGTGTAATTTGAAAGTTATACAAGTTTGTTCCATTTCTTTAATTAATTCATTATTCAATAATTTTTTACCTTTTTCTTATAAGTTACAATTTCAACTTCCTTTTTATTTCCTTTAAAACTTAGCCTTAAATATCTTACCTAAATTAAAGGTTTCAATTATTAATTACTTACCTTTCATTTCACTACAATAATTGAAACAATTAATTAATGGAAGTTTAAGAATTTAATATCGGGTTAAAATTTCAATTTATTTTAAAACAATAGATAAATATATTACTACAACTTATATATCTCTAATTATATTTAAAACAATTCAAACTTTATATATTTTTCAAAATGAATCTGCAGTAAAACTACTACAGCGGTCTTTCCCTTTCGAAACTCGTAAATGAAAGTCGATGATGCGGCCGCCATCACCGAAATTATTTTCCAACGACAGAGAGGAAAGTACAAAACTTATTTTGTCCAAAACTTTCTTTAAAACAATTTTTCCGAATTATATTGAAATATTTATATCAGACAATACTTATAAACAATATTATTATATTCCAAAATTTATTCGAAAGAAATTTCAAAACCCCGGATCTTAAGTTCTCAATTTCCCAAATTTCATTTATTTTATTTTTCAATATTATTTCTATTATTATTTATACACTTTATTACCTAAAAACCAATCTACTGCAGCCAAATACAGATATCATCTAAAATTTTTTATTTTATATAGAAAATATAATAGGCAAATTATTTCATTCACCTATATAAAAAATATATATATTATATCGGTCTATCCTATTAAGTGTTTAGAAATCCATATTGATGACAGAGCGTCCCATGCACCAACCAGAATTTATAAATACAAAATGGAACAGATTAATACAATATTAAAACCTTTTTATAACACTAACAAATATGCTCTCTCATATATTTACACTCAGCGACTCCCATAGGGTATTACTACCCTATTAGTAAAGAGTCAAACCCCACAATGCTAAGGTTTATTGCTAAACCAAAGCTTTGATACCAGATGTAACGTCCCGCCTTTTCGCAGGCTTTAAATCGACACACGTGCCAATTTAAACCATACGGAAGGGCGGATTGTTATGGGGTAAATAAGAAAAGCAGGGAAAGGAAACAAAGGAGAATCTCACAGCGGAAGGATAAAATATAATAATAAATATACAGTTCATAAAACTGTTTACAAAACATTTGATTCTTCTTTATACAATAAATATCAGAGTTCACATACCAATAAATATCAATGCAGCGGAATTAAACAGTGTAGTGGAATAATATAGTAGGTAGTAATACTACAAATCTTCGTCTTCGTCCTCCAGAATAAAACCTTCAAATCCTGAAACGCTCGGACTGACCCGAGCGAATTTGAAAAGACAAAAACACTCGAGTTAGAACTAAAAGATCTTATGTGAGTTAAATTAACAGAAATAAATATGAGTGCAGTAACTCAAGAGATGCTCGGGATTTACATCTCCTAAGGATCCGTTAAACTATTTACTATATAGTATATTTTGCTATTATAATAGTGTCTAATTGTAAAATAAACTTACTTTTAAATAGCGTTAAGGCTTTACATTTTCCACCTTAACACATTTATATATTCCCATAGTCTATACAGTACCGTAATCTCCCCTGTAGTAGGCGTCTTCAGAGGGCACTCCATAGGCATGGTACAAAACCAGAATCGTATAAGGCGCGCTAGGGTAGGTGACACGATACAATTAGGCAATGCCAGGGTAGATATACCAATTACGCTTCCGGGTCGGTGGTAACGCGTAGCCGCAGCTACCGCCCACCTCGAGCCACACCCCCAAATAAAAATCAAAAGTGGCCACCGAATCAATCCAAGAGTCAAAGTATAATATCGAAGGGATGTGTCCGATCAAAGATGCTACCTTATTAACCCGTCAATCGCTCCTGTTTTAGCCACCTTATGCCAACTCACGGGAGTTGGGTCCACGTATTTACCTTACAGGAAACGCCGCCACCAACCTACTTCATTCTGGAATCTCCACTGCGTACGCGGTTGTTAAAGTGTTTTTCGGAGTTGGCAGAGAGTTTGACAACTTCCGATCCCGGTCTCTTCAACAACCAAACGTTATTATAACACCGCGGTCTTCAAAAATAGTTTATACTTTAAAACCGAATATGATTATCCATTTCAAAACCCATAAATACGATATCATTCCCTTTTAAAACCCAAATAAATATGATATCATTTTATTTAAAATATATTTCTTTCCTAAAATCATGCCACTTTTAAATTTATAATACCTCGAAACCAAATATTTGAATTTTAACTTTCAACATAATACTTCGAAATCCATAGTTTAAAACAATAACTTTCAAAACTTAAATGGTTTGGATATTCAACAGTATATAAAACGAAACAGTTGAATTTAAAATTTCTTTAAGAGTAAATAATTTCCACACCTTCAAAATTCTTATTCACTTTAAATTCAGTCTAAACCCATAACTTTTAGATTCACTTTCAGTTAAATAAAACATTTCGATTTCAATATTTTCAAACTTAGAGTATTTAATGAATTTCAGAACTAAGGTTGGAAATTTCAATCAACAATTCATTTCCTATTGTTTAGTTTGAAAGGTTTACATGATAAATCCATAACCGTTTAAAATAAACTAAATTTATTAACACTAAAAATTTCCTTCCATTTATTTATACTAGAATTATTCATTAAATCCAGTTATAAATACCATACCTTTAAATTTTTTTATTTTTAATAAGTTAACATCAACTTATGGAGTTAAATTTTCAAATAAGCTCAATTCCAATTAAACTTCCAATTTATCATTCAATCTTAATTGATTTGAATAATTTATAACTCTATATATATATACAAGATCTTAAACCTGTACTTAATCATATAATATAAATTATTAAATGCCATTTTCAACTTATTTATTTTTATTTAACAGATTTATGCATAGCTTAAATTCAACAATTTAACTATGTATGTATATATATAATATATTTATATCATATCCAAATTTAATATTTATTAAACCGTATCATATCCAAACCATAAAAATCATTTCAAAAATAATTATATATATATATATATATATATATATATATATATATACACACACCACGGTGCCTGTATATAATTTTCTATCCTATGGTCAAGTGATGCGGATATTTCTCATTTCAATCCGCAAATTTAAAAATAAAAATGCGGTTGTATATCATTTCAAACTGCAATCCCGAATGAAATGAAAATGCATGATAAGTTGCAGTTTATATAGGATAGAACACATCATCCATTCACCCAATATCAATCATTAACCAATTTATTTCAATCATCATCAATTTAAACAAACATCAATATATGGCATATAAAATATAAAAGGAAATAAATGACAGTTATTAACTAAAAATTTATATTCAATAATAAATTTATTAACTGTTTAACTATCAGTTTATATGCAAATAAATAAATTTTAACTGCCAATTTATATGCAATAATAAAATAAATTAACAGTTATATTAAATAAATGCGATTTAACAGAGATGATGAATAAAACACGCCAACAGCCATAAATAAATTTCTACTCATATCTTAAGCTAATTTAACAAACATAAGAAATTTTAGAAGTTGTGAGTGGGTTAAAACACTCACCTTTTGAATTTAAATCGAATTTAAATCCGACTTAAACGCAGAAATTTGACAGCCTCCAAATCCGTCCAAACCAACGACAAAGTGTCCAGAATTTCGATACGAACGCAACGGAGAAAACCGCGCGTCAATCCGAGCTCGTATGCAAAAGTTATTCGAGTTAAAAGATTTAAATTTTAATATAACATAATTAATTAATACATAAAAAATATAACGCACCATCATCTTCTTCCTTATCCACGAACCTATTAACCCACCACACACGCTCCACTTTCTTCCGTGCGCACGCAACTCGAGACATATAGAGTTCGATCAGCGACTACCAGTGTGTGCGCCACCTTGAGAGCCACCTACGGACGAAGTTTAACATCACCACTCGCTACCGTTTGCATGCAATCCAGGAAAGTACGTCCATGCTTCCAAGCCAGATTCTGACGAATTCGTGGTCCAATAGCATAGATCAATCGTATGGATTTGAAGAGCTCGCCGAGATCGACAACTTTGCTTTTGAAAATTTTCAATTTCGTTGAACGTATTGAAAGATATTGAGGAAAGAAGATAAGCAATTTCTGGCCATTGAATAAGTGGCGGCCATGGTATAGAATTAGGGTTTCTGAAATAAAATAATAATAAATCTGTCTCGGTTTGCGTGCGTATTTATAGAGTTTAACGTCAAAAACGGGCCAGAGCCAATTCAAGCGTGCTGACAGGCGGTCCTAACATAAAAAGGCCTTCTGAACGCAATGGTACTGGTTTCGAACCCAGTTCCATCATTTTCGTAGGTTAATGTTCAAGTCAATTTGTTTGAAGGACAAAAATGCCCCTGAAAAGTCCGTTTCGGCTCCGGAACAAAAATGAATCATTCCATATATCAAAATAGATGTTTTTAAATATTTTAAACGCGATGGAACAAGTTTAAAGCCCAAATTCCATCGTATGAAGAAGTTATGTTAAAAACAATATTTTCAAATTGATTTCAATTGCATAAATTTCAAGGCGTTTCGAGTCTGTACGATCAAAAGACAAGTCCGATCGCTACGAAACTTGAAACACTATTATAATTCACCGTTACGGATCCGATGAAAATGGTTTCGTCGAAATCCGAGTCCGTGACCAAAATGGCTATTTTTATATTAATTAAATAAATAAGTAAATAAATTAATTAATATCCAATCTTTAAATTTAAATCTTATAATTGAACATTTTATCTTTTTTTCCTTAATCATTTACATAAGTTTAAACAAGTTTAGATGTAATTTAGAAGTTGATAAATCTAACAATTTCAGTGTTAATTTCCCCTTTCATTAAATTTAGAAAATATAAGTTAATTCTTCATTCATATTATTCACTTCACTATATTCACCGGATGAAACCAACCCTTGATTCAAAATCTATTATACAAATATTCTTTGATTCCATTTTAAATTTCTATTAACATAATATTTAGATGTTTGATTTCATTTAATTTCAATTAAACATATTATTATACACAAATTCCAGTTTATTGACACAACTTAAATTTTTCCTTTTCATTCAATATCAATTGTCAATTTTATAAGTAAAATTAACATTAGATTCATATCCATATTACATAAATCACTACCCTTTCATCTAAATTAATATTTAAGAAAATTTTAAAATATTTAATCCATTTAATTGCAATTAATCTTTTCATTAAATTTTAGATTCAAATCAATTTATAAAGCTTTATTTCCATTCTTATTATTCACTAATCATCCTTATTATGAAGAATATTTACATTATTCCCCATTATTCCTTAATTTGTACAAATCTATCCTTTAATTAGATTAATTTCAATTGATTACCCATTTGAATTTACTAGACTTTATTACTTTACATACTTCTCGTATAAATGTCACAACTAAACATAAATTTTAAACTAACGCTTATAATAATTACGACCCTATAATTACTCAACTTCTAAACGAACATTATTTCATTATCCATTAGTGTAACATTCATTCATTTTATTATCACTTATTACAATTTCTAACTCCATTAACAAATAAGCAGGTAATTTATAATATATGTTTACAAGCCATATGTTACAAATTTTGAATTCATCCCAATTCCTTATTATTGACTTAAATTAGCATTACTTACATTGCATTAACACTGTTACTTAAAATCTCTATCCAATTGTAATTAATATTCTAATGAGTACATTTACTCTTTCCGTTATGTTATAAATTATCAACAATGAAACGTTTATTACTTTCAACAACATTGTAATTACTAATTACCTACATTGATTGTATACGTTTTCCATTATTATCATTTATTAGAATTCTATTCAACTTTCCATCTTATGCATATAGTTAACCTTTCTATTGATTTTACCTTCAAATTTTCAGTTATTTTCTTACCTTACAAAAAGGCAATGGTTAAATACATTTAATCGCTATTAATTAAATGCATTGGTAACGAACAATAGTTGTCACCGCTATAAAATTTATAACATTTGTAATTTATTCTCTACAGCAATTATTTCAAAAACTCTCATTAAATACATTTATTCCAATTTCCGTTTCAATGTTTTTATTGCAAAATCAATCAAATATTTTCCTTTCACGCATTAAATTATACACCTGTATAATCCTTTGCACTATTCATTATTTAGAATTCTATTTAAATTTCAATCTCTTGTAATAACTCATTTATTATACATTCGCATATCAATAAACAAGGTTCCAATAAATTGGATTTATTCAATTCACCTTATATACAGGTACACTACTTACACCATTTTATTTATTAAAATTTTATTCATATTACAAATAAAGGCTTTAATTACCATTCATATATTTATTTTAGCCTTCATTTCAATATTAATTTACCCCCTTAATTATTTCTACTAAAATTTAATTTAAAAATCCTATTAAATTAACAAATTAAATTGTCGAAATTTACGGGTCGTTACAAGCGCGGAGAATAAGGCTGTTGAGGAGCGACCATCCATGTAATTGCTTTGTGCGAGCACCGATATGTCAGATAGTACAACATGCAGAAATCCAACCTACCGATACAAACTCAAAGCTACTACACAGCGGCTATATATATTCTTCGGAAACAAACATAGAAATAAACATAACACAAATCAGTCACAGATATCCATATCACAAAGGCGGAAAAGGATATGAATATAACACATGAAAGTGTACATCAGAGTAGTGGTCAAACAAGATCCACAATATCACAAAGGAATATCTACAAGTGCTAGGCAAAAGAATATGGATACATCAATGAGTCTATATCTCAAATGTATACAACAAAAACTACTGATCTAAGTAGATAGCCAAAAGTCAGGGTGATAATCCCAGATGTGAAGTCAAGCAGAAGCACCTGTAACATCTCGGTCTGACCCGAGTATTATTTAATAAGAAAATAATAGACAGATCAGTCTCACTATAAATATCAAATAAAATGATATGGAATAAGAGATATGACAAAAACATATGATAACCATAAAGCCATACTGTGAAAAGTATGCAATTAAAAATCTACTAGGGATTAATCAATATCACAAGAATCTTCTCAAAGATCAAAAGGAATGTCATACTCTATATTTTCATTCACCAAAACCATGAATATTGACAATAATATCAATGCTAATCACAAAAGTTAATGACACACAAATTCACCAATCCACAAATATTGATAACACATATCAATGTAAGTCACGAAATCGGTGAAACACAAATTCTAGAAATCATTAATGGAAATCCAGAAATCACAAAAAGGGGGAGGCCTATCATAAAACGGGAGCATGAAAACTCACCAACACGTGTATCACAAAATGGAACGCTATTCCTTGGTTGCTAACCATTAATTTTGAGCCGAAGCTCCACAAAACGGCCTGAAGACCAAGGGTCGCTACCCCACCAAATTGAGCCGAAGCTCCACAGAAACAGGATTTAGTCTCCCTCGTAGACAAAGAGACATCGCACATTTGCTAGTCTAAATCACAAAAATGATCATCAATGATCATCAAGAAGTGTCAATTACAGTAAGCTAGTAAATATATAAGCTTGGCTTCAAGTCCCATAACCACTAGCTTAACTTAAATATTTACGAACAAATTGTAGATCTCCACTCGAAAATTGTCACAAGAGATTCAATCGAACAAGTCCAAGAATTAACCGAAGAAGTAGACGCAAGCGTTTCATACCATTTGTTTTACTACGCCGTTTAGTTAGATTTTCGTACGAGTGAGGTAAAGGTTTGTATATTTTTAAAATGACAAATCACAAAAATGATTGTAGAAACAAGCAATCACAAAAATTCACATACGAAGATGTGAATGAAATCCAAAGAATTCGATTCCAAATTCATCAAAGTGGAAATACCCTTGCTACTCGACACGGCGCGACCTAGCAGATGAGCGACCTAAGAGGTAGCGGCATAAGTGCAGGGGCGAGCGACCTAAGGAATGGTGCGACTCAACAGTGCAAACGACCTAAGTGGTAGCGGCATAAGTGCAGGGCGAGCGACCTAAGGAATGGTGCGACCTAACAGTGCAAACGACCTAAGTGGTAGCGGCATAAGTGCAGGGCAAGCGACCTAAGGAATGGTGCGACCTAATGGGCCGAGCGACCTAACACAAGCGACCAAGCATGGCGCAACCAATCCATGGCGCGACCTATCATGATTGAGCGGCTTATGGGGTGGAACGACCTAACAGGCCGAGCGACCTAGGGACGAAACGACCTAAGGGGCTAGTGGCATAGCATGGCCGAGCGACCTAAGGATGAAACAACCTAAGGGGCTAGTGGCATAGCATGGCCGAGCTACCTAAGGACGAAACGACCTAAGGGGCTAGTGGCATAGCATGGCCGAGCGACCTAATAGGAAACGACCTAACTCGTCGTGACCTAAGGAGCGTGCGAGCTAGCTGCAGGCCGAGGGGCTTATACGGTGCAGGCCGAACGACCTAGGGACGAAATAACCTTAGGGGCTAGTGGCATAGCATGGCCGAGCGACCTAAGGACGAAACGACCTAAAGGGCTAGTGGCATAGCATGGCCGAGCGACCTAATAGGAAACGACCTAACTCGTCGTCACCTATGGAGCGTGCGAGCTAGCTGCAGGCCGAGGGGCTTATACGGTGCAGGACGAACGACCTATGGGGTAAAAGTGCTAAACACTCTCAATTTTGCAACCGGACGAGCATGAAAGCTAGGGGATTACGCCTATCGGCTACCTGGTCCTATTGGCTCCTCGATGCATCACCAAAAACGTGTTCCAGCATCAAAGATTGGATTTTTAAAGATTTGAACCTAAAACACTAAAAATTGGGATTTTCATCAATTCAATCCAAACCAAAAGCAAATGCACATGAATAAGTGTTAGGAATTCATACCCAAAAATCAAGATAGTTATAGACAAAGATGTGAGATAAAAATCTCACCTTTATACAAGATCAATGAAGAAGAAGCTTGAAAGCACGGGAGAATCAATGGCTTCTCTATGAATTTGGAGTTAGATGTTGGATTTGCAAATGAACTAGATCTTGCAGTTTTAATTTCCCAATCCTTCGTCCATTTTTGATGAAGCTTGAGTGTTAGGAAATGAAAGTGAAGTTATGAAGGGAAGAGAGGGTTAAGTTAGAATTAACAGTTTAGGCTAATGAGCTAAACCAAACCCAAAGCCCAAAGTGAATAAATGGCAAAATTCCACTAACTCCAAACATATCAAAGTTTATACTAAAAAGATCGCAAACGGTGTTTTGAACTCAATGGAAGTGGTTCCGAGTCCTAATCCGACCGTATGCAAAAAGTTACTTTTCGGACTAAAATCCGACTAACGATAAAATATTAAAATAAAATATTTAAATATTCAAATCGTACAATATGCGGGTTGTTACAACCAGAGAAGAAAATGAAATGGCACATGTATATACAGTGCATAGCCACATCAAGAATCCAAAACCAACATAGACAATACCACTGACTCAAAGAACAGATCAAAAGACCACATGGTCAGTGCACAACAACACAAACACATGAGCTATCTACATGCCTAAGAACAAGGCCCCAAATATGACAACACAGCAGCAAAGGCTAGCCAGCAACTACAAACTGCTCACAACAGACTCAAGTACGAGCACCAAAGATATGGCCAGAACCAAACAGCACACTATGTATGAATAAAGAAGCTGCAGTAACTCAAAGCACCAAAGACATGTCCAGACTCAATGCAACATTCACAATACAGTTTCAAATAACAGCAAAACTCAATATAGATGCTAACTGACTCAAATATCACAAATATATACATATACATATATATATATACACATGTATACATACATGTAGTAAATATGATGACACAGCTAGTCCAAACAAGTATACATGTATCAGAGAATATATGCAGAGTCAAGGCAACATGAAATGCAAACAAACCAAAGGAGTGGACACCAACCCAATGAAAACCAGTATGTAGTGATACCCGACGATCAAGTGGTCTGCAACAATACCAAAGTGAAGAATTAAATGGAACCTGACTCAATATAACCAGATGAACAAGACACAACATAAAGCAGCTCATTTATACAAGCTAACCAGAGACACCAATAAAGTTAAGACAAAGTAAAGCAACATCACAAGAAGGCATCATGAATATACACAATGCAGACCAAAGAGCAAAAGTAATCTGGATCAAATGCCATCAGGTCAGAGACACAATACAGCAAGCTACAAGGATCAATGAATTGGATAAAACCAGACTCAAATGTACAGGTAAATGAAAATGCAGTGAAGTAAAAATATGGCAGAACTTAGTATTCACTCAAGGCAACTAGCAACTACATGCAGCAAGTTCATATAAGGAAAGTGCATAAGGGCAGTGTAATGATGACTGGAAACTCAGAAATCAATACAACATGAACCAGACCGAACCAAGATTTCAGCAACAAAAACATGAAGTGAATCGCAAACCAAAGGAGTAACATGACCAACAAAACGACTCAACTATAAAATTCGAGTATCCATAATCGAGCAACAACATGTACAGGTCAGTGAACAAAGTATTAACAAAGTAAAATTCGTGTTAGAGCCAAGGTGGTCGAGGAAGTTTGAAACAGAGAATACGAAGTCAACTAAAAACCAACATCGTGAGTTAAAGCCATGATTTAAATCAAAGTCAACATCGAATTTTGATCAAGTCAGAAATCAACGCAGAAACAAATTGAAAAAGTCAAAAATCAAATACAAACAAAATAGGAAAGTAGTTGCCGTAACGATCAAGGAAAGATCGAACGGTTTCAAGTTAAAACCGTGACAGTGAAGTAAGGGCATCGATTTATATATAAGCAATATCATCGGCAGTTCAAAAAATCATCAAGTTCAAGCATTAAAACCCCAAAAACTCATTATCGGCAGTATATAGGAATTCAATCAAGCATAACAGAATAGCATAAACGAAAATCACATACCAAATCGAAGTTGAACTCCATCGAACAGAAGCAGCCAAAGTGAGCAACGAGAAACAATCAATCAAAGCTACTCACAATTATTCTCGCGAATTGATCAAATAAAATCAGGCGCTTCAAAAAGCCCTAATTACAGATCGAAGAAGAAAGAAAAAGAAACGACAACCATTCTAACAAAGGGAACGAAGCCCTAATTTAGTTGCAAAGAGGAACGGCCGCCATCTTCACAAAAAGGAACAAAGCATATAAAAGAGGATCGGGCCAAATTAGAAAATGGGGCCGGCTTTATTCTATTAAAGGCTTTTTACTTTTTAATTAGGGTTTTGTGTCTTTTGTTTCTAAATTTCTTTTTAAATTTATTTTTAAATTTTAAACCGTTGTATTTTCTAGTCGTGTGACTAGGGCACAAACTACGTGGCGTAGTTTGAGAATTCGCAATTCAGTAGCTGAGTTGTGGCAGGGTTTTGAGCGTAGAGTTTGGTTAGTTAGTAGCGGGTGTCGCGAGTTTACGTCTGTAAGCGTGTGACTACTTAATTTCTAGTAGAAACCTTGGGGGCAGCACGTTGGCAGGGTTTTGCCGAAGCTGGGTAAATTCTGTGTCGTTCTATTTCTGCATTTTACTTTGCTATTATCTATGCTGCTATTATTCTGTGATCTGCGTTGAAATTATTCTGAAAGCTTCCACAATTAATGTTTTAAAATTAATACTGTCATCCTATTCACCCCCCTCTAGGGTGAAATTGATCCTACATATATGTCCTGACTCGAGTGTTTTGTGTTTTACTTTACGCTTGGGTCAGCCTGAGTATTTACAGCTTAGCTTTGGATTTCTTTTCTGTAGCTAGGAATCGCTGGAGATTCTGCTTGTCTAGTTATATGTTCACTTTCAGTTTCAGTTTTTCTATTTCAGCTCTGGTATTTATAAACTGCTATGTATTTTAGATTTCTATTGTATATGTTTTTCAGACTGATATTATATATTATGTTTTGAGAGTTGTTATAGTAGCTTCATGAACTACTATGGTATTTTAATTTCCGTTGTGAGTTATTTTGATATTTCTGTGCCCATGATTCTACGATTGTATTTCATTTGCTCCAAAATTTATTTACAATGCGTTATTTTGAGCAAATCAAATCCGGCATGTGTGGATGCGAATGGCTGAAAATATTGCGTCGTCATAGTTGGTATCAGAGCTTTGATTTTAGGAAAACCTTAGCCCGCGGAGCAAAAACTCATTAGAGATAGGGTAGAAATACCCTAGAATGAGTAAAATCAATCTCAGAATCATTTCCTTGTGAGGGAGCATAAATTTCCAAATGATTTTTAAAGGATTTTCAAAGATTATTTTGGTTTAAAAATTTTCTTATTTTGAAACCAAGATTTTCTAAACTTCATTCCTTCTGTATCCACCTTGCTACAAATATCTTGGTTTGGATTCTTATCAGTTAGGATTCCTTGAACTTTGGAATGCTCCCACTTGTTCTGAAATCCAGTCTTGTCTTACCTATTTTCCCCTTTTTATTTTAGGGCGTTCCATAACTCCACTTTGGAATGGCCTCCCTAAAGTTCGGTGATTCTGCCAATCTTTGAATGATTTGTAAAGGGGTAAAACTCCTTTACAATTGGCATTGATTCACCAGAGATTTCTATATCCTCGGTTTACGACGCTATCTCCTGCTCTACCCGGATTCTATCTCTGGCGATCGAATGTCAATTTGCCGTAGATTTCCGCATTGATTATCTTCATGAAATCACGGTTGATCGGTTAAGGTCGCCCATGATTTATATAGGATTATCCATCTTCTATTTGGTAATAAAATTTTATTATCTTTGTTCGAGCTTATCTTTGAACCATTCTATTTGATTAAAGTTCCTCTAAATTCGAATCTTTGTATTGTTTGAAATCTAACCTTGAATCGTTCTTTGGAAATTTGTGTTTGATTGTATTTTGAATTTGTGCATACATCGAAATTGTTATTTTGATAAGGATGACCCTATTTTGTATATAAAAGTGAAATACTTTCAATAAGGATTTTTATATCTTTTGAAAATGAGAATTTGAAGCTTTGAAAGGATTTGAAATTTAATATTTATAAGAATTTTATTTATATAAAAATGATTTACAAATTAAAGGTTTTTGAATTCGAATTTCGAGGAAACGAACTCTGATGTTTTGAAATCGGTTTTAAGATTTTGGAAAATATATAATAACAATATGAATTAAAGATATTTTTTGAATAAGAAATGTTTCAAATATATTAGAATGATTTCCAATGATTTCGAAGGGATTTCAAAGAAGTTTGAAGGAAACTAAAGTCCAGAACCCACTTGCGTCGTTGGAAAATAATTTCGATGATGAATGCATGCATCATCGACATTGATTTTCGAGTTTCTGAGTGGGGGAGAGGCCATTCTAGTAGCTTTGCTATGCGAATGATTTTGTGAAACCAATTTTGATTTTAGATTTTGATGTATGATCAGATTTTCGAAATATATATATATATATATATATATATATATATATACTTGAAATAGCATAAGGTAAGCCGGTGTTCAATCCTTGAGATTCATATTTGTTTTGGTATAACCCTATCTTTTGAAATTGGTTTACTGATTTATTGGCGATTTCCAACTCTTAGATTGAAAATATGATTTCTTCGACTATTTTGAAGGTTCGAGCACTTCCAAATCAAGGTTAACTTTCAAAGCTAAGAAATTTTGAAAGGTGTAGGGTATTTGATAAGGAATATAAGTTTATTTTGGTATGATTAATGTATAAAGTAATATGATTTTGTATAAGTTTGAAACTATTTGTGGAGTGAAATAAATAAGACAATTTTGTTTTATACTGGTATGTAATATAGATATGAAATGTTTTGAATAAAGTGTATATATATAGAACAATAATCTTCCAATGGTAAATTGAAATTTTCATATAGAAATAAATAGTCTGAAGGTGTAAAAAGGGATGGTTTTAAACTTAGTAACCATTTTAGATATTTTGATGATTGAAATGGTTTGGAAATAATTTAATCTTTATTTTGATAAAGAATGTGAATTTGAAATGATAATTGATTTTGATAAATGAATATTTGAAGTTTATATTTTTGTGAAAGGATTTTTTGTTTACTCGTAATTTGAGTTTATTTAAAAATGATGGATTTATGAAATGAATATTTCAAAAACTAAGTAATAATGAAGTAAAATTTGGGATATATGAAATTATAAAATTTAGTTTTGGAATATGGTATATTTAAGCTTTGAAATATATTAAAGATTTAATAGTTTATTTTATGGATCAAATCTTTATTCGAAATTTGATAATATTTGAAATGGTTTTTTTGAAAAACTAAATTGAATTGAAACTGATGGTTTGAATTGAATTATAATTGGAAATTTTAGATTTGGGTTTAGTTGAATAAATTTGTGAAATGTAAAGAATTAGAGGAATGTTCTATGATTTAAAATGTATGATTTTGAAATGTTATGATTTTCAAAGTGTAATGATTTCAAGTATTTTGGTTTCGAAAGATTTATAACTTTAAAAGTATTATGATTTTTGAAAGTGAATATGTGTTTGAAATATAAATGAATTGTTTGACATAAATTTTGTTGATTTGTAAATTTGGATTATTTTCTAAATCTATTGTTTTAAGAAACCTTGAAAGTGAATATATGTAATTATGAAGAAATGATTTGGCGAAATCATATATGATTTTGAAATTGAATTGATATTGAAATGGTTTGAAATTGAGAACCTTGTTTATTTAAATACTTTGATTTGGGAGTTATCGAACTTATATAAAATCGATTTGTATAAGTATGAAATTGATTTGAAAACTATTGATTTGAAAAGGTACTCATACCCAATTTGTAAAGAGAAATCTTATATAATCGAAGTCTATATAAGTATGATTTGATATACCATTGATTTGGAAAGTATTCGATTTGAAATGAAATCTTATATATAATGGACTTTATATAAGTATGATATTTGAAAGTGATTTTGAAAGGTACTATATGATACATATTTTCAAAGTAAAGATAGGTAAAGTGCCTTCTACTTGATATCCGCTTTGTGGCCACAATGTGGATTCATTCTATCGATATTATTCTCTCTGATTTGTGTTTTCCGGATATGATACTCAAGTGTCCATCGAATTCCATGGTGATCTCCATGGTCTTACGAGCGCGACTGCATAGCGCAATTGCCTGGTTGAGATGGCCTAGGGGTACAGATTGTTTAGTGGGGGATCCAAGCATATCCATTGTATATCTTGCAATATATGTAGGTCGCATTAGTAGTGAAACTACCTTGCTGAGACGGCCTAGGGGTACGGATTGTTCCTGAGGGATCCAGGTGTAACCATTATGTATCCTGCATTATGCTAGTCATCATGGCGTAACTCGCAGGGCTGAGAAAGCTTACAGATACAGATTATTTCCTGGGGGATCCAGGCGTAACCATTGTGTATTTGCCATCCATGGTTAGACAAATGTTTTCATTTGATTGATGTTTTTGGATTGTACTTTCCGTATCTGTTTTTTAAAAGGTTTTTCAAGAATTTTCACTAGGTGTCGAAACATGTAACAACCCTAGATTTTGAATATATTTTAAATTTGACTTTATTTCATTTTGAAATTATTTAAAATTGATTTTATTTGTAAGATTTCATTTCTAAATATTTTTAAAGTGATAATAGAACTTTTCCAAAATTTATTGCATTTAATTCCTATTTTTAAAGGCTAGTTTTTATTTTTCTTCTATTTTCTTCATTCAAATTATATTTAATTAAAATTTATTTATTTATTTTTGTGAATGCATTCTTATTTTGTGTTCTTATCTTTATTTATAAATATTTTCCAAGTCCATAGAAATTTTCCAAAGTTTATTCTATTTATTTTCAAATTTTCTAGACAAGTTTTCATTTTTCTGTGCTATTTTCATATTTTAGTCATATATAATTTATATTTATTTATTTATATTTTGTTTACTTGTTATATTTTCAAAATTTACCTGAATTATTATATATATTTTAGTTATTTAAAATTATAAAACAGAAATAGGAGAAATTTGAAAGGTTGTGTGACTTTTTATTTCTTAAGGCTCTTTGTATTCTCACCTTTTCAATTTCAACCAACATCTTTTCAAATTTTGTTGCCATAACCTCCCTCTTCAACCGACCCATCTCATTTCACACTCAGGTAAAACATTTTTTTCTCATTTCTAAAAAAATTGTCCTCTCTTGCTTTGGAAAAAAAAATTGGTAATCTTCTTTTCTTTTCATTTTATGCTAGTTTCATATTGTTTTGCACTTGATCTCTTCTTCTTTCTAGGTTCGGCCTTGCTCCACCACCATCCTTGCCACCTCCACCACCATTGGAACCCATCACCACCACCTCCTCCTCACTGGCCATCCTAAGCCGAGCCACCATAGTTTGATAATCCACTATAAAATATACAAACTTCCAACTATATACCATAGCCGAGCACCACATATGCGTCCACCACCTTCATCACCCCTTAGCCGCCACCTACTCCACCACCACCACCTCCAGCCAACCTGAAAACCTCTGCCACGTCATCCTCTTGACCTCACCAGAGAAGGCCGTGCCCATATGGCCTTGGCCGTGGCCATGTTTTGCATGAAATCCATGTTGTAGTGGCCTTATTTTGTTTTGTTGTTGTTTCATGCTCACCACACCTTTACCCCATCACCATACATGTTTGGCCGACCCATATCAACCCAAACCATATCCAAACTCTCACTTTAGACATGTATTCCACCTCATGGCCAAGCCAAAAGAATGTTGGAAGCAATTGCAAAGCATTTCAGCTTCGTTTTATGCAGTTAATTCTAGCATAGTTTAATTGTATTTTAAGTTGAAAGCTTATGATTGCTATATTGTTTTGTTTGATTTGTATTCAAGGAAATTGATCTTTAGCTCTCCCACTCGAATCTTTGTCGTGCTTTCATGCCTATGAAGATCATTGTTCATGTGTTTCGGTTGTCATCCCTAGCTATACCTGTTAGTTATTCTCACCAGATAGTGTATACCTATATAACTAGTAAATTGACCAGTTTTGAATCTGTAAAATGCATCACCATATTATATCTACTATGCTATGATTATATGATGTTCATCCATGCTTAAACACCTGTTATATCATATGTTACTGTTATATTTTGTTGTTCTGTTATTTATATCAGTTTATCACACTGCAAGTTCCCTTTAAATTAGAGTCACTATGGGTTGAAATGATACATACCCGAACGGACTTTAGAAAAGAGGAAAATCGTTATGGACTGAAATGATAGGCCTGAACGACTTTTAAATTATTTCATTTACTTGGACTGTGGGTTTGAAATGATAAAACTCGTGTTTTCTTTGTAAATTACAGGTTGAAATGATATGTTACCCGTATCACTTTTCCTAGTGTAGAAAATGATATAAAGACCCGTAGTTAAAATATGTTTTTCTAAAATTTTTAAAAATATTTTAGACATGTAAAGTTTTAGAAATGTAAATATTATAATGTTTTGATTTAAACTTAATTAAAAACGATATTCGTAAAATATTATTGATTTTCTGAAATTTTATATGTGAAATAAATAAATGGAAATGTTAGAAAATTTGAATGTAAGTTATTTTGGAAATTTTGATTTAATTATAAATGGAATTTAAATTAAATAAGGAAATATGATAAATTTATGATATTTTGAATTTAAATGAATTTAAAATGATTTTATAATACATTAATGATTTTTAAATAAAGTTAAAATGAGAAATGAATGAATATTTAAGTTGAAATTTTGAAATATAACTAAAATTGGAAATTTGTGAATTTGGCTTAAAAGTTAATTTTATTTAAGTAAATAAAAATGAAATTAAGTTATATTTGAGAATTTAAACTTAAATGTTAAGTTAAAATTTAATTTAATGAATTTAAAAATTGAATCTTGAAATTTAATAAGTGAATTATTAATAAATATTGATTTTTGAATGGAAATTTAACTTTATAAAATCATGAATTTAAGGAAAATTAAATGATGGTTATAAAAGTGAATTATATGATTTTATAAGTTAATAATGATTTAAATAAAAATATGATTGTTTGTGAAATTATATTGAATATTTGAAGTTAATTAACTGCATTTTTGAAATGCTATTATTTCTAATGTAAATGATAATACAGCATTTGTAAATGTTGTAGTTGATATAAATGAACCAAATGGCTTAATTTAATTAAAGGCGATTATAGCATTTTTGTAAGTGCTATAATTGTTGAATTTAACTAAGTTTTATTTGAAACTAATGTAACCCTATTACAACATTTAAATGCTGCCTTTTGTTAAATTGAACGGTTTTGAACGTGACTTTCCGTACCATTTTCTAAATGCCACGAAAGGTGAATTTTCATTGTTATGATAGACTTAAGTGAATAAATGAACTTTGAAAAGTTTAAAATTTTGGAAATTTAATAATTTAATTATATAAATGTAATAACTTCATTTTAATGATTTAAATGAAGTAATTCGATTTGATATGTAGACTATTTTTGAAATGTGAATTGAAATGGTATTTTTAAATTTGAATAAAATGAATATGGTTTTGAAATGAAATGATAAGTTTGATATTTTGAAATGGATTTGAAATGATATTGAATTGTTAAATGATAGTTGATTTTTGTTGATTTTTGAAATATAAATTCCATTTTTAAATTATAATTACGGGTTATAATAACGATTGGTTGTTAAAGAGACCGGGATCAGATATGGACATACTCTCTGTCGATACCAAAAACCACTTTAACAACTGTGTACGTGGTGGAGATTGCAGAATGAAGTAGGATGGTGACGACGTTCCTAAGCTACATTACGTGGACCTAACTCCCGTGAGTTAGCTTAAGGTGGCTAAAACAGGAGCGATCTCGGGCCAAAGAAGTTAGCACCTCTGGCCGGACACATTTCTTTGATACCATTCTATTACTGTTGTGATCGATTGGGTGCACCCCTTGATTTTGGAGTGTTGTTCGGGGTGGGCGTATGTGGCTGCTGGGTTACCACCAGCCCGTGTGCGTAGTTGGTATATCTACCCTAGCATTGCCTTGTGTGCCGTGTCACCTACCATACCGAGCCTTTACTACGAGTTTGTTTTCCTCTTGTAGCCCATGGAGTATTTAGGGTAGTCTCCCAATATGGAGATATGCTGATACTGGATGGACTACCAGGACTATTATGTGTGAAGGGTGGTATGGGTAGCCCGGAACGCTATTTGAAAGTATGTTTATTTTACTGTAGACATTATTATAATAGCGCAATATTACTATATAGTAAATAGTTTGATGGATCCTTAGAGGATGGGTGGTCCCAGGCATCCATTAAGTTACTTATTCTTTATTATAGTTCACTTGAGTTGGTTTATATTATGTAAGTATATATTGTCCTGACTCGAGTGTTTTGTGTTTTGCTTTATGCTCAGGTCAGCCTGAGTATTCACAACTTTAGATTCTCTTTCTGGAGCTGGTCTTTGCTGGAGTTTCTGCCTATCTACATTTATATCTATTTCTGTTTCAGCTGTTCTAGTTTATCTCATGTATTAATGAACTTCTATGTATTTGGGATTTCTATTATGTTGTTTTCAGACTGTATTATGTATTCGGTTTGAGACTCTGTTATAATAGCTTCATGAACTACTATGTTATTTTTATATTCCGCTACGAGTTATTGTGATTGTTTTGTGTCTGTGATTTTGTGTATTTGATTTCATTTGCTCCAAATTTATTTACAATCGGTTATTTTGCATCATTCAAGTCTGACATGTATGGATTATTGTCGATTTGAATGGTATGAAATGGTGGGTCGTGACAGTTGGTACCAGAGCTTTGGTTTTTGGCAAACCATTGCCTCCGTGGAGCAAAAACTCTTTAGAGATAGGGAATTTCTACCCTAGAATGAGTGAAATCAATCTCAGAATCATATCTTTTTTAGAGACGTATTTTCAAAGTATAAAATAATTTTCAAAATGTTTTCAAAAGATTCTTCAAAGATTATTTTGATATATAAAATTTTCTTGTTTTAAAGGATTTTCAAATGTTTTCTAACTTCCTTCCTTTCGTATCTACCTTGTTAGATTTTTTTCCTTCTTAGGATATTCATCCAAGTGAATTATCTTGTCTTATCTTAATTTATCTTTGGTTTGTCTTTATCCTTGTCCTAAATTCATTCTTGATATTTTTCAGGATGAATCGAGGAAATGCCAGAGGTAGGAGTCGTGGTATTGCCCCAGCTCCTCAACTTGTTGCTCCAGTCAGGTTCCCTGTTCTTTGTAAGGAATTCTCTCAACTTAGTGGTACCCAATCACCGGTTCAGAGAGCATCATTGAGGCTCAACAGTCATTGTGGAGTCTTGAGAGGATATTTACTGGTCTTAATATTACTGATGCTCAGAAGCGTCGGTTAGCAGCTTGGCAGTTGCGTGATTCTGCTTTAGATTGGTGGGAGTCCATTACAACTAACACCGTCGAAGCTGATATCACTTGGGTGCAGTTTAGGTATCCTTTGTAATATCCTGAATTTTTTTCTTATTTTCCTTTCTTTTGAATCTATCTTAATCTTGTTATGTATCTCTTTTCCTGGGAGGCTTTTGTGGCAAAATGGATGCCAGAAGCTGGGAAATCTCTGCTTTATCGTGATTTTAAGGATCTTAAGCAGGGTAGCATGTCTTTTGCTGAGTATGAGAGGAAGTTCAACGGACTTTTCAAGTTCGGTCCTAACATGATTGATATTCCTCTCAAGAAGAATGAGAAATTCATTACTGGTGCTCATCCAGAGTATTATAGTCGCCTTATTTCTCATGTTCATGGTTCTTTCACCCAGCTTATGGATATGGCTATTCGCTACGAGAATCCCACATCGAAAGGTCCTGCTGTTTCTGGTGCTCAGTCTTCATCTGCTAATTCCAAGAAGCGTAAGCCTAATTTCCAGCAGCATAAGAAGAATTGGCAGAAGCGTTCTGGCTTGGGATCTTCGTCATCTGCTCCTGCTCAGAGGCAACCGATTGATCTCTCCTCCATCACTTGCTTTAGGTGTGATCAGAAGAGGCACTATACCAATAGCTTTCCTACTCTATCTGGTGCTGCTATTCCTCCACCTGATCAGTTGGCTAGGCATGATCTTTGCCATATCTGTCTCCAGCCTGGTCATTTTAAGAAGGATTGCCCTACCCAGCAGAGGGGTACTCCTTCTGGTATACTTGCTGTCACTTCTGCATCATCTCCTGTTCCTCCACCTGCTCCTGCTCCTAGTGATGACAAAGGCACTCTCCAGGGTTCATTTACTTTATTCCATCATCCTGTTCGTGTGTTGTTTGATACTGGTACTTCACACATTTTTATTTCTGTTGCTTTGTGTGATAAGTTTGAGCATCTCCTATCTCCTGAGTATGCTTTGGTTCCATTATGCGTTTCAAATCCTATTGGGGGTCTTGCTAAACTTAATCAGATTTGTAAGCAAGTGAAACTTCTCCATTCTGATCATCGCTTTTGTGGTGATTCTTATGTTCTGGGCTTCGATGCTTTTGATTTACTGCTTGGTCAGGATTGGTTAGTGCATCATGATGCATATATCTCTTCTAAAGCCCGGACTGTTCATTTTGTTGATGATCAAGGGAATTCCTTGATTATTCAGTTCCGCTTGCCTCAGGATTTTGCTGGCAACTTTATTTATTCTCTGGATTCTTCTCATAGTGATCTTGATTCGACTCCAGTGGTGAGATTATATCCCGATGTATTTGGTGAAGTCACTTCTTTGCCTTCGAAGCAGGAAATTGATTTTCGGATTGATCTTATTCCTGGTGCTCGACTGGTTGTTCTTCCTCCTAGAAGAATGGCACCCCGCGAGAAGGTTGAGTCAAGGAAGCAAATTGAGGAATTGTCTTCCAAAGGTCTGATTAGTCCTAGTTTTTCTGAATGGGGAGCCGCGGTGGTTTTTGTCACCAAGTCTGATGGTTCTCTTCGGATGTCTGTTGATTACAGAGAGATGAACAAGCTCACTATGAAAAACGGATATCCAATGCCTCGTATCAATGACATGTTTGATCAGCTTTATGGTGCCCCTATTTTCTCTCAGCTTGATCTCGCCATTGGTTTTCATCCGCTCAGGGTTGCCAAGGATAGCATTCCCAAGACTGCTTTCTACACTGAGAATGGTTTTTATGAATGGTTAGTCATTCCTTTTGGTTTGACTAATGCTCCTGCTTTCTTTATTGATTTGATGAATCGTGTCTTTCGTGTTGTGCTTAATAAATTTGTGCTAGTCTTTGTTGATGATATCCTTGTCTTCTCTAAGACCAAGAAAGAGCATGAGCCGCACTTGAAATATGTTGTAACAACCTGGAATTTTTGAGCATTTAAAATCGGAATGTTTAATTGATTTTAATATTTAAAAGTTAATATTTAACTTGAATTCAAATTTGAATCAAATAATTTAAAGTTGGGTAAAATGTTGAATCTGGAGTTCTAAGCCTGTTAAAAATAATTTGAAGGCTTATGAAATTTATACTGATAACATAGAACATAATAGAAGTTGTAAAATTGAAATTAATAGTGGTTTGTTCGGCTTTAAAATTTTATAGTTTAAATTGAATTCAAAAGTATCCTTCCGAGACACAGTCTTGGAATTCGACGAAACCAGTTCCATTTGGTCCGTAATATTGTATTATTATCGGATTTCAAATTTTGTATTGATCGGAGTAGTTGTGTGAGCGTACGATATACCAACACGCTTAATCTATATCGTAAATTCAGTATAATAACTGATTCAAAAAGCTATCTTCCCCATACGATCGAATTAGGACCCAAAACTTTTTCCAATGCATCCGGAATAGGCGTGTAACATTATAAACGCCTAACGGCATGCCTCGATAGGAGTTTAAAATTTTGAGTTACGAATTGAAGACAGTTTAAATTTAATTTGAATTCAATTATACTTGTTTTGTTTGAATGGTCAAATCCTTCATGACAACTTTTTCTTTCCAGCCGTTTTTCAAAATCACTGTAGTCAGTTTTCTCCACGCAACCATCAAATCGTGTCTCTCTCTTCACTTTTTCTTTTTATTATAAGCCGAGCTTTCATTTCCCTTTAAAAAAGAAAAAAAGAAAGAAGCAATGGCCATTGATTAAATTTTAGTTCAAATCGAATACAGAATTAAAGTGAATTCGTTCCTATCCAAAAGAAATGAAATCCCTGTTTTCGCCTTCAATTTATCGAAGTCGAATTTCATTCATCTGAAGAAATGGAGGACGCGAGTGAATTGCAAGCATGGAAGATGGGACTTCGTTTCTTAATCGAATCGAAATTGATTCGCTCCAAATCGAGACGCGGCCGCTGCTGCTTTTTCAACTCGAAGTCGCAATCGATTTTAAGAAGGAGCTGCGTCGGTTCGAGTTGAAGGCTTCGGTGGGAAAAGTGACGACGATGTAGTTTAGGGTTTGGTTGCGCGACGTTATGCCGATGCCATAGGATGTTGAGGCCAGAAGGGTTTTGGTAACGTGGGTTTCGATCGCGACTAGGGTAGGAGCTTGAAGCTGCGGCATTGCGTGGTGGATGATCGTTGGGGGGAGCGGCCACCGGTGCTTGCGAGTAAGGTATGGTCGAGGTGAGGTATTCGTTTTTATCTGTTAATTTTGATTAATAGATATAGGTATAAATTTCTTATTCGATTTAAATATAAGAAGTTTTGTGTAAAAATAAAAATAAAACAGTATTTGATTTTTGATTTAAACATACATATACATAAATTAGATGCACATATTACAGTAAGAATAAGTTTACAGTAAGGTGTATCAGTTTGTTTAATTTAAATTAATGAATATCTATAGATTAGAAAAGAAAAAATACAAATATATACACACACCATAAACCTGCTGGTTAATTTAAAAAAAGGTATATTAAGGTGATTAACTTGTTTTATCACCTTATTTTAGTCTCTAAAGATTTTTAAAAGGAGAATTATTAGTTTAGATTAAATTATTAGTAAATTAAATTCTGTTAATAGTAATAAAATGTGCAGTTAATTAAATTATAAATGGAAATTTAATTGTTCAAATTGACTCGAATGTTGATAAAAAATATGTAATGTTTATACAAGGCTATAAACTGGGAACCAAGTCAGAATTGAAGTGGACTACAAACGAAAGCAAAGGTGAGTTAATCTCACTCAGCTGAATTTCAATTTAAATTTAAATGGTTAAATTTAAATAATTGATTGATTGATTTGATTTGGTGTGCTATATTATATAGTAGTATATAGTATAGCTTGGAATGTTTGATTTCCCACATTATATAGCGGATGAGACCCTATGCGCCGCATAATAGCGGATGTTATTATATTTAATCCCATATACGGCGATATTCCACCTCGAAGTGGAATTGGTATTTTATATTGTGCTAACGTCTGTGGATGCTGGGAAAACAGGTTGGAGGGATCCAACTGGATCCCTCAACATTTATTATTTAATATTCTCTGTTGTGATTATTTGATATTCTATAATGAATTATAGTGGAATATTGGATGCTATGGTTTGATTGAATATATTTGGATATAATGAGCTACCAAAAATATATAAATTGGATTTTGGAAAGAAAATAAAGAAGTGAATTTGTAAGCGAAATAATTATAGAAAATTTGAATAAATTAAGAATGAATTGAAAAGAAATGGAAGTGATATTAAAATACTAATAAATAACTTCGAGTATGAAAAGAAATAAATATTTGAATAAACAGTAATTAATGAATTGTATTAAGTGATATTATTTTAATGGAATAAAGAATTATTTAAAAATTAAGTTTAAATTTATTTAAAAGGATAAAGAAGTAATTTGAGAAATCTAAAATTGGTATTTTCAGTTAAAAGTATTTTAAATCATAATTAAGGAATAAAATCTGAAATTAATGGATTTTGAAATAAATGGAGTAAATTGGAAATCAATTTGGGAATTGATTTAAGTATGTAAAATTGAGATTTTGAAAGGAGGATGTGACCATGGAATTTATAAAATGGGTTTATAAAAGTAAAGTAAAATATATCAGTGGATATTTGGGAAGAATAAATTCAAGGTGGGAATTCATTAAAGGAATGAGAAGATTTGTTTAAAAATAAATAGTGATTTATTTTTAAAGAATGCAAAGAGAAGTATATTTCCCTGGATAGCCAAGTATGGTTTCAAAGTAAATTTTAAATATAAGTTAAAGGCTTTAATGTTGTTTTAAAAAGACATATTTTAGAAATTTATTAATTCTAAATGTTCAAATTCTTAAGTAAATATTATTCAAATCTTTTATCGTAGTAATTATTTAAAAGTGACTTGGTATTTTGTTTTAAAGAAGAAAATTTAGTTTTATATTGTATGAAGCAACCATATTTTCAAATATTCCTATAGTATATAATTTTAATAATGTATTAAAGTAGTTTTATTTTAAATATTCTTAAAGTATATATATATTTTAAATAAGTATTAAAATAATTTTGAATTTAAATGTTTTAAAGGATAATTTATAATAAAGTGTTTTTAAATTATTTAAAAATCTAAAGTTTTGTGCTTGGTGATTTCAGTGGAAAAATAGAAAATATTTGGGAAATTTATTCCGAGAAAGGAAAATAATTTGAAACTGTTTTCAAAAGAAATTGAAAAGTGGAAATATATCTTGTGAAGATATTTTGAAAATAATAAATAATTCTGGAGAAATTATTTATGGTTGATGGATGTTTGTGAATGTTAATTGGTAGTTAAATAACCGACTATCAATATGGGCCAAATGCGATGATCGTTTCTAAGAGATCAGGATCGGGATTTATTTCTCGAAAATCAGTTCGATCTGGTTTGTAGGTTTTCATGGAAAAACGAGTTTGGATTCGAAGATGGAGCAGTGAAGTGCAAGGGCTAGTCGCTACTAATCCTAAGGATATTTCCAAAATGGATGTAGTAGGAGTAGTGCCTTCGGTTTCGTTCGAACCCGGGACGGACTTGTATGGATGAATGCTTTCGGAACATCGTCGGGTGAACGATGGGCATTATAAGGGATATGTTCTAAAAAGTAATGCTTAGCCTCAAACCTCATCAACCGGGAATGACTGAAAATCAGGGGTTATGCAGCAAGGCTTGGTGGGCAGCACCCATTTCCAAGTAAGGTGATCCCTATCAAGATGTCCCTTTTATTTCAGCTCAGTGGTGCGGTTGCTGATCCCAACAGTGGGATGATCTTACTCATGATTATCCAGTAAGGGTTAGTCCGGGTTTTGTGTTGCAAGGGGTCGGGAGTGATCCTCGGTACTATGATCTAGGCCACGTACCATGACAGGTGGTATCCCAGTGCCTAGTCTTTAGTTGGAAATCCATTCTCCCTACGTGTCTTTTACGAGTTTTGTTTGTATTACCCACTCTATGGCTAGTAGCTGGAATTTAATCATGTAACAATTTCGGCTATTTTAATAAGTATTTGCAAATAGACATTATTATAATATCAGAGGATTTTATAAGAAATATTTTAGCTATCGTAAGGTAAAAACCCGACATGTTTATTTGAGGCGTGGTCTTACGAGATGCTTTTGTTTTCAAAACAATTTTGAAACTTTAATAATCCATTTGAGTGTGGTTTCCTCACGCTGGTATTCCAGACTGACTCGGGTGTTATTTAATTGTAATGCTCGGGTCAGACCGAGTAATATAGGATACAAGATATGATGCTATGGAGCTCAGGAGACGAGCTGGATGGCGATACGTACTTCCGTACTTGATTATTATTCAGCTGTGTATCCAGTTGTATGTTATTGATGTTATTAAACTCTGATGATGTATTCTGGTGATGTATGTATAAACAGACATAGTTTCCTTTTGTATAAAGATCTGTTATTATCTATTATATTTTATTCCACTGCAAGGGTAAGATTCTGATGTTGTTTTCTGTTTTCTCCTCTTTACCTCTTTTTCTTTACCCAAATGGTTCGTATTTCTGTGCAACTTGAGTTGATTGATGTAGAATAGTGTTGACTCAAGAGGTTCGGATTTGCGGGTCGTTACGCTTGGTATCAGAGCTTAAGTTGGTGATAACCTTGGCTCTGGTGGGGATTACTCATTAAATAGAGTCCGAAGTACTCTAGAATGAGTTTGAGCGTATTAATAGATATGAGAGCGTATTTGTTAGTGAATATAAATTTTTTTTATATTGTGTTGACTTATCGGTTGAGTGTTTATGGATTCTAGTTGATGTGTGGGACGCCATATTATCGATAGGAATTTCAAAACTCTTGAAAAAGATAAACCGACGCATTATTGTTTTTAAAGTGGGTAAATGAAATAATGTTACCCAAAATTATATTTTGACATAAAAGAAATATTTTTCTGAAATTGTTATATATATTTGGATGTCTGGTTGTTAATACTACAATCAAATTAAAAAAATCTAAATTTTGAATGCTTTATAACCAAATAGAATTGTCTAAGTATGGTTTAAATAAAAAGGAATATAACTAAAATTTGATTTAAACTAGAATTTAAGTCTCGGAAATTTGAAAAGTGTTTAGATGAATTTAAACAAAAGGGTTTGGGAATTTAAAATCTTGGGAATGTTTGAAATGTTTTTCCAAAAAATTTGAAGGCAATGGTGGAGTATTGTTTTGGAAAATATTATTGAATGGAAATTGTTTTGGGAGGAATTTGTGGAAGTAAGGAAGCACTGAACTCACTTCAGTCGTTGGAAAATAATCCTGATGATGATGGCCACATCATCAGTATTCATTTTCGAGTTTCTAAAGTGATGGATTGCTGCCAGGATAGTTGGTTATGATATTGTTTGGGCTTGTTGGGTATACAAATTGTTTTAGAAATCTCAAAGGAAATTTTGTTTTGGTAAAAATAAGTGTTTGGAATCCGAAGATTTGATTTGATTTACCAAGTAGGTATGTGTGGTTATCATTTCAAAATGGTTTTGGAATGAAACTGGGCAATTGAATTCTAAGAAATTCTATTTAAACATGTGAAAAGTTTAAATGAATCAACTATTGAACTTATAAAGTGAAGTTGATATTAATAAGAAGAAATTGGAAATTTTAATCCGAGAATTAAAATTTAACTTAAGTGAAAGAAAGTGAAGAAAATATATTTGAATTTAACTTGAGATAATTAAATAAAATTGAAATTGAATTAAATTGGATATAAAATTGAAAGGTAAAATGATTATAATTGTGAAATGAAAATTTATACCTTAAGCTAGTAAGTGTTATATATATACATAATCTGGAATTGTGGTTATAAGATGAAATGACTCAAATGAGCAATATAAGGTTTTAAGTAAATAAATAAGTTTTGAACTCATATATTGAGAAATAAAATTTAGTTAAATTTGGATTGAATTGAATCCAAATTCAGTTGTGTCATGGATGATATTAAATGGAATTAAGTCCTTGCATAATAAAATTTAAAAGAATGGTGTGTAGCTAGATTTAACTGGAGTTAAGCTAAATAAAATTAGGTTGAAATAAATTCAGTCGAGTTATAGATAATATTGAATGGAATAAAATTGTTACTTAAATAAATATATGTAAACTAAGTAAATGTTGAATTGGATTAAAATAGATTTGGTGTGAGTTGTAAACAAATCCAATTCAAGCATAAATTGAATGACCTTATTACTAATAAATTCAATAATGAATTGTTAATGTAAATGAAGATCTAAAATTGAATAAAAGAATAAACTAGTCGAATAAATTAGTAAACTGGTTGGGATTTGATCAAAGGAAAATCAAATCAAAGATTTGAATGAAAGTTGGTTAAATAAAATAAACTTAAGTTATTGGGTGGAATGGTTTGAAGAAAATGAATAACTTAAGTAAATTGTGAGATGGATTTTTAATACATTGGTTATCGAGTTCAATAAAATGATTTGAATCAAATATTTGGATGTGAAAGAAATGCAATGGAAGGATTGTGAATAAAATTAAAATGGGATAAAATCAAATGTAAATTGAGTTTGAATAAATTTAAATGGTTGTAAAGCTTAAGTAATTATTTATTCACATTAATATTGTCGAATTGCATTAGAAAATGGATAGTTTGATGTAAAAGAGATTTGATAAAATTCTATGAGTTATTAAAAGTGAAATAGGATGATTTTGAAATCAATTGGAATGAACATAAGTTTGTTTTGATTATAAATGAAGTGAATGTAAGCAATTGAGTTATACACCATTTAAATTGAATAAAGTTGTACACGAATTAGTTGTAAACAATTAAAATTAAGTCGGAACCCTATAAATGGCTTATAAATATTGTTTAACCTGCATTTGCTTATAAAAACTTGTATGTTGGCCAGTTAAATATGTTAAATGTTGTTAAATTTCATGATTTTGGCACTTACATATTTAAATTAAGTAAGTACAGGTACTGGGAAGCCGTTGGGCTGGATTTGATCACGCAAAATGCTAAAATAAATAAGCCGCTTGCTTATAAATGCTAAATAAAGGTACGCCTATGCAACAAAAATAGGAAATATGAACTGTTTTTGGTTTTTCCGACTGTGTGGGTCGATGTATATATATTTATATCTCTTGTCAAATTGCAAAATGTAACATCCCGCCTTTCCGCACACATTAAAACGCACACGTGCCAATTCAAACCATACGGAAGGGCGGATTGTTATGAGGTAAATAAGAAAAACAAGAAAGAAATAAAATAAAATAGAATCTCACGGTGGAAGGATAACATATAATAATCAAATATATAGTTTATAAAGTTGTTTTACAAAATATTCGATTTTATTTACATAATACATATCAGAGTTACACATACCAATAATAATATAGCGGAAAAATATGAGTGTAGTGGACTATAATAAATAATAATAATAATAGAAATCTTCGTCTTCGTCCTCCAGGGCTAAAGTCTTCGAAATCCTGAAATACTCGGATTGACCCGAGCGAATTTGAAAAGACAAAAACACTCGAGTCAGAACTAAAAGATCTTATGTAAGTTAAATCAACTGAAATAGATATGAGTGTAGTAACTTAAAAGATGCTCGGGATTTACATCTCTTAAGGATCCGTTAAACTATTTACTATGTAGTATATTTCGCTATTATAATAGTGTCTAATTGTAAAATAAACTTACTTTTAAATAGCGTTAAGGAGTGACCCAATATTCCCCTTAACATGTAATAGTCCCAGTAGTCCATCCAATATCATAGTCCCTCCTGATCGGGAAGCCACAAAAGGATACCACACGGGCTACGGGAGAAAACCAAACTCGTACAAGGCACTATAGAATAGGTGATATGGCACAACTAGGAAATGCCACGGTAGATATACCAATTACGCTTCTGGGTCGGTGGTAACGCATAGCCGCAGCTACCGCCCACCTTGAGCCACACCCAAAAAAATCAAAAGTGGACACCGAATATAACCAAAGTCAGAGTAGAATATCAAAGGGATGTGTCCGATCGAAGGTGCTACCTCAATTAACCCGTCGATCGCTCCTGTTTTAGCCACCTTATGCCAACTCACGGGAGTTGGGTCCACGTATTTACCTCAAAGGAAACGCCGCCACCATCCTACTTCATTCCGGAATCTCCACCGCGTACACGGTTGTTAAAGTGGTTTTCGAAGTTGGTAGAGAGTATGACAAATTTCGATCCTGGTCTCTTCAACAACCAATCGTTATTATAACACCACGGTCTTTTCAAAATAGTTTATACTTTAAAACCAGAATAAAATATCTCTTTGAAACCATATAAATATGATATCACTTATATTTCTAAAACCCCAAATCAGTATGATATCTTTTTTATTTTATAAATATCCCTTTCCCAAAATCATAATATTTCAATATATATACCTTGAAAACATAGCTTTGAAACATAAATTTTAAATACTTAATGGTTCAAATACTATGTTAGTTTACAAATAAAACAACTTCTTTAAATTTCACAATAAATTACCAATATCAATTTGAACCTCCAATTAAATCTTTTACTTCCCATATATTTCAAAGCTTAAATATTCTATATTTCAAACTTAATAGTTCATATATTTCAGTCTTAAATATTCTACTATTTCAAAATGGATTCTTTGATAATTTAATATATATCAAATCCAATTCCTATTATTTAAATTTGAAATATTTTCTTACTAAACAAATATTATTCAGGTAAAACCCTTAAACTTCAATAACAGGATATTATTTTAATTAAATTAACTTGATAATATTCTTTAAATAAATTAACGTGATAATATTCTTTAAATAAATTTGATATTCGTTTAAATCCTCTAATCAAAAATCAAGTTATGAGATCGTACCTTTAAATCTTAATTTATTTACATTTCGAAAACAAATTTTTCGAGGAAAATTCTTAAATACTTTAATTCAAATCATATTCACAATTATCTTTAACCTTACTTTTATTTGAATTCTTATAACTCTATATAAAATAGAATTTCAAATATATTCTTAACCATATTATATAAACGAAATCAACTTTATTATTTAGCTTATTTTAAAATTCGAAGCAAATTTATACATAGCTAAATTCAAGAATTTTACTATATATATATATATCAAAATTTAATATTTGTTAAACCGTATTCTTTCAAAACCATAAAAAATCATTTCAAAAATAATTTTATATATATACCGCGGTGCCTGTATATAATTTTCTATCCTATGGTCAAGTGATACGGATATTTATCATTTCAATCCGCAATTTAAAAATAAAAACGCGATTGTACATCATTTCAAACCATAATCCCGAATGAAATGAAAATGCATAATAATTTGCAGTTTATATAATATAGAACACATCATCCATTCAAATTTAAACAAAACATCAATGTAGAGCATATAAAATATAACAGGTATCAACGAACAGTTATATTCAAAAATAGATTAACAACTTTTTAACTAGCAGTTTATATGCAAAAATAAATAAATTTTAACTGTCAATTTATATGCAAAAATAAATAAACTTTAACTGGTAATTTATATGCAAAAATAAAATTAAATAACAATTTAATTTGAATAAATGCAATTTAACTGAGAGCATGATTAAAATATGCCAAACAACCATAAATAAATTTAAAATAACATCCTAAATCAATTTAACAAACATAAGAAATTTTAGAAGTTGTGAGTGGGGTAAAACACTCATCTTTTGAATTTAAATTGGATTCAAATCCACTTTAAACATAGAAATTGAACAGTCTCCAAATCTGTCCAAACCAGCGTCAAAGTGTCTGGAATTTCAATACGAACCTAACAAAAAAAATCGCGTGGGAAACGGAGTTCGTATGAGAATTTTACACATGTTAAATCGATTTGAAAACGAAATTAAATTTAAAAATAAAACCTTCCTTAATATGCTCGCCACGTCACTCATATCCCAGGCGCGCACGCTATCAGGACCGAAACCCTCTTCGAACTCGTCACTCACTTCTCAGCCGCCACCAACAAACCCTACCTTCAATTTTTACGGCCGCCACGATCGACATCACCAGGATCGGCCGCCACCGTAGCACTGCTCTCCACAAACGGCGCCCAAGGCCACAAATCCGGCGCTTCCGGTCGTCCCCTCCACACTTGCCACCGTCAAGCTTTGGAGCGAAATTCTGGCGAAATCGCGGCCCATTACCATTATCGAATTACACCACACCGACCTTCTCGAGCACACCTTCCCAACGCCACTAGCCGATCAACGAAAGGTCGCAGATCCACCGTTGGATCGTAAACCCTAGAATTGGACGGTCCAGGTTCAACCTCGATTTCTGGACAAACGACGATTCGAATTCAAAAACGAACAGCACCAGACGATTCCGCTCGTTGCGAGCTTCGATATATAATTTTTTGGAATTTTTCTAAGGACTTTGAATTTTAGGCTTTGGATTTGATTTTTGAATTGTAATTGGATCTAGGGTTTGCATTCATTGAGGAGGAGGAGCTGATGAAATTTTACACGCAGATAAATGAGAATAGGGAGGCTAGGGTTTAGCAGGGTATTTGTAGATAATGTTGTAAAAGAATGGACTGGATCCGAATTATAAACGTGCTAAACGATAATAACGAAATTGGGTCAACCCATATATCAAAATAGGTGTTTTAAAATATTCTAAACGCAATGGAAAAGGTTTCACGTCCAAATTCCATTGTATGGAGAAGTTATGCTAAATTCAAATTTTCCAAATTGATTCCAATTGATTTCAATTAAACGATTATCAGGCATTTCACGTTCGTACGATCAAACGACAAGTCCGATCACTACGAAACTTGAAACCCTAAAATAATTCACCGATACGGATCCGATGAAACTTGTTTCGTCATAATCCGAGTCAGTGGCCAAAATGGCTATTTTTACACTAATTAAATAAATTTATTATTAATTAATTAAATCCAATTAAAAATTTTAAATTCTAAAATTGACAATTTTATCACCTTTGTATTTCACAAACATTTTCAATGATTAATTTTTTTTTATTGTCATTCTATTAAAGATTAATCAATATAAATCTTTAATTTCATAAAATTAAAGATTAGAGATAAATTCCCAAAATTTCCATTAAATTGAATTTACCCATAATTATTCCATTCATAAATTTCAAATAGAAGGGTTTACCATTGGATTTAAAATTATTACATAAATATTTCCTAATTTCAACTTAATTTTTAAAATAACGTAATAATTAAATATTTGATTTCATTCATTTGCAATAAATCCAACTATTATAAATTAAATAAATTAACTCACTATTAAAAATTCAAATTCTATAATTCATAAATTTTATCATCTTGATTTACTTATTAATTTATAATTCTTTAAACAAATTCCCATCTCAATTTAAAGTAACTTAATTCCCAAAAATGTAAAATCTAGATATCTAATCTCATTTATTTGAGATTAGCCCAATCATTAAAATTTACGTTCAAATAAATTTTGATTTACACTATTTATATCAACCAATGGTCATATTATAAATGAGATTGACATTATTTTCAAATATTACTTTATATTAACCTTAACGTCATAATTTATTAATATTTATTGCAATCGATTCCCAGTTATACTTTAATACACTAAATAAATGGTTAACCTAAATAATTGTTACCATTTAACATTTACTTCCACTTACAAGCTATTATTAACACAAATGTTGTCATTGACTTAGCTTAAATTAAGCAACTTAGATGAATGGGTAAATTTTAACAATTATCACTACATGCCAAATTTACTCATATTCATACTTAAATATTAACTACAATCTATTAAAATTACTTACCTAGCATTGATTCAATCACATTGCCATTTATTACGTACTATTTCTCAATTAACATAACCTTTGAATTTAATTCCCAATTTATTTAATGCAATCAATTATGACTTTTACAACTTAAATACATTCATTGGTTCATAGTTATTTCATTCAGGCATGCTTCATTCCATACTATTTAATTATTTTTGCCAAGTATGTACACTAATTACTATTTATATTCTTAATCCATTTATTTTCTTGTGTACAATTTATAGCCAAACATACATTTGGATTATTTTCTCAATTTTTGGAATTTTATGCAAGTTCATAAATCATTAACCGTAAATTTGCATTGTTTTTATTAAATTTTTATTCACCTCCGTTACCTTTTTAATAATCATTGAGGTCACGTATAATTTCAACAATGACCATTTAAAATTACTTTTCTAACATTTATTGTAATTGGTTTTCATAATTTGGATTTCGCTAATTTAGTTAGCCTTAATGTTATTACACTAAATCTACATTCAGTTTCAATTAATATAGAATTTAATTCTAATTACTTACCATTTAATTCATAATTTATTGATTGCCTTTAAAATTAGACAAAATTTGATTTCCAAATATTTGATTTTGATTGCCATCTTCACTATGTCCATTATTACTTAACTTCAAATTTACAATTTTACTTAAACTTTCCGAATTTTTCCCAATTAATAGGTATTGCACAAATATCGTTACTTATCAACTTGCATTAACCTTTTCACATACATTTTCATTCAACTACTATTCAATATATTTTATTTCAGCGTTCATTTTAATATGAACTTATAAAGTTTTTTTCTTTTCTATAAATTTAATTACTAAATTTTAATTAAAATAACCAACTTAATTATTAAAATTCACGGGTTGTTACACTCTCCCCCACTCAAAACTTTTCGTCCCCGAAAAGCAAAAGAAGGGAAAAGAAGAATTAAGAAATCAATATATTTTATTTAAAATATTAAATTTATAAACAAATAAATTTACAAAATTAATTATTTTAAATAAAATATACAATATATAACCATTGAACCTTTCATACTCAAATTAATAAAATTTGGAAAACATTTTCAAAATAATTTCTATGTCTGAAATTTTCGAAATATTTCGACAGAGTCTCCTTTGTACGGAGAGGCTCGTAAGAAAATATAATATTAAATATAACAATATACACATATAATATCCAAAATATTATATCCCAACACGGGAAAATATATAAACTAGCGCTATAAAACCGTAATCCGGGAACGTACCTATTTGTCGGGCAATTAATGCTTATTTATGGAACCAAAAGCAGTAGCAATTGCTTCCATAACCTGCATTTCACTTATATAATCTAAATGGGTTAACAATTATATAAATGAAATATTAAAGTTGTTTTAACCACAACAACAATCAATTCAACAGCAACCATTTGCAACAAGGCATCTTACACATAAAATTTTACAAAAAACAAACATTCATTCATATCAAATGAAGCAAGTAGTTGTTCGGGTTTAAAACTTTAAATTGTATAGAATGAAAAATAAACTACTAAACGCATCAATTACTCAACAGTCTTAGATGAAACTAAATAGATTATTCATTCATCCAAACAATTTTAAAGTATCCTTACCCAAACAACCATAAACCAAACTACAACATTTCAAATCAAATTTACTTATTATTAATTTTATTTCATACATTTGTTGTTTGATTTCCTTTTTATTTATACGATGATTTTCCCTTTTTAATTTACATTTATTTGTAACAAACTTTTAATTTCATTTACTCATTCAATGTTTGTTTCATTTATTTTCACTTATTACTTAGAATTATTCTTTTCCATTAACACAGGTCATGCCAGTTCTTTTTATTTCATTATAATTATTCATTCATTTATTGCATGCCCTCATTTATTTACATTCTTTTATCAGTAGTATTCATGTCCTATTCAATTTCATAGCATTTCCGTTTTATTTACTTAAGTTTATGATCATCTATTTGTAATACTTACCTTTAATTATATTAGTAGTCTTTTCAATTACACTTAAGATTATAATATTACAGCATCAAATTCTTATTTATTAAGGAATTTTCATTAATTGTTTTCATTACCTCAAATTTATTACTTGTGTAATATCTATTACATTTTCTTATTAACATTTCAACTTTTAATATTCGGTAAGTTGTATATATGTTTATAAGGATGTAATTTAACGTTATACAAGTTTCTTCTATTTTCTTTAGTTAATTTAAGGTTCAACCTTAATATCCTTGTTTTATAGGTTACACATTTCAATTTCTTTTAATTTCCAGTTATAACCTATCATTAAATCCCTTATTTCCTTTAGAGGTTTCAATTATTAGTTAAATTCCGTTTCACTACATTAATTAAACTATTAATAAATGGAAACCTAAGAATTAAATATCGGGTTTAATTTCAAATTATTTTAAAATAATAGATAAATATACTTACAACTTATCTATATCCAAGTATGTTTAAAACAAATTAAAAATTTACTTCTGTTTATGAAAAATAAATGTGTAGTAAAACTACTACAGTGGCCTTCCCACTTCGAAACTCGAAAATGAAAGTCGATGATGCGTGCACTCATCACCGAAATTATTTTCCAGCGACAGAGAGGGGAGTACAACTTATTTCTTTCCAGAATTTCTTTAAAACCATACTTTCAAATTATATTGAAATATTTATATCAGAAAATATTTCTAAATACTATTATTATATTTCAAAATCCTTTGAAAGAATTTTTTTAAAATCCCGGACTTAAGTTCTAGAATTTCCAAATTTTCATTGATTTTATTTTCAATCTTATTTTACCTATTCTTTATAAATTTTATTCCTAATAACCAATATAATCTTTATAATAATTCATTATATATATATATATATAGAAAATATAATAGGCAAAATTATTTCATTCACCTATAATAAAAACACATATTGTGTCGGTCCGTCCTATTAAGTGTTTAGAAATCCCTATTGATGTCATAGCGTCCCATGCATCAACCAGAATTTATAAATATGAAACGGAACAAATTAACACAATATCAAAACCTTTTCATAACACTAATAAATATGCTCTCTCATATATACACTCAGCGACTCCCATAGGGTATTACTACCCTATTAATAAAGAGTCAAACCCCCAAAGCTAAGGTTTATCGCTAAACCAAAGCTTTGATACTAGGTGTAACATCCCGCCTTTCCGCACACCTTAAAACCGCACATGTGCCAATTCAAACCATATGGAAGGGCAGATCGTTATGGGGTAAATAAGAAAATCAAGAAAGAAATAAAATAGAATCTCACAGCGGAAGGATAACATATAATAATCAAATATACGGTTTATAAAGCTATTTCACAAAATATTTGATTTTATTTATATAATACATATCAGAGTTACACATACCAATAATAATGCAGCGGAAAAATATGAGTGTAGTGGACTATAATAAATAATAATAATAATAGAAATCTTCGTCTTCATCCTCCAGGGCTAAAGTCTTCGAAATCCTGAAATACTCGGACTGACCCGAGCGAATTTGAAAAGACAAAAACACTCGAGTCAGAACTAAAAGATCTTATTTAAGTTAAATCAACCGAAATAAATATGAGTGTGGTAACTTAAAAGATGCTCGGGATTCACATCTCTTAAGGATCCATTAAACTACTTACTATGTAGTTCATTTCGCTATTATAATAGTGTCTAATTGTAAAATAAACTTACTTTTAAATAGCGTGAAGGAGTGAACCAATATTCCCCTTAACATGTAATAGTCCCAGTAGTCCATCCAATATCATAGTCCCTCCTGATCGGGAAGCCACAAAAGGATACCACACGGGCTACGGGAGAAAACCAAACTCGTACAAGGCATGATAGGGTAGGTGTCACGGCACAACAAGGCAACGCCAGGGAAGATATACCAATTATGCTTCCAGGTCGGTGGTAATGCATGGCCGCAGCTACCGCCCACCTCGAGCCACACCTCTAAATCAAAAAAATCATAAGTGGCCACCGAATAAAACCAAAGTCAGAGTAGAATATCGAAGGGATGTGTCCGATCAAAGGTGCTACCTCAATTAACCCGTCGATCGCTCCTGTTTTAGCCACCTTATGCCAACTCATGGGAGTTGGGTCCACATATCTACCTCAAAGGAAACGCCGCCACCATCCTACTTCATTCTGGAATCTCCACCGCGTACACTGTTGTTAAAGTGGTTTTCGGAGTTGGCAGAGAGTATGACAACTTCCGATCCCGGTCTCTTCAATAACCAATCGTTATTATAACACCGCGGTCTTTTCAAAATAGTTTATACTTTAAAACCAGAATATAATATCTCTTTGAAACCATATAAATACAATATCATTTATATTTTTAAAACCCTAAATCAATATGATATCATTATTATTTTATAAATATCCCTTTCCCAAAATCATAATATTTCAATACGTATACCTTGAAAACATAGCTTTGAAACATAACTTTTGAATACTTAATGATTCAAATACTATATTAGTTTACAAATAAAGCAGCTTCTTTAAATTTCACAATAAATTCCCAATTCAATTTGAACCTCCGATTAAATCTTTTACTTCCCATATATTTCAAAGCTTAAATATTCTATATTTCAAAACTTCATAGTTCATATATTTCAATCTTAAATATTTCACTATTTCAAAATGGATTCTTTGATAATTTATATATATCAAATCCAATTCCTTTTATTTAAATTTGAAATATTTGCTTACTAAAGAAATATTATTTAGGTAAAACCCTTAAACTTCAATAACAGGATATTCTTTTAATTAAATTAACTTGATAATATTCTTCAAATAAATTTGATATTCGTTTAAATCCTCTAATCAAAAATCAAGTTATAAGATCATACCTTTAAATATTAATTTATTTACGTTTCAGAAAAAAAATTCGAGGAAAATTCTTAAATACCTTAATTCAAATCATATTCACATTTATCTTCAACCTTACTTTTATTTGAATTATTATAACTCTATATACAATATAATTTCAAATATATTCTTGACCATATTATATAAACGAAATCAACTTCATTATTTAGCTTATTTTAAAATTCGAAACTGATTTATACATAGCTAAATTCAAGAATTTTTCTATATATATATATATATATATATATATCAAAATTTAATATTTATTAAACCATATTCTTTCAAAACCATAAGAAATCATTTAAAAAATAATTTTATATATATACCGCGGTGCGTGTATATAATTTTCTATCCTATGGTCAAGTGATACGGATATTTATCATTTCGATCCACAATTTAAAAATAAAAATGCGGTTGTATATCATTTCAAACCGCAATCCCGAATGAAATGAAAATGCATAGTAACTTGCAGTTTATATAATATAGAACACATCATCCATTCACCCAATATCAACCATCAACCAATTTATTTCAATCATCATCAAATTTAAACAAAACATCAATGTAGAGCATATAAAATATAACAGGTATCAACGAACAGTTATATTCAAAAATAGATTAACAACTGTTTAACTAGCAGTTCATATGCAAAAAGAAATAAATTTTAACTGTCAATTTATAAGAAAAAATAAATAAACTTTAACTGGCAGTTTATATGCAAAAATAAAATTAAATAACAATTTAATTTGAATAAATGCAATTTAACTAAGAGGATGATTAAAATATGCCAAACAACCATAAATAAATTTAAAATAACATCCTAAATCAATTTAACAAACATAAGAAATTTTAGAAGTTGTGAGTGAGTTAAAACACTCACCTTTTAAATTTAAATTGAATTCAAATCCAATTTAAACCCAGAAATTGAACAGTCTCCAAATCCGTCCAAACCAGTGTCAAAGTGTCTGGAATTTCAATACGAACCTAACAAAAAAAAATCTCGTGGAAAACGGAGTTCGTATGAGAATTTTACACATGTTAAATCGATTTGAAAACGAAATTAAATTTAAAAATAAAACCTTCCTCAATATGCTCGCCACGTCACTCATATCCCACGAGCGCACACGATCAGGACCGAAACCCTCTTCGAACTCGTCACTCACTTCTTAGCCGCCACCAACAAACCCTACCTTCAATTTTTACGGCCGCCACGATCGACATCACCAAGATCGGCCGCCACCGTAGCACTGCTCTCCACAAACGGCGCCCAAGGCCACAAATTCGGCGCTTCCGGAGTCCCCTCCACACTCGCCGCCGTCGAGCTTTGGAGCGAAATTCTGGCGAAATCGTGGCCCATTACCACCAACGAATTACACCACGCCGACCTTCTCGAGTACACCTTCCCAACGCCACTAGCCGATCAACGAAAGGTCGCAGATCCACCGTTGGATAGTAAACCCTAGAATTAGACGGTCTAGGTTCAACCTCGATTTCTGGACAAACGACGATTCGAATTCAAAAACGAACATCACCCGATGATTTCGCTCGTTGCGAGCTTCAATATATAATTTTTTGGAATTTTTCTAAGGACTTTGAATTTTAGGCTTTGGATTTGATTTTTGAATTGTAATCGGATCTAGGGTTTGCATTCATTGAGGAGAGGAGGAGCTGATGAAATTTTACACGTAGGTAAATGAGAATAGGCGGAGGATAGGGTTTAGCAGGGTATTTATAGATAAAGTTGGAAAAGAATGGACTGGATCCGAATTATAAACGTGCTAAATGATAATCGGCCCAAAAAGCCCGTTCTGACTCCGGAACGGAATTGGGTCAACCCATATATCAAAATAGGTGTTTTAAAATATTCTAAACGCAATGGAAAAGGTTTCACATCTGAATTCCATCGTATGGAGAAGTTATACTAAATTCAAATTTTCCAAATTGATTTCAATTAAATTGATTTCAAGACGTTTCGCGTTCGTACGATCAAACGACAAGTCCGATCGGTACGAAACTTGAAACCCTACAATAATTCACTGATACGGATCCGATGAAACTGGTTTCGTCGAAATCCGAGTCAGTGGCCAAAATGGCTATTTTTACACTAATTAAATAAATTTATTATTAATTAATTAAATCCAATAAAAAATTTAAATTCTAAAATTGACAATTTTATCACCTTTATATTTCACAAACATTTTCAATGATTTAACATATTTTTCTTCATGTCATTTTATTAAAGATTAATCAATATAAATCTTCAATTTCATAAAATTAAAGATTATAGATAAATTCCCAAAATTTCCATTAATTGAATTAACCCATTATTATTCCATTCATAAATTTCAAATAGAAGGGTTTACCATTGGATTTAAAATTATTACATAAATATTTCCTAATTTGAACTTAATTTTTAAATTTACGTAATAATTAAATATTTGATTTCATTCATTTGCAATAAATCCAACTATTAAAAATTAGATAAATTAAATCACTATTAAAAATTCAAATTCTATAATTCATAAATTTTATCATATTGATTTACTTATTAATTTATAATTTTTTAACCAATTGCCATCTCAATTTAAAGTAACTTAATTCCCAAAAATGTAAAATCTAGATATCTAATCTCATTTATTTGAGATTAGCCCAATCACTAAAATTTACATTTAAATAAATTTTGATTTACGATATTTATATCAACCAATGGTCATATTATAAATGAAATTGACATTATTTTCAAATATTACATTATATTAACCTTAACGTCATAATTTATTAATATTTATTACAATCGATTCCCAGTTATACTTTAATACACTAAATAAATGGTTAACCTAAATAATTGTTACCATTTAACATTTACTTCCACTTATAAGCTATTATTAACACAAATGTTGTCATTGACTTAGCTCGAATTAAGCAACTTAGATGAATGGGTAAATTTTAACACTAAATGCCAAATTTACTCATATTCATACTTAAATATCAACTACAATTTATTAAAATTACTTACCTAGCATTGATTCAATCACATTGCCATTTATTACGTACTATTTCTCAATTAACATAACCTTTGAATTTAATTCCCAATTTATTTAATGCAATCAATTATGAATTTTACAACTTAAATACATTCAATGGTTCGTAGTTATTTCATTCATGCATGCTTCATTCCATACTATTTAGTTATTTTTGCCAAGTATGTACACTAATTATTATTTATATTCTTAATCCATTTATTTTCTTGTGTACAATTTATAGCCAAACATACATTTAGATTTTTTTTTCTATAATTGGAATTTTATGCAAGTTCATAAATCATTAACCTTAAATTTGCATTGTTTTTATTAAATTTTCATTCACCTCCGTTACCTTTTTAATAATCATTGAGGTAATGTATAATTTCAACAGTGACCATTTAAAATTACTTTTCTAACATTTAATGTAATTGGTTTTCATAATTTGGATTTCGCTAATTTAGTTAGCCTTAACGTTATTGCATTAAATCTACATTCAGTTTCAACTAATATAGAATTTAATTCTAATAACTTACCATTTAATTCATAATTTATTGATTGCCTTCAAAATTAGATAAAATTTGATTTCCAAATATTTGATTTGATTGCCATCTTCACTATGTCCATTATTACTTAACTTCAAATTTACAATTTTACTCAAACTTTCCAAAATTTTCCCAATTAACAGGTATTGCACAAATATTGTTACTTATCAACTTGCATTAACCTTTTCACATACATTTTCATTCAACTACTATTCAATATATTTTATTTCAGCGTTCATTTTAATATTAACTTATAAAGTTTTTTCTTTTTTTCTCTTTTCTCTAAATTTAATTACTAAATTTTAATTAAAATAACCAACTTAATTATTAAAATTCACGGGTCGTTACACAAAAGCTCCTCCGTACGAAGAAGACTCTGCCAAAAAGTTTCAAAATTTTGGGAGATAGAAAAAATTTTGAAAATTTTTGGTAAAATTTTTTTAACGACAAAAAGATTTCAAATTGGAAATTGAAATAAATTAAGGAATGAAACTAATTTAAAATAATTGTATGAAACAATATAAATGGAAAATAGAAATTCAATATTTAGAGTTGAAGATAAATTTAATTTATATGGAAATGGGGGAAACAATTTGAATAGAAGTAGATATAAACCAAATTAGTGAAGTGAAAATAAATAAAGAAGCATATTAAATGATTATACTAAACTTAAGAAAGGAATGGTGGATTCTTAATTGAAAATTGATATTACAAATATATTCTAAGTTAATATTTGAATGAATAAATATTGACATTTTGTAAGGAAGTCGGTAAAATGTTTTTGAATATTGTGATTGGATATTATTGCTATGTAGGATATACATCTATTATAAAGGAAAATGAAAATTGGTTTTGATTCCAGACGATAAATTTGAATTGCTCGATAAAAAAGTATATGTTTAAATTTCTATATGAAATTTTATTGGGTTTTTATCTTGCCACTTGGCTTTTGTTTTCTTTTGAAATCCGGGGGCCCGTAGAGGCATTTTGTAGTTGTACCGAGCTAGCCGCATAAAGGAGACGTTGGCGAAATTTTTCGAAAATTTAGGTAGTTGTAAATTTTTTGAGAAATGTTGAAAATTTAAATTGGGTTTTAAATTGAATTTTGAATGGTTGGGTATATGATATTGGTGGGAACCTAATGAAAGAAGTTTGGAAAGTTAGGAATTGTGATAGGATATTCTTAATAAATAGATTGTTTTGGAAAGTTGATAAAAACTATTTGGTTTTGGGAAATAGGGTAAACGGGTATTGGACCATTGTTCCTTATTAGTAATTTCGGGGCCGAAATTCTTTTAAGGAGGGAGTCATGTGACGACCCGGAATTTTTGAGCACTTAAATTTGGAATATTTAATTGATTTTAATATTTAAAAGTTATTTTTTAACTTGAATTCAAATATCACAATTTATTTGATAATTAAATTATTGAATTAAATAACTTGAAGTTGGGTAAAATGTTGAATCTGGAGTTCTAAGCCTGTTAAAAATAATTTGAAGGCTTGTGAAATTTATATTGATCACACTGAAGATAATAGAAGTTGTAAAATTGAAATTAACAGTGGTTTGTTCAATTTTAAAATTTTATAGTTTAAATTGAATTTAAAAATAGCCTTCCGAGACACACTCTCGGAATTTGACGAAACCAGTTCCATTAGGTCCATAATATTGTATTATTATCGAATTTCAAATTTCGTATTGATCGGAGTTGTTGTGTGAGCGTACGATATACAAACACGCTTAAATCTATATCGTAAATTCAGTATAATAACTGGTTCAAAAAGCTATCTTCCCCACACGATCAAATTAGGACTCGAAACTTTTTCTAATGTGCCTGGAATAGGCGTATAACATTATAAATGCCTAGCGGCACGCCTCGATGGGAGTTCGAAATTTTGAGTTACGAATTGAAGACAGTTTAAATTTAATTTGAATTCAATTATACTTTTTTTGTTTGAATGGTCAAATCCTTCCTGACAACTTTTTCTTTCCAACCGTTTTTCAAAATTACCGTAGTCAGTTTTCCCAACGCAACCATCAAATCGTGTCTCCCTCTTCACTTTTTCTTTTTATTATAAGCCGAGCTTTCATTTTAGTTTGGAAAAAGAAAAAGAAAGAAGCAATGGCTGCTGATTAAAATTTTAGTTCAAATAAAATACAGAATTAAAGCGAATTCGTTCCTATCCAAAAGAAACGAAATCCCCTCTTTTCGCCCTTAATTTATCGAAGTCGAATTTCTTTCATCTGAGCAAATGGAGGACGCGAGCGAATTGCAAGCTTGGAAGATGGCGACTTCGTTTCTCAATCAAATCAAAATCGATTCGCTCCAAATCGAGATGCGGCCGCCGCTGCTCTTTCAACTCAAAGCCGCGATCGATTTTAAGAAGGAGCTGCGTCGATTCGAGTTGAAGGCTTCGGTTGGCAAAGTAACGATGATGCGGTTTAGGGTTTGGTTGCGCGACGTTATGCCGATGCCGTGGGATGTTGAGGCCAGAAGGGTTTTGGTTGCGTCAGTTTCGATCGCGACTAGGGCAGAAGCTTGAAGTCGTGGCATTGCGTGGTGGATGATCGTTGGGTGGAGCGGCCACCGGTGCTTGTGAGTAAGGTATGGTCAAGGTGAGGTATTCGTTTTTAACTGTTATTTTTGATTAATAGATATAGGTATAAATTTCTTATTCGATTTAAATATAAGAAGTTTGTGTGTAAAAATAAAAATAAAACAGTATTTGATTTTTGATTTAAACATATATATACATAAATTAGATGCACATATTACAGTAAGAATAAGTTTACAATAAGGTGTATCAGTTTGTTTAATTTAAATTAATGAATATCTATAGATTAGAATATATATATATATATATATATATATATATATATATATATATATATATATGCACACCGTAAACCTGCTGCTTAATTTTTTTTAAAAAGGGTATATTAAGGTGACTAACTTGTTTTATCAACTTATTTTAATCCCTAAAGATTTTTAAAAGGGGAATTATTAGTTTAGATTAAATTAAATTATTAGTAAATTAAATTCCGTTAATGGTAATAAAATGTGTAGTTAATTGAATTATAAATGGAAATTTAATTGTTCAAATTGACTCGAATGTTGATAAAGGAATATGCAATGTTTATACAAGGTTATAAACTGGGAACCAAGTCAGAATTGAAGTGGACTACAAATGAAAGAAAAGGTGAGTTAATCTCACTCAGCTGAATTTTAATTTTAATTTAAATAGTTAAATGTAAATAATTGATTGATTGATTTGATTTGGTGTGTTATATTATATAGTAGTATATAGTATAGCTTGGAATGTTTGATTTCCCGCATTATATAGCGGATGAGACCCTATGCGCCGCATAATAGCAGATGTTATTATATTTAATCCCATATACCGCGATATTCCACCTCGAAGTGGAATTGGTATTTTATATTGTGCTAACGTCTGTGGATGCAGGGAAAACAGGTTGGAGGGACCCAACTGGATCCCCCAACATTTATTATTTAATATTCTCTATTGTGATTATTTGATATTCTATAATGAATTATAGTGGAATATTGAATGCTATGGTTTGATTAAATGTATTTGGGTATAATGAGCTACCAAAAATATATAAATTGGATTTTGAAAAGAAAATAAAGAAGTGAATTTGTAAGCGAAATAATCATTGAAAATTTGAATAAATTTAGAATGAATTGAAAAGAAATGGAAGTAATATTAAAATACTACTAAATAACTTCTAATATGAAAAGAAAGAAAGATTCTGAATAAGCAGTAATTAATGAATTGTAAAATTAAGTGATATTATTTTAATGGAATAAAGAATTATTTTAAAATTAAAGTTTAAATTTATTTAAAAAGATAAAAAAGTAATTTGAGAAATCTAAAATTGGTATTTTCAGTTAAAAGTATTTTAAATCATAATTAAGGAATAAAATATGTAATTAATGGATTTTGAAATAAATGGAGTAAATTGGAAATCAATTTGGGAATTGATTTAAGTATGTAAAATTGGGATTTTTAAAGGAGGATGTGGCTATGGAATTTATAAACTGGGTTTATAAAAGTAAAGTAAAATATATCAGTGGATATTTGGGAAGAATAAATTCAAGGTGGGAATTCATTAAAGAATGAGAAGATTTGTTTAAAAATAAACAGTGATTTATTTTTTAAAAATGCGAAGAGAAGTATATTTCCCTGGATAGCCAAGTACGGTTTCAAAGTAAATTTTAAATATAAGTTAAAGGCTTTAATGTTGTTTTTAAAAGACATATTTTAGAAATTTATTAATTCTAAATGTTCAAATTCTTAAGTAAATATTTTTCAAATCTATTATCCTAATAATTATTTGAAGGTGACTTGGTATTTTGTTTTAAAGAAGAAAATTTAGTTCTATATTGTATAAAGCAACCTCATTTTCAAATATTCCTATAGTGTGTATTTTTAAAAAAGTATTGAAGTAGTTTTATTTTAAATATTCTTAAAGTATATATATATTTTAAATAAGTATTAAAATAATTTTGAATTTGAATGTTTTAAAGGATAATTTATAATAAAGTGTTTTTAAATTATTTAAAAATCTAAAGTTTTTTGCTTGGTGATTTCAGAGGAAATAAAAAATATTTGGGAAATTTATTCTGAGAAAGGAAGATAGTTTGAAACTAGTTTCAAAAGTAATTGAAAAGTGGAAATATATCTTACGAAGATATTTTGAGAATAATAAATAATTTTAGAGAAATTATTTATGGTTGATGGATGTTTGTGAATGTTAATTGGTAGTTAAATAACCGACTATTAATATTGGCCAAATGCGCTGATCGTTTCGAAGAGACCGGGATCAGGATTTATTTCTCGAAATCCACTTCGATCCGGTTTGTACGTTTTCGTGGAAAAACGAGTTTGGATTCGAAGATGGAGCAGTGAAGTGCAACGGCTAGTCGCTACTAATCCTGAGGATATTTCCAAAATGGATGTAGTAGGAGTAGTGCCTTTGGTTCTGTTCGAACCCAGGACGGACTTGTATGGATGAATGCTTTTGGAACATCGTTAGGTGGACGATGGGCATTATAAGGGATATGTTCTAAAAGGTAACGCTTAGCCTCAAACCTCATCAATCGGGAATGACTGAAAATCAGGGGTTATGCAGCAAGGCTTGGTGGGCAACACCCATTTTCGGGTAAGGTGATCCCTATCTAGATGTCCCTTTTAGTTCGGCTTAGTGGTGCGGTTGCTGATCCCAACCGTGGGGTGATCTTACTTGAGATATCCAGTAAGGGATAGTCCAGCTCTTGTGTTGCAGGGGGTCGGGAGTGATCCTCGGTACTGTGATCTTGGCCACGTACCATGACAGGTGGTACCCCAGTGCCTAGTCATTAGTTGGAAATCCATTCTCCCTACGCGCCTTTTACGAGTTTTGTTTGTGCTACCCACTATGTGGTTAGTAGCTGGAATTTAATCATGTAACAATTTCAGCTATTTTTATAAGTATTTGTATATAGACATTATTATAATATCAGAGGATTTTATAAGAAATGTTTTAGCTATCGTAAGGTAAGAACCCGACATGTTTATTTGTGGCGTGGTCTTACAAGATGCTTTTGTTTTCAAAATAATTTTGAAACTTTAATAATCCATTTGAGTGTGGTTTCCTCATGCTGGTATTCCAGACTAACTCGGGTGTTATTTAACTGTATTGCCCGGGTCAGACCGAGTATTATAGGATACAGGATATGATGCTGTGGAGCTCAGGAGACGAGCTGGATGGCGATACGTACTTCCGTACTTGATTATTATTCCGCTGTGTATCCAGTTGTATGTTATTGATGTTATTTAACTCTGATGATGTATTCTGGTGATGTATGTATAAACAGATATAGTTTCCTTTTGTGTAAAGATCTGTTATTATCTATTATATTTTATTCCGCTGCGATGGTAAGATTATGATGTTTTTTCTATTTTCTCCTCTTCTACCACTTCTTCTTTAACCCAAATGGTTCGTATTTCTATGCAACTTGAGTTGATTGATGTAGAATAGTGTTGACTCAAGGGGTTCGGATTTGCAGGTCGCTACATATGTTTTAGAGACTCTCGAAAATCATCAGTTGAAGGCTTTCTAAATGCCATTTCTGGAAGGATGAAGTCCGATATCTCGGGCATATTGTTTCTAGTAATGGAGTTTCTGTTGATCCGATAAAGATCGCTGTGATCAATGTAAGTCTTTCTTTGTTTCTTTCTTCTCTTATCTCTATCTTTGTTAGTCGGTGTGCGACTTTTCAACAAGTCAAAGCCGATCACCAGAAGTCCCCTGGTTTTTTACAACCCTTTGAGATTCCCAATTGAAAGTGGGAACAAGTTTCCATGGATTTCATCGATGGTTTACCGAGGACTCGGAGGGATAACAAGAGTATCTGGGTTATTGCTGATAGACTGACCAAATCCGCTCATTTTATTCCGGTCAAGTCTACTCGATCTGCCTCTGGCTTATCTGAGATCTACATGAGAGAGATCGTTCGTCTCCATGGTGTTCCTCTCAGTATTATTTGTGATCGTGACCCTATCTTCACCAGTCAGTTCTAGAAAGCTTTTTAGGAATCTCTGGGTACTCGTTCGAATCTGAGCACTACTTACCATTCACAGACCGACGGTCAAACGGAAAGGGTGAATCAGATTCTTGAGGATCTTCTTCGTGCTTGTGTGCTTGATTATAGAGGATCTTGGGAAGATTATCTCCATCTTGCCAAATTTACCTACAATAATAGCTATTAGGTATAATATTATCTTCTGTTTTTCAGTCTATTCTTAATCTTTTTATCTATCTCATTCCATATTTACATTTAGGCCAGTCTCAAAATGTCTCCGTTTGCTGCTCTATGCGGACGACCCTGTTGATCCCCATCTTGTTGGATTAAATCCGGTAATTGTAACGACCCATAATTTTCGATTATTAAAATATTAATTAAATAATATTTTATAATTTTATATTGAAATAAAACTAAAAAAAAATTGATGTTACAAGGAGAAGAATAACTAGAATGTAACATTAGTAATGTTAATATAAGGTAATTGCTAACAATTTTAATCTAATTTCCAATTAATTGAAGTGACTTTACGGTTATAATTAGTTATAACTAAAAATAAGGAAATACATTGAACGTTGAAATTATATGTAATCAATTAGAATTGGCTAATATTGAATATGAAATCAGTGGTGTTGTCTGAACGCTACTGATAGATATTTAAAGTAATTTCAAACTAATTAAAATACATTGTAGGTTGACTTGGTTATGATTGTAAATAATGAAATAAATTAAATGATGTAGATGGTGAACTTGTATGTAATTAATTGAAATAGGTTAATATTGAATATAAAACCTTTTTGGGTAAGCAAATTATAACCCTTGGTTGTAACGAATAAGATAAGGGGTATGAATTATTATTATAAACGATTGTATTAACTATTTTCTCATTAATTTATCGTTTTAATATTGAATGGGTAATTAATTGAATTAAGGCAATTGAATGTCGGGTTTAATGTTGGAATTGCATGTTAGTGATTAAAATAGTTGTAACGTTATTTGATGATAAGTTGAAATAAGGAAATGAATTAAATGTTATATAAAAGGGGAAATTATATGAAATTAATGGAAAATTGAGTATAATCAGGATTGTGTAAGTAGTCATAACATTTGTTGTTAATAATAATCTTGTAAATGCGATTAAGTAAGTAAAAGGTAACATTTGTCATTCATCACCTATTTATTTAATCCATTGAAATTAAATTGAAAATCAATTGCAGTTAATCTAATTATCTACTACAGTTAATATGAACTAAAGTGATAAATATAGAAGATTGAGGTAATGAAATGGTGAACCAATGTTAAGTATATATATAATATGATAATTGATTGAATAATAAGATTAAAAAAAAAATAAGTATATGTTGGAATTTAAATTAATTAATGAATTTATTGCTGTTAATTTGACTTGGAATTTTCTAATAAAAGGGAAAGAGAATTTATTTGAAATTAATGGCGTTTAATGAAAGAAATGTACGTTTTTTATAATCCGTTATAAGTCAAAATTAATTACAATTATGTCGATTTGGGATCTTTCAATTTTAAAAAAAAGAAACATTAATATTAATTTTTGGATTTAACGAAAGAAACATACATTATTGTAAAAAAATAAAAAGAACATTTTAATGAAAATAAAACGAACATTTTCATTTTGAAGGTAAAAATAATTCTATATAAAGAAGAAAAAAATGAATTTTAGAACAATATTTTACAGTCATTAAGTATACATTTGAGGCTGTATATAAGTGATTTTAACACTAATCTTGAAGTTTAAATTTAATTGACTTTTTAGGTTGTGCAATTCCCCTATGAGAAAAACATTTTTTTGAAAGAAAAAAAAACGTGAATTTGAGTTCTAGATCATCTTTTATTTTTTGTAACGTTACACTGGTTATTGTATTCAAATTTATTTACTATATGTTAATTATGTGTAAACGAGTGCGAAAAAGGGTATATTCAGTGATAATATATTTAATTGAGTGGATCATGCAATTAACCAGATCCTAAGTGGTCCCTTCGTTTCCTTATTATTCAATACACCTGCCACCATTTCCACATTTGGTTTTATTGCAATTCTTTGATGTAATTGAAACGTGAATTTATATCCTTTCTTATTCTTCCGTTTTGTTTATTTATTTCCCAAAGCATCTACTTAGATCATACAGTTTTGTTTTATTTGTCCCTTCCATACATATTTCATTTGTCACTTCCCTTTCTTCTTTTGTTTTATATCATATATCATTCTTTCCCCTAGAAATTTCTTATTTTTCAAACATCGGACCTCTATTTGTTTCCCTCAAAGTCCCAATGTCAACATAGCTTTATACCTCTACTTAATTGCTGCCAATTCATTTTACTGAAGCTATGTCTAGAAAAAGAAAAGAGTAAAAAAGTGTGAGCATCCATTTCTTCCTTAACCACATCCGTACCTTTCCTCATCGCCTTGCCTTCTTTTGCAAGAGGCTTTCAAAAAAATTGAACAATGAGAATTAGCCTTAATGGTTTTGGCTTTCCACTTCTTGCCATTGTTTTTGGTACATCAAAATTGAAAACGTGAGTTATTAAAGTTTCTTATTTTAAGAATTAAATATGTATGTATTTTTATTTTATTTTATATCCTTATAACCTGAATATTTCCTCATACGAGCTTTGATACATGCGTAGTTTCTTCCCTTGGTCTCGTATTGGAATTCCTAATAACATAAAATAGGTTTGGCTGAGTTTGGGGATTATTGGAAAAGGCATCTTTGTTTGGATTTTTGCGTTCTAAATATCAAAGGTGTGTGTTTTGACCCACTCACGAATACTAGATTATCTTATGCTAGTTAAATTAAATTTATAATGTGATTAGAAATTTATTAATTGCTTTTGGTATTATTAGATTGTCATTTAAGTTAAAATTGAATTTATATTGAATTGAATTTGCCATTTATTTAATAATGAATATAAATTGCAAGTTATACACCTGATAATGATAATCAATTGATTGTTGTGATTTATTGGCTGATTTGGATGTTGGATTGTGATGGATGTTATTGGTTGTCATTTTGGATGATTGGATGTTTATTTATGTATATATCTTTGTTACCACTATGGATTGAAACGATAGCTCGAGCGATTTCCATTGATTTGGAAATTTTGATTTGGATACTGGTTGAAATGACATATAACCGTGTAATTTCTTAAATTTGGATTATTTATTAGAATTGAATTATTTGAAAGATTTAAGTTTTAAATTTAAAATTCGGATCTATTTTAATTAAAATGATTCAGATTGGTATTTTTGAATCATTTGAAATCTTTTAAATAATTAAATCCACATTGTACACTTGATAGGAGATGAAATTCCTGTTATACATCTCTGAATCCATTATAGTAATATTTCTATTCTACTTATTTTGATTTGACTTACATAAGATCTTTTAGTCCTGACTCGAGTGTTTTGTCTTTTTATTACGCTCGGGTCAGTCTGAGTTTTTTTTAGTGTATTGAAGACCATTATATTTTGGAGGATGAAGATGGAGACGAGTCTACTATTTATTATTAATTATTCCACTACATCATGCGTTCTGCTGCATTGTTTATTTATTTCTACTGTATGTATAACTCTGATTTGTATTGTAAAGGTGTAATCAAATGTTAATTGTAAAACAGCTTCATGAACTGTTTATTTGATTTTTATATTTTGTCATTCCGCTGTGAGATTCTGTGTTTTATCTTTCCTTCTTTTCTATTAGTTTCTTATTTACCCCATTAACAGTCTTACCTTTTGAATGATTTTAGTTGACATGTGTGGTTTATTGTCGATTTGAATCGTCCAAAAGGGTAGGATGTTACCGTTGGTATCAGTGCTTTGGTTTAGACATACCTTAGCCTGTTGGGGTTAACTCATTAGAGATAGGGTAGTAATACCCTAGAATGAGTTGTCTAAGTGTATATAAGAGAGCGTGTATTTGTTAGTTTTATAAAAGTGTTTTATATAAGTTTTGAAATGAATTTTTTTCCTAATATTATATGATATGCAGAGGATTAAATTTTTATAACTAATATAGTTATTTGTAATGTGTTTGATTTATGAAATAGTAATATTTAGTTATTATCATTTATTGTTGACTAGTTGCGTTTTATCAGTTTAAAAGCATTGGCTAATTATTGTTGTTGTGAATTTTGTTGTTTTTGACCGTAGTTCAACTATTGAAAAATGAAATATTTGGATATTTTGGATAATCAAAACCTTCTGAATTGGTATGAATTTAATGTGAATTGATTATAAATAAAACCATGACTTGTAAATTGTTATGAAATAAATGGATGTTATAATAAATGGTTATAAATAAAGTTGTGATAACTTTAAACCTGAACAATGTCTTATAAAAAGGAATTATGTTTTTATAATTTGGTTATAAACTTAAGAAAATTCCTTATGAAATGATTTGGTAATAAATGTAATATTAAATGAGAAATATTACATGTGGAATGAATGTAATTTAAATTGAAGAGAAATATAAGCAATATTATGAGAATGAATAAATTAATGTTATATGTTAAATGGAGAAATTATGTGAAACAAATATTAAAGTATGAAATGATACTTTCATTAATCAATGAGATTAATAATGAATTTAGTTGAAGTATAATTGTGATGAATCAAATTGAAATAAATATGTAAGTTGTGCGTATATTATTTTATTCGCATAATTAATTTGATCCGGATTTGAGTACGTAAGTTTGAGGTGAATTACACCATTTCTCATTAGAATTTTTCTTTCGATTCTTGATGGTGAATATTGATATGGATTTTTGGTTTGGTTCTAGAGTTCTCTATCATAGTATATGGCTATGCAAGGAGAATGATGGTTTCTAGTCAAGAAACCATATCGAAGTCCGCATTAGGGAAGTTGAATGGACAATACTAGTTCGAAAGCGAACTAGTGTGATCGAGCGAACGATCGAATGTAATGTTGCAAAATGATGACATGTGTACATCTTATGTTCTAATATTATTGATATGCTTTGGCATTGAAATTGAAAGTTGTTGGGTTAGATATCTTTGTAATTTAAATTGGGATTTTCTTTTATGAAAAACTACTATTAATTTAAAACCATTTTTCAAACAACTTTCTTCTATTTTCCTTATACAAACTATTTTCTTCAATTTTTCTTATACAAACTATTTTACAAACTATTTTATTTTCAAACTATTTTATTTTCAAACTATTTTACAAACTATTTTACTTACAAACTATTTTATTTACAAACTATTTTCCACAACCATTTTATATACCAAACTAATTCACAAAATGATTGTATATAAAAAAAAGAACTATTCTAAATTCAAAACCTTTTGCAAAGCAAAAATGTTCAATTCCATATGGATCTTCATGCAGCGTAATTGATTTGCAAATTTTTTTCTTCTTGCATAAGACAGACTTTATATAAGTATAAGTTGATTTTTAAAAATGTTGATTTTGGAAGGTTTTTGATCTGAAGAGATAAATCTTATATATAACGGAATTTATATAAGAATGATTTGATATATTTGAGACTATTGATTTTGGAAAATACTCTATCTGAAAATGAAATCTTATATATGATGGAATTTATATAAGTGCGATATTTGAAGCTATGATTCTGAATGGTGACTATATATGGTATGATATATTTTGAAATAAATGATATGAGAAGTATCTTCCATCGGACCCCTTTGGTGGGTCATTTGTTGGATCCCTTTGGTGGGTCATTTATCGGTCCCTTTGGTGGGTCATTATCGGATCCCTTTGGTGGGTCATTATCGGATCTTTTGGTGGGTCATTATCGGATCCCTTTGGTAGGTCACTTATTATATTCATTTGATATTATTGGATAGCGTAAATCGAGGGGTGAGATGCCTACAGCTACAATTGATTCCGCTGGGATAGCGGCATAACCATTGCGTAACTGCAATCCATGGGGGAACGTACTTTCCATATCTATTTTCAATGATTTTAAGTATTTTCATTGGGTGTCGAAACAGGTCTACTAAGTACTTGGAGAATTCTAGCCACGCGTCTGATCAACGCATGGCCAGAGTCTGCAAGAACAAAGATAAACCTGTTAAAACATCGAGTTATAAAAGTATTTTGATAAAGTATTATATAAAAGATATTTTGATCATTTTTCCTTTCTAAATACTTTAAAATGTTTAAATATTGTTTATTTATGTACAACATGGTTTAATAGTAAATTATTAGTGTTCTAAATGGTTTAATAGTAAATTATTAGTGTTCTAAATATTGTCAGAAGTTATTAATTAAATAAAACATTTTAAAGTTAATGATTATTGATTTATTAATGTTGTTTAAAAGTATTTTGAGATTTAAAACTAATAAAATTTAATCATAATGGATTTGAGGTTTTCAATAGCTTCTTTTTAAATATAAGTAATGATGCAAGTAATTGTTTTCAAATAATTTACATATATTTAAAAAGATGTTATTTAATATTACTGAAATGGTATTAATAAATGAAGCAAGAAAATTTATAGAATTTTTTTTGAAAAGTATTAAAACATTAAAGATGATTGATTTGCAAATGAAGTTTTCAAATGAATTTTTTTTGTAAATTTTTTTATAAGTTTCTTTGAATGTATAATTTGAAGATATATTATATAAATGGAAAAAATGGTTTGCGAAGTTTTAAATATACTTGGAAAATAAATTAGAATCTCAATTTTGGAAGTATGGTTTTAAATAATTACTTGATTTCGAAGTACTAGTAGTAAATTTATAGGTTTAGTTACTATTTGAATTTTTTATTAAACCATGATAAATGTTTTTCCCATGATTTGAATATTCATTTTAAACCAAGTGTGTAAAATTAATCATGAATCTATGAAAATTTATACTTTTATTTAGATATTTAGTGCAAGATTTGAGTATGCTATTAGTTTCACTTTACTAATCTAGAGTTTATACTTATTTTGGAATATTGAGTCTAATAAATTATCAGATTTAAGGAACTTTATTTTTAAAATCGTATCATAATGTTTTAATATAAATTTTTGATACAAATTTCTAACATTGTTTAAACTTTGGGAAAGTCCTTGCATAATGCTATAAAGATGTTTTAAATTTATCTTATATTCCTACTAAGTGAATGAGGTTAAATGTTTTAATTGAATTTTTAGATACACAAGTATTTCTTTTCTCTTCAAGGGCGAACACCAAAAACTTAAATTTTTATTCTATAACTAAATTTAGGTATAAAATTAAGTAAGGCTGTAGAAGCTTAAGTAATATTTTGTGAAATGATTCATTAATGTCTTAAATCTTTAATGGAAAACAAATTATGTAAGTGATTGGCCTTTATATAAATAATAAATAAATAAATAAATAAATAAGAATGGAATTTTATGAATAAAATATATAAGAAATTAGAAATTTGTAACTTGTAAATCAAAAGATATAAAAATTTAGAATATGTAATCATTGAATATTTTGTTAACTAACATGAATAAAATAAACTTGTATAACACTCAATTACATTCTTAAAACACATATATTTACCAAAAATGTTTAATAAGTTGAAATGTTAATAGAATATGTAATAGAATATTATACAGGTAAAACTTAAGTAATGGAAGCGTTCAATGAAATTATTTCTAAATAAGTATTTTGATGAACAAGAAATGTTATGTATGTAAGTCAATATTGTGAAATAATTTATATATGTACATGTAAGAAAAAGAAAAGGACGCTATATGAGAAAAAAAAAGAATAGTAATGATGTAAAAAAAAAAGAAACCAATTGAATAAACTTAAATATTGTGTTGAAATTATTGGTTATTTTGGCTTTTGAGATGATAGGAAAGGATACTTCTAACTCTATAAGGATGTGTAGATAATATATAAAGTATTTATCTAAGGCTATTGAGCATAGGGTACACTTAATAGTCTATTTATCATCTTGTACGACTAAAAATGTCTGAACCTAAACAAATCATCAGTTTGGTTGCTATGGACATATGATTGATTCCTTTGTTACATATGATGGTCATGTTGTTTGTTTGCATGTGACTATTATTATATTGTGTTGATTTGTTTGTTATTAATTGAAGCAACTTAAATATATCTCTTTTCACGTATTATTAACTTCTTTGGATTTTACAAGTGAAGTACAAGTTTATGGAAATAGTAGCTACTGCTTTTGGTTTCATAAATTAAGCGTTCTTTTCCCGACTAATAGGTATATTTTTGGATTACAGGTTTCTTGCAATATTATATTGTTTCCCATGGTTTGGGATGTTTATTTTTTTAATATGATGTATATGATGATTATTGATATTATTATTTTTCCGCGACCTCTCCGTACAAAGGAGACTGTGCCGAAATTTTTCGTAAATTTTAGACTTAGAAATTTTGTGAAAAGTGAAATATTTTCAAACTTTGGTAGACTTGAATATGAAGAATTACTTGTAATTAATTGTATATTCTATTTAAGTTAATTAGTTATGAAAATTAATTGTTTATAAATTGAATACTTTGAATAAAATATAATGATTCCTTATTTTCTCCTTTTCCTAATTTCCTCCTTTTCCCTTTTTCGAGGACGAAAAGTTTTGAGTAGGGGAGAGTGTAACGACCCATAATTTTCGATTATTAAAATATTAATTAAATAATATTTTATAATTTCATATTGAAATAAAACTAAAAAAATTGATGTTACAAGAAGAAGAATAACTAGAATGTAATGTTAGTAATGTTAATATAAGGTAATTGCTAACTATTTTAATCTAATTTCCAATTAATTGAAGTGCCTTTAAGGTTATAATTAGTTATAACTAAAAATAAGGAAATACATTGAACGTTGAAATTATATGTAATCAATTAGAATTGGCTAATATTGAATATGAAATCAATGGTGTTGTCTGAACGCTACTGATAAATATTTAATGTAGTTTCAAACTAGTTGAAATACATTGAGGTTGACTTGGTTATGATTGTAAATAATGAAATAAATTAAATGATGTAGATGGTGAACTTGTATTTAATTAATTGAAATAGGTTAATATTGAATATAAAACCTTTTTGGGTAAGCAAATTATAACCCTTGGTTGTAAAGAATAAGATAAGGGGTATGAATTATTATTATAAACGATTGTATTAACTATTTTCTCACTAATTTATCGTTTTAATATTGAATGGGTAATTAATTGAATTAAGGCAATTGAATGTTGGGTTTAATGTTGGAATTGCATGTTAGTGATCAAAATAATTGTAACGTTATTTGATGATAAGTTGAAATAAGGAAATGAATTAAATGTTATATAAAAGGGGAAATTATATGAAATTAATGTAAAACTGAGTATAATCAGGATTGTGTAAGTAGTCATAACATTTGTTGTTAATAATAATCTTGTAAATGCGATTAAGTAAGTAAAAGGTAACATTTGTCATTCATCGCCTATTTATTTTATCCATTGAAATTAAATTGAAAATCAATTGCAGTTAATCTACTTACCTACTACAGTTAATATGAACTAAAGTGATAAATATAGAAGATTGAGGTAATGAAATGGTAAACCAACGTTAAGTATATGTATAATATAATAATTGATTGAATAATAAGATTAAAAAAACAAAATAAGTATATGTTGGAATTTAAATTAATTAATGAATTTATTGCCGTTAATTTGACTTGGAATCTTCTAATAAAAGGGAAAGAGAATTTATTTGAAATTAATGGCGTTTAATGAAAGAAATGTACGTTTGTTATATCTGTTATAAGTGTAATTTTGAAATTAATTACAATTATGTCGATTTGGGATCTTTCAATTTTAAAAAAAAGAAACATTAATATTAATTTTTGGATTTAACGAAGGAAACATACATTATTGTAAAAAAATAAAAAGAACATTTTAATTAAAATAAAATGAACATTTTCATTTTGAAGGTAAAAATAATTCTATATAAAGAAGAAAAAAATGAATTTTAAAACAATATTTTACAATCATTGTGTATGCATTTGAGGCTGTATATAAGTGATTTTAACACTAATTTGAAGTTTAAATTTAATTGACTTTTTAGGTCGTGCAATTCCCCTATGAGAAAAACATTTTTTTGAAAGAAAAAAAATTTGAATTTGAGTTCTAGATCATCTTTTATTTTTTGTAATGTTACACTGGTTATTGTATTCAAATTTATTTACTATATGTTAATTATGTGTAAACGAGTGTGAAAAAGGGTATATTCAGTGATAATATATTTAATTGAGTGGACCATGCAATTAACTAGATCCTAAGTGGTCCCTTCATTTCCTTATTATTCAATACACCTGCCACCATTTCCACATTTGGTTTTATTGCAATTCTTTGATGTAATTGAAACGTGAATTTATATCCTTTCTTATTCTTCCGTTTTGTTTATTTATTTCCCAAAGCATCTACTTAGATCATACAGTTTTTTATATTTGTCCCTTCCATACATATTTCATTTGTCACTTCCCTTTCTTCTTTTGTTTTATATCATATATCATTCTTTCCCCTAGAAATTTCTTATTTTTCAAACATCGGACCTCTATTTGTTTCCCTCAAAGTTTCAATGTCAACATAGCTTTATACCTCTACTTAATTGCTGCCAATTCATTTTACTGAAGCTATGTTTAGAAAAAGAAAAGAATAAAAAAGTGTGAGCATCCATTTCTTTATTAACCACATCTGTACCTTTCCTCATCGCCTTGCCTTCTTTTGCAAGAAGCCTTCAAAAAAATTGAACAATGAGAATGAGCCTTAATAGTTTTGGCTTTCCACTTCTTGCCTTTGTTTTGGGTACATCAAATTTGAAAATGTGAGTTATTAAAGTTTCTTATTTTAAGAATTAAATATGTATGTATTTTTATTTTATTTTATATCCTTATAACCTGAATATCTTCCTCATAAGAGCTTTGATACATGCGTAGTTTCTTTCCTTGGACTTGTATTGGAATTCCTAATAACATAAAATAGGTTTGGCTGAGTTTGGAGACTATTGGAAAAGGCATCTTTGTTTGGATTTTTGCGTTCTAAATATCAAAGGTGAGTGTTTTGACCCACTCACGAATACTAGATTATCTTATGCTAGTTAAATTAAATTTATAATGTGATTAGAAATTTATTAATTTCTTTTGGTATTATTAGATTGTCATTTAAGTTAAAATTGAATTTATATTGAATTGAATTTGCCATTTATTTAATAATGAATATAAATTGCAAGTTATACACCTGATAATGAAAATCAATCGATTGTTGTGATTTATTGGCTGATTTGGATGTTGGATTGTGATGGATGTTATTGGTTGACATTTTGGATGATTGGATGTTTATTTATGTATATATCTTTGTTACCACTATGGATTGAAATGATAACTCGAGTGATTTCCAATGATTTGGAAATTTTGATTTGGATACTGGTTGAAATGACATATAACCGTGTAATTTCTTAAATTTGGATTATTTATTATAATTGAATTATTTGAAAGATTTAAGTAAATTTAAAATTCGGATCTATTTTAATTAAAATGATTAAGATTGGTATTTTTGAATCATTTGAAATCTTTTAAATAATTAAATCCACATTGTACACTTGATAGGAGATGAAATTCCTGTTATAAATCTCTGAATCCATTATAGTAATATTTCTATTCTACTTATTTTGATTTGACTTACATAAGATCTTTTAGTCCTGACTCGAGTGTTTTGTCTTTTTATTATGCTCGGGTCAGTCTGATTTTTTTAGTGTATTGAAGACCATTATATTTTGGAGGATGAAGACGGAGACGGGTCTATTATTTATTATTAATTATTCCACTATATCATGTGTTCCGCTGCATTATTTATTTATTTCTACCGTATGTATAACTCTGATTTGTATTGTAAAGGTGTAATCAAATGTTATTTGTAAACAGCTTCATGAACTGTTTATTTGATTTTTATATTTTGTCATTCCACTGTGAGATTCTGTGTTTTATCTTTCCTTCTTTTCTATTATTTTCTTATTTACCCCATTAACAGTCTTACCATTTGAATGATTTTAATTGACATGTGTGGTGTATTGTCGATTTAAATCGTCCAAAAGGGTGGGATGTTACAGTAATCGTTTGGTTCTTGGTCCTGACGTGATTTTTGAAGCTTCTGAGAAAGTTGAGGAGATTAAGAAGAGGTTGAGAGCCGCTTAGGATAGGCAGAAGAAATATGCTGATAGGCGCTGGAGGAATTTTGAATTTGCTGTTGGTGATCAGGTGTTCCTTAAGGTTTCTCCCTTGAGGAATGTCATTCGCTTTGTTCGTAGAGGGAAGCTTTCTCCTAGGCTCATTGGTCCTTTCCGCATTGTGGAAAGAGTTGGTTCTTTGGCTTATTGTCTGGATTTGCCCGAGAAGCTTTCTAGAGTGCATGATGTATTCCATGTCTCGCATCTTTGCCGCCATCTTCATGATCCATCTTTTATTGTCCAGCCTTCTGTTCTGGATAGTTTGGATATTGAGCCTAATCGAACTGTTGAGAGGAAGCCACTTCGTATTGTCGACAGAGGTACGAAGCAGCTCAGAAGAAAGTCTGTTAATCTGGTCAAAGTACAGTGGAGTACTGACGATCGAGATTGTACCTGGGAAACGGAGGAGAGAATTCGTCCTTCTAATCCGAAATTGTTCATTTCAGGTACTATTTTGTTTTTCTGTCTTGTTTCTCCTTATTTTTCCTTGCCCGTTCTTTTCGAGGATGAAAAGATTTGAGTGGGGGAGAGTGTAACAACCCTAGATTTTGAATATATTTTAAATTTTACTTTATTTCATTTTGAAATTATTTAAATTTTGTTTTATTTGTAAGATTTCATTTCTAAATATTTTTAAAGTGATAATAGAATTTTTCCAAAATTTATTGCATTTAATTCCTATTTTTAAAGGCTAGTTTCTATTTTTCTTCTATTTTCTTCATTTAAATTATATTTAATTAAAATTTATTTATTTATTTTTGTGAATGAATTTTTATTTTATGTTCTTATCTTTATCTCTAAATATTTTCCAAGTCCATAGAAATTTTCCAAAGTCTATTTATTTTCAAATTTCTAGACTAGTTTTCATTTTTCTGTGCTATTTTCTTATTTTAATCATATATAATTTATATTTTTTTTATTTTTTATATTTTAGAATTTTAACTGAATTATTATATATATTTCAGTTATTTAAATTTATAAAAAGAAATAGGAGAAATTTGAAAGGTGGTGTGACTTTATATTTCTTAAGGCTCTTTGTATTCTCACCTTTTCAATTCCAACCAACATCTTTTCATATTTTGTTGCCATAACCTCCCTCTTCAGCCAACCCATCTCATTTCACACTCACGTAAAACATTTTTTTCTCATTTCTGAAAAAAAAATCGGCTTCTCTTGCTTTGGCAATTTTTTTTGGTAATCTTCTTTTCTTTTCGTTTTATGCTAGTTTCATATTATTTTGCACTTGATCTCTTCATCTTTCTAGGTTCGGCTTGCTCCACCACCAGCCTTGCCGCCTCCACCACCAATGTAACCCATTACAACCACCTCCTCCGTATTGGCCATCCCAAGCGGAGCCACCATAGTTTGATAATCCACCACAAAATATACAAAACTCCAACTACATACCATAGCCGAGCACCACATATGCATCCACCACCTTCATCACCCCTTAGCCGCCACCTACTCCACCACCACCACCCCCATCCAACTTGAAACCCTCTTCCACATCATCCTGTTGACCCCACCAGATAAGGCCGTGCCAATATGGCCTTGGCCGTGGCCTTGTTTTGCATGAAATCCATGTTGTAGTGGCCTTACTTTGTTTTGTTGTTGTTTCATGCTCACCACAACTTTACCCCATCACTATACATGTTTGGCCGACCCATATCAACCCAAACCAGATCTAAACTCTCACTTTAGACATGTATTCCACCATATGGCCGAGCCTAAAGAATGTAGGAAGCAAGTGCAAAGCATTTCAGCTTTGTTTTATGCAGTTAATTCTAGAATAGTTTAATCGTATTTTGAGTTGAAAGCTTATGATTGCTATATTTTTTTGTTTGATTTGTATTCAAGGAAATTGATCTATGTCTATCCTACTCGAATCTTTGTCGTGCTTTCGTTCCTCTGAAGATCGTTGTGTATGTGTTTCAGTTGTCATCTCCAGCTATACCTGTGAGTTATTCTCATCAGACAGTGTATACCTGTATAACTAGTAAATTGACCACTTTCGAATCTGTAAAATGCATCACCATATTATATCTGCTATGCTATGATTATATGATGTTCACCCATGCTTAAACACCTGTTATATTATATGTTACTACTATATTATGCTGTTCTGTTGTTTATATCAGTTTATCACACTAGAAGTTCCCTTTAGATTAGAATCACTATGGGTTGAAATGATACATACTCGAATGGACTTTAGAATAGGGGAAAATCGTTGTGGGCTGAAATGATTGGCCCGAACAATTTTCAACTTATTTCATTTACTTGGGACGTGGGTTTGAAGTGATAAAACCCAGGTTTTCTTTGTAAATTACGGGTTGAAATGATATATTACCTGTATCACTTTTCTTAGTGTAGAAAATGGTATACAGACCCGTAGTTAAAATATGTTTTTCTAAAAATTTTAAAAATATTTTAGAAATGTAAATATTATAATATTTTGATTTAAAATTAATTAAAAATGATTTTTTTAAAGTATTATTGATTTTCTGAAATTCTATAAGTGAAATAAATAAATGGAAAGGTTAGAAAATTTGAATGTAAGTTATTTTGGAAATTTTGATTTAATTATAAATGGAATTTAAATTAAATATGAAAATATGATAAATTTATGATATTTTGAATTTAAATGAATTTAAAATGATTTTATAATACATTAATCATTTTTGAATAAAGTTAAAATGAGAAATGAATGAATATTTAAGTTGAAATTTTGAAATATAACTAAAATTGGAAATTTGTGAATTTGGCTTAAAAGTGCATTTTAAGTTAAGTAAATAAAAATGAAATAAAGTTATATTTGAGAATTTAAACTTAAATGTTAAGTTAAAATTTAATTTAATGAATTTAAAAATAGAATGTTGAAATTTAATAAGTGAATTATTATTAAATATTGATTTTTGAATGGAAATTTAACTTTATAAAATCATGAATTTAAGGAAAATTAAATGATGGTTATAAAAGTGAATTATATGATTTTATAAGTTAAAAATGATTTAAATAAAAATATGATTGTTTGTGAAATTATATTGAATATTTGAAGTTAATTAACTGCATTTTTGAAATGCTATTATTTCTAATGTAAATGATAATACAACATTTGTAAATGCTGTAGTTGATATAAATGAACCAAATGGCTTAATTTAATTAAAGTCTAATATAGCATTTTTGTAAGTGCTATAACGGTTGAATTTAACTAAGTTTTATTTGAAACTAATGTTACCCTATTACAGCATTTAAATGCTGTCTTTTATTAAATTGAACTGTTTTGAATGTGACTTTCCGTAGCATTTTCTAAATGCTACGAAAGGTGAATTTTCACTGTTTTGATAAACTTAAGTGAATAAATGAACTTTGAAAAGTTTAAAATTTTGAAAATTTAATAATTTAATTATTAAATGTAATAACTCCATTTTAATGATTTAAATGAAGTAATTCGATTTGAAATATAGACTATTTTTGAAATGTGAATTTAAATGGTATTTTTAAATTTGAATAAAATGAATATGGTTTTGAAATGAAATGATAAGTTTGATATTTTGAAATGGATTTGAAATGATATTGAATTGTTAAATGACAGTTGATATTTGTTGATTTTTGATATATAAATACCCTTTTTAAATTATATCTACGGGTTATAATAACGATTGGTTGTTAAGGAGACCGGGATCGGATATGGACGTACACTCCGTCGATACCGAAAACTACTTTAACAACTGTGTACACGGTGGAGATTTCAGAATGAAGTAGGATGGTGACGACCTTCATAAGGTACATTACGTGGACCTAACTCCCGTGAGTTAGCTTAAGGTGGCTAAAATAAGAGCAATCTTGGGCCAAAGAAGGTAGCATCTCTGGCCGAACACACTTCTTCGATATCATTCTATTACTGTTGTGATCGATTCGGTGCACCTCTTGATTTTGGAGTATTGTTCGGGGTGGGCGTATGTGGCTGCTGCGTTACCACCAGCCCGTGTGCGTAATTGGTATATCTACCCTGGCATTGCCATATGTGCCGTATAACCTACCATACCGAGCCTTTACTACGAGTTTGTTTTTCTCCCGTATCCCATGGAGTATTTAGGGTTGTCTCCCGATCTGGAGATATGCTGATACTGGATGGACTACCGGGACTATTATGTGTGAAGGGTGATATGGGTAACCCAGAACACTATTTAAAAGTATGTTTTTTTACTGTAGACATTATTATAATAGCGCAATATTACTATATAGTAAATAGTTTGACGAATACTTAGAGGATGGGCGGTTCTAGGCATCCTTTACGTTACTTGTTCTTTATTACAGTTCATTTGAGTTGGTTTACATTATATGAGTATATATTGTCCCGACTCAAGTGTTTTGTGTTTTACTTTATGCTCGGGTCAGCCTGAGTATTCACAACTTTGGATTCTCTTTCTAGAGCTGGCCTTTGCTCGAGTTTCCGCCTATCAACATTTATATCTATTTCTGTTTCAGCTGTTCTAGTTTATCTCATGTATAGTGAACTTTTATGTATTTGGGATTTCTATTATGTTGTTTTCAGACTGTATTATGTATTTGGTTGGAGACTCTGTTATAGTAGCTTCATGAACTACTATGTTATTTTTATATTCCGCTGCGAGTTATTCTGATTGTTCTTCGTCTGTGATTCTGTGTATTTGATTTCATTTACTCCAAATTTATTTACAATCGGTTATTTTGCATCATTCAAGTCTGACATGAGTGGATTATTGTCTATTTGAATGGTACGAAATGCCGGGTCGTGATAAAACAAGTCTACTTAGTACTTGGAGAATTCTAGCTTTGCGCCTGATCAACGCATGGCCAAAGTCTACAGGAACGAAAGTAAACTTGTTAAGACATTGAGTTATAGAAGTATGTTGATAAAGTATTATGTAAAGGATATTTTGATCATTTATTTTACTTTCCTAAATAATTTAAAATGCTTTAAAATATTGTTTACTTCGAACTAACAAATTTGAATCAAATGACTATTCATCACATTATAAAATATTTAAAATGTTGTAAACAAAATTTGAAATTGAAATTTATATAGTTCTAAAATATGGTTCATCCTTTTCTTTCAACCTATTCTTCCTTCTAGCTATTTCTACCTTCTTCCTCTTCATGGGTTCTTTCCGCATTGTGGAAAGAATTGGTTCTTTGGCTTATCGTTTGGATTTGCCCATGAAGCATTCTGAAGTGCATGATGTATTCCACGTCTCACATCTTCTCTGGTATCTTCTTGACCTATCTCTTTTGTTCAGCCTTCTGCTCTTGATGGTTGGGATATTGAGCCTAATCTGACTGTTGAGAGTAAGCCACTTCGTATTGTCGACAGAGGTACATAGCAGCTAAGAAGGAATCTGTTAGTCTGGTCAAAGTACTGTGTAAGTACTGATAGTCTGGTCAAAGTACTGTGTAAGTACTGATGATCGAGAATGTACCTGGGAGACCGAGGAGAGCATTCGTGCTTTGAATCCGGAATTGTTTTTTGGATACTATTTTCTTTTTCTATCTTGCTTTTCCTTATTTCCCTTATTCGTTCTTTTCGAGGACGAAAAGATTTGAGTGGGGGAGAGTGTAACAACCTAGTATTTTGTGATTATTTTAATTGTTCATTTTAATTATTTAAATTCAAACTCCTGATTTAAAAACTTTATTATATTTATTAAATTGGATAAATTTTGTTATTTTAACTATAAATTTTTATTTTTATGTGAATTATAATTTCAAACCTGAATAAATAGGATATTTCTAGAAAAAGTGGATTTTTCGTCAATCTGGTCAAACTTTGACTTTTAATTTAAAATTTAGATATTTGAATTTTTGAATTTACCTTTTATTATGAAAATATATTAAATTTTAAGAATAATGCTTTTCATTTCGTTGAAATCTGATTTATATTGTGAAAGTTACGCTTTTACGATATTGTATGTAAATTGATTTATTTAATAAAATTGTCTATTTTAATTTATACAAATAATATTTTTATTTTTCATATCTTGCTCTAAATTTTATATATGTGTGTAACACGACATGTTATATATATATATTTTATTTTTAAAACATTTTTAGAGAGTAGTTGTTATTTTTCCAAAACTTGTTATATTTTATTTTCAATTTTCAATGCTAGTTTACATATAATTAACTATATTCTTATTTTTTTCTATATTTTCTAAAATTTATTTATTCATTTCATTTTTCACATTGTTTGGTATTCAGTTTTATTTTACTTGTATGGTTTTTATTTTGATTTATTTTAATAAAGAAAAGTGGAAATATCAAGAGACTTTAGCCTTTCGACCATTGACCTTCCATTTCCAACCCCTTCATTCTTTGGGTCGCCCTTTCTTTTATCATTAGCCGTGACTTTCTTTTAGCACTTCACATAAACATCTATTTCCCACTTCACTTTTCATGAAATTTTTTAGATCTAAAGAATAAGGTAATGGTCTCTTAAATTTTTCTACTTTTCTCTTATCATTTTATTCGATTCTTTCCTTTGTAGATTGCATTGCCTCTTCATGATTTAGCTCGGCCATTCTCCTCCACCGCCTCTACTGTCCAGCACCACCACATCCACAGCCACATCACCCTTCTCCTCCTTTGACCGGAGCAAGGCCGAGACCCCTCTTGGTTGCTAACTCCTCAAATGTTGCAAAAATCACCTTGAACAAAGCATAGCCGAACCCCTTAGTGCATCACCCTTCTTATTCCCACCTAGACCACCTCCTTAGCTGCCACCACCAGTCTCTCCACCACCTCTGGCCGCCACACCAGACCTCACTTGACCATCCCATAGCATGGCCGAGCCCACACCATGGCAGGCCGAACCCAAAGCTTGTACAAAAACCCACTTGTTTGCCTTAACCCTTGGAATTCCTATGTCATAACTTCAACGCTTTCATCTCCTTCAAGGCCAGCCTTATTGATCCTTACCCTAGCCTAATCACCACTTTGGTCGAGCATACATAAGCCCTAGGCCGAGCATATGATGGTTGAATCAATGGAAAAAATCATTTTGTTAATTTTTTGTTTTATTTTCAAAATGTTTCTATATATATATATATGCTATGTTGAAATCATAAGTATATTTGGTTTGAAGTTATATTTATATTGTTTTGCTCTATTGGTTGTGCACAATATCTCTAGCTTGGTTCTCCTCTCACTTGAATCTATAATCGTGCCTCCGTGCCTTCCGTGTGTTTGTTGTGTGTCTAAATCTGTTATCTCTAGCTTGTAGAGGTGAGTTATTCTCACCAGACAGTTTTATAAATATATGACTAGTAAACCGATCACATTTGAATCTGTAAAATGCATCACCATGTTATATTTGCTACGTTATGACCATATGATGTTCACCCATGCTTATTTACCTATTATAACATCTGTTACTGTTATATTATGCTATTCCATTATTTATATCAGTTTATCACTACAAGTTCCCTTTAGATTAGAATCACCATGGGTGGAAATAATACATACCCGAACGAACTTTAAAATAGGGGAAAATCGTTATGGGCTGAAATGATAGGCCTGAACGATTTTTAATTATTTCATTTTACTTGGGACTGCGGGTTTGAAATGATAAAACCTGGGTTTTCTTTGTAAATTATGGATTGAAATGATATATTATCCGTATTCACTTTACCTAGGCTAGAAAATGATATACAGACCCGTGGTTAATATATGTTTTTCTAAAAATTTTAAAATATTTTAGAAATGTAAATATTGTAATATTTTGATTTAAACTTAATTAAAAATGATTTTTGTAAAGTATTATTTATTTTCTGAATATTTATAAGTGAAATAAATTAATGGTAAAGTTAGAAAATCTGAAATGTAAGTTATTTTGGAAATTATAATTTGGTGATAAATGGAATTTAAATTAAATATGAAATATGATAAATTTATGATATTTTGAATTAAAATGAATTTAAAATGATTTTGTAATATATTAATGATTTTTGAATAAAGTTAAAATATGAAATGAATGAATATATAAGTTGAATTTTGAAATACAACTTAAATTGGAATTTATGAATTTTGTTTAAAAGCGAATTTTTTTGAAGGTAAGTAAATAAAATGAAAATAAGTTATATTTGGAGATTTAAACTTAAGTGTTAAGTTAAAATTTAATTATAAAGAATTGAAATTTAATGTTTGAATTTAATATGTGAATTATGATTAAATATTGACTTTTGAATGGAAATTTAACTTTATAATATCATGAATATAAGGGTATTTAAGTGATTGTTTTAAAGTGAGAAATTATGATTTTATAAGTTAAAAATGGTTTAAATTAAAATATAATTGTTTATGAAATTGTATTGAAAACCCTGAATTTTAATTAACAACATTTCTAAAATGCTACCATTTCTTAAGTAAAGGATATTACAGCATTTGTAAGTGCTGTAGTTGATACAATGAACTATAAGGAAAAATGAACTAGGGGCTACTATAGCACTTCGTAAGTGCTGTAGTTGCAAAATAGAACTAAAGCTTTTATTTGAAACTAAAACCTATTATAGCATTTTTGTAAATGCTATCTTTGTTAAAATGAATTGTTTTCAAATGTAAATTTACCGTATCATTTTCTAAATGCTGCGAAAAGTTGAAATTTCATTGTTTTAATAAATTGAAGTGGATAAATGAATTCTGAAAATGGTAAAATTTTGAGAATTGAATATTTGATTATTAAATATAATAACTTCACTTTTAAATGATTTAAATGGAATATTTAAATGGTTTAAATGGAATATTTAAACGATTTAAATGGAATATTTAAACGATTTAAATGGAATATTTAATTGGTTTAATTGGAATATATAATTGGGTTAAATGGAGTGTTTTGATTTGAAATATAAATCATTTTGAATTGTGATTTGAAATGGTATTTAAATTAAATAAAACTGAATGAGCTTTTGAAAGATACGATATTTTGATATTTTGGAATTGTTTTCTGAATGATATTGAAATGATATTTGATTTCAAAGTATAAATTACTATTTTGGAATTTTAACCACGGAATGTATTTATTTTATGGTTTAACTGAACCTTAGAGGATGGACGATCCCAAGCATCCTTTAAGATATTGTGCATTACTGCTACAGTTCATTTGAGTTGGTTTACATTATATAAGTATATATGTCCTGACTCGAATGTTTTGTGTTTTACTTTACTCTCGGGTCAGCCTGATTATTTAAGCTTAGCTTTGGATTCTTTTCTGGAGCAAGGAATCGCTGGAGATTCTGCTTGTCTAGTTATTTGTTCCCTTTCAGTTTCAGTTGTTCTATTTCAGCTCTGGTATTTATAAACTGCTATGTATTTGATATTTCTATTGTATATGTTTTTCAGACTGATATTATGTATTATGTTTTGAGAGTTGTTATAGTAGCTTCATGAACTACTATGGTATTTTAATTTCCGCTGCGAGTTATTCTGATATATCTGTGTCTGGGATTCTGTGATTGTATTTCATTTGCTCCAAAATTTATTTACAATGCGGTATTTTGAGCAATTCAAGTCCGGCATGTGTGGATGCGAATGGCTGAAAATACCGGGTTGTTACAGATCATTAAAAAGAAAGGACTATTTAAGTTTGAAATCTCATACGTTATTAAATTAAATGATAATAGGAGATGATAAAAGGGGTAAAATAGACTTACACTTGACTATTTCCTTTTCTATTAGACTTTATTAAATTTTAATTGCAACATAACTTACCTTTCCATTTACACTTTTCTAATTTGCTCTTACATTCATTGCCTCATTATGTGGATTATTTTCATACTTTTTATTTATGAATGTAAACTATAAGGGGCGATAAAGATGTACATATATATATTATACACCTGTTTATATTACCTTGTTTATGCTATCATATTTTTGAATGTATGTTAATGCATTCCTAGTAAAACATTCAATCGAAATGTTAACATGTTTGTTTAATTCCCAACCTAATCATAAAGAGGGAGAAATGAAAAGTTCTTAATGTTGTAAATTCTTTTAATTTATGACACAAATTTGTGTAGGGAATTTATTTTCCTTTATTACATATTAATTAAATCTTTAGAGGATGTTAATTTTGGTATGTTTAGGGTTAACAAAGTTAATTAAGTGAACGATTGTTTTGAAATTTGAATTCTAAAAGTTTGTTTATAGTATAGAGTTGGTATATTCATTCCCATTCTAATTAATAATTGCCTCATTCTTTTCATTTTTTCCCCATTTTCTCCACTACTCCTTTCCATTTACATTGTCATGAAATACTTTTCATATTTTTTGTTCTTTCATTTACCTCCTTTTAATACCTGCTACTTTTAAAAATGTTGTTCATATTTACTATATTTCAATACCAAATTTGTACATATTTACTTCCTTTTTTCGTTCATTTTCCAACTTCATTTTACTGTAACATCATTTCATTTATTTCTAATTAATAGCGGCCTCTCTTTTCAAATCTCTTTGGCCCTAAACCTAACTCTAATCTTATAAATAAGATACGATGCAAATGAAACCCCAACCTCCATTCTAATCTTCTTCCTTTTTTCTTCAAATCTCCTTATTATCTCTCATTTTAATTTCACTTCCTCTTCAAATATTCTTCTTCTTCAAATTTTATTCTATTTCAAACTTTCTTCTTTCTTTTCAAATCTTGATCTTCTCTTCCACTTTCAGTTCTTCTTATTTTAATCCTTTTCTTTTTCAATCCTTCTTTTTCAAATCTTTTTTTCAAACCTTTTAAAAAATACATAAATACATATATATATATATATATATATATATATATATATATATTAATATAATAAGGAGGGAAATTAAAGTAAATCAAAATAAAAGAAAAATTACGGAACAAAGCTAGCGATCAAGAAGGAGACTAAGGAAACATAGAGCAAAGCTATTGATTAGAAGTCTATTATTTTCAGATTCGTATAAAGGTGAATGATTTAGCCCATTCACAACTTCTAAAATTTCTTATGTTTGTTAAATTGATTTAGACGTGATTAGAAATTTATTTGTGACCGTTTGACATACTTTTAATCATCATCTCAGTTAAATTGTTATATTTTATTATTGCATATAAATAGCCGGTTAATTTATTATTTAAATATAAACTGCCAATAAGTACCTGTTATTTATTATCCGTTCTAAATTTAAGTTACTGTTTGAATTGGATGCTGATTGTGATAAATGGTTGATGGTTGATATTGGATGAATGGATGTTGTATTTATACTATTACAAACCGCAAGTTATTATGCATTTTATCCGGGATTGCGGTTTGAAATGATATATAACCGTATTTTTAATTTAAATTACGGATTGAAATGATAAATATCCATATCACTTGACCATAAGGTAGAAAATTATATATACAGACACCGTGGTTTATATATAAAAATATTTTGAAATGATTTCTTTGGCTTTGTAAAGAAATATATGATTTTATGAGATATTGATTTGGTGTTATTTTGTATATAGTTAAATTCTTGGTTTTAAGCTATGAATAAAAATTTTTAAAGTATAAAATAAGTTCAATAATAAATATTGATTTTTATTAAAATATAATATGGATAAGTATTTACTTAAATTTTATTTTAATATAGAGTATATTGATTTTTATAAATCAAGGTTGAGAAGATAGTTTTGAAATTGATTTGAGATTTTATTTAATTAAGAATTATATTTAATAAGTATCCATTTGAAACGTGTTGAAATTGAGATTTTAAAGGAATATGGTTTTATCACTTAATTCGGGTTTAAGGTGGTTTACGTAAATATATCAAGTCTAAATAAATTGAGGAATCTTCAGTTATTGAAATTTGAAGTTTTATTTAAAGAATATTGGATTTATTAAGCAAATATTTCAAAACAAAATAATAGTAAAAGTAAATTTGGTGTGTATATATATATGAATTATAAATTTTAGTTTTGAAATATTGAATATTTAGGCTTTGAAATATATTGAATTTGAAATGGTTTATTTTGTGGATCAAATCTATTTTGAAATTGATATAATTTGGAATGGTCTATTTGAAAACCGAATTGAATTGAAATTTATGATTTGGGGATTTGGTTAAATTTGAAATTTAGAAATTCGAGTTGTTTTGGAATTGATTTGTAAAATTTAAGAAGCTAGTTTATTTTGTAAGACATTTTAATATTTGAACCATGTAAGGGGTGGAAGTTATGTTTTAAAGTTATAAATTTCAAAGTATTACATTTTGGAAGTGTTGTAGTTTTAAGTCTTTGGTTTCGATATTTTATAACTTTGAAATACTATGATTTTAAAATGATATCATATTGATTTGGTTTTTAAAATGAAATGATATCATATTTATATGGTTTTGAAATGAATATTATATTCTAGTTTTGAAGTATAATTAATTTAAAATGACCACGGTGTTATAATAACGTTTGGTTGTTACAGAGATCGGGATCGGAAGTTGTCATACTCTCTGCCAATTCCCAAAACCACTTTAACAACTGTGTATGCGGTGGAGATTCTAGAATGAAGTAGGAGGTGGCAGCGTTTCCTTTGAGGTATATACGTGGACCCTACTCCCGTGAGTTGGCATAAGGTGGCTAAAACAGGAGCGATTGACGGGCTAAGAAGGCAGCACTTTTTACCGGACACATCCCTTCGATATTATACTCTGATTTTGGATTGATTTGATGGCCACTTTTGATTTTTGATTTGGGGGTGTGGCTCGAGGTGGGTGGTAGATGCGCGCTACGCATAACCACCGGCCCAGAAGCGTAATTGGTATATTTACCCTGGCATTGCCTAGTTGTTCCATGTCACCTACCTTAGCGCGCCTTGTACGAGTTTGGTTTTCTCCCGTAGCCCGTGTGGTATCCTCTGGTGGCTTCTCGATCAGGAGGGACTATGATACTGGATGGACTATCGGGACTATTCTGTGTTAAGGGGAATATTGGATCACTCCTTAATGCTATTTAAAAGTAAGTTTATTTTACTATAGACATAAATATAATAGCGAAATATTATTACATAGTAAATAGTTTAACGGATCCTTAGGAGATCTAAGTCCCGAGCATTTCTTGAGTTACCACACTCACGTTAGACACTGGATAGGAGATGTCAAATCCCGTAAACATCTTTGATGTCGTTCCAATTATATTATTTACTGTTGATTTAACTCACATAAGATCTTTTAGTTCTGACTCGAGTGTTTTGTTTTTTCCATTCGCTCAGGTCAGTCCGAGCATTTCAGGATTCGAAGATTTCATCTCTGGATGACGACGATGATGATTTGTATCACTATTATTTATTATATTCCACTACATTAATATTGTTCCGGTGCATTATTTATTATTATCTTATATGTGTAACTCTGATATGTATTGTATTAGTATATAATCAAATGTTTTGTAAAACAACTTCATGAACTGTTATTTGATTATTATATTTTGTCGTTCCGCTGCAAGATTCTATTTTATCTTTTCCTTCTTTGCTTTTTCTTATTTACCCCATAACAATCCGCTCTTTTGTATGGTTTGAGTCCGACGTGTGTGGTTTATCGTCGATTTAAAGCATACAAAAAGGCGAGATGTTGCAGAATTTGTCTACGCTTTGAATGTTGGTTATCTCCACTTGTATACATACATTTATGTATGTATGTATGTATGTATATGTGTGTTCATGGAGTCTGGTTTCATATATACTCTGAACTTGTTCCACATGAGTCTGGTTGTTTTGTTTGTTGATTTATACGTGGTTAGTGGTCTAGGCACAACTGTGTTCACATTTGAATTTGGTCTAGAGCTTATTCTTGTTAGGTTGTCATTCACTTGTGTATCTTTCTCTGCTGCCTTCTTTCTTATGTCAGGTCTTGGCTATTTGATTCATGTGCATAGACAATATATGTATTCATTTGTGTAGCCTTCATTTCATGCTTTGAGTACTACATTCTGTCTGGAGCAGTTATTTCTGGTTCGGTCTTATAAAGTTTCTGACCATATGCATGTGTTTTTTTGAACATGGCTATTGTATTGTTGAGTTTGTCTACGTTCATTAACATTGTCTTTGACTTTGACTGTGCAATCTGCACTGAAATGTTGTGCACTACATGTATATATGTATACATGTGTGTTCACATATGTATGTATGTATGTTAGCTTGTGCAGTTTCTTTCAGTCTTTTTTGTTTATGAATCCATGCCTCATTAGGTTCGTATTTGGTTGTTGCCTCATGCCAGTTCACTGCATGAGTTTGAATGGTTGAGTTGTTTTCATGTGTACTCATTGATTTCTTGGTCGAGGCTTGTTTTATGTTGATTTTAGATTCTTGTTGCATGAGAACTTGTAATCGACAATTTTTTGATGTATTTGTAATGCACCTGAGTTAAATCCAGCATCGGCTCGGGTTTTAGCTTGTGCTTACCTATCCCTGTAGTTTTATTAAGTGTATATCGATGTGCACGGCCTTGTGGCGTGTACAGTGATACATTATGCATATCACAAGCTGTTTGTGTATGATGAATTCAGAATAAATATGATGGCGAACAACCCAAATAACTGTGGCAAATAATATCTTCAAAAACACACATTTTGTAACATCCTGCCTTTTTGTAAGCTTAAGCAGACACACGTGCCATCTCTTGCCAAACAGAAGGGCGGATTGTTATGGGGTAAATAAGAAAAGCAGAGAAAGAAAAAAAACAAAATAGAATCTTGCAGCGGAATGATAAAATATAATAATCAAATAAACAGTCCATGAATCTGTTTACAAAACAATTGGTTTTACTTATATAATACATATCAGAGTTACACATACCAGAGAATAATAAAATGCAGCGGAGTGCATGATGCATTGAATAATATAATAGATAATAATAATAATATCTTCGTCATTGTCCTCTAAAATAAAGTCTTCAAATCCTGTAATGCTCAGACTGACCCAAGCGAATTGAAAAGACTAAACACTCGAGTCAGAACTAAAAGATCTTATGTGAGTTAATTCAACAGAAATAAATATGAGTGGAACGGCGTCAGAGATGTTTACGGGATTTGACATCTTCTATCCAGTGTCAAACGTAAGTGCAGTAACTTAATAGATGCTCAGAATTCACATCTTCTAAGGATCCGTTGAACTATTTACTATGTAGTAATATTTTGCTATTACAGTAATGTCTATAGCAAAATAAACTTACTTTTAAATAGCATTAAGGCTTTACATTTTCCACCTTAACATGTAATAGTCCTAGTAGTCCATCCAGTATCAACGTATCTCCAGATCGGGAGACTACCCTAAATACCCCACGGGCTACGGGAGAAATCCAAATTCGTACAAGGCGCGCTAGGCTAGGTGACACGGCACACAAAACAATGCCAGGGTAGATATACCAATTACTATCTGGATTGGTTGTGGCGCATAGCACGTAGCTACGGCCCACCTCGTGCCACACCCCCAAAATCAAAAATCAAAAGTGGCCACCGAATCAATCTCAAAGTCAAAATATAATGGAATGGTGTCGAAGGAGTGTGTCCGATAAGAGGACCTATCTCACTGGTCCAGAATCGCTCCTGTTTTAGTCACCTTATGCCAACTCAAGGGATTCGGTTCCACCTATATACCTCAAAGGAACGCCACCTCCATCTTACTTCATTCTGGAATCTCCACCGCATACACGGTTATCAAAGTGGATTTCGATATCCGGAGAGAGTATGCCCATATTCGATCCCGGCCTCTTTGCCAACCAATCGTTATTATAACACCGTGGTCATTTAAAAATAGTTTATACTTCAAAACCAAAATATCATTGCCATTTCAAAACCAAATACGATGTCACTTCCATTTCAAAACAATAAAATATGATATCGTTTCCATTTCAAAACCTCATCAATAATATATTATTTCCCTTCAAAAACCAAATCAATAACATGTCATTTCATTTAAAACCATATTAATAATATATCATTTTAATTTCAAAAAACACATTAATATTTTATCATTTAAATAAATCCAAACTTCCAAATTACTGAATATTTCCTTCAATTCCTTTGAACTTGAGATATTCCCTCTTTACATCATCTTAAATCAAAACCTTATTATAAAGTCAGATTCTTACATCTTTAATTTCAATAAGTTCCAAATCAATATATGTTTAAAGACAAATCTTAATTAAATGCAGTTTCAAATAAATTCATTTCAAACATGTTATTTCAATGTTGTATCACTTCGAAACAAAACACTTTGAAAACATAATACTTTGGAATTCATAACTTCGAAACACTTTAATTTCAATAAAACATTTCGATTTAGATATATTTCAAGGCTTTAAATATTCCATAATTTCAAACTAAATATGATAATTTCATACATATCTTAATTCAACTTACTATTATTTAGTTTTGAAATATTTATTTAATAATTCAATTTTATTTAAATAAAACTCAAACTTGAAATATTCGTTAATCACCTTAAGCCATCATCAAGTTATAAAATCATGCCCTTTAAAATCTCAAATTCAATAAGTTCCAGATTGCTTTAATTAATTAACATTCTTAATTAAAACAATTTTAAACCGATTTCAAATCCATCTTCTCAACCTTAATTTATCAATATCATTATAAACTCTCTATATATATATATTAAAATATAATTTAAAGAAATACTTACCCCCATTTTATTTTATTAAAATCAAACTTATTATTACTCTCGTTATATAATGAACAAAATTTACATAGCTTAAATTTAAGAATTTAACTATATATAAAAATGTTATTTTTTAATGATATCAACAATCAATATTTATATATACCATATATTTCTTTCCAAAACCATAGAAATCCCTTTAAAATATTTTTATATGTAGACTATGGTGTTTGTTTATAATTTTCTATTCTATGGTCAAGTGATACAGATATTTATCATTTCAATTCGTAATTTAAAATATATAAACGGTTATATATCATTTCAAACCGCAATCTCGAAAAAACCCATAACCACTTGCAGTTTATAACAGGTTAAAATACACCATCCATTCATCCAATATCAATCATCAAACATTTATCACAATCATCATCCAATTCAATCAATAACATCAATAAAGAACAGATAATTAATAACATGTATTTATTCGCAGTTTATATTTAATAATGAATTAAATAACTATTTTATCCAAATAAATTCAAATAAACTTAGATGATGATCCAAAATATGCCAGACAATCATTAATAAATTTCTAATCACACCATAAATCAATTTAACAAACATAAGAAATTTTAGAAGTTGTGAGTGAGTTAAAACACACACCTTTTTGAATTTAAATCTAATTTAAACCCAAAATTTGAACAGTCTCAGAATCCTTCCAAACAAGCGCCAAAAAGTCCGGAATTTCAATACGATCAAAATGCAAGAAACCGCACCCAAAACAGACCTCGTGTGTGAAAGTTATAGAAATTAGAACGATCTTACGATTTAAATATTAGAATAAACAAGATAATTAAATTAACAAACTCATACTACATGTCAGCACGCTCCAGGAAATCATCTTCACCGAAACCCTAATTGTCGCGATATAGATCGCATTTGAATAGTTCTGCCGCCGAAGAACCATCGATTTGCGCCACCACCTGAAAAACATTGAACACGATTAGAGCCTACCACCTTAAAGGTCATGCACCGCCGTAGCTTCGACCTTCGACCAGTTCCCTACGACACCGCCGCCATCTCCCAGGCTGAGAACGAATTTCGGCTATTCATCATCGACATCTGGCGAATCCTGACCGAGTTGCAACGAACGATGACCACCCTATGACCTGCTCGTCAACACCTTCGCAACGGCACTACCCGATCGTCGATTGGATGTGGATCCACCATTAGATCATCAAAAATCCAATATGAACGTCCATAGTTCATTCTCGATTTCTGAATAAACGGTGATTCAAAACCAAAAATGAATTGTAGTTCATAGATGTGTTCATCGAGAGCTTCGAATCCTTATAAAATTTGATATAGTTTGTGGAGTTTGAAATTTTGATTTGAATTTGATATTGAAATTGGACTGTGAAATTATAGAGTTTGTCTACCATTGAGAAACAGGAGCAATAGAAATTTCTGTCCGCACAGAAATGAGAAATAAAAAGGCTGCTAGGGTTTGTTATAGGATATATATAGGTGGAATTGAGAAATAGAGGAACGGATACGATTGGTTTGGACCGTTGAACGATAAATGACCCGAAAAACCCGTTCTGACTCCGAAACGAAATTGGGTCAACCCATATATTAAAATAGATGTTTTAAAACATTTTAAAATCAGTGGAACAGGTTTCAAGTCCAAATTCCATCGTATGAGGAAGTTATGCTAGAACAAAGTTATTTCAAATCGATTTCAATTGATATCAATATCATAGATTTCTAGGCGTTTCGAGCCCGTACGATCAAACGACAAGTCCGATCGTTACGAAACTTGATATCCTACAATAATTCACCATTACGGATCCGATGAAACTAATTTTGTCGGAATCCGAGTCAGTGGCCAAAATGGCTATATTTCAGTTAATTAAACAATTTAATATTTTATAAATCAAATCAGAATTCCAATTCAAGTTTAATTATTTACGAATTTTATAAATTTGGATTACTTGGTAATCTTTACTCCTTTAAACAAATTTCTATATCAATTTATCGTTGTATATTCACCATTTACAGTATTAAGTTTCCAATTTCAATTAATCTAGTAATTATAAATTTTAAATTCCCAACAAATCCATTTACATGATTTTAAATCTTGTTATTCAATCCATTATCATCAAATAGATAAAATTAATGTTGGTTCATGGTTTATTACATCAATATTCTCAAATTTCATCTTAATCTCCATTAACGTAATAATTAAATATTTAATTTCATTTATTTGCAATTAATCCAATTATTGAATTTAAATTTCAAATAAATTAATAAATCTTGATTTCCATTCTTTAAATCAAAAAATTGTCATGTTATAAATAGAACTAACATTATTTTGAATTATTTCCTTAATTTACACTAACATTGATTTGATCAAATTACAGCTTATTACGAATTATTTCCTCAATTAAGATACTACTTATTTCCCAATTTATTAATCACAATCAGCTATGACTTTATAATTTGTAACAACCTGCATATTATTGATTGTATATTTAAATATAGCATCGTTTGTCGGATTTTAGTCCGAAAAGCTACTTTTTGCAAACAGTCGAATTATGACTCGAGACCACTTCCATTGAGTACGAAATGCCGTTTGTGACCTTTTTGAGTATAAACTTCGATATGTTTAGAGTTAGTAGGATTTTGCTACTTTTCACTTAGGGCTTTGGGTTGGGTTTTAGCCCATTAACCCTACTTATCAACCTAGCTCCAACCCTCTTCTGTTCATTCCTTCATAATTTCCTAATACTTCAAGCTTCATCAAAAATGAGGGAAGATAAAAAGAATTAGGAAATCCAAGCCCTAGTTTCCATTTGCAAATTCAAGTTCTAGCTCCAAATTCATAGAAGAAGCTTTGGTAAGCCTTCACTTCTTCTTCTCTAACTCATTCTCCTTTCAATTTCAAAAATTCCTAAACCTAACTTAGGAAATGTTCTTCTTTTAAGCTTAGATTGAAGCTTCTTGAGTTGTTATTGAAGAGGAATTGATCTTAGCTTGTTTTAAAAGCTTCTCCTTCATTGATTTGGGTTTAAAGGTGAGATTTTTATCTCACATCTATGTCTATAACTATCTTTGATTATTGGGTATAAATTCCTAACACTATTCATGTGCATTTGCTTTTGATTTGGATTGAATTGGTGAATATTACAATTTTTGTGTTTTGAAGACAAATCCTTAAAAATCCTAACTTTAATATTGGATCAATGTTTTGGTGATGAATCGAAGAGCCTATATGGCTGGGTTGTCGATTGGCATAAACCCCTAGAGCCATTGCTCGTTCGGTTGCAATTTGGGAGAGTTTGCTCTTCATTGAATAGGCTGAAAAACAGCCCATCACCCAATCAGTCGACTGACCATTTGCAATCAGTCGACTGGTTGTAGCCAATGTTGGCTCCGAGGGCTGTTTACAGAGACAGGGAGTCTCTGTTTCCTACAATCAGTCGACTGGCCACTGTATTCAGTCGACTGACTGCAGGAAAAGAAATTTTCGAGTTTCTATTTAAGTCGACTGACTGTAGAGGGCCAGTCGACTGACCTGCTTCTAGTTTCCTATTTAGCCTACTTTGTGTTAATTTCCAATTTCTATCGATTCGTGGTTTTCCGATTTGTTGTTATCATTTATTATCGACCTTGATGACTTCTATTATGGAACTTTTGGGTATATCCATTTTTAATGGATTTGGAATCGATTTCTTTGGATTTAATTCATGTCTTTCAACGTGAAATTTTGGTGATTGATTGTTTCTACAATCATTTTTGTGCCTTTTCACTTTAAAACATAAAGGTTTCTATACTAGTAGTAAATATTCAAACTCTTTCACAAAGATGATTTCAACTCTATTTTCAATACAAAGCTCATTTATTAAAACCGTTTTCGAATCTATTAGTATATACAAACCTTTACCTCAATCGTATGAGAAATCTAATTAAACAGCTTAGTAAAACAAGTGGTATGAAATGCTTGCGTTTACTTCATCGGTTAATTCTTGGACTTGTTCGATTGAATCTCTTGTGAAAGATTTTCTAGTGGAGATCTACAATTTGTTCGTAAATATTTAGGTAAAGCTAGTGTTTATGGGACATGAAGCTAAACTCATATATTTACTAGCTTAGTGTAATTGACACTTCTTGATGATCGATGATGATCATTTTATGGTTTAGACTAGCAATGTGCGATGTCTCCTTGTCCACGTGGAGGACTGTACCTTATTTTCTTGAGCTTCTTTTCATTTCTTTGTGGGCTAGCGACCCATGTACTTTTAATGTGTGTCGATTCATCTGATGTACCATTTGTACTACATCGATGTCTCGGCTTTTCGATTCATCTGATGTATCGTTTGTACTGCGTTGATGTTCTGGATTGTTTTGTGTTTCGATTCATCTGATGTACCGTTTATACTACATCGATTTCTTGGCTTTTCGATTCATCTGATGTACCGTTTGTATTGCGTCGATGTTCTGAATTGTTTTGTGTTTCGATTCATCTGATGTACCGTTTGTACTACATCGATGTCTCGGCTTTTCGATTCATCTGATGTGCCGTTTGTACTACAATGATGTCTCGGCTTTTTGATTCATCTAATGTACCGTTTGTACTACATCGATATCTCGGCTTTTCGATTCATCTGATGTACCGTTTGTACCGCGTGATGTTCTAAATTGTTTTATGTTTCGATTCATCTGATGTACCGTTTGTACTTCATCGATGTCTCGGCTTTTCGATTCATATGATGTACCATTTGTACTGCGTCGATGTTCTGAATTGTTTTGTGTTTCGATTCATCTGATGTACCGTTTGTACTACATCGATGTCTCAGCTTTTCGATTCATCTGATGTACCGTTTGTACTGTATCGATGTACCGAATTGTTTGTGATACACGTGTTGGTGAGTTTTCATGCTTCCGTTTTGTGATAGGCCTCCCCCTTTTCGTGATTTCTGGATTTCCATTGATGATTTCTAGAATTTGTGTTTTCACCAATTTTCGTGATTTACATTGATAAGTTTTATCCATATTTGTGCATTGGTGAATTTGTGTGTCATTAACTTTTGTGATTGGCATTGATGTAATTGTCAATATTTATGGTTTGGTGAATAAAAATAAAGAGTATGACATTCTTTTGATCTTTGAGAAGATTCTTGTGATATTGATTAATCTCTAGTTGATTTTCAATTACGTACTTATTATAGTACGGCTTTATGGTTATCATTCGTTTTTGTCATATCTCTTATTTTATATCATTTTATCTGATATTTATAGCTAGACTGATCTGTTTATTATTTTCTTATTAAATAATACTCGTGTCAGACCGAGATGCTATAGGTGCTTCTGCTTGACTCCTCATCTGGGTTATTATCTTGACTTTTGGCTAACTACTTAGATTAGTAGTTTTGGTTGTATACATTTGAGATAGAGACTCCTTAATGTATATATATTCTTTTGTTAGCACTTGTATCCATTCTTTTATATTATTGTGGATCTTTTTGACGACTACTCTGATGTACACTTTCACGTGTTATATTCATATCTATTTCCGCCTTTGTGATATGGATATCTGTGACTGATTTGTGTTATGTTTATTTCTATATTTGTTTCCGAAGATATCATAGCCACTGTGTAGTAGCTTTGAGTTTGTCTCGGCATGTCAGATTTCCTCTTGAAATGAAATGCATGTTATACTATCTGACATATCGGTGCTCGCACAAAGCAATTACACGGATGATCGCTCCTCAACAGCCTTATTCTCCATGATAGTTGACGACATTACCTTGTAGTGTCCTTGGTTAGCATGAGTATATATGCGGGGAGTCACAGCTTGGTATCAGAGCCAAACTTCAGAACAATGTAGAATAATCTAGCAAGGATCATCATCCTAAGTCCATCTTAGTAGTCGTGCCTTAGGATTTTATTCGAGTCATTGGACCCGTTCTATCCTATTTTCTTTATCTTGCCTTGTTTTATCAATCAAGTTTGTTTGATATTCATTCCGAGAATAACCTTTTTTCCTCTTCCTTCTTTCTTTCATAAAGAAGAAGAAATAGTTAGTTCTGGCAGTCCTAGTGCTGGTCAATCCAGTAGACCTTCTCTGGATGGCGTATTCATGTCTGCCCAACAACTTTTGGATCTTTTAAAGAATCAAGAGTTTATCCGTGCTTTGAGCAAGAACCCTGAAATGGTTCTACCTTTGAAACTTGAAGTTCCTTTAAATCAAATTGTGGATGTTACTCTTCGACATGAAGAGGTTGGTAAAGGAGGTGATAGTGATATTGGAATTTCCAAGAAGAGGCATATTAAGTTCAAAAGCCCTTATCCCAATAAGAAGGTGAAGCAGACTACTTTGGTAGCAAAGACTCCAATCCCTAATTATGCAGGATGCTACAATTGTAATTCTAAGGACCACTATGCAAAGGAGTGTCCGGAGCCACTCTTTTGTCGTTATTGCAAAAATTCAGGTCATCATATTTCTGCCTAGCCCAAACATCAAAGCAAGAAGAAAGGGGAACAAGAAACTTCGGTAGCAAAGACTCTAACCTCTAGTCGTAAATAATGCTACAATTGTGGTTCCATGGGCCATTATGTAATTAAGTGCCCGAAACCCCTTTATTGCCGCTATTGCAAAGGCTCGGGTCATTACTTATCTACATGTCCTAACCTTCAAAGTAGGAGAGAGGGAAAGCTAAAAGCTCCCAGTGACATTTTTGTTCGTCAAGGTATTTTCCATTCAATCCTTGATGGCATTATTTTATTTCGTGATCTTCCTATTCTAGTTCTTTGTGATACGGATTCATCTTATCATTTTATATCAAAAGAACTTGTTGATTCTTTTTCTTTAAAACATTTTGGGCTTGGTGACCTTTTTGAGAATTGCGAATCCGGTTGGTGGATCCGCAACACTTAATTTTTCTTTATTTTGATGTCAAGATTGTTTTATGTGGTCATGTTATGCGTTACTTAGGCTTCGAAATTGATTTTTGTGAAAGGATTGGCTTAATCATTATGAAGTCCATATCCTATGTCCCGAGTGGACTATCTATCTTCGACATTCTTAATCAGTTAAGAAGATATCTATTTTTGTTTATGATTTCGATTCCAATTTGGTGGCATCATTTTATTCTATATACCCACATGTTGAGTAAAGTGTTATTTCTTTCATTTGGGTAGTTGTGAATTTTCCGGTATTTTTGAGCTTGTCTTAGGATTATCACCAAAGCAATCTTTTGAGCGGTGTTAAGCTCTTTTCCGCTCGACCTTGCCACCGGTTTTCATTTGCTACGAGTTGCGGAAGTTAGCATTCCACTTACCGCATTCCGCACTCGTTATGATTCTTATGAATGACTTATTATGTCATTCAGTTTGTCCAGCTTATTTCATCCATTTTATAAATCGACTATTCTATGAATATTTCGATGAGACCATTCTTGTATTTATTGGTTTCGGATGAAAATAGCAATTTAATAATTTTACAAATCTTTTTCATAAGATTTATTTATAAGTATAGTTGGATTTTGTTCTTAAATAAGCAAGGAGTATTCTTAAAACTTTTTAAGATACATTTTGGTCATATAGAAGATGATTTTGTGATTGTATTGCCCATTTAGTGTTTTAAGAATTCTGGTCGATGCGCTTGATCAACGTTATCGATAGGAATCTTCTAAAAGGCTTTGATGAGACAATTAGACACATTAAATTGACTTGTAAATAGTAAATTTTTTTAGAAAGATAATTACATAAAAATAATTGTGATTATTGAAAATTTTAGCTTTTGGGAAAGAAGATTATTTAAAAGAACTCTTTTCTGATACTCTTATTCTTGCGATTTTCGAAGGGAACCATGACTTCATTGTGTAATGACCCGCCGCTCTAACCGCCTCTAGTCGGTAATTAAACCAACTAGAAACGTTCAAAATGACGGATTGTTATTTAGTTTATAACATTTAAACAGAATCAGTCACAGAATCACAGAACAATAAATATATTTCACATAAATGAGCTTTTCTTTTATATACAAATATCAGAGTTATACAATGAATTACATTTTAATACAGCGGAATAATTTATTTATTATTTAGTACAAGAAAATTTTTCCTGAAAAACTTTAGTGAAGCGGTATCCCCCTCTCTCTCAAACTTCGCTGCCCGAAAATCTTCAAGCTGTAAAATACTCGGTCTGACCCGAGTATTACATTCAAAAGAAAATAATACACGGGTCAGTCTAATTCAAACTCAGTTATTAGTGCATAGAGGCAATAATAATTAAAAAGAAATTAGACGACAGTCAAAGATAGATTCACCTATCCGATCCTTTTAACAAAGAAATCGGATAACGGTAAATATAACACTTAACAGTGTTAACCAATAAATCAGTGGATTCAAATTATCAAGGAAGATAGATGTAGGGATTATTATTGACGATAATTTAGAAAAAACATCAAAACATTCCTAAACGGAAATTTACAATAAAATCATCAGTTTAAATCAAATCAATTTAAATAATTGAAAAGTTACTAAAAAAAATCAAAACTGATTGGCTGCAGTACACGCACGCGTGTACGGCCTCGCCACTTTTCAAACGTTAAATCTGTGTGGCTGCAGTACATGCACGCGTGCACTGCCTCGCCACAGCAGCATGGGTGTATGTCCATTACAAAACAACATAAAGACAATATGTACGGCCAATTTTCCAAGACATCAGGGCAGGGACAAATAGCAAGCATGGTTGCATAACCAAATTCAAGGCAAAGTGATAAAAATGGGGCATACAAAGTCAAGGCAGCTGGCAAAAGAGTGGCAGCTGGCAAAAGAGTATATCAAAAAGAAAGGAATATCACTGCAACAAAGAACTGCAGCCAACACAAGTATTCAAGGGCAGGGCTGCAAATACTAACTCCACAGTAATTCTAAAATTTGAAATTTGTTTTAAAATTCGTGTTTTTAAACATGCGTTCAAGTTACAAAACTGTTTTATTGATTTAAGATGTTTGGTCTTCAGAGGCAACAGATTTTTTTTTTAAATTAACTTAAAATTTTTAAATCTAAATTTATACCAAACAAACATATTTTGTTTACACAAAAATTTCTAACTGAAATCAATTCAAGTAATAAAGAATTTCTATTAAAGAAAATCTTAGTTTACAAAGATATGCAGATACAGGCAACAACAACATATAAACATATTCATATCTGTTCGCACAGAACAGTCATCAATATGCAATCATCACAACATACTTATTTCTACCAATTCACATGCACAGATATCTTAAGCTTTTTGCTTGGTGAGGTTACTCATTTTCCTTTAAACAGAAAACAAAACAGTTTTATCTATAACAGATTTTTATTTCTGTGAATTAGAACTTGAGTTCTGTAAATTATGTTTAGCTTTGATTTTAAAAGTATTCAAGGGAAAAAAACAAATACAAACTACAACAATACCAGAGTGATACACAATGAACTGTGCTTGTAATAACAATGACACAGTGCTAACTCAAGCAAGTTAAAAACATGGATCATACTATGACAAATGAGTTCAACCAGTAAACAAGATACAACTGCAGACAAAACAGTGTCTAAAATGAAGAGACTAGTGGGATGCAACTAAAACTGATGATAGTGGTGAATGCAACTGATGATAGTGAATGAGACAACTGATTCAAACTCAAGCACCAACAAAAATGAAGAGATCACAAGCAATAATGCAGACCAAAAATTTCAGATGGATAAAAAGAAAGTTCAAACTGACTTGATGCAAACAAAATATAAACGAACAGCATATGAGTGACATCAAGCAACTACAAAGACTCCAAACTAATAGTGAATGTGTCAACATATACAACTATAAAGATCACAATTCAAAGTGGACAGAACCATCAGGCATGCAATGTGCAGACTACAAAAATGATTCAAGCACAGTGCTACTACAAATATCACAATGGATGCAACACCAAACCAGTAAACAAGATGGAGCTACAGGAATGTATCAAACAAACAGACCAACATCACTTCTTTTAGTTCATATGCAGAGACGTGCAAATTGAAGCAACAGTGGGTAGTCATCATTTCCTAAGACAACATGCACATGCGTAAGCAAGTACAAAACGCAGGGTGGAGGAGTATAAAATTTTGGCAGCAGGCTGATTTGGAAAACATCACGATATTAAAAGACATTGAAATTTGAATAGGAAACTAATTTATATCAAAGAGTTTCAACAGAAAATGGTTAAAAAAGGTCCCAATCATAAAAGCAACAATTCACGCATCTAATTCCATCAACATTGGATAAAATTCATACGTATGCACCTAAAAAAAATTAGAGATAGTTTTTTTTTCTTCAAAAACAAAGACAACTGCAATTACAAATCGTTAAATGCCCAAAGTCAGTGATATCAAATTTATGGCCGAAGATACTACAAAGTAAGGGAACCACATATATAAAATCAAGTGACCGAAGTCACTAAGAAGCAAGCTGTGGAAGCTGCAAACCCAACATAATCGCAGTTCATTAGAGAAAGCAAGGCCGAAGCCAACAAAGCAAATGAAAATAAAGGCATAAATATTTACAAAATCGAGTGGCCAAAGAATGGCCGAAGTCAACAACCCAAAAATCATCAGCATCAACAAAATTGAACTGCCAAGACGAAACAACATCAAAGAAAAAATCGAATTGCAGAAGCACCCTACTAAGAAAGAACCAGATGTGAGTAATAAAATTACTCACCTTCTTCAAAGAGCGGAGCCAAAAGAAGCGAACCCAGAGAGAAGACGAACTCGATCACTAAAATCGGCGGTTGGAGTGTCTCACGAGATCGAGCGAGGTGAAAGACGAGCATTTGAAGTCAGCGACCCCCAATTACACGAAAACCCTAATTCGTGAAGACGAGAACTGGCCGCCATTTTTAATCTTCTTTGATTTTTTCTTCTTCTTGTTTTCTTAGGGTTTCGAATGAATGGATAAACAACATAAGGAAGGTACCGGTAGGGTGGCTAGTAGGTACGCGATTTTGCAGAGATGATACATAGCAGTGTACTAAAAGATCTTGAAATCTATTTTTTTTATAACAAACTTTTGTTTTTGTTTCATTATCTTATTTAGTAAGCTTCTTTAGATATATATTTGTTTGAAGTTCAACCATCAAATATTAATTTATATTAACATGTTTTACAATTAGATTTTACACTTGTATTTTGTACTAATAAAATTTATTCCATTTTATTTAAGTTAAAGAACAATGTTATTAAAACTAACCATCAATTTATTAATTTACCTAAATAAAAATTCTTAAATCCAAATTATTTTATATTTTTTTCTAAGTCATTAGTTTGAATTTTATATACAAATTTAATATTCAATTTCAAACTCCAAAGTCAAATTCAAATTTTTATTCAACTCTCAATAGATTAAATTTTAAAAATTTAATCGCCAATTTCATAGTTATATTGGGAATTCAATTTAAACCATCATTCAAATATTTAAAATAAATTAAATATTTTCATTTTTAAATTGTTCAAAATTCTGGGTTGTTACAATCTTCCCTCCTTAAAGAATTTCGTCCCGAAATTATAAGTTAGGAAAACGATTGCTAAATTTCACCGATATTTATACCCTACACAATTTACCAAGTTCCAAATTCATAAATAAATACAGGATTTATTCATTTTATTTTATTTCATTAGCTTTATTCATCGAATTCTACAATCAAGACGCAAAAGTCTTTTACCAAAATTTCCGACTTACAAAACTCAGATTTTTAAACTTGAAATTCTTCATGCTAGATATTTACATATCATATCTTTTCCAAAGCTGTGGGCTTTCAAGATATTTTAAAGATCTTCTTCCTTAGTTCATTAGGTTGGAATTATGTAATTCTAATTTCAGACTATTGATTTGCTATTTAAAGTTTGAAAATACTTGCTAACTCGAAATTTAACAAGTCCATCGTCGTTCTCACAGACTTTAGGCATACGCTGGCCAGGCGCAAGACTAAAAATCTCCAAGTACTAAATATACTTGTTTCAACTCCTAGTGAAAATAATTTTTAAAAATTCTTTTAAAAATGGATATGGAAAGCACGTTCCCCCATGGATCACAGTTTACCCGGCGGTTACGCTACTATCCCAGTAGAATCGCTTGTAACTGTAGATTTCACATCTCTCTTGAATTTTTCCATGGTTGTTGCCATAGATCGCGGTTCACACGGCGGTTGCGCTACTATCCCAGTAGAATCGCTCGTGACCATAGGCATCTCGCCCCTCAAATTACGCTTCGGCCTCTAGATCGCAGTTTACACGGCGGTTGCGCCACTATCCCAGTGGAATCGCTTGTAACTGTAGGCATCACGCCCCACGAATTATGCCAGCATCAATTCACATAATCCCAACACGATGATCCATCGTGGGGGATTCCAGTCCCAATGGACATTCCACTAATGGAAATTCTACGTAGCTACGATTTCCAATGGACACTCACACCGAGTTCCAATCACCTTCACAAATAATAAATGGAAGGTACATTTCCATATCCTCAGTTTTAGAAAACATATGTCATATACATATAGTACTTCATTTCACATTTCGTACATATCATACCTATGTAAACTTGCATAGGACTTTTCATAATAATGACTTTCCAAACTGATGGTTTTCGAATTATTACACTCACATATATAAGTTACGAAAACTCAATTCCCATTCATAACAAATAGAGGATTCCAAAATTTTTCCATTTCATTTAAAATTTTCCTCTAAATCGATTTGAAAATTTAAGGTTATCTCAAACCTAATTCACATTCATAATCCAATTCATTATCAACTTCACATTCGATTTGGATTTCACGTTACATCGTCAATTCTCAACACATAATTGGTGTCTATCGATATATAACCTCTAAGCTCGTACGTCTCAGAGAAGGGTGTTAAGCTAAAAGAATAAATTCTCCGCACCAACAGATATATATTTAATAGAGATCAATTGCTATGTCATCAATTCACAATGCTAGACATACAATCCAAATCGACTATCCAAAATTCAAAACTCAACTTATATTGTTTTTGATGTCAAAGTTAAACTCAATTTAACTCAAGATTCAATCTTTTTGGAAAATATTCAAGTTGAACTGATCGTTCAAATTTCCCAAAAATATCTTTACAAGATATATATAATTTTCCAACATAACCATTTGAAACAAATTTCAAATATTCATTTTTTTAAATTTATCTTTAAAAGATAAAATTTCAAACCTTTCATTTCATATTGGAAAACATTTCCATACTTATTTAATAAGTAATTCACAAGTTCATTTATTTTCAACACTTGGAAAATATTCAATATACTTAAATCATAATCAAGTATATATTCCATTCTTTAAGGAAATCATTCTTTTAAACATATTTATTTGAGTCAAAACGAATGTTACGTAAAACATTGTTACAATAACTCAAAAATCACTAGTATAGGGATTCGAATTTTTAAGATAGATATATAAATCCCAATACTATAAACAACATTTCCTTTCGGAAACCATTTACTATAACAACAGTGTTATAGTCTACCATTTCCTTATTTCACTCGAAAACGTCTATTTCGACAATGAATGTTGAAATCTATGATTTTGATCCTTAACACATTTTAAAACAACTTGAAATGGATTAACTTCACTTTCTGCACATTCAAATTCAAATTCATCACTGAATCTATTAAATCTATTATGGATTTTCATGTTGACAAACATCAAATTTGAAATCTAAATTCCATTTGAACTTGCATTTGCTTTCTATTTCCCAAAATAATCAACAAGTTCTTTAGTAAATCATTCATCGACTTGGTTTCATTAGACTCATATTTCCACATTAACTATTTTAGGCATTAGTCTAAACTTGGAATATAAGCTTTTACATCAAAACTAGTTTGATTCATACAGTTAAGTCGACAATTAAATTTCCTATCAAAATTTGCAATCCTCATTAGCAAAGGTCGGATCATTCAATCACTTTCCCAAGACATAATCGATTTATTTAATAATATATTCACTGTCCAAAATTGTGAATAAAATTCCCAACCAACTTGTATTATCACAGTATTTAACTTAAAGGATAATTCGCTGTCCAAAATTACGAATATATCTCCTTTAACAACTTTTATGTTTCATTTATCAAATTCAAAACGATCTTCACAAATTCCATTTCTATTTATAAACTTCGATTTATAATCTCCTTTATTAATTCAATTCAATTTATATAACTCAATTATATACCAAAAGTCCATTTATAAGTTAAGTACTTATAATCCATTTATTTACAAATCATTCTTCAAAACATTTGAAATCAATATTCAAAAGAATTCAGAATCAAATTCCCGAGTCATAGTTCAATAATCCGCTTGATTATAACTAAATTGACATGTCATTTCTTTTTCGAATTTATTATTTTGGAGATATTCAAAATATTTGATTCAAACCAATTCATTAATTCACTTCACTTATATTTTATTTTCATAAATCTCAGCAATTCGATAATTGTTTTCGAATGAGAAACTATCGCAAACCTAAATTTAGAGAGGGGAATTTTCAAAAATAATTCTAATTTTCAAAATACTTTTTATTTTAAAGAAACAATTTTAAACTTCTTTAGATTTGAAAACACTTTCTTTAAAGTGATTCTAGTAACTATTCATATTAAACGCCATAAACTAAGCTTTGTGTAAACCAAAGCTTTGATACCACTTTTGTAACGACCCGCCGCTCTGACCGCCTCTAGTCGGTAATTAAACCAACTAGAAACGTTCAAAATGATGGATTGTTATTTAGTTTATAACATTTAAACAGAATCAGTCACAGAATCACAGAACAATAAATATATTTCACATAAATGAGCTTTTCTTTTATATACAAATATCAGAGTTATACAATGAATTACATTTTAATACAGCGGAACAATTTATTTATTATTTAGTACAAGAATTTTTTTTCTGAAAAACTTTAGTGAAGCGGTATCGCCCTCTCTCTCAAACTTCGCTGCCCGAAAATCTTCAAGCTGTAAAATACTCGGTCTGACCCGAGTATTACATTCAAAAGAAAATAATACACGGGTCAGTCTAATTCAAACTCAGTTATTAGTGCATAGAGGCAATAATAATTAAAAAGAAATTAGACGACAGTCAAAGATAGATTCACCTATCCGATCCTTTTAACAAAGAAATCGGATAACGGTAAATATAACACTTAACAGTGTTAACCAATAAATCAGTGGATTCAAATTATCAAGGAAGATAGATGCAGGGATTATTATTGACGATAATTTAGAAAAAACATCAAAACATTCCTAAACGGAAATTTACAATAAAATCATTAGTTTAAATCAAATCAATTTAAATAATTGAAAAGTTACTAAAAAAATCAAAACTGATTGGCTGCAGTACACGCACGCCTGTACGGCCTCGCCACTTTTCAAACGTTAAATCTGTGTGGCTGCAGTACATGCACGCATGCACTGCCTCGCAACAGCAGCATGGGTGTATGTCCATTACAAAACAACATAAAGACAATATGTACGGCCAATTTTCCAAGACATCAGGGCAGGGACAAATAACAAGCATGGTTGCATAACCAAATTCAAGGCAAAGTGATAAAAATGGGGCGTACAAAGGCAAGGCAGCTGGCAAAAGAGTGGCAGCTGGCAAAAGAGTATATCAAAAAGAAAGGAATATCACTGCAACAAAGAACTGCAGCCAACACAAGTATTCAAGGGCAGGGCTGCAAATACTAACTCCACAGTAATTCTAAAATGTGAAATTTGTTTTAAAATTCGTGTTTTTAAACATGCGTTCAAGTTACAAAACTGTTTTATTGATTTAAGATGTTTGGTCTTCAGAGGCAACATATTTTTTTATTAAATTAACTTAAAATTTTTAAATCTAAATTTATACCAAACAAACATATTTTGTTTACACAAAAATTTCTAACTGAAATCAATTCAAGTAATAAAGAATTTCTATTAAATAAAATCTTAGTTTACAAAGATATGCAGCTACAGGCAACAGCAACATATAACCATATTCATATATGTTCGCACAGAACAGTCATCAATATGCAATCATCACAACATACTTATTTCTACCAATTCACATGCACAGATATCTTAAGCTTTTTGAATGGTGAGGTTACTCATTTTCCTTTAAACAGAAAACAAAACAGTTTTATCTATAATAGATTTTTATTTCTGTGAATTAGAACCTGAGTTCTGTAAATTATGTTTAGCTTTGATTTTAAAAGTATTCAAGGGCAAAAAACAAATACAAACTACAACAATACCAGAGTGATACACAATGAACTGTGCTTGTAATAACAATGACACAGTGCTAACTCAAGCAAGTTAAAAACATGGATCATACTATGACAAATGAGTTCAACCAGTAAACAAGATACAACTGCAGACAAAACAATGTCTAAAATGAAGAGACCAGAGGGATGCAACTAAAACTGATGATAGTGGTGAATGCAACTGATGATAGTGAATGAGACAACTGATTCAAACTCAAGCACCAACAAAAATGAAGAGACCACAAGCAATAATGCAGACCAAAAATTTCAGATGGATAAAAAGAAAGTTCAAACTGACTTGATGCAAACAAAATATAAACGAACAGCATATGAGTGACATCAAGCAACTACAAAGACTCCAAACTAACAGTGAATGTGTCAACATATACAACTATAAAGATCACAATTCAAAGTGGACAGAACCATCAGGCATGCAATGTGCAGACTACAAAAATGATTCAAGCACAGTGCTACTACAAATATCACAATGGATGCAACACCAAACCAGTAAACAAGATGGAGCTACAGGAATGTATCAAACAAACAGACCAACATCACTTCTTTTAGTTCATATGCAGAGACGTGCAAATTGAAGCAACAGTGGGTAGTCATCATTTCCTAAGACAACATGCACATGCGTAAGCAAGTACAAAACGCAGGGTGGAGGAGTATAAAATTTTGGCAGCAGGCTGATTTGGAAAACATCACGATATTAAAAGACATTGAAATTTGAATAGGAAACTGATTTATATCAAAGAGTTTCAACAGAAAATGGTTAAAAAAGTTCCCAATCATAAAAGCAACAATTCACGCATCTAATTCCATCAACATTGGATAAAATTCATATGTATGCACTTAAAAAAAATTAGAGATAGTTTTTTTTTCTTCAAAAACAAAGACAACTGCAGTTAAAAGTCGTTAAATGCCCAAAGTCAGTAATATCAAATTTATGGCCGAAGATACTACAAAGTCAGGGAACCAAATATATAAAATCAAGTGACCGAAGTCACTAAGAAGCAAGCCGTGGAAGCTGCAAACCCAACATAATCGCAGTTCATTAGAGAAAGCAAGGCCGAAGCCAACAAAGCTAATGAAAATAAAGGCAGAAATATTTACAAAATCGAGTGGCCAAAGAATGGCCGAAGTCAACAACCCAAAAATCATCAGCATCAACAAAATTGAACTGCCAAGACGAAACAACATCAAAGCAAAAATCGAATTGCGGAAGCACCCTACTAAGAAAGAACCAGATGTGAGTAATAAAATTACTCACCTTCTTTAAAGAGCGGAGCCAAAAGAAGCGAACCCAGAGAGAAGACGAACTCGATCACTAAAATCGGAGGTTGGAGTGTCTCACGAGATCGAGCGAGGTGAAAGACGAGCATTTGAAGTCAGCGACCCCCAATTACACGAAAACCCTAATTCGTGAAGACGAGAACTGGCTGCCATTTTTAATCTTCTTTGATTTTTTTTCTTCTCGTTTTCTTAGGGTTTCGAATGAATGGATAAACAACATAAGGATGGTACCGGTAGGGTGGCTAGTAGGTACGCGATTTTGCAGAGGTGATACATAGCAGTGTACTAAAAGATCTTGAAATCTATTTTTTTTTATAACAAACTTTTGTTTTTGTTTCATTATCTTATTTAGTAAGCTTCTTTAGATATATATTTGTTTGAAGTTCAACCATCAAATATTAATTTATATTAACATGTTTTACAATTAGATTTTACACTTGTATTTTGTACTAATTAAATTTATTCCATTTTATTTAAGTTAAAGAAAATGTTATTAAAACTAACCATCAATTTATTAATTTACCTAAATAAAAATTCTTAAATCCAAATTATTTTATATTTTTTTTCTAAGTCATTAGTTCGAATTTTATATACAAATTTAATATTCAATTTCAAACTCCAAAGTCAAATTCAAATTTTTATTCAACTCTCAATAGATTAAATTTTAAAAATTTAATCGCCAATTTCATAGTTATATTGGGAATTCAATTTAAACCATCATTCAAATATTTAAAATTAATTAAACATTTTCATTTTTAAATTGTTCAAAATTCTGGCTTGTTACACATTGTTTGTACCAATGCTTGTCGTACTGGTTTGAGTGCCGTTCTCTTACGAAAGAGAACGTGCTATCACTTTTGTTTCTAAATAATTTGAGCTAATTGAGACTAGTTATGCCACTCATGATCTAGTGCTCACGGCTATTGTTGTCGAATTTTAGAGTTTGGCATCATCATTTATTTTTGGGGAAGAAATTCATTCTCCACTTTGATCATAAATCTTTGAAATGTTTATTTTCTCATAAGGAACTTAATTTGTGTCAACAATGTTGGCTCGAGTTCCTTGCATTTTATGATCTTGATATTTTCTATATATTCCCGAAAGGGGAAACCGTGTTGCCAATGCCCTTAGTCGTAAGCAGCAAGTGGTCGTTTCTTTGATGATGTTCGTATGGAATGACCTTTTTACCAAGTTCATCGGATGTTTCGATGTACCTAGTTTTATTGAGCTTCATCTCATTTCTTTTGTGGACTAGCATCCAATGTTCTTTTATGACTTTCGGTTCATCGGATGTACCGTTATTGTACTATATCGATGTCCCGGCTGGTCGGTTCATTTGACATATCGTTGTAGTGCGTCAATGTTCCGAACTATTTGAAATTTGGTTCATCTGGCATACCATTATTGTACTACGCTGTTGTTCCAAATTATTCGAGTTTCTAGTTCCTCGGGCGTACCGTTATTGAACTACGTCATTGAACCGGCTCGATTATTCTGCTATTCATGACATTTCCCACATCTTTCAAAATACAGAAATGCCTTTGGGATTTCGGTTTTTTATTCTTGAGCCCGGTGTTGTTGAAGAAACTGGAGTTTCACCTATTCGACTTATGTGCTCTTTAGGGTGAACTTCTTATTTCAAATTTTCTTTTGTGTTGATGTGCTTTTATGGTTGTTACTCTTTATTTTCTTCTTAAGTATTGCGAGGACGCAATTTCTTTAAGGAGGGGAGTATGTAACAACCCGCATATCTGTCGATTGTATATTTAAATATTTTATTTAAATATAGCATCGTTCGTCGGATTTTAGTGCGAAAAGTTACTTTTTGTAAACAGTCAAATTATGATTCGAGACCACTTCCATTGAGTTCAAAATGCCGTTTGCGATCTTTTTGAGTATAAACTTCGATATGTTTGGAGTTAGTAGAATTTTGCTACTTTTCAATTAGGGCATTGGGTTGGGTTTTAGCCCATGAACCCCACTTATCAACCTAGCTCCAACCCTCTTCTCTTCATTCCCTCATAATTTCGTAATCCATTCAAGCTTCATCAAAAATAGGGGAAGATAAAAAGAATTAGGAAATCCAAGCCCTAGTTTCCATTTGCAAATTCAAGTTCTAGCTCCAAATTCATAGAAGAAGCTTTGGTAAGCCTTCTCTTCTTCTTATCTAACTCATTCTCCTTTCAATTTCAGAAGTTCCTAAACCTAACTTAGGAAATCTTCTTCTTTTAAGCTTAGATTGAAGCTTCTTGAGTTGTTATTAAAGAGGAATTGATCTCAGCTTGTTTTAAAAGCTTCTCCTTCATTGATTTGGAGGTGAGACTTTTATCTCACATCTATGTCTATAACTATTTTTGATTGTTGGGTATAAATTCCTAACACTTATTCATGTGCATTTGCTTTTGATTTGGATTGAATTGGTGAATATTCCAATTTTTGGTATTTTGAAGACAAATCCTTAAAAATCCTAACTTTAATGTTGGATCATGCTTTTGGTGATGAATCGAAGAGCCTATATGGTCGGGTTGTCGATTGGCATAAACCCCTAGAGTCATTGCTCGTTCGGTTGCAATTTGGGAGAGTTTGCTCTTCATTGAGTAGGCTGAAAAACAGCCCAACACCCAGTCAGTCGACTGACCATTTGCAATCAGTTGACTGGCTATAGCCAATGATGGCTTCGGGGGCTGTTTACAAAGACAGGGAGTCTCTATTTCCTATAATCAGTCGATTGACCGCTGTAATCAGTCGACTGACTGCAGGAAATGAAATTTTTTGAGTTTCTGTTTAAGTCGACTGACTGTAGAGGGTCGGTCGACTGACCTGCTTCTAGTTTCCTATTTAGCCTATTTTGTGTTAATTTCCAATTTGTTGTTATCATTTATTATCGACCTTGATGACTTTTATTATGGAATTTTTGGGTATATCCATTTTTGATGGATTTGGAATCGATTTCTTTGGATTTAATTCACGTCTTTCAACGTGAAAGTTTGGTGATTGATTGTTTCTACAATCATTTTTGTGCTTTGTCACTTTAAAACATAAAGGTTTCTATACTAGTAGTAAATATTCAAACTCTTTCACAAAGATGATTTCAACTCTATTTTCAATACAAAGCTCATTTATTAAAACCGTTTTCCAATCTATTAGTATATACAAACCTTTACCTCACTCATATGAGAAATCTAATTAAACGACTTAGTAAAACAAGTGGTATGAAACCCTTGCATTTACTTCGTCGGTTAATTCTTGGACTTATTCGATTGAATCTCTTGTGATAGATTATCTAGTGGAGATATACAATTTGTTCGTAAATATTTAAGTTATGCTAGTGGTTTTAGGACATGAAGCTAAACTCATATATTTACTAGCTTAGTGCAATTGATCCTTCTTGATGATCGATGATGATCATTTTATGGTTTAGACTAGCAATGTGGGATGTCTCTTTGTCCACGTGGAGGACTGTACCTCATTTTATTGAGCTTCGTCTCATTTTTTTGTGGGCTAGTGACCCATGTACTTTTAATGTGTTTCGATTCATCTGATGTACCATTTGTACTACATCGATGTCTCGGCTTTTCGATTCATCTGATGTACCGTTTGTACTGTGTCGATGTTCTGAATTGTTTTGTGTTTCGATTCATCTGATGTACCGGTTGTACTACATCGATGTCTCGGCTTTTCGATTCATCTGATGTACCATTTGTACCGCGTCGATATTCTGAATTGTTTTGTGTTTCGATTCATCTGATGTACCGTTTGTACTACATCGATATCTTGGCTTTTCGATTCATCTGATGTGCCGTTTGTACTACATCGATGTCTCGGCTTTTCGATTCATCTGATGTACCGTTTATACTGCGTCTATGTTCTGAATTATTTTGTGTTTCGATTCATCAGATGTACCGTTTGTACTACATCGATGTCTCGGCTTTTCGATTCATCTGATGTACCGTTTGTACTGCATCGATGTCTCAGCTTTTCGATTCATCTGATGTACCATTTGTACTGCTTCAATGTTCTGAATTGTTTTGTGTTTCGATTCATCTGATGTACCGTTTGTACTACATTGATGTCTTGGCTTTCGATTCATCTGATGTTCCGTTTGTACTGCATCGATGTTCCGAATTGTTTGTGATACACGTGTTGGTGAGTTTTCATGCTCCCGTTTTGTGATAGGCCTCCCCCTTTTCGTGATTTCTGGATTTCCATTGATGATTTCTAGAATTTGAGTTTTCACCAATTTTCGTGATTTACATTGATAAGTTTTATCAATATTTGTGCATTGGTGAATTTGTGTGTCATTAACTTCTGTGATTGGCATATATTTAATTATCAGTATTTATTGTTTGGTGAATAAAAATAAAGAGTATGACATTCTTTTGATCTTTGAGAAGATTCTTGTGATATTGATTAATCTCTGGTTGATTTTCAATTACATACTTATTACAGTACGGCTTTATGGTTATCATACGTTTTTGTCATATCTCTTATTTTATATCATTTTATCTAATATTTATAGCTAGACTAATCCGTTTATTATTTTCTTATTAAATAATATTCGGGTCAGACCGAGATGCTACAGGTGCTTCTGCTTGACTCCTCATCTGGAGTTATTATCTTGACTTTTTGCTATCTACTTAGATTATTAGTTTTTGGTTGTATACATTTGAGATAAAGACTCCTTAATGTATATATATTCTTTTGTCTAGCACTTGTATCCATTCTTTTGTGTTATTGTGGATCTTTTTAACCACTACTCTGATGTACACTTTCACGTGTTATATTCATATCTATTTCCTCCTTTGTGATATGGATATCTATGACTGATTTGTGTAAGTTTTATTTCTATATTTGTTTCCGAAGATATCATAGCCACTGTGTAGTAGCTTTGAGTTTGTCTCGGCATATCGGATTTCCTCTTGAAATGAAATGTATGTTATACTATCTGACATATCGGTGCTCGCATAAAGCAATTACACGGATGGTCGCTCCTCAACAGCCTTATTCTCCATGCTAGTTGACGACATTACCCTGTAGTGTCCTTGGTTAGCATGAGTATAGACGTGGGGCGTCACACAATTGGTTTCAATTAATTGGGAATGCACTAAATTAGTTATTTATTAACTTGCATCAACATTCTTGCATTTCATTCCCGTTATTAGTTCATTAACAAATTTCAAAATTTTATTTATTCCAGATTTAATTGCCAAAATCTTATTAAATTAACAAATTTTAAACATCGAAAATTACGGGTCGTTGCACTCTCCCCCACTCTAAACTTTTCATCCTCGAAAAGGGAAAATGTAAAGGCCAGCAAATCCGTACCCCTTCGAGCTGGCAAAATTCCACAGCAATTCAGCCCAAAGTGAAACAAAAATACGAGTCTTCGGGTTTATTGAAGAAAGAGGTAGAAGAAGAAGAATAAAAACAACATCGGAGTCTCACATTCGCAGCGGAACAAAATACAGTATACAATAACAGCTTTTAAATTCAAGAAATCTGTACTGTTGTATATACATACCATCATCAGAGTACAACAAACATCCATACGGAGACAACTTAATACTTATCCATACACAGCGAAAATAATAGTCAAATACGGAAGTACGCTATGTCATCCAGCTTGTCTCCTAAGCTCCTTAGCTTTTAACCTGATCCTATTTAACTTGGCCTGACCCGTGCATCATATAAAACAACACCCGAGTCAGTCTGGAAAACCAGCATGAGAAATCACAATTAATTGGATTATTATATTTTCAAAAAAATTCTTTGAAAAACAAAAGCATCTCGTAAGACCATGCCACAAATAAAATATCAGGTTTTTACCTTACGATAGCCTAAACATTTTTTTTATCAAATTCGTCTGATATTATAGTAGTGTCTATAGAAGTAAAATAGAATCTAGTTGAAATGCTTGCATCTCACATTTCAGCAATAGTTGGGCAAAATCAAAATCGTACAGGCGTTTATTGGAGATTGGATTCCATACAATGGCAGGACTACCGGGGTACCGCCCGTCACAGTACCTAGTGTAGATCAGAGTACTGAGCACGCCCGACCCCCTACAACACAAAGCCGGGACTACCCCTTACTGGATAATCCCGAGTAAGATCACCCCGTGGTTGGCGCGACCAACCACCCACTAAGCCGAAATAAAAAGGGACATTTAGACAGGGATGACCTCACCCTGAAATGGGTGCTACCCACCTAGCCTTGCTGCACCTCCCCTGTTTCAGCCATTCCCGGTTGATGAGGCTTGAGGCTAAACGTTACCTTTCAAGAACCAGTCCCACTTAGAATGCTCATCGTCCCCCCTGACGATGTTCTAGAAGCATTCGTCCTAACAAGTTGCCATGGGTCTGGACAAACCGAATCACCGTCCCCATCATCTTCACGGTCTTCATTCGTTATTGTTCAAACCGGATCGAAGTGGTTTTCGGATAATTAAATCTGATCCCGGACTCTTCGAAACGATCAGCGCATTGGCCAATATTGATAGTCGGTTATTTAACTATCAAATAATCATCCACAAGCAAACATCAAGTCCTAATAATTTTCCTCAAATTATTTATCTCAAATATCTGCTTAAAATATTATCTTCATATTTCAACGCCTTTAAATTAGATTCAATTTCCACTATTTCTCGTGGAACCATTTAAGTCTTTGCCGACTACTTATAATATTTTCCCTACTTCATTAATTTCTCAATACTTGGAAACTATTTCTTTATCTCCTATTTCTTTCTTCAAAAATCATTTACAATTTCATTTATAAAATTTTCCAAACTTATTTCTCATGAATCCTATAGTGCCAGGATCCCCTAGTTGATTTCCGTTTATATTTCCAAAGCCATTTAGCTTATTAATAATTCAGGTTTCACTCTCGCTCTTCTAATTTTATCTCTCCTCGAAATTCACTTATTTTATACTTGTAATTTTATTCAAATTCTCATAACCCTATATAAAATCTTTCCCTCATAATCTTATTCAAATTAATTTCACTTACTTTCCTTCTCAAGAGAATTTATAATTGGATTTTTTCGAAACATTTTTGAAAACGTCTTGACTTATAGAATAAGAATAATGGATTTATTTTCAAGTTATGGTTTAAGGTAAAATTAAATATAAATATTAAATCATACCCAGTTATTGACAAATTTACAAAGCCGATTTAGAAAACTAGAATTTATTTTAATAAATACTAAGCATTAAAATAACCATTCCGGGATATTCCAAATCTAGATAATAGTTCCGTACAAATTATAGAGTATAGTAAAAAAAAAAAATCCCTTTTAAAACAAATTTATATTTTTTTTAAAAAAAAATCCAATGTTCATCCATAGATTACTCTTGATTCCTATCTCAACGAGCTATATTCTCATTTTTCACCTTCGGAAATATTCTACTATTTCCTTTCAAATAAATTTTATACTCAATATAAATTCTCTTCATAACTTATCTCTTTACATATCTACTGATACCTTTCTGTCTCCTTTATAACCCCGTTTATAAATTTATAACTTCTTCTGAGTTTTCCATTTATTTATAAAAATAATTTTATTCAAAAATCCTATCTTTATAATTTTATTCTTCAATATTGTTCCTTAATAAAATTCCATTTCCTTTCTTAATAAAGTTCTTTTATTTTATTTCTTAATACAATTTTTCTTTACTTCAAACCCATTCATCAATTCCAATATTTCTTCGAGTCTTTAGTATATAATTTAATTTTTCCCAAAGCTCCACTTTAACCAATCTAAGTATAAGCAAAGTAATAATTTTTTTATTTTACTTAATTCTCAAAAGAAGTAAATCCAAATCCTAAATATGTTCTTTTAATTTAAGTTTCATTTTAACTTCCTTCAATTAAATTATTTATGGTATTAAAAATTACCAAATTCCAATTTTCATGTTATTTAACACTTAATAATTCAATTCGCATACAAATCCATATCAATTTATCCATCCTGTCATATGCCAACATATATATAATAAATAAATATCTTTAAGGAATCTTATTGGATCCCTCCAACCTGTTTTCCCTGCATCCACAGATGTTAGTACAAAATAAAATACCAATTCCACTTCAAGGTGTAATATCGTGGTATATGGGTTTATATAATATCATCCGCTATTATGAGGCGTATAGGGTCTCATCCGCTATATAATGTGGAAATAATAATCACTCCAATATATATATATATATATATATATATATATATATATTGCTATATATATAATATCATTTAGTGGATAAATTATTATAAATCAACCAAGCACATCCAATGGTTTAAATTTAACATTTAATTAACAAGGCATTCGTATGAGTGAGAAAATTTCACCTCTGCTTTTAAGTTGCAATCCTTTCCAATCTTGACCCGTTTTCCCAACTTTTGACCTTATATGAACAATTATATGAATTTTATTAATATTTGAACTAATCGAATGATTAATTCCCATTTAATATTTTAGTTAACTCAATCTATTTTAAACTATTTATTTCCCTTTTAACAATCTTTAGTAGCTAAGATCAATTAAATAAAGTCATGGAACAAATTCATCACTTTATGGGACATATTCATCACTTTAATACCCTTTAAAAAAAACAAACTAGTAAATTAAAATGGATATAGGTATATATACTTTATTTCTCATTTAGGAACTACATATATATATACATATATATATATATTTCTATTTCTATTTTTCTTTTCTGTAAGTAAACAAAAACAGGATTTTCTTTGCTGTAAAGATTTTTAATACATATATATTTGTAAAATAAAACAAATTTGGATTTTAAATCCCCATACATAAACAAATACCCTTTTTTCTATTTTTCCCTAGCTGTGTATACATATGCATATTAGATTTAATTTCGAAAATAAACACATAATTATACCTCACTGAAACGAATTCCCAACCTGACCTGCGCTCATCCCCAAAATACACGAGCGACACTCAATCGGAAGAGTCTTCATCAACGACTTCGACTTCGACCTCCAAGGTCCTTTGCATTGCTCACGCAATCCCCCCTTGCCGAGTACGCGACTTCCTCCTCGACTGTAGCTACCAGGGCTTTTGCCCTTCGAGAACCCCAACCGCAAGCCCTGGCCATCGCGCTACCCATCGCACTCCTCCAAACCATGGCGTGCCCTAAAATACCAAACGAGCTTGAGATAGGCTCAATCGCGAGACCACACCCTTTGAATCCCGTGCCACATCTTCCTCGACACGATTGAAGTTTTCCGAAGACGCCAGCCTCGATCTCGCACCGTTCGACTCTGCTTGTCTCTTTTTTTCGTCCAATTCGAGCTTTGAGGAAGAGAAAAAGTAAATGAAGGAAGTCTTCGTAAATTAAAATATGGAGAGGGAATATTTCACGATTCTGAAGAAAAGAAGCAGCCACTAATTTTAACTTTATTTCTGATTGAAGAAAGAAACGAGAAGCATCGCAATTTAAAGAAAATAGGAAGCGTATGAAAGAAAACGTGCTACAACGTTTTGATGGAACAGAAAAGTGGCCGATGGAAAAGAATTTCGACTGCGTTGATTAAGGTATATATAAATATTAAATTCAAATTAAAACGTCCCGATAAAAGCAACTTAAAGTCTCAACATCCTATCGAGGCGTGCCGCTAGGCGTCTATAATATTATACCCCTATTTCGAATGCTATGGAAAAGGTTTCGAGTCCTAATTCGATCGTATGGAGAAGATAGCTTTTTAGATCGACTATTAAAATTAACTCAATTAAATATTTTCTAGGCGTTTATATTTCGTACGATCACATGATAGCTCCGAACGCTATGAAATTTGAAATCCGTTAATAACTCAATATTATGGATCCAATGAAACTGGTTTCGTCGAATTCCGAGACTGTGCCTCGGATAGCTATTTTTAAATATTAATTTAAACGATATATCTTAAAATTGAACAAATCATTTCAAAATTCGATTTTAACACTTTCATTAACTTTATTATTATCAATATAGATTTTACAGGTGTTTTAAGTATTTTTAATAAGCTTATAACTCCAGATTTTATATTTTACCCAATATCCGATTACTACTTAAATAATTAATTTATTCAATGGATTGCTATATTTAATTTCTGAATACTTTTTAATAAATAAAACCAAACCTTTCATATTGAAAATCAATTCATAGTTCAAATCAAATATTTAAATCCATTTTAAATATCTCAAATTAACCATTATAAAAATCCGGGCCATTACATTCCTCCCTTAAAAGAATTTCGTTCCCGAAATTACTAACACAGAAGAATGCCCATACCAATTAACTTTTTAAAAGTTACCTAGTTAGACTTGTTATTCCCCATCCAAATCTTTTCCATTTCCCAAAAAATTGATTTTCAAATTCTAACTTCAAAATCCTTTATTCCAATTCCAACTTTAAATCGTTTTGTCGTTAGTAAAAATAATTTCCAAAAATTTTCAAAAATTTTCAAAAATTTTCGAACTCCCAAAATTTCTGAAATTTTTTGGCAGAGTCTCCTTTGTACGGAAGAGCTTTTGCAATTTTACAAGAGATATTTATATGTATACATCGACGCACATAGTCGGAAAAACAAAAAAACAAGCAATAGTTCATATTTCCTAACTTTTATTGCATAGGCGTACCTTTATTTAGCATTTTTAAACAAGAGGCTTATTTATTTAGCGATTTGCACAACCAAAATCCAGCCAAATGTCCACCGGTACCTGTACTTACTTAATTTAAACATATAAGCAACATATCTATGAAATTTATAACATTTTACTCATATAAGAAACTTACAACACATCAATACTAAAATTAATGCATTCTAAATAACATCCATAAGCAATTTGTATGGTTTCCAAACTAGTTCGATTCCTTTTAACTTATTCATATGCCATTTGCATTCAACTTAAGTGATTTACAACTCACTTGCTCATCTTCAATTCATTTTTATGTCCAAACAACTCATATTCATTTCAATTGATTCCAAAATCCACTTTATTTATTTCTATTAATCCATCGGATTTTTATTTAATCTTGTTTACAACAAACGACAATCAATTTTTGTGTAATTCGACGAGATTTATGCAAATAAAATATCACTTAAGCTCATAACCATTTTAAATTGATTCTATATCAATTTATATCAGTTTCTTTTCATTTTAACTTATTCATAACCATACGCTGTATTTTATTTAATATGTTTGCATAGGTTTCATTCGAAACCACTTTTTTCGGCTTGGAAACACCCCATTAAGTAACCATTAACATATTTACTTAAGCCGAGCTTCTGTTCCATTATTTGCTTAAGTTATTTATTTTCTTCAACTTATTTCAATCCCATAATCCAAATTTATTTTACTTGTGAACAATCTCCATTTTACATTCTTGATTTGATTATTATTATTATTATTTTCAAATCCATTCCACCTACTAATTCAATTCAATTTACTTATCATTTTAAAGTCCATTCCATTTTAATTTGTTTACAAACTATACATTTGCATTTTATTCCATCTCCGCATTGGTTCCTTTCAAACCATTTTATTAAGCTCGATACTTCCATGTTTATAAATTAATAATCATTTCCCAAATTAAATTCACCCAATTTTTTTATTTTATGGGCTTTTACCCTTACTCGAAGCCAAGCTTCTATTATTTTTAACTTAAGTTAATTTACTTATTTCAACTTCATACTTCAGTTCATTTCCATTTTAATCTGATTCTCATCTAATCAAATTCCATTTAATTCAATTAGCCATTCTCATAATCCATTTAAATTTAAAATTCCCATACACAATTCATCTGAATTTATTTTATTATTAACAAGGTCATGTTTAACTCATTTATACTCGAATTGGATTTTACTTGCAAATTCAAACCATCTTTATTTCAATCAAATTCCACAACATTTCCATTTATATTTAATTCACCACCAATCCCAGTTGAATTTTATTTATAACTTGATTCCATTCCCAACTCCATTATTACCTCATAATCCAACTTCTATTTAACCAATTTAAATCTCATAAACATATCCAATTAACCAATTTATTCCAAATTAGTTCACTCCCACTTCCAATTCCATATTTTTTTCTTCAAAAATCATCTTATTATTTTACTTGAGTTCAATTTTTTTTATAATTCAGGTTTGGATTTTTATTTCATTCTCCTAATAAAAACAATTTTATTTTAGCTTACTATTTTACGTCTCCATATTTTCTCTTATAATTCACACATTTATATTTTTCACATTCCTACCCTATTTAAACTTAAATATATTCATATTTCATTTTTACTCGAGATTGAACACTTATTTACAGCCAAAAATATTCTTAACCAATGGGTTGTCAATTTCCTTAATAAGCTAACGGAATATATTTATTCCAATTCAAGTTCTTTTCAACTTACTTTTATTTATTTAAGTACAAATTTAATTTGTTTAACATCATATATAAGTCAACTGAATTTTATTTCAATTCAATTTGTTTAACTTAACTTTTGTTAAATCGAGTATCGTACTAATCTCTTTAATCCACCAATTCACTTGGATTTAATTAAATAAGAACTTAATTTCATTTGATATCATCCATATCTTAATTCATTTCATTTCAATCTTAAATTTAAATCCAATTATTAAGCTTAAGTTAATCTCAACCAAAATTTATTTCTATTAAATTTCCCAATCCAATTCATTTTATTTACTTCACCAATTTATTTATATTATTATTATTATTATTTTTCATCATTAGTTAAATTTCAAAAATAAAATTTTCAACTTAATCCAAGTTAAATCCTCATTTTAACTTCACTTTTAATTTTAACTCCAAAAATTCAATCTCATACTTTCCTTGGTTGCATAGGCCATTTTAAATCTTTATAATCTTATTTGTCTATAATACTATCATCCAAACTTGTTAATTATATAATAAGTTACAGAAAATTATTTCTTTTATATCAAAATATATTTTGGGTGAAACTATTTCATTCACCACCTTTCGAAAGCAATATTGTGTCGAATTGTTCTATTCAAGTGTTTAGAAACCCCTTCGGCACAGTTGTGGAGACGATGCTGACGAAGTTTCATATGCCACTCAATAAATCAATCAATACAATAGAAAACCATTTTATATTCACTAACAAATACGCTCTCATATCTATTAATACGCTCAACCCACTCTAGAGTACTAATGACTTTATCTCTAATGAGTAATCCCCACCAGAGCCAAGGTTCTCACTTAACCTTTCAACTCTGATACCAACTGTAAAGGCTCGCAAATCGTACCCCTTTGAGCTGGCAAAATTCCACAACAATTCAGCCCAAAGTGGAACAAAAATACGAGTCTTCAGGTTTAAAGAAGAAAGAGGTAGAAGAAGAATAAAAACAACATCAGAGTCTCACATTCGCAGCGGAAAAAAATACAATATACAATAACATCCTTTAAATACAAGAAATCTGTACTGTTATATATACATACCATCATCAGAGTACAACAAACATCCAAACCGATACAACTTAATATTCATCCATACACAACGGAAATAATAGTCAAATACGGAAGCACGCTCTGTTATTCAGCTCATCTCCTGAGCTCCTTAGCTTTTAACCTGATCTTGTTTAACTCAGCCTGACCCGAGCATCACATAAAACAACACCTGAGTCAGTCTGGAAAACCAGCATGAGAAATCACACTCAATTGGATTATTATATTTTCAAAAAAATTCTTTGAAAAACAAAAGCATCTCGTAAGACCACACCACAAATAAACATGTCGGGTTTTTACCTTACGATAGCCAAAACATTTTTTTTATCAAATTCGTCTGATATTATAATAGTGTCTATAGAAAGTAAAATAGAATCTAGCTGAAATTCTTGCATCTCACATTTCAGCAATAGTTGGGCACAATCAAAACCATACAGGCGCTTATCGGAGATTGGATTCCATACAACGGCAGGGCTACCGGGGTACATTCCGTCATAGTACCTGATGTAGATCAGAGTACCGAGGATCACTCCCGACCCCCTATAACACAAAGCCGGGACTACCCCTTACTGGATAATCCCGAGTAAGATCACCCCGTGGTTGGCGCGACCAACCACCCACTAAGCCGAAATAAAAAGGGGCATCTAGACAGGGATGATCTCACCCTGAAATGGGTGCTACCCACCTAGCCTTGCTGCAACTCCCCTGTTATAGTCATTCCTAGTTGATGAGGCTTGAGGCTAAGCGTTACCTTTCAAGAAGGAGTCCCACTTAGAATTCTCATCATCCCCCCTAACGATGTTCTGGAAGCATTCGTCCTTTCAAGTTACCTTGGGTCTGGACAAATCGAATCACCGTCGTCGTCGTCTTCACGGTCTTCATTCGTTATCGTTCAAACCAGATCGAAGTGGTTTTCGGATAATTAGATCCGATCACGGACTCTTCGAAACGATCAGCGCATTGGCCAATATTGATAGTCGGTTATTTAACTATCAAATAATCATTCACAAGCAACCATCAAGTCTTAATAATTTTCCTCAAATTATTTATCTCAAATATCTGCTTAAAATATTATCTTCATATTTCGACGCCTTGAAATTAGATTCAATTTCCTCTATTTCTCGTGGAACCATTTAAGTCTTTGCCGACCACTTATAATATTTTCCCCACTTCATTAGTTTCTCAAAACTTGGAAAATATTTTTTTTCTCCTATTTCTTTCTTCAAAAATCATTCACAATTTCATTTGTAAAATTTCCCAAACTTATTTCTCATGAATCCTATAGGTACCAGTATCCCCTAGTTGATTTCCGTTTATATTTCCAAAGCCATTTAGTTTATTAAAAATTCAGGTTTCACTCTTGCTCTTCTTGTGAATTTTACCTCTTCTCGAAATTCACTTATATTATACTTGGAATTTTATTCAAATTCTCATAACCCTCTATAAAATCTTTCCCTAATAATCTTATTCAAATTAATTTCACTTGCTCTCCTTCTTAAGAGAATTTATAATTGGATTTTCAAAACATTTTTGAAAACATCTTGACTTATAGAATAAGAATAATGGATTTATTTTCAAGTTATGGTTTAAGGTAAAATTAAATATAAATATTAAAATCGTACCCAGTTATCGACAGATTTTCAAAACCGAATTAGAAAACTAGAATTTATTTTAATAAATACTTAGCATTAAAATAACCATTCCGGGATATTCCAAATCTAGATAATAGTTCTGTACAAATTATAGAGTATAGTAAAAAAAAAATTCCCTTTTAAAACAATTTTTTTTTTTAGAAAATCCAATATTCATCCATAGATTACTCTAGATTCCTATCTCAACGAACTATATTCTCATTTTTCACCTTCAAAAATATTCTACTATTTCCTTTCAAATAAATTTTATACTCAATATAAATACTCTTTATAACTTATCTCTTTACATATCTACTGATACCTTTCTGACTCCTTTATAACTCATTTATAAATTTATAACTTCTCCTGAGTTTTCCATTTATTTATAAAAACAATTTTATTCAAAAATCTAATCTTTATAATTTTATTCTTCAATACAATCCTATATTGTTCCTTAATAAAATTCCATTTCCTTTCTTAATAAAGTTCTTTTATTTTATTTCTTAATAAAATTTTGCTTTACTTCAAATCCATTCATCAATTCCAATATTTCTTCGAGTATTTAGTATATAGTTTAATTTTTCCTAAAACTCCACTTTAACCAATCTAAGTATAACCAAAGTAATAATTTTTTTTTACTTAATTCTCAATAGAAGTAAATCCAAATCTTAAATAAATGTTCTTTTAATTTAAGTTTCATTTTACATTTCTTCAATTAAATTATTTATGGTATTTAAAAATTACCAAATTCCAATTTCCATGTTATTTAACACTTAATAGTTCAATTCGCATATAAATCCATATCAATTCATCCATCCTATCATATGACAACGTATACATAATAAATAAATATCTTTGAGAAATCCTGTTGGATCCCTCCAACCTCTTTTCCCTGCATCCACAGATGTTAGCAAAAATAAAATACTAATTCCACTTCAAGGTGGAATATCGCGGTATATGGGTTTATATAATATCATCCGCTATTATGCGGCATATAGGGACTCATCCTCTATATAATGCGGGAATAATAATCACTCCAATATATATATAATACTATATATATAATATCATTCGGTGGATAAATTATTATAAATCAACCAAGCACATCCAATGGTCTAAATTTAACATTTAATTAACAAGGCATCCATATGAGTGAGAAAATCTCACCTTTGCTTTTAAGTTGCTATCCTTTCCAATCTTGACCCGATTTCCCGACTTTTGACCTTATATAAACAATTATAGGAATTTTATTAATATTTGAACTAATCAAATGATTTATTCCCATTTAATATTTTAATTAACTCAATCTATTTTAGACTATTTATTTCCCTTTTAACAATCTTTAGTAGCTAAGATCAATTAAATAAAGTTATGGAACAAATTCTTCACTTTATGGAACATATTCATCACTTTAATACCATTTTTTAAGAAATAAACTAGTAAATTAAAATGGATATAGGTATATATACTTTATTACTCATTTAGGAACTACATATATATATATATTTCTATTTCTATTTTTCTTTTCTGTAAGTAAACAAAAACAGGATTTTTTTTGCTGTATAGATTTTTAATACATATATATTTGTAAAATAAAACAAATTTGGATTTTTAAATCCCTATACGTAAACAAATACCCTTTTATGTTTTTTTCCTAGCTGTGTATACGTATGCATATTAGATTTAATTTCGAAAATAAATTCATAATTATACCTCATTGAAACGAACTCCCAACCTGACCTGTGCACATCCCCAAAACATGCGAGCAACCCTCAATCGGATAAGGCTTCATCGACGACGGGCTCCACCGTCCTTTGCATTGCTCACCCAAACCCCCCTTGCCGAGTACGCGACTTCCTCCTCGACTGTAGCTACCAGAGCTTTTTCCCTTCGAGAACCCTAATCGCAAGCCATGGCCGCCGCGCTACCCATCGCACTCCTCCAAAGCATCGCGTGCCCTAAAATCCCAAACAAGCTTGAGATAGGCTCAATTGCGAGTCCACTCCCCCTTTGAATCCCACGCCACATCTTCCCCGGCACGATTGAAGTTTGCCGAAGACGCCAACCTCAATCTCGCAACGTTCGATTCTGCTTGTCTTTTTTTTTTATTTCATCGAATTCGAGCTTTAAGGAGGAGAAAAAGTAAACGAAGGAGGACTTCAGAAATTAAAATATGGAGAGGGATTGTTTCGTGGTTCTGAAGAAAAGAAGCGACCATTAATTTTAACTTTATTTCTGATTGAAGAATGAAATGAGAAGCATCATGATTCAAAGAAAATGGGAAGCGTATGAAAGAAAACGAGCTACATCGTTCTGATGGAACGGAAAAGTGGCCGATGGAAAAGAATTTCGACTGCGTTGATTAAAGTATATATATGTAACGATCCTAAATTTTGAACAATTTAAATTGTGAATATTTAATTAATTTTGAATATTTGAATGATAATTTAAACTGAATTTCCGATATAACAATGAAATTGGTGATTAAATATTTAAAATTTAATCTATACAAAGCTGAAGAAAAATTTAAACTTGACTTTGGAGTTGAAATTGAATATTTAATTTGTAATTGAAATTCAAACTAATGACTTAAGAAAATAATTTGGATACAAGAATTTTTATTTATGTAAATTAATAAATTGATGGTTAAAATTTTAATAACATTCTTTTCTTTAGCTTAAATAAAAAAAAAAAATCAATACAAAATAAAATAAACAAATACACTTAGTAAAAAAATTTAACAACATAACTTAAACAAAAATTTACAAAACAAAGTAATGAAAATAATTAGACAAAACAAATTGGATTTAGATAAATAGAAAAAAAAAATAAGAGGAAAACTTGTTTATGGTTTGGGCTTTGAAATTTATACCGGCCCACGTTTGAATACTACTGCCTTTATCTTTAACCCGATCCCCTTCCATTTCACTTTACCCGTTCCCATTTTTTTTAACCCTAAAAAAAAAAAAAAAAAGCACGAGAAAAAAAAAATATGGCGGCTTCGTTCTTCTCGACTCGTTCTGCTTTGGAAAATTTGGGGCTTTACTTCTCGCGATTCAAAAACTAGGGCTTGTAATCAAATTTGGGGCTATTTCGACTTTGTTATGGTGAGTTTTCTGCTCACGATTAATTTTTAATTCAGGTGTTTAAATTTGTTTGGATTGAATATTGGTTGCATGCTATGTTTTGGGGTGATTTTGTTATCTTTTGCTCGGCTAATTTAATTTGAAACTGATATGGGTAGATTGGTTACTGCATGTTGGATTTTCGGTTGCTATTTGCTGTCATTTGCTCGATTTGCTTGAATTGTTAAACTGTTAAGAACAGATGCTATGTTTATCTTGTTATTAAATTGGTAAGTACAGATGCTACTAAAATATTTTGTTTAACTAAGTAGTTGAAGTGCAAAATTGTTCTTGTAATAAAGATATGTCTTGAGTATTGCATGCCTCATGTTGCTTCAGTCTTCAATTCCATTTGTGTTTGTCTATAAATTTTCATGTGCATGTTTGTTTGGGCATCTCTGTAACCATAAACAAACATGCAAACATCTCTGTAAGCATACTTGATGTTGTCTGCACATTCACCTATGCTTGCACTTCTGTTATGCTTGCTGTTGAAAGATTGATCTTGCATGTTCACTTAAGTTTGAAAATGCTGTCTCATGCTTAAACAGTGCAGCCCCTTTGTTTTAAAACCAGTAAACAAACTTTCATTCCTGATTCATTCCTATAATTATGCTAGTGAGTAAACATCAACTTAAAAATCTTGAGAAATAACGATCTGTTGCTTATATAGATTTCTGAAATGCTTATGTTTGCATGAATATATATATATATGTATTAGTTATGTATATGAATGTGTTGCATATGTATATTGAATGTGTTGCATATGTATATGAATCTGTTTGAAAGCATGCATGACTGTTGTTCTTGAATATCTCTGTTCTCAGTTCAGGTTTAAGTTTTTTTATCTAAATTCAAAATCTTCTCTTTGATCTTTGTTAGACCTTAGTTCCAAAACAAATTTAGTTTGTTTAAACTTGAACGTGAATTTAAAAATAGTGTAAACATGTTTTATGTATATATATAGTAACTGGAAATTAAAATTTGCAGTAAAATATATATATATATGTTAAAATCAATCATTACAATTCTCTTATCCAAATACATAGCCTGAATTGGTCTGGGTAAACATGATTTTTAAAATGAAAATTATGATTTTTAGATTTGAATTGGATATGAATTGGAAAATTTTCTGTAACTTGGGTGTTTGCCAAAATCTGTTGATCTATGTATTTGGGGTGTTTCGGGATTGTGCTGTTGCTCCCTGTTGTCTGCACTTGCTTACTTTGTGAATTATCTTCGACATGATTTGTTTCATGTCTGTTGCACTTGGGTCTGGTCTCTGCTCTCCTGATTGTTCTACTCTTCATGTCATTATTGTTTGCATCCTGGTATGTGTTGCATTGCAGTTGATTCACTTCACTTGTGGTCTTCATATTTGACTCGAAACTTCTGTTTCAATTTGCATTATCTGATATGTTTCAGTTTCCATGTCAAGTTGTATCCATGCTGTTGCACTTTGGTCTGGTCATTGTTTTCCTGGGTGTTCAAGTCTTCATCTCCATTTTGTATGTACTGTTAGTACTTCATCCATGTTGTTCCTGTCTGCATTCCCATTTTTGCATGTGATTGAACTAAGTATACTTGTTTAAAATTTGTTTGCATGTGAATGAAATATCAAAATGTCTCTCTGTTTGAAAATGTGCACATATGAATAATATGTTAAAAAGGGGAAAAAGTAAATCCATTTATCTGATTATCTTTAGCATGGGATGCTCAAATGGAAGTAGGTTGTGATGGTGTAAAACAATTTATTAAAATGTTAGTAAGCATCAAGTAGCTTCTCTGTTTTAAACTGCTAGGTGAATGAACATTTTAATTATAACTTAAGTGGTTAGTTATATTTTGCTTGACAAATTTCTGATATAATTGATGCTTGCATGAGTATATATAAGTATATGATCTGTGTGTATGAATTAAATGACTTGTGCCTGTATTTACTTGGATTGCTCTTCTCTGTTTTAAACTACAGAGAGTAAGAATAGAAGAAGAATTCAAATCTTCTGATCAGTTCCTTGTTAGGATTTAAGGTTTGAACATGATATGCTTGTTTAAACATTAATTTAAGTTTAAAAAAAATCTTATTCAAGCAAAACAAATGTAGGGAATCCTCTGATTAAATCTTCTGTTTATAACTAATGATTTGAAAAGAATTCTTACTGGATTTTGTCTCTAGGATGAACTGCTGTTTGAAACAAAATTCATTTTTGCCTTGCACTCCATTTTCTTCTTTTGAAAACTGTTTTCCTGAGAGTGCATTACTACTTGAATTGATTTCCAGATTAACATTTTGCTTTGAACTGAGTTGAAAACTGAAGCTCTGTTTGATTTGTATATTTTTTTCTTTGCTTTGGAAATCACTGTATGCTTTTCCAGGTTCTTTTGTGTTGTTATTTCCAGAATACTCTATGTCTATAACTTCAGTTTCTCTAAAGTTTTGATTTAAACTCAAAACCACTTAATCTAGCCTCTGTTTAAAACTTAGGTTTCAAATGAAACTTGTTTGTTCCATCTGCACTTGAACTTGTGATACTTTTATACTGTCATGTTGTACTTGCTACTGTTGCATTACTTGTTTCACTTAAGTTTTGTAACTGAAGCTTACTGTGTTCATTTTGAACACCTTGTATTTCCAAAACTTTGATATGTTCAGTCTTCATATCCATTCCATTTTGCATGCCTGATGTATTCAGTCTTCATTTAAGTCTTCCCTGTGTTCATGCACTTTGGTTTGTGGCAGTTTGCATGTCCATTCACTTCTCTGTGCATGTTGCAGTCTGTAGTGATGTTGCATATGTATTTTGTAGCTTGCTCTCTACTTGTATTTATGGTTCTTTGCTGGTATGGTCTGCATATTGACTGTTGCAGTCCAACTTGTTGTTGGTCTTACTTAAAATTTTGTAGCCAGTTCCCTCAGATACATGTATACTCGTTCAAATTGACACCGTCACTTGTGTTGGTCACTGCCTATTACTGTACATATCCTCTGATACATGTTTGCATTCCATTTGAACTGTGTAGTGTTTTCCCTGTGCACACAGTTCCCAGTTCCCTCTGATACATGTATACTTGTTCAAATTGGCACTGTCCAGTCCATATTGTTGGCATTGAGTTGTGGCACTGATTGTGTAGTCTGCACTGAGCACTTGGGTTTGTATTTGAGTTCTATTACCTCAGCCTTGTGGTCTGCACTACTTGTGTAGCTGGGTTGTTGTGCATACATGTTGATTCTATGGTTGTTGATATGCCTTGTGCTTGTAGTTGTATTTGGGGCTGCTGAAATTGTTGTGCATTGCGGCCTGTACTTGTGCTCTCTGCCTTTGACCTGCTGTGTTGTTTCTGTTCTGGCTTGTTATTGTATCTTTGTGGTCTTTGTGATTGCACTTGCATACGTGTCGGCAAGGCAGTGCACATGTGTGTAAACATACGTGTGTACTACAGCCACACACGTTTGACAGAATTTAAAAAATTGAAATTGTTAATGTAAAGTCCATAATAGATTAGACCGATTCATTTGTTTCACCATCTCTGTAACCATTTATTTCAGTTCATTTCAAATTTATTTACTTGAATAAAGATTAATCCTGACTCGAGTGTTTTTGTGTTTTGCAATAACGCTCGGGTCAGACCGAGTATTTTTGCAGCTTAAAGATTTGCTCGCAGCGAAGTTAGAGAGAGGGGGATTTCAGCACCACTAAAGTTTTAGCTAAAATTTTTTCTCTTGTACTTAAATTTATAAATTGTTTCCGCTGTATAAAATGTAATGTATTGTAAACTCTGATATTTGTATATAAAAGAAAAGTTTGTTTATAAAATATGATTACTATTCTGTGATTCTGTAGCTGATTCTGTTTAAATGTTATAAACTAAATAACAATCCGTCATTTTGAACGTTTCTAGTTGGTTTAATTACCGACTAGAGGCGGTCAAGGCGGCGGGTCGTTACAAAGTGGTATCAGAGCTTTGGTTTACACAAAGCTTAGTTTATGGCATTTAATATGAATAGTTACTAGAATCACTTTAAAGGAAGTGTTTTCAAATCTAAAGAAGTTTAAAATTGTTTTCTTTAAAATAAAAGGTATTTGAAAATTAGAATTATTTTTGGAAATTCCCCTCTCTAAATTTAGGTTTGCGACTGTTTCTCTTCGGTGAGGTCTCGTTAGACTTGAGTTTCGATCGTTCAGAAACTCATTATCGAATTTTTGAGAGTCATGGAAAATGAAATGTAAGTCAAGTGGATTAATGAATTGGTTTAAATTGACTTAAATCAAATATTTTGAATATCTCCAAAGTAGTAATTGGAAAATAAAATGATATGTCAATTTGATTATAACCAAGCGGATTATTGAACTATAACTTGGAAATTTAATTTTGAATTCTTTTGAAAAATTGATTTCAAATGTTGTGAAGAACGATTTAGTGAATAAATGGATTATAAGTATTTAACTTATAATATGAAATTTTGGGTATATAACTAAGTTATATGAGCTGAATTGAATCAAATTAATAAAGGAGATTATAAAACGAAGTTTTATAAATAGAAATGGAATTTCTAGAGATGTTTGTAAAATCCGCAAACGACTTATTTTGATAAGTAAATTGTTGTAACTTATTAAAGGAATTATATCTATGGTTTTGAACGGTGAATAAAATATCAAAAGAGATATGAATCTAATGAAAATTCGAAATAGATTTAAATAGATTCAATGATGCATTTGAATTTGAACGGGCATGGAATTAAGTTGAGTGGAAAACTTAGTATTGGGAATTTGAAATCGGTTTAAAACCAATATTTTTGAAGTGTATGTGGAATTCAAACCATGAATTAAGTTGAAGTTGAAAACTTAAATGGGAATGTTTTTGGGAAGAAACATTATGTAAATGAAGATAATTCATTTTGAAATGTGTTAAGAATCGAAAGAATAGATTTCAACACTTGTTGTTGAAATAGACGTTTTCGAGTGGAAAAATGGAAATGGTAGATTATAACATTTGTTGTTATAGTAAATAATTTCAAAAGGGAAATGATTTTGTTTAGTATTGGGATTTACATATCTATTTTTAAATTTGAATCCTTATACTAGTGGTTTTGAGTCGTCGTAACGATGTTTTACGCAACATTCGTTTTGACTCAAATAAAATGTGTTTAAAAGAATGGTTTTTTTTAAGAATGAATATATACTTGATTTTGGTTTGAAGTATATTGAATATTTTCAAAGTGTTGAAAATAAGTGGATTTGTAAATTACTTATTATTGAATAAGTATGGGTATGTTTTCCTATATGAAATGAATGGTTTGAAATTTTATCTTTTAAAGATAAATTGAAAATGAATAGGTGAAATCGATTTGAAAATCGTATATTCATAGATAATTTGGAAATGTTTCCGTTTAAGGAAATCGCTTTGAAATTTGTTTTCAAAGATTAAAAGGTGAAGAAATGGTTTGAAATTTGTTTTCAAATGGTTAAGTGTGAAATTATATATCTTGTAAAGATATTATTTTTGGGAAATTTGAACAATTAGTTTAATTTGAAAATTTTCAAATGATTGAAATTTTGAGTTAAATTGAGTTTAACTTTGTCACCCAAAACAAAGTAAGTTGAACTTTGAATTTTAAATGGATGATTTGGATTGTATGTCTAACGTCGTGAATTGACGACATATCAGTTGATTTCTATTAAATATATATCTGTTGGTGGCGGGGAATTTATTCTCTTAGCTTAACACCCTTCTCTGAGACGTACGAGCTCAGAGGTTATATATCGATAGACATCAATTATGTGTTGAGAATTGACGATGTAGCGTGAAATCCAAATCGAGTGTGTGAAGTCGATAATAAATTGGATTGTGAATGTGTATTAGGTTTGATATAACCTTAAAATTCCAAATCGGCTTAGAGGAAAATTTTAAATGGATAATGAAATGGAAAAATTTGTGAATCCTCTATTTGTTATGGGTATGAAATATTGTGGTTTTCATAACGTATATGTGTGAATACGATTAATTCGAAAACCAATTAGTTTGGAAAAGTAATTGTTATGGAAAACTTATGTAAGTACATGAGTATGATATGTACTAAATGTGAAGTGAAATATTATATATGTATGTATAATATTATGTTTTCCAAAATTGAGGATATGGAAAGGTACCTTCCATTTATACTGTGTGACTGTGTGATGGTGATGGAACTCGAGATGAGTATCCATTTAAAAAATCGTAGCTACGTAGTATTTCCATTAGTTGGATGACCATTTATATTTCCATTAGTTGGATGACCATTTATATTTCCATTAGTTGGATGACCTTTTGTATTTCCATTAGTTGGAATGTCCTTTTGGACTGGTATAGTGTGCTAGCGTAATTCGAGGGGCGAGATGCCTATGGTTACAAGCGATTCCACTGGGATAGTGGCGTAACCGCCGAGTATACCGCGATCTAGTTACACTCGGGTGGTAGCGTAATTTGAGGGGCGTGATGCCTACAGTTACAAGCGATTCCACTGGGATAGTGGCGTAACCGCTGTGTAAACTGCAATCTACAAACCAAAGCGTAATTCGAGGGGCGAGATGCCTACGGTCACGAGCGATTCTACTGGGATAGTAGCGTAACCGCCGTGTGAACCGCGATCTTTGGCAACAACCATGGCGAAATTCAAGGGATGAGATATCCACAGTTACAAGCGACTCTACTGGGATAGTAGCGGAACCGCCGAGTAAACTGTGATCCATGGGGGAATGTGCTTTCCATATCCATTTTTAAAAGAATTTTTAAAGTATTTTCACTGGGAATTGAAGCAAGTATATTTAGTACTTGGAGATTGTTAGACTTGCGCCTGGCCAGCGTATGCCTAATGTCTTTAAGAACGACAGTAGACTTGTTAAATTTCGAGTTAGCAAGTATTTTCGAACTTTAATAGAAAATCAATTATCTAGAATTAGAATTCGCATAATTCCAACCTAATGAATTAAGGAAGAGGATTTTTGAAATGTTTTGAAAAATCCACAGCTTTGGAAAAGTTATAATATGTAAAATTTCTTAAATGTAGTGTTTCAAATTTAAAATTTGGGTTTTGTAAGTTGAAAATTTTAGTAAAGATTTTTTTTTGTGTCTTGATTGTAGAAAATAATAGACAAAAGAGTTAATTAGCAAAGCTAGCGAGATAAAACAAATAGAATGAATCCTATATTCATTCATCTTTAATAAGTGTTGAACTTGATAAAATTGAGTAAAATATAAATATTAGTGAAATTTTAACAATCATTTTTCCTTACTTGTAATTTCGGGACGAAATTCTTTTAAGGAGGGGAGATTGTAACGATCCTAAATTTTGAACAATTTAAATTGTGAATATTTAATTAATTTTGAATATTTGAATGATAATTTAAACTGAATTTCCGATATAACAATGAAATTGGTGATTAAATATTTAAAATTTAATCTATACAAAGCTGAAGAAAAATTTAAACTTGACTTTGGAGTTGAAATTGAATATTTAATTTGTAATTGAAATTCAAACTAATGACTTAAGAAAATAATTTGGATACAAGAATTTTTATTTATGTAAATTAATAAATTGATGGTTAAAATTTTAATAACATTCTTTTCTTTAGCTTAAATAAAAAAAAAAAATCAATACAAAATAAAATAAACAAATACACTTAGTAAAAAAATTTAACAACATAACTTAAACAAAAATTTACAAAACAAAGTAATGAAAATAATTAGACAAAACAAATTGGATTTAGATAAATAGAAAAAAAAAATAAGAGGAAAACTTGTTTATGGTTTGGGCTTTGAAATTTATACCGGCCCACGTTTGAATACTACTGCCTTTATCTTTAACCCGATCCCCTTCCATTTCACTTTACCCGTTCCCATTTTTTTTAACCCTAAAAAAAAAAAAAAAAAAAGCACGAGAAAAAAAAAATATGGCGGCTTCGTTCTTCTCGACTCGTTCTGCTTTGGAAAATTTGGGGCTTTACTTCTCGCGATTCAAAAACTAGGGCTTGTAATCAAATTTGGGGCTATTTCGACTTTGTTATGGTGAGTTTTCTGCTCACGATTAATTTTTAATTCAGGTGTTTAAATTTGTTTGGATTGAATATTGGTTGCATGCTATGTTTTGGGGTGATTTTGTTATCTTTTGCTCGGCTAATTTAATTTGAAACTGATATGGGTAGATTGGTTACTGCATGTTGGATTTTCGGTTGCTATTTGCTGTCATTTGCTCGATTTGCTTGAATTGTTAAACTGTTAAGAACAGATGCTATGTTTATCTTGTTATTAAATTGGTAAGTACAGATGCTACTAAAATATTTTGTTTAACTAAGTAGTTGAAGTGCAAAATTGTTCTTGTAATAAAGATATGTCTTGAGTATTGCATGCCTCATGTTGCTTCAGTCTTCAATTCCATTTGTGTTTGTCTATAAATTTTCATGTGCATGTTTGTTTGGGCATCTCTGTAACCATAAACAAACATGCAAACATCTCTGTAAGCATACTTGATGTTGTCTGCACATTCACCTATGCTTGCACTTCTGTTATGCTTGCTGTTGAAAGATTGATCTTGCATGTTCACTTAAGTTTGAAAATGCTGTCTCATGCTTAAACAGTGCAGCCCCTTTGTTTTAAAACCAGTAAACAAACTTTCATTCCTGATTCATTCCTATAATTATGCTAGTGAGTAAACATCAACTTAAAAATCTTGAGAAATAACGATCTGTTGCTTATATAGATTTCTGAAATGCTTATGTTTGCATGAATATATATATATATGTATTAGTTATGTATATGAATGTGTTGCATATGTATATTGAATGTGTTGCATATGTATATGAATCTGTTTGAAAGCATGCATGACTGTTGTTCTTGAATATCTCTGTTCTCAGTTCAGGTTTAAGTTTTTTTATCTAAATTCAAAATCTTCTCTTTGATCTTTGTTAGACCTTAGTTCCAAAACAAATTTAGTTTGTTTAAACTTGAACGTGAATTTAAAAATAGTGTAAACATGTTTTATGTATATATATAGTAACTGGAAATTAAAATTTGCAGTAAAATATATATATATATGTTAAAATCAATCATTACAATTCTCTTATCCAAATACATAGCCTGAATTGGTCTGGGTAAACATGATTTTTAAAATGAAAATTATGATTTTTAGATTTGAATTGGATATGAATTGGAAAATTTTCTGTAACTTGGGTGTTTGCCAAAATCTGTTGATCTATGTATTTGGGGTGTTTCGGGATTGTGCTGTTGCTCCCTGTTGTCTGCACTTGCTTACTTTGTGAATTATCTTCGACATGATTTGTTTCATGTCTGTTGCACTTGGGTCTGGTCTCTGCTCTCCTGATTGTTCTACTCTTCATGTCATTATTGTTTGCATCCTGGTATGTGTTGCATTGCAGTTGATTCACTTCACTTGTGGTCTTCATATTTGACTCGAAACTTCTGTTTCAATTTGCATTATCTGATATGTTTCAGTTTCCATGTCAAGTTGTATCCATGCTGTTGCACTTTGGTCTGGTCATTGTTTTCCTGGGTGTTCAAGTCTTCATCTCCATTTTGTATGTACTGTTAGTACTTCATCCATGTTGTTCCTGTCTGCATTCCCATTTTTGCATGTGATTGAACTAAGTATACTTGTTTAAAATTTGTTTGCATGTGAATGAAATATCAAAATGTCTCTCTGTTTGAAAATGTGCACATATGAATAATATGTTAAAAAGGGGAAAAAGTAAATCCATTTATCTGATTATCTTTAGCATGGGATGCTCAAATGGAAGTAGGTTGTGATGGTGTAAAACAATTTATTAAAATGTTAGTAAGCATCAAGTAGCTTCTCTGTTTTAAACTGCTAGGTGAATGAACATTTTAATTATAACTTAAGTGGTTAGTTATATTTTGCTTGACAAATTTCTGATATAATTGATGCTTGCATGAGTATATATAAGTATATGATCTGTGTGTATGAATTAAATGACTTGTGCCTGTATTTACTTGGATTGCTCTTCTCTGTTTTAAACTACAGAGAGTAAGAATAGAAGAAGAATTCAAATCTTCTGATCAGTTCCTTGTTAGGATTTAAGGTTTGAACATGATATGCTTGTTTAAACATTAATTTAAGTTTAAAAAAAATCTTATTCAAGCAAAACAAATGTAGGGAATCCTCTGATTAAATCTTCTGTTTATAACTAATGATTTGAAAAGAATTCTTACTGGATTTTGTCTCTAGGATGAACTGCTGTTTGAAACAAAATTCATTTTTGCCTTGCACTCCATTTTCTTCTTTTGAAAACTGTTTTCCTGAGAGTGCATTACTACTTGAATTGATTTCCAGATTAACATTTTGCTTTGAACTGAGTTGAAAACTGAAGCTCTGTTTGATTTGTATATTTTTTTCTTTGCTTTGGAAATCACTGTATGCTTTTCCAGGTTCTTTTGTGTTGTTATTTCCAGAATACTCTATGTCTATAACTTCAGTTTCTCTAAAGTTTTGATTTAAACTCAAAACCACTTAATCTAGCCTCTGTTTAAAACTTAGGTTTCAAATGAAACTTGTTTGTTCCATCTGCACTTGAACTTGTGATACTTTTATACTGTCATGTTGTACTTGCTACTGTTGCATTACTTGTTTCACTTAAGTTTTGTAACTGAAGCTTACTGTGTTCATTTTGAACACCTTGTATTTCCAAAACTTTGATATGTTCAGTCTTCATATCCATTCCATTTTGCATGCCTGATGTATTCAGTCTTCATTTAAGTCTTCCCTGTGTTCATGCACTTTGGTTTGTGGCAGTTTGCATGTCCATTCACTTCTCTGTGCATGTTGCAGTCTGTAGTGATGTTGCATATGTATTTTGTAGCTTGCTCTCTACTTGTATTTATGGTTCTTTGCTGGTATGGTCTGCATATTGACTGTTGCAGTCCAACTTGTTGTTGGTCTTACTTAAAATTTTGTAGCCAGTTCCCTCAGATACATGTATACTCGTTCAAATTGACACCGTCACTTGTGTTGGTCACTGCCTATTACTGTACATATCCTCTGATACATGTTTGCATTCCATTTGAACTGTGTAGTGTTTTCCCTGTGCACACAGTTCCCAGTTCCCTCTGATACATGTATACTTGTTCAAATTGGCACTGTCCAGTCCATATTGTTGGCATTGAGTTGTGGCACTGATTGTGTAGTCTGCACTGAGCACTTGGGTTTGTATTTGAGTTCTATTACCTCAGCCTTGTGGTCTGCACTACTTGTGTAGCTGGGTTGTTGTGCATACATGTTGATTCTATGGTTGTTGATATGCCTTGTGCTTGTAGTTGTATTTGGGGCTGCTGAAATTGTTGTGCATTGCGGCCTGTACTTGTGCTCTCTGCCTTTGACCTGCTGTGTTGTTTCTGTTCTGGCTTGTTATTGTATCTTTGTGGTCTTTGTGATTGCACTTGCATACGTGTCGGCAAGGCAGTGCACATGTGTGTAAACATACGTGTGTACTACAGCCACACACGTTTGACAGAATTTAAAAAATTGAAATTGTTAATGTAAAGTCCATAATAGATTAGACCGATTCATTTGTTTCACCATCTCTGTAACCATTTATTTCAGTTCATTTCAAATTTATTTACTTGAATAAAGATTAATCCTGACTCGAGTGTTTTTGTGTTTTGCAATAACGCTCGGGTCAGACCGAGTATTTTTGCAGCTTAAAGATTTGCTCGCAGCGAAGTTAGAGAGAGGGGGATTTCAGCACCACTAAAGTTTTAGCTAAAATTTTTTCTCTTGTACTTAAATTTATAAATTGTTTCCGCTGTATAAAATGTAATGTATTGTAAACTCTGATATTTGTATATAAAAGAAAAGTTTGTTTATAAAATATGATTACTATTCTGTGATTCTGTAGCTGATTCTGTTTAAATGTTATAAACTAAATAACAATCCGTCATTTTGAACGTTTCTAGTTGGTTTAATTACCGACTAGAGGCGGTCAAGGCGGCGGGTCGTTACAATATAAATATTAAATTCAAATTCAAACGTCTCGATAAAAGAAACTTAAAGTCTCAACATCCTATCGAGGCATGCCGCTAGGCGTCTATAATGTTATGCCCCTATTCCGAACGCGATGGAAAAAGTTTCGAGTCCTAATTCGATCGTATGGAGAAGATAGCATTTTAGATCGACTATTAAAATTAATTCAATTAATTATTTTCTAGGCGTTTATATTTCGTACGATCACATGGTAGCTCCGAACGCTATGAAATTTGAAATCCAATAATAACTCAACATTATAGATCCAGTGGAACTGGTTTCGTCGAATTCCGAGACTATGCCTCGGATGGCTATTTTTAAATATTAATTTAAACGATATATTTTAAAATTGAACAAATCATTTTCAAATTCGATTTTAACACTTTTATTACCTTTATTATTATCAATATAGATTTTACAAGTCTTTAAAGTATTTTTAACAAGCTTGTATCTCCAGATTTTATATTTTACCCAATATCCAATTACTACTTAAATAATTAATTTATTCAATAGATTGCTATATTTAAATTCTGAATCCTTTTTAATAAATAAAACCAAACCTTTCATATTAAAAATCAATTCATAGTTCAAATCGAATATTTAAATCCATTTTAAATATCTTATATTAATCGTTATAAAAATCTGGGTCGTTACAGAAAAAGAAAGGAACAGAAGAAATTAAGTAATCAATACATCTTATTCAAACATACTAACTTTATAAACAAATAAATTTACAAAATTTAATAATTTTAATAATATATATCAATTTATAACCATTAAATATTTTTATACTCAAATTAATAAGGTTTGGAGAATATTTTTCAAAAAATTTCTAAGTCCAAAATTTACGGAAAATTTCGGCAGAGTCTCCTTTGTAAGGAGAGACTCGGGAGAAAATATAATATCAAATATAACAATATATATCACAATATCTCAAAATAATATCTCCTAACAACAGGAAAAACAATATAATAACGCTATAAAACCGTATCCGAGAACCTATCTATTTATTGGGCAATTAACGCTTAATTATGAAACCAAAAGTAGTAGCAATTTCTTCCATAACCTGTATTTCACTTATATAGAAAGATTTAATAATTATATAAATTGAAATATTTAAAGTTGTTTCAACCACTAACAACAAATCAATATTGTAACGCCCCACTCCGAGACCCACATTAGCAAAGAATATTATAAGGTAATACCGTCTACTAATACGGAGCAATCATCTATAGCCTTCTCTTAACTATCTACTGAATACGTCGATAAATGTAGCATTTTTTTCTCAATGTGGATCGACATATCCAATAGATACTTAATATAAATCTATAATGGCTATAAGATCTAACGGAACAAAATATAATAACCCAAATGTAAACCACATCACAGAACAGTAGATCATCACATACATATACATATACAGATACATCACAGAGTATACAAAATGATACATGTCAAGTGGTATAACAATCACAATATACAAAATGATACATGTCAAGGGTTTTAAGAAAAAAGAAAGAGAGAGAAGGAGAGAGAAAAAATAGAAAATAGAGAGAAAAGAAAATAGAAAATAGAACGGAACAGAAGAAAACAACAGAACAACAACAGAATCTCACAATTCGCAGCGGAACAACATATAATAAATAAATGAATAATCTTTAAACAAAGAACTATATCAGTTATTACATTTCATACATTACATAACATCAGAGTGTACAACAACAACAACATCAAACAGCGGAAAAGAAATACTATATAGTAGTAATACACCATGCCATCCAGCTTGCCTCCAGCAATTTCAGAATATCCAGAATATCCAGATAAACCTAACTCTTGACTACCCGTGTGGAAATTGGTGGGCACCCAGAGTTTAGGAAGGAAAACAATAAACTCCGAGTCAGTCATGTGACTGGTGTGAGAACTCAAAACAGTTTATTTATCTTTAAAAACTAAATAGAGGAATATTTTTAAAGTCAATTCGCAATGCTTTTTAAAAATGAGACTACCATAAGGCCTCCCGCACACACACACAATGCAAACGCAGAATCGGAGGAGATTTCTCCTTATGATAGTCAAAGATGCTTGATACGCATTTAAAAGAACATTTGATATTATCATTAGTGCATAGTGTAGGAAAAATTCATTTCGAAAATAAAGATATAAATCTTAGCCAACATACGACCATTATCGTATGCCTACTATAGCTACCATCCAAATGGTGGTGACCACCATAAGTGAATGGCAGGTTCTACAACTAAAACCATACAAGTTTCGTATTGGGAATTGGATTTCCAACGAATGATCAGGCCAAGGAACTTCCCATTGCCACATGAGAATGCCTCTGGAAGGACATCCCCGAGAACCAAACCGGATCTCTACCAATACAAGGCCGGGTTACCCCTAACTGAGTAACAACTGACCGAATATGCCATCCCCCGGTCCTTTGGGACCTTTAACCGAGCGCTCGTAATCAATTCACACAATCATAAAGTGTTTTCAATATGAGTAAGTATCTGGGCTCCATACCATCATACCACCCTTTTCCAGAAGGAAATGCACATACCCTAAAGGGCGCTACCCTTCATAACCTTGCTGCATCTTTCCTGTTTTGACCATTCCCGGGGTGTGAGGCTCGACGAAGTCATGTCCACAAAAACATACTTTATTCAAAAGCCATGCTTTGGGTCAACAAATGATCATTGAAATGATCACCAAGATAGACGATCAAATAAATGATCCTATCACAAATAATCAACACAATGATCATTTCACAGCAACACTCAGCATGTCACATTACCAAATTGGAAATATATCGCTGATAACATACAACTACATAACCTCTGAGCTCGTACGTCTCAGAGAAGGGTGTTAAGCTAAAAGAATAAATTCTCCGCCACCAACAGAAATATATTTGAAAGAAATCAGCTTTACATCTCAATTTGTAATGTCAGACATACAATCCATACAAGTCTGTTCCGGGATCGAACAGAACCGAAGGCACTTACAAAGAAGTCCTTGCAATCCGGATATCCACAATCCTGATCGGATTTCCCATCACATATGGAGAACTCAATACCGGAGCAACTCGGTGCAGAGTCAATCGATAGGTCATCCTATCGCTCTCGCGAATACCGGGTCTTCAACACCGATCTTCAATGCTATCCATTACGTCGTATCACTATTCGGAATGGGTAATCCGAATAACGAGCGCAATAATTTAAAAATAAGTGTAGCATTCACATTCAAGCAAATCACAACAAATACCTTTCAAAGGTAAATATTGATAGTCGGTTATTGAACTATCAATGGATATGCACAACATCACCAGATTCCAAATAATTTTCCAAATTATTTATTTCCCAAAGATATCTTTACAAGATATATAATTTTCACACTTCAAAAATAAATCAATATTTATTTTTAAACAAATTTCCCTTTTCATTTATAAATTCCATAGTGAATTTTCATTCCAAAATATCCATGCATATACGATTTCAATTATTCATTTCAATTTATCTTCAAAAAGATAAATTCTCTAATATTCACTTTATATTGGAAAACATTTCCATACTTATTTAATAAGAAATTCACAAATCTTTTTATTTTCAACTCTTGGAAAATATTCAATATACTTAAATCGAAATTAAGTATATATTTCATTCTTTAAGGTAAACATGCTCTTAAACATATTTATTTGGGTCAAAACGGATGTTGCGTAAAACATCGTTACGACAACCCAAAATCACTAGTATAGGAATTCGAAATTAAAATAGATATATAAATCCCAATACTATACAAAACATTTCCTTTCGGAAATCATTTACTATAACAATAGTGTTATAGTCCACCATTTCCTTTTATTTCTCGAAAACGTCTATTTCAACAATGAAAGTTGAAATCTATGATTTCGAATCTTAACACATTTTAAAACATCGTTAGATCGTTTTAATTTTGTTTAAAATATCACACCCTAAACATTTTCTTTAACATATTATTCACTATTCAAAAACGTGAATATACTACGTTAACAACTTTCATTACTTCTATTCATTTTATTTCAAAGGATTATTCACAGTCAAAAATGTGAATATAACTCCATTAATAGGTTTCAACAATTTACTTATCAAAATAAGTCGTTTGCGAATTTATAAAACAACGTCTATAAATTCCATTTCTATTTATTTTGTAACTACTTCCTTTTATAAATTCCTTTATTAACCTATCTCAATTCATATCTCAATGATATACTAAAAGTTCATATTATAAGTAAAATACTTATAATTTATTTGTTTGCAAAAATCGTTCTTTTAAACTTCATAATTATAAATCTTATAACTTATAAGATTCGTTTATTTATCCAAACCTATTCTTCAAATAACTTTACAAATTTTATAAACATACTGTTTATAAAATTCTATTTCTAACTTCACCGTTTATAATTCTATAAATTTCATTTATTTATGAAATTCATTCTCACTTCATTCTAACACTTATAAAAACTCGTTTTATAATTCCAATATTTTAATTTACAAATATCCATTTTATAAATCTTTTAAATAAATCAATTTATATTATTCTTTTAAAACGTCTTTAATCTCCTTTATAATTTCACCATTTTGATTTATAAAATAATCAAATTTTATAAATCCTATTTTTAAACTTTTTACAATAAATCCAAAAATCCCAATTTAAACTCTTTTTATAAAATTATTAACCCATATTTTCAAAAATCAACCTTTAACTATATTTCTCAAAAACCATAATTTTTATAACATTAAAAATTATAACGTTTATTTATTTAAAATGAATCAATTCCAAACATATAGTATATTTTCAAAAATCACTTTAAAAATCATTTTAAAATTCCAAAACTTGGTCCAATGATGCTACACACCAAATAGTCAATCACGAGAACACGATATCATATATCGATATGATAGTCCATCAAATATCAAAATATCTGAAATCAAATAAATACTGTTGAGGAATCTAGTTGGATCCCTCCAACCTGTTTTCCTGCATCCACAAACATTAGCACAATACCAATTGCACTCCAGTACGGAATTATCGCGGTATATGGGATTTAAAATATTATCCGCTTAATAGACGGCGCAATAGGGTCTCATCCGCTATACAAATGCGGGAAATCAATAACTGCAATATATACATATGCCAATATGTATATATTGCTATTATATATAATACCAATTTCACTGTTTATGAAATATTCGCGGTATATGTTTTTAATAAATAACATCCGCTTACTAACGGCGCATAATGTCTATTTTAACAATCAATAGTAACAATCATCATTCAAACATGCATTCAAATATTTTAAATCTAACTATTTAAAATAAAAATCGAAACTGATTCGATTGAGTGAGAAGTTCTCACCTTGATTTCAATTTCGTTTTAGCGATTTATTTCGAATAAAATTAAACGGACGTTTAATTTTACCCAAAATTCTCACTAACTCCAAACGACTCCAATCCAATTCCATCACGTAGTGCTCGTCCATACGATTCCAACGCAACTGGTTTCGTGCGTTTTCGACCTCGTATGAAAAAGTTATGCATTTTACAAGTTACACGATTTTTAAAATTAAAATTTACAACAATTATTTTTATAATTTTCAACCTAGATCTATCCTCAGCCGTTGGATCTCCATTCACTGCATCAGGCCCGTCCACCCCTTCTTCCATCTCACGCACATTTCCCTCTCCAGTAACCATTACACGTGAAAACAAACCCATAGGCCAAACTAGGGTTCCATATTTCCATTACCTTGAGCATCGAAACTCCATCACTCCACCACCAAATCGAAGGCCTATGCGAACTCCAACTTCACCACGAAAAGCACTGAGCTCGGTCAAGCCCCCAGCACGAAAATCGAGGCCGAACGGCCACACTTCCAACTCGACTTGCCACCAATCCACAACTCCAAACACGATCTCCACCGTTGAACACGAAGATCTCGATGTGCTCTATAACTTCGCAGTTGAACACTTCTTGAATTGCTTCACGGATTTAAAAAGATTTGGGGATGAAGATCATAAATTTCTGGCCTTCCATTGAAGGGGTGGCGGCCGCATATTATTAGGTTTAGGGTTTTTTTTTTTTTTTTTATAATTTGTGAAAGGTTAGTCTATTTATAGGAAAACGAACGACACTATTCATTCCGGAATTTCCGAACTCCGATTCACGCGCCGTAACCAGCGTTTCTAGGGTTTACCCCGTGTTCCGGACACAATGGAATAGGCTTCGGAAGCTAGTTCGGTCATCTGTGCGAGTTATGGCAATAAACGTTCAATTTGAATTAAACCGATTTAAACGATTTTCTAGGCGTTTTAATTTGTACCAGACAAACGGTAAATCCGATTGACAGGAAATTTGAAACCTTACAATAATATCACATTACGGATCCGATGAAACTGGTTTCGTCGAAATCCGAGACTATTTGAAAAATGGCTATTTTAACTCGCCAAATTAATATTAAAACAATTTCGATGCGTTTCGAGCTGCCACGATCAAACGATAACTCCGATTGACACGAAAATTGAAATCCGGTAATAACTAACTATTACGGATCCAATGGAACTGGTCTTGTCCAATTCTGACACTGTTCGAAAATTGGCTAATTTCACTAGTCGATTAAATATTAAAATATTCAATTTTCACAAATTAACTTTTAATTCGATTTTAAAAGTTCTAAAATATCATTCTAACTTCAATATGATAAAATAAAATTTTACAAATCATTTTCAATCATATTTAACTCAATTTTCAATTATTTCTGTAATTTAACATATTAAATTATTGATTTAATTATTCAGTTAAATCCAATTATTCGAAATAAAATTTATTCGACTTATAAATTCACTTATTAATATTTAAAATTAATTAAATATTCAAATTTTAATTACTAAAAATCCTGGGTCGTTACAATCTTCCCCCCTTAAAAGAATTTCGTCCTTGAAATCACCAAGTAAGAAAAGTTACAGAATCTATCAACTTTCCAAAATCCATAGTCAAACTTCTTACAAAATCTTTACTAAGTTTTCAAATCATACTTAGTTATCTTTTCAAAAACAACTGCTATTGTTTAACTTTCAACTCCAAATCAAAGTTATAGTTTTCAAAATTTTCCAAATTTTCTCAAATTTTTTCTAACACCTTAAATTTCCGGAAAAATTAGCCATAGTCTCCTTTGCGCGGCTCGATCCAAAAAAAAAAATGACAGTATATATATCACAAATATACATCTCATCAAGTAATGAGGAATCCCGAAGGGAAAAAGGTATAAAAGTACGGTATTTAATCCGAGATATGTACCTTATATTTTATTAGCGAGCATATACGGCTAATATAGCGCGAAAGCGAGCTCCAAATGCGAAGTAAACGCGATCCGCACCTACTAAACACTCAACAAACAACATGAGAACATGTATATATACAACAATATCGATATACCATATATAGGAACATAATAATTATATATGCCATCATAGCAAATGCAATAAAAGCAATAAATGCAAACATCAACCAACTATCATCCAACTAACATTCATAACCAATAAATATTCATTCATATTCTCATTAATATTCAATGAAATGGTTTTCAATTTAAATCACATTTGATTCATTTACAGTGGATGTTTTTTACTAACATTCATTTTCAATTAGTTTATATTCACTAATTCATATTCAAGTTGGTTCACTTCCAAATCAAATTCAATTTTATTTAAGATTCATTTAACTTCCAATTGAATTCCAATTACTTTAACTTTCAATTTCATTAACTCAATTTCATTAACACTTAATGAATTATATACAATCAACCAACAACCACATAACAACCAATGTATATCAATTACAACCAAATTCCTTTACTTATATTCATTCAATTTGGTTTAACACCATCACTTTTAATTGGTTCAATTAAATTGATTTTCATTCAATTATTCAACTTTCCATATAACATTAGATTTTAATGAATTCACATTTACATTCACTATCTCAAATCAATTTTATTTACATTCGATTGATTTACATTCAATCCATTCATTCAATTCAATTACAAAAGTTGAATTTCATTTACATAACTTAAGTTCACATCTATCACTTAACTTTATTAATTTACTTTGATACCAATATCAACTTCATTCAACATCATTTAAGTTATACTTAATTTTATAAACATCACTTTGTTTTACTTAACTTAAATTCCCACTTATAAATAAATTCAGATTCTAATTCTAAAGTAAATTTCCATTTAACTTTAAATTCATTTTTTTATTTTAACCCATATTCATAAATATATTCATTAGTTTCACTTCTTATATATATAAGTTTATTTCACAATTGTAAATCACTTTAATTATAATTCAATTCTTATAATTCTTTTGCTTATACAATTATTCTTTTATTTAGATTATTCGAACAACTAAACAATCAACTTATATACACTTTAATAATTTTGAAAAATTATTTCTTTATATATAAAATATAATCAAGGTAAAATTATTTCATTTACCCAATTTAAAACAATACTGTGTCGAATTGTTCTATTCAAGTGTTTATAAACCCCTTCGGCATAGTTGTCTAGACCGTGCTGACGAAGGTTCATATGCCACTCAATAAACCAATCATCACAATATAAAACAATTTTATATTCACTAACAAATACGCTCTCATAGCTATTATTACACTCAAACTCATTCTAGAGTACTACTGACTCTATCTCTAATGAGTAATACCCAACAGAACCATGGTTGTCGCTTGACCATATGCTCTGATACCAGATGTAAGGACCCGATTCTTCAACTTCCGAAAACTGACATCAATACGTCCACTGTATCAACTGCCGAGAAATCGAATGCCGAAAAACCGAACACTTAGGGTTTTAAGAAAAAGAAAGAGAGAGAAGGAGAGAGAAAAAATAGAAAATAGAGAGAAAAGAAAATAGAAAATAGAACGGAACAGAAGAAAACAACAGAACAACAACAGAATCTCACAATTCGCAGCGGAACAACATATAATAAATAAATGAATAATCTTTAAACAAAGAACTATATCAGTTATTACATTTCATACATTACATTACATCAGAGTGTACAACAACAACAACATCAAACAGCGGAAAAGAAATACTATATAGTAGTAATACACCATGCCATCCAGCTTGCCTCCAGCACTTCCAGAATATCCTGATAAACCTAACTCTTGACTGCCCGTGTGGAAATTGGTGGGCACCCAGAGTTTAGGAAGGAAAACAATAAACTCCGAGTCAGTCATGTGACTGGTGTGAGAACTCAAAACAGTTTATTTATCTTTAAAAACTAAATAGAGGAATATTTTTAAAGTCAATTCGCAATGCTTTTTAAAAATGAGACTACATAAGGCCTCCCGCACACGCACACAATGCAAACGCAGAATCGGAGGAGATTTCTCCTTATGATAGTCAAAGATGCTTGATACGCATTTAAAAGAACATTTGATATTATCATTAGTGCATAGTATAGGAAAAATTCATTTCGAAAATAAAGATATAAATCTTAGCCAACATACGACCATTATCGTATGCCTACTATAGCTACCATCCAAACGGTGGTGACCACCATAAGTGAATGGCAGGTTCTACAACTAAAACCGTACAAGTTTCGTATTGGGAATTGGATTTCCAACGAATGATCAGGCCAAGGAACTTCCCATTGCCACATGAGAATGCCTCTGGAAGGACATCCCCGAGAACCAAACCAGATCTCTACCAACACAAGGCCGGGTTACCCCTAACTGAGTAACAACTGACCGAATATGCCATCCCACGGTCCTTTGGGACCTTTAACCGAGCGCTCGTAATCAATTCACACAATCATAAAGTGTTTTCAACATGAGTAAGTATCTGGGCTCCATACCATGATACCACCCTTTTCCAGAAGGAAATGCACATACCCTAAAGGGCGCTACCCCTCATAACCTTGCTGCATCTTTCCTGTTTTGACCATTCCCGGGGTGTGAGGCTCGACGAAGTCACGTCCACAAAAACATACTTTATTCAAAAGCCATGCTTTGGGTCAACAAATGATCATTGAAATGATCACCAAGATAGACGATCAAATAAATGATCCTATCACAAATAATCAACACAATGATCATTTCACAGCAACACTCAGCATGTCACATTACCAAATTGGGAATATATCGCTGATAACATTCAACTACATAACCTCTGAGCTCGTACGTCTCAAAGAAGGGTGTTAAGCTCAAAGAATAAATTCTCTGCCACCAACAGAAATATATTTGAAAGAAATCGGCTTTACATCTCAATTTGTAATGTCAGACATACAATCCATACAAGTCTGTTCCGGGATCGAACAGAACCGAAGGCACTTACAAAGAAGTCCTTGCAATCCGGATATCCACAATCCTGATCGGATTTCCCATCACATATGGAGAACTCAATACCGGAGCAACTCGGTGCAGAGTCAATCGACAGGTCATCCTATCGCTCTCGCGAATACCGGGTCTTCAACACCGATCTTCAATGCTATCCATTACGTCGTATCACTATTCGGAATGGGTAATCCGAATAACGAGCGCAATAATTTAAAAATAAGTGTAGCATTCACATTCAAGCAAATCACAACAAATACCTTTCAAAGGTAAATATTGATAGTCGGTTATTGAACTATCAATGGATATGCACAACATCACCAGATTCCAAATAATTTTCCAAATTATTTATTTCCCAAAGATATCTTTACAAGATATATAATTTTCACACTTCAAAAATAAATCAATATTTATTTTTAAACAAATTTCCCTTTTCATTTATAAATTCCATAGTGAATTTTCATTCCAAAATATCCATGCATATACGATTTCAATTATTCATTTCAATTTATCTTCAAAAAGATAAATTCTCTAATATTCACTTTATATTGGAAAACATTTTCATACTTATTTAATAAGAAATTCACAAATCTTTTTATTTTCAACTCTTGGAAAATATTCAATATACTTAAATCGAAATTAAGTATATATTTCATTCTTTAAGGTAAACATGCTCTTAAACATATTTATTTGGGTCAAAACGGATGTTGCGTAAAACATCGTTACGACAACCCAAAATCACTAGTATAGGGATTCGAAATTAAAATAGATATATAAATCCCAATACTATACAAAACATTTCCTTTCGGAAATCATTTACTATAACAATAGTGTTATAGTCCACCATTTCCTTTTATTTCTCAAAAACGTCTATTTCAACAATGAATGTTGAAATCTATGATTTCGAATCTTAACACATTTTAAAACATCGTTAGATCGTTTTAATTTTGTTTAAAATATCACACCCTAAACATTTTCTTTAACATATTATTCACTATTCAAGAACGTGAATATACTACGTTAACAACTTTCATCACTTCTATTCATTTTATTTCAAAGGATTATTCACAGTCAAAAATGTGAATATAACTCCATTAATAGGTTTCAACAATTTACTTATCAAAATAAGTCATTTGCGAATTTATAAAACAACGTTTATAAATTCCATTTCTATTTATTTTATAACTACTTCCTTTTATAAATTCCTTTATTAACCTATCTTAATTCATATCTCAATGATATACTAAAAGTTCATATTATATGTAAAATACTTATAATTTATTTGTTTGCAAAAATCGTTCTTTTAAACTTCATAATTATAAATCTTATAACTTATAAGATTCGTTTATTTATCCAAACCTATTCTTCAAATGACTTTACAAATTTTATAAACCTACTGTTTATAAAATTCTATTTCCAACTTCACCGTTTATAATTCTATAAATTTCATTTATTTATGAAATTCATTCTCATTTATTTCTAACTTCACCGTATATGGGATTTAAAATATTATCCGCTTAATAGACAGCGCAATAGGGTCTCATCCGCTATACAAATGCGGAAAATCAATAACTGCAATATATACATATGCCAATATATATATATATTGCTATTATATATAATACCAATTTCACTGTTTATGAAATATTCGCGGTATATATTTTTAATAAATAACATCCGCTTACTAACGGCGCATAATGTCTATTTTAACAATCAATAGATAACAATTATCATTCAAACATGCATTCAAATATTTTACATCTAACTATTTAAAACAAAAATCGAAACTGATTCGATTGAGTGAGAAGTTCTCACCTTGATTTCAATTTCGTTTTAGCGATTTATTTCGAATAAAATTAAACGGACGTTTAATTTTATCCAAAATTCTCACTAACTCCAAACGACTCCAATCCAATTCCATCACGTAGTGCTCGTCCATACGATTCCAACGCAACTGGTTTCGCGCGTTTTCAACCTCGTATGAAAAAGTTATGCATTTTACAAGTTACACGATTTTTAAAATTAAAATTTACAACAATTATTTTTATAATTTTCAACCTAGGTCTATCCTCACCCATTGGATCTCCATTCACTGCATCAGGCCCGTCCACCCCTTCTTCCATCTCACGCACATTTCCCTCTCCAGTAACCATCACACGTGAAAACAAACCCATAGGCCAAACTAGGGTTCCATATTTCCATCACCTCGAGCATCGAAACTCCATCACTCCACCACCAAATCGAAGGCCTATGTGAACTCCAACTTCACCACGAAAAGCACTGAGCTCGGTCAAGCCCCCAGCACGAAAATCGAGGCCGAACGGCCACACTTCCAACTCGACTTGCCACCAATCCACAACTCCAAACACGATCTCCACCGTTGAACACGAAGATCTCGATGTGCTCTATAACTTCGCAGTTGAACACTTCTTGAATTGCTTCGCGGATTTGAAGAGATTTTGGGATGAAGATCATAAATTTCTGGCCTTCCATTGAAGGGGTGGCGGCTGCAGTTTATTAGGTTTAGGGTTTTAATTTATTTTTTATAATTTGTGAAAGGTTGGTCTATTTATAGGAAAACGAACGACACTATTCATTCCGGAATTTCCGAACTCCGATTCACGTGCCGTAACTAGCGTTTCTAGGGTTTACCCCATGTTCCGGACACAATGGAACAAGTTTCGGAAGCTAATTCGGTCATCTGTGCGAGTTATGGCAATAAACGTTCAATTTGAATTAAACCGATTTGAACGATTTTCTAGGCGTTTTAATTTGTACCGGACAAACGGTAAATCCGATTGACATGAAATTTGAAACCTTACAATAATATCACATTACGGATCCGATGAAACTAGTTTCGTCGAAATCCGAGACTATTTGAAAAATGGCTATTTTAACTCGCCAAATTAATATTAAAACAATTTCGATGCGTTTCGAGCTGCCACGATCAAATGATAACTCCGATTGACACGAAAATTGAAATCCGGTAATAACTAACTATTATGGATCCAATGGAACTGGTCTCGTCCAATTCTGAGACTGTTCGAAAATTGGCTAATTTCACTAGTCGATTAAATATTAAAATATTCAATTTTCACAAATTAACTTTTAATTCGATTTTAAAAGTTCTAAAATATCATTCTAACTTCAATATGATAAAATAAAATTTTACAAATCATTTTCAATCATATTTAACTCAATTTTCAATTATTTCTGCAATTTAACATATTAAATTATTGATTTAATTATTCAATTAAATCCAATTATTCGAAATAAAATTTATTCGACTTATAAATTCACTTATTAATATTTAAAATTAATTAAATATTCAAATTTTAATTACTAAAAATCCTGGGTCGTTTCAAAGTGTAAGTTTGGATTTCGCTTGGGTGAGCGATTTTTTCTTAAGTTTGGATCTGTCGGAAGTGCAGAAGTAAGTAATGGTATCTTGATAACTGCGTAATGAGATGCAATATCAATGGATATTTTCCGAAGATGTTTTCTCTTGAAGCAGTTTTAGAAGTAGTTGTGCAGCAGTCTTTACCTGCCGCAGGGAAGACTCGTCTGTGTAGAAGTTATCTGGATCTTTAGCATGGAGGTTGGCTGTTTTGGAATATGAGACTAAGGTCTATGAGTTGTTTCGCTTCGGCATGATCTCATTTGTCATCCCTTAAGGAGAGCGAGATGTTGATGCTTGGTTTGGAGCCCGAATTTCTTGAGAGGATGTCTGCCATCTCGAAGGTCCGTTGTGTAGTTTGTTGATAGTTTTGGTTTTCGAGGAGCTTTTAGATTAGAAGTCTTTGGTTAGCTGTGGTAGCAGTGCAACTCGAAGTGTTCGGTGTGCTGTCAAGAAGGTCTTTTAGCTTTACAGTATCATCGAGGTAGAGTTTGGAAGCAGCAGCGTGGCCGTTTCTCCTATGGTTCAGGAATCTTTGTGGTTCTTCTTTTAGCAGTCCGGGCAGTTCGTGAAAGTTTTCTTGAAGAGTTAACCTTGTTTGGAGAAGCTTAAAGCTGTTCTAATTGGTAAAGAGAGGACGGTTTCTTTGGAATCCGAACTACGTAGGATCGCAAAAGTGACTTGCGATTAGTTTGAGAATTTTTCTTAGGCAATCTTTTGTTTGAGACTGAGAGTTCTCATGTAGAAGTAGGAGCTACTGATGTAATCAGAAGTTTGTCTGCATCTGGAGTTGAGTTCCAAAATTGTTTTGGTTCCAGAAGCGATAATGGTGGTTAGCCTGGTAGTGGGATGATTCCTGGAAGGAAAAGTTGGTGTAGTAGCTCAGGAATTTTTTTGGAAATTTGGATTGATCAGATCTAGTTTTGAATTGGATACTGTTGTAAGGTTGTGACCGAGTCAGATGGGTCACTCAGATTTTATGGATTTGATGAACAAAGTTTCCTGGACATATTGGATAAGTTTGTACTCGTGTTCATCAACATTATTCTCATCTATTTTAGAATCAAAGTTGTGCAGCGGAAGCGAGGTAGCAGCTGTACGAGGAAGGAAGTAAGTTCGGTTTGCTATTGCTTGGGAAGCAGAGCTTGTGTTTTGGATTTTGATGGATCTTAGAAGACTTTTCTGTTGACTAGGATTCAGAAACTGGTTTGCTTGGGTCTAGTAGTTTCTAGAAGCATCAGCATAGGTTGAGCTGATCAGTAAGAAGATTGGCAGCCCAGTATTGTCTGTTGAGTTATGCAGATTTGAGATAAGGAGTTTGGAATTCGAAGTTGGAGACTTCGTTATTTTTAAGATTTCTCTGGTTAAGAGAGCAGTTATTGGATAAGATTGCATGGCTAGTTCTGAGGCATTTTGGGATTTCTTATCTGTGTTTTTGATAGGATAAGATTGAATTACCAGTTTGGCTAACCGGAATTCATTGTATTTCACGTATCTTTGAGGGAGTACATGTATGATTCATCATTGGTTGTTGAATCAGCAGTTCAGTGGGATTTGAAAGTTGTGCTAGACTTGGGTGCAGTTGATGTTCTGTTCAGATTGGATCTAGAGATGAGTTGAGCTCTGGATTTTGGTGGTGTAGTTAGTTGAGCTTCTATAGAGCGAGTCTCCCGGTGATTTTTACTTGGGAAACTCTAGATAGTATTAGAAGATTTATTCTAATTTGTGTTAGGATAATTAATTAGGTTTGTTTGTTTGATTGACTACTATGGTTGTTAGTAACTGGATGATATGTATGTTTTGCTGTTTGAAATTGAATTCTTTATTGGGTCATTAAATTATCTTTGCTTTTAAATTTCGGGGACGAAATTCTTTTAAGGGGGGAGGATTGTAACGACCCGGAATTTTGGGCAATATGAATTTAATTATCTGCATTAATAATTAAATTGGTTTGATAATTTTTCTTTATAATTTTGATTTAAATTGATAAATTTAATCTTTTAAGGGTTAACAAATATTTAATCTGATAATTTTTTATCAATATCTTTCTAACAATCTAAAATTGATAAGATTTAATCTTTCAAAGCCAATAATTTTTTAATCTATTTATAATATATATATATTTAATATATACTGTGAATAGGAAAACCTTTTGTTTTAAATAAAAGATAAAATTTCAAATTTGTAATATATATGTATGTATATGTTATAATTTGGAATGGTTTTGGAATTTAATTTAATTTATTGATAATTCATATATGTATGATTGAATTGTAATTTAAAGCTTTGTTTTAAAATTTATATTTTCAGAAGTTAACTTAGAATAATTCAATTGTTTTCAAATGTAAGATAATTGTTTATTTTAAATTTGACAGTTTAAATAAGATTGAAACAAAGTTTTCTTTTTGTTTTTGTTTTCTTTAGTGTTTAAATTTAAATGGTTATAAAACGTATGTATAAAGTCATTAATAAACTTTCTTTTAAAAATTATTTCTTAAACAGTAAAAATAAATGTTTTAGATTTTTTTTAAATACATGTATAAGAGATTTATTTATATTATAATTAGTTTTGTAATATTTTCTTTAAAGAGTAAATTTATATTTACATACATAAGTATTATTAATAAAGTAAATTAAATAAGTAAGCTTATATTATCATTTAAGTTTAATGAAAATTAAATAAAAATACTTAAGAAAAACATGTGTTAATACATTAGGACATGTAATGAGATATTAAGAAAATTAAATACTAAAGTGACAAGTGTCTTTATTTTGAAATTCACTTTCTTTAATTTTAATAAACATAACACTTTCATTTCTTTGTTCTCTTTTCTTAACTCAAACTAGAAAGTTTTTCAAAACCAAAAAATTTCCTTTAAAACCTGAAAACCAAAAGCAATTCTGAATTCAATGAAATCTGCAAATTCAAAAACCTGAAAACTGGAAACAAATTCAACATCAATTAAAAAATTGCAACTAAATTGAAGATCAAGAGCAACTGCAAGTTTCAATCTTTAAATCATCAAAGCATGCAAGAATTCAAATTCATCAGCAAAGAAAATTCAAGAGCACTTTACAGAACAAAATTTCAAAACCTGGAATAAGAATTGTAACCTACTCTGTTCTCTGCTCTGCAAAATTAATGGTGAGTAAACCTCTTAAAACAAGTTTTAATTCATATTTTAGTTGAATTTGTTTTTTTTTTTGCATGTGATGAATTTGGCTTGTTTATGAATATTTGAACTGTCATATGTGTATGTTGTAGATAATAAATGCCTGAAAATAGGGAACCTGTTATGTTCATCTGTGTTCATTTACAAAAACTGTTTCCTTAAAGAAATTTCAAAAGAAAAATAAAAATCTTTAAATCTGAACTATATTAGATCTTGATATATAAATAAAAGTTGTATGTTGATGCTTGATGGAAATTTTAAAAATAGTCTCTGTAAATTTGAATATAAAGATAATTTTTAGAACGAAATTTACAGTAAGTCACTTCTACATGCTCAAAAATTGATATCCTTAATTTTTGCTTTGGATTGTATATATGGATTAGTTGATAAAAATTATGATTTTTAACGTGCATTGCATAATTTTTAAATGGATATTCAATTAGTAATTTGGAGGAGAAGGGTTTCGTAAATTTAATCAATTGCCGATGATCAAACCCTTGATTTGAGTTGAAATCTTCGGTGAAGCTTGTTTTTAGGTTGTAGATGATGGGAAAAATGCAATTGATTTTTTTCAATGAGTGAATTGTTCGAATTTGAACGAACTAGGGTTTTATATTGATTATTGTTGGGCTTGGCCGTCGAGGCATTTGCATCTTGGTTAGTGGATCGGGTTTGCTCGCTTTTGGGGAGGATGAAGCTCGTGGTCATGGTGTTCGATGGTGGCGTCGGCGAGGTTCATCGACGTCAGGTTCGTCGGCAAATGGGGAGGTTTGGTGGTTCGTGTTCCTGTAGTTTTTGAGCTTTGAGGCCGAAATTTGACTCGTGTTCGAATTGTAGGATCTAGGTTCGTGTTTGGGGTCGCGTGTGATATTGTAACCGTCGACGATGGTTGCGACGACCTATGGTGGCCGGCGACATTAGTGCACGTGTATGTGGTGCACGGCTTTGGGTCTGGTGAGTTTCGTATTTAGGGAAGACGATCTCCCGCTCGAAGTTCTTTTCGTGTTTTCCTGTAGGTCGACTCGAAGTAAGGAGTAGCTTGGGGTGTCTTCGGTGCAGGCTCGTGTTGTTGCCGTGTTTTACTCGAGTTTTTGGATTGTGTGTTATCTGTTTTGTTCTGGGTAATAGTATAAGTTTTCTGATTTAAAACTTATTGAATAAATAAAAATCAAGCTTGAGTTTTATAAAGGAAAACAAGTTAAAACTTGTTGTTTTGAATTAAAATGTAAATCAAACTTTAAAAAGTATTAATTGAATTTATTTTAAAATTTAAATTTGCTTAAATGATTTCTTTTTAGAGTAATGTTTTAATAGTAAAGTTTTCAAATTATTTTGAAAATAAATAAGTTTAAATTGGATAATTAAAGTATTTTAAATTTTAAATTTTATTTCTAAATGCCTTATTTTCAAATAAGGATATTGTTATGATTTTGAAAACCAAATTGAATAATTTGTTTTTAAGCTATTAAAACTTGATTAATTTCAAATAATTTATTTATGAGGATAAATAAGGTTAAATTATTATTGATATAAACTTAAGAATACTTAATTAAATATAATTTGTTAATAAGTAAAAGACTTATTAAGATAAATGATTTTCTTAATTAATAAAGGATTCTATTTAAATATAAGAAGTTAGTTAATTAATTAGTTAATTGTTTATTTAATTTTAAATAATCACTTAATTATGAATTAATTAAGTGTAATTACTTAATGAAGTAATTAATGGTTAATTATTGAATGTAATTAAGAATGGTAATTACTTATGGAGTGGGAAATCACTCAGGGGATTAATTAAATGAAGGTGATTATTGGATAATCGCATGATGTTATTAATCTAAGGATTGATTAATATAATTGATTTGAAGTTAATTAATTATAGAGTAATTAATTAAAGAATAAAGGATTATTTAATGATGAAATTAATTACTTTTAAGTAATTAATTAAGAGAGTAATCAAGATTTTTTTTAATGAAAAGTAATTGGAAGATAATTACTTATGTAAGTAATTAAGAGTTAATTACTTATTTAATTTTAGTTAATTAATTATTGTGATTAATTAATTAATGAATGAGATTAATTTAAGATTAATTACTAAGTGTAATTAATTAAAATGTAATTAATTAGTAAAGTAATTAATTAAGGGTTATTAAATAATTGATTACTTAATGAAGTAATTAAAGATTAATTAATCAAAGGGTTTATATAATTAATTAAGAAGTTAATTAATTAAGATAAGTAATTACAAGTTATTAATTACTGTTTATGATTAATAAGATGATTAATTACAAGTTAATTATTTATTTAATTAAAGGAATTATTAATTAATAAGGATCATTACTTAATATAATTAATGAATTAATCAAGGTTGATTAATAAAAGTAATTAATTAAAGTGTGATTAATTAATTGTAATTAATTGAGGTATAATGCAATTAATCATAGTTAAATAAATAGAAGTAAATGAAGGATCATTAATTATTGTAATTAATGATAGTAGTTAATGGTTAATTACTGAATATGGTTAAGGCTAATTACTTGAATGTAATTAAAGGATAATTAATCAAGGAAGATTAATTAAAGAAGATCATTAAGAGATGATTAATTTATTTGGAATAAATAAATAAAGAAGGATTTAGGTTAATCCAATTGATTAAGAGTTAATCAATTCTGCTTATAAAATGATTGATTGATATTGAATGGTTGGTTTATATTGGATAATTGATATTGGGTGATTGGTTGATACTGGATGATTTGGATATCTATGATATGTGATATGCTGCTTTGTGAGATGAATGTTTGATATGAATTATCTATTGTGATAATGTGATTCATCTATCTGTTTATATCATCCTAATATAAGTTAACAGTCTAAAACCCTTAAATAACTTGGACATTAAAATGGCATTTGGATTCGATGAGACCGGGATCGGGTTTCCATATTTAGATATCCGAAAACCACATCGATCTAAATTAAACGTTAGGTCGTGAATCCAAGTGGATCTTAGTGAAGACTCGAGGTGTAAGAAATAATCGTCAGTATAACTCTAGGGGTGATTCCGTGATCAGTTTGACCGAAATAGTACTTATAGGTTCAAAATGGTGATTTAGAGTGCAAGGGCTATGGTCGTTGGCTCTGAGGGTGATTCCAAAATGAGTGCAACAAGATAGTGCCTTCGGTTTCGTTCGAACCCGGAACGAACTTGTATGGATTGAATGCTTTCAGAACATCGTCAGTTGGACGGTGAGCATTCTAAGATAGTTGTGTTCTATAAAGGTAATCGCAGCCTCAAACCTCATCAACCGGAATGGCTAAAACAGAGGAGGTGTAGCAAGGCTAGGTGGGTAGCACCCATTTCAGGGTGAGGTCATTCTTGTCTAGATGTCTCTTTATTTCGGCTTAGTGGGTGGTTGGTCGCGCCAACCACGGTGTGATCTTACTCGGGACTGTTCAGTAAGGAATGGTCCCGGCTTTGTGATGCAAGGGATTGGGAGTAATCCTCTGTACTGTGATCTAGGCCACGTACTGTGACGGGCGGTACCCCGATAGCCCTGCCATTGATGGATACCCATTCTTCCTACGAGACCCTACGGTTTTGTTTGTATCACCCACTTTTGTGGCTAATAGCTAGAATTTAATGAATGTGACAATTTGGGCTATTTCTTATTTATTTGAAAACCCTAGACACTATTATAATATCACTAGATTTCCTATCAATTGTTTTGGTTAGCGTAAGGTAAAAACTTTTCCATGTTTATGTGTGGAAAGTCTTACGTGATACCTTTTCTTTTCAAAGGATTTTCCAAGTTAAGCAATTTTAACCCGTTTACTCACGCCAGACCCCTGTCTGACCCGAATGTTTATTTTGTGTTTTATTAAACTCTTGGGTACTCATATTATGTATGAGTAGTCGAGGGATTCAGGTTTGCTTTACGAATTCTGGAGGAAATATGGAGCAGGAGGCTTCCACGTGTAGATATATTATGGTTCCGCTGTGTTTGAGATTGTATCTATATCTTGTGTACTTGAGTTGTATAGTTAGACAGATGTTTATAACTGTCTAATATGTCTGGTATAAGTTGTGTATTATGATGTAATATGATACTATGTAATATTTTATGTGATATATTATATTTCATTCGCTCCGCTGTGAGTTGTCTAATGTTGTTGTGTTTCTTCTGTCTTATCTTTTCTTCTTCTATACCTTTCTTTCTTAATTAGTGACGCGACTTTCTGGTGTTAGAAAGTCGGGTCGCTACAAGGTGAGTCAAAAGAATATACATATCAGAGTTACAACCAAAAAGGACTACACAAAAAGCTATAACAAAAGGAGATAGCAGAATAGTCCATGCGGAAGCAGAATAGGCTAAGTCTGAATGTACCCAACCTGAAACACCTCGGTCTGACCTGAGTATAAAATACATGGGTCAGTCTAGCTAAACAAATCAGTTAGATAAGCTAAATGATAATGAACATGCAAGGTCATAAAGTACCACAAATATCTCTAAAAGAGATTACTCGATCATCTAGCAAAAAATGAATCATAACAAGCTTCATATCATCGGCAACTCAAATCAGCAAAGGATACGAATATCCAAAATCTCGCCAAAAAGGCAAATCACAAATACCAATAAAGGTAACACAAGTTTCCACAAGGTAATTGCTATGTATCGAGTGGTTCAAAAGACCTACTCCGAAAGGCGATACTCTAGGAAAATATAAATATCAATGAAATAAAAGATGCACATGCTCAGTACTGTATAAACAAAGATCCACAAGCCCCAAGGCGACAAACCCAAGTATCTCTCGAGAGGTGACGAAGGACCAACTCCAAAAGCGATACTATAGGACAACAAACCCAAAGGCGACAAACCCAAGTATCTCCCGAGCGGTGACGAAGGACCAACTCCAAAAGCGATATTATAGGGCAACAAACCCAAAGGCTACAAACCCAAGTATCTCTCGAGCGGTGACAAAGGACCGACTCCAAAAGCGACACTATAGGGCAACAAACCTAAAGGCACAAACTCGAAGGCAACAAACCGTAGTGGCGAAGGTCCGGAGGCCCAGTACTCGACACCACTAACTGGCAATATGTGTCACAAACTCTCGGAAAGGAACCCAAAAAGTGTTAACGTGTGTCCCATACCACACATTCGCACTAAGCGGTTTACTAACCGTTATTCAATTCCACACTGAAATAAGTACAAAGTTTACCTCATATCATTGGTAAACTGGACCCGAAGGTCAAACGATCAAACGAATAGATTATGAATTAATTGAAAAGATAAACGCACGTATTCCATAGCACGTGTTTTACCGAACCATTTAATTACCTTCCCACTTCGTTTGAAGTGAAAAAGAGTGTAATTTTACTCAGAAAATAATTTGGAACGAGTTTAGAAATCGTTTGAAAACACTTTGGAAATTGCCTTTAAAATCCTCCTATTATGGAGTAGATAATTTAATAGTTAAAAATAGTACTAAATAATAATTTCACAAGCCAATTTGTTTGAAAAACACTTTAAAATGCTTTATAAAACTCGTGCACAAAATCTAGAGTGAAAACTCAAGAATTCAGGAAAATATCAAAAATGGAAGAAATTATTCCAAGTATTAAAACCGTTGAAATCAAGCTATGATCACTAGTTCGACAGCAAGTTTGGACCTGAAAAAAGAGTATGAATGACATGAAATTTGGCAAGAATGTATATTAACGCCCCTACTCCAATCTGCAAAAAGATTTATCCAATTACGACTTGAAACGAAGAAACTGCATCGTTCCGAAGTTGGACTAAAATCACTATAAACTACTGTATAAAAACAGCGCAAAGGTTTAACTTCGACGATAAGTTCGAAGGGGTAAATGAACCAAGATGTTGGTGAAATTTTGTACAAGCATAGAATAATGCTTCTACTTCGATCTGAAAAAAGAATTGTTCAAATCCGATTTGAAACGAAGAATCTGCGTCGTTTCAAAGTCAGACCCAAACAAGGTTTAAAACACTAAATTACAATAAGTTGCGAGTACAAGTTCGACAGTAGTTTAGAAATAGTAAAGCAACCCAGATTGTCGTGAAATTTTACAAGAATGTAACTTAACACTCCTACATCAATCTTTAAAAAGAATCACTCAAATTGGATTTGAATTGAATGAGTTATGATGTATCGAACATGAACTCAGGTCATACTTGCAACAATTCATAAACCAAAAATGTAGAGGCCTGAAACCATCCTGGGTTCAACTTCCAGGCATAAGACAGAGGAACAAATTATATCGGATTGAGCTCAAAATTTATACGCATATACTAGAAAACATCATCTTTCAAGAAAAAAAGAATCATTGAATTCCAATAAGATATAAATGAGTTATGTTGTCTCAAACATGCACTCAGGCCATGTTTACAGCAACACAACAAAATGTGCACAGAAAATTTTCATGTTATGCATTGATTTTGCAGCAACGGTTTGAACACAAAAATGACAATATTTTTCAACCAAATATTGTAGAAATGAAGTTTAACATATGAGCTTGACTCAGAAAAAGATCCGGCAGCATTTCATTGCCGAAGATGAAAGTTATGGATAGCCAAAGTTGGCACTTCAGGCCAGAAACGAAAATAGACTATACATTGAATAAACTTTTACATATGTAGCAAATTCAAGCAATTTCATAAGCAAGTTAGCTAGTATTTATACGATATTCTTCTTACCTTTCACATTTTCAATATTTCTTTTCATCGATAGCCTTTACTCCTCGTTTCTTTCAGCCGACTACCTTCCTTCCTCATTCACGTACATTTTTATTTCTCATTTCTGAACAAAATAGTCGGCCATTACTTTGAGAAATTTTGGGTAAACTCTTTTTCTCTTTTTTTTTTTACTTTTATTCTTCTTTGATTTGAGTTTTGAACTTGTTCTTCTTCATGTAGGTTCGGCCATGCTCCTCTCCATACCCTGCCGCCTCCACCATCACCTAAGAACATCACCATCACCTCCTCCTCTCTGGCCAAACCCCAAGACGTGCCTCCTTGTTGATGATCCTTCACCAAAATTCCAACAAAACTCCAACAACATGTTTTAGCCGAACTACATCCACTTCCACTACCTTCCACACCCCATAGCCGCCACCATCTCCACCTCCACCACCTCCAGCTTCACTAAGACCCTCTGCCACATCACCACTTGGACCCCACAGTGAAGGCCGTGCCCCTAGTGGCCTTGGACGAGCCTTATTTTGGCCTTGAAACCAAGTAGCTTGATTGTTGTGTTGTTGTTTCATCACCACCACTTTTGCACCACCTTCAAACTTGTTAGGCCGACCATACCCAACCCAAACTAGACCCAAAAACCTTGCTTTAGCCTTGTACTACACTTAAGGCCAAACCCAAAGAGAGTTGAAAGCAAGTGCAAAGCGATTCTGCATTGATTTATGCGGTTATTTCTAGCTTAATTTATCGTATTTTTGAATTGAAAGCCTATGTGTATTATATTGTTTGGTTTGATTTGTACACAAGGGAATTAATCTTGTGGCTCTCTCACTCGTATCTTGTCGTGCTATCGTGTTTGTGTGGATCTCTTTTTTGCTTTCGTTGTTGTCATCTCCAGCTCAAACCAATGAGTTATTCTCACCTAACAACGTATACATATATAACCAGCAAATTGATCACTTGTGAATCTGTAAAATGCATAACCATATCACAACTTTTATGTTATGATTATATGATGTTCACCAATGGTTAAACACCTTTTATATCATATGTTACTGTTATATTTTGCTGTTCTGTAATTTATATCAGTTTATCACACTTCAAGTTCCCTTTAGATTAGAATCACTATGGGTTGAAATGATACATACCCGAATGGACTTTAGAATAGGGAAAAATAGTTATGGGCTGAAATGATTGGCCTGAACGATTTTCAATTTATTTCATTTACTTGGGACTGCGCGTTTGAAATGATAAAACAAGGGTTTTCTTTGTAAACTATGGATTGAAATGCTATATTACCCGTATCACTTTACCTAGGCTAAAAAATTATATACAGACCCGTAGTTAAATTATATTTTTCTAAAATTTTTAAAATATTTTTGAAACGTAATTATTATAATATTTTGATTTAAAACTTAATTAAAAATGATTTTTATAAAGTATTATTGATTTTCTGAAATTTATAAGTGAAATAAATTAATGGTAAAGTTAGAAAATTTGAAATTTAAGTTATTTTAGAAATTTTAAATTCGTGATAAATGGAATTTAAATTAAATATGAAAATATGATAAATTTATGTTATTTTGAATTTAAATGATTATAATAATATATTAATGGATTTTGAATAAGTTAAATGTGAAACAAATGAATATTGAGTTGAATTTTGAAATATAACTTAATTTGAAAAATTGTGAATTTTGTTTAAAATTAAATTTTTGAAGTTAAGTAAATAAAATGTAAAATAAGTTATATTTTGAAATTTGAACTTAAGTGTTAAGTTAAAATTTTAATTATATGAATTTAAATTGAATGTTGGAATTTAATAAGTGTATTATTATTAAATATTGATTTTTTTTGAATGGAAATTTAACTTTATAAAATCATGAATTTAAGGAAAAGTAATTGATAGCTATAAAAGTAAAAATATATGATTTAATAAGTTTGAAATGGTTTAAATGAAAAATATAATAGTTTGTGAAATTATATTGAATATTTGAAGTTAATTAATTGCATTCTCGAAATGCTATTATTTCTAATGTAAATGATAATACAGCATTTGTAAATGTTGTAGTTGATAGAAATGAACTAAATGGCTAAATTTAATTAAAGGTTATTATAGCATTTTGTAAGTGCTATAATTGTTGAATTTAACTAAGTTTTATTTGAAATTAATGTAACCTTATTACAGCATTTTAAATGCTATCTTTTGTAAATTGAATGGTTTGAATGTAACTTTCTGTAGCATTTTCTAAATGCTGCGAAAGTAGAATTTTCATTGTTTTTAATAAATTTAAGTGAATAAATGAGTTTTGAAAGATTAAAATTTTGAAAATTTAATAATTTAATTATTAAATATAATAACTTCAATTTATGATTTAAATGAAGTAATTTGTTCTGAAATATAAACTATTTGAATGTGTTGAAATGGTATTTTAATTAAATGTATGTGGTTTGGAAAATACGATATTTTGATATTTTGAAATGGATTTTTTTATGATATTGAATTGTGTAATGATATTTTATTTCGAAGTATAAAATACCATTTTTAAATTTTAACCACGGGAAGTACTTAATTTATAGTTTAAGTTATTGTACGTTACTACAGTTCACTTGAGCTGGTTTACATTATATAAGTATATATGTCCTGACTCGAGTATTTTGTGTTTTACTTTATGCTCGGGTCAGCCTGAGCATTCACAGCTTTGGATTCTCTTACTGGAGCTGGTCTTTGCTGGAATTTCTTCTTATCTACATTTATATCTACTTCTGTTTCAGCTATTCTAGTTTATCTCATGTATTAGTGAACTGCTATGTATTTGGATTTCTATTATGTTATTTTTAAACTGTATTATGTATTTGGTTCGAGACTCTATTATTGTAACGTTCGTGATTTTTCGACGCTCGAAAACCGACATCAATACATACATTGTATCAACTGCCGAGCAATCGAATGCCGGAAAACCGAAATGTTATGGTTAAAGAAGAAGAAAAAGATAGAAGAAGAGAGAGAAAGATAGAACAGAACAGAAAGAAACAATAGAACAATATCAGAATCTCACAATCGCAGCGGAACAACGTATAATAGATAAATGAATAATCTTTAAACAAAGAACTATATCAGTTATTACATTACATTACATTACATTACATTACATCATCAGAGTGTACAACAACAAAACAACGAAAAAGAAGTACTATAAACTAGTTGATACGCCATTCCATCCAGCTTGCCTCCAGATCTCTACAGCAACTCCCGCGTTCTAGAATGACCTGATAACCTGACTCTAGACTGCCCGTGTAGAAATTGGTGGGCATCCAGAGTTTAGGAAGAAAAACAATAAACTCCAGGTCAGACATGGGACTGGCGTGAGAACTTAAAACAGTTTATCTTTTAAAAACAAACAAAAGGATATTTTAAAATAATTCGCAATGCTTTTTACAAATAAAACTACCATAAGGCCTCCCGCACACACACACATTGCAAACGCAGAATCGGAGGAGATTTCTCCTTATGATAGTCAAAGATGCTTGATACGCAAAATCAAATCATTTTTTTGATATTATTATCGGTGCATAGTGTAGAAAGCATTTCGAAAGTATAATATAAATCTTAGCCACCATAAGCATTTCGCACTTATGCCTACTACAGCTACCATGTTTAATAGCAAGTTACCGCCACATTCCATGGCAGCTTATACAACTAAAATTGTACAAGGATCATATTGTTTCTTTGGATTTCCAACAAATGGTCAGGCCATGGAACTTCCCATTGCCATATGAGTACGCCTTTGGAAAGACGCCCCGAGAACCTAACCTGACATTACGGTTAGATCTCTGCCAACACAAGGCCGGGTTACCCCTAACTGGATAACTACTGACACGAATATGCCATCCCTCAGTCGTAACCGACCTTCATCCGAGGATCCTCGATTCCAACAACCACAAAGTAATAAATTTGCGGCAACAACATAAGTTAAGTATCTGGGCTCCATACCATGATACCACCTCTATCCAAAAGGAATGCCATACACTAAAAGGGCGCTACCCCCTAATAACATTGCCGCATCCTTCCTGTTTTGACCATGTTCGGGGTGTGTGGTCCGACGAAGTCTTGTCCACAAAGCCACGCTTTATACAAAAGCTGTGCTTTGATCACACATGCTCAACAGCACTTCGTATGTCACATTACCAATTTGGGAATGTATCACTAATAACCATCAACTACGTAACCTCTGAGCTCGTACGTCTTAGAGAAGGGTGTTAAGCTAAGAGAATAAATTCTCCGCCACCAACAGAAATATATTTGATAGAAACCAGCTTTACATCTCAAATTGTAACGTCAGACACACATCCATACAAGTCCGTTCCGGGATAGAACGGAACCGAAGGCACTTTCAAAGAAGCCCTTGCAATTCGGATATTCACTAATCACGTCCGGACTTCTCGTCACTAAGGGTGATAAAACCTCTATATGGGAGATCAGCCGATGTAGAGTCATTCGATGGTAATCCTTCCGTTTTCAAAAATATCCGGTCTTCAACACCGGTCTTCAAATGCAATCCATAACGACGTATCACATATTCGGAATGGGTTATACGACCCAAAGGTCCTTTCCCGGCTAACCCGAATAGTGAGCGCTTATTTTGAAAATAAGCATGGCATTCAAATTCAAGCAAATCACAACAAATACCCATTAAAAGGTAAATATTGATAGTCGGTTATTTAACTATCAATAGGTATGCACAACATCTCCAGATTCCAAATAATTTTCCAAATTATTTATTTTCCAAAAATATCTTTACAAGATATATAATTTCCACACTTCAACCATTTGAAAACAAATTTCAAATCACTTTTCAATTTATCTTTTAAAAGAAATAAATCTTAAACATTTCACTTCATAATGGAAAAACATTTCCATACTTATTTAATAATAAGTAATTCACAAATCTATTTATCTCCAACACTTGGAAAATATTCAATATACTTGAATCACAATTAAGCGTATATTTTATTCTTTAAGGATGGCGTTCTCTTAAACACATTCATTTGAGCCAAAACGAATGTTACGTAAAACATTGTTACGACAACTCAAAATTACTAGTATAGGGATTCGAAATTTAGATAGATATATAAATCTCAATACTGTATAAAACATTTACTTTTGGAAACCATTTACTACAACAACAGCGTTATAGTCCACTATGCCTTTATTTCTCGGAAACGTCTATTTCAACAATGAATGTTGAAATATATGTATTCGATACTTAATACATTTTAATACATCTTCAAAACAATTAACTTCATTTTATAATATCACTTCCCCAAAGCATATCCATTTGATTTAATAATATATTCACTGTCCAAAATCGTGAATATACTTTATTTAGCCAATTCAATGTTTCTACACATTTATTAAAAGATTATCCACTGTCCAAAATCGTGGATATAATTCCCAACCAAACTCTTGTTATTACAACATTTTAACTTAAAGGATAATTCGTTGTCCAAAATCACGAATATATCTCCTTTAATAAACTTCTATGTTTAATTCATCAAATTCAATTGTTTTAGGATTTATAAAACAATGTTTATAAATTCCCATTTATATTTTATAAAGACTTCAACTTATAAAATCACTTTATTAACAAATTCTATTTATATCCCATTTAAACGCCAAAATTCAATTTATAAGTAAATTACTTATAAATCTTTTATTTTACAAAAATCTATTCATTTTATAACATCATAATTTATAAATCTATAAATTTCATTTACTTATGAAATCCATTTATACTTCATTTTAACACTTATAAAAACTCGTTTTACAATTCCAATATTTTAATTTATAAATATCAATTTTATAAATCTTTTATATAAATCGTTTATAATAATTCAAAAATCCCAAGTTAAACCATTTTACAAATTAATCAACTACTTATTTCAAAAATCACATTTTGGTTATATTTCACAAAAATCATAATTTTTATAACATTAAAATTATAACGTTTATTTATTTAAAATGAATCAATTCAAAAAATTTAATAAAACGTATACTTTCAAATATCACTTTAAAAATCCTTTTAAATTCAAAACGTTACTTAACATTTTTAAAACTCCAAAATAGGCCCAATGATGCAACAACACCAAAAAATCAATCGTGGCATCCAAACATCATATATCAATATGATAATCATCAAATATCACAATATCTGTAATCAAATAAATACTGGTGGGGAATCCCGTTAGATCCCTCCAACCTGTTTTCCTGCATCTACAGACATTAGCACAATACCAATTCCGTTCCAATACAGAATATCGCGGTATATAGGATTTATAAAATATTATCTGCTACTATACGGTGCAATAGGGTCTCATCTGCTATGTAATGCGGTAAATCAACTCCAAGTACATATACAATACCAATTCCACTTCAAGATGGAATATTCGCGGTATATGTTTTTAATAAATAACCTCCGCTTAATATACGGCATATAGGGTCTATTTCAATATAACAGATAACAATTTATCATTCAAACACAAAATCAAGCAATTTTAAATCCAACTATTTAAATTTTAAATTGAAACAGCTTCGATTGAGTGAGAAGTTCTCACCTTGAGTTTCCGATAACAGTTGTAGCGTTTGTTTCGAATAAAATTAAACACGCGTTTAATTTTACCCCAAATTATCACTAGCTCCAAACAAATCCAATCCAGTTCCATTGCGTAGTGCTCGGCAAAACAAAGCCAACGGAATTCATTTCGTAAATTTTTGACCTCGTATCAAAAAGTTATCGCATTTAGAAGTTTATACAATTTATAACACAAATCAATTTCAATTTATATTTTAATTTTAACCTAAAATCAATCACGGCCATTGATATTTGCCACTGCAAATCTGGGCCGCACTTTTCCACCTTTCTTCCCCAAACACGAATACCACATACGCGAGCAAGATGAACCCAACTAGCCGCCTTAAAACCCTAATTAACGCGACAACCACGTGGAGTTTGAAGACGATCAAGCGATGCCACTTCGAAGGCCTTCAAGGAAGCTACCATCAGCCAGAGTAAGGTGGAGCTCGACCTCCCCTTATATCAAAAACGTGCTCGAGCTTCTGTTGTTTGTGGTCAATTTGCCCCTAATCTGTAGCTCCTTTTACGATCTTGACCGTTGAAGTGGAAGATCTCATCGTTATCTACAACTTTGCAGTTGGAAACTTGTTGAATCGATGTGTGGATTTGAAGAAACTGAGGGAGAAAGAAAAATGATTTTCGGCCTTTGATAATATAGGGAGGCGGCCTGACATTGAAACCCTAGGGTTTTCTTATTTTTGCAAAAGTGAAAATAAAGAGGGCTTTTATAGAAAATTTCACAAAACACTATTCACCCGAAATTTTCCGAACTCCAAACGAAGCATGCCGGCTGGCGTTTCTAGGGTTTACCTCGCATTCTGAACACAATGAAACATGTTTGAGAGGCTAATTCGATCATCTGTGCGAGTTACGAAAATAAATGATCAAATTTAAATTAAATCGATTTAAACTAATTTCTATGCGTTTTGGCTTGCCTCGGACAAACCGTAAATCCGATTGACACGAAATTTGAAATCTTACAATAATATAACATTACGGATCCGATGAAACTTGTTTCGTCGAAATCTGAGACTATTTGAAAAATGGCTATTTTCACTCGTCGCTTAAATATTAAAATATTCAATTTTCACAAATTAACTTTAAATTCAATTTTAAAAGTTCTATAACATCATTCTAACTCCAATATGACTTAATAAAATTTTACAAATCATTTTCAAGTGCATTAAACCCAATTTTCAATTATTTCTGTAATTTTCAATATTAAATTATCGATTTAAATTATCCAATTAAATCTAGATATTCAAAATAAAAATTTATTCGACTACAAATTTTACTTGTTAATATTAAAAATCAATTAAATATACGCATTTTAATTAACAAAAATTCTGGGTCGTTACAAACTTCCCCCCATAAAAGAATTTCATCTTCGAAATTACCAAGTAAGAAAAAGTTACAGAATCCATTAATTTTTCCAAATCCATAGTTAAACTTCTTACAATAACTTTACTAAGTTTTCAAATCATACTTGGTTATCTTTTCAAAACCAACTATATCGTTTACCTTTTAACTCCAAAACAAAATTTAGTCTTCACAGAAACAATTTCAATTTTTCTCAAAAATATTCTAACGCCTTTAAATTTCAGAAAAATTCGCCATAGTCTCCTTTGCGCGGCTCGATCCGAAGAAAATAGTATATATATATATATATCACAAATATACATCTCATTAAGTAATGAGGTATCCCGCAGGGAAAAAAGTGTAAAAGTACGATATGTAACCCGAGATATGTACCTTATATTTTATTAGCGAGCATATACGGCTAATATAGCGCGAAAGCGAGCTCCAAATGCGAAGCAAGCGCCCTCCGCACCTACTATACACTCAATAAACAACTGAGAAACATGTATACATGAAAGTAATATCAATATACAACATATATCACTACAACAACTACATATGCCAATATAGCAAATGCAACAAAAGCAATAAATGCAACTACCAAACAACTATCATCCAACAAATCCATATCAAATCAATATACATTGACTTCTCATTATTTTTCAATGAATTAGTTTTTCATTTAATCACATTTGATTCATTAACATTGGATGTTTTTACTAACATTCACTTATTCATATTTAATTAGTTTACATTCACTAATTTACATTCAAGTTAGTTTACTTTCAATTCAAATTCAATTACATAGTTTTCCATTTATCAATTCAATTTCATTAATACTTAATGAGTTATATAAAATCAACTAACAATCATATAACAACCAAACCATAACCAACATAACCAAATTATTAAATTTACTGCCAATTTGGTTTAACACGTTTAATTCAAATTGGTTGATATTAAATTGACTTCCATTCAATTTATTCAACTTCCAATTACATTAGCTTTTAATGAATTAACACTTACATTCATTTTTCTATATCAATTCTTTTACATTAGATTGATTAACATTCAATCCATTTATTAATTCAATTGCTAATTCATTTAACAAATAAGGTTGAATTTCATTTATATAACTCAAGTTCATATTCATCACTTCTCTTGATTAATTTACTTCGATACCAAAATCAACTTTATTCAACTTCACCTAAGTTATATTCCATTTCAAACATCATTTTTTAACTTAACTTAAAATTCCACTTATATATTTAAACTTCCAAATCCATTAACTTTACCAAAGCTAAATTTATTATCTCATATTATAAGTTCAAAACCCGTTTACTTATATTCAACAATTACAACTTGGATTTTTTTTTCAAATTTGATCATCCCAACCAAACTTCAATTTTCAATTTACTATGGTAACAAGTCTATCACACAGAGACTCGAAAATGATACTGATGATGCTGCAGTCATCACCCTTATTATTTCCCAGTAACAGTAGTGAATTCAGTGCTTAATATTCTCTCAAAAATTTTCCTTTATTTATATATCATATTTAATTATAGTTCCACACTTATAATTCATTCGCTTATATAATTTATTCTTTTAATTAACATGTATTTAATCTTACATTTTTAACGACCAAACAATCAATTCATATATACTTAATAATTCTAAAAAATTATTCCTTTGTATATAAAATATAATCAAGGTAAAATTATTTCATTTACCCTATTTTAAACAATATCGTGTCAAATTGTTCCGTACAAGTGTTTAGAGATCCCTATCAACAACGTTAATTACTCGTGTTGACCAGAATCCATATACCACTCAACAAACCAATCATCATAATATAAAACAATTTATATTCACTAACAAATACGCGCTCGTATCTATTATTACACTCAAACTCATTATAGAGTACTACTGACTCTATCTCTAATGAGTAACACCCAACAGAGCCATGGTTGTCGCTTAACCATATGCTCTGATACCAAAATGTAACGTTCGTAATTTTTCGACGCTCAAAAACCAACATCAATACATATACTGTATCAACTGCCGAGCAATCGAATGCCGAAAAACCGAAATGTTATGGTTAAAGAAGAAGAAAAAGATAGAAGAAGAGAGAGAAAGATAGAACAAAATAGAAAGAAACAACAGAACAATATCAAAATCTCACAATCGCAGCGGAAAAACATATAATAGATAAATGAATAATCTTTAAACAAAGAACTATATCAGTTATTACATTACATCACATTACATTACATCATCAGAGCGTACAACAACAAAACAGCGGAAAAGAAATACTATATACTAGTTGATACGCCATGCCATCCAGCTTGCCTCCAGATCTCTACAACAACTTCCGCGTTCCAGAATGACCTGATAACCTGACTCTAGACTGCCTGTGTAGAAATTGGTGGGCACCCAGAGTTTAGGAAGGAAAACAACAAACTCCAGGTCAGTCATGGGACTGGTGTGGGAATTTAAAACAGTTTATCTTTTAAAAACAAACAAAGGGATATTTTAAAATAGATTCGAAATGCTTTTTAGAAAATGAAACTACCATAAGGCCTCCCTTACACACACACAATGCAAACGCAGAATCGGAGGAGATTTCTCCTTATGATAGTCAAAGATGCTTGATACGCAAAATCAAATCATTTTTTTGATATTATTATTAGTGCATAGTGCAGAAAGCATTTCGAAAGTATAATATAAATCTTAGCCAGCATAGGCATTTCGCACTTATGCCTACTATAGCTACCATGTTCAATAGTAGGTTACCGCCACATTCCATGGCAGGTTATACAACTAAAACCGTACAAGGATCGTATTGTTTCTTTGGATTTCCAATAAATGGTCAGGCCAAGGAACTTCCCATTGCCACATGATTACGCCTTTGGAAAGACGTCCCGAGAACCTAACCTAACATTACGGTTAGATCTCTTCCAACACAAGGCCGGGTTACCCCTAATTGGGTAACTACTGACACGAATATGCCATCCCCCGGTCGTAACCGACCTTCATCCGAGGATCCTCGATTCCATCAACCACAAAGTAATAAATTTGCAGCAACAACATAGGTTAAGTATCTGGGCTCCATACCATGATACCACCTCTATCCAGAAGAAATGACGTACACTAAAGGGGCGCTACCCCCTAATAACCTTGCCGCATCCTTCCCGTTTTGACCATTTCCGGGGTGTGAGGTCCGACGAAGTCTCGTCTACAAAGCCATGCTTTCACAAAAGTTGTGCTTTGATCACACATGCTCAACGACACATCGTATGTCACATTACCAGTTTGGGAATGTATCACTAGTAACCATCAACTACGTAACCTCTGAGCTCGTACGTCTCAGAGAAGGGTGTTAAGCTAAGAGAATAAATTCTCCGCCACCAACAGAAATATATTTGATAGAAACTAGCTTTACATCTCAAATTGTAACGTTAGACACACATCCATACAAGTCCATTCCGGGATCGAACGGAACCGGCGGCACTTCCAAAGAAGCTCTTGCAATCCGGATATTCACTAATCACGTCCGGACTTCACGTCACTAAGGGTGATAAAACCTCTATATCGGAGATCAGCCAATGCAGAGTCATTCGACGGTAATCATTTCGTTTTCAAAAATATCCAGTCTTCAACAACGGTCTTAAAATGCAATCCACAACGACGTATCACATATTCGGAATGGGTTATACGACCCAAGGGTCCTTTCCCGGCTAACCCGAATAGTGAGCGCTTATTTTGAAAATAAGTGTGGCATTCAAATTCAAGCAAATCACAATAAATACCCATTTAAAGGTAAATATTGATAGTCGATTATTTAACTATCAATAGGTATGCAAAACATCACCAGATTCTAAATAATTTTCCAAATTATTTATTTTCCAAAAATATTTACAAGATACATAATTTCCACACTTCAACCATTTGAAAACAAATTTCAAATCACTTTTCAATTTATCTTTTAAAAGAAATAAATCTTAAACATTTCACTTCATATTGGAAAAACATTTCCGTACTTTTTTAATAATAAGTAATTCACAAATCAATTTATTTCCAACACTTGGAAAATATTCAATATACTTGAATCACAATTAAGTATATATTTTATTCTTTAAGGAAGGCGTTCTCTTAAACACATTCATTTGAGCCAAAACGAATGTTACGTAAAACATCGTTACGACAACTCAAAATTACTAGTATAGGGATTCAAAATTTAGAGAGATATATAAATCCCAATACTATATAAAACATTTACTTTCGAAAACAATTTACTATAACAATAGTATTATAGTCCACTATGTCTTTATTTCTCGAAAACGTATATTTCAACAATGAATGTTGAAATCTATGTATTCGATACTTAACACATTTTAATACATCTTCAAAACAATTATTTTCATTTATAATATCACTTCCCCAGAACATATCCATTTGATTTAATAATATATTCACTGTCCAAAATCGTGAATATACTTTATTTACCCAATTCAATGTTTCTACACATTTATTAAAAGATTATCCACCGTCCAAAATCGTGGATATAATTCCCAACCAAACTCTTATTATTACAACATTTTAACTCAAAGGATAATTCGCTGTCCAAAATCACGAATATATCTCCTTTAATAAACTTCTACGTTTAATTCATCAAATTCAATTGTTTTAGGATTTATAAAATAATGTTTATAAATTCCCATTTATATTTTATAAAGACTTCAACTTATAAAATCACTTTACTAACAAATTCATTTTATATCCCATTTAAATGCCAAAATCCAATTTATAAGTTAATTACTTATAAATCTTTTATTTTACAAAAATCTATTCATTTTATAACTTCACAATTTATAAATCTATAAATTTCATTTGCTTATGAAATCCATTTATACTTCATTTTAACACTTATAAAAACTCGTTTACAATTCCAATATTTTAATTTATAAATATCAATTTTATCAATCTTTTATATAAATCATTTATAATAATTCAAAAATCCCAAGTTAAACCATTTTACAAATTAATCAACTACTTATTTCAAAAATCACATTTCAGTTATGTTTCACAAAAACCATAATTTTTATAACATTAAAATTATAACGTTTATTTATTTAAAATGAATCAATTAATTTTTTTTAACAAAACGTATACTTTCAAAAATCACTTTAAAAATCCTTTTAAATTCAAAATCGTTACTTTAAAGTTTTTAAAACTCCAAAATAGGCCCAATGATGCAACAACACCAAAAAATCAATCACGGAATCCAAACATCATATATCAATATGATAATCAACAAATATCACAATATCTGTAATCAAATAAATACTGGTGAGGAATCCAGTTGGATCCCTCCAACCTGTTTCTCTACATCCACAGACATTAGCACAATACTAATTCCGTTCCAATACGGAATATCACGGTATATAGGATTTATAAAATATTATCCGCTATTATACAGCGCAATAGGGTCTCATCCGCTTTATAATGCGGGAAATCAACTCCAAGTACATATATAATACCAATTCCACTTCAAGATGGAATATTCGCGGTATATGTTTTTAATGAATAAACTCCGCTTAATATACGGCGTATAGGGTCTATTTCAATATAACAGATAATAACTTATCATTCAAACACACAATCAAGCAATTTTAAATCCAACTATTTAAAATTTAAATCGAAACAGATTCGATTGAGCGAGAAGTTCTCACATTGAGTTTCCGATAACAGTTGTAGCGTTTGTTTTGAATAAAATTAAACACGCGTTTAATTTTACCCAAAATTATCACTAGCTCCAAACGACTCCAATCCAGTTCTATTGCGTATTGCTCGACAATAAAAAGCCAACGCAATTCGTTTCGAAAATTTTTGACCTCGTATCAAAAAGTTATCGCATTTAGAAGTTTATACAATTTATAATACAAATTAATTTCAATTTATATTTTTAATTTTTACCTAAAATCAATCACGACCATTGTTATTTGCCACTGCAGATCTGGGCCGCACTTTTCCACCTTTCTTCCCCAAACGTGAATATCATGTACGTGAGCAAGATGAACCTAGCCAGCCGCCTTAAAACCATAATTAAATCAACAACCACGTGCAGTTTGAAGACGATCAGGCGATGCCACTTCGAAGGCCTTTAAGGAAGCTACCATCGGCTAGAGTAGGGTGGAGCTCGGCCTCCCCCTGATATCGAAAAACATGCTCGAGCTTCGGTTGTTTGTGGTCGATTTGCCGCTAATCTGTAGCTCCTTTTACGATCTTGACCGTTGAAGTGGAGTGAAATCAGAGCGTTGGTTTTAGGCAAATCATAGCCTAGGGAGCAAAAACTTATTAGAGATAGGGTAGAAATACCCTAGAATGAGTGAAATCCATCTCAGAATCCTTTCTTTGTGAGAGAACGTATTTTTGAAGTATAAAATGATTTCCAAATGATTTTTAAAGTATTTTCAAAGATTATTTTGGTATAAAAATCTTCTTATTTTGAAACCCAGATTTTCTAAGCTTCATTCCTTTTGTATCCACCTTATTAGAAGTCTCTTAGTTAGGATTCTTATCGATTAGGATTCCTTGAACTTTGAAACACTCCCACTTGTTCTGAAATCCAGTCTTGTCTTCCCTATTTTTAACCTTTTGATTTTGGAGCATTCCGTAACCCCACTTTGGAATGACCTCCATAAAGATCGAATTCCGCAAATCTTTGAATGATTTGTTAAGGGTTGAAACTCCTTTACAATTGGCATTGATTCACCGGAGATTTTTATATACTTGGTTTACGATGCTATCTAATTTCTGCTATATCTGGATTCTATCTGTGGCGATCAAATGTTGATTTGCCTTAGATTTTCACACTGATTATATTCCTGAAGTCACGGTTGACCCGGTTAAGGTCGTCCGTAATTTATATAGGCTTATCCATCTTCTATTGTTGAATTATCTAATCTTAGTTCGAGCTTATCATCGAATCAGGATTCTATTTGATTAGAGTTCCTCTAAATTGAATCTCTATTTGTTTGAAATCTATCCTTGAATCATTCTTTAAGAATTTTGGTTTGGTTGTATTTTGGAATTTGTGCATGCATCGAAATTATTATTTTGATAAGGTTGGCCTTATTTTGTATATAAAAGTAAAATGTTTTAGACAAAGATTTTTATATCTTTTAAAAAATGGAAATTTGAAGTTTTGAAAGGATTTGAAATTTTGAAAATTTATGAGAATTTGAGTTATATAAAATGATTTATAACTAAAGGGTTTTGAATTTTGAATTTCTAGGAATCGAACTTCGGTGTTTTGAAATCGGTTTTAAGATTTTGGAAAATATATAATAATAATATGATTTAAAGGTATTTTCTGAATAAGAAATGTTCCAAATGTATTCGAATGAATTCCAATGATTTCAAAGAGATTTAAAATAAGTTTCAAGAAAATAAAGTCCAGAACCAACTTATGTCGTTGGAAAATAATTTTGGTGATGATTACATGCATCATCGACATTGATTTTCGAGTTTCTGAGTGGGGGAGAGGCCACCCTAGTAGCTTTGCTATGCGAGTGATTTTGTGAAACAAATTTTGATTTCAGATTTTTGAAGTATGGTTTGATATTCGAAAGATGTGTGTGTGTGTGTGTGTGTGTGTGTGTATTTGAAATGATTTAAAGTAAGCCGGCGTTCAGTCCTCGAGATTCAGATTTGTTTTGGTATAACCCTATCTTTTGAATTTGGTTTACTTATTTGTTTGTGATTTCCTACTCTTGGATTGAAAATATGATTTCTTCTACTATTGTAAAGTTCGAGCACTTCCAAATCAAGGTTAACTTTTCAAAGCTAAGCAATTTTGAAAGGTATAGGGTATTTGATAAAGAATATAAGTTTAGTTTGGTATGATTAATGTATAAAGTAATATGATTTATATAAATCTGAAACTGTTTGTTGAGTGAAACAAATAAGACTATGTTGAATTATACTGGTATGAAATATAGATTTAAAATGTTTTGAATAAAGTATATATATAGAATAAATATATTTTCAACGGTAAATTGGATTTTTCATATAGAAATAAATAGTTGAAGGTCTAAAAGTGATGGTTTTAAACTCTGTAACCATTTTGATATTTTGACGATTGAAATGGTTTGGAAATGATTTAATCTTTACTTTGATAAGGAATGTGAATTTGAAATGATAATTGATTTTGATGAAAGAATATTTGAAGTTTATATTTGTATGAAAGGATATTTGGTTTACTTGTAATTTGAGTTTATTTAAAAATGATAGATTTATGAAATGAATATTTCAATAAAAAAGGTAATAATGAAGTAAAATTTGAGATATATGAAATTATAAAATTTAGTTTTAGAATATGGTATATTTAAGCTTTGAAATATATTAGAGATTGAATGGTTCATTTTATGGATCAAATCTTTATTTGAAATTTGATTATATTCCAAATGGTTTTATTGGAAACTAAATTGAATTGAAACTGATGGTTTGAATTGAATTAAAGTTGGAAATTTTAGATTTGGTTTTAAATTGAATAAATTTGTGAAATGTAAAGAATTAAAGGAATGTAATGTATGATTTCGAAAATTTATGATTTTTAAAGTGCAATGATTTCAAGTATTTTGTTTTGAAAGATTTATAACTTTGAAAGAATTATGATTTTTGAAAATGGATATATGTTTGAAATGGAAATGAATTTGTTTGGCCTAAATTTTGTTGATTTGGAAATTTGGATTATTTTCTAAATCTATTGTTTTAAGAAATGTTGAAACTAAATATATGTAATTTGGAAGAAATGATTTGGCAAAACCATATATGATTGTGAAACTGAAACGTTATTGAAAGGAATTGAAATTGTGAACCTTGATTTACTAAATACTTGATTTGGGAGTTATCAAACTTATATAAAAATTTATTTTTATAAGTATGAAGTGATTTGAAACTATTGATCTGTAAAGGTACTAAATTTGTAAATTAAAATCTTATATAATCAAAGTCTATATAAGTGTGATTTGAAATACTATTGATTTTGGAAAGTATTCGATTTGAAATGAAATCTTATATATAATGGACTTTATATAAGTATGATATTTGAAAGCGATTTTGAAAGGTACTATATGATACATATTTTAAAGTAAGGATATGGAAAGTGCCTTCTGCTTGATATCCGCTTAGTGGCCACATTGTGGATTCATTATATTGATATTATTCTTTCTGATTTGGGTTTTTCGGATATGATACTCGAGTGTCCATCGAATTCCATGGCGATCTCCATGGTCTTACAAGCGCGACTGCATAGCGCGACTGCCTGGCTGAGTTGGCCTAGGGGTACAGATTGTTTCCTAGGGGATCCAGGCATAACCATTGTGTATCATGCAATCTATATAGGTCGCATTAGTAGCAAAACTGCCTGGCTGAGACGACCTAGGGGTACAGATTGTTTTCTAGGGGATCCAGGCGTAACCATTGTGTATCCTGCACTTTACTAGTCATCATGGCGACTCGCAGGCTGAGAAAGCTTACGGATATGGATTGTTTCCTGGGGGATCTAGGTGTAACCATTGTATATCTGCGATCCATGGTTAGACATATGTTTTGGTTTGGTTGATTTGTTTGGATTGTACTTTCCATATCTATTTTTAAAATGTTTTCCAGTATTTCCACTGGGTGTTCAAACAATTCTACCAAGTACCTGGAGAATTCTAGCTTTGCGCCTAATCAACGCATAGCCAGAGTCTACAGGAACGAAAGTAAAACTTGTTAAGGTGTCGAGTTATAAAAGTATTTTGATAAAGTATATTATATAAAGGATATTTTGATCATTATTTTACTTGTCTAAATAATTTAAAAACATTTTAAATATTTTTCACTTTGAACTAACAAATTTGAATCAAACGACTATTTATCATATTATAAAATGTTTAAAATGTTGTAAATATAAAACTATAAATTGAAATGTATATGGTTTTAAAATAATGGTCCATCCTTGTCTTTCAACCAATTTTTTCTTCTAGCTATTCCTACCTTTTTCCTCTTCAAGGGTACTTTCTACATTATGGGAAGAGTTGGTTCTTTGGCTTATCGTTTGGATTTGCCCAAGAAGCATTCTGGAGTGCATGATGTATTCCACGTCTCACGTCCTCTCTGGTATCTTCTTGGCCTATCTCTTTTGTTCAGCCTTCTGCTCTTGATGATTGGGATATGGAGCCTAATCTGATAGTCGAGAGTAAGCCGCTTCGTACTGTTAGTGGAGGTACGAAGTAGCTAAGAAGGAAATCTGTTAATCTGATCAAGGTACGATGGGGTACTGATGATCGAGATTGTACCTGGGAGATAGAGGAGGGCATTCGTGCTTCGAATTTGAAAAAAAAATTCCAGGTACTATTTGTTGTCTACTTGCCTTTCCTTATTTTCTTTGTTTGTTCTTTTCGAGGACGAAAAGATTGGAGTGGGGGAGAGTGTAACAACCCAGTATTTTATGATTATTTTAATTGTGTATTTCGATTATTTTATTTGAAAATTTATTATATTTATTAAAATGAATAATTTTGTTATTTTAAAAGCATATTTTGATCTTTGTGTGAATTATAATTTCAAACCTGAATAAATAGGATATATTCAGAAAATGTGGATTTTGGTCAATCTGGTCAAACCTTGACTTTTAAACTTAAAATTTAAATATTTGAATTCTTGAATTTAATATTTTATTATGAAAATAAATTTAATTTCAAGATTACTGCTTTTCGTTTTGTTGTAATCCGATTTATATTGTGAAAGTTGTGCTTTTTACAATATTGGGTGTAAATTGATTTATTTTATAAAATTATAATTTATATAAATAATAGTTTTATTTGTCAAATCATGTTCTTGTATGTGTTATATGACGTGTTAAATATATATTTTATTTTAAAACATTTTTAAAGTGATGTTATAATTTTTCCAAAGCTTAGTGAATTTATTCTAATTTTTAAAGGCTAGTTTCTATTTTTCTGCTATTTTCTTCATTTAAATTATATTTAATTTAATTTAATTTATTTATTTTACGAATGCATTTTTATTTTATGTTCTTATCTTTATTTTTAATTATTTTCCAAGTCCGTATAAATTTTTCAAAGTTTATTCTGTTTATTTTCAAATTTTCTAGACTAGTTTTCATATTTTGTGCTATTTTCTTATTTTTATCTTAAATAATTAATAATTTTTTATTTATATTTTTTTTTTAACTTTTCGAATTTTTAACTGAAATTTTAATTATTTTCAGTTATTTAAACTTATATAAAGAAAATAAAATAAATTTGAAAGGGTTTGTGCCTTTTGATTTTCCTATGGTCTTTTATCTTCCACCTTTTCACATTTTCAATATTTCTTTTCATCAATTAGCCTTTACTCCTCGTTTCTTTCTGCCAACCACATTCCTTCCTCATTCACATACATTTTTATTTCTCATTTCTAAAAAAAATAGTCGACCATTACGTTGAGAAATTTTGGGTAAACTCTTTTTCTTTTCTTTTGTTTTTACTTTTACTCTTCTTTGATTTGAGTTTTGCACTTGTTCCTCTTCATCATAGGTTAGGCCATGCTCCTCTCCATACCCTACCGCCTCCACCATCATCTAAGAACATCACCATCACCACCTTGTCTCTGGCCAAACCCCAACCCGTGCCTCCTTGTTGATGATCCTTCACCAAAATTCCAACAAAACTCCAACAACATGTTTTAGCCGAACTACATCCACTTCCACCACCTTACACACTCCATAGCCCCCACCATCTCCACCTCCACCACCACCTCGACCCTCTGCCACGTCACCACTTGGACCCCACAGTGAAGGCCGTGCCGCTAGTGGCCTTGGCCGAGCCTTGTTTTGGCCTTGAAACCATGTAGCTTGATTGTTGTGTTGTTGTTTCATCACCACCACTTTTGCACCACCTTCAAACTTGTTAGGCCGACCGTACCCAACCCAAACCTGACCCAAAAACCTTGCTTTATCCTTGTACTACACTTAAGGCTGAACCCAAAGAGAATTGAAAGCAAGTGCAAAGCAATTCTGCTTTGATTTATGCGGTTATTTCTATCTTAATTTATCGTATTTTCGAATCGAAAGCTTATGTTTATTATATTGTTTGGTTTTATTTGTATACAAGGGAATTAATCTTGTGGCTCTCTCACTCATATCTTGTCGTGCTATGTACTTGTGTGGATACCTTTTGTGCTTTCGTTGTCATCTCCAGCTCAAACTAGTGAGTTATTCTCACTTGGCAACGTATACATATATAACCAGTAAATTGATCACTTGTGAATCTGTAAAATGCATAACCACATCACATCTGCTATATTATGATTATGTGCTGTTCACCCATGATTAAACACTTGTTATATCATATGTTACTGTGATATTTTGCTATTCTGTTATTTATATCAGTTTATCACACTGCAGGTTCCCTTTAGATTAGAATCACTATGGGTTGAAATGATACATACCCGAACAGACTTTAGATAGGGGAAAATCGTTATGGGATGAAATGATAGGCCTGAGCGATTTTCAATTTATTTCATTTACTTGGGACTGCGTGTTTGAAATGATAAAACCTGGGTTTTCTTTGTAAATTATGGATTGAAATGATATATTACCCGTACCACTTTACCTAGGCTAGAAAATTATTTACAGACTCGTAGTTAAAATATATTTTTATAAAAAATTTAAAATATGTTTGAAATGTAATTATTATAATATTTTGATTTAAAACTTAATTAAAAATGATTTTTATAAAGTATTATTGATTTTCTAAAATTTATAAGTGAAATAAATTAATGGTAAAGTTAGAAAATTTGAAATTTAAGTTGTTTTGGAAATTTTAAATTGGTGATAAATGGAGTTTAAATTAAATATGAAAATATGATAAATTTATAATTTAAATGATTTTTACAATATATTAATGGATTTGGAATAAGTAAAATGTGAAATAAATGAATATTGAGTTAAATTTTGAAATATAACTTAAATTGGAAAATTGTGAATTTTGTTTAAAATTAAATTTTTGAACTTAAGTAAATATAATGTAAAATAAGTTATATTTTGAAATTTGAACTTAAGTGTTAAGTTAAAAATTTAATTATATGAATTGAAATTGAATGTTGGAATTTAATAAATGTATTATTATTAAATATTGATTTTTCTTGAATGGAAATTTAACTTTATAAAATCATGAATTTAAGGAAAAGTAATTGATAGTTATAAAAGTAAAAATATATGATTTTATAAGTTTGAAATGGTCTAAATGAAAAATATAATTGTTTGTGAAATTATGTTGAATATTTGAAGTTAATTAACTGCATTCTCAAAATGCTATTATTTCTAATATAAATGTTAATACACCATTTGTAAATGCTGTAGTTGATAGAAGAACTAAATGGCTAAATTTAATTAAAGGCTATTATAGCATTTTGTAAGTACTATAATTGTTGAATTTAACTAAGTTTTATTTGAAATTAATGTTTCCTTATTACAACATTTTAAATGCTGTCTTTTGTAAATTGAACGGTTTGAATTTAACTTTCTGTAGCATTTTCTAAATGCTGCGAAAGTTGAATTTTCATTGTTTTTAATAAATTTAAGTGAATGAATGAGTTTTGAAAGATTAAATTTTTGGAAATTTAATAATTTAATTATTAAATATAATAACTTCAATTTATGATTTAAATGAAGTAATTTGTTTTGAAATATAAACTATTTTGAATGTGCGTTGAAATGGTATTTTAAATAAATGAATGTGGTTTGGAAAATACGATATTTTGATTTTTTTTGAAATGGATTTTTTATGATATTGAATTGTTAATGATATTTGATTTCGAAGTATAAAATACCGTTTTGAAATTTTAACCGCGAGATGTATTTAATTTATAGTTTTATTTATTGTACATTACTACAGTTCACTAGAGTTGGTTTACATTATATAAGTATATATGTCCTGACTCGAGTATTTTGTGTTTTACTTTATGCTCGGGTCAGCCTGAGTATTCACAGCTTTGGATTCTCTTTCTGGAGCTGGTCTTTTTGCAGGAGTTTCTTCTTATCTACATTTATATCTACTTCTATTTCAGCTATTCTAGTTTATCTCGTATATTAGTGAACTACTATGTATTTGGGATTTCTATTATGTTGTTTTCAGACTGTATTATGTATCTAGTTTGAGACACTGTTATATTAGCTTCATGAACTACCATGGTATTTCAAATTTCCGTTGCGAGTTATTCTGACATTTCTGTGTCTGTGGTTCTGCAATTTGTATTTCATTTGCTCCAAATTTATTTACAATGTGGTATTTTGAGCGATTCAAGTCCGACATGCATGGATGCGAATGTCTAAAAATACCGGGTTATTACAAAATTATTTCCCAACGACATAGAGGGGAGCACAAAACTTATTTCTTTCCAAAATTTCTTTAAAATAATTATAACGACCTACTATTTTGGACCATTCAAATCCACAATAATCCACACATGTCTAACTTGAATAATTCAAAATAACAGATTGTGATAAAATTTGGAGCAAATGAAATACAACCACAGAATCATAGACACCGAAATATCAGAATAACTCGCAGCGGAAATTAAAATACCATAGTAGTTTATGAAGCTACTATAACTGTAACAACCCTAGATTTTTTTTGCATATAATTTAAATTTGACTTTATTTTATTTTGAAATTATTTTAAATTTTTCTATTTCAAACATTTAATTTTTAATATAAATTTTGATTATTATATGAATTACAATTTCAAACTGGTATAAATTGGATATTTCCCTGAAAAATGGAATTGTGGTCAAAACTGGTCAAACTTTGACTTTGGAAAATTTAAATTTAAATATTTGAATTCTTTAATTTTATCTTTTATTATGAAAATATATTTAATATCATGAATACTGCTTTTTGTTTCGTTGAAATTGGATTTAAATTGTGAAAGTTATACCCTTTACAATATTGTGTGTATATAAGGTTATTTAACAATATTCTTTGTTTTAATTTATATAAATGATATTTTTACTTGATATATCTTATTCTAATTTGTATGTTTAGGTTATATTATGCATATTTTTACTTTTAAATATTTTTAAAGTGATGTTTGAATTGTTCCAAAGCTTATTGAATTTATTTTCTATTTTAAAGCCTAGTTTCTATTTTTATTGCTATTTTCTTCATTTAAATTATATTTAATTAAAATTTTTATTTTTATTTTGTGAATTAATTTTTATTTTATGTTATTATCTTTGTTATAGATATTTTTACAAGACCATATAAATTTTCCAAAGTTCATTCTGTTTATTTTCCATTTTTCCAGACCAGTTTGTAATTTTGTGCTATTTTCTTATTTTAACCTTATATAATTAATAAATATTTATATATATTTTATATTTGGTTATATTTTCGAATGTTTGACTGAAATTATTATTATTTTCAGTAATTTAAATTTATATAAATAAATTAAAGGTAATTTGAAAAGGTTTTGACTTTTGGTTTCCAATGATTCTTTATCTTCCACCTTTTCACATTTCAACCAACATATGCATTCAATTGTGGCCGTTCCTTATACTATCTTTGGCCGTATCTTCTTTATCTTCATTTTTCACGAAATTTTTTCCTTCTCATCTCTGAAAATTTCAAACTCCGTCATCTCCAAGAGTTTGGTAAAATTCTTTTTCTTTTCCATTGCTTTTCTACTTGTTTATGTTGTTTTCACTTGCTTTCTCACCTTTGTAGCTCAGCCCCTTGCTCCTCCTTCACCATGGCTGCCACCACCACCACCTAAGCAAGCCTCCACCACCTCCTCTACAGCCTCAAGCCACCGGACATGCACCCATGTGAACAAATCCAACAATATCTGCACAAACTTCACCTATATGCACCATAGCCAATCACCTATGCCTTCATCACCTTCAACCACCCTTGGCCGCCACCTACTCCACCTCCACCACCCATGGATGACCTGAAACCTGACACCAAACCATCCTTCAGCCCACTACAGTGATGGCCACACCATGCTAGCTTGTGGACGAACCCATATGTTGCATAGAATACATGGTAGTTGCCTTGTACTGTTAGTTCCATGCACCTATCTCACTACCATACTTTGCTCCATCATTTTCCCATGCTAGGCCGACCTTTAGGAACCCAAACAAGATCCAAACCATGCCTTTAGCCGTGCCATTTAAGATCTGGAGCTGAAGCATAGGTGGTAGAAAGCAAGTGCAATAGTTTTGGTTTTTTTTTATTCAGTCCATTTCTAACATTGTTTAAGTATATCTTGTTTTGAAACTTATGTTATATATATTTGTTTTGTTTGCATGTATCCAAGGCTATTAATCTTTGGCTCTCCACTCTCAAATCACATTCATACTTTCGTGCCTTCAAAGATCTTTGTTGTGTGTAGTTGTTTGTCATCTCCAGCTAATACAAGTGAGTTTTTCTCACCAGACAATTTTGTACTTATATAACTAGTAAATCGATCACCTATGAATCTGTAAAAGACATCACCATATTATATCTGCTATATTATGATCATATGATGTTCACCAATGCTTAAGTACCTGTTATATCATATGTTACTGTTATATTATGCTGTTCTGTTATTTATATCAGTTTATCACACTGCAAGTTCCCTTTAGATTAGAATCACTATGGGTTGAAATGATACATACCCGAACGGACTTTAGAATAAGGGAAAATTATTATGGGTTGAAATGATAGGTCTGAATGATTTTCAATTTATTTCATTTGGGACTGCGGGTTTGAAATGATAAAACTCGAATTTTCTTTGTAAATTACGGGTTGAAATGATATATTACCCGTATCACTTTTCCTAGTGTAGAAAATTATATACAGGCCCGTAGTTAAAATATATTTTTCTAAAAATTTTATAATATTTTAGAAATGTAATAATTATAATATTTTGATTTAAAACTTAATTAAAAATGATTTTTGTAAAGTATTGTTGATTTTCTGGAAATTTATAAGTTAAATAAATTATAGAAAGGTTAGAAAATTTGAATGTATGTTATTTTGGAAATTTTGTTTTAATTATAATTGGAAATTAAATTAAATATGAAATTACGATAAATTTATGATAATCTGAATTTAAAATGAATTTAAATTGATTTTATAATATATTAATGATTTTTGAATAAAGTTAAAATGTGAAATGAATGATTATTTAAGTTGAAATTTTGAAATATAACCAAAATGGGAATTTGTGAATTTGGCTTAAAAGTGAATTTTTAAGTTAAGTAAAAAAATGGAATTATGTTATATTTGAAATTTTAAACTTAAGTGTTAAGTTGAAATTTAATGTAATGAATTTAAATTTTAGTGAATTATTAATAAATATTGATTTTTGAAAGGAAACTTAACTTTATAAAATCATGAATTTAAGGAAAATTAAATGATGATTATAAATGTGAAAATGTATGATTTTGTAAGTTAAAAATGATTTAAATAAAAATATAAGTGTTTGTGAAATTCTATTGAATATTTGAAGTTAATTAACAGCGTTTTAAATGCTGTCTTTTGTTAAATTGAATTGTTTTGAATGTAACTTTCTATAGCATTTTCCAAATGCTGCGAAACTTGAATTTTCATTGTTTTAATAAATTTAAGTGAATAAATGAACATTGAAAAGTTTAAATTTTTGGAATTTAATAATTTAATTATTAAATGTAATAACTTCATTTTTATGATTTAAAATGAAGTAATTTGTTTTGAAATATAACTATTTTGATTGATTAAAATGATTGAAATGTGGTTTCGAAAAGATATGATATTTTGATATATTAAAATGATTTGAAACGAAGTTTTGAAAGATATGATATATTGATATTAAATGTTTTGAAAAATGGAGTTTTGAAAGATATGATATTTTGATATTAAAATGATTTGAAAAGAAGTTCTGAAAGATATGATATTTTGGAAATGAAGCTTTGGAAGGTTATGAAATTTTGATATATTAAAATGATTTGAAACGAAAATTTAAAAGATATGATATTTTGATAATAAAATGATTTGAAAATAAGTTCTGAAAGCTATGATATTTTGGAAATGAAGCTTTGGAAGGTTACGATATTTTGATATATTAAAATGATTTGAAACGATGTTTTGAAAGATATGATATTTTGATATTAAAATGATTTGAAAAGAAGTTATAAAAGATATGATATTTTGGAAATGAAGCTTCGAAAGGTTATGATATTTTAATATATTAAAATGATTGGAAAAGAAGTTTTGAAAGGATATGATAATTTAATATATTGAAATGGTTAGAAATGACTTAATATTTATTTTGATAAATATCTGAATTTGGAAGATATGGTATGATGATATATTGAAATGGTTTGGGAATGATTTAATCTTTATTTTTGATAAAGATTTGGATTGAAAGGGTATTTTATTTTGAAGTATAAAATATTGTTTTAAAGTTATAACTACGGGTTATAATAACGATTGATTGGCAAAGAGATCGGGATCGGATATCTGACATACTCTCTGTGGATACCGAAAACCACTTTGACAACTGTGTACGCAGTGGAGATTCCAGAATGAAGTAGGATGGTGGCGACGTTCTTGAGCTATATTACGTGGACCCAACTCCCGTGAGTTGGCATAAGGTGGCTAAAACAGGAGGGATCTCGGGCCAAGTGAGGTCATTCCTCCGATCGGACACATTCCTTCGATACTATACTCTTACTGGTGATTGATTAGATGGCCATCCTCCGATTTTGATTGGGAGTGTGTTCCGAGGTGGGCGTATGTGGCTGCTGCGTTACCACCAGTCCGTGTGCGTAATTGGTGTATCTACCCTGGCATTGCCTTGTGTGTCGTGTCACCTACCATACCGAGCCATTACTACGATTTTGTTTTTCTCCCGTAGCCCGTGTGGTATCCTCTGACAGTCACCCGGTGTGGAGATGTCATGATATTGGATGGACTACTGGGACTATTATGTGTGAAGGGTGATATGGGCAGCCCGGAACGCTATTTAAAAGTAAGTTTATTTTACTGTAGACATTATTATAATAGCGTAATATTACTACATAGTAAATAGTTTAACGGATCCTTAGAGGATGGGCGGTCCCAGGCATCCTTTAAGTTACTTGTACCTTATTACAGTTCACTTGAGTTGGTTTACATTATATAAGTATATATTGTCCTGACTCGAGTGTTTGTATTTTCATGTACGCTCGGGTCAGCCTGAGTTATTCACAGATTTGGATTCCACTTTCTGGAGATTGGAATCGATGGAGATTATCTGCTTATCTAGTTTTATCTATTCCAGTTCTGTTGTTCCATCCATCTTGTACTTGGTTATCATCTTGAGACTTCTATTGTACTTTATTTATTCTGTTGTATCTTATTTAACTCTGATACTTATATAGTAGCTTCATGAACTACTATTTCTTTTACTTCTGCTGCATTATTAAATACTCTGTGTCTGTGATTATTATTTGCTGTATATTCTGAGATTTTCCAAATTTTATTTACAACGCGGTATTTTGAGCAATTCAAGTCCGACATGTGCGGATGCGAATGGTTGAAAATATCGGGTTGTTACAGTTGGTATCAGAGCTTTGTCTTTGAGGCAAAACTTAGAATATATGGTAAATTTAATTTCAGAATCACTTTCATTCGATCTTGAATCTATTCATTTTATTCGATTTCTTTTGAATTTTGGAACATTCCTTGCGGTTCCAAAATTCATTCTTGTCCCTCACTATTCACCTCCTTTTGATTTTGGAGTATCCCATAACTCCACTTCGAATGAGCTTTATAGTGAATTGGCAGTCCCGCCAATCTCAAAAAAATTCATTTGTAAAAGGAGAAACTCCTTTACAATTGGCATCGATTCACCAGAGATTTATATCTATCCTTGGTTAAATGCTAATATCTTTTGTTATTCCAAACTCTATCTCCTGAGGTCGAATGTAGATTTACCCCAGAAAATCCACATCGATCTTATTCTTTAAGTCACGGTTGACCAGTTAAAGTTGCCCGCGATTTATATAAGCTTGTCCATCTTCCTATTCTGTTATTTAAGCATCTCATCCTTGTTTCCAACTTAGTTTCAAATTAGAATTTCCTTTGATTTGAGTTAATTATATTTGAATCTCTATCCTTCTTTGAAAATCTATTCATGTATAGTGTATTTGTAAACTAATATTCAAAAGTTAAATGTTATATATATTGTGTTTTTTGAGTTATTGATGTTGAATTGTGTTTCTGATCGATTCGTCTGATCAACGCTATCGATGGGATTTCTAAAACACTTTGACAGAACAAACTAACACAATATTATTTTAAAAAAATTTGGTTAATGAAATAAATTTTGATATAAGTAAATTTATGGAACTTAATAAATTGATTTAAATTGATCATTTGATATGATAATACTTGATTTATCATTTATTGTTCTATAAATGAATTTATAAATAGCTATTTATAAATTCATTTGAGAACGGAAATGAGTTAAAACAAGAAATTTGAGAATTTAATTTCCGATGCTTTCAAACCTTGTGCTTAAAGTTTTAAAAGGGGTATATTATTTGAAGTATTTTCTAATAGAAATTTGTTCCAAGAAATTTTAAAGTTTAAAGTTAGTGCTCTTCTCTTTGTCGCTGGAAAATAACTTCGGTGATGACCGCGACATCATAGACGTTCATCTTCGAGTTTCGAAGTGAAGAGACCATTCTGTAGTTTGCTACAACTTTGTTATGGGAAATCTAATTGATTTAAATTTTTAAAATATGATTTTATTTATATTATATATAGATATATGATTTAAATTTGATTTGACATATTATGTACATATATTTATTTATCCCAAAATGGTTTGAAGGGAATCAGAAATTTATTCTTAAGTTTTACCTTAAAGAATAATTTCAGTTATAAAAAGAAAATCAAAAATTTTGAATAAATAATTCAAACTTGAGATAATCGAATTGGAAAGTTTTATTTGTATAATATTCAATTGCATTCAAATATAACTTACTTTAAATTTTAGAAGTTAACAATGTAATTGGATAATATACAATATAAAAAGATTTTTATAAATAAAATTTGAGTGGTTATAATAAATATTATACACTTAAATTTTTTTATAAAAAGATTAATAGAGGTAAATAGAATAAAAGAGTAAATTGAATAATTTACAATATAAATGATGTTAAAGGAAATAAGAATAAGTTAAAACAATTATAATAATGTAAGCATATTTAACATAGGTGATAAAAATATTGAGAGGTATAAATTTAATTTTAATTAGGAATAAAGAATAATTAAATTTATTAAGTACATTATGAGTATAATAATGATTTTTCAAATACTTGATTTTTGGAATTGTTAGTTAAAGAAAATTGGATAATAAGATAATGAAATTAGAGATATTTAAGATTTATTTAACTTATATAAAAAAATTAATTATTTATTTAAGTTGAAATTTCCATGGTTTCTAACTTATTATCTTATTTTGTTTTTCGAACTATCTTTTGGTTGTCCTTATTTTCCTTATCTTGCTTCAGGCCGGTGTAGGCATTTTTCAATAATTTTTCTTCTTATAAATCTTTCTATAATATTTGATAATCTCCACTTTGTGAAACTTACCTATTATAATAGTTATCAGGTATAATTTCAATCTCCTTATCATCTTGTCTTAATCTTATTTCACTTTATCTTTTTCTATACTTTTCTGTACCTCATTCCTTTTCGGGGACGAAAAGTTTTGAGTGGGGGAGAGTGTAACAACCCTAGATTTTTTTTGCATATAATTTAAATTTGAATTTATTTTATTTTGAAATTTTTTTAAACTAATTTCATTTCAAACATTTAATTTTTAATGTAAATTTTGATTATTATATGAATTACAATTTCAAACTGGTATAAATTGGATATTTTCCTGAAAAATGGAATTGCGGTCAAAACTGGTCAAACTTTGACTTTTAAAATTTAAATTTAAATATTTGAATTATTTAATTTTATCTTTTAATATGAAAATAGATTTAATATCATGAATACTGCTTTTTGTTTCGTTGAAATTGGATTTAAATTGTGAAAGTTATACCCTTTACAATATTGTGTGTATATAAGGTTATTTAACAATATTCTTTGTTTTAATTTATATAAATGATATTTTTACTTGATATATCTTATTCTAATTTGTATTTTTATGTTATATTATGTATATTTTTAATTTTAAATATTTTTAAAGAGATGTTTGAATTTTTCCAAAGCTTATTGAATTTATTTTCTATTTTAAAGCCTAGTTTCTATTTTCTTTGTTATTTTCTTCATTTAAATTATATTTAATTAAAAATTTTATTTTTATTTTGTGAATTCATTTTTATTTTATGTTATTATCTTTTTTATATATATTTTTACAAGACCATATAAATTTTTCAAAGTGAATTCTGTTTATTTTCCATTTTTCCCGACCAGTTTGCAATTTTGTGCAATTTTCTTATTTTAACCTTATATAATTAATAAATATTTATATATATTTTATATTTGGTTATATTTTCAAATTTGTGACTGAAATTATTATTTTTTTCAGTAATTTAAACTTATATAAATAAATTAAAGGTAATTTGAAAATGTTTTGACTTTCGGTTTCCAATGGCTCCTTATCTTCCACCTTTTCACATTTCAACCAACATATGCATTCAATTGTGGCCGTTCCTTATACTATCATCGGCTGTATCTTTTTTTCTTCATTTTTCACAAAATTTTTTCCTTCTCACCTCTAAAAATTTCAGCCTCCATCATCTCCAAGAGTTTGGTAAAATTCATTTTCTTTTCCATTGCTTTTCTACTTGTTTATGTTGTTTTCACTTGCTTTCTCACCTTTGTAGCTCAGGCCCTAGCTCCTCCTTCACCATGGCTTCCACCACCACCACCTGAGCCAGCCTCCACCACCTCCTCTACAGCCCCAAGCCACTGGCCATGCACCCATGTGAAAAAATCCAACAATATCTACACAAACTTCACCTACATGCACCATAGCCAATCACCTATGCCTTCATCACCTTCAACCACCCCTTGGCCGCCACCTACTCCACCTCCACCACCCCTGGATGACCTGAAACTCGCTGCCACACCATCCTTCTGTCCACTGCAGTGATGGCCGCACCATGCTAGCTTGTGGCCAAACCCATATGTTGCATAGAATCCATGGTAGTTGCCTTGTAGTGTTAGTTCCATGCACCTATCTCTCTACCATACTTTTCTCCATCATTTTCCCATGCTAGGCTGACCTTTAGGAACCCAAACAAGATCCAAACCATGCCTTTAGCCATGCCATTTCAGATCTGGGGCTGAAGCATAGGTGGTAGAAAGCAAGTGCAAGAGTTTTGGTTTTGTTTTATTCAGTCCATTTCTAACATTGTTTAAGTATATCTTGTTTTGAAACTTATGTTATATTTTTTTTTCTGTTTGAATGTATCCAAGGCTATTAATCTTTGGCTCTCTACTCTCAAATCACATTCATGCTTTCGTTCCTTCGAAGATCTTTGTTGTGTGTAGTTGTTTGTCATCTCCAGCTAATACAAGTGAGTTATTCTCACCAGACAATTTTGTACTTATATAACTAGTAAATCGATCACCTGCGAATCTGTAAAAGGCATCGCCATATTATATCTGCTATATTATGATCATATGATGTTCATAATATGTTACTGTTATATTATGCTGTTCTATAAATTATATCAGTTTATCACACTGCAAGTTCCCTTTAGATTAGAATCACTATGGGTTGAAATGATACATACCCGAACAGACTTTAGAATAAGGGAAAATTGTTATGGGCTGAAATGATAGGCCTGAATGATTTTCAATTTATTTCATTTGGGACTGCGGGTTTGAAATGATAAAACTCGGATTTTCTTTGTAAATTACGGGTTGAAATGATATATTACCCGTATCACTTTTCGTAGCGTAGAAAATTATATACAGGCCCGTAGTTAAAATATGTTTCTCTAAAAATTTTAGAATATTTTAGAAATGTAATAATTATAATATTTTGATTTAAAAATTAATTAAAAATGATTTTTGTAAAGTATTATTGATTTTCTGGAAATTTATAAGTTAAATAAATTATAGAAAGGTTAGAAAATTTGAATGTAAGTTATTTTGGAAATTTTGATTTAATTATAATTGGAAATTAAATTAAATACGAAATTATGATAAATTTATGATAATTTGAATTTAAAATGTATTTAAAGTGATTTTATAATATATTAATGAGTTTTGAATAAACTTAAAATGTGAAATGAATGATTATTTAAGTTGAAATTTTGAAATATAACCAAAATGGGAATTTGTGAATTTGGCTTAAAAGTGAATTTTTAAGTTAAGTAAAAAAAATGGAATTAAGTTATATTTGAAATTTTAAACTTATGTGTTACTTTGAAATTTAATGTAATGAATTTAAATTTGAATGTTGAAAATTAATAAGTGAATTATTAATAAATATTGATTTTTGAAAGGAAACTTAACTTTATAAAATCATGAATTTTAAGGAAAACTAAATGATGATTATAAATGTGAAAATGTATGATTTTATAAGTTAAAAATGATTTAAATAAAAATATAAGTGTTTTTGAAATTCTATTGAATATTTGAAGTTAATTAACAGCATTTTAAATGCTATCTTTTGTTAAATTGAATTATTTTGAATGTAACTTTCTATAGCACTTTCCAAATGCTGCGAAACTTGAATTTTCATTGTTTTACTAAATTTAAGTGAATAAATGAACATTGAAAAGTTTTAATTTTTGGAATTTAATAATTTAATTATTAAATGTAATAACTTCATTTTTATGATTTAAAATGAAGTAATTTGTTTTGAAATATAACTATTTTGATATATTTAAATGAATGAAATGTGGTTTCAAAAAGATATGATATTTTGATATATTAAAATGATTTGAAACGAAGTTTTGAAAGATATGATATTTTGATATTAAATGATTTGAAAAATGGAGTTTTGAAAGATATGATATTTTGATATAAAAATGATTTGAAAAGAAGTTCTGAAAGATATAATATTTTGGAAATTAAGCTTTGGAAGGTTATGATATTTTGATATATTAAAATGATTTGAAACGAAGTTTTGAAAGATATGATATTTCGATATTAAAATGATTTGAAAAGAAGTTCTGAAAGATATGATATTTTGGAAATGAAGCTTTGGAAGGTTATGATATTTTGATATATTAAAATGATTTGAAACGAAGTTTTGAAAGATATGATATTTTGATACTAAAATGATTTAAAAAGAAGTTCTGAAAGATATGATATTTTGGAAATGAAGCTTTGAAAGATTATGATATTTTAATATATTAAAATGATTGGAAAGGAAGTTTTGAAAGGATATGATAATTTAATATATTGAAATGGTTAGAAATGACTTAATATTTATTTTGATAAATATTTGAATTTGGAAGATATGGTATGATGATATATTGAAATGGTTTGGGAATGATTTAATCTTTATTTTTGATAAAGATTTGGATTGAAATGTTATTTTATTTTGAAGTATAAAATATTGTTTTAAAGTTATAACTACTAGTTATAATAACGATTGGTTGGCAAAAAGACCGGGATCGGACATATAGCATACTCTCTGTCGATATCGAAAACCACTTTGACTATCGTGTACGCGGTGGAGATTCCAGAATGAAGTAGGATGGTGGTGACGTTCTTGAGCTATATTACGTGGACCCAACTCCCGTGAGTTGGCATTAGGTGGTTAAAACATGAGCGATCTCGGGCCAAATGAGGTCATTCCTCCGGTCGGACACATTCCTTTGATACTATACACTTACCGGTGATTGATTAGATGGCCATCCTCCGATTTTGATTGGGAGTGTGTTCCGAGGTGGGCATATGTGGCTGCTGCGTTACCACCAGTCAATGTGCGTAATTGGTATATCTACCCTGGCATTGCCTTGTTTGCTGTGTCACCTACCATACCGAGCCTTTACTACGAGTTTGTTTTTCCCCCGTAGCCCGTGTGGTATCCTCTGACAGTCACCCGGTGTGGAGATGTCATGATATTTGGATGGACTATTGGGACTATTATGTGTGAAGGGTGATATGGGTAGCCCGGAACGCTATTTAAAAGTAAGTTTATTTTACTGTAGACATTATTATAATAGCGCAATATTACTACATAGTAAATAGTTTAACGGATCCTTAGAGGATGGGCGGTCCCAGGCATCCTTTAAGTTACTTGTACCTGCTTACAGTTCACTTGAGTTGGTTTACATTATATAAGTATATATTGCCCTAACTCGAGTGTTTGTATTTTCATGTAAGCTCAGGTCAGCCTGAGTTATTCACAGATTTGGATTCCACTTTCTGGAGATTGGAATCGCCGAAGATTATCTGCTTATCTAGTTTTGTCTATTCCAGTACTGTTGTTTTATCCATCTTGTACTTGGTTATCATCTTGAGACTTCTGTTGTACTTTATTTATTTTGTTGTATCTTATTTAACTCTGATATTTATATAGTAGCTTCATGAACTACTATTTCTTTTACTTCCGCTGCATTATTAAATACTCCGTGTCTGTGATCTGTGATTATTATTTACTGTATATTCTGAGATTTGCCAAATTTTATTTACAACGCAGTATTTTGAGCAATTCAAATCCGACATGTGCGGATGCGAATGGTTGAAAATATCGGGTTGTTACAATAACAAACTCTCAAAACAAAATACATAATATTAGTTTGAAAAAACATATACAATAGAAATCTCAAATACATAGAAGTTTATAAATACCAGAGCTGAAATAGTACAACTGAAACTAAAAGGGAATAGATAACTAGACAAGCAGAATCTCCAGCGATTCCTAGCTCCAGAAAAGAAATCCAAAGCTAAGCTGTAAATACTCAGGTTGACCCGAGCGTAAAGTAAAACACAAAACGCTCGAGTCAGGATTAACATTCGTATATCCAAAGATCCGACTCAAGTGAAATATCAACTGAAATACAATTAACTTTAAGGATGTTGGGATAACCATCCTCTAAGGATCCGTGAAACTATCGACATTGTAGAAATATACACTATAACAACGTGTTCATTTCAAATTAATTTATACTTCAAAACATAAATTTCATTTCATTTCAAATATATCTATTTTCCCAAATTGTGTATATATACTAAGTTATAAAGTAAAGTATTTGTAATTTCCTCAAAACTTCACAAATCGCTTCAAAATCAACTCGACTTTTCCATTCAAATTTAATTCAATCTAAATTTATCAATTTCCATTCAATTCAGTTTCTGACTAAACAAATTCAAATTTTAACGATTTCAAATACATATTTGAACCACAAAATAAACATTTAAATTCCAATATATTTCAAGGCTTTAAATATTCAACAATTCAAAACTAAATTTAACAATTTCATATAAATGTTGGTTTAACTTCATTATTTTATAGCCTTGGAATATTCACTTAATAAATTCAATATCGTTTGAATAACCTTGAATTACAGTTTACTATATTTTCCTTCAATTTCTTTAATCGGGAAATATTCATTTAATTTCCTAAATCAAAATCAAGTTATAAGATCATATCTAAAAATTCCAAATTCAATAGTTTCAAAACGATTTAATTAAGTAAAATTCTTAACTAAATACAATTTTAATAAATACAACATTATCTTCCTTACTTATACAAATCATTGAAAAATCGATTTAAGAATTTACTACTTAACATAATATATTAACTAGATCACTTTATTTTAAAACTTATTTATATATCTACCATTTCCAGTATTAAATAAAACCATGTATATATATTCCCTTTCAAAACCATAGAAATCATTTTAAAATATTTATATATAGACCAATGGTGTCTGTATATAATTTCCTATCCTATGGCCAAGTGAAACAGATATTTATCATTTCAATCCGTAACTTAAATATATACGGGTAGATAACATTTCGACCTGCAATCCCAAATTCAATTCAAATGAAAATCGCTTGGGTCTATCATTTCAACCTATAACGATTTTCTCCTAGTTTCAACCCATAGTGAATTCTATACTAAGAGGGAATTTGCAGAGTGATAACAGATAATATATAATATAATAATAGGAATATATCATCAATAATAATTTAATATAAACATAGGATATGGTATCATATCCCATAGGTGAACTATCACAGATAGTAGCATATATAACAATTTAAATAAATAACAGTTCAAACAAGCAGCATATTTCAATTGTCGTTTCAATTGAAATCAAACTTAATAAATATAAGAATATTGATCGTGAGTGATTGCTCACCTTTCGATGTTAGAGAGATAGACAATGATGTGAACTACGAAATCTAAAGCTACTCTGGATGTACAAGATTTGATGTAGAAAATGGGCATGACGGACAAGGCTGATAATGGGAAATCGAAGAGAACGATTGAATCAGTCGATATAAATTTGAAATAAATATATATGAAATCAATATTTAGTTTAAAACCAATAAATAAAATTAATCATCGTATATACATAAGACTGAAATAAATACTTGTATACTATATTACCCAAATTTCAAACCAATGTCCAAACATCATCTAAAATTTAAATCTTTATAAAAGTAACTGTGATAAACTGGATTTTCGAGCATCTGGTAATTGGTAACTAATAGGATTAGAATTATTAAAATATTAATTTACATATTAAACAAATAAAATTCTGTTAATAAAGGATATCGGGATGTGTAAATAGATTTGAAAATATAATAAAGGATATCCGTGATATCCTAGAAATTTCAAACAAATTCAACCATAATAATCTCCTTTATAAATTATTTGAAATTGGCAAAATTTTTATTTTCAAACAATAGTAATAATGTGATGTTTTTTAAATATAAATGGATTTAAAATAAAATTTGTTATTTACAAATTTAATTTGTATTGACTAAATATACATATATTTGGGTTGATTTCAAATTGGATTTTGAATTGAGTTTGAATTTGAAGTTGAATTAGAATTTGAGATTTTAAAAGATAGATATTTTAAAACATTTTGGATTTAAAAATATATTATATATGATTTTATAGTTGTTTTATATTAATTTCTTTTAAAGGATTTTATTTTATAAATTAAGATATGTAATTATTCATTAAATTTTTTTTATGTAGATAAACATTTAAGCTTTGATATGAATATATCTTTTGAAATCTAAGTATGAGAATTAAAGTACACATGAGATAATCTAATTCACAAATTAATAAAGGATTCGAAATAAAATCTATAAATTTAATAAGATAAAGGGGTATACCTAAATTCATAAATAAATTAGTCAAGGGTTTAAAGCATAAAATACCTTATCTTGACATGTGTAAATTTATTAAGCATGCATTAAAACAAATGTATGTATTACCCTCTATAATCAAACAAGTATAGCTTAGAAAAGATACAAATGACAAAAACTTTATTTTCCTTACTTTGAATTTTAAGTAACATAGGCTGATAATAAACCATGCTGTCAATTTTCTTTCTTTCAAAAAAAAAATGGGTCAGTGGAATCAAATCCAACCTCAAGCAAGATCAGAGTTACAGTTCATCCTGAAAAGAGATTCAACATCAACTGGAACTTGAAGTAAAGATCACCACAACAAGATCAAGTTCAACATTCAGTTCTTAACCCAGGACAGTGCAAATCAAATTAGTACAGAACAAATTCCAGATTTTAAGCAAAAGTTTCTCTGTTTAGCATGTGTAGGTGAGTAATCTTATACTAAAGTATAGTTTGAATCTGGTGCATGTGATAAATTTATATGGATATGATGAAATATGTATGCATGCATAATTCTTTTTTGAAAATATGATATAATCTGCCCTGTATATATATATATATAAGATTGTATAGGACTGTGTTTAAATTTGTCTCTGTTATAATCAGAGCCTTAAAATTAAAACAAAATTCCTATCTTCCATTAGAAATAAATTTGGACTTTGATTTCTGAGTAGAAAATGATTTAAAATAAGGTAACATCATTTATAAAATGATTTCAAATATAAATAATTGAGGAATTATGTCTAAAACAAAGGTTATAGTGAACTTTGAAACTTGGAGCAAAATCAAACATCTTGATTTTAGGTTTGGAATCCACAATCAGGTTTGTAGTTGTAAATCTTGAATTTTGATATAGTTTTCGTGATTTTTAGAAGTGTAATTTTGGGAAAATCTGGATTGTTTGATTTTGGGAATATCGACGATTTCCATCGATTGGCGACGTGTGGAAGTTTGATTTTTATTGTCAGAGGAAGCTTGTTGATGGGTGATCTTTGTACAATTGGAGAGGCGATTTATCCATGGCCATGGTGATCAGGCCATGGTGAAATAGGTTTTGGTGTCCGGTTTGTGTTGAGGTAGATGCCGAGCTTCGTTCGATGACTTGGGCGTATCGAAATGGATCGTGTGGGATGGGATCACGGCATGGTGACGAGAAGTTACTCTGGAAAGGGTGCCGAGGATTCCATTCGACGAGATCGTCGTCGGCGAGTAGAATGGGTTGATCATGTTCAGTCCTAGTTTGATAGGATTGCTAATTTTCGATTGGTTGATGGAATTGTTGTACTAGAACACCGAGGTGGATGGTGAAGTCGTTGTCGACTTGTTGAAGGCCGGAAAGTTGATCGGAGGCCGGTGGAATCGATATGCACGTGCACAGTGCATAGTGTTGTACCTGGTTTTGTCAAAGCTTTGGGAAGAAGCGTTCGACTCGGGACAAACTCGAGGGATTTAGTGGGATTACTCGAAGTAGCAGCTTTTCGTAGGGTCTCGGGAAGGTTGAGGGGCTAGCTCGAGAATCTTGTTTAATGGCTCGGGTTAGTTTTATTTTAGTAGCAGGTTTAGCAAGTTCAAAATATTTTTTAAGGAAAAGAAATAAAAGCAGGTCTAATTTAACAAGTTGTCAAAATGAATGAAAATAAAATTGTAACGATGTCTAAATTGAATATAATTTCAAGGATTTAAAGTGTTCAGATTGTTTTAAAGAAAATTATATATTTTCAAAAATATAGATTTCTAAATAGTTTCTAATAAAGTTTAATGATGCAAATAAGTAGTTAAAATAATTAAAGAATTTATCTTAAATTAGTAAGGTTGAGATTTATTAAGAGTAATAAATTTGTGAAATAAATTAAGAGTAAATTACTTATAGTAATTAAGAATAATTTCTTAATGAGGTAATTAGTGAAGAGTTAATTAATGTTTTTAGGGGAAGAATCATTAACTAGTGATTAAGTGATAATTAATTAATTAATTAATGAAATTAATTAAAGTTAATTAATTAGTTAATTAAATTTAAGATAATCACTTAATGTAGCTGATTAAGTATAACTACTTAGTAAAGTAATTGATAGATAACTACTTAATGTAATTAAAGAGTAATTATTTAGGGTAAGTAATTAAATGGTAATTAGTGGAAGAAATTAAATAAAATAAAATGTCTTAAATAAAGAAATTAGAAGAAAATTACTTAATGGAAAATAATTAAGAATTAATTACTTAGTGTAATCAATAAAGAGATTGATTAATTAAGGAAATTAATTAAGGATGAGTTAATTAATGAGTGTGAATTAGTTAAAGGATAATTAATCAACGTAAGTGATTATCGGATGATTAATTTGGGTAATAAATCATGATGGTAATTAAAGGTTAATTAATGTGATGGGTTGAGAATAATTAATTTGTGTATTTTGAAATGCTATGTGATGTAATATGATCAGATTTAAACTGAGATAATGTAGTCATTCATTGATGATGAATTAGTGCATACAGATGACACCCTGTATTTAAAGTTTGATTTGAGTTTCACTTGAATAATTTGAGATAAGATGGTATTGAATTCGAAGAGATCGGAGTCGGGTATTAGTAAATACCCGAAACCACTTCGATTTACAATCCTCTATAAATTCCTTATGGATTTAATATGTGAAATCAATAGGCTGAAAATGGAATGATTTAAGAAATTGGACCCTTTAAACTATGTAGAGGTACATAGATATTGATGTGTGGAAGTGTTGACTATTATAAATTGAGAACTCGTAGTGAAGTACGAGCTACCCCTGGGTTTAATTAAGTTTATATTGTTGAATAGTATATTAGATGGGTTTACTCACGCTGGTTTCCAGCCTGACCCGGGTGTTACTTTGATGTAGTGCTTGGGTCAGACCGAGTATTACAGATTTCAGGTAAGGGCGTTCTGGAGCTCGGGAAGAGAGCTAGATGGCAGGAGCATATGGAGTGGATTCTGCTATAGTATTGTTGTTATCTGGACATGTTGTTTTTACTGTGCAGTTTGTATGGGATATTGTAACTCTGATGTATATAAATATAAATTGACAGATACAGTTTTCTTTGTATAACTGTTATTATTATTTGCTATAATATTTTATCCGCTGCGAATGTGAACTTATGAGTTTGAGTTTTTTGTTTCTTCTTCTTTCTCTTTTCTTCTTTTGACTAACTATCTAGAATTTTCGGTATAGAAATTTCCGAGCCGTTACATTTTGTATCAGAGCCGAAGGATAAGCGAGAACCTTGGCTCTAGTGGGATTACTCATTAAGGATAGGGTAAGTGGTACCCTAGCATGAATTGAGTGTATATATATATGAGAGAGCGTACTTGTTATTTTCTTATATAAGGGTTTTAAATGATTTTATATAAGATTACATTTTGATATATAAAGCAATATTTCTTTCTAATAAATATTAGGGTAATTGGTTGTTAAATTATTGAAATTAAATTAAATACAACCAAATTGAAATTAAATAAAGATAAGTTTGAAATGGATTCAAACTAAATTTGAAATCTTGAATTGGAGAAGTATTTCAAAATAAGATGAATTAGAATTGGTTTCAAACTAGAGAAATGGAATGGTTATTGTGTCTAATAATGGGATGATTGTTTTCCAATTAATAATAAAATGTTTTAAGGAAGTAACCATTTAAAGAGAATAACTTGTAAATTAAAAGGAATGTAAATTTAAAATGGGTTTCCAATTGTGAAATTCTAAATTCTAAATCTAAACATTTGAAATAGTTTTCAAAGTATTAAAGGATATAATATTATTTAAACTATTTTGAATGTAATCTTAATTTAGAATAAGAAGTTTTTTATAAATTTTAAAAGCATTTGTTTTGAATTAAAACCAAAAGTGGTCTAAATTTTAAAATTTGGCTTAGTGAGCCAAAAAGTAATTATGTATATGTGTGGATATACATAATATTAAAGTTAGTTTGGAATAAACTCTAAATATTGAGTTTTAAATTGGGAAGGAGATATGATACCCAGAAGTTATAAGTTTTTGAACTTAATAAGTAGGAAGATATTTATGAGAAGTTTAAAATTTGAAATGGAAGTTCAAATTGGGTAAGGTTGACTGGATTAAGTGAATTGAGTTTAACTTGGGAAAAGGTTAAATAAGTTGGAATAATCAACCTGATTTGGAAATTTCAAGATGAAATTGGAATTTAACTTGGGAAGTTAAATGGTTAATCTGAATTAGGAGTTTGTGTGATCTCAAAATGGGTTTGAGATCTGGAAATTGGAAATGGATGGATGTTTTAAAATAATTTGAATGATACCATCCCGTTGTTATTAATAATCTTTAAAGTGAAATTGGATTTGTTTAAATAAATAAGAAATGAAGTGTGGTAATATATCCATTATTGGGATAAAAGGAAAATCACACTTTAATTTGAAATTAAGGATATGGAATTCCTTTGAACTTAAGATTTGAATGTTAAGAAATGAATTCGTAAATTATAATTGTTTGAAACTCTTACTTGAACCATGTAATGAGTTAAGTAAAGATAATTTAAAATGGAATTTTGAGAATTGGGCTCAGAATTAAATAGTTTAAAGATTTGGATTATTGATTTAAAAATAAAGGTTAATTATATTTTAGGGGTTGAAATCAACATTTGGAAATTTAACTCAAATTTATATAATTCGAGATGGGTTAGAGTTAAGAGGTAGATTTCATTTGCTCAAATTGAATTTGATTTGAATTAATTAGAATGGTGATTGATGGTGGATAAGTTTAAAAATTCAAATGGAAGATTTGAATTGGATTGTTTTGAAATGAAATTGAAGTTGAATAAGATCAAATTCAAATAGGAATTAGGATTTATTCAAACAGTAGTTGAAATGATTGAAATTAAAGTGGGTTCAATTGAATGGATATTAGTCCAAAGTGATTGGAATAACTTGGGATTGTAATTAAAGTTGAATATGTTTGAAATCAAATGGAATTTTATTTAAATTTGAAAGGGAATTGAGAATTAATTCAATTTGAATAGGGAATAAATCAAGTCTAATGGAAATTGGAGTTATTTAAAATTGGAATTGGGTCAATTTAAATTAAAGTGGAAATTTGAATTGAATTGATGAGAAAGGAGATTGGGAAGTGAGCAGTTTTGACTCTGGACTATTTTAATATAAATTGTTTTAATATAAATCTATTTTTCCAAGCTATTCATTATATATACAATCTTTCTTTTAAAAGCCAAATTATCTTATACTTGTTTTACAATTATTTTTAAAACTGTTTAACAATTTTCCAACTATTTTATAAACTAATTACTATTTTCAACTACTAATTATTCTTTTATAGCTATTTTGCAATTATTTAAAATATCTATGACTATTTAACTATTTTCCAATTATTTTATAATTACTAAACTATTTTACAACTATTTCACAAACTATAAATTGTTTTTCAACTACTTATCTATTTTTATAACTTTTCAAGCTATTTTTAAATTTAAAATGGATAAAGTTTAAACTATTATCGGTTAAATCCCAATCGAGATAGGAATAGAGGTGATAATCCAATGGATTGAAGCAATTGTGAGTAAGTGAATGAAAACCAAAGTGAATGTGAATAGAAATGGAATTGATTTGGCGAATAACCAATAAAAATAAATACATAGGGTGTACATATGTTATTCTATTCGCATAGTGATTTGATCCAGATTCGAGCACATAATTTCGAGATAGTATGTCGATCCGAGTTGGGATTTTTCACTCGATTTTCGACGGTGGGCCTGGATATGGATTGTAGATAGGTTCTGGATATTCTCTATCATAGTTATGACTATGCAAGGAGAATGACGGTTTCTGATCAAGAAACCAGATCTGTGTCCGCACTAGGAAGTCGGGTGGACGATACTAGTTCGGAAGTGAAATTGTGTGGTCAAGTGAGCGATCAGATTGGTATAGCGTAAGGATGATATGTGTACATCGTACGGATTTGAATGATAATGATATTGAAAGGAGTAATCAAATTTGAATATTTGATTTTGAGTAAACAAAGTTAAATTTCTTTGCTTTATAAAATGAAACTCCCCTTGTTGAATCTTTTGCCAAGAGAAAAGGGTTTTAGGAAATGTTTGAAGTATAAAAGGAGTTTTGTACAAGTTTGAAATGATCCAGAGTTTTATATTTTTTATATATTTGTAATTATATATAAAGGATCTTATAAGGATTTTAGAAAAGGTTTTGGGAACCTTTGGATTTGGAAAGGCTTTTGATTTTGGGTAAAATCAATATGAGAATTTGGAAAGCCTCGTTTGAGAATTATCGATTTTGGAATAATCGATTTTGTGTCAAGGAGCTTTGTATAAGATCATACTAGGTGTATGATTTGAAGATACTAATTGGGTATAGTATAAAGTGTTTTGATGATGGCTCTGGGGAAAAAGGCGCTTCCTCGAAATGAACTTCTCAGGAGTGCCACCGGGTGGTGCTGCCTTGAGCCCCAAGGGGGGTTCTAAAGTTGATCCTGTGAGGAGTCTGGACAAAACTAGTTCATGAGGATTATGAGTAGAGTACCATAGCGAAAGTCGTGTGTACCGCTGAGAGCCAATAGTCTGCGTTTGATTTTATATCGGTAGACTGCGATCTATGCAAGAGTGGAGAAGTTTCATGCTGACAGCGAAAATCAGAGGCCGCGGAGAGCCTGCAGTTACATGGACTTTTGCTGTAATGGCAACGTAACCCTGGAATGTAACTGGGATCTGTCGTGGGATCCATGGCATAATCGAGAGGCCGCGGAGAGCCTTTAATTACATGGACTTTTGCTGCGATGGCAACGTAACCCTGGATGTAACTGGGACCATGGATGGGGGTAATGATTTCCAGAGCATTCTCACCAAAGATATTTCCTCGATTTCAAAAATGTTTTCTATATTTTCAATAAAATTATTTTTTCCAAGTATTTCACTAGATGTTGAAAATGGGTCTGCTAAGTACTTATAGATTTTCAGTTATACGCCCGATCAACATATGACCGAATTTCTATGAGAACAAGGATGGACTGGTTAAAACATCGAATTATAAAAGGTATTTCTATAAAACTATTTTGGCAGTATTACAGATTTTAAAAGTGTTTTAAAAATGATCAAAGAAAATTTATATAATTTTAAGCATTTAATAATTCTGGCTTCGTTCCTTTTCGAGGACGAAAAGATTCAAAGGGGGGAGGAATGTGATAAACTGGATTTTCGAGCATCTGGTAATTGGTAATTAATAGGATTAGAATTATTAAAATATTAATTTATATATTAAACAAATAAAATTCTGTTAATAAAGGATATCGGGATGTGTAAATTGATTTGAAAATATAATAAAGGATATCCATGATATCCTAGAAATTTCAAACAAATTCAACCATAATAATAAAGGATATCCATGATATCCTAGAAATTTCAAACAAATTCAACCATAATAATCTCCTTTATAAATTATTTAAAATTGGCAAAATTGTTATTTTCAAACAATAGTAATATTGTTATGGTTTTCAAGTATAATTGGATTTGAAAAAAAAATTGTTATTTACAAATTTAATTTGTGTTGACTAAATATATATATATATATATATATATATATATATATATATATATATATATATATATATATATATTTGAGTTAATTTCAAATTGGATTTTGAATTTGAAATTGAATAAGAATTTGAGATTTTAAAAGATAGATATTTTAAAACATTTTGGTTTTAAAAATATATTCTATATGATTTTATAGTTGTTTTATATTAATTTCTTTTAAAGGATTTTATTTTATAAATTAAGATACGTAATTATTCATTAAAAAAATTTATGTAGATAAACATTTAAGCTTTGATATGAATATATCTTTTAAAATCTAAGTATAATAATTAAAGTACATATGAGATAATTTAATTCACAAATTAATAAAGGATTCAAAATAAAATCTATAAATTTAATAAGATAAAGGGGTATACCTAAATTGATAAATAATTAGTCAAGGGTTTAAAGCATAAAATACTTTATCTTCACATGTGTAAATTTATTAAGCATGCATTAAAACAAATGTAAGTATTACCCTCTATAATCAAACACGTATAGCGTAGAAAAGATACAAATGGCAAAAAAATTATTTTCCTTGATTTAAATTTTAAGTAACATAGGCTGATAATAAACCATATTGTCATTTTTCTTTCTTTCAAAAAAAATGAGTCAGTGGAATCAAATCCAACCTCAAGCAAGATTAGAGTCATAGTTCGTCCTGAAGCAGAGATTCAACACCGACTGGAACTTGAAGCGAAGATCACCACAACAAGATCAAGTTCAACATTCAGTTCTTAACCCAGGATAGTGCAAATTAAATTAGTACAGAACAAATTCCAGATTTTAAGCAAAAGTTTCTCTGTTTAGCATGTGCAGGTGAGTAATCTTATACTAAAATATAGTTTGAATCTGGTGCATGTGATAAATTTATATGGATATGATGAAATATGTATGCATGCATAATTCTTTTCTGAAAATATGATATAATCTGCCCTGTATATATATATAAGAATCTATAGGACTGTGTTTAAATTTGTCTCTGTTATAATCAGAGCCTTAAGATTAAAACAAAATTCCTATCTTCCATTAGTAATCAATTTGGACTTTGATTTCAGAGTAGAAAATGATTTTAAATAAGGTAACATCATTTACAAAATGATTTCAAATTTAAATAATTGAGGAATTATGTCTAAAACAAAGGTTATAATGAACTTTGAAACTTGGAGCAAAATCAAACATCTTGATTTTAGGTTTGGAATCCACAATCAGGTTTGTAGTGGTAAATCATGAATTTTGATATAGTTTTTGTGATTTTTAGAAGTGTAATTTTGGGAAAATCTGGATTGTTTGATTTTGGGAATATCGAAGATTTCCATCGGTTGGTGACATGTGGAAGTTTGATTTTTGTTGTCAGAAGAAGCTTGTTGATGGGTGATATTTGTAATATTGGAGAGGCCATTTATTTATGGCTATGGTGATCAGGCCATGGCGAAATAGGTTTTGGTCTCTGGTTTATGTTGAGATAGATGCCGAGCTTCGTTCGACGACTTGGGCGTATCGGACTGGATCGTGCGGGATGTGATCACGGCATGGTGATGAGAAGTTACTCTGGAAGGGGTGTCGAGGATTCTAGTCGACGAGATCGTCGTCGACGAGTAGAATGGGTTCATCGTGTTCGGTCCTAGTTTGATAGGATTTCCAATTTTCGATTGGTTGATGGAATTGTTGTACTGGAGCACCGAGATGGATGGTGAAGTCGTTGTCGACTTGTTGAAGGATGGAAAGTTGATCGGAGGCCGGTGGAATCGATATGCACAAGCACAGTGCATAGTCTTGTACCTGGTTTTGTCAAAGCTTTGGGAAGAAGCGTTCGACTCGAGACAAACTCGAGGGATTTAGTGGGATTACTCGAAGTAGCAGCTTTTCGTAGGGTCTCGGGAAGGTTGAGGGGCTAGCTCGAGAATCTTATTTAAGGGCTCGGATTAGTTTTATTTTAGCAGCAGGTTTAGCAAGTTTAAAATTTTTTTTAAGGAAAAGAAATAAAAGCAGGTCTAATTTAACAAGTTGTCAAAATGAATGAAAATCAAATTGCAACGATGTCTAAATTGAATATAATTTCAAGGATTTAAAGTGTTTTGTTTTAAAGAACATTATATATTTTCAAAAATATAGATTTCTAATAAAGTTTAATGATGCAAATAATAGTTAAAATAATTAAAGAATTTATCTGTGACGCCCCACCTCTATACCCACGCTAGCCAAGGACACTACGATGTAACCGTCGTCAACTAGCACGGAGAATAAGGCTGTTGAAGAGCGACCCTCCGTGTAATTGCTTAGTGCGTGCACTGATATGTCAGATAGTATAAGAAATCCGACATACCGATAAAACTCAAAGCTACTACGCAGTGGCTATATATATTCTTCGGAAACAAGCATAGAAATAAACATAACACAAATCAGTCACAGATATCCATATCACAAAGGCGGAAAAAGATATGAATATAGCACATGAAAGTGTACATCAGAGTAGCGGTCAAACAAGATCCACAATATCACAAAAGAATAGCTACAAGTGCTAGATAAAAGAATATGGATACATCAACGAGTCTATATCTCAAATGTATACAACAAAAACTACTAATCTAAGTAGTTGGCCAAAAGCCAGGGTGGTAATCCCAGATGTGAAGTCAAGTAGAAGCACCTGTAACATCTCGGTCTGACCCGAGTATTATTTAATAAGAAAATAATAAACGGATCAGTCTAGCTATAAATATCAGATGAAATGATATAGAGTAAGAGACATGACAAAAACATATGATAACCATAAAGCTATACTGTGATAAGTATGCAATTGAAAATCAACTAGGGATTAATCAATATCACATGAATCTTCTCAAAGATCAAAAGGAATGTCATACTCTTTATTTTTATTCACCGAAACCATGAATATTGACAATAATATCAATGCCAATCACAAAAGTTAATGACACAAAAATTCACCAATGCACAAATACTGACAAAACTTATCAATGTAAATCACGAAAATGGTGAAACACAAATTCTAGAAATCATCAGTGGAAATCCAGAAATCACAAAAGGGGGAGGCCTATCACAAAACGGGAGCATAAAAATTCACCAGCACGTGTATCACAAAATGGAACACTATTCCATGGTTGCTAACCATTAATTTTGAGCCGAAGCTCTACAAAACAGCCCGAAGACCATGGGTCGCTACCCCACCAAATTGAGCCGAAGCTCCACAAAAACGGGGTTTAGTCTCCCTCGTAGACAAAGAGACATCGCACATTTGCTAGTCTAAATCACAAAAATGATCATCAACGATCATCAAGAAGTGTCAATTACAGTAAGCTGGTAAATATATAAGCTTAGGCTCATGTCCCATAACCACTAGCTTAACTTAAATATTTACGAACAAATTGTAAGTTCCCACTAGAAAATTGTCACAAGAGCTTCAATCGAACAAGTCCAAGAATTAACCGGCGAAGTAAACGCAAGTGTTTCATACCATTAGCTTTACTAAGCCGTTTAATTAGATTTCTCGTACGAGTGAGATAAAGTGTCAAATCTCAAAAATGATTGTAGAAATTATAAATCACAAAATTCCACAGTCGAAGACGTGAATAAAATCCAAAGAATTCAATTCCAATTCCATCAAAGTGGAAATACCCTTGTGACTTAACAGCCATGACTTACGACTTAGCATAAGTCAACAGAAGAAATCTGCGGCTCAACAAATAGCATATGGCCTAAGATGGTGCGACATAACCGACCGAGCGACTTAAGAGCAGGTGCGACATATACATGGAGCGACCTAAGTTGGTTGCAAGATATAGCAGGTGCGACCTAAATCAGAAGGCCAAGCGACCTAGTGGTTGCGACCTATGTGCAGGCCGACTTAACAAGTCGAGCGACCTAAGGATTTGGGGCATAAGGCTGCAAGCGACCTAAGATGAACGTGCGACTTAACAGAAAGCGTGCGGCCAACAATGGGCGACCTAGGTGGTGCGAGTTATACCGGGAGCGACCTAGCACGACGCGACCTAGCATGGCGCGACCAAATCAATGCCGAGCGACTTAAAGAACTCGCGGCTTAAGGAGGCGAGCGACCTAAGGATGGTGCGACCTATATGCACGCGCGACTTAATGGGTCGAGCGACCTAACTGCAGGACGAGGGAAAATGGTGCAGTCCGAACGACCTAAGGAACAAAAGTGCCAAACTCACTCAATTTGCAACCGGACGAGCACGAACGCTAGGGGATTATGCCCATCAGCTACCCGGTCCTATTGACTCCTCGATGCATCACCAAAAACGTGTTGAATCATCAAAGTTAGGAATTTTAAAGACTTAATCCGAAATCAATAAAAATTGGGATTTTCACCAATTTAATCCAAACCAAGAGCAAATGCATATGAAAATGTGTTAGGAATTCATACCCAACAATCAAAGATAGTTATAGACAAAGATGTGAGATAAAAATCTCACCTTTACACAAGATCAATGAAGAAGAAGCTTGAAAGCAAAGGAAGAATCAACCACACTTGAATCTCTACACAAGAAGCTTGAATTATTGACTTCTCTTTGAATTTGGAGTTAGATGTTGGATTTGCAAATGAACTAGGGCTTGGAGTTTTAATTTCCCATTCCTTCCTCCATTTTTGATGAAGCTTGAGTGTTAGGAAATGAAAGTAAAGTTATGAAGGGAAGGGGGTTGAGCTAGAGTTAATAGTTTAGGCTAATGGGCTAAACCAAACCCAAAGCCCAAAGTGAAAAGGTGGCAAAGTTCCACTAACTCCAAACATATCAAAGTTTATACTAAAAAAGATTGCAAACAGTGTTTTGAACTCAATGGAAGTGGTCCCGAGTTCTAATTCGACCATATGAAAAAAGTAACTTTTCGGACTAAAATCCGACTAACGATAAAATATTTAAATAAAATATTTAAATATTCAACTCGTAAAATATGCGGCTTGTTACAGACTCCCCTCCTTAAGGAAATTGCATCCTCGCAATATTTAAGAAGAGAATATAAGGTAACAACCATGAAAGCATATCAACACAAAAGAAATTTGAAATAAGAAATTCATCTCAAAGAGCATGAGAAAGTAAGTCCGGATGTGTTCGTTCGATGAACTCTTTAGATTCCCAAGAGCAATCCTTAGGATTTGAGGACCACTGAACTTTAACAAGCGGAACGTCTTTATTTCGAAGGCGTTTGACCTCCGAAGCAATAATATGAATAGGATGTTGCTCATAAGTTAAATTAGGCGAAACGTCAATTTTTTCCATAACACCGGGCTCAAGAATAGAATCGGAATCTCGAAGGCATTTCCGTAATTGAGAAACGTGAAACACGTCATGAATAGCAGAAAACTGAGCCGGTAATAAAAGGCGATAAGCCACGGAACCAATACGTTCGGTGATGGGAAATGGACCAATATATCGAGGCGCTATTTTCCCGATCGACTGAAACGTACAACACCCTTCATAGGTGAAACACGAATAAACACAAGATCTCCCACAGAAAATTCTAATTTCCTTCTCCGGTTATCGGCATAGGATTTTTGTCTATTTTGGGTTTCTTTCATCCTATGACGAATTAGATCAATCTTTTCTGTGGAATCACGAATAAAATCTAGACCTAAAACCAGCTTCTCACCGGCCTCAAGCCAACAAGAAGGAGATCGGCATGGCCTTCCATAGAGTGCCTCAAAAGGTGCCATACCAATACTAGATTAGAAGCTATTATTATAGGAAAACTCAACAAGAGAAATATGGTCTTCCCAACTTCCACCAAAATCAAGAATACATGCACGAAGGAGATCTTCAAGAGTTTGATTTACACGCTCAATTTGTCCATCGGACTGGGGATGATAAGAGGTGCTAAAATTAAGCTTCTTTCCCAAAGCTTTTTGAAGACTCTTCCAAAATCCACTAGTAAACAATGGATCACGATCACTAACAATAGAAGAAGGAACTCCATGGAATTTTACAATTTATTTAATAAAGAGTTTGGCAAAGAGAGGAACGGTTCGATTGGACCAAACGGGAATAAAATGAGCGGATTTAGTAAGTCTATCGACTATCACCCATAAGCTATCATGACCCGAACGAGAACGGGGAAGGCCGTCTATAAAATCCATGGAAATTTGGTCCCACTTCCAAATTGGAATTTCTAAAGGTTGCAATAACCCACTGGCCTTTGATGTTCGGCCTTGACAACTTGGCAAGTCATGCCACACTTAACAAAGTTAGCAATATCAGATTTCATTCCCTCCCAATAATAAAGTCGCTTTATATCCGCGTACATTTTACTACTACCGGGATGAATGGTAAATTTAGAACGATGAGAATCTTCTAAAATATCTTTACGAAGATCACTAACATTTGGCACGATAAGTCTACCGAGTTTTCGAATTCCGCCACGAAAATCAATATCAAAGTATTTCAAACCTTCAATATCAATTTTATCCCTAAAATTTTGGCCAAGAAGAGACAATTCAGGATCTTGCTTTTGAGCTTCAATAATGCGGTCTAAAAGAGAAGGATGAGCCTCAAGGCTACATAAAACAAGAGATGAACATAAATCGGAAACACGACCTCGAATTTCACAAGTGGATAGAATTCCGAGATCATTCCATTTGGATATCATCATAGAAACAACCGCTTGTTGCTTACGACTAAGTGCGTCCGCAACACGATTTCCCTTTCCGGGGGTATAAAGAATATCAAGATCATAAGCTGCAAGAAATTCGAGCCAACATTGTTGACGCAAATTAAGTTCCTTTTGAGAAAATAGATATTTCAAGATTTATGATCGGTATAGAGAATAAATTTTTCTCCCAAAAGATAATGACGCCAAATTCGAAGGGCGAAAACAATGGCTGCAAGTTCTAAATCATGAGTGGCATATCTATACTCGGCGGGCTTCAATTGCCTAGAAGCATAAGCAATAACACGTTTTCTTTGCATAAGAACGGTACCCAAACCAACGCGACTAGCATCAGTATAAACAATAAAATCTTGGTTTCCTTCGGGAATCACAAGAATAGGAGCATCAGAAAGGAGTTCTTTTAATTTCTGAAAAGAAGCTTCACATTTGTCCGACCAAATGTATTTAACACCTTTCTTTGTCAAACTAGTAAGAGGCACGGAAATTTTGGAAAAGTCCTTTATGAAACAACGGTAATAACCTACCAATCCAAGAAAACTACGGGTCTCCGTCACACTCTCCGGTCTCTTCCAATTTTGAATCGCTTCAATCTTTGAAGGATCCACAGAAATTCTGGATTCGGAAATAATACGACCGAGAAACTTCACACGAGATTGCCAAAAGTGGCATTTAGAAAATTTTTCTTTTAATTGATTACTCCTAAGAGTTTCCAACATAATCCGAAGATGCTTTTCATTCTCCTCCTCATTTTTTGAATACACAAGAATATCATCAATAAAGATGTGAACAAACCGATCGAGGAAGTATTTGAAAGCTCGATTCATAAGGTCAACGAAATAAGCTGGAGCATTCGTTAAACCAAATGGCATAACAAGCCATTCATAAGATCCATAACGAGTACGGAACGACGTCAAAGGAATGCTATCCTCTGCAATACGAAGCTGATGAAAACCTGTTACTAAGTCTAATTGTGAAAAGACTCTAGCACCAATGAGTTGATCGAATAGATAATCAATCCAAGGTAAATGATATTTATTCTTGATAGTAAGATCATTAAGCTACGGTAGTCAATGCAAATCCTAAGTGTACCATCGAATTTCTTCACAAAAATAGCCGAAGCTCCCTAAGGCGAGGAACTAGAGCGAATAAATTGCTTCTTCTTCAATTTGGATAATTGTTTGCGCATCTCCTCATTTTCTTTATTGGACATACGATAAGGAGGACGAGTGATAGGTTGAGCTCCAAGAATGAGATTAATTCTGAACTCAATTGCTCGCTTAGGTGGTAATCCTAAAATGGGCTCAAATATGTCGGAAAATTCATGAACAATGTGAATAAGAGCAATAATATCTTCCTCATCATCATTATCGTCATCATGAGGATTTAAAGAATATAAAGATGCAACCAAGCTGGAATTCTGCTTAACAGATTGAGGATGTCGAAGATGAATAGTCTGCTCAGGACAAGGATTTGGGCTTCATAGCAGTTAGGCCAATCCATTCCCAAAATCATTCCAATGCCAAGGTAACACATAACATGCAAATCGGCTCGGAAAGAAAAATCACACAAAATAATCTCGATATCTTTACACAATAAACTGATTGTTGCGGATCCACCAATCGGATTCGCAATTCTTAGAGAAGTCATTAAACATAAAACATCCAAAGAAAAAGTATCAACAAGTTCTTTTGATATAAAAGAATGGGATGCATCCGTATCAAAAAGAACTCGAATAGGATGACCATGAAATAAAATGATGCCATCAGGGATAGAATGAGAAATACCTTGACCACGAGATATGTTGCCAGGCTTGAGCAACATTTAGCTTTCCCTCCTTCTTGCCTTGATGTTTGGGACAAGAAGATAAATAATGATCCGGGTTTTGCAATAGCGACAAGCATGGGGCTTTGAACACTTGTTCGCATAATGGTCCTTAGAACCACAATTGTAGCATTGCCTCTACTAGACGTAGAAGTCTTAGTTGCCGGAGAGGCTTGCTTCCCATTCTTATTGTTGAGATAAGGACGTTTAAACTTATTAGGCATTTTCTTGTTGTTGAAGTTTGGCTTAGCACCCAAAACTTTAACATCACTCTCTCTATCTGCCTCTTCAAGTCGAAGAGCGATATCAATCAGTTGATCAAAATAAACTTCTAATTTTAGAAGTAATGGCTTCTTGAGATTTTTATTCAAGCCATAGACAAATCTTTGGTTCTTCTTCAATGGGGTATTTATGTACTCGACCCCATATTTAGAAAGTGACTCGAATGATGCGACATAGTCTGCCATAGAGGATTCAGCTTGAACAAGGTCAATGAAACGGCGAGCCAAAGTCACCTTCTCAGCTTCTGGCACAAATTTTAACTCGAAGCATTCTCGGAATTTCTCCCAAATAAGATATGCTTCATTTATTTCAGAAATAAGAAGCTCATACCAATCTAATGCTCTTTCTTGGAGCATACTAGAGGCCACCTGAACTCGGTGAAGGTCAATAAGATTCATGCGAGAAAAGATTTGATCGCACGTTCTCAGCCAAGCCTGGACTTCAATAATAGTTTCAGAACCTTTGAATGACTTCCCACACAAATTGGTATAATCATTGCACAAACGTGCAAATCCACACTTACGATGAGTAGACTCTGGACTAGATCCGGCTGCTTGAGCATTCCTTACTAGATCAAGAAGCTGATTTGCAGACATAAATACTCCATCTTGGGGAGTAGCACTAGATTGACCGGTGCTGGGACGACCAGGTCTAACCATTTCTCTTCCTTTTGAAAGAAAGAAAGAAGGATAAGGTTATTCACCAAATGAATATCAAGCAATGTTGATAGATAAACAAGGAATCATAAAGAAAATAGAATGAAACGGTACGAAGACTCGAATCAAATCCAAAAGCAGGACTCCTAAGATGGACTTAGGACGATGATCCTTGCTAGATTATTCTACATTGTTCCGAAGTTTGGCTCTGATACCAAGCTGTGACGCTCCACCTCTATACCCACGCTAGCCAAGGACACTACGATGTAATTATCGTCAACTAGCACGGAGAATAAGGCTGTTGAGGAGCGACCCTCCGTGTAATTGCTTAGTGCGTGCACCGATATCTCAGATAGTATAAGAAATCTGACATACCAATACAAACTCAAAGCTACTACGCAGTGGCTATATATATTCTTCGGAAACAAGCATAGAAATAAACATAACACAAATCAGTCACAGATATCCATATCACAAAGGCGGAAAAAGATATGAATATAACACATGAAAGTGTACATCACAGTAGCGGTCAAACAAGATCCACAATATTACAAAAGAATAGCTACAAGTGCTAGACAAAAGAATATGGATACATCAATGAGTCTATATCTCAAATGTATACAACAAAAACTACTAATCAAAGTAGTTAGCCAAAAGCCAGGGTGGTAATCCCAGATGTGAAGTCAAGCAGAAGCACCTGTAATATCTCGGTCTGACCCGAGTATTATTTAATAAGAAAATAATAAATGGATCAGTCTAGCTATAAATATCAGATGAAATGATCTAGAATAAGAGACATGACATAAACATATAATAACCATAAAGCCATACTATGATAAGTATGCAATTGAAAATCAACTAGGGATTAATCAATATCACAAGAATCTTCTCAAAGATCAAAAGGAATGTCATACTCTTTATTTTTATTCACCAAAACCATGAATATTGACAATAATATCAATGCCAATCACAAAAGTTAATGACACACAAATTCACCAATGCACAAATATTGACAAAACTTATCAATGTAAATCACGGAAATAGGTGAAATACAAATTCTAGAAATCATCAATGGAAATCCAGAAATCACAAAAGGGGGAGGCCTATCACAAAACGGGAGCATAAATGTGACGACCGCCCATGACTCCCGCACCAAAACAAGGAAATAATGTGCTGAAAGGCGTGCCAGGCAGCCATGGGTGACCGTCAAGGGTAGAATAAACATCGCAGAATCTATCGCATAACTCACAGCGCATGGATAAAATACAATAGAGAAATATATGTATAGTGAAGCTTCATAACAGAATATCATCAAATAAGCATCTTAGAAGTTTGATACTATCATCAGAACAGTCAATACATCAAAACCTCACTACAAAGCACTCAAAGTATATACAGTGGAACACCCAGTACATAATATGAAATAATATGCAAAAGCCTCCTGCTCGTCTTCGTCATCATCAGCGTAGATCTCCAAGAACAGCACCTGTCACCTGCTACCTAGTCTGCCCATCCCAACATGGATTTACAGCCCAAGGTAATAAGAGGAGACATAAAACCTTGAGTCAGACAAAGTCTTACTGAGCAGTAAATCAACTATCAAACATACCAAAAGAGCATAAGGGATAAAAGGAATAGAAACCAAACCATCCCACTCCTCCTCTTTCTACAGTGATAGCCCCCAGACACACACTAAGGAGAAGCAAGCATAACATGCCAGACAATTAAAGTAAAGCAATAATCATTCGAGTCAAGGTCGATGTTTTCCAAATACAAACCCCCAAGGCCTAAACCAAGATCAGATAAGCACCCGGAAAACACCGCTCTTGAGACCGAATGATGATGCAACCAAACGTCCAAACATCCATGACTCTGGCTATCACTGTTATCATTGCCTTGATTTCACCGTTAGTTGAATGACCACCTGTCAAGGGCTAATGGTAACCCCGGTTCTAGACATAACTCCGCACGTCGTCGCAGCCCGTGCCTAGGAATTTTCGCAACTACCCAGAGTACTAGCACGTCGTCGCAGCCCGTGCTTGGAACGTCGTCGCAGCCCGTTCCAACGTACTCTTGCTTTGAACATGCTAGAACCTTCAACAACGATGAGATCTCAGCCTCCTAGTCATCCTCCTCGACGACTATTTCCATACTAGCTCAAGCGCCTCTCAAGCTAACCATTATCAACCAACTCGCATTGCATCATCGAGTTATCAACATGCTTGGGATGATCCCGTCTGGATTAAACCAAGGCTATCTCACATCATGCTTCGCTTTATCGCATCATGGCAAAGTCCCATCTCAACATCATCTAATCCATACATATGAGCTTCAACATCCGCTTCATGTGCCACAAGCAGCTTTCCTTATTCAAGAGCCTTTCCACTTAGCTTTTGAATCGTCATCAACCAACTTGATCAAATCAAGCTATATATCAACTAATCAATCAAATCAAACATTAACCCAAGTAATCAATCATTCAAACAAGATCTAAATAAACAATTACAATGATAATGGCAATTTCGTAAATAAATGAGCATAGATTTAACATACATGAATCATGGGTTTTTAGCATAGATCTAACAAATATAAATCATGGGTTTTGTCTCTTCAACTTGATAAATGAACTTGTATAAGTAAACATCTTCATGAGTAGTGGATCTACACTTGGATCTAAGGAAAAAAATGCATAAAATCACTATCTACAACACTCCAACAAACCACCAAACCAATATACTCCTTTGGTCCGCGTGAGAGATAACCACCACTCACCGAATCACCCAAACACTTCAAAAACTAATCACTTTAGATCTGGACAGCAAGGATTCAAGCTTGATTCGTCGAAATCTCGCTTGAAACGATGGAATCTAGCTTCGTTGGATGAAGATCTTCAACTTTGGCTCTTGGATCTTCGATCTTGATCTTCGATCTTGGATGGATGTTAGAACTAGATTAGAGTGGAGAGAAGAAGATGAAGAAATGTTGTAGTCGAGCTCTCAAAATGGCAGCACTTCATCGCTTCAAAAAAAACCGGTGCCAAAAAGTGAGCCAAACCCCTCTATTTATAGGCTGAATCCCCCCCTTGAGTCGTCCATCCATAAGTCGTCGCCGACCCATCCTTGAGTCGCCCCCGACCTAAGACCCACGACCCAAAACTCCAACGACCTAACACGCACGCGGGCTACGACTTACGACTCATCGGAGACACAGGATCACACTAAGCCGACCCAACTGCATACGACTCAAAAGCCTCCGACCTAACCACTCAGAACACATGCCGACTCACGACCTAACTAACGCGGCCTAACGACTCAACAACCCCTACGACTCATCACCTAGCCGACCCATCAACTTAACTCGTGTACGACTCATAGCATACACGTCCTAAAACACAGGCCGACCTAACGACTCGACAACACTATACGACTCAACGACCTAACTCATTTTCCTTAAGTCGTTCCATCCTATGAGTCGGTCCAATACATGAGTCGGTCACCTCTATGAGTCGGTTATCCTATGAGTCGCTCACTACCTTGACTCGGTCCAAACCTTAAGCCGCTGCCTCTCTTAACTCGCTAACAACTATAAGTCGGCAACTACCACTCACTCCTATAAGTCGGCCAACCTATAAACCGTTGACCCCATGAGTCGGCCACCTACCCTAAGTCGCTCCATCCTCTAAGTCGGTCACGACTTAAGTTCCACACGACTTAACTTTAACACGACTTATCTCTAGAACGACTCAAGCTCCAAACGACTTAATGCAACTATTATACGATTTATCGACACGTAAAATACAGGTCGTTACATTCTCTCCCCCTTAGGAATTTCGCCCCCGAAATTCCAAACAAACAAGAGCAATCAAAACTATTCTGCATGCCTACCATCCATAGCAATCAACAAACCATGCATCCAATTACTAGCCTAGCATGCAGAATTCTAAGATTAGAACAAGTTACAAATTCATGAGATGTCACGACACCTTAGGGCCATACCTCGAAGAGTTCAGGATGAGCTGCCTTCATCCTCTCTTCCTCCTCCCACGTACAGTCGTTAACATCATCACTCCATTGTATCTTGAGCAACGTAATCGTCTTCCTCCTAAGTTGTTTCGTGTCGGTTTCAACAACACGAAGCGGCTTACGAGGTCTCGTAACCACTGGATCAACCTCCAAGTCTTCACAGCTATCAGCAGAAACCACCGTATTCGAGTCATGCACATACTTCCGTAGATAAGATACATGAAAGACATTGTGCACACCCGCCATCTTCTCCGGTAACTCCAATCTATAAGCGAGCTTTCCAATTCGCTCGATAATCGAGAATGGTCCAACAAATCTCGGAGTTAACTTTCCTTTCTTCCCGAATCTAATAACATTCTTCAGTGGAGAAATCTTCACAAAAACCATATCACCCACGTCGAATTCCAAATCCTTACGACGCTTATCGGCATAACTTTTCTGACGATCTTGGGCTGCCTTCATTCGTTGCCGAATGATCTCTATACAATCCGTAGTCTGTCGAATCATCTCTGGCCCAAGTATCAGCTTTTCTCCAGTTTCCAACCAACATGTCGGAGAGTTAAACGGTCTTCCATACAATGCCTCATATGGTGCCATACCAGTACTCGACTGATAACTGTTATTGTATGCAAATTCCACCAAATGAAGATGATCTTCCCATGATCCTCCGAAGTCCAAAACACAAGCTCTGAGAAGATCTTCCAAAACTCGGTTGACTCTCTCAGTCTGACCATCTGTTTGGGGATGATAAGCTGTACTCAAACACAACTCGGTTCCCAAAACTTCCTGGAAGCTCTTCCAAAATCGACTAGTGAACAATGGGTCTCGATCGCTCACTATACCCTTCGGAATACCATGGAATCGAACTATCCACTTAACATACAACTCAGCCAACTTCGATGCAGTCCTAGTCGATCGAACAGGAATGAATCTTGCACTCTTGGTCAACCGATCTACTATGACCCAAATCCCTTCATTTCCTGCTCTTGTTCTAGGTAGACCATCGATAAAATCCATCGATATCTGTTCCCACTTCCACATAGGAACTTCTAATGGATGAAGCAATCCACTTGGCTTCTTCCGCTCTGCCTTAACCAACTGGCAATTCATACACTTGGAAATAAAATTTCCAACATCCTTCTTCATACCTTCCGAGTAATAAGTTCTCTTCATATCCCGATACATCTTATTTCCGCCTGGATGAATTGTCAACTTCGAGTGATGACTTTCCTTCAGAACTTCATCTCTCAATTCATCTATGTCGGGAACAACCAATCGTCCTTGCTTCCGAAGCCAACCCTCTCGATCGACTTCGAATCCCTTATCCTTCTCTGGCTCCAATCCAGATTCCAAATCACGGATAATCTTGACAAGCTTATCGTCTCGCTTTTGGCTCTCGCCAATCCTTTCCACAAGAGTAGGCCTTATTGATAAGTTTGCCAACATCTCAGGTTCCAATTCACATCTGGGCCTGAAATCAAATCCAACCAAATACTCGAGACTCTTCCATTCCGAAAACATGGCTCCCAATCCGACATGTCTTCGACTTAACGCATCAGCCACTGCGTTACCTTTTCCCGGAGTATAGGCTATACCAAAATCATACGATGCCAAGAACTCTAGCCACCGTTGCTGTCGAAGATTCAAATCCTTTTGAGAGAACAGATACTTCAACGACTTATGATCTGTAAACAACTCGAATCTAACTCCCAATAGATAATGTCTCCACATCTTCAAAGAAAAAACAATTGCCGCTAACTCCAAATCATGAGTCGGGTAATTCCTTTCATGCGGCTTCAGTTGTCGACTTGCATATGCAACAACTTTATTCTTCTGCATTAGTACTGCTCCAAGTCCAGTACCACATGCATCGGTGTAAACCACCATCTCATCATTCCCACTTGGAGTAGTCAAAACAGGAGTACTCGTCAGTCGCTCTTTCAGGATTACGAAAGCTTGCTCACACTTATCATCCTATCTGAACACTTGGTTCTTTTTCGTCAATCCTGTTAACGGTGCAGCTATCTTGGAAAAGTCTTTGATAAACCGTCGATAATATCCAGCTAATCCAAGAAAACTTCTCACATCAGATGCATTCTTAGGTCTAACCCAATCCTGGATCGCTGCCACCTTAGCGGGATCAACCGCTATTCCATTTCCAGAGATAACATGGCCCAAGAATCTCACTTCACTCTTCCAGAAGTGACACTTCGAAAACTTAGCCTTCATCTGATGTTTCCGTAAGATTTCCAAAACAATACGCAAGTGCGTCTTGTGCTCTTCCTCAGTTCTGGAATAAATCAGAATATCATCCACGAACACAAGCACGAACTTATTCAACTGATCTCTGAACACTCTATTCATAAGATTCACAAAATATGCTGGTGCGTTAGTCAATCCAAACGGCATTACCAGCCACTCATAAAAACCGGATGGTGTCCTAAAAGCAGTCTTCGGCACACTATCCTTTGCCACTCTCAACTGGTGAAATCCCGTTGCCAAATCCATCTGAGAAAACACCTTAGCATCGTGAAGCTGATCAAACAAGTCATCTATTCTCGGCAATGGATACTTGTTCTTCTTAGTCACTTTATTCAGCTCACGATAATCCACACACAACCTCAATGATCCATCCGCTTTGGTTGCGAACACAACTGGTGCACCCCATTCGGACACACTACGCCGAATGAATCCTTTCTGCAAAAGGTCATCAACTTGCACCTTCAACTCTTGTTGCTCCCTAGGCGCCATCCGCCGAAGAGGCATCACAACAGGTCTGGCTCCCTCAACTAGATCGATACGAAACTCGATCTCCCTATGCGGCGGTAATCCTTTGACTTCCTCAAAGACATCCTCAAATCCATTCACAATAGGCACCGATGACAGTCCATCCCGTGGAACAACCAGCGAATACATGAAGCTCATGAAGACGCCTTCCTCATGCTTACATCGTATCACAACCTTTCGCCATTCCACATTCCCGACTGTCACCTCCAGCCTCTCACAATCAATCCTTGCCGCATACTTCCTAAGCCAGTCCATACCCAAAATAATTCCGAACCCCGCAAAGTTCAGAACAAAACAATCACAAACAAAAGAGCAATCATGACTCGACACAGCTAGACCACGGCATATCATACACAAACATGACGAACCCCCAACTGGATTAGTCACAACCAATGGCCTATCAACAATATCCGGTTCCAAACCTAACCGGCCTACAAGATCATCACAAACAAAAGAATGCGACGCTCCAGTATCAAACAACACTCTAACGGGAACACCACAAATGGAAAGAGTACCTTGAACCACCACACTCTTCCCTTTCTCTTCAGCAGTAAGAGCTTTTGAAAACGACGGCACAGCTCCCAAAGCATAAGCTTGCACAATCTGCCTGTCCTTCCTCGGTTCTGGACAATCTTTCCTGAAATGCCCTGGCTTGTCACAGTTGTGGCATTTCGCCGGTGCCTTTGGATTCCTACAATACTTGGAGCGATGGCCCTTATGCTGGCAATTATAGCAAGTCATTTCGCCCCTCGGCTTCTTCTGGCCATCCTTACCCTTCTGTTGCTGTTGCTTCCTCTTCTTGTTTCCACCCTTCTGTGGCTTAAACCCTTCCTTGGTTACAGCAACAACAGAACTCTCCCTAGGAAACAAACTCTCATGCCTGAGAGCTTTCTCCACAAGCTTCTCAAACGGATCGTCCAGATGATCCACCAACTGTCTTCCAAGATAAGCATCCAAACCGGTCACAAACTTCTCATTCTTCTGATAGGGATAATCAATATACGATCTGGCATACTTGGACAAAGCTTCAAACTCAGAAACATACTCAAGAACGGGTCTTCCACCTTGCTTGAGCTCCACAAACTTTTTAAACAAGACAAATTTCTGAGCCGTAGAGATAAACTTAGCTTCAAATCTAGCTTGGAATTGCTCCCAAGTAATCTACTCCTCCGGAGTATCAATGGTGATAGAATTCCACCAATCCGAAGCTCTCCCTTGAAGTTGCCTTGATGCAAGCTTCCTCTTAGTTGCATCCTCAACTCCCAAGTCACCAAAGATCCTTCTACAAGCATCAATCCATCTTTGCACTTCAATGGTTGATTCCGTTCCCAAGAAAACCTTTCCTCCAAGAGAAGTATAGTCCTTGCAAAGCTTAGCAAAATCCACTGGTCTTGGAGCTTGAACTTGAACTCCAACATCTACTGATGGCCCCGAGGCTGGTATCCTTCTCATGATCGAAGTCATCATGGCCTCAAACATAGGAGCATAATCAACAGCTTCCCTAGCAGCACAGCCTTCCCTAGCAGCTGGTCTCCTCCTTCGACTAATCCTTAATATCGACAAAAAGGAATGACTTAGAACACCTTGAGAAACAACTGCATAAGGAGTTCAAATCCTTCTAAACTACTATATTATATATAGTAATCATTCATCAAAATACAATTAGGTCTCTCATACGTAGTTACGTCAGCGAGCGTTGGCTAAAATCGATTAACCAAAGCTCTGATACCAAATGTGACGACCGCCCATGACTCCCGCACCAAAACAAGGAAATAATGCGCTGAAAGGCGTGCCAGGCAGCCATGGGTGACCGTCAAGGGTAGAATAAACATCGCAGAATCTATCGCATAACTCACAGCGCATGGATAAAATACAATAGAGAAATATATGTATAGTGAAGCTTCATAACAGAATATCATCAAATAAGCATCTTAGAAGTTTGATACAATCATCAGAACAATCAATACATCAAAACCTCACTACAAAGCACTCAAAGTATATACAGTGGAACACCCAGTACATAATATGAAATAATATGCAAAAGCCTCCTGCTCGTCTTCGTCATCATCAGCGTAGATCTCCAAGAACAGTACCTGTCACCTGCTACCTAGTCTGCCCATCCCAACATGGATGAACAACCTAAGGTAATAAGAGGAGACATAAAACCTTGAGTCAGACAAAGTCTTACTGAGCAGTAAATCAACTATCAAACATACCAAAAGAGCATAAGGGATAAAAGGAATAGAAACCAAACCATCCCACTCCTCCTCTTTCTACAGTGATAGCCCCCAGACACACACTAAGGAGAAGCAAGCATAACATGCCAGACAATTAAAGTAAAGCAATAATCATTCGAGTCAAGGTCGATGTTTTCCAAATACAAACCCCCAAGGCCTAAACCAAGATGAGATAAGCACCCGGAAAACACCGCTCTTGAGACCGAATGATGATGCAACCAAACGTCCAAACATCCATGACTCCGGCTATCACTGTTATCATTGCATTGATTTCACCGTTAGTTGAATAGCCACCTGTCAAGGGCTAATGGTAACCCCGGTTCTAGACATAACTCCGCACGTCGTCGCAGCCCGTGCCTAGGAATTTTCGCAACTACCCAGAGTACTAGCACGTCATCGCAGCCCTTGCTTGGAACGTCGTCGCAGCCCGTTCCAACGTACTCTTGCTTTCAGCATGCTAGAACCTTCAACAACGATGAGATCTCAGCCTCCTAGTCATCCTCCTCGACGACTATTTCCATACTAGCTCAAGTGCCTCTCAAGCTAACCATTATCAACCAACTCGCATCGCATCATCGAGTTATCAACATGCTTGGGATGATCCCGTCTGGATTAAACCAAGGCTATCTCACATCATGCTTCGCTTTATCGCATCATGGCAAAGTCCCATCTCAACATCATCTAATCCATACATATGAGCTTCAACATCCGCTTCATGTGCCACAAGCAGCTTTCCTTATTCAAGAGCCTTTCCACTTAGCTTTTGAATCGTCATCAACCAACTTGATCAAATCAAGCTATATATCAACTAATCAATCAAATCAAACATTAACCCAAGTAATCAATCATTCAAACAAGATCTAAATAAACAATTACAATGATAATGTCAATTTCGTAAATAAATGAGCATAGATCTAACATACATGAATCATGGGTTTTTAGCATAGATCTAACAAATATAAATCATGGGTTTTGTCTCTTCAACTTGATAAATGAACTTGTATAAGTAAACATCTTCATGAGTAGTGGATCTACACTTGGATCTAAGGAAAAAAATGCATAAAATCACTATCTACAACACTCCAACAAACCACCAAACCAATATACTCCTTTGGGTCCGCGTGAGAGATAACCACCACTCACCGAATCACCCAAAAACTTCAAAAACTAATCACTTCAGATCTGGACAGCAAGGATTCAAGCTTGATTCGTCGAAATCTCGCTTGAAACGATGGAATCTAGCTTCGTTGGATGAAGATCTTCAACTTTGGCTCTTGGATCTTTGATCTTGATTTTCGATCTTGGATGGATGTTAGAACTAGATTAGAGTGGAGAGAAGAAGATGAAGAAATGTTGTAGTTGAGCTCTCAAAATGGCAATACTTCATCGCTTCAAAAAAAACCGGTGCCAAAAAGTGAGCCAAACCCCTCTATTTATAGGCTGAATCCCCCCCTTGAGTCGTCCATCCATAAGTCGTCGCCGACCCATCCTTGAGTCGCCCCCGACCTAAGACCCACGACCCAAAACTCCAACGACCTAACACGCACGCGGGCTACGACTTACGACTCATCGGAGACACAGGATCACACTAAGCCGACCCAACTGCATACGACTCAAAAGCCTCCGACCTAACCACTCAGAACACATGCCGACTCACGACCTAACTAACGCGGCCTAACGACTCAACAACCCCTACGACTCATCACCTAGCCGACCCATCAACTTAACTCGTGTACGACTCATAGCATACACGTCCTAAAACACAGGCCGACCTAACGACTCAACAACACTATACGACTCAACGACCTAACTTATTTTCCTTAAGTCGTTCCATCCTATGAGTCGGTCCAATACATGAGTCGGTCACCTCTATGAGTCGGTTAACCTATGAGTCGCTCACTACCTTGACTCGGTCCAAACCTTAAGCCGCTGCCTCTCTTAACTCGCTAACAACTATAAGTCGGCAACTACCACTCACTCCTATAAGTCGGCCAACCTATAAACCGTTGACCCCATGAGTCGGCCACCTACCCTAAGTCGCTCCATTCTCTAAGTCGTTCACGACTTAAGTTCCACACGACTTAACTTTAACACGACTTATCTCTAGAACGACTCAAGCTCCAAACGACTTAATGCAACTATTATACGATTTATCGACACGTAAAATACAGGTCGTTACAATAAAAACTCACCAGCACGTGTATCACAAAATGGAACGCTATTCCATGGTTGCTAACCATTAATTTTAAGCCGAAGCTCCACAAAATGGCCCGAAGACCATGGGTCGCTACCCCACCAAATTTAGCCGAAGCTCCATAGAAACGGGGTTTAGTCTCCCTCGTAGACAAAGAGACATCATACATTTGCTAGTCTAAATCACAAAAATGATCATCAAGAAGTGTCAATTACAGTAAGCTAGTAAATATATAAGCTTAGCCTCATGTCCCATAACCACTAGCTTAACTTAAATATTTACGAACAAATTGTAAGTTCCCACAAGAAAATTGTCACAAGAGCTTCAATCGAACAAGTCCAAGAATTAACCGGTGAAGTAAAGGCAAGTGTTTCATACCATTTGTTTTACTAAGCTGTTTAATGAGATTTCTCGTACGAGTGAGATAAAGTGTCAAATCACAAAAATGATTGTAGAAACAATGAATCACAAAATTTCACATTCCAAGACGTGAATAAAATCCAAAGAATTCAATTCCAATTCCATCAAAGTGGAAATACCTTTGCGACTTAACAGCCATGACTTACGAATTAGCATAAGTCAACACAAGAAATCAGCGGCTCAACAAATAGCATATGGCCTAAGATGGTGCGACATAATCGACCGAGCGACTTAAGAGCAGGTGCGACATATACATGGCGCGACCTAAGTGGTTGCAAGATATAGCAGGTGCGACCTAAATCAGAAGGCCAAGCGACCTAATGGTTGCGACCTATGTGCAGGCCGACTTAACAAGTCGAGCGACCTAAGGAGTTGAGGCATAAGGCTGCAAGCGACCTTAGATGAACGTGCGACTTAACAGAAAGCGTGCGGCCAACAAGGGGCGACCTAGGTGGTGCGAGTTATACCAGGAGCGACCTAGCACGACGCGACCTAGCATGGCGCGATCAAATCAATGCGAAGCGATTAAAGGAACTCGTGGCTTAAGGAGGCGAGCGACCTAAGGATGGTGCGACCTATATGTACGCACGACTTAATGGGCCGAGCGACCTAACACGAGTGACCTAACTACAGGCCGAGGGAAAATGGTGCAGGCCGAACGACCTAAGGAACAAAAGTGCCAAACACACTCAATTTGCAACCGGACGAGCACGAACGCTAGGGGATTACGCCCATCGGCTACCCGGTCCTATTGGCTCCTCGATGCATCACCAAAAGCATGTTCAATCATCAAAGTTAGGATTTTTAAAGAATTAATCCCAAAGCACTAAAAATTGGGATTTTCACCAATTTAATCCAAACCAAGAGCAAATGCATATGAAAAAGTGTTAGGAGTTCATACCCAACAATCAAAGACAGTTATAGACAAAGATGTGAGATAAAAATCTCACCTTTACACAAGATCAATGAAGAAGAAGCTTGAAAGCAAAGGAAGAATCGACCATACGTGAATCTCTATACAAGAAGCTTAAATCAATGGCTTCTATTTGAATTTGGAGTTAGATGTTGGATTTGCAAATGAACTAGGGCTTGGAGTGTTAATTTCCCATTCCTCCCTCCATTTTTGATGAAGCTTGAGTGTTAGGAAATGAAAGTAAAGTTATGAAGGGAAGGGGGTTGAGCTAGAGTTAATAGTTTAGGTTAATGGGCTAAATCAAACCCAAAGCCCAAAGTGAAAAAGTGGCAACGTTCCACCAACTCCAAAAATATCAAATTTTATACTCAAAAAGATCGCAAACGGTGTTTTGAACTCAATGGAAGTGGTCCCAAGTCCTAATTCGACTGTATGCAAAAAGTAACTTTTCGGTCTAAAATCCGACTAACGATAAAATATTTAAATATGCAAATCGTAAAATATGCGGGTTGTTACATTATCTTAAATTAGTAAGGTTGAGATTTATTAAGAGAAATAAATTTGTGAAATAAATTAAAAGTAAATTACTTATTGTAATGAAGAATAATTTCTTAATGAGGTAATTAGTGAAGAGTTAATGAATGTTTTTAGGGGAAGAATCATTAACTAGTGATTAAATGATAATTAATTAATTAATAATGAAATTAATTTAAACTAATTAATTAGTTAATTAAATTTTAGATAATCACTTAATGTAGCTGATTAAGTATAACTACTTAGTAAAGTAATTCATAGATAATCACTTAATGTAATTAAAGAGTAATTATTTAGGGTAAGTAATTAAATGGTAATTAGTGGAAGAAATTAAATAAAAGAAAAATTTCTTAAATAAAGAAATTAGAAGACAGTTACCTAATGGAAAATAATTAAGAATTAATTACATAGTGTAATCAATAAAGAGATTGATTAATTAAGGAAATTAATTATGGATGAGTTAATTAATGAGTGTGAATTAGTTAAAGGATAATTAATCAATGTAAGTGATTATCGGATGATTAATTTGGGTAATAAATCAAGATGGTAATTAAAGGTTAATTAATGTGATGGGTTGAGAATAATTAATTTGTGTAATTAATTAAAGAGAAATTACTTAATGTAATTAAAGAATGATAAATCAAGAATGATTAATCAAGATAAATAATTAAGGGATGATCAATTAATTGAGTAAAATTAATTAATGTTTAATAAGCAAGATTTATAAAGTATTTAATTTAATTCATTGGAAGTTAATTAAATTAATTAGAAATGGTAAGACTAATTTATCTTGATTAGGAATGATTGAATAATATTGCATGCCTTAGATTGATTGATATCTTGGATATGTATTTTGAAATGCTATGTGATGTAATATGATTAGAGTTAAACTGAGATAATATAGTCATTCATTGATGATGAATTAATGCATACATATGACACACTGTATTTAAAGATTGATTTGAGTTTCACTTGAATAATTTGAGATAAGATGGTATTGAATTTGAAGAGACCGGAGTCGGGTATTAGTAAATACCCGAAACCACTTCGATTTATAATCCTCTATAAATTCCTTATGGATTTAATATGTGAAGTCAATAGGCTGAAAATGGAATGATTTAAGAAATTGGACCCTTTAAACTATGTAGAGGTACATAGATATTGATGTGTGGAAGTGTTGGCTATTATAAATTGAGAACTCGTAGTGAAGTACGAGTTACCCCTGGGTTTAATTAAGTTTATATTGTTGGATAGTATGTTAGATGGGTTTACTCACGCTGGTTTCCAGCCTGACCCGGGTGTTACTTTGATGTAATGCTTGGGTTAAACCGAGTATTACAGATCTCAGGTAAGGGCATTCTAGAGCTCGGGAGGAGAGCTAGATTGCAGGAGCGTATGGAGTGGATTCTGCTATTGTATTGTTGTTATCTGGACAGGTTATTTTTACTGTGCAGTTTGTATGGGATACTGTAACTATGATGTATATAAATAAAAATTGACAGATACAGTTTTCTTTGTATAACTGTTATTATTATTTGCTATTATATTTTATCCGCTGCGAATGTGAACTTCTGAGTTTGAGTTTTCTGTTTCTTCTTCTTTCTCTTTTCTTCTTTTGACTAACTATCTGGAATTTTCGGGATTGAAATTTCCAGGCCGTTACAGTAACCTTTTATATATATATAATATAAAAATCAATTTTCATTTAATATCATCTATATTCTTTCAAAATTGTACGGCAACGCAGGTATGAATTTATATACATTATCTTTATACATTACAAACATGCAAACTAAAAATTTAAGTGCAGACCTTAAATCACACTTAAAACATATATACAATATATATTGAAACAAATACATATATATTTTTAAATCAATCTTAAACTTTAAACATATATATTGAATATAAAGCATATCTACAATAAAAATCAGAACGTTTACGGGTATATACAAAATCATTATTATATTTATAACCATATTTAGAATACATACCTAATATATAATTTAAACTCAATATCCCTTATAAAATCAAAGTGACTTACTTTAAAATCAACATATAATTCTTATGCAACTCAGGTAGCAATATATAACCATAACTATATGTGTAACCGCATAAATGTTACTCTTAAACACGTTACATATTTAAAACTTATACCTTCCATTTTAAATCCAAGTATAGAAACAATAGGCCCTGACTTAAAAGGTCACATATATGAAAAATGCAGGTCATATATGTGTATAGGTGTAAACTATGTATGCAAGCTATTCAGACACATGCCAACAAAATCAAAACATGTGTATACATATTATATGTTAAAACAAGATATGAATATAGAATTCAAACTCATGTACACAATATATAGACTAATATGTGTACATGATATTTCTCTGATGAAATCATACAGATTGAAATCCAACTATTCTAAATTTCTTATAAGATATATAAAAGTATGCAGACTTCTAAACTTCTTATATTATATATAAACTGTATGCAACAACCCAATGTATATTCAAAAGTCAGACTAAACAAATTTCAATAAATACTCATATAAAACTAACCATAGAGCAAATGTAGATGTTTATAACTTTAAATTTAATGTATACTTGCGCTGCACTATATAAACATACTTATATTTTATAATATATACTTGAAACATGTTATACTTAAAATAAAGAAAAAGCAAAAGCAATATAAACAAGATGAAAACAAAAGAAAAGGATGAAAGAAAAGAAGAAAAAGCAAAAAAGGAAAGGTATGCGGCCATTTACCTGCTGCTTCACGCGAGAGAGGAGATGAAGGTCTATTGGTATGGAGTAGGGTACGTGTGATTTGTCTTTATAAGAGAAGCCTAAAATTGATAAAGTGGAAAGAAATTTTGTTTAAAGTGGCAAGAGAAAAATGAAGGGATTTAATTCCTATTTAAAAAAAAAAAAAAATGGAAAAATGAGAACTCTTCCTATCTTCACCTTAATTGATAGGCTACATGTAAGGAACGACTATGGGTATTGAGGAATAAGTTAAGGTAGGAAATAAATAAATAGGTAAATAAAGAGGTAGGAAATCAAAAGGTGGGGAAAAAAGGGCAAGAAATAAATATAGTAACGACTAGAGGAAATTTAGGAATTTATTCCTATTAATTAAGGAGAAGTAAAAAGGAAAGAGGAAATTCTCACACGTGAATAACAAGGCAAGCTTTTCATTTCTTTCCTATAGAAAAGCACGGCTATTGAATGATTTGATTTTTTTTCCAGCTAAGGTACGAAATTAAAGAGTGCGTACAATAGATGCAATAATTAAAACGAAACATACGCCCAAAATAATTAACAAAGTAACGTAATTTAAATTTATATGTTTCTTATTTATTCAGTAAATATGCTAAAGAATATATCAGCAAATAACGTACCATTAATAATGCCAAATAATTAAACAAGAATGGATATAAAACGTGTCGAGTAAACGTATAATTTATTGCGTTTTTACACATTACTTTCAAACATTATCATAATTTACATTAACAAAATATTTAGTTATATTTATTAAAATTTATTTCCCAATATTCTAAATAAAATCAGTTAAAATCTTGCAATTGTGCATTAACTATATTTCCCACTTATATTGAAATTTTGCCAAATATAACATTTGCATTTCTTTTCATTAATTGGTATTCCATTCAATACATAAATTCATTAACCTTGACTAGTATTGTTTACCTTTTATTTACACATTCTCATTCCCATTAATGTAACCTTCAATTATATTTTTTATTAGAATTGTATTTGCCATTCCAATTCAATCAACAAATTAAGCAGATAACTTATAATAATTGTTTACAAGCCCATGTTACACTTAGGTTTATCATACTTCAACCAAATTTTATAATTACATACATATTACCGAATTCATTCAATTACTATTAATAGTATATAAATTCCTTTCGTTATACATTCGCTTACACTTACTTACTTGTTTTATATTTTTATTTTATACCAAGTGCAACAATATACACAATTTCATTTTCATTGTGATTTTACTTAAATTGTCAATAATTAGTTCTTAATAACCATGGCTACAATTCATTCTTAACATTTACTTCAATATAAATTATAAATTTTTTATTTCTTTCTAGATTTAATTACAAAAATCTTATCAATTCAACCGATTGATTTATCAAAATTTACGGGTCGTTATACTCTCCCCCACTCAAAACTTTTCGTCCACGAAAAGGAACGAGGTACGAAAAACACAAACAAAAAAAGAATGAAATAGGACTAAGACAAGGTGACAAGAAGATTAAAATTATACTTGATAACTGTTGTTATAGGTAAGTTTGTCAAGGTGGAAAGTAGGAATGGCTAGAAGGGAAGATAGGTTGAAAGACAAGGATGAACCATTATTTTAAAATTATATAAATTTCAATTATTTAGAAAGGTAAAATAAATGATCAAAATATCCTTTATGTGATACTTTATCAAAATACTTTTATAACTCGATGTCTTAACAAGTTTATCCTTGTTCCTGTAGACTCTGGCAGTGCGTTGATCAGGCGTAAAGCTAGAATTCTTCAGGTACTTAGTAGACTTGTTTCAACACCTAGTGAAAATACTTGAAAAACTCTAAAAAGCTGATATGGAAAGTACAATCCAGACAAATCATCCAAACCTTTTGTCCAACCATGGATCGCAGATACACAAAGGTTACGCCTAAATCCCCCAGGAAACATCCGTATCTATAAGCTTTCTCAGCCCTGTGAATTTCGCCATGATGACTAGTAGATCACAAATACACAAAGGTTATGCCTGAATCCCCCAGGGAACAACCGTATCCGTAAGCTTTCTCAGCCCTGCGGATTTCGCTACTAACAAGACCTATGTAGATCATAGGATACACAATGGTTACGCTTGAATCCCTCAAGAAACATCCGTACCCCTGGGCCATCTCAACCAGGCGAATTACGCTACGTAGTCATGCCAAGAAAAAAATCATGGGTTACGCCACGGTGGGACACTCGAGTATCACATTCAAAAAACCAAAAATCAGAGAGAATAATATCAATAGAATGAATCCACATTGTGGCCACAGAGCAGATATCAAGCAGAAGGCACTTTCCATATTTTTACATCAAAAATATATATCGTGCAGTACCTTTTTCAAATCTCTTTCAAATATCATACTTATATATAGCCCATTATATATAAGATTTTATTTTCAAATCGAATACTTTCCAATATCAATAGTATATCAAATTACACTTATAAGATTTCTCTTTCCAAATTGAGTACCTTTCAATTCAATAGTTTTCAAATCAACTTCATAATACAAATCCATTTTATATAAGTTCGACAACTCCCAAATCAAGCACTTAATAATACAAGGTCCTCAATTTCAAATCATTTCAATATCAATTCATTTTCAAAACCATATACGATTACACCAAGTTATTTCTTCCAAATTAAATATCTTCAGTTTCAAAGTTTCAAAAAAAAACAGGTCTAGAAAATAATCCAAGTTTCCATATTAACCTAATTTAGGTCAAACAAATTCATTTTCAAAATCATCATATAAGTACTGGGTTTACATTCCAAACTATTTTCAAAACCAAATATTTTTCTCAAAATCAAGTTTACCTAAAACGATTTCCATGTTTATAGCTATCCCTTTAAAACCTTTAAACTATTTATTTCTATTCAAAAGATCCAGTTTACCTTTTGCAAATTATTTACTTAACAAAAGTTTCAAATTTATTTAAGTCATACTCTTCATACTTTAAGCATACAAAACCAAACTTATATATTTATTAAATATTTTATACTCTTTGAAATTTTTTAGCTTTGAAAATTTAACCTCGATTTGGAAGTGCTCGAACCTTCAAAATAGATGGTGAAATCAATTTCAATAGATAAGCTTATACCAAAACAAATCTAAAACTCAAGGACTGAACGCCGGCTCACTTTAAATCATTTCAAATATATATATATATATATATATATATATATATATATATATATATATATATATATCTTTCGAATATCAAACCATACTTCAAAATCTGAAATCAAAATTGGTTTCATAAAATCACTCGCATAGCAAAGCTACTAATGTGGTCTCTCCCCCACTCAGAAACTCGAAAATCAATGTTGATGATGCATGCATTCATCACCGAAATTATTTTCCAGTGACATAAGTGGGTTCTGGACTTTTATTTTCTTGAAAACTTCTTTTGAAATTTCTTCAAAATCATTGGAATTTGTTCAATTACATTTGAAACATTTCTTATTCGGAAAATATCTTTAAATCCTATTATTATATATTTCCCAAAATTTTAAAACCAATTTCAAAACACCAGATTTCAATCTCTCAAATTTCAAATTAAAACCCTTCAATTATAAATTATTTTTATATAAATCCAAATTCTTATATATAATTTCAAATTTTCAAATCCTTTCGAAATTTCAAATTTTCATTTTTAAAAGGTATATAATCCTTATCGAAAACATTTCACTTTTATATAAAAAGTGGTCATCCTTATCAAAATAATAATTTCGATGTATGCACAAATTCAAAATACAACCAAACACAAACTTTCAAGGGATTTTTCAAGGATGGATTTCACAACAAGTAGAGATTCGAATTCCAGATCATATGAAAACAGGATCACAGATATCTTTTTAATTTGACAACTTCAGATAAGAAAAAGATACAATAGAGTTCACCGAATGCAATCTAACATACTACTGATAACAAACAGATCCACAGAATACCACCCTACATGAACAAGGCATCAGTATTAATTCTTCTGGGTGGTACATCAACGGGTCCCGAACACTCCCCCCTCAATGTGCCCCCAACTTCTACACTTCTGGCATAAATGCACCACAGTCTAATCTTCCTTCTCGAACCGTGGGTATACAGCTTTCTTCCCATGCTGCTTCTCTAAACAATTCCTGGCTATATGCTCAAACCTCATACAGTGGTAGCAAACAGTTGGTGGGCCAACTGATGTAGTGGGTGTAGATTTCACCTTCTTCACCTCCTGGCAGCGACTAGGAAAGTGCCCCTCCTGACAGCATCTAAAGCAGAAGATCTTGTATCGGAAACGCTTGCTCCCCGTCTTCATTCCTTTACCTCTCTTCCCACACATGGCAGCATAGTGACCCTTTTCGTGACACCGATAACAAATGGCATGGTCATAAGAACCAGGTCCTGCCCTTTCTCTCCACAGCTTTTCCTACTTCTCGACCGTTTCCTCTTGCTCCTTACGGGCCAGTGCTCTTTTTGCTCTATTAGTTTCTTTCTGCTCTTCTGATTTTGCCATGCTCAAATAGCTTCCTTTCAAGAAAGAATCCGGATCAAACAAGATAGAAGATGGATAAGCCTATATAGATCGCGGGCGACCTTAACCGGTCAACCGTGACTTTAGGAATATAATAAATACGGAAATCTAAGCTAAATCAACATTCGATCGCCAGGGATAGAATCCAGGTTGAACAGATAGTAGATAGTATCATAACCGAGGATACAGAAATCTATGGTGAATCAATGCCAATTGTAAAGGAGTTTCACCCCTTTACAAATCATTCAAAGATTTACGGAATCACCGATCTTTATAGAGGTCATTCCAAAGTGGAGTTACGAAATGCTCCATAATTCAAAAGGAAAAATAGGGAAGGCAAGACTGGATTTTCAGAACAAGTGGGAGCATTCCAAAATACAAGGAATCCCAATCTATAAGAATCCTAATCAAGAGATTTCTAACAAGGCGGATACAGAAGGGATGAAACTTAGAAAATCTTGATTTCAAAATAAGAAGATTTTATACTAATATAATATTTGAAAATCCTTTAAAACTCATTTAGAAATCATTTTATACTTCGAAAATACATTCTGTCACAAAGAAATGATTCTGAGATTGATTTCACTCATTCTAGGGAATTTCTACCCTATCTCTAACGAGTTTTTGCTCTACAGCCTATGATTTTCCTAAAACCCAAAGCTCTGATACCAAATGTAACGACCCACTATTTTGGACCATTCAAATCGACAATAATACACACATGTCTGACTTGAATAATTCAAAATAACAGATTGTGATAAAATTTGGAGCAAATGAAATACAGCCACAGAATCATAGACGCTGAAATATCAGAATAACTCGTAGCAGAAATTAAAATACCTTAGTAATTCATGAAGCTACTATAACAAACTCTCAAAACAAAATACATAATATCACTTTGAAAAAATATATACAATAGAAATCTCAAATACATAGAATTTTATAAGTACCAGAGCTGAAATAGAACAATTGAAACTGAAAGGGAATAGATAACTAGACAAGCAGAATCTACAGCGATTCCTAGCTCCAGAAAAGAAAACCAAAGCTAAGTTGTAAATACTTGGGCTGACCCGAGCATAAAGTAAAACACAAAACACTCGAATCAGGATTAACATTCTTATATCCATAAATTCGAATAAGTGAAATATCAAATGAAATACAATCAACTGAAAGGATGTTGGGATAACCATCCTCTAAGGATCCGCGGAACTATGTACAATGTAGAAATATACACGATAACACCGTGGTCATTTCAAATTAATTTATACTTCAAAACATAAATATCATTTCATTTCAAATATATCTATTTCCCAAAATAGTATATATATACTAACTAATTTATAAAGTAAAGTATTTGTAATTTCCTCAAAACTTCGCAAATCGCTTCAAAATCAACTCGACTTTTCCATTCAAATTTAACTCAATCTAAGTTAATCTATTTCCATTCAATTCAGTTTCTAACTAAACAAATTAAAATTTTATCGATTTCAAATACAGGTTTGAACCACAAAATAAACAATTAAATTCCAATATATTTCAAGGCTTCAAATATTCAACATTTCAAAACTAAATTTAACAATTTCATATAAATGTTGGCTTAACTTCATTATTTTATAGCCTTGGAATATTCACTTAATAAATTCAATATCATTTAAGTAACCTTGAATTACAGTTTACTATATTTTCCTTCAATTTCTTTAATTGGGAAATATTCATTTAATTTCCTAAATCAAAATCAAGTATCATATCTAAAAATTCCAAATTCAATAGTTTCAAAACGATTTAATTAAGTAAAATTCTTAATTAAATACAGTTTTAATAAATTCAACATTATCTTCCTTACTTATACAAATCATTGAAAAATCGATTTAAGAATTTACTACATAACATAATATATTAATTAAATCACTTTATTTTAAAACTTATTTATATATCTACCATTTCCAATATTAAATAAAACCATATATATATATATATATATTCCCTTTCAAAACCATAGAAATTATTTTAAAATATTTATATATAGACCAACAGTGTCTGTATTTAATTTCTTATCCTATGGCCAAGTGATACGGATATTTATCATTTCAATCCGTAATTTAAATATATACGGGTAGATATCATTTCGACCCGCAATCCCAAATTCGATTCAATTGAAAATCGCTTAGGTCTATCATTCCAACCCATAACGATTTTCTCCTATTCTAAAGTCCGTTCGGGTATGTATCATTTTAACCCATAGTGAATTCTATACTAACAGGGAACTTGCAGAGTGATAATAGATAATATAGAATATAACAATAGGCATATATCATCAATAATATTATAATATAAATACAAGATATGCTGTCATATCCCATAGGTGAACAGTTATATATGTTAGCATATATAACAGTTTAAATGAATAACAGTTCAAACTAGCAGCGTATTTCAATTGTCGTTTCAATTGAAATCAAACTTAATAAATATAAGAACATTAATCGTGAGTGATTGCTCACCTTTCGAAGTTAGAGAGATAGACAATGAAGTGAACTACGAAATCCAAAGCAACGCTACATGGACAAGATTTGATGCAGAAAATAGGCACGGCGGACAAGGCTGATAATGGGAAATCAAAGAGAATGATTGAATCGGTCAATATAAATTTGAACTAAATATATATGAAATCAATATCTAGTTTAAAATCAATAATTAAAATTAATCATCCTTTATACATAAGACTGAAATAAATACTTGTATACTATATTACCCATATTTCAAACCAATATCCGAACACCATCTAAAATTTAAATCTTTATAAAAGTAACCTTATATGTATATATAATGTAAAAATCAATTTTCATTTAATATCATATATGTTCTTTCAAAATTGTACGGTAACGCAGGCATGAATTTATATACATTATCTTTATATATTACAAACATGCAGACTAAAAATTTAAGGGCGGACCTTAAATCACACTTAAAACATATATATAATATGTATATTGAGACAAATACATATATATTTTTAAATCAATCTTAAACTTTAAACATATATATTGAATTTAAAGCATATCTATAATAAAAATCAAAATGTTTATAGGTATATACAAAATCATTATTATATCCAAACCCATATTTAGAATGCATACCTAATATATAATTTAAACTCAATACCCCTTATAAAATCAAAGTGACTTACTTTAAAATCAACATATAATTCTTTTGCAACCCGGGTAGCAGTATATAACCATAACTGTAACTCCCCAACCCGAGACCCACCTTAGTAAAGAGAATTAACAAGTGATTCTGTCTACTAAAGCAGAGAATAGGGCTAGTTAAGGGCGACCATCTATAATTTTGTCTTAAACATCTATTGACTACGTCGATAAATGCAATATAATTTTTTTCCTTTATATCTCAAGTGGATCGACATACCCAGTAAATGCTTAATCCAAAACCATAGGTGGCTAATGGATCTATCAGAACAAAATACAATAATTGAATGTAAATCACATACAGAGCAGTAACCAACATCATATATATACATATACACCGATACACGTTCAGTACTATACAATATGAATACAATAACGGTGGTACACGACCACACCATATACATCGAATCAAATGTAAAAACATCAGAGTGTGCGGAAGAAATAAAGTACTCAAGAGAAAGAAGAGCTGTCAGCCAACATCAACTTAAGCTAAGCCCAATAGATGATACCTGAAACAACTCGGTCTGACCCGAGTGAAAACACACGGGTCATGCTAGCTAGAACTAATCATTAGTAAAGGTGATGATAAGAGATAAGGGGAAAACCATTCCATCGTTACCAATGAAATGATATAGGTCATCAAGTTATCTCTAGAGTGATACATCAATGGTTCATCATGATTGCATAGAGGAATACAATATGTATATTAGATAGACATGGTTCATCTAATTATATATATAACCGAATGAAATGGGCGAGGATATGAACCATAAAGTAAATCTTCATAAGATAATTAAAACTTCAAGAATGCATCATAAATAAAACTCATCTAATAGAAACTTCTTAATTATTATACCTCATCTCATCGGTATAAATATAAATACATCTCAAATCCATCATTAAACTCATTATAAAGATTCTTTGTAATCATTTATACCTCATATCATTGGTATAAATATAAATATATCTTAAATCTATTAACAACACTCATCATAAAAGCATTACCATAATTTATACCTCATCTCATTGGTATAAATATATATAGTGTCTCAAATCCATCTTGATAGAGCCCGGAAAGAATCCAAAACATCATATTCGAAATCACAAATAAAACCATGTATGTCAATAAGCCTTTTTCTTACATAAGGCTATACTAAAGCATCATCATCAAAATAGTGAAATCGAAAAACCTAAAACCTCATGGAATACAGCACGTGCATTTACATCTTGATTAGTACTACCATTATTTGGTACCATTCATCGTGATGACTTGGGGTCACATAACATCATAACATCGTGATCATCTTGTTTGACTATAGTCGAAAACATCTTGATGACACCCAGTCACAAAAACCCGAGTAAAAACATCGTGATGATTGGAGTCGAGTAATAACTTCATGAACATCGTGATGATTCCAATCGAGTACTCAGTCTGTAGCACTAGTAACATCGTGAATGTGTCTCAACTTCTCGAATAGGAACCCAATAGGCGTCAACGTATGTCCCATACCATACGTTCATATATATTGGTTTACTAATCGTTAGTCGATGCCACATTAGAAAACCATCATAAAAAATCATCAAATAAACACTGCCTCATCTCATCGGCGAGTGTAAGATACCTAACTCGTCTTATCTCTTACTTGGACGAGTTTTAAGTGACATCGATACTTGTCTCATTTCATCGACAAGTAAAAATTCATCGTAAATATCGAAATCATCATTAATCCATCATAACAACTTGCCTCATCTCCTAGGCAAGTAAAAGAACATCGTGATGGTTATTTCTAACCATAGTTGCAAATTAAAAATTAACATCAATATTGCCTCATTTCATCGGCCGTCACAAAATGCATCTAGATTGGTTCGTTGTCGAATGTACTCAAAGAGTAATTCTCAAACCAATAATCTTCACCATAATTTAGTAACTTCTAAATCACCTCAAAATAACACTTCAAATTGGTTTCTATCATACAAGTCCGATATTAAGCGATAAAGCAAAAATACATGTCCCATACCACACATTTTTTTTACTAAATTGTTTAATTCTCATTCTTATACGTCGAAACTCATAAACATAGGCTAAATTATATTTAAAATAATTTTTTTGAGAAAATAGAATTCTTAAACAATCTAGAAACCATTTTAAAAGCTTTGTACAGAAAAATCCATTATTTTAAAGAGAACGTCTATTATACAAACAATTTAAAATAATGAATAATTAATATATATAAAATCTCTTAAAAATGCTACAAAATACTTATTTCATAAACAATTATTTATTTTTATTTAAGAAATTTTCAAGAATTTATTTGAAACTAAAATCATTTAAAACCCTCAAAATACACACATATTGGTATTAACCGTTATTTAAATTTAAATGGAATTTAAATAAAACTTTAATCTCAAACTTCTTCAAATCCAAGATAATATATCCATAGACATCATTTCCATCTAATAACATCAAGTTTTAAAAAAAAGAATGCGACTGAAATCATAGAAATCGTCATAATATCATCAAACACGGAAATTAAACACTACATATATTTCGGTTCTATTATAAAGCATATATATTTTCACATAGAAATATAAAAAATCTGAGAATATAAAAGTTGTGGATTAAATCTTCAAGTTTCCAGAACTTCAAAAATTTCAAAATTTCGGTAGGTAACAAGGAAGTTATGATCAAATTACTTTCTAGGTGAATATGTAAACACTCTGTGTCAATGACAGGATAGTCAAAAAGATATGGATTTTTCACCATATAGACACCAAAAATACTCAAAACTCAAAACATCAAAGTTATAGCCTAAATCATAAGGTTTCCAAAACTTCAAAAATTTCTAAATTCCGACAGGTAACAAGAAAGTAATGATCAAATTACTTTCCAGGTGAATATATAAACACTCTCTGTCAATGACAGGACAGTCACAAAGATATGGATTTTTCACCTTATAAACTTCAAAAATAATCAAGACTCAAAACATCAAACTTGTATATCTATGTCTATCCTTTCCAGATCATCTAAGATTATTGAATTTCGACTTAAAACTAAAGAGATATGTCCAATTTACTGAGGGCAATTTCACAATTAAACATGCAATAAACAAAATTGAGATTTCTTACCTTGAAATCTCAATCAAAGCTAGAAAATGTGAGTTTTAAAACTCACCTTTGATTTTATATAGCAAACACCCAAATTTGTGAAGAAAGACAGGAGCTTGAAGGTGAAGTCTTTTCTCTATTTTTATTTTGGTGAAATTCTTCTTGAATTAACGGCAAAATTGAGTGGAATTGAGATTCAATTGCAGAAAGCCATTGTTTTTCTTTCTTTCTATTTACTGTATCTTTTGTTTTGGGGAGGAAGATGAGAAAAAAAATTACTTTACACATATTTCATCTTTTCTAGATGGTTCTAGAGAATGTTAATGGATTCAAACCTTACCCAAATAAGCCCAAGACAAATATACTTAGAGATATTCCTAAGTTATACATACATATTTAACCTATTTATTCAATTTATACACTAGTTTTCCCATTTTTAACCAAACAAAATATGTACAACAAATTGCTTGCAACAAAAATGTTATTATATATATAAAAAAAATTATTTCGACAATAAAAAGTTATTTTTATAAATAAAACTCTATCTTTCACAATATTTTACAAATTACACCATTTTAGTGTAAAAACACAATTTTTAATGCAATAACTTAAACAAAAATTTCTTTCGGGTCAAATAAATTGCAATAAATCATTCTAAAACTTTTTAATCATCAAAAATATTTTTTTTCCAATTCATTTTTAATCACTCATTTTATTATCCAATTCATTTTTAAACAAAATATTAAATTATAATTTTCATTATAATTTAATATTAACAGTAACCTCCAAAATCCTGGGTTGTTACAATAACCATATATGTAACTGCATAAATCTCACACTTAAACACGTTACATATTTAAAACTTATACCTTCCATTTTAAATCCAAGTATAGAAACAATATGCCCTGACTTAAAATGTCACATATATGAACAATGTAGGTTGTATATGTGTATAGGTGTAAACTATGAATGCAAGCTATTCAGACACGTGCCAATTAAAACAAAACACGTATATATATATATATATTATATGTTAAAATAAGATATGAACATAGAATTTAAACTCATGTACACAATATATAGACTAATATGTGTTCATGATATTTCTCTGATGAAATCATATAGATTGAAATCCAACTATTCTAAACTTCTTATATGATATATAAAAGTATGCAGACTTCTAAACTTCTTATATTATATATGACATTATGCAACAACCAATGTATATTCTAAAGTCAGACTAAACAAATTTCAATAAATACTCATATAAAACTAACCATACAACAAATGCAAATGTTTATAACTTTAAATTTAATGTATACTTGCGCTGCACTATATAAACATACTTATATTTTAAAATATATACTTGAAACACGTTATACTTAAAATAAAGGAAAAGCAAAAGTAATATAAACAAGAAGAAAATAAAAGAAAAGGATGAAAAAGATTAAGAAAAAGAAAATAATGGAAAAGCATGCGGCCATTTACCTGCTGCTTCACACGAGAGAGGAGATGAAGGTCTATTGATATGGAGTAGGGTATGTACATGTGATTTGTATTTATAAGAGAAGCCTCAAATTGATAAAGTGGAAATTTTGTTTAAAGTGGCAAGAGAAAATGAAGGGATTTAATTCCTATTTTTAAAAAAAGAATAAATGAAAATATGAGAACTCTTTCTATCTTCACGTGAATTGATAGGCTACATGTAAGGAACGGCTATGGGTATTGAGGAATAAGTTAAGGTAGGAAATAAATAAATATGTAAATAAAGAGGTAGGAAATCAAAAGATGGGGAAAAAAGGGCAAGAAATAAAGATAGTAACGGCTACAGGAAATTTAGGAATTTATTCCTATTAATTAAGGAGAAGTAAAAAGGAAAGAGAAAATTCTCACACGTGAATGACAATGCAAGCTTTTCATTTCTCTCCTATAGAAAAGCATGGCTATTGAATGATTTGATTTTTTTTTAGCTAAGGTAAGATATTAAAGAGTGCGTACAATAGACACAATAATTAAAACGAAACGTACGCCCAAAATAATTAACAAGGTAACGTAATTTAAATTTATATGTTTCTTATTTATTTAGTAAATATACTAAAGAATATATGAGGAAATAACGTACCATTAATAAAGCCAAATAATTAAAAAAGAATGGATATAAAACGTGTCAAGTAAACGTTAAATTATTGCCTTTTTACACGTTATTTATTACTATATTTAAAATTTGATGGAATGGATATTACTTTCAAATATTATCATCATTTGCATCAACAAAATATTTAATTATATTTATTATAATTTATTTCCCATTTTTCTAAATAAAATCAATTAAAATTTTGCAATTGTGCATTGACTATAATTCCCACTTATATTGAAATTTTGTCAAATATAGCATTTGCATTTCTTTTTATTAATTGGTATTCCCTTCAATACATAAATTCATTAACCTTGACTAGTATTTTTTACCTTTTATTTACTTAACACATTCTCATTCCCATTAATGTAACCTTTAATTATATTCTTTATTAGAATTTTATTTCCCATTCAAATTCAATCAACAAATTAAATAGGTAACTTATAATAATTGTTTACAAGCCAAGGTTTAACTTAGGTTTGTCATGCTTCAACCAAATTTTATAATTACATACATATTACCGAATTCATTCAATTACTAGTAATAATATATAAATTCCTTTAATTATACAGCTGTTGGGGGTGTTTCGACTGGTCCTATGCCACCGAACCAACCATCTTCCCTCCTACTACCAAACCAACTATCTTCCCTACCACCGAACAAACCATCTTCCCTCCTACTGCCGAACGAACCATCTTCCCTACTACCGGACCAACCTCTACCAGACCAAACCATCTTCCAACCTCTACTGGACCAAACCATCTTCCCTCCTACCACCGAACCGACCATCTTCCCTCCTACTGCCGAACCAACCATCTTTCATGCATCACCGAACCAAGGCCCTGCCGAACCAACACTTCCAGGCCAGATTGCATCAGCCCAAGCCCACTAGCAGCTATATACATCCAAGACCCGTGCCCCCAACCTCACTCTATAAATAGAGGGGCAGGGGTACAACAATGGCATACAAGTTTGAGAGCTCAGGCGCGGATAGAACTTTCAAACAACTTTCAGTTACTTGTAATCAAAGCTTTGTACTTGTAATCTGAATAGAAAAGGAGAATAACATATAAAGTGGACGTAGGCACATTCTGGCCGAACCACTATAAGTCTGTGTGTCTTTTACAGTTTAGTCCATCTATTTTATATATTCGCACAAATCACCCAAATCGCTAAGAACCATATATAATCAACTAAATCATATGACTTGGAGGTGTTTGCCCATTTTTGTGCAAACATTTTTGGTGCTTTCACTGAGAATAGGAGCTCGAAGCTTCAGCTTCTCCCACTTAACCCTTTTCCTATCAGCATCGTGCATTACTTGGAGAACATGCCTCCTGGACGGAAGAAAGATACTAACAAAGGAAAGAACATCGCAACTGGCAGTATCTCAGATCCGATGATCAGAGATCAAGACAATCGTCCGGTTCCAACAGCAAATGGAAATCAGGCAAATCCGACAGCCCCTGCTACGGAACAACCGATTACAAGGGCGGATCTAGACAGGGTTGTGGCTGAAGTAACTAACCGCTTCGCATCTCAACAAGAAGCCTTGGTGGATCAACTCATGTCACGCTTAAGGGATGTTGAAGAATCCAACCGCAACATTGAATCATGGGGTGAGCACCGGTCTGGAGGATCTGGGAAACGACAAAGGTCTTTCTTCTTCGAAGAGGCTAACAACAGAAACAGCTATGGTAGGAGCCGAGCCCGGACTCAGCCCGAATTCCGACCCGAGGAAACACTTGGAACCGAACCCAACAGGGGAGGTACCAGGAAGGGGTCGGATGTAGCTGATCCTGCCATGCTACCTAACCATGGAAACACCAATGGACGGGGCCGAGCTGGAGTGCAGCCCGAAGTTGGACCCGAGGAAGTGCTGAGAACAGAACCCAGCAGGGGAAGATCAAGGCAAGGGCCAACTGTGGCTGACCCCAGCGTGCCCCCGGAAGACCAGAGGCAGCCATTGGAGAATGTTAGGAGTGATAGACGATACCATCCCTACAGGTCATCTGGACGGAATCAATCCCGTAGGGAAGAACCAGACTCATTTCTATCCGCTCCAAGTTCTGATGAAAGGATGACGCGATTGTTCAGAGAGTGCATCCAACGGGACCAAAGGGATCGGGGGATAGGCGCTAGGGTAACCTGCCCCTTCACCCGCAACATCGAAACTGCCATCACCCCCCGAGAATGGAAAATGCCAACAATAGAACCTTATAAGGGAACCTCTGACCCCGTTGTACACTTGCAGAGATACACACAGCATATGCTCATCAGCGGAGCAACAGAGGGAGTGTTGTGTAAATGCTTCCCACTATTCTTGGCAGATCTAGCTACCTCCTGGTTCTGCCATCTACCCCAAGGATCCATCAGCTCATGGGAAATGTTGAAAGAAAAGTTCATCAGCCAGTTCCGCATTCATGTGGAACAACCCAAGGACGCTTATTCCCTATCTAATATCAAACAGAAGCCCGGAGAGACAGTGCAACAATATCTAACCCGATTCAACGCTGTAACGATCCTGTATTTTTAAACAATTTAAATTGAAAATATTAATTTATTTTAAATAATTAAATGATGATTTAAATTGAATTCCCAATATAACTATGAATTTGGCGATTAACTTTTAGAATTTAATCTATTGAAAGTTGAATAATAATTTAAATTTGACTTTGGAGTTTGAAATTAAATATTAAATTTGTATATAAAATTCGAACTAATGACTTAGAGAAAAATAATTTGGATTTAAGGAATATTATTTATGTAAATTAATAAATTGGTGGTTAGTTTTAATAACATTGTTCTTTAATCTAAATAAAACGGAATAAATTTTATCAATACAAAACACAAGTATAAAATCTAATTGTAAAACATATTAATATAAATTTATGTTTGATAGTTAAACTTCAAACAAATATATACCTATGAAGCTTACTAAAGAAGACAAGGAAATGCAAGGCAAAAGAAAAACATAAATATATGTAATAGCTTGCAAATGAAGACATGAAGGACACAAGGTACTCAAGCATTAAATGCTTTCATCTCAGCCGAAATCGCGTATCACTTCAGTCGTTCCTCTTTAATTTTCATTCCGAAAACCCTAGTAAACAAAAGGTGAAAACAAAAAAATGGCGGCTTCGTTCTTCTCGTTCATTCCGCTTTGCAAAATTAGGGCTTGCGATCCAATTTGGGGCTTCAATTTTTCTTCGATTGTGCTCATTACTCACATCGGCTGTTTCGATTCGTGATAAGGTGAGTTTTTCTCACGATTCATTTTAATCAAGTTTTTAAATTTGTTTGAATTGGGTGCTTGGTTGCATGCTATGATTTGGTGTTATTGGCTTCCATTTGCTCGATTAATTTGCTTTTAAACTGATAAGAGAAGAAGCTATCAAAAAACTTTGCTTGCTTTGTTTTGCTGCATGTGATGGGTCTTTGAATCTGGTTGTGGAAAATTTTGTTTACATGTGCTTGTTTGAACTTCAGTGCATATGTGATGTATGTATGTGTCTGTAAATAATTTTTTTTCCCTCCAGTTTGAAATGCCTGTGAGTAAACCCTGTCTCCCTCTTATCAGTGTTGCTATGTGTATGTTTGAGTGATATAGGAAATGTAAATCTTGTTTGCATGCAAGAAATTTGAATGCTTGGTTTGTCATGTTGACTGTACAAGAGGTTAGTCACTGTTTTAGAAAAAAATTTGAGAACCTGTAAGAAAGTCCATTTCTTTTCCCCCTGTCTCTATTTGATTTAATGATAAAACTAAGTAGCTATACATTTTTGTTTCAGTAAACAAGTTGAAGTTGTACTTTAAGCTTACACCATATTTTAATAACAAAACTTAGTAAGTTTGAAATTGACCAAGTTTCAGTAATTACCTTAAAAACACAAATTTGAGGTTCTTTTAGAAACTGTTTGTGATAAACACAGTGAGCAAACATTTCAACCTTCAATTTATTCTATGATGCTTGTGAGTAAACCTTTGCTTTATTCAGTTCTTTGTGTTTGAATGCTTGTATAATTGTGAATAGCTTTTGCATGTGAATGAATGGCTATGCTTGTGTTTATATTTGCTTGGAAATGTTGTTTCCAGTTTTTCTGTTTCCTGTAACACTTTGGTTTACAGTGTAAACCATACTAAATTTAAAACCCTTTTTCTATTGCTATTGAAGTTGAATGATGTAGGAAAGTATAGTTTGAGTTGCATGCTAGTATATTGAAAAGAACAAATATTGCATATTTTTATAATTAACTGTCTGATGTGTAATTGTAGTTGTATACATGCTGTTAAATTGCTTTGATCTGTTTTTGTTTTCCCTGGCACAAGTTTTTATTAAAATCATATTCCTTTAATTAGTTTCTGTTAGAAGGAAGGATTAATCAAGACATCTTTGTTGACTTTAAACATTAAGATTTTAAAATTTTATTTAAGTTAAAATTTAATAGGAATTTACTGGAAATTTATGTGTTTAGTTGATAACTATGTCAATGCTTGCATGGATGTTTTAGCATGAATATGGCTTGAATTGATATTTAAATTGTGAATACCCCTGTACATATCAGTATCCTATACATTTCAAACATAAAGCAAAACTGCATCATTTTTTTTTCTTCTGCAAATCTGGAAAGTTGGTTTTGCAAACAAACTTTATTTTCAAGGCAACTCAGGATCTTAAAATTCAAAGTATTAAAAGCATTTCAGTTCTATTTAAAGGGTTAAAAATATCAAAGGGGCAATTGCAGTTTTTAAAAGTTTCAAAATGAAAGATTGAAAATCAAAGGCTTGATTCTCTTTACAACCTGAAATCAATTTAGCAAACCAAATCTTCCTTCTCTGTTTATCTGCAAATAAATGAGTTAAGTCTATTATATGTTGTGATGCTTGGTTTGGTACCTGGAATTGTTTTGTATAAGTGATGATGTACAGGCATGACTGTGTACATACCTATGTGCTTTTCTGTTGTTTAACAGACAAAAGTTCATCAAAGTGACGGAATTTATAAACATGAAGTAAACCATATCTCAATTTATAAACTTGATTAAGTGATAGAATCAAAAAAAAAATTGTCCCAGTGATGAAGTATAGATAAGAAAAATGACTTCAAATGAATCTATCAGATTTTGTCTTATAAAATGATAAATGGCAGTAAAAATTTTAAAAATATGTTAAAAATAAACACTCTTGGTCACTAGTTTTTAAGAAGAAAAAATAAATAATAGGATTCAAACTTTGTTTTAAAATTCTTTATCTTTGGATTTAGAGGATTTGTGTTATAAACAAAAATTTGATACTTATTGATCTCCGCTTGTGGTGTTCTTTGTTGTTTGCTGTGTATTATGCTTGCATGCCATATATGAATGATTCCAAGCTTAAACCAATGCTTTGATGAATCTGATGCATTGCTATAATCTTTTCCCTCTGTTTTCTATTTGACCTGTGTGATGAACTCTGGTTGGTCATACATGATGTTTCAGTTAATAAGTTGGGTCCTTTTGTTTAAACTTACCTCATGTCCCATTAATAAATCAAGAACAAGCCTCATGAATGATTGCATGTGAATATGCTTGAATATTTTCGCCTGTATGTATCTATATGTAGTAGTATGCCTGTATGTGCCTGTAGATAAATGAAGATATCATTTACATTTGATTTTAGGCTTAAGCATGTAAATGAAAAAAGTTTCTGGTTCACAAAAAAATGAAACCATGCTAGATCCAACATCTTTTTCTCTGTTCCCCTCTGAAATTTTGCTTAATTGTTGACCTTGTTACCTCATTTACTTATTGCCTTGACTTTTGTAAACTGTATGGTTGTGTGAAATGTGTTCACTCAAGTGGCTCATGTGCTTATCTCCCATGCTAACCTAAGAATTGTTAACCAGATTTGTACTTGCTGGGCTGATATGTGTGTACTCCTGTACACTCCTTATGTTCATTTGTGGGAACTTATATTATTTACATTTTTTTTCTTGGACTGATCCAAGTTGCTTCGTCCCTTCTGCTGCCTGTACTGCACCATTAACCCTATTGGGCTGTTACCATTTTATTTCCGTTCATTGCAAACTTATTTACTTGAATTAAGATTAATCCGGACTCGAGTGTTTTTTGTGTTTTGCATAAAACGCTCGGGTCAGACCGAGTATGTTACAGCTTGAAGATTTTCAGGCAGCGAAGTTAGAGAGAGAGGGGGATACCCCTTCACTTTAGTTTCTTTTCAGGATTTTTGTACATAAAAGATTATATTCCGCTGTATGAATGAAATGCATTGTACAAACTCTGATATATGTACAAAAATTCATTTATGTGAAATAAAATTATTCTGTGATTCTGTGACTGATTCTGTTTAAATGTTATAAACTAAATAACAATTCGTCATTTGAACGTTTCTAGTTGGTTTAATTACCGACTAGAGGCGGTCAGAACGGCGGGATGTTACAAACGCCGCAGCGGCTGCAGTCCAAGATGCCGACGAGAAACTTATCCTAATGGCCCTCTGCAGTGGTGTGCATCCGGATACTAAATTTTCTAGGAGACTAACGAAAGAAAAGCCAGCTACCTTACCCGATTTCTTCCATGAAGCAGGGAAATATATGAGACTTGAAGACGCTGCCATTGAAAGGCAGGCAGGGCAACAAACCAAGGCATCTCATGGCAACACCCCCGCAGTAGAAAAGGACGTTCGAAGAAATAAATCCAGAGATAGTGTTGGGGGCAAGAAGGGGGAAAAACGCTTATATAGACCAGGACCGAGATTTGATTCTTACACTCCTTTAAATGAAACAATCGAAAACATCTTCTTGGCCACCCAAGATGAAGTTAGATACAAGCGCCCCCCGCATAAGAAAGAATCAGATAATGCAATTAAGTCTGGAAAGTTCTGCCGCTTCCACGAATCTCATGGGCATGACACCAATGAATGCCATCATCTCCGGGACTTGATTGAAGAACACATCAGAAGGAAGAGACTAGAGCGCTATGTGAAAGGTCAGAACAGGACTTCAACTCCTGCCAATGAGAACCCAGGGCTACCCCTCCCAGAAGTAGGCGGAGGAAATCGCAACACCAGCGGCTCCAGTTAAGAGAAGATAGTGGTCCTTACCATATCAGGAGGACCATACATCGCCGAAGGAAGCTGGGCAGAGATGGAAAGGTACGGTAAGTCACTTAGAAACAATAAAGGCTACGTAAATTCTTTTACAGAAGAACGCCACCCGAAACGGAAAGAGAATGATGACATCACATTCAGTAGCCGTGATCTAGAGGGAAGGCAGTACCCTCACATGGATCCTATGGTCATCTCTGCCTGGTTCGGTCCAGCCTAGGTTTTTCGAATTCTAGTAGACATTGGAAGCTCAGTAAATATCCTATTCAAGCATGATTTCGACAAAATGAAGCTGTCAATGAAGTATGTATCTCCCTGCAGCAAACCGCTACATGGTTTCATCGGAGATGCGAAGATGCCCCTCGGGAAACTGGACCTCTTTGTCGAAATAGGAAGTCATCCCCGCTCCGTTGTGCGAAAACAAAAGTTTGTGCTAATAGAGAACCACTCGGCCTACAACGCCTTTTTGGGAAGACCAGCCTTGTCTGACTTCCAAATTGTCCTAGCACCGTGGTGCCTGAAGATGAAATTCCCAACAGATAATGGAGTAGGAGAAATAGAGGGAGATCAAGATGCAGCTCGAGATTGCTATGTAACTGAACTCTGCAATAACTGCAGGAAGGATAAAGGGAAGGATGCAGAGACCTCTCTGTAAGAAAAATTTGGAAGCATAGCAATAAAAGAAAGCCCCTCCTATTCGATATACCAGCGATCCTATCAACGAATTAGACCCCAGGGACAAGGAGGAGGAGGCCACCACCGAGCCTGCAAGGGCTATGGAATTTGTATCAATAGACAAACACAACCCAAGTAGACTATTGAGAGTCGGGTCTCAGTTAAGAGCGGAATTGAAGGATCAACTCATCGATTTTCTTCGCCACAACATGGATGTATTTGCATGGACGCACGCTGACATGACTGGAATCTCCCCAAATGTAGCATGCCACGAACTGAACATCGATCCCACCAAGGTGCCAGTAAAGCAGAAAAAGAGAAGCATGGGGGCAGAACGATCAGCGGCCCTCGAGGAAGAAGTGAAGAACCTACTTGCCTATAACTTCATACGAGAAGCCATATACCCAGAATGGATCGCCAACCCGGTACTGGTAAAGAAAGCTAATGGGAAGTGGCGAACATGCATCGATTTCTCCAACTTAAATGACGCTTGCCCGAAGGACTGCTTCCCACTCCCCCGAATCGATCAACTCGTGGACAGCACGGCCGGACACGAAATCTTATCCTTTATGGACGCATACTAAGGATATAACCAGATCCCTATGCACGCCCCCGATCAAGACCACATTAGTTTCATCACTGACCGGGGATTGTACTGCTACAGAGTAATGCCTTTTGGACTTAAAAACGCCGGAGCTACTTATTAGCGCCTTGTCAACAAGATGTTTGCGGAACTAATAGGACGAACCATGGAAGTTTATGTGGATGACATGCTGGTAAAATCGAAGAAAGCCAACGATCATATAAACCACCTGGACGAGATGTTTCAAATACTTCGCCAATATGGAATGAAGTTGAATCCTCTAAAGTGCTCCTTCGGAGTATCATCGGGAAAGTTCTTGGGATTCATCGTCCATGCTAGAGGGATTGAAGAAAACCCCGAACAAGTCCGGGCTCTGCAAGATATCAAGATACCATCCACTCGAAGAGAGATGCAAAGCCTAAACAGGTAAGTGGCCGCCCTAAGCAGGTTCATCTCTAAAGCGACCGACAAATGCATCCCTTTCTTCGAAGCTCTAAAGAAAGACAAAGGAAAGTTCGAATGGACTGACGAATGCTCAACAGCCTTCCTCAACCTAATCGAACACCTTCAGAGACCACCAGTACTCTCGACTCCAAATGAAGGCGAAGAACTATACCTATACCTTGCTGTATCGTCCCATGCTTTAAGCGCCGCTTTGGTGAGAGAGGACAACCGCGCGCCGCGGCCCATATACTTTGTAAGCAAGAGATTTACAAGGGCAGAAGCCAGATACCCTAAACTTGAAAAGCTAGCATACTGTTTGCTAATCACATCACGGAAGCTGCGACACTATTTCCAATATCATTCCATCAGAGTTTTAACCGATCAACTGCTAAGGCAGGTACTCCATCGCCTCGACACTTCTGGGCGACTACTTAAGTGGTGCATTGAACTGAGTCAATATGATATCACCTACCATCCTCGCACCGCCATCAAGGGACAAGCCATGGCCGATTTTATTGCCGAATTCACTACCAACGAAGGTAAGGATTAATCCGAAATAACAAAAGATATGAAGTGGAATCTCTTTGTAGATGGAGCATCAAACGAACAGGGCTCGGGGGCAGGTATTGTGATAATCACCCCCAGGGGAAGGAAGCTGCACTATGCCCTAAGGTTGGAATTCGCTGCCACCAACAACGATGCAGAATATGAAGCAGTAATAGAAGGACTAGAACTTTCCTTAGAAATTGGAGTCAGTTCTTTATGTCTCCATAGTGATTCTCAACTTATTGTAAATCAAATACTGGGAGAATTCCAGACTCGAGGAGAACGACTCACAGCATATCTAAAGAAGACCAAGCTGTTGCTCAATCAATTGGATCACTATTTAATCAAACACATTCCTCGAGGAGAGAATCAGGAGGCCGACGAACTGGCAAAGCAAGCTAGCATGAAGGACGGCACCACTTCCGGAACAATAACCATCTCAAAGCAACTAGCCCTGAGTTTCGAGCAAGTGAATCTGATAGCTGCAATCGAAAAGGAAACTTGGATGACTCCCATCCGGAAGTACTTACAAAGTGGCACGCTGCCCGACGGGCGTAGCGAAGTTAAGAAAATCTTGAGGAAAGCTTCCCGCTACACAATACAAGAAGGCATCCTCGATCGGCGCGGCTTCTCTAGCCCCTTATTAAGGTGTGTCGCTGGAAGGGAAGCCAAAGAGGTCCTGTCCAACGCCCATCAAGGAAGTTGCAGAGATCACACTGGAGGGCAGACTCTAGCAAAGAAAATACTCCGATATGGGTATTACTGGCCCACTTTAAACAAAGACGCCCTAGACTTCGTCAAGAGATGTGATAGATGTCAGAAATTTGCTAAGATTCCTTGACTGCCAATAAATGAAATTACTCAAATGACCAGCTCTTGGCCCTTTGCAGTATGGGGAATTGACTTGATTGGCGAACTGCCGATGGGCCGAGGCGGAGCCAAATATGCTATAGTGGCAGTTGACTATTTCACCAAATGGGTGGAAGCGGAACCTTTAAATAAAATATCTTCGGCAAAAGTTATTAACTTCTTGATCAAAAATGTTCTATGCAGGTACGGGGTTCCGCTCAAAATCATATCGGACAATGGACTTCAGTTTGACAGTGAGAAGTTCACCGACTGGTGCCGAGAGCGCGGATTTCATAAAAGCTTCTCATCTGTGGCTTATCCCCAGGCAAATGGACAAGTCGAAGCTGTCAACAAAATTCTCAAAACTCTAATCAAGAAGAAGCTTGAAAAGTCAAAAGGCGCTTGGGTGGATGAACTTCCTACGGCACTTTGGGCCTACCGCACGTCTTTCAGAGCATCAACAGGGCATATCCTTTCCCTTTGGCATACTGATCGGAGGCCATGCTCCCAGTTGAAACTATAGTGCCCTCCCACCGTAGGATCCACTACAACCCAGAAGAGAATGAAGAACTCCTACACATGTCTTTGGACCTAATTGAAGAAAGAAGAAATGAAGCAGCACTTAAAGCGGCAGCTCACAAGCAAAAAGTGGCAGCACGATACAACTCCAAAGTCAAGCACCGCAGCTTACGAGAAGGAGATCGTGTTCTCAAACGGATCTTCCCGCGCCCCGGAGCGCTAAATCCCATCTGGGACGGACCCTATGTAATTCATAAGGATCTCCACAACGGAGCTTATATTTTGTCAACAGTGGACGGAGAGGTGTTCCAGAGGGCATGGAACATCCAACAACCGATACTTTTCTTAACTTGTACTGCCCATATGAAGTGAATTAACGAAGAGAATCAGTGGACGTAGGCATTTTCGTGACGAACCACTTAAAAAATCTTGTCTCCTTTTGAACTTGTTCCTTTATACCTTGGATGCTTGTTAATCTTTATCCTTTTCTGTTGAACAAAATCCTGTATAACGGCATTTCCATTCTGGACACTTAATGGCACAACCTCACCTGGACAAGACCTAACAGGTACTATACGAATCTATGCCCTCGTCAATGAGACACTTTTGCTCGAGCATCCCTCTGCTGTGGGTTAACTCATTGCTCACGACGGCCCTCAAAGCCAACTGTAATGAGCCGATCATAAGCCACCGAGAAGGCCGACTATAGCAGAGGCAGCTCATTACGGCGTTCGGCTCGCCGACGACTGTGAACCGATTATAAGCCCCAACATAAGGTGTGGCCAGCCAGGGACAGTTCACAGTTGACGATCGTCACCCATGCTAGCCGGCCACGGTAAATCGAATAATACCCACGATTACAGGCCATAATGGGCCCAGGTAGTTACTGTGCGCGATCTCTGCTCCGATGTGTCTTCAGTACGGCTGTGGTAAAAAAGAAAACTCCCCGCGGAGGCATAAGATGGGTGACGAATGTCTCCAAGACCCATAGCTAGGGAAAGTGACTATAAAACCCATTTGCCATGAACTTAAGCACATCGAAGGCCTTCCATGATTGGAAGTTTTACTAATCCTTACATTTCCATTTTATTTATAAAAACTTTCCTCCTATCCTCTGTAACGATCACTAAAGTACAGGACACAAAATAGGAGACACTCGCTAATGGGAATAAGAACTCACAGCTGGATGGCAGGACCTTCAATTGCATTCCATATTCGATTACACAAGGCATTCAAAGCTACCGTCTACAGCAAAAACTTGAAGGGCGGTACTCTCTTCCCTTGTGTGCAAATAAGTAGCTCTGATATATTCACACATCACATTAACATTGCAAGACATGAAATTATATTTTAAGCGAGAACTTGACATCAAAACACAATTGAATCACTAGCACATGCACAACTATATTCTTATGCAACACACCAAAATAATGATAGCATCCTAATATGACAGAATCAGCTTATGTTATAAAGTTACATGTTAAAAATGAAGTCGTTCGTTGCAATGACATAATTACAACCTGAAAGTACATTAATGTTTTAGAACTAGTATATACAGGAATGTCAAGTAAAACCAAAAATGCCTGGATCAATTCAAAATAGCCGGCAGCATCAGAACTTCATCTCTATCCTTCCAACCCCCCAAGATCTACTTGACAGCAGGATCAGAACTCCCAGCATGCTGACCAGAGGTCCCACCTGTCCAATTCAAGGGAAGAATCTATTAGACAAACGATAAGCAATCAAGTTAAGAAAAGATTAAAAGGGAAGACTTACAAGCGTCTGCTCCCTGATCATCATCCTCCAATTGCACACCCACTTCCTCGATAGTAAGCAGCCGCATGCCCTCCTTCACCGCCACCTTCTCCTCCTTGGTGAACTGAGCGGTAACCACATCCATTCTGAAGGCCACGTCACCCTCTTTATCCGCATCAGCCTTAGCCTCCTCCAAAGCCCGGAGATATATCCTAGGCATGACCCGGGGGTAATCGTCCATCCAGGATAGGTTGCCCTGCTTCCAAGTACGAAAATACATATCCTACAGCATATCATCCATCATCCCATCGTTCTCCTCAAACTCCCTCATACGGGCCTCAGAAACCAACAACTTTTGCAACGGCAGCATCCATCTCCAATCGGTATCTCGAGCAGTTAGCTTGAAGGGATCTCCTCATCGCCTCCATCTCCTCCTTTAGCTTGGCCTGAGCAAGCTCTGCGGCTTCGAGCCTTCCAGATAACTCCTCTACCTGCTCGAGATCGGCTCTCCGAACCTCATCCACCATTGCGATGGCCGTGTTAATTCGTTTCTTGCAAGCAGCCTCCATCTTTCGCAATTCTGCCTTGCTAGCCTCTTCCATGGTTTTCTTTAGTCGTCTAGAGGCCGCCTCATGCTTGGAGATCTGAATGGCCTGATCGGCAAGCTGTTTGGCCTGATCAGAAACCATTAGCTGCAACCGAATGTTAGCACTTCCGATTTCCTCTCCAGCCTTGACCAGTCGGGCATGATGCGCCATCAGCCTCCTGGTCTCCTCAGCCACCCGATCGATGTTTGCCTTGGCCTCATCCCCCATAGTCACAATCCGAGTGGTCAACAAGTCGAGATCCAAAGACTTAGCCTCATCAAGCTGCTCCTCTTTGAGAGAGCTAGGAAAGCAGTCAGGCGGAGAATTCAGAAGCTCTTGGGGACCATACCCATCTACTAGCGATCTCGGGGTGGGCCCACGACGTTCCGGTCCTGGCTGAGTTGGGGGCACTACGGTGGACTCTCCTTCATCCTTGCATTTCTTCTTATCTGATCGAGTTTCCACTTTACGAGACATTTATCTGCAGCACAAGAAAGTATATCGTTAAAACGGAAGGTATAAACATGCAAGTATATGTAGTCCGGAATTTCACTCGTAATTCAAAACATAAAAATTCAAGTATATAAGGTTCATTCGGCACTCAAATCCCCATGTCTCGTTTGGCAATTCAAAAATAAAAATTCATTCGGTGTTCGAACCCCATGTTTCATTCGGTAGTCCCATCATAAGAGCTCATTCGGCAGAAGAAAATTCACCCGGTCCGCCAGTTAGGTTTGATTCGGCACTTAGTTGATTCGGTACGTGATTGATTCGGCACTCGATTGATTCGGCTCTTGGTTGATCCGGTACTCGGTTGATTCGGCCATCTCAAAACGATAAAGGAATAACGAAGGCCTAACACCCCTATTTATAGACGAACGCAGGATGACCAGACCGGGTGATTCGACACATATGACCGGATGGAAACATCCAAGTTAAAACAAAGTACGCCATTTGCATGCACATGCCCTACTTTGGGGGGCAAGTGTTGGGGCTGTTTCGATCGGTCCTATGCCACCGAACCAACCATCTTCCCTACTACTACCGAACCAACCATCTTCCCTACCACCGAACCAACCATCTTCCCTCCTACTACCGAACCAACCATCTTCCCTACTACCGAATCAACCTCTACCGGACCAAACCATCTTCCAACCTTTACCGGACCAAACCATCTCCCCTCCTACCACCGAACCGACCATCTTCCCTCCTACTGCCGAACCAACCATCTTGCATGCATCACCGAACCAAGGCCCTGCCGAACCAACACTTCCAGGCCAGATTGCATCAGCCCAGGTCCACCAGCAGCTATATATATCCAAGACCTCTGCCCCCAACCTCACTCTATAAATAGAGGGGCAGGGGTACAACAATGGCATACAAGTTTGAGAGCTCAGGCGTGGATAGAACTTTCAAACAACTTTCAGTTACTTGTAATCAAAGCTTTGTACTTGTAATCTGAATAGAAAAGGAGAATAACATATAAAGTGGACGTAGGCACATTCTGGCCGAACCACTATAAGTCTGTGTGTCTTTTACAGTTTAGTCCATCTATTTTATATATTCGCATAAATCACCCAAATCGCTAAGAACCATATATAGTCAACTAAATCATACGACTTAAAGGTGTTTGCCCATTTTTTGTGCAAACAACTGTACTTACACTTATTTACTTATTTTATATTTTTATTTTATACCAAGTGCAACAATATACACAACTTCATTTTCATTGTGATTTTACTTAAATTGTCAATAATTAGTTCTTAATAACCATGGCTACAATTCATTCTTAACATTTACTTCAATATGAATTGTAAAAATTTTATTTCTTTCTAAATTTAATTACAAAAATCTTGTTAATTCAACCAATTTATTTATCAAAATACACGGGTCGTTATAATAATTCTTCCAACTTATGTTGAAATATTTATATCGAAAAATACTTATAAAAATTATTATTATATTCCAAAATCCTTTGAAAGAAATTTAAAAATCCCGAAACTGAAGTTCTAAAATTTTCGATTTTCATTTATTTTATTTTTTTCAAATTTGTTTCCAATCAATATTTATAAATTTCACTACCTAACAACCAATATATTACAACCAAATATAACTTTTATGAAAAATTTATTTTATATATAGAAAATATAATAGGCAAAATTATTTCATTCACCTATATTCAAAAGAAATATTGTGTCGGACTGTCCAATTAAGTGTGTAGAAATCCCTATTGGTGTCATAGCGTCTTATGCATCAACCAGAATTTATAAATAAAAAACGGAACAAATTAAAACAATATCAAAACTTTTTATAACGCTAACAAATATGCCTACTCATATATATACACACACTCAATGAATCATCACCGGGTATTACTACCCTATTGGTAAAGAGTCAGACCCCACAAAGCTAAGGTTTATCGCTAAACCAAATATATGATACAAGATGCAACATTCTGCCTTTTTGTATGCTTAAGAAGACAGACATGCCATCTCTAACCACACAGAAGGGCGGATTGTTATGGGGTAAATAAGAAAAGCAGAGAAAAAAAACAAAATAGAATCTTACAGCGGAACGATAAAATATAATAATCAAATATAAAGTTCATAAAGCTGTAATGACCCGTAAATTTTCAATAATTAAATTTGGTTATTTTAAAAAAATCTTATAACTAAGTTTAGAAAGAAATAAAAAGTTTATAATTTATTATGAAGCAAATGTTAAAAATGAAATGCAACCATGAAAATTAAAGCTAAGTATTAACAATTGAAATGAAATTTCGATTAATTGAAGTAATGTAAATTGTTATACTAGGCTAAGAATTGAATAAAAGAAAACAAAGGCAAATAGTGAATTACTTAATGAATTAATAAAAATAAATAGTAATTGAATAAAATCAATGTCCTGTAAGTAATTATAATATTGTTTAGAAATGAAAACTTATAAAAGTAGGAATAAGAGTAAGAGTATTGAATCAACCAATGGACTAATATATTGATTAATAGTAACTGAATGTAAATTAATGTAATAAGGTTGATGCAAGTTGATAAGTAACTGATTTAGTGCAATACCTATTAATTGAAACAAATTGTAAGGTTATAATTTATTGAAATTAGGGAATAGGGGAATAAATTCAAAAGTTATATTAATTGATGAAATAATACGTAATAAATGGTAATTTGATAGTTACAATGCTAGAAAGTAATTATAAAATAATTGATGTTTGATAATAGTATGATTGGGATTAAATTAGGCAAATAGTGATAATTTTTAATTGTTCACCCATTCATTTAATTTATTGAATTAGATCTAAATCAAATGCAACATTTGTTGGTGAATAATAGCATATAAGTGAAATTAAACGTTAATGGTAACAATTAGTATAAGCTAACCATTTTGTAGTATATTAAATTAAAACCGGTAATCAATTGCAATAAATCTAAATTAAAGGTTATGTTGATTTAAATTAAGGAAATAACTGGAAATAATGTCAATTTTATTTATAATATGACAGTTGGTTGAATAAAAGAAATGGAAATAAAGTTTTATCAATAAATTTGAAATTTAAATTTAATAATTGGATTAATTGCAATTAAATGAAATTAAAATATCTAAATATTATGTTATTTGAAATTAAGATGGAATGTGAGAATATTAATGTAATAATTTTGAATCCAACGCTAAATCCATCCATGTAACAACCTGATATTTTCGGCCATTCACATCCTCCCATGCCGGACTTGAATTTCTTAAAATACCGCATTGTAAATAAATTTGGAGCAAATGAAATACAACCACAGAATCACAGACACAGAAATATCAGAATAACTCGCAACGGAAATTAAAATACCATAGTAGTTCATGAAGCTACTATAACTAACTCTCAAAACAATTACATAATAGCAGTTTGAAAACATATACAACAGAAATCTCAAATACATAGAAGTTTATAAATACCAGAGCTGAAATAGAACAACTGAAACTGAAAGGGAATAGATAACTAGACAAGCAAAATCTCCAGCGATTCCTAGCTCTAGAAAAGAAATCCAAAGCTAAGATGTAAATACTCAGGCTGACCCGAGCGTAAAGTAAAACACAAAACACTCGAGTCAGGACATACATACTTATGTAATGTAAGCCAACTCAAGTGAACTGCAGTAGTAATGTACAATAACTTAAAGGATGCTTAGGATCGCCCATCCTCTAAGGATCGGTTAAACTATAAATTTAAAACATCCCGTGGTTAAAATTTCAAAATGGTAATTTATACTTTGAAATCAAATATGATTTCGAAATTCAGTATCATTCAAAATCCATTTCAAAATATCATATTTTTCCCAAACCACATTCATTTTATTTAAAATACCATTTCAAAAAACATTTCAAAATAATTTGTATTTCAAAACAAATTACTTCACTTTAAATCATTAAAATGAGGTTATTATATTTAATAATTAAATTATTAAATTTCCAAAATTTTAATCTTTCAAAGTTCATTTATTCACTTGAATTTATTAAAACAATAAAAATTCAACTTTCACAGCATTTAGAAAATGCTACAGAAAGTTACCTTTAAAACATTTCAATTTAACAAAATACAGTATTTAATATGTTATAATAGGGTTACTTTAGTTCAAATAAAACCTTAGTTAATTTTAGCAACTACAGTACATACAAAGTGCAAAAATAGCCCTTAATTCAATTTAGCCATTTAGTGCATTTCTATTAACTACAACATTTACAAATACCGTAATATCCTTTACATTAGAAATAATAACATTTCAAAATGCTGTTAATTAAATTCCAAATATTCAATATAATTTCACAAACAATTAAATTTTTATTTAAACCATTTTAAACTTATAAAATTATATATTTTCACTTTTAAAACAATCATTTAAATAACCATATATTTATATTTTTATAAAGTTAAATTTTCATTAAAAAATCAATTTAATAATAATTTACTTATATATTTCAACATTCAATTTCATTCCTTTATAATTAAAATTTTAACTTAACACTTAAGTTTAAATTTCCAAATATAACTTATTTTTCATTTTATTTACTTCACTTAAAATTCACTTTTAAACAAAATTCACAAATTTCCAGTATAAGTTATATTTCAAAATTCAACTTAAATATTCATTTATTTAACCTTTTAACTTATTCAAATATCATTAACACCTTATAAAATCATTTTAAATTCATTTGAATTCAAATTTTAAATCTATTTATCATCTTTCCCACTTAATTTAAATTCCATTTATAACCAAATCATAATTTTCGAAATAACTTATATTTCAAATTTCTAACTTTACCATTAATTTATTTCACTTATAAATTTTTAGAAAATCAATAATACTTTACAAAATCATTTTTGTTAAGTTTAAAATCAAAATATTATAATATTTACATTTCTAAAATGCTTTAAAATTTTAGAAAAATATATTTTAACCACGGTCTATATAAATTTTTTTAACCTAAGTCTAATGATGCAGATAATATAACATTTCAATCCGAAATTTACAAAAGGAATATCCAGGTTTTTATCAATTCAAAACCCGCAATCCCAAGTAAAATGAAATAAATAAAAATCGTTCAGGCCTATCATTTCAGCCCATAACGATTTTTCCCTATTCTAAAGTCCGCGGGTATGTATCATTTCAACCCATAGTGATTCTATTCTCCAGGAAACTTGCAGTGTGATAAACTAATACAAATAAACAAAATAGAATAATATAACAGTAACATATGATATAACAAGTCAATAAGCATGGATGAACATCATATGATCATAGCATTAGCAGTTATAACATGATGATATGGTTTACAGATTCAATTGCGATCAATTTACTAGTTATATAAGTATAAATTGTCTGGTGAGAATTCTCACTTCTACAAGCTAGAGATAACAGATTTTGTCACACAAGCAAAGTCCCGGAAAGCACGAAGGAACGACAACATGAATATGATTTCAGATTAGGAGAGCCAAAGTTAATTTCCTTGAGTACATTCAAACAAAACAAATATAAACAACATAAGTTTCAAAACAAAATAAAATCAAACAATGCAAGAATACGCACAACAAATAACACCAAACTTTTTGCACTTGCTTTCAAACTCCTATGCTTCAGCTATAGATCAGAAACACACGGCTAAGGAGTAGGTTTGGATCTGGTTTAGGGTTGAACAGGTCGGCCTAGCATGGGAAAAATGATGGAGCAAAGATTGTGCGCATGTAACAACAACACAAAGCAACACAACAATGTTTTCAATGCAAATATAGGTCACAGGCCAAGCACGGACAGGCACGGCCATGCTTTAGGTAGGTCAGGGGTGATGTGGCAGTGGTGGCGGGTCAAGCTATGGGTGATGGAGGTGGTGTATAGGTCGGCCAAGGGGAGGTTTGAGGTGATGGAACCATATAGTGCTCGGCTTGGTAGGAATAGGTGAAGTTTGTTCAAACTTATGTTGGATCTGGTCGCATATGGCCATGGCTATGACTTGACGATGGACTGGAGGTGGTGGTGGCTGGTTCAAGTGGTAGTGGAGGCGGCCAAGGTAATGGAGGAGATGGGAGCCGAGCATAGAAGCTGAGAAGGCAAGAGCAAAAGCAATATGAACAAGAAGAAAACAAAAGAAAAAGAGGAGGAAGAAGAAGAAATTACCAAAGTTTCTTGCTCAGATTTGATGGCCGATCTTCGGAGATGAGAAATATTTGTTAGCACATGAAAAATGAAAAATGAAATCGGCTGAAAGAATGAAAAGGAACGACCAAAGTGATGTTGTGTTGATTTAAAAATGAATAGGCAAGAATACAAAAAGACTTAGCATATAGAAGGTCTCAAAACTCTTCATATTCCCACCATTTCTTTTGAAATTTAAAATACATGTAAAATGCATATATATAAAGTAAAAACACAAAAAATACTGAATAAATAAAATAAATTAAAAAATTAATTAAATGTAATTAAATGAAGAAAATAGCAAAGAAAATGGAAACTGTGTTATAAAATTATGAAAATAAATAAAATATACTTTAGAAAAATTTTAACATCACTTTTAAATTATTTAAAAGACAAAATATATGTTACATAACATATATATAGAAATTAGAATACGATATAACAAATAAAATATTATTTATATAAGTTAAAATAAAAATATTGTTAAATAAATCAATTTACACACAATATTGTAAAAAGCATAACTTTCACAATATAAATCGGATTTCAACGAACCGAAAATCAGTATTCTTGAAATTTAATTTATTTTCATAATAAAAGATAGAATTCAAAAATTCAAATATTTAAATTTTAAATTTAAAAGTCAAAGTTTGATCAGATTGACCAAAAATCAACTTTTTCTGGAAATATCCTATTATTCAGGTTTGAAATTATAATTCACGCAAAAATCAAAATATACTCTTAAAATAACAAAATTTATTCATTTTAAGTAATATAATAAAGTATTTAAATCAGGAGTTTCAATTTAAATAGTTAAAATGAACAACTAAAATAATTGCAAAATACTGGGTTGTTACACTCTCCCCCACTCAAATCTTTTCGTCCTCGAAAAGAACGAACAAGGAAAATAAGGAAAAGCAAGATGCACAACAAATAGTACCTGGAAAAACAATTTTGGATTCGAAGCACGAATGCTCCCCTCCGTCTCCCAGGTGCAATCTCGATCATCAGTACCCCATCGTACCTCGATCAGACTAACAAATTCCCTTCTTAGATGCTTCGTACCTCTACAGACAATACGAAGTGGCTTACTCTCGACAGTCAGATTAAGCTATATATACAAACTATCCAGAGTAGTTGGTTGAACAAAAGGTGATGGGTCAAGAAGATACTAGAGGAGATGTGAGATGTGGAATACATCATGCACTCCAGAAAGTATCTCGGGCAAATCTAAACGATAAGCCAAAGAACCAATTCTTTCCACAATGTAGAAAGGACCGTCGAAGAGGAAGAAGTTAGGAATAGCTAGAAAGAAAAATAGGTTGGAAGACATGGTTGAATCATATTTTAAAACGATATCCATTTGAATTTAAAGTTTTATAACATTTTAAACATTTTATAATATGATGAATGGTCATTTGGTTCAAATCGATAGTTCAAAGTAAACAATATTTTAAAGCATTTTAAATTATTTAGGAAAGTAAAAGAAATGATCAAAATATCATTTATATAAAATGTTATCAACATACTTCTATTACTCGATGTCTTAACAAGTTTACCTTCGGTCTCGCAGACTCTGGTCGTGCGTTGGTCAGGCGCAAAGCTAGAATTCTCCAAGTACTTAGTAGACTTGTTCCAACACCCAGTGAAAATACTTGAAAAACCTTTTTAAAAACAGATATGGAAAGTACAATCCAAAAGGATCAACCAAACCAAAACATTTGTCTAACCATGGATCGCAGATACACAATGGTTACGCCTGGATCGCCCAGGAAATAATCCGTATCCGTAAAGTTTCTCAGCCCTGCGAGTTACGCCATGATGACTAGTAGAATGCAGGATACACAATGGTTATGCTGGATCCCCCAGGAAACAATCCGTACCCCTAGGCCGTCTCAGCTAGGCAGTTTCGCTACTAATGCGATCTACATAGATTGCACGATACACAATGGTTACGCCTAGATCCCCCCGGAAACAATCAGTACCCCTAGGCCATCTCAGCCAGGCAGTTGCGCTATGCATTCACAAACATAAGACCATGGAGATCGCCATGGAATTTGATGGACACTCGAGTATCATATCCGAAAAACCCAAATCAGAGAGAATAATATCGATAGAATGAATCCACAGTGTGGCCACAAAGCGGATATCAAGCAGAAGGCACTTTCCATATCTTTTCTTAAAAAATATGTATCACATAGTACCTGTCAAAATCACTTTCAAATATCATACATATAACGTCGATAATATATAAGATTTCATTTCAAATCAAATACTTTCCAAATCAGTATTATATCAAATCACACTTATATAGACTTCGATTATATAAGATTTCAATTTACAAGTTGAGTACCTTTACAAATCAATAGTTTTCAAATCACTTCATACTTATACAATCAATTTTATATAAGTTCGATAACTCCCAAATCAAAGTATTTAAATAAACAAGGTTCTCAATTTCGAACCCTTTCAATGTCAATTCAGTTTCAAAACCATACATGATTTCGCCAAATCATTTCTTCCTAATTACATATATTCAGTTTCAAGGTTTCTTAAAACAATATATTTAGAATAATCCAAATTTCCAAATCAACAAAATTTAGGTCAAACAATTCATTTCCATTTCAAACATATATTCACTTTCACAAATCATAATACTTTCAAAGTTATAAATTTCGAAACCAAATACATGAAAATTGAAATCATTACACTTTGAAAATCATAACCTTTCGAAATCATACATTTGAAATCATATAACAATCCTTTAATTCCTTACATTTCACAAATTTATTCAATTAAACCCCAATCTAAAATTTCCAATTTTAATTCAATTCAAACCATCAGTTTCAATTCACTTTAGTTTTCCAACAAAACCATTTCAAATATTATCAATTTCAAATAAAGATTTGATCCATAAAATAAACTATTTAATCTCTAATGTATTTTGAAGCTTAAATATACCATATTTCAAAACTAAATTTTATAATTTCATATATCTCAAATTTTACTTCATTATTACTTAGTTTTGAAATATTCATTTCATAAATACATTATTATTTTTAAATAAACTCAAATTGCAAGTAAACCAAATATCCTTCCATACAAATATAAACTTCAAACATTCATTTATCAAAATCAATTATCATTTCAATTTCATATTCTTTCTCAAAATAAAGATTAAATAATTTCCAAACCATTTCAATCATCAAAATATCTAAAATGGTTACAAAGATTAAAACCATTTTTTTTAAACATTCAAACTATTTATTTCAATATGAAAAATCCAATTTACCATTGGAAAGATTATTATTCTATATATATATATACTTTATTCAAAACATTTCAAATCTATATTTCATAACAGTATAATTCAAAATAGTCTTATTTATTTTACTCAACAAACTGTTACAAACTTATATAAATCATATTACTTTATACATTAATTATTACCAAACTAAACTTATATTCTTTATCAAATACCCTATACCTTTCAAAATTACCTAGCTTTGAAAAGTTAACCTTGATTTGGAAGTGCTCAAACCTTCAAAATAGTCGAAGAAATCATATTTTCAATCCAAGAGTTGGAAATCACCAACAAATCGGTAAACCGATTCCAAAAGATAGGATTATACCAAAACAAATCCGAATCTCGAGGACTGAACACGGCTTACTTTAAATCATTTCAAATATATATATAATTATACATGTATCTTTCGAATATCAAACCATATTTCAAAATCTGAAATCAAAATTTGGTTTCACAAAATCACTCGCATAGCAAAGCTACTTGAGTGGCCTCTCCCCCACTCAGAAACTCGAAAATCAATGTCGATGATGCATGCATTCATCATCGAAATTATTTTCCAGTGACATAAGTGGGTTCTGGACTTTATTTTCTTGAAACTACTTTGAAATCTCTTCGAAATCTTTGGAATTCATTCGAATACATTGGAAACATTTTTATTTGCAGAAATATCCTTAAATCATATTAATATTATATTTTTCAAAATCTTGAAACTGATTTCAAAACACTGGAGTTTGATTCCTCGAAATTCAAATTCAAAACCCTTCAGTTATAAATCATTTTATATAAGTCAAATTCTTATAAATTTTCAAAATTTCAAATCCTTTCAAAACTTCAAATTTCTCGTTTAAAAGGTATATAATCCTTATCGAAAACATTTCACTTTTATATACAAAATAGGGTTATCCTTATCAAAATAATAATTTCGATGTATGCACGGTTCCAAAATACAACCAAACACAAAATTCCAAAGAATGATTCAAGGATAGATTTCAAACAAATAGAGATTCAAATTTAAAGGACTCTAATCAAATAGAATTCTGGTTAGAAGATAAGCTCGAACGAAGATAAGATAATTTAATTACCAAATAGAAAATGGATAAGCCTTTACTAATCATGGGCGACCTTAACCGGTAAACCGTGACTTCTGGAATATAATCAATTCGGAAATCTAAGGCAAATCGACATTCGATTGCCATAGATAGAATCCGGGTATAGCAGAAGGTAGATAGCATCGTAAACCGAGGATACAGAAATCTTCGGTTAATCAATGCCAATTGCAAAGGAGTTTCACCCCTTCACCAATAATTCAAAGATTTACGGAACCACCAATCTTTAGAGAGGTCATTCCAAAGCGGGGTTATGGAATGCCCCAAAAATCAAGTGGATAAAATAGGGAAGAAAAGACTGGATTTCCGAACAAGTGGGAGCGTTCCAAAGTTCAAGGAATCCTAACCGATAAGAATCCTAACCAAGAGATTTCTAACAAAGTGGATACCGAAGAGATGAAGTTTAGACAATCTTGGTTTCAAAATAAGGAAAGTTTTATACCAAAATAATCTTTAAAAATCCTTTAAAATCATTTTATACTTCAAAAATACGTTCTCTCACAAAGAAAAGATTCTGAGATTGATTTCACTCATTCTAGGGTATTTCTACCCTATCTCAAATGAGTTTTTGCTCCGCAGGCTAAGGTTTGCCTAAAACCAAAGTTCTGATACCAACTGTAACAACCTGATATTTTCAGCCATTCGCATCCACACTTGTCGGACTTGAATATGTAAAAATACCAAATTGTAAATAAATTTGGAGCAAATAAAATACAACCACAGAATCACAGACACAGAAATATCAGAATAACTCGTAGCGGAAATTAAAATACCATAGTAGTTCATCAAGATACTATAACAAACTCTCAAAACAATTACATAATAGCAGTTTGAAAACATATACAACATCTAAAATACATAGAAGTTTATAAATAACAGAGCTGCAATAGAACAACTGAAACTAAAAGGAAATAGATAACTAGACAAGCAGAATCTCCAGCGATTCCTAGCTCCAGAAAAGAAATCCAAAGCTAAGTTGTAAATACTCAGGCTGACCCAAGGGTAAAGTAAAACAAAAAACACTCGAGTCAGGACATACATACTTATATAATGTAAACCAACTAAAACGATCCTGTCTCGACCTACGAAAATCGACACCGAATATGACACTCATATTGAAATGCCATAGATTCAAACGTCGACTCTGGTTCGTCAGAGCTTATAACACATCAACTGGAACACGGTGGAAGAAAATGAGTAATATCATATACAACATTTGATACAATATCTGATACAATGATGATACAATAGAATGTTGCAACTGAATATAAATACTATCAGAGATACAAGAAATAGCAGCGGAAAAGAATATCTTCAGTAGAAAACATCTCCAAAATGCAACTGCAACACCATCTCCAAACTAAAGATAGCTCGAACAACCATCAAGTTGCACCAAGCTAAGCAAGGTCAGTCATGCAAGCTGAAGTGTAGAGAATGCGATCCACAAATCCAAAAGGCTTCGAATCAATACCTACTATAGGATTATCTGAAAAACCCAACCCTTGACTGCCCATGTGGAAAATTATGGGCACCCAGAGTTTAGGAAAGGAACAATAAACTTCAGGTCAGTCATGGGACTGGTGTGAGTAACAAAAACAGTTTTTATATTTTTAAACAACAAAATAATTTAAATTGAAATCCGCAACGCCTTCGGAAAATGAAACCACCATAAGTCCTCCGCCACACACACAATGCAAGCGCAAACTTGGAGGAGATTTCTCCTTATGATTGTCAAACATGCTTGATACGCAAAATCCTTTTGATATTACTATTAGTGCATAGTGCACAATACCTTTCGAAAGTATAATATTAATCTTAGCCAGCATAGGTACCATTATATTATGTGTAACATCCCGCCTTTCCGCACGCTTTAAATCGACACACGTGCCAATTCAAACCATACAAAAGGGCGGATTGTTATGGGGTAAATAAGAAAAACGAGAAGAAATAAAAGAAAACAAAATCTTGTAGGGGAAGGATAAAATATAATAATCAAATATATAGTTCATGAAGCTGTTTACAAAGTATTTAATTATACTTATACAATATATATCAGAGTACACATACCAATAATAACAATGCCGCAGAATACGGTGTGTAGTGGAATATAATAAATAATAATAATAGAAATCTCCGTCTTCGTCCTCCAGAGCAAAAGTCTTCGGTCCTGAAACGCTCGGACTGACCCGAGCGAATTGAAAAGACAAAACACTCGAGTTAGAACTAAAAGATCTTATGTAAGTTAAATCAATAGAAATAGATATGATTGCAGTAACTCAAGAGAAGTTTGGGATTTACATCTCCTAGGGATCCGTTAAACTATTTACTATGTAGTATATTTCGCTATTATAATAGTGTCTATTAGTAAAATAAACTTACTTTTAAATAGCGTTAAGGCTTTACATTTTCCACCTTAATACGTAATAGTCCCAGTAGTCCATCCAGTATCAGCGCATCTCCAGATCGGGAGACTACCCTAAATACTCCACGGGCTACGGGAGAATCGTACAAGGCGCGGTAGGGTAGATGACACGGCACAACTAGGCAATGCCAGGGTAGATACACCAATTATGCTTCCGGGTCGGTGGTAACGCGCGGCTACCGCCCATCTCGAACAACACCCCCAAATCAAAGAAATCAAAAGTGGCCACCGAATCAATCCAAAAGTCAAAGTAGAATATCGAAGGGATGTGTTCGATCAAAGGTTCTACCTCAATTAACCCGTCAATCGCTTCTGTTTTAGCCACCTTATGCCAACTAACGGGAGTTGGGTCCACGTGTTTACCTCAAAGGAAACGCCACCACCATCCTACTTCATTCTAGAATCTTCACCGCATACACGGTTGTTAAAGTGGTTTTCGGAGTTGGCAGAGAGTATGACAACATCCGATCCCGGTCTCTTCAACAACCAAACGTTATTATAACACTACGACCTTTTAAAATAGTTTATACTTTCAAACCAGAATATAGTTATCCATTTCAAAACCCATAAATACGATATCATTTCCATTTCCAAAACAACTCATTTTGATATTATTGTTTTTAAAATCCAAATCCATAATAACATTTTTATTTCAAATATATTTCTTTTCCAAAATCATACTACTTTAAAATTTATAATATCTAGAAACCAAACATTTGAATTATAACTTTCAAAACATAATACTTTGAAATTCATAGCTTTGAAACCCTAACTTTTAAAACTTGAATGGTTTGGATATTCAACAGTATATAGAATAAATAGTTGAATTTAAAATTTCTTTATAAAATAATTTCCGCGACTTCATAAGTTTATTCATTTAAAATTTTAGGTCTAAACCCCATAAATTTAGATTCACTTTCGGTTTCAAATAAACACTTCGATTTCAATATATTCAAACTTTGAGTATTTAACAATTTCAAAACTAAGGTTGGAAATTCTATTCAACAATTTATTTTCCTATTATTTAATTTAAAATATTCACAAAATAAATCCATAAAATAAAACTCAAATTCCTAACAATTAAATATTTCCTTAAATTTATTTATACTAGAAATATTCACTTAATTTATCTTGAATAAAAATCCAGTTATAAATATCATACCATTAAAATCTCCAAGTTTAATAAGTTTACACCAACTTATGGAGTTTAACTTTTAAATAAGCTCAATTCCGAATAAATTTCCAATTTATTTTCCAATCTTAATTGATTTGAACCATTTAAAACTCTATATATACAATATCTTAAACCTGTACTTAATCATATAATATAAACTATCAAACTCCATTATTCAACTTATTTATTTTTGTTTAACAAATTTATATATAGCTTAAATTCAAAAATTTAACTATATATGTATATATATAAAATATATTTATATAATATCAAAATTTAATATTTATTAAACCGTATCCTATCTAAACCATAGAAATCATTTTCAAAATATTTATATACATATATATAGACCGACGGTGTTTGTATATAATTTTCTACCCTATGGTCAAGTGATACGGATATCTATCATTTCAGTCCGTAATTTAGAATAAAAATTATGGTTATATATCATTTCAAACCACAACCCCGAATGGAATGAAATGCATAACAACTTATAATCAATATAAATAAACATCCATCCAACCATCAAAATCATATATCCATTTATTACATTCAACATCCAAATTCAAACAATACATCAAATATATAACAGGTGATAATAACAGGTATCAACTATCAGTTTATATTCAAAAATAAATTATAACTGTTCACTAGCAGTTTTAAATGCAATAGATATATAGATAACAATTTAACTAGAAGTTTTATATTCAAAAATAAATAAATTTAACTGGCAGTAATATGCAATATTAAATTAAATAACAAGTAAATTAAATGAACTGCCAAATTAACTGAGATAATGATGAAATATATGCCAAACGGCTATAATTAAATTTCTAAGCACATCATAAATCAATTTAACAAACATAAGAAATCTTAGAAGTTGTGAGTGGGTTAAAACACTCACCTTTTGAATTTAAATTGAATTTAAATTTAATTTAAACCCAAAAATTGCACGGTCTCAGAATCCATCCAAACTAGCGCCAAAGCATCCGGAATTTTATTACGATCCTAACAAAAAATTCACGCGTGAAATGGATATAGTATGTAAAAGATGCGCGGATTTGAACATTTGGGATTTCAATTCCAATTTAATAAAATAAATAAATTAAAACAACCCATCCATGCCCAGTCATCATCCACTCACCTTGCACTGTAGCTCCCAGAACCATACCTTCATCGTACGGAAATTTCACAGCCGAACGCAAAACAAGCCGCCACCACATCATCAATCTTCGCCGATAATCCACGCCACTGCATCCTCATCGAGCTTCACCAACGTGAAGGCCACCACCGGCCGCACCTCCCAGGGCTACGCAGCCCCTCACGATGCCCCCATGCTGCCCAAGGCGTCGCCATCTAGGGAAAGCGTTCACTGAAAAAATGCACACTTCTGACAAACAAGAATACCCCTGATGATCCCTGCTTCTCATTTATTCCTTACCAATATTCATTATCATTTATAAATGTCATGTCAGCTTATTCTTTTATTGCAATGTATTTATTCATTCATTCATTATTGCATAACTTCATTTATATTTTATTTATTCATTTATAGTATTAGTGCTTAATCTAATTTCTTAGCAACTCAATTGTTTACTTAAGTTTATACCCAGTTATTTATACATTCCTTTATTACTTACAAATCTTATTTCATTCATAAATACCATCATTTAACAATTTATTGCATAAATTTCATTCATTAATATTCATGCTATTCATGCTATTCATGTTTAATTCAATAACTTTGCACATTAATTCATTTACTAAAGTTTACGATCTTTTATTTATATTACTTACCTTCTTATTATATTAAATTAGTAGCATTTCAATTTTTACTTAAGTTTATATTTCCAACCAATTACTAAAATATCTTACATAATATTGAATTCATTCAACTACCTCTGATTATAACATTTCATTAGTTAATTCAATATTCCTGTTTGTTTCCTAAATTAAACTTATAACCAAGTATGACAAATTTCATAAATTTAATTAATTGCCATTTCATTTTTGAATTTGTAAATCTTAATTTCAATCGCTGCATTTAAATTTCTAACATTTGCTTCGTTATAACAACTAGAATTTTTATTTCTTCCAAAATTAAATTGCAAAATTTAAATTAAACTAACAAATCAATTAATCAAAATTTACGGGTCGTTACATTATGCCTGCTATAGCTACCATTTTAAATGGCAGGTTCTACAACTAAAACCGTACAGGGCGCGTATTGTTTCTTTGGATTTGTCCAACAAATGGCCAGGCAAAGGAACATTCCATATAAAATGGAACGCCTCTGGAGAGATGCCCCGAGAACTTAACCAGCTCTCTGCTACACAAGACCGGGTTACCTCTGTAACTAGGTAACAACTGACACGAGTATGCCGTACCCCGGTCGTTACCAACCTTTATCCGAGGGCCCTCAATCCAACAAACACACAACAAAGTATCTAGGCTTCATACCATGATACCACTTTTCATAAAGAATCAACATAAGTAAATATATGGGCTCCATATCATGATATCACTTTTTTATCCAAAAGGAAATGGTCATACCCTCAGGAGGAGCTACCTCCAAATAACCTTGCTGCCACGATTTCTGTTTTGACCATTACCGCGTTGTGAGGCTCGATGAAGTCTCGACCACAAAGCTACGCTTTTTCACAAAGCCATGCATCGATCACAAATGATCAACAAATGATCATCAACACACAGCAGCACTTAGCATGCCACATTACCAAATTGGGAATGTATCACTAGTAACCATCAACTACATAACCTCTGAGCTCGTACGTCTCAAAGAAGGGTGTTAAGCTAAGAGAATGAATCTCCGCCTCCAACAGAAATGTATTTGAAAGAAACCAGCTTTACATCTCAAAGTGTAATGTCAGTCACATATCCATACAAGTCTGTTCCGGGTTCGAACCAAACCGAAGGCACTTCCGAAGAAGCCCTTGCAAATCCGGGTATTTACAATCCCGATCGGACTTCCCATCACTTAGGGAATCTCTATACCGGTTCGACTAAGTGTAGAGACAATCGACGGGTTACCCTTTCGTTTTCAAAAATACCCGGTCTTCACCACCGGTCTTCAAATGCTATCCATATCGACGTATCATTATTCGGAATGGGCTATATGGCACAAAGTCCTCTCCTGGCTTAACCGAATAATGAGCGTAATATTTAAAAACATATGGATATGGGATTTCAGTTAAGTCACAACTTATAGTCCAAAACAAATGGTTTAAACAAATTACCATTTTAAATATTTTTAAACCAAAAAGATTTAATCCACAAAGTTCACCCAGCTTTCATAAATATTAATTCACAGCTTTTCAAAACAACTACATTTCGAATTGGATTCACTCAACTAATCTTTCAGTTTAAGACTTAATTCATAACTTTCAAATTCCGATTCAAATCTTGTATATGGAAGATATACCATTTAAAATCCTCTTTGGTTTCAAAATAATATTTAATTGTCTTCACAAAGGTTAATTCATAGTTTTTCCAAACTATTTACAGTTTCATTTCAACTCGAAATCTTTCGATACAAATTGGAAACCTTTTCCTTTTTATGAAAGCTATTATTTCTTGAGACAATTAGTTTTCGTTTTGGGAAAACTGATTACAATTTACATAAGTTAAAGCCATTCAAGTATAAAATTTAGGTTTGAATTTAAATTTCCAAAACCATACTTTTTTAAATGGTTAAGAAACCCGTATACGCACCTTTATAACTTGCATAATCTTTTGGGCCATAATTTCCAAATCATTGAATTCAATTTCAAATATGGAATTCAAATTAAAATCAAATTATTTAAATTTCAAGTTTTGTTAAGTTATTTAAAATAACTTTTATTTTTTTGAACTCATTTTCAAAAGCTTTCAATTCCATTTCCAAAACTATTTTGGATTCAAGAATTTAATCTTTGAAATTGTTAAAAATCTATGACTTAGCCGATTTCCTCATGCAATCCATATTTGTGTGTGTATGGTGTGGTCCAGAGGTTTTACACAATAGTGCAACATCATAAATTATCACATCACATATTTAAGCACATCAATATTGATAAGCGGTGTAATCTATAATGCTTATCGTTCATTCATAGATTCACAGATAAATAATATAAATTTATCACAGATAAATAAATTACATTCATCACAGATCACACCGAAAACAATCCATAGCACAAAGCATAACATATCAGAAATATCAATCAGTTCAACAATCAATAGAATTCAAACATCTATAAGTAAACTCAATTAATTATCTGATTAATTTAAATCAGATACGTCATCAATCACGGTTAATTAACTTTAATTAATTTCAAATCATTTGATTAATTGTTCTTTAATCATTTATTAATTAAATTAATAAATCGTTAAATTATTAATTGTCCTTTAATTGTTTAATTATCCTTTAATTAATTCATCAATAAATTAATCAACCCTTAATTAATTACCATTTAATTAATTATTCTTAATTATTTATAATAAGTGATTATTCCTAGTCACTTAATCAACTTTAATTAAATTATTTACATTAACCAACACTCTTCAATTATTAATAATAATTGAATTGGTTTAACTGTCTTCACACATTTATTTACCTTTAATTAATAAAAGTTCTTAATTAATTAAGATAAATCTTTATCGTGATTGATTACTAAATCTTAATCTTTAAACTTTATTTTAAATAAAATACTTTAGAAATCAGTTATGATTAATTAAACACTCAGATTTAAACTTTAACTCTTTAAAACTTTTCTAAGTTAATAAATAACTTTTAACACAAACATCACTCAAAAAGCTTGTCTATTACATACTGAAAAACTCATTTATCTTTGTTTTGAAATTTGAATTATTTACAAAATCAAACTTCTTTGTTTTTAAAACTTAAACACCCTGCTTAAAAACAATTTTTCTTCAAAACCATTTACTTCCAGAAGTAAGACTTGGTTTACTTTTGTTTAAAACTTAGAAATCCTTTTGACAATCAAGTTCTTTTATTTAATACCTTTTTTTCTTTTAAACTTCCTGTAACAATTTCTTAAAGCCTGTTCAACCCAGACTCGAGCAAACACCCGCGTTCTCCCCGAAGCAACATGCGAGCAAACTCATCTTCGAGTTATATCACCATTTCTCCGAGTTATTACCCGAGGCTTCCCCTTCTTCCTCGATCGACATCATTTCCAGCTGCACCAAAACTCACATGTGTACATGCACAGTCGCCCGGCGACGCTCCGGCCATCACGACCTCCACCGACAAGTCACTGTCCATCGCCACCACCAATCTCAACCACCCAAAATCCAAAGTAAGTTCAAAATCAAAATCAAGCTTCTCGATCGAACTAAAACCCAAATCCAAATCAGAAAACCCATCGTTCTCGACATCAAGATCATTAGAATATTCGAAACTCCGGTCATCGCTTCGTCAACGCCTCCTCTACCACCTCCCTGAGTATCATCGAACTCGATCAACCACTGACTCCACATGAGCACGAGAACCATGGCGAACCCAAACTTCACATTAAACCCTACTCTTCCCTCTGGTTGATGTCAAGACGAACTAGAACACGTGCAACTATTTTTCCCGACCTCGCCATGCCTTCCTCCTCCTCCAGCCAAAAGCCCGAAACCCAATTCTTCACCCATCACTGGAGTTTGATAAAAATCCATTTTCAGTTCATTTACAAACTGCTCTAAGTATGCTCGATTAAAAATCATCATTTCTATCTTAAAAATCCTATTTTCTAACAGTGATTCAAGTTATATAAATGAATTGATAATTCGTGACATTCGAATTTTACATATATTTGAATTCTCTCTATAAAATCAAATTTCCAGAGGTACATGCAATTTATTTTAACTAAAATAAATTTTTAAAGCTTAATTTATGAACAAACAAACAATCTTTGTTTGTATTTTAAATTCTAATAGTTACTAGATTAAGAGATAAAAATTTATTTGCAAATCTGGGTTTTGAAAAGAACTGTAAAAAGAAACAGAGGTTACATGCATACATCATACTTCAGCAGTTCAACAATATGGATACAAATATACTCCGCAATACAATATTGAACACAACAATAAATTGCAACCAAAGTTTTACTTAAAGCTTAAAGGTGAAATTACTCACTTTTTTTCAGTAGAAAGAACAGAGAGTAATACTTGTTTTTGAAACCGCAGTTTTGAGTTTCCTGTACTCTTCCTTTAAACTCTTTCCTTGTTTATTGAATTGAACTTATGTTAGTAGAATAATGATGTTTAAATTTCCTGGAATGCTAAGTGTTTAATGAACGAATAAAATAAGATGGATGTATATATGTAGAGAAGGCAGTGTTTACAAAGGAGGTGTTATCTGGTGTAACTTGTTTCTTTCTTTGTTTTAATTTTTTATTTTTTTTATTTGATTTGATCAAAGATTTTTATTTTGGAGGCTGATATGATTCTCATTTCGGCTGAGATGATATTGGTAAGTGCATTTATTTCTTATTTTTTTTACATAAATCATTATCTCATTTAGCATTTGTATATGTAGATTTTTTGTTGTTCGTTGTTTTGTTTTATTAGCTTTTGCTTATCACTTTTTTCTTTTCAGCTGAAATGGTTTGTTTGTGTGAAGATATTTTTGTTTGCCTTGTTTTATTTTCAAAGCTTTTAAATAATTTTTTTTTATATTACATTTTCCTTATTTTATAAATATATCTTCTTAATCATTATTATACACATATTAATTTAAAGAAAATGCTTTTAAAACGAACTACCCATAATTTAACTTACAAAAATGATATTTTCAAACCAAAATTGTTGTTCTAAGTCATTTATTTAAATTTAAGTTCAAATTTAATATTCAAATTCAAATTCTAAAGTCAAATTCAAATTTACTTATATATACATATACATGTATATTTAAATTCAATTAAATTTCTAAAATTTATTCAAAATTTACATTAACTATTAATAAAAAATTAATTCAAAACTGGGATCGTTACAGATTCCCCCCTTAAAAAAAATTCATCCCTGAAATTTGCAGGGAGATAACAACGAAGATACACAAAGATAGAGAAACAGTTTTCCAGGTCAAACTGGATATCTATTCTGTATTTGGCTAACCAAACCAGAATATCACCAATATGAGAACAAACTCATTAACTACTACACAGGATACTCGGGTCAGCAAATCTACGAAATACGCAAGGCACTGGTTAGTTCGAAGGATAACTACCATTCGTAGAATATATCGAGACCCAAACCATAGGTAAATGGATTAAATTTTCCACAACTCTCAAATACTAGATATGGATTCCAAACTCAAGTCGGAATACCCCAAAGCATATATATAACTTGTCCCCCTTCGGACATGATATTCACAAGAAAGTACAGTAGAATTTCAAATTTGGTTTTAAACGAAATCGTTTTATCAATACAAATCTTCATATTCAACTTTATATTTAATTTATCGATTTATTTCAAATAGAATTTCAAATTCATTAAAGTTAAAAATGAAAATCTGATAGAAATTTAACGAAGAGAAGACGAAATAGAAACTTATCTACATGATTCGTAAGAGCCACCATCACACCGAAGCTTCTCCCTCGAGCTGCCACAAAGCCAATAAAAAGAATTGAAAAGACGAGTCAAAGGAGATTGATGGAGAAAGAATATTTCCGTTTTTGTAGGGTATTGACCATTTACAGTGGTATTTCCCTGTCCCCTATCTCGTCCTCTTCTTGCACTCACACTTACTATCAGTGAATAGTAAGAGAATTTACTGAGGCATTCGAACGGATATCTTAGGGATTACTCATTCTAGGGTATACTTCACCCTATATCTAATGAGCTACTTAATGTGTTATATTCCTGAGCTAAAGTTATAACCTTCAGCTCTAATACCAAATGTACGATCCTGACTCGACCTTCGAAAATCGGCACCGAATACTACACTCAAATTCGAATGCCGTAGATTCAAACGTCGACTCTGGTTCGCCGGAGCTTATAACACATCAAGTACAACACTGCGGAAGAAAATGAATAATATCATATACAACATTTGATACAATATCTGATACAATGATGATACAATAGAATGATACAACTGAATATAAATACTATCAGAGATACAAGAAATAGCAGCGGAAAAGAATATCTTCAATAGAATACATCTCCAAAATGCAACTGCAACACCATCTCCAAACAAAGATAGCTCGAACAACCATCAAGTTGCACCAAGCTAAGCAAGGTCAGCCGTGAAGCTGAAGTGTAGAGAATGCAATCCACAAATCCAAAAGGCTTCGAATCAATGCCTACTATAGGATTATTTGAAAAACCCAACTCTAGGCTGCCCGTGTGGAAAATTATGGACATCCAGAGTGTAGGAAAGGAACAATAAACTCCAGGTCAGTCATTGGACTGGTGTGGGTAACAAAAACAGTTTTTATCTTTTAAAACAACAGAAGAATTTAAATTGAAATCTGCAATGCCTTTGGAAAATGAAACTAGCATAAGGCCTCCCACCACACACACAATGCAAGTGCAAACTTGGAGGAGATTTCTCCTTATGATAGTCAAACATGATTGATACGCAAAATCCTTTGATATTATTATTAGTGCATAGTGCAGAAAACCTTTCGAAAGTATAATATTAATCTTAGCCAGCATAGTTACCATTATATTATGCCTGCTATAGCTACCATTTTAAATGGCAGGTTCTACAACTAAAACCGTACAGGGCACGTATTGTTTCTTTGGATTTTTCCAACAAATGGTCAGGCAAAGGAACTTCCCATATAAAATGGAACGCCTCTGGAGGGACGCACCCGAGAACTTAACTAGCTCTCTGCTACACAAGGCCGGGTTACCTCTGTAACTAGGTTACAACTGACACGAGTATGCCATCCCTCGGTCGTTACCGACCTTTATTCGAGGTCTCTCAATCCAACAATCACACAGTAAAGTATCTGGGCTCCATGCCATGATACCACTTTTCATAAAGAATCAACATAAGTAAATATCTGGGTTCCATACCATGATATAACTTTTTTATCCAAAAGGAAATGGTCACACCCATAGGAGGAGCTACCTCCAAATAACCTTGCTGCCACGATTCCTGTTTTGACCATTACCCTATTGTGAGGCTTGATGAAGTCTCGATCACAAAGCTATGCTTTTTCACAAAGCCATGCTTGATCACAAATGATCAACAAATGATCATCAACACACAACAACACTTAGCATGCCATATTACCAAATTGGGAATGTATTACTAGTAACCATCAACTACATAACCTCTGAGCTCGTACGTCTCAAAGAAGGGTGTTAAGCTAAGAGAATGAATCTCCGCCACCAATAGAAATGTATATGAAAGAAACCATCTTTACATCTCAAAGTGTAATGTCAGACACACATCCATACAAGTCTATTCTGGGTTCGAACAGAATCGAAGGCACTTCCGAAGAAGCCCTTGAAAATCCAGGTATTTACAATCCCGATCGGACTTCCCATCACTTAGGGAATCTCTATACCAGTGCGATTCGGTGCAGAGACAATCGACGGGTTATCCTTTCGTTTTCGAAAATACCCGGTCTTCACCACTAGTCTTCAAATGTTATCCATATCGACGTATCATTATTCGAAATAGGCTATATGGCACAAAGTCCTCTCCCAGCTAAACCGAATAATGGGCGTAATATTTAAAGACTTATGGATATGGGATTTCAGTTAAGTCGCAACTTAAAGTCCAAAACAAATGGTTTAAACAAATTACCATTTTAAATCTTTTTAAACCAAAAAGTTTTAATCCACAAAGTTCACCCAGCTTTCATAAATATTAATTCACAGCTTTTCAAAACAACAACATTTCAAAGTGGATTAACTCATCCAATCTTTCAGTTTAAGATTTAATTCATAACTTTCAACTTCCGATTCAAATCTTGTATATGGAAGATATACCACTTAAAATTCTCTTTGATTTCAAAACAATATTTAATCGTCTTCACAAAGGTTAATTCATAGTTTTTCCAAACTATTTACAATTTTATTTCAACTTGAAATCTTTCGATACAAATTGGAAATCTTTTCCTTTTTATGAAAGCTATTATTTCTTGAAACAATTAGTTTTCGTTTTGGGAAAACTGATTACAATTTACATAAGTTAAATCCATCCTAGTATAAAACTTAGGTTTAAATTTAAATTTCCAAAACCATACTTTTTTTAAATGGTTAGGAAACCCGTATACACACCTTTATAACTTGTATAATATTTTAGACCATAATTTCCAAATCACTGAATTCAATTTCAAATATTGAATTCAAATTTAAATCAAATTATTTAAATTTCAAGTTTTATTTAGTTATTTAAAATAACTTTTATTTTTTGAACTCATTTTCAAAAGCTTTCAATTCCAATTCCAAAACTATTTTGGATTCAAGAATTTAATCTTTGAAATTGTTAAAAATCAGTGACTTAGCCGATTTCCTCGTGCAATCCATATTTGTGTGTGTATGGTGTGATCCAGGGGTTTTACACAATAGTGCAACATCATAAATCATCACATCCCCTATTTAAGCACATTGATTTTGATAAGCGGTATAATCTATAACGCTTGTCGTTCATTCATAGATTCACAAATAAATAATATAAATTTATCACAGATAAATAAACTACATTCATCACAGATCGCCTCGAAAATAATTCATAGCACAAAGTATAACATATCAGAAATATCAAACAGTTCAACAATTAATGGAATTCAAACATCTATAAGTAGACTCAATTAATTATCTGATTAATTTAAATCAGATACGTTATCAATCATGTTTAATTAACTTTAATTAATTTCAAATCATTTGATTAATTTTTCTTTAATCATTTATTAATTAAATTAATAAATCTTTAAATTATTAATTTATCCTTTAGTTATTCAATTATCCTTTAATTAATTCATCAATAAATTAATCAACCCTTAATTAATTACCATTTAATTAATTATTCTTAATTAATTACAATAAGTGATTATTCCTAATCACTTAATCAACTTTAATTAAATTATTTACATTAACCAACACTCTTCAATTATTAATAATAGTTGAATTGGTTTAATTATCTTCACACATTTATTTAATTTTAATTAATCAAAGTTCTTAATTAATTAAGATAAATCTTTATCGTGATTGATTATTAAATCTTAATCTTTAAACTTTATTTTAAATAAAATACTTTAGAAATCAGTTATAATTAATTAAACACTTAGATTTAACCTTTAACTCTTTAAAACTTTTCTAAGTTAATAAATAACTTTTAATACAAACATCAATCAAAAAAACTTGTCTAGTACATACTTAAAAACTCGTTTATCTTTGTTTTAAAATTTGAATTATTTACAAAATCAAACTTCTTTGTTTTTAAAACTTAAACACCCTGTTTAAGAACAATTTTTCTTGAAAACCATTTACTTCCAAAAGTAAGACTTGGTTTACTTTTTTTTAAAACTTAGAAATCCTTTTTACAATCAAGTTCTTTTATTTAAAATTTTTTTTTCTTTTAAACATCCTGTAACTATTTCTTAAAGCCTGTTCAACCTAGAGTAGAGCAAACACCCGCGTTCTCCTAGAAGCAACACGCGAGCAAACTTGTCTTCGAGTTATATCACCGTTTCCCCGAGTTATTACCCAAGGCTTCCCCTTCTTCCTCGATCGACATCATTTCCAGCTGCACTAAAACTCACATGTGTACGTGCACAGTCGCACGGTGACGCTCCGGCCATCACGACCTCTACCGACAAGTCACTGTCCATCGTCACCACTAATCTCAACCACCCAAAATCCAAAGTATGTTCAGAATCAAAATCGAGCTTCTCGATCGAACTAAGACATCAATCCTAATCAGAAAAACCCATCGTTCTCGACATCAAGATAATTAGAATATTCGAAACTCCGGTCATCGCTTCGTCAACGCCTCCTCTACCACCTCCCTAAGTATCATCGAACTCGATCAACCACTGACTCCACACGAGCACGAGAACCATGCTGCACCCAAACTTCACGTTAAACCCTACTCTTCCCTCTGGTTGACGCCACGTCGAACTAGAACACATGCCACTATTTTTCCTGACCTTCCCAGGCCTTCCTCCTCCTCCAGCCAAAAACCCGACACCCAATGCTTCACCCATCACCGGAGTTTGATAAAAATCCATTTTCAGTTCATTCACAAACTGCTCTAAGTATGTTTGCCTAAAAATCATCATTTCTATCTTAAAAATTCTATTTTCTAACAGTGATTCAAGTTATATAAATGAATTGATAATTCGTGACATTCAAATGAATTCTCTCTGTAAAATCAAATTTCTAGAGGTATTTGCAAGTTGTTTTAACTAAAATAATTTTTTAAAGCTTAATTTATGAACAAACAAACAATCTTTGTTTGTATTTTAAATTCTAATAGTTACTAGATTAAGAGATAAAAATTTATTTACAAATCTGGGTTTTGAAAAGAACTGTAAAAAGAAACAGAGGTTACATGCATACATCATACTTCAGCAGTTCGACAATATGGATACAAATATACTCCGCAATACAATATTGAACACAGCAATAACTTGCAACCAAAGTTTTACTTAAAGCTTAAAGGTGAAATTACTCACTTTGTTTCAGCAGAAAGAACAGAGAGCCATACTTGTTTTTGAAACTGCTATTTTGAGTTTCCTGTAATCTTCCTTTAAACTCTTTTCTTGTTTGTTGAATTGAACTTAAGTTAGTAGAATAATGATGTACAAATTTCCTGGAATGCTAAGTGTTTGCTGAACGAATAAAACAAGATGGATGTATATATGTAGAGAAGGCAGTGTTTACAGAGGAGGTGTTATTTGGTTTAACTTGTTTCTTTCTTTGTTTTTATTTTTTATTTTTTTATTTGATTTGATCAAAGATATTTATTTTAGAGGCTGATATGATTCTCATTTCGGCTGAGATGATATTGGCAAGTACATTTGTTTCTTATTTTGTTTACATAAATCATTATCTCGTTTAGCTTTTGTATATGTAGATATTTTTTGTATTGTTTTATTAGCTTTTGCTTATCACTTTTTTCTTTTCAGCTGAAATGGTTTATTTGTATGAAGATATTTTTGTTTGCCTTGTTTTATTTTCAAAGCTTTTAATTTTTTTTTATATTTCATTTTCCTTATTTTATAAATATATCTTCTTAATCATAATTATATACATATTAATTTAAAGAAAATGCTTTTAAAATGAAATACCCATAATTTAATTAACATAAATAATATTTTCAAACCCAAATTGTTGTCTAAGTCATTTATTTAAATTAATGTTCAACTTTAATATTCAAATTCAAATTCTAAAGTCAAATTCAAATTTACTTATATATACATATACATATGTATTCAAATTCAATTAAATTTCCAAAATTGATTAAAATTTACATTAACTATTAATAAAAAAATTAATTCAAAATTGGGATTGTTACACCAACTCAAGTGAACTGTAGCAGTAATGTAAAATAACTTAAAGGATGCTTCGGACCGCCCATCCTCTAAGGATCAATTAAACTATAAATTTAATACATCCCTTGGTTAAAGTTTCAAAATGGTAATTTATACTTTGAAATCAAGTATCTTTTCAAAATTTAATATCATTCAAAATCCATTTCAAAATATCAAAATATCATATTTTCCCAAACCATATTCATTTTATTTAAAATACCATTTCAAAACACATTTCAAAATAATTTATATTTCAAAACGAATTACTTCATTTTAAATCATTAAAATGAAGTTATTATATTTAATAATTAAATTATTAAATTTCCAAAATTTTAATCTTTCAAAGTTCATTTATTCACTTGAATTTATTAAAACAATAAAAATTCAACTTTCACAGCATTTAGAAAATGCCACGGAAAGTTACTTTTAAAACAAATCAATTTAACAAAATATAGTATTTAATATGCTGTAATATGGTTACTTTAGTTAAAATAAAACCTTAGTTAATTTTAGCAACTACAGCACTTACAAAGTGCTATAATAGCCCTTAACTCAATTTAGCCATTTAGTTCATTTCTATCAACTACAGCATTTACAAATACTGTAATATCCTTTACATTAGAAATAATAACATTTCAAATGCTGTTAATTAATTTCCAAATATTCAATATAATTTCGCAAACAATTAAATTTTTATTTAAATCTTTTTAAACTTATAAAAACATATATTTTCACTTTTAAAACAATCATTTAAATACCTTTATATTTATGATTTTATAAAGTTAAATTTTCATTCAAAAATCAATTTAATAATAATTTACTTATATATTTCAACATTCAATTTCGATTCTTTATAATTAAAATTTTAACTTAACACTTAAGTTCAAATTTCCAAATATAACTTATATTTCATTTTATTTACTTAACTTAAAATTCACTTTTAAACAAAATTCATAAATTTCCAATCTATGTTATATTTCAAAATTCAACTTAAATATTCATTTATTTAACCTTTTAACTTGTTCAAAAATCATTGACACTTTATAAAATCATTTTAAATTCATTTTAATTCAAATTTTAAATCTATTTATCATATTTGTCACTTAATTTAAATTCCATTTATAACCAAATCATAACTTCCAAAATATCTTATATTTCAAATTTCTAACTTTACCATTAATTTATTTCACTTATAAATTTTTAAAAAATCAATAATACGTTACAAAATAATTTTATTAAGTTTAAAATAAAAATATTATAATACTTACATTTCTAAAATACTTTAAAATTTTAGAAAAATATATTTTAACCACAGTCTGTATAAATTTTTCTAACCTAAGTCCAATGATACGGATAATATATCATTTTAATCTGAAATTTACAACTTGAAAATCCGAATTTTTATCATTTCAAAACCCGCAATCCCAAGTAAAATGAAATAAATAAAAAACTTTCTAGCCTATCATTTCAGCCCATAATGATTTTTTCCTATTCTAAAGTCCGTTCGGGTATGTATCATTTCAACCCATAGTGATTCTATTCTATAGGGAACTTGTAGTGTGATAACAGTAACATATGATGTAACAGGTGGATAAGCATGGGTGAACATCATATGATCATAGCAATAGCTGTTATAACATGATGATATGGTTTACAGATTCAATTGCGATCATTTTACTAGTTATATAAGTATAAATTGTCTGGTGAGAATTACTCACTTCTACAAGCTGGAGATAACAGATTCTGATACACAAGTAAAGACCCGGAAAGCGGGAACGACAACACGAATATGATTTGAGATTTGGAGAGCCAATGTTAATTTTCTTTAATACATTCAAAAAAAACAAATATAAACAACATAAGTTTCAAAACGAAATAAAATCAAACAATGCAAGAATATGCACAACAAATAACACCAAACATTTTGCACTTGTTTTCAACCACCTATGCTTCAGCTATAGATCAGAAATACAGGCTAAGGAGTGGGTTTGGATCTAGTTTAGGGTTGAACATGTCGGCCTAACATGGGTGATGGAGCAAAGATTGTGTGCATGTAACAACAACACAAAGCAACACAATAATGTTTTAAATGCAAATATAGGTCACGGGCCAAGCATGGACAGGCACGGCCAGGCTTCAGGTGGGTCAGGGGTAACATGGCAATGGTGGCAGGTCAAGCTGTGGGTGGTGGAGGTGGTGCGTGGGTCGGCCAAGGGGAGGTTTGAGGTGGTGGAACCATATAGTGCTCGGCTTGGTAGGAATAGGTGAAGTTTGTGCAAACTTGTGTTGGATCTGGTCACATATGGCCACAACTATGACTTGGGGATAGACTGTAGGTGTTGGTGGCTGGTTCAGGTGGTGGTGGAGGTGGCCAAGGTGATGGAGGAGAAGGGAGCCGAGCATAGAAGGTGAGAAGGCAAGAGCAAAAGAAATATAAACAAGAAGAAAACAATAGAAAAAGATGAAGAAGAAGAATTTACCAAAGTTTGTTGCCCAGATTTGATGGCCGATCTTAGGAGATGAGAAATATTTGTTAGTGCGTGAAAAATGAAAAATGAAGTCGGCTGAAAGAATGAAAAGGAACGGCCAAAGTGAAGTGGCGTCGATTTAAAATTGAATAGGCAAGAATACAAAAAGACTTAGCATATAGAAGTTCTCAAAACACTTCATATTTCCACCATTTCTTTTGAAATATAAAATACATATAAAATGCAAATAAATAAAGTGAAAACACAGAAAAATACTGAATAAATAAAATAAATTAAAAAAATTAATTAAATATAATTAAGTGAAGAAAATAGCAAAGAAAATGGAAACTATGTTAACATTTTGAAAATAAATAAAATAAACTTTAGAAAATTTAAAAATCACTTTTAAAATTATTTAAAAGACAAAATGTATGTAACATAACATTTATATACAAATTAGAATAATATATAACAAATAAAATATTATTTATATAAGTTAAAATAAACAATATTGTTAAATAAATCAATTATACACAATATTGTAAAAAACATAACTTTCACAATATAAATCGGATTTCAACGAAACGAAAAGCAGTATTCTTGAAACTTAATTTATTTTCATAATAAAAGATAAAATTCAAAAATTCAAATATTTAAATTTGAAATTTAAAAGTCAAAGTTTGACCAGATTGACAAAAAATCCACTTTTTTTGGAAATATCCTATTTATTCAAGTTTCAAATTATAATTCACACAAAAATCAAAATATACTCTTAAAATAACAAAATTTATTCATTTTAATAATTATAATAAAGTTTTTAAATCACGAGTTTCAACTTAAATATTTAAAATAAACAATTAAAATAATTACAAAATACTGGGTTGTTACACTCTCCCTCACTCAAATCTTTTCGTCCTCGAAAAGAACGAACAAGGAAAATAAGTAAAAGCAAGATGGACAACAAATAGTACCTGGAAAAACAATTTTGGATTCGAAGAACGAATGCTCTCCTTCGTCTCCCAGGTAAAATCTCAATCATCAATACCCCATCGTACCTCGATCAGTCTAACAAATTCCCTTCTTAGCTGCTTCGTACCTCTACTGACAATACGAAGTGGCTTACTCTCGACAGTCAGGTTAAGCTAAATATCCAAACTATCAAGAGAAGTTGGCCGAATAAAAGGAGATGGGTCAAGAAGATACTAGAGGAGATGTGAGACATGGAATACATCATGTACTCCAGAAAGTTTCTGGGGCAAATCTAAACGATAAGCCAAAGAACCAATTCTTTCCATAATGCGGAAAGGACCCTCGAAGACGAAGAAGGTAGAATAGCTAGAAAGAAAAAAAGGTTGAAAGACAAGATGAACCACATTTTAAAACCATATACATTTCAATTTAAAATTTTATAATATTTTAAACATTTTATAATATGCTGAATAGTCATTTGGTTTAAATCTGACAGTTCGAAGTAAACAATATTTTAAAGCAATTTAAATTATTTAGGAAAGTAAAATAAATGATCAAAATATCCTTTATATAATACTCTATCGACATACTTCTATAACTCGATGTCTTAACAAATTTACTTTCGTTCCTGCAGACTCTGGCCATGCGTTGATCAGGCACAAAGCTAGAATTCTCCAAGTACTTAGTAGACTTGTTTCAACACCCAGTGAAAATACTTGAAAAACTTTTTAAAAACAGATATGGAAAGTACAATCCAAACGAATCAACCAAACCAAAACATTTGTCTAACCATGGATCGCAGATACACAATGGTTACGCCTGGATCCTCCAGGAAACCATCCGTATCCGTAAGCTTTCTCAGCCCTGCGAGTTACGCCATGATGACTAATAGAATACAGGATACACAATGGTTACGTCTAGATCCCTCAGGGAACAATCCATACCCCTAGGCCGTCTCAGCCAGGCAATTTCTCTACTAATGCGGCCTACGTAGATTGGACAATACACAATGGTTATGCCTGGATCCCCCAGGAAACAGTCTATACCCCTAGGCCATCTCAGCCAGACAGTTGCACTATGCAGTCGCAAACATAGGACCATGGAGATCGCCATGGAATTCGATGGGCACTCGAGTATCATATCCGAAAAACCCAAATCAGAGAGAATAATATCGATAGAATGAATCCACACTGTGGCCACAAAGCGGATATCAAGTAGAAGGCACTTTCCATATCTTTACTTCGAAAATATGTATCATATAGTACCTTTCAAAATCACTTTCAAATATCATACTTATATAAAGTCCATTATATATAAGATTTCATTTCCAAATCAAATACTTTCCAAATCAATAGTATATCAAATCACACTTATATAGACTTCGATTATATAAGATTTCAATTTATAAGTTGAGTACATTTACAAATCAATAGTTTTCAAATCACTTCATACTTACACAAATCAATTTTATATAAGTTCGATAACTCCCAAATCAAAGTATTTAAATAAACAAGGTTCTCAATTTCAATCCCATTCAATATCAATTCAGTTTCAAAATCATATATGATTTCGCCAAATCATTTCTTCCTAATTACATATATTCAGTTTCAAGGTTTCTTAAAATAATAGATTTAGAAAATAATCCAAATTTTCAAATCAACAAAATTTAGGTCAAACAATTTCATTTCCATTTCAAACATATATTCAGTTTCAAAAATCATAATACTTTCAAAGTTATAAATCTTTCGAAACCAAATATTTGAAATCATTACACTTTGAAAATCATAATCTTTCGAAATCATACATTTGAAATCATAAAACATTCCTTTAATTCCTTACATTTCACAAATTTATTCAATTAAACCCAAGTCTAAAATTTCCAATTTTAATTCAATTCAAACCATCAGTTTCAATTTAATTTAATTTTCCAACAAAACCATTTCAAATATTATCAATTTCAAACAAAGATTTGATCCACAAATGTTGGGCGAATTTTCACCCAGAAGATCTCAAGATCGAGAAGCGTCAGTTTCACCCAGGTTCGCAACCTCCATTCCATCCAGTTCCTAAGTCCGTTCGGCAATTCAAGGGTTTAAAGGTTGATTCGGTAGTACACCATATATTCCATTCGACATAGCCCATTCGGAATTGAACCTCCAAGAGCTCGTCCGGCACTCCTCTCATTCGGCTTTCCCAATTCATTCGGTAGTACCGATCCAAAACCAACCTTCCCCCCAAACCATAGCCGAACCGGACCTCTCCTTCTTCCATAGCCGAACCGAGCCCCACTTCCATGCTCCACCAAACCACATACCACCGAGCCATGCTATCACCGGACCAAAACTCCACCGGCCCAACCTTCTCCAACTACGACCGAACCTAGCTTCGCCGAACCAGAACGATACCAGGCCAGATTGCTTCAGCCCGGGCCCACCAGCAGCTATATACATCCAAGACCCCTGCCCCCTACCTCACTCTATAAATAGAGGGGCAGGGGTACAACAATGGCAGACAAGTTTGAGAGCTCAAGCACGGAAGGAACTTTCAAACTACTTTCATATACTTGTACACAAAGCATTGTACTTGTAATCTGAAAGAAAGAAGATAATAACATATAAAGTGGACGTAGGCACGTTCTGGCCGAACCACTATAAATCTGTGTGTCTTTTACATTTCAGCCCCTGCTTTTTTCGTATTTACATAACTCATCTAAATCATTAAGAATCACATAAAATCAACTAAATCACACGACTTGGAGGTGTTTGCCCATTTTTTGCGCAAACATTTTTGGTGCTTTCACTGAGAACTTCGAACTCGAAGCTAAAGCTTCCCTCATTCAACCTTCTTTCCCAATAGCACCCTTCATCGCCTAGGAAACATGACTTCCAGGCCAAGAAAAGACGCCAACAAGGGAAAGAACGTTGCAACCAGCAGCGCTCCAAATCCAGTGGATCCAGATCAAGAGAACCATCCCACTACAGCAGCAGTGCCGCATGTAGATCAGGCAATTCCAACAGCCCCTGCCGGGGAACAACCGGCAGTAATCACTAGAGCAGACCTAGACAGAGTTGTGGTGGAAGTGACTAACCGCTTCGCATCCCAACAAGAAGCTTTGGTGAACCAACTCATGTCACGCTTGAGGGATGTCGAAGAATCCAACCGCAACACTGAATCATGGGGTGAATCTCAATCTGGAGGATCTCGGAGACAGCAAAGGTCTTCCCTCTTCGAGGAAGCCATCAACAGGAACAACAATGATAGGGGCCGCGCCCGGACTCAGCCCGAACTCCGACTCGAGGAAGCGCTTGGAACCGAACCCAGTGGGGGAGGCGCCAGGCGAGGGTCGGATGTAGCTGAGCCAGTCATGCCACCTAATCATAGAAACCCCGCTGAACGGAGCCGAGCTAGAACCCAGCCCGAAGTTGACCCCATGGAAATGCTCGAAACAGAACCCCACAGGGGAAGATCAAGGCAGGGGGCAACTGTAGCTGGTCCTAGCATGCATCCGAGCAGCCAGAGGCAACCATTGGATAACGTCAGAAGTGATATACTATACCATCCCTACAGGTCATCTGGACGAGATCGATCCCGCAGGGAAGAACCAAGTTCATTTCTATCCGCTCCAAATTCTGATGAAAGAATGGCACGATTATTCAGAGAATGCGTCCAACGGGAGCAAAGGGACCGAGGAATAGGCGCTAGGGTCACCAGCCCCTTCACCCGCAATATCGAAACTGCCATCACCCCCTGGGAATGGAAAATGCCAACCATGGAACCTTACAAGGGAACTTCCGACCCCATCGTACACTTACAGAGATACACCCAGCATATTCTCATGAGCGGAGCAACAGAAGGGGTGTTGTGTAAATGCTTTCCGCTATTGCTAGCAGATATAGCTACCTCCTGGTTCTGCCATCTACCCCAAGGATCTATCAGCTCATGGAAGATGTTGAAAGAAAGGTTCATTAGCCAGTTCCGCATCCATGTAGAACAACCCAAGGATGCTTATTCTCTATCCAATGTCAAACAGAAATACGAAGAGACACTGCAACAATATCTAACCCGGTTCAATGCCGCAGCGGCCGCAGTCCAAGATGCCGATGAGAAGCTCACCCTAATGGCCCTCTGTAGTGGTGTACACGCAGATACCAAGTTCGCTAGAAGACTAACTAAGGAAAAACCAGCTACTTTACCTGATTTCTTCCATGAAGCTGGAAAGTATATGAGACTTGAAGACGCCGCCACTGAGAGGCAGTCAGGGCAACAAGGTAAGACAACTTCGGACAAGGTTCCCACTGCAGCTAAGGACACTCGAAGAAATGAATCTAAAGACAACGCTGGGGCAGGAAGGTTGAAAAACGCCAATATCGACCAGGACCAAGATTTGACTCCTACACTCCTTTGAACGAAACAATCGAAAACATCTTTCTAGCCACTCAGGGCGAACTCGGATACAAGCGCCCCCGCACAAGAAAGAATCTGATAACGCACTCAAGTCTGGAAAGTTCTGCCGCTTCCACGAATCCCACGGACATGACACCAATGAATGCCACCATCTCCGGGACTTGATCGAAGAACACATCATAAGAAGAAGGCTGGAACGCTATGTGAAAGGCCAGAACAGGACTCCAACTCCTGCCAATGAGAACTCAAAGCGACCCCTCCCAGAAGTAGGTGGAGGGAATCGCAACACCAGTGGCTCTAGTCAAGAGAAGATAGTGGTCCATACCATCTCGGGAGGACCACACATCGCCGACAGAAGCTGGGCAGAGATGGAAAGATACGGCAAGTCACTTAGAAATGATGAAGGCTATGTTAACTCCATTATGGAAGAACGCCACCCGAAACGGAAAGAGAGTGACGACATCGTATTCAATAGGCGTGATTTAGAAGGAAGACAGTATCCACATATGGATCCCATGGTCATCTCTGCCTGGTTCGGTACAGCTAAAGTTTTCCGAATTCTAATAGACACGGGAAGCTCTGTAAATATCCTATTCAAGCATGCTTTCGACAAAATGAAGCTGTCAATGAAGGATGTGTCTCCCTGCAACAAACCCCTGCACGGTTTCACTGGAGATGCAAAAATGCCCCTCAGGCAACTTGACCTCTTCGTCGAAATAGGAAGTCATCTCCGCTCCATTGTGCGAAAACAAACGTTCGTACTAATAGAAAACCACTCGGCCTACAACGCCTTCTTGGGAAGACCAGCCTTATCTGACTTCCAAATTGTCCTAGCCCCGTGGTGCCTAAAGATGAAATTCCCAACAGATAACGGAATAGGAGAAGTTGAAGGAGATCAAGACGCCGCTCAAGATTGCTATGTAACTGAACTTCGCAATAACCGTAGAACGAATAAAGGGAAAGATGCAGAGACTACCCTCTGCGTGAAAAGCTTGGAAGCATAACAACTAAAGAAAGCCCCTCCTCTTCGATACACCAGCGATCCTTTCAATGAACTAGATCCCAGGGATAAGGAGGAGGAGGCTACCGCTAAGCCTGCAGAGGCCATGGAATTCGTATCTGTAGACAAACATGATTCAAGTAGACTATTAAAAATAGGATCTCAGCTAAAAACAAAATTAAAGGATCAACTCATTGACTTTCTCCCCCACAACTTTGATGTATTTGCGTGGACACATGCCGATATGACAGGAATCTCCCCAGACGTAGCATGCCACATGCTGAACATCGATCCCACCAAGGTACCGATAAAGCAGAAAAAGAGAAGCATGGGAGCAGAACGATCAGCAGCCCTCGATGAGGAAGTAAAGAACCTACTTGCTAATGACTTCATACGAGAAGCCATCTACCCAGAATGGATCGCTAACCCGGTACTAGTAAAGAAAGCTAATGGGAAGTGGCGAACATGCATTGATTTCTCCAACTTAATTGACGCTTTCCCGAAAGACTGCTTCCCACTCCCCCGAATCGATCAACTTGTGGACAGCACTGCCGGGCACGAACTTTTATCTTTTATGGATGCATACTCCGGATACAACCAGATTCCCATGCACGCTCTCGATCAAGACCACACTAGCTTCATCACTGACCGGGGATTATATTGTTACAAAGTCATGCCTTTTGGACTCAAAAATGCCGGAGCTACCTATCAGCGCCTCGTCAACAAGATGTTCGCGGAATTAATAGGACGAACTATGGAAGTATATGTGGATGACATGTTGGTAAAGTCCAGGAGAGCCGACGATCATGTAAGCCACCTGGGCGAGATGTTTCAGGTACTTCGCCGATATGGAATGAAGCTGAATCCTCTAAAGTGCTCCTTCGGAGTGTCATCGGGAAAATTCTTAGGATTCATCGTCCATGCCAGAGGAATTGAAGCAAACCTTGAACAAATCCGGGCTCTAAAAGAAAGAAGTATACCTTCCACTCGAAAAGAAATGCAGAGCCTAAACGGAAGGGTGGCCGCCCTAAGGAGATTCATTTCCAAAGCAACTGACAAGTGCGTCCCTTTCTTCGAAGCTCTCAAGAAAGACAAAGGAAAGTTCGAGTGGACCGATGAATGCTTAAAAGCCTTCCTTAACCTGATCGAACACCTTCAGAGACCACCAGTACTCTCAACTCCAAACGAAGGCGAAGAGCTATACCTATACCTCGCTGTATCATCTCATGCTCTAAGCGCTGCCTTGGTAAGAGAAGAGGACCGCACACAACGCCCGGTATACTTTATAAGTAAGAGATTTACGGGGGCAGAAGCCAGATATCCTAAACTTGAGAAATTGGCATATTGTTTATTGATCGCGTCACGAAAACTGCGACACTACTTCCAATCTCACTCCATCAGAGTTCTAACCGATCAACCACTAAGACAGGTGCTCCATCGTCCCGACACTTCTGGACGACTCCTCAAATGGTGCATTGAACTAAGTCAGTATGACGTCACCTACCACCCTCGCACCGCTATCAAGGGGCAAGCCATGGCCGATTTCATTGCCGAATTCACTACCAACGAAGGCAAGGATCAATTTGAAATAGCAAAAAACATCAAGTGGAACCTCTTTGTAGATGGAGCATCGAACGAACAAGGCTCGGGGGCAGGTATTGTGATAATCACCCCTAGGGGAAGAAAGCTGTACTATGCATTAAGGTTGGAATTCACGGCCACTAACAACGATGCGGAGTATGAGGCAGTTATAGCGGGATTGGAGCTTGCCTTAGAAATTGGAGTCAATTCTTTATGTCTTCATAGTGATTCTCAACTTATCGTAAACCAAGTACTAGGAGAGTTCCAAACACGAGGAGAACGACTCACAGCATATCTAAAGAAAACCAAACTGCTGCTCGATCAATTGGACCATTATCTAATCAAACACATTCCTCGAGAAGATAACCAAGAGGCCGATGAACTAGCAAAGCAAGCTAGTATGAAGATTAGCACCATTTCCGGAGCACTAGCCATCTCAAGGCAGCTAGCCCCAAGTGTCGAACAAGTGAATCTGATAACTGCAATTGAAGAAGGAACTTGGATGAATCCTATCCGGAAATATTTGCAGGACGGCACACTACCAGACAAATGTGATGAAGTCAGGAGAATTTTGAGGAAAGCTCCCCACTACACAATACAAGAAGGAATCCTCTATCGGCGTGGCTTCTCTAGCCCCTTATTCAGATGCGTCGCTGGAAGGGAAGCCAAGGAAATCTTATTCAACGTCCATCAAGGAAGTTGCGGAGATCACACTGGAGGGCAGACTCTGGCAAAAAAGATACTCCGATATGGATATTACTGGCCCACACTAAACAAAGATGCCTTAGACTTCGTCAAGAGATGCGACAGATGTCAGAAATTTGCCAAGATTCCTCGACTACCCACAAATGAGATTACTCAAATGACCAGCCCTTGGCCCTTTGCTGTATGGGGAATTGATTTAATTGGCGAACTGCCAACGGGCAGAGGCGGAGCCAAATATGCTATAGTGGCAGTCGATTATTTCACCAAATGGGTGGAAGCGGAACCCCTAAATAAAATATCTTCAGCAAAAGTTATCAACTTCTTGATCAAAAATATTCTGTGCAGGTACGGAGTACCACTCAAGATCATATCGGACAACGGACTCCAATTTGACAGCGAAGAATTCGCCGACTGGTGCCAAGAGCATGGAATTTATAAAAGCTTCTCATCGGTAGCTTATCCTCAGGCAAACGGAAAAGTCGAAGCTGTCAACAAAATTCTCAAAACCCTAATCAAGAAGAAACTTGAAAAGTCAAAAGGCGCTTGGGTGGACGAACTTCCTACGGCACTTTGGGCCTACCGCACATCTTTCAGAACATCGACGGGACATACTCCTTTCTCTTTGGCATACGGATCGGAGGCAATGCTTCCTGTTGAGACTATTGTTCCTTCCCACCGTAGGATCCACTACAATCCAGAAGAAAACGAAGAACTCCTCCTCATGTCTTTGGATCTGATTGAGGAAAGGAGAAACGATGCAGCACTCAAAGAAGCAGCTCACAAACAAAAAGTGGCAGCACTATACAACTCCAAAGTCAAGCATCGCATCTTACAAGAAGGAGATCTTGTCCTCAGGCGAATCTTTCCGCGCCCCGGGGCACTGGACCCCGTCTGGGACGGACCATATGTAATTCATAAAGATCTCCACAACGGAGCTTATATTTTGTCAATAGTGGACGGAGAGGTGTTCCAGAGGGCATGGAACATCCGACACCTCCGTCGATACTTTTCTTAACTTGTACTGCACATATGAAGTGAATTAACAAAGAGAATCAGTGGACGTAGGCATTTCCATGCCGAACCACTTTAAAAAATCTTGTCTCTTTTTAACTTGTTCCTTTATATCTTGGCTGCTTGTTAATCTTTATCCTTTTCTGTTGAACAAAATCCTATGGCATCTCCACTCAAGACGCACCACGGCCTCATCTGGACAAAGCCTAACAGGTACGCTACGATTCTATGCACTCGCCAATGAGACTCTTTTGCTCCAGCATCCCTCTGCTGCGGGTTAACTCATTGCTCGCGACTGCCCTCAAAGCCAACTGTAATGAGCCGATTATAAGTCATCATAAAGGCCGACTATAGCCGATGGCAGCTCATTACGGCGTTCGGCTCGCCGGAAACTGTGAACCTACTTTAAGCCCCAACATAAGGTGTGGCCAGCCAGGGGTAGTTCACGGCCAACGGCACCCACGCTAGCCGGCCATGGTAAATCGAATAATACCCACGATTACGGACCATAATGGTTCGGGTAGTTACCGTGCGCGATCTCGGCTCTGATGTGTCTTAAGTGCGGCTGTGGTAAAAAAGAAAACTCCCCACGGAGGCGTAAGATGGGTGACAAATGTCTCCAAGACCCACAGCTAGGGAAAGTGACTACAAAACCCGTTTGCCACGAACTTAAGCACATCGACGGCCTTCCGCGACTGGAAGTTTTACTTTTCCCATATTTCCATTTCATTTAAATACTTTTCTCCTATCCTGTATAACAAACTCTAAAGTACAGGAAACCAAATAGGGAGCATTCACTCATGAGAACCTAAGCCTGCATATTGGGTGGCAAGGTACTCAGCTATGTCCATGATCAGTTACACAAGACGCTCAAAGCTACCACCTGCAACTAAAACATGAAGGGCGGTACTCACTTCTCTTATACATAAATATGTAACTATAGTTTATTCATACGTCACACTAACATTGCAAAACATGAAATTATATTTCAAGCAACAGCTTAACATCAAACACAACTAAAATCACAGGCATATGCATACTTCTCACGCACCACATCAAAATGACAACAACATTTAAACACAACAAAATCAGCTTATGTCATAAAATCACATAAAGTTATTCCTTGCAAATAATATTATTACAGTCACATCAATGTTTTGGACTAACATAAACAGCGATAAAGGGAAATAAAAAGGTGGCCAAATCCGGATAAGTAACCAGCTGCGTCCACACTTCGCTCTCATCCTACCAACTCCCCCAAGCCTACTTGGCCGCAGGGTCGGAGCTCCCAGCGTGTTGATCGGAAGTTCCACCTGTCCAATCCAGAAGAGGAATTCATTAAACAAACGATAAACGATCAAGTTATGGAAACCCAGAAAGAAAAGGAAAAGAGAAGAAAAACTCACCAACGTCCGCCGCTTGATCCTCATCCTCCAGTTGCACACCCGCTTTCTCCGCCGCAAGCAACCGCATCCTCTCCTTCACCGCCGCTTGCTCCTCTTTTGAGAACTGAGCAGTGACCACATCTAGACTAAAAGCCACTCCACCTTCCTTACCCGCATTGACCCTGGCCTCCTCTAAAGCCCGAAGATATATCTTCGCCATGACCCGGGGATAGTCATCCATCCAAGACAAGCTGCCCTCCTTCCAATTGCGGAAGTACATGTCCTGCAGCATCTCGTCCATCATCCCCTCATTCTCCTCAAACTCCCTCACCCGGGACTCGGAAACCTGCAACTTGGCGACAGCGACATCCCTCTCTGATCGGTATTTCAAGCAGTCAGCCTGGAGAGACCTCCTCATCTCCTCCATCTCCTCCTTTAACTTGACTTGAGCCATCTCCATGGCCTCAAGCCTCCCAGACAACTCCTCTACCTGCTCGAGATCCGCATTCCGAACCTCATCCACTGTCGCAATGGCCATGTCGATCCGCTCCTTACAGGCGGCCTCCATCTTCCGTAGTTCTGCCCTACTAGCCTTTTCCATGGTCTCTTTCAGCCGCCTGGAGGCTTCCTCGTGCTGAGAAATCTGAACGGCTTGACCGGCAAGCTGTTCGGCCTGATCGGCAACCTTTAGCCGCAACCGAATATTAGCACTCCCAATCTCCTCCCCGGCCTTGACCAATTCAGCATGATGCTTCATTAACTTCTTGGTCTCTTCAGCCACCCGATCGATATTAGCTTTGGCTTCGTCTCCCATGGTAACTACTCGAGTGGTAAGCAGATCAAGATGTAGGGACTTGGCCTCGTCTAGCACTCGTACCATGGGGTTGCGGGGAAGAAGGTGCTCACCCGTAGCCTCATCAAATGAAATATCCCGAGAGCTTGGATCTAAATCAGGATGACCGGCAAAGGGGTCGCGAGGCACGTCAGGACGCCTTATACGGATAACAGTGGGATTCTTAGAAGGAGGTGGAGGGGGGATAAACTCCGTGCTCTCCTCCGTGGTTTCACGAGGAGGCTGAACAGGAAGCTGCGAACCAGGGGAAGGCTCAAATAAGGAACGACTCCTCTTCTTTTTCTGAATGCTCTCTTCAATGACCCCAAGAAGAGGACGGTATCTGACCACGTCCCCAAGACGACCAGTAAGAGGCTTCGGCTTATCAGAAGCTCTCATCAACTTGAATTGTTCAAGGCGGTGTCGAACGTCTGACGTTTTAGCCGCCTAGCCTGCCCCTGGAGTAAAAAACAAGTGTTATGAACATACGACGATCCATAATTCAAGAAACATGTTAAGTTAAAAAGAAAGAAAAAGTGAGAATGCACATCTATTATACAAACCCTGTGGAGGAGTGGGATACTGCAATAAGTCCTAAATCTCATTCCAGGACGGAAGTGAACCATAAAATATTTCTAAGTCCCTATCGTAAATAGAATCGACAGAGGACAAAAGTTCACCTTGCACCGCCGGAGTCACCCTGGCTGAGGAGCCCTTAGGGGATAGATCGGCATCAGCCCCGACCTTGCCAGTCTCCTTCGCCTTCTCCGCTCCCGATTCTCCCTTCGATTCCCCGAAGGCCTGGCGGAGGGCCTCATCCAGTTCAGAGTCTTGCCCAGAAGTTAAGGCACCAGTACCACTACCGCCCTGACCATCTCCATCTCCTCCGCCCTCCGACTCTCCTTCCATATCGCCTCCTTCGCCCTCTTCCACACCTTCCTCCTCTGGGATGATCGGGCAAGTACTAGGAGAGGGGCCCTCAGACTCCTTAAGCTTCTTGCCTCCCGCGACGGGATGTTGTGCAAAGGGCTTCCTCTTGCCACTCTTCACGGTGGCCCCCTCCTTAGCTTTAGCGGCCTTCTCCTCAGCCGTGTCCCTCTGCTTAACCACGGACTGGTGCGGCTGGATCAAGTTGTACTCCAGGAGGGTAGCGTTCCTGATCAGGAACGAAGCCGACCTGTCCCGTGCGGGAATGGCCTTTATTTCAGCAGCCATCCGCGCCAAAGAATCATCTTCCACGACTGCAATGCCACCTGTCGCTAGCAAGAAATAGAAGCGTGTTAGAAGAAGTACTACAGTCAGAACATGGAAAATATAAATGAAATTCATCTTACAGCCGGAAGTGAAAAGGCGGAAAGAAACAGAATCGTCCTTGATAAAAAACCATTCTTTCTTGAACATGGTAAACTTTGAATATAAGTCCAAAACCGGTTTGAAGGGCACGGCCGCTTCTAGACTAATATACGGAGACCCCTTCTTGTAGCCTATCAGGTTATACAAATATCGAATTTCCCGGTTAGAAGGAGGGCGCCCGTACCTCCTCTGAAAGATAACGAAAAGGCTCACCAGAATGGCATAAGAGTTCGGCTGGAGCTGGAATGGAGCCACCTTCAAATATGTGGTAAAGCTAACTATCCAGGCATTGATAGGAGGGATAGCACCACACATGCAATGATATCTTCTGTAAGCAAAGTAGCCTTCGGGGGGATTATACGGCATCACTCCATCTCCCGGCAACAGCATGCGAGCCCTGTCTATCCCGAAGGAACGGGATATAACATCAAGTTGCTCCTCCTTTAGGGAGCTAGGAAAGCAATCGGGAGGGGAGACCAGAAGTTCCTGGGGACCGTACCCATCCACTAACGAGCTCGGGGCAGGCCCATGTGGCACCGGTCTTGGTTGGGCTGGGGGCACGGAGGAGGATGACTCTCCTCTACTTTTAGATTTCTTTCTATCCGATCGGGTTTCTGCTTTGCGAGACATTTATCTGCAGCACAAGAAAAACACGGTGTTAGAACAAGAAGTATAGAAACATAAACAAGCAAGTATATAAAGCAAGCAAGTGTATATAGGTCTGGTATTCCACTCGAGATTCAAGTATGAATTCTCATTCGGCATATACTCCATTCGGTAGTTTCATTCGGCCTTGGAAGTTCATCCGGTATACTTGCTCATTCGGTAATACAATGCAAAGAAGCATTCGGCAAATAAAAACTTTCGTGTTTATTCGGCATTAGACCCATTCGGTTATCAAGTTCATTCGGCAAAGGGATATATACCTAGTTCGGCACGAGATTGGTTCGGCTAGTGATTGATTCGCTATAAGGTTGATTCGGCCGTCGTTGATTCGGTAAAGAATTTCTAAGGGGGTGTAGCCCCTATATATAGACGAGCGCAGAAGCATCGGTCCAACCGGTTCGGCATACCGGACCAAACCAAAACCGAATGAAGCTACCAAACCGACAAAGACCAGAAGTGGGGGCATGCAAAGCGCCTCGCTCAGATAAGTACCGGACCCTAGGATCTACTGATAAAATAGAGATTCTGAAAACGATGAACAAGTAGTAAATCTCTCACTAACATGGGTTAATCATTTACACATGTACGCGACCACGAACGGTCCACAGGCATGCTCTGAATGGCTATTAACCCTATCGTTGTGAGAATCTACACTTTGACATCCTTTTAAAATTCATCGGTTGGATGGATATTTAGCTCTGCTAATTCTGAAATGGCTAAGCTACTTACACATGTACGGGGTCGCGAACGATCCTTAGGCATGCTCTGAGCTGACAATAAACCATCTTCACAAACGATCCAGGGACCCACTCGAACGAAAACCTGGCATCAATAATGCTAAGCCCCCTCGGGGGCACACCTACTCTCCTCGAACGGCACCCGACCTCGAACGGTCACATCTCGCCCTGAACGGCACAATTCACTTCGCCTCAAATATTTCGATCCCGAACGGTCGTCATTTGAAATCACATTAAAACTGTAAATTCCTTTGCAGGAAATCAACAGGATATGGACATCCAGCTCATTACATTACAAAACACGCCTTCCTACCGCAAGGCATGAGGACACCGATAGGATATGAACATCCAGCCCATGGCGTTACAAAACAAGCTTTCCTACCATAGGAAAACAAAGCGCGACACATGCAAGCACGCGCCCCACTTTGGGGGGAAAATGTTGGGCGAATTTTCACCCAGAAGATCTCAAGACCGAGAAGCGTCAGTTTCACCCAGGTTCGCAACCTCCATTCCATCCGGCTCCTAAGTCCGTTCGGCAATTCAAGGGTTTAAAGGTTGATTCGGTAGTACACCATATATTCCATTCGGCATAGCCCATTCGGAATTGAACCTCCAAGAGCTCGTCCGGCACTCCTCTCATTCGGCTTTCCCAATTCATTCGGTAGTACGGATCCAAAACCAACCTTCCCCCCAAACCATAGCCGAACCGGACCTCTCCTTCTTCCATAGCCGAACCGAGCCCCACTTCCATGCTCCACCAAACCACATACCACCGAGCCATGCTATCACCGGACCAAAACTCCACCGGCCCAACCTTCTCCAACTATGACCGAACCAAGCTTCGCCGAACCAGAACGCTACCAGGCCAAATTGCTTCAGCCCGGGCCCACCAGCAGCTATATACATCCAAGACCCCTGCCCCCTACCTCACTCTATAAATAGAGGGGCAGGGGTACAACAATGGCAGACAAGTTTGAGAGCTCAAGCACGGAAGGAACTTTCAAACTACTTTCATATACTTGTACACAAAGCATTGTACTTGTAATCTGAAAGAAAGAAGATAATAACATATAAAGTGGACGTAGGCACGTTCTGGCCGAACCACTATAAATCTGTGTGTCTTTTACATTTCAGCCCCTGCTTTTTTCGTATTTACATAACTCATCTAAATCATTAAGAATCACATAAAATCAACTAAATCACACGACTTGGAGGTGTTTGCCCATTTTTTGCGCAAACAACAAAATAAACTATTCAATCTCTTATATATTTCGAAGCTTAAATATACCATATTTCAAAAATAAATTTTATAATTTCATATATCTCAAATTTTACTTCATTATTACTTAGTTTTGAAATATTCATTTCATAAATCCATTATTATTTTTAAATAAACTCAAATTGCAAGTAAACTAAATATCCTTTCATACAAATATAAACTTCAAATATTCATTTATCAACATCAATTATCATTTCAATTTCACATTCTTTATCAAAATAATAATTAAATGATTTCCAAACCATTTCAATCATTAAAATATCTAAAATGGTTACAAAGTTTAAAACCATTTTTTTAAACCTTCAAACTATTTATTTCATTATGAGAAATCCAATTTACCATTGGAAAGATTATTATTCTATATATATGTATACTTTATTCAAAACATTTCAAATCTATATTTCATACTAGTATAATTCTAAATTGTCTTATTTATTTCACTCAACAAACAGTTTCAAACTTATAGAAATCATTTTACTTTATACATTAATCATACCAAACTAAACTTATATTCTTTATCAAATGCCCTATACCATTCGAAATTACCTAGCTTTGAAAAGTTAACCTTGATTTGGAAGTACTCGAACCTTCAAAATAGTTGAATAAATCATATTTTCAATCCAAGAGTTGGAAATCACCAACAAATCAACAAACCAATTCCAAAAGATAGGATTATACCAAAACAAATCTGAACCTCGAGGACTGAACACCGGCTTACATTAAATCATTTCAAATATATATAATTATACATATATCTTTCGAATATCAAACCATACTTCAAAATCTGAAATCAAAATTTGGTTTCACAAAATCACTCGCATAGCAAAGCTACTAGAGCGGCCTCTCCCCCACTCAGAAACTCGAAAATCAATGTCGATGATGCATGCATTCATCACCGAAATTATTTTCCAATGACATAAGTGGGTTCTGGACTTTATTTTCTTGAAACGTCTTTGAAATCTCTTCAAAATCTTTGGAATTCATTCAAATACATTGGAAACATTTTTATTCGGAGAAATATCTTTAAATCATATTATTATTATATTTTCCAAAGTCTTAAAACCGATTTCAAAACACCGGAGTTCGATTCCTCGAAATTCAAAATCAAAACCCTTCAGTTATAAATCATTTTATATAAATCAAATTCTTATAAATTTTCAAATTTTCAAATCCTTTCAAAACTTCGAATTTCTCATTTAAAAAGTATGTAATCCTTATCGAAAACATTTCACTTTTATATACAAAATAGGGCCATCCTTATCAAAATAATAATTTCGATGTATGCACAGTTCCAAAATACAACCAAACATAAAATTCCAAAGAATGATTCAAGGATAGACTTCAAACAAACAGAGATTCAAATTTAGAGGACTCTAATCAAATAGAATTCTGGTTCGAAGATAAGATAATTTAATTACCAAATAGAAGATGGATAAGCCTTTATAAATCACGGGTGACCTTAACCGGTCAATCGTGACTTCAGAAATATAATCAATTCGAAAATCTAAGGCAAATCGACATTCGATCGCCAGAGATAGAATTCGGGTATAGCAGAAGGTAGATAGCATCGTAAACGGATGATACAGAAATCTCTGGTTAATCAATGCCAATTGCAAAGGAGTTTCACCCCTTTACCAATCATTCAAAGATTTACGGAACCACCGATCGTTAGAGAGGTCATTCCAAAGTAGGTTTATGGAATGCCCCAAATATCAAAAGGATAAAATAGGGAAGACAAGACTGGATTTCAGAACAAGTGGGAGCGTTCCAAAGTTCAAGGAATCCTAACCGATATGAATCCTAACCAAGATATTTCTAACAAGGTGGGTACCAAAGAGATGAAGTTTAGAAAATCTTGGTTTCAAAATAAGGAAAGTTTTATACCAAAATAATCTTTAAAAATCGTTTAAAATCGTTTCATACTTCAAAAATACGTTCTCTCACAAAGATAAGATTCTGAGATTGATTTCACTCATTCTAGGGTATTTCTAACCTATCTCTAATGAGTTTTTGCTCCGCAGACTAAGGTTTGCCTAAAACCAAAGCTCTGATACCAACTGTAACAACCTGATACTTTTAGCCATTCGCAACCACACATGTCGGACTTGAATTTCTCAAAATATCGCATTGTAAATAAATTTGGAGCAAATGAAATACAACCACAGACACAGAAATATCAGAATAACTCGCAGTGGAAATTAGAATACCATAGTAGTTCATGAAGCTACTATAGCAAACTCTCAAAACAATTACATAATAGCAGTTTGAGAACATATACAACAGAAATCTCTTATAAATACCCGAGCTGAAATAGAACAACTGAAACTGAAAGGGAATATATAACTAGACAAGCAGAATCTCCAGCGATTCCTAGCTCCAGAAAATAAATCTAAAGCTAAGCAGAAGATACTCAGGCTGAACCGAACGTAAAGTAAAACACAAAACACTCGAGTTAGGACATACATACTTATATAATGTAAACCAACTCAAGTGAACTATAGTAGTAATGTACAATAACTTAAAGGATGCTTAGGATCGCCCATACTCTAAGGATCAGTTAAACTATAAATTTAATACATCCCGTGGTTAAAATTTCAAAATGGTAATATATACTTTGAAATCAAATATCATTTCAAAGTTCAATATCATTCAAAATTCATTTCAAAATATCATATTTTTCCCAAACCACATTCATTTTATTTAAAATACCATTTCAAAACACATTTCAAAATAATTTATATTTCAAAACAAATTACTTCATTTTAAGTCATTAAAATGAAGTTATTATATTAATAATTAAATTTTCAAAATTTTAATCTTTCAAAGTTCATTTATTCACTTAAATATATTAAAACAATAAAAATTCAACTTTTGCAACATTTAGAAAATGCTACGGAAAGTTATTTCTAAAACAATTCAATTTAACAAATTACAGTATTTAATATGTTGTAATAGGGTTACTTTAGGTCAAATAAAAACTTAGTTAATTTTAGCAACTACATCACTTACAAAGTGCTATAGTAGCCCTTAATTCATTTTAGCCATTTAGTTCATTTCTATCAACTACAGCATTTACAAATACTGTAATATCCTTTACATTAGAAATAATAATATTTCAAATGTTGTTAATTAAATTCCAAATATTCAATATAATTTCACAAACAATTAAACTTTTATTTAAATCTTTTTAGACTTATAAAATAATATATTTTTTCACTTTTAAAACAATCATTTAAGTACCCTTATATATATGATTTTATAAAGTTAAATTTTCATTCAAATATTAATTTAATAATAATTTACTTATATGTTACAACATTCAATTTCAATTCTTTATAATTAAAATTTTAACTTAACACTTAAGTTTAAATTTCCAAATATAACTTATTTTTCATTTTATTTACTTAACTCAAAATTCACTTTTAAACAAAATTCACAAATTTCTAATCTAAGTTATATTTCAAAATTCAACTTAAATATTCATTTATTTAACCTTTTAACTTATTCAAAAATCATTAACACTTTGTAAAATCATTTTAAATTCATTTTAATTCAAATTTTAAATGTATTTATCATATTTCCCACTTAATTAAAATTCCATTATAACCAAATCTTAATTTCCAAAATAACTTATATTTCAAATTTCTAACTTTACCATCAATTTATTTCACTTATAAATTTTTAGAAAATCAATAATACTTTAACAAATCATTTTTATTAAGTGTAAAATCAAAATATTATAGTATTTACATTTCTAAAATACTTTAAAATTTTATAAAAATATATTTTAACCACAGTCTGTATAAAATATTCTAACCTAAGTCCAATGATACAGATAATATAACATTTCAATTCGAAATTTACAAAAGGAAAATCCGGGTTTTTATCATTTCAAAACCAGCAATCCCAAGTAAAATGAAATAAATAAAAATCGTTCAGGTCTATCATTTCAGCCCATAACGATTTTTCGCTATTCTAAAGTCCATTCGTTATGTATTATTTCAACCCATGGTGATTCTATTCTACAGGGAACTTGCAGTGTGATAAACTGATATAAATAAACAGAATAGCATAATATGATAGTAACATATGATAAAAGAGGTGAATAAGCATGGGTGAATATCATATGATTATAGCAATAGCAGTTATAACATGATGATATTGTTTACAGATTCAATTGCGATCAGTTTACTAGTTATATAAGTATAAATTGTCTGGTGAGAATTACTCACTTCTACAAGCTGGAGAAAACAGATTCTGACATACAAGCAAAGATCCGAAATGCACGAAGGTACGACAAAAGTAATATGATTTGAGATTGGGAGAGCCAAAGTTAATTTCCTTGAATACATTCAAACAAAACAAATATAAACAACATAAGTTTCAAAACAAAATAAAATCAAACAATGCAAGAATATGCACAACAAATGACATCAAACTTTTTGTACTTGCTTTCAACCACCTATGGTTCACCTATAGATCAGAAACACACGGCTAAGGAGTGGATTTGGATCTGGTTTAGGGTTGAACAGGTCGGCCTAGCATGGGAATAATGATGGAGCAAAGATTGTGTGCATGTAACAACAACACAAAGCAACACAACAATGTTTTCAATGCAAATATAGGTCACGACCAAGCATGGACAGGCACGGCCAGGCTTCAGGTGGGTCAGGGGTGACGTGGAAGTGGTGGAAGGTCAAGGTATGGGTGGTGGAGGTGGTGTATGGGTCGGGCATGGGGAGGTTTGAGGTGGTGGAACCATATAGTGCTCGGCTTGGTAGGAATAGGTGAAGTTTGTGCAAACTTGTGTTGGAACTGGTCATATATGGCCACGGCTATGACTTGGGGATGGACTGGAGGTGGTGGTGGCTGGTTTAGGTGGAGGTGAAGGCGTCCAAGGCGGTGGAGGAGAAGGGAGCCGAGAAATGAAGGTGAGAAGGCAAGAGCAAAAGCAATATAAATAAGAAGAAAACAAAAGAAAAAGATGATGAAGAAGAAGAATTTACCAAAGTTTCTTGCTCAGATTTGATGGCCGATCTTAGGAGATGAGAAATATTTGTTAGTGCTTGAAAAATAAAAAATGAAGTTGGCTGAAAGAATGAAAAGGAAAGGCCAAAGTGAAGTGGTGTGGATTCAAAAATAAATAGGCAAGAATACAAAAAGACTTAGCATATAGAAGGTCTCAAAACTCTTCCTATTTTCACCATTTCTTTTGAAATTTTAAATACATATAAAATGCACATAAATAAAGCTAAAACACAGAAAATACTGAATAAATTAAGTAAATTAAAAAATTAATTAAATATAATTAAATGAAGAAAATAACAAAGAAAATGGAAACTATGTTATAAAATTTTGAAAATAAACAAAATAAACTTTAGAAAAATTTAAACATCACTTTTAAAATTATTTAAAAGACAAAATATATGTAACATAACATATATATATACAAATTAGAATAATATATAACAAATAAAATATTATTTATATAAGTTAAAATAAACAGTATTGTTAAATAAATCAATGTACACACAATATTGTAAAAAGCATAACTTTCACAATATAAATCGGATTTCAACGAAAAAAAGCAGTATTCTTGAAATTTAATTTATTTTCATAATAAAGGATAAAATTAAAAATTCAAATATTTAAATTTTAAATTTAAAAGTCAAAGTTTGACCAGATTGACCAAAAATCCACTTTTTCTGGAAATATCCTATTTATTCAGGTTTGAAATTATAATTCACACAAAAATAAAAATATACTCTTAAAACAAAATTTATTCATTTCAAGAAATATAATAAAGTTTTTAAATCAGGAGTTTCAATTTAAATAATTAAAATAAACAATTAAAATAATTACAAAATACTGGGTTGTTACAATCTATTTGACAATAATGAATGGATTAATCATTAATTTATTTAATTAAATGGGATTACTGGGAATTTTATTTATAATTTCTGAATTTAATGAATTGTGGCTAACAATGAAATTGATAATTAATTAACTATAAATTGACATTTTGCTTTGTTTAGATCATTGTAAATGATTACAAAATATAAAAGTGATAAAAATTGTCAATTATAGAGTTGAAATAAAAAAATTTGATTTAATTAATTAATTACTAATTTATTTAATTAATGTAAAAATAGCCATTTTGGCCACTGACTCGAATTTCGACGAAACCAGTTTCATCGGATCTGTAATGGCGAATTATTGCAGATTTTCATGTTTCGTAGCGATCGGACTTGTCGTTTGATCGTTCGGACTCGAAACGCCTTGACATCAATGAAATTAAAATCAATTGAAATCAATTTGAAATAAAATGATTTTAGCATAACTTCTTCATACGATGTAATTTGGACTTGAAGCATATTCCATTACATTTAAAATATTTTAAAACATCTATTTTGATATATAGTATGACCTAATTTCGTTCTGGAGTCGAAACGGCTTTTCGGGCCATTTTATAGTTCAAACGCGTATATCAATCTGGTCCATCTATTTTATTTCAGCTTTGTCTATATGTACCCTATTATAAACCCTTATTCATTTCTTATTCCTCATTTTTGTACGTTCTATTAGCTCCACTTTCTAATGGCTGCAAACCGTAATTCCCAAATACAATTCCAAATTAAATCCAAAGCCAAAAATTCAAACCTCCAAACAATATCAGATTTTATATGGATTCGATGCTCTCGAAGAGCGCATGCCAATTCTGCTGTCCATTTTCCAATTTGGATTTTTGTGTGGCCGGAATTCGAGGAACAAATCTCGGCCGTCCATTGATCGTTGATGAACGCCGATCGATCGGCAAATCATCTGTACCGTGGGTAGAGGGGACTGGGGAGATGTCATCGGCATGATTCGTTTGTTGGTTGGACGGTTAGATGTCAGGTAAATTCGACTAGGATTTCATGAAATTTGTAGCGGCTGTCACCTATGGGGCACAATCGGCGACGGTAGGTGGGCTTTAGGCGTCTCCGCTTCGCTTGGCGCGTGCGCAAGCCGTGGGCGGTCATTCGACGACGATTGAGTGGAGGCGGCGGCTGCAGTAGGTGATGTTGAGTAGGGTTTCGATTGAAACTAGGTGTGTGCGTTCCTGTAGAATGTGGGAGAGAGGGTGATGACATGGCACGTGAGGTTGGTTAGTGTTTCTTTGTTTCTTTTATTTAAATTTCAATTTCATTCGTTCTGATCGCTATAACTTTCACATACAAGGTCCGTTTAACACGCGGTTTTCTTTGCTAGGTTCGTATTGAAATTCCGGACACTTTGACATTAGTTTGGATGAAATCTGAGGTTGTTCAAATTTTAAGTTTAAATTGGATTTAAATTGAATTTAAATTCAAAAGGTGTGTGTTTTAACCCACTGACAACTTCTATAATTTCTTATGTGTGTTAAATTAATTTCTAATATGATTAGGAATTTATTTATTGTTGTTTGGTATATTTGATCATCATTCCAGTTAAATTTAATTTATTGAATTAAATTGTTATTCAATTTATTATTGCAAATAAATTGCCAGTTAAATTAATTTATTATTGAATATAAACTGCCAGTAATTACCAGTTATTTATTATCTGTTCTATATTAATGTTTTTGTTGAATTGGATGATGATTGTGATAAATGGTTGATGGTTGATATTGGATGAATGGATGTTGTATTTTATATTGTTACAAACTGTAAGTTATTATCATTCGGGATTACGGTTTGAAATGATATATAACCACATTTTTATTTTAAATTATGGGTTGGAAAAATAAATATCTGTATCACTTGACCATGGGATACAAAATTTTATACAGACACCGTCAGTGTGTGTGTGTGTGTCTATATATATATATATATATATATATATATATATATTGGAAATGATTTCTATGGTTTTGGATAGAATTATACGGTTTAGTAAATATGGATTCTTTTTGATATTATATAAAAATATTTTATATATAGTTAAATTCATGTATTTAAGCTATGTATGAATTTGTTTAACAACAATAAGTTTAATAATGGAGTTTGATTTTTTATTGAAATAAAATATGGTTAAGTATTTAAATCACACTTTAATATAGAGGTTATAATGATTTAAATAAATTAAGATTTGAAGATAAATTGGAAATTTATTTGAAATTGAGAAGTATTTAACAATTTAACTCCATAAGTTGATGTAAAATGTATTAAACTTGAAATTTTAAAAGGTATGATATTTATAACTGGATTTTTATTCAAGATGAATTAAATGAATATTTCTAGTATAAATAAATTTAAGAAATACTTAGTTATTGGTAATTTGAGTTTTATTTAAAAGATTATGGATTTATTAAGCAAATATTTCAAATCTAAATAATAGGACCGAATTGTTGAATAGTAATTTCCAACCTTAGTTTTGAAATTGTTTAATACTCAAAGTTTGAAATATATTGAAATTGAAGCGGAAAGTGAGTTTAAAATTTATGGATTTAGATTTAATTTGAAGTGAATAAAATTGTAAATTCGAGGAAATTATTTTGCTTTATAAAGTAATTTTAAATTCAAACTATTTTATTTAATATACTGTTTGAACATAAAAACTATTTAAGCTTTGAAATTTGTGGTTTTGAAGCTATAAAATTCGAAGTATTATGTTTTGAAAGGTTATATTTCAGGCGTTTGGTTTTAAAATATTATAATTTTGGAAGTGCTATGATTTTAGAAAAGAGATATATTTGAAATAAAAATGATATTATATTGATTTTGGGTTTTATTAAAATAATATCATATTGATTTGAGATTTTAAAACGGAAATGATATCGTATTTATATGGTTTCGAAATGGATATTATATTCTGGTTTTGAAGTATAATTATTTTAAAATGACCGCGGTGTTATAATAACTTTTGGTTGTCAAAGAGACCAGGATCGGAAGTTGTTGTACTCTCTACCAACTCCGAAAACCACTTTAACAACTGTGTACGCGGTGGAGATTACAAAATGAAGTAAGTTGGTGGCGGCGTTTCCGTCGAGGTAAATACATGGACCCGACTCCCATGAGTTGGCATAAGATGGCTATAATAGGAGCGATTGACGGGCTAAGAAGGTAGCACCTTTTATCGGACACATCCCTTCGATATTATACTTTGACTTTTGGATTGTTTCGGTGGCCACTTTTTATTTTTGATTTGGTGGTGTGGCTCGAGGTGGGCAGTAGTAGCTGCTACGCGTTACCACAGGCCCAGAAGCGTAATTGCAATATATACCCTGACATTTTCTTATTGTTCCGTGTCACCTACCTTAGCGCGCCTTGTACGAGTTTGGTTTTCTCCCGTTGCCCGTGGAGTATTTAGGGTAGTCTCCCGATCTAGAGATGCACTGATACTGGATAGACTACTGGGACTATTACGTGTTAAGGGCTATATGGGTAACCCCTTAATGCTATTAAAAAGTAATATTTTTTACTATAGACATTATAATAGCGAAATATTAATACACAGTAAATAGTTTAACGGATCCTTAGGAGATGTGAATCCCGAGCATCTCTTAAGTTACTGCACTCACGTTGACACTGGATAGGAGATGTCAAATCCCGTAAACATCTCTGACGCCGTTTCACTCATATTTATTCCTATTGACTAAACTTACATAAGATCTTTTAGTTCTGACTCGAGTGTTTTCTCTTTTCAATTCGCTCGGGTCAGCCTGAGCATTTCAGGATTTGGAAGACTGTATCCTGGAGGACGAAGATGAAGATTTATTATTTATTATAGTATTCCACTACATTCATACTGTTCCGCTGCATTATTTATTGTTCTCTGGTATTTGTACTCTAATATGTATTGTATAAGTGTAATCGAATATTTTGTAAAACAACTTCATGAACTGCATATTTGATTATTATATTTTATCGTTCCGCTGCAAGATTCTATTTCGTTTTCTCTTTCTCTGCTTTTTCTTATTTACCCCATAACAATCCGCCCTTCTATATGGTTTAAGTCCGACGTGTGTGGTTTATCGTCGATTTAAAGCGTATAAAAAGGTGGGATGTTACATCCGGTATCAGAGCTTTGTTTTAGGATAAACCTTAGTTTTGTGGGGTCTGACTCTTTATCAATAAGGTAGTAATACCCTATGATGAGTCGCTGAGCGTATATATACGAGAGAGTGTATTTGTTAGTGTTATAAAAAGGTTTTAATATTGTGTTAATTTGTTCCGTTTTGTATTTATAAATTCTGGTTGATGCATGGGATGCTATGACATCAATAGGGATTTCTAAACACTTAACAGGACAGATCGACACAATATTTGTTTTGAATACAGGTGAATGAAATAATTTCGCCTATTATATTTTCTATATATATAAAATAACTTTTTTTATAAATGATATATACATTTGGTTGCAACATATTGGTTGTTAGGTAATGAAATTTATAAGTAATAGTTGAAATGAGATAGAAAATAAAATAAATAAAAAATGGAAATTTAGAACTTGAGTTTCGAGGTTTTGAAACTTTCTTTCGAATGATTCTGGAATATAATAATGATGTTATTGAGAAGTATTTTCTAATATAACTATTTCAGTATAATTTGAAAAGAATTGTTTTAAAGAAATTTTGAAAGAAATAAGTTCTGTACCCCCTCTTTGTCGTTGGAAAATAATTTCGGTGATGAGTGCATGCATCATTGACATTCATTCTCGACTTTCGAAGTGGGAAGGCCACTGTAGTAGTTTTACTACAGATTTATTTTGATAAGCAAATATAAATTTCAAGTTGTTTTAAATATTATTGGATATATAAGTTGTAAGTATATATTTATCTATTATTTTTAAATGATTTGAAATTAAACCCGGTATTTAGTTCTTAAGTTTCCATTTATTAATAGTTTCAATTATTGTAGTGAAATGGGTTGTAACTAATTAATAATTGGAACCTTTAATTTAAAAAGAAACTAAATGCTAGGTTATAAATGAAATAAAAAGAAATTTGAAATATGTAACCTATAAGACAAAGAATATTATTATTGAACATTAAATTAATTAAAGGAAATAGAACAAACTTGTATAACTTTCAATTACATCCTTAAAAACATATATATAACTTACCGATTTTAAAAGTTGAGATGTTAATATGAAAGTGTAATGTAAAATTTTACAAGTAAACCTAAAAGTAATGAAAGTATTCAATACATTCTTTAATAGATAAGGATTTATTTGTTGTAGTTGTTACAAACTTTAGTATAATTGAAAATATTACTGATTTAATATAATAGAAAAGTAAGTGTTATAAATAAATGATTATAAACCTTAGTAAAGGAATTAATATGCAAAGGAAATTGAATTAAACATGAATATTGTGAATAAATGAATATTAATAAATGAAAGTAAGCAATAATTAATAAATGATGGCATTAATAAATGAAATAAACATTAAACCAATGAATAGAAGTAAAAAAGTTGTAAGAAGTAAATGTAAAATAAAAAGATAAATTAGTATATGGATAAAAAAGAAATCAAACAACAAATATTATCAAATGAAATCAGTAAGAATGAACTTGATATGTTGTTTAAAATCGTTGGTTGTTGGTTTATGAGTCGTTTGGGTAAAGATACTTTTAATTGCTTAGATGTATGAATAATCTATTGATCTTTGTCTAAGACTATTGAGTAAATGGAATACTCCATAGTTATTTTTAATTCTATGCGATTTAAAGTGTCTTAACCCGAACCAACCAATTGTTTTTTTTGCTTGAATGGTTGATTCATATATTATGTGTGTGCATTTGGTTGCAAATGATGGTTGTTTTTATTGAATTGTTTGTTAATGGGTGAAACAACTTAAATATTTCATTTTTATATACATATTGACTTCTTTAGGATTATATAAGTGAAATATAGGTTATGGAAGCAATTGCTACTGCTTTTGGTTCCATAAAATAAGCGTTGTTTTCCCGACAAATAGGTACGTTCTCGGATTACGTTTTTCTAGCGTTATTATATTGTTTTCCCGTGTTGGGATATATTATTTTGGAAATTATATGTGATATTTTGTTATATTTGATATTATATTTTCTCCTGAGCCTCTCCGTACAAAGGATACTCTACCGGAATTTTCCGTAAATTTTGGACTTCGAAAATATTTTGAAAATGTTTCCAAACTTTATAAATTTAAGTATAAAAAGATTTAATGGTTATAAATTGGTATATTTTATTTAAATTAATTAATTTTGAAAAATTTATTAGTTTATAAATTTAATGTTTTAAGTAAGATATATCAATTTCCTAATTCTTCTTTTCCCTTCTTTTCCTTTTCGGGAATGAAAAGTTTTAAATGGGGGAGAGTGTAACGACCCATAAATTTTCAATAATTAAATTTGGTTATTTTAATAAAATTTTTGTAATTAAATTTAGAAAAAAATAAAAAATTTATAATTTATAATGAAGCAAATGTTAAAAAAGAAATGCAACCATGGAAATTAAAGCAAGTATTAACAATTGAAATGAAATTTCGATTAATTAAAGTAATGTAAATTGTTATACTAGGCTAAGAATTGAATATAAGAAAACAAAGGCAAATAGTGAATTAATTAATGAATTAATAAAAATAAATAGTAATTGAATAAAGTCAATGTCGTGTAAGTAATTATAATATTGTTTGGAAATGAAACTTATAAAATTATGAATAAGAGTAAGAGTATTGAATTAACAAATGGAATAATATATTGATTAATAGTAACTGAATGAAAATTAATGTAATAAGGTTGATGCAAGTTGATAGGTACCTAATTTAGTGCAATACCTATTAACTGAAAAAAATTGAAGGTTATAATTTATTGAAGTTAAGGAATTGGGGAATAAATTCAAAAGTTATGTTAATTGAGTCACAATGCGAGAAAGTAATTATAAAATAATTGATGCTTGATAATAAAGTATGATTAGGATTAAATTAGGCAAATAGTGATAATTTGTAATTGTTCACCTATTCATTTAATTTATTGAATTAGATCTAAATCAATTGCAACATTTGTTGGTTAATAATAGCTTATAAGTGAAATTAAACATTAATGGTAACAATTAGTATAAGTTAACCATTTATTTAGTATATTAAATTAGAATCGATAATCAATTGCAATAAATCTAAATTAAAGGTTATGTTGGTTTAAATTAAGGAAATAATTGGAAATAATCTCAATTTTATTTATAATATGACAGTGGTTGAATAAAAGGAATGGAAATAAAGTTTTATCAATAAATTTGAAATTTAAATTTAATAATTGGATTAATTGCAATTAAATGAAATTAAAATATCTAAATATTACGTTATTTGAAATGAAGATGGATGTGAGAATATTAGTGTAATAGTTTTGAATCCAGTGTTAAACCCATCTATTTGACAATAATGAATGGAATAATCATTAATTTATTTAATTAAATGGGTTACTGGGAATTTTATTTACAATTTCTGAATTTAATGAATTGAGGCTAACACTAAAATTGATAAATTAATCAACTATAAATTTACATTTAGATTTGTTTAGATCATTGTAAATAACTACGAAATATAAAAGTGATAAAAATTGTCAATTATAGAATTGAAATAAAAAATTTGATTTAATTAATTAATTAATAATTTATTTAATTAATGTAAAAATAGCCATTTTGGCCACTGACTCGGATTTCGACGAAACCAGTTTTATGGATCCGTAACGGTGAATTATTGTAGGATTTCAAGTTTCGTAACGATCGGACTTGTCGTTTGATCGTACGGACTCGAAATGCCTTAAAATCAATGAAATTGAAATCAATTTGAAATAAATTGATTTTAGCATAACTTCTTCATATGTTGGAATTTGGACTTGAAACCTGTTCCGTCGCGTTTAAAATATTTTAAAACATCTTTTTTGATATATGCTTTGACCCAATTTCGTTCCGGAGTCGAAACGGGCTTTTCGGGCTATTTTTCGTTCAAACGCGTATATCAATCTAGTCCATCTATTTTATTTCAGCTTTGTCTATATATACCCTGTTATAAACCCTAATTCATTTCTTAATCCTTATTTAGCTCCTCTTTCCAGTGGCTGCAAACCCTAATTTTCAAATACAATTCCAAATCAAATCCAAAGAAAAAAATTCAAACTCTCCAATCAATATCAAATTTTATATGGATTCGACGCTATCAAAGAGCGCATGTCAATTCTACAGTCCGTTTTCCAATCTGGATTTTTGTTAAGCAGGAATTCAAGGAACAAATCTCGGCCGCCCATTGATCATTGATGAACGTTGATCGATCGGCAAATCGTTTGTACCGTGGTTAGAGGGTACTGGGGAGATGTCATCGGCATGATTCGTTCGTTAGTTGGATGATTAGATCATTGGGTAAATTCATCAAGGGTTTCATGTGGCTATCACCTACGGGCACAATTGGCGATGGTGGGGGGGGTTTAGGCGTCGGCGCTTCACCTGGCGCGCGCACAGGCCGTGGGCGGTCGTTCGACGACGATCGATGGAGGCGGCGGCTGCAGTTCGCGATGTTGAGTAGGGTTTCGATTGAAGCTGAGTGTGTGCGTTCCTATAGCGCGTGGGAGAGAGGGTGATGACGTGGCACGTGAGGTTGGTTAGTGTTGCTTTGTATTTTAATTTCAATTTCATTCGTTCTGATCGCAATAACTTTCACATACGAGGTCCGTTTAACACGGGTTTTCTTCGCTAGATTCGTATTGCAATTCCAAACACTTTGACGCTGGTTTGGACGAAATCCAAGGCTGTTCAAATTTTGGGTTTTAATTGGATTTAAATTCAAAAGGTGAGTGTTTTAACCCACTCACAACTTTTAAAATTTCTTATGCGTGTTAAATTAATTTCTGATGTAATTAGAAATTTATTTATTGCTGTTTGGTATATTTTATCATCATTCCAGTTAAATTTAATTTATTGAATTAAATTGTTATTCAATTTAATATTGCAAATAAACTGCCAGTTAAATTAATTTACTATTGTATATAAGCTGCTAGTAATTACCTATTATTTATTATCTATTCTAATTAATGTTATTGTTGAATTGGATGATGATTGTGATAAATGGTTGACAGTTGATATTGGATGAATGGATGTTGTATTTTATATTGTTATAAATTGCAAGTTATTGTGCATTTTTATTTCATTCGGGATTGCGGTTTGAAATGATATATAACTGTATTTTTATTTTAAATTAGGGATTGAAATGATAAATATTCGTATCACCTGACCATAGGATAGAAAATTTTATATAGACACCGTCGGTATATATATATAAATATTTTCGAAATGATTTATATGGTTATGGATAGAATTATACGGCTTAATAAATATGGATTCTTTTTGATATTATATAAAAATATTTTATATATAGTTAAATTCTTGTATTCAAGCTATGTATGAATTTGTTTAATAACAATAACTTTAATAATGGAGTTTGATTTTTTATGGAAATAAAATATGGTTAAGTATATAAATCATACTTTAATATTGTAACAGTCTCAGCTCTTCGACCGTCTGACAGCGGCCACTCTCGACTGGTAGGCTTTTCAACCATCCCAGCCCCGCCGTGGCTCACAATGGTACCCTGCCCTTACTTTTACGGCCAGGCTTTCGACTGTCACGGCCTCCGCATAACCAACCCCGTAAAGAGGACGTGTGGGGGTAAGAGTCTCCTGCTCGCCACCTAACAAAGAGCGAGAACCCCCATCACATTTCACTAAGATGAGAAAGGTCAGTCATCTAAGAATTTCATAAGAAATACTAAACTAAATTTTATGATTTTTATCTTAAAAATCAACTTTTCCAAAGGTGTTTCAAGTTATAAAATTAGATTGTAAATTTTTAACACTTGATTTTATCATGCTATCAAGAATTGCCACTGTTTTTCCAAATACTAGCAATTTCCAAACTTAAAATGTTTGTTCATATTTTTATATCCTAGATTGAGTTTTAAACTTAACTAGTCTATTTGAATGCAAGGTTTTTCAATGACCAGATACAAAGATTTGGGATTTTAAACTTATATTTTTAAAGCCTGTGTCAAGAACAGAGAAGAAACAAGCATTCCCAGGCATGCATTGTTCTTGAAGGTTTCTAGTGAAACTCTCAAACTTTTTTTTACTTAAATTAATTTTAAAAATTACTTTATCAATACACAAACAAGTTTTGTTTAAATACCAAATCCTATCAGTGAATTGATCAATAGAAATTGAACTTTGAAAAAACTTGACCTTGGAAACTTAAAGACAAGGAGGGATCTCTGATAAAACAAACATGCACAAACATCTATATGTACATAAATATATATGCAGAAAAATGTATATATAACAATCATACTTGTTCCAGATTTTAGTCAGGCAACCAATTTACCAATTCAAATACAAATGTATTGAAAAATAAATAGGCATTTTGATTTAGAAGTTCTTATATATTTGCATGGGACACAAACTCCAGATGGGTCAGAATCGTTTGTTTGGATGAATTGTTTGCTTTGGTTGCTATTGTAACAACCCCCAATTTCGTACCATTCAAATCGACAATAATCCACACATGTCAGACTTGAATGATGCAAAATAACAGATTGTAAATAAATTTGGAGCAAATAAAATCACATATACAGAATCACAAACATAGAACAAATAGAATAACTCGCAGCGGAATATAAAATAACATAGTAGTTCATGCAGCTACTATAACAGAGTCTCAAACCAAATACATAATACAGTCTGAAAACAACGTAATAGAAATCCCAAATACATAGAAGTTCACTAATACATGAGATAAACTAGAACAGCTGAAACAGAAGTAGATAAATATGTAGATAAGCAGAAACTCCAGTGAAAGACCAGCTCTGGGAAGAGAATTCAAAGCTGTGAATACTCAGGCTGACCCGAGCATAAAGCAAAGCACAAAACACTCGAGTCAGGACAATATATACTTATATAATGTAAACCAACTCAAGTGAACTGTAATAAAGATACAAGTAACTTAAAGGATGCGTGGGACCGCCCATCCTCTAAGGATCCGTTAAACTATTTACTATATAGTAGTATTTCGCTATTATAATAATGTCTACAGTAAAATAAACATACTTTTAAATAGCGTTCCGGGCTACCTATATCACCCTTCACACATAATAGTCCCAGCATTCCATCCAATATCATGCCATCTCCACTCCGTGTGACTGTCAGAGGATACCACACGGGCTAGAGGAGAAAAACAAACTCGTAGTAGAGGCTCGGTATGGTAAGTGACATGACACACAAGGCAATGCCAGGGTAGATATACCAATTACGCACACGGGATGGTGGTAACGCAGCAGCCACATACGCACACCCTGAACAACACTCCAAAATCAAGGGGTGCACCCAAACAATCACAATAATAATAGAATGGTATCGAAGAAGTGTGTTCAGCCAGAGGTGCTACCTCCTTTGGCCCGAGATCGCTCCTGTTTTAGCCACCTTATGCTAACTCACGGGAGTTAGGTCCACGAAATGTACCTTAGGAACGTCCTCACCATCCTACTTTATTCTGGAATCTCCACCGCGTACACAATTGTTAAAGTGGTTTGCGGTATCGATAGAGAGTATGTACATATCCGATCCCGAACTCTTTAACAACCAATCGTTATTATAACCCATATTTATAGTTTAAAAATGGTATTTATTTTTCAAAAATAAAATATCATTTCAAAATATCAAACTTATCATTTCATTTGAAAACATATTCATTTTATTCAGTTTCAAAATACCATTTTAATTCACATTTCGAAATATTCAATTCCAAACAAATTACTTCATTTAAATCATTTAAAAATGAAGTTATTGCATATAAAATTAAATTATTAAATTTCCAAAATTTTCAACTTTCAAAGTTCATTTATTCACCTAAATTTTATCAAAACAGTGAAAATTCAACTTTCGCAGCATTTGGAAAATGCTACAGAAAGTTATATTCAAAACAGTTCAACTTAACAAAAGGCAGCCTTTAAAATGCTGTAATAGAGTTACATTAGTTTCAAAGAAAATTTAGTTTAATCCAACTATTATAGCATTTATAAGATGTTATAATAGCCATTAATTCAATTTAGCTATTTAGTTCACTTTTAACTACAGCATTTACAAATGCTGTATTATCATTTACATTATAAATAATAGCATTTCAAAAATGTAGTTAATTAACTTCAAATTTTCAATATAATTTCACAACAATTATATTTTTCTTTAAATCACTTTTAACTTATAAAATCACTCACTTTTATTTTTATAAGCACCATGTAATTTTCCTTAATTTCATGATATCATAAAGTTAAATTTCCATTTAAAAATTCATATTTAACACTAATTCACTTATTAAATTGCAATGTTCAATTTTAAATTCAAATTTCAACCTAACATTTAAGTTCAAATTCTCAAATATAACTTAGTTTTATTTTTATTTACTTAACTAAAAATTCACTTTTAAGTCAATTCCATGAATTTCCAATTTTAGGTATATTTCAAAATTTCAACTTAATTATTCATTCATTTCACATTTCAACTTTATTAAAAATCATTAATATGATATAAAATCACTTTAAATTCATTTAAATTCAAATTATCATAAATTTATCATGATTTCATATTCAACTTAATTTCCAATTATAATTAAATCAAATTTTCCAAAATAACTTACATTCAAAATTTTCTAACTTTTTCATTAATTTATTTCACTTATAATTATTCAGAAAATCAATAATATTTTACAAAAATCATTTTTAATTAGATTTAAATCAAAATATTTTAATATTTACAATTCTAAAATAATTTTAAAATTTTTAGAAAAATATATATTAACTACGGGTCTGTATATAATTTTCTACACTAGGAAAAGTGATACGTGTAATATATCATCAGAACCCGTAATTTACAAAGAAAATCTGGGTTTTATAATTTAGAACGCACAGTCCCAAGTAAATGAAATAAATTGAAAATCATTCAGGCCATCATTTCAGCCCATAACGATTTTCCCTCGTTCTAAAGTCCGTTCGGGTATGTACCATTCCAACCCATAGTGATTCTAATCTAAAGGGAACTTGCAGTGTGATTAACTGATAAAATAATAAACAGCAATAATATGACAGTAACATATGATATAACAGGTGTTTAATCATGTGTGAACATCATATAATAGTGACATAGCAAATAAAATATGGTGACGCAGTTTACATATTCACAAGCGATCAATTTACTATTCATATAAGTATAAAACTGTCTGGCGAGAATAACTCACCGGTTTGAGCTGATGACCCAACGACAAATTGCACAAATGGGATCTACGCAAGCACAAAAGCTCGATACCGATTCGAATGGAGGATGCAAGTGTCAAAGACCTTGGATACATATCAAACAAAAACGATATAACATCGATAAGTTTCAAATCAACTACGATCATAACTACACTAGAATGGACTGCACGGAATCAAATATAAATGCTTGCACTTTCTTTTAACCTTTACTAGGCTTAAGGGGAAATACAACATATGTGACGCCCCAGCTCTATACCCATGCTAGCCAAGAACATTTCGGTGAATGCTGTCGACTAGCACGAAGAATAAGGCTGTTGAGGAGCGACCATCCATGTAATTTCTTTGCGCGAGCACCGATATGTCAGATAATATAACATGCATTCTATTTCAAGACGAAATCCGACATACCGACACAAACTCAAAGCTACTACACAGTGGATATATAAATCCTTCGGAAAACAAATATAGAAATAAGCATAACACAAATCAGTCACAGACAATTCATATCACAAAGGCGGAATAAGATATGAATATTACACTAGAAAGTGTACATCAGAGTAGTGGTCTAAAAAGATCCACAATATCACGAAAGAATAGTTACATGAACTACACAAAAGAATAAGTATACACTAAGGAGTCTATATCTCAAATGTATACAACAAAATAACTATTAATCTAAGTAGTTAACCCAAAAGCAAGAGAAATCAATCCCAAGGGAGAAGTCAAGCAGAAGCACCTGTAACATCTCGGTCTGACCCGAGTATTATTTAAAAAGAAAATAATAAACGGATCAGTCTAACTATAAATATCAGATGAAACGATATAGAATAAGAGATATGACTAAACACATAATAATCACAATGCCAAGCTGTGATATATATATATATATATATATATATATATATATACATATACTTAGTTGATAATCATCAAGAGATTAATCAATGTCACCAAATCTACACAAGAATCAAAGAAACGTCATACTCTTTATTTCGTTCATCAAACCACAAATATTGACGATAATATAAATGTCAATCACAAAAGTCAGTGACACACAAATTCCAGAAGACTACACAAGAAATCCAGAAATCACTAAAGTCAATGACACACGAATTCACCAATGCACAAAATATTGACAAAACTTATCAATGGAAATCACGAAAATTGGTGAAACGCAAATTCTAGGAATCTACACAAGAAATCCAGAAATCACAAAGGGGGGAAGGCCTATCACAAACGGGAGCATAAAGCCCACCAACACGTGTATCACAAACAGAACGCTAATTCCATGGTCGCTAACCATCACAAATTGAGCCGAAGCTCCACAAACGGCTCGAAGACCATGGGTTGCTACCCCATCACAAATTGAGTCGAAACTCCACAAAACGGGGTTTAGACTTCCTCGCAGACAAAGAGACATCGCACATTGCTAGTCTAAATCACAAAGATGATCCTCATGATCAGCGAGAAGTGCCGATTACACTAAGCTAGTAAATATATGAGTTTAGCTTCATGTCCCATAACCACTTGCTTAACTTAAATATTTACGAACAAACTGTAAATCTCCACTAGAAAATTGTCACAAGAGGTTCAATCGAACAAGTCTAAGAATTAACCGACAAAGTAAACGCAAGCATTTCATACCACTTGTTTTACTAAGCCGTTTAATTAGATTTCTCATACGAGTGAGGTAAAGGTTTGTATATACTAATAGATTGGAAAACGGTTTTATAAACGAATTTGGTATTAAATTAGTATTGAAATCGTTTGAGGAAAGAGTTTTGATATTTACTACTAGTATAGAAAACCTTTATATTTTTAAAGTGACGAATCACGAAGAAGATTGTAAGAACAATCAATCACAAAAAATTCACATACGAAGACGTGAATAAAATCCAACGAAATCGATAAAGGATCCATCGAAATGGATATTCAAAAATCCCTAAAAAGAGTCATCAAAGTCATAATAGATGATAACAACAAATAGGATTATCACGAATCGATTTAAATTTGGAATTTCAATCCAAAAAGGCAAATTGGACTCAAACAGCAGGTTCAGTCGACTAAACAGAGTTTTTCAGTCGACTGACCCTGTACCTGGAAATTTTCCAGGTTCAGGAAACTTTCTGTTTCCAGTTTCAGTCGACTGTGCAGAGTTTTTCAGTCGACTGAATCATGCCTGGAAACTCTCGGGTTTCAGGTTCAGTCGACTGAACAGAGTTTTCAGTCGACTGAATCATGCCTGGGCTGTTTTTCAACCTTATTCAAATGAAGAGCAAACTCTTCCAAAATGCAACCGGACGGACATTGGCTCTAAGGGTTTATGCCAATCGGCAACCCGGCCCTATATGCTCCTCGATGCATCACCAAAAGCATGATCAAACATCCATAAAAGGATTTTACACAAATTTGACTTAAAAACCCCAAAATTGGAGTATTCACAAAATCAATCCAAAACAAGAGCAAATACACATGAGGAAGTTTTAGGAATTCATACCCAACAACCAAAGATAATTATAGTCATAGATGTGAGATAAAAATCTCACCTTTGCACTAAAATTTATGAAGATGAAGCTTGAAAGCAATGGCAAGAACAAGCACTCTTTAATCTCAACACTAGAAGCTTGAATCTAAGCTAAAAAGAAGAACATTTCCTAAGTTAGGTTTAGGAAATTTCTGAAATTCAAAGAGAGAATGAGTTGGAGAAGAAGAAGAGGAAGCTTACCAATGGTTCTCATGAACTTTGGAGCAAGGAGATGGATTTGCAAAGCAAGCTAGGGCTTAGGAATTTCTATTTCCCATTCTCTTCCTCCATTTTTGCTTGAGCTTGAGTGTTAGGAAAATAGAAGAGAAGTGAATGAAGAGGAGAGGGTTGGAACTGAGTTAGTAAGTGGTTAATTGGCTCAGCCCAAACCAAAACCCTAAGCAAAAAGTAGCAAAATTCAACTTTCTCCAAACATATCGAAGCTTATACTCAAAAAGGTCGCAAATGGCATTTTGAACTCAATGAGGGTGGTCTCAAGTCCCAATTCGACTGTTTGCAAAAAGTAGCTTTTCGGACCAAAATCCGACGAACGATAAAATATTTAAATAAAATATTTTAATATAAAATCGATAAATATGCGGGTTGTTACAGACTCCCCTCCTTAAAGAAATTGCGTCCTCGCAATAAGTAAGAAGGAAATATACGAAGTAACAACCATAGAAGCATATCAACACAAAAGAAAATTTGAAATAGGAAGCTCACCATGAAGTGCACGAAAGAGTTAGCAAGAAACCTGGTGAAACTTCAATTTCCACAATAACACCGGGCTCAAGAATAAAAACCGGAATCCCTAAGGCATTCCCGTTAGATAAAAGACGTGGGGAACGTCAAGAATAGCAGAAAATTGAGCCGGTGCAACGGCGTAGTACAAAAACGGTATGCCCGAAAAACTAGAAACTCAAACAATTTGGGACATCAGCGTAGTACAAAAACGGTACGCCCAATGAACCAAAGCAAAGACATCGATGTAGTACAAACGGTACATCCGATGAACCATAGCAAAGACATCGATGTAGTACAAAGGTACTTCCGATGAATCAAAAGCAAAGACATCGATGTAGTACAACGGTACATCCGATGAATCAAATAGCAAAGACATCGATGTAGTACAACGGTACATCCGATGAATCAAAAGCAATGACATCGATGTAGTAAAACGGTACATCCGATGAATCAAAAGCAAAGACATCGATGTAGTACAAACGGTACATCCGATGAATCAAAAGCAAAGACATCGATGTAGTACAAACGGTACATCCGATGAATCAAATAGAAAAGACATCGATGTAGTACAAACGGTACATCCGATGAATCAAAAGCAAAGACATCGATGTAGTACAAACGGTACATCCGATGAATCAAATAGCAAAGACATCGATGTAGTACAAACGGTACATCCGATGAATCAAATAGCAAAGACATCGATGTAGTACAAACGGTACATCCGATGAATCAAAAGCAACGACATCGATGTAGTACAAACGGTGCATCCGATGAATCAAAAGCACAGACATCGATGTAGTACAAACGGTACATCCGATGAATCAAAAGCAAAGACATCGATGTAGTACAAACGGTACATCCGATGAATCAAAAGACATCGATGTAGTACAAATGGTACATCCGATGAATCAAAAGCAAAGACATCGATGTAGTACAAACGGTACATCCGATGAATCAAATCCCAAATAATTCGGAACACTGACGCAGTACAAAAATGGTATGTCCAATGAACCGAACACAATAAAAGTACATCGGACGCAAGTCCTTAAAAGGAATGAGATAAAGCTCAATAAAACGAAGTATACCAAAACGTCCGATGAACTTGATAGAAAAATAATTCCATTCAGACAACATCAAAGAATCAACCACTTGTTGCCTACGACAAAGCGCATTGGCAACACGATTTCCCCTTCGGGAATAAAAAGGAATATCAAGATCATAAGATGTCAGGAACTCGAGTCAACATGAAGTTCCTTGTGAGAAAATAATTATTCCAAAGATTTATGATCGAGGTAGAGAACAAATTTCTCATCCAAAAATGATGATGCCAAATTCCAAAAGTAAAAACAACAGCCGCGAACACTAGACCATGAGTGGCATATCTAGTCTCGATAAGCTATAAAGATTTAGAAGCACAAGTGATAGCACGTTCTCCTTTGCAAGAGAATGGCATTCCAAACCAATAGGTACAAATAGCAAAGTCTTGGTTCCCCTTCAGGAATCACAAGAAAGAATAAGAATATCGAAAAGAAAGGACTTCTTTTAAATAATTCTCTTTCCCGAAAAGTTAAAACTTCCAAAATTACATTTTTACTTTTATGTAATAATCTTTCTACAAAAATTTTACATTTTTACAAGTCAATATATCGTGTCTGATTGTCACATCAAAGCATTTAGGAAATTCCAATCGATAACGTTGATCAAGCGCATCGACCAAAATTCTTAAAGCACTCAACGGGCAATACAATCACAAAATCATCTTTTATAGGATAAATAAATCTCTTAAAAAGTTTTAAGAATATTCTTTGTTCGTTTCAAGAACAAAAATCCATATTTACTTATAAATAAATCTTATGAAAAAGATTTGCAAAATTTTAAATTACTATTTTCATCCAAAATCAATAAATACAAGAATGGTCTCATCGAAATATTCACAGAATATTCGATTTATAAAATGGATGAAATGAGTTGGACAAATTGAATGACATAATAATTCATTCATAGAAATCATAACGAGTGCGGAATGTGGTAAGTGGAATGCTAATTTCCGCAACTCGTAGCAAACGAAAACCGGTGGTAAAGTCAAACTGAAAAGACCTTAACACCACACAAAAGATTTCTTAGGTGATAATCCTAAGACAAACTCAAAAATACCGGAAAATTTCTCAAACTACATGAATGAGAGAAATAACACTTTCCTCATAAGTGGGCTTAAGGAATAAAATGATGCCATCAAGTCGGAATCAAAATCATAAAGGAAAAATAGAAATCTGCTTAACAGATTGAAAATGTCGAAGATGAATAATCCACTCGGAAAAATAGGATATGGGCTTCACAATGATTAAGCCAATCCTTGCAGAAAGGTCAATTCCGAAGCCAAAGCAAAAATATCGGCTTTGAAAGAAAAGTCACATAAAACAATCTCGACATCTAAACAAAAGCAAATTGAGTGTTGCGGATCTACCATCCGGATTCGCAATTCTCAATGAAGTCAATAAGCCCAAAATATTCAAAGAAAAAGAATCAATAAGTTCTTTTGATATAAAAATAATGAGATGAAACCCATATCAAAAAGAACTCAAATAGAAAGTTCACGAATTAAAACAATGCCATCGAGGATTGAATGAAAATACCTTGACCAAAAGTTGCAGCTTTCCTTCTCACTTGCTTGGAAGCTTAGGACACGAAGATAAAAGATGACCCAAACCTTTGCAATAGCGGCAAAAGAGGGGTTTCAGGCACTCCCTTACATGGTGGTCTGTGGAACCACAATTGTAGCATCATCCACGACTAGAGGTAGGAACATTTGCTACCTGAGTTTGTTGCTTTCCTTTCTTATTAGAATCGGGGCCTTTGAATTTGATAGGCCTCTTCAAGCTATTGTCGAAGTTCTGTTGGGCACGCACAACTTCAACATCACCTTCATTATCGGCCTCTTCAAGACGAAGAGCGATATCAATAAGCTGATCAAACGAGACCTCAAGTTTCAGAAGTAATGGCTTCTTAAGATTCTTATTCAAGCCATAGACAAATCTCTGATTTTTCTTCAATGGGGTATTAATGTACTCAACCCCGTATTTGGACAGAGATTCGAAGGATGCGACATAGTCTGTCACAGAAGATTCACCTTGAACAAGGTCTATGAAACGCCGGGCTAAGGTTACTTTTTCAGCCTCCGACACAAATTTCAATTCGAATCTTCCCCGGAATTGCTCCCAAGTAAGATCCACCTCAACGATTTCAGAAATTGAAAACTCATACCAATCCAATGCTCTTTCTTGGAGCATGCTAGAAGCTACTTGGACTCGATGAAGGTCAATAAGATCCATGCGAGAAAAGATGCGATCGCATGATTTGAGCCAAGCTTGAATTTCTATAACACTCTCGGATCCCGTGAATGGCCTTCCACCCAAATCAGTGTAGTCTCTGCACCAGCGTGCAAAACCGGATCTAGGATGAGTAGGCTCCTGATTGGGTCCGGCAGCTTGAGCGTTCTTCACGAGATCCAAAAGCTGCTGAGCAGACATGAATACTCCATCCTGAGGAGTAGCGCTCGATTGAACGGCGCTGGAACGGCCTGGTCTAACCATTTCTCTTCTTTAAGAAAGAAAGAAAGAAGAGGAAAAAGTTATTCTCAAAATGAATATCAAGCAATCTTGATAGATAAAACAAGGAATCATAAAGAAAATAGGATAGAACGGTACGAAGATCCGAATAAAATTCTAAAGCACAACTCCTAAGAAAGACTTAGGACGATGATCCTTGTTAAATTATTCTACATTGTTCCGAAGTTTGGCTCTGATACCAATCTGTGACGCCCCACCTCTATACCCACGCTAGCCAAGAACATTTCGGTGAATGCTGTCGACTAGCACGGAGAATAAGGCTGTTGAGGAGCGACCATCCATGTAATTTCTTTGCGCGAGCACCGATATGTCAGATAATATAACATGCATTCTATTTCAAGAGGAAATCCGACATACCGACACAAACTCAAAGCTACTACACAATGGCTACATAAATCCTTCGGAAAACAAATATAGAAATAAGCATAACACAAATCAGTCACAGACAATTCATATCACAAAGGCGGAATAAGATATGAATATTACACTAGAAAGTGTACATCAGAGTAGTGGTCTAAAAAGATCCACAATATCACGAAAGAATAGTTACATGAACTACACCAAAGAATAAGTATACACTAAGGAGTCTATATCTCAAATGTATACAACAAAATAACTACTAATCTAAGTAGTTAACCCAAAAGCAAGAGAAATCAATCCCAAGGGAGAAGTCAAGCAGAAGCACCTGTAACATCTCGGTCTGACCCGAGTATTATTTAAAAAGAAAATAATAAACGGATCAGTCTAACTATAAATATCAGATGAAACGATATAGAATAAGAGATATGACTAAACACATAATAATCACAATGCCAAGCTGTGATATATATATATACATATACTTAGTTGATAATCATCAAGAGATTAATCAATGTCACCAAATCTACACAAGAATCAAAGAAACGTCATACTCTTTATTTCGTTCATCAAACCACAAATATTGACGATAATATAAATGTCAATCACAAAAGTCAATGACACACAAATTCCAGAAGACTACACAAGAAATCCAAAAATCACTAAAGTCAATGACACACGAATTCACCAATGCACAAAATATTGATAAAACTTATCAATGGAAATCACGAAAATTGGTGAAACACAAATTCTAGAAATCTACACAAGAAATCCAGAAATCACAAAGGGGGGAAGGCCTATCACAAACGGGAGCATAAAGCCCACCAACACGTGTATCACAAACGGAACGCTAACTCCATGGTCGCTAACCATCACAAATTGAGCCGAAGCTCCACAAACGGCCCGAAGACCATGGGTTGATTCCCCATCACAAATTGAGTCGAAACTCCACAAAACGGGGTTTAGTCTTCCTCGCAGACAAAGAGACATCGCACATTGCTAGTCTAAATCACAAAGATGATCCTCATGATCAGCGAGAAGTGCCGATTACACTAAGCTAGTAAATATATGAGTTTAGCTTCATGTCCCATAACCACTTGCTTAACTTAAATATTTACGAACAAACTGTAAATCTCCACTAGAAAATTGTCACAAGAGGTTCAATCGAACAAGTCTAAGAATTAACCGACAAAGTAAACGCAAGCGTTTCATACCACTTGTTTTACTAAGCCGTTTAATTAGATTTCTCATACGAGTGAGGTAAAGGTTTGTATATACTAATAGATTGGAAAACGGTTTTATAAACGAATTTGGCATTAAATTAGTATTGAAATCGTTTGAGGAAAGAGTTTTGATATTTACTACTAGTATAGAAAACCTTTATATTTTTAAAGTGACAAATCACGAAGAAGATTGTAAGAACAATCAATCACAAAAAATTCACATACGAAGACGTGAATAAAATCCAACGAAATCGATAAAGGATCCATCGAAATGGATATTCAAAAATCCCTAAAAAGAGTCATCAAAGTCATAATAGATGATAACAACAAATAGGATTATCACGAATCGATTTAAATTTGGAATTTCAGTCCAAAAAGGCAAATTGGACTCAAACAGCAGGTTCAGTCGACTGAACAGAGTTTTTCAGTCGACTGACCCTATACCTGGAAATTTTCCAGGTTCAGGAAACTTTCTGTTTTCAGTATCAGTCGACTGTGCAGAGTTTTTCAGTCGACTGAATCATGCTTAGAAACTCTCGGGTTTCAGGTTCAGTCGACTGAACAGAGTTTTCAGTCGACTGAATCGTGCCTGGGCTGTTTTTCAACCTTATTCAAATGAAGAGCAAACTCTTCCAAAATGCAACCGGACGGACATTGGCTCTAAGGGTTTATGCCAATCGGCAACCCGGCCCTATATGCTCCTCGATGCATCACCAAAAGCATGATCAAACATCCATAAAAGGATTTTACACAAATTTGACTTAAAAACCCAAAAATTGGAGTATTCACAAAATCAATCCAAAACAAGAGCAAATACACATGAGGAAGTGTTAGGAATTCATACCCAACAACCAAAGATAATTATAGTCATAGATGTGAGATAAAAATCTCACCTTTGCACTAAAATTTATGAAGATGAAGCTTGAAAGCAATGGCAAGAACAAGCACTCTTCAATCTCAACACTAGAAGCTTGAATCTAAGCTAAAAAGAAGAACATTTCCTAAGTTAGGTTTAGGAAATTTCTGAAATTCAAAGAGAGAATGAGTTGGAGAAGAGGAAGCTTACCAATGGGTTCTCATGAACTTTGGAGCAAGGAGATGGATTTGCAAAGCAAGCTAGGGCTTAGGAATTTCTATTTCCCATTCTCTTCCTCCATTTTTGCTTGAGCTTGAGTGTTAGGAAAATAGAAGAGAAGTGAATGAAGAGGAGAGGGTTGGAACTGAGTTAGTAAGTGGTTAATTGGCTCAGCCCAAACCAAAACCCTAAGCAAAAAGTAGCAAAATTCAACTTTCTCCAAACATATCGAAGCTTATACTCAAAAAGGTCGCAAATGGCATTTTCAACTCAATGGGGGTGGTCTCAAGTCCCAATTCGACTGTTTGCAAAAAGTAGCTTTTCGGACCAAAATCCGACGAACGATAAAATATTTAAATAAAATATTTAAATATAAAATCGATTAATATGCGGGTTGTTACAACATAATTACAGGTGTTTGGAACTGGTTTGGGCGAGTATGGGTTCGTCCTACATGTTGGAATGATGGTGTAAAGGTGGGTGAAGGCAAGAACACAAAATCATGCATACATATGGGTTTTGGGCCATGAATTGGGCTCGGCCAAGGCCCTAGGTGTCACGGCCGGAGGAGTAGGGTCCACTGTGGTGGTGTGGCCATGGGTGCTGGAGGTGGTGGTGTGGTAGGTGGCGGCTAGGGGGGTGGTGAGGTGACGGAATGAGAGTGGTGCTCGGTTAGGCTAGTATGAAGGGTGTTTTAAAACTTTTGTGGATATGCATCACCAAGGTGGTTCATGGCTTGGGTGGCTGGTGAGGAGGAGGTGCTGGTGGTGTGTCATCAGGTAGTGGAGGCGGTTAGGCAGCAAGGTGGCATGGTCGAACCTACATGTGGTGAAGCAAGTGCAAAATCAAACTAGAAAAATCAACATAAGTGAAAAAAAAATAGAATTTTACCAAACTTCTCAAGCAAGAGGAGGCCGAAATTTTTTTGTTCAAGAAGGAGGAAAAAGATAAATGAAATGAAAAATGAAGTGGTCGGCTGAAGATGTGGAGAGTTATGGCAAAAGAAATGAAGAGTTGTGTGGAAATGAAGAGGTGGAATTCAAAAAGGCAAAAGGCAATTCAAAAGTCAAAAACTCTTCATATTTCTTTATTTTATCTATATAACTATATATTTCTGGTAGTAATAATAATACCAGATAAAATTTTGAAATTTTGTCAAAATATAATAATACATATAATATTTATCGATTATGTAAAGTTAAATTAAGGAAAATAGCTAAAATTAGTGAACTAGACTAGAAAATTTGAAATTAAATAGAATAATTTTTAGAAAATTCATATGAGCTTGTAAAGTATTTTTAAACATATATAGTAACATAAAATAAAAATACATTCAAAAAATAAATATTTAAAATTTAATTTAAAAATAATTTTTAATGAAGAAAATAGCAGAAAATAGGAAAACAACCCTTAAAAATAGGAAATAAATACAGTAAATTTTGGAAAAATTATATTATCATTTTAAAAATATTTAGAGATGAAATTTAACAAATAAACAAATTTAAAATAAACTAAAGAAATTTATAGTAAAAAATCTAGGGTTGTTACACTCTCCCCCACTCAAATCTTTTCGTCCTCGAAAAAAAGGGAAAGGAAAAAAATAAGAGAAACAAGATAGAAAAACAAAATAGTACCTGAAACAAATAATTCCGGATTCGAAGCACGAATGCTCTCCTTCGTTTCCCAGGTACAGTCTCAATCATTAGTACTCCACTATACTTTGACCGGATTAACAGATTTCCATCTGAGCTGCTTCGTATCTCTACCAACAATACAAAGTGGATTCCTCTGAACAGTCTGGTTAGGCTCAATATCCAAACTATCAAGAGCAGAAGGCTGGACAATAAGAGATGGATCATGAAGATGACGGCGAAGATGCGAGACATGGAATACATCATGCACTCCAGAAAGCTTCTCGGTCAAATCCAGACGATAAGCCAAAGAACCAACTCTTTCCACAATGCGGAAAGGACCAATGAACCTAGGAGAAAGCTTCCCTCTACGACCAAAGCGAATGACATTCCTCAAGGGAGAAACCTTAAGGAACACCTGATCACCAACAGCAAATTCCAAATTCTGCCTACGCTTATCGGCATACTTCTTCTGTCTATCCTAAGCGACTCTCAACCTTTTCTTAATCTCGTCAACTCTCTCACAAGCTTCCAAAATCACTTCAGGACCAAGAACCAAACGATTACCGGATTCAATCCAACAAGATGGAGATCTACAAGGTCGTCCGGATAAAGCAGCAAACAGAGACATTTTGAGACTGGCCTGAATATAAAGATGGAATGAGATAGATAAAAAGATCAAGAATAGATTGAAAACAGAAGATAAGATTAAACCTGATAGCTATTATTGTAGGTAAATTCGGCAAGATGGAGATAATCTTCCCAAGATCCTCCATAGTCAAGCACACAAGCACGAAGAAGATCCTCGAGAATTTGATTTACTCTTTCCGTTTGACCATAGGTCTGAGGATGGTAAGCAGTGCTCAGATTCAAACGAGTACCCAATGATTCCTGAGAAGCCTTCCACGACTGACTAGTAAAAATAGGGTCACGATCACAAACAATACTGAGAGGAACACCATGGAGACGAACGGTCTCTCTCATGTAAATCTCAGATAAACTAGAAGCCGAACGAGTAGACTTGACTGGAATAAAATGAGCGGACTTGGTCAGTCTATCCACAATAACCCAGATACTCTCATTGCCCTTCCGAGTCCTCGGTAAACCATCAATGAAATCCATGGAAAACTGTTCCCACTTCCAATTAGGAATCTCAAGGGGATGCAACAAACCAGGGGTCTTCTGGTGATCGGCTTTGACTTGCTGACAAGTTGCACACCGACTAACAAAGATAGAAATATCCCTCTTCATCCCCTTCCGCCAATAAAGATTCTTCATATCCTGATACATCTTCGACACACCAGGATGAATAGAAAGTCTGGATCGATGATTCTCCTGAAGCAACTCCTGGCTCAAACTATCAACCTTCGGAACACAAATCCTGCCATTAATCCTCAATATCCCTCTATCATCAATCTGAGCTCCACTATTACCGCCAACTCTGCTACGAACACTCTCCTTCATCAATCTAAGCATCTCATCCTCATCCTGCTTAGCCATAATCCGATCCAAAAGAGGAGAAGAAGAAACAACAAGCTGACATAACAAAGCCTTCTTCCGACTCAGAGCATCGGCCACAACATTAGCTTTACCAGGAGTATAGTTAATGTCGAAGTCGTAAGAAGCCAGAAACTCAAGCCAACGAACTTTCCTCTGATTCAGATCCTTCTGGGAGAAGATATATCTCAGAGACTAATGATCTGTCAAAAGCTCAAACTTGGTTCCAAGAAGATGATGCCTCCAAAGTTTCAAAGCAAAGACAACAGCAAGTAACTCTAAATCCTGAGCAGCATAATTTGCTTCGTGGGTTTTCAACTGACGGCTGGCATAGGCAACGACCCTACCATCCTGCATGAGAACAACACCCAAACCCTCACGACTAGCATCAGTATAAACTGTAAATCCCTCACTTCCATTTGGAACAGTAAGAACTGGTGCGGAAGTTAGCTTGCTCTTCAACTCACTGAATGCAGCCTTACACTGATCACTCTAGACAAATCTGGCATTCTTCGAGTCAAAGCTGTGAGAGGTGCAGCAATTCGAGCAAAATTCTCAATGAAGCTCCAGTAATAACCGGCAAGGCCCAGAAAACTACGAATATCAGATGGAGTCTTTGGAGTTTCCCAATCCTGGAATAGAATCAGGAGAAAATAAGGACAACAGGAAAAATAGAATTATTAAATGATAGAGAAAGAGAAGAAAGAAAGACTTACATTGATCGTAGTGATCTTGACTGGATCAACAGAAACTCCATTACTAGAAACAATATGCCCGAGATAACGGACTTCATCCTTCCAGAAATGGCATTTAGAAAATTTAGCCTTTAACCGATGATTTCTGAGAGTCTCAAGATCATTTTTCAAATGCGACTTATGCTCATCCTTAGTCTTAGAGAAGACAAGGATATCATCAATAACGACTAGCACAAATTTATTAAGCACATCACGAAGAACACGATTCATTAAATCAACAAAGAAAGAAGGAGCATTTGTCAAACCAAAAGGCATGACTAACCATTCATAAAATCTATTCTCAATGCGGAAAGTAGTCTTGGGAATGCTATCATCGGCAACCCTGAGCTGATGAAAACCCGTGGCAAGGTCAAGCTGAGAGAAAATAGTGGCACCATAAAGCTGATCAAACATATCATTGATACGAGGCATAGGATATCTGTTTTTCATAGTGAGCTTGTTCAGCTCCCTATAATCAACACACATCCGAAGAGAACCATCAGATGTGGTGACAAAAACCACCGCAGCTCCCCATTCAGAAAAACTAGGCCTAATCAGACCTTTGGAAGATAAGTCTTCAATTTGCGTTCCCATCTCAACCTTCTCGCGGGGTGCCATTTTTCTAGGAGGAAGAACAATAGGTCGAGCACCAGGTATAAGATCAATCCGAAAGTCAATTTCCCTCTTAGGAGGTAAAGAAGTGACTTCACCAAATACATCGGGATATAGTCTAACCACAGGAGTAGAATCAAGATCACTGGGAGAAGAATCCAAAGAATAAATAAAGTTGCCAGCAAAATCCTGAGGCATGCGGCACTGAATAATCAAGGCATTCCCATGATCATCAAAGAGACGAATAGACCGGGCTTTACAAGAGATATAATAATCATGATTCACTAACCAATCCTGACCAAGCAATAAATCAAAGGCATCGAAGCCCAGAATGTAAAAATCACCACTAAAGCGATGATCAGAATGGAGAAATTTCACCTCTCGACAAATCCGGTTAAGGTTAGCAGGACCCCCAACAGGATTTGAAACACATAACGGAACAGAAGTATACTCAGGAGAAAGGAGATGCTCAAACTTATCACACAAATCAACAGAAATAAAACTGTGTGAAGCACCAGTATCAAACAACACACGAACAGGATGATGAAATAAAGTAAATGAACCCTGGAGTGTACCTTGGTCATCACTAGGAGCAGAAGCAGGTGGAGGAGCTGGAGATGAGGCAGAAGTGACAGCAAATATACCAGAAGGAGTACCCCTCTGCTGGGTAGGGCAATCCTTCTTAAAATGACCGGGCTGGAGACAGATATGGCAGAGATCACGTCTAACCGACTAAACAGGTGGAGGAATAGCAACACCAGATAAAGTAGGACAGCTATTGGCATAGTGCCCTCTCTGGTCACACCTAAAGCAAGTGATGGAGGAGAGATCAACCGGTTGCCTCTGAGCAGGAGCAGACGATGAAGATCCCAAACCAGGACGCTTCTGCCAATTCTTCTCCTGCTGCTGGAAATTTGGCTTATGCTTCTTGGAGACTGCAGAAGAAGACTGAGAACCAGAAACAACATGACCTTTGGATGTGGGATTCTCATAGCGAATAGCCATATCCATGAGCTGGGTGAAAGAACCATGAACATGAGAAATAAGGCGAGTATAATACTCTGGACGAGCACCAGCAATGAATTTCTCATTCTTCTTAAGAGGAGTGTCAATAAGGCTAGGACCGAATTTAGAAAGTTCACTGAAATTCCTCTCATATTCAGCAAAAGACATGGTACCCTGCTTCAAATTCATAAACTCACGATAAAGTGAGATTTTCCGGCTTCTGGCATCCATTTTGCCGCAAAAGCCTCCCTGGAAAAGAGATGCGAAAAAATAACTTAAGATAGATTCAAAGGAAGGAAAAAAATATAGGAACAAAATTAAGATAACACAAAGGATACCTAAACTGCTCCCAAGTGAGATCAGCCTCGACGGTGTTAGCCGTAACGGACTCCCACCAATCTAAAGCAGAATCATGCAACTGCCAGGCTGCTAGCTGACGCTTCTGAGCATCAGTAATGTCAAGACCAGTAAATATCCTTTTAAGACTCCGCAACCACTGCTGAGCCTCAATAATAGTCTCTGAACCGGTGAATGGGGTTCCACCTAGTTGAGAGAATTCCTTACAAAGAACAGTGAACTTGACTGGAGCAACAGGTTGAGGAGCTGGGGCAATACCGCGACCCCTACCTCTAGCATTTCCTTGATTCATCCTGAAAAATATCAAGAATGAATTTAGGACAAGAATAAAGACAAGCCAAAGATAAATTAAGATAAGGCAAGATATACACTTGGATGAATATCTTAAAGAAAGAAAAATCCTATCAAGGTAGATACGAAAGAAAGGAAAGTTAGAAAACATTTGAAAATCGTTTAAAAGCAAGAAAATTTTATATATCAAAATAATCTTTGAAAATCCTTTGAAAACATTTTGAAAAATCATTTTATACTTTGAAAATACGTCTCTCATAAAGATATGATTCTGAGATTGATTTCACTCATTCTAGGGTAGAAATACCTTATCTCTAATGAGTTTTTGCTCCGCAGAGGCAATGGTTGCCAAAACCAAAGCTCTGATACCAACTGTAACAACCCCCAATTTTGTACCATTCAAAACGACAATAATCCACACATGTCAGACTTGAATGATGCGAAATAACAGATTGTAAATAAATTTGGAGCAAATAAAATCAAATATACAGAATCACGTACACAAAACAAACAGAATAACTCGCAGCGGAATATAAAATAACATAGTAGTTCATGAAGCTACTATAACAGAGTCTCAAACCAAATACATATACAGTCTGAAAACAAAATAATAGAAATCCCAAATACATAGAAGTTCACTAATACATGAGACAAACTAGAACAGCTGAAACAGAAGTAGATAAATATGTAGATAAGCAGAAACCCCAGTGAATGACCAGCTCCAGGAAGAGAATCCAAAGCTGTGAATACTCAGGCTGACCCGAGCGTAAAGCAAAACACTTGAGTCAGGACAATATATACTTATATAATGTAAACCAACTCAAGTGAATTGTAATAAAAATACAAGTAACTTAAAGGATGCCTGGGACTGCCCATCCTCTAAGAATCCGTTAAACTATTTACTATATAGTAGTATTTCGCTATTATAATAATGTCTACAGTAAAATAAACATACTTTTAAATAGCGTTCCGGGCTACCCATATCACCCTTCACACATAATAGTCCCAGTAGTCCATCAAATATCATGCCATCTCCACTCCGGGTGACTGTCATAAGATACCACACGGGCTACGGAAGAAAAACAAACTCGTAGTAAAGGCTCGGTATGGTAGGTGACACGGCACACAAGGCAATGCCAGGGTAGATATACCAATTACGCACACGGGCTAGTGGTAACACAGCAGCCACATACGCCCACCTTGAATAACACTCCAAAATCTAGGGCTGCACCCAAACAATCACAACAGTAATAGAATGGTATCGAAGAAGTGTGTTCAGCCAGAGGTGCTACCTCCTTTGGCCCGAGATCGCTCCTATTTTAGCCACCTTATGCTAACTCGCGGGAGTTAGGTCCACGAAATATACTTTAGGAACTTCGTCACCATCCTACTTCATTCTGGAATCCCCACCGCGTACACAGTTGTTAAAGTGGTTTTCGGTATCGACAGAGAGTATGTCTATATCTGATCCCGGACTCTTTAACAACCAATCATTATTATAACCCGTAGTTATAATTTAAAATTGTATTTATTTTTCAAAAATCAAATATCGTTTCAAATCCATTTCAAAATATCAAACTTATCATTTCATTTGAAAACATATTCATTTTATTCAATTTAAAAATACCATTTTAATTCACATTTCAAAATAGTTCAATTCCAAACAAATTACTTCATTTAAATCATTTAAAAATGAAGTTATAACATAAAATTTTAAATTATTAAATTTCCAAAATTTTCAACTTTCAAAGTTCATTTATTCACTTAAATTTTATCAAAACAGTGAAAATTCAACTTTCGCAGCATTTGGAAAATGCTACAGAAAGTTATATTCAAAACAGTTCAATTTAACAAAAGACAGCCTTTAAAATACTGTAATAGAGTTACATTAGTTTCAAAGAAAATTTAGTTCAATCCAACAATTATAGCATTTATAAAATGCTATAATAGCCATTAATTCAATTTAGCTATTTAGTTCACTTTCAACTACAACATTTACAAATGCTGTATTATCATTTACATTATAAATAATAGCATTTCAAAAATGAAGTTAATTAACTTTAAATTTTCAATATAATTTCACAGCAATTATATTTTTATTTAAATCACTTTTAACTTATAAAATCACTCACTTTTACTTTTATAAACACCATGTAATTTTCCTTAATTTCATGATATCATAAAGTTAAATTTCCATTTAAAAATTCATATTTGACACTAATTCACTTATTAAATTGCAATGTTCAATTTTAAATTCCTAGCATTAAATTTCAACCTAACACTTAAGTTCAAATTCTCAAATATAACTTAGTTTTATTTTTATTTACTTAACTAAAAATTCACTTTTAAGTCAATTCCACGAATTTCCAATTTTAGTTATATTTCAAAATTTCAACTTAATTATTCATTCATTTCACATTTCAACTTTATTAAAATCATTAATATGATATAAAATCACTTTAAATTCATTTAAATTCAAATTATCATAAATTTATCATGATTTCATGTTCAACTTAATTTCCAATTATAACTAAATCAAAATTTCCAAAATAACTTACATTCAAAATTTTCTAACTTTTTCATTAATTTATTTCACTTATAATTATTCAGAAAATCAATAATATTTTACAAAAATCATTTTTAATTAGATATAAATCAAAATATTTTAATATTTACATTTCTAAAATAATTTTAAATTTTTTAGAAAAACATATATTAACTACGGGTCTGTATATAATTTTCTACACTAGGAAAAGTGATACGGGTAATATATCATTTCAACCCGTAATTTACAAAGAAAATCCCGGTTTTATCATTTCTAACCCGCAGTCCCAAGTAAATGAAATAAATTGAAAATCATTCAGGCCTATCATTTCGGCCCATAACGATTTTCCCTTATTCTAAAGTCCGTTCGGGTATGTATCATTTCAACCCATAGTGATTCTAATCTAAAGGGAACTTGTAGTGTGATTAACTAATAAACTAACAAACAGAAATAATATAACAGTAACATATGATATAACAGGTGTTTAATCAGGTGTGAACATCATATAATAGTGACATAGCAAATAAAATATGGTGATGCAGTTTACATATTCACAAGCGATCAATTTACTATTCATATAAGTATAAAACTGTCTGGTGAGAATAACTCACCGGTTTGAGCTGATGACCCAACGACAAATTGCACAAACGGGATCTACACAAGCACAAAAGCACGATACAGATTCGAATGGAGGATCCAAGTGTCAAATTCCTTGGATACATATCAAGCAAAAACGATATAACATCGATAAGTTTCAAATCAACTACGATCAAAACTACACTAGAATGGACTGCGCGGAATCAAATATAAATGCTTGCACTTGCTTTTAACCTTTACTAGGATCAGCCATAAGGGGAAATACAATATAATAGCAGGCGTTTGGGTCTGGTTTAGGTGAGTATGGGTTCGTCCTACATGTTGGAATGATGGTGTAAAGGTGGGTGAAGGCAAGAACACAAAGTCATGCATACACATGGGTTTTGGGCCATGAATTGGGCTCGGCCAAGGCCTTAGGTGTCATGGCCAGAGGAGTGGGGTCCACTGTGGTGGTGTGTCCGTGGTGCTGGAGGTGCTGGAGGTGGTGGTGGTGTGGTAGTTGGCGGGTAGGGGGGTGGTGAGGTGATGGAATGAGAGTGGTGCTCGATTAGGCTAGTATGAAGGGTGTTTTGAAACTTTTGTGGATATGCATCACCAAGGGGGTTCATGGCTTGGGTGGCTGGTGAGGAGGAGGTGCTGGTGGTGTGTCATCAAGTGGTGGAGGCGGCTAGGCGGTAAGGTGGCATGGTCGAACCTACATGAGGTGAAGCAAGTGCAAAATCAAACTAGAAAAATCAACATAAGTGGAAAAAAAATAGAATTTTACCAAACTTCTCATGCAAGAGGAGGCCGAAATTTTTTTGTTCGGGAAGGAGCAAAAAGATACATGAAATGAAAAATGAAGTGGTCGGCTGAAGATGTGGAGAGTTATGTGAAAAGAAATGAAGAGTTGCGTGGAAATGAAGAGGTGGAATTCAAAAAGGCAAAAGGCAATTCAAAAGTAAAAAACTCTTCATATTTCTTTATTTTATTTATATAACTTTATATTTCTGGTAGTAATAATAATACCAGATAAATTTCGAAATTTTGTAAAAATATAAAAATATATGTAATATTTATCGATTATGTAAAGTTAAATTAAGGAAAATAGCTAAAAATAGTGAACTAGACTAGAAAATTTGAAATTAAATAGAATAATTTTTAGAAAATTCATATGAGCTTGTAAATTATTTTTAAACATAAATAATAAAATAAAATAAAAATACATTCACAAAATAAATATTTAAAATTTAATTTAAATATAATTTTTAATGAAGAAAATTGCAGAAAATAGGAAAACAACCCTTAAAAATAGGAAATAAATACAGTAAATTTTGGAAAAATTCTATTATCATTTTAAAAATATTTAGAGATGAAATTTAACAAGTAAACAAATTTAAAATAAACTAAAGAAATTTATAGTCGAAAAATCTATGGTTGTTACAGCTATGGTGGATAGGTATATTTTGGTTGTTTAAACTAAAAGTTTTGGGATTGCATCCATATATCTATTTATTCTGTTGGGTCCCGGTATATTCTACGAATGGTTAGTTATCTTTTGAACTAATCAATACCCCTGTATATTCGTGGATCCGGTGACCCGAGTATCTTGATTCGTTCTTGCATCAATTATTGATATTCTGATATGGAAAGCCAAATGTCGTATAGATATTCAATTTGATCTGGAGATTATTTTCGAGGGGATTACCGGTGATCGTTGGAGGATGAGGCCTCGAGGTTTCGTCAGGAGGTGGAAGAATGAATGGAGAGTCTTGGAAAAATGATCGATGGATCGTCTGATCATCGAGGCGTCGTCGGCAAGTCGATTTGTGTTTCTAAACATAATTTGGTCAGACCTGGAAACTGAGGCAATGCGGGTTCCCTGGTTGATCGAGTGGTGTCGGGCTCTGGCGATAGCTTCGTGGGAGGATCGTGGAGGTGTGGCAGTAGTTTCAAGGGTTACGATGGTCGGCGGCACGATTCAAGAGGTTTGGCCATGGTGATGGGTTTTCCGGTTTCATTCGAATGGGTCGATTTGGATTTAAGGCACGTGACAACGATTGGATGATTGGAGTGAGTCGCTGCAATGTACGGTGACGTGGCTGAGGGTTCGTCGGAAGTCGAAGAGGACTCCAGCACTGGTGCAGGTGCACGATGAAGTTTTTGTATTAGTGGGGTTGGGGTGGTTGCGTTAGAAGATAATTCGAAGTCGTTTCCGGGGATTTTCGATGATGGCTCATGTGTTGATTCGAAGTACATTTAAGTTATACACGGTTTAACACTTAACCAAATTTTCAGAAGAAAAAAAATGTACACGGGTGGGTTGTGAGGAAAGCTCGAAGCAAGGTGTGTGTTTTCTCGGGTGATGCTGGAAGTAGGTCGAGGGTAAACATACAAAGGGAATAGTTTTTATTTTTGAACCAATTTTAAAACAGGTTAGCACCTATATTTTAAACAATTGTTTTGGTTTCAACTTTGTAACAGCCCTGTATTTTTTAATTATTTTATTGTATATTTTAATTATTTTTAATGTAAGATTTTGATTTAAAAACTTATTTTACTTATTTGAAATGATTAAATTTATTATTTAAATATAATCTTGATTTTTATATGAGTTATAATTCCAAACTTGTGTAAGTTGAATATTTGCCTGAAATGCTGATTTTGGTCAAAATAGTCAAACTGTGACTTTTAACTTAAAATTTAAAAGTTTAAAATTTTAATTTTTTTTCTTTTATTATGAAAGTACATAAAATTCTAAGAACACCACTTTTCGTTTCGTTGAATTTGGATGTAAATTGTGAAAGTTATACCCTTTACAATATTGTGCGTATATAGGGTTATTTAACAATGACTATTTTAAATTGTATAAATTACTTCTTCTTTGTTATATTTTATTTTAATATGTGATAATATGTTATATTATGTATATTTTGACTTTTAGTATTTTTAAAATGATAATATAATTTTTCTAAAGTTCATTTGAACTTATTTCTAATTTTAAAAGCCTAGTCTACAATTTTAAGCCATTTTCTTAATTTAATTATATATAATTAAAATTTATTTATTTATTTTATGCACTCACTTTTATTTGTTGTGTTTTACTTTATTTTATTCATTTTACATGTATTTATATTAAAGTAAATTTTTCCAAAGTGTATTGAAGTTATTTCTAATTCTTAAGTCAAGTTTTCACTTTCTGTGCTATTTTTCTTATTTTAATCGTATCTAATTAATATTTAATTATTAATATTTTGTTTATCTGTTATAATTTCGAATTCTAACTGAAATTTATAAGTGTTTTTAGTTATTTAAGATGTATATGAATATATATAGGAAGTTTAAAAGGTTTGAAAGCAAAGAAACGTAAAACCGTTTTAACGTTTCTTCTTCCGTTTCTTTTCCAATTAATAGATTTAATTTCCTTTGACCGTCCTTTCTTTTTTGTAGCTGTGCATTTCTTACCTCATTTTCACGTGAAAACATTCCTCTCCACTTCATTTTTCACGGCTAGAAAGGTTTGGTAATGGCTCCTCTTTTCCTCTTCTTTTTGCTCTTCTTTTTCCATTGTTTTCTTATATTTTGCCTTGTTTTCTCATGTGTATTGCTTGGCCTCTCCTCCATAGCCACGGCCACCACCTCCTACACCTCTTCCCTTCCATCATCACCAGCTACCCCTCTAGTCTTGACCAAGGCCGAGCCCACCATGGTGCCAAAACTCCAAAAAAATGCAACAGTGCCCTTGAACAATGCTAGTTTGACCACCTTTGCCTCATCTCCTTCAACCACCACCTTAACCACCACCATAGCCACATCCACCACCTCTGACCTGACCTCCATCCTCTGCCACATCACCCAACACCCTCTGGAAATCAGACCATGACCAAGCCGTGCCCATCCATTGAAGCTAGCACCACAAAACTTCCACAGAACTCCTTAAAACATTGCCTAGACCACACATATCGTCACCTACCCTCCATATCTTGCTTTGGCCACCCCTTAGCCACCACCACCAGCCAATCCACCATCTTTGGCCGCCACTCCAGCTACTATCCAGACCTGTACAAGCATGTCCAAGCCACCACATGCCCATTGCCGATCCAAGAATGTCACAAAAACTCAACTTATTTAACCTTGACCCTATATATGCTTTATGTTGCACCACTACACCTTCATCTCCACTTGTTGCCTTGCCTATATGATGTTAAACCTGACCTATATGATGTCATACCTGAGCCAAAGCATCATTATAGCCAAGCATAAGTGTCCCTTAGGCCAAGCATTGATGTGGTTGAAGCAAGGTCCAATCTATCTTGTTCATTTTGCTTTGTATTTCAAAATTGTTTCAATGTTATTTTATGTTGAATGTTTATATATTGTCTTGTTTGTTTGGTTTTGGGTTGTTGATACAAAATCATATCTTGGCTATCTTTCAACTCAAATCAAAAGTCGTGCAATTGTGCTTGTCGTGCCTTTGGAGTCGTGCTTGTATGTTGTTTTGGTCTCTAGCTTTGAAAAATGTGAGTCTTTCTCACTCTGACATTTATACTTATGGAAAGTGGATTGATGACAAGTATTTAGCAATAAAAATGTTTATGCAAGTTAATGAGAATCATATGATATGTTATGCCATGTTATTACCATGTTAAAACTGTTAATTTTCACCTGACATCTGATATATGACTGTATATTACGATATTGACATTGTTTATATTATTTCTGTATATGATCACACTGCAAGTTCCCTGTTAGAATAAAATCATTACGGACTGAAATGATAGGCCTGCATGGTTTTTTTATTTTTCATTTTGACTTGGGATTGCGGGTTTGAAATGATAGAACCCGGATTTTTCTTTTTAAACTGCGGATTGAAATGATACATATCCGTATCACTTGACCTAGGTTAGAAAACTATATACAGACCCGTGGTTATTCTATAAAGTGTTTTGAATATTTTTAAGTATTTTTAAAAAAAAATATAAATTTATGAAATTTGATTCAAATGGATTGTGAAATGTTTTAAATAAATAAATTGTGATTTTTCTATGTGTTAAAAATGTAATTTATGAATGGTTAAAATTTGATTTGTGAAATATGCCCTAAGTTTGGAATATGGAATTTTGGTTAAAATGATGTTTAAGCTATATAAATAAAATGGACTTTAATTATATTTGGAAATTGGTAAATATGATTTTTGATTTAAATCTTAATTTAGATGATTTATTAAAGTATTATCGAACTTTTCTATGAATTTAAGTGGTTGAATAAATGACTGTTGAAAGGTGAAATTTTAAGATATAACTTGATTGGAAAAGGTGAATTTGGTTTTAATTAAAGGTTTAAGTTAATTAAACAAAAATAGGAAATTTGGTTAAATTTTTGTCAAATGAAAATAAAATATAAGTGTTAAGTTTATTTGTCGAAATGTGAAGAATTGGAAACTTTTACACTTGAATTTATTTGGTAAATTGTTGAAATTGGACTTAGTTATATGAAACTTATTGTATAAAAATAATATGTCAAATGATATGTTAATGAACATTTAAATGTTAAAAATGAATTTTCTAGAATGTTTATTTGTTTTGAATTAAAGTTATTTAATTACTGGAAATACAACATAACCTAGAATTTACTCTTAATGGCATTCAGAAATGCTATGGTTTCTGAATTGAACTAAAACTGTGAAAAATGAGCTATTACATCAGGTCTGAAATGCTGTAGTTGCTGTAGTTGAACTTATAGGCTAATATTGAACTCAGGTCTCTTATAGCTTTCTCCGGAAATGCCATAGTGGTCTGCAATCTTTGCTGAAATCAAATAAAACCATTGTTTTGAAATCTGAACTACCGCAGCACTTCTGAAATGCTGTCTTTTCTGTTTTGAACTATAATTCAAGTAAAAACTGAGTTTAAACAGCAGTTTTAAATGCTGTCTTTGCTGAATCAAAGTGTTTTCAAGTATAACTTGTAATAGCTTTTTCTATATGCTGTGAAATGCTGAAATTGTAATAATTATGGTTTTGACTTAGCAAACGAACTCAGAATGGTTTGGAACTTTGAAAATCGAATACTGGACATGAAAGTATAATAATTACACTTTTAAAATGATTTTAATTGAATTAAATCGTTGAAATATATATCATTTAAAGAGTGGATTGAATCGAAATGAATGAATGTTATCTTTGAATTTAAAGGATTTTAAAGATACGATATTTTGATATATTAAATGATTGAAATGTGGTTTCAAAAAGATATGATATTTTAGTATATTAAAATGATTTGAAACGAAGTTTTGAAAGATATGACATTTTGATATTAAAATGTTTTGATAATAAAAATGGTTAGAAATGACTTGATATTTACCTTGATAAATATTTGAATTGAAAGATATGGTATGATGATATATTTGAAATGGTTTGGAAATGATTTAATCTTTATTTTTGATAAAGATTTGGGTTGGAATGATATTTTATTTTGAAGTATAAAATATGTTTTTAAGTTATAACTACGGGTTATAATAACGATTGGTTGTTAAAGAGACCGGGATCGGATATTGTCTTATAGCCGGACAATACCGAAAACCACTTTAACAACTGTGTACGCGGTGGAGATTCCAGAATGAAGTAGGATGGTGGCGACGTTCTCGAGGTATATTACGTGGACCCAACTCCCGTGAGTTGGCATATATGACTAAAGCAGGAGCTATACCGGGCTACACAAAGGGTCGCACCCTTTCATCGAGCATGCTCCATCGGAAACTATTCTATTACTGTTGTGATTCGATTCGGTGGCGCCATTTTGATTCGGGGGTATTGTTCGAGGTGGGCGGAAGCTGCTGGCTTGCCGTCACCACCGGTCCGGGAGTGCAAACGGTGTATCCACCCTGGCATTGCCTCGCGTGCCGTGTCCTATCCTTATATCGAGCCCACTACGATTTTGGTTTTAAAGATCCGACCGCGTTAAGGTTCACCATCCCCTTAACGCTATTTTCTATAAGATTATACTTTACTGATTAGACACTACCGTATATAGCGTATATTACTACATAGTAAATAGTTTAACGGATCCTTAGAGGATGTGCGGTCCCAAGCATCCTTTAAGTTACTGATGCATTTTGTTACTGTTCACTTGAGTTGATTTACAGTTTATAAGTATTTATGTCCTGACTCGAGGGTTTTGTGTTTTTCTTTACGCTCGGGTCAGATTGAGTGAGTTAGCATTCCAGATTCACCTTCGGCGTTGGAGCTTTCCTTGAAGATCCAGCCATCTATTTTGTTTCAGTATCCAGTGGTTCGGTGATGTATCTGATTTGTACCTGATGTATCCTGTTACTCTTCTGTTGTATCTTATTTAACTCTGATGTATCTTATATTTACATAGTAGCTTCATGAACTACTATCTCTTTTACTTCCGCTGCATTATTATTACTCTGTGTCTGTGAACTGTGATTTTTATTTACTGTATATTCTGAGATTTTGCCAAATTTTTAATTACAACGCAGTATTTTGAGCAATTCAATTCCGGCGTAAGTGTCTACCTATACACTTATAATTGATGCGAATGGTTGAAAATACCTGGTTGTTACAGTTGGTATCAAAGCTTTGGTAGCCCTAGGCAAAACTCAGCATATGGAGTGAATGTATTTACAGAATCACTTTCATTTGAGTTTGAATCTCTCCCTTTTGACTCGATTCCTTTGAATTTTGGAACATTCCCTACGGTTCCAAAATCCATTCGTATCCCTCACTATTCATCTTCTTTTGATTCTGGAGTAACCCATAACTCTGCTTCAAATGATCTTTCTAGTAAGTCGGCGATCACGCCAATTTCAAATTTAATTGAAAAGGGGGAAAACTCCTTTGCAGTTAGCGTCGATTCACCAAGATTCTTATCTATCCTTGGTTTAGATGCTAATATCTTTTGTTATTTCAAACTCTAACTCTTGAGATCGAATGTAGATTTACCCTAGAAAAATCAACATTGATCTTATTCTTTAAGTCACGGTTGACCCGGTTAAGGTTGCCCATGATTTATATAAGCTTATCCATCTTCCTATTCTGTTATTTAATCATGTCATCCTTGTTTCCAACTTATTTTTTTAAATCATAATCTCCTTTGATTTGTGTTAATCAAAAATTTGAATCTCTACCCTTCTTTGAAAATCTATTCATGTATAGTGTATTTGTAAACTAGTATTTCAAATTAAAATGTTTTATATATTGTGTTGTTTGAGTTGTTGATGTTGAGTTGGGTTTCTGATCGATACGTCTGATCAGCGTTATCGATAAGATTTCCAAAACACTTTGACAGAACAAACGGACACAATATATTTAAAAAAAAATTTGGTTAATGGAATAAATTTTGATATGTAAGTAAATTTATGGAACTTAATGAAATGATTTAAATTGATAATTTGAAATGATAATACTTGATTTATCATTTATTGTTCTACAAATAGATCTATAAATATTTGTTTATAAATTTATTTGGGAACTGAATTGAATTTAAAACAAGAATTTGAGGATCTAAAATTCGAATTATTTTGAACTTCGGTTTAAAGTTTTAAAAGGTTATATTATTTAAAGTATTTTGAATAGAATTTGTTTTCAAAGAATTTTAAAGGTTTAAAATTAGTGCTCTTCTCTTTGTCACTGGAAAATAACTTCAGTGATGATCGCGACGTCATCGACGTTCATTTTCGAGTTTCGAAGTTAAGAGACTGTTCTGTAGTCTTGCTACAGCTTTGTTTTGGGAAATTAAATTGATTTGAATTTCTAAAATATGACTTGATTTATAATATATATATATATATATATATATATATATATATATATATGATTGAAATTTGATTTGACATATTATATATGTATATATATTATTTCTTATCTCTAAATGGTCTGAAGAAATCGGAAATTTAATTCTTAAATTCTATTTTTAAAGAATAATTTCAATTATAAAAAGAAAAAAAATATTGATTTAAGCTTGAAATGATTGAATTGGAAATTTTATTTGTATAATACAATTGCATTCAAATATAACTTACCAAAATTTTAGAAGTTAACAATGTAATTGAATAATATACAATATAAAAAGTTTTTTTTATAAAATTTGAGTGGTTATAATAAATGTTATACACTTAAATTTTAATATAAAATGATTAACAGAGGTAAATATAATAAAAGGAAATTGAATAACTTACAATAAAATGATGTTAAAAGAACTAGGAATAAAAGAAAGCAGTTATAATAAGTGTAAGTATATTGAACATGAGTGATAAATATATTGAGAGGAATAAATTTAATTTTTATTAGGAATAAAGAAGATTAAAATTTATTAAATAAATTGTGAGTGTAATAAATGATTATTTTTCTAACCCATGGTTTTAAAAAAAATTGTTAATTTAAGATGATTGGATAATAAGATAATGAAATTTGATATAGTTAAGATTTATGTAACTTGTGTAAAAGTTTATTTTCTATTTAAGTTGAAATCTCCATTCTTTCAAATTCATTTCCTTATTTTGTTTTTCAAACTATCTTTTGGTTGTTCTTATCATCCTTATCTTGCTATAGACTGGTATATGCATCTTTCTATGATCTTTCTGTTTAGAAATCTTTCTATAATCTTTGATAATCTGCACCTTGCGAAACTTACCTATAACAACAGTTATCAGGTATAATTTCAATCTCCTTGCCATCTTTTCTTAATCCTATTTCACTCTATCTTTTCTGTACCCTTCCATACCTCATTCCTTTTCGGGGATGAAAAGTTTTGAGTGGGGGAGAGTGTAACAGCCCTGTATTTTGTAATTATTTTATTGTATATTTTAATTATTTTTAATGTAATATTTTGATTTAAAAACTTACTTTACTTATTTGAAATGATTAAATTTATTATTTAAATATAATATTGATTTTTATATGAGTTATAATTCCAAACTTGTGTATGTTGAATATTTGCCTGAAATGCTGATTTTGGTCAAAATAGTCAAACTGTGACTTTTAACTTAAAATTTTAAAAGTTTAAAATTTTAATTTTTTTCTTTTATTATGAAAGTACATAAAATTCTAAGAACACCACTTTTTGTTTCGTTGAATTTGGATGTAAATTGTGAAAGTTATACCCTTTACAATATTGTGCGTATATAGGGTTATTTAACAATGACTATTTTAAATTGTATAAACTAATTCTTCTTTGTTTTATTTTATTTTAATATGTGATAATATGTAATATTATGTATATTTTGACTTTTAAGTATTTTTAAAATGATAATATAATTTTTCTAAAGTTCATTTGAATTTATTTCTAATTTTAAAAGCCTAGTCTACAATTTTAAGCCATTTTCTTAATTTAATTATATATAATTAAAATTTATTTATTTATTTTATGCACTCACTTTGATTTTCTGTCTTTTACTTTATTTTATTCATTTTACATGTATTTAAATTAAAGTAAATTTTTCCAAAGTGTATTGAAGTTATTTCTAATTCTTAAGTCAAGTTTTCACTTTCTGTGCTATTTTTCTTATTTTAATCGTATCTAATTAATATTTAATTATTAATATTTCGTTTATCTGTTATCTTTTCGAATTCTAACTGAAATTTATAAGTGTCTTCAGTTATTTAAGATGTATATGAATATATATATATATAGGAAGTTTAAAAGGTTTGAAAGCAAAAAAACGTAAAACCGTTTTAACGTTTCTTCTTCCGTTTCTTTTCCAATTAATAGATTTAATTTCCTTTGACCGTCCTTTCTTTTTTGTAGCTGTGCATTTCTTACCTCATTTTCACGTGAAAACATTCCTCTCCACTTCATTTTTCGCGGCTAGAAATGTTTGGTAATGGCTCCTCTTTTCCTCTTCTTTTTGCTCTTCTTTTTCCATTGTTTTCTTATATTTTGCCTTGTTTTCTCATGTGTATTGCTTGGCCTCTCCTCCATAGTCATGGCCAACACCTCCTACACCTCTTCCCTTCCATCATCACCAGCTACCCCTCTGGTCTTGACCAAGGCCGAGCCCACCATGGTGCCAAAACTCCAAAAAAATGCAACAATGCCCTTGAACAATGCTAGTTTGACCACCTTTGCCTCATCTCCTTCAACCACCACCTTAACCACCACCATAGCCACCTCCACCACCTCTGACCTGACCTCCACCCTCTGCTACATCACCCAACACCCTCTGGAAATTAGACCATGACCAAGCCATGCCCATCCATTGAAGCTAGCACCACAAAACTTCCATAAAACTCCTTAAAACATTGCCTAGACCACACATATCGTCACCTACCCTCCATATCTTGCTTTGGCCACCCCTTAGCCACCACCACCAGCCACTCCACCATCTTTGGCCGCCGCTCCAGCTACTATGCAGACCTTTACAAGCATGGCCAAGCCACCACATGCCCATGGCCGATCCAAGAATGTCACAAAAACTCAACTTATTTAACCTTGACCATATATATGCTTTATGTTGCACCACTACACCTTCATCTCCACTTGTTGCCTTGCCTATATGATGTTAAACCTGACCTATATGATGTCATACCTGCGCCAAAGCATCATCATAGCCAAGCATAAGTGTCCCTTAGGCCAAGCATTGAAGTGGTTGAAGCAAGGTCCAATCTATCTTGTTCATTTTGCTTTGTATTTCAAAATAGTTTCAATGTTATTTTATGTTGAATGTTTATATATTGTCTTGTTTGTTTTATTTTGGGTTGCTGATACAAAATCATATCTTGGCTATCTTTCAACTCAAATCAAAAGTCGTGCAATTGTGCTTGTCGTGTCTTTAGAGTCGTGCTTGTATGTTGTTTTGGTCTCTAGCTTTGAAAAATGTGAGTCTTTCTCACTCTGACATTTATACTTATGGAAAGTGAATTGATGACAAGTATTTAGTAATAAAAATGTTTATGCAAGTTAATGAGAATCATATGATATGTTATGCCATGTTATTACCATGTTAAAACTGTTAATTTTCACCTGACATGTGATATATGACTGTATATTACGATATTGACATTGTTTATATTATTTCTGTATATGATCACACTGCAAGTTCCCTGTTAGAATAAAATCATTATGGACTGAAATGATAGGCCTGAATGGTTTTTTTTATTTTTCATTTTGACTTGGGATTGCGGGTTTGAAATGATAGAACCTGGATTTTACTTTTTAAACTGCGGATTGAAATGATACATATCTGTATCACTTGACCTAGGTTAGAAAACTATATACAGACCCGTGGTTATTCTATAAAGTGTTTTGAATATTTTTAAGTATTTTTTTAAAAAAAATATAAATTTATGAAATTTGATTCAAATGGATTGTGAAATGTTTTAAATAAATAAATTGTGATTTTTCTATGTGTTAAAAATGTAATTTATGAATGGTTAAAATTTGATTTGTGAAATATGCCCTAAGTTTGGAATATGGAATTTTGGTTAAAATGATGTTTAAGCTATATAAATAAAATGGACTTTAATTATATTTGGAAATTGGTAAATATGATTTTTGATTTAAATCTTAATTTAGATGATTTATTAAAGTATTATCGAACTTTTCTATGAATTTAAGTGGTTGAATAAATGACTGTTGAAAGGTGAAATTTTAAGATATAACTTGATTGGAAAAGGTGAATTTGGTTTTAATTAAAGGTTTAAGTTAATTAAATAAAAATAGGAAATTTGGTTAAATTTTTGTCAAATGAAAATAAAATATAAGTGTTAAGTTTATTTGTCGAAATGTGAAGAATTGGAAACTTTTACACTTGAATTTATTTGGTAAATTGTTGAAATTTGACTAAGTTATATGAAACTTATTGTATAAAAATAATATGTCAAATGATATGTTAATGAACATTTAAATGTTAAAAATGAATTTTCTAAAATGTTTATTTGTTTTGAATTAAAGTTATTTAATTACTGGAAATACAACAAAACCTTGAATTTACTCTTAATGGCATTCAGAAATGCTATGGTTTCTGAATTGAACTAAAACTGTGAAAAATGAGCTATTACAGTAGGTCTGAAATGCTGTAGTTGCTGTAGTTGAACTTATAGGCTAATATTGAACTCAGGTCTCTTATAGCTTTCTCCGGAAATGCCATAGTGGTCTGCAATCTTTGCTGAAATCAAATAAAACCTTTGTTTTGAAATCTGAACTACCGCGGCACTTCTGAAATGCTGTCTTTTCTGTTTTGAACTATAATTCAACTAAAAACTGAGTTTAAACAGCAGTTTTAAATGCTGTCTTTGCTGAATCAAAGTATTTTCAAGTATAACTTGTAATAGCTTTTTCTATATGCTGTGAAATGCTGAAATTGTAATAATTATGGTTTTGACTTAGCAAACGAACTCAGAATGGTTTGGAACTTTGAAAATCGAATACTGGACTTGAAAGTATAATAATTACACTTTTAAAATGATTTTAATTGAATTAAATCGTTGAAATATAAATCATTTAAAGAGTGGGTTGAATCAAAATGAATGAATGTTATCTTTGAATTTAAAGGATTCTAAAGATACGATATTTTGATATATTAAATGATTGAAATGTGGTTTCGAAAAGATATGATATTTTAGTATATTAAAATGATTTGAAACGAAGTTTTGAAAGATATGACATTTTGATATTAAAATGTTTTGATAATAAAAATGGTTAGAAATGACTTGATATTTACCTTGATAAATATTTGAATTGAAAGATATGGTATGATGATATATTTGAAATGGTTTGGAAATGATTTAATCTTTATTTTTGATAAAGATTTAGGTTGGAATGATATTTTATTTTGAAGTATAAAATATGTTTTTAAGTTATAACTACGGGTTATAATAACGATTGGTTGTTAAAGAGACCGGGATCGGATATTGTCTTATAGCCGGACAATACCGAAAACCACTTTAACAACTGTGTACGCGGTGGAGATTCCAGAATGAAGTAGGATGGTGGCGACGTTATCGAGGTATATTACGTGGACCCAACTCACGTGAGTTGGCATATATGACTAAAACAGGAGCTATACCGGGCTACACAAAGGGTCGCACCCTTTCATCGAGCATGCTTCATCGAAAACCATTCTATTACTGTTGTGATTCGATTCGGTGGTGCCACTTTGATTCGAGGGTATTGTTCGAGGTGGGCGGAAGCTGCTGGCTTGCCGTCACCACCGGTCCGGGAGTGCAAACGGTGTATCCACCCTGGCATTGCCTCGCGTGCCGTGTCCTATCCTTATATCGAGCCCACTACGATTTTGTTTTTAAAGATCCGACCGCGTTAAGGTTCACCATCCCCTTAACGCTATTTTCTATAAGATTATACTTTACTGATTAGACACTATCATATATAGCGTATATTACTATATAGTAAATAGTTTAATGGATCCTTAGAGGATGGGCGGTCCCAAGCATCCTTTAAGTTACTGATGCATTTTGTTACTGTTCACTTGAGTTGATTTACAGTTTATAAGTATTTATGTCCTGACTCGAGGGTTTTGTGTTTTGCTTTACGCTCGGGTCAGATTGAGTGAATTAGCATTCCAGATTCACCTTCGGCGTTGGAGCTTTCCTTGAAGATCCAGCCATCTATTTTGTTTCAGTATCCAGTGGTTCGGTGATGTATCTGATTTGTACCTGATGTATCCTGTTACTCTTCTGTTGTATCTTATTTAACTCTGATGTATCTTATATTTACATAGTAGCTTCATGAACTACTATCTCTTTTACTTCCGCTGCATTATTATTACTCTGTGTCTGTGATCTGTGATTTTTATTTACTGTATATTCTGAGATTTAGCCAAATTTTTAATTACAACGCAGTATTTTGAGCAATTCAATTCCGGCATGAGTGTCTACCTATACACATATAATGGATGCGAATGGTTGAAAATACCTGGTTGTTACAAACTTTGTAAAGGATTTAAGAAGAATTATAATTAAAAGTAATTAAGTTTTAAGTTATACAATTTGTGACATTATTTATTCATCACTTTAAACGAATAACGTAATTAATTAAGATAAATGATGTTTTTGATTTACCTTAATTCCTTGAATAAAATAATGTGTTAATAATGATAAATCATAAATATGATAATGATTAAATGACCAATCAAGATAAATGATTTATAATTACTTAAATAATTGAAAAACTAGTGCGTGGCCCGTGCTACGCACACGGGCAGTGCTGGTATTTCCCTGTAATTGTAGGTCCAATTGAATGTAGTCCAATTGTATGTTAAAGCAGTATGTACAGGTCATTTGCAGTGCTGGTTCTTAACCCCTTCAGCTTTATGTTCAGTTTTGAGGTAGTTGGAAAACGTTGCAATAGAATAAAATAGTGTTAAAAATTTGTAGTAGGGACATAACCAAAGTGCAGAATAGTGTATCTGTAGTTATTCGTTTGCAGGAAGGCAGTATAGCAAGTAAAAAGCACAAACCTTATTTAGGAAAATCAATTTATCTTCTTTGAATTCAATTTATTTAGTCTAAATCTTTTGATGTGTAGTTGAAAAGTGTTAAAGGTTGAATTTGTTATGGCCCGTTTGGCTGGTAATTAAATTCTGAGTTTTTATTTTTTATTTTGGTGTGAAAGAGTGGTAGGAGAGGAAGGGACGTGGAATGGGTTAGAGAGAGGTTTTTTTAGTCCTGAAAAAGTGTAAAGCATGTCAACAAATCAAATCATGTGATCAGTTTGTCATTAATATGAGAATATCATAGATAGTTATCAATTCAACTAAAATATTTTATATATTAAGATTTTTAGTAAACTTCTTAAATTGACATATAACACAATAGTTGATTCATGCATACAAAATTTTATATTGTAAAAAGTCAAGAAAACCAGATAAATTGCTTTTTAGTTTAATACTGCTAACTTGACTTTATATCCAAACATCAAATATCGTTGCTCTTCAATTATCTAAAGCTCTCAAATTTTCAACTAACGCAATCAAAGTTGCAAATTTATACTTGTAATTATATAGAACTTATTAGTTGTAGGATTACCACACATGTTATATAATCAAGGTGGGCTGTATTTAAACTATTTGAAATGGTAGGTGCCATTAAATAATTAGTAAAAATGAACATGAATGTAAATTAGAGCATCAAAGACAAATGAAACTAAACCTTAGTGAGAAATACTGATCTTTGTACAACAGTGAATCTTTGTAATCTTAAAATACGAGTGTATATGCACGTCCAGGTGGGCCTGCAAATTACAATGTGCATGCATTTATAGTTATACCCTTAAAAGTAAATTTGACAGCATCATTGTCTGCATAAGCTGAACCTAACGCAGCATTTGCTAAAACCAAAACAACTGAAGAACAGCCATGAATCAATTTTTTTATAATATTAAAGTTTTATTTATTCATTTTTTTTGTTTTATTTTATTTTATACTACTGGAAATGGAAATGATACTTGTACTTATACAACCATATGCTCTTTTAGCTAATATTGAAACATATTATATGCCTCATCACTTCACAACATGGCTTCATCTCTTATATATCTTCTTCTATCTAGTCTTCTAGTAATAGGGAGAATTAAATGCATAAGACTTTCACCATGGCTTTTGTTGTACATATGAACTTCTATCCGTAGCTCTGGCATTTGACTCTTGTTTATTAAATATTTTTTAAAAATGAAAAACAAAAGAAGAAGCAAAACTAAACTTCTCTCTGTGGTTCTGGCATTTGGCTATATTTCATCAAACATTCTTGGTAAGTTTTTTTATGAAACATTTTCATTGTAAGGCTTTAGTGTAAACTATTGCCTTTTGAATTTTATGCAGTTGAAACAGTTTTTGGAGGCCTTAAGGAATTAATATACTACATTTTAAAGAATTCTTGGATAGCTGGTCCAAAGTGCATAGCCAAGTGATTCTAAGTCTGCAGTCTTCAAGCAAAAAAATTAAACAAATGCAATCAAATGTGGAAATGCTATTTTAAATATCTTCCATGGTCAGATTAGTCCAAAGATAACTTGAACAATATATCAGATAAATAAGAGTTGAATAACTTAAATGATATGGTTTATGAATAAGAGTTAACATATAACATTGAATTTCCTTACTGCAACGATGTTTGTCAACTCTTTGGCATAAGAACCACTAACTTAATATTGCTAGTATTTATTATTATAATACATAAAAAATATTCCGCTATGCAATTTCAAGCACTACATTTTCCTGTACCACGCTCTTCACTAAAGCTAGGATGCCTATTCTACCCTTTTGTGCTTTGTTCTGATATCACATAGCTACCTTTTCTACTACATCTCAAGTGACCCTCATGGAAACATCTCTTGAAATGAATACTTTTCCAATTATTTATTCTTATCTTCCATACAGATCTTATATCGAAAACAGCACAGGTGGCTTTCCCTAACAATGGAGTATGCCATAGGGATGAGCTACGCTCAAAAGTCCAATTTCCAATCAATGTAAGTCCTGCTGCTGTTGCGTTGCATATAGTACAAATGGTGTTAACCAAGAAATTTTGAAAGCTATTGGTTGTCATGTGCAAGTGAATGCCCGTGCACATGTTTATGCATAATCAAATACTGTTCATAAGCCTATTTCACCTGTTAATTCCTCCCTCCGATATTTTGTCAATCCAAGGAAAATGTTGTTTCTGAGATAGTTACAATTGAACCAAATACATCCCTTATGCGGTAAATCCCATGTATTCAATAAATAAACCATGGTCCTCTCTTTTTGCTAACAAACCTTGCAATGCTCTAATTTATACTCCTTGTTCTTTTGATTGAAATGTGTTAATGGATACATACTCCTCTCACTGACATTATTAAAGCTGGACTATATTTTGGAAGGATCGTCTTGTTGGGGTTTTCTTGCATTAAAACTTTCCATATAGGGTAGTTGTAACGTTTCGATTTTTCGTTGCCGAAAAACCAAATAGTTATGAGTTTAAGAAAAATTTAGGAAAAGAAAAAGATAGAAGAAGAGAGAAAAAAAGTAGGAGAGATAGAAAAGAGAGAGGAAAAGAAAATGGAAAATAGAAGAACATAGAAAAGAAAATAGAAAATAGAACAAAAAGAGAACAGATAGAAAATAGAACGGAACAGAAAACAACAGAACAACATCAGAATCTCACAATTCGCAGCGGAACAACATATAATAATAAATGAATAATCTTTAAACAAAGAACTATATCAGTTATTACATTTTATACATTACATTACATCATATCATCAGAGTGTACAACAACAACAACAAATAGTGCAGCGGAAAAAGAAATACTATATAAGTAATACGCCATGCCATCCATCTTGCCACCAGCAACTCCAGAATATCCTGATAAACCTTAACTCTTGACTGCCCGTGTGGAAATTGGTGGGCACCCAGAGTTTAGGAAGGAAAACAATAAACTCCGAGTCAGTCATGTGACTGGTGTGAAAACTCAAAACAGTTTATTTATCTTAAAATCAAAATAGAGGAATATTTTTAAATTCAATTCGCAATTCTTTTAAAAATGAGACTACCATAAGGCCTCCCGCACACACACACATGCAAACGCAGAATCGGAGGAGATTTCTCCTTATGATAGTCAAAGATGCTTGATACGCATTTAAAATAACATTTCATATTATTATTAGTGCATAGTGTAGGAAAAATTCATTTAGAAAGTAGAATATAAATCTTAGCCAACATAGACATTTCGAACTATGCCTACTATAGCTACCATCCAAACAGTGGTGACCACCATAAGTGAATGGCAGGTTCTACAACTAATACCGTACAAGTTTCGTATTGGGAATTGGATTTCCAACAAATGATCAGGCCAAGGAACTTCCCATTGCCACATGAGAATGCCTCTGGAAAGACATCCCCGAGAACCAAACCGGAACTCTGCCAACACAAGGCCGGGTTACCCCTAACTGGGTAACTACTGACACGAGCACGCCATTCCCCGATCGTAAACGACCTTTCTCACGGGATCCCGAAAACCAACAACCACAAAGTAATAAATTCGTAGTAACTACATAGGTTAAATATCTGGGCTCCATACCATGATACCACCTCTATCCAGAAGGAAATGTACATACCCTAAAGGGTGCTACCCCTCATAACCTTGCCGCATCTTTCCTGTTTTGACCATTTCCGGGGTGTGAGGCTCGACGAAGTCACGTCCACAAAAACATACTTTATACAAAAGCCATGCTTTGGGTCAACAAATGATCAACACAATGATCACCAAGATAGACGATCAAATAAACGATCCTATCACAATAATCAACACAATGATCATTTACAGCAACACTCAGCATGTCACATTACCAAATTGGGAATATATCGCTGATAACTTCAACTATATAACCTCTGAGCTCGTACGTCTCAGAGAAGGGTGTTAAGCTAAAAGAATAAATTCTCCGCCACCAACAGAAATATATTTGAAAGAAATCGGCTTTATATCTCAACTTGTAATGTCAGACATACAATCCATACAAGTCTGTTCCGGGCTCGAACAAAACCGAAGGCACTTACAAAGAAGTCCTTGCAATCCGGATATTCACAATCCTGATCGGATTTCCCATCACTTAGGGAGAACTCTATACCGGAGCAACTCGGTGTAGAGTAAATCGACAGGTCATCCTATCGCTCTCGCAAATACCGGGTCTTCAACACCGATCTTTAATGCAATTCACAACGACGTATCACATATTCGGAATGGGTTATACGACCCCATGGTCCTTTCCCGGTTAACCCGAATAGTGAGCGCTTATTCAAAAAAATAAGTGTAGCATTCACATTCAAACAAATCACATCAATTACCCATTCAAAGGGAAATATTGATAGTCGGTTATTGAACTACCACTGGATATGCACACATCACCAGATTCCAAATAATTTTCCAAATTATTTATTTTCCAAAAATATCTTTATAAGATATATTATTTCATACTTCAAAAATAAATCAATATTTATTTTTAAACAAATTCCCCTTTCTTTATAAATTCCTTAGTGAATTTATAATTCCAAAATATCAATGAATATTCGATTTCAATTATTCATTTCAATTTTCTTTTCAATTTATCTTCAAAAAGATAAATTCTCAAAATATTCACTTTATATTGGAAAACATTTCCATACTTATTCATAAGTAATTCACAAATTTTATTTATTTTCAACACTTGGAAGATATTCAATATACTTAAATCGAGATTAAGTATATATTTCATTCTTTAAGGAAATCATGCTCTTAAACATATTTATTTGGGCCAAAACGAATGTTACGTAAAACATCGTTACGACGTCCCAAAATCACTAGTATAGGGATTCGAAATTAAAATAGATATATAAATCCCAATACTATACAAACCATTTCCTTTCGGAAATCATTTACTATAACAACAGTGTTATAGTCCACCATTTCCTTCTATTTCTCGAAAACGTCTATTTCAACAATAAATGTTGAAATCTATGGTTTCGAATCTCAACACATTTTAAAACATCGTTAGATCGTTTTAATTCTATTTAAAATATCACATTCAAAACAATTTCTTTAACATATTATTCACTATTCAAAAACGTGAATATTCTACGTTAACCAATTTTATCACTTCTATTCATTTTATTTCAAAGGATTATTCACAGTCTAAAACGTGAATATAACTCCATTTATAAGTTATAACAATTAACTTATCAAAATAAGTCATTTGTGAATTTATAAAACAACGTTTATAAATTCCATTTCTATTTATTTTATAACAACTTCCTTTAATAAATTCCTTTATTAATCTATTCCAGTTCATAACTCAATTATAAACTAAAAGTTCATATTATAAGTTAAATACTTATAATAAATTTGTTTGCAAAAACCGTTACTTTGAACTTCATAATTATAAATCTTATAATCTATAAGATTCACTTATTCACCCAAATCTATTCCTTTAATAACTTTATAAATTTATAAATCTTATTATTTATAAATTCCATTCATTTACAAAATTCATTTCCACTTCATTCAAACACTTATAAAAACTCGTTTTATAATGTCAATATTTCAATTTATAAATATCCATTTATAAATCTCTTAATATAAATCAATTTATATTATTCTTTAAAACGTCTTTAATCTCCTTTATTATTTCACCATTTTGATTCATAAAATAATTAAATTTCATAAATTCTATATTTAAACTTTTCACAATGAATTCTAAGATCCCGATTAAACTATTTTATAAAATCATTAGCATCATATTCTCAAAAAGCAGGTTTTAACTGTATTTCACAAAAATCATAATTTTTATAACTTTAAAAATTATAACGTTTATTTATTTAAAATGGGTCAATTCCAAAATATAGTATATTCTCAAAAATCACTTAAAAATTCATTTTAAAATCCCAAAATCTGGGTCCAATGATGCTACACACCAAATAGTCAATCACGACTACAACGATATCATATATCAATATGAAAATCCTTCAAATATCAAAATATCTGAAATCAAATAAATACTGTTGAGGAATCCAGTTGGATCCCTCCAACCTGTTTTCCTGCATCCACAAACATTAGCACAATACCAATTTCGCTCCAGTACGAAATTATCGCGGTATATGTTCTTATTAAATATTATCCGCTTAATAACGGCGCAGTAGGGTCTCATCCGCTAAACAAAAAATGCGGGAAATCAATAACTCCAATATATACATATGCCAATATATATATATTGCTATTATATATAATACTAATTTCACTGTTTATGAAACATTCGCGGTATATGTTTTTAATAAATAACATCCGCTTACTAACGGCGTATAATGTCTATTTTAACAATCAATAGATATCAATCAACATTCTAACATGCATTCAAATATTTTAAATCTAACTATTTAAAATAAAATCGAAACTGATTCGATTGAATGAGAAATTCTCACCTTGATTTAAATTTCCGTTTTAGCGATTTATTTCGAATAAAATTAAACGGACGTTTAATTTTACCCAAAATTCTCACTAACTCCAAACGACTCCAAACCAACCCCATCGTGTAGTGCTCGTCCATACGATTCCAACGCAACTGGGTTTGCATTTTTTCGACCTCGTATGAAAAAGTTATGATATTATGAAGTTTATACGAATTTAAACTTAATAATTACAACTTAAATTTTATAATTTTTTAAACCAAACTAACATGGGCCGTTAGATTTGCTTCCCCCCTCATCAGGCCGTGCACCCTCTCCCTTCTCCCTCTCGTGTTCATCTCCAGGTAACACAAATTGAGGCCGAACCCAACACTATAGATTAGGGTTTAACTTTGCCACCTCCTCGAGCGACTAAACTCCATCAAACTACCACCATCGCGAAGCTCGCTCCTGACTCCACCTCCACCCTCAGACCGCACCCACTCGGCCACCCCCCTCTCTTCGAAATGCGTGCGCAAGCCGGCCACTTCAAACCCCGATTGCAGCCAATCCATAGCTCCATTTCCAATCACAACCGTTGATCTTGTAGATCTTGATGTGCTCTATAACTTTGTAGTTGATAAATTCTTGAAATAATGCTTAGATTTGAAGATAATGGAGGAGAATCGAAACTAATTTCTGGCCGTGTATTAGGTGGAGGCGGCTAGGGTTTGCAAACTCTTTTTTTTTTTTAATTTATGAAGGGTGTGGGTGTGTATTTATAGGAAAATCGATCGACACTATTCATCCGGGAATTCCGAACTCCGATTTACGCGCCGAAACTGACGTACCTAGGGTTTATCCCACGTTCCGGACACAATGGAATAGGTTTCGGAAGCTAATTCGGACATCTGTGCGAGTTATGGCTATAAACGCTTAATTTAAATTAAACCGATTTAAGCGATTTTCTAGGCGTTTTAATTTGTACCGGACAAACGGTAAATCCAATTGACTTGAAATTTGAAACCTTACAATAATATCACATTACGGATCCGATGAAACTGGTTTCGTCGAAATCCGAGACTTTTTGAAAAATGGCTATTTTCACTCGTCAAATTAAAATTAAAAATAAATCGATGCGTTTCGAGCTGCCACGATCAAACGATAGCTCCGATTGACACGAAATTTGAAATCCGGTAATAACTAACTATTACGGATCCAATGGAACTAGTTTCGTTCAATTCTGAGACTGTTCAAAAATTGACTATTTTTACTAGTCGATTTAAATATTAAAATATTCAATTTTCACAAATTAACTTTTAATTCGATTTTAAAAGTTCTAAAATATCGTTCTAACTTCAATATGATAAAATAAAATTTTACAAATCATTTTCAATCATATTTAACTCAATTTTCAATTATTTCCATAATTTAACGTATTAAATTATCGATTTAATAATCCAATTAAATTCAATAATTCAAATAAAAATTTATTCGACTAATAAATTCACTTATTAATATTTAAAATTAATTAAATATTCAAATTTTAATTAATAAAAATTCTGGGTCGTTACAATCTTCCCCACTTAAAAGAATTTCGTCCTCGAAATTAACTAGTAAGAAAAGTTATAGAATTTATTAATTTTCCATAAATCCATAATTAAACTTCTTATAATACTTTACTAAGTTTCAAATCATACTTAGTTATCTTTTCAAAAATAACTACTATTGTTTAACTTTCAATTCCAAATCAAAGTTAAAGTTTTCAAAATTTTCCAATTTTCTCAAAAATTTTCTAACGCCTTAAATTTTCGGAAAAATTCGCCATAGTCTCCTTTGCGCGGCTCGATCCGAAAAAAAAAATGACAGTATATATATCACAAATATACATCTCATCAAGTAATGAGGCATCCTGCAGGGAAAAAAGTGTAAAAGTACGGTATGTAATCCGAGATATGTACCTTATATTTTATTAGCAAGCATATACGGCTAATATAGCGCGAAAGCGAGCTCCAAATGCGAAGCAAACGCGATCCGCACCTACTAATCACTCAACAAACAACATGAGAACATGCATATAGACAATAGTATCAATATACATCATATAGCAACTGAAACAAAAGCAACAAATGCAATATATATTCAACCATCAACCAACTATCATCCAACTAGCATTCATAACCAAAATATATTCATTCATATTCTCATTAATATTCAATGAATTGGTTTTCAATTTAATCACATTTGATTCATTACAGTGGATGTTTACTAACATTCATTCTCAATTAGTTTATATTTACTAATACATATTCAAGTTGGTCCACTTCCAATTCAAATTCAATTCTATTTAAGTTTCACTTAACTTCGAATTGAATTTCAATTACTTTAGCTTCCAATTTTATTAAATCAATTTCATTAACACTTAATGAATTATATACAATCAACTAACAATCATATAACAATCAATGTATATTTTTTACAACCAAATTACTTTGCTTTCAATTGGTTTAATTTAATTGATTTTCATTCAATTATTCAACTTCCTAATAACATTAGATTTTAATGAATTGACACTTATATTCATTTTTTCATATCAACTTAATTCACATTTAATTGATTCATTCAATTCATTAATTCAATTCAATTACAAAAGTTGAATTTCATTTCATAACTCAAGTTCACATTTATCACTTCACTTTATTATTTTACTTTGATACTAATATCAACTTCATTCAACATATTTTAAGTTATATTCATATAGTTTCACTTCTCATATATATAAGTTTATTTCACAATTGTAAATCACTTTAATTATAATTCAATTCTTATAATTCTTTTTGCTTATACAATTCCTTTATTTAGATTATTCAAACAACTAAACAATCAACAATCTACTTATATACACTGTAATAATTCTGAAAAATTATTTCTTTATATACAAAATATACTCAAGGTAAAATTATTTCATTTACCCAATTTAAAACAATACTGTGCCGAATTGTTCTATTCAAGTGTTTAGAAACTCCTTCGGCATAGTCTTGCGGACCACGCTGACGAAAGTTCATATACCACTAAATAAACCAATCATCACAATATAAAACAATTTAATATTCACTAACAAATACGCTCTCATAGCTATTATTACACTCAAACTCATTCTAGAGTACTGCTGACTCTATCTCTAATGAATTATACCCAACAGAACCATGGTTGTCGCTTAACCATAAGCTCCGATACCAAATGTAACGTTTCGGAGGTAGCGGTCACAACCGGTAGGCTTTTCAACCATCCCAGCCCCACCGTGGCTTACACTGGTACCCCAGACCTTGCTTTTACGGCCAGCCTCTCGACTGTCTCAGGTTACACCTAACCAACCCCCTAAAAGAGGATGTGTGGGAGTAAGAGTCTCCCGTTCGCCACCTAACCGCGAAGCGAGAACCCCCCATCACATAACCCAAAAAGCTTAACAAGACTAGTGTGAAAACTCAAAACAGTTTATTTATCTTAAAATCAAAATAGAGGAATATTTTTAAATTCAATTCGCAATTCTTTTAAAAATGAGACTACCATAAGGCCTCCCGCACACACACACATGCAAACGCAGAATCGGAGGAGATTTCTCCTTATGATAGTCAAAGATGCTTGATACGCATTTAAAATAACATTTCATATTATTATTAGTGCATAGTGTAGGAAAAATTCATTTCGAAAGTAGAATATAAATCTTAGCCAACATAGACATTTCGAACTATGCCTACTATAGCTACCATCCAAACAGTGGTGACCACCATAAGTGAATGGCAGGTTCTACAACTAATACCGTACAAGTTTCGTATTGGGAATTGGATTTCCAACAAATGATCAGGCCAAGGAACTTCCCATTGCCACATGAGAATGCCTCTGGAAAGACATCCCCGAGAACCAAACCGGAACTCTGCCAACACAAGGCCGGGTTACCCCTAACTGGGTAACTACTGACACGAGCACGCCATTCCCCGATCGTAAACGACCTTTCTCACGGGATCCCGAAAACCAACAACCACAAAGTAATAAATTCGTAGTAACTACATAGGTTAAATATCTGGGCTCCATACCATGATACCACCTCTATCCAGAAGGAAATGTACATACCCTAAAGGGTGCTACCCCTCATAACCTTGCCGCATCTTTCCTGTTTTGACCATTTCCGGGGTGTGAGGCTCGACGAAGTCACGTCCACAAAAACATACTTTATACAAAAGCCATGCTTTGGGTCAACAAATGATCAACACAATGATCACCAAGATAGACGATCAAATAAACGATCCTATCACAATAATCAACACAATGATCATTTACAGCAACACTCAGCATGTCACATTACCAAATTGGGAATATATCGCTGATAACTTCAACTATATAACCTCTGAGCTCGTACGTCTCAGAGAAGGGTGTTAAGCTAAAAGAATAAATTCTCCGCCACCAACAGAAATATATTTGAAAGAAATCGGCTTTATATCTCAACTTGTAATGTCAGACATACAATCCATACAAGTCTGTTCCGGGCTCGAACAAAACCGAAGGCATTTACAAAGAAGTCCTTGCAATCCGGATATTCACAATCCTGATCGGATTTCCCATCACTTAGGGAGAACTCTATACCGGAGCAACTCGGTGTAGAGTAAATCGACAGGTCATCCTATCGCTCTCGCAAATACCGGGTCTTCAACACCGATCTTCAATGCAATTCACAACGACGTATCACATATTCAGAATGGCTTATACGACCCCATGGTCCTTTCCCGGTTAACCCGAATAGTGAGCGCTTATTCAAAAAAATAAGTGTAGCATTCACATTCAAACAAATCACATCAATTACCCATTCAAAGGGAAATATTGATAGTCGGTTATTGAACTACCACTGGATATGCACACATCACCAGATTCCAAATAATTTTCCAAATTATTTATTTTCCAAAAATATCTTTATAAGATATATTATTTCATACTTCAAAAATAAATCAATATTTATTTTTAAACAAATTCCCCTTTCTTTATAAATTCCTTAGTGAATTTATAATTCCAAAATATCAATGAATATTCGATTTCAATTATTCATTTCAATTTTCTTTTCAATTTATCTTCAAAAAGATAAATTCTCAAAATATTCACTTTATATTGGAAAACATTTCCATACTTATTTATTCATAAGTAATTCACAAATTTTATTTATTTTCAACACTTGGAAGATATTCAATATACTTAAATCGAGATTAAGTACATATTTCATTCTTTAAGGAAATCATGCTCTTAAACATATTTATTTGGGCCAAAATGAATGTTACGTAAAACATCGTTACGACGTCCCAAAATCACTAGTATAGGGATTCGAAATTAAAATAGATATATAAATCCCAATACTATACAAACCATTTTCTTTTGGAAATCATTTACTATAACAACAGTGTTATAGTCCACCATTTCCTTCTATTTCTCGAAAACGTCTATTTCAACAATAAATGTTGAAATCTATGGTTTTGAATCTCAACACATTTTAAAACATCGTTAGATCGTTTTAATTCTATTTAAAATATCACATTCAAAACAATTTCTTTAACATATTATTCACTATTCAAAAACGTGAATATTCTACGTTAACCAATTTTATCACTTCTATTCATTTTATTTCAAAGGATTATTCACAGTCTAAAACATGAATATAACTCCATTTATAAGTTATAACAATTAACTTATCAAAATAAGTCACTTGTGAATTTATAAAACAACGTTTATAAATTCCATTTCTATTTATTTTATAACAACTTCCTTTAATAAATTCCTTTATTAATCTATTCCAGTTCATAACTCAATTATAAACTAAAAGTTCATATTATAAGTTAAACACTTATAATAAATTTGTTTGCAAAAACCGTTACTTTGAACTTCATAATTATAAATCTTATAATCTATAAGATTCACTTATTCACCCAAATCTATTCCTTTAATAACTTTATAAAATTATAAATCTTACTATTTATAAATTCCATTCATTTACAAAATTCATTTCCACTTCATTCAAACACTTATAAAAACTCGTTTTATAATGTCAATATTTCAATTTATAAATATCCATTTATAAATCTCTTAATATAAATCAATTTATATTATTCTTTAAAACGTCTTTAATCTCCTTTATTATTTCACCATTTTGATTCATAAAATAATTAAATTTCATAAATTCTATATTTAAACTTTTCACAATGAATTCTAAGATCCCGATTAAACTATTTTATAAAATCATTAGCATCATATTCTCAAAAATCAGTTTTTAACTGTATTTCACAAAAATCATAATTTTTATAACTTTAAAAATTATAACGTTTATTTATTTAAAATGGGTCAATTCCAAAATATAGTATATTCTTAAAAATCACTTAAAAAATCATTTTAAAATCCCAAAATCTGGGTCCAATGATGCTACACACCAAATAGTCAATCACGACTACAACGATATCATATATCAATATGAAAATCCTTCAAATATCAAAATATCTGAAATCAAATAAATACTGTTGAGAAATCCAGTTGGATCCCTCCAACCTGTTTTCCTGCATCCACAAACATTAGCACAATACCAATTTCGCTCCAGTACGAAATTATCGCGGTATATGTTCTTATTAAATATTATCCGCTTAATAACGGCGCAATAGGGTCTCATCCGCTAAACAAAAAATGCGGGAAATCAATAACTCCAATATATACATATGCCAATATATATATATTGCTATTATATATAATACCAATTTCACTGTTTATGAAACATTCGCGGTATATGTTTTTAATAAATAACATCCGCTTACTAACGGCGTATAATGTCTATTTTAACAATCAATAGATATCAATCAACATTATAACATGCATTCAAATATTTTAAATCTAACTATTTAAAATAAAATCGAAACTGATTCGATTGAGTGAGAAATTCTCACCTTGATTTAAATTTCCGTTTTAGCGATTTATTTCGAATAAAATTAAACGGACGTTTAATTTTACCCAAAATTCTCACTAACTCCAAACGACTCCAAACCAACTCCATCATGTAGTGCTCGTCCATACGATTCCAATGCAACTGGGTTTGCATTTTTTCGACCTCGTATGAAAAAGTTATGGCATTATGAAGTTTATACGAATTTAAACTTAATAATTACAACTTAAATTTTATAATTTTTTAAACCAAACTAACATGGGCCGTTAGATTTGCTTCCCCCCTCATCAGGCCGTGCACCCTCTCCCTTCTCCCTCTCGTGTTCATCTCCAGGTAACACAAATTGAGGCCGAACCCAACACTATAGATTAGGGTTTAACTTTGCCACCTCCTCGAGCAACTAAACTCCATCAAACTACCACCATCGCGAAGCTCGCTCCTGACTCCACCTCCACCCTCAGACCGCACCCACTCGGCCACCCCCCTCTCTTCGAAATGCGTGCGCAAGCCGGCCACTTCAAACCCCGATTGCAGCCAATCCATAGCTCTGTTTCCAATCACAACCGTTGATCTTGTAGATCTTGATGTGCTCTATAACTTTGTAGTTGATAAATTCTTGAAATAATGCTTAGATTTGAAGATAATGGAGGAGAATCGAAACTAATTTCTGGCCGTGTATTAGGTGGAGGCGGCTAGGGTTTGCAAACTCTTTTTATTTTTATTTTTTAATTTATGAAGGGTGTGGGTGTGTATTTATAGGAAAATCGATCGACACTATTCATCCGGGAATTCCGAACTCCGATTTACGCGCCGAAACTGACGTACCTAGGGTTTATCCCGCGTTCCGGACACAATGGAACAGGTTTCGGAAGCTAATTCGGACATCTGTGCGAGTTATGGCTATAAATGCTCAATTTAAATTAAACCGATTTAATCGATTTTCTAGGCGTTTTAATTTGTACCGGACAAACGGTAAATCCAATTGACTTGAAATTTGAAACCTTACAATAATATCACATTACGGATCCGATGAAACTAGTTTCGTCAAAATCCGAGACTTTTTGAAAAATGGCTATTTTCACTCGTCAAATTAAAATTAAAAATAAATCGATGCGTTTCGAGCTGCCGCGATCAAACGATAGCTCCGATTGACACGAAATTTGAAATCCGGTAATAACTAACTATTACGGATCCAATGGAACTGGTTTCGTTCAATTCTGAGACTGTTCAAAAATTGACTATTTTTACTAGTCGATTTAAATATTAAAATATTCAATTTTCACAAATTAACTTTTAATTCGATTTTAAAAGTTCTAAAATATCGTTCTAACTTCAATATGATAAAATAAAATTTTACAAATCATTTTCAATCATATTTAACTCAATTTTCAATTATTTCCATAATTTAACGTATTAAATTATCGATTTAATAATCCAATTAAATTCAATAATTCAAATAAAAATTTATTCGACTAATAAATTCACTTATTAATATTTAAAATTAATTAAATATTCAAATTTTAATTAATAAAAATTCTGGGTCGTTACAGTAGTGCAATATCACTTGATGTGCATATGGAAATTAAAAGGACGTATCAGCATGCAATACGGCAACACTATGTTTTCCTTCCAACTTACTTGCCTAGAGGATCGTCAGTGCATTCTGGAAGCCGAACCAATCATAAAAAATATAATGATATTATTTTCACTACGCATTCACTTTATATTACACGATGAACCTAAAGAGAAGAAGCCAAAAGATAGCCTGACTGGAGGAGCAAAATATTGTTCAGTTACAAATATATAAAAGACTTCAGAAATCAAAAGCAATAACTCTTTTTAATGTATCATCTATGTCTGCAAACCACAAAACATCAGCATACTATGCACGAATATTGATTTTAGTTAAAAAATTAGTTCTCTATCCAATTGTACTTATAGTGAGATAAGGAAAAATATTTGTTTCAATAAGAAAATTAAAATTAAATGAAGCTGCATGCATTCAAGTACTAAATAGTCAATAATAAAACATACAGTAAATGCTGAGACTAAATATCATCAACAGAATTTTCTAAACAAACAACTTACACACCTTCTGATGAATTATCAATTGAACATGAAGCAGACAGAGTAAAAAGAGTAAACACACATATATAACTCATGCTCTTGTGACATTTGTTGACTCATTCTCTTTTGACAGCATATGCGTTTCTTGAAATCCACCAACATGAGATTCATCCTTAATTCCATAATAAGCATCAAAATAATTTGTACCAATAGAAATTGCATCCTCCGCTATCATGGACGCTTGGCGGGTGAGCATGTATCTGTAAGCTATATAAACACAATCTATATAACATGTACCATGCAATAAGCTATATTAACATTCGTAAGGTATAAAACCTGAAATGAGCAATAAAAGCATTAAGAAAGTTGCACTAATGAAACCATTGAATTGAATAGAAAAACTCTCTTTACTGACCTCTGTAACCCCCAGTTTGATACAAAACCCATCACCACTACAAACATTTGAATCAAGGATGAAACGGTAATTTATTTAAAATATCAAATCAGTAAAAGTAAATGAAAGGATTACCAATCTCATTTGAGTAATTACTGACCTCAAATGCATTAGCAGATTTTGGAATAAAGGAGGAAGTCATGGATTATAAAAAAGATAGTTTTGGATTCAAATGATATGTAGACTAATCACTAATGTTTGATCAACCATATTGTTCGTTGCAGTTCTATTTTCTGCCTCCAAAGCTTCTTTGACCTTTTTGGCAGAATTAGAAACATAATTTTAAAGAATATGAATAAAGATATTTTTCTTGTTTAAGGTACATGTTTTCATAAGAGAAAATACATGAAGATGCATTAACACATATGTAATCAATTCGGGTGGAAAATAATTCATTATTAACAGGGTACATAAGAAGACTTTTGGCACTCGGCTATTGTCAATGAACACATAAAAAGGAGATTTACGATGAATAATGCAAAGCGTCGTAGGCTAGTTAGAATTGAACTAAATTTTGTGTAGCATGTACTTATGAAAATATTTTTTATTTTATATTAAATGAGGACGAAGAAATTTATCATCAAATTAACTCTTGCATGCTGCTATATATCTTTCAGCATTAGATGGACGATTACAAATCTACTCCAAAATAAAACTGTTAAAAGTCGTTAAAACTGTAATATGTTTTGTTATTATATCACACGGAGTTAATAAATTTAAATGTCAATTATCCTATGGAAAAACAAACAAATTTTGAACATTTGAAAATCTAGAACTTTTATCAGCATGTAGGTTGTTGTCGTTGTCATATATACACATGGGCGTAGTGCGAATTTTAAATTAACAATTCATGAAAAAGTTACAATTGCAGAATTTGCGCATTCATACCAAATTAGTCCTAGAGTTAAGTTAATTTATTATCAAATTGATTACATATGTTTATAGTCAACTACAATTTTGGATCCAAAGTGTCTTAAATACTATCGCTTAGTTTTATAATAATTTGGTTATTAAGATTAGTGATTCACATCTACTGCATTTGGATAAAGAAGCCTTCAAAAGAGAGGCTCTAAATGTTTGAAATTTATTGAACTACGACAATGTAGGTAGTTCTTATTGGCCATATGTACACATGGTCATATTGGATTAAATTAGCCATTCACAATATAAAAAAAAATGTATAATTGCAGAATTTGTGCATTCATACCATGGTAACCCGAAATTTAACTAAATTTATTAACGTGTTACCAACATCTTCGTTGTTCTTGCTGGCCATATAACATGGTCAGAGCAAATAATAATTCACAACTGACAGCTAAAAAAAGAAGGTATAACTATAGAGTCCTTGCAATCATACCATATCAATCTTATATTTAAGCAAATTTATTATCAGATTGATTTCGTAAGTTTACATTTGATTGCAATTGTGGGGCTAGAGTCCTGAATACTATTATTCAAGTTCAGATTAATTTGATTATCAACATGCAGTTCACATCTGCTACATTAAGATAATTGAGGCCTAAAAAATAAACTCCCTAATTTTATTTTTTCGCAAGGGGATACCTCGCCATTCTCCTTCATGTAACTTTTTTATACAATGAAGTTAATCCTAAAAAATCAATGCAGAAATATGGACTGTCAACCATTTAATAGTGGACTAAATACTAAGTGAACTTGTTTGTAATTAAATTAAGTAAGCATTTGGCGTGTAGAAAAAAAAACCTCAAAAGTGTTTCAGTTAAAAAAATAAAAGAACTTTTAATGTTAACATATTCCCAATAAGATCTCAAAAGTGAATCGTTTATCATCGATGCATTAATACCATATCAGTCCTACGTTTAAGTTTTTTTTGCCACAGTACATGAACAGTCACACAAACTCTTACTTTTAAACTGCATGTTTTATGAAAACTGAGTGATAACATCATTTGCGTTTTCAGTTTGAAAATGAACAATTATGAGATTATATCTAAAGTTTTTGAAAATTTGAAGTAAACTTACCTTGAGAACATGCCATTACAATTTCCATACTTTTTACATTAATTATTACTTTTTCCATTGAATTCATTGCATTCATAAGTTAAAGTGTAGAAAAATAAAGGTGCAGTTCATAAAAAAAAGGTGATCGTATAAGTCGAAGTAGAAAATACTAACTGTTAGTTTAATCTTCTTGTTGGAATTAATTACCATGTACTATTGCAAGTTAAGTCTTTTGGCTAGGGTATATTACCAAATAAGTCCTCTAAGCATGGCATATATGTGTGCATGACCAATGACTACACTTGGCAAGTAATATATTGAAAGTAATTGATAATCTATTTTTTTACAAAGGGAAGAAGTGTGCTGAAAAACAGCTATGAAAGAGCCCATATCATTACGTATGCAATTCTATACACTTATTGAAATATTAGCGCATATTACTAAGTCACCATGGTATAACAGAGATGCGACATCGTGTGGAAGGGATGAATTATTCTTTATTTATTATTGTATACATATAACCAAACAGATTACTGTTTACAATCTGAATCACATAACTACATTTTCATCCTAAAAATAAATTTTGAAATTAAAATGTGAAAGTTTGTTATAGTCATGCATATGGGATAAAATTGCTTTAGTTTAAGCTTTTTAACATGAAAGTAGATAAATGACATTAAAACATGTACATATAATATGTGTTGAAGTTTACTCTTGTAAAATGCCTGTGGCTTATTCTTTTTATTTCTTTTTTGGAATCATTTTTTTGACGATCTAATATTGGAAATTCAATACATAAATTTGAATACACTAATATTAAATGAAAGTCCTATAATTATATTTTGTAACCGATTCATAAAGTTTGAAATCTACATCAGAACTAAAACAAAGAGCTTCCAAAGTCATATCCAGATTGCAGTCTATGCTTTTAAGCAATTAAAGTAATTCTACCCATCTACAACTGAAGCTTTAGATGCTAAATCTTTAATGGTATGCTTAAACTAAAACGTACACATGGAAAAAGGAAAAAAAATGGTTTACATTCAGTAAAAAATTTATTATAAGAAAACAAAAAATTTGTATCATTAAATAAGTTTAGAAAATAAAATCTAAGAAAAAAATTGAAAATTTGGTTTGATACAAAAAAGTGATTAGCAAGTTTGAGAACAAAAAACATGCATCAAAAACTGATTAGAGTTGGAGCAAAATTAATAAATTGGATAAAATTAAGTAGGGTAAAATCAGTTCGTAGACTCTAAATCTATTAAAATTAAAATTATATGCTAGTATACAATAAAAAGCAGTAAACTAAAGGCATAAAAATAAAGAAATACTTGCCAATTTCTCAAAAATTAGTTGAGTATAAAGAAAAACTGATTTCTCTGCACAAAAGGTATTGGTGAGGCATGACCAAAAGTTGTAATAAAATGAAACTAAGTTCATAATCAAGCAAACTAAACAAAGCATTATAAAAATAATCTTCCAGCACATAAAATTGAAGCTAGTTTAAAGAAATTGAATATCACAGAATCCATATTTATTTACATTAGATACAAATGGGTCTAAAATTAAATACCAAAGATATACTTTTCAATTTAAATTTCTAAGCGTAGTTGGTTATCAAAATTAGGTAAAGGGTAGGGAAAATAAATATAATTAGATAAAAATAAATATAAAACTTTGATTTAGTAAATTTCAGTCCTATTTGAAGCAAAGTATTAAGCTAGCATATAAAACTTACAGTGAAAACGATAAATTTTCAGAGAATGAATAAAGATAAAATTGAATACGGTTCTTTAACTATTGATAAATTTCAATTAAATTGACGAAGTAAAGATATTGCCTGCCGCTATGTTTATTTTTTTGAGGAAAAAAATGGCGAAGGAAGAGGGATCAAAAAACACATAGTAAAACATAAACAAATTGATAGCCTAAAATTAGCATTCAATTGTCAATCAATGAATAAGTAAAGGCCAAAGTAAATTCAAGCAAATCGCAACGCTGGTGATTGTTTAACCTTAGATCAATACATATAGCTAAGGATGGAGCATAGGAAATCTACCACCGAACTGATTAAAAGGTAAGGCGATGGGGGAAAAATGACGAAGGAAGAGGCGATCAAAAAACACAGCAAAACGTAAACAAATAGACAGCCTAAAATTAGTATTCAATTGTTAATCAATGAATAAGTAAAGGGCCAAAATAAATTCAAGTAAATCGTGGTACTGATGATAATTTAACCTTAGATCTATACATATAGCTAAGGATAGAACGTAGGAAGTGTACTACTGAACTGATTAAAATGTAAGGAGAAGAGAAAAAATTACCTGGATTGGTAAGATTGATCAATGAGAGAAGATAGGTACAGAAATAAGCGGCCGCTATATTTATTCTTCTGCATATTAAAAAAGATGGAGGAGGAGGCAAACTGGATAGCTTCTGATTTAGGGTTTATAACAACAGTCGAAGTGTTTCCGCACTTCGATTGATTTATGATTTATGATAAGGGACGCGATTAATTAGTAGAAGTATTTGGTGATGTGTAAATGACAGAGTAAACTATACTTTTCCCTTAATTATATTGAAATATCATGGAACATCTTATTAATTCTGGTTTTTAAAAAAGATGGACTGTTAGCGAAGTTTAGTCGTTAAGGTTTAAGGACTAAATTTCAAGTCATTAACTTTGCTGAAAAAATTAGTCAACGTTTTACTTGATCACTACTATTAGCTTCTCAAAAAGTTAGCAATTTGAGTACCAAAACGTATATTATAAACTTTCTTCATGCTAAATATAGGAAATAAACATAATAATACCAATAAACAAATATTGAGAATACGAACACCACACTAATCAACACTTCCTTAACATATATATGATCATATGCAACTGCCTCAGCAATAACAACAGTGGTGTTATCTAACTTATGCGCACTATAATTGTAATATGTAACTGATACACACACACAAACATACATACATATATATCTGGATGTGCATGTGTGTGTGTATTCTTGTTATACTATTCTTGAGATAAATAGTTTCAGTACTTTAGAATGGCCGTAAATGAGACTAATTATAGTATAATAAGATGAAAATTATTACAATAATATGTAATTTAAAGATATATATGTATGTATGTATATAAACTCTTTTTTTGCATCTTAATATATTCATAACACTAAAAACGTAAAATGCTTTCAAGGAGTTCTCTAAATTTATACCATTGTCGACAATTTGTAATCTATTTGGTCAAATTACAAATTGTGCACTAACATAGTCTTTTATCTTAAGTTGGCTAGAAGGGATTATATTCTTGCAGTAACAGCTCACAGTTTTAGTGTTTGAAAACGTACCCACTTCTTTTGTTTGAAAACTAAGTACGCAGTGAAGTTGATTCAAACAGCACCAGAGCAATTTTTCAAAAAGAAAAACTCAATACAAACGATACTTGGAAATGCACAAATGCAAATAGTCACAATCCATCAAAAATGGTCACTATTCTTATTATGTCTAAGACATGAATAAGTCTGCAATAACTATGAAAAACGTACCAGCATGTTGTAAGATGGTTGTCGAGCATATAGAACTTCTCAGTTTCGAAAGTACAGTCCCCTTATTCTTCAAGAAAGCTTCATATGCTGGTTTTCGGTGCTTTTTCTTGAGTACCAATAGAGCTTAACTAAAGGGAAATGAGAACGATGTTTAAATTTTTAAACAAATTAGTTTGTAAATGAACGTAAACAAAAGTTATTCCAAGCAATTGGTTTATAATCATTCATATTTACTATTGTTTTAGTAGTCATTGAGAAGGTAGAAGAGATGAAACTTACATAATGAAAACAGTAATAAACTCCTTATGGAATTAAATGATGTAATTTGGCGGTAATGTGCTAATAAATTGAAGCATATGAATTAATCATATGGTAAAAATAAAGGTGATGAAAAGTAGGATTTGAAACTCGAGATTGATGGAGTTCAAAGATCGATGGAATCAATAACTCAAGTAAATGAAAGGTAATGCGCACTGGGAAATAAAGTTGACCAATTAAAAGTAAAAATAACAAATTGGATGTACAAACAAATTGTTGTTGAACGCTTAAAAATACGACAAAGAATATTTTTCAGTCTTGAAATTGATACTGAAATAGTTGATACAGTAGTACAGAAAGTAAAGTAGAAATGATGTACAAAGTAACTTATAGTAAGTTGCAGATGAAAAATTATATTTATTTAGATTGTTAATGTAGTGTGAAGACATAAATTTGATTAACTGGAAGGAAGCAAATTTCATTTTTTAACAGAAAATAGTTAGAAAAATGCCACAGCATTATATATTTTTTGGATCTGGTCTACGATGCATAAAAATTGAAACATAAACTAAAGATAGTTCATACAGTCTATGGTTACAGGAAGAAGAAATGAAATTTTGTTCATTATCCACCAGCCTAGTCCGGAGGTAACTATGCAATGAACAAAACAATATTGTTGAGTAATAGAAAATATACCGATTGATTGTGCTATTTACTAAGTAGTAAAAAAGATATGAATTGTTTCCAGGGAAAAAAACTTACAAAAGATTGTAACATTAATATCCGGCAATATTAAACTTTTTGGTAAAAGCATTATATATCAGCACATAAAACCGCAAAGTGGTATATAGCAGGAAAATATGCAATTTTAATCGTAAGGTATTTGCTCTCCCTATGATCAGTATACATTTTTTGTTAGATCGGTAAACTAAATGTTAAAGCAGCATAAGAGTAGCAAAATAATTTGTAAAACCAACCAACCCAAAAGGATCGATAAGAAATTGGAAAACTAATTAGAAGTTGAATAGATTAGTAGAAATTAACCAGATAATACCAACCAATTAATAACTTGCATTGAAAATTAATATATTACATAATGATATAAGTTTATTTTTAATGTGAAAATTTTGATATTCGAAATTTAATTGTGGAACAGAAATAGAACTTTAAACATAGCCTATCAACTAACTCTTTTGATTTATGCACGATATTAAATCTGAAGAAAAAAAAAACCATACATGGCCTAACAGTGCAGTGATAACAAATCATAAAATTATGCAGTACAACACATCCTACTCAGTGAGCCCTTAAATCTGTAAAGAATCTCGGATTTTAATAACAAATGTACCAAATTGAAAACCCTAGTTTCGGAGTTGGCCAGATTTGTGGTTTAAGCAATGGGCGAAGACCGCTACTGCAGATGTTGGACAGCTACAAATGGTCAGTAAGCAAGGGAGGGGCGGTAATAGGGTTTGTTGATTAGCGACTATGAAATTGGGAAGATAGGAGAAAAGGAGAAGAGAGGTAAATTTGATGGAATAAAATGGAATTAACATTAGCGGTTACGTACGAATGGGTATATTAGCAAATGTTGGTGTTTACGAAATAGGAAAGGTGTCGTCCTATAAATAATGTGGTTTCTCATTTCCTATTTAAGTAATAGATAATTGCTTAATTAATTTATTAAAAGGTTAATCAATTAACTAAAGGGATTAAGAAATAATTTTTATTTAATTTTTGTAATTAATTTAGAATAATTAATTAGAGGATCAGGTATTAATTAAAGGTAAATTAATGATTAATTTATAGAATAATAAATTAAATGTTTGTAATTATTTGATTTTTAATTAACCATTAGGAAACTTATTTAAAGGCAAATGATCTAGATTTATCTGATACCTTAATCGGTTTCACTTATGGATGTTTGTATTCTATTGAATGTTGTGGATTGTTTGTTATTCTCTACTTTGTGATGCGTTATGATTTTGAATTGTTTTTAATTCAAGCTATGATGAAGGTGATTTATTTTATCTGTGACGAATGTATACTATTTATTTGTGAATCTATGTATGGAAGATAAGCGTTATTGGAATATACCGCTTATCAATTTTGATATGCTTGAATCTATGATGATTTGTGGTGTTGCACTATTGTGTAAAACCCCTGGACTACACCATACATACACAAATATGGATTGCAAGCGGAAATTGGTTAAGTCACAAAATTTTAAAATAGTTTTGAATTTGAATTTTAAATCAAATGGTTTTGGAAATGGATTGGGTTTTAAGTGAAAAGCTTTTGAAAAAGTGTTTTGAAAATGAAAGTTATTTAAATAACTTAATAAGATTTGAAATTTGAATAACTTGAAATTTGAAATATCTTAATTTGAGTTTAAATTCAATATTTAAAAATGGAATTCAATAATTTGAAAATTTTGGTTTAAAAGATTATACAAGTTATACAAGGTATTTATATGGGTTTTTAAACCATTTTAAAAAAAGTATGGTTTTGAGAATTTGAATTTAACTCAAATTTATATCTGAAAGACCTTAACTCGTACAAATATAATCAGATTTACCGAATCGGAAACAAGTGACTTTAAATAATAATAACTTTTATATAAGGAAAGAATTTCCCAGCTATGATGAAAAGGCTTCATGTTTGAAATTAAATTATTTTAAAGCTATAATTAAATCTTTGTGAGAGATAGTTGAACCCTATTTTGAAATCAACGAAGATTTTAAATAGAGTATCTTTTATAAGATTGAAACGGGAATTGTTTTCAAAATAATAAAATGAGTCTTCGATTTAAAGACGCGATGAATTAATCCAATTTGAAAAGGAATTGTTCTGAAAGGCTATGAATGAATCTTTGTCAAAGATTGATGAATCTTGTTTTAAATTGAAAGGGGATCTTGAAAAGTGAATCTTTTGTTTAAAAGATTTAAATGTAGAAATTGTTTAAACCATTGAAGGTTTTTGAAATGAATCTTTTGTTTAAAGGATTGGAAATGGTAATTTGTTTTAACCATTTGAATGAAAGTTTTTGGCTTTAAGCTGTGATTTAACTGAGATCCCATATCCATACGTTTTTAAATATTACGCTCATTATTCGGTTTAGCCGGGAGAGGACCTTGTGTCATATGACCCATTCCGAATAATGATACGTCGTTATGCATAGCATTCGAAGATAGGTGGTGAAGACCGTGTATTTGCGAGAACGATAGGATGACCTATCGATTTGTCTCTGCACTGAGTTGCTACGTTATAGAGATTCCCTAAGTGATGGGAAGTCCGATCGGGATTGTGAATACCCAGATTGCAAAGGCTTCTTCGGAAGTGCCTTCGGTTCTGTTCGAACCTGGAACAGACTTGTATGGATGTGTGTCTGATATTACACTCTGAGTGTAAAACTGGTTTCTATCAAATACATTGTTGTTTAGTGGCGGAGATTTATTTTCTTAGCTTAACACCCTTCTCTGAGACGTACGAGCTCAGAGGTTATGTAGTTGATGGTTACTAGTGATACATTCCCAATTTGGTAATGTGGCATGCGAAGTGTTGCTGATCATTTGTTGATCAAAGAAAGGCTTTGTGAAAAGTGTCTCTTTGTGGAAGAAACCTCATCAGGACCTCACACCTCGAAAATAGTCGAAACAGGAAAGATGCGGCAAGGTTTCAGGGGTAGCGCCCCTAGGGTATGTCCATTTCTTCTGGATAAAGGTGATATCATGGTATGGAGCCCAGATATTTAACCTATGTGGTTACTGCAAATACATTGCTTTGTGGTTGTTGGTATCGAGCGCTCGGATAAAGGTTGGTTACGACCGGGGATGGAATATCTAAGGTGATACTCCTGGGCAGGGGTACACCGGCCTTGTGTTGGCAGAGAACTGAGGGATGGTCCTCGGGGCATCCCTCCAGAGGCGTACCCATGTGGCAATGGGAAGTTCCTTGGCCTGACCGTTTGTTGGAAATCCAATCATCCAATATGGGCCTTGTACGGTTTTATTTGTATTACCTGCCATTCACTTATGGTGGTCACCACTATTTGGATGGTAGCTATAGTAGGCATAGTTTGGAATGTCTATGCTGGCTAAGATTAATATTATACTTCCGAAATGTTTTCCACGCTTCGCACTTATAATAATAATATCAAATGGTTTTCGCGTATCATGCATTTTGGACTTTCATAAGGAGAAATATCTTCTAAGTGTGCGTTCGCATGGTGTGTGTGGAGGGAGGCCTTATGGAAGTTTCATTTTCCAAAAAGCATTATGGATTTCAACTTAAAATTTCTTTTGTTTGTTTTAAAGATAAACTGTTTTCGTTTGCTCATACCAGTCCCATGGTTGACCTGGAGTTTATTGTTCCCTTTCTAAACTCTGGGTGCCCACAATTTACCACACGGGCAGTCTAGAGTTGGGATTTGTTGATAGTAGATATAGATATCGATTCGGTAGCATTTAGCATTCTCTTTGGTATTGTTTGGAGACTCTGGATATTGAAGTCTTTGGTTGGACGAGGCTTGCTTATCTGGGTGAAACGAGATGGTGGTTCGAGCTTGTGGTTTAGAGTTTGGCTTTGGAGCATTGGATTTGAGTTGCAGTTGCTGTTTGGAGTTTTGGTTCCGCTGCTAGTTCATTTAGTTTTCCGCTGTAGCATTGATTATATTGTATCTCTGATATTTGATTTACATTGTATCATTGTTGTATCAGATGTTGTATATTGATGATATTCATTTTTCTACGGCTGTGTTGTTTTACTTAATTGTGTTATAAGCTCCGGCGAACCAGATTCGATGTTTGGTTTTGCGGCATTTGAATACGAGTGTTGTATTCGGTGCCGATTTTCGAAGGTCGAGTCAGGATCATTACAAATATAGATGTTATAATGATTTAAATAAATTAAGATTTGAAGATAAATTGGAAATTTATTTGAAATTGATAAGTATTTAAGAATTTAACTCTATAAGTTGATGTAAAATGTATTAAACTTGAAATTTAAAAGGTATGACATTTATAACTAGATTTTTATTCAAGATGAATTAAATGAATATTTCTAGTATAAATAAATTGAAGGAAATATTAAGTTATTGGTAATTTGAGTTTTATTTAAATGTTTATGGATTTATAATGCAAATATTTCAAATCTAAATAATAGGACATTGAATTGTTGAATAGTAACTTCCAACCTTAGTTTTGAAATTGTTTAATACTCAAAGTTTGAAATATATTGAAATTGAAGTGGTTTATTGAAACTGAAAGTGAGTCGAAGATTTATGGATTTTGATTTAATTTAAAGTGAATAAAATTGTAAAGTTGAGGAAATTATTTTACTTTATAAAATAAGTTTAAATTCAAACTATTTTATTTTATATACTGTTTCAATATCCAAACTATTTAAGCATTGGAAGTTATGGTTTTGAAGCTATAAATTCGAAGTATTATGTTTTGAAAGGTTATATTTCAAGCGTTTGGTTTCGAAATATTATAATTTTGGAAGTGCTATAATTTTAGAAAAAAGATATATTTGAAATAAAAATGATATTATATTGATGTTGGGTTTTATAAAAATAATATCATATTTATTTGGGTTTTTAAAATGGAAATGATATCGTATTTATATGGTTTTGAAATGGATATTATATTCTGGTTTTGAAGTTTAATTATTTTAAAATGACCGCGGTGTTATAATAACGTTGGTTGTTAAAAAGACCGGGATCTGAAGTTGTCATACTCTCTGCCAACTCCGAAAACCACTTTAACAACCATGTACGCGGTGGAGATTCCAGAATAAAGTAGGATGGTGGCGGCGTTTCTTTTGAGGTAAATACATGGATCCGACTCCCGTGAGTTGGCAAAAGGTGGCTAAAACAGGAGCGATTGACATGCTAAGAAGGTAGCACCTTTTATCGGACACATCCCTTCGATATTATACTTTGACTTTTGGATTGTTTCGGTGGCCACTTTTGATTTTTGATTTGGGGGTGTGGCTCGAGGTGGGCGGTAGTAGCTGCTACGCGTTACCATCGGCCCAGAAGCGTAATTGGTATATCTACCCTGACACTGCCTAGTTTTGCCGTGTCACCTACCCTAGCGCACCTTGTACGAGTTTGGTTTTCTCTTGTAGCCCGTGGATTATTTAGGATAGTCTCCAGATCTGGAGATGCGCTGATACTGGATGGACTACTGGGACTATTACGTGTTAAGGGCTATATGGGTAACCCCTTAATGCTATTAAAAAGTAAGTTTATTTTACTATAGACATTATTATAATAGCGAAATATTACTACATAGTAAACAGTTTAATGGATCCTTAGGAGATGTGAATCCCGAGCATCTCTTAAGTTACTGCACTTACGTTGACGCTTGATAGGAGATGTCAAATCCCGTAAACATCTCTAACGTCGTTTCGCTCATATTTATTCCTGTTGATTTAACTTACATAAAATCTTTTAGTTCTGACTCGAGTGTTTTGTCTTTTCAATTCGCTCGGGGTCAGCCTGAGCATTTCAGGATTTGGAAGACGATATTCTGGAGGACGAAGACAAGATTTATTATATATTATAGTATTCCACTATATTCATACTGTTCCGATGCATTATTTATTGTTCTCTGGTGTGTGTACTCTGATTTGTATTGTATAAGTATAATCGAATATTTTGTAAAATAGCTTCATGAACTGCATATTTGATTATTATATTTTATTGTTCCGCTGCAAGATTCTATTTCATTTTTTTCTCTACTTTTTCTTATTTACCCCATAACAATCCCCCTTTATATGGTTTAAGTCTGACATGTGTGGTTTATCGTCGATTTAAAGCGTACAAAAAGGTGGGATGTTACAGAAGCTGTTTACAAAACATTTGAATATACTCATACAATACATATCAGAGTTACACATGCCAGAGAATAATAATATGCAGCGGAGTACATGATGCAATTAATAATATAATAGATAATAATAATAATATCTTCGTCTTCGTCCTCCAAAATAAAGTCTTCAAATCCTGCACTGCTTAGACTGACCCGAGCGAATTGAAAAGACAAAACACTCGAGTCAGAACTAAAAGATCTTATGTGAGTTAATTCAACGGAAATAAATATGAGTGGAACGGGGTCAGAGATGTTTACGGGATTTGACATCACCTATCCTGTGTCAAACGTGAGTGAAGTAACTTAAGAGATGCTCGGGATTCACATCTCCTAAGGATCCATTGAACTATTTAATATGTAGTAATATTTTGCTATTACAATAATGTCTATAGTAAAATAAACTTACTTTTAAATAGCATTAAGGCTTTACATTTTCCACCTTAACACGTAATAGTCCCAGCAGTCCATCCAATATCTACGTATCTCTAGATCAGGAGACTACCATAAATACTCCACGAGCTACGGGAGAAATCCAAACTCGTACAAGGCGTGCTACGGTAGGTGACACGGCACACAAGGCAATGCCAGGGTAGATATACCAATTAATATCCGGACTGATGATGACGCACAGCGCGCAGCCATGGCCCACCTCGAGCCACACCCCCAAAATCAAAAATCGAAAATGGCTACCGAATCAATCTCAAAGTCAGAATATAATGGAATGGTATCGAAGGAGTGTGTCAGATAAGAGGAGCTATCTCACTGGCTCGAAATCGCTCCTGTTTTAGCCACCTTATGCAAACTCACGGGAGTCAGGTCCATGTATATACCTCAAAGGAACGCCGCCGCCATCCTACTTCATTTGGAATCTCCACCGCGTACACGGTTGTTAAAGTGGTTTTCAGTATGGACAGAAAGTATGCCCATATCCGATCCCGGTCTCTTTGCCAACCAATCGTTATTATAACACCGTGGTTATTTAAAATTAGTTATACTTCAAAACCAAAATATCATTGCCATTTCAAAACCAAATACGATGTCATTTCCATTTCAAACCAATAAAATATGATATCGTTTCCATTTCAAAACCTCATCAATAATATATTATTTCCCTTAAAGAAAACAATAATATACCATTTCATTTCTAACCATATCAAAAATATATCATTTTAATTTCAAAAACCACATTAATATTTTATCATTTAAATAAATCCAAACTTCCAAATTATTGAATATTTCCTTCAATTCCTTTAAACTTGAGATATTCCCTCTTTACGTCGTCTTAAACCAAAACCTTATTATAAAGTCAAATTCTTATATCTTTAATTTCAATAAGTTCCAAATCAATATATATTTAAAGACAAATCTTAATTAAATGCAATTTCAAATAAATTCATTTCAAAAATCATGTTATTTAAAAGTTGTAACACTCCGTAAAAAAACAATTTGAAACCATAATACTTTGGAATTCGTAATTTTGAAACACTTTAATTTCGATAAAAAAAATTCGATTTAGATATATTTCAAGGCTTTAAATACTCCATAATTTCAAACTAAATCTGATAATTTCATATATATCTTAATTCAATTCACTATTATTTAGTTTTGAAATATTTATTTAATAAATTCAATATTATTTAAATAAAACTCAAATTTGAAATATTCGTTAATCACCTTAAACCATCATCAAGTTATAAAATCATGCCCTTTAAAATATGAAATTCAATAAGTTCCGAATTGCTTCAATTAAATAACATTCTTAATAAAAAAAATTTAAACCGATTTCAAATCCATCTTCTCAACCTTAATTTATCAATATCATTATAAACTCTATATATATATATATATTAAAATATAATTTAAAGAAATACTTACCCCCATTATATTTTATTAAAATCTAACTTTATTATTATATAATGAACAAAATTTACATAGCTTAAATTTAAGAATTTAACTGTATATAAAAATGTTATTTTTTTATGATATCAAAAATCAATATTTATATATACCATGTATTTCTTTCCAAAACCATAGAAATCCTTTCAAAATATTTTTATTTATAGACCATAGTGTTTGTATATAATTTTCTATCCTATGGTCAAGTGATACGGATATTTATCATTTCAATCCGTAATTTAAAATATAAATACAGTTATATATCATTTCAAACAGCAATCCTAAAAAATCCATAACCACTTGTAGTTTATAACATATAAATTACAACATCCATTCATCCAATATCAATCATCAAACATTTATCTCAATCATCATCCAATTCAATCAATAACATTAATATAGAACATATGACAAATAACAGGTATTTACTGGCAGTTTATATTCAATAATAAATTAAATTACTATTTTATCCAAATAAATTCAAATAAACTGAGATGATGATTCAGAACATGCCAAATAGTCATAAATAAATTTCTAATCACATCATAAATCAATTTAACAAACATAATAAATTTTAGAAGTTATGAGTGGGTTAAAACACTCACCTTTTGAATTTAAATTGAATATAAATCCAATTTAAATCCAAAATTTTAACAGTCTCGGAATTCATCCAAACACATGCCAAAAAGTCTGGAATTTAAATACGATCCAAATGCAAGAAACCGCACCCAAAACGGACCTCGTATGTGAAAGTTATACAAATTAGAACGATCTTACGATTTAAAAATTAGAATAAACAAGATAATTAAATTAACAAACTCATACTACACGTCAGCACGCTCCAGGAAATCATCTTCATCGAATCCCTAATTGTTGCGATACAGATCGCATTCGAATAGTTCTGTCGCCAAAGAACCATCGATTTGCGGCACCACCTGATAAATTTTGAACACGATCAGAGCCTGCCGCCTCGAAGGCCGTGCACCGCCGCAGCTTCGACCTCCGACCGGTCCCTACGCCGCCGCCATCTCCCAAGCCAAGAATGAAATTCAACTATTCATTATCGATTTCTGGTGAATCCTGACCGCGTTGCAACAAACGACAACCACCCGAAGACCTGCTCGTCACCACCTTCGCGATGGCACTACCCGATCGTCGATTGGATGTGGATCTACCGTTGGATCATCAAAAATCCAATATGAATGACCATGGTTCATTCTCGATTTCTGAACAAACAGTGATTCAAAACTAAAAATGTATTGCACTTCTGAGATGCTTTCATCGAGAGCTTCGAATCCATATAAAATTTGATATAGTTTGTGGAGTTTGAAATTTTGATTTGAATTTGATACTGAAATTGGAATGTGAATTTTGAGTTTGTCTGCCATTAAGAAAGAGGAGCAACAGAAATTTCTGTACGCACAGAAATGAGAAATAGTAAGGCTGCTAGGGTTTATAACAGAATATATATATATATAAGTAGAGCTGAAAAATAGAGGAACAGATACGATTGGTTTGGACCGTTAAACGATAAATGGCCCGAAAAGCCATTCTGACTTCAGAACGAAATTGGGTCAACCCATATATCAATATAGATGTTTTAAAACATTTTAAAATCAATGGAATAGGTTTCAAGTCCAAATTCCATCATATGAAGAAGTTATGCTAGAATCAAGTTATTTCAAATTCGATTTCAATTGATTTCAATTTCATTGATTTCTAGGTGTTTCGAGCTTGTACGATCAAACGACAAGTCCGATCGTTATAAAAATTTAAATCCTACAATAATTTACAGTTACGAATCCGATGAAACTAGTTTTATCCAAATACGAGTCAGTGGCCAAAATGGCCATATTTCAGTTAACTAAATAACTTAATATTAAATAAATCAAATCAGATTTCCAATTCAAACTTAATTATTTACAAATTTTATAAATTTGGATTACTTGGTAATATGTACTCCTTCAAACAAATTTCTATGTCAATTTATCATTGTATATTTTACCATTTACAGTATTAAGTTTCCAATTTCAATTAATTTAGTAATTTTAAATTCCCAATAAATCCATTTACTTGATTTTAAATCTTGTTATTAATCCATTATCATCAAATAGATAAAATTAACGTTGGTTCATGGTTTCTTACATCAATATTCTCAAATTTCATCTTAATCTCCATTAACGTAGTAATTAAATATTTAATTTCATTTATTTACAATTAATCCAATTAATGAATTTAAATTTCAAATAAATTAGTAAATCTTGATTTTCATTCTTCAAATCAACAAATTGTCATATTATAAATAGAATTAACATTATTTCCAATTATTTTATTAATTTACACTAGCATTTATTTTATCAAATTATAGTTTATTACATATTATTTCATCTTTTAATATACTTTGAACCTATTTCCCAATTTATTAATTACAATTAGTTATAACCTTATAATTGGTTTCAATTAATTGGGATTGCACTAAATTAGTTATTTATTAACTTGCATTAACATTCTTGCATTTCATTCCCGTTATTAATTCACTAACAAATTTCAAATTTTTATTTATTCCATATTTAATTACCAAAATCTTATTAAATTAACAAATTTTAAACATCGAAAATTAAGGGTCGTTACACATTTTATTATACGCTGCAAAAATATTTCTTTTTCAATTTTACGACGTCAGTGTTTATTTTGCAGATAACTCAAATGCTGGATTCAGGCTGGAGCAAAGACGAAGATAAAATACGAGTGAATGAGTGATATGTAGTGACGTGAACAATGTAAAGTGAAATTTGTGATGTGATCGAAATTGTAATGTAATTGAAAAATAGAGTTCAAGTTTGTACTATTCAAAATTGTAATGAAATATTAGTTTGAATAAAATATCCATTTGAATTTAAATTCTATTTTATTTATTTTATTCGTCAAATATTTATTTAATTATGTGAAAATAAAATAGTACATAAACAAATACATTTAGATGAATATATATATATATATATGTTTATTATAATAAACAAAAATCATATACTAGCTTATTCAAAAAAATTAATAGTTGAAATGCTACTAACTGAATGAATGACAAAGGTGAACGCTATAATAATTATACTTCAGAAATATTGAAATGATTCAGAAATAGAAAGAAATTCATTGACACTATATAAGGAAATGAATTTAATTTAAAGAGTTAAGAAACTTAAGTGAAAAAAAATCCATGAATGATTATTTATATTAGTGGGGCTATATAAATAATAAATGCTAACTAAACTTAAAACGAATATAAATTAATATGAAATAACTTGGATGTATAAATTGGAAATAAATGAAAAGTATGTTATACTTAAATAATGAATTCGTTGATTATTTTAAACAGTTGAATGTAAATAACTTATGTAAGAAATGAATGTAAAGTAATTAAAGAAAAATGGCATGGTATGAATAAATGAGAAATGGACTTTTGTAAGTAAGAATGAATGTAAATTAATGAACACAAACATTTTATGAATGAGTAAAGAATAATATGTGAAACAAACTAAAATAACATTGAAATTATTGTTTGTTTTGCTTATGGATTGGTTGGGAAAGGATACTTCTATTTTGTATAGAGACGTATAAATAATCTATAAATTTTTATCTACGATTGTTGAGTGTATGGTTTACTTAATAGTTATTTATCATTTTATATGATTAGAAGTTCTAAACCCGAACAAACAATTTGTTTTGGCTGCTATGGATGGATGATTGATTTCTAGGTTAAGATGATGTTTATACTATTTATTTGCAAATGATTATTGTTATGTTGAGATTATTTTGTTTCTGTTAGTTGAAACAATTTAAATATTTCTCTTTTATATAATTGTTAACTCTTTTGGACTTATAAGTGAAATACATGTTTATAGAAGTAATAGCTACTGCTTTGGATTCATAAATAAGCGTTGTTTGCCCGACAAGTAGATACGTTTTCGGATTACGGTTTTCTAGTGATATAATATTGTTTTCCCGTGGTTTGGGATATATTATTTTGAAATATGTGGTATATATTATTAATATTGATATTATTATTTCTTCCAGACCTCTACGTACAAAGCAAACTCTACATAAATTTTTCGTAAATTTTGGACTTTGAAATTTTTTTGTGAAATGTTTTCCAAACTTTTATTAACTTTAATATGAAAGAATTTAATTATTTATAAATTTATATATTTTATTTAAATTATTTAATTATGTAAATTAATTGTTTATAAATTTAATATTTTGAATAAGATATATCAATTCCTTATTCCTTCTTTTTCCTTTCCGAGGACGAAAAGTTTTGAGTGGGGGAGAATGTAACGACCCGTAATTTTTGATAATTAAAATAGTTAATTTAATAAGGTTTTGCAATTTAATGTTGGAATAAATGAAAGTTTATGATTTATTAATATGACGCCCCACCTCAATACCCACGCTAGCAAAGAACACTACGGAGTAATGCTGTCAACTAGCACGAAGAATAAGGCTGTTGAGGAGCGACCATCCATGTAACTTCTTTGTGCGAGCACCGATATGTCAGATAGTATAGCATGCATTTCATTTAAGGAGGAAGTCCGACATACCGATACAAACTCAAAGCTATCACACGGTGGCTATAAATAAATCTTCGGAAACAAATATAAAAATAAACATAACACAATCAGTCACATACATCCATATCACAAAGGCGGAAAAAGATATGAATATATATCTAACACATGAAAGTGTACATCAGAGTAGTGGTCATGAAAGGACCACATACACAAAAGAATAGCAACACGTGCTATACAAAAGAATACATCTATGAGTCTATATCTCAAGTGTAAATGACAAAAACTACTAATCTAAATGGTCAGCCAAAAATCAGAGTAGTAAATCCCTGGGGGTGAAGTCAAGCAGAAGCACCTGTAACATCTCAGTCTGACCCGAGTATTATTTATAAGAAAATAATAAACGGATCAGTCTAGCCATAAATAACAGATAACATGATATAAAATAATAGCCATGGCATGAACATGTAGTAATCATAAAGGCATACTATGATAAGCATGTAAATGAAGATCATCAAGAGATCAAACTGTAACGATCCCGATTTTTAATTAAATTTAAATTGATAATGTAAATAAATTTTTGAATAAAATTGTAAATTAACATGAAATTTTCAAATTAAATAGGATATTTGTTTATTTGAGTATTTAATTCAAAATCTAAACAAATAAAAAAAATGAGTGATAGTAATATATAATTAAATCCCAATTTTATTTTGAGATTAAAATATTGAAATAATAAATATTGTAAAAAGTCATATAGATCTAAAATCTTATATATATGTGTATATTACAAATATGAGTATATTGAATACATATTTAAAATTAATTTAAATTTGTTCAAAATAAAGTGTGAATGTATAAATGGATATGAAAGTTTATATTTCAAGTTTGAAATGGAAAATTGAATTTAAATTTAAAATAAATATTTTAAAAAATTAAGTAGCATTAACAATCATTTCTTTCTTTAAAATTAATAAAACAAAATGCGTATAAAATGAGCAATGAAAGTTTAAAATAATATATATATAGATAAGTTGTTTATTTAAAAGATATAATAGTCTTAATTCAAAAGAAAAAATATATATATAATGAAGTAAGCTTAAATATATTGGTTAAATACTTTCAACATTGAACATGTATGTATATGTATAAAAAAGAATAAAGATATACATTTGTTTTTAAAGTGTATAAGTTATAAATATAAACTTAACAAGGGTTTAAACCATAATTTCCAAATTTAATTAAAGTGAGGACTTAAACACAATTTAGGTTGCAAGAGACAATTGTAAGAAAATCAAAACATGTTTTAACAAATGTAAACATTAAGACAAGTGGCATTTGAATTGTCTTTTGAATTTAATTTTCTTTTTAACTTATATGAAAAGAAAATATACTCAGTCTATTTCCTGTTTTCTCAAACCTGAGACAAAACTGCAAAATAAAGCTTCAAACAAGTAAATTAAAACAAACTTGAATTCATTTCAAACAAAATAAGATCAACCGGAATTGAGGCATGCAATAAAATTCAGGGCAAGGAAAAAAACATCAAAATAGAAACTGGGAATTCAAGATCAAAAATCTGGAAATCAAGTTATCTGCATGCATGAAGTTTTTAAATATGAAGCAACAAGATCAAAGCAAACAAAGTAATTCAATGTCTTTAACCTGGAGTTTAAAATCAGAGGAGAAGAAAATCAAATCCAAGTTCCAGTTTTCAGTTCTCTCTGGAAAAAAAAAGATAAGTAAATTTTCGTAAAGCTTTGAATTTCATATTGTTAATCATTGATAAAGCATAAGTCTAAAACAGTTGAAAACAAAAATCAAATATGCAGATTCAACTAGAAAGAAGATGCAAAGTGAAGTCTGCAGCCTGGAAAGGAAAAAAAAACAGTTAAAGCTTTAAAAAAATTTTAAGCCGTAAGTAATTTATTTATTTTTCTTTTGTATTGAATAAATTAAGAATAACAAAGGGTAAATGAAAATCTGTAACCAGAGATCAAGTAATTCCCAAACCAGAGCAAAAGCAAGCATCAAAGAAACTGGAAAACAACAGTTTGCCTCAACTTAAAAAAAAACTGTAAGTGAATGGAATATTTTTTTATTGATGAGTTAAGTAAACAAATATAGCTAAGAAATCTTCAATCTGGAAATTATAAATTCAGATTCAACTTGAAAGCAAGATATCAAAACAAGTTCCAGTTTTGAAGAAAAAGAAACTGTCTCTGTTCTTCATTAACTAAGGTGAGCAAAACTTCTTTGACCCAATCTTTAAATTTATGTGATGTGTTATGATTGTTTCTGTAAAGTAGTGAAAATTGGTTGCATGGATGTAAATGTTGCTGTTGTATAGATAGATAGGTAAATGTTTAAACATGCAAGCCTGTACTTATGCATTCACAAGGTTCTGTCTTGGTAATAGATTTTAAGAAATGAATTCAAAAATCAATTACACTTCACCTGATCTCCTATATGATGTATGTTAAAAACAAAATATACTGGTAATAACAAGATATTGGGTCTAAAAATATTTTTAAGGAATGAATCTGAAGAACGTTTAACAAGAAAAAGGAATGCAGTGGCAAATTCTAAAATGCATGATAAATCAAATGTTATAATTTAATAATTTAATCTTATAACGTGAATATATTTTGAAAATGAAGATTTTTGAAACTAAAATTATGGTTTTTAGAATTAGGAGTTAAGTGCAGTTCTTGTTGAACTGGAAAGGGGAAAAATTGAATTTTCTGGTAATCTAAGTGGCTATGGTGGACGCGATCATCACTGGAGATAGTTGAATGATCATAGATTAAGGGAAAAATGCCAAGAAAATTTATCAAATCGTTTTGGAGGGGTGCGAAGTAGATTTGGGTCTGTAACCCTAGTTTTTATTGAGTTGAGTATTCTGATTCGTTCACCTCCCCTGATTGATCGAGTTGCATGGAAATTTGGGAAGTGGAAGGTCGACCGTAGTTGAAATCAATGCTGGAGTCCTAGGGGTCATGGTGGTCGGAGGGACGAACGCAAGGCATTGACAGGTTTTGGATGATGGAGTTCTGCCTGTTCCAGATTTGGGGTGAAGAGCTCGATTTCAATTTCACGATTGAATCGATGATTGGGTGGCCGGAATGGGGTGCTAGGATGGTTGTTGACTTGTCGACACTAGTGGCAGTGGCCGAAGCTTCAGCGTGGAATTGTGCACGTGTATGTGCATCAACGTGTATCAGCGAGTTGCGTTTGGGGAAGAAGAAGGACGTTCAACTCGAAGAAACTATCTGGACGAACGCGTGCTGGCGCGAGTTTTACTCGAGTGGATTTATTAGAGCGTAGAGTTAAATACTTAGAAAAATTTTTGAAAGAGAAAGAAGAAAAAATATACAGCACTCGGGTTGATTTTTCAAGAAACTCGAAGCAGGTAGAGGGATTGCTCGGAGTAAAATGTGTTTGGACTCGAAGTAAACGATTTGCCTGGGTAAATTTAATAACTATAGTCTTCTATTTTTCAATCGAAATGAGTTTCCAGGTTTTAAGCTTCTACCAGGCATTAAGTTGAGTGTAAATCAAGCTTAGCTAATTTATTAACTTCTACCTTTAAACAATCAATGCTAATTTAAGTTGTCATTTAATAAAGGTTTGAAAGGGAAAGTATTTTTGAATTTAAAGACATATTAATAAGCACAACCTTTAATTTAAGGGTTTATTTTAAATACTAAATAAAGATGATTAAGGAGCGGATTAAGAAATTGGTCAATGGTAATTAACTCTAAATTGTTTTTCAAGAATTTAATAATGTTAAGCAATTAAGACAAGTGGGATATCTTATGTTAATTAAAGTTTTAGGAAACTAAAAGTAAATTAATTAAGTTAAATTAATGATAATTGTTTAATTTGAAGTCATTAAGGACGAATAATTAATGATTTAAAACTTGATTAATCAAGTGTTAAGGGTTAATTTATTTAAAGGGTAATTAATTAATGTGATCAATTTTAATAATTAATTAGATTAAATAAGTAATGAAAATAATTTGTGAAATTGTTTAAGTGCAATTATTTAATGGAAAATAATTAAGAATTTAATTACCAAATGTCATTAATTGAGTTAGTGTGACTTGTTGAGTTAATTAATTAAGTTTAATTTATTAAATCAATGGATGGGTTAATAATAATTAATTAATGTGATTAATCAAGAATGATTAATAAGCATGGTTTAAAAAAAATTAACTTCTTAATGTAATTAAATTAAAATGTAATATTAGTTAATCAAATTAATCAAATTATTTTTTTATGAGTAATTAATAAATGATTTATGGGTAATTAATTAAGATGATTGTAATTATTTTATATTAATTAACCAGGATTATTAATCAATCTGATTTGAAATTATCAGATAACTAATTTATCTTCCTTATGAAAGACTGTATTCTATTGAGCTGTTGTGAATCGTTTGATATCTCTACTATGTAATGCTGTGTGAAGGATTGACATTTTTGATATATGAGATATGAATTGCTTGGTGTTGAATTGTAATATTTATGATTGTTTCTGTGTAGATATGAAAACCCTTGACCCATAAACGACATTTAAACTTCGATGCGACAGGGAGTCGGATTCCAATTGGTTATCCGAAACCCACATCGAATCATATCAGTAAATCTTTGTGATTGATAAATTTACTGTATCTATGAATCTGTTGATGAAGATAAGCGTTATAGGTTATACCTCTTATCGATATATCTGTGATGATTGTTGTTGTGCACTATCGTGTAATAACCCCGGACTACACTATACACACACAAATATGGATTGCACGTGGAAATCGGTTAAGTCATAGACTTTTGGAAATATTTAAAATTTGAATTTTTAAATTCAAATGGTTTTTGAAATGGATGGGGTTTAAAGTAAAAAGCTTTGAAAAAGAATTTCAAAGATAAAAGTTATTTTTGAATAACTTAATTTAGTTTTGAAATCTAATTTGAATATGAATTCAAAAAAAAATTGGAATTGAATTCTAATTTGAGAATTTAAAATGTAAAAAGGTTATAGAAGCCTATATGGGGTTCAAACCCTTTTTAAAGTGTTGTTTTGGGAATTAAATTTAACCCAAAGATTTTAACTTCTATAAATGAAATTGGATTTTTTCCAAATGAAAACTGCTTGTTTTCAAATGATAAAGCTTTCGTATAAGAAATGAATTTCCAATGTGTATAAATGGAATTTCAAGTTTGAATGGAAATGGTTTTCCAAGTTGTAAATGAATAATTGAAAACGGGTTTGGAAGCTATGAGTTAAATCTTTTATTTAAAGATTAAATGAATTAATCCAATTAAAATGGATATTGTTTGGAAACCGTAAATGGATCTTTGTGAAACTGGATAAACTTTGTGAAATAAATCTTTTGTTTAAAGATTTGAAATGGTAATTTGATTTAAACCATTTAAAGGGAAGTTTGGGATAATAAGTTGTGACTTAACCGAAATCCCATATCCATATGTTTTTAAATATGGAGCTTGCTATTCGGTTTAGCCGGGAGAGGATCTTGTGTCATACAACCCATTCTGAATAGTGATACGACGTTATGGATTGCATTTAAAGACCGGTGGTGAAGACCGGGTATTTGTGAGAACGATAGGATAACCTATCGATTGACTCTGCACTGAGTTGCTCCGGTATAGAGTTCTCCTTAGTGATGGGAAGTCCGATCGAGATTGTGGATACCCGGATTTGCAAGGGCTTCTTCGGAAGTGCCTTCGGTTCTGTTCGAACCCGGAACAGACTTGTATGGTTGTATGTCCGACATTACACTTTGAGATGTTAACTGATTTCTATCAAATACATTTCTGCTTGGTGGCGGAGAATTTATTCTCTTAGCTTAACACCCTTCTCTGAGACGCACGAGCTCAGAGGTTATGTAGTTGATATTTATCAGTGATATATTCCCAATTTGGTATTGTGGCATGCTGAGTGCTGCTGTGTGATGATGATCATTTGTTGATCATTTGTGATCGAAGCATGGCTTTTGTATAAAGCGTAGCTTTGTGGACGAGACTGCATTAGGACCTCACTCCCCGGAAATGGTCGAAACAGGAAAGATGCGGCAAGGTTATGAGGGTCGCGCCCTTTAGGGTATGTCATTTCCTTCTGGAAAAGGGTGGTATCATGGTATGGAGCCCAGATACTTAATCATGTTGATACACTATATCTATTACTGTGTGGTGTTGTGCGCGCGCTCGGATAAAGGTCCCAAAGGACCGGGGGATGGCATATTCGTGTAGTAGTTACCTAGTTACAGAGGTAACCCGGCCTTGTGTTGGCAGAGATCTAACCGTAACGTTAGTTCTCGGGACGTCCCGCCAGAGGCGTACCCATGTGGCAATAGGAAGTTCCTTAGCCTGACCATTTGTTGGAAATCCATTCATCCAATACGTGCCTTGTACGGTTTTAGTTGTAGAACCTGCCATTTAACATGGCAGCTATAGTAGGCATAGCATCATGGTACCTATGCTGGCTCGGATTAATATTGTATTTTCGAAATGGTTTTTTCTGCACTATGCACTAGTAATAATACCAAAGGAAACTTTCTCGTATTAAGCATATTTGACTATCATAAGGAGAAATCTCCTCCAGGTCTGCGTTTGCATTGTGTGTGTGGCGGGAGGCCTTATGGTAGTTTCATTTTCTAAAAAGCATTGTGGTTTTTTTCAAATTTAAAATTCTCTTGTTGTTTCAAAGACCGAATGCTTTTGTTTCCTCATACCAGTCCCATGACTGACCTGGAGTTTATTGTTCCTTTCCTAAACTCTGGGTGCCCACTATTTTCCCACACGGGCAGTCTAGAGTTGGGATTTTCAGATAATCTATAGTAGGTGTAGATTCGATAGCTTTCAGCCTTAGGATTTGGCAATCGCATTTTGGATCGAGTTGCTTCTCTTCATCTTGATTTGGAGTTCGAGCTATTTCTGGATTGGTGCTTTGGAGATGGAGATTACTGATACTGGAGTTCTTTCTTGAAGACTATTTTGGAGATTTGTTCCGCTGCTAGCGTTATTATTATATTTCCGCTGCTATTCTTTGTATCTCTGATAATGTTGATATCTATTGTACCCTTCTGTTGTATCATTCATGTTGTATCAGCTATTGTATCAAATGTTGTATATGGATATATGCTATTCATTTTCTTCCGCTGTGTTGTACTTATTGTGTTATAAGCTCCGGCGAACCAGGTTCGACGTTTGGATCTGCGGCATTTGAATACGAGTGTCGTATTCGGTGCCGATTTTCGAAGGTCGAGTCAGGGTCGTTATAAGTGGTATCAGAGCTGATGGTTAAAACCTTAGCTCAGGAGTATAACGCATTAAGTAGCTCATTGGAGATAGGGTGAAGCATACCCTAGAATGAGTAATCCCTAAGATATCCGTTCAAATGTCTCAGTAAATTCTCTTACTATCTACTGATGGTAAGTATGAGTGTAAGAAGAGAACGAGATAGGGGATAGGGTAGTACCAGTACAAGTGGTCAATGCCCTGCAACAACGGAAATAACCTTCTTTATCAATCTCCTTTGATTCGTCTTTCAATTTCTTTTGATTGCTTTGTAGCAGCTCAAGAAAGAAGCTTCGGTGTGATGGTGGCCCTACGAATCGTAGATAAGTCTCTATTTCGTATTCTCTTGGTTAAATTTCCATCAGCTTTTCGTTCTTAACCTTAGATAATTTTAAATTTGTTAAATTGGTATCTCAAATATAAAGTTAAATAATTTGTATCGATAAAATGATTTCGATTAAAACCCAATTTGAAATTCTATTGTAATTCCTTATGTTGATTGAAGTCCGAAGAGGGACAAGTTGATGTATACTTTGGGGTATTCCGACCTAAGTTGGAATCCATATCTTGTGTTTGAGAAATTGTAGAAGATTTAATCCATCTATCTATTCTCTGGGATCAGGTATATTCTACAAACGATTAGTTATCCCTCGAACTAATCAATGCCTTTGCATATTCGTAGACCAGATAACCCGAGTATCTTGCGAAATAATTGTACGAGTTTGTTCTCATATTGTTGATATTCTGATTTGTTAAGCCAAATACATAATTGTTGTCCAGTTTGATTTGGAAAGATATTTCTCTATCTATCATCTTTTCTTTGTCATCTTCCTTACAAATTTCGAGGTCGAAATTTATTTTAAGGGGGGGAAATCTATAACGATCCCGATTTTTAATTAAATTTAAATTGATAATGTAAATAAATTTTTGAATAAAATTGTAAATTAAATTGAAATTTTCAAATTAAATAGGATATTTGTTTATTTGAGTATTTAATTCAAAATCTAAACAAATAAAAAAAAAGAGTGATAGCAATATATAATTAAATCCCAATTTTATTTTGAGATTAAAATATTGAAATAATAAATATTGTAAAAAGTCATATAGATTTAAAATCTTATATATATGTGTATATTACAAATATGAGTAAATTGAATATATATTTAAAATTAATTTAAATTTGTTCAAAATAAAGTGTGAATGTATAAATGGATATGAAAGTTTATATTTCAAGTTTGAAATGGAAAATTGAATTTAAATTTAAAATAAATATTTTAAAAAATTAAGTAGCATTAAAAATCATTTCTTTCTTTAAAATTAATAAAACAAAATGTGTATAAAATGAGCAATAAAAGTTTAAAATAATATATATATATATAGATAAGTTGTTTATTTAAAAGATATAATAGTCTTAATTCAAAATAAAAAATATATATATATAATGAAGTAAGCTTAAATATATTGGTTAAATACTTTCAACATTGAACATGTATGTATATGTATAAAAAAGGATAAAGATATACATTTGTTTTTAAAGTGTATAAGTTATAAATATAAACTTAACAAGAGTTTAAACCATAATTTCCAAATTTAATTAAAGTGAGGACTTAAACACAATTTAGGTTGCAAGAGACATTTGTAAGAAAATCAAAACATGTTTTAACAAATGTAAACATTAAGACAAGTGGCATTTGAATTGTCTTTTGAATTTAATTTTCTTTTTAACATATATGAAAAGAAAATATACTCAGTCTATTTCCTGTTTTCTCAAACCTAAGACAAAACTGCAAAATAAAGATTCAAACAAGTAAATTAAAACAAACTTGAATTCATTTCAAACAAAATAAGATCAACCGGAATTGAGGCATGCAGTAAAATTCAGGGCAAGGAAAAAATCATCAAAACAGAAACTGGGAATTCAAGATCAAAAAACTGGAAATCAAGTTATCTGCATGCATGAAGTTTTTAAATATGAAGCAACAAGATCAAAGCAAACAAAGTAATTCAATGTCTTTAACCTGGAGTTTAAAATCAGAGGAGAAGAAAATCAAATCCAAGTTCCAGTTTTCAGTTCTCTCTGGAAAAAAAAAGATAAGTAAATTTTCTTAAAGCTTTGAATTTCATATTGTTAATCAGTGATAAAGCATAAGTTTAAAACAGTTGAAAACAAAAATCAAATATGCAGATTCAACTAGAAAGAAGATGCAAAGTGAAGTCTGCAGCCTGGAAAGGAAAAAAAAAACAGTTAAAGCTTTAAACAAATTTAAAGCTGTAAGTAATTTATTTATTTTTCTTTTGTATTGAATAAATTAAGAATAACAAAGGGTAAATGAAAATCTGTAACCAGAGATCAAGTAATTCCCAAACCAGAGCAAAAGCAAGCATCAAAGAAACTGGAAAACAACGGTTTGCCTCAACTTAAAAAAAAACTGTAAGTGAATGGAATATTTTTTGTTATTGATGAGTTAAGTAAACAAATATAGCTAAGAAATCTTCAATCTGGAAATTATAAATTCAGATTCAACTTGAAAGCAAAATATGAAAACAAGTTCCAGTTTTGAAGAAAAAGAAACCGTCTCTGTTCTTCATTAACTAAGGTGAGCAAAACTTCTTTGACCCAATCTTTAAATTTATGTGATGTGTTATGATTGTTTCTGTAAAGTAGTGAAAATTGGTTGCATGGATGTAAATGTTGCTGTTGTATAGATAGATAGGTAAATGTTTAAACATGCAGGCCTGTACTTATGCATTCACAAGGTTCTGTCTTGGTAACAGATTTTAAGAAATGAATTCAAAAATCAATTACACTTCACCTGATCTCCTATATGATGTATGTTAAAAACAAAATATACTGGTAATAACAAGATATTGGGTCTAAAAATATTTTTAAGGAATGAATCTGAAGAACATTTAACAAGAAAAAGGAATGCAGTGGCAAATTCTAAAATGCATGATAAATCAAATATCATAATTTAATAATTTAATCTTATAACGTGAATATATTTTGAAAATGAAGATTTTTGAAACTAAAATTAAGGTTTTTAGAATTAGGAGTTAAGTGCAGTTCTTGTTGAACTGGAAAGGGGAAAAATTGAATTTTCTGGTAATCTAAGTGGCTATGGTGGACGCGATCATCAATGGAGATAGTTGAATGATCATAGATTAAGGGAAAAATGCCAAGAAAATTTATCAAATCGTTTTGGAGGGGTGCGAAGTGGATTTGGGTCTGTAACCCTAGTTTTTATTGAGTTGAGTGTTCTGATTCGTTCTCCTCCCCTGATTGATCGAGTTGCATGGAAATTTGGGAAGTGGAAGGTCGACCGTAGTTGAAATCAATGCGGGAGTCCTAGGGGTCATGGTGGTCGGAGGGACGAACGCAAGGCATTGACAGGTTTTGGATGATGGAGTTCTGCCTGTTCCAGATTTGGGGTGAAGAGCTCGATTTCAATTTCATGATTGAATCGATGATTGGGTGGCCGGAATGGGGTGCTAGGATGGTTGTTGACTTGTCGACACTAGTGGCAGTGGCCGGAGCTTCAGCGTGGAATTGTGCACGTGTATGTGCATCAACGTGTATCAGCGAGTTGTGTTTCGGGAAGAAGAAGGACATTCAACTCGAAGAAACTATCGGGACGAACGCGTGCTTGCGCGAGTTTTACTCGAGTGGATTTATTAGTGCGTAGAGTTAAATACTTAGAAAAAATTTTGAAAGAGAAAGAAGAAAAAATATACAGCACTCGGGTTGATTTTTCAAGAAACTCGAAGCAGGTAGAGGGATTGCTCAGAGTAAAATGTGTTTGGACTCGAAGTAAACGATTTGCCTGGGTAAATTTAATAACTACAGTCTTCTATTTTTCAATCGAAATGAGTTTCCAGGTTTTAAGCTTCTACCAGGCATTAAGTTGAGTGTAAATCAAGCTTAGCTAATTTATTAACTTCTACCTTTAAACAATCAATGCTAATTTAAGTTGTCATTTATTAAAGGTTTGAAAGGGAAAGTATTTTTGAATTTAAAGATATATTAATAAGCACAACCTTTAATTTAAGGGTTTATTTTAAATACTAAATAAAGATGATTAAGGAGCGTATTAAGAAATTGGTCAATGGTAATTAACTCTAAATTGTTTTTAAGAATTTAATAATGTTAAGCAATTGAGACAAGTGGGATATCTTATGTTAATTAAAGTTTTAGGCAACTAAAAGTAAATTAATTAAGTTAAATTAATGATAATTGTTTAATTTGAAGTCATTAAGGACGAATAATTAATGATTTAAAACTTGATTAATCAAGTGTTAAGGGTTAATTTATTTAAAGGGTAATTAATTAATGTGATCAATTTTAATAATTAATTAGATTAAATAAGTAATGAAAATCATTTGTGAAATTGTTTAAGTGCAATTATTTAATGGAAAATAATTAAGAAATTAATTACTAAATGTCATTAATTGAGTTAATGTGATTTGTTGAGTTAATTAATTAAGTTTAATTTATTAAATCAATGGATGGGTTAATAATAATTAATTAATGTGATTAATCAAGAATGATTAATAAGTATGGTTTAAAAAAAATTAACTTCTTAATGTAATTAAATTAAAATGTAATATTAGTTAATCAAATTAATCAAATTATTTTTTTTATGAGTAATTAATAAATGATTTAAGGGTAATTAACTAAGATGATTGTAATTATTTTATATTAATTAACCAGGATTATTAATCAATCTGATTTGAAATTATCAGATAACTAATTTATCTTCCATATGAAAGACTGTATTCTATTGAGCTGTTGTGAATCGTTTGATATCTCTACTATGTAATGTTGTGTGATGGATTGACATTTTTGATATATGAGATATGAATTGCTTGGTGTTGAATTGTAATATTTATGATTGTTTCTGTGTAGATATGAAAACCCTTGACCCATAAACGACATTTAAACTTCGATGCGACAGGGAGTCGGATTCCAGTTGGTTATCCGAAACCCACATCGAATCATATTAGTGAATCTTTGTGATTGATAAATTTACTGTATCTATGAATCTGTAGATGAAGATAAGCGTTATAGGTTATACGCTTATCGATATATCTGTGATGATTGTTGTTGTGCACTATCGTGTAATAACCCCGGACTACACTATACATACACAAATATGGATTGCACGTGGAAATCGGTTAAGTCATAGACTTTTGGAAATATTTAAATTTGAATTTTTAAATTCAAATGGTTTTTGAAATGGATGGGGTTTAAAGTAAAATGCTTTGAAAAAGAATTTCAAAGATAAAAGTTAATTTTGAATAACTTAAATTTAGTTTTGAAATCTAATTTGAATATGAATTCAAAAAAATTTGGAATTGAATTCTATTTTGAGAATTTAAAATGTAAAAAGGTTATAGAAGCCTATATGGGGTTCAAACCCTTTTTAAAGTGTTGTTTTGGGAATTAAATTTAACACAAAGATATTAACTTCTATAAATGAAATTGGATTTTTCCAAATGAAAACTGCTTGTTTTCAAATGATAAAGCTTTCGTATAAGAAATGAATTTCCAATGTGTATAAAAGGAATTTCAAGTTTGAATGGAAATGGTTTTCCAAGTTGTGAATGAATAATTGAAAACGGGTTTGGAAGCTATGAGTTAAATCTTTGATTTAAAGATTAAATGAATTAATCCAATTAAAATGGATATTGTTTGGAAACCGTAAATGGATCTTTGTGAAACTGGATAAACTTTGTGAAATAAATCTTTTGTTTAAAGATTTGAAATGGTAATTTGGTTTAAACCATTTAAAGGGAAGTTTTGGATAATAAGTTGTGACTTAACCGAAATTCCATATCCATATGTTTTTAAATATGGCGCTTGCTATTCGGTTTAGCCGGGAGAGGACCTTGTGTCATACAACCCATTCCGAATAGTGATACGACATTATGGATTGCATTTGAAGACCGGTGGTGAAGATTGGGTATTTGTGAGAACGATAGGATAACCTATCGATTGACTCTGCACTGAGTTTCTCCGGTATAGAGTTCTCCTTAGTGATGGGAAGTCCGATCGGGATTGTGGATACCCGGATTTGCAAGGGCTTCTTCGAAAGTGCCTTCGGTTCTTTTCGAACCCGGAACAGACTTGTATGGTTGTATGTCCGACATTACACTTTGAGATGTTAACTGATTTCTATCAAATACATTTCTGCTTGGTGGCGGAGAATTTATTCTCTTAGCTTAACATCCTTCTCTGAGACGCACGAGCTCAGAGGTTATGTAGTTGATATTTATCAGTGATATATTCTTAATTTGGTAATGTGGCATGCTGAGTGCTGCTGTGTGATGATGATCATTTGTTGATCATTTGTGTTCGAAGCATGGCTTTTGTATAAAGCGTAGCTTTGTGGACGAGACTGCATCAGGACCTCACTCCCCGGAAATGGTCGAAACAGGAAAGATGCGGCAAGGTTATGAGGGTCGCGCCCTTTAGGGTATGTCATTTCCTTCTGGAAAAGGGAGGTATCATGGTATGGAGCCCAGATACTTACTCATGTTGATACACTATATCTATTACTGTGTGGTGTTGTTGTGCGCGCGCTCGGATAAAGGTCCCAAAGGACCGGGGGATGGCATATTCGTGTAGTAGTTACCTAGTTACAGAGGTAACCCGGCCTTGTGTTTGCAGTGATCTAACCGTAACGTTAGTTCTCGGGACGTCCCGCCAGAGGCGTACCCATGTGGCAATAGGAAGTTCCTTAGCCTGACCATTTGTTGGAAATCCATTCATCCAATACGTGCCTTGTACGGTTTTAGTTGTAGAACCTGCCATTTAACATGGTATCTATAGTAGGCATAGCATCATGGTACCTATGCTGGCTAGGATTAATATTCTATTTTCGAAATGGTTTTTTCTGCACTATGCACTAGTAATAATACCAAAGGAAACTTTCTCGTATTAAGCATATTTGACTATCATAAGGAGAAATCTCCTCCAGGTCTGCGTTTGCATTGTGTGTGTGGCGGGAGGCCTTATGGTAGTTTCATTTTCTAAAAAGCATTGCGGTTTTTTTCAAGTTTAAAATTCTCTTGTTGTTTCAAAGACCGAATGCTTTTGTTTGCTTATACCAGTCCCATGACTGACCTGGAGTTTATTGTTCCTTTCCTAAACTCTGGGTGCCCACTATTTTCCCACACGGGCAGTCTAGAGTTGGGATTTTCAGATAATCTATAGTAGGTGTAGATTCGATAGCTTTCAACCTTAGGATTTGGCAATCGCATTTTGGATCGAGTTGCTTCTCTTCATCTTGATTTGGAGTTCGAGCTATTTCTGGATTGGTGCTTTGGAGATGGAGATTACTGATATTGGAGTTCTTTCTTGAAGACTATTTTGGAGATTTGTTCCGCTGCTAGTGTTATTACTATATTTCCGCTGTTATTCTTTATATCTCTGATAATGTTGATATCTATTGTACCCTTCTGTTGTATCATTCATGTTGTATCAGCTATTGTATCAAATGTTGTATATTGATATATGCTATTCATTTTCTTCCGCTGTGTTGTACTTAATGTGTTATAAGCTCTGGCGAACCAGGTTCGACGTTTGGATCTGCGGCATTTGAATACGAGTGTCGTATTCGGTGCCGATTTTCGAAGGTCGAGTCAGGGTCGTTATACAAACAATATCAAAAGAATCATCTAAAAGATCCAAATTCACCTAAAAAAAAGGTGATGACACACAAATTCACCAAAACATAAAAGCTAAAAAATCATAACAATGAAAGTCATGAAAATAGGTGAAGCACAAATTCCAGAAGACTACACAAGAAATCCAGAAATCACAATATAGGAGCATGAAAACTCACAAAATGGGAGCATGAAAACTCACCTACACGTGTAACACAAAGCGAGACGCTGTCTCATGGTTGCAAGCCATTAATTTTGACACACGAATGGCCCAAAGACCGTGGGGCGCTACCCCACATATGTGATGGCGAAACATCACACAAATGCGATGGAGAAACATCACAAGAGCGGGGTCTAATCTCCCTCGCAGACAAAGAGACATCGCACAGTTGCTAGTCTAAAACACAAAAATGATCATCATGATCATCAAGTAGTGTCAATGTCACCAAGCAAGTAAATATATGAGTTTAGCATCATGTCCCATAACCACTTTCTTAACTTAAATATTTACGAACAAGCTGTAGATCTTCACTAGAAGATTGTCACAAAAGGTTTTAAGGAAAAGGTTTGTATATACTAGTAGATTGGAAAACGGTTTAAGGAAAGAGCTTTGTAGTAAAATAGAGTTAAAATTATTTTGATGAAAGAGTTTTTCAGATAAGATCCCCTATGGAGGGGGGGTCCAGGGGGGGTGGCAACCCCCCAAGTTAGGGGTGCGGGTGCAACACCCCTGCTACGGGGTTCGACCTAGTGAAGACCTAAGATCGTGGGGGTCCAGGGGGCAGCGCCCCCGGTGGGGTGCGGGGCAGCGCCCCATCCAAAATGGTACGACCTAGTGAAGACCTAAGGGAGGATAGGAACGAGCGACCTAATGGTTGCGACCTAAGGGTCTAAGGGGTCAAGCGACCTAGTGGTTGCGACCTAGAGGTGTTCGCGAGTTAGTAGAAGCGAGCGACCTAACAGAGGCGAGCGACTTAAGGGACTCGCGACCTAACAAGGTAATAAGGTCGAGCGACCTACGAACTAACGAGGTAAAGGCCTAACGGCCTAGTGAAACACGTGACCTAAAATGTTTTAAGGTCTAACAACCTAATACAAGACAAGTCCGAACGACTCAAGGGGTCAAAAGGGAGTGCGTCCTATCAAGTCATCAGGACGAGCGACCTAATATAAGTAGCCAAGCGACCTAACTAGAGCGACCTAGAGGTCATACGACCTAAGGGCAAAAACAAGGTCACGCGACCTAAAGCCATGCAACCTAAAGGAATAAAGGTCATGCGACCTAAAGGGGAGCGGTCTATCTAGGTGAGTTAGGTCGAGCGACCTACGACCTAACAGCTAAACGATCCAACGGTGTTAAGGCCGAGCGACCTAGGGGGTACGCGACATAGAGGCGAACGACCTAGCGACCAAAAAGGCCAAGCGACCTACGACCAAAAGTCCAACGACCTAATACCAAGGCGAACGACCTAAAGCATGCAAACGAGTTTAAAGCCAGGAACGAGCTATTTGGTGACCGAGACTTTTCCACGCAAACGACCAAGCATAGGCAGAACGACCTAAGTGCAGAATTATGCCAACAGCACTAAAATTTGCGGTTTTTCGCCAATCCAATTCAAACCAAACGCAAATGTACATGCTAAAGTGATAGGAAATCATTCCTAAACATCCAAGATAGTCATAGACAAGAATGTGAGATAAAAATCTCACCTTTTCACCAAATTATGAAGGTAAAGCTTGAAGGTGAATGGAGAAGCAACCACAAGCTTGAATCCAATGCTTTTCCTTGAATTTGGAGTTGAATGATGGAGTTGGAGTTGAAACATAGGCTTGGAGTTTCTAATTTCCCTGTCCACTCACCATTAATGTTAAAGTTTGTGTTTGGTAGGAATTTATGAAGAGTGAGGAGAAGGAGAGAAGTGGGTTTGAGTTATAATGGCTAATCTAACCCAAAGTCCAAAGCGGGAAAAGTAAGTGAAATTCCACTAACTCCAAACCTATCAATGTTTATACTTAAAAAAGTTGTAAACGGCATTTCGAACTCAATGGAAGTGGTCTCGAGTCCTAATTTGACCATTTGCAAAAAGTAGCTTTTCGGACCAATATCTGATTAACGACAAAATATTTAAATAAAATATTTAAATATAAAATCGATAAATATGCGGGTTGTTACAATTAATGATAATAACAACTAGGATAAAATGTAACAATGTTAATTTAAGTTAATAATTAACAATTTTAATGAAATTCCAATTAACTGAAATGATTCAAAATGTTATAGTTGGTTATAAATTGAACATAAGGAAATAAATGTAAATGTTGCAGTAATTAATAAAATAATATGTACGTAATTGTAATTGGTTAAAATTAGTGCTATGTAAGTAATTATAAGATTTGTTTGTAGATAATTAACTTATAAATGTAATTATTCTAAGGGGGCAATTATTATATGTTACTTATTTATTTAGTTGTTGTAATTAAATTGGAATTAATTGTAATTAAATGTAATTAAAATTACGTTAATAGAAATTAAGATGAAATTGGAGAGTATTAATATAATAAGATATAAACCAATGTTAATTATATGCATGGAGTAATGAATGATTGAATAAAAAGGATTGAAATTAAGTTTAATCAATTTATTAGAATCTTAATTATAAGTAATGGATTTATTGTAATGACCCGTAAATTTTCGATGTTTAAATTTTGTTAATTTAATAATATTTTATAAGTTAATATTTAAAGAAATAAGAATTTGCAATTTAATAATGGAATAATAACTAAATTAAAATGAAACAATGGTAATACAAGTTAATTGTCAATAATTTTAATAAAACTCCAATCCATTGTATTTAAACCTGCTATGCTTGGTTATTTGTGCACTGATTATAGTAGGATGTAAAAGGTAATAAAGTAATGTGAAATAATTGGTTATAAAAAATAAACTTACAAATGTATTTAATCAATAGCAATTAAATGTAATTAAACATTACCTTTTGTAAGTTAAGATAATAACTAAAATTTTTGAATGTAAAATCAATAGAAATGTTAATTATATACAAAAGATGGTAATTGATTTAATAAAAAAATTCAAAACCAATATAAATAAAGGAATTGGAATATTAAGTGTGTATAAGTGACTAAATCTCAGCATAATCAAAAAAAATAGTTAACACAAATAAAAGATGAAATTAGAATTATATAGCTGATTTGAACATTTGTTGAAATTAATGAACTTTTGAATGTAATTAAAAGTTAAGGGTAACAATGGTTATGAGTTACCTATTTATTTAGTTCATAAAATTTAGTCTGAAATCAATTGCAGTTAATTTACTTAATTAGTGCAAATTAATGTAGATTAATTTGGTAATTGAAGAATGTTAATTCAATAGGATGTGACCAATGAAAATTTTAATCTAATACTATGCTAAGGTTAATTTTGGTAATTAAATAAAAGCATAAGTATTTAAGAACTGGAGCGGTGTCTTGATAATAGGGAATTAATGAGTGAAATTAAAGGCATAATAACACTTGTATAAGTCACCTGTTTATTTCGTTTAATAATAAAATTGGAAATCAATTAGAGTAAAGGAACCTTAATGTTACATTAATAAGATGAATGCAATAACTAAATTAGTGCACACCCTATTAATTGAAACAGATTGTAAAGTAGGATTGATTGCAATTAGTAGATTGAGAAATGAATTCAGAGTTATGTTAACTAATGAAGAATACGTAATAAATTGTAAAACTATGCAATCAATATCAGTTAAGTAAAATTTAATATTTATGGTTGATAATAAACGTTACTTTAGGGATTATTAATGTAGTTAATAAAAGGATTGTTTAAGAAATTGAAATAAATACTATAATTGGTGATTTAATTTGCTTTAAAATTTAGATGGGAATTGATTTTAAAGAATCATAAATTAATAAGTAAAAGAAGATGATAAAATTTATGAATTATAGAATTTCAATTTAAATAGTGGTTTAATTTATTTAATTTATAACAATTGGATTAATTACAAATGGATGAAATTAAAAATTCAATTATTACGTAAATTGAAAATTTAGCTTAAATTGGAGATTTTTAACGTATAGGTATGGAGCCAATGTTTATTTCATCTAATTGACATCAATGAATTGAATAATAAAATGAAAAGTAAATTTAATAGAAATTTTGGAAACTAAATTTATAATTTTGAATTTAATGAAATGAGGTTAATACAAAAATTTATAAATTTATCAACTCTAATTTGATAGTTAAATTTGGTTTAAATCATTGTAAATGATTGGAAAATTTAAAATGATAAGAATTGGTAATTATCGAATTTAAATTGAAAAATTGATTAAATTGACTAAATTTTATTTAATTTATATAAGAATAGCCATTTTGGCCACCGATACGGATTTCGACGGAATAAGTTTCATTGGATCCGTAAGAGTGAATTATTGTAGGATTTCAAGGTTCGTATAGATCGGACTTGTCGTTTGATCGTACGGACTCGAAACGCCTTGAAATCGATTAACTGAAATCAATTTGAAATCAATTTGAAAATATTGTTTCTAGCATAACTTCTTCATATGATGAAATTTGAACCTGAAAACTTTTCCATTGCGCTTAAAATATTTGAAAACATCTTTGATATATGGTTGACCCAATTTCGTTAAGGAGTCAGAATGGGCTTTTTGGGCCAACTATCGTTTAGCACGTTTATAATTTGGATCCATCTATCTATTGCATCTTTATCTATAAATACCCTGCTAAACCCTAGCCTACGCCTACTCTCATTTGTGTGCGCGTAAAATTTTCATCAGCTCCTCCTCTTCCTCAATGGATGCGAACCCTAGATCCAATTGCAATTTCAAAAATCTAATGAAAATCCAAACTCCTCAGAAAAATTTAAAAAAATATATGTTGTAGCTCTCGACTAGAGTAATTCACTGGTGGTGTTCGTTTTTCGTTTTGGATTGTCGTTTGAGCAGTAAAAATTGAGGAATTTTTGGCCGTCTGTTGACTGTTGATGAACTTTGATGGATCGACAAATCGTTGGTACCATGGCGTAGAGGGGACCGAGTGCTGCTCATCAGAGTTATTGACTCGTCGAATCAACGACTAGATCATCGTGCAAAAATTCAATTAGGGTTTCGATACCCTACGGTTAAGCGGCGGGGGCGGCCACTACAGGCCACGTGGAGGGCGCGAACCAGGGGAGAAGGAGGCGGATCAGCAAGGGCTTCGAGATGGTGGTAGTTAGAGGCGGCCAGGTGGTCGGAGTTCATAGGAATCGATGGTCAGTGTAACGACCCGAAAATTTCGTGGATTTAATTTGGTTGAATTATTAAGTTTTGTAGTTTAATTTAGTAAATGGTAACTTATAACCTCTTTATAGTAATTCGAATTTAATCCGAATGAATTAAGTTGAAAGAGATGCTTACCTGGAATTCAATATGAGAAACTTAAGAAAGTATTAATTTGATTTAATGCAATAAAAGTTTGTAAATGGTAATTGGAATATAATTCAGGAATCATATTAGTGCAAGTAATAATTTATGACTTGGATGAAATTCCAATTCAATTAAATCATTTAAATGTTATGATTAGATTTTATGGAGTATTTGAAAAACAAATGTAAGGATTTGATTAATATATATGTATTTATTTAGGTTATTGAATAAAAATTGGTAAGCCAATTGTAATTAATGGTAATATTGAGATATAAGCTAATAAATTAGATTTCAATACAATACCCATTAATGTATGTAATGAAATAGGATTTAGGAAAATGTATACTAGGTTATAAATTAAATAGAAGGAAACAAACGTATATATCGAATTGATCAAGGCATAAATACTTTGAATAGTAATTGAATGTACAGTTAATGGTAATTTAAACTTATTTATAGTAAGATTTCATAAGATTCAATAAATTCAGTAGTGGAAAGATTTTTACCTAGATATACTTTAAAGATGAGAAATTAAAGGAATATATTAAATTTGGTTAATGTAATATAACATTGATTAACCGTAAATGGGAATAAATTTAAAGAATTATGTAATGCACGTGGATCATTTATAAACTTAAATGAAACATTCCAATTAAATAGAGATATTCGAATGTTATGATTTATTTTAAAGGTAATAATTGGATTTAATTGCAATTTGTTATATTTGGTTTAAATAGGAAAGGAGTATACGAAAGTAACTGTGAATAGTAAAGTCGCAACTGTAAATGGAAGAATTTGAAATAGGGGCAGTAAACATTGAATAAATTAATAGTAATAAATGCCAACATTTAGTTGTAACAAATATAATTTAATATTACAAGTGGGTGAACTTAAAGATAAGGGTTAAGAGTGTTGGAAGGGCTATATTAAAATAACTATAAAGTGTAAACGTAAGTATTTATAGAGACATGAATCATTTGAAGAAAAATAATTGGTAAAAGGGGTTGGGCTTATTGATTGTTTGAAACCTTATTAATGTGGGAAATTTATTTAGTATAAGCAAAACCAATGCAAATATTAAATTTATCAGTGAGGCAAGTAATCAATTCAAATTTGTGTAACAATAGAAATGTGAAATTTGGGGAATAGATTCAAAGTTATGAATGAGTTGTTAAAATAATGCATAATAGTGCAAATTTGAATGAATAAATGGGAGTATAGATTTAAGTATAAAAAGCGATATTTTAGTCTAATTAAAAGTATTGCAAAATAAATGAAATTAACGTTAAACATTACGTTTATAGAGATTTAACTAAAAGTCCAGAATATTAGAACAATAGATTTTGAACCCAACCTGGAATCCATCTACTTAAAAATTATAGATGGAACAAGCATTGATTATTTAATTTAATAGAAATTTTGGGAACTAAAATTTATAATTTTGAATATAATGAAATTTAAGATAGGGCATTTCAATTGATAAATCTATCTTCTCTAAATTGACATTTAAATTATGTTTAAATAATTGCGAATGATGGAGAAGTATTAAGGTGATAAATTGTCAACTCTATAATTGAAATATAAAATTCGATTTAATTGATTTAATTTAATTTTATTTAATTAATATAAAAATAGCCATTTTGGCCACGGACTCGGATTTCGACGAAACCAGTTTCATCGGATCCGTATCGGTGAATTATTGTATGGTTTCAAGTTTCGTATCGATCAGACTTGTCGTTTGATCGTATGAACGCGAAACGCCTTGAAATCGATTTAATTGAAATCAATTTGAAATCAATTTAAAAATACTGGCTTCGGCATAACTTCTTCATACGATGGAATTTGAACGTGAAACTTTTTCCATCGCGTTCAGAATATTTTAAAACACCTATTTGGATATATGAGTTTAACAAATTTCGTTCCGGGCTCAGAACGGGCTTTTTGGGCCAACTACCGTTTAGCACGTTTATAATTCGTGCCACACCTATTCTATTGCAGCTTGTCTATAAATAGGCTGTGATAAACCCTAGCCTCCATTCTATTCTCTTTTGTTGTACATTCATTTCTTCAACTCTTTCTCTTCCTCAATGGATCCAAATTTCAGATCCAATTCTGTTCAAAATTCAAATGAAAATTCAGGCATCTCAGAAAAATTCCAAAAAAAATATATGTCATAGTTCTCGAAGAGAGCAATCCACTGGTGGTGTTCGTTTTTCGATCTGAGTCATCGTTCACCCTGAAATTTGCAATTGATTTTCGGCCGTTCATCGTGCCGGAATCAAACGGAGTCTGATCGAGAAACCCCTTCTGGGTATCGTAGAGAACACCAAGGGGAGTAAATCGGTATGGTTCGTTTGTGATTTCGATGGCTGGATCGAGCTAAAGAATTGAATTAGGGTTATGAAGCCATAAACGAACGGCAGCGGAGGCAACGACGCGTGGGGCCGCGTGGCCTCAGGTGGGTGCGGGGTTGTTGGGTGAGCATTTTGGGTGTGGTCGGCAATGATTGAATGGCCGGAGACGAGCGTGGGAGGTGGTCAAACAGCTAGGTCAACGGTTTGGCTTGCGTATTCTAGTGTGTTGGGTTTGAACGGGAGCTGCCTGTACCGCGTGGGGGAACGGATGAGGATGACGTAGCCCTTGCTTGAGTTAGTTTACTTTATTTTCGTTTTTAATTTGATTTGATTTTCAACTCATTTAACTCTAATAACTTTCCCTTACTTTATCCGTTTCGCGTAAAATTTCTTTTGCTAGGATCGTAATTAAATTCCGGACCCGATGATGCTGGTTTGGACAAATTCTGAGACGGTCAAATTTTTGAGTTTAAATTGAATATAAATTCGATTTGAATTTAAAAGGTGAGTGTTTTAACCCACTCACAACTTCTAAAACTTCTTATGTCTGTTAAATTAATTTTAGATATGAGTAGAAATTTATTTATGACTGTTTGGCATGTTTTATTCATTATCTCTGTTAAATTGCATTTATTTAATTTAACTGTTAATTTATTTTATTTATTGCATATAAATTTGACAGTTAGAATTTATTTATTTGCATATTAACTGCCAGTCATAGTTATGTTAAATTTTTATTTCATATCAACTGACAGTTAAATTTGAATTTATTTTTGCATATAAACTGCTAGTAACAGTTATTAAATTTATTATTGAATATAAACTGTTAGTTAATACCTGTTATTTATTACCTATATAATTTATATGCTCCGTATCGATGATTGTTTAAATTGGATGATGATTGCAAATAATGGTGGATGATTGATATTTGGATGAATGGATGCTATATTTTATATTGTATAAACTGCAAGTTATCATGCATTTCATTCATTCGGGATTGCGGTTTGAAATGATATACAACCGCATTTTATTTTAAATTGCGAATTGAAATGATAAACATCCGTATCACTTGACCATAGGGTAGAAAATTTTATACAGGCACCGCGGTATATATATAAAATTATTCTGTTGAAATGTTTTTCTATGGTTTTTGCAAAGTTATATATATATGGTTTATGGGTTTTTGATTTGGTTATTAATAATGGTTATTTATATGAAGTAATTTCCGGTTTTAAGCTTTATATAAATTGTTTTGAAGTATAAAATAAAGTTTGATTTTTAAGATATCCAGTTATGTGAAGTTAAAGGTTTTACTTAAATATGTGGACCCAACTCCCGTGAGTTGGCATAAGGTGGCTAAAACAGGAGCGATTGACGGGTTAATGAGGTAGCACCTCTGATCGGACACTTCCCTTCGATACTATACTCTGACTTTGGATTTTTCGGTGGCCACCTTCACTTTTGATTTCTTTGATGTGGGGAGTTTGTTCGAGGTGGGCGGCAGCTGCGCGCTGCGCGTTTCCATCGGCCGGGAAGCGTAATAGGTATATCTACCCTGGCATTGTCTAGTTGTGCCGTGTCACCTACCCTAGCGCGCCTTATACGATTTTGTTTTATACCATACCTATGGAGTGCCCTCTGACGACGCCCAGTACGGGGGAGATTACGGTACTGTATAGACTATGGGAATATATAAATGTGTTAAGGTGGAAAATGTAAAGCCTTAACGCTATTTAAAAGTAAGTTTATTTTACAATTAGACACTATTATAATAGCGCAATATACTATATAGTAAATAGTTTAACGGATCCTTAGGAGATGTAAATCCCGAGCATCTCTTGAGTTACTGTACCCATTTTTATTTCTGTTAATTTAACTCACATAAGATCTTTTAGTTCTGACTCGAGTGTTTTGTCTTTTCAAATTCGTTCGGGTCAGTCCAAACGTTTCAGGATTGAAGATTTTATTTCCGGAGGAAGAAGACGAAGATTTTATTATTATTACTATAGATAATATGGTCTCACTACACTCATATTGTTCCGCTGCATTGTTATATGGTATGTGTACTCTGATATGTATTGTATAAATAAATCAAAGGTTTTTGTAAACAGATTTATGAACTGTATAGTTGATTATTATATTTTATCCTTCCGCTGTGAGATTCTGTTTCTTTCTCTGTTTTCTTATTTATCCCATAACAATTCGCCCTTACGTATGGTTTGAATTGGCACGTGTGTCTGTTTAAATCGTGCAAAAAGGCGGGATGTTACAGCTGGTATCAGAGCTTTGGTTTACCGATAAACCTTGGCTTTGTGGGGTTTGACTCTTTATTAATAAGGTAGTAATACCCTATGGGAGTCGCTGAGTGTATATATGAGAGAGCGAATTTGTTAGTGTTATAAAAAGGTTTTAATATTGTGTTAATCTGTTCCGTTTTGTATTTATAAACTCTGGTTGGTGCATGGGACGCTGTGACATCAATAGGGGTTTCTAAACACTTAATAGGACAGACCGACATAATATTTGTTTTATATAGGTGAATGAAATAATTTTGCCTATTATATTTTCTATATATAAAATAAATTTTTAAATGATATATATATATATATATATATATATATATATATATATTTGGTTGCAATAGATTGGTTGTTAGGTGATGAAGGTTTTGAATAATAATAGAAATAAGATTGAAAAATAAGATAAATGAAATTTGGAAATTTAGGACTTAAGATCCGGGGTTTTGGAATTTTTCGTAAAAATTTTGGAATAGAATAATATTGTTATAAGTATTTTCTGATATAAATATTTAATATAATTTAAAAGAAATAGTTTTAAAGAAGATTTTTGGAGAAAATAAGTTTGTACTTTCCTCTCTGTCGCTGGAAAATAATTTCGGTGATGAGTGCACGCATCATCGACTTTAATTTTCGAGTTTCGAAGTGGGAAGGCCACTGTAGTAATTTACTGCAGAATCGTTAAGAAAATTTTATCGTTTTAATTATAATTGGATATATATGTTAAGTGTAGATATCTATCTATTATTTTAAATGATTTAAAATTAAACCTGGTATTTGATTCTTAAGTTCCAGTAAATTAATAGTACAATTAAGTGTAGAAAATTTGAACCTTTAAGTAAAGTAAAAATTTAATACAATAGGAAGAGAATTAATGTAAATAAACGATTGTAAACCTTAGTAAATGGATAAAGGAAATTCTTTATTTATAAGAATTGATGTTATAAGGTTACAAATTTGGTATAATTAAAATGTTACTATTATTAAATATTAGCATTAAATAAATGAATGAAATTAAAAGTAAGTTGAAATTGTAATTTATAAAACTTATATATAATTAGTGAACCATCAATTAATTAAAGGAATTGAGAAGAAACTTGTATAATTTTCACTTACATTCTTAAAGCATATATATAACTTACCATATAATAAAAGTTACAGCGTTAGTAAGAAAATGTAAGGGGGAAATCTTACAAGTAAAGCTTGAGGTAATGAAAGTATTCAATGAATTTGATGTTATAAATGGGAATTTATTGTTATAAACTTAAGTTGTAAATTGAAATTTTACCATAATTAAAGGTAAGTATTATAATTATATGATTTTAAAACTTAAGTAAATAGAATGAAATTCTATAATCAATGAAACTGTGAGAAATAAATAAAATTTAGAAATGCATAAATGGAATGCAATAAAAAGAAACTTACATGACATTAAAATGAAAGATGAATATTGTAAGTAATAAATGAAAATAAATGAGGTCATCACTCAATGAATGAATAAAAAGAGAAATCAAACAACAATGTATGATATGGAATTAATAAGAATGCACTTAATTTATGGATTGAATTTGTTGTTTGTTTCGTTTTGTTTTGTTATTGTTTGATTTATGGTTGGTTGGGTAAGGAAATTTGAAGTTGTTGGATGAATAAATAATCTATTTTGTCCCATATAAGACTGTTGAGTAAATGATGCACTTGATAGTTATTTTTCATTCCATACAATTTCAAGTTTTGAACCCAAACAACTATTTGCTTGTTTGATTGAATGGTTGCTTTGTATTTGTTGTATGCTGGTTGTTGAAATTGATGGTTGTTGTATTGATTTGTTGTTAGTGATTGAAACCACTTAAAAAAATTTCACTTTAGATAAATTGTAACCCTTGGATTATATAAGAAATTGCAGTATCTTAGAAATATTTTGAAAATGTTTTTCCAAACTTTAATAATCTAAACGAAAAGGATTAAATAGTTATAAATTAGAATATCTTATTTAAAGTAATTAATTCTGTAAATTTAATTGTTTATAAGTTAAATATTTTGAATAAGATGTATTGTATTTAATTCTTCTTTTCCCTTCTTTTCCTTTTCGGGGACGAAAAGTTTTGAGTGGGGGAGAGTGTAACGACCCGAAAATTTCGTGGATTTAATTTGGTTGAATTATTAAGTTTTGTAGTTTAATTTAGTAAATGGTAACTTATAACCTATTTATAGTAATTCGAATTTAATCCGAATGAATTAAGTTGAAAGAGATGCTTACCTGGAATTTAATATGAGAAATTTAAGAAAGTATTAATTTGATTTAATGCAATAAAAGTTTGTAAATGGTAAATGGAATATAATTAAGGAATCATATTAGTGCAAGTAATAATTTATGACTTGGATGAAATCCAATTCCATTAAATCATTTAAATGTTATGATTTGATTTTATGGAGTATTTGAAAAACAAATGTAAGGATTTGATTAATATATATGTATTTATTTAGGTTATTGAATAAAAATTGGTAAGCCAATTGTAATTAATGGTAATATTGTGATATAAGCTAATAAATTAGATTTCAATACAATACCCATTAATGAATGTAATGAAATAGGATTTAGGAAAATGTATACTAGGTTATAAATTAAATAGAAGGAAACAAACGTATATATCGAATTGATCAAGGCATAAATACTTTGAATAGTAATTGAACGTACAGTTAATGGTAATTTAAACTTATTTATAGTAAGATTTCATAAGATTCAATAAATTCAGTAGTGGAAAGATTTTTACCTAGATATACTTTGAAGATGAGAAATTAAAGGAATATATTAAATTTGGTTAATGTAATATAACATTGATTAACCGTAAATGGGAATAAATTTAAAGAATTATGTAATGCAAGTGGATCATTTATAAACTTAAATGAAACATTCCAATTTAATAGAGATATTCGAATGTTATGATTTATTTTAAAGGTAATAATTGGATTTAATTGCAATTTGTTATATTTGGTTTAAATAGGAAAGGAGTATACAAAAGTAACTGTGAATAGTAAAGTCGCAACTGTAAATGGAAGAATTTGAAATAGGGGCAGTAAACATTGAATAAATTAATAGTAATAAATGCCAAAATTTAGTTGTAACAAATATAATTTAATATTACAAGTGGGTGAACATAAAGATAAGGGTTAAGAGTGTTGGAAGGGCTATATTAAAATAACTATAAAGTGTAAACGTAAGTATTTATAGAGACATGAATTATTTGAAGAAAAATAATTGGTAAAAGGGGTTGGGCTTATTGATTGTTTGAAACCTTATTAATGTGGGAAATTTATTTAGTATAAGCAAAACCAATGCAAATATTAAATTTACCAGTGAGGCAAGTAATCAATTCAAATTTATGTAACAATAGAAATGTGAAATTTTGGGAATAGATTCAAAGTTATGAATGAGTTGTTAAAATAATGCATAATAGTGCAAATTTGAATGAATAAATGGGAGTATAGATTTAAGTATAAAAAGCGATATTTTAGTTTAATTAAAAGTGTTGCAAAATAAATGAAATTAACGTTAAACATTACGTTTATAGAGATTTAACTAAAAGTCAAGAATATTAGAACAATAGATTTTGAACCCAACCTGTAATCCATCCACTTAAAAATTATAGATGGAACAAGCATTGATTATTTAATTTAATAGAAATTTTGGGAACTAAAATTTATAATTTTGAATATAATGAAATTTAAGATAGGGCATTTCAATTGATAAATCTATCTTCTCTAAATTGACATTTAAATTACGTTTAAATAGTTGCGAATGATGGAGAAGTATTAAGGTGATAAATTGTCAACTCTATAATTGAAATATAAAATTCGATTTAATTGATTTAATTTAATTTTATTTAATTAATATAAAAATAGCCATTTTGGCCACGGACTCGGATTTCGACGAAACTAGTTTTATCGGATCCATATCGGTTAACTATTGTATGGTTTCAAGTTTCGTATCGATCGGACTTGTCGTTTGATCGTACGAACGCGAAAAGCCTTAAAATCGATTTAATTGAAATCAATTTGAAATCAATTTGAAAATACTGGCTTCAGCATAACTTCTTCATACGATTGAATTTGAACGTGAAACTTTTTCCATCGCGTTCAGAATATTTTAAAACACCTATTTGGATATATGAGTTTAACAAATTTCGTTCCGGGGTCAGAACGGGCTATTTGGGCCAACTACCGTTTAGCACGTTTATAATTCGTGCCACACCTATTCTATTGCAGCTTGTCTATAAATAGGCTTTGATAAACCCTAGCCTCCATTCTATTCTCTTTTGCTGTACGTTCATTTCTTCAACTCTTTCTCTTCCTCAATGGATGCAAATTTCAGATCCAATTCTATTCAAAATTCAAATGAAAATTCAGGCATCTTAGAAAAATTCCGAAAAAAATATATATCATAGTTGTCGAAGAGAGCAATCCACTGGTGGTGTTCGTTTTTCGATCTGAGTCATCGTTCACCCTGAAATTTGCAATTGATTTTCGGCCGTTCATCATGCCGGAATCAAACGTAGTCTGATCGAGAAACCCCTTCTGGGTATCGTAGAGAGCACCAAGGGGAGTAAATCGGTATGGTTCGTTTGTGATTTCGAAGGCTGGATCGAGCTAAATAATTGAATTAGGGTTATGAAGCCATAAACGAACGGCAGCGGAGGCAACGGCGCGTGGGGCCGCGTGGCCTCAGGTGGGCGCGGGGTTGTTGGGCGAGCATTTTGGGTGTGGTCGGCAATGATTGAATGGCCGGAGACAAGCGTGGGAAGTGGTCAAACAGCTAGGTCAATGGTTTGGCTTGCGTGTTCTAGCGTGTTGGGTTTGAACGGGAGCTGCCTGTACCGCGTGGGGGAAGGGATGAGGATGACGTAGCCCTTGCTTGAGTTAGTTTACTTTATTTTCTTTTTTAATTTGATTTGATTTTCAACTCGTTTAACTCTAATAACTTTCCCTTACGTTATCCATTTCGTGTAAAATTTCTTTTGCTAGGATCGTAATTAAATTCCGGCCCGATGACGCTGGTTTGGACAAATTCTGAGACCGTCAAATTTTTGAGTTTAAATTGAATATAAATTCGATTTAAATTCAAAAGGTGAGTGTTTTAACCCACTCACAACTTCTAAAACTTCTTATGTCTGTTAAATTAATTTTAGATATGAGTAGAAATTTATTTATGACTATTTGGCAAGTTTTATTCATTATCTCTGTTAAATTGCATTTATTTAATTTAACTGTTAATTTATTTTATTTATTGCATATAAATTGGACAGTTAGAATTTATTTATTTACATATTAACTGCCAGTCATAGTTATTTTAAATTTTTATTTCATATCAACTGACAGTTAAATTTGAATTTATTTTTGCATATAAACTGCTAGTAACAGTAATTAAATTTATTATTGAATATAAACTGTTAGTTAATACCTGTTATTTATTACCTATATAATTTATATGCTCTATATCGATGATTGTTTAAATTGGATGATGATTGCAAATAATGGTGGATGATTGATATTTGGATGAATGGATGCTATATTTTATATTGTATAAACTGCAAGTTATCATGCATTTCATTCATTCGGGATTGCGGTTTGAAATGATATACAACCGCATTTTATTTTAAATTGCGAATTGAAATGATAAACATCCGTATCACTTGACCATAGGGTAGAAAATTTTATACAGGCACCGCGGTATATATATAAAATTATTTTGTTGAAATGTTTTTCTATGGTTTTTGCAAAGCTATATATATGGTTTATGGGTTTTTGATGTGGTTATTAATAAAGGTTATTTATATGTTGTAATTTCCGGTTTTAAGCTTTATATAAATTGTTTTGAAGTATAAAATAAAGTTTGATTTTAAGATATCCAGTTATGTGAAGTTAAAGGTTTTACTTAAATTATATTGAATTCATTAAGCAAACATTTCAAGTCTAAATAAGAAGTAATTGAATTTGATACATATGGATTTGTCAAATGAGTTGTTTTTTTGAAATGGTGAAATATTTAAAGCCTTGAAACATAAGAATTGAAATGGTATTTGGAAGTGTAAATCGATTTTTGAAATTGATTTGTGAAATCTAAAGAAGCTATTTTGTTTTGTAAAAGTAGTTTAATAATTAACCATTTAAGAGATGGAAATTTGTTTCAAAGCTATGATTTTCAAGGTAGTATAATTTGAAATTTTATATTCAAGAGTTTTGACCTCTAAATATTTACTTTGAAAACCCTATGATTTTGGAAAGTATATATATTGGAATAAAATGATATCGTATTAATTCGGGTTTTAAAAGGAAATGATATCATATTTATATGGTTTTGAAATGGATATTTTATTCTGGTTTTAAAGTATAATTATTTTAAATGACCGCGGTGTTATAATAACGATTGGTTGGCAAAGAGACCGGGATCGGATATGGACATACTCTCTGTCGATACCGAAAACCCCTTTGACTAACCATGTACGCAGTGGAGATTCCAGAATGAAGTAGGTTGGTGGCGGCGTTTCCTGTAAGGTAAATACGTGGACCCAACTCCCGTGAGTTGGCATAAGGTGGCTAAAACAGGAGCGATTGACGGGTTAATGAGGTAGCACCTCTGATCGGACACTTCCCTTCGATACTATACTCTGACTTTGGATTTTTCGGTGGCCACCTTCACTTTTGATTTCTTTGATGTTGGGAGTTTGTTCGAGGTGGGCGGCAGTTGCGCGCTGCGCGTTTCCGTCGGCCCGAAAGCGTAATTGGTATATCCACCCTGGCATTGTCTAGTTGTGCCGTGTCACCTACCCTAGCGCGCCTTATACGATTTTGTTTTGTACCATACCTATGGAGTGCCCTCTGACGACGCCCAGTACGGGGGAGATTATGGTACTGTATAGACTATGGGAATATATTAATGTTTAAGGTGGAAAATGTAAAGCCTTAACGCTATTTAAAAGTAAGTTTATTTTACAATTAGACACTATTATAATAGCGCAATATACTACATAGTAAATAGTTTAACGGATCCTTAGGAGATGTAAATCCCGAGCATCTCTTGAGTTACTGTACTCATATTTATTTCTGTTCATTTAACTCACATAAGATCTTTTAGTTTTGACTCGAGTGTTTTGTCTTTTCAAATTCCCTCGGGTCAGCCCGAGCGTTTCAGGATTGAAGATTTTATTTCCGAAGGAAGAAGACGAAGATTTTATTATTATTACTATAGATAATATGGTTTCACTACACTCATATTGTTCCTCTGCATTGTTATATGGTTTGTGTACTCTGATATGTATTGTATAAATAAATCAGAGGTTTTTGTAAACAGATTTATGAACTGTGTATTTGATTATTATATTTTATCCTTCCGCTGTGAGATTCTGTTTCTTTCTCTGTTTTCTTATTTATCCCATAACAATCCGCCCTTACGTATGGTTTGAATTGGCACGTGTGTCTGCTTAAATCGTGCAAAAAGGCGGGATGTAACAGTCAAAGTTCGGCAGTATTGGGTTCGGTTTCAAGCTATGGTCGCGAGATCTGTATGCGCGTGAAGGAGATGCAGATGATGTGGCAAACAAATAGAGTAAATTGTGTTCCATTCCTTTTATTTTATTTTATTTTATTTCGATTGCATTTATCGTCACAATTTTTTCATACGATATCCGTTTTACGCACGGTTTCTTTTGTTAGGATCGTATTGAAATTCTAGACTTGATGACGCTGGTTTGGACGAATTCTGAGACGGTCAAATTTTTGGGTTTAAATTGAATTTAAATTCAATTTAAATCCGGAAGGTGAGTGTTTTAACCCACTCACAACTTCTAAGATTTTTTTATGTTTGTTAAATTGATTTATGATGTCTTTAGAATTTATTTTAGCTGTTTGGCATATATTTCATCATTATCTCAGTTAATTTGCATTCATATAATTTACTTGTTATTTAATTCATTATTGCATATAAATTGCCTGTTAAATTTATTATTGCATATAAACTGATAGTTAAATTATTAGTTAATTTATTGTGCATATAAACTGCCAGTTAAATTATCAGTTAATTTATATTGCATAATAAACTGCTATTTAATACCTGTTGTTATTATCCGTTCTATATTGATGCTATTGATTGAATTTGATGATGATTGAGATAAATGGTTGAGGGTTGATATTGGATGAATGGATGCTGTATTTTATATTGTTACAAATTGCAAGTTATTATGCATTATATTGCTTTCGTGATTGCGGTTTGAAATGATATATAACCGTAAAATTTTATTTTTAAAATTGCGGATTGAAATGATAAATATCCCCATAGGATAGAAAATTTTATACAGACAACTTGGTATCTATATAAAAATATTATGAAAATGATTTCTATGGTTTTGGAAAGGAATATACGGTTTAATAAATAATAAATTTTAATGTTATATAAATATTATTTTATATAGTTAAATTCTTGAATTTAAGCCATGTATAGAATATTAATAAACATGATTTTAATAACAAAGTTTTATTTTTTCATATAAAAAGGTAAGTATCCATTTAAATTCTATTGTAGATAGAGTTTATAAGGACTCAAATAAATTTAAAGTTGGAAGATAAATATGAAATTGGTTTGAATAGAATTATTTAAGAATTGTACTTGAATAGATTGGATTTGGAATGTAAATAAATTTAGATTTAAAAGGTATGATTTTATAACATGATTTTTTTTATTTAGAGGATTTAAATGTATATCAAATTGATTTAGTTAAATATTATCAAGTTAATTTACTTGGAAGAATATCCAGTTAGTTGAGGGCTTAAGGTTTTACTAAAACGATATTTGATTTAGTAAGTAAACATTTCAAATCTAAATAATAGTAATTAAATTTGATATATGAAATTTTCAAAGAATTAATTTTGAATTGGTGGAATATTTAATGCTTTGAGTTATATGGAAATATAAAATGGAGTATTTGGAGTTTTAAATCGGAATTTGGAAATTTATTTGTGAAATTAAAAGGCTATTTTATTATATAAAGTAATTTAGTACTTAAACCATTTAAGTCTTCGGAGTTATATTTCAAAGCTACGGGTTTCAAGATATATAGATTTGAAAGTGCTGTGATTTTTGGAAAAGCATATATTTGAAATAAAATGATATCATACCGATTTGGGTTTTAAAATAGAAATGATATCGTATTTATATGGTTTTGAAATGGATATTATATTTTGGTTTTGAAGTATAATTATTTTAAAATGACCGCGGTGTTATAATAGCGTTTGGTTGTTAAAGAGACCGGGATCGGAAGTTGTCATACTCTCTGCCAACCCCGAAAACCACTTTAACAACCGTGTACGCGGTGGAGATTCCAGAATGAAGTAGGATGTTGGCGGCGTTTCCTTTGAGGTAAATACGTGGACCCAACTCCCGTGAGTTGGCATAAGGTGGCTAAAAAAGGAGCGATTCTCGGGCCAATTGAGGTAGCACCTTTGATCGGACACATCCCTTCGATTTTTTATACTTTGACTTTTGGATTGATTCGGTGGCTACTTTTGATTTTCTTTTTGGGGGTGTGGCTCGAGGTGGGCGGTAGCTGCAACTACGCGTTACCACCAGTTCGGATGCGTAATTGGTATATCTACCCTAGCATTGCCTAGTTGTGTCGTGTCACCTACCATAGCGCGCCTTATACGATTTTGATTTTGACCATACCTTTGGAGTTCCCTCTGACGACGCCCAATACGGGGGAGATTACGGTACTGTATAGACTATGGGAATATATTATGTGTTAAGGTGGAAAATGTAAAGCCTTAACGCTATTTGAAAGTAAGTTTATTTTACAATTAGACACTATTATAATAGCAAAATATACTATATAGTAAATAGTTTAACGGATCCTTAGGAGATGTAAATCCCGAGCATCTCTTAAGTTATTGCACTCATATTTATTCCTGTTGATTTAACTTACATAAGATCTTTTAGTTCTGACTCGAGTGTTTTGTTTTTCAATTCGCTCGGGTCAGTCCAAGCGTTTCAGGATTTGAAGATTTTAGCTCTGGAGGAAGAAGACGACGATTAGTAGTACTAGCATCTACTATATTATTCCACTACACTATTGTATTCCACTGCATTGATATTTATTGGTATGTGAACTCTAATATTTATTGTATAAAGAAGAATCAAATGTTTTGTAAATTGTTTTATGAACTGTATATTGATTATTATACTTTTTCCTTCCGCTTTGAGATTCTGTTTTGTTTTTCTCCTTTGTTTTTCTTATTTACCCCATAACAATCTGCCCTTTTGTATGTTTTAAGTCTGACGTGTGTGGTTTATCGTCGATTAAAAGCGTGCGAAAGGCGGGTCGTTACATATGGTATCAGAGCGAGGTTTGGCAGTAAACCTTAGCTTTGTGGGGTCCGAATCTTTATTAATAGGGTAGTAATACCCTATGGGAGTCGCTTAGTGTATATATATGAGAGAGCGTATTTGTTAGTGTAAAGGTAGGGATTTTCGACTCACGAAGGTCGACATTAATACGTCCACTGTATCAACTGCCAAGCAATCGAAGGCCGGAAAACGTACCGTTAGGGTTAAAGAAGAGGTAGAAGATAGAAGAAGAAAGAAAAAGTAACAGAATAATATCAGAATATCACAATCTCAGCGGAACAACATATAATGGATAAATGAATATCTTTAAAACAAAGAACTATATCAGTTATTACGTTACATCACATCACATTACATTATCAGAGTTTACAACAAAAAACAACGGAAAATGAATACTATATACTAGTTGATACGCCAAGCCATCCAGCTTGCCTCCAAATCTCTACAGCAGCCCCTGAATTCCAGAATATTCCGATAACTTAACTTTAGACCGCCCCTGTGAAAATTGGTGGGCACCCAGAGTTTAGGAAGGAAACAATAAACTCCAGGCCAGTCATGTGACTGGTGTGAGAACTTAAAACAGTTTATCTTTAAAAATAAACAAAGAAATATTTTTAAATTAGATTCGCAATGCTTTTAGAAAATGAGACTACCATAAGGCCTTCCGCACACACACACAATGCAAACGCAGAATCGGAGGAGATTTCTCCTTATGTAGTCAAATATGCTTGATACGAGAATTTTTCTTTGATATTATTACTATAAGTGCAAAGTGTAGGAAAACATTTCGAAAGTAATGATAAAAATCTTAGCCAACATACGACCATTATCGTATGCCTACTATAGCTACCATGTTCAATAGCAGGTTACCGCCACATTCCATGGCAGGTTATACAACTAAAACCGTACAAGTCTCATATTGTTTCTTTGGATTTTCCAACAAATTGTCAGGCCAAGGAACTTTCCATTGCCACATGAGCACGCCTCTGGAAAGACGCCCCGAGAACCTAACTGGATCTCTGCCAACACAAGGCCGGGTTACCCCTAGCTGGGTAACTACTGACACGAATATGCCATCCCCCGGTCGTAACCGACCTAAATCCAAGGATTCACCAACAACCACAAAATAATAAGTTTGCGCCAACAACATAGGTTAAGTATCAGGGCTCCATACCATAATACCACCACTATCCAGAAGGAATGACATACACTATGGGGGCGCTATCCCCTAATAACCTTGCTGCATCTTTCCTGTTTTGACCATTTACGGGGTGTGAGGTCTGACGAAGTCTCGTCCACAAAGCTACACTTTTCATAAAAGCCACGTTTTGATCAACAAATGCTCAACAGCTCTTCATATGCCACATTACCAAATTGGGAATGTATCACTAGTAACCATCAACTACATAACCTCTGAGCTCGTACGTCTTAGAGAAGGGTGTTAAGCTAAAAGAATAAATTCTCCGCCACCAACTGAAATATATTTGATAGAAACCAGCTTTACATCTCAAATTGTAATGTCAGACACACATCCATACAAGTCCGTTCTGGGTTCGAACAAAACCGAAGGCACTTCCAAAGAAGCCCTTGCAATCCGGATATTCACTAATCACGACCGGACTTCCCATCACAAAGGGTGATAAAACCTCTATATCGGAGATCAGCCGATGTAGAGTCATTCGACGGTAATCCTTCTGTTTTCCAAAATATCCGGTCTTCAACACCGGTCTTCAAATGCTATCCACTACGACATATCACTATTCGTAATGGGATTTATGATACAAAGGTCCTCTCCCGGCTAAACCGAATAACGAGCGCTTATTTTAAAAATAAGCGTAGCATTCAAATTCAAGCAAATCACATCAAATACCCATTTAAAGGTAAGTATTGATAGTTGGTTATTTACTATCAAAGCCAATAAACAAATATCCAGCGCCATAACAATCACTAGGCCCTTTTTATTAATCTTCCATAAACTAAATAACATGCCAGATATTCACTTCAATTTATCTTTAAAAAAAGATATATTCTCCAAACCATTTCAATTTCTACATTGGAAAACATTTCCAAATACTTATTTCCTTTCAATTTATCTTTAAAGACAAAAACCCAAAACTTTTCACTTCATATTGGAAAACAATTCCATACTTATTTAATAATAAGTAATTCACAAATCTATTTATTTTCAATACTTAGAAAATATCCAATATACTTAAATCACAAATAAGTATATATTTTATTCTTTAAGGAAAACATTCTCTTAAACACATTTATTTGAGTCAAACGAATGTTGCGTAAAACATCGTTAGGACAACCCAAAATCACTAGTAGAGGGATTCGAAATTAAGATAGATATATAAATCCCAATACTATATAAAACATTTACTTTCGAAAATCATTTAATATAACAACAGTGTTATAGTCCATCTTTTCCTCATTTCTCGAAAATGTCTATTTCAACAATGAATGTTGAAATCTATGGTCTCGATCCTTAACACATTTTAAAACAACTTCAAATCATTTTAATTCTATTTAAAATATCACTTCCTAAAATGTTTCTTTAATATATCATCCACTGTTCAAAATCGTGAATACACTTCATTAACCAAATTCAACATTTCTACACATTTTAATTTAAAGGATTATCCATTGTCCAAAATCGTGAATATATCTCCTTTAATAAGCTATAATAATTAACTTATCAACATAAGTTGTTTTCGGATTTATAAAACAATGTTTATAAATTCACATTTATGTATTTTATAAAAACTTCAACTTATAAAAGCACTTTATTAACAAATTCTATCCATATCCCATTTACACGCAAAAAATCCAATTTATAAGTAAATTCCTTATAAATCTTTTACTTTACAAAATTTATTCATTTTATAACTTCATAATTTATAAATCTATAAATTTCATTCACTTATGAAATCCATTTATACTTCATTCTAACACTTATAAAAACTCGTTTTATAATTCCAATATTTTAATTTATAAATATCAATTTTATAAATCTTTTATATAAACAGTTTATAATAATTTCAAAAATCTCAATTTAAACTATTTTATAAAATCATTAACTCCATATTTTCAAAAATCAATTTTCAACTATATTTCTCAAATATCATAGTTTTTATAACATAAAAATTATAACGTTTATTTATTTAAATTGAATCAATTTCAAAATTCCATAAAACGTATACTTTCAAAAATCACTTTAAAAAAATCCTTTTAAATTCAAAATCGTCACTTTAAAAACCCTTTTTATTTTCCAAAATAGGCCCAATGCTGCAACAGCACTAAATATAAAAATCACGATGTCCAAAACATCGTATATCATATGATAACAGAATATATCACAATATATGTAAATAAATCAATACAAGTGAGGAATCCAGTCGGATCCCTCCAACCTGTTTTCCTGCATCCACAGATGTTAGCATAATACCAATCTCGTTCCAATACGGGATATCGTGGTATATGGGTTTTTATAAATATTATCCGCAACTATGCGGCGCAATAGGGTCTCATCCGCTATATAATGCGGGAAAATCAACTCCAAGTACATATATAATACCAATTCCACTTCAAGATGGAATATTGAGTTATATGTGTTTAATAAATAACATCCACTTAATATACGGCGTATAGGGTCTATTTCAATACAATAGATAGCAATTTATCATCCAAGCATACAGTCAACATAAACAAGCAATTTTAAATCTAACTACTTAAAATTTAAATCGAAACAATTTCGACTGGGTGAGAAGTTCTCACCTTGTTTCCACTAGCGGTTTCAGCGTTTATTTCGAATAAAATTAAACGCACGTTTAATTTTACTCAAAATTTTCACTAGCTCCAATCGATTCCAATCCAGCTTCAACGCGTAGATTTCGTCAATATGAACCTAACGCGATTCGTTTCGTCAAATTTCGACCTCGTATGAACAAGTTATAGCCTTTTAAACATTATACAAATTTTAATATAATAAATTTACAAATTTATTTTAATTTTAAACCTAAACCTCATCTGGGCCGCTCAAATCCTGTAACGACCCGGAAAATTTTAACAATTTTAATTGATTCTATAACGTATTTAATTTAATATTTGTGAAATCTTATAATAATTGAATTTTTAAATAAAATGTTTATATATTTAGAATACGTATATTTAAATATAGCAGATTTTTAATTTTCAATTTATTTTAACAAAGTTTATTTCATTGGGAAATTCTATTAAATTCAAGCTAAAAATTGCTGATAATAAATTTATTATCAAGCAATAGCCACTATCCTTTACTTTAGTAATTATTTCATCAGTTGCTAAATTTTAGTCGTTGCCATCATTTCAAAAATTAAGCGTATAATTTTGTATACGTTGTATTTATCTTTTTGAACGGTTGATATGTTAATTGCCTTTATAGCTTTAATATTTGTCTGCTAAATAAATTGGTGACCGTTACTGCCAATACTTAATTTGATACGTTTCCCGGTTGCCTTTTTCATTCACTTGATTGATTGATTTGTTGTCGTCTCAGTTATTTTCTCTCTGTCTTCATTGCTTTTTTAAAGGTAAGAAACTGTTCCCTTAAAACATAAATATTTGATTGTAGCCAGCAGTAACTTGTTTTAATAACCTTTTCCTAAATCAAAGCTTTTGAGTGTTACAATTTCTTTTGATTGGATATATGTGTTTAGTAGAAAATATTGCAGGTGACCGTTACAATTGATTTCGGTGACTTTCTTTCTTCCCATACATCATTATATATTTGCTTTCCATTTTTCCTAAATTTATGTTTAGCAGTTTCGAAAATCAAACGTATATATTTGTATACGTCGTAATTATTATTTTAAAACGATTCACTTTATTTTTCTTTCCCTTTTTAACTTCATTTCTCTCTCTTTACTTTATATTGGGACTTTTGTTTCCTTTGCTTTTCAACCTGAGCCTTGCTTGCCAAGCAATAAATTTATTGCTTAAATAATTTTCAGCTGAAATCAAGAAATTAGACCGTTACCATTTTGGTTATATTGATTTCCCATTTATTTCTGGCTCGTATTGCTCTGACTTTTCCTTTTCCTTTTCTATACTTACGTTTCAAAAATAAATAGTACATATAATAACGTACATAATAAATTGCAGCCAGCTCATTTCTCACATATTTATTTCATGCCTTAAAAGCCCGTCACTCAACGCATCGATGACCACCTTTAATTTCGCCAGTTTTGAAATGTAAATGTTGGATACGTTGCATCCATTGCCTTATTCCTATATATTTAGATCTGAACCATTTGCCTTTACCTTTTCACTTTCTTCCTCATTCATAAACCACTTCCTCCTCCTTCACGTAACCACTCACCAAACGTTACATCACTCCTTCTTCTTGCACTATCCACTCTCACGCCACCGAGGCCATCACCATCCACCTCTCCGTTTGTCTCCCCTCCTCTTCCACGCCGAAGCATGAAGCAGTGCCGTGCTCCCCTCCGAGCTCCCCACCACCCCTGACTTCGGCCTTTCTCCTTCCTTTTTGGGTTAGTATATGTATCTTAAATATAAGTATAGTATTCTGTGTAAATTATTTATATACATTAAGTAATAGATTCATAACTATTGTATATATATGTCTAGCTTCTGTTATAATATGAGTCTAGTATATAGGCAGATTGTATGGGTTGTCTGCATAGTTGTATAAGTTTATAAATAGTTTATATAAGATATTTTAGTTATATAGTTTACATATATATTGGTATAACTTTTGTGTGGTGTGCGTATGTTTTGGGTTATAACTTTTGTATGGTGTGCGTATGTTATGGGTAGTATTTGCAGTGTATGGTTTCAGATATTATTATACTAAAGTGTACTAAGTATATTGGGTTCGAATTAAATGTAGTTTTAAATTTTTATGTTTTGAATTGATGTAAAAGCAAAAATATGAATAAGTTGTAAGATTTTGTTTCTGTTGGAGATAAAGTTGGACTTAAATTTTTTTTTTACATGTCTAAATTTAATATAATATATGTATAAAGTTTTAACTGTTTAAGAAAAATATATAAAGTTTTAAGTGTTGTTAGAAGTATTGTTTTATTCGCTAGAAGGAAAGTATTTTGTTTATATTACTTATATAAACGTTGTCAGTTTTAAATACATAGGTTATGGAAATTTGGTATTGAGTCTTTTCATTTGGGTAAGGTTACAATAATTTACTTATACATATAGCTGCATGTTCACCTGTATATGAATTTACCTTTTTGATTTAGGCTGCAACTACATGAATTTTGAATTCCCACATTTTCTATTCTAAATTTTTTTCCAGATTATATTAATATGTATAGGCAATTGTTTATATTTAAGTTTACAAGATTTTTTTTAGTCTGCATAGTGAGTTAATATAAAAAGTATATTTTATTTATAAGCGGTTGTATACACATTAGTAGTTGTTTTAGTTAACAGTAATAAAAACAAAATTTATACAGCCTGTGTTAATTTATATATCTAAACTGTCAAGTTTATATGGGTATAAATGATTAGGTCAAAGTGCATATACAAGCTATAAAGATTTTATTGATTTTGGTTATATATATAAAAAAAATAAAAATTATTTGAGATTTATTTCAAATGAATACGTATTTTAAAATAATGGGTTTAAGTGAAATATTAATATAATATGCGTCTCATCCAAAACTTTATATCAAGCTATTTTGATCCGTTCCCGTCGTTTCTGTTACCAGATTCTGTTCATCAAATTCGTGCCAACTTTGCTTTGCTTGGATTTGTAAATCAAATTTCCATGTCCGTATCTGTGTGTGTTTCCGTATCACCTTTGGTACCCTCCAGCCACGAAAGGTGAGCAATCACTCACGACTAACGTTCTTTTATTTATTAAATTTGATTCCAATTGAAACGACAATTGAAATATGCTACTGTTAGTTATTTACATTGCTATATATTTTGTTGTTTGCAAATGTGTTCACCTGTGGGATATGACACCATATCCCATTGTTATATTATACTGTTATTGATGATATATGTCTGTTATTTTATTATTTGTTATCACTCTGCAAGTTCCCCGTAGTTTAGAATTCAATATGGGTTGAAATGATACATACCCGAACGGACTTTAGAATAGGAGAACTTCGTTATGGGTTGAAATGATAAACCCAAGCGATTTTCAATAAAAATTGAATTTGGGATTACGGGTCGAAGTGATATCTACCCGTATATTTAAATTTCGGATTGAAATCCGTATCCCTTGACCATAGGGTATGAAATTATATACAGACACCGTTGGTCCATATGTATAAATATTTTGAAAATAATTTCTATGGGTTGAAAATAAATATACGGTTTTAATAAATATTAATTCTTAAAATATTATATGAAAATAGAAATTATATATATATTTAATAGTAATATTTTGGAGATCGATTTAATCCATATAATATGTTTAAGTATTTATTTAAATTTATATTTCAAAATTGATTGTTGTAATAATTTGGATAAGTTAAGGTTGAGAAGATAAAGTTGAATTAATTGAAATTGTATTTAGTTAAGTATTTTACTTAATTGGATTATTTGAACCAAAGAATTTGAAATTTAAGATTCGATTTATAACTTGATTTTGATTTAAATGATTAAATGGAGGTTTCAAGTTTAAACAAATCAAAAGGAATATTTAGTTTAAAGGTAAATTGGGTTATTAAATAAATATTGAATTTATTTAGTGAACATTTCAAGACTAAATAACAAGGTTAAATCGAGATCTATATGAAACCGTTAAATCAAACTTTGAGTTGTTGAATATTAAAGCGTTGAAATATAGTAGAATTTAAACGGTAAAATTTTGATTTAGTTCTGTATTTGAAATGAATATAATTTTAATTTGTTTGATCAAAAAACTGAATTGTATAAAAATTTATAACTTGAGATTGAATTAAATTTGAATGGGATGGTCGAGTTGATTTTGGAAACGATTTGTTAAGTTGAGGAAACTACAAATATTCTACTCTAAATATTTATGTGTATATATATATATATATAATGAAAAGATATTTTTGTGGTGAAGTATAAATTAATTTGAAATGACCTCGGTATTATAGTGTATATTTCTACCTTATAGATAGTTCCATGGCCCCTTAGAGGATGGTTATCCCAAACGTCCTTTAAGTTAATTATATTTCAGTTGATATTTCAATTGAGTTAGATTTATAGATATAAGAATGTTAATCCTGACTCGAGTGTTTTGTGTTTTTGCTTTACGCTCGGGTCAGACTGAGAGATACAGCATTTGAGACTCACCTTCGAAGTTGGAGCTTTGCTTGAAGATCCAGCTATCTATCCCTTCAGTCATCCAGTTGATTGGTTCAGAGAAGCCATCTGTTGCATTGGATACTTCATGGCATTTGAACAATTCGGTTGTATTTTATTTCTAACTCTAAGGTATATAGTAGCTTCATGAACTACTATTCTTTATCTATTCCGCTGCATTGTATTACTCTGTGTAAGTGATCTATGATTGATTTATTTACTGTATATTTTAAGTTTTGCCAAATTTTATTAACAATTCGATATTTTGAATTATTCAAGTCGGACATGTATGGTTTTATTGTCGATTTGAATGATCCAAAATAGCGGGCTATTACAGTTGGTATCAGAGCTTTGGCTCTAGGCAAAACTTAGCATATATGCTAAATTTATTTACAGAATCACTTTCATTCGAGTTGAATCTCTTCCTTTTTAACCCAATTTCGTTTGAGTTTTGGAATGTCCCTTGGTTCCGAAATTCATTCTTGTCTCTTCCTATTTATATTCGTTTGATTCTGGAGTATCCCATAACTCCACCGAATGTTTTGTAAAGGGGGTGAAACACATTTACATTTGGCATCGATTCACCGAAGATTTTTGTATTCTTGGTTTACAATGCTGCTATATCTTGATATGCCGAATTCCATCTCTGGCAATCGAATGTCGATTTGTTTTAGAATTCCGCATCGATCATATTCCTGAAGTCACGGTTGACACGGTTAAGGTCGCCCGCGATTTGTAGAAGTATATCCATCTTCTATTTTGTAATTTAATTATCTCATCTTTGATCGAGTCTATCTTCGAATCAGAATTCTATTGATTGGAGTTCCTCTAATTCAAATCTCTATCTTTGTTTTGAAATCCATTCTTAAAATTATTCTTTGAAAATCGAGTATATTTGCATTTTTGAAATTGTTTTATATATCGAAATTATTATTTTGATAATTATGATTTTATTCTATATAAAAAGTAAAAATGTTTTCGATAAGGATTATATACCTATATATAACGAATAAGAAATGTTATTCTATATATAAAAGTTTTGAAAGGATTGGAAATTTCGAAAATTTATAAGAAAGTGATTCATATAAAAATGATTTATAACTGAAGGGTTAAATTTGAAATTCGAGAATTGAATTCCGGTATTTTGAAATTGGTTTTAAGATTTTGGAAAATATATAAAAATAATATGATTTAAAAGTATTTTTCCGAATAAGAAATGTTTCAAATGAGTTCAAATGAATTCCAATCATTTTGAAGAAATTTCAAAGAAGTTTTCAAGAAAATAGAAATCCATAACTCACTTATGTCGTTGGAAAATAATTTCGGTGATGAGTGCACGCATTATCGACATTGATTTTCGAGTTTCAGAGTGGGGGAGTGGCCACTTTAATAGCTTCGCTATGCAAGTGATTTTGTAAAACCGGTTTTGATTTCAACTTCTGAAGTATAATTTGATATTTTAGAAAGATATAAGTATATATTTGAAACAATTTAAAATGATACCGGTGTTCAGTCCTCGAGTTTCGGATTTAATAATTGGTTTATTAATTTATTGTTGATTTTCAACTGTTGAATTGAAAATTTGATTTCCCTAACTATTTTGAATGTTCGAACACTTCCAAATCGAGATTAAATTTTCAAAGCTAAGAAATTTCGAGGAGTATAAAATGTTTGATAAAGAATATAAATTTAGTTTTGAAATGTTTTGAAAGAAAATATGGTTTTGAATAATGGTTTTCAGAAAGGTAAATTGGATATTTCAAATAGAAATAGATAGTTTAAAAGTTTTAAAGGGATACTTATAAATTTGGAAACAATTTTTAGTATAATTGATTTTGAGAAAATATTTGGTTTTGAAATTTAATTGAAATTAAAACCAGTACTTATATGGTGATTTTGGAAATGAATTTGTTTGACTTGAATTATTTTAATTTGGAAACTGGGATAATTTTCTAAACTTATTATTATGGGAACTTTGAAATTTAGATATTTAATTTGGAAGAAAATTTGGTGAAATCATATATGATTTTGAAACTGATATTGAAATGATTTGAAATTTGAGAACCTTATATTATTAAGCACTTGATTTGGGATTGGTCGAACCTATATAAAATGGATTGTATAAGTATGAAGTTGATTTGAAATCTACTGATTTGAAAGGTACTCAATTTGGAAAGAGATTTTATATAATCGAAGTCTATATAAGTATGATTTGATCTACTATTGATTTGGAAAGTATTCGATTTGGGAAAAATGAAATCCTATATATATGGACTTTATATAAGTACGATATTTGAAAGTGATTTGAAAAGGTACTATATGATATATATTTTCGAAGTAAAGATATGGAAAGTGCCTTATGCTTGATATCCGCTTTGTGGCCACATCGTGGATTCATTCTATCGATATTATTCTCTCTGATTTTTGGTTTTCCGGATGTAATACTCGAGTGTTCCCACCGTGGCGTAACCCATGGTTTTTTTTCTCTCGTGAATGCATAGCGCAATTGTCTGGCTGAGTCTTGCCTAGGGGTACGGATTGTTTCCTGGGGGATCCAGGCGTAACCATTGTGTATGCTACAATCTGTGTAGGTCGCGAATAGTAGCGCAAGTGCCTGGCTGAGTCTTGCCTAGGGGTACGGATTGTTTCCTGGGGGATCCAGGCGTAACCATTGTGTATCCTGCACTCTACTAGTCATCATGGCGTAACTCGCAGGGCTGAGAAAGCTTACGGATATGGATTGTTTCCTGGGGGACCCAGGCGTAACCATTGTGTATCTGCGAACCATGATCAGACAAAGGTTTTGGTTTGGTTGATTTGTTTGGATTGTACTTTCCATATCTGTTTTTAAAAGGTTTTTCAAATATTTTCACTGGGTGTTGAAACAGGTCTACTAAGTACTTGAAGAACTCTAGCTTTGCGCCTGATCAACGCATGGCCAGAGTCTGCAAGAACGAGGATAAACTTGTTAAAACATCGAGTTATAAAAGTATTTTCGAAAGAAAAATTGGTTTCGATATAAAAGTATTTTATTTATAAAGGTATTTTATTATAAAAGTATTTTCAACAAAGAAATTTTGTATTAATATTTGAAATTTAAATTCTTATGGTTTGAAATAAATTATTCGTGCCCGAATCTATTCTTTTGAATCTACCTCATCTGCTCAGCTTTATTTTTCATCTATATTCCATTTTAGGAATCTACCTTCCTTTCCTTTTTGAATAAATCTTTTAAATATTGCTTATTTGTATACTACATTGTTTTATATAAAATTTTAGCGTTCTAAATATTTTTGAAGTTATAAATTAAATAAAACATCTTTAAAGAAAATGATTATTAATTTATTGATAATATTTGAAAGGTATCTTGAGAAAAATTAAAAATTTCATAAATTTTGGATTTAATATTTTCAATAGTCTTTGTAAATAGAAGTAATAATGTAAATAATTGTTTGCAAAGGAGTTCGAGAAGTATTAAATATTAAATTTAATTTCAAATGAAATTTTCAAATAAATATTTTAAATAAAATTTATATAGTTTTAAAATTTATTGTTTATCTTGGCTTTCAATATATTTTTTTTTTCTGGTTGTTTTATTCTCCTAACTCCTTCATTTTCGGGGACGAAAAGTTTTGAGTGGGGGAGAGTGTAACGACCCGAAAATTTTTAACAATTTTAATTGTTTCTATAACGTATTTAATTTAATATTTGTGAAATCTTATAATAATTGAATTTTTAAATAAAATGTTTATATATTTAGAATATGTGTATTTAAATATAGCAGATTTTTAATTTTCAATTTATTTTAACAAAGTTTATTTCATTGGGAAATTCTATTAAATTCAAGCTAAAAATTGCTGATAATAAATTTATTATCAAGCAACAGCCACTATCCTTTACTTTAGTAATTATTTCATCAGTTGCTAAATTTTAGCCGTTGCCATCATTTCAAAAATTAAGCGTATAATTTTGTATACGTTGTATTTATCTTTTTGAACGGTTGATATGTTAATTGCCTTTATAGCTTTAATATTTGTCAGCTAAATAAATGGGTGACCGTTACTGCCAATATTTAATTTGATACGTTTCCCTGTTGCCTTTTTCATTCACTTGATTGATTGATTTGTTGCCGTCTCTGTTATTTTCTCTCTGTCTTCATTGCTTTTTTAAAGGTAAGAAACTGTTCCCTTAAAACATAAATATTTGATTGTAGCCAGCAGTAACTTGTTTTAATAACCTTTTCCTAAATCAAAGCTTTTGAGCGTTACAATTTCTTTTGATTGGATATATGTGTTTAGGAGAAAATATTGCAGGTGACCGTTACAATTGATTTCGGTGACTTTCTTTCTTCCCATACATCATTATATATTTGCTTTCCATTTTTCCTAAATTTATGTTTAGCAGTTTCGAAAATCAAACGTATACATTTGTATACGTCGTAATTATTATTTTAAAACGATTCACTTTATTTTTCTTTCCCTTTTTAACTTCGTTTCTCTCTCTTTACTTTATATTGGGACTTTTGTTTCCTTTGCTTTTCAACCTGAACCTTGCTTGCCAAGCAATAAATTTATTGCTTAAATTATTTTCAGCTGAAATCAAGAAATTAGACCGTTACCATTTTGGTTATATTGATTTCCTATTTATTTCTGGCTCGTATTGCTCTGACTTTTCCTTTTCCTTTCCTATACTTACGTTTCAAAAATAAATAGTACATATAATAACGTACATAATAAATTGCAGCCAGCTCATTTCTCACATATTTATTTCGTGCCTTAAAAGCCCGTCACTCAACGCATCGATGACCACCTTTAATTTCGCCAGTTTTGAAATATAAATGTTGGATACGTTGCATCCATTGCCTTATTCCTATATATTTAGATCTGAACCATTTGCCTTTACCTTTTCACTTTCTTCCTCATTCATAAACCACTTCCTCCTCCTTCACGTAACCACTCACCAAACGTTACATCACTCCTTCTTCTTGCACTATCCACTCTCACGCCACCGAGGCCATCACCATCCACCTCTCCGTTTGTCTCCCCTCCTCTTCCACGCCGAAGCATGAAGCAGTGTCGTGCTCCCCTCCGAGCTCCCCACCACCCCTGACTTCGGCCTTTCTCCTTCCTTTTTGGGTTAGTATATGTATCTTAAATATAAGTATAGTATTCTGTGTAAATTATTTATATACATTAAGTAATAGATTCATAACTATTGTATATATATGTCTAGCTTCTGTTATAATATGAGTCTAGTATATAGGCAGATTGTATGGGTTGTCTGCATAGTTGTATAAGTTTATAAATAGTTTATATAAGATATTTTAGTTATATAGTTTACATATATATTGGTATAACTTTTGTGTGGTGTGCGTATGTTTTGGGTTATAACTTTTGTATGGTGTGCGTATGTTATGGGTAGTATTTGCAGTGTATGGTTTCAGATATTATTATATTAAAGTGTACTAAGTATATTGGGTTCAAATTAAATGTAGTTTTAAATTTTTATGTTTTGAATTGATGTAAAAGCAAAAACATGAATAAGTTGTAAGATTTTGTTTCTGTTGGAGATAAAGTTGGACTTAATTTTTTTTTTTACATGTCTAAATTTAATATAATATATGTATAAAGTTTTAACTGTTTAAGAAAAATATATAAAGTTTTAAGTGTTGTTAGAAGTATTGTTTTATTCGCTAGAAGGAAAGTATTTTGTTTATATTACTTATATAAACGTTGTCAGTTTTAAATACATAGGTTATGGAAATTTGGTATTGAGTCTTTTCATTTGGGTAAGGTTACAATAATTTACTTATACATATAGCTGCATGTTCACCTGTATATGAATTTACCTTTTTGATTTAGGCTGCAACTACATGAATTTTGAATTCCCACGTTTTCTATTCTAAATTTTTTTCCAGATTATATTAATATGTATAGGCAATTGTTTATATTTAAGTTTACAAGATTTTTTTTAGTCTGCATAGTGAGTTAACATAAAAAGTATATTTTATTTATAAGTGGTTGTATACACATTAGTAGTTGTTTTAGTTAACAGTAATAAAAACAAAATTTATACAGCCTGTGTTAATTTATATATCTAAACTGTCAAGTTTATATGGGTATAAATGATTAGGTCAAAGTGCATATACAAGCTATAAAGATTTTATTGATTTTGGTTATATATATATATATATATATATAATTATTTGAGATTTATTTCAAATGAATACGTTTTTTAAAATAATGAGTTTAAGTGAAATATTAATATAATATGCGTCTCGTCCAAAACTTTATATCAAGCTATTTTGATCCGTTCCCGTCGTTTCTGTTACCAGATTCTGTTCATCAAATTTGTGCCAATTTTGCTTTGCTTGGATTTGTAAATCAAATTTCCATGTCCGTATCTGTGTGTGTTTCCGTATCACCTTCGGTACCCTCCAACCACGAAAGGCGAGCAATCACTCACGACTAACGTTCTTTTATTTATTAAATTTGATTCCAATTGAAATGACAATTGAAATATGCTACTGTTAGTTATTTACATTTCTATATATTTTGTTGTTTGCAAATGTGTTCACCTGTGGGATATGACACCATATCCCATTGTTATATTATACTGTTATTGATGATATATGTCTGTTATTTTATTATTTGTTATCACTCTGCAAGTTCCCCGTAGTTTAGAATTCAATATGGGTTGAAATGATACATACCCGAACGGACTTTAGAATAGGAGAACTTCGTTATGGGTTGAAATGATAAACCCAAGCGATTTTCAATAAAAATTGAATTTGGGATTACGGGTCGAAGTGATATCTACCCGTATATTTAAATTTCGGATTGAAATCCGTATCCCGTAACCATAGTGTATGAAATTATATACAGACACCGTTGGTCCATATGTATAAATATTTTGAAAATAATTTCTATGGGTTGAAAATAAATATACGGTTTTAATAAATATTAATTCTTAAAATATTATATGAAAATAGAAATTTTATATATAGATTTAATAGTAATATTTTGGAGATCGATTTAATCCATATAATATGTTTAAGTATTTATTTAAATTTATATTTCAAAATTGATTGTTGTAATAATTTGGATATGTTAAGGTTGAGAAGATAAAGTTGAATTAATTGAAATTGTATTTAGTTAAGTATTTTACTTAATTGGATTATTTGAACCAAAGAATTTGAAATTTAAGATTCGATTTATAACTTGATTTTGATTTAAATGATTAAATGGAGGTTTCAAGTTTAAACAAATCGAAAGCAATATTTAGTTTAAAGGTAAATTGGGTTATTAAATAAATATTGAATTTATTTAGTGAACATTTCAAGACTAAATAACAAGGTTAAATCGAGATCTATATGAAACCATTAAATCAAACTTTGAGTTGTTGAATATTAAAGCGTTGAAATATAGTAGAATTTAAATGGTAAAATTTTGATTTAGTTCCGTATTTGAAATGAATATAATTTGAATTTGTTTGATCAAAAAACTGAATTGTATAAAAATTTATAAATTGAGATTGAATTAAATTTGAATGGGATGGTCGGGTTGATTTTGGAAACGATTTGTTAAGTTGAGGAAACTACAAATATTCTACTCTAAATATTTATGTATATATATATATAATGAAAAGATATTTTTGTGGTGAAGTATAAATTAATTTGAAATGACCTCGGTATTATAGTGTATATTTCTACCTTATAGATAGTTCCATGGACCCTTAGAGGATGGTTATCCCAAACGTCCTTTAAGTTAATTATATTTCAGTTGATATTTCACTTGAGTTAGATTTATAGATATAAGAATGTTAATCCTGACTCGAGTGTTTTGTGTTTTTGCTTTACGCTCGGGTCAGACTGAGAGATACAGCATTTGAGACTCACCTTCGAAGTTGGAGCTTTGCTTGAAGATCCAGCTATCTGTCCCTTCAGTCATCCAGTTGATTGGTTCAGAGAAGCCATCTATTGCATTGGAGACTTCATGGCATTTGAACAATTCGGTTGTATTTTATTTCTAACTCTGAGGTATATAGTAGCTTCATGAACTACTATTCTTTATCTATTCCGCTGCATTGTATTACTCTGTGTAAGTGATCTATGATTGATATATTTACTGTATATTTTAAGTTTTGCCAAATTTTATTAACAATTCGATATTTTGAATTATTCAAGTCGGACATGTACGGTTTTATTGTCGATTTGAATGGTCCAAAATAGCGGGCTGTTACAAATCCTAGACCTAGAATCTCGAATGATGTTTTCTTTCTTCCATCTACATGCAACGATCGTGACAAAGAAACCCACGGCCGCCATCAAATTTCAAATTTTCGCGACTAATTCCTTCGCTTCCACAACGATCGGCCACCACTGTTAGCGTAACATTCCTGATTTTTAAGCATGATTAATTTAATACTTTATTTGATCTTTGGGATTAAATTTTGAAAATAATTGGAAATTAATATAAAGAAAATTTGACTTAGTTGTGAAATTATTTAGAATTTGTTTGGGTTTGAAATATACAAATAAATTTTAATTAAGAAAAGCATTTAAATAGAATGTTGAATTAAAAATTTAAGAATAAGTATTTTTCAAATAAATATTTGGGTTTAAAAATATAGTATTGAGAATAAATAGAATTTAAAGGCTTAGAGATTAATAAAAGTATGTATTTTAGAATAGAATTTTTAATTGGGAATTCAATAATAGAAATCTTAAAGAATAAATTGAATTTAAAATTTACATTTTTGAAATTAATAGAAATTTAATTATTTATTTTATTAAGCATGGATTTTGGTTTAGAAGTAATATTGAAATTAATTTTTGAATTAGTAGAAAAATAATTTGAATAATTGGAATAAAACAAAATTTTATTTGATATGATAGGATGTATCTTTATTTAGATAAATGAATCTTAATTTGGGATTTGATTTTTATTAAATATTGGGTTACTAACTTTATATTATCAAAAAACTAACACATGTATAAAATTGTTAGTAATGAGTAATTAGATTTTAAATCATTGATTTTAAAATTGTATAAGTATAAAATAAGATTAGATAAAGGATGTATTTATTTATAAAATGAATATGTGGAAATAAAATAAAAAGTAATAGAATTTTTTTTGACTTGAGAAAAAGAAATACAAATGTAAATATACACACATGAGAGATGGTGTAGGAAGATTAACAAGATCTTGTTCTCATCATTGCTTTTTACAAATGGCATGAATTGTCTTTATAAAAAAAAATATTCAAATAAAAAAATTTAAAAACCTTTCCATCTTCCCATGTGAAATCAAACCATATCTCAACAAAAATCTGAACAAAAAGATTTAGTCTCACCATTCTCAATATCAAAAGCTGTTCAAAACCAAAACCAAGAAACAACTCAGTTTTTAAAACCAAAAGAAAAAAGGGTATACAGTTTCAAACCTGGAAAAAAAATTTAGACAAATCAAATTCAATTCGACCTGAAGCCAAGATTTTTACCTGGAAACAAGGTTCCAGTTCAAGGAGGAAATCTTCAACCTGAGATGATCAACTCAAACAATTTCAGAGAATTGTCAAAACAAGTTGCATAAAAACAATAAAAAGCAGTACAAAGCAAGCCTGGAAATCAACTTCAACAAGAATTCAAACAATCCTACTTAGTCTAAAAGGCAAAGAAAGAAATCAAAGCAGTCTTCCAAAGCTAAACAATGTCAACTCAAACCTGTTCTTTCTTCTCTGTTTCATCATACTTCAAGGTGAATAAACTAAATTTTAAAAACAACAAGTAAAATTAAAATTCTTGTTTTGATATTAATAAACTGAATAAACAAGAGCATGCAATAGAGATTTAAACAAAGTGTTATAATTTCAAGATGCAGATTTAAATTTCAAAATCAAAGTAGGAAAAAGAAAAGAGAGATTCAGGCTTTCATTCTTTGGAACTGTCAAAAACACTTCTCTGCTTCTTCCTTGCTCTCCGCCTTCACAATCCGGTGAGCAAACTTTCAACCCATTATCTTTTGATTCTGATGCATGTGATATTCCTGTGCTGTATTGATGTATGTGTGTATATGTTTTCTGGATGCATTCACTTGAATAAAATTTAACTAGGCTATATATAGTAGGCATGACTAGATATATATACATACCCTGTTGTGTTTTCCAGACCCAAGAACAAACAAAGGAAAAATCCATATCACCCAAACAACTTAGTATTAGGCTAGGATCTCTGAAAGAAAAACGTTCATATTGTTGTGAAGTTATTTTTAAAAACAATAGAAAGTAAAATATGTGATGAATAATCTGAAAATTTAGAATTTACAGAGAAAATACTCGAAACAATAAAATTCAAATATTTTAATTCTAAAATTCTGATCATTGGGTCAGATTCGTATTGTTAAATGATGATTTTTAAGAGAAGTTTCATGATTTTTAAATCCCTAAACATTGAGAAATATCGTGTTGATCGAAAATGGGAAATTGGTCGAATCCCAATGATAACGGTGGTTAGGAGTCTCGAGTTCGATGTAGGAGATGGCTGACGTAATTGTGATTGTCGAAAAAATTGGAAAAAAAATTCCAGTGCATTGTGGGGTTCATGCGACGCGTTTTAGGGTTTAGCGTCGGCTTCGGTTGGGGTGGAGTCGCGATCAATTTGGGAGTGCATGGCATGATCGGAACGTATGGGTTTGGCGGATAGGCAGCGCCAAGACAAGGTTTTCGATCGGTGGTGGTGTTGATTCGATCACAGAAACTTGGTGGGAGCAGTTCGCCGAGATGAGGGCCGGAGTTTTTCCAATGGTTCAAGCAAGGACTGTTTTTCGTTTGGGGAGGATTCACATCATCGTAGATAGGGCAGTGTCGATCAGTAGATGAAGAGACGTCGACTTAGGGGCTTGCGAGGATGGATGGGTCATCGGAGAGGTGGTGCACGTGCACCGTGTACACGTGACATCTCGGCAGGGGCGAATTAGAGATAGGCGAGAAGAACGGTTTCGTTCCGGGCTGGATCACTTCGCTAGCATCGATGTTTGTTGTCAGTGGTTGAGTCGATCGGAGTTGAGCTTCTTGAATTTTCGTGGCATCGGAATTTAAATTGTTTGGTGATCTGGAAGTTGATAGGCAGAGAAGAAGAAGGTAAGGCATCAGCTAGTTTCCTTCAATTTGGGCTTCGGCCCGATTTTTCTGGTGGTTGGGAAATATGTTTCGGGTTCACATTTTTGGTTTGGGCCTTAAGGAAATTTATCAATCAAGTTTTTTAAAAACTTCAAAGAAATATAAATTAAGTCTCAAATTAAATTTTTAAAACAAGTTTTAAACAAGGTTTTAAAGATTAGATTGAAAGTTGAGAATATTTTCCAAGTTATTTTAGTATTTAAAAATAATGTATTAGTTTACTTATTAAATAAATTAATAAGTGTGTTCAAGAAGATTTAATGTTGTGATAAAAAGGTAATTAAGGGAGTGCATTAATTTTTCATTAAAATAAAGGATTAAAAGTTGGTTTTTCCTAAGATTTAAGTTGGATTAGGTTATAATGATAATTAAGTCATTATTATGATAAAGGATTTATCTTGAAAGTTAATTAAAGTTTTAAATGATCTAAGATTTATTTAACTATTAAGGTAATTAATTAGAGAATAATTAAATATAAGGATAATTAATTAGTGAAAGAGATTAAGGATAATCACTTACGATAATTAATTTAGGGTTAATAAATTAAATGCTAATTAATTAAGGGTTAATTAATTGTGTAATTAACTTAAGATTTTTTTTTATTAAAGTAATTAATAAGATAATGATTAATTCGATGTGATTAATTAAGGAGAAATTTATTAATTAAGATAAATAATTAAGGTTGATTTAGTTCAACAAATGATTTGCAATTAATTATCAAGAATTGATAATTAATTAATAAGCAATTAATTTAAGATTTATAAAGGACAAGTAATTTTAAGATAAATTTATTTATGAAAGTGAATAAAAGATAATTACTTTGTGTAATTGAATAAAAAAGCTAATTACTTAGTGAAATTAATAAAGGGTAGTTAATTAAAGGTTAATTATTGAATAATTAAAGGTTGATGAATTAAAATTTAGGGGTTGATTAATTTATTATTAATCATTAAATAGTAAATGATAAAGAATAATTAATCAAAATGATTTGTAATTTATTAATGTTAATTAACCAGGATTAGTAATTCATAAGTAATTTATCTAATTTGAATTAATTAGACAATTAACCGACCTTACTTATGAATGTTTGGATTCTATTGAATGATTGAATTGTTGATACCCTGATATGTTCTGCTTTGATTTGAGCTGTGTTTGATGTAGTTTATCGTCTGTGATATATATCTTTGATCTGTGAATGGAAGATAAGCGTTATGGTACATACCGCTTATCAAATATAAGTAGTTTATACCTCTTATCAAATATATTGCTGTATTTGGATCTGTGCTGATTGATGATGAGGCACTTTTATTATGTGAAACCCCTGGACCACACTTATACACACACAAATATGGATTGCACGTGGAAATGGATCAAGTCACGGATTTTTGAAATTGTTTTAAAGATTTAATCCAAAATATTTTTGGAATTAGAATTGGAACTTTGAAAATGAATTTTCAAAAAAATAAAAGTTATTTTGAATAATTCGATTGAGTTTTGAAATTTAAATAATTTGATTTAAATTTGAATTCAACATTTGGGATTTTATTCTATGGCTTGGAAACTATGGTTCAAAAAGGGTTATTCAACTTATAAATGGGTTTTTAAACCATTTTAAAAGGTGTTGATTGGGGATTTAAATTCTAAATCCAAAGATTTTAACTTGTATAAATATAATTGAATTTTTTTGAAACGGAAACTATATGTTTTCAAATAATAAGAGCTTTCGCATAAGAAATGAATTTCCAATTTGTGTTAAAAGGATATCAACTCTAAAATGGAAATAGTTTCCCCACTTATAGATAAATCTTTGGAAATGTGTTTTGAAAGCTATAAATTAAATCTTTAGTTTAAAGATTTAAGGAACAAATCCAATTGAAATGGAAATTGTTTTGAAATCTATGGATAGATCTTTGTGAAATTGGGTGAAACTTTGTGAAATAAATCTTTTTGTTTAAAGATTTAAAATGGTAATTTGTTTAACCATTTGAAAGAAAAGCTTTGGATTTTAAAGTTGTGACTTAACTGAAATCCCATATCCATATGTTTTAAATATTGCGCTCGCTATTCGGTTTAGCCGGGAGAGGACCTTGTGACATATAACCCATTTCGAATAGTGATACGACGTTATGGATTGCAACTGAAGACCGGTGTTGAAGACCGGGTGTCTTCGAGAACGATAGGATAACCTGTCGATTGACTCTGCACTGAGTTGCTCCGGTATAGAGTTCTCCCTTAGTGACGGGAAGTCTGATCGGTATCGTGGATACCCGGATTTGCAAGGGCTTCTTCGGAAGTGCCTTCAGTTCTGTTCGAACCCGGAACAGACTTGTATGGTTGTATGTCCGACATTACACTTTGAGATATTAAACTGATCCCTATTAAATACATTTCTGCTTGGTGGCGGAGAATTTATTCTCTTAGCTTAACACCCTTCTCTGAGACGTACGAGCTCAGAGGTTATGTAGTTGATATTTATCTGTGATATATTCCCAAATTGGTAGTGTGGCATGCTAAGTGCTGCTGTGTGTTGATGATCATTTGTTGATCATTTGTGATCAAAGCATGGCTTTTGTATAAAGTGTAGCTTTGTGGACGAGACTGCATCAGGACCTCACACCCCGGAAATGGTCGAAACAGGAAAGATGCGGCAAGGTTATGAGGTTCGCGCCCTTTAGGGTGTGTCATTCCCTACTGGTAGAGGGTGGTATCATGGTATGGAGCCCAGATGCTTACTCATGTGGATACTGCAGATCTATTACTTTGTGATTGCTTTGTGGTTTTGAGGCGCCTCGGATAAAGGTCCCAAGGACCGGGGAATGGCATGCTCGAGTAGTAGTTACCTAGTTACAGAGGTAACCCGACCTTGTGTTGGCAGAGATCCGGTTAGGTTCTCGGGACGTCCCGCCAGAGGCGATCCCATAGACAGTAGGAAGTTCCTTAGCCTGACCATTTGTTGGAAATCCATTCATCCAATACGCGCCGTGTACGGTTTTAGTTGTAGAACCTGCCATTTACTTATGGTGGCGCCCCACTGTTTAGATGGTAGCTATAGTAGGCATACGATACTGGTCGTATGTTGGCTAGGATTTATATTATACTTTCGAAATGGTTTTCCACACTTTGCACTTATAGTAATAATATCAAAGAAATTTTCTCGTATTAAGCATATTTGACTATCATAAGGAGAAATCTCCTCCAAGTCTGCATTTGCATTGTGTGTGTGGCGGGAGGCCTTATGGTAGTTTCATTTTCTAAAAAGCATTGCGGATTTCAAATTTAAATTCTGTTGTTTGTTTTAAAAGACCAAATGTTTTTGTTTGCTCATACCAGTCCCACGACTGACCTGGAGTTTATTGTTCATTTCCTAAACTCTGGGTGCCCACTATTTTCCCACATGGGCAGTCTAGAGTTGGGTTTTTCAGATAGTGTAACATCCCGCCTTTTCGCACACTTTAAAACGACACACGTGCCAATTCAAAGCATACGCAAGGGCGGATTGTTATGGGGTAAATAAGAAAAACGGAGAAGGAATAAAACAAATTAGAATCTCACAGCGGAAGGATAAAATATAATAAATATACAGTTCAAAACAGTTTTAAAACGCTTGATTCTCCTTTACAATAATTATCAGAGTTACACATACCAATACAACAATGTAGCGGAATAGAAAAGTGTGGTGCAATACTATATATATAAAATAATACTGAATCTTCGTCTTCGTCCTCCAAAGCTAAAACCTGCTATCCTGAAATGCTCGGACTGACCCGAGCGAATTTGAAAAGACAAAAACACTCGAGTCAGACTAGAATATCTTATGTGAGTTAAATAAACAGAAATAAATATGAGTACAGTAACTCAAGAGATGTTCGGGATTTACATCTCCTAAGGATCCGTTAAACTATTTACTATGTAGTATATTGCGCTATTATAATAGTGTCTATTTATAAAATAAACTTACTTTTAAATAGCGTTAAGGAGTGACCCAATATTCCCCTTAACACAAATAATGTCAATAGTCTATACAGTACCGTAATACCTCCTGATCGGGAGGCTACCAGAGGATACTCCATAGGTACGACACAAATAGAAACTCGTAGTAAAGGCTCGGTATGGTAGGTGACACGGCACAACTAGGCAATGCCAGGGTAGATATACCAATTGCTATCCAGGCTGGTGGAAACGCGTAGCCGCAGTTACCGCCCACCTCGGACTAACTCCCCCAAATCAAAATATAGAAGTGGCCACTGAATCAATCCAAGTCAAAGTATAATATCGAAGAGGAGCGTCCGATCAGAGGAATGACCTCATTGGCCTGAGAATCGCTCCTGTTTTAGCCACCTTATGCCAACTCACGGGAGTTGGGTCCACGTGTTTACCTTACAGGAAACGTCGCCACCACCTACTTCATTCTGGAATCTCCACCGCGTACACGGTTAGTCAAAGTGGTTTTTGGTATCGACAGAGAGTATGTCCATATCCGATCCCGGTCTCTTTGCCAACCAATCGTTATTATAACACCGCGGTCATTTAAAACAGTTTATACTTTAAAAATCCAGAATATAATCCATTTCAAAACATAATATTACGATATCATTTCTCCTTTTAAAACCCAAAACAATTCATTTTGATATTATTTTTATAAAACCCCAAATCAATGATATCGTTTCCCAAATATTTTTCTTTCCAAAATTTTGTCACCTTTTATTATTAAAATTCCTTGAACCAAATATTTGGAAATTTAACTCTTAATATAATACTTCGAAATCCATAGAATTTAAAACCATTATTTTCAAATCTAAATGGTTTGGATATTCAATAATGTATAGAATAGGTGGTTTTAACCTTACGGTAGATTTGTACGGAAAATAATTTACATGGCTTTATGAATATTTCTTTACCCAAAGTTAAAACCATAATCAAAAATATTATTTCAAGTCCCAAACCATTTTAGTTTTATATATATATTTATATCCACTTTGAGTACTAATATTTCAACCAAAGTTGGATTTATTTTATCCTTTCAAAATCGATATTCTATTAATTAATCTTGACCATTCACATAAAATCCATAATAAATAAGACTTCAAATTTCTAGTAATATATATTTATATATAATTTTTCCAATTCAAATTTTACTAGAATATTCATTTCTATATATTTTGGAAAAATCCAAATTTTTTATATCTTATCTTTAAAATTTCCAACTTAATATTTAACATGGGATATAAATTATCAAACTCCATTTTCTGAATGTTCTTCCATTTTTAATAAAGAAATCTATATACCTTTTAATTTCAAAATTTCAACTTCATATGTATCTAAATATGGAAGAAAAATATTTACACAATGTAAAATTTAAGATTTATAAACCGTATTAAATCCAAACCATAGAAATCACATTAAAATAGTTATATATAGACCGCGTGCCTGTATATAATTTTCTATCATATGGCCAAGTGATACGGATATTTATCATTTCAATCCGCAATTTAAAATAAACTGCGGTTGTATATCATTTCAAATCGCAATCCCGAAAAATGTAAAATGCATGATAACTGGCAGTTTAATGATATCCACATAAACATACATTCAACAACACATCCATCATCCAATCACAACATCAATCAATAACAATATGTTTTTGGTAATATACAACAGGTAATAACTAACAGTTTTATTCAAATTAGATTTATCAGCTATTTATCTAACAGTTTATATTCCCCAATAATTTATATAACTGTTAATTAGCAGTTCATATGCAAAAATAATTTCTAACAGCCAATTAATACGCAATCAATCAATTTAATGAACAGCTAAATTCAATAAAATGCAATTCAACGGATATGGATGAAATAACATGCCAAAAGCTCATAAATAAATTTCTATTCATTTCTAAAATTTATTTAACAAACATAAAAGCTTCTAGTAATTGTGAGTGGGTTAAAACACTCACCTTTTGAATTTAAATCGAATTTAAACCCGATTTAAACCCAAAAATTCGCCCGTTTCAGAATTTGCCCAAACCAGCGTCATCAAGTCCGGAATTAAATTATGAACCTAACAAAAGAAATTTCGTTGGAATCCGATGTCGTATGGGAAAGTTATGGCGAAAAATGGCGATAGAATTCAAATTGGATATAATTAAAAGTGACACACATTTCACCTTTCATATATTTATATGCCACGTCACAGGCACATGTTGCACGTACAGCTCCTATCCTTCGGTATGCACGCACGCACCAACCAAGAAACGCGTACAGCTCCTATCCTCCAGTTCGTACCAGAGGCCCTCTTTTCCACGCGTCCTAGCTAAGCCAACGGCGCCTCCTACGGTCAAAGCTCAGCGCCCTCCTATCACCACCAGCAGTCCTCCTGGCCGAGGCGCACACGCGCAAGGCCTCAGGGCCCAAAATTTCACCAGCAGCCGCCGTTTATAAAAACCCTAGTTGAATTTTAGGGCCAAATCCGACCGTTGAATTGCCAAACAAATTACATAGATGCGCTCCCCATCGTCCATACTTCAATACCCAGAAACAGTTTTCCGATCGGGCGAGGTTTGTTACGGCGATGATGAACGGTTTTGGGGCTGTTTGAATTTATTCTGGATGAACGACAGCTCCAATTGACAAACGAATTTCACCATGAGATTACGCGTATCGAATACTTCAACATATATTTTTTCTGGAATTTTCTGAATTTTTTGAGTTTTGACTTTTGATTTTGAACTGTGGATAGATCTGGAATTGGATCTGAGATGTATACATTTGGGAAAGAGAAAGGAGTGAAGAAATGAACGTACAGCAAATGAAAAGAAAGGAGCTAGGGTTTATCACAGCATGTATATAGGTTGGGCTGGGTTAGAATAGATAGGCTAGAGAGATGAACGTGCGTGACAAACTATGGCCCAAAAAGCCCGCTATGCCTCCGGAACCGAATTTGTTAAATCTATATATCCAAATAGGTGTTTTAAAATATTCTGAACGCGATGAAAGAAGTTTCACGACCAAATTTGATCGTATGAAGAAGTTATGCTGAAAACAAGATTTCCAAATTGATTTCAAATTGATTTTTAAGGCGTTTCGCGTCCGTACGATCAAACGACAAGTCCGATCGATATGAAACTTGAAACTCTATAATAATTCACTGATACAGATCCGATGAAACTGGTTTCGTCAAAATCCGAGTCCGTGCCAAAAATGGCTATTTTTAATATTTATTAAATCAATTAAATAAATCATAAAAATCAAATTTTACGTTTCAACTTCTATTATTGGCCCAATTTCATTACTTAGATAGTTCAATCAATTCCAATTGATTTAACAAGCTTGGATGTGAATTAAAATTCATAAGTATATTAATTGTAGTTTTAATTTCTGCACTTTCTTATTAATTGGGAATTATAAATTTATTCTCACCAATTATCTAATCTTATACTTATATACTCTCATCTTAAACCAAATTAAATAAATAACTTGATTTTCATTTCAACTCACTTTTAATTGCAGTTAACCTTTTCACCATAATTAAAATTCCAAATTATAAATAAATTTTATTCCCATCCCCTTAATTTTCTTAACTATTTATTAATTCAAATTTTTAATATTCAACATTAATAGTTTGGTTAAGTTTATTTAATTTACCTTCTTCCTATTATCCACAGTTATGGATGTCAATATGATGAAATTTACATTAGTTAAGATTTCACTCAATTGTTCTCCAAGTCAAATGTTTACAACCTTCATTTTAACTTTAATAACGTAATATTTTACGTTTCATTCCATTTTTATATGTAGTAAATACCATTTGTTGAATCAAACACTCAAATTATAACTAAAATCTTGTTTTTTAAAGTTATATCAACAATGGTCAAATAAAAAAATTAAATTAGCTCTAACTTTATCCTATGGTATCAACTATTGCAATAAATCCAAATTAATAAATGAGGCTTGACTCATATATTAACTTCTTTGGTTTCAATTAACATTTTATGGTGAACATGAATTTCAAGGTAAAATTGAAATCTTTATATCCATTTGATTTCACTATTCCATTTTTATTATTAAATCCGTTATAGTCAAATGCATGAATTTAACATACATAAATATTTTCAACTCAACTTAAATTTCATTTAACGTAATAATAAACGTTTAAATTTTCTTAATTGCAAAAATCCAATTACCTCCATTCTTTTATTCACATAGATAAAATCTGGTTTTAAAACTTTACTATAACTCATAGTCTCATTTTATTAGGAATATACACTACCTGTAAAGTAAATTTTTATCAGTAAAGATCTTACACACTATGTTCCATAAGTTTAGATTCCACAAATTTAGCTACTGCATAAATTCTAATTTAAGTAACGCAAATGTTCATATACCTTGAAACCATTCTCAATTTCCTAACTCAATTAATTATGCCTTACAAATGGGTTTCCAATATGTAGGTATTTTATACTAATAGTTATCCTACCCAAAATTATACGCTTATAACTAATTCCTACATTTGCAAAATTTTATTAAGTTAGAATATTTATTAAGGTATATGTACTTCCAAATTTGTACTGATTTCACCCAATTATTACTCACAGAACGTTAAATTATTAAATGACCATTTATTAAAATTTAATACCCTTAATTGGATCAGATGCTTATTGATATATATATCTTATATTCTTACCATTTCTTCCCATTATAAATTCATTTACGTATTTACACATATCTATCTTTCAATTATTAATAACCAACTGATTACCATACTATTTCTCTTAATTTTGATAAATTTGTTCAAACTATGCTTTGTTTACGTATAATAAATTTTATATTACTATTAGTTTTCTTTTCCCTTTACTACAGACATAAATTATTACTATCTGCACTAATTACATCTTTATATTAATGAATACCATTTAAGTAAATATTTATATTAACTTTTACAGATTCAACTTTAATTTGTTTCTTAAAAATTACTTCAAATTAAGTTGTGACAATTTACATTATCCACATCTATTATTATAAAATATTGTAGTTACAGTAAATTGCAATTACTACAAATATACCAAATCTCTGCATTTTATTCTCAAACAAATTAGAAATTTCATTAATTTAATCTATTAAATATCATAAATTTAACGGGTCGTTACAGATAGTCAGGTCTAGTAGATTATCTGGAGCTAGTTCAGTCTTTGGATCACGACTGTACTTGCTTATCTTTGTGCATCATTATTGGGAGTTCAAGCTATTTCTGGATTGGTGCTTTGAAGATGGAGTTCTTTCTTGAAGACCATATTAGAGTTGTTGTTCCGCTGCTGTGTTATCTTTTATTTCCGCTGCTATTTTCTTGTATCATACCTCTGATGTATATTGATATTCATTGTATCATCTTGTATCTGATATTGTATCAAATGTTGTATATGAAATGTATTATTCATTTTTTCTTCCGTTGTGTTGTTATACTTAGTGTGTTATAAGCTCCGGCGAGCCAGATTCGGCGTTTGAATCTGCGGCATTCTAGTACGAGTGGAAGTACGGGTGTCGATTTTCGAAGGCCGAGCCAGGATCGTTACATTTGGTATCAGAGCTGAGGGTTAAAACTTTAGCTCAGGAGTATAACACATTAAGTAACTCATTAGAGATAGGGTGAAGTATACCCTAGAATGAGTATATCCTTAAGATATCCGTTCGAACGCCTCAGTAAATTCTCTTACTATTCACCGATAGTATGTATGAGTGCAAGAAGAGGACGAGATAGGAGACAGGGAAGTACCACTACAAATGGTCAATACCTGTAACAACGAGGAAATAATCTTTTCTCTATCTATCTATTTTGCTTATCATTTCTTCTCAATTTCCTTTGATTCGATTCCCAATTCTTTTGATGGCTTCGTGACAGCTTCAGAAAGAAGTTTCGATGTGATGGTAGCCCTACGTATCGTTGTAGAAAATTCTTACTTCGTATCTTCTTCGGTTTCTTATCAGCTTTTTGATCTAAACTTTAATGAATTTGCATATGAATTTGAAATTGAAAATTTAAATCAAATAAATTGGAAATTTTAAAATTAAGTAAATTGGTTAACTAATAGGAAGCTAAATTTGAATTATATCGATAAAATGATAACGGTTAAAATCAAATTTGAAATTCTATTGTAATTTCTTGTGTATATCAAAGTTCGGAGAGGGACAAATTGATATATATTTTGGAGTATTCCGACCTGAATTTGGAATTCATATCTAGCGTTGAGAAATTGTGGAAGATTGAATCCATCTATCTATTATCTGGGATCCGATATATTCTACGAACGATTAGTTATCCCTTTGAACTGATCAATGCCCTCATATGTTCGTAGACCGATGGACCTAAATATCTTGTGAGATAATTGTATGAGTTTTTTCTCATATTGTTGATATTCTTATTTGGTAAGACAAATACAGAATTGATATCCAGTTTGATTTCGAAAGATATTTCTCTATCTTTCATCTGTTCTCTGTTTTCTCCTTTGCAAATTTCGAGGACGAAATTTATTTAAGGGGGGAACCTGTAACATTCCTGATTTTTAAGCATGATTAATTTAATACTTTATTTGATCTTTGGGATTAAATTTTGAAAATAATTGGAAATTAATATAAAGAAAATTTGATTTAGTTGTGAAATTATTTAGAATTTGTTTGGGTTTGAAATATACAAATAAATTTTAATTAAGAAAAGCATTTAAATAGAATGTTGAATTAAAAATTTAAGAATAAGTATTTTTCAAATAAATATTTGGGTTTAAAAATATAGTATTGAGAATAAATAGAATTTAAAGGCTTAGAGATTAATAAAAGTATGTATTTTAGAATAGAATTTTTAATTGGGAATTCAATAATAGAAATCTTAAAGAATAAATTGAATTTAAAATTTACATTTTTGAAATTAATAGAAATTTAATTATTTATTTTATTAAGCATGGATTTTGGTTTAGAAGTAATATTTTGAAATTAATTTTTGAATTAGTAGAAAAATAATTTGAATAATTGGAATAAAACAAAATTTTATTTGATATGATAGGATGTATCTTTATTTAGATAAATGAATCTTAATTTGGGATTTGATTTTTATTAAATACTGGGTTACTAACTTTATATTGTCAAAAAACTAACGCATGTATAAAATTGTTAGTAATGAGTAATTAGATTTTAAATCATTGATTTTAAAATTGTATAAGTATAAAATAAGATTAGATAAAGGATGTATTTATTTATAAAATGAATATGTGGAAATAAAATAAAAAGTAATAGAATTTTTTTTGACTTGAGAAAAAGAAATACAAATGTAAATATATACACATGAGAGATGGTGTAGGAAGATTAACAAGATCTTGTTCTCATCATTGCTTTTTACAAATGGCATGAATTGTCTTTATAAAAAAAATAAAATATTCAAATAAAAAAATTAAAAAACCTTTCCATCTTCCCATGTGAAATCAAACCATATCTCAGCAAAAATCTGAACAAAAAGATTTAGTCTCACCATTCTCAATATCAAAAGCTGTTCAAAACCAAAACCAAGAAACAACTCAGTTTTTAAAACCAAAAGAAAAAAAGGGTATACAGTTTCAAACCTGGAAAAAAAAATTAGACAAATCAAATTCAATTCGACCTGAAGCCAAGACTTTTACCTGGAAACAAGGTTCCAGTTCAAGGAGGAAATCTTCAACCTGAGATGATCAACTCAAACAATTTCAGAGAATTGTCAAAACAAGTTGCATAAAAACAATAAAAAGCAGTACAAAGCAAGCCTGGAAATCAACTTCAACAAGAATTCAAACAATCCTACTTAGTCTAAAAGGCAAAGAAAGAAATCAAAGCAGTCTTCCAAAGCTAAACAATGTCAACTCAAACCTGTTCTTTCTTCTCTGTTTCATCATACTTCAAGGTGAGTAAACTAAATTTTAAAAACAACAAAGTAAAATTAAAATTCTTGTTTTGATATTAATAAACTGAATAAACAAGAGCATGCAATAGAGATTTAAACAAAGTGTTATAATTTCAAGATGCAGATTTAAATTTCAAAATCAAAGTAGGAAAAAGAAAAGAGAGATTCAGGCTTTCATTCTTTGGAACTGTCAAAAACACTTCTCTGCTTCTTCCTTGCTCTCTGCCTTCAAAATCCGGTGAGCAAATTTTCAACCCATTATCTTTTGATTCTGATGCATGTGATATTCCTGTGCTGTGATGATGTGTGTGTGTATATGTTTTCTGGATGTATTCACTTGAATAAAATTTAACTAGGCTATATATAGTAGGCATGACTAGATATATATACATACCCTGTTGTGTTTTCCAGACCCAAGAACAAACAAAGGAAAAATCCATATCACCCAAACAACTTAGTATTAGGCTAGGATCTCTGAAAGAAAAACGTTCATATTGTTGTGAAGTTATTTATAAAAATAATAGAAAGTAAAATATGTGATGAATAATCTGAAAATTTAGAATTTACAGAGAAAATACTCGAAACAGTAAAATTCAAGTATTTTAATTCTAAAATTCTAATCATTGGGTCAGATTTGTTAAATGATGATTTTTAAGAGAAGTTTCATGATTTTTAAATCCCTAAACATTGAGAAATCTCGTGTTGATCGAAAATGGGAAATTTGTCGAATCCCAATGATAACGGTGGTTAGGAGTCTCGAGTTCGATGTAGGAGATGGCTGACGTAATTGTGATTGTCGAAAAAATTGGAAAAAGAATTCCAGTGCATTGTGGGGTTCAAGCGACGCGTTTTAGGGTTTAGCGTCGGCTTCGGTCGGGGTGGAGTCGCGATCAATTTGGGAGTGCATGGCATGATCGGAACGTATGGGTTTTGGCGGAGAGGTAGCGCCAGGACAAGGCTTTCGATCGGTGGTGGTGTTGATTCGATCAGAGAAACTTGGTGGGAGCAGTTCGCCGAGGTGTAGGCCGGAGTTTTTCCAATGGTTCAAGCAAGGACTGTTTTTTGTTTGGGGAGGATTGACATCATCGTAGATAGGGCAGTGTCGATCAGTAGATGAAGAGACGTCGACTTAGGGGCTTGCAAGGTCGGATGGGTCATCGGAGAGGTGGTGCACGTGCACCGCGTGCACGTGATATCTCAGCAGGGACGAATTAGAGATAGGCGAGAAGAACGGTTTCGTTCCGGGCTGGATCACTTCGCTAGCATCGATGTTTGTTGTCAGTGGTTGAGTCGATCGGAGTTGAGCTTCTTGAATTTTCGTGGCATCGGAATTTAAATTGTTTGGTGATCTGGAAGTTGAGAGGCAGAGAAGAAGAAGGTAAGGCATCAGCTGGTTTCCTTCAATTTGGGCTTCGGCCCAATTTTTCTGGTGGTTGGGAAATATGTTTCGGTTCACATTTTTGGTTTGGGCCTTAAGGAAATTTATCAATCAAGTTTTTTAAAAACTTCAAAGAAATATAAATTAAGTCTCAAATTAAATTTTTAAAACAAGTTTTAAACAAGGTTTTAAAGATTAGATTGAAAGTTGAGAATATTTTCCAAGTTATTTTAGTATTTAAAAATAATGTATTAGTTTACTTATTAAATAAATTAATAAGTGTGTTCAAGAAGATTTAATGTTGTGATAAAAAGGTAATTAAGGGAGTGTATTAATTTTTCATTAAAATAAAGGATTAAAAGTTGGTTTTTCCTAAGATTTAAGTTGGATTAGGTTATAATGATAATTAAGTCATTATTATGATAAAGGATTTATCTTGAAAGTTAATTAAAGTTTTAAATGATCTAAGATTTATTTAACTATTAAGGTAATTAATTAGAGAATAATTAAATATAAGGATAATTAATTAGTGAAAGAGATTAAGGATAATCACTTACGATAATTAATTTAGGGTTAATAAATTAAATGCTAATTAATTAAGGGTTAATTAATTGTGTAATTAACTTAAGATTTTTTTTATTAAAGTAATTAATAAGATGATGATTAATTCGATGTGATTAATTAAGGAGAAATTTATTAATTAAGATAAATAATTAAGGTTGATTTATTTCATCAAATGATTTGCAATTAATTATCAAGAATTGATAATTAATTCATAAGCAATTAATTTATGATTTATAAAGGACAAGTAATTTTAAGATAAATTTATTTATGAAAGTGAATAGAAGATAATTACTTTGTGTAATTGAATAAAAAAGCTAATTACTTAGTGAAATTAATAAAGGGTAGTTAATTAAAGGTTAATTATTTAATAATTAAAGGTTGATGAATTAAAATTTAGGAGTTGATTAATTCATTATTAATCGTTAAATAATAAATGATAAAGAATAATTAAACAAAATGATTTGTAATTTATTAATGTTAATTAACCAGGATTAGTAATTCATAAGTAATTTATCTAATTTGAATTAATTAGACAATTAACCGACCTTACTTATGAATGTTTGGATTCTATTGAATGATTGAATTGTTGATACCCTGATATGTTCTGCTTTGATTTGAGCTGTGTTTGATGTAGTTTATCATCTATTATATATATCCTTGATCTGTGAATGGAAGATAAGCGTTATGGTACATACCGCTTATCAAATATAAGCGTTATAGTTTATACCGCTTATCAAATATATTGCTGTATTTGAATCTGTGCTGATTGATGATGAGGCACTTTTATTGTGTGAAACCCCTGGACCACAGTTATACACACACAAATATGGATTGCACGTGGAAATGGGTTAAGTCACAGATTTTTGAAATTGTTTTAAAGATTTAATCCAAAATATTTTTGGAATTAGAATTGGAACTTTGAAAATGAATTTTCAAAAAAATAAAAGTTATTTTGAATAATTCGATTGAGTTTTGAAATTTAAATAATTTGATTTAAATTTGAATTCAACATTTGGGATTGAATTCTATGGATTGGAAACTATGGTTCAAAAAGGGTTATTCAACTTATAAATGGGTTTTTAAACCATTTTAAAAGGTGTTGATTGGGGATTTAAATTCTAAACCCAAAGATTTTAACTTGTATAAATATAATTGAATTTTTCTGAAACGGAAACTATATGTTTATAAATAATAAGAGCTTTCGCATAAGAAATGAATTTCCAATTTGTGTTAAAAGGATATCAACTCTAAAATGGAAATAGTTTCCCAACTTATAGATAAATCTTTGGAAACGTGTTTTGAAAGCTATAAATTAAATCTTTAGTTTAAAAATTTAAGGAATAAATCCAATTGAAATGGAAATTGTTTTGAAATTTATGGATAGATCTTTGTGAAACTGGGTGAAACTTTGTGAAATAAATCTTTTTGTTTAAAGATTTAAAATGGTAATTTGTTTAACCATTTGAAAGAAAAGCTTTGGATTTTAAAGTTGTGACTTAACTGAAATCCCATATCCATATGTTTTAAATATTGCGCTCGCTATTCGGTTTAGCCGGGAGAGGACCTTGTGACATATAACCCATTTCGAATAGTGATACGACGTTATGGATTGCAACTGACGACCGGTGTTGAAGACCGGGTGTCTTCGAGAACGATAGGATAACCTGTCGATTGACTCTGCACTGAGATGCTCCGGTATAGAGTTCTCCCTTAGTGACGGGAAGTCCGATCGGTATCGTGGATACCCGGATTTGCAAGGGCTTGTTCGGAAGTGCCTTCGGTTCTGTTCGAACCCGAAACAGACTTGTATGGTTGTATGTCCGACATTACACTTTGAGATATTAAACCGATCCCTATCAAATACATTTCTTCTTGGTGGCGGAGAATTTATTCTCTTAGCTTAACACCCTTCTCTGAGACGTACGAGCTCAGAGGTTATGTAGTTGGTATTTATTAGTGATATATTCCCAATTTGGTAGTGTGGCATGCTAAGTGCTGCTGTGTGTTGATGATCATTTGTTGATCATTTGTGATCAAAGCATGGCTTTTGTATAAAGCGTAGCTTTGTGGACGAGACTACATCAGGACCTCGCACCCCGAAAATGGTCGAAACAGGAAAGATGCGGCAAGGTTATGAGGGTCGCGCCCTTTAGGGTGTGTCATTCTCTTCTGGTAAAGGGTGGTATCATGGTATGGAGCCCAGATGCTTACTCATGTGGATACGCAGATCTATTACTTTGTGATTGCTTTGTGGTTTTGAGGCGCCTCGGATAAAGGTCCCAAAGGACCGGGGAATGGCATGCTCGAGTAGTAGTTACCTAGTTACAGAGGTAACCCGGCCTTGTGTTGGCAGAGATTCGGTTAGGTTCTCGGCACGTCCCGCCAGAGGCGATCCCATAGATAGTAGGAAGTTCCTTAGCCTGACCATTTGTTGGAAATCCATTCATCCAATACGCGCCGTGTACGGTTTTAGTTGTAGAATCTTCCATTTACTTATGGTGGCGCCCCACTGTTTAGATGGTAGCTATAGTAGGCATACGATACTGGTCGTATGTTGGCTAGGATTTATATTATACCTTCGAAATGGTTTTCCACACTTTGCACTTATAGTAATAATATCAAAGAAATTTTCTCGTATTAAGCATATTTGACTATCATAAGGAGAAATCTCCTCCAAGTCTGCGTTTGCATTGTGTGTGTGGCGGGAGGCCTTATGGTAGTTTCATTTTCTAAAAAGCATTGCGGATTTTAAATTTAAATTCTGTTGTTTGTTTTAAAAGACCAAATGTGAAATGACCCCACTTCCTACTTCCAAGAAGAAGCATCGTTAATAAGAAAGAAAGAGGTGAGAAAATAGAAAAGGTAGAGAAGAAAGAACAACAACATCAGAATCTCACAGCGGAACGAATAAAATATGTTAATCACATAAGTATTTACATAATATATAACATCAATCAGAGTGATACATATAGTACATCACATACTAGACAGTTATAAACACCTGTCTAGTTAATACAACACAATACACAATACAACACAGATATACCACACAGCGAAACTATATATATATATATCTATAACGCTGAAGCCTCCTGCTCCATTGCTCCTCCAAAATTCGTCAAAGCTAAACCTGAATCCCTTGGCTACCCGTAAAAATTTGGGTACCCGAGAGTTTATGAAAAACAAAAATAAACTTCGGGTCAGACGTCGGTCTGGTATGAGTAACAGGTTAAAGTTGCTTAATTTTGAAAAATCCTTTGAAAACAAAAGGTATCACGTAAGACTTCCCACACATAAACATGGAAAAGTTTTTACCTTACGCTAACCAAAACATTTTATAGAAAATCCAGCGATATTATAATAGTGTTTAGGGTTTTCAAGTAAAATATAGAAATAGCCGAAATGCTTACATCTCACATTTCAACATAGTTGGGCACAATCAAAATGTACGGCGCTTATTGGAAATTGGATCCCATACAATGGCAGGGCTACTGGGGTACTGCCCGTCACAGTACGTGGTCTAGATCACAGTACCGAGGAGACACCCTAACTCCCCTGCAACACAAGGCCGGAACCATTCCTTACTGAACAGTCCTGAACAAGATAACCCCGCAGTTGGCTGCAGACCAACCGCCCACACAGCCGAATAAAATGGACATCTAGACAGGGGTATACCTCGTCCTGCTTGGGCATGACCCACCTAACCTTGCTACACCTCCCATGTTTTAGCCATTCCCGGTTGATGAAGCTTGAGGTTACGATTACCATTATAGAACATATCATTTAGAATGCTCATCGTCCGCCTGACGATGTGTTGAAAGCATTCAATCCATACAAGTTCGTTCCGGGTTCGAAAGAAACCGAAGGCATCATCTCGTTACACTCATTTTGGAATCACCCTCAGAGTTAACGACGATAACCCTTGCATTCTGAACCTTCATCTTCACTTCAGATTCACGACCTATCGTTAATTTGGAATCGATGTGGTTTTCGGATATTCCTAATGCGGAAACCCGATCCCGGTCTCATCGAAATCCAAAGCGTGTCTTTTAAGGCCAAGTTGTCTATTTAGTCTTAACAATGAATTCAGTATCATCAATATGCACAGATAGATAATTCACATCACATAATAGATAATCACATCATCATCATAAATAGATAATTAATATCATCATCCAAACAGATAATTAAATATTATCATACTTAAAACATACATCCATATCACATAGACATTATCCAACTCATTTCTGAGATCACAATCAAACAATGAAATATCAACATCATCCATCAGCAATGATTTATGAATCACAAGCTATAATTAATTTAAAATGAATTAAATTAACTATTTCCATTTTAATTAATTTAAGATAAATTAAATTAATTACTCATTCCATAAATCCTGCTCTCACAGTCATTAATTAAATTACTTAATCATTCTCTAATTACAAAAATAATTTAGTCTTTAATTAATTTCTAAAATGAATTATTCTAAATTATTCATAATAGATTAACATTTAATTACTTCCCTTATTTAATTATTCCTTAATTTACAATTCTTAATTACATCATTAATTATATTAATTAATGATCTTCAATTTATATTAAATTACTTATTTAAATTAATTAAGTGATTAATCTTTACTTAAACACAATTATTAATCACCCCTTGATTAATAACAAACCAGTAATTATCTACCCTTAATTACATATTAATCAATCCATGATTAATTAATTTCATAAATCAATCCTTTGATTAATTACATAGGAAATTACTCAAATTACTTCACTTACAAATCATCTTGTATGAATTTCATCAAGTAATTATCTAATTACTATTCTGAGTAATTATGCTCCATTAATTACACTAAGTAATTACACATACCAAATCATCAAATGATTTCTAAAATTAATAAATATTAATTTACTTAATTTGAATCTTATTATCCATTGCTTATGTATTCAAATTAATCATCTATCCTTTACTGCATTCCAGAAATTTCCTTTAATTTATTTACAGAAATTAATCTTGAATAAATCCTTTCATTACATTTATATCGATTTATTTCCATTTAATTATCTTATTGATTTATTATTCTCAAATAAATCAATTTCTCTAATTCCCATCATTAATTATATTAATTAATGATTTCTAATTACATTTTCATTTGTTAATTATATTAAGAATACACATCTTCAAAACACAAATATTAATCCTCTTGATTAATATATACAGTAATTAATCATTCATAATTAATTATTTCCCAATAACAAGCTTAATTAATCCCTTGATTAATTTTAAGTAATTATATTCTCAATCACTTCCATTAACAACATCATCCAGTTAACTACATCCCGTAATTGTCCTTCAATTACTTTTCTAAGTAATTTAATTCCAAATATCAGTTAATTAAACTAAATTAATTAACTCAAATCAAATCAATTTACTCAGTAAATAAGTAATTAATTTCTTAATTATTTTTCAAATAAATAATTTCATTTAAACTATTGAATTAATTAATCTAATTAATTTATTACAAAATCAATCACATTAATTAATTATAACATAATCTGGTTAATGAACTTCATTAATAATTATTTAATTTTTTCCTTCTAACATAATCAACTTATATTAATTATTATTTATTATAAGTTAATTAACCATTATTAATTTAATAATCTAATCTATAGTTCTAAATCACATATTAGTTAATTAATTTATTAATTAACTTTAATTACTACACTTACACTATAATTACTAGCTTACTTAATCAACTTAAGAGTTAATGCATATAAAATTCCAAAACTTCATGAATTAAAGTAAATTGTTCTTATAATTGACTTAAATTCTCACTTCCAATATGTTTAAACATTTACTTCAATAAATTTCAATTTTTATCTTCATAAAAATTTTACACTAATTTATTTTGAAAACCCCTTTTTAAACTTACATATTTAATTACACTTAAACTTATCTGAATAAATTTAAATTATAAAACTTTATTTTAGTTCCAAATCTAGCTTTTCATAACTAAGTCCTGATTTCTTTGGAGTTAACTTGGCTAAATACTTTCTTAACAATCTTTATCTTGAAATTCAACTCCTTTGAATTTACTTAAATATTTAGCACTTTTAAATTAATAAAATAATTTAAATTGTGAAACTTAATTACTTACAACCATATTTCAAAACTATATTAAATTCACTATTTAAACTTCATTTTAGCACTAGCTTTTAGCTTTGATTTTAAATTTTAAAACACAAGTTCAAAATCAGTTGAAACTGTAAATAAAACAGTTCCAGGTTTACAAACCTGTACACTAACCTGTACACTAAAACTCGAGCACCCCCCCGCGTTCTCTTCGAGCAATACGCGTGTTTTCTCGAGTAAAAACTCAAGCTGCTTCGAGTTCTTCTATGGGCGCAAAACAAATAGGGGAACACATCTCAAAACCTGGAAAACACTAACCCATTCACCCCTCCATACCTGTCAACGGCACGCACGCGGCGATCCCACCACCGGAGGCCACCAAACTCCGGCTACTCCTTCGACCATCTCTTCCCTACCTCCCTGCAAAACCACGCAACACTCGAACCTCTGAACAACCCGCGGCGATCAAAACTTCCAAACACAGTGAAAATTAGGTTTAAACATTTGAAACCCATGCCGATGCTTCCACCACCATTTTCTCATCCATCCCCTATTTTTCCCAACTCCACGGCAACCTCCTCTGCCCACAGACCCAAGCTCGACTCCCTAGATCCATTTGATCGTCCACGGCAACCTAAAATGCCTAAAATAGAAGAACACGAACTGCACCTCATTCCTTTCACTAAAAATCCCCATATTCCTTTTAAAAATCATAATTTGGTTAAATGATTCGATCCATGTACTTGAATTCATAAATTAAGATATTTGAATTTTTAACATTATAGAGATGCTCAGTCTTGTTTCCCTTTTTTTTCTTTGTTTCCTGAGTCATATATATATATATATATATATAAATACATTACTTGTTTTAAGTAAATTCCTAACTAATGTTTTGAAATGAAACTACAGATTTCATTTAAATCCTAAGGCTAAACAAGAATTAATTCAAAAAAAATTTGAATTTAAACAGACAATACTGGAACAGAGCAAATTGCAAGTTGAAATACCTGCACACAATCATACTTCAGGAATTCAGTATATAACACACAATCATACTCTATAATATAATCTTTATCATTGCAGTAAACTCAACTAACTTATACTTTTAATTCCTTATAAAAATGAGTTACTCACAGCAATTAGAAAACACAACAAGTTCTTAAGAAAAACAATTTGATTTTGCAGGCTTTAGTTATGCAGAATTTCATCTCACCAATATCCAGAGAAAATGAAGATATAAATTGTTCACACAATTCATTTAAACATTCAAATACAGGCATGCATCAGGATTTAAAACTTAAGTAAATGTTAAAAGTGTTACTCACCTTGAATTTTACAGAGTAGATCAGAGAAACTTTATTGAAGCAGGCATGAAAATAGCTGAAACTCACTTTTTCTTTGCTTCTTGGATTTTGTTTAAGTATGGAATAGTTTCATTTTCATGTTTTAGTTTGTATGAAATTTAATTGTTCTTAGTTCGAACTGAATATGCAGATTTATATATGCAAGAAGCTTGATATTTATAAAATAAGTTACAGTATACATTATTATTATGTTTCATACTATTAAGACAATATTTGCATACAATCTTGTTTGTACAGTTTTGTTTCCTGAGATATTTTTTTTATGGTGGCTGATATGAATACTATTATGTACTAAAAGATTTTTACATTAATTACTTTTTGTTTGTTAGCTTAAGATATTTAATACTATCTTCCTACACAAGCTTCATATATGCAGTTGTTTATTTTGTTACTGTCTTTGTTTTATTTCAATTTGGCCTGCACACATTATTGTTACTTAATGCTTTTAAACATATACATATATTTATACTGCAGTTCAGTTTTTATGTTAGCTTACAAACTTAAAAAAAATGATTTTGTTTCTAGTTTTAATTGTTGACTAGTTACTATATTTTGAAGTGTATGTGACTTGTTATTGTAAATTGTAATATTTGTGAATGTTATATAAATTTATCCCATATGATTATTACTTATTTAACTTATTATATACAGTATGTTAACTTCTAATTTATAGCTTTATGAATATTTTATTTTTATTTCTATGTTTGTTGTTTGAAAACTAATTGAACTTTATAGTTATTATGCTATTATAATTTAACCAATTTATTTTGTAGGCTTATATTTCTATATACATATTTTAATTTATTTATTTTATAAAAACATATTTATCACTTTGAAATGATAGATAAAATAGATTATCTGTTTATTATAAACTACATATTTTATTATGTATGTTAATGTATTTATTGACAAAAATATATTTAAAACTCATATATATTTTAAATTCATATTTTAAATCAAACTATACTAAAAAGAAAAGTAAACAAATCTTTTTGTTAGTAAATTAAATTTAAACTTAAGTTAAAATAAGTTTTTAAACTATTTATTTATTTGTTTATTTAGCTTTGAAAAGTTTATATTAAATAAAACACAATTTCTAATTCACTAGAATATATATTAGTATTTAAAACAAAATTTATTAGTTAAATTTTGAAACAAATTCATCTATATACAATGTATACAAATATATACATATATAAATAGAAAACAAACAATTAATTTCTAACAGATAAAATTTATCAATTGAATATTTATTAAAAGAAAAGTATCAATTCAAATTTAATTAATAAAAATATATCAAATCAATTTAATATTTAATGCAGATTATTAAATTGATATTGCTAGAAAATTCCGGGTCGTCACATTCCTTCCCCTATAAAAGAATTTCGTCCCCGAAATTTAAAAGCAAAGGTAATTTAATAATATATATTTAAGATTTTAATTAATTTTAAACCATAAGCATATATCAATCACATGCTAACAATCATCACAACCAATCTACTCAATCAACAAAGCAAACTATCTAGATAAAATTCTGGATAGAGTTCCCTAGAGTTTCCCAGTATAATACCGGAATACTCGATCTACAGAATCCAAACAGTCTATACTACTAATCTATAGAACTCCTTTGGATCAGAGAAAATCCATCCAAAATGAAATCTCCGACTTCCAAATCCAAATTTCTTTGTCTCTTATCCACCAAATACTTCTGACAATCCAGAGCTGCCTTAAACCTACTGATTAGCTCATCCTTCGCTAATAACTCCTAAAACAATCTAAATCCAAAAACAATCCAGTAGAATAATTTCCAAAACCAAGAACTCAACCTTTTCTATCCTCAGTAGAAAACAACTTCTCTTTCCCAGAAAAGAAAAACAAACGTACTTCCAACTGCTTCTGTTGCACAACTCTGATATGGATGGATGAAAATGCTGATGATACACATAAGCACAACTGGACAACACATGACAAAAATATGAGTCAGCAGATCCAAAATAGAACTCAGAAATTCCTCCGAAACTTGAGCTGCTTTACCAATTCCTCTCTCTAGAAACTATTCTATTATTAAGCTGAACTATCGGTATTATTTCTGAAATCTAGTCGATACCAAACTCAACTCCTCGGATGCTAAGACAAACCACCGACTTCTCAAAGATATCCAGAAAAATTCTGCCATCCCAAAGAACACTTAACTATCGCAAGTCTCTTTTGCGATCAACCCAGGCTAATATCCTAAGAAAACTGTTCTCTCCTTATCAATCTAAACAGCTTAAACTAACCCAGCCAATCTATTGAAGAAATGGTTTCACAAAACTGCTTCTGGACTTCACCTCTAGAGAACTGCTGACAAATGACTCCTCGCGTGCCGGCAGAACAAATCTGAGCTGCAACACTGCTACTGATGCCAAAAATTCTTAATCCAAAATTCCTCGGAAACTCAGGCCTAAATGCCAAACACAACATTCAACTGAACTCAACCTCAAAACTGATGCAGACACACTTCCTTATCCAAAGATCTTTGAGAACTTCTTCGGAAACAATGCACCGCTACTGCATCTCAACACACAACTATTACTTCTTGAGTTACCAAGATAATATTCTAGCTTCTGCTCAACTGACACAATCCAAATTCTACTCATCCACTCTTGTACAACAAAATGGACTTCAAATCTCAACAGCTTTCCCTCCAGAGATTAGGTGAAATCCTTACACCACAAATTTACTCGAGACGGTATTAGGTCAACAGTCTCGTCAAATATACTTCCAACCACAGGTAGTCGTGTTACACACACCACTACTCAATCTACCCTTATACTTATATTGGAAAACCCGAACAGGTAATCCAACAAATAGATAGAAAATAAATAAATAAATAAATATATATATATATATATATCAAATTACAAATACGCTCTCTTAGGAAAGAAATCACTTAAGAGCCTAGGTATTCGCTCAACCTAGCGCTCTGATACCACTGAAACGACCCCACTTCCTACTTCCAAGAAGAAGCATCGTTAATAAGAAAGAAAGAGGTGAGAAAATAGAAAAGATAGAGAAGAAAGAACAACAACATCAGAATCTCACAGCGGAACGAATAAAATATATTAATCACATAAGTATTTACATAATATATAACATCAATCAGAGTGACACATATAGTACATCACATACTAGACAGTTATAAACACCTGTCTAGTTAATACAACACAATACACAATACAACACAGAGATACCACACAGCGGAACTATATATATATATCTATAACGCTGAAGCCTCCTGCTTCATTGCTCCTCCAAAATTCGTCAAAGCTAAACCTGAATCCCTTGGCTACCCGTAAAAATTTGGGTACCCGAGAGTTTATGAAAAACAAAAATAAACTTCGAGTCAGACATGGGTCTGGTATGAGTAACAGGTTAAAGTTGCTTAATTTTGAAAAATCCTTTGAAAACAAAAGGTATCACGTAAGACTTCCCACACATAAACATGGAAAAGTTTTTACCTTACGCTAACCAAAACATTTTATAGGAAATCCAGTGATATTATAATAGTGTCTATGGTTTTCAAGTAAAATACAGAAATAGCTGAAATGCTTACATCTCACATTTCAACATAGTTGGGCACAATCAAAACGTACGGCGCTTATTGGAAATTGGATCCCATACAATGGCAGGGCTACTGGGGTACCGCCCGTCACAGTACGTGGTCTAGATCACAGTACCGAGGAGCCACCCTAACTCCTCTGCAACACAAGGCCGGAACCATTCCTTACTGAATAGTCCCGAACAAGATAACCCCGCAGTTGGCTGCAGACCAACCGCCCACACAGCCGAATAAAAGGGACATCTAGACAGGGGTATACCTCGTCCTGCTTGGGCATGACCCACCTAACCTTGCTGCACCTCCCCTGTTTTAGCCATTCCCGGTTGATGAGGCTTGAGGTTACGATTACCATTATAGAACATATCTCTTAGAATGCTCATCGTCCGCCTGACGATGTGTTGAAAGCATTCAATCCATACAAGTTCGTTCCGGGTTCGAACGAAACCGAAGGCATCATCTCGTTACACTCATTTTGGAATCACCCTCAGAGCTAATGACGATAACCCTTGCATTCTGAACCTTCATCTTCACTTCAGATTCACGACCTATCGTTAATTTGGAATCAATGTGGTTTTCGGATATTCCTAATGCGGAAACCCGATCCCGGTCTCATCGAAATCCAAAGCGTGTCTTTTAAGGCCAAGTTGTCTATTTAGTCTTAACAGCGAATTCAATATCATCAATATGCACAGATAGATAATTCACATCTCATAATAGATAATCACATCATCATCATAAACAGATAATTAATATCATCATCCAAACAGATAATTAAACATTATCATACTTAAAACATACATCCATATCACATAGACATTATCCAACTCATTTCTGAGATCACAATCAAATAATGAAATATCAACATCATCCATCAGCAATGATTTATGAATCACAAGCTATAATCAATTTAAAATGAATTAAATTAACTATTTCCATTTTAATTAATTTACAATAAATTAAATTAATTACTCATTCCATAAATCCTGCTCTCACAGTCATTATTTAAATTAATTAATCATTCTCTAATTACAAAAATAATTTAGTCTTTAATTAATTTCTAAAATGAATTATTCTAAATTATTCATAATAGGTTAACATTTAATTACTTCCCTTATTTAATTATTCCTTAATTTACAATTCTTAATTACATCATTAATTATATTAATTAATGATCTTCAATTTATATTAAATTACTTATTTAAATTAATTAAGTGATTAATCTTTACTTAAACACAATTATTAATCACCCCTTGATTAATAACAAACCAGTAATTATCTACCCTTAATTACATATTAATCAATCCATGATTAATTTATTTCATAAATCAATCCTTTGATTAATTACATAGGAAATTACTCAAATTACTTCACTTACAAATCATCTTGTATGAATTTCATCAAGTAATTATCTAGAGTAATTATGCTCCATTAATTACACTAAGTAATTACACATACCAAATCATCAAATGATTTCTAAAATTAATAAATATTAATTTACTTAATTTAAATCTTATTATCCATTGCTTATGTATTCAAATTAATCATCTATCCTTTACTGCATTCCAGAAATTTCTTTTAATTTATTTACAGAAATTAATCTTGAATAAATCCTTTTATTACATTTATATCGATTTATTTCCATTTAATTATCTTGTTGATTTATTATTCTCAAATAAATCAATTTCTCTAATTCCCATCATTAATTATATTAATTAATGATTTCTAATTACATTTTCATTTGTTAATTATATTAAGAATACACATCTTCAAAACACAAATATTAATCCTCTTGATTAATATATACAGTAATTAATCATTCATAATTAATTACTTCCCAGTAACAAGCTTAATTAATCCCTTGATTAATTTTAAGTAATTATATTCTCAATCACTTCCATTAACAACATCATCCAGTTAATTACATCCCGTAATTATCCTTCAATTACTTTTCTAAGTAATTTAATTCCAAATATCAGTTAATTAAACTAAATTTATTAACTCAAATCAAATCAATTTACTCAGTAAATAAGTAATTAATTTCTTAATTATTTTTCAAATAAATAATTTCATTTAAACTATTGAATTAATTAATCTAATTAATTTATTACAAAATCAATCATATTAATTAATTATAACATAATCTGGTTAATGAACTTCATTAATAATTATTTAATTATTTCCTTCTAACATAATCAACTTATATTAATTATTATTTAGTATAAGTTAATTAACCATTATTAATTTAATAATCTAATCTATAGTTCTAAATCACATATTAGTTAATTAATTTATTAATTAACTTTAATTACTACACTTACACTATAATTACTAGCTTACTTAATCAACTTAAGAGTTAATGCATATAAAATTCGAAAACTTCATGAATTAAAGTAAATTGTTCTTATAATTGACTTAAATTCTCACTTCCAATATGTTTAAACATTTACTTCAATAAATTTCAATTTTTATCTTCATAAAATTTTTACACTAATTTATTTTCAAAACCCCTTTTTAAACTTACATATTTAATTACACTTAAACTTATCTGAATAAATTTAAATTATAAAACTTTATTTTAGTTCCAAATCTAGCTTTTCATAACTAAGTCCTGATTTCTTTGGATTTAACGTGACTAAATACTTTCTTAACAATCTTTATCTTGAAATTCAACTCCTTTGAATTTACTTAAATATTTAGCACTTTTAAATTAATAAAATAATTTAAATTATGAAACTTAATTACCTACAACCATATTTCAAAACTATATTAAATTCACTATTTAAACTTCATTTTAGCACTAGCTTTTAGCTTTGATTTTAAATTTTAAAACACAAGTTCAAAATCAGTTGAAACTGTAAATAAAACAGTTCCAGGTTTACAAACCTATACACTAACCTGTACACTAAAACCCGAGCACCCCCCCTGCGTTCTCTTCGAGCAATACGCGTGTTTTCCCGAGTAAAAACTCAAGCTGCTTCGAGTTCTTCTATGCGCGCAAAACAAATAGGGGAACACATCTCAAAACCTGGAAAACACTAACCCATTCACCCCTCCATACCTGTCAACGGCATGCACGCGGCGATCCCACCACCGGAGGCCACCAAACTCCGGCTACTCCTTCGACCATCTCTCCCCTACCTCCCTGCAAAACCACGCAACACTCGAACCTCTGAACAACCCGCGGCGATCAAAACTTCCAAACACAGTGAAAATTAGGTTTAAACATTTGAAACCCATGCCGATGCTTCCACCACCATTTTCTCATCCATCCCCTATTTTTCCCAACTCCACGGCAACCTCCTCTGCCCACAGACCCAAGCTCGACTCCCCAGATCCATTTGATCGTCCACGACAACCTAAAATGCCTAAAATAGAAGAACACGAACTGCACCTCATTCCTTTCACTAAAAATCCCCATATTCCTTTTAAAAATCATAATTTGGTTAAATGATTCGTTCCATGTACTTGAATTCATAAATTAAGATATTTGAATTTTTAACATTATAGAGATGCTCCAGTCTTGTTTCCCTTTTTTTTTTCTTTGTTTCCTGAGTCATATATATATATATATACATTATTTGTTTTAAGTAAATTCCTAACTAATGTTTTGAAATGAAACTGCAAATTTCATTTAAATCCTAAGGCTAAACAAGAATTAATTCAAAAAAAAATTGAATTTAAATAGACAATACTGGAACAGAGCAAATTGCAAGTTGAAATACCTGCACACAATCATACTTCAGGAATTCAGGATATAACACACAATCATACTCTATAATATAATCTTTATCAATGCAGTAAACTCAACTAACTTATACATTTAATTCCTTACAAAAATGAGTTACTCACAGCAATTAGAAAACACAACAAGTTCTTAAGAAAAACAGTTTGATTTTGTAGGCTTTAGTTATGCAGAATTTCATCTCACCAATATCTAGAGAAAATGAAGATATAAATTGTTCACACAATTCATTTAAACATTCAAATACAGGCATGCATCAGGATTTAAAACTTAAGTAAATGTTAAAAGTGTTACACACCTTGAATTTTACAGAGTAGATCAGAGAAACTTTATTGAAGCAGGCATGAAAACAGCTGAAACTCACTTTTGCTTTGCTTCTTGGATTTTGTTTAAGTATGGAATAGTTTCATTTTCATGTTTTAGTTTGTATGAAATTTAATTGTTCTTAGTTCGAACTGAATATGCAGATTTATATATGCAAGAAGCTTGATATTTATAAAATAAGTTACAGTATACATTATTATTATGTTTCATACTATTAAGACAATATTTGCATACAATCTTGTTTGTACAGTTTTGTTTCCTGAGATATTTTTTTTATGTTGGCTGATATGAATACTATTATGTACTAAAAGATTTTTACATTAATTACTTTTTGTTTGTTAGCTTAAGATATTTAATACTATCTTCCTACACAAGCTTCATATATGAGTTGTTTATTTTGTTACTGTCTTTGTTTTATTTCAATTTGGCCTGCACACACTATTGTTACTTAATGCTTTTAAACATATACATATATTTATACTGCAGTTCAGTTTTTATGTTAGCTTACAAACTTAAAAAAAATGATTTTGTTTTTAGTTTTAATTGTTGACTAGTTACTATATTTTGAAGTGCATGTGACTTGTTATTGTAAATTGTAATATTTGTGAATGTTATATAAATTTATACCATATGATTATTACTTATTTAACTTATTATATACAGTATGTTAACTTCTAATTTATAGCTTTATGAATATTTTATTTTTATTTCTATGTTTGTTGTTTGAAAACTAATTGAACTTTATAGTTATTATGCTATTATAATTTAACCAATTTATTTTGTGGGCTTATATTTCTATATACATATTTTAATTTATTTATTTTATAAAAACATATTTATCACTTTGAAATGATAGATAAAATAGATTATCTGTTTATTATAAACTACATATTTTATTATGTATGTTAATGTATTTATTGACAAAAATATATTTAAAAATCATATATATTTTAAATTCATATTTTAAATCAAACTATACTAAAAAGAAAAGTAAACAAATCTTTTTGTTAGTAAATTAAATTTAAACTTAAGTTAAAATAAGTTTTCAAACTATTTATTTATTTATTTAGCTTTGAAAAGTTTATATTAAATAAAACACAATTTCTAATTCACTAAAATATATATTAGTATTTAAAAAAAATTATTAGTTAAATTTTAAAACAAATTCATCTATTTACAATGTATACAAATATATACATATATAAATAGAAAACAAACAATTAATTTCAAACAGATAAAATTTATCAATTGAATATTTATTAAAAGAAAAGTATCAATTCAAATTTAATTAATAAAAATATATCAAATCAATTTAATATTTAATGCAGATTATTAAATTGATATTGCTAGAAAATTCCGGGTCGTCACAAAATGTTTTTGTTTGCTCATACCAGTCCCACGACTGACCTGGAGTTTATTGTTCATTTCCTAAACTCTGGGTGCCCACTATTTTCCCACACGGGCAGTCTAGAGTTGGGTTTTTCAGATAGTCAGGTCTAGTAGATTATCTGGAGCTAGTTTAGTCTTTGGATCACGACTGTACTTGCTTATCTTTGTGCATCATTATTGAGAGTTCAAGCTAATTCTGGATTGGTGCTTTGAAGATGGAGTTCTTTCTTGAAGACCATATTAGAGTTGTTGTTCCGCTGCTGTGTTATCTTTTATTTCCGCTGCTATTTTCTTGTATCATACCTCTGATGTATATTGATATTCATTGTATCATCTTGTATCTGATATTGTATCAAATTTTGTATAAGAAATGTATTATTCATTTTTTCTTCCGCTGTGTTGTTATACTTAGTGTGTTATAAGCTCCGGCGAGCCAGATTCGGCGTTTGAATCTGCGGCATTCTAGTACGAGTGGAAGTACGGGTGTCGATTTTCGAAGGCCGAGCCAGGATCGTTACAGTTAGAAATCCCCCACTCGACTCCACCTTCGTCCGCAACAGCATGAAGCTCGGCCTCACCCTGCTCTCGAAATTCGCGCTCTAAACGACGATGAACACGGCCTCTTTTTGCTTCCAAACGACGACGATACCCAAAATCTGCCGTTGGATCTGAAGATCTTCTCACGCTCTACAACTTTCATGTTGATGGTATCTCATAAATGTCACTGGATTTGAAGAAATTGAAGGGAGAAAAAAATGAATGTTTCGGCCATTGATTTCTGAAGGTGGCGGCTAGGGTTTCAATTTAGGGTTTGTTGCAATTGTGAAAATATGAGGTCCTTATATAGAAAATTTCCGTGCACTATTCACCCGAAAATTTTCCGAACTCCAAACGAAGCGTGCGGCCTGGCGTTTATAATGTCTTACCCCCATTTCGAATGCAATGGAATATATATCGGGAGCCAATTCGATCAAATTTTTAAGATAAGTTTTCGAATCGACTATTTAGATTCAAAATTCACTCGAATCGATTTCTACGCGTTTTAGCTTGCCCCGGACAAACCGTAAATCCGATTGACATGAAATTTGAAACCATACAATAATATATCATTACGGTTCCGATGAAAATGGTTTCGTCGAAATTCGAGACAATTTGAAAAATGGTTACTTTAACTCATCAATTAAATATTAAAATATTCAATTTTCACAAATTAACTTTTAATTCAATTTTAAAAGTTCTATAATATCATTCTAACTCCAATATGATATAATATAACTTTACAAATCAATTTTAATTTCATTAAACCCAATTTCCAATGATTTCTGTAATTTTACATATTAAATTATCGATTTAATTATCCAATTAAATCCAGATATTCGAAATAAATTTATTCGACTTACAAATTTTACTTGTTAATATTTAAAATCGATTAAATATACGAATTTCAAATGACAGAAATTCTGGGTCGTTACAGTTAGTGTTATAAAAATGTTTTAATATTATGTTAATATATTCCGTTTTGTATTTATAAACTCTGGTTGGTGCATGGGACGCTGTGCCATCAATAGGTGTTTCTAAACACTTAATAGGACAAACCAACTTAATATTTGTTTTAATATAGGTGAATAAAATTTTTTTGCCTATTATATTTTTTATATATAAAATAATTTTTTTGTAAAGATATATATTTGGTTGTATAATATTTGTTGTTGGGTAATGAAATTTGTAAATAAGATTTGAAAAGAAAATAAGATAAATGAAAAATGGAAATTTAGAACTTAAGTTCTGGGGGTTTTGAAAATCTCTTTTGCATGATTTTGAAATATAATAATAATATTTTAGAAGTATTTTCTGATATAAGTATTTCAATAACTTGAAAGAAATGTTTTTAAAGGAAATTTTGGAAAGATAAAGTTGTACTCCCCTCTCTGTCGTTGGAAAATAATTTCGATGATGATTGCACGCGTCACCGACATTCATTTTCGAGTTTCGTAGTGGGAAGGCCACTGTAGTAATATACTACAGATTTGTTTTGAAGAAAAATAAAAAAAATGAAAAAAAAATTATTGTTAATTATAATTGGATATATAAGTTTAAGTATGAACCTTTATCTATTATCTTTAAAATGATTTGAAATTAAACCCGGTATTTAAATTCTTAAGTTTCCGTTATTTTACAGTTTCAATTAGTGTGGTAAAATGGAAGTTAATCAATAAATGGAGCCTTTAATAAAAAAGAGATTTAATGATAGGTCATGAATGAAATAAATGAAATTTGAAATTGTAACCTATGAAATAAAAGATATAATTAATGAACATTAATTAATTAAAGGAATTGAGGAAACTTGTATAACTTTCAATTACATTCTTAAAAAGCATATTTACAACTTACCAAATATTAAAAGTTGAAATGTTAATAAGAAAATGTAATAGATATTATGCAAGTAATAAATTTGAGGTAATGAAAGTAATTAATGAAATTCCTTAATAAATAAGAATTTGATGTTGTAATATTATAATCTTAAATGCAAGTGAAAGGACTACTAATTGAAATAGAAAGGTAAGTACTATAAATGAAATTTAGAATAAATGAAAATAAATAAATGAAATTAAGTAGTATAAATGAAAATTTGCAAGAAATAACGTAAAATTAAAAAGATAAATCAGAATATGGATAAAAAAGGAAATCAAACAACAATAGTTTGAAATGAAATTAACAAAATTTTTGCTTGATTTATTGTTTGGAATTTGTTATTGTTTGGTCTATGGTTGTTTGGGTAAGGATACTTTAAAATTGTTTGGATGAATGAATAATCTATTTAGGTTCACCTAAGACTGTTGAGTGAAGGGTACACTTAATAGTTATTTTTCATTCCGTACAACTTAAAGTTTCGAGCCCGAACGACTATTTATTTTGTTTGATATGAATGAATGATTGATGTGGGTTGATTTTTATATGATGGTTGTATGGTATGTTGCTAGTGGTTGATCGATTTGTTTGTTATTGATTGAAACAACGTTAAATATTTCATTTTATGTAATTATTAACTCTTTTGGATTATATAAGTGAAATACAGGTTATGGAAGCAATTGCTACTTCTTTTAGTTTCATAATTAAGCGTTAATTACCCGACAAATAGGTACGTTCTCGGATTACGGTTTTATAGCGCTATTATATTGTTTTCTCGTGTGGGGATATATTATTTTGGAAAGTATTGTTATATATTGTTATTTTTTTGATATTATATTTTCTCCCGAGCCTCTCCGTACAAAGGAGACTCTGCTGAAATTTTACGAAAATTTTGGACTTAGAAAATTTTGAAAAAGTTTTCCCAAACTGTAGTTACTTGAATATAAAAGGATTTAAGAGTTACAAATTGATATATTTTATTTAAATTAATTGATTTTGTAAGCTAATTTTTATAGATTTAATATTTTAAATAGGATATGTTAACTCCTAAATTCTTTCTTCTCCCTTTTTTTCCCTTTTCGGGACGAAAAGTTTGGAGTGGGGGAGAGTGTAACGACCCGTAAGTTTTCGATTTTTAAATTTTGCTAATTTAATAATATTATATGAGTTAATATTTAAAGAAATAAGAATTTTCAATTTAATAATGGAATAATAACTAAATTAAAATGAAACAATGGTAATACAAGTTAATTGTCAATAATTTTAATAAAACTCCAATCCATTGTATTTAAACCTGCTATGCTTGGTTATTGTGTGCACTGATTATAGTGGGATGTAAAAGGTAATAAAGTACTGTGAAATAATTGGTTATAAAGAATAAACTTACAAATGTATTTAATCAATAGCAATTAAATGTAATTAAGCATTACCTTATGTAGGTTAAGATAATAACTGAAATTTTTGAATGTAAAATCAATAGAAATGTTAATTATATGCATAAGATGGCAATTGACTTAATAAAAAATTTGAAACCAAAATAAATAAATGAATTGGAATATTAAGTATGTATAAGTGACTAAATCTCAGCATAATGAAAAAAAATAGTTAAAGCAAATAAAAGATGAAATTAGAATTATATAGCCGATTTGAACATTTGTTGAAATTAATGAACTTTTGAATGTAATTAAAAGTTAAGGGTAACAATGGTTATGAGTTACCTATTTATTTAGTTCATAAAATTTAGTTTGAAATCAGTTGCAGTTAATTTACTTAATTAGTGCAAATTAATGTAGATTAATTTGGTAATCGAAGATGTTAATTCAATAGGATGTGACCAATGAAAATTTTAATCTAATACTACGTTAAGGTTAATTTTGGTAATTAAATAAAAGCATGAGTGTTTAAGAACTGGAACGGTTGCTTCATAATAGGGAATTCATGAGTGAAATTAAATGCATAGTAACACTAGTATAAGTTACCTGTTTATTTCGTTTAATAATAAAATTGAAAATCAATTAGAGTAAAGGAACCATAATGTTACATTAATAAGATGAATGCAATAACTAAATTAGTTCACACCGCATTAATTGAAACAGATTGTAAAGTAGGATTGATTGAAATTAGTAGATTGGGAAATGAATTCAGAGTTATGTTAAATAATGAAGAATACGTAATAAATTGTAAAATTATACAATCAATATCAGTTAAGTAAAATTTAATATTTATGATTGATAATAAACGTTACTTTAGGGATTATTAATGTAATTAATAAAAGGATTATTTTAAGAAATTAAAATAAATACTATAATTGGTGAATTAATTTACTTTAAAATTTAGATGGGATTTGGTTTTAAAGAATTATAAATTAATAAGCAATACAAGATGATAAAATTTATGAATTATAGAATCTGGATATAAATAGTGGTTTAATTTATTTAATTTATAATAATTGGATTAATTACAAATGGATGAAATTAAATATTCAATTATTACGTAAATTGAAAATTTAGCTTAAATAGGAGATTTTTAATGCATAGGTATGGAGCCAATGTTTATTTCATCCAATTGACATCAATGAATTGAATAATAAAATGAAAAGTAAATTTAATAGAAATTTTGGAAATTAAATTTATAATTTTCAAATTTAATGAAATTGAGGTTAATACCGAAATTTATAAATTTATCAACTCTAATTCGACAATTAAATTTTGTTTAAATCATTGTAAATGATTGGAAAATTTAAAATGATAAGAATTGGTAATTATCGAATTTAAATTGAAAAATTGATTAAATTGACTAAATTTTATTTATTTAATTTATATAAAAATAGCCATTTTGGCCACTGACTCGGATTTCGACGAAACAAGTTTCATCGGATCCTAACAGTAATTATTATAGGATTTTAAGTTTCGTATGGATCGGACTTGTCGTTTGATCGTACGGACTCGAAACGCCTTGAAATCGATTAATTGAAATCAATTTGAAATCAGTTTGAGAATATTGCTTTTAGCATAACTTCTTCATACAATGAAATTTGAACTTGAAAGCTTTTCCATTGCGTTTAAAATATTTAAAAGCATTTATTTTGATATATGGGTTGACCCAATTTCGTTCCAGAGTCAGAACGGGCTTTTTGGGCCAATTATCGTTTAGCACGTTTATAATTCGGATCCATCTGTCTATTCCATCTTTATCTATAAATACCCTGCTAAACCCTAGCCTACGCCTACTCTTATTTGTCTGCGCATAAAATTTTCATCAACTCCTCCTCTTCCTCAATTGATGCAAACCCTAGATCTAGTTGCAATTTAAAAAATCTAATGAAAATCCAACTGCTCGGAAAAATTTGAAAAAAATATATGTTGAAGCTCTCGACTAGTGTAATTCACTGGTGGTGTTCGTTTTTCGTTTTGGAAAGTCATTTGAGAAGTAAAAATTGAGGAATTTTTGGATGCCCGTTGACCGTTGATGAACTTTGATGGATAGACAAATCGTTGGCACCATGGCGTAGAGGGGACCGAGTGCTGCTCATCGGAGTTGTTGATTCGTCGTATCAATGGCTAAATCGTCGTGCAAAAACTAGATTAGGGTTTCGAAACCCTACGGTTAAGTGGCGGCAGCGGCCACAACAGGCTACGTGGAGGGCGCGCACCAGGGGGATGGCGGCGGCTCGGCAAGGGCTTCGAGATAGTGGTGGTTAGAGGCGGCCAGGTGATCGGAGTTGACAGGAATCGATGGTCAAAGTGCGGGAGTATTGGGTTAGGTTTCAAGCTATGGTCGCGAGATCTGTATGAGGGTGAAGGAGATGCAGATGAAGTGGCAAACAAATAGGCTAAATTGTGTTCCATTCCTTTTATTTTATTTTATTTATTTCAATCTCATTTATCGTCACAACTTTTGCATACGATATCCGTTTTACGCGCGGTTTCTTTTGTTAGGATCGTATTGAAATTCCGGACTAGATGACGTTGGTTTGGATGAATTCTGAGGCGATCAAATTTTTGGGTTTAAATTGAATTTAAATTCAATTTAAATCCATAAGGTGAGTGTTTTAACCCACTCACAATTTCTAAGGTTTTTTATGTTTGTTAAATTGATTTATGATGTGTTTAGAAATTTATTTATAGTTGTTTGGCATATATTTCATCATTATCCCAACTAATTTGCATTCATATAATTTACTTGTTCTTTAATTCATTATTGCATATAAACTATCAGTTACATTTTTAGTTAAATTTATTATTGCATATAAACTGATAGTTAAATTATTAGTTAATTTATTGTGCATATAAACTGCCAGTTAAATTGTCAGTTAATTTATTTTGCATAATAAACTGCTATTTAATACCTATTGTTATTATCCGTCCTATATTGATGCTATTGATTGAATTTGATGATAATTGAAATAATGGTTGATGGTTGATATTGGATGAATGGATGCCGCATTTTATATTGTGACAAACTGCAAGTTATTATGCATTTTATTGCATTCGGGATTGCAGTTTGAAATGATATATAACCGTAAAATTTTATTTTTAAAATTGGGGATTGAAATGATAAATATCTGTATCACTTGATCATAGGATCGAAAATTTTATACAGACACCGTGGTATCTATATAAAAATATTTTGAAAATGATTTCTATGGTTTTGGAAAGGAATATACGGTTTAATAAATAATAAATTTTAATGTTATGTAAATATTATTTTATATAGTTAAATTATTGAATTTAAGCCATGTATAGAATTTATTAATAAAAATGATTTTAATAACAAAGTTTGATTTATTTCATATTAAATGGTAAGTATCCATTTAAATTCTATTGTAGATAGAGTTTATAATGACTCAAATAAGTTTAAAGTTGGAAGATAAATATGAAATTGGTTTGAATAGAATTATTTAAGAACTGTACTTGAATAGATTGGATTTGGAATGTAAATAAATTTAGATTTAAAAGGTATGATTTTATAACTTGATTTTTTTTATTTAGAGGATTTAAATGAATATCAGATTGATTTAATTAAGTATTATTAAGTTAATTTACTTGGAAGAATATCCAGTTATTTAAGGGCTTAAGGTTTTACTAAAACGATATTTGACTTATTAAGTAAACATTTCAAATCTAAATAATAGTAGTTCAATTTGATATATGAAATTTTCAAAGAATTAATTTTGAATTGGTGGAATATTTAAAGCTTTGAGTTATATGGAAATATAAAATGGAGTATTTGGAGTTTTAATTCAGAATTTGGAAGTTTATTTGTGAAATTAAAAAGCTATTTTATTATATAAAATAATTTAGTGCTTAAACCATTTAAGTATTCGGAGTTATATTTCAAAGCTATGGGTTTCAAGATATATAGATTTTAAAGTGCTATGATTTTTGGAAAAGCATATATTTGAAATAAAATGATATCATACCGATTTGGGTTTTAAAATAGAAATGATATCGTATTTATATGGTTTTGAAATGGATATTATATTCTGGTTTTGAAGTATAATTATTTTAAAATGACCGCGGTGTTATAATAACGTTTGGTTGTTAAAGAGACCGGGATCGGAAGTTGTCATACTCTCTGCCAACCCCGAAAACCACTTTAACAACCGTGTACGCGGTGGAAATTCCAGAATGAAGTAGGATGGTGGCGGCATTTCCTTTGAGGTAAATACGTAGACCCAACTCCCGTGAGTTGGCATATGGTGGCTAAAACAGGAGCGATTCTCGGGCCAATTGAGGTAGCACCTTTGATCGGACACATCCCTTTGATTTTATATAATTTGACTTTTGGATTGATTCGGTGGCCACTTTTTATTTTCTTTTTGGGGATGTGGCTCGAGGTGGGCGGTAGCTGCGACTAATCGTTACCACCAGCCCGGATGCGTAATTGGTATATCTACCCTAGCATTGCCTAGTTGTGCCGTGTCACCTACCCTAGCGCGCCTTATACGATTTTGATTTTGTACCATACCTATGGAGTGCCTTCTGACGACGCCCAGTACGGGAGAGATTACGGTACTGTATAAACTATGGGAATATATTATGTGCTAAAGTGGAAAATGTAAAGCCTTAACGCTATTTAAAAGTAAGTTTGTTTACAATTAGACACTATTATAATATCGAAATATACTATGAAGTAATTGGTTTAACGAATCCTTAGGAGATGTAAATCCCAAGCATCTCTTAAGTTACCGCACTAATATTTATTCCTGCTGATTTAACTTACATAAGATCTTTTAGTTCTGATTCGAGTGTTTTGTTTTTCAATTCGCTCGGGTCAGTCCGAGCATTTTAGGATTTGAAGATTTTAGCTCTGGAGGAAGAAGATGACGATTAGTAGTACTATTATGTACTATATTATTCCACTACACTATTGTATTCCGATGCGTTGATATTTATTGGTATATGAACTCTGATATTTATTGTATAAAGAAGAATCAAATGTTTTGTAAACAGTTTTATGAACTGTATATTGATTATTATATTTTATCCTTCCGCTGTGAGATTCTGTTTTGTTTTTCTCCTCCGTTTTTCTTATTTACTCCATAACAATCTTCCCTTTTGTATGTTTTAAGTCTGACGTGTGTGGTTTATCATCGATTTAAAGCGTGCGAAAGGCGGGTCGTTACATTTATTGCAATTGAAATTAAACATTGTAATTAGTGCAATGATGAAGTTGAATTTGACATGGGAAATAAGTTTTAAAATGATTGTTAATTTCTGTCTAATTAGAAATGTTCAAATTTGTTAATTTTAAAAGTTAAATTAAAAAGTGATTTAATTAATTTAATAATAATTTATTTTAATTAACATGAAAATAGCCATTTTGGCCACTCTCTTGGATTTGGACAAAACCAATTTCATCGGATCCGTAATGGTGAATTAATATGGGATTTCAAGATTCGTAGCGATCGGACTTGTCGTTTGATCGTACGAGCTTGAAATGTGTATAAATCGGTTTAATTGAAATCAATTTGAAATAAATTGATTTTTAAGCTACTTCTTGATACGATGGAATTATGTAACGACCCGTAAATTTTGATAAATAAATTATTTAGTTTAATTTAATTTTTGCAATTAAATTTAGGAATATATAAAAAATTTATAATTAATAATAAAGCAAATGTTGAAAATGAAATGAAACCATGGAAATTAAAGCTAAGCATTAACAGTTGAAATAAAATTACGAATAATTGATGTATTGTAAATTGTTATACTAGGCTAAGAATTGAATATAAGAAAAAGAAGGTAAATAGTGAACTAATTTAATGAATTAATAATATTAAATAGTAAATTGAATTAAATCAATGTCCTGAAGTAATTGAAACATTGTTTGGGAATGAAAACTTATAAAGGTAAGCATTTAATTTACCAATGCAATAATATTTTGATTAATAGTAACTGAATGTAAATAAAAGGTAATAATGCTAATGCAAGGTAAGCATTACTATTTTAAGTTAATAATAAATGAATGGAAAGAAATTCAAATTAATAAAAATAAATTTAAATGGTACACTTAACTTTGAATTGGACATAGGTGAATAGATGAAATATTGGATTTACCAAGGAAATATTAGATAGTTAATGAAAATTGAATGAAATTAGTATTATGAAAATAAGTGTAGTAAGCGAAGTGTGAATGTAAATTTAATAGAAACGTAAATTTAATTTTTTTTTGTAGTAATTGGTGAATTGGGAATAAGTTCAAATTATGTTAATTGATGAATTAATATGTAACGTATGTAAAGTAATAAACTAGTATAAGAATGGAATTAAGGTAAATTCATTTATTGGTTTTAAAGTCTTAATTAATGCGTTCAATTTGATAGAAGTACACATTTAGAAATTTAATACTTATTCAAATTAAGATGTAAATAAGCATATATTAATATAATGAAATAAAGTTAGCATTATTTATGGAATTATAATCTGAATTGATAAGTAACGAACTTATAAATGCAATTAAAAGCAAATAGGTGGCAATTAATATAGGTTGCTCAGTTATTTAATATGTTAAATAAACTTTGATAATCAATTCTAATAAATCTAAATTTAACGTTTTGTTAATGTAAATTTAAGTAACAATTGATATAATAAAGGATGGAACCAAGGTAAATTAGTTAATTGGTTTTAGAATCTTAATTGATGGGTGAAATGGACAAATTTCAATATGATTGAATTATAATAGTTATTACACAATAAGTGGAAATAAAATAGTTAATATGAATAAATGTGAAATTAGAAGTATTAGTTAATGAAACGTAAACATATGTTAATTATGTTTATAGGACAATGATTGTTGAATAATAAGAATGGGAATCAGGATTTGTTTATTTGAATGTAAAATTAAGGTAATTGGGTTTATTGCAATCAACTGAAACTAAATATTTAAATATTACGTAAATATTAATTTAGAAGAAATTGAAGATATTTATGTTATAAAGTACGAATCCAATGTTAGTTTCATCTAATTGTTACTAATGAACTGAATAATATAATGAAAATAAATTAAATAGAATTTTTGGAAATTAAATTTATAATTTCTAAAGTTAAAGGAATTAAGGCTAATACTGAAATTTATAAATTTATCAACTCTAAATTGACATATAAATTTTTTTAAATTAGTGTAAATGATTAAGAAAATCTAAAGGGGTAAAAATTGTCAATTATAGAATTGAAAGTTAAAATTTATTTAATTTATTAATTATAAATTTGTTTTATTAATGGAAAAATAGCCATTTTGGCCACTGACTCGGATTTTGACGAGACTGGTTTCATTGGATCCGTATCAGTGAATTATTGTAAAATTTCAAGTTTCGTAGCGATCGGAGCTATTGTTTGAACGTACGAACGCGAAACGCCTTGAAATCAATTTGAAAAATATTGATTTTAGCATAACTTCTTCATACGATAGAATTTGGACTTGAAACCTTTTCCATTATTTTTAAAATATTTTAAAACACCTATTTTGATATATGGGTTAGCCCAATTTCGTTCCGGAGTCGAAACGGGCTTTTTGGGGCTACTTTGTCGTTTGTGCATATATACATCTTATCCATCTATTCTGTTTTCAACTTCGTCTATTTATACCCTATTATAAACCCTAGCCTACCTCTATTCCTCATTTCTATACGTTCTATTAGCTCCTCTTTCCAATGGCTGCAAACCCTAATTCCCAAATACAAATCCAAATCAAATCAAAAGCCAAAAATTCAAACTCCTCAAACCATAGCAAATTATATATGGATTTGAAGCTCTCGACGATCACAACCTAAATCTACAATTCGTTTTTGAAATCGAATCAAAATTTTTCCAGACACCCATAGTTTATTCTCGGCCGTTTGTTGACGTTTGATGATCTGCGGCCGAACGTCGATTCAAGGGTAGGGTTGTGTGGAGATCATCGAGTGGAAGCCATCGATGGTATTCGCTTGGAGTTCTAGCGGTTGGATCGAGCTCTAAAATTCACCTAGGGTTTTCTAGTGGGGGCAGCGGGCTGCGTGTTTTGGTCGTCGTAGTGATCAGCAGGGGGGTCAGGTGGTCCGAGTGGTCGGCGGTGCTTCGGGGGATGGTGCGGCGTCGTTTGGATGGGTGGGTTCGACGTTGAAGGCGGTGTTCAAATGTCGTGCGCAAGTGAGCTGCTTAGGTTGCGTTCGAAAGTCTGGAAGATGAAGGCATTGTAAATTTGGTGACGTGTCTCTGTGTTTAGGTGGTGAGTTTTAGTTTTTTTATAAAAATTTAATTTCGAGTCACTCTAACAAACATAACCCTTACAAACGGACTCCGATTTACACGCGGGTTTCTCTGATAGGTTCGTATTGGAATTTCGGACATTTTGGCGCCGGTTTGGACGAATTCAGAGATTGTGAAATTTTTGGGTTTAAATTGGATTTAAATTCAATCTAAATTCAAAAGGTGAGTGTTTTAACCCAATCACAAGTTCTAAAATTTCTTGTGTCTGTCAAATTAAATTTTTGTTGTGATTATGCATTTATTTATGAATTTTCATATATTTTAAATCATCATCTCAGTTATTGCATTTATTTAAATTAAATCGTTATTTAATTTATTATTGAATATAACTGTCAGTTAATTACCTGTTATATATTATCAGTTATATATTGATATTGATTGATTGTTTGTATGATGATTGTGATGGATGTATGATTTTATGATGGATGAATGGATGTTTATTTATATCCCTATAATTTGCAAGTTGTTATGCATTTATTTTGATTCGGGATTGCGGTTTCAAATGATATACAACCGCATTTTTATTTTAAATTACGGATTGAAATGATAAATATCCGTATCACTTCACCATAGGATAGAAAATTATATACAGACAACGCGGTCTATATATAAAGATATTTTGACGTGATTTTCTATGGTTTGAAAAGAAATATACGGTTTAATAAATATTAATTTTTGATATTATATAAATATTAATTATATATATATAGTTAAATTCTTGAATTTAAGCTATGTATAAGTTTGTTTAATAAAAAAATAAGTTTAATAATGGAATTTGCTTGTTTATGTCATATGGTTAAGTACCTGTTTAAGTATGGTATATATAGAGTTTTAATGACCTAAATAAAAAATTAAGTTGGAAAAAAATATGAAATTTGTTTGAATTGAATTATTTAAGAATTATACTCGAAAAATTTGATTTGAAATTTAAAATAAATTGAGGAATAAAACGTATGATTTTATAACTTGATTTTGCTTAAAGGATTTAAATGAATATCAAAGTGATTTAAATGAATATTATCAAGTTAATTAAATTGAAAGTATGTCCTATTACTTGAAGTGTAAAGGTTTTACTTAGATATACGCGATTTATTAAATAGATATTTCAAATCTAAATAAAAGTAACTGAATTTGATATATATGAAATTATCAAAGAATTAGTTTTGAAATGGTGGAATATTTAAAGCTTTGAAAGATATGGAAATTGAAACGTTTATTTGGGATTTAAATCTATATTTGGAATTGATTTGTGAAGGTGAAGAAACTATTTAATTATGTCAAGCAATTTATATTTTAACCATTTAAGTGGTGTGGTTATATTTCAAAGTTATGTAATTCAAAGTTTTATGTTTGAAAGTCTATATTTCAAGCGTTTGGTTTAGAAATATTATAACCATGAAAGGTTTAGAAAAGGTTATATTTAAAATTGATATCATATTGATATGGTTTAAAAAGGGAAAATGATAACGTATTTACATGGTTTTGAAAGGAATATTATATCCTGGTTTTGACGTATAAATTATTTTGAAATGACCGTGGTGTTATAATAACGTTTGGTTGTTAAAGAGACCAGGATCGAAAGTTGTCATACTCTCTGTCAACTCCGAAAACCACTTTAACAACCTTGTACGCGGTGGAGATTCCAGAATGATGTAGGATGGTGGCGGCGTTTCATTTGAGGTAAATACGTGGACCCGACTCCCGTGAGTTGGCATAAGGTGGATAAAACAGGAGCGATTGACGGGTTAAGAAGGTAGCACCTTTTATCAGACACATCCCTTCGTTATTATACTCTGACTTTTGGATTTATTCGGTGGCCACTTTTGATTTCTTTGATTTGACGGTGTGGCTCGAGGTGGGGCGGTAGCTGCACGCTACGCGTTACCACTAGCCCGGAAGCATAATTGGTATATCTACCCTGGCATTGCCTAGTTGTGCCGTGTCACCTACCATAGCGTGCCTTGTACGAGTATGATTTGTGTCGTACCTATGGAGTATCTTCTTGTAACGACCCGTAGATTTTAATAGTTTTAAATGGTTTTATTTAACGTAATTAATTGAAACTTTTGATAAATTTTATATAATAATATTTTGAAATAAAAATTTAATATTTGGATTACGTCCAGTTAAACATAGCATATTTTAAATTTTCAATTTTTTTATCCAAGTTTATTCCATTGTGAAATTCTATTTATTTCAAGCTGGCTAATAATTGCTTTGATAAATATTGTAGAATCAATTTCTTTAATAAATATTGCAGAATCAATGCACATATGTTATCAATTTCATTTTATCGTGGTACGTTCCTTTACGTTTCCTACCGGTTAAATTATAAATAATTTGCTTTGAGGGGTCAGCTAAATCAAAGCAACGCGACCGTTGCTATTTATTCTTTTATTAATTGCTACAATTATTTTCACCAAATCAAGGGTTGACCGTTACTTGGCTTTCAAATTTTGGACTCTGCATTCAAAAAGAAACGTATAATATAATAAGTACTTCATATTTATTTTCAGTACGTTTCACAAAATTTTCTCTGTCCGTTCTTTTCTATTAAATATATACTTGCAACTGTTATCAATCCATCGTTTCAATTTATTATATGGTCCGTTACTCTGCCTTTTCAGATTTGAACGTGCAGCTGGTGGCATTAAAAGTTGCTTTAATTATCCACTGAATTATCGTGACTGTCCCGTTACTCTATATTTATTTTGTACGTTTTATCTTTGCTTAAATTTCTCTGTCCATTCCTTGTTCCATTTTAAATATCATTGTCTTTCCAAACTTATTACGTACTATCCAAACAAACAAAAATGTTATTGCTTTAAATGTAGCTAAATCAACTCATAACTGTTGTCATGTCAAAGTTTGAAACGTATAAAATACTATACGTTATTTCGCATTCATTGATTTCTTTTATTTATTTCTTTCTTTCTTTACGTTTTCACTCCAATTTGATTTATAACCTTCCTTGTTCCATTTAAATATCATTGCCTTTCCAAACTTATTACGTACTATCCAAACAAACAAAAAAGTTATTGCTTTAAATGTAGCTAAATCAGCTCATGGCCGTTGCCATTTCAAAGTTTGAAACGTATAAAATACTATACGTTATTTCGCATTCATTGATTTCTTTTATTTATTTCTTTCTTTCTTTATGTTTTCATTCCAATCTAATTTATAACATTCCTTATTCCATTTTAAATATCATTGCCTTTCCAAACTTATTACGTACTATCCAAACAAATAAAAAAGTTATTGCTTTAAATGTAGCTAAATCAACTCATGACCGTTGCCATTTCAAAGTTTGAAACATATAAAATACTATACGTTATTTCGCATTCATTGACTTCTTTTCTTTCTTTCTTTCTTTCTTTCTTTACGTTTTCATTCCAATCTGATTTATAACTTTCCTTGTTTCATTTTAAATATCATTGCCTTTCCAAACTTATTACGTACTATCCAAACAAACTGTGATGCCTCACCTCTATACCCACGCTAGCCAAGAACACTACGACGTAGTGCTGTCAACTAGCGTGGAGAATAAGGCTGTTGAGGAGCGACCATCCATGTGATTGCTTATCACACGGTGGCTATAAATAATCTTCGGAAACAAACATAGAAATAAGCATAACACAAATCAGTCACAGACATCCATATCACAGAGGCGGAAGAAGATATGAATATATAACTAGCACATGAAAGTGTACATCAGAGTAGTGGTCAAAAAGATCCACAATAATACAAAAGAATAGCAACACGTGCTATACAAAAGAATACAACTATGAGTCTATGTCTCAAGTGTGTACAACAAAAAAACTGCTAATCTAATTAGTTAGCCAAAAGTAAGAGTAGCAAATCCCGGGAAGAAGTCAAGCAGAAGCACCTGTAACATCTCGGTCTGACCCGAGTATTATTTAAGAAAATAATAAACGGATCAGTCTAGCTATAAATATCAGATGACATGGTATAAAATAAAAGATATGGCATAAACATAAAGTATCCATACTAACATACTACTATAAGCATGCAAATGATGATCAACAGAAGATCAATCAATAAGAGATAAATCGATATCACAAGAATCTTCTCAAAGATCCAAAGAGGACATCATACCCTAAACTTGTACTCATAACAGGTCAATGGCATAAATTCCAGAAATCAACACAAGAAATCCAGAAATCACAGAAAAAGGGAAAGAGGCCTATCACATGGCGGTCTGAAGACCATGGGGAGCTACCCTATATGTGTGAGTCGAAATCACACAGATGAGGTCTAGACTAACCAAAAATCAAAAAGGTATGTGTGAGTGAAATCACACAAGTGGTGTCTAGTCTAACCTCGCAAACAAAAACGTATGTTTGAGTGAAATCACACAAGCGGTGTCTAGACTAACCAAGAAGGTAAAAGGTATGTGTGAATGAAATCACACAAGTGGTGTCTAGTCTAACCAAGCAAACAAGAGACATCGCACAACTGCTAATCTAAATCATAAGAATGATCGTCATGATCAACGAGAAGTGTCAATTACACTAAGCTAGTAAATATAAAAGTTTAGCTTCATGTCCCATAACCACTTGCTTAACTTAAATATTTACGAACAAACTTTAAATCTTCACTAGAAAATTGTCACAAGAGGTTCAATCGAACAAGTCCAAGAATTAACCGACGAAGCAAACACAAGCGTTTCATACCACTTGTTTTACTAACCGTTTAATTCGATTTCTCATCCGAGTGAGGTAACGGTTTGTATATACTAATAGATTAGAAAACGGGTTAAGAAAAGAGCTTTGTTATTAAAAATAGAGTTGAAATCCTTTTACTGAAAGAGTTTTGATATTTACTACTAGTTTTGAAACCTTTATATTTTAGAGTGACAAATCACAGAAGTGATTGTAGAAACAATCAATCACAAAGATCACATTCGAAGATGTGATAAAAATCCAAGGAAATCAGCTCAAAATGCACCTTTCATCTAAGATCCCCTACGGAGGGGGGGTCCGGGGGGGTGGTAACCCCCCTAGATGGGGGTGCGGGGGCAACGCCACCGCTACGGGGTTCGACCTGCCCGGTCAGGTCGCGGGGATCCAGGGGGCAGCGCCCCGTCCAAAATGGTACGACCTAGTGAATACCTAAGGGAAGATAGGATGGAGCGACCTAAAGGGGCACGCGACCTAAAGGTGTTCGCGACCTAGTGGTCGAGCGACTTAAGGGGGTACGCGACCTAAGGGAAACTCGTGACCCAACATGGCCGAGCTAAGGTAAGGTGCGACCCAACCAGGTGAGCGACCTAAGGAAGACGAACGACCTAACGAGTTAACGGTTTATAAGGTCGAGCAAGCTAAAGTTAACAGCTTAACACGGCCGAGATACGACCTAAGAGTATAAGGCCAAGTGACTTAAAGGGTTTTGACCTAAAGGAATTAAGGTAACGCGACCTAACGGCCTACCGGTGTAGCGACTTAAGCTGATGAGGTCATGCGACCTAGTGGGTTAACGACCTAACGACCTAAGGGTTATAGGTCCAACGACCTAGCGGTTTAGAAGGTCATGCGATCTAAAAATGGAAGGCAAGGCGGAGCGACTTAAAGAACCAAGGCCACACGAGTTAAGGCCTAACGGCCTAACCCCGAACGACCTAAGAACGAAGCGAGCGACCTAGCTCCGAACGACCTACCTTTTCACACGGTTAAAATCGACACACATGCCAATTCAAACCATATGCAAGGGCGGATTGTTATGGGGTAAATAAGCAAAAAACAAGAAGAAAAAAAAACAGAATCTCACAGCGGAAGGATAAAATATAATAATAAATATACTGTTCATGAAACTGTTTACAAAACATTTGATTCTTCTTTATACAATAAATATCAGAGTTCACATACCAATAAATTTCAATGCAGCGGAATACAGTGTAGTGGAACCATATAATATATAATAATAATAATAAAATCTTCATCTTCTACCTCCAGAAATAAAGACTTTAAATCCTGAAACGCACGGACTGACCCGAGCGAATTGAAAAGACAAAACACTCGAGTCAGAACTAAAAGATCTTATGTAAGTTAAATCAACAGCAATAAATATGAGTGAAGTAACTTAAGAGATGCTCGGGATTTTCATCTCCTAAGGATCCGTTAAACTATTTACTATATAGTATATTTCGCTATTATAATAGTGTCTAACTGTAAAATAAAATTACTTTTAATAGCGTTAAGGAGTGACCCAATATTCCCCTTAACACATAATATATTCCCATAGTCTATACAGTACCGTAATCTCCCCCGTAATGTGCGTCGTCAGAGGGCACTTCATAGGTATGGTACAAAACCAAAATCGTATAAGGCACGCTAGGGTAGATGACACGACACAACTAGGAAATACCAGGGTAGATATATCAATTGCTATCCGGGCTGGTGGTAACGCATAGCCGCAGCTACCGCCCACCTCGAACAAACTCCCACTAAAATCAAAAGTAAAAGTGGCCACAAAATCAATCCAAAGTCAGAGTATAATATCGAAGAGGAGTGTCCGATAAAGGGGGCTAACCCCCTTGGCCCGAGAATCGCTCCTATTTTAGCAACCTTATGCCAACTCACGGGAGTTGGGTCCACGTATTTACCTCAAAGGAAACTCCGCCGCCAACCTACTTCATTCTGGAATATCCACCGCGTACACGGTTGTTAAAGTGGTTTTCGGAGTTGGCAGAGAGTATGACAACTTCCGATCCCGGTCTCTTCAACAACCAAACGTTATTATAACACCGCGGCCTTTAAAATAATTTATACTTTAAAACCAGAATATGATATCTCTTTCAAACCATATAAATAAGATATCATTTATATTTTTAAAACCCAAATCAATATGATATCATTTTTATTTTATAAATATCCTTTTCCCAAAATCATAATATTTTTCAAATATATATTCTTTGAAACCATAGCTTTGAAACATAACTTTTAATACTTAATGGTTCAAATGTTATATTACTTTATAAAATAAACAGCTTCTTCAAATTTCATAATAAATTCCCAATATCACTTTTGAACCTCCAAATAAACCATTTTAATTCCCATATATTTCAAAGCTTAAATATTCTATATTTCGAAACTTTATAGTTCATATATTTCAATCTTTAAATATTCCACTATTTCAAAATGGATTTTCTTGAAAACTTAATATATATCAAATCCAATTCCTATTATTTAAATTTGAATTATTTACTTACTAAACAAAATTTATTAAGGTAAAACCCTTAAACTCCAATAACAGGATATTCTTTTGATTAAATTAACTTGATAATATTCTTTAAATTAATTTGATATTCGTTAAAATCCCAAGTCAAAATCAAGTTATAAGATAATACCTTTCAAATCTTAATTTATTTACATTTCAAAACAAATTTTTTGAGGAAAACTCTTAAATACTCTAATTCACATCATATTCACATTTATCTTCAACCTTATCTTTTATTTGAGTTGTTATAAACTCTATAGACAATAGAATTTCAAATATATACTTAACCATATTATATAAACGGAATCAACTTCATCATTTAGCTTATCTTAAAATTCGAAACAAATTTATACATAGCTAAATTCGAGAATTTTAATATATATATCAAAATTTAATATTTATTAAACCGTATTCTTTTCAAAACCGTAGAAAATCATTTCAAAAATAATTATATATATATATATCGCGGTGCCTGTATAAAATTTGCTATCCTATGGTCAAGTGACACGGATATTTATCATTTCAAACCGCAATTTAAAAGTAAAAAAAAATGCGGTTGTATATCATTTCAAACCGCAATCCCGAACGAAATGAAAATGCATAATAACTTGCAGTTTATACAATATAAATACAGCATCCATTCATCCATCATATCAATCATCAAACATTCATCTATTTATCATTCAATTCAAACAATCACATCAATAAATAATAATTAATTACCGACAGTTAGTTTTTCAATAATGAATTTAATACTGTTTAACTGTAGTTTATATGCAATAGTAAATAAATTTAACTAGCAGTTTATATGAAATAATAAATTTAACTAAATTTTTAACTAGCAGTTTATATGCAAAATGAATTAAATAACGCGTAAATTAAATGAATGCAATTTAACTGAGAAAATGATAAATATATGCCAAACAGCTATAAATAAATTTTTTAAACACATCATAAATCAATTTAACAAACATAAGAAATTTTAGAAATGTGAATGTGTTAAAACACTCACCTTTATATGAATCTGAAAATAATAGACTTCTAATCAATAGCTTCGCTCTACGCTTCCTTAGTCTTCTTATTGATTGCTAGCTTTGTTCCGTAATTTCTTTTATTTTGATATGCTTAAATTTCCCTCCTTATTATATTAATACATATATATATGTATCTATGTATGTATTTTTAAAAGGTTTGGAAAAGATTTGAAAAAGAAGAATTTGAAAAAGAAAAGGATTGAAACAAGAAGAACTAAAAATTATAGTGAAGATCAAGTTTTGAAAAGAAAGAAGAAAGTTTGAAATAGAATAAAACTTGAGAAGAAGAATATTTGAAGAGGAAGGAAAAATTAAAATGAGATATAATAAGGAGATTTGAAGAAAAAAAAAGAAGGAGATTTGAATGGAGGCTAGGGTTTCATTTGCATCATATCGTATTTATAAGGTTAGAGTTAGGTTTAGGGACAAAGAGATTTGAAAGGAGAGACTGCTATTAATTAGAAATAAAGTAAATATGAACAACTTGGTATTGAAATATAGTAAATATGAACAGCCCTTTTTTAAAAGTAGCAGGTATTAAAAAGAGGTAATTATTAATTAGAAAGGGAATGAATATGGAGGGACAAAAATAAATGACATGTTTCGTTAGTTTGATTCTAAATTAATTAAGTGCTAGATACAGAAAAGTTTGAATAAATCATATATATTCATACTTTAACTGTGTGTCAAAATTGCTAAACATACATCAAATACGATTAATTGGTGACAATATATACGAATAAACAAGAATAAATGTAGATGCAATCACATAAGGATCTAATCGGGAAGGAGATAAAAAGTAACAACGTTGATTAATTCCACTTTCCCACTTTAGCCAATTTATTAATACGACATTTAATTATCATGCAAGTTGTATTATGACTAGAAAACATAAACAACAAACAATAAATTAATATGTATATAATATTACCTCACTTTTAAATTGTTTGACAAAATAATAAAAATTAAATCATGCTTTAGAAATTTGAAATTAAAATATTAAATGTTTATATGTATACACATGCACACAAACACACATACATGTGTGTATAAAGATTAAACTGAAGCTTATTAATTAATTCAAAGCATACTTCCATACCACATTAAATTGTCTAATGCATTTGTAAACTTATGTATACTTGAATTCAAAAATACATATATATATATATATATATAACTACCTTAATGAAATTTATTTAATTTTTTAACAAAACAAAACTGGAACACGACAAATTAAGCAATATAGTAATAAACCTTTAAGATCCTTAAATAAGGACATTTGAGATAATAAATTAGGTAACAAATTTAAATATTGTTGTAATCAAAATCAAAGCTTAGATTTATTATCGAAAAATTGTTAAGCATATGTAAACTTCTATTATAATTTATTAGATTAAGAACAAATAATTTATTCAACAAAGCATTCAAATTTCATGATATATTCAATTCAAGATAAAGTGACAATATGTGTATACAATATTTCTGTTTGGACACAAATGCAAATTATATGTATATAAACTTTCAGATCTAAAAAAATGCAATTTGGTTTAAGATTTTAAAACATGGATCTATAATTAAACATTCTTTTAATATATATATATATATATAATTTTTTTTTTTGATTTATCAAATTAAAAGTCAAATTAATTCATTCAACAAAAATATTCAAATAAATAAATGTTAATTCCCATTCTTAAATTCACTATTGATCATATTACCATCCTAGGTACCATTTATTTTAAACCTAAAATTTGCACTTCATCATCTTGTATTAATGTCGTCCAATTTCTACTTATTATTATTTCTTAATTTACATTCCATAACTTACTTTGTATACTTTTTCTTATTAATTTCTTAATTATCAAAACTTAAACTTTATTCCCCAAAACCACAAATTATTACTTAACATAAATCTACTCTTTTATTACTTTGCGTTCACACTTCCGTTACTATCAAATTAATCACTAGTTACATTATCAACAAACCAACATAAATTAATATTTTAAATGCTTACATTTATTTCTCTTATATGGTTATTATTTATCCCCTTGTGCTAACTTTTATTACCTAAATTTTCCATTATTATAAGCCTTTAATATTTCCGTTTAAATTAAATATAAATTTCAATTCAATCCATCCTTTATTACATCAACTCTTACTTTAATTTACATTAACCAACATACAATTAAGATTTATTTGTAATCGATCACCAAATTTTATTTTAACTTATTAAATAAACAAGCGACCTAAAAAACTTATGTGCTTTTAATTGCATTGACATTTATACTTATTAGCTTATATCAACACTATTATCATTAATTGCAAACAGATTACCAATTTTAGTCATTACCCTAAATAACTAACGTATATTAATCTACATTATTCCCAAGTTACAAATTTGAATTAATTACTATTTATTATTATCGTTTCACTGATTAATTTAACATTTGCATTGGTTTTTCTTATAATAAATTTATTGCCCAATACTCCTATATTCATCTTAGATTTGTTCAAATGGCTATATTTCAATTTATAACCAAAATTTTCTATTGATTTCCCATTTTAATTTATTAGACTCCACTAACGTAATAGTTAAATATTAATTTCACATATTTGTAATAAATCCATAAATTGAATTTCAAATTTCAAATATATTCATAAATCTTGGTTTTTCACTTCTTAAATCACCCAATCGTCATATTATAAATAAAATTAACATTGATTGCATCTTCTAAAATTAACAAACTTCAATGCCAATCAAAACTACCTTAACTACACAAATTGGGTCAAAAGTTTTCAATGTTTTCACATTAAAGTTTATTAATTACCCAAATAGGTATCTTATGAATTGTAATTATTTAACTTTAATTACCTTTAAGCTTATTTCAATTATTCTCATTTATTCCCTACCAATATTCGTTATCATTTATAAATGTCATGTCAGTTTCTTCTTTTATTGCAATGTATTCATTCATTCATTATTGCATAACTTCATTTATATTTTATTTATTCATTTATAGTATTTGTGCTTTATCCAATTTCTCAGCAACTTACTAAAGTTTATACCCAGTTATTTATACTTTCCTTTATTACTTACCAATCTTATTTCATTCATAAATGCCATCGTTTAACAATTTATTGCATAAACTTCATTCATTAATATTCGTGCTATTCATGTTTAATTCAATACCTTTGCACATTAATTCATTTACTAAAGTTTACGACCATTTATTTATATTACTTACCTTCTGATTATATTAAATTAGTAGCATTTCAATTTTTACTTAAATTTATATTTCCAACCAATTACTAAAATATCTTACATAATATTGAATTGATTCAACTACCTTTGATTATAACATTTCATTAGTTAATTCAACATTCTTGTTTATTTCCTAAATCAAAATTATAACCGAGTATGACAAATTTCATAAATTTAATTAATTTCTATTTCATTTTTTTTGAATTTGTAAATCTTAATTTCAATCGCTACATTAAATTTCTAACATTTGCTTCGTTATAACTACTAGAATTTTTATTTCTTCCTAAATTAAATTGCAAAATTTAAATCAAACTAACAAATCTATTAATCAAAATTTATGGGTCGTTACACTAAATCACTATGGGTTGAAATGATACATAGCCGAACTGTGATGACCCGGCTTTCTACGCCCAGAAAGACGTGCCATCAATAAGAAAGAAAGGGATAGAAATAGAAAAGAAAGGAAATAAAGAATAACAACATCAGAACCTCATAGCGGAATGGAATAAAATATAATACCTCAACATAAATATTACATAGTTATATATATACATCAGAGTTAAACAATATCATACAACATGACTATCATATACATATCTATCAGAACATACAACTCAAATATCATAAACTAACTAACACAGCGGAACTATGTAGATATATATATGCCTACAATGCTGAAGCCTCCTGCTCCATTTCTCCTCCAGAAGTCATCAAAGCTAACCTGAATCCCTTGGCTACCCGTAAAAAATTTGGATACCCGAAAGTTTATGAAATACAAAAATAAACTCCGGGTCAGACATGGGTCTGGTATGAGTAAACAGGTTAAAGTTGTTTAACTTTGAAAATCATTTAAAAGAAAGGTATCACGTAAGACTTCCCACAAATAAATACGGGTAAGTTTTTACCTTACGCTAACCAAAACATTTCATAGGAAATCCAGTGATATTATAATAGTGTCTAGGGTTTTCAAGTAAAATACAGAAATAGCTGAAATGCTTACATCTCACATTTCAACATAGTTGGGCACAATCAAAACGTACGGCGCTTATTGGAAATTGGATCCCATATAATGGCAGGGCTACTGGGTACCCCCCGTCACAGTACGTGGTCTAGATCACAGTACCGAGGAGCCACCCTAACTCCCCTGCAACACAAGGCCTGTAACAACTCGCATATTTATCGATTTTATATTTAAATATTTTATCTAAATATTCTATCGTTACTCGGATTTTAGTCCGAAAAGCTACTTTTTGCATACGGTCGAATTAGAACTCGGGACCCCTCCCATTGAGTTTAAAATGCTGTTTGCGACCTTTTTGAGTATAAGCTTCGATATGTTTGGAGAAAGTTGATTTTTGCTACTTTTTACTTTGGGTTTGGTTTTTGGGCTCAGCCCTATGTTAACTTATACTCCAAATCTGAGCCCCTTCTCCCCGTTCTCCCTCACTTCTTTCTCTTTTCAGTTTTAGAGCATTAATGGTGGGAGAGATTGGAAATTAAAACTCCAAAACCCTAGTTCCTCTTGCAACTTCAAATTCCTAGCTCCAAACTCAAGAAGAACCCATTGGTAAGCTTCTCTTCTTCTTCTCCAACTTATTCTCTTACCAATTTTCAGAAATTCCTAAACCTAATTTTGGGAATGTTCTTGTTTTGAGCATAGATTCAAGCTCATTTGGGTTGTGTTGAAGAGAGGTTGATTCTCCATTTGCTTTCAAGCTTCTCCTTGTTTGATTTTGTGAAAAGGTGAGATTTTTATCTCACATCTATGCTTATACTTATCTTCGGATGTTAGGTATGAATTCCTAACACTTATTCGTGTGTATTAGCTCTTGGTTTGGATTGATTTGGTGAAAATCCTAACTTTTGGTGTTTTGGGTTCAATTCCTTAAAAATCATAGCTTTGAGGATCAAATGTGTTTTTGGTGATGCATCGAGGAGCCAATAGGGCCGGGTAGCCGTTAGGCATAAATCCCTTGCGTCCGTGCTCGTTCGGTTGCGAATTGATGGAGGTTTCATATCAATACATGGGCATAAATAAGCAGAGCATCAGGTTCGGCCGACCGACCCCCTGGTCCGGTCGATCGATCTGATGCCAAGTGCATAAGCACTTTCTGTTTTAGGGTCCGGTCGACCGACTACAGGGGTTCGGTCGACCGACCTGATGCCGAGGAGTTTTTCAATACAAGGTTCGGTCGACCGAGCACTGTATGTCGGCCGACCGACCTGATGATTTTTGGCCTACTTGGCCTTATTGCTTGAATTTCCAACTTAAATCGATTCGTGTTGTTTCCTATTGATTGTTATCAATTATTATGACTTTGATGACTCCTTTTTAGGGATTTTTGAATATCCATTTCGATGGATTCTTTATCGGTTTCGTTGGATATTTATTCACATCTTCGTGTGTGAATTTTAGTGATTGATTGTTCCTACAATCTTCTTTGTGTTTTGTCACTTTAAAAATATAAAGGTTTTCTATACTAGTAGTAAATATCAAAACTCTTTCCTCAAACGATTTCAATACTATTTTAATACCAAATTCGTTTATAAAACCGTTTTCCAATCTATTAGTATATACAAACCTTTACCTCACTCGTATGAGAAATCTAATTAAACGGCTTAGTAAAACAAGTGGTATGAAATGCTTGCGTTTACTTTGTCGGTTAATTCTTGGACTTGTTCGATTGAACCTCTTGTGACAATTTTCTAGTGGAGATTTACAATTTGTTCGTAAATATTTAAGTTAAGCAAGTGGTTATGGGACATGAGGCTAAACTCATATATTTACTAGCTTAGTGTAATCGACACTTCTCGTTGATTATGACGATCATCTTTGTGATTTAGACTAGCAATGTGCGATTTGTCTTTGTCTGCGAGGGAGACTAAACCCCGTTTTGTGGAGTTTCGACTCAATTTGGTGGGGTAGCAACCCATGGTCTTCGGGCCGTTTGTGGAGCTTCGGCTCAATTTGTGATGGTTAGCAACCATGGAATTAGCTTTCCGTTTGTGATACACGTGTTGGTGGGCTTTATGCTCCCGTTTGTGATAGGCCTCCCCCCCTTTGTGATTTCTGGATTTCTTGTGTAGATTCCTAGAATTTGTGTTTCACCAATTTTCATGATTTCCATTGATAAGTTTTATCAATATTTGTGCATTGGTGAATTTGTGTGTCATTGACTTTAGTGATTTCTGGATTTCTTGTGTAGTCTTCTGGAATTTGTGCGTCATTGACTTTTGTGATTGACATTGATACTATCATCAATATTTGTGGTTTGATGAACGAAATAAGGAGTATGACGTTTCTTTGATTCTTGTGTAGATTTGGTGACATTGATTAATCTCTTGATGATTATCAACTAAGTGTATATATATATATCACAGCTTGGCATTGTGATTATTATGTGTTTAGTCATATCTCTTATTCTATATCGTTTCATCTGATATTTATAGTTAGACTGATCCGTTTATTATTTTCTTATTAAATAATACTCGGGTCAGACCGAGATGTTACAGGTGCTTCTGCTTGACTTCTCATCCGGGGATTAACTCCTTGACTTTTGGTTGACTACTTAGATTAGTAGTTATTTTGTTGTATACATTTGAGATATAGACTCCATAATGTATACTTATTCTTTTGTGTAGTTCTTGTAACTATTCTTTTGTGATATTGTGGATCTTTTTAGACCACTACTCTGATTTACATTTTCTGGTGTAATATTCATATCTTATTCCGCCTTTGTGATATGAATTGTCTGTGACTGATTTATGTTATGTTTACTTCTATATTCGTTTCCGAAGATATTATAGCCACTGTGTAGTAGCTTTGAGTTTGTGTCGGCATGTCGGATTTCCACTTGAAAAAAATTGCATGCTATACTATCTGACATATCGATGCTCGCACAAAGCAATTACACGGATGGTCGCTCCTCAATAGCCTTATTCTCCGTGCTAGTTGCCAGCATTCACCGTAATATTCTTGGCTAGCGTGGGTATAGAGGTGGGGCGCCACAGCTTGGTATCAGAGCCAAACTTCGGAATAATATGGAATAATATAACAAGGATCATCGTCCTAAGTCCATCTTAGGAGTCGTGCTTTAGAATTTAATTCGAGTCTTCGTACCAATTCATCCAATTTTTCTTATGATTCCTTGTTTATCTATCAAGATTGCTTGATATTCAATTTGGTGAATAACCTTTTTCTTCTTCTTCTTTCTTTCTAAAAGGGAGAAAAATGTCTAGACCAGGCCGCCCCAGAGCCGTACCGTCTAGCACTCCACCCCAAGATGGTGTTTTTATGACTGCTCAACAGCTTCTTGATTTAGTGACGAATGCCCAAGCAGCTGGAGCTAACCCGGAACCTACTCACCCAAAGTTGGGTTTTGCACGCTTGTGTAGCGATTACACTAATTTGGGTGGGGAGCCATTCAGAGGTTCCGAAACTGTTATTGAAGTACAGTCTTGGCTAAGGTCATGCGATCGAATCTTTTCTCGCATGAATCTTATTGACCTTCACCGAGTTCAGGTGGCCTCAAGTATGCTCCGAGAAAGAGCATTGGACTGGTACGAGCTTCTTATTTCTGAAACTAATGAAGCGGATCTCACCTGGGTGAAATTCCGAGAACGCTTCGAGTTAAAATTCGTACCAGAAGCAGAAAAAGTGACATTGGCTCGACGATTTATAGACCTTTTTCAAGGTGAGTCATCCGTGACTGATTACGTCGCCTCCTTCGAGTCGCTTTCCAAATATGGGGTTGAATACATCAACACACCTCTGAAGAAGAATCAGAGATTCGTCTATGGCTTAAACAAAAGTCTCAAGAAGCCATTACTTCTAAAATTAGAAGTTTCTTTCGACCAACTCGTTGATATCGCTCTTCGTCTTGAAGAGGCGGATAGGGAGGGTGATGTTGAAGTGGTGGGAGATAAACCAAACTTCAACAACAAAAAGAGGCCAAACAAATTTAAAGGTCCTTATCCCAGTAAGAAAGGGAAGCAAGCAACCTCCACGGCAAAGACTTCTTCCTTTGGTCGTGGGGAATGCTATAATTGTGGTTCGAAGGACCATTACGCTAACAAGTGTCCAAAGTCTCTTTCTTGTCGTTACTGCAAAGTTCCCGGTCATGTTATATCTTCATGCCCCAAGCTTCAGGGCAAGAAGGAGGGAAAACTTAATGTTGCTCAAGCCCCTGGCAACACATCTCGTGGCCAAGGTATTTCTCATTCTATTCTAGATGGAATTATTTTATTTCGTGATCATCCTATTCGAGTTCTTTTTGATACGGGTGCGTCCCATTCTTTTATATCAAAAGAACTTGTTGATACCTTTTCTTTGGATGTTTTGTGTTTAATGACTTCTTTGAGAATTGCGAATCCGGTTGGTGGATCCGCGACAATTAGTTTATTCTGTAAAGATGTCGAGATTATTTTGTGTGATTTTTCTTTCCGAGCCGATTTGCATGTCATGCGTTATTTAGGCTTTGGAATGATTTTGGGAATGGATTGGCTTAACCGTTATGAAGCTCATATCCTCTGTCCTGAGCGGACTATTCATCTTCGACATCCTTAATCTGTTAAGCAGATTTCTTTTAATCTTCAAGATTCAGTTTCCAGCTTGGTCGCATCTTTATATTCTTTAAATCCTCGTGATGACGATGATGATGATGAGGGTGATATTATTTCTCTTATTCATGTCGTTCGTGAATTTTCCGACATATTCGAGCCCGTTTTAGGATTACCACCTAAGCGAGCAATTGAGTTCAGAATTAATCTTATTCCTGGAGCTCAACCTATCACTCGTCCTCCGTATCGTATGTCCAATAAAGAAAATGAGGAGATGCGTAAACAATTATCTGAATTGGAGACGAAGCAATTTAATCGCTCTAGTTCCTCGCCTTGGGGAGCTTCGGCTATTTTCGTGAAGAAATCCGATGGTACACTTAGGCTTTGCGTTGACTACCGCAAGCTTAATGATCTTACTATCAAAAATAAATATCCTTTACCTCGGATTGATGATCTATTCGATCAACTTAGTGGTGCTAGAGTCTTTTCACAATTAGACTTAGCTACTGGATTTCATCAGCTTCGTATTGCAGAGGATAGTATTCCTTTGACATCGTTCCGTACTCGTTATGGATCTTATGAATGGCTTGTCATGCCATTTGGTTTGACGAATGCTCCGGTGTATTTCGTTGACCTTATGAATGGAGTTTTCAAAGACTTCCTCGACCGGTTTGTTCTCATCTTTATCAATGATATTCTTGTATATTCTAAAACCGAGGAGGAGCATGAAAAACATCTTTGGATTGTGTTGAAAACTCTTAGGAGTAATCAATTAAAGGCAAAATTTTCTAAATGCCACTTTTGGCAATCTCGTGTGAAGTTTCTCGGTCACATTATTTCCGAATCCGGAATTTCCGTGGATCCTTCAAAGATTGAAGCGATTCAAGATTGGAAGAGACCGGAGAGTGTGACGGAGATTCGTAGTTTTCTTGGATTGGCAGGTTATTACCGCCGTTTTATCAAAGACTTTTCTAAGATTGTCGTGCCTCTCACTAGCTTGACGAAGAAAGGTATTAAACACATTTGGTCGGACAAATGTGAAGCTTCTTTTCAGAAATTAAAGGAACTTCTTTCTGATGCTCCTATTCTTGTTATTCCCGATGGGAATCAAGATTTCGTTGTTTATACCGATGCTAGTCGCATTGGTTTGGGTGCCGTTCTTATGCAAAAAGAACGTGTTATTGCTTATGCTTCTAGGCAATTAAAGCCTGCTGAGACTAGATATGCCACTCATGATTTAGAGCTCGCGGCTATTGTTTTTGCTCTTCGGATTTGGCGTCATTATCTTTTAGGAGAGAAATTTTTTCTATATACCGATCATAAGTCCTTGAAGTATTTATTCTCTCAAAAGGAACTTAATTTGCGTCAACAGCGTTGGCTCGAATTTCTTGCACCATATGATCTTGATATTCTTTATACTCCCGGTAAGGGTAATCGTGTCGCCGATGCTCTTAGCCGTAAACAACAAGCTGTTGTTTCTATGATGATATCCGAATGGAACGATCTCGAGATCTTATCCACTTGTGAGATTCGAGAGCGTGTTCCCGATTTATGTTCATCTCTTGCTTTATGTAGCCTTGAGGCTCATCCTTCTCTTTTAGACCGCATTCTTGAAGCCCAAGGGTTAGATCCTGAATTGGCTCTTCTTGGCCAAAATATTAGGGATAAAATTGATATTGAAGGATTGAAAGACTTTGATATCGATTCTCGTGGCCGCATTCGGAAATTTGGTAGACTTGTCGTGCCAAATATTGGTGATCTTCGTAAAGATATTTTAGAAGATTCTCATCGTTCTAAATTTACCATTCATCCCGGTAATAGTAAAATGTACGCGGATATGAAGCGACTTTATTATTGGGAGGGAATGAAACTCGATATTGCTAACTTTGTTAAGTGTTGCATGACTTGCCAACTCGTTAAGGCCGAACATCAAAGGCCCGGTGGGTTATTGCAACCTTTAGAAATTCCAATTTGGAAGTGGGACCAAATTTCCATGGAATTTATAGATGGCCTTCCCCGTTCTCGTTCGGGTCATGATGGCTTATGGGTGATCGTTGATAGACTTACTAAATCCTCCCATTTTATTCTCGTTCGGCATAACCGAACCGTTCCTCTTTTGGCCAAACTCTTTATCAAAGAGATTGTTAAATTACATGGAGTTCCTACTTCTATAGTTAGTGATCGTGATCCATTATTTACTAGTGGATTTTGGAAGAGTCTTCGAAAAGCTTTAGGAACGAAGCTTAATTTTAGCACCGCTTATCACCCTCAGTCCGATGGACAAACCGAGCGTGTGAATCAAACTCTTGAAGATCTTCTTCGTGCTTGTGTTCTTGATTTTGGTGGAAGTTGGGAAGATCACATTTCACTTGTTGAATTTTCCTACAATAATAGCTTCCAATCTAGTATTGGTATGGCACCTTTTGAGGCACTCTACGGAAGGCCATGCCGATCGCCTTCTTGTTGGCTTGAGGCCGGTGAGAAGCTGGTTTTAGGTCCAGATTTTATTCGTGATTCCACAGAGAAAATTGAACTTATTCGACATAGAATGAAAGAAGCCCAGAGTAGACAAAAATCCTATGCCGATAACCGGAGAAGGAAGTTAGAATTTTCTGAGGGAGATCTTGTGTTCATTCGTGTTTCACCTATGAAAGGTGTTGTACGTTTCAGTCGATCGGGAAAAATAGCGCCTCGATATATTGGGCCATTTCCTATCACCAAACGTATTGGTTCCATGGCTTATCGCCTTCTATTACCGGCTCAGTTTTCTGCTATGCATGACGTGTTTCACGTTTCTCAACTTCGGAAATGTCTTCGAGATTCCGATTCTGTTCTTGAGCCCGGTGTTGTGGAAGAGATTGAAGTTTCGCCTAATTTAACTTATGAGAAACATCCTATTCGTATCATTGCTTCGGAAGTCAAACGACTTCGAAATAAAGATATTCCGCTTGTTAAAGTTCAATGGTCTTCAAATCCTAAGGATTGTTCTTGGGAATCTAGAGAGTACATCGAGCGAACACATCCGGACTTACTTTCTCGTGCTCTTTGAGGTGAACTTCTTATTTCAAACTTCTTTTGTGTTGAATATGCTTTTATGGTTGTTACTATATATCTTCTTCTTGTAATATTGCGAGGACGCAATTTCTTTAAGGAGGGGAGTCTGTAACAACCCGCATATTTATCGATTTTATATTTAAATATTTTATTTAAATATTCTATCGTTAGTCGGATTTTAGTCGGAAAAGCTACTTTTTGCATACGGTCGAATTAGGACTCGGGACCCCTCCCATTGAGTTTAAAATGCCGTTTGCGACCTTTTGAGTATAAGCTTCGATATGTTTGGAGAAAGTTGATTTTTGCTACTTTTTACTTTGGGTTTGGTTTTTGGGCTCAGCCCTATGTTAACTTGTACTCCAAATCTGAGCCCCTTCTCCCCATTCTCCCTCACTTCTTTCTCTTTTCAGTTTTAGAGCATTAATGGTGGGAGAGATTGGAAATTAAAACTCCAAACCCCTAGTTCCTCTTGCAACTTCAAATTCCTAGCTCCAAACTCAAGAAGAACCCATTGGTAATCTTCTCTTCTTCTTCTCCAACTTATTCTCTTACCAATTTCAGAAATTCCTAAACCTAATTTTGGGAATGTTCTTGTTTTGAGCATAGATTCAAGCTCATTTGGGTTGTGTTGAAGAGAGGTTGATTCTCCATTTGCTTTCAAGCTTCTCCTTGTTTGATTTTGTGAAAAGGTGAGATTTTTATCTCACATCTATGCTTATACTTATCTTCGTATGTTAGGTATGAATTCCTAACACTTATTCGTGTGTATTAGCTCTTGGTTTGGATTGATTTGGTGAAAATCCTAACTTTTGGTGTTTTGGGTTCAATTCCTTAAAAATCATAGCTTTGAGGATTAAATGTGTTTTTGGTGATGCATCGAGGAGCCAATAGGGCCGCGTAGCCGTTAGGCATAATTCCCTTGCGTCCGTGCTCGTTCGGTTGCGAATTGATGGAGGTTTCATATCAATACATGGGCATAAATAGGCAGAGCATCAGGTTCGGCCGACCGACCCCCTGGTCCGGTCGACCGACCTGATGCCAAGTGCATAAGCACTTTCTGTTTTAGGGTCCGGTCGACCGACTACAGGGGTTCGGTCGACCGACCTGATGCCGAGGAGTTTTTCAATACAAGGTTCGGTCGACCGAGCACTGTATGTCGGCCGACCGACCTGATGGTTTTTGGCCTGCTTGGCCTTATTGCTTGAATTTCCAACTTAAATCGATTCGTGTTGTTTCCTATTGATTGCTATCAATTATTATGACTTTGATGACTCCTTTTTAGGGATTTTTGAATATCCATTTCGATGGATTCTTTATCGGTTTCGTTGGATATTTATTCACATCTTCGTTTGTGAATTTTAGTGATTGATTGTTCCTACAATCTTCTTTGTGTTTTGTCACTTTAAAAATATAAAGGTTTTCTATACTAGTAGTAAATATCAAAACTCTTTCCTCAAACGATTTCAATACTATTTTAATACCAAATTCGTTTATAAAACCGTTTTCCAATCTATTAGTATATACAAACCTTTACCTCACTCGTATGAGAAATCTAATTAAACGGCTTAGTAAAACAAGTGGTATGAAGCGCTTGCGTTTACTTTGTCGGTTGATTCTTGGACTTGTTCGATTGAACCTCTTGTGACAATTTTCTAGTGGAGATTTACAATTTGTTCGTAAATATTTAAGTTAAGCAAGTGGTTATGGGACATGAGGCTAAACTCATATATTTACTAGCTTAGTGTAATCGACACTTCTCGTTGATCATGACGATCATCTTTGTGATTTAGACTAGCAATGTGCGATGTCTCTTTGTCTGCGAGGGAGACTAAACCCCGTTTTGTGGAGTTTCGACTCAATTTGGTGGGGTAGCAACCCATGGTCTTCGGGCCGTTTGTGGAGCTTCGGCTCAATTTGTGATGGTTAGCAACCATGGAATTAGCGTTCCGTTTGTGATACACGTGTTGGTGGGCTTTATGCTCCCGTTTGTGATAGGCCTCCCCCCCTTTGTGATTTCTGGATTTCTTGTGTAGATTCCTAGAATTTGTGTTTCACTAATTTTCGTGATTTCCATTGATAAGTTTTATCAATATTTGTGCATTGGTGAATTTGTGTGTCATTGACTTTAGTGATTTCTGGATTTCTTGTGTAGTCTTCTGGAATTTGTGCGTCATTGACTTTTGTGATTGACATTGATACTATCGTCAATATTTGTGGTTTGATGAACGAAATAAGGAGTATGACGTTTCTTTGATTCTTGTGTAGATTTGGTGACATTGATTGATCTCTTGATGATTATCAACTAAGTATATATATATGTATATATATATCATAGCTTGGCATTGTGATTATTATGTGTTTAGTCATATCTCTTATTCTATATCGTTTCATCTGATATTTATAGTTAGACTGATCCGTTTATTATTTTCTTATTAAATAATACTCGGGTCAGACCGAGATGTTACAGGTGCTTCTGCTTGACTTCTCATCCGGGGATTAACTCCTTGACTTTTGGTTGACTACTTAGATTAGTAGTTATTTTGTTGTATACATTTGAGATATAGACTCCATAATGTATACTTATTCTTCTGTATAGTTCTTGCAACTATTCTTTTGTGATATTGTGGATCTTTTTAGACCACTACTCTGATGTACATTTTCTGGTGTAATATTCATATCTTATTCCGCCTTTGTGATATGAATTGTCTGTGACTGATTTATGTTATGTTTACTTCTATATTCGTTTCCGAAGATATTATAGCCACTGTGTAGTAGCTTTGAGTTTGTGTCGGCATGTCGGATTTCCACTTGAAAAAAATTGCATGCTATACTATCTGACATATCGATGCTCGCACAAAGCAATTACATGGATGGTCGCTCCTCAACAGCCTTATTCTCCGTGCTAGTTGATAGCATTCTACGTAATGTTCTTGGCTAGCGTGGGTATAGAGGTGGGGCGTCACAAGGCCGGAACCATTCCTTACTGAACAGTCCCGAACAATATAACCCCGCAGTTGGTGTATATTTGTAACGACCCAGAATTTTATTAAATTAAAATTTGAATATTTAATTTATTTTAAATATTTATAAGTGAATTTTTAAGTCAAATAAATTTTTATTTGAATTTTTGGATTTAATTGGATAATTAAATCGATAATTTAATATGTTAAATTATGGAAATAATTGAAAATGGAGTTAAATATGATTGTAAATGACTTGTAAAATTTTATTTTATCATATTGAAGTTAGAAAGATATTTTAGAACTTTTAAAATCGAATTAAAAGTTAATCTGTGAAAATTGAATATTTTAATATTTAATAATCGACTGTAAAATAGTCAATTTTTGAACAGTCTCAGAATTGAACGAAACCAGTTTCATTGGATCCGTAATAGTTAGTTATTACCGGATTTCAAATTTCGTGTCAATCGGAGTTATCGTTTGATCGTGGCAGCTCGAAACGCATCGAATCATTTTTAATTTAAATTTGACGAGCTAAAATAGCCATTTTTCAAAAAGTCTCGGATTTCGACGAAACCAGTTTCATCGGATCCGTAATGTGATATTATTGTAAGATTTCAAATTTCAAGTCAATTGGATTTACCGTTTGTCCGGTACAAATTAAAACGCCTAGAAATCGACTTAAATCGGTTTAATTTAAATTGAGCGTTTTCAGCCATAACTCTCACATACTTCCGAATTAGCTTCCGAAACCTGTTCCATTGTGTCCGGAACGCGGGATAAACCCTAGGTACGCTGGTTACGGCGTCTAAATCGGAGTTCGGAATTCCCGGGATGAATAGTGTTTACGCTTGCTTTTTCTATAAATAGAAGTTAAAATCACAAATTTTATAAAATTAAAAACCTAAACCCTAATTGTTGCCAGCCGCTAGTTTATGGTTAATGGCCGAAAAGCAACGATCTTCTTCCTCATTTATCTTCTAATCCGTGCAACGATTCGCGAAACCTTCAACTAGTAAATTGTAGAGCACTCTGAGATCTCGGAATCCAACGGTTATGATCGTTTAACTCGAAGCGGATTGGCGGCAAATCGAGCTGGAAGCACGAAAGTTGTGCACGCAATTCCATGCAGATAAGGCAGCCGAGTATCAAGCCATCTCAGGCGAAGGTGGAGGAGGGTAGGGGGCTTCGTTTGGCACCTGCTGATCGATGTGAAGTTGAGTATCTTGCTCGCGTGAATTAGGGTTTAAAGTTGATGTTGGGTTCGGCCTTTAGCCTGTGCGTGCGTGAAGGATGAGAGGGAGAGGAGTTGCGTTCTATGGTGATGAGGGTAGGAGGCATGATCGAACGGTCTGATTTGCTATGGGTTTAAAATTTTTAAATTATGTTGTAATTTAGTTAATTTAAATTCGTGCAAAATTGTAAAATGCATAACTTTTTCATACGAGGTCGAAACTGCGCGAAATCAGTTGCGTTGGAATCGTATGGACGAGCACTACGCGATGGAGTTGGTTTGGAGTCGTTTGGAGTTAGTGAGAATTTCGGGTAAAATTAAACGCGCGTTTAATTTTATTCGAAATAAATCGCTAAAACGGAAATTAAAACCAAGGTGAGAACTTCTCACTCAATCGAATAGATTTCGATTTTATTTTAAATAGTTAGATTTAAAATATTTGAATGCATGTTTAAATGATGATTGTTATCTATTGATTGTTAAAATAGACATTATACGTCGTTAGTAAGCGGATGTTATTTAGTAAAAACATATACCGCGAATATTTCATAAACAGTGAAATTGGTATTATATATAATATCAATATATATATATTGGCATATATATATATATATATATATTGCAGTTGTTGATTTCCCGCATTTTTTGTTTAGCGGATGAGACCCTATTACGCCGTTATTAAGCGGATAATATTTATTAAGAACATGTACCGCGATAATTTCGTACTGGAGCGAAATTGGTATTGTGCTAATGTTTTTGGATGCAGGAAAACAGGTTGGAGGGATCCAACTGGATTCCTCAACAGTTTTTATTTTATTTCAGATATTTTGATATTTGATGGATTATCATATCGATATATGATATCGTTGTTAGTCGTGATTGACTATTTGGTGTGTAGCATCATTGGACCAAATTTCTGGTATTTTAAAAATGTTTTTAAAGTAATTTTTGAAAAGATAAAATATTTTGGAATTGATCCATTTTAAATAAATGAACGTTATAATTCTTAAAGTTATAAAAAATTATAATTTTTGAGAAATACGGTTAAAAGCTGATTTTTGAGAAATAGGAATTAATGACTTTATAAAATAGTTTAAACTGGATTTTTGAATTTATTATCAAAAGTTTAAATATAGGATTTATAAAATTTGATTATTTTATAAATCAAAATGGTGAAATTATAAAGGAATTTAAAGACGTTTAAAAGAATAATATAAATTAATTTATATTAAGAGATTTATAAATGGATATTTATAAATTGAATTATGGACATTATAAAACGAGTTTTTATAAGTGTTTGAATGTAGTGAAAATGAATTTCCTAAATGAATGAAATTTATGAAATTATAAACTGTGAAGTTATAAATGAAATTTTATAAGCAATAGGTTTATAAAATTTATAAAGTTATCGAAAGAATGAATTTTGGATAAATAAACAATCTTATAAGTTAAGATTAATAATTTGGGAAGTTAAATGAACGATTTTGTAAAATAATCGTTTTATAAGTATTTAACTTATAATATGAAAGTTTAGTTTATAATTTAGTTATAAACTGGAATAGGTTAATAAAGGAATTTATTAAAGGAAGTTTTTATAAATAAATAGAAATGGAATTTATAAACGTTGTTTTATAAATCCGCAAACGACTTATTTTGATAAGTTAATTGTTATAACCTATTAATGGAGTTATATTCACGTTTTTAGACAGTGAATAATCCTTAGAGTAAAATGAATAGAAAAGATGAAATTTGTTAACGTAGTATATTCACGTTTTTTTTGAATAGTGAATAACACGTTAAAGAAAATGTTTGAATGTGATGTTTTAAATAAAATTAAAACGATCTAACGATGTTTTAAAATGTGTTGAGATTCGAAACCATAGATTTCATCATTCATTGTTGAAATAGACGTTTTCGAGAAATAAAAGGAAATAGTGGACTATAACACTGTTGTTATAGTAAATGATTTCCGAAAGGAAATGTTTTGGTTTAGTATTGGGATTTATATATCTATTTTAATTTCGAATCCATATACTAGTGATTTTGGGTTGTCGTAACGATGTTTTACGCAACATTCGTTTTGGCCCAAATAAATATGTTTAAGAGAATGATTTCCTTAAAGAATGAATTATATACTTAATTCGATTTAAGTATATTGAATATTTTCTAAGTGTTGAAAATAAAAGGAATTTGTGAATTACTTATGAATAAATAAGTATGGAAATGTTTTCCAATATGAAGTGAATAATTAGAATTTATCTTTTTCTGAAGATAAATTGAAATGAATTATTGAAATCGCATATGCATGGATATCTAGAAATATAAATTCATTATGGAATTTATATGTGAAAGTGAAACTTGTTAAAAATAAATATTGATTTATTTTTGAAGTGTTGAAATTATATATCTTGTAAAGATATTTTGGAAAATAAATAATTTGGAAAATTATTTGGAATCTGGTGATGTGTGCATATCCAGTGATAGTTCAATAACCGACTATCAGTATTTCCCTTTGAATGGGTATTTGATGTGAATTGATTGAATTTGAATGCACACTTATTTTTGAATAAGCGCTCACTATTCGGGTTAACCGGGAAAGGACCATGGGGTCGTATAACCCATTCCGAATACGTGATACGTCGTTGTGAATTGCATTGAAGATCGGTGTTGAAGACCGGATATTTGCGAAAGCGATAGGATGAACTATCGATTGACTCTGCACCGAGTTGCTCCGGTATTGAGTTCTCCATATGTGATGGTGAATCCGATCAGGATTGTGAATATCCGGATTGCAAGGACTTCTTTGTAAGTGCCTTCGGTTTTGTTCGAGCCCGGAACAGACTTGTATGGATTGTATGTCTGACATTACAAGTTGAGACATAAAGCCGATTTCTTTCAAATATATTTCTGTTGGTGGCGAAGAATTTATTCTTTTAGCTTAACACCCTTCTCTGAGACGTACGAGCTCAAAGGTTATATAGTTGAAGTTATCAGCGATATATTCCCAATTTGGTAATGTGACATGCTGAGTGATGCTGAAATGATCATTGTGTTGATTATTTGTGATAGGATCATTTATTTGATCGTCTATCTTAGTGATCATTGTGTTGATCATTTGTTGACCCAAAGCATGGCTTTTGTATAAAGTGTGTTTTTGTGGACGTGAATTCGTCGAGCCTCACACCCCGTGAATGGTCAAAACAGGAAAGATGCGGCAAGGTTATGAGGGGTAGCGCCCTTTAGGATATGTCCATTTCCTTCTGGAAAAGGGTGGTATCATGGTATGGAGCCCAGATACTTACTCATGTTGAAAACACTTTATGATTGTGTGAATTGATTACGAGCGCTCGGTGAAAAGGTCCCAAAGGACCGGGGGATGGCATATTCGGTCAGTTGTTACTCAGTTAGGAGTAACCCGGCCTTGTGTTGGTAGAGATCCGGTTTGGTTCTCGGGGATGTCCATCCAGAGGCATTCTCATGTGGCAATGGGAAGTTCCTTGGCCTGACCATTTGTTGGAAATCCAATTCCCAATACAAAACTTGTACGGTATTAGTTGTAGAACCTGCTATTCACTTATGGTGGTCACCACTGTTTGGATAGTAGCTATAGTAGGCATAGTTCGAAATGTCTATGTCGGCTAAGATTTATATCTTTATTTTCGAAATGATTTGTTATACATTATGCACTAGTAATAATATCAAATGTTATTTTAAATGCGTATCAAGCATCTTTGACTATCATAAGGAGAAATCTCCTCCGATTCTGCGTTTGCATGTGTGTGTGTGCGGGAGGCCTTATGGTAGTCTCATTTTTAAAAAGCATTGCGAATTGACTTTAAAAATATTCCTCTATTTTGATTTTAAAGTTAAGTAAACTGTTTTGAGTTCTCACACCAGTCACATGACTGACTCGGAGTTTATTGTTTTCCTTCCTAAACTCTGGGTGCCCACCAATTTTCCACACGGGCAGTTAAGAGTTAGGTTTATCAGGATATTCTGGATATTCTGGAGTTGCTGGAGGCAAGCTGGATGGCATGGCGTATTACTAGTTTATATAGTATTTCTTTTTCCGCTGCATTGTTTGTTGTTGTATGTTGTTGTACACTCTGATGTGATGATATGATGTAATGAAATATAATGTGATGTAATAACTGATATAGTTCTTTGTTAAAGATTATTCATTTATTATTATATGTTGTTCCGCTGCGAATTGTGAGATTCTGTTGTCGTTCTGTTGTTCCCTTTCTGTTCCGTTCTATGTTCTCTATTCTGTTTTTCTTCTATTTTTAAAATTCTCTGTTTTTCTGTTTTCTTTCTCTTTTCTCTATCTTCTTGTCTCTTCTTCCCTCTTTTTCTTTTCTTAAATTCTTTTTAAAACCCATAACATTCCGTGTTTCCGGCCTTCGATTTCTCGGCAGTCGATAAAGTGAGTATCGATGTTGAATTTTCGAAGAACGAAAATCTCTGTTTGTTACAATATTCAACCGCCCACACAGCCGAATAAATAGGGACATCTAGACATGGGTATATCTCGTCCTGCTTGGGCATGACCCACCTAACGTTGCTGCACCTCCCATGTTTTAGCCATTCCCGGTTGATGAGGCTTGAGGCTGCGATTACCTTAAGAGAACATATCACTTAGAATGCTCATTGTCCGCCTGACGATGTTCTGAAAGCATTCAATCCATACAAGTTCGTTCCGGGTTCGAACGAAACCGAAGGCATTATCTCATTACACTCGTTTTTGAATCACCCTCAGATTTAGCGACGATAACCCTTGCATTCTGAAAACACCATCTCGATCTTCACTTGAGATTACATGACCTAACGTTTAATTTGGATCGATATGGTTTTCGGAATATCAATTGGATACCCGATCCCGGTCTCATCGAAATCCAAACACCATTTTAAAGTCCAAGTTGTCTAGTTAACTTAACAGTTTAAATTTAACAACTGAATTCGTATAGCAATTTAACACAGATAAATAACATCAGATAAATCATATAGCAATTTAACACAGATAAATCATATACAATCATCACAGATATATACAGAATATCACAGAACATCACAGGATATAAATAACGTCAGAAGCAATCAGTATAATCATCGATTCATATCCACAAATTTGATTTGTTTTAAACTTAATTGCATATTTAAGAATGAATTATATTTTATTCTTTGCTTAATCAATTACTAATAAATTAACTTATTTCAATTCATTAATTACCTATTAATTATTCACTTAATTAATGAATTAATTATTAATCAATAACCTTAATTATTGATTTATAAAACCCAATTACACATTTACTTATTACTAATTGTTTAATTAATCAATAATTATTAATTACTTAATCATTCAATCATTAGTTATTTATTTAATCAGTTTACTACATTTTTTTAATTAATCAACTTCAAATGATTAATTAAATTCTTGATTACAAATGATTTTATACAAGATTATCATTAAATTCTTTAATTACAAATTCAACTAAGTTCTGAACTACTTATGAAATTACAATTATAAATTTTATTGCATACTTAATTAACTTCCATTTTAAATTAATTACGCAACTTTGTTTCAGCAAAGCTTTGAAGATCATCAGAGTTTAAAAACAAATTGTTTAACACTTAATAACATAGTTTATACTTAACTTAATTACTCCTATTTCCATATTACAGTTAGCAAACTTCTGCAATCTCAAACCCGAAGTCAACATCGCGCTCACCTCGGGTAGGACTCGAGACTACCCAGCAACTATCTCGCGTCACTCCCTGTCTCTCCTTTTTCTTCTCTATTTCTTTTTTTTATAAAAGCTTAAGTTTTTAAATTGCTGAAGCATATTAACACACACACGCGCGCGTTCAAACTCGACTCAGAAACGACCCGAAGCAACTAGTCTTCAAACTCGAGCTTCACTCGAGTCGATACGATCACGAACTCCCCCGCCGCCATGCACGTGCACGACGGTCCACCACCGCGCTAACCCTCGCGACGCCACCAACAAGTCGCACGCCATCCCCTCACTCGATAACACGGCCCAGTTCAACCCCAAAGTCACGAAAACAAAATTCGACTAAAAAGTCGAACTGTAACTCAAATACAGTTGATAAAATCACCTCGCGATTGTGATTGCGACCACCAGAAATGTCAAGACTTCGGCCATGGCTTGCCGACATCACCTCCTATCTTTCCCCAAAACCACTCGTCACTCGATGAAGCCATGACGGCGCGAGAATCGATCAACCGAACCCAACATTTACATAACCCAAAACCCTACTTTCAATCAATCCATAAAAGTCTTGCATTCACAAATTTTTTTAACATTTTTCTGTTATTCATACATCAATACTCAAGCTCCATGTAAAATTTCATCAACAATTATAGGATGAATCAACTGATAATCACATAATTGCAATTTTGCTTCACTGACTAACTGCTCTGTGAATAATGGATTAAAAATTATGATTTTTGTTTTAAAAATCACAGCTTTGCATATTGTTTCTATATATAGATTTGAATGTACAATTTATGTCATTCAAATTTTGGCCATTGTTCCATTTTTTTTTACTGTAACTTTGAGTTTACAGTTCTTATAATTCACAGCTTCTAAAAATATAATCCAAACCTTAATTCTAAACTTAAACAAATTTATTTAGTTAAGTTACTACTTAGAGACAAGGATTTATATAAAAAGTTTGATATATTCACTGTTTTGTTTGCCCCAGAAAAAAAATTGGAACCTAAAAGAACATGATATGCAGGTCTTACAGTATTTGACAAACATTACAGAACTTAAATCATCCACAAAACAAATCTTCATAAACTACATAAATAAAGTTAGGTTAGAAATAAGTTTACTCACCAAAAAAAAAATCTGTAGAAACTAGAAACAGAGGCTAGTAAGAAGACTGCAGTTGCAAAATTTGAATTCCAGTAACTTTCCTTTTGCTTGAATTTGTATTTGCACTAGAAATATGAAGTTTTATTTATACTTATGCTTTGCAGTTAGACTGAATTAAAGGGTTTGAAAAAATATACACATATATATAACTTTGAACAAGCTGTCTTCTTACACAAGCTTTCTCTTGATATAATATCTTACTTTTTTTTTTTTTTTAATTTGTTTTGTACTAAAACCTGAGATGTATTGAAATTTTTGGCTAGAAGATAATTTGTTTCAGATATAAGGTAGCTAATTAATGTTTGCTGCAGGTTTTTTTTTTGTTTGTGTTTGTACTAATGTTTTCATTTATGTTTACATCCTATTAATGTTTGCAGACTAGATTTGTACTAAAATGTTTTGCTGGCACTTACAATATATAGAAAGATATTTGCAGATTTGTTTTCTTATGCATAAGAATTAGCTTGCAGGTTGCCATATTGACTTCATACTTATACTAACATATAAATGATGTTTGCAGGTTTTATATGGTCTTCATTGCTGATGAAAACATATTATTATGCTACACTTAAGTTCATATTAACTTATGCTCCTAATCATATTTTATGTTATACTTATATTACCTATTTATAAATTCATTTTATTTAATTATGAACATTGTTGTTTAGACACACTACTTAATTCTAATTTTTTATTTAAAGTTAAATCTTTCCAAATATTTGATTTGTATACTATATTTGCATTAATGTATTTATATTTAATATGAAAAGAGTTGTGTTATTGTATTTGTTACTATTAACTGCATTCATATATCTGATAATTAATGTCATTAATACATAAATTTTAATTTAATTGAATAACACATATTTATTTCTTAATATTGTTGAAAGAATCTATTATATTAAATTCCTTTATAACACATATACAACTAATAATATCCAAAATCTTATTTATTTATAAATGAAAATCTTATATTTTATTTAAATTAGATTAAAAAGTTATTATAATAATAGGGTCAAAATTCCGGGATGTCATTCATCCCCCCTTAAAAGAATTTCGTCCCCGAAATTTAAACAACAGTTAATTCAAAAGCTTAATTATTAACAATCCAAACATACACAACATCCATACAAAACAAACAATCAAACAGTCAATTCTAACAACATTACTAGCCATCTGGACATAAATCTGGATAAGCTTTCCTAAAACTATCAAGCGTTTCCCAGGTACAATCTCTGGGATCCTCACTCCATTGCACCTTGACGTGTCTCACCGCTTTATTCCTGAGTTGCTTCTCGTCTTGATCTACAATCTGAACAGGATTCCAAACCACAGTCAGGTTGGATTCAATTTCTAAATCTTCCTGAACAACCGGTTTTACCACTAATGATGAGTCATGAACAAATTTCTTTAAATGAGACACATGGAATACATTGTGAATCCCAAACATCCGTTCTGGCAATTCAATCCTGTAGGCTACAGTTCCAATTCTTTCCAACACTCGGAATGGACCAATATATCTTGGAGCAAGTTTTCCCGTCTTTCCGAATCTTATAGCACCTTTGATTGGTGAAACTTTGATAAAAACTAAATCTCCGATCTCAAATTCCAATGGTCTTCGTCTCTTATCTGCATATTTCTTCTGACGATCTTGAGCAGCTTTCATCCTTTTCTTGATAAGCTCAACCTTCGCAGAAGCTTCACGAATAAGATCGGGTCCGAGTACAAGTCGATCATTCGATTCAATCCAACAAGATGGGGATCTACACGGTCTTCCATACAAAGCTTCATAAGGAGCCATCTTAACATTCGCCTGATAACTATTATTATAAGAAAATTCACTAAATGAAGATGGTCTTCCCATGATCCACCAAAAACCAAAACACAAGCTCGAAGCATATCTTCCAGAATACGATTAAGTCTTTCCGTTTGTCCGTCCGTCTAAGGATGATAGGTTGTACTTAATCTCAAACTAGTTCTCATTGCTGTTTGCAAAGCTTCCCAAAATTTACTAGTGAAAATAGGATCACGGTCACTTACTATGCTAATAGGAACACCATGCAAACTAACTATCTCCTTCAAGAAAATTTCTGCCAAAAAAAACTGCGGTACGAGTCGCTTTAACTGGAATAAAATGGGCACTCTTCGTTAAACGATCTACAATAACCCACATTCTTTCATTTCCTTTCCTGGTTTTAGGAAAACCGTCTATAAAATCCATCGAGATCATTTCTCATTTCCAATCTGGAATTTCCAAAGGTTGCAATAATCCTTTCCTTGTTGATCTCCCTTCACTTGCTGGCAAATGGCACAACTATTTACAAAAGCAGCTACATCCCTCTTCATATTCGGCCACCAGAAAACTCTCCTCATATCTTTATACATCTTCGAAATTCCCGGGTGAATATTCAATTTGGAGCGATGACACTCAGCTAAAACTTCTTGCCTCAATCCATCAATATTAGGCACACACAAACGACCATTAATCCTTAGAACACCTTGATCGCCCACATTGAAATCTGAATATCGCCCGTCCTTAGTTCCAAGAATTATTTCCTCAAAAGATTTATCCTCCATTTGCTTACTAACGATCTTTCTTGGAGGGATGGAATGACTTCCAAAAGAGATAAGACTGCATTTCTACTAAGAGCATCAGCCACGACATTTGCTTTCCCTGGAGTATACAAAATATCCAGATCATAAGATGCCAAAAATTCGACCCATCTCTGCTGTCTCAAATTAAGATCTTTTTGAGAGAAAATATATTTCAACGGTTTGTGATCCGTGAATAACTCAAACTTTTCTCCCAAAAAAAAATGTCTCTATATCTTCAAAGCAAAAACAATAGCTAACAGTTCTAAATCATGTGTAGTATAGTTCTTCTCATGAGACTTCAATTGCCGACTAGCATATGCAATCACTCTGCCTTTCTGCATTAGAACTGCTCCCAATCCAATTAAACATGCATCCGTATATACTTCAAATTTTCTCTTCCCATCCGGAATAGCAAGTACTGGTGCACTGGTTAGCCTTGTCTTCAATTCCTGAAAAGCTTCTTCACTGAGGTGTCCATTTGAATTTGGTTCCTTTCCTTGTTAGTTTGGTCAGATGCGAAGAAATCTTCGAATAATCCTTAATGAATTTTCTGTAGTAGCCAGCTAAACCCAGAAAATTATGAATTTCCATTGGTTGCTTCCATTCTAGAATAGATTCTCCTTTCGTTGGGTCTACAGAGATATCTTCACCCAAAATACTGTGCCCCAAAAATTTAACTTCTGATTTCCAGCAATGGCACTTTGAGAACTTTGCCTTCAACACATGCTTCCTCAGAGTCTCCAATACAATTCTTAAATGTTGCCTGTGTTCTCTCTTTCGATTTGGAGTAGACCAAAATATCATCAATGAATACCAGCACAAACTTATTCAACACAGAACCTTAGCGAACCATCTGATTTGGTGACAAACACAGCAGCAGAGCCCCAACAAAAAAAAACTGGGTCTAATCAAACCCTTCTCCAAAAGATCTTACGTCTGCTTAATCAACTCTTCTCTCTCTCTAGTAGGCATTCTCCTACTGGGTTGAATCACCGATACTGCTCCTGGAATCAAATCAATACGAAACTCAATCTCTCGATGTGGCGGAAGACACTTAACTTCTTCAAAAACATCAGGAAAATCTCGAACCACTTCGATTTCCTCAACTTCCTCTTGAGAAGTCTCAACTCCTTGCAAAAGATTACACAAATGAATTCCAAAATTGTCGCACAACACTCTGGCAATTCTACCAAAATAAGTTTGTTCTCTTTTCACAATCCAGAATAGTCGTATACTGTTCAGGTCAATCCATCGAAGAAATAAATCCACTCTGCTACTTCTGAAATCACCTCAAGAAAACTGCTAATCAACAAACCTTCTCAATAGGACACAGAATACTTCTAGCTATAAGGCTAATCCTTAATGTCCAAAGACTTCTATTCAAAGCTCTTCGAGAAACTTGGGCCTCAATCAAACAAAAATACCATACTGAACTTGGTCACAATTCCGAAACGGACATACTACCTTAACTTGTTCCAAAGAAACATCTTTGGAGACATCCAAACTCGCTGTGTCTCATCACACAGCTACAACTCCTTGAGATATCATGATATCATGATTTGGTCATGTCCATCCGATAGATCCAAACTCAAGCTCATCCAAAATCACATTCCAACAATGAAATCCTCACATTATCCAAAGCTCACTCGAGACGGTAATAGATCTACAGTCTTGACAGATACACTCCAACTACAAATATTCAAAACTCCAATCATGGGTAGTCGTGTTTCACACACCACTACTCTATCTTCCTTATAACTTATATTGGAATACCCGAACAGGTAACCCAAATAAATAGGTAGAAATAAATAAATATATATATATATCAAATTACAAATACGCTCTCTCAAGAAAGAAATCACTCAAGAGCCTAGGTATTTACTCAACCTAGCGCTCTGATACCAGCTGTGACGACCTGGCTTTCTACGCCCAGAAAGACGTGCCATCAATAAGAAAGAAAGAGATAGAAATAGAAAAGAAAGGAAAGAAAGAATAACAACATCAGAACCTCACAGCGGAATGGAATAAAATATAATACCTCAACATAAATATTACATAGTTATATATATATATATATATATATATATATATATATATCAGAGTTAAACAATATCATACAACATGACTATCATATACATATCTGTCAGAACATACATCTCAAATATCATAAACTAACTAACACAACGGAACTATATAGATATATATGCCTACAACGCTGAAGCCTCCTGCTCCATTTCTCCTCCAGAAGTCATCAAAGCTAACCTGAATCCCTTGGCTACCCGTCAAAAATTTGGGTAGCCGAAAGTTTATGAAATACAAAATTAAACTCCGGGTCAGACATGGGTCTAGTATGAGTAAACAGGTTAAAGTTGTTTAACTTTGAAAATCATTTAAAAGAAAGGTATCACGTAAGACTTCCCATAAATAAATACGGGTATGTTTTTACCTTACGCTAACCAAAACATTTCATAGGAAATCCAGTGATATTATAATAGTGTCTAGGGTTTTCATGTAAAATACAGAAATAGCTGAAATGCTTACATCTCACATTTCAACATAGTTGGGCACAATCAAAACGTACGACGTTTATTGGAAATTGGATCCCATACAGTGGCAGGGCTACAGGGGTACTGCCCGTCACAGTACGTGGTCTAGATCACAGTACCGAGGAGCCACCCTAACTCCCCTCCAACACAAGGCCGGAACCATTCCTTACTGAACAGTCCCGAACAAGATAACCCCGCAGTTGGTGTACATCCAACCGCCCACACAGCCGAATAAATAGGGACATCTAGACAGGGGTATATCTCGTCCTGCTTGGTCATGACCCACCTAACCTTGCTGCACCTCCCCTGTTTTAGCCATTCCCGGTTGATGAGGCTTGAGGCTGCGATTACCTTAAGATAACATATCACTTCGAATGCTCATCGTCCGCCTGACGATGTTCTGAAAGCATTCAATCCATACAAGTTCGTTCCGGGTTCGAACGAAACCGAAGGCATTATCTCGTTACACTCCTTTTGGAATCACCCTCAGAGTTAACGACGATAACCCTTGCATTCTAAAAACACCATCTCGATCTTCACTTGAGATTACACGACCTAACGTTTAATTTGGATCGATGTGGTTTTCGGAATATCAATTGGATACCCGATCCCGGTCTCATCGAAATCCAAACGCCATTTTAAAGTCCAAGTTGTCTAATTAACATAACAGTTTAAATTTAACAATTGAATTCATATAGCAATTTAACACAGATAAATAACATCAGATAAATCATATAGCAATTTAACACAGATAAATCATATACAATCATCACAGATATATACAGAATATCACAGAACATCACAGGATATAAATAACGTCAGAGGCAATCAGTATAATCATCGATTCATATCCACAAGTTTGATTTGTTTTAAACTTAATTGCATATTTAAGAATGAATTATATTTTATTGTTTGCCTAATCAATTACTAATAAATTAACTTATTTCGATTCATTAATTACCTATTAATTATTCACTTAATTAATGAATTAATTATTAATCAATAACCTTAATTATTGATTTATAAAACCCAATTACACATTTACTTATTACTAATTGTTTAATTAATCATTAATTATTAATTACTTAATCATTCAATCATTAGTTATTTATTTAATCAGTTAACTACATTTTGTTAATTAATCAACTTCAAATGATTAATTAAATTCTTGATTACAAATGATTTTATAAAGATTATCATTAAATTCTTTAATTACAAATTCAACTAAGTTCTGAACTACTTATGAAATTACAATTATAAATTATATTACATACTTAATTAACTTCCATTTTAAATTAATTATGCAACTTTGTTTCAGCAAAGCTTTGAAGATCATCAGAGTTTAAAAACAAATTGTTTAACACTTAATAACATAGTTTATACTTAGCTTAATTACTCCTATTTCCATATTACAGTTAGCAAACTTCTGCAATCTCAAACCCGAAGTCAACATCGTGCTCACCTCGAGTAGGACTCGAGACTACCCAGCAACTATCTCGCGTCACTCCCTGTCTCTCCTTCTTCTTCTCTGTTTCTTTTTTCTTTTTTTAAAAAAGTTTAAGTTTTTAAACTGCTGAAGCATATTAACGTACATACACGCGCGTTCAAACTCGACTCAGAAACGACCCGAAGCAACTAGCCTTCAAACTCGAGCTTCACTCGAGTCGATACGATCACGAACTCCCCCGCCGCCGTGCACGTGAATGGAAGTCCACCACCACGCTAACCCTCGCGACGCCACCAACAAGTCGCACGCCATCCCCTCACTCGATGACACGGCCCAGTTCAACCCCAAAGTCACGAAAACAAAATTCGACGAAAAATTCGAACTGTAACTCAAACACAGTTGATAAAATCACCTCGCGATTGTGATTGCGACCACCAGAAATGTCAAGACTTCGGCCATGGCTTGCCGACATCACCTCCTATCTTTCCCCTAAACCACTCGTCACTCAATGAAGCCATGACGGCGCGAGAATCAATCAACCGGACCCAACATTTACAGAACCCAAAACCCTACTTTCAATCAATCCATAAAAGTCTTGCATTCATAAATTTTTTTTAACATTTTTCTGTTATTCATACATCAATACTCAAGCTCCATGTAAAATTTCATCAACAATTATGGGATGAATCAGCTGATAATCACATAATTGCAATTTTGCTTCACTGACTAATTACTCTGTGAATAATGGATTAAAAATTATGATTTTTGTTTTAAAAATCATAGCTTTGCATATTGTTTCTATATATAGATTTGAATGTACAATTTATGTCATTCAAATTTTGGCCATTGTTCCATTTTTTTACTGTAACTTTGAGTTTACAGTTCTTATAATTCACAGCTTCTAAAAATATAATCCAAACCTTAATTCTAAACTTAAACAAATTTATTTAGTTAAGTTACTACTTAGAGACAAGGATTTATATAAAAAGTTTGATATATTCACTATTTTGTTTGCCCCAGGAAAAAAAATTAGAACCTGAAAGAACATGATATGCAGGTCTTACAGTATTTGACAAACATTACAGAACTTATATCATCCACAAAACAAATCTTCATAAACTACATAAATAAAGTTAGGTTAGAAATAAGTTTACTCACCCAAAAAAAAACTGTAGAAACTAGAAACAGAGGCTAGTAAGAAGACTGCAGTTGCAAAATTTGAATTCCAGTAACTTTCCTTTTGCTTGAATTTGTATTTGCACTAGAAATATGAAGTTTTGTTTATACTTATGCTTTGCAGTTAGACTGAATTAAAGGGTGAGAACAAATACTTATGCTTTGCAGTTAGACTGAATTAAAGGGTGAGAACAAATATACACATATATATAACTCTGAACAAGCTGTCTTCTTACACAAGCTTTCTCTTGATATAATATCTTACTTTATTTTACTTTATTTTTATTTTTTTGTACTAAAACCTGAGATGTATTAAAATTTTCGGCTAGAAGATAATTTGTTTCAGATATAAGGTAGCTAATTAATGTTTGCTGTGGGTTTTTTTTTATTTGTGTTTGTACTAATGTTTTCATTTATGCTAACATCCTATTAATGTTTGCAGACTTGATTTGTACTAAAATGTTTTGCTGGCACTTACAATGTATAGAAAGATATTTGCAGATTTGTTTTCTTATGCATAAGAATTAGCTTGCAGGTTGCCATATTGACTTCATACTTATACTAACATATAAATGATGTTTGCAGGTTTTATATGGTCTTCATTGCTGATGAAAACATATTATTATGCTACACTTAAGTTCATATTGACTTATGCTCCTAATCATATTTTATGTTATACCTATGTTACCTATTTATAAGTTCATTTTATTTAATTATGAACATTGTTGTTTAGACACACTACTTAAATCTAATTTTTTATTTAAAGTTAAATCTTTCCAAATATTTGATTTGTATACTATATTTGCATTAATGTATTTATATTTAATATGAAAAGAATTGTGTTATTGTACTTGTTACTATTAACTGCATTCATATATCTGATAATTAATGTCATTAATACATAAATTTTAATTTAATTGAATAACACATATTTATTTCTGAATATTGTTGAAAGAATCTATTATAATAAATTCCTTTATAACACATATACAACTAATAATATCCAAAATCTTATTTATTTATAAATTAAAATCTTATATTTTATTTAAATTAGATTAAAAACTTATTATAATAATAGGGTCAAAATTCCGGGATGTCACACGAACAGACTTTAGAATAGGAGAAAATCGTTATGGGTTGAAATGATAAACCCACGAGATTTTCATTTAGTTGAATTTGGGATTACGGGTCGAAATGATTTCCACCTGTATATATTTAGTATACGGATTGAAATGATAAATATCCGTAGCACTTGACTATATGATAGGAAATATATACAGACACCGTTGGTCCATATAAATATTTTGAAAATAATTTCTATAATTTTAGAAAGAAATATATGGTTTAATAAATTTGATTCTTAAGATATTATATAAATGAAAATTGTGTATATAGATTTAGTAGTAATATTTGATTTAAATTAGATTGATTTAATATATATAATATGGTTAAGTATTTATGTAAATCTACATTTCAAATAGATTCTCTTGTAATAAATTGAATAATTAAGATTGGCAGATAAATTTGGGTTTGTAAAAATGGTATTTAAATAAGGATTTATTTAATTAAATCGATTTGAAATTTTTGAATGCAAAATTTAAAGGGTATGATTTTATAACTGGATTTTTGATTTAAGTGATTTAATGAATATTTCACGTTTAAATAAATTAAAGAAAATATTGAGTAAAATGTAATTTAAGGTTACTTAAATGATATTGAATCTAATAAGGGAGTATTTCAATACTAAATAATAATGAGGTTAAATCGAGATCTATATGAAACTGTTATATAGAACATTTAAATATTAAAGCCTTGACCTATATTGGAATTTAAATGGTTTATGTTGAGGTTCGGATCTGTATTTGAAATCAACGTAGTTCAATTTGTTATTTAGCAACTAAATTGAATTAAAATGAAAATTTAGGTTGAACTAAATTTGAATTTATTATTTAGAAAACTAAATTGAATGAAAATTTAGATGAAAAGTTGAATACTCAAAGTTTTGAAATATATGGAAATATAAAGGGGTGTTTGTGATTATAAATTCGTATTTGAGATCGATAAAATTTAAGTAGTTATTTTAGAAATTGAGTTGAATTTAAATTGATAAATTGAAATTGAATTTAATTTGAATGGGAAGGTCGGGTTGATGTTGGAACGATTTGTTAAGTTGAGGAAATTGAAAATACTTTACTGTATAAATTATTTAATATATACAAATACTATTTTCGGAAATATAGAGATATTTGAAGTGAAAATGAGATTTGGTTTTGAAGTATAAATTAAGCTGAAATGACCACGGTGTTATAGTGTATATTTCTACCTTGTAGAAAGCTCCATGGACCCTTAGAGGATGGTTATCCCAAATATCCTTTAAGTTATTTGTATTTCAATTGATATTTCACTTGAGTTGGATTTATTGATATAAGAATGTTAATCCTGACTCGAGTGTTTTGTATTTTGCTTTACGCTCGGGTCAGACTGAGTGATACAGCATTTGAGACTCACCTTTGGAGTTCGGAGCTTCATTTGAAAATCCAACTATCGATTCAGATTCCAGCCTTTCCAGTTGATTGGTTAAGAGAAGTCATATGTTGCATTGGAGACTTCACTGCATTTGAACTATTCGGTTGTATTTTTCTAACTCTGATGTATATAGTAGCTTCATGAACTACTATTCTTTATTTATGCCACTGCATTATATTACTCTGTGATCTGTGATTGATTTATTTACTGTATATTTTAAGTTTTGCCAAATTTTAATTAACAATTCAGTATTTTGAATTATTCAAGTCGGATATATATGGTTTTATTGTCGATTTGAATGGTCCAAAATAGCGGGTCGTTACAGTTGCTATTAGAGCTTTGGCTCTAGGAAAAACTTAGCGTATATGGTAAATTTATTTACAGAATCACTTTCGGTCGAGTTGAATCTCTTACTTTTGACTCGATTTACTTTGAATTTTGGAATGTCCCTCTGTTCCGAAATTCATTCCGTCTCTCCCTATTTATATTCGTTTGATTCCTGTAACGACCCATATTTTACGTGTCGATAAATCGTAAAATAGATGCTATCAAGTCGTTAGTATTGTTGTTAAGTCGTTTAAAATTTGAGTCGACCATAGCTTAATTCGTATGGAAGTTAACTCGTGTGGTGCTTAAGTCGTAGATAGCTTAGGTCGGGTATTTCTTAAGTCGTAGACGACTTAAGGGGTTTCAAGTTATAGAAGCTTCGACCTATAGAAGTTATACGAGTTAGTGTGTTAGAACGAGTTAACAAGTTAAGGAATAAGTCGTTAACGAGTTAGTAGTTGAAGTAGGCTGACGTGTTACGACTTAAGAGAGTTAACGAGTTACGGCTGATAGATTGAGACGACTTAAATACAGGAAGCGACCCATAGTAGTTAGCGACTTAAGGATTATAGAATAGGTTGTTGTAGTTTAGGTCGTGAGCGACCTATGGTGTAGTTGGTCATGAGCGACCTATATCTGGTTGATGTGTTAGGTCGTTAGGAAGTATACCTGTTAGGTCGCGTGAAGGCGTACTCGTTAAGTCGTTGCTGTGTTAGGTCGGTTGTGCCGCATGTTTGTTGGTCTCGTGTCTTAGTTAGGTCGTGGGACGACCTATGTTAGGTCGTAAGTCGACCAGGCGACTTAGGAAAGGATGCGGCTGTGTTAGAGTGTTAGGTCGCATATAGGGTTAAGTCGTTAGGTCGCGCGTGTGTTTTAGGTCGTTGGGTTTGTTAAGTCGCTAAGCCACATGAGTTCTTTAACCAGATAGGTCGTAAGCTGTTAGGTCGGCTGCTGCTTAGGTCGTGGGTCGTGGAGGTTGGCAGGTTGGCAGTTGTTAAGTCGTGTGACCCTGTGTCTGTTTGAGTCGTAAGTCGGCAGCTATGCTAAGTCGTAGGTCGGGGATTTTAGGTCGTGGACGACTCATGGGGCAGACGAGATAAGGATCAGCTATAAATAGGGGTGCCTATCTCACTATTTTGGCACCGATTTTTGAAGCGACGAAGTGCTGCCATTTTGAGAGCTCGACTACAACACTTCTTCACTTCTTTTCTCCACTTTAATCTTTTGATTCCTTCCATCTAGATTGAAGATCAAATCGAAGATCCAAGAGCCAAAGTTGAAGATCTCCTTCCATTGAAGAGAGATTTCATCGTTTGAAGCGGAATCTTCTCGGATCAAGCTAGATCCTTTGCTGTCCAGATCTGGAGTTGGTTGTTTTTGAGGTGTTTAGGTGATTCGGTGAGTGGTGGTTATCTCTCACACGGACCCAAAGGAGTATATTGGACCGGTGGCATGTTGTGTGTTAAAGATAGCGATTTCATTCATTTTCCTTAAGTCTGCATGTAGATCTATGGTTCATGATGATTCAACACCTATTTTACTATATGTTCACCAATGCAAGTTCATTCACTAAGTTGTAGGGATGGTGCTTAGAACTCATACTTATTAGATTTGGACTCTTTACTTACGAAATTGCCCTTATTGCTGTAATTGTTTATTTAGATCTTGTTTTATTGATTACTTGGATTAATGTTTGATTTGAATGATTAGTTGATTGATAACTTGATTTGGACAAGTTGGTCGAAGATGATTCAAAAGCTAAGTGGAAAGGCTCTTGAACAAGGAAAGCTGCTTGTGGCATATGAAGCGGATGTTGAAGCTCATATGGATAGACTTGATGATGATGTTGAGATGAGACTTTGCCATGATGCGATGAGGCAAACCATGATGTTGAGATGGAACTTTGCTATGATGCGAAGAAGCAAAGTAAGATGTGAGAAAGTCTTGGTTTAATCCAGACGGGATCATCCCAAGCATGATGATACTCGATGATGTGGTTCGAGTTTGTGGATAATGGTTGGCTTGAGAGGCGCTTGAGCTAGTATGAAAATAGTCGTCAAGGAGGATGACTAAAAGGCTGAGATCTCATCGTTATTGAAGGTTCTAGCATGCTCAAAGCAAGAGTACGTTGGGACGGGCTGCGACGACGTTCCAAGCACGTGCTGCGACGACGTGCTAGTACTCTGGGCAGATTCGATAGTCCTAGGCACGGGCTGCGACGACGTGCGGAGTTATGTCTAGAACCGGGGTTACCATTAGCCCTTGACGGACGGATGAAAGAATGAGACGGCCATTCAACTAACGGTGATATCGAGGCAATGATAACAGTGATAGCCAGAGTCATGGATGTTTGGATGCTTTGGTTGTACCGTCACTCGGCCTCAAGAGCGATGTTTTATGGGTGCTTATCTGATCTTGGTTTAGGCCTTGGGGATTTGTACTTGGAAAACATCGACCTTGACTCGAGTGATAATTGCTTTACTTTAATTGTCTGCTTTGCTATGTTTGTTTCTGCTTAGTGTGTCTGGGGGCTATCACTGTAGAAAGAGGTGGAGTGGGATGGTTGGGTTCCTATTCCTTTTTACCCTTTATGCTCTTTTGGTATGTTTGATAGTTGATTTACTGCTCACTAAGACTTTTGTCTGACTCAAGGTTTTATGTTTAACTCTTATTACCTTGGGCTGTTCATCCATGTTGGGATGGGCAGACTAGGTAGCAGGTGACAGGTGCTGTTCTTAGTAATCAACGCTGTTGGTGACGAAGACGAGCTGGAGGCTTTTGCATATTGTTTTCTTACTATATGTACTGGATGTTCCGCTGTTTGTTTGATACTCTGAGTGTTATGTAGTGAGGCTTGATGTATTGACTATTCAGATGTTTGTAATAAACTACTATGAGTTTATATGATAAGATTCGGTTCAATGAGCTTCACTATGTATACTTTTCTATTGTATTTTATCCCTGCGCTGTGAGTAATACGATAGACTAATATGGTATTACCCTACCTTGATGATCGTCCATGGAGGCCTGGCACACTTTTTAGCGCATTATTCCTTTTTTAAGTGTAGGAGTCTTGGGCGGTCGTCACATTTGGTATCAGAGCTTTGGTTAATCGATTTTAACCAACGCTCGCTGACGTAACTACGTATGAGATACGTAATTGTAATTTTGATGGATGATTACTATATGTAATATAGTAGCTTAGAAGGATTTGAACTTCTTATGCAGTTGTTTCTCAGGGTATATTAATCATTTCTTATAGATATTAGGAATGAGCCGAAGAGGGAGACCAGCTGCTAGGGGAGGTCGTGCTGTTGAGGGGGCTGCTGATTATGCTTCTATGTTCGAAGCTATGATGACTTCGATCATGAGAAGGATCCCAACTTCAGGACCATCAGTAGATGTTGGAGTTCAAGTTCAAGCTCCAAAACCAGTGGATTTTGCTAAGTTGTGCAAAGACTATACTGCTCTTGGAGGAAAGGTTTTCTTGGGAACAGAATCAACCATTGAAGTGCAGAGATGGATTGATGCTTGTAGAAGGATATTTGGTGATTTTGGAATTGAGGATGCAACTAAAAGGAAGCTTGCATCAAGACAGCTTCAAGGGAGAGCTTCTGATTGGTGGAACTCTATCACCATTGATACTCCAAAAGAAGAGATTACTTGGGAGCAATTCCAAGCTAGATTTGAAGCTAAGTTCATTTCTACAGCTCAGAAATCTATTCTGTTTAAGAAGTTTGTGGAGCTCAAGCAAGGTGGAAGACCAGTTCTTGAGTATGTTTCTGAGTTTAAAGCTTTGTCCAAGTATGCTCGGTCGTATATCGAATCCCCTTATCAGAAGAATGAGAAGTTTGTGACAGGCCTGGACACTTATCTTGGGAGGCAGTTGGTGGATCATCTGGATGATCCATTTGAGAAGCTTGTGGAGAAAGCTCTCAGGCATGAGAATTTGTTTCCTAAAGAAGGATCTGTTGTTGCTGTGACCAAGGAGCAAAATGGAAACAAGAAGAGGAAGCAGCAGCAGCAGAAGGGTAAGGATGGCCAGAAGATACCAAAGGGTGAAGTGACCTGCTACAACTGTCAGCAGAAGGGTCATCTCTCCAGGGATTGCAAGAAACCGAAAGTGCCGGCGAAGTGCCACAACTGTGACAAACCGGGGCATTTTAGGAAGGATTGTCCGGAACCGAGGAAGGACAAGCAGATTGTGCAAGCCTATGCTTTGGGAGCTATTCCATCATCTTTGAAAGCTTCTACTGTGGAAGAGAAAGGAAAGAGTGTGGTGGTTCAAGGTATTCTTTCCATTTGTGGTGTTCCAGTTAGGGTGTTGTTTGATACTGGAGCGTCGCATTCTTTTGTTTGTAGTGAACTTGTAGGCCAGTTGGGTTTGGAACCGGATATTGTTGATAGACCATTGGTTGTGACTAATCCAGTTGGGGGTTCGTCTTGTTTGTGTATGATATGATGTGGTCTAGTTGTGTCGAGTCATGATTGCTCTTTTGTTTGTGATTGTTTTGTTCTGAACTTTGCGGGGTTCGGAATTATTTTGGGTATGGACTGGCTTAGGAAGTATGCGGCAAAGGTTGATTGTGAGAGGCTGGAAGTGACAGTCGGGAATGTGGAAGGGCGAAAGGTTGTGATACGATGTAAGCATGAAGAAGGCGTCTTCATGAGCTTCATGTATTCGCTGGTTGTTCCACGGGATGGACTGTCATCGATGCCGGTCGCGAATGGATTTGAGGACGTCTTTGATGAAGTCAAAGGGTTGCCGCCGCATAGAGAGATCGAGTTTCGTATCGATCTAGTTGACGGAGCCAGACCTGTTGTGATGCCTCTTAGGCGGATGGCGCCTAGGGAACAACAAGAGTTGAAGGTGCAAGTTGATGACCTTTTACGGAAAGGATTCATTCGGCGTAGCGTGTCCGAATGGGGTGCACCAGTTGTGTTCGCAACCAAAGCGGATGGATCGTTGAGGTTGTGTGTGGATTATCGTGAGCTGAATAAAGTGACTAAGAAGAACAAGTATCCACTGCCGAGAATAGATGACTTGTTTGATCAGCTTCACGAAGCTAAGGTGTTTTCTCAAATGGATTTAGCAACGGGATTTCACCAGTTGAGAGTGGCAAAGGATAGTGTGCCGAAGACTGCTTTCAGGACACCATCCGGTTTCTATGAGTGCCTGGTAATGCCGTTTGGATTGACTAATGCACCAACATATTTTATGGATCTTATGAATAGAGTGTTCAGAGATCAGTTGAACAAGTTCGTACTTGTGTTCGTGGATGATATTCTGATTTATTCCAGAACTGAAGAAGAGCACAAGACGCACTTGCGGATTCTTTTGGAAATCTTGCGAAAACAACAGCTGAAGGCTAAGTTTTCGAAGTGTCACTTCTGGAAGAGTGAAGTGAGGTTCTTAGGCCATGTTATCTCTGGAAATGGAATAGCGGTTGATCCTGCCAAGGTGGCCGTGATCCAGAATTGGGTTACACCTAAGAATGCATATGATGTGAGAAGTTTTCTTGGATTAGCAAGATACTATCGTCGGTTTATCAAGGACTTTTCCAAGATAGCTGCACCGTTAACAGGAATGACGAAAAAGAACCAAGTGTTCAAATGGGATGCTAAGTGTGAGCAAGCTTTTGGAATCCTGAAAGAGCGACTGACAAGTGCTCCTGTTTTGACTATTCCAAGTGGGAATGATGAGATGGTGGTTTACACCGATGCATGTGGTACTGGACTTGGAGCAGTGCTAATGCAGAAGGATAAAGTTGTTGCATATGCAAGTCGACAACTAAAGCCGCATGAAAGGAATTATCCGACTCATGATTTGGAGTTAGCGGCGATTGTATTTGCTCTGAAGATGTGGAGACATTATCTATTGGGAGTTCGATCCGAGTTGTTTACAGATCATAAGTCATTGAAGTATCTTTTCTCCCAAAAGGATTTGAATCTTCGGCAGCAACGATGGCTAGAGTTTTTAGCATCATATGATTTTGGTATAGCCTATACTCCGGGAAAAGGTAATGCAGTGGCAGATGCGTTAAGTCGAAGACATGTAGAATTGGGAGCCATGTTTTCAGAATGGAAGAGTCTCGAGTATTTGGCTGGATTTGACTTCAGGCCTAGATGTGAATTGGAACCTGAGATGTTGGCAAACTTATCGATAAGACCTACTCTGGTGGAAAGAGTGGGCGAGAGCCAAAAGCGAGACGATAAGATTGTCAAGATTATCCGTGATGTGGAATCTAGAGTAGACCCAGAAAAGGATAAAGGATTTGAATTCGATCGAGAGGGTTGGCTTCGGAAACAAGGACGACTAGTTGTTCCCGATATAGACGAATTGAGAGATGAAGTTCTAAAGGAAAGTCATCACTCGAAGTTGACAATTCATCCAGGTGGAAATAAGATGTATCGGGATATGAAGAGAACCTATTACTGGGAAGGTATGAAGAAGGATGTTGGAAATTTTATTTCCAAGTGCATGAATTGCCAGTTGGTAAAAGCCAAACAGAAGAAGCCAAGTGGAATGCTTCAGCCATTAGAAGTTCCTACGTGGAAGTGGGAGCAGATATCGATGGATTTTATCGATGGACTACCTAGAAAAAGAACGAGAAATGAAGGGATTTGGGTAATCGTAGATCGTTTGACTAAGAGTGCAAGATTCATTCCTGTTCGATCAACTAGGACTGCATCGAAATTGGCTGAGTTGTATGTTAAATGGATAGTTCGATTCCATGGTATTCCGAAGAGTATAGTGAGCGATCAAGACCCATTGTTCACTAGTGAATTTTGGAAGAGCTTCCAGGGAGTTTTGGGAACCAAGTTGTGTTTGAGTACAGCTTATCACCCCCAAACAGATGGTCAGACCGAGAGAGTCAACCGAGTTTTGGAAGATCTCCTCAGAGCTTGTGTTTTGGACTTCGGAGGATCATGGGAAGATCATCTTCATTTGGTGGAATTTGCATATAATAACTGTTACCAGTCAAGTATTGGTATGGCACCATATGAAGCGTTGTATGGAAGACCGTGTAACTCTCCGACATGTTGGTTAGAAATAGGAGAAAAGTTGATATTTGGGCCAGAAATGATTCGACAGACTTCGGATCATATAGAGATCATTCGGCAACGAATGAAGGCAGCCCAAGATCGTCAGAAAAGTTATGCTGATAAGCGTCGTAAGGATTTGGAATTCGACGTAGGTGATATGGTTTTCGTGATGGTTTCTCCACTGAAGAATGTTATTCGATTCGGGAAGAAAGGAAAGTTGACTCCGAGATTTGTGGGACCATTCCCGATCATCGAGCGAATTGGAAAGCTCGCCTATAGATTGGAGTTACCAGAAAAGATGGCAGGTGTGCACAATGTTTTTCATGTATCTTATCTACGGAAGTATGTGCACGACTCGAATACGGTGGTTTCTGCTTAAAGCTGTGAAGATTTAGAGGTTGATCCAGTTGTTACGAGACCTCGTAAGCCGCTTCGTGTTGTGGAAACCGACACGAAACAGCTTAGGAGGAAGACGGTTAAGTTGCTCAAGGTACAATGGAGTGATGATGTTAACGACTGTACGTGGGAGGAGGAAGAGAGGATAAAGGCAGCTCATCCTGAACTCTTCAAGTATGGCCCTAAGGTGTCGTGACATCTCACAGATTTGTAACTTGTTCTAGTCTTAGAATTCTGCATGCTAGGCTAGTAATTGGATGCATGGTTTGTTGATTGCTATGGATGGTAGGCATGCGGAATAACTTTGGTTGCTCTTGTTTGTTTGGAATTTCGGGGGCGAAATTCCTAAGGGGGAGAGAATGTAACGACCCGTATTTTACGTGTCGATAAATCGTAAAATAGATGCTATCAAGTCGTTAGTATTGTTGTTAAGTCGTTTAAAATTTGAGTCGACCATAGCTTAAGTCGTATGGAAGTTAACTCGTGTGGTGCTTAAGTCGTAGATAGCTTAGGTCGGGTATTTCTTAAGTCGTAGACGACTTAAGGGGTTTCGAGTTATAGAAGCTTCGACCTATAAAAGTTATACGAGTTAGTGTGTTAGAACGAGTTAACGAGTTAAGGAATAAGTCGTTAACGAGTTAGTAGTTGAAGTAGGTTGACGTGTTACGACTTAAGAGAGTTAACGAGTTACGGCTTATAGATTGAGACGACTTAAATACAGGAAGCGACCCATAGTAGTTAGCGACATAAGGATTATAGAATAGGTTGTTGTAGTTTAGGTCGTGAGCGACCTATGGTGTAGTTAGGTCGTGAGCGACCTATATCTGGTTGATGTGTTAGGTCGTTAGGAAGTATATCTGTTAGGTCGCGTGAAGGCGTACTCGTTAAGTCGTTGCTGTGTTAGGTCGGTTGTGCCGCATGTTTGTTGGTCTCATGTCTTAGTTAGGTTGTCGGACGACCGATGTTAGGTCGTAAGTCGACCAGGAGACTTAGGAAAGGATGCGGCTGTGTTAGAGTGTTAGGTCGCATATAGGGTTAAGTCGTTAGGTCGCGCGTGTGTTTTAGGTCGTTGGGTTTGTTAAGTCGCTAAGCCACATGAGTTCTTTAACCAGATAGGTCGTAAGCTGTTAGGTCGGCTGCTGGTTAGGTCGTGGGTCGTGGAGATTGGTAGGTTGGCAGTTGTTAAGTCGTGTGACCCTGTGTCTGTTTGAGTCGTAAGTCGGCAGCTATGCTAAGTCGTAGGTCGGGGATTTTAGGTCGTGGACGACCCATGGGGCGGACGAGTTAAGGATCGGCTATAAATAGGGGCGCCTATCTCACTATTTTGGCACCGGTTTTTGAAGCGACGAAGTGCTGCCATTTTCAGGGCTCGACTACAACACTTCTTCACTTCTTTTCTCCACTTTAATCTTGTGATTCCTTCCATCTAGATTGAAGATCTAATCAAAGATCCAAGAGCCAAAGTTGAAGATCTCCATCCATTGAAGAGAGATTTCATCGTTTGAAGCGGAATCTTCTCGGATCAAGCTAGATCCTTTGCTGTCCAGATCTGGAGTTGGTTGTTTTTGAGGTGTTTAGGTGATTCGGTGAGTGGTGGTTATCTCTCACACGGACCCAAAGGAGTATATTGGACCGGTGGCATGTTGTGTGTTAATGATAGCGATTTCATGCATTTTCCTTAAGTCTGCATGTAGATCTATGGTTCATGATGATTCAACACCTATTTTACTATATGTTCACCTATGCAAGTTCATTCATTAAGTTGTAGGGATGTTGCTTAGAACTCATACTTATTAGATTTGGACTCTTTACTTACGAAATTGCCCTTATTGCTGTAATTGTTTATTTAGATCTTGTTTTATTGATTACTTGGATTAATGTTTGATTTGAATGATTAGTTGATTGATAAATTGATTTGGACAAGTTGGTCGAAGATGATTCAAAAGCTAAGTGGAAAGGCTCTTGAATAAGGAAAGCTGCTTGTGGCATATGTAGCGGATGTTGAAGCTCATATGGATAAACTTGATGATGATGTTGAGATGAGACTTTGCCATGATGCGATGAGGCAAACCTTGATGTTGAGATGGAACTTTGCTATGATGCGAAGAAGCAAAGTAAGATGTGAGAAAGTCTTGGTTTAATCCAGACGGGATCATCCTAAGCATGATGATACTCGATGATGTGGTTCGAGTTTGTGGATAATGGTTGCCTTGAGAGGCGCTTGAGCTAGTATGAAAATAGTCGTCAAGGAGGATGACTAGAAGGCTGAGATCTCATCGTTATTGAAGGTTCTAGCATGCTCAAAGCAAGAGTACGTTGGGACATGCTGCGACGACGTCCCAAGCACGGGCTGCGACGACGTGCTAGTACTCTGGGCAGATTCGATAGTCCTAGGCACGGGCTGCGAAGACGTGCGGAGTTATGTCTAGAACCGGGGTTACCATTAGCCCTTGACGGACGGATGAAAGAATGAGACGGTCATTCAATTAACGGTGATATCGAGGCAATGATAACAGTGATAGCCAGAGTCATGGATGTTTGGATGCTTTGGTTGTACCGTCACTCGGCCTCAAGAGCGATGTTTTGTGGGTGCTTATTTGATCGTGGTTTAGGCCTTGGGGATTTGTACTTGGAAAACATCGACCTTGACTCGAGTGATAATTGCTTTACTTTAATTGTCTGCTTTGCTATGTTTGTTTCTGCTTAGTGTGTCTGGGGGCTATCACTGTAGAAAGAGGTGGAGTGGGATGGTTGGGTTCCTATTCCTTTTTACCCTTTATGCTCTTTTGGTATGTTTGTTAGTTGATTTACTGCTCACTAAGACTTTTGTCTGACTCAAGGTTTTATGTTTAACTCTTATTACCTTGGGCTGTTCATCCATGTTGGGATGGGAAGACTAGGTAGCAGGTGACAGGTGCTGTTCTTAGTAATCAACGCTATTGGTGACGAAGACGAGCTGGAGGCTTTTGCATATTGTTTTCTTACTATATGTACTGGATGTTCCGCTGTTTGTTTGATACTCTGAGTGTTATGTAGTGAGGCTTGATGTATTGACTATTCAGATATTTGTAATAAACTACTATGAGTTTATACGATAAGATTCTGTTCAATGAGCTTCACTATGTATACTTTTCTATTGTATTTTATCCCTGCGTTGTGAGTAATACGATAGGCTAATATGGTATTACCCTACCTTGATGATCGTCCATGGCGGCCTGGCACACTTTTTAGCGCATTATTCCTTGTTTATGTGCAGTAGTCTTGGGCGGTCGTCACAATTCCAGAGTATCCCATAACTCCACTGAATGATTTGTAAAGGGGGTGAAAACTCCTTTTCAATTGGCATTGACTCACCGAAGATTTCTGTATCCTCGGTTTATGATGCTGCTATATCTTGTTATGCCGAATTCTATATCTCCGGCGATCGAATGTCGAATTGCCTTAGATGTAACAACCCATAATTTTGTAAATACTTTAATTAAGTTTTACTTGAGAACGTTGTTTTTTTTAAGTAAAATTTTCAATAATTAATTTTTTTAAGTTAATAAGTTTTGGTAAAAGAGGGGAAAAAACTTATTGTAATTTATGTTTAAGCCTTATTTAATGTAATATTTCTGTTATTAATTCAAATAGAAAACATATGTAGTTTACTAATGTTTGCATGTGTTCATTATTTAAATCTCATCTTTTGGTTTTTGCATACTTTCGTTTAAAGTTAAAAAAACGGGGCTTCTTTATAAAAATAACTTGAATATATTACAAAATATCACAATTCCTTTTATTTCCTTTTAAATTAACGTTAGACCTTAATTTATTGCTTAATATTAAAGAATTTGCTAAGTTATAAATTTTAACATAAAGATGTTGTATTAAGTTTAAGACATTATTTACAATGATTTGTATATACATATGTGTGTGCGTTAATTTGACTTAATATTTATAAGATGGACTTGTATGCAAATTAAAGTCATAACTTTTTTTAATCTTAGACCCTTTTAATCTGGAGATTAGGTTCAAAATTGTTGTCTTTAATTTTAGGCTCATAAAATAGTGAAACTTAATTTTAACACATTTATATGTATAAGTCTACTATATATATATATATGTATGTATGTATACGTATACGTATATGTTTTTAATAATACTATGACCGATAAAGATATATATGAAGGAAACATCACCTTTGTACACAATCTAATAATGCACTTACATAATTTACTATAGAATACATTTAGACAATGTAAATAAAAAGGATATAGTAACGGTTGTAAGTTACTATTTAATTGGTCTATTAATGCAGTTATAACTGTTACATTTGGGTATTAAATTGAATATATGCAAATAAACGTATGGTAATGGACTGAATTCAACATTATATAAGCAATTCTGATAATTAGTGGAAAAATAAACTTGAGTGTAATATAAAGTTAGTGACAACATTTATGCAAGTCACCTTTTTATTTAGGGCTGCTAAATTCAGAGTAGGAAGTCAATTACATTTAAATGTAGGTAAATGTTCATTAATGTAAGATAGGACTATAACTGTAATGTGTGAATGTAAATGAAATGACATAAATGGAAATTATATTTTATTCATAAGATGAAATAAAGGAATGAAACCAAGTTGAATAAATTGATTTAGATTTTATTTATGATAAATGTATATATTTGAGAAATTCAATATATTTGAAAATAACAAGTTATTACAAAAGAAAGATGAAAATTGGAATATATATTTTTGTAAGGAAACATAAACAAATAATAACTAGGTTTATAGAGTGATAACAGATTTAATAAAAGAGTAGGATTAAAGCATGGTAGTTATTGGAAAGTAATTAATTGAAATTTGGATGAATTGGGAATTTTTTTTATGTATTAGTATAAAAACCAATTTTAATATTACCCATAAGAGGATAAGTTAATAGTTGATTCAATAACATGATTGAGAAATCAAATATATGGATTTATTGGGAATTTAAAACTTATACTTTTTTTTTGATAAAATACAGCGTTTTACACGCAATAAATTTTTCTATTTTTATTACATATTTTATATATATATATATATGTTCTTATTATTATTATTTTCTTACGTCCACCTCTATTTTATCTTTCTATTTTTATTTTGTCTAGACAGTCTTGTTTATTTATTGGATTGTTGCTTGTTTATATCTTTTATTTATGGCTTGGAAGAAACTAAAAGGGTATGCGTTATATTGTCTTAATTGCTTGCCTTTTTAATTGCCTACTCTTTATTTCTTTTAGCTGTTCATTTTCTTTTGGCCGTGTATTGTACTTGCTATTCACGTACAAAGCTAATCATTCTCATCTCTCATGCAATTCTAGAAAGAAAGAAAATTTAATACATCAAGTTATTCGTTTATACCCTCTTTCTTTCTTACCTTAGCCCTCCACCTCATTCATAACTTTGTATCTTTTTTCCATTCAAATAAAAAGATTTATTTCCCACTTCTGTTTTTTATTTGCCTAGTCTCTGTATTATTTTCCTATGTCTATCTCTTGACATTTATTTCTTTATTTATTTGTCTAGACCTTATTTTATCTATTAAATATTTCTTATGTGTATCTTTTATTTAATAGCTTGAATTTTTTTTTCAATTATACATACGCTACTTTGTTTTAAATTACGCATACCTAAATTACTTATTTCTTACCTTTTTATTTACCTATCTATTTAATTACTGTAACGACCCGTATTTTACGTGTCGATATATCGTAGAATTTTACAGGTCGTTAGTGTTGTTTATGTTGTCTCTAGCCTGAGTCGTTTAGGAAGTTAACTCGTGAGTTAAGTGATGAGTCGTGTTCGAGTTAAGAGATGAGTGTGCACGAGTTAACGAGTCAAGGTAGTGAACGACTCATGTATGAGTCGTGAATGACTTAAGGTTTTGACCGACTCAGGGGATAAGGAGCTAACGAGTTAAGAGTTATGAGTTAACTCGTATGGGACGACTCATGGTGGTTAACGGCTTATAGAGTTAGAACATTGCCAGGTTACGAGTTAACGGGATAGGTTGAGTCGTGACCGGGTTAAGGGGATGAGTCGTATAGTAGATGAGTCGTTGAGGGCTTAGGTCGTTATGTCGCGTGTGGGTTAGGTCGCGCGCTTGGATGAGTCGTAGCTTGTTAGGTCGTATGCTGTTGGGATTCTCTGAGTCGTGGAATATGATGAGTCGTGAACGACTCAGGGATGACTCGTGGACGACTTATGGACGAACGACTCATGGAGTTTTCAGCTTATAAATAGAGGGGTTTGGCTCACTTTTTGGCACCGGTTTTTGAAGCAACGAAGTGCTGCCATTTTGGAAACTCGACTACAACATTTTCTTCACTTCTTTCTCTACTTCAATTTAGTGCTAACATCCATTGAAGATCGAAGATCAAGATCGAAGAGCCAAAGTTGAAGATCTTCATCCGATGAAGCTAGATCTCACCATTTCAAGCGAGATTTCGACGAATCGAGCTTGAGTCCTTGCTGTCCAGATCTTTTGTTGATTGTTTTTGAAGTGTTAGGGTGATTCGGTAAGTGGTAATTATCTCTCACGCGGACCCAAAGGAGTATATTGGATTGGTGGCTTGTTTGAGTGTTAAAGTTAGAGATTTCATGCATTTTTCTTAGTTCCAAGACTAGATTCATTACTTTTGAAGATGTTTACCTATGCAAGTTCAATTAACAAGTTATAGAGACAAAACCCATGTTTTATATTTGATAGATCTATGCTAAAATCCATGATTTCATATATGTTAGATCTATGCTCATTTATTTACGAAATTTCCATTTTAGTTATAAATGCCTATTTAGATCTTGATTGACTACTTATTTGTTTGGATTAATGTTTGCCTTGTTTGATTGATATAAATGAGTTATCTAGTTGATAGATTTGGGTAAGTATGGTCAAAGACGATTCAAAAGCTACGGAAGAGGCTCTTGAATGGTGAAAGTTGCTTAAGACATATGTAGCGGATGTTGAAGCTCATATGTATGGATTGGATGATGTTGAGATGGAACTTTGCCATGATGCGATGAGGCAAACCATGTTGTTGAGTTGAGACTTTGCTATGGTGTGATAAAGCGAAGTATGATGTGATGAAGACTTGGCGTAATCCAGGCAGGGATCATTCCAAGCATGTTGATAACTCGAGGGATGGTTCGAGTTGGTTGATAATGGATTGATCGAGAGGTAGCTTGAGCTAGTATGAGAATAGTCGTCGAGGAGGATGACTAGGAGGCTTAGATCTCATCGTTGTTGAAGGTTCTAGCATGCTCAAAAGCAAGAGTACATGGGGCGCCCATAACGACTACAGGTAGGTAGTCGGGACACCCAAAAGACTACAGGTAGGTAGTTGAGTACTCTGGGCAGAGTAGGTAAGTCCTAGGCACGGGTCACGATGACGTGCGGAGCTATGTCCAGAACCGGGGTTACCATTAGCCCTTGACAGGTGGTCATTCAACTAACGGTGAAATCAAAGCAATGATAACAGTGATAGCCAGAGTCATGGATGTTTGGACGTTTGGTTGTATCATCATTCGGCCTCAAGAGCGGTGTTTTCTGGGTGCTTATCTGATCTTGGTTTAGGCCTTGGGGGTTTGTATTTGGAAAACATCGTCCTTGACACGAGTGGTTATTGCTTTACCTTAATTGTCTGCTAGGTTATGCTTGCTTCTCCTTAGTGTGTGTCTGGGGGCTATCACTGTAGAGAGAGGTGGAGTAGGATGGTTTGGTTCCTATTCCTTTTATCCCTTATGCTCTTTTGGTATGTTTGATAGTTGATTTACTGCTCACTAAGACTTTGTCTGACTCAAGGTTTTATGTCTCCTCTTATTACCTTGGGCTGTTCATCCATGTTGGGATGGGCAGACTAGGTAGCAGGTGATAGGTGCTGTTCTTCGAGATCTACGCTGTTGGCGACGAAGACGAGCAGGAGGCTTTTGCATATTATCTCCTATGTGTACTGGGTATCCGCTGCTGTATTTTATTGAGTGTTATGTAGTGAGGCTTTGATGTATGGATGATTCACATGTTTGTATAAAACTATTATGATGCTTATATGATGATTTTCTGTTATGAAGCTTCACTATATATTTCTCTATTGTATTTTATCCATGCGCTGTGAGTTATACGATGGAGCTTCTGTTTTATTTTACCCTGACTATCGTCCATGGCTGCCTGGCATACCTTTCAGCGCTCTTTTCTCTTGTTTTGGTGCTGGAGTCATGGGCGGTCGTCACATTTGGTATCAGAGCTTTGGTTAATCGATTTTAGCCAACGCTCGTTGACGTAACTACGTATGAGAGACGTAATTGTATTTTGATGAATGATGACTATATATAATATAGTAGTTTAGAAGGATTTGAACTCCTTATGCAGTTGTTTCTCAAAGGTGTTCTAATCATTTCTTTTTCTAGATACTAAAATGAGTCGAAGAGGGAGACCAGCTGCAAGGGAAGGCCGTGCTACTGAAGGAGCTGTTGATTATGGAACTATGTTCGAAGCGATGATGACTTCGATCATGAGAAGGATACCAGCTTCAGGGCCATCAGTGGATGTGGGAGTTCAAGTTCAAGCCCCAAGATCGGTGGATTTTGCTAAGCTTTCCAAGGACTATACTTCTCTCGGAGGAAAAGCTTTCTTGGGGATAGAGTCGACCATTGAAGTGCAAAGATGGATAGATGCATGTCGAAGGATCTTTGGTGACTTAGGAATTGAGGATGCAACTAAGAGGAAGCTTGCATCGAGACAGCTTCAGGGAAGAGCTGATGATTGGTGGAATTCTATTACCATCGATACTCCAGAAGAAGAGATTACTTGGGAGCAATTCCAAGTTAGATTTGAAGCTAAGTTCATCTCTACGGCTCAGAAGTCTGTTTTGTTCAAGAGGTTTGTAGAGCTCAAGCAAGGTGGGAGGTCCGTTCTTGAGTATGTCTCTGAGTTTGAAGCTTTGTCTAAGTATGCCAGATCGTATATTGATTCTCCCTATCAGAAGAATGAAAAGTTTGTGACTGGTCTGGATGCTTATCTTGGAAGGCAGTTAGTGGATCATTTGGATGATCCGTTTGAGAAGCTTGTGGAGAAAGCTCTCAGGCACGAGAGTTTGTTTCCTAAGGAAGTATCTGTTGTTGCTGTAACCAAGGAAGGATCTAAACCACAGCAGAATGGGAACAGGAAGAGGAAGCAGCAGCAGCAGCAGCATCAGAGGGGTAAGGATGGTCCGAAGAGGCCAAAGGGCGAAGTGACCTGCTACAACTGCCAGCAGAAGGGCCATCTCTCTAGAGATTGTAAGAATCCCAAGGTGCCGGGAAAGTGTTATAACTGTGATAAGCTGGGACATATCAAGAAGGATTGTCCAGAACCAAGGAAAGACAAGCAGATTGTGAAAGCTTATGCTTTGGGGGCTGTTCCATCGTCTTCGAAAGCTCCTACTGCTGAAGAGAAGGGGAAGAGTGTGGTGGTTCAAGGTACTCTTTCCATTTGTGGTGTTCCAGTTAGAGTGTTGTTTGATACTGGAGCGTCGCATTCTTTTGTTTGTGAGGATTTGGTAAGCCGGTTGGGTTTGAAACCGGATATTGTTGCCGGATATTGTTGATAGGCCATTGGTTGTGACTAATCCAGTTGGGGGTTCGTCATGTTTGTGTATGATATGTCATGGTCTAGTTGTGTCGAGTCATGATTGCTCGTTTGTTTGTGATTGTTTTGTTCTGAACTTTACGGGGTTCGGAATTATTTTGGGTATGGACTGGCTTAGGAAGTATGCGGCAAGGATTGATTGTGAGAGGCTGGAGGTGACAGTCGGGAATGTGGAAGGTCGAAAGGTTGTGATACGATGTAAGCATGAGGAAGGCGTCTTCATGAGCTTCATGTATTCGCTGGTTGTTCCACGGGATGGACTGTCATCGGTGCCTATTGTGAATGGATTTGAGGATGTCTTTGACGAAGTCAAAGGGTTACCGCCGCATAGAGAGATCGAGTTTCGTATTGATCTAGTTGAGGGAGCCAGACCTGTTGTGATGCCTCTTAGGCGGATGGCGCCTAGGGAACAGCAAGAGTTGAAGGTGCAAGTTGATGACCTTTTACGGAAAGGATTCATTCGGCGTAGTGTGTCCGAATGGGGTGCACCAGTTGTGTTCGCAACCAAAGCGGATGGATCGTTGAGGTTGTGTGTTGATTATCGTGAGCTGAATAAGGTGACTAAGAAGAACAAGTATCCATTGCCGAGAATAGATGACTTGTTTGATCAGCTTCACGAGGCTAAGGTGTTTTCTCAGATGGATTTGGCAACAGGATTTCACCAGTTAAGGGTGGCGAAGGATAGTGTGCCGAAGACTGCTTTCAGGACACCATTCGGTTTTTATGAGTGGCTGGTAATGCCGTTTGGATTGACTAACGCACCAGCATATTTTGTGGATCTTATGAATAGAGTGTTCAGAGATCAGTTGAATAAGTTCGTGCTTGTGTTCGTGGATGATATTCTGATTTATTCCAGAACTGAGGAAGAGCACAAGACGCACTTGCGTATTGTTTTGGAAATCTTGCAGAAACATCGGCTGAAGGCTAAGTTTTCGAAGTGTCACTTCTGGAAGAGTGAAGTGAGGTTCTTAGGTCATGTTATTTCTGGAAATGGAATAGCGGTTGATCCCGCTAAGGTGGCAGCGATCCAGGATTGGGTTAGACCTAAGAATGCATCTGATGTGAGAAGTTTTCTTGGACTAGCAGGATATTATCGACGATTTATCAAAGACTTTTCTAAGATAGCTGCACCGTTGACAGGATTGACGAAAAAGAACCAGGTGTTCAGATGGGATGATAAGTGTGAGCAAGCTTTCGTAATCCTGAAAGAGCGACTGACGAGTGCTCCTGTTTTGACTATTCCAAGTGGGAATGATGAGATGGTGGTTTACACCGATGCATGTGGCACTGGACTTGGAGCAGTGCTGATGCAGAAGGATAAAGTTGTTGCGTATGCAAGTCGACAACTGAAGTCGCATGAAAGGAATTATCCGACTCATGATTTGGAGTTAGCGGCGATTGTGTTTGCTTTGAAGATATGGAGACATTACCTATTGGGAGTTCGATTCGAGTTGTTTACGGATCATAAGTCGTTGAAGTATCTATTTTCCCAAAAGGATTTGAATCTTCGGCAGCAACGGTGGCTAGAGTTTTTGGCATCGTATGACTTTGGTATAGCCTATACTCCGGGAAAAGGTAACGCAGTGGCAGATGCGTTAAGTCGAAGACATGCAGGTTTGGGAGCCATGTTTTCAGAATGGAAGAGTCTTGAGTATTTGGCTGGATTTGACTTCAGGCCTAGATGTGAATTGGAACCTGAGATGTTGGCAAACTTATCGATAAGACCTACTCTTATGGAGAGAATTGGCGAGAGCCAAAAGCGAGATGATAAGCTTGTCAGGATTATCCGAGATTTGGAATCTGGATTGGAACCAGAGAAGGTTAAAGAATTTGAAGTCGATCGAGATGGTTGGCTTCGGAAACAAGGACGATTAGTTGTTCCCGATATTGATGGATTGAGAGATGAAGTTCTGAGGGAAAGTCATCACTCGAAGTTGACGATTCATCCAGGTGGAAATAAGATGTATCGGGATATGAAGAGAACTTACTACTGGGAAGGTATGAAGAAAGATGTTGGAAGTTTTATTTCCAAGTGTATGAACTGCCAGTTGGTGAAAGCTGAGCAGAGGAAGCCCAGTGGATTACTTCAGCCATTAGAAGTTCCTACATGGAAGTGGGAGCAAATATCAATGGATTTTATCGATGGTCTACCTCGAACGAGAGCGGGAAATGAAGGAATTTGGGTCATAGTGGATCGGTTGACCAAGAGTGCAAGATTCATTCCTGTTCGATCAACTAGGACTGCATCAAAGTTGGCGGAGTTGTATGTTAAGTGGATAGTCCGTTTCCATGGTATTCCGAAGAGTATAGTGAGCGATCGAGACCCATTGTTCACTAGTGGATTTTGGAAGAGCTTCCAGGAAGTTTTGGGAACCGAGTTGTGTTTGAGTACAGCTTATCATCCCCAAACAGATGGTCAGACTGAGAGAGTCAACCGAGTTTTGGAAGATCTTCTCAGAGCTTGTGTTTTGGATTTCGGAGGATCGTGGGAAGATCATCTTCATTTGGTGGAGTTTGCGTACAATAACAGTTACCAGTCAAGCATTGGTATGGCACCGTATGAAGCGCTGTATGGAAGACCGTGCAACTCTCCGACATGTTGGTTGGAAACTGGAGAAAAGCTGATACTTGGGCCAGAGATGATTCGTCAGACTACGGATCGTATAGAGATCGTTCGGCAACGAATGAAGGCAGCCCAAGATCGTCAGAAAAGTTATGCAGATAATCGTCGTAAGGATTTGGAGTTCGACGTAGGTGATATGGTTTTTGTGAAGATTTCTCCTCTGAAGAATGTTATTAGATTCGGGAAGAAAGGAAAGTTGACTCCGAGATTTGTTGGACCATTCCCGATCATCGAGCGTATTGGAAAGCTCGCTTATAGATTAGAGTTGCCAGAAAAGATGGCGGGTGTGCACAATGTTTTTCACGTATCATATCTACGGAAGTATGTGCACGACTCGAGTACAGTGATTTCTGCTGATAGCTATGAAGATTTGGAGGTTGATCCAGTTGTTAGAAGACCTCGTAAGCTGCTTCGTATTGTTGAAACCGATACGAAACAGCTTAGGAGGAAGACGGTTACGTTGCTCAAGATACAATGGAGTGATGATGTTAACGACTGTACGTGGGAGGAGGAAGAGAGGATGAAGGCAGCTCATCCAGAACTCTTCGAGGTATGGCCCTAAGGTGTCGTGACATCTCATGAATTTGTACCTTGTTCTATCTTAGAATTTTGCATGCTAGGCTAGAATTGGATGTATGGTTTGTTGATTGCTATGGATGGTAGGCATGCGGAATATCTTTGGTTATTGTTGTTTGCTTGGAATTTCGGGGGCGAAATTCCTAAGGGGGAGAGAATGTAACGACCCGTATTTTACGTGTCGATATATCGTAGAATTTACAGGTCGTTAGTGTTGTTTATGTTGTCTCTAGCCTGAGTCGTTTAGGAAGTTAACTCGTGAGTTAAGTGATGAGTCGTGTTCGAGTTAAGAGATGAGTGTGCACGAGTTAACGAGTCAAGGTAGTGAACGACTCATGTATGAGTCGTAAATGACTTAAGGTTTTGACCGACTCAGGGGATAAGGAGCTAACGAGTTAAGAGTTATGAGTTAACTCGTATGGGACGACTCATGGTGGTTAACGGCTTATAGAGTTAGAACATTGCCAGGTTACGAGTTAACGGGATAGGTTGAGTCGTGACCGGGTTAAGGGGATGAGTCGTATAGTAGATGAGTCGTTGAGGGCTTAGGTCGTTATGTCGCGTGTGGGTTAGGTCGCGCGCTTGGATGAGTCGTAGCTTGTTAGGTCATATGCTGTTGGGATTCTCTGAGTCGTGGAATATGATGAGTCGTGAACGACTCAGGGATGACTCGTGGACGACTTATGGACGAACGACTCATGGAGTTTTCAGCTTATAAATAGAGGGGTTTGGCTCACTTTTTGGCACCGGTTTTTGAAGCAACGAAGTGCTGCCATTTTGGAAACTCGACTACAACATTTTCTTCACTTCTTTCTCTACTTCAATCTAGTGCTAACATCCATTGAAGATCGAAGATCAAGATCGAAGAGCCAAAGTTGAAGATCTTCATCCGACGAAGCTAGATCTCACCATTTCAAGCGAGATTTCGACGAATCGAGCTTGAGTTCTTGCTGTCCAGATCTTTTGTTGATTGTTTTTGAAGTGTTAGGGTGATTCGGTGAGTGGTAGTTATCTCTCACGCAGACCCAAAGGAGTATATTGGATTGGTGGCTTGTTTGAGTGTTAAAGTTAGAGATTTCATGCATTTTTCTTAGTTCCAAGACTAGATTCATTACTTTTGAAGATGTTTACCTATGCAAGTTCAATTAACAAGTTATAGAGACAAAACCCATGTTTTATATTTGATAGATCTATGCTAAAATCCATGATTTCATATATGTTAGATCTATGCTCATTTATTTACGAAATTTCCATTTTAGTTATAAATGCCTATTTAGATCTTGATTGACTACTTATTTGTTTGGATTAATGTTTGCCTTGTTTGATTGATATAAATGAGTTATCTAGTTGATAGATTTGGGTAAGTATGGTCAAAGACGATTCAAAAGCTACGGAAGAGGCTCTTGAATGGTGAAAGTTGCTTAAGACATATGTAGCGGATGTTGAAGCTCATATGTATGGATTGGATGATGTTGAGATGGAACTTTGCCATGATGCGATGAGGCAAACCATGTTGTTGAGTTGAGACTTTGCTATGGTGTGATAAAGCGAAGTATGATGTGATGAAGACTTGGCGTAATCCAGGCAGGGATCATTCCAAGCATGTTGATAACTCGAGGGATGGTTCAAGTTGGTTGATAATGGATTGATCGAGAGGTAGCTTGAGCTAGTATGAGAATAGTCGTCGAGGAGGATGACTAGGAGGCTTAGATCTCATCGTTGTTGAAGGTTCTAGCATGCTCAAAAGCAAGAGTACATGGGGCGCCCATAACGACTACAGGTAGGTAGTCGGGACACCCAAAAGACTACAGGTAGGTAGTTGAGTACTCTGGGCAGAGTAGGTAAGTCCTAGGCACGGGTCACGATGACGTGCGGAGCTATGTCCAGAACCGGGGTTACCATTAGCCCTTGACAGGTGGTCATTCAACTAACGGTGAAATCAAAGCAATGATAACAGTGATAGCCAGAGTCATGGATGTTTGGACGTTTGGTTGTATCATCATTCGGCCTCAAGAGCGGTGTTTTCTGGGTGCTTATCTGATCTTGGTTTAGGCCTTGGGGGTTTGTATTTGGAAAACATCGTCCTTGACTCGAGTGGTTATTGCTTTACCTTAATTGTCTGCTATGTTATGCTTGCTTCTCCTTAGTGTGTGTCTGGGGGCTATCACTGTAGAGAGAGGTGGAGTGGGATGGTTTGGTTCCTATTCCTTTTATCCCTTATGCTCTTTTGGTATGTTTGATAGTTGATTTACTGCTCACTAAGACTTTGTCTGACTCAAGGTTTTATGTCTCCTCTTATTACCTTGGGCTGTTCATCCATGTTGGGATGGGCAGACTAGGTAGCAGGTGACAGGTGCTGTTCTTCGAGATCTACGCTGTTGGCGACGAAGACGAGCAGGAGGCTTTTGCATATTATCTCCTATGTGTACTGGGTATCCGCTGCTGTATTTGATTGAGTGTTATGTAGTGAGGCTTTGATGTATGGATGATTCACATGTTTGTATAAAACTATTATGATGCTTATATGATGATTTTCTGTTATGAAGCTTCACTATATATTTCTCTATTGTATTTTATCCATGCGCTGTGAGTTATACGATGGAGCTTCTGTTTTATTTTACCCTGACTATCGTCCATGGCTGCCTGGCATACCTTTCAGCGCTCTTTTCTCTTGTTTTGGTGCTGGAGTCATGGGCGGTCGTCACAATTACCATACTTTAGTTATGTATTACTCTTCCTAATCACTCCAAAATCTTCTCCTTATTTCATTCCTTTTTTTCATTTGCATATAAGATTAAATATATATATGTTTCTTTTACCTTAACTCATGACCTTTTCAATTCTAGCCTCTTTATTTCTTGCCATTCTTGTAGCCATTCATTTTCCATAACCCTAGCCGCCACTTTTATTATTATTTCATGTGAAAAGTTCTCACCTCACATATTTCAGTGGCATGAAAAAATAGGAAGCTCTAATCCCATGGCTTCTTCCACTTTCTTCCCCTTCTTCCATCTTGTTTTTGTTTTTGTTTTTCAGGCTATTGATCGGCCTCCCCCACCATGACCACCTCCATAACCTCCTCACTTCCTCCACCGTATGGCCATGACCACCTAGTGGCCATACATTGCCAAAAGTTAATACAAACCCTAACACAACCATGTATTGATCACCTTGCGTTGATTTATCAAGGTTATGTCATTTTAATCCCTATCTTTCATTGTTTTATCTATATTCCTTTGTATTGAATCATGTTCTTATGTCGTGATATTTGTTTTATTTATTTTGTTATGTACAGATGTGGATCTTGGCACTCTTTTCACTCAAGTTTGCATCTTGCCTTGTTTTATCAAAATGTTATGTCCCTTGATTCATATTGTTCATAGTTTAATTCATAATCTTGTATGTTGAATTATACACTTATGTTTGTATAATTGTTTGTATACAAGATTTGGATTTAACTCTTCATCCACTCAAAACAATATAGTTGTGCTTTGTCGTGACTTTTCGTGCTTTGCGGAGTTTAGATTTGGGTTTGAATTTCAATTCTAGCTGTTAAAGGTGAGTATTCCTCACCAGACAAACATACTTGTATTTTTGTGAATTAATCACAAGTGTAATTGTAAACTTATTTAATTTAATTTTATCTGCCTGTGATATTAACTTATGATGTTAAACACCATTATTTAATTGACACATCATCAGTTGTATTATCTATTGTTATATTTTGCAGGCTGAAATGATAGGCCTGTATGATACTTACTTATTTATGCATTCATTTATTTATTTAGTGATTTATTTAACTTGGGATTACGGGTTTGAAATGATAGAACCCGGGTTTTCTTTGTAAATTGCGGATTGAAATGATATATATCCGTATCACTTGACCTAGGCTAGAAAACTATATACAGACCCGTGGTTTATATAATATTTTTCTGAAATGTTTTAAAACGTTTTAAATGGAAAATTTATAATATTCTGGTTTAAAATGTATTTAAATGATTTTTATAAAATTTATAATGATTTTTGAATGAGTCAAATGTTAAATAAATGAATGTTTAAGCAAAATTTTGAAATATAACTTATTTTGGGAAATTCTGAATTTTTGTTAAAAGTGAGATTTATAAAGTAAAATAATTGATAATAAGTTATTTCTGGGAATTTAAAACTTAATTGTTAAGTTAATAATTTAATTAAAGAAATGGGAATTTAATACTTGGATTTAAATAAGAGATTCATAATAAAATTTGATTTTTTGTATGAAATTTTACTTATAAAATTCATAAAAATATGAGTATTGAAATTATGACTTCAGCATGTGAAAATATATGATTTGTAAGTTAAATATGATTTAAATAAAAATTTACTTAGTTTTGAAATTATAGTTAAACCTTGAAATTTTAAATATAAAGGATATTACAACATTTGTGAATGCTGTAGTTAAATTTAAATGAACTTAAAGGCTAATTTGAACTAAAAGCTATTATAGCACTTTGTAAGTGCTATAGTTGATAAAGATAACTAAAGTTTAGTTGGAAATAAAGAAATCTATTACAGCACTTAAATGCTGTCTTTTGTAAATGAACTGTTTAACCTATAACTTTAGGTAGCATTTTATAAATGCTACGGAAACTGAATTTTTGATTGTTTTAATAAAATTTAATAATCTTTGGGAAAAAGTCTTAAATTTTATAATTTAATAGGTAATTAATAAAAATAAGGAATTGACTTTAAATGGTTTTAAATGGAAGAATTTAACTTTTAAATGTGAGTTGAAAGGCAATTAATTCCTAAATAAATTGAATAGATTTAAACAGTATTTTATATTAACTAAAATGACTGATGTTTAAATAAATGATGTTTGAAATGATATTACGATATTGAAATGTATTTGAAATTTATTTTGATTTTTAAAGTATAAATACCATTTTTAAAAGTGGTAACCACGGGTTATAATAATGTTTGGTTGTTAAAGAGACCGGGATCGGATATCTGGCATACTCTCTGTCGGTACCGAAAACCACTTTGACAACCGTGTACGCGGTGGAGATTCCAAAATGAAGTAGGATGGTGGAGACGTTTCCTTTGAGGTAAATATGTGGACCCGACTCCCGTGAGTTGGCATAAGGTGGCCAAAACAGGAGCGATCGACGGATTAATAAGGTAGCACCTCTGATCGGACGCACTTCTTCGTATGCCATTCTATTACTTTTGTGATTGTATTGGTGCGCACCTTTGATTTGGGAGTGTTGTTCGAGGTGGGCGGTAGCTGCGCGCTATGCGTTATCATCGGTCCAGAAGCGTAATTGGTATATCTACCCTGGCATTGCCTAGTTGTGTCGTGTCACCTACCATAGCGAGCCTTGTACGAGTTTGGTTTTCTCCCGTAGCCCGTGTGGTATCCTCTGGTGGCATCCCGATCAGGAGGGACTATGATATTGGATGGACTACTGGGAATATTATGTGTTAAGGTGGAAAATGTAAAGCCTTAACGCTATTTAAAAGTAAGTTTATTTAACTAATAGACACTATTATAATAGCGAAGTATTACTATATAGTAAATAGTTTAACGGATCCTTAGAGGATGGGCGGTCCCAAGCATCCTTTAAGTTACTTGTTCTATATTACAGTACACTTGAATTAGCTTACACTGTATAAGTATGTATGTCCTGACTCGAGTGTTTATGTTTTATTTTACACTCGGGTCAGCCTGAGTTGCAGTTCAGTTTCATCCCGAAGGTAGGATTTCTGTAGATCACTTTCAAGCTGTTGGAAAACTTCCCTTCCGGTTCTTTATCTAAATTTTTTGAAATCAAGACTAGTGGACATTTGGATTGTTCTACTGATGATTTAAACTATATTTGGATTAAAGACTATGTAATTTTTGTTTGATTGAGACTATTTATAGTGGCTTCATGAACCACTAAGTATTTTTAAATTCCGCTGCGAGTTTTCTGATATCTGTGTCTGTGATCCTGTGATTATTTATTTACTGTATATTCCGAGATTTTTCCAAATTTTATTTACAACGCGGTATTTTGAACAATTCAAGTACGACATGTGTGGATGCGAATGGTTGAAAATATCGGGTCGTTACATTTGGTATCAGAGGTTTGGCTCTAGGAAAAACTTAGAATGTATGGTAAATTTGATTTACATAATCACTTTCATTTGAGCTTGAATCTCTTCCTTTTCGAATTTTGGAACGTTCCCTGCGATTTCGAAGTTCATTTGTGTCCCTCACTATTCATTTTCTTTTGATTCTGGAGTATCTCGTAACTCCACTTCGGATGATCTTTAAGGTGAATTGGCGGTCTCGCCAATATTCTAATAAAGGGGTGAAACTCCTTTGCAATTAGCATTGATTCATCAGAGCTTTATATTTATCCTCGGTTTAGATGCTAGTATCATTGGTTATTCTGAACTCTATCTCTTCTGATCGAATGTAGATTTACCCTAGAAAATCCACATCGATCTTATTCTTTAAGTCACGGTTGACCCGGTTAAGGTTGCCCGCGATTTATATAAACTTATCTGGTTCCTTATTCTGTTATTTAATCATCGGATCTTCTGATTCCAACTTATCTTTAAATCAAAATTCTCTTTGATTTCAGTATTTCAAATTTGAATCTTTATACTTTTTTTGAAAAATTTATTCCTATATTTGGGAAAAATCTAATATTATATATATAAGTATAATTTTCAAAATTTAACTAGTTGTTTAGAGATAATAATGTTTGATCTTATTTACGGTTTTGTAAACCATTGGTTTTGTCTTATATAAATAATTGAACTATAAAACATGGTTATAAACTTATTTGGAAATAGAAATGAAATTAAAACAAGAATTTAAGAATTTAATTTCTAATAGTTTCAAACCTTGTGTTTAAAGTCTTAAAAGGATATATTATTATTTAAATTATTTTCGAATAGAAATTAGTTTCCAAAGAATTTTAAAGTTTTAAAAATTAGCGCTCTTATCTTTGTCGCTAGAAAATAATTTCGATGATGACTACAGAATCATCGACATTCATTTTCGAGTATCGAAGTGAAGAGACCACGCTGTAGTTTCGCTTCAAAAATTTAATTGATTTGAATTTCTAAAATATGACTTAATTTATAATATATATAGATATATGATTTAAATTTGATTTGACATATACTATATGTATGTATTTATTTATCTCTAAAGTGTTTGAAGTTAATTGGAAATTTAATTCATAAATTTATGTTAAAAGGTGATTCTAATGACAAAATAAAGTCAAATTTTGAATGAATATTTAAACTTGAATAATAGAATTGGAAAATTTTTACTTGTAAATTGCATGCCAATATAACTTACCTAAATCATTCAGAAATTAACTATGTAATTGTGTAATGTACAATATAAAAGGATTTTATAAATAAAATTTGAGTGGTTATAATAAATGATACACACTTAAAGTTTCAGTTACAAAAGGACCAATAGAGGTAAATAGAATAAAAAAATAGTTGAATAATATATAATATCAAATAGTGTTAAAGGAAATTTAGAAATAAATTGGAATAGTTATAATAAATGTAATCTACTTAATATGTGCGATAAGATATATTAAGTAGAATATATTTAATAATAATCTGGAATAAAGAAGAATTAAATTTGTTGAATAAAAGATGATTATTATAAATGACTATACAAATTTATGATTTTAGAATAATTTCAAAATAATTGGATAATAAGATAATTAATTTGGAAATAGTTAAGATTGATTTAACTTCAGTAAAAATCAAATGAATTAAATCAATTATTGAATATTAATTAATTTAAATTGAATTTATATGGTTTAAATCAATGATTCCATTTTGAGTTTCAATTTAGTTTTCTTTCAGAGTGTTTATATTCTCCTACCTCCTTCCTTTTCGGGGACGAAAAGTTTTGAGTAGGGGAGAATGTAACAACCCATAATTTTGTAAATATTTTAATTAAGTTTTACTTGAAAACGTTGTTTTTTAAAGTAAAATTTTCAATAATTAAATTTTTTAAATTAATAAGTTTTGGTAAAAGAGGGGAAAAAAACTTATTGTAATTTAAATTTAAGCCTTATTTAATGTAATATTTCTGTTATTGATTCAAATAGAAAACATATGTAGTTTATTAATGTTTGCACGTGTTCATTATTTAAATCCCATCTTTTGGTTTTTGCATACTTTTGTTTAAAGTTAAAAAAAGGGCTTCTTTATAGAAATAACTTGAATATATTACAAAATATCACAATTCCATTTATTTCCTTTTAAATTAACGTTAGACCTTAATTTATTGCTTAATATTAAAGAATTTACTAAGTTATAAATTTTAACATAAAGATGTTGTATTAAGTTTAAGACATTATTTACAATGATTTGTATATACATATGTGTGTGCGTTAATTTGACTTAAGATTTATAAGATGGACTTGTATGCAAAGTCATAACTTTTTTTAATCTTAAACCCTTTTAATCTGGAGATTAGGTTCAAATTGTTGTCTTTAGTTTTAGGCTCATAAAATAGTGAAACTTAATTTTAACACATTTATATGTATAAGTCTAATATATATATATATATATATATATATATATGTATGTATACGTATATGTTTTTAATAATACTATGACCAATAAAGATATATATGAAGGAAACATCACTTTTGTACACAATCTAATGTTGCACTTACATAATTTACTATAGAATACATTTGGACAATGAAAATAAAAAGGATATTGTAACGGTTGTAAGTTACTATTTAATAGGTCTATTAATGTAGTTATAACGGTTACATTTGGGGTATTAAATTGAATATATGCAAATAAACGTATGGTAATGGACTAAATTCAACATTATATAAGCAATTCTAATAATTAGTGGAAAAATAAACTTGAGTGTAATATAAAGTTAGTGACAACATTTATGCAAGTCACCTTTTTATTTAGGGCTGCTAAATTCAGAGTAGGAAGTCAATTACATTTAAATATAGGTAAATGTTCATTAATGTGAGATAGGACTGTAACTGTAATGTGTGAATGTAAATGAAATGACATAAATGGAAATTTATATTTTATTCATAAGATGAAATAAAGGAATGAAACCAAGTTGAATAAATTGATTTAGGTTTTATTTATGATAAATGTATATATTTGGGAAATTCAATACGATTGAAAATAACAAGTTATTACAAATGAAAGATGAAAATTGGAATATATATTTTTGTAAGGAAAGATAAACAAATAATAACTAGGTTTATAGAGTGATAACAGATTTAATAAAAGAGTATGATTAAAGCATGCTAGTTATTGGAAAGTAATTAGTTGAAATTTGGATGAATTGGGAATTTTTTTTTATGTATTAGTATAAAAACCAATTTTAATATTACCCATAAGAGGATAAGTTAATAGTTGATTCAATAACATGATTGAGAAATCAAATATATGGATTTATTGGGAATTTAAAACTTATACTTTTTTTTGATAAAATACAACGTTTACACGCAATAAAATTTTCTACTTTTATTACATATTATATATATATATATGTTCTTATTATTATTATTTTCTTATATCCACCTCTATTTTATCTTTCTATTTTTATTTTGTCTAGACAGTCATGTTTATTTATTGGATTGTTGCTTGTTTATATCTTTTATTTATGGCTTGGAAGAAACTAAAAGGATATGCGTTATATTGTCTTAATTGCTTGCCTTTTTAATTGCCTACTCTTTATTTCTTTTAGCTGTTCGTTTTCTTTTGGCCGTGTATTATACTTGCTATTCACGTACAAAGCTAATCATTCTCATCTCTCATGCAATTCTAGAAAGAAAGAAAATTTAATACATCAAGTTATTCGTTTATACCCTCTTTCTTTCTTACCTTAGCCCTCCACCTCATTCATAACTGTGTATTTCTTTTTGTCATCCAAATAAAAAGATTTATTTCCCACTTCTCATTTTTATTTGCCTAGTCTCTGTATTATTTTCCTATGTCTATCTCTTGACATTTATTTCTTTATTTATTTGTCTAGACCTTATTTTATCTATTAAATATTTCTTATGTGTATCTTTTATTTAATAGCTTGAAAAAAAAAATTCAATTATACATACGTTACTTTGTTTAAATTACGCATACGCTAAAATGTTTATTTCTTACCTTTTTATTTACCTATCTATTTAATTACCATACTTTAGTTATGTATTACTCTTCCTAACAACTCCAATATCTTCTCCTTATCTCACTCCTTTTTTTCATTTGCATATAAGATTAAATATATATGTTTCTTTTACCTTAACTCATGACCTTTTCAATTCTAGCCTGTTTATTTCTTGCCATTCTTGTAGCCATTCATTTTCCACAACCCTAGCCGCCAAATTTATTATTATTTCATGTGAAAAGTTCTCACCTCACATATTTCATTGGCATGAAAAAAATAGGAAGCTCTAATCCCATGGCTTCTTCCACTTTCTTCCCCTTCTTCCATCTTGTTTTTGTTTTTGTTCTTCAGGCTATTGCTCGGCCTCCACCACCATGACCACCTCCATAACCTCCTCACTTCCTCCACTGTATAGCCGTGACCACCTAGTGGCCATACATTGCCAAAGGTTAATACAAACCCTAACCAAGCCATGTATTGATCACCTTGCATTGATTTACCAAGGTTATGTCATTTTAATCCCTATCTTTCATTGTTTTATCTATATTCCTTTGTATTGAATCATGTTCTTATGTCGTGATATTTGTTTTATTTATTTTGTTGTGTACAAGATGTGGATCTTGGCTCTCTTTTCACTCAAGTTTGCATCTTGCCTTGTTTTATCAAAATGTTATGTCCCTTGATTCATATTGTTCATAGTTTGATTCATAATCTTGTATGTTGAATTATACACTTATGTTTGTATAATTGTTTGTATACAAGATTTGGATCTGATTCTTCATCCACTCAAAGGAATATATTTGTGCTTTGTCGTGACTTTTCGTGCTTTGCGGAGTTTAGATTTGGGTTTGAATTTCAATTCTAGCTGTTAAAGGTGAGTATTCCTCACCAGACAAACATACTTGTATATTTGTGAATTAATCACAAGTGTAATTGTAAACTTATTTTATTTTATTTTATCTGCCTGTGATATTAACTTATGATGTTAAACACCATTATTTAATTGACACATCATCTATTGTTATATTTTGCAGTTATACTATTTATTATTATTTACTGTTTAAAAATCACACTGCAAGTTCCTTGGGAACAAAAAGAGATCATTACAGGCTGAAATGATAGGCCTGTATGATACTTACTTATTTATGCATTCATTTATTTATTTAGTGATTTATTTAACTTGGGATTACGGGTTTGAAATGATAGAACCCGGGTTTTCTTTGTAAATTGCGGATTGAAATGATATATATCCGTATCACTTGACCTAGGCTAGAAAACTATATACAGACCCGTGGTTTATATAATATTTTTCTGAAATGTTTTAAAACGTTTTAAATGGAAAATTTATAATATTCTGGTTTAAAATGTATTTAAATGATTTTTATAAAATTTATAATGATTTTTGAATGAGTCAAATGTTAAATAAATGAATGTTTAAGCAAAATTTTGAAATATAACTTATTTTGGGAAATTCTGAATTTTTGTTAAAAGTGAGATTTTATAAAGTAAAATAATTGATAATAAGTTATATTCTGGGAATTTAAAACTTAATTGTTAAGTTAATAATTTAATTAAAGAAATGGGAATTTAATACTTGGATTTAAATAAGAGATTCATAATAAAATTTGATTTTTTGTATGAAATTTACTTATAAATTCATAAAAATATGAGTATTGAAATTATGACTTCATCATGTGAAAATATATGATTTTTTGTTAAATATGATTTAAGTAAAAATTTACTTATTTATGAAATTATAGTTAAACCTTGAAATTTTAAATATAAAGGATATTACAACATTTGTGAATGTTGTAGTTAAATTTAAACGAACTTAAAGGCTAATTTGAACTAAAAGCTATTATAGCACTTTTTAAGTGCTATAGTTGATAAAGATAACTAAAGTTTAATTGGAAACAAAGAAATCTATTACAGCACTTAAATGCTGTCTTTTGTAAATGAACTATTCAAACCTATAACTTTAGGTAGCATTTTATAAGTGCTATGGAAACTGAATTTTTGATTGTTTTAATAAAATTTAATAATCTTTGGGAAAAAGTCTTAAATTTTAGAATTTAGTATGTAATTAATAAAAATAAGGAATTGACTTTAAATGGTTTTAAATTGAAGAATTTAACTTTTAAATGTGAGTTGAAAGGCAATTAATTCCTAAATAAATTGAATAGATTTAAATGGTATTTTATATTAAATAAAATGACTGATGTTTAAATAAATGATGTTTGAAATGATATTATGATATTGAAATGTATTTGAAATTTATTTTGATTTTTAAAGTATAAATACCATTTTTAAAAGTGGTAACCATGGATTATAATAACGTTTGGTTGTTAAAGAGACCGGGATCGGATATCTGGCATACTCTCTGTCGATATCGAAAACCACTTTGACAACCGTGTACGCGGTGGAGATTCTAGAATGTAGTAGGATGGTGGAGACGTTTCCTTTGAGGTAAATACGTAGACCCGACTCCCGTGAGTTGGCATAAGGTGTATAAAACAAGAGCGATCAACGGATTAATGAGGTAGCACCTCTGATCGGACGCACTTCTTCATATGTCATTCTATTACTTTTGTGATTGTATTGGTGCACACTTTGATTTGGGAGTGTGTTCGAGCTGGGCGGTAGCTGCGCGCTACACGTTACCATCGGTCCAGAAGCGTAATTGGTGTATCTACCCTGGCATTGCCTAGTTGTGCCGTGTCACCTACCATAGCGAGCCTTGTACGAGTTTGGTTTTCTCCCGTAGCCCGTGTGGTATCCTCTGGTGGCTTCCCAATCAGGAGGGACTATGATATTGGATGGACTACTAGGACTATTATGTGTTAAGGTGGAAAATGTAAAGCCTTAACGCTATTTAAAAGTAAGTTTATTTTACTAATATACACTATTATAATAGCGAAGTATTACTACATAGTAAATAGTTTAACGGATCCTTAGAGGATGGGCGGTCCCAAGCATCCTTTGAGTTACTTGTTCTATATTGCAGTACACTTGAATTAGCTTACACTGTATAAGTATATATGTCCTGACTCGAGTGTTTATGTTTTATTTTACGCTCGGATCAGCCTGAGTTGCAGTTCAGTTTCATCCCGAAGCTAGGATTTCTGTAGATCACTTTCAAGCTGCTGGCAAACTTCCCTTCCAGTTCTTTATCTAAATTTTTTGAAATCAAGAATAGTGGACATTTGGATTGTTCTACTGATTATTTAAAACTATATTTGGATTAAACACTATGTAATTTTTATTTGATTGAGACTATTTATAGTGGCTTCATGAACCACCAAGTATTTTTAAATTCCGCTGCGAGTTTTCTGATATCTGTGTCTGTGATCCTGTGATTATTTATTTACTGTATATTCCGAGATTTTGCCAAATTTTATTTACAACACGGTATTTTGAACAATTCAAGTCCGACATGTGTGGATGTGAATGGTTGAAAATATCGGGTCATTACATCAGAATTCTACACCGATCTAATTTTGGAATCACGGTTGACCGGTAAAGGTTGCCCGCGATTTATAGAAGTATATCCATCTTCGATCGAGTCTATCTTCGAATCAGAATTCTATTGATTTGAGTTCCTCTAATTCAAATTTCTGTCTTTGTTTTAAAATCCATTCTTAAAATTATCCTCTGAAAATCGGGTATGTTTGCATTTTTGAAATTATTTTATATATCGAAATTATTATTTTGATAACTATGATTTTATTCTATATATAAAAGTGAAAATGTTTTCGATAAAGATTATATACCTATATATAAAACAAATAAGAAATGTTATTCTATATAAAAGGTTTTTGAAAGCATTTGAAATTTTGAAAAATTATAAGAAATTGATTTATATAAAAATGATTTATAACTGTAGAGTTAAATTTGTAATTCGAGAATTGAATTCCGGTATTTTGAAATTGGTTTTAAGATTTTGGAAAATATATAACAATAATACGATTTAAAAGTATTTTTCCAAATAAGAAATGTTTCAAATGAGTTCAAAGGAATTCCAATAATTTTGAAGAAATTTCAAAGAATTTTTCATGAAAATAGAAGTCCAAAACTCACTTATGTCGCTGGAAAATAATTTCGGTGATGAGTGCACGCATCATCGACATTGATTTTCGAGTTTCGGAGTGGGGGAGAGGCCACTTTAATAGGTTCGCTATGCAAGTGATTTTGTAAAACCGTTTTTGATTTCAAATTCCGATGTATAATTTGATATTTTAAAAAGATCTAAGTATATTTTTGAAACAATTCAAAATGAAACCGGTGTTCAGTCCTTGAGTTTCGGATTTAATAATTGATTTATTGATTTATTGTTGATTTTCAACTCTTGAATTGAAAATTTGATTTCCGTAACTATTTTGAATGTTCGAACACTTCCAAATCGAGATTAAATTTTCAAAGCTAAGAAATTTCGAAGAATATAAAATGTTTGATAAAGAATATAAATTTAGTTTTGAAATGTTTTGAAAAAAAATAGTTGAATAATGGTTTTTAGAAAGGTAAATTGGATATTCCACATAGAAATAGATAGTTTAAAAGTTTTAAAAGAAAAGGATAATTATAAATTTGGAAAACATTTTGAGTATAATTGATTTTGAGAAAATATTTGGTTTTGAAAATTAAATTGAAATTAAAAACTAGTACTTATATGGTGATTTTGGAAATGAATTTGTTTGACTTGAATTATTTTAATTTGAAAACTGGGATAATTTTATAAACCTATTATTTTTGGAACTTTGAAATTTAAATATTTAATTTGGAAGAAAATTTGGTGAAATTATATATGATTTTGAAACTGAATTGATATTGAAATGATTTGAAACTGAGAACCTTAGATTACTAAGCACTTGATTTGGGAGTGGTCGAACTTATATAAAATGGATTGTCTAAGTATGAAGTTGATTTGAAATCTATTGATTTGAAAGGTACTCAATTTGGAAAGAGATTTTGTATAATCGAAGTCTATATAAGTATGATTTGATCTACTATTGATTTGGAAAGTATTCGATCTGGGAAAAATGGAATCCTATATATATGGACTTTATATAAGTACGATATTTGAAAGTCATTTGAAAAGGTACTATATGATATATATTTTCGAAGTAAAGATATGGAAAGTGCCTTCTGCTTGATATTCGCTTTGTGGCCACATCGTGGATTCATTCTATCGATATTATTCTCTCTGATTTTTGGTTTATACTCGAGTGTTCCCACCGTGGCGTAACCCATGGGTTTTTTTCTCTCGCGACTGCATAGCGCAATTTCCTGGCTAAGTCTGGCCTAGGGGTACGGATTGTTTCCTGGGGGATCCAGGCGTAACCATTGTGTATCCTGCAATCTGTGTAGGTCGCGAATAGTAGCGAAACTGCCTGGCTGAGACGGCCTAGGGGTACGGATTGTTTCCTGGAGGACCCAGGCGTAACCATTGTGTATCCTGCACTCTACTAGTCATCATGGCGTAACTCGCAGGGCTGAGAAAGCTTACGGATAAGGATTGTTTCCTAGGGGATGCAGGCGTAACCATTGTGTATCTGCGAACCATGGTCGGACAAAGGTTTTTGTTTGGTTTTTTTTGTTTGGATTGTACTTTCCATATCCGTTTTAAAGGTTTTTCAAGTATTTTCATTGGGTGTTGAAACAAGTCTACTAAGTACTTGAAGAATTCTAGCTTTGCACCTGATCAACGCATGGCCAGAGTTTGCAAGAACGAGGATAAACTTGTTGAAACATCGAGTTATAAAAGTAATTTCGAAAGGAAAATTTATTTCGATATAATAGTATTTTATTATAAAAGTATTATTATAAAGGTACTTATTATAAAAGTATTTTTCCCAACAAAGAAATATTGAATTAATATTTTAAATTTAAATTCTTATGGTTCTAGATTAATTATTCGTGCCCGATACTATTCCTTGCATCTACCTTATCTGCTCAGTTTAGTTATTCACCTTGATTCTGTTTTCCAAATCTACCTTCCTTCCTCGCTGGATATATCCTTCAAAATATTGTTTAATTATATACTACATGGTTTAATAGAAATTTTAGTGTTATAAATATTTTAGAAGTTATTTATCTAAAATAAAACATATTTAAAAAAAATGATTTGTGATCTAATAATAATATTTGGAAGGTTTCCTGAAACAAAATAAAAATTTATGAATTTTGGATTGAATATTTCAATAGCTTCTTTGTAAATATAAGTAATAATGTAAATAATTGTTTTCGAAGGAGTTTGAAAATTATTAAAGTATTAAAGAAAATTAAATTTCAAATGAAGTTATCAAATAAATATTTCAAATAAAATTTATATAGTTTTAAATTAATTGTTTATCTTGTCTTTCAATCTATTTTATTTCTAGTTGTTCTATTCTCCTACCTCCTACCTTTTCGGGGATGAAAAGTTTTGAGTGAGGGAGAGTGTAACGACCCGTAGATTTTAATATTTTTAAATGTTTTTATTTAACGTAATTAATTGAAACTTTTGAGAAATTTTATATAATAATATTTTGAAATAAAAATATAATATTTGGATAACGTCCAATTAAACATAGCAGATTTTAAATTTTAAATTTTTTTTAACAAAGTTTATTCCATTGTGAAATTCTATTTAATTCAAGCTAGCTAATAATTGCTTTAATAAATATTGCAGAACAATTTCTTTAATAAATATTGCAGAATCAATGCACAGATGTTATCAATTTCATTTTATGGTGGTACGTTCCTTTACGTTTCCTACCGGTTAAATTATAAATAATTTGCTTTGATGGGTCAGCGAAATCAAAGCAACGTGACCATTGCTATTTATTTCTTTTATTAATTGCTACAATTATTTTCACCAAATCAAGGGTTGATCGTTACTTGGCTTTCAAATTTTGGACTCTGCATTCAAAAAGAAACGTATAATATAATAAGTACTTCATATTTATTTTCAGTACGTTTCGCAAAATTTTCTCTGTCCGTTCTTTTCTATTAAATATATACTTGCAGCTGTTATCAATCCATCGTTTCAATTTATTATATGGTCCGTTACTCTGCCTTTTCAGATTTGAACGTGCAGCTGGTGGCATTAAAAGTTGCTTCAATTATGCAATGAATTATCGTGACTGTCCCGTTACTCTATATTTATTCTGTACGTTTTACTTTGCTTAAATTTCTCTGTCCATTCCTTGTTCCATTTTAAATATCATTGCCTTTCCAAACTTATTACGTACTATCCAAACAAACAAAAAAGTTATTGCTTTAAATGTAGCTAAATCAACTCATGACCGTTGCCATTTCAAAGTTTGAAACGTATAAAATACTATACGTTATTTCGCATTCATTGATTTCTTTTATTTCTTTCTTTCTTTCTTTACGTTTTCACTCCAATCTGATTTATAACCTTCCTTGTTCCATTTTAAATATCATTGCCTTTTCAAACTTATTACGTACTATCCAAACAAACAAAAAAGTTATTGCTTTAAATGTAGCTAAATCAGCTCACGACCGTTGCCATTTCAAAGTTTAAAACGTATAAAATACTATACGTTATTTCGCATTCATTGATTTCTTTTATTTCTTTCTTTCTTTCTTTCTTTCTTTCTTTACGTTTTCATTCCAATCTAATTTATAACCTTCCTTTTCCATTTTAAATATCATTGCCTTTCCAAACTTATTACGTACTATCCAAACAAACAAAAAAGTTATTGCTTTAAATGTAGCTAAATCAACTCATGACCGTTGCCATTTCAAAGTTTGAAACGTATAAAATACTATACGTTATTTCGCATTCATTGATTTCTTTTATTTATTTCTTTCTTTACGTTTTCATTCCAATCTGATTTATAACCTTCCTTGTTCCATTTTAAATATCATTGCCTTTCCAAACTTATTACGTACTATCCAGACAAACAAAAAAGTTATTGCTGTAAATGTAGCTAAATCAACTTATGACCGTTGCCATTTCAAAGTTTGAAACGTATAAAATACTATACATTATTTCGCATTCATTTATTTCTTTTATTTATTTATTTCTTTACGTTTTCATGCCAGTCTGATTTATAACCTTCCTTGTTCTCTTTGTACATTCTATTTATTCTAGCCTGCTCCTCCTTTCTTTTACCTAGTACATCTGCATTCTTTTCATCCTCTCTCTGCAAATTTTCTTTCCACCAAGCGCCTGTCCCCTCCTTCTCCCCTCCTCTTCTCTTAAGAAACACCCTGCCTTCCAGCCGAACCCAACATCTTCCCTATCCACATCGGCAGCCTCATCATAGCCGAGTGTATAGCCTAGAGGTAGTAACTTCTGGCAGCACATAGGTGGAATCAACATTTTCCCCATTGTCTGTAGTTTCTTATTTATTCATTTTGCCCACCCATCAGCGACTCGAGTTTACACAGGGTATGTCTATACATTGTATTATATTATATATATTTGCTAGTAGTATACTGCCTTAAATTTACATATTTTAGTATATATATGTATGACAGCTTACGTTATTTATATACATAAAGTAAGCTATATGTACAAACTCAGTGCAACCGCAATTTTCTGTATAAAAGGCAAATAATACAAATTGTAGTACCCAAAGATATATATGTATGGCTGTACTTAATAAAAAAATCTCTATATAACAGTATAAGCTTATATATCAATTTCTAAGTTTATATATATTTTGTTATATTGTTTTTTTTAATTTTGAATTTTATATAATAAGTATGTAAGCTTATTTATATTCATACATTAGTGTACATAAGTTGCAATATATTGTCTAATAAGCCTAAAGCATTGTATATCGTCATACTGTTATGATGTGCGTGCTTTAATAATAAAACCATTGATCAGGTACAGATAGGTTAAGTAACGTGTAAATTTGGTTAATTTATATAAGAGTATATATAGCCGTTTCGATTATAGTTATAATGAATATATAAGAGAGTTATATAAATGAATTTTATACTATGCGTTAACTAAATACATTGTTATTTATATGACCCAGTTTTTGAATATATGTTTGAAAGGTTTTGATTTTTATATATACAAATATTTTATTTCATACATATATTTTGTTATATATGAAGGTTTTATAAAAAAAATTCTTATAAACTGTACTGCATACATACTCTTTAAAAAAAGGAGTAAGTTAACAATGTATTATAAAGAATATTGTTTATCTGCATATATATGTGCATAAGTTTGTTTGATTTCCTGCTGGATATTTTGAAAAGGAAAGTAATAAACTATAATAATTATATATATGTACATAAGTATTCATTTCAAAAGATATTATATATGTGTGTGTGTTGATCTTTAATATATGTGTTTTATGTTAGAACATTGATTTTTAACTATACATATATATTATTTTAATATTGATTTAAAATGAATATTTATTACATGGAAACGACAACCATAAAATGAATATACTATATATGTGACATTTTTAATAATTATATATTTGTTATTTAACATTAATATGAAATGGAAGCGTTTTAAAGTTATATGGTTTTCATGGGTGCGCATATATATATATATATATATATATATATATATATTTCATTTTTTAAAATGTGTGTTTTGATTTAACGTTCATTTTGAAAGAAAGTAATAAATTAATCATATAATCTTCGTTTCAATTTTATCAAGCTAATTTGATCCGTTCTCATCAATTTCTACCTATCAGCTTTTCCGTCGAAATCGTACCATCTAACTTTGCTTTGGAAGTCGTGCTTCCATTTCGTAACTCAACTTCATTGTCTATCTCTCTAACCTCGAAAGGTGAGCAATCACTCATGATTAACATTTTTTTCATTAAATTTGATTTCAATTGAAACGACGATTGAAACATGCTGCTGTAGTTATTTAAATTTGTTATATATGCTATTATCTATAACTGTTCACCTGCGAGATATGACACCATATCCTGTTGTTTATATTATATTGTTATTGATGATATATGCCTGTTATTTTATTGTTTTTTCTGTTATCACTCTGCAAGTTCCCTGTAGTTTAGAAATCACTATGGGTTGAAATGATACATACCCGAACAGACTTTAGAATAGGAGAAAATCGTTATGGGTTGAAATGACAAACCCAAGTGATTTTATTTAATTGAATTTGGGATTACGGGTTGAAATGATATCCACCCGTATATATTTAGTATACGGATTGAAATGATAAATATCAGTAGCACTTGACTATATGATAGGAAATATGTACAGACACCGTTGGTCCATATAAATATTTTGAAAATAATTTCTATAATTTTGGAAAGAAATATATGGTTTAATAAATTTTATTCTTAAGATATTATATAAATGAAAATTGTGTATATAGATTTAGTAGTAATTTTTTATTTAAATTAGATTGATTTAGTACATATAATATGTTAAGTATTTATGTAAATCTATATTTCAAATAGATTCTCTTGTAATAAATTGAATAATTAAAATTGGGAGATAAATTTGGGTTTATAAAAATGGTATTTAAATAAGGATTTATTTAATTAAATCAATTTGAAATTTTTGAATGGGAAATTTAAAGGGTATGATTTTATAACTGGATTTTTGATTTAAGTGATTTAATGAATATTTCACGTTTTATATAAATTAAAGAAAATATTGAGTAAAATGTAATTTAAGGTTACTTAAATGATATTGAATCTAATAAGGGAGTATTTCAAGACTAAGTAATAATGAGGTTAAATCGAGATCTATATGAAACTGTTATATAGAACATTTAAATATTAAAGCCTTGAACTATATTGGAATTTAAATGGTTTATGTCGAGATTCGGATCTGTATTTGAAATCAACGTAGTTGAATTTGTTATTTAGCAACTAAATTGAATTAAAATGAAAATTTAGGTTGAACTAAATTTGAATTTATTATTTAGAAAACTAAATTGAATGAAAATTTAGATGAAACGTTGAATACTTAAAGTTTTGAAATATATGGAAATATAAAGGGGTATTTGTGATTATAAATCCGAATTTGAGATCGATAAAATTTAAGTAGTTATTTTAGAAATTGAGTTGAATTTAAATTGATAAATTGAGACTGAATTTAGTTTGAATGGGAAGGTCAGGTTGATGTTGGAACGATTTTTTAAGTTGAGGAAATTGAAAATACTTTACTGTATATATTATTTAATATATACAAATACTATTTTGGGAAATATAGAGATATTTGAAGTGAAAATGAGATTTGGTTTTGAAGTATAAATTAAGCTGAAATGTGACGCCCCACCTCTATACCCACGCTAGCCAAGAACACTACGGTGTAGTGCTGTCAACTAGCACGGAGAATAAGGCTGTTGAGGAGCGGCCATCAATAGTTGGCCTTACACTAGTATTGGTTATCTCGATAGGAGTGATATATATATATATATATATATATATATATATATTCTTTCATTTTTCATCTCTGATTTATTTTCTCCCATCGAAATACCCCAATTCCAGTATAAAACGAACTACGATGGTTCATAATAGTTTAGAACAGTAAATATAAAATAATAACACAGATAAATATAAATGTGGAACACAGATAAAACAGAAATTCTCATATATACAATAACTGATGTCAGTTACAATACATTTGACACGGTACATATGATACAACTACAACAGTCGACTCAGGAAGTTACATATACAAGTACATTAACGTATATAATATACATGAATACATATCTTCCTATGCAATCATACAGACTACTACAAATAACGACAACTACTCCAAAAGATATGAAAGAACTTCATAGCTCTAGCAGCAACCCAAAGCAGAATATCTACAACCTGAAATATTCGGTCTGACCCGAGTATTAAATTCAAAAGAAAATAATACTCGGGTCAGTCTAATTCAAACTTAGTTATTAGTGCACAGAAGCAATAATAATTAAATAATGAATAGACGACAGTAATTAAAACAAATCAGAATGCAATTCAGAATATTGAATTGAAATAATCAAAACAGTTCAAAACATTTAAATATCAATTAAAATATTAAGTTGAGTAGGGCTGCAGTACACGCACGCGTGCACTGCCTCGCCACTACAGCATATGGAATATGCAAAAGGTCAATTAATCAAAACAAGATAGATATCATAAAACCATACCGTGTGGCTGCAGTTCACGCTTGCGTGCACTGCCTTGCCACTACAGTGATGATGTACCCATTGAATACCGTGTGGCTGCAGTTCACGCTTGCGTGCACTGCCGTGCCACTACAGTGATGATGTACCCATTGAATACCGTGTGGCTGCAGTTCACGCTTGCGTGCACTGCCGTGCCACAACAGTGATGATGTACCCATTGAATACCGACAGCAATCAAAAACTGCAGACGTCAAGTTGTACGACATAAATGTGAACCCAAATGTACACAATGGACGTACACTACTGGTTGCACATGAATAAAAAGAAACTGGGGTGCAACATGGAACAGCACCAAGTAAATGGCACAAGAGACAGTATGATACAAATGCAAGTATCATACTCGAGAACAAAGTCAACATAATATGCAGACTGCAAACTCGACTAACAAGTTCAGGCTTCAAAACATCAGACTCAAGCACCAAGGCCATAGTACAACTCAAATGCAAACTGCAAATACATGGGGGATATGACACTATATCATAGTGAAGATCAACATGAAATGAAGTCTGTGTCAAAAGGTCAGAAGCAATGCAACAGTGACTCAGAGCATAAACAGGAATGCAGCAGTGATGGATCCAAATGGGAAGTGCAACAACTTCAACAATGAAATGGTTTTGAATAACCATAAATGAATACTGCAACATGTACATGAAGACAGCAACTATCTAGAGGTTCCAGATGCAGTCAAATGGAACTCAAGCAAAATACAACATGAATGTACAGATTCAAGTTGAATCGAAAGACAAGCTAATCCAGACAGAAATGCATGGAACAGAGACTCAGACATGTATCCAGACATCAACATGAATGCAATAATAAATTCAGTGAAGCCCAAGTATACAATATGACAATGCAAACATGAAGTGAATGCAACTACAGTGATCATATAGTATGCAAGAAGTATGCAACCTATGGCATGAACCCACAGTGCATCAGGTCAATGAGGTTTTAACTCAAAACAGGGAGCTACAGACCAAACTCAGACATGCAGTGAATCACAAGTGAAACAGTGCAAGTATCATAAACAAAGTCGAAGTCAACTAGGCCTAACAACATGTAACAGCAGTTACAAATGACTCAGGCCATTGCACAGGAGCATCAACAACTACATATGCAATTATAATGCAACAGGGGACATGATCAAGACAGCAAGAACAAGTCAAAAATCAGGTCAGAGAAACAAATATGTGGAACAACAACAAGTGATGTACACATGAATGCATCAATGAAACTTCTACACCAAAATGCATCAAGCAACCCAGGACAGTCACTTGAGGATATGATCTGTCTCAAAATATAACAAATACAACATGTATGCACGCAGTGACACTATAAAATCACGCTCCAACATGTACGCAATGACGACCAGGTAGCAACAGAGAATCAAGAAAGATTCGAGTACTACAAATTCAAAATCAATGTGTGAACATGTAAATCAAAACCAATGTACAGTTCGAATAAATTGGCATCAGCAAGGAGTTGTTTTATAAATTGCCAATGAACATCAACTAATCTGTTTAGTTAGACCAGGCAACCTAAACAAAGAATTTAGGGTAACTGGAATCAAATATAGGTATGAACAGAGAGTGCTTGCAACAGTGGTGAAGCAATGTAAACAACAAGCATGTCACAATGAAAGAACGAAGACAGAAAATACGAAGTCCACAAAAATCAATATCAACAAAAGAATTCAAGATAGTGGTGGTCACGAAATCCACATCACAGCAAAACATTCAAACAAATCAAAGTGACCAAGTTAGACATCAATGTCGAGAATATCAGGTCACAAAATTAACATTGATAAAATCAAGTCGAAGTCGAAGACCACGAAATCAAAATAAGCAGCGAAAACAAACCAGTCGAATTAGATGTGAGTGTTGAACACTCACCTTAGACGATGCGTAGAGGAACTCGAATCCAGTGCCGAAGCCTCCCAGCGACGAGCAACCGATAGAGCAAGGGTTGAGCGGTTGAAGTCGCGAATTGCACGAAGCCCTATTTCTCGATCGAACGAAGAAAGGGACGATCCACCATTAATTTTCTTTTGTTGGTTTTAGGTTTGCAAACTAACAAATAAGAAAAAATGAATAAAAAAATAAGAAGGGGGATGGGTTATTTGTTTTGAGAATTAACACGGCCCATAAAAAAAAACATGGACCACTATTAAATTTAGAAGCCCATCAATCTTTTTAACCATTTATAAAAGAATTTTAACTCAATTTTAAAAATCAAAACTTCAATTAGGAACAAGCAACAATATTAATCGTTTAATGTCGATTATAAATCGACACGAAATACAGGGTTGTTACAGACTCCCCTCCTTAAAGAAATTGCGTCCTCGCAATCATAAGGAACAAACGGATAAAAGGTAACAACCATAAGAGCATATCATCACAAGATGAAGAAATTTGAAATAGGAAGTTCAACATATAGAGCATGAGAGAAAGAGAGCCTGAACGTGTTTGCTCGATGAACTTCCTGGATTCCGGAGTGAAATCCATAGGATTTGAGAACCACAGAGCTTTCACGAGAAAAACATCGTTATTTCGAAGGTGCTACGCCCCCGAAGCAATGATGTGAATATAAGGTTGCTCAAGAATAGAAATCGGAAATCCCTAAGGCATTTCCGTAATTGGAAGACGTGGAAAACATCATGAATAGCAGAAAAATTGAGTCGGTACACCGGCGTAGTACAATATAAACGCCAAAGAAATCCTTTAATTTCATAAAAGAAATTCACAAATTATCAACAAAATCTAATTATCAATAGATAATTCAGAAATCTCAAATCACAAATATTCGATTATCAAAAACGATAATCAAATCAACAAGTATTCAATTATCAAAATCGAAAATCAATCTTAAATCACAAATATTTAATTATCACAATTGATAATCAAATCTCAAATCGCAAATGTTTAATTATCACAAACGATAATCAAACCACAAATATCTAATTATCACAAACGATAATTAGAAACAATAAATATCTGATTATCAAAAACGATAAATCAGAAATCATAAACATCCAATTATCAAAACGATAATCAGAAATTACCACAACGGTAATCAAATTTCAAATCACAAATATTTAATTATCACAATTGATAATCAAATCTCAAATCGCAAATGTTTAATTACCACAAACGATAATTAAACCACAAATATCTAATTATCACAAACGATAATTAGAAGCAATAAATATCTGATTATCAAAAACGATAAATCAGAAATCATAAACATCCAATTATCAAAACGATAATCAGAAATTACCACAACGGTAATCAAATTTCAAATCACAAATATTTAATTATCACAATTGATAATCAAATCTCAAATCGCAAATGTTTAATTATCACAAACGATAATTAAACCACAAATATCTAATTATCACAAACGATAATTAGAAGCAATAAATATCTGATTATCAAAAACGATAAATCAGAAATCATAAACATCCAATTATCAAAACGATAATCAGAAATTACCACAACGGTAATCAAATTTCAAATCACAAATATTTAATTATCACAATTGATAATCACATCTCAAATCGCAAATGTTTAATTATCACAAACAATAATTAAATCTCAAATATCTAATTATCACAAACGATAATTAGAAATCGCAAATTTTCAATTAACGAGTCTGAAATTAACCGAAATAGCAAACGCACATGACCCATAACCACGAGTTTTACTAAATCGTTTAATTCACTTCATCGTTTCCTTGAAAGTGCAAAATGGTGTATTTTAAATAAATAACATTTTACGTTCTCAAACGGACAAGTCCGGAATTAAGCGAATCAGTAAAAGAAAGGTGTCATAGTCCTCGATTTTTCTGAAACGTTTAATTCGCTTCCTCATTCTTTTGAAAGCGCAAATCATAAAAATTTTGAAAACAAATTTGATTTATATTTTGAAACATTTTTTTAAAACACGTAATTAAAACAGCGACATCAGTAGCAACTTCGATAAGTGGATTTTCATTTATCAAAAGTGTCACAAGAATCTTCTCAAAGATAGAAAGGGATATCATACCCTAAACTTGTATTCATAACAAGTCAATAACACACGAATTCACCAATGCACAAGAATTGATAAAACTTATCAATAGAAATCACGAAAATTGGTGAAGCACAAATTCTAGAAATCTACACAAGAAATCCAGAAATCACAAGATAAGAGTATAAGAACTCGAACGGGAGTATGAAAACTCGAACGGAGTATGAAAACTCGAATGGGAATATGACATAGAATAAAAGATATGGCATAACATAAAATATCCATAATGACATACTACTATAAGTATGTAAATAATGATCAACAGGAGATCAACCGATAAGAGGTATGGCATAAATATGAAATACCCATACTGACATACAACTATAAGTATGCAAATAATGATCAACAGGAGATCAACCGATAAGAGATAATCAATATCACAAGAATCTTCTCAAAGATCCAAAGAGGTATCATACCCCAAATTTGTACTCATGACAAATCAATAACATATGAATTCACCAATGTACAAAAATAGGTGAAGCATAAAATTTCCAGAAATCAACATAAGGAATCTAGAAATCACAGAAAAAGGGAAAGAGGCCTATCACATGACGGTCCGAAGACCAAGGGGAGCTACCCCGCATGTGTGAATGGAATCACACAGATTGAGGTCAAGACTAACCAAAAAGCAGAAAGGTATGTGTGAATGGAATCACACAAGTGGTGTCTAGTCTGACCATCAGAACGATCATCATGATTAATGAGGAGTGTCAATTACAGTAAGCATGTGTGAATGGAATCACACAGATTGAGGTCAAGACTAACCAAAAAGCAAAAAGGTATGCGTGAGTGGAATCACACAAGTGGTGTCTAGTCTAACCTTGCAATGAAAGAGACATCGCGCAATTGCTAGTCTAATTCATAAAGCGATCATCAAGATCAACGAGAAGTGTCAATTACACTAAGCTAGTGAATATAAAAGTTTAGCTTCATGTCCCATAACCACTAGCTTAACTTAAATATTTACGAACAAATTGTAGATCTTCACTAGAAAAATGTCACAAGTGGTTCAATCGAACAAGTCCAAAAATTAACCGACGAAGTAAACGCAAGCGTTTCATACCACTTGTTTTGCTAAGCCGTTTAATTAGATTTCTCATACGAGTGAAATAAAGGTTTGTATATACTAATAGATTGGAAAACGGTTTAGGAAAAGATTTTGATATTGAAAATAGAGTTGAAAACATTTTGATAAAAGAGTTTTGATATTTACTACTAGTATTGAAACATTTATATTTTTTTTTAAAGTGACAAATCACAAAAATGATTGTAGAAACAATCAATCACAAGAATTCACATACGAAGACGTGAATAGAATCCAAAGAAATCGATACTGTATCCATTCAAAAGTATGTTCACGAAAATCCCGAAGAAAATGTTATCAAAGTTGCTAATAAATGATAGCAATAAATCGGGGAATTAACAAGAATCGATTAAATTTGGAAACCAAATCAATTCACTAAAAATCACCTTCGAAGACGTGAATAAATTCCAAAGAATTCGATTCTAAATCCATCAAAGTAGGAATATCCAGAAATTTCAGAAATAGAAGTTGTCAAAGTCGACAAAGAAGATAATAACTAATCGGAAAAGAAGAATCGATTAACAATTGGAAAAACAAAGCAGAACGAGCTTAAATGCATAAATGACTTCAACAAAAATAAAAATCAAGTCGAAGTCGAAGTCAACAATTAATGGCCATAATAGAGTACAAAACGATTCAACATCATCATCAAAGGACTCAACGGCAAACCAAGTCAGAGTCTTGGAAATCAAGAATTTAGAAATTTCTCAAAAACAAAGTGACCGAAGTCGAATGGAATTCAAGCCGAAGAAAACATAAAATATCTAGTTCAGAATCGCTGAGATTCGAACAAAATCAATCATCGGCTAAATCAAATCAAAGCCGAAAACACAAGAATCAAAATCAAATGCATATGAATAAGCGTTAGGAATTCATACCTAACAATCAAAGACAATCATATGCAAATACGAGAGATTAAACGTCGACAAATAGTTGTAACATATGTACTATCTAAGTTATGTTTTATATTTGTTCTAAACCCCAGGCTCTGATACCAAGCTGTGACGCCCCACCTCTATACCCACGCTAGCCAAGAACACTACGGTGTAGTGCTGTCAACTAGAACGGAGAATAAGGCTGTTGAGGAGCGGCCATCAATAGTTGGCCTTACACTAGTATTGGTTATCTCGATAGGAGTGATATATATATATATATATATATATATATATATATTCTTTCATTTTTCATCTCTGATTTATTTTCTCCCATCGAAATACCCCAATTCCAGTATAAAACGAACTACGATGGTTCATAATAGTTTAGAACAGTAAATATAAAATAATAACACAGATAAATATAAATGCGGAACACAGATAAAACTGAAATTCTCATATATACAATAACTGATGTCAGTTACAATACATTTGACACGGTACATATGATACAACTACAACAGTCGACTCAGGAAGTTACATATACAAGTACATTAACGTATATAATATACATGAATACATATCTTCCTATACAATCATACAGACTACTACAAATAACGACGACTACTCCAAAAGATATGAAAGAACTTCATAGCTCTAGCAGCAACCCAAAGCAGAATATCTACAACCTGAAATACTCGGTCTGACCCGAGTATTAAATTCAAAAGAAAATAATACTCGGGTCAGTCTAATTCAAACTCAGTTATTAGTGCACAGAAGCAATAATAATTAAATAATGAATAGACGACAGTAATTAAAACAAATCAGAATGCAATTCAGAATATTGAATTGAAAAAAACAAAACAGTTCAAAACATTTAAATATCAATTAAAATATTAAGTTGAGTAGGGCTGCAGTACACGCACGCGTGCACTGCCTCGCCACTACAGCATATGGAATATGCAAAAGGTCAATTAATCAAAACAAGATAGATATCATAAAACCATACCGTGTGGCTGCAGTTCACGCTTGCGTGCACTGCCTTGCCACTACAGTGATGATGTACCCATTGAATACCGTGTGGCTGCAGTTCACGCTTGCGTGCACTGCCATGCCACTACAGTGATGATGTACCCATTGAATACCGTGTGGCTGCAGTTCACGCTTGCGTGCACTGCCGTGCCACAACAGTGATGATGTACCCATTGAATACCGACAGCAATCAAAAACTGCAGACGTCAAGTTTGGACGACATAAATGCGAACCCAAATGTACACAATGGACGTACACTACTGGTTGCACATGAATAAAAAGAAACTGGGGTGCTACATGGAACAGCACCAAGTAAATGGCACAAGAGACAGTATGATACAAATGCAAGTATCATACTCGAGAACAAAGTCAACATAATATGCAGACTGCAAACTCGACTAACAAGTTCAGGCTTCAAAACATTAGACTCAAGCACCAAGGCCATAGTACAACTCAAATGCAAACTGCAAATACATGGGGGATATGACACTATATCATAGTGAAGATCAACATGAAATGAAGTTTGTGTCAAAAGGTCAGAAGCAATGCAACAGTGACTCAGAGCATAAACAGGAATGCAGCAGTGATGGATCCAAATGGGAAGTGCAACAACTTCAACAATGAAATGGTTTTGAATAACCATAAATGAATACTGCAACATGTACATGAAGACAACAACTATCTAGAGGTTCCAGATGCAGTCAAATGGAACTCAAGCAAAATACAACATGAATGTACAGATTCAAGTTGAATCGAAAGACAAGCTAATCCAGACAGCAATGCATGGAACAGAGACTTAGGCATGTATCCAGACATCAACATGAATGCAATAATAAATTCAGTGAAGCCCAAGTATACAATATGACAATGCAAACATGAAGTGAATGCAACTACAGTGATCATATAGTATGCAAGAAGTATGCAACCTATGGCATGAACCCACAGTGCATCAGGTCAATGAGGTTTTAACTCAAAACAGGGAGCTACAGACCAAACTCAGACATGCAGTGAATCACAAGTGAAACAGTGCAAGTATCATAAACAAAGTCGAAGTCAACTAGGCCTAACAACATGTAACAGCAGTTACAAATGACTCAGGCCATTGCACAGGAGCATCAACAACTACATATGCAATTATAATGCAACAGGGGACATGATCAAGACAGCAAGAACAAGTCAAAAATCAGGTCAGAGAAACAAATATGTGGAACAACAACAAGTGATGTACACATGAATGCATCAATGAAACTTCTACACCAAAATGCATCAAGCAACCCAGGACAGTCACTTGAGGATATGATATGTCTCAAAATATAACAAATACAACATGTATGCACGTAGTGACACTATAAAATCACGCTCCAACATGTACGCAATGACGACCAGGTAGCAACAGAGAATCAAGAAAGATTCGAGTACTACAAATTCAAAATCAATGTGTGAACATGTAAATCAAAACCAATGTACAGTTCGAATAAATTGGCATCAGCAAGGAGTTGTTTTATAAACTGCCAATGAACATCAACTAATCTGTTTAGTCAGACCAGGCAACCTAAACAAAGAATTTAGGGTAACTGGAATCAAATGTAGGTATGAACAGAGAGTGCTTGCAACAGTGGTGAAGCAATGTAAACAACAAGCATGTCACAATGAAAGAACGAAGACAGAAAATACGAAGTCCACAAAAATCAATATCAACAAAAGAATTCGAGATAGTGGTGGTCACGAAATCCACATCACAGCAAAACATTCAAACAAATCAAAGTGACCAAGTTAGACATCAATGTCGAGAATATCAGGTCACAAAATTAACATTGATAAAATCAAGTCGAAGTCGAAGACCACGAAATCAAAATAAGCAGCGAAAACAAACCAGTCGAATTAGATGTGAGTGTTGAACACTCACCTTAGACGATGCGTAGAGGAACTCGAATCCAGTGCCGAAGCCTCCCAGCGACGAGCAACCGATAGAGCAAGGGTTGAGCGGTTGAAGTCGCGAATTGCACGAAGCCCTATTTCTCGATCGAACGAAGAAAGGGACGAGCCACCATTAATTTTCTTTTGTTGGTTTTAGGTTTGCAAACGAACAAATAAGAAAAAATGAATAAAAAAATAAGAAGGGGGATGGGTTATTTGTTTTGAGAATTAACACGGCCCATAAAAAAAACATGGACCACTATTAAATTTCGAAGCCCATCAATCTTTTTAACCATTTATAAAAGAATTTTAACTCAATTTTAAAAATCAAAACTTCAATTAGCAACAAGCAACAATATTAATCGTTTAATGTCGATTATAAATCGACACGAAATACAGGGTTGTTACATGAAATGACCACGGTGTTATAGTGTATATTTCTACCTTGTCGAAAGTTCCATGGACCCTTAGAGGATGGTTATCCCAAACATCCTTTAAGTAATTTGTATTTTAGTTGTATTTCACTTGAGTTGGATTTATTGATATAAGAATGTTAATCTTGACTCGAGTGTTTTTTGTTTTGCTTTACGCTCGGGTCAAACTGAGTGATACAGCATTTGAGACTCACCTTTGGAGTTTGGAGCTTCATTTGGAAATCCAACTATCGATTCAGATTCCAGCCTTTCCAGTTGATTGGTTCAGAGAAGTCATATGTTGCATTGGAGACTTCACTACATTTGAAATATTCGGTTGTATTTTTCTAACTCTGATGTATATAGTAGCTTCATGAACTACTATTCTTTATTTATTCCGCTGCATTATATTACTCTGTGATCTGTGATTGATTTATTTACTGAATATTTTAAGTTTTGCCAAATTTTAATTAACATTCGGTATTTTGAATTATTCAAGTCGGATATGTATGGTTTTATTGTCGATTTGAATGGTCCAAAATAGCGGGTCGTTACACTTCTCGTAGTCTCCCGATCAGGAGATATGCAGGTACTCTATAGACCACTGGCACTATTACGTGCTAAGGGCTATATGGGTAACCCCTTAACGCTATTTTTAAGTAAGTTTATTTTACAAGTAGACATTATTATAATAGCGAAATATAACTATATAGTAAATAGTTTAACGGATCCTTAGAAGATGTGAATCCCGAGCATCTTTCAAGTTACTGCACTCACGTTAGACACTGGATAGAAGATGTCAAATCCGGAAACATCTCCGACGCCATTACACTCCTAATTATTTCTGTTGATTTAACTTACATAAGATATTTTAGTTCTGAATCGAGTGTTTTGTCTTTTCGATTCGCTCGGGTCAGTCCGATGTTTCAGGATTTGAAGGTTTTATTCTGGAGGCCGAAGACGAAGATTTATTATTATTTATTATAATATTCCACTAAACTGTATTCCGCTGCATTAATTATTATTCTCTGTTATGTGTAACTCTGATATTGTGTAATATAAGTAAAATCAAATATTTTATAAAACAGCTTCATGAGCTATATATTTGATTATTATATTTTATCGTTCCGCTGTAAGATTCTATTTTGTTTTTTCTTTCCCTGCTTTTTCTTATTTACCCCATAACAATCCGTCCTTATGTATTCTTTAAGTCGGACGTGTGTGGTTTATCGTCGGTTTAAAAGCAACGGAAAGGCAGACGTTACAAATTAGGACTTAAAACATGTTTCATTGAGTCTAAAAACTTTGAAAACATCTATTTTGATATGTGGGATGACCCACTTTAGTTTTGGAAGCGAAACGAACTTTCCGAGTCGTTATTTCATTTCATGCCAATTCGATTGTGTTCATTCTTTCTTATCGGGCCTCGGTTATATAAATAGTCTTTCTCCCAAACCCTAACAGTCATATTCTCATTTCAGTATGTATAATTCTATCTGCTTCTCTCTTGTCAATGGCAGAAACCAATTCAAACTCGAAACCCTAAATCCAATTTCAAAATTCGATTTCAAAATCTAACTCCTCCAAACTCTAACATATTATATACCATTTCAAAGCTCTCAACGATCACAATCCACCGGTATAATTTGTTTCTCGAATCGAAACACTATCTGTCCCAGATAGTCGAATTAATTTCAGTCGTCCATCTGAACTTTTGATGATCTAGTAGTGGATCGCCGTCTGATCGACTATCGGGAGGTGGGGTTGGGAAGGTGGTGTTGTGAAGGTCCTATCATTGGCATTCGTTTGCATCGTAGGTCATTACATTCGCTGAAACTAAGTGAAGAAGTGGGCAGCGGCGGACGAGCTCTGATGAGCTGGAGGCGTCCTCGGCACAGGGGCGGCTTAGCGTGGGCTGCACAGTGGTGACTTTGGATCGTGGGAATGAGGTCAGAGTTGGGGGCGGCACGTTTGAGTTTGTGTAGATCATGTTGAGTCACGTGAGATGGTGGAGGATCCATGAACGCGTGGCAGTATGGGCAAGCGAAGTTTATTTTATTTTATTTAATTAGTTTTTAAACTTTAAATTTTAATCGTTCTAATACCCATATCTTTTATATACGAATTCGTATTTTGGTGCAGTTTCTTCCTTTGTGATAGTATTGAAATTCTAGACAACATGGAACTGGTTTGGTCAAATTCTAAGGCTGTTTGAATTTGGGCCTTAAATTGGATTTTAAATCGATTTGAAATTAAAGGTGAGTGTTTTAACCCACTCATAATTACTAAATTATCTTATGTTAGTTAAATTAAATGTATGGTGTGTTTTGAAATAAATTGATTGATCTTTGGTATGTTTAAATTTTCATTCTAGTTAAATTTGACTTTTTTGGCATTCAATCATTGTTTAATTTAACACTGAATTTAATTGTCAATTTAATACCTATTAATGATAACTAGTTATCTATTGATGTTTGTTGGTTGATTTGGATGATGATTGTGATGGATGTTTAGTTGTTGATATTGAATGGTAGGATGTTATATTTTTATATTGGTATAACACTGCAATTTCCCTATGGGTTGAAATGATACATACCCGACCGATCTATAGATTAGGGAAAATCGTGATGGGTTGAAATGATAGTCTCGAGCGATATTATGGATTTTATTTAATTCAGGATTGTGGGTTGAAATGATATATACGTGTAAATTTAAATAATCGCAGATTGAAATGATAAATATCTGTATCACTTGACCATAGTGTAGAAAATTATATACGGACACCGGATTGGTTAAATTAAATGATTTTCAATCTTTAAATTTTGAGTTTAGCTAAATGATATTAGGAAATATAATTTGATTTATATAAACTGAATTGTTTAAATGAATCACCAAAAAGACTAAATTTGAAATTTTGGAATTGTATTAAGCAAATTGCTTAGAGGGTTTAAATTTGAATTCTAAAGTTGAATCTGAAGTATAAACGAAAGTTATCAAAGTTTAGTATGAAAATCCATAAATCTAGACATCAATCACCAGAGTAAAAAATCAATACATTAATCTAGACAGTTATAATCACTTGTCCTCACACAGTGGAAATATAAACCAAGTATGAAAATACGTCTGAACTCCTCCAGCTCGTCTCCCAAGCTCCATAGCATTTAAACTTGAATCTGCAATACTCGATCTGACTCGAGAATTATAAAAAATAACATCGGAGTTAGTCTGGAAAACTAGCGTCAGCAAACACACTCAATTTGAATTATTAAAATTATCAAATCCTTTGAAAACAAAGGTAACTCATAAGACCGCATCGCATTGAAACTCGATGGGTTTTCCCTTACGATAACCAAAACATTTGATTGAAAATCCAGTGATATTATAATAGTGTCTAAATATAAATACTTATTCAAATAACCGAAATTGTTACATTAATTAAATTCCATCATACTTAGCTCTACAAACAAAACCGCAAAGGCAAGTATTGGAAAATGGAACCCAAATGAATGACTGGGCCACTGGGGTACCTCCAATCACAATAAACCTCTAGAACAATGTACCGAGGACCTCACCGGGATCCGCAACTACACAAGACCGGTCTACCCCTAACATGGATAGACCGAATATGTTATCACCCCAGGTGTTCCCACCCTTATAATCGAGTGCTTCTTTTTGCATACACAACCATATCTATAATATAAAGGTTTCCAAAGATATTTAGAAAAGTGATAACATACCCTAAATGGGTGCCACCCATGTGACGACCCGACTTTCCACTCCTGGAAAATCGCATCATCTATAAGAAAGAAAGGGATAGAAAGAGAATGAAAAGAAGAGAAGAAAGAAACAACATCAGTATCTTACACAGCGGAACGAATAATTTATATTAATAACATAAATATTACATAGTTTACATCCATTATCAGAGTACACAGATATACAACACATACTAGACAGTTATAAACACCTGTCTAGTTATACAACGCAATACAACAACTCAGAGAACACTACACAGCGGAATACTAGATATCTACACGCAGAAGCCTCCTGCTCCATTTGCTCCTCCATAATTCGTCAAAGCTAACCTGAATCCTAACCTGAATTCCCTTGACTACTCATAAAAATTTGAGTACCCAAGAGTTTATGAAAAACAAAAATAAACTCCAGGTCAGACATGGGTCTGGTGTGAGTAACAGGTTAAAGTTGCTTAACTTTTAAAAATCTTTTGAAAAGAAAGGTATCACGTAAAACATCCCACACATAAACATGGAAAAAAATTTACCTTACGCTAACCAAAACATTTGATGGGAAATCCGATGATATTATAATAGTGTCTAGGGTTTCCAAATAAATAAGAAATAGCCGAAATTGTTACATGATTAAATTCCAGCTACTAGCCACAAAAGTGGGTAATAAAATCAAAACCGTTGGCACTTATTGGATTTTGGATTCCATACAATGACAGGGCTACTGAGGTACCGCCCGTCCCAGTCCGTGGCCTAGATCAACGTACCGAGGATCACACCCGCCCCCCTGCAACACAAAGCCGGACCCATTCCTTACTGAATGGTTCCGAACAAGACAACCCCGTGGTTGTAGCTAACAACCACCCACACAGCCGAATATAAAGGGACTTCTAGACAGGGATCAATCTTGCTCTCCAGTAGGCGCGACCCACGAAGCTTTGCTGTACCTCCCCTGTTTTAGCCATTCCCAGTTGATGAGGCTTGAGGCTACGATTACCGTTATAGGACACATCACTTAGAATGCTCATCGTCCACCTGACGATGTTTTGAAAGCATTCAATCCATACAAGTTCGTTCCGGGTTCGAACGAAACCGAAGGCATTATCTCGTTACACTCATTTTGGAATCACCCTCAGAGTTAACGACAATAACCCTTGCACTCTGAACCACCATCTCGAATCTATAAGAACTAATTCCGTCAACTCATTATGGAATCACCCACAGAGTTATACTGACGTATAGCCCTTATACCTCGAGTCTTCACAAAGCTCCATTTTGATTCACGACCTAACGTTATTTGGAATCGATGTGGTTTTCGGATATCCAAATATGGAAACCCGATCCCGGTCTCATCGAAAACCAAAGCGTGTCTTTTAAGGCCAAGTGTTTTTAAAAGTTTAAAACAATTCAATTACAGTATCTATATACACACAGATAGATAACTCATAAACCATAACTGATAATCAACATTATCACATAACAGATAATTCACATCATCAATATCATATAAATATTCCATATATCACCATCACAATAGATAATCTAAGTTATCATCACAATACAACCAAGCATCCATATCACACAATATCATTTATCTTATTACTGAGATCACAAAACATCCAAGACAATCAATGACAACCATTCATACATAAGCCATGATTTATTCATCACCATATAATTAATTTAAAATGAATTAAATTAATTATCTCTATCTCAAATTAATTTAAAATGAATTAAATTAATCACTTCACCTTTAATTAATTTAAAATAAATTAAATTAATTACTTCACCAATATAAATCTTGCTTACTTTATCATTTAATTGATTACAATCAATTAATTAATCATAAATTACTTTAATAAATCACTCTTGATTAATTACCCTTAATCGCATTCATGTAATTATCCTTAATTAATTCCACAAAATAATTATTCTCAACTAAACAGTAATTAACCTTTAATTACTTCAATTAATTAATTAATCATAATTAATTACATTAATCCTTAATTAATTACATTAATTAATTACCTTTAATTATGTATTATTGATTAATTAATCTTAATTAATCAACTTTAATTACATCATTAATTAAAATAATTAATGATCTTTAATTATTTCTTAAATTAATTCCGCTAAGTAATTAACTAACTTCATTACTATATTAAACCAAATTAATTATCCTTAAATTAATTTCTTAATTAATTATTTGATTAATTACTAAATAATTAATCCAAATTACTCATTCTTAAACATCTCCTTAATTACAATCTGTGATTAAACAATTATTTAACTAAGTAATTTCCAAATCATTAATTAAATAAATTAATTATTTATAAAACTCAAGTGTTTATAATTAATTAAACTTAATTAATTAAAAATAAACTCATTAAATTAAATTAATTACATTAAGTAATTAATTTCCTAATTACTTTATCAAGTAATTACTCTCTAGCCATTAATTGATTATTATTAAATTAAATAATCCAATTAATTATAAAAATTAACCATATTAATTAATTGTTAAATAATCATGGTTAATGACCTTCATTAACCATCCTCAAATTATTTTATAAAGAAATTAACTTAAATTAATTACAATTAAAAATGTCTTTAATCATTCATTAATTAAAGTTAATTATTAAATTAATTAACCTTAATTTAAAACTGAATTACATAATTAATATTCATTCATCATTAATTAATAATATAATTAGTGATCTTAATTTAAAATTGATTAATCATTAATCAATTATAATTCCAAATTTAAATAATTAATTAAATTAATTAATTAATTTTAATTACCTATTAATTAAATTTTAAAACATAAATCTTAATCAAATTTTCAAAATAAAACATAACTTAATTATGTTTAAAACAATTTAATTCAAATCTAAGTACTTAGGAAATTACCCTTAAATTTCAATTTCAATTCAAGTTTAAAATAGAATAATTTAAACTTATCAAAGTTTTAAATAAATTTAAAACTTTTTTTTAAAATTACAAATCAAATAAATGGTATGGAAATTTTTAAAGTTAAATTCATTTCAAAACTTTCAGTAATTTAAATCCATTTTAATTTGAAACTTCAAATTTAAACCTTCTTTAAAATTTAAACCTGAAATTCAAATTAAACCTTTGAATTCCCAGATTTTACATTAACTTCAACTCTATTCATATTTTTATAATATTATTATTAAAAATTTAAACTATCTTATCAACATGATATAGTTAATAAAGTTAAATTTTTAAACTTAAGTTTCTGTTTTAAAACTGGAATTTAAATTCAAATGAGAAATTTAAACTTGCATTTAAATTTGAACTTAAATTTTTCTCAAACAGAAAACTGCAGATTATAAAAAGTTTAACCCAGATTTAAAAAAAAAAGAAAAACAGGTTTCAAAACCTGAAATTTGAATTCAAATCAAAAATACAAACTTGAATTCAAATCAAAAATACAATTTGAATTTGATTTTAAACTTAAACTTTTCTTTAAACATAAACTTCGGATTTTAAGTTTCAAAAACCCAAATTTTTAAAACTCAGAGGAGCAGGGGTTTTTTTTTTTTTGAAGCCTGAACATCTAGTTCAACCCGAGAAACATCAAATTTACTTCGAGTTTCACATTGACCTGCTTCGAGTCATTTTCCCATTTTCCCCACAGCCTCCCTGCAACACCCAAATTCAAACCTGAAAAACATATTACAGGTTTCTGTTCCACCTGTCAATGGCCATCTCTTGCCATTCCGACCATCTGGCAATCCACCCCTCCGGCCATAAACTCCCTCACACATCAACTACCCAAACACCAAAAATCAAAACACTCGATCAATCCATCTCTTCACACTGCCCCCATTCCTAACCACTGTTCAAACTAGGTTTTAAAAGTTTCAATTCAAACTGTAACATATCTATTAATTAGAATACATTTCTCTGATTTTCCTAAGGATCTATATTCCTTTTACTATAACTCAGAAGAATTTTATGATTCCTCAAGTATCAGATTTCAAATATTACTCAAATTCATATTTTTGGTTCAAGAACCAACTGTAAATGAAACATGCACCTATAAATGTCAATACTTGATTTAAAAATCAAGTTCCAGTTTATATTTTTGATTAGTATTACTGAATTATCATATTAATTAGATTGGGTATGAATGAAATTGAACATGCATGATGTTTTAAAAATTTACAGAGTCAAGAAAAACCAGTTTATTATCCTGAATAAAATCTAATACTTTATTTAGGATATACTACTAGTTCTGTTTGATAATTTGCATCTAAACATAGATTAGATCTTGAGTTCATAAATTTTAAATTACATCTTTAAGTCTGAAATCAAGATCAGGAAAGAATTCATCACTAGCAATACAGGCATTCAAATCTCATACATATGCACAGACATATCCATCATACTTATCAGGCAATAATACTAGCAACTAAGTTAATTTAAATCAGTTTGAAAATTAATTGTTACTCAACTTAATGAATGCAGACCACTGTTGTTCATTTTGAATTTGCAGAACACCAAAAATGCAGGCTTGACTTTGATATACATCATGTAGATGATGCAGTTGTTAATCTCCAAATGCATGCAGATGAAGGTGATGTTGTTGCTCATGATCACAGCCTAATTACTTGCATGTAGGAAATAGATGATGCGGTAGCAATTTCCCCCAAACACATGCATGCAGGCGCTAAATCAACCCAGGTTCAAACATAATGCAGAAAATGCAGGCTCTTTGATTTGAATATGCAGATTGATGTTTTGAATTTTAGAATATGCAGATGAAGGATTTTGAGAATGCAGATTTGAAACTTGATGAATTTATGGATGCAGATTTTGATTGTGCAGGTTTATTTGAATTTGAGGTATGCAGGTTTGAATATGGGTTTGGGATATGCAGATTTTAATCTTTGATTGGAAATGCAGATCTGTGGATTTTGTATAAGAAGTGAGATATGCAGATTTGATCTTTATTTTGATTAGGGAAGAATGAAAATGTTATGCATGAATGAAGATTGTAAACTTAACTAATGTGTTTCAGATTTTAAGAAAAGAAAAGAAAAATTAAAACAAAATTCTAACACTTGTCGAAAGATAGACACTTGTTAAATTGAATGCATATGAATCTAACACATGTATTTCCATTAAATGATTAGTGCTAATTACTAATGTATGTTATATTAGCTTAAATTCAGTTGTTAATTTAAATTTGAATATGTGTATGAATTTAAAAATGAAAACAAAATATGTTTACAAATGAAACTTATCCATATAAAAAAATTTAAACAATCAAACAATTTAAAATTTTATACTTTTAAATTTAAATTCAACTAAATTCAAAATCAAATATTTTTCAAATCAAGTTATAAATAATAATTCAAATTGAAATAAAAATTGCAAATCTTATTCAAAGCTTATTTAAAAAGACAATAAAATATCAATATTATTTTTAAAAGATAAAATAACCAATTTAAATATTTATTGAAGAAGATTATTAAATTTATTTGAATAATTATTAACAGATTGTCAATATCAATTTAATTTTAATTACAGATTATTAAATTGATATTGTTAAAAATTCCGGGATGTTACAATCCTTCCCCCTTAAAAGAATTTCGTCCTCGAAATTTAAAACAAAGGTAATTTAATAATCTCATTAAATTTTAAATTTTAAACACAAGCATATATCAAACATATGCTAACAACCATAAACAACCAATCCATCCAATCAAACAAATCTAATTATCAAGACAAATTCCGGATAAAATTCCTTCGAGTTTCCCCAGGTATATATATATACACCTGGTTACTCGCTCTAAAGAATCCAAACAAACAATACTATAAAGCTACAAAGCTCCTATACAACTATATCTATAACACTAGACAAGATATCAGACTATAAACGAGTCTGACTCAACATCCAAACTCCAAAACTGATGGTTCCACAACCAGAGATAGATCATACACGTACTCCCTCAAAGATACGTGAAACTCATCGAATCCCAGATATCCAAACTGGCAATCCAATCCTGTAGATCAATCACTTAACCTTCAAGATCATAGAAAAGAATCCAAAACACTTCAGAGCTAACTTCTCAGACTTACCCAAACTTATAGCTCACTTAAGATCGAAGAAAACTTATCCAAGATCAAATCTCCAACTCTTATCCACAAAACTCTTCAGACGAACTTGGCTACCTACAGCCTACCAATCAGCTCAACCTTTGTTGATGCTTCTAGAAACAAACTAGACCAATCAACACAACAAAATGATCTCCTCAAGATCAACCAAAACCAAGAACTCAAACTCTACTCCTCAACATCAGAAGATAACAACTCACTTCTCCTGTCCAGGAAAAGAAAAGCAGATGCACTTCCAAACTACTTCCGCTGCTCAACTCTGATCTGAAGTAGAAGAAAATGCTGAAGAAGAATGCAAGCACAAACAGGACAACTCACCCCAGAGATATGATTCAACAAATCCATAAGAAAATTCAGAAGTTCCTCCAAAACTCCGAGCTGCTACACCAACTCAACTCTTGGAACCATTCTTCTATAAAGCTGAACCACCGATACCACTCCTGGAATTCCAGTCGATAAGAAAACTCAATCTCCAGATGCGAACCAAACTCTGACTTCCTGAAGACATCCATAAAAACTCAGATAACCCAAGAGAACACTCAAACAATCGCAAGTCACTTTTGCGATCCACCAAACAAAATCCAAGGAAAAACTGTTCTCCCTTAACCAAAAAGAACAGCTTAAACCTAACCAGCCAACCCATCGAAGAAACGGGTCCACTTAACTGCTTCTGAACTCCAAACTGCACTGCTGCCACAGATGCCAAAGAATTCCAAAACAGAGCTCTTCGAGAAACTCGGACTTCAAAGCAAACAGAAACTCAAGCTGACCACAGCCACACATTGAAGCAGACTCACTTCCTTAACTTGTTCCGAAGAAAACTTCTTCGGGAACATACATAGTCACTGCATCTCATCACGCAACTACTATTCCTTAAGGTATCAAAATACCATCACTTGCTTCTGCCAAGCCAACAGATCCAAATACTACTCATCCAACTTCAGAAATAGACTCCGAACCTTCACAGGTTTCCTTCAGAGATCAATGAAGTTCTTCATCACTACAGAACTCACTCGAGACGGTATTAGGTCTACAGTCTCGACAGAACACCTCCAAACTCAATCATTCAAACTCCAATCAATGGTAGTAATCGTGTTACACACACTACTACCCCATCTACCTTTATAACTTATATTGGAAAACCTGAACAGGTAACCCAACAGATAGGTAGAAATATATATATATATATATATATATATATATATATATATATATATATTTAAAATTACAAATACGCTCTCTCAAGAAAGATACCACTACAGAGCCTAGGTATTCACTCAACCTAATGCTCCCTAAAGAAAGATATACTTCAGAGCCTAGGTATTCAATCAGCCTAATGCTTTGATACCAAGTGTGATGACCCGACTTTCCACTCCCGGAAAATCGCATCATCTTTAAGAAAGAAAGGGATAGAAGGAGAATAGAAAGAAGAGAAGAAAGAAACAACATAAGAATCTTACACAGCGGAACGAATAATTTATATTAATAACATAAATATTACATAGTTTACATCCATTATCAGAGTACACAGATATACAACACATACTAGACAGTTATAAACACCTGTCTAGTTATACAACTCAATACAACAACTCAGAGAACACTACATAGCGGAATACTAGATATCTACACGCAGAAGCCTCCTGCTCCATTTGCTCCTCCATAATTCGTCAAAGCTAACCTGAATCCTAACCTGAATTCCCTTGACTACTCATAAAAATTTGAGTACCCAAGAGTTTATGAAAAACAAAAATAAACTCCGGGTCAGACATGGGTCTGGTGTGAGTAACAGGTTAAAGTTGCTTAACTTCTAAAAATCTTTTGAAAAGAAAGGTATCACGTAAGACTTCCCACACATAAACATGGAAAAGTTTTTACCTTACGCTAACCAAAACATTTGATGGGAAATCCGATGATATTATAATAGTGTCTAGGGTTTTCAAATAAATAAGAAATAGCCGAAATTGTTACATGATTAAATTCCAGCTACTAGCCACAAAAGTGGGTAATACAATCAAAACCGTTGGCACTTATTGGATTTTGGATTCCATACAATGGCAGGGCTACTGGGGTACCGTCCGTCACAGTACGTGGCCTAGATCAACGTACCGAGGATCACTCCTGACCCTCTGCAACACAAAGTTGGACCCATTCCTTACTGAATAGTTCCGAACAAGACAACCCCGTGGTTGTAGCTAGCAACCACCCACACAGCCGAATATAAAGGGACTTCTAGACAGGGATCAATCTTGCTCTCCAGTGGGCGCGACCCATGAAGCTTTGTTGCACCTCCCCTGTTTTAGCCATTCCCAGTTGATGAGGCTTGAGGCTACGATTACCTTTATAGGATACATCACTTAGAATGCTCATCGTACACCTGACGATGTTTTGAAAGCATTCAATCCATACAAGTTCGTTCCGGGTTTGAACGAAACCGAAGGCATTATCTCGTTACACTCACTTTGGAATCACCCTTAGAGTTAACGACAATAACCCTTGCACTCTGAACCACCATCTCGAATCTATAAGAACTAATTCCGTCAACTCATTACGGAATCACCCACAGAGTTATACTGACGTATAGCCCTTATACCTCGAGTCTTCACAAAGCTCCATTTTGATTCACGACCTAACGTTATTTGGAATCGATGTGGTTTTCGGATATCCAAATATGGAAACTCGATCCCGGTCTCAGCGAAAACCAAAGCGTGTCTTTTATGGCTATGTTGTTTTAAAAGTTTAAAACAATTCAATTACAGTATCTCTATACACACAGATAGATAACTCATAAACCATAACTGATAATCAACATTATCACATAACAGATAATTCACATCATCAATATCATATAGATATTCCATATATCACCATCACAATAGATACTATAAGTTATCATCACAATACAACCAAGCATCCATATCACACAATATCATTTATCTTATTACTGAGATCACAAAACATCCAAGACAATCAATGACATCCATTCATACATAAGCCATGATTTATTCATCACCATATAATTAATTTAAAATGAATTAAATTACTTATCTCTATATCAAATTAATTTAAAATGAATTAAATTAATCACTTCATCTTTAATTAATTTAAAATAAATTAAATTAATTACTTCACCAATATAAATCTTGCTTACTTTATCATTTAATTGATTACAATCAATTATTAATCATAAATTACTTTAATAAATCACTCTTGATTAATTACCCTTAATTACATTCATGTAATTATCCTTAATTAATTCCACAAAATAATTATTCTCAACTAAACAGTAATTAAGCTTTAATTACTTCAATTAATTAATTAATCATAATTAATTACATTAATCCTTAATTAATTAAATTAATTAATTACCTTTAATTATCTATTATTGATTAATTAATCTTAATTAATCAACTTTAATTACATCATTAATTAAAATAATTAATGATCTTTAATTATTTCTTAAATTAATTCCTCTAAGTAATTAACTAACTTAATTACTATATTAAACCAAATTAATTATCCTTAAATTAATTTCTTAATTAATTATTTGATTAATTACTAAATAATTAATCCAAATTACTCATTCTTAAACATCTCCTTAATTACAATCTATGATTAAACAATTACTTAACTAAGTAATTTCCAAATCATTAATTACATAAAGTAATTATTTATAAAACTCAAGTGTTTATAATTAATTAAACTTAATTAATTAAAAATAAAAAATCTCATTAAATTAAATTAATTACATTAAGTAATTAATTTCCTAATTACTTTATCAAGTAATTACTCTCTAACCATTAATTGATTATTATTAAATTAATTAATCTAATTAATTATAAAAATTAACCATATTAATTAATTGTTAAATAATCATGGTTAATGACCTTCATTAACCATCCTCAAATTATTTTATAAAGAAATTAACTTAAATTAATTACCAATTAAAATGTCTTTAATCATTCATTAATTAAAGTTAATTATTAAATTAATTAACCTTAATTTAAAACTGGATTACATAATTAATATTCATTCATCATTAATTAATAATATAATTAATGATCTTAATTTAAAATTAATTAATCATTAATCAATTATAATTCCAAATCTAAATAATTAATTAAATTAATTAATCTTAATTACCTATTACTTAATTTTTAAAACATAAATCTTAATCAAATTTTCAAAATTAAACATAACTTAATTATGTTTAAAACAATTTAATTCAAATCTAAGTACTTAGGAAATTACCCTTAAATTTCAATTTAAATTCAAGTTCAAAATAGAATAATTTAAACTTATCAAAGTTTTAAATAAATTTAAAACTTTTTTTTAAAAATTACCAATCAAATAAATGCTATGGAAAATTTTAAAGTTAAAGTCATTTCAAAACTTTCAATAATTTAAATCCATTTTAATTTGAAACTTCAAATTTAAACCTTCTTTAAAATTTAAACCTGAAATTCAAATTAAACCTTTGAATTCCCAGATTTCACATTAACTTCAACTCTATTCATATTTTTATAATCTTATTATTAAAAAGTTTAAACTATCTTATTAACATAATATAGTTAATAAAGTTAAAATTTTAAACTTAAGTTTCTTTTTTAAAACTGGAATTTAAATTCAAATGAGAAATTTAAACTTGCATTTAAATTTGAACTTAAATTTTTCTCAAACAGAAAACTGTAGATTATAAAAAGTTTAACCCAGATTTAAAAAAAAAGAAAAACAGGTTTCAAAACCTGAAATTTGAATTCAAATCAAAATACAAACTTGAATTCAAATCAAAAATACAATTTGAATTTGATTTTAAACTCAAACTTTTCTTTAAACATAAACTTTAGATTTTAAGTTTCAAAAACCCAGATTTTTAAAACTCAGAGGAACAGGTTTTTTTTTTTTATTGAAGCCTGAACATTTAGTTCAACCCGAGAAACATCAAATTTACTTCGAGTTTCACATTGACCTGCTTCGAGTCATTTTCCCATTTTCCCCACAGCCTCCCTGTAACATCCAAATTCAAACCTGAAAAACATATTACAGGTTTCTGTTCCACCTGTCAATGGCCATCTCTTGCCATTCCGACCATCTGGAAATCCACCCCTCCGGCCATGAACTCCCTCACACATCAACTACCCACACACCAAAAATCAAAGCACTCGATCAATCCATCTCTTCACACTGCCCCCATTCCTAACCACTGTTCAAACTAGGTTTTAAAAGTTTCAATTCAAACTGTAACATATCTATTAATTAGAATACACTTCTCTGATTTTTCTAATGATCTATATTCCTTTTACTATAACTCAGAAGAATTTTATGATTCCTCAAGTATCAGATTTCAAATATTACTCAAATTCATATTTTTGGTTCAAGAACCAACTGTAAATGAAACATGCACCTATAAATGTCAATACTTGATTTGAAAATCAAGTTCCAGTTTATATTTTTGATTAGTATTACTGAATTATCATATTAATGAGATTGGGTATGAATGAAATTGAACATGCATGATGTTTTAAAAATTTACAGAGTCAAGAAAACCAGTTTATTATCTTGAATAAAATCTAATTCTTTATTTAGGATATACTACTAGTTCTGTTTGATAATTTGCATCTAAACATAGATTAGATCTTGAGTTCATAAATTTTAAATTACATCTTTAAGTCTGAAATCAAGATCAGGAAAGAATTCATCACTAGCAATACAGGCACTCAAATCTCATACATATGCACAGACATATCCATCATACTTATCAGGCAATAATTCTAGCAACTAAGTTAATTTAAATCAGTTTGAAAATTAATTGTTACTCAACTTAATGAATGCAGACCACTGTTGTTCATTTTGAATTTGCAGAACACCAAAATGCAGGCTTGACTTTGATATACTTCATGTAGATGATGCAGTTGTTAATCTCCAAATGCATGCAGATGATGGTGATGTTGTTGCTCATGATCACAGCCTAATTACTTGCATGTAGGAAATAGATGATGCAGTAGCAATTTCCCCCAAACACATGCATGCAGGTGCTAAATCAACCCAGGTTCAAACAGAATGCAGAAAATGCAGGCTCTTTGATTTGAATATGCAGATTGATGTTTTGAATTTTAGAATATGCAGATGAAGGATTTTGAGAATGCATATTTGAAACTTGATAAATTTGTGGATGCAGATTTTGATTGTGCAGGTTTATTTGAATTTGAGGTATGCAGATTTGAATATGGGTTTGGGATATGCAGATTTTAATCTTTGATTGGAAATGCAGATCTGTGGATTTTGTATAAGAAGTGAGATATGCAGATTTGATCTTTATTTTGATTAGGGAAGAATGAAAATGTTATGCATGAATGAAGATTGTAAACTTAACTAATGTATTTCAGATTTTAAGAAAAGAAAAGAAAAATTAAAACAAAATTCTAACACTTGTCAAAAGATAGACACTTGTTAAATTGAATGCATATGAATCTAACACATGTATTTCCATTAAATGATTAGTGCTAGTATGTTATATTAGCTTAAATTAAGTTGTTAATTTAAATTTAAATATGTGTATGAATTTATAAATGAAATCAAAACATGTTTACAAATGAAACTTATCCATATAAAAAAAATTAAAACAATCAAACAATTTAAAGTTTTATACTTTTAAATTTAAATTCAACTAAATTCAAAATCAAATATTTTTCACATCAAGTTATAAATAATAATTCAAATTGAAATAAAAATTACAAATCTTATTCAAAGCTTATTTAAAAAGACAATAAAATATCAATATTATTTTTAAAAGATAAAATAACCAATTTAAATATTTATTGAAGAAGATTATTAAATTTATTTGAATAATTATTAACAGATTATCAATATCAATTTAATTTTAATAACATATTATTAAATTGATATTGTTAAAAATTCTGGGATGTTACAACCCACTTACTCTTGCTGCATCTCCCTCGTTTTAGTCATTCCCGGTTCATATGGCTTGAGGCTAAGTGTTACCTTTCAAGAAACAATTTTACTTAGAATGCACATCGTCCTCCAATGACGATGTTCTGATAGCATTCATCCATATAAGTTGTCATGGCGGTCTGGACAAACCGAACCACCGTCTTCATCATCTTTACGGTATTTATTCATTACGTTCAAACCGGGTCGAAGTCATTTCGAATAATTAAATCCGGTCTCGGTCTCTTCGAAACGATTAACGAAATTTGCCAATATTTGATAATCGGTTATTTAACTATCAAATAACATCCGTAAGAAGTCATCTGGCCTTATTATAATTTTCCAAAAATATTCTCAAAATATCTTTATAAGATTCATATATTCAAACCCCCCCAATAATTCAATAGCAGAAATCAAATTCAAATTCTTATATCCTTAACAGGATATTTCAAGTCATTTCAATTCTAAGAATATTTTCCTCGATTCCAATTATAATTCATCCCTTTGAAAATATTTTCTATAATTAAAATCTCGAAGTTAACTATTTTTCAAATCCTTTCCATCCAATACTTAGGAATACTTATGTAACGACCCAATATTTTCAACCATTCGCATCCACACATGTCGGACTTGAATTGTTCAAAATACTGAATTGTTAATTTAATTTGACAAACTCAGCATAAACAGTAAATAAATAATCACAGATCACAGACATAGAGTAATATAATGCAGCGAAACAGATAAAGAATAGTCGTTCATGAAGCTACTATATACATCAGAGTTAGAAATAAAATACATCAGAATATCTCAAATACAGTGAAGTCTTCAGTACGAACCGATGACTTCTCCAAACTAATCAACTGGAAAAGCTGAAAGCTGAATCAATAGTTGGATCTCCAAACGAAGCTCTGAAGTCTAAAGGTGCGTCTCTAATGTTGTATCACTCAGTCTGACCCGAGCGTAAAGAAATAAACAAAACACTCGAGTCAAGATTAACATTCTTATATCAATAAATCCAACTCAATCAACTGGAATACAAGTAACTCAAAGGATGTTTGGGATACTCATCCTCTAAGGATCTGCAGAACTATCTACAAGGTAGAAATATACACTATAACACCGTGGTCATTCAAATTTATTTATACTTCAAAACCAAAATATCATTTTCACTAGATATATATTTCTAAATTTCGCAAATCACTTCAAAAATCAACTCTACTCTCCCATTCAAATCAAATTCAATCTCACTTCATCTATTTCATTCAATTTAGCTTTCTAAATAATAAATTCAAATTATATTGATTTCTAATACAGCTCTGAATCACAATTGAACCATTTAAATTCCAATATATTTCAAAGCTCAATATTCAACATTTCATAGTTTAATTTAACAGTTTCATGTAGATCTCTATTTAACCTCATTGTTATTTAGTCCTGAAATATTCACTTAATAAATTCAATATCATTTAAATAGTCTAAAATTTCAGTTTTATAAATATTTCCTTAAATTCATTTAAACGTGAAATATTCATTAACTTACTTAAATCAAAATCACGTTATACAATCATATCTAAAGATCTCAATTTCAAGAAGTATCAAATTGATTTAATCAAATTAAATCCTTAATTGATTACAATTTCAAATATATTTCTATTTTACCTTCCCAACCTTTACTTATTCAAGTTATTATCAAAATCTATTTGAAATATACTTAAAAATGCTTAAGTATATTATATGTATTAAATCGATCCTAATTAAATTTAATATTATCACTTAACCTATATATATCATTACCATTTTATATATAATATATTCAAGAATCAATATTTATTACAACTATATATTTCTTTCCAAAACCATAAAGTTTATTTTCAAAATATTTATATAGACCAACAACATCGGTGTACAATTTTCCATTCTATGGTAAAGTGATACGGATATTATCATTTCAAATTCGTAATTTAATATATATACGGGTGGATATCATTTCAACCCGTAATCCCAAATTCAATTCAAATGAAAATCGCCTGGGTCTATAATTTCAACCCATATCGATTTCCTCCTTTTCTAAAGTCCATTCGGGTATGTATCATTTCAACCTATAGTGAATTCTTGTGACGCCCCACCTCTATACCCACACTAGCCAAGAACACTACGGTGTAGTGCTGTCAACTAGCATGGAGAATAAGGCTGTTGAGGAGCGACCATCCATGTAATTGCTTATCACACGGTGGCTATGAATAATCTTCGGAAACAAACATAGAAATAATCATAACACAAATCAGTCACAGACATCCATATCACAAGGGCGGAAGAAGATATGAATATATATCTAACACATGAAAGTGTACATCAGAGTAGTGGTCAGTAAGATCCACAATAATACAAAAGAATAGCAACACGTGCTATACAAAAGAATACAACTATGAGTCTATATCTCAAGTGTATACCACAAAAAACTGCTAATCTAAACAGTTAGCCAAAAGTCAGAGTGATGAATCCCTGGGAAGAAGTCAAGCAGAAGCACCTGTAACATCTCGGTCTGACCCGAGTATTATTTAAGAAAATAATAAACGGATCAGTCTAGCTATAAATATCAGATGACATGATATAACATAAAAGATATGGCATAAACATAAAATATCCGTAATGACATACCACTATAAGTATGTAAATAATGATCAACAGAAGATCAGTCAACAAGAGATAATCAATATCACAAGAATCTTCTCAAAGATTCGGAAAGGGCATCATACCCCAAACTTGTACTCATAACAAGTCAATGACATAAATTCTAGAAATCAATGCAAGAAGTCCAGAAATCATAGAAAAGAGAAAGAGGCCTATCACATGACGGTCCGAAGACCAAGGGGAGCTACCCCACATGTGTGAATGGAATCACACAGATTAAGGTCCAGACTAACCACAAAGCAAAAAGGTATGTGTGAGTGGAATCACACAAGTGGTGTCTAGTCTAACCTCGCAACAAGAGACATCGCACAGTTGCTAGTCTAAATCATCAGAATGATCGTCATGATCAACGAGAAGTGTCAATTACACTAAGCTAGTAAATATAGAAGTTTAGCTTCATGTCCCATAACCACTTGCTTAACTTAAATATTTACGAACAAACTGTAAATCTTCACTAATAAAATTGTCACAAGAGATTCAATCGAACAAGTCCAAGAATTAACCGACGAAGTGAACGCAAGCGTTTCATACCACTTGTTTTACTAAGTCGTTTAATTAGATTTCTCATCCGAGTGAGGTAAAGGTTTGTATATACTAATAGATTGGAAAACGGTTTAAGAAAAGAGCTTTGTTATTAAAAATAGAGTTGAAATTGTTTGTTAAAAGAGTTTTGATATTTACTACTAGTATTGAAACCTTTATATTATAAAGTGACAAAACACAGAAGCAATTGTAGAAACAAGCAGTCACAAAAATCGCATACGGAGATGTGAATAAAATCCAAGGAAATCAGCTCAATGTTTTTCAGATAAGATCCCCTATGGAGGGGGGTCCACGGGGGGTGGCAACCCCCCAAGGCGGGGGTGCGGGGGCAACGCCACCGCTTACGGGGTTCGACCTAGTGAAGACAAAATGAGGTCTAACGACCTAAGAGGAATAGGGTCGAGCGACCTAATGGTTGCGACCTAGGGGTCTAAGGGGTCAAACGACCTAGTGGTGTTCACGAGTTAGCCGAAGCGAGCGACCTAAGAGAGACGAACGACTTAAGGAACTCGCGACCTAACATTTGAATAGGTCAAGCGACCTAAGTGGTCAGGCGACCTAAGGTCTTACGACCTAACGACCTACGGTCTAAAGGCCACGCGACCTAGAGGATCTGCGAGCTAACGAGGCCGACCTAAGGTGCAAGCGACCTAAGGGACAACGGGCTAAAGTATGGTACGCGACCCAAAAGATGGCGCGACCTAAGGTGAGAGCAGGTCGAGCGACTTAAGGCGATGCGCGACCTAAGACCTAGCGACCTAAAGGGATGCGCGACCTAAGAGAGGCATCAGGTCGAACGACTTAAGGGTGATGCGACCTACGACCTAAGCTCAAATACGAGCTACGAGCTAGCGACCTACGACCTAAGCTCAAATGCGAGCTAAGGCCTACGACCTAAGGCCCTAACGTACTAACATTTGTCGCGACCTAAGTGGTGACGACCTAACAAGGAAAGGCTGAGCGACCTAACGCTGCAGAGGGGATTTAAGGCCAGAAACGACCTACGACCTAAACCCCATACGACCTAACATGAAACGACCTAACTCCGAAGTGAAAATTCAAGGCAGTGCGACCTAGCGCGATAACACGCGAACGACCTAAGGTTTAGGTCGCGAGCGACCTAACTCCGAACACACGAAAATGGCCAGAACGACCTAAGTGCAGAAAATTCACCAAAACGCTAAAAATTGGGGATTTTCGCCAATCCAATCCAAACCAAATGCTAATATGCATGCAAAAATGATAGGGAATCATTCCCAATAGTCCAATATAGTTATAGGCTAGAATTGTGAGATAAAAATCTCACCTTTGCACTAAAGTTTATGAAGATGAAGCTTGAAAGCAAGGAGAAGCAATCCAAAGCTTGAATCCAATATCTTCTACTTGAATTTGGAGTTGAATGTTGGATTTGCAATTGAATTTGTGCTTGGAGTTTTAATTTCCCATTCTTTTCACCATTAATGCCCAAGCTTGAGTTAGTTAGGAAATTTATGAAGAGTGAGGAGAAGGGGGTTGGAACTTGGGCTTAATAGGCTAAACTAACCCAAAGTCCAAAGCGGGAGAAGTTAGTGAAATTTCGCTAACTCCAAACCTATCGATGTTTATACTTAAATAATTTGTAAACGGCATTTCGAACTCAATGGAAGTGGTCTCGAGTCCTAATTTGACCGTTTGCAAAAATTAGCTTTTCAGACCAATATCCGATTAACGACCTAATATTTAAATAAAATATTTAAATATTAAATCGATAAATATGCGGGTTGTTACAATTCTATACCAATAGGGAACTTGCAGAGTGATAACAGATATGAACAAAATATAATAGACATGAATCATCAATAAAATATAATATAAACAATAGGATATGGTGTCATATCCCACAGGTGAACAGTTATAGATAATAGCATATAACAATTTAAATACTGCTGCAGCATATTTCAATTGTCTTTTCAATTGAAATCAAATTTAATAAATAAAAGAACGTTAACCATGAGTGATTGCTCACCTTTCGAGGCTGGAGAATACAGAAGATGACATGGATACGCACACTGATACGGACACTGAAATTGAATTATAAATCCGAGTACGAATTTCAAAGCAAAGTAGGATTGGCACGAATTGGATGAACGAGGCTGAAAAATCAAGAATTGATGAATTGAATCAGAATCAGTCTGATATATACAGAACTGTTTGCTATTTTAATAAAAATCAAAATTGCATCACTAAGAGAATTTAAAGTCAAAGAAGATATATAATTTACATTTTTTTAAACTTAATACATAAACCAATAGTTTTAACATATGAAATAAAACATATATGTTAAAAAAATCTTTATATTTTTCCAAACCATTTTAATTTTTACACATTATATTGACATATCGACACATTGCATTTATAAAATCAAACACATGCCTTAATCCCCAATAATAAATACTTTGAAATCTCCAAAAAATATAAATTCTTATAGATGTGCTAATACTCATACATATAAATGCTTTATATAAAATAATATATATATACAACATAAAAAAAAAGAACAAAGCTTACTTAAATATTTGCCAAAGCTAATATAAACTTATAAAATTAGAAAATTATATATATATATATATATATACACACTGTCGTCTTATAACCAATACATAATAATTCTTATATAACTAAGTACATATTTTTTTCAACAACCATTAATATGAAATATATATACCCATACAAAGTTTTACCAGGGTTAATTCAAAAATACAAGTATATAATAACACACACAGCATACTATAAAAAATTGACATATAAATAATTGCATGTTATATCTACCCATCCTACAAAACACGTAAGCTCATTTTTTAAAAGTTCATTTAAAAACTTAGAATGATATAAATTTATATACTTAAACTTTACCTATACCCAAAAAAAATTCTTCCCTGACACCCTTGCTCCTATAAACAATTTCCGGATCTATATATACCTATTACATTTAAAACTAAATCACCACTTAACTACTTCGTAATAATATAAATGGTACATATAAATTTGTATACCTATGTGAGAAAGAAAGGTGGCTGACGTGATTGGTTAGACAAGGTAGGTCGAAAGCAGCAAGGAGGCGCAAGGAAGCTTTGTAGAGGAGAAAAGAAGAAATAAATAAATAAAACAAGGAAGATCTGTAGAAAAAGGGAAAGAAAAATTGAAAACAAACGTACCTGATTTTGTGAATGAGCATGGACAAGAAAAAGGTAAGGGAATATATATACCAGAAAAGAATAAGAGAACTGTGAACCGGTCATGCTTTGGTTTTGTAAATAATTAAAGCAATTGATTTCTTTTTGTTTGGGTTACACAGCTGAAAAATTTGAAAACGCAAAAGGGAAACAAAGAGTGAAAAACTGAACTGTCAAAAAGGAAAAAAAATGTTTCAGCGGTTAAAACAAGTAACGTAGGAAAAATGGATAGGCACAATTTGGGAAACGTATCACATAAAAAAATATAAAGCAACAGGTGAGGATTTTATGCAATAAATATTCACGTTGATTTATACACGCAAATAAAATATGAGATGTAGCCAAACCAAATAATGAAATGAGGAAAAACGTACGTACGTTATACGTTTCTTCAAGTGATCGTGCAGAACAATAGATAAAGGGAGATCTTTGTGCTGAGGAAAGAAACGAAATGGAAGATTTCATAAATAAATGCGAATATTAAAGCAATTTGAACAGTTTCAAACAATGAATAGTCATATGAAGATAAACAAATAGCAACCATCAAATCCCTTGATTTGCTGAAGGTTAATTAAAGCAACAAACAATGCTTTTATATGATTTATATCAATTATGATATATAAGGAATGAACTGATTAAACAGTGCAGAGGAAAGAGAACGACCGTATATGAATTGAACAAGGGTGAAAGTTGCACGAAAAATTTCAAAGTAATGAGACTAAACATTTGATTTTGTACTGTTGGCAATAAAATAAATGAAAAGTAACAAAAAACACTTGATTGACGCAGATAATTAAAGCAATTAATATGTGTGCAGCACGTTTCAAAATTTGAAACGGAAGGAGAATTAATTGTCACAATTAAAGGTACTGATATAAATGTAAAGTAATGTGATTAGAAACTATTCTTTCATATTTTTTTATTTTTTTATTTCATATATAGTTAGTACAATATACGCTAAATTTATAACAAAAGTAACGTATCTAAATTTATACGTTACTTATTTATTCTCTATCTATTTTTAGTAAGATATACGTTTTCAAAATAAGATTCATTAGCTACGTACCATTTATAGGCTAATTAAATAAATCAAAACGGATATAACGTTCAAATTAAAATGTGTATTTTAAATAGCCTATTTATACTCTATTAACTTTAAAATTTATTACTTAATTAACTTTTGATTTGTTTACGTTGGTTTGATTTACTTAACATTTAACAAATAACTGATGTATATACGTAAAAAGAAAACGTAAAATTTATTTCCTATTTGTTATTCAATTTAAAATTTTATTTATTAATCAATTAATTAAGAAACAAATGTACGTATAAAGTTTATTTCTTTTACATAATATTAATTACTTGATTTAAAGGTGTATAACCAATTTTTTTAAGAACAAAAGTGGAAATAAAATGTTGTTACCAATATATTCAGTTAAATTAAAAGATTTGGAAGTTAGAATTTAAAAGATTTAAATTCCAATAAATGTTAAACTTTAACCAAAAATAAGAGTTACAGAATTGGCTTGTATTAATAAAATTTTGGTGACTATTTATAATTAAATAATATTTAGTAAAAAAATTCAACTTTTTTGTAAATTAAAACCCCAAAGTTTATAAATAAAAGAATAAAATACTTTTTAGAATTTTTGGATTGTTACACTGTCCCCCACTCAGAACTTTTCGTCCTCGAAAAGGAACAAAGTAGGAGAATAGAAACAACCAGATGAAAAATTAGACTTTGGAAAACAAATTAAACAATTTATTCAAAACCATATAATTTTTTTTGAATTAATTAATATTTAATAGTTTGGTTAAACTCATTTTATTAAATCCATTCAATTATTTATATAAAACACTAAAAAAAAATTACTATTAAACCAGGTAGTATATAAATAAACAATATTTTAAAGGATATATTCAAACGAAGGAAAGAAGGAAAGAAGATATATTCGAAAACAGAATATAGGTGAATAAATAAAGCTGGGCAGGTAAGGTAGATTCAAAAGAATAGTATCGGGCTCGAATAGTTAAATCAAACCATAAAATTGTAATCCCAAATATTAATACAAAATTTCTTTGTTGGAGGCCTTTATAATAAAATAATTTTATATCGAAACCAATTTTCCATTCGAAAATACTTCTATAACTCGATGTTTCAACAAGTTTATCCTCGCTCTTGCATACTCTAGCCATGCGTTGATCAGGCGCAAAGCTAGAATTCTTCAAGTACTTAGTAGACCCGTTTCAACACCTAGTGAAAATACTTGAAAAACCTTTAAAACTGATATGGAAAGTACAAACCAAATAAATCACCTGGATCGCAGGATACATAAAAATTGTTACGCTTGAATCCCCCAGGAAACATCCATATCCTTTAAGCATTCATTGCCTTTCGAATTATGCCATGATAACCAAAACCCTTGGACCAGAGGATACATAATAATGGTTACGCCTGGATCCCCCAGGAAACATTCATATCCTTTAAGCAATCTCTGCCTTTGCGGATTACACCACGACAACAAAATCGGTAGACCGCAAGATACATAAAAATGGTTACGCCTGGATCCCCCAGGAAACATCCATATCCTTTAAGCAATCTCGGCCTTACTGATTATGCTACCACACAAAAAATGACCGTGGGTTATGCCACGGTAGGACACTCGAGTATCACATACGATCATTACTTCAAAAATATATATCATATAGTACCTTTTCAAATCACTTTCAAATATCATACTTATATAAAGTCCATTATATATAAGATTTCATTTTCAAATCGGATACTTTCCAAAATCAACAGTATATCAAATCACACTTATATATACTTCTCCTATATAAGATGACACCTTTCAAATTGAGTGCCTTTCCAAATCATTAGTTTCAAATAAACTTCATACTTATAAAAATCAATTCTATATAAGTCCGATAACTCCCAAATCAAGTATTTAGTAAAACAAGGTTCTCAATTTCAATTTCTTTCAATATCGTTTCGGTTTCAAAATCATATATGATTTCACCAAATTAAATATCTCAAGTCGATCAAATTCATTTCCAAAATCACCATATAAGTACTGGTTTTAATTCCAATCTAATTTCAAAACCAAGTATTTTTCTCGAAATCAATTATACTCAAAATGGTTTCCAAATTTATAATTATCCCTTTAAAACCTTTAAACTATTTATTTCTGTATGAAAAATCCAATTTTCCTTTTGCAAATTATTTATTTAACAAAAGTTTCAAATTTTACTTAAGTCATACTCTTCATACTTTAAACATACAAAACTAAACTTATATTCTTTATCAAATATTTTGTACACTTCGAAATTTTCTTAGCTTTAAAATTTTAAACCTTGATTTGGAAGTGTTCTATCCTTCAAAATAGTCGGTGAAATCATTTTCAAATCCAAGAGTTGGAAATCAACAACAAATCAGTAAATCAATTTTTATAATAGAGTTATACTAAATCAAATTCGAAACTCGAGGATTGAACACCGGCTTCCTTTAAATCATTTTTAAATATATACACACATATCTTTCGAATAACGAATTATACTTCGGAATTTGAAATCAAAATTGGTTTCACAAAATCACTCGCATAGAGAAGCTATTAAAGTGGCCTCTCCCCCACTTTGAAACTCGGAAATCAATGTTGATGATGCGTGCACTCATCACCGAAATTATTCTCCAGCGACATAAGTGAGTTCTGGACTTCTATTTTCTTAAAACTTCTTTGAAGTTTCTTTGAAATCATTGGAACTCATTTGAGTCACTTGAAACACTTCTTATTTAGAAAATACTTTCAAATCGTATTATTATATATTTTCAAAAATCTTAAAACCAATTTCAAAATACCGGAGTTCAATCTCTCAAATTTCAAATTCGGAATCCTTCACTTATAAATCATTTTTATATGAATCAAATTTCTTATAAAATTTTCAAAATTTCAAATCATTACGAAATTTAAGACTTCCGTTTTTAAAAGATATATAATCCTTATCGAAAATATTTCACTTTTATATATAGAATAAAATCATAGTAATGAAAATAATAATTTTGGTACAAAACAATTTCTAAAATACAAACAAAACTCGATTTTCAAAGGATGATTTAAGAATGGATTTCCAAACAAAGACAGAGACACAAATTAGAGGGACTCTAATCAAATAGAATTCTAATTTGAAGATAGGCTCGATCGACGATTAGGTAATTAAATTACAGAAATAGAAGATGGGTATGCTTATATAAATCGCTGGCGACCTTAATCGGGTCAACCGTGACTTTAGGAATATGATCGATGCGGAATTCTAAGGCAAATCAACATTCGATCGCCAGATATAGAATTTGGCATAACCAGAGATAGCAACATCTAAACCGAGGATATATAAATCTTCGGTGAATCGATGCTATTGTAAAGGAGTTTCACCCCTTTACAAATCGTTCTATGGAGCCATGGGATACTCTAGAATTTAGAAAACACGAATAGAGAAAGACAAGAATGGATTTCAGAATCGAGGGACATTCCAAAATTCAAAGGAACTTCTAATCAAGAGAAAAGAGTTCAAGCTCGAACGAAAGTGATTCCGTAATTAAATTTACCATGCACGCTAAATTTGCCTAGAGCCAAAGCTCTCATACCAAATGTAACGACCCGATATTTTCAACCATTCGCATCCACACATGTCAGACTTGAATTGTTCAAAATACTGAATTGTTAATTTAATTTGACAAACTCAGCATAAACAGTAAATAAATAATCATAGATCACAGACATAGAGTAATATAATGCAGCGGAATAGATAATGAATAGTAGTTCATGAAGCTACTATATACATCAAAGTTAGAAATAAAATACATCAGAATATCTCAAATACAGTGAAGTATCCAGTACGAACCGATGACTTCTCTGAACCAATCAACTGGAAAAGCTGAAAGCTAAATCAATAGTTGGATCTCCAAACAAAGCTCCAAACTCCAAAGGTGGGTCTCTAATGTTGTATCACTCAGTCTGACCCGAGCGTAAAGCAAAACACAAAACACTCGAGTCAGGATTAACATTCTTATATCAATAAATCTAACTCAAGTGAAATATCAACTAGAATACAAGTAACTCAAAGGATGTTTGGGATAACCATCCTCTAAGGATCTACAGAACTATCTGCAAGGTAGAAATATACACTATAACACCATGGTCATTCCAATTTATTTATACTTCAAAACCAAAATATCATTTTCACTAGATATATATATTTCAAAATTTTGCAAATCGCTTCAAAAGTCAACCCTACTCTACCATTCAAATCAAATTCAATCTCACTTTATCTATTTCATTCAATTCAGTTTTCTAAATAATAAATTCAAATTATATTGATTTCAAATACAGCTCTGAATCACCATTGAACCATTTAAATTCCAATATATGTCAAAGCTCAAATATTCAGCATTTCATAGTTCAATTTAACAGTTTCGTATAGATCTCGATTAAACCCCATTTTTATTTAGTCCTGAAATATTCACTTAATAAATTCAATATCATTTAAATAGTCTAAAATTTAAGTTAACTAAATATTTCCTTAAATTCATTTAAACGTGAAATATTCATTAACTTACTTAAATCAAAATCACGTTATACAATCACATCTTTAGATCTCAATTTCAAGAAGTTTCGAATTGATTTAATCAAATTAAATCCTTAATTGATTACAATTTCAAATATATTTCTGTTTTACCTTCCCAACCTTAACTTATTCAAGTTATTACCAAAATCTATTTGAAATATGCATAAAAATGCTAAAACACATTATATGTATTGAATCAATCCTAATTAAATTTAATATTATCACTTAGCCTATATATATCATTACCATTTTTTATATAATATATTCAAGAATCAATATTTATTACAACTATATATTTCTTACCAAAACCATAAAGTTCATTTTCAAAATATTTATATAAACCAACGGCATCGGTGTACAATTTTCTATTCTATGGTAAAGTGATACGGATATTATCGTTTCAAATCCGTAATTTAATATATATACGGGTGGATATCATTTCAACCCGTAATCCCAAATTCAATTCAAATGAAAATCGCTTAGGTCTATCATTTCAACCCATAACGATTTCCTTCTATTCTGAAGTCCATTCGGGTATGTATCATTTCAACCCATAGTGAATTCTATACAAACAGGGAAATTGCAGAGTGATAACAGATATGAACAAAATATAATAGACATGAATCATCAATAACAATATAATATAAACAATAGGATATGGTGTCATATCCCACAGGTGAACAGTTATAGATAATAGCATATATAACAATTTAAATAATGCAGCAGCATATTTCAATTGTCGTTTCAATTGAAATCAAATTTAATAAATAAAAGAACGTTAATCATGAGTGACTGCTCACCTTTCGAGGCTAGAGAATACAGAAGATGACATGGATACGCACACTGATACGGACATTGAAATTGAATTATAAATCCGAGTATGAATTTCAAAGCAAAGGAGGATTGGCACGAATTGGACGAACGAGGCTGAAAATCAAGAATTGATGAATTGAATCTAAATCATTTTAATATATATAGAAATATTTGCTATTTTAAAAAAAAAATTGCATCTTTAAGAAAATTTAAAGTCGAAGCAGATATATATAATTTACATTTTTTTAAACTCAATACGTAAACCAATAGTTTTAACATATGAAATAAAACATATGTGTTAAAAAAAATCTTTATACTTTTCCAAACCATTTTAATTTTTACATATTATATTGACATATCGACACATTACATTTATAAAATCAAACACATGCCTTTATCCCCAATAATATATACTTTGAAATCTCCAAACCATATAAATTCTTATAGATGTGCTAATACTCATACATATAAAAGCTTTATATAAAATAATAATATATACAACATAAAACAAAAAAAACAAAGCTTACTTAAATATTTGCAAAAGCTAATATAAACTTATAAAATCAGAAAATTATATATATATATATACACACACTGCCGTCTTATAACCAATATATAATAATTCTTATATAACTAAGTATATATATATTTCAACAACCATTAATATGAATTATATATACCCATATAAAGTTTTACCGGGGTTAATTTAAAAATACAAGTATATAATAACATACGCAACACACTATAAAAAAATAGACTTATAAATAATTGCATGTTATATATACCCATCCCACAAAACACGTTAGCTCATTTTATAAAAGTTCATTTGAAAACATAGTATGATATAAATTTATATAACTAAAACTTTACCTATACCCAAAAAAAATTCTTCCTTGACACTCCAGCTCCTATAAAAAATTTCCAGATCTATATATACCTATTACATTTAAAACAAAATCACCACTTAGCTACTCCATAATAATATAAATGGTACATATAAATTTGTATACCTATGTGAGAAAGAAAGGTGGCTGAGGTGATTGGTTAGACAAGGTAGGTCGAAAGCAGCAAGGAGGCGCAAGGAAGTTTTGTAGTGGATAAAAGAAGAAATAAATAAATAAAACAGGGAAGACCTGCAGAAAAAGGGAAAGAAAAATTGAAAACAAACGTACATGATTTTGTGAATGAGCAAGGACAAGAAAAAGGCAGGGGAATATATATACTAGAAAAGAATAAGAGAACTGTGAACGGTCATGCTTTGATTTTGTAAATAATTGAAGCAGTAGACTTCTTTTTGTTTGGGTCACACGGCTGAAAAATTTGAAAACGCAAAAGGGAAACAAAGAGTGAAAAACTGAATTGTCAAAAAGGAAAAAAAATGTTTCAGCGGTTAAAACAAGTATCGTAGGAAAAAAGGATAGGCACAACTTGGGAAACGTATCACATAAAAAAAATATAAAGCAGCAGGTGAGGATTTTAGGCAATAAATATTCACGTTGATTTATACACGCAAATAAAATATGAGCTATAGCCAAACCAAATAATGAAAAGAGGAAAAATGTACGTACGTTATACGTTTCTTCAAGTGATCGTGCAGAACAATAGATAAAGGGAGAACTTTGTGCTGAGGAAAGAAACGAAATGGAAGATCTCATAAGTAAATGCGAATATTAAAGCAATTTGAACAGTTTCAAATAATGAATAGTCAGATGAAGATAAACAAATAGCAACCATCAAATCCCTTGATTTGCTGAAGATTAATTAAAGCAACAACAATGCTTTTATATGATTTATATCAATTATTATATATAAGGAATGAACTTATTAAACAGTGCAGAGGAGAGAGAACGACCATATATGAATTGAACAAGGGTGAAAGTTGCACGAAAACTTTCAGAGTAATGAAACTAAACGTATGATTTTGTATTATTGGCAATAAAATAAGTGAAAAGTAACAGAAAACACTTGATTGACGCAGATAATTAAAGCAATTAATATGTTTGCAACACATTTCAAAATTTGAAACGGAAGGAGAATTAACTGTCACAATTAAAGGTACTGATATAAATGTAAAGTAATGTGATTAAAAACTATTCGTTTCTTATTAATTAATTAATTAATTTATTTCATATATAGTTAGAACAATATATGCTAAATTTATAACAAAAGTAACGTATCTAAATTTATACGTTACTTATTTATTCTCTACCTATTTTTAGTAAAATATACGTTTTTAAATAATATTCATTAGCTACGTACCATTTATATGCTAATTACATATATCAAAACGGATATAACATTCAAATTAAAACGTGCATTTTAAATAGCCTATTTATACTCTATTAACTTTAAGATTTATTACTTAATTAACTTTTGATTTATTTACATTCGTTTGATTTACTCATTTAACAAATAACTGATGTATATATGTAAAATGAAAACGTAAAATTTATTTCCTATATATTATTCAATTTAAAATTGTATTTATTAATCAATTAACTAAGAAACGAATGTACGTATAAAGTTTATTTCTTTTACAGAATATTAATTATTGATTTAAAGGTGTATAACCTATTTTGAAAAGGACAAAAGTGGAAATAAAATGTTGTTACCAGTATATTCAGTTAAATTAAAAGATTTGGAAGTTAGAATTTAAAAGATTTAAATTCCAATAAATGTTAAACTTTAACCAAAAATAAGAGTTATAGAATTGGCTTATATTAATAAAATTTTGGTGACTATTTATAATTAAATAATATTCAGTAAAAAAAATTCAACTTTTTTGTAAATTAAAACCCTAAAGTTTATAAATAAAAGAATAAAATACTTGGTAGAATTTTTGGGTTGTTACAATTTATAAGTATATTTTCCAATATCTTTTTGTCCCAATATTCAGGAAATAGTCCATTTATTTCCTATTTCTCAAAACTCTTTTACAAATTTTATTTGTAAATTCCTTAATGGATTCTATAAGTTTCGGAATTCATTAATCAATTTCCTTTAGTATTTCCAAGTCAAATACACTTGTCTATACTTCTAGATAACATTTCTAACTTCTTTTATGAATTCTAATTCATTCTTCTGAAGTTCCCGGATTTTAATACTTTGGAAATTTCTTTAAGTTCATGGAATCCCACTATAAGATTCTTCTTATAAAATCATATCCGTTAAATAAACTTTGTTTCCAATCTCTTGAGGATTTATAAATAAATTTCAATCCTTTAAGATTTTATATTTAAAATAAGTATTTTTGAATAAAATAGTTTTTTTAAAATATGTTTAAGTAAATTTAAAATATCACAACATTTTAAATAAAATTGATAACTCATTTCCAAATCATTTTTTAAATAACTAATTAATTTACAAAGTTGATTTATAAAATTAAAATTTATTTCAATAAATATTAAATATTAGAATATCTAACTTTTGGGTATATTCTAAATCTTAATATAGGTTACATAGTTATAACATTCCAGAATTTTTAACAATATCAATTTAATAATCTGTATTAAAATTAAATTGATACTGATATTTCTGTTAATAACAATTCAAATTGATTAATAATCTTCTTCAATAATTATTTAATTGGTTATTTTATCTTTTAAAAATAATAAATTGGTTTCTATTTATAATATAAATGTATGGTTTATATTTTAAATAAATCTGCATTGTTTTAAATTTAATAAAGAAAACATATTTTCTTATTCCAATATTTTAGTAATTTGGAAAAAAAATTTATTTAATAATAGCTTTTCAAAGTTATAAAATAAATAATCTTGGTTTAAATTAATAAAATGAATCATGATTTAAAATTCTAACATATACATTAATAATTTGGAAATTTTGATTTTTATTAAATATAAAGTTTTCAAAGCTATTTAATAAATAAATAAATGATTTTTAATTTGTTAAGAAAAATGGTTAAATATTTAAAATAGTTTTAGCTTGAGTTTTAAATTAAATTAAATTGACAAAAGAGTTTTATAGCTTAATTGAATAAGTAATTTATTAATAAAAGAATAATTTCTTTTATAATTATTATAATTTAATAATAATATATTTATAAAAATAATATTAATAGTGTATTGATTTATATATAAATTTTGAATAAATAGCTATTGTTATTTCAAAGTTTAATTATAGTCATAACTTGATTTTAAAATATTAGATTTTGAATTTAATTTGAATTTAAATTCCAAAGTATATATTTTTGTTCAAAGTGACAAATGTTGAAATAAGTTTACAAGTGTCAAATTGTTTTATTTTTTTCTTTTATTTGATAAATCTGAAATTTACATTTATATAAGCCTATATCTTCATTTCTTCCTTTCTTTTTCATTTCAATTCAAAAGACAAAGAAACTTAAAACAGTCACATACAAATCTGTAATTACATACACCTTTAAAATCAAACTCAAAGCTTTGACAAAAATTAGTAAACCCTTCAAAATCAAACTTGTATATTCACAAACTTGCATTTGTTATTTTCAAATAAAAGTATCTACACCTCTTCAAAAATCAGTATACTTATCATTTTAAACTCCACAATTCAAATTATGTTCTGCCCTATTTTGTTTTCTTTCCCTGCAATCTTCAGGCATGCACCTGTTATTTTCACAAAAAGCAAGTTCAAAGGGAAATCTGAAACCCAAGTTTTAAAATCCAAAACCAAGTTGAATCTGGAAATAAAGCAACTGCATTTCTTTCTCTAAAATCAAAACTGCACCTCACATCTGTAACGACCCGTATTTTACGTGTCGATATATCGTAGGATTCTAGGTCGTTAGTGTTGATAAGTCGTCCTTAACCTAATTCGTAGGGGAGGATAACTCGTATGCTGTTGGAGTCGCGAGGAAGTTGGATTGGAAGGTTAACTCGAGTTAGTGTTGGAGCGAGTTAACGGGTTAGTGGTCTTCGCGAGTTACGAGTTGGTGAGTTAGATAGCGACTTAGGGGATGGACGAGTTAGTGGGGTTGACGACGTAATGGGTTAGGTCGTTTGGATGTTAGGTCGTTGAGGAGTGGTGAGCGACCTAATGTGTTAACGAGGTAGTATGTTGAGTCGTTAGCAAGTTAGGAAGTATGGCCAAGTCAAGGAAGCTGCCGAGTTAGCGAGTTATGACTCAAGGCTGGGACGAGTTAGTAGATATGACCGGGTTAAGGCTTTGACCGACCTAAGTAAGTCAGCGACTTAAGGTCTCCACCGACCTAAGGGCTAACGAGTTTGTGTGTTAGCGAGTTAGGAGATAGGTCGTGAACGACCAATAGGGGTAACGACCTAAGTTAGGTCGTTGAGCGACCTAAGGGTTAGTGTTAGGTCGCTAGGTAAGATAGGTCGTATGTCGTAACTCGTTTACGAGTTAGTAGTGATAGTTAGGTCGCAAGAGGGGATAGGCCGGCAGGCTCGATGAGTCGTAAGTCGTAACCCGTTAGGTCGTTGAGTCGTTAGGATCGATGAGTTGTGTCTCGTGTGCTTTGATAAGTCGTAGTATGATAGGTCGGCTTTTTTTTGATGAGTCGTTGGGGGCTTAGGTCGTAATATAGTTAGGTCGTAGCATGTTAGGTCGGCAACGACCTAAAACCGAGCTACGAGTTACGACTTAAGGGGGCGACCAGCCTATAAATACGCGACCATTTCTTCACTTGTTGGCACCGGTTTTTGAAGCGACGAAGTGCTGCCATTTTGAGAGCTCGACTACAACATTTCTTCACTTCTTTTCTCCACTTTGATCGAGTGCTAACATCCATCCAAGATCGAAGATCAAGATCGAGGATTGAAGAGCCAAAGTTGAAGATCTTCATCCGACGAAGCTAGATTTCACCATTTCAAGCGAGATTTCGACGAATCAAGCTTGAATCCTTACTGTCCAGATCTGAAGTGATTTGTTTTTGAAGTGTTTGGGTGATTCGGTGAGTGGTAGTTATCTCTCACGCGGACCCAAAGGAGTATATTGGATTGGTGGCTTGTTTGAGTGTTAAAGTTAGAGATTTCATGCATTTTTCTTAGTTCCAAGACTAGATTCATTACCTTTGAAGATGTTTACCTATGCAAGTTCAATTAACAAGTTATAGAGAAAAAACCCATGTTTTATATTTGATAGATCTATGCTAAAATCCATGATTTCATATATGTTAGACTTATGCTCATTTATTTATGAAATTGCCATTATAGTTGATATTGCTTGATTAGATCTTGTTTGAATGCTTGATTGTTTGGATGTATGATTGATTTGATTGTCTCGAGTTAGCTTGTAGTTGATTTGGGACAAGATGGTTGAAGATGATTCAAAAGCTAAGTGGAAAGACTCTTGAATGGTGAAAGCTGCTGTGGCATATGAAGCGGATGATGGAGTTCATATGGATGGGTTCGAGGACTTTGCTATAGTTAGAGGAAGCGAAGTATAATGACGAAATGGACTTTGCCATGATATGTTGAGGCGAAGTATGATGATGAGAAGGACTTTGCTAAGATGCGTTGGAGCAAAGCATGATGTGGAAGCCTTGGTTTAATCCAGACGGGATCATCCCAAGCATGTTGATTACTCGATGATACGGTTCGAGTTGGTGGATAATGGTGGCTCGAGAGGTGCTTGAGCTATAATGGGAATAGTCGTCGAGGAGGATGACTAGAAGGCTGAGATCTTATCGTTATTGAAGGTTCTAGCAAGCTCAAAGCAAGAGTACGTTGGGTAGATCCGTTACACCCAGGCGCGGGTCATGATGACGTGCTAGTACTTTGGGTAGATTCGTTATACCTAGGCACGGGTCACGAGGACGTGCAGAGTTACGTCTAGAACCGGGGTTGCCATTAGCCCTTGACGGATGTTTGAAAGATGAGTTGGTCATTCAATTAACGATAAAATCAAGGCAATGATAACAGTGATAGCCAGAGTCATGGATGTTTGGTTGTATCATCATTCGGTCTCAAGAGCGGTGTTTTCTGGGTGCTTATCTGATCTTGGTTTAGGCCTTGGAGGTTTGTACTTGGAAAACATCGACCTTGACTCGAGTGATTATTGCTTTACTTTAATTATCTGCTTTGCTATGCTTGCTTCTCCTTAGTGTGTGTCTGGGGGCTATCACTGTAGAAAGAGGCGGAGTGGGATGATTTGGGTTCCTATTCCTTTTATCCCTTATGCTCTTTTGGTATGTTTGATAGTTGATTTACTGTTTACTAAGACTTTGTCTGACTCAAGGTTTTATGTCTCCTCTTATTACCTTGGGCTGTTCATCCATGTTTGGGATGGGCAGACTAGGTGACAGGTGGCAGGTGCTGATCTTAGTGGCTCACGCTGATGATGACGAAGACGAGCAGGAGGCTTTGCATATTATTTTCATATTCTATGTACTGGATATTCCGCTGTTTGTTGATTACTCTGAGTGCTATGTAGTGAGGCTTCTTGTATTCATGATTCAGACCATGTATAAAGCTATTATGATTAGATGATGATATTCTGTTCTATGGGAGCTTCACTATATTATATTTCTCTATTGTATTTTATCCATGCGCTGTGAGTTTTTACGATAGAGTCTGCGATGTTTATTTACCCTTGACGGTCACTCATGGCTGCCTATCACTTGCTGCGCACTATTCCCTTGTTTCCGTGCGGGAGTCATGGGCGGTCGTCACATTTGGTATCAGAGCCTTGGTTAATTGATTTTTGCCAACGCTCGCCGACGTAAATATGTAAGAGAGACGTAATTGTATTTTGATGAATGATTACTATATATATAATATAGTAGTTTAGAAGGATTTGAACTCCTTATGCAGTCGTTTCTCAAGGTGTTCTAAGTCATTCCTTTTTTTAGATATTAAGGATGAGTCGAAGGGGGAGACCAGCTGCTACGGAAGGCCGTGCTGCTAGGGAAGCTGTTGATTATGCTCCTATGTTTGAGGCCATGATGACTTCGATCATGAGAAGGATACCAGCTTCAGGGCCATCAGTGGATGTTGGAGTTCAAGTTCAAGCTCCAAGACCGATGGATTTTGCTAAGCTTTGTAAGGATTATACTGCTCTTGGAGGGAAGGTTTTCTTGGGAACGGAATCGACCATTGAAGTGCATAGATGGATGGATGCTTGTAGGTGGATCTTTGGATATTTAGGAATTGAGGATGCAACTAAGAGGAAGCTTGCATCGAGACAGCTTCAAGGGAGAGCTGCTGATTGGTGGAATTCTATCACCATAGACACTCCAGAAGAAGAGATTACTTGGGAGCAATTCCAAGTTAGATTTGAAGCCAAGTTTATCTCTACAGCTCATAAGTCTGTTTTGTTTAAAAAGTTTGTTGAGCTCAAGCAAGGTGGGAGATCGGTTCTTGAGTATGTTTCTGAGTTTGAGGCTTTGTCCAAGTATGCTCGGTCGTATATTGAATCTCCCTACCAGAAGAACGAGAAATTCGTGACAGGCTTGGACTGTTATCTTGGAAGACAGTTGGTGGATCATCTGGACGATCCATTTGAGAAGCTGGTGGAGAAAGCTCTCAGGCACGAGAGTTTGTTTCCTAAGGAAGTATCTGTTGTTGCTGTGACCAAGGAGGAGTCTAAACCACAGCACGGTGGAAACAAGAAGAGGAAGCAGCAAGAGCAGAAGGGTAAGGATGGTCAGAAGAAGCTGAAGGGGGAAAAGACCTGCTATAATTGTCGGCAGAAGGGCCATCTCTCCAAGGATTGCAAGAATCCGAAGGTGTTGTTGAAGTGCTACAACTGTGATAAGCTGGGGCACATTAAGAAGAACTGTCCGGAACCGATAAAGGATAGGCAGGTTGTGCAAGCTTATGCTTTGGGGGCTGTCCCGTCATCTTCGAAAGCTCCTACTGCTGAAGAGAAGGGGAAGAGTGTGGTGGTTCAAGGTACTCTTTCCAATTGTGGTGTTCCAGTTAGAGTGTTGTTTGATACTGGAGCGTCGCATTCTTTTGTTTGTGATGATTTGGTAGGCCGGTTAGGTTTGAAACCGGATATTGTTGATAGACCACTGCTTGTGACAAATCCAGTTGGGGGTTCGTCATGTCTGTGTATGATATGCCATGGTCTAGTTGTGTCGAGTCATGATTGCTCGTTTGTTTGTGATTGCTTTGTTCTGAACTTTGCGGGGTTCAGAATTATTTTGGGTATGGACTGGCTTAGGAAGTATGCGGCAAGGATTGATTGTGAGAGGCTACAGGTGACAGTCGGGAATGTGGAAGGGCGAAAGGTTGTGATACGATGTAAGCATGAAGAAGGCGTCTTCATGAGCTTCATGTATTCGCTGGTTGTTCCACGGGATGGACTGTCATCGGTGCCAATCGTGAATGGATTCGAGGATGTCTTTGACGAGGTCAAAGGGTTACCGCCGCATAGAGAGATCGAGTTTCGTATTGATCTAGTTGAGGGAGCTAGACCCGTTGTGATGCCTCTTAGGAGGATGGCGCCTAGGGAACAGCAAGAGTTGATGGTGCAAGTTGATGACCTTTTGCGAAAAGGATTCATTCGGCGTAGTGTGTCCGAATGGGGTGCACCAGTTGTGTTCGCAACCAAAGCGGATGGATCGTTGAGGTTGTGTGTCGATTATCCTGAGCTGAATAAGGTGACTAAGAGGAACAAGTATCCATTGCCGAGAATAGATGACCTGTTTGATTAGCTTCACGAGGCTAAGGTGTTTTCTCAGATGGATTTGGCAACGGGATTTCACCAGTTAAGGGTGGCGAAGGATAGTGTGCCGAAGACTGCTTTCAGGGCACCATCCGGTTTTTATGAGTGGCTGGTAATGCCGTTTGGATTGACTAACGCACCAGCATATTTTGTGGATCTTATGAATAGAGTGTTCAGAGATCAGTTGAATAAGTTCGTGCTTGTGTTCGTGGATGATATTCTGATTTATTCCAGAACTGAGGAGGAACACAAGACACACTTGAGGATTGTTTTGGAAATCTTGCGGAAACATCAGCTGAAGGCTAAGTTTTCGAAGTGTCACTTCTGGAAAAGTGAAGTGAGGTTCTTAGGCCATGTTATCTCGGGAAATGGGATAGCGGTTGATCCCGCTAAGGTGGCAGCAATCCAGGATTGGGTTAGACCTAAGAATGCATCTGATGTGAGAAGTTTTCTTGGATTAGCAGGATATTATCGTCGGTTTATCAAAGACTTTTCCAAGATAGCTGCACCATTGATAGGATTGACGAAAAAGAATCAAGTGTTTAGATGGGATGATAAGTGTGAGCAAGCTTTCGTAATCCTGAAAGAGCGACTGACAAGTGCTCCTGTTTTGACCATTCCTAGTGGGAATGATGAGATGGTGGTTTACACCGATGCATGTGGTACTGGACTTGGAGTAGTGCTAATGCAGAAAGATAAAGTTGTTGCGTATGCTAGTCGACAACTGAAGCCGCATGAAAGGAATTATCCGACACATGATTTGGAGTTAGCGGCGATTGTATTTGCTTTGAAGATGTGGAGACATTATCTTTTGGGAGTTCGATTCGAGTTGTTTACGGATCATAAGTCATTGAAGTATCTGTTTTCCCAAAAGGATTTGAATCTTCGGCAGCAACGGTGGCTAGAGTTCTTAGCATCGTATGATTTTGGTATAGCTTATACTCCAGGAAACGGTAACGCAGTAGCTGATGCGTTGAGTCGAAGACATGCAGGATTGGGAGCCATGTTTTCGGAATGGAAGAGTCTCGAGTATTTGGCTGGATTTGACTTCAGGCCTAGATGTGAATTGGAACCTGAAATGTTGGCAAACTTATCGATAAGACCTACTCTTGTGGAAAGGATTGGCGAGAGCCAAAAGCGAGACGATAAGCTTGTCAAGATTATCCGTAATTAGGAATCTGGATTAGACCCAGAGAAGGATAAGGGATTTGAAGTCGATCGAGAGGGTTGGCTTCGAAAGCAAGGACGACTAGTTGTTCCAGATATAGATGAATTGAGAGATGAAGTTCTGAAGGAAAGTCATCACTCGAAGTTGACAATTCATCCAGGAGGAAATAAGATGTATCGGGATATGAAGAGAATCTATTACTGGGAAGGTATGAAGAAGGACGTTGGAAATTTTATTTCCAAATGTATGAACTGTCAGTTGGTTAAAGCTGAACAGAAAAAGCCAAGTGGATTACTTCAGCCATTAGAGGTTCCTACATGGAAGTGGGAGCAAGTGTTGATGGATTTTATCGATGGCCTACCTAGAACCAGAATGGGAAATGAAGGGATTTGGGTCATTGTAGATCGTTTGACTAAGAGTGCAAGATTTATTCCTGTTCGATCAACTAGGACTGCATCGAAGTTGGCTGAATTGTATGTTAAGTGGATAGTTCGATTCCATGGTATTCCGAAGAGTATAGTGAGTGATCGAGACCCATTGTTCACTAGTGGATTTTGGAAGAGCTTCCAGGAGGTTTTGGGAACCGAGTTGTGTTTGAGTACAGCTTATCATCCTCAAAAAGATGGTCAGACTGAGAGAGTCAACCGAGTCTTGGAAGATCTTCTGAGGGCATGTGTTTTGGATTTCGGAGGATCATGGGAAGATCATCTTCATTTGGTGGAATTTGCGTATAATAACAGTTACCAGTCAAGTATTGGTATGGCACCATATGAGGCACTGTATGGAAGACCGTGTAACTCTCCAACATGTTGGTTGGAAACTGGAGAAAAGTTGATACTTGGGCCAGAGATGATTCGACATACTACGGATTGCATAGAGATCATTCGGCAGCGAATGAAGGCAGCCCAGGATCGTCAGAAAAGTTATGCCAATAATCGTCGTAAGGATTTGGAATTTGACATAGGTGATATGGTTTTTGTGAAGATTTCTCCTCTGAAGAATGTTATTCGATTCGGGAAGAAAGGAAAATTGACTCCGAGATTTGTTGGACCATTCCCGATTATCGAGCGAATTGGAAAGCTCGCTTATAGATTGGAGTTACCGGAAAAGATGGCGGGTGTGCACAATGTTTTTCATGTATCTTATCTACGGAAGTATGTGCACGACTCGAGCACAGTGGTTTCAGCTGATAGCTGTGAAGACTTGGAGGATGATCCAGTGGTTACGAGACCTCGTAAGCCGCTTCGTGTTGTTGAAACCGACACGAAACAGCTTAGGAGGAAGACGATTACGTTGCTCAAGATACAATGGAGTGATGATGTTAACGACTATACGTGGGAGGAGGAAGAGAGGATGAAGGCAGCTCATCCCGAACTCTTCGTGGTATGGCCCTAAGGTGTCGTGACATCTCATGAATTTGTACCTTGTTCTAACCTTAGAATTCTGCATGCTAGGTTAGAATTGGATGCATGGTTTGTTGATTGCTATGGATGGTAGGCATGCGGAATAGTTTTGGTTGCTGTTGTTTGCTTGGAATTTCGAGGGCCAAATTTCTAAGGGGGAGAGAACGTAACGACCCATATTTTACGTGTCGATATATCGTAGGATTCTAGGTCGTTAGTGTTGATAAGTCGTCCTTAACCTAAGTCGTAGGGGAGGATAACTCGTATGCTGTTGGAGTCGCGAGGAAGTTAGATTGGAAGGTTAACTCGAGTTAGTGTTGGAGCGAGTTAACGGGTTAGTGGTCTTCGCGAGTTACGAGTTAGTGAGTTAGATAGCGACTTAGGGGATGGACGAGTTAGTGGGGTTGACGACCTAATGGGTTAGGTCGTTTGGATGTTAGGTCGTTGAGGAGTGGTGAGCGACCTAATGTGTTAACGAGGTAGTATGTTGAGTCGTTAGCAAGTTAGGAAGTATGGCCGAGTCAAGGAAGCTGCCGAGTTAGCGAGTTACGACTCAAGGCTGGGACGAGTTAGTAGATATGACCGGGTTAAGGCTTTGACCGACCTAAGTAAGTCAGCGACTTAAGGTCTCCACCGACCTAAGGGCTAACGAGTTTGTGTGTTAGCGAGTTAGGAGATAGGTCGTGAACGACCTATAGGGGTAACGACCTAAGTTAGGTCGTTGAGCGACCTAAGGGTTAGTGTTAGGTCGCTAGGTAAGATAGGTCGTATCTCGTAACTCGTTTACGAGTTAGTAGTGATAGTTAGGTCGCTAGGGAGGATAGGTCGGCAGGCTCGATGAGTCGTAAGTCGTAACCCGTTAGGTCGTTGAGTCGTTGGGATCGATGAGTTGTGTCTCGTGTGCTTTGATAAGTCGTAGTATGATAGGTCGGCTTTTTTTTGATGAGTCGTTAGGGGCTTAGGTCGTAATATAGTTAGGTCGTAGCATGTTAGGTCGGCAACGACCTAAAACCGAGCTACGAGTTACGACTTAAGGGGGCGACCAGCCTATAAATACGCGACCATTTCTTCACTTGTTGGCACCGGTTTTTAAAGCGACAAAGTGCTGCCATTTTGAGAGCTCGACTACAACATTTCTTCACTTCTTTTCTCCACTTTGATCGAGTGCTAACATCCATCCAAGATCGAAGATCAAGATCGAGGATTGAATAGCCAAAGTTGAAGATCTTCATCCGACGAAGCTAGATTTCACCATTTCAAGCGAGATTTCGACGAATCAAGCTTGAATCCTTGCTGTCCAGATCTGAAGTGATTTGTTTTTGAAGTGTTTGGGTGATTCGGTGAGTGGTAGTTATCTCTCACGCAGACCCAAATGAGTATATTGGATTGGTGGCTTGTTTGAATGTTAAAGTTAGAGATTTCATGCATTTTTCTTAGTTCCAAGACTAGATTCATTACCTTTGAAGATGTTTACCTATGCAAGTTCAATTAACAAGTTATAGAGACAAAACCCATGTTTTATATTTGATAGATCTATGCTAAAATCCATGATTTCATATATGTTAGACTTATGCTCATTTATTTACGAAATTGCCATTATAGTTGATATTGCTTGATTAGATCTTGTTTGAATGCTTGATTGTTTGGATGTATGATTGATTTGATTGTCTCGAGTTAGCTTGTAGTTGATTTGGGACAAGATGGTTGAAGATGATTCAAAAGCTAAGTGGAAAGGCTCTTGAATGGTGAAAGCTGTTGTGGCATATGAAGCGGATGATGGAGTTCATATGGATGGGTTCGAGGACTTTGCTATAGTTAGAGGAAGCGAAGTATAATGACGAAATGGACTTTGCCATGATATGTTGAGGCGAAGTATGATGATGAGAAGGACTTTGCTAAGATGCGTTGGAGCAAAGCATGATGTGGAAGCCTTGGTTTAATCCAGACGGGATCATCCCAAGCATGTTGATTACTCGATGATACGGTTCGAGTTGGTGGATAATGGTGGCTCGAGAGGTGCTTGAGCTATAATGGGAATAGTCGTCGAGGAGGATGACTAGAAGGCTGAGATCTTATCGTTATTGAAGGTTCTAGCAAGCTCAAAGCAAGAGTACGTTGGGTGGATCCGTTATACCCAGGCGCGGGTCATGATGACGTGCTAGTACTCTGGGTAGATTCGTTATACCTAGGCACGGGTCACGAGGACGTGCGGAGTTACGTCTAGAACCGGGGTTGCCATTAGCCCTTGACGGATGTTTGAAAGATGAGTTGGTCATTCAATTAACGATAAAATCAAGGCAATGATAAAAGTGATAGCCAGAGTCATAGATGTTTGGTTGTATCATCATTCGGTCTCAAGAGCGGTGTTTTCTGGGTGCTTATCTGATCTTGGTTTAGGCCTTGGGGGTTTGTACTTGGAAAACATCGACCTTGATTCGAGTGATTATTGCTTTACTTTAATTATCTGCTTTGCTATGCTTGCTTCTCCTTAGTGTGTGTCTGGGGGCTATCACTGTAGAAAGAGGTGGAGTGGGATGATTTGGGTTCCTATTCCTTTTATCCCTTATGCTCTTTTGGTATGTTTGATAGTTGATTTACTGCTCACTAAGACTTTGTCTGACTCAAGGTTTTATGTCTCCTCTTATTACCTTGGGCTGTTCATCCATGTTTGGGATGGGCAGACTAGGTGACAGGTGGCAGGTGCTGATCTTAGTGGCTCACGCTGATGATGACGAAGACGAGCAGGAGGCTTTGCATATTATTTTCATATTCTATGTACTGGATATTCCGCTATTTGTTGATTACTCTGAGTGCTATGTAGTGAGGCTTCTTGTATTCATGATTCAGACCATGTATAAAGCTATTATGATTAGATGATGATATTCCGTTCTGTGGGAGCTTCACTATATTATATTTCTCTATTGTATTTTATCCATGCGCTGTGAGTTTTTACGATAGAGTCTGCGATGTTTATTTACCCTTGACGGCCACTCATGGCTGCCTATCACTTGCAGCGCACTATTCCCTTGTTTCCGTGCGGGAGTCATGGGCGGTCGTCACAACATCAACCTGTACCTAGCCTTGTTTTTCAAGATTCAACATTTTAGTTTTCAAATGTTTTCTTCTTCAAGTTCAAAGGCAATTATCTAGGTGCTCTGTTCTTCAAATAGGTGAGTAACTTTAATACCTTAAAATATAAATTAGGTTGCATGTTTAATGGGTTAAATATAAATAAGTAATTGATTGTGAATATAGGTAAAATTGGATGTGGATATTGATTGTGTGTAGTTGTGTATGTGTAGTATGCTCTGTTTTGTACTAGGCTTAAGATTTCTATTTAAAATTTCTATTCTATTAATTAGTTGCATATTGTATATAATTTATAAAACAAAATTGTTTGATTTACCTTAGATTAAGAATTAAATATTTATGTAAGTCAAAATTTAGCCTGTAGTCTCTGTATAATATGGAAACCTCTGTGCATGTTAGATAAAACCAATACTCAAACCTTTAAATTTGTAAATTCAGCGTTATATAATGAAAACATTAACTGAAACATTATTTTTAAATCAAGTATCAAGTTTTTTAAGGGTAAGTTGTAGGTGCAGTTCTGTTTTAAACTGATAATGGATTTTAAACAAATTCTGATGGTTTATGAATTGAGGAGTCTTGGATTTCTTCTGGGTGATAGAGTAGTGTTAGGTGAAGCCTTGAAAAATCATGGATGATGATAAACTTATCAGAGAGGATACAGATTTGGAAATTCATTTTTAAACCCTAGTTTTAGTGGGTTTAAAGAAATCAGCCATTTTGATCTGAATAATTGATCGAGTGATAGGATGTTTTGGGAATCAGTAGTGGGTGTGTGGTTGAGGTCGAGGTCGAGGCCGGAAGGGTTGATCTCCAGGTGGTCGGAGCGGCGTGTTTTCGCCGTTGACAGGTTTTGAAGAAAACCTGATTTTGCTGTTTCCAGGTTTGGTAGTTAGCTCGTTTTTGATTTGTGCTACTGTGGTGGTTTCTGGTGTTCGTGTTCGAGTTTGGAGGTGATCACTGATGGGTAGAAGCGTTGGTGAATAGTCCGTGATGGTCGGAGCCACGGTGCACGTCCACCGTGCAGTTGAAGTCCAAGTGGGTGTTGAAGTTGTTTTGGTATTGGAGTGACTCGAGTAAAATTTTGGTTGGACTCGAAGTAAATGGGAAGATTGCTCGGGAAAGAGGGGTGTTTAACTCGAAGTGGATTCTAGGCATTCTCGAGTTGACTGTATTTTTCAGGTTTTGTTTCAGAAACCTATAGATCTGTGTTTGATTTTTTTAAAAAAAACTCTGAAACCTTTTAATGTTAAGACATTTTAAACTTGGTTTTAATATTCAAGTTTGAAATTTTGAATTTAAGTTTAAGTTTAAAATCTCAGTTTAAATAAAAATAAAGTTTAAAACTTGAACTTATTTAATTACTTTATTTTAAAGTAGTTGAACTTTTTAGAAAATGAAGTTTTTAAAAATATGAGCAAGATTGGAAATTCAATTTAAATTTGTAAATCTAAATTCAAATATGTACTTCAGTTTTGAAATTAGAAGATGATTTAAAGTAGAAAGATTTAAACAAAATACAAGTTGAGTTATTGAAATTTTGAAATGAATTCTTGTTTCAAAATTCTTATGAACTTCCTTTCTAGGACAAACACTTGTTTGTCTTGAATTTTTAAAAGTTTTTAAATTTGTTTAAACTTTGATTAGTTTAAAATATATTCATTTTAAATCATGTATTAAAATGAAATCTGAAAGTAATTTCAAAAGCAATTTGTTTTCAAATAAAATTTGTTTTTAAACATAATTTAGAAATTTTTTATCTTAAATTAATTAAGGCTTAATGTTTTAAAATTAATTTAATAAATGGAGTAATTAAGGAATGGTTAATTAATTTAATTAATTAATGATTTGAAATTAATAAATATTGATTAATGGTTAATCAATTTATAATTAAGATCATTAATTAGAATATTTAATGATTAAAGAATTATTAATTAAGTAATTAAGTTTTAATCAAGGTTAATTTATTTAAATAATTAAGGATTAATTAAATTTCAGTTAACTCTTAATTAATTAAATAATTAGACTTTAAATTTTAGATAATTAAAGATAATTAAATTTGTAAATAATCTCATTAATTAATTAATGAAGATAATTAACGAAGGGTTAATGAAGGTTACTAACCAGGATTATCTAAATAATTAATTAATATGATTAATTTATAATTAATTAGATTAATTAATTTAATAATAATTATTTGTGAATAGCTGGGTATAATTACTTAATGAAGTAATTAAGAAATTAATTACTTAATGTAATTAATTTTTTTAATGTGATTGTTTGTTTTAATTAATTAAGTTTAATTAATTTTAAACACTTAGGTTTTAAAGATAATTACTTTATGTAATTAATGGATTGAAAATTACTAGGTGAAGTAATTGATTGATAATTACAAGTTGTAATAAATTGAGGATGTTTAAGAATGAAGTAATTTGGAGTATAATTACTTGTAATTAATCAAAGGATTAATTAAGAAATTAATTAAGGAATAATTAATTTGTTCTAAATAAAGTAATTAAGTTAGTTAATTACTGAATATGATTAATCAAAGGGGATTAATAATTATGAGTTAATTACTTAAGGTAATTAATTTAGGAAGATAATTTATTAAATATAATTAAGGATCATTAATTATTTTAAATAATGATTTGAATAAAGTTGATTAATTAATCAATGATAAGTGATTAAAGGTAATTAATTAATGTAATTAATTAAAGATTAAGGTAATTAATTATAGTTAATTAATTAATTGAAGTACTTAAAGGTTAATTACTATTATTGGTTGAGAACAATTAATTTGTGAAATTAATTAAGGATAATTACTTGAATTTAATTAAGGATAATTAATCAAGATTGATTAATTAAGGCGATTAATTTGAATGATTAATTAATTGATTGTGATCAATTAAATGGTTAATTAAGCAAGATTTATATTGGTGAAGTAGTTAATTTAATCTATTTTAAATTAATTAAATATGAAGTAATTAATTTAATTCATTTTAAATTGATTAAAGGTATAGATAGTTAATTTAATTCATTTTAAATTAATTATATTTTGATGAGATAAATCATTGCTTATATATGAATGGATGACATTGATTGTCGTGGATGCTTTGTGATCTCAGTAATGAGATAAGCAATATTGTGTGGAATGAATGCTTGGTTACATTGTGATGATAACATAGATTATCTATTATGATAATGATATGGATTACCTATTTTGATATAAATCATCTGTTGGGTTTGATAATGTTGATTATCAATTGTGATTTGTGGGTTATCTATATGTGTATATATAGATAATTGAATTGTTTTAAACTTTAAAACAACTTGGACCTAAAAGACACGCTTTGGATTTCGATGAGACCGGGATCGGCTTTCCATATTTGGATATCCGAAAACCACATCGATCCAAATTAACGATAGGTCGTGAAATCTCTTATGAAGAGTAAAGACTCGAGGTGTAAAGACTATCCGTCACTATAACTCTGGGGTTGATTCCATGATGAGTTTGACGGAAATAGTACTTACAGGTTCGAGATGGTGTTTTAGAGTGCAAGGGCTATGGTCGTTGACTCTGAGGGTGATTCCAATATGAGTGCAACGAGATAGTGCCTTCGATTTCGTTCGAACCCGGAATGAACTTGTATGGATTGAATGCTTTTAGAACATCGTCAGGTGGGCGATGAACATTCTAAATGAGATGTTCTATTAAGGTAATCGTAACCTCAAGCCTCATCAACCTGGAATGGCTAAAACAGGGAAGGTACAGCAAGGCTTCGTGGGTAGCCCCCACTGGAGAGTGAGATTTACCCATGTCTAGAGGTCCCTTTTATTTCGGCTGTGTGGAGGGTTGTGAGCTCCAACTATCGGGGTTGTCTTGTTCAGAACTGTTCAATAAGGAACGTTTCGCCCTTGTGTTGCAGGGGAATTAGGGTGGCTCCACGGTACGTTGATCTAGGCCACGTACTGTGACGGGCGGTACCCTAGTAGCCCTGCCATTGTATGGAATCCAAAATCCAATAAGTGCCAACAGTTTTGATTGTATTACCCACTTTTGTGGCTAGTAGCTAGAATTTAACCATGTAACAATTTCGGCTATTTCATATTTATTTGAAAACCCTAGACCCTATTATAATATCACTGGATTTCCTATCAAATATTTTGGTTAGCGTATGGTAAAAACTTTTCCATGTTTATGTGTGGGAAGTCTTACGTGATACCTTTCTTTTCAAAGGGATTTTAAAAGTTAAGCAACCTTAACCTGTTACTCACACTAGACCCATGTCTGACCCGGAGTTTATCTTCTATTTTATTAAACTCTTGGGTACTCAAATTTTTACGAGTAGCCAAGGGATTCAGGTCAGCATTGACGAAGTAGGAGGAGCAATGGAGCAGGAGGCTTCTGCGTTAGATATATAGTATTCCGCTTTGTGTTCTGTGTTGTCTCTGAGTTGTAATGAGTTGTAATAACTAGACAGGTATTTATAACTATCAAGTATGTGTTGTATTATCTGTGTAACTCTGATAGTGGTTGTAAACTATGTAATATTTAAGTTATTAATTTAATTTATTCGTTCTCTGTTTAGATTCTGATGTTGTTTCTTCTTCTCTTCTTTCTTTTCTCTTTTCTATCCCTTTCTTTCTTATTAATGACGCGTCATTCTGTGGAGACGGATGGCGGGTCATTACAGTGGTATCAGAGCATTAGGTTGAGTTAATACCTAGGCTCTGTAGTGGTGTCTATCTTGAGAGAGCGTATTTGTAACTTTTATATATTACTATATATATATATTTATACTTATCTGTTGGGTTACCTGTTTGGGTTTTCCAATATAAGTTATAATGGTAGATGGGGTAGTAGTGTGTGTAACACGACTACCATCGGTCGGGGTTTGAATGTTTGAGGTTGGAAGTGTATCTGTCGAGACCGTAGACCTAATACCGTCTCGAGTGGATTTGGTAGTAATGAAGGATTTCATTGATCTCTGAGGGAAACCTGTTATGGTTCAGAGTCTATTTTTGAAATTGGATGAGTAGAGTTTGGATCTGTCGGTTGGGCAGAAGTGAGGGATGGTATTTTGGATACCTCAGGGAGTAGTAGCTGCGTGATGAGATGCAGTGACTATGGATGTTCCCGAAGATGTTTTCTTTGGAACAAGTTTAAGGAAGTAGGTATGCTTCGATGTTGTGGCTGTGTTCAGCCGGTGTTTCTGTTTGCTTTGAGGTCCGAGTTTCTTGAAGAGCTTTGATTTGGAATTCTTTGGCATTTGTGGCAGCAGTGCAGCTTGGAGTGTTCTCGGTGTTGGCAAGAGATCTTCTGGCTTAGCAGTTTTTCTTAAGTGGAGTTCAGAAGCAGCAGAGTGGACCCATTTCTTTGGGTGGATTGGCTAGTTAAGTATAAGCTGATCTGTTTGATAAAGGGATAATAGTTTTCCTTGGATTTGGTTTGGTGGATCGCAAAAGTGACTTGTGATTGTTTGAGTGTTCTCTTGGGTTATCATAGTTTTTCTGGATGTCTTCAGGAAGTTAGAGTTTTGTTCGCATCTGGAGATTGAGTTTCCTTATCATCTGGGTTTCTAGGACGGGTACCGGTGGTTCATATTTATAGAAGAATAGTTCCTAGAAATTGAGTTGGTGTAGCAGCTCAGGATTTTGGAGAAGTTCTGAGTTTTCTTATGGATTTGTTGAACCATATTTCTGGGTTGTGTTGTCTAGTTGTGCTCGTGTTCTCCTTCAGCATTCTCTTTTACTTCGGATCAGAGTTGAGTGGCGGAAGCAGTTGGGAAGTGTATCTGCTTTTCTTTTCCGAACAAGAGAAGTGAGTTGCTGTCTTCTGATGTTTGAGGAGTAGGATTTGATCTTGATTGATCTTGAGGAGATCATTTTGTTGAGATGATTGGTTTTGTTTGTTTCTAAAAGCATCAGCAAGGGATGAGCTGGTCAGGAAGGTTGTAGGCAGCCTAGGACCGTCCGTAGATTTTTGAGGATAAGAGATGAAGGAATTTGGATTCCGGAATCGGAGATTTAATTTTGGAAAAAGTTTTCTCTGATCGTAAAGAAGCTATAAGATTGAGTAAGGCTGGGAAGCTAGCTCTGAGGTGTTTTGAATCTTTTCTGTGATCTTGGAGGTTAAGTGATTGATCTACAGGATTGGATTGCCAATTTGGATAACTGGGATTCGATGAGTTTACGTATCTTTGAGGGAGTACGTGTTTGATCTATCTCTGGTTGTGGAACCAGCAGTTCTGGAGTTTTAGTACTTGAGTCAGACTCGTTTGTAGTCTGATTTCTTGTTAGTGTTATAGATATAGATGAGTAGAAACCTTATAGCTTCATAGTATTGATTATTTGGATTCTATAGAGCGAGTATCCCGGTATACACACACACACACACACACACCTGGGGAAACTCGAAGAAATTTTAGCCAGAATTTTGTCTAGATAATTAGATTTATTTGATTTGTTGAACTGGTTGTTAGCATATGTTTGATATATGCTTGTGTTTTAAAAATTTAAAATTTTAATGAGATTATTAAATTACCTTTGTTTTAAATTTCGGGGACGAAATTCTTTTAAGGGGGCAGGATTATAACATTCCGGAATTATTAACAATATCAATTTAATAATCTGTATTAAAATTAAATTGATAGTGATATTTTTGTTAATAACAATTCAGATTGATTAATAATCTTCTTCAATAATTATTAAATTGGTAATTTTATCTTTTAAAAATAATAAATTGGTTTCTATTTATAATATAAATGTATGGTTTATATTTTAAATAGATCAGCATTGTTTTAAATTTAACAAAGAAAACATATTTTCTTATTCCAATATTTTAGTAATTTGGAAATTTATTTTTATTTAATAATAGCTTTTCAAAGTTATAAAATAAATGATCTTGGTTTAAATTAATAAATGAAACATGATTTAAAATATTAATATATACATTAATAATTTGGAAATTTTGATTTTTATTAAATATAAATAATTCAAAGCTATTTAATAAATAAATAAATGATTTTTAATTTGTTAAGAAAAATATTAAAATATTTAAAATAGTTTTAGCTTGAGTTTTAAATTTAATTAAATTGACAAAATAGTTTTATAGCTTAATTAAATAAGTAATTTATAAATAAATAATAATTTCTTTTATAATTATTTTAATTTAATAATAAGATATTTATAAAAATAATATTAATAGTGTATTAATTTATATATAAATTTTGAATAAATAGCTATTGTTATTTCAAAGTTTAATTGTAGTCATAACTTGATTTTAAAATATTAGATTTTGAATTTAATTTGAATTTAAATTCCAAAGTATAGATTTTTGATTGTTTTATTTTTTTGTATGTATAAGTTTTATTTATAAGCATGATTTGTTTTTATTTCTTTTTATAAATTTATATACATATTTAATATTAACTAACAAATTTAATTAGACTTAATATATATATATATATATATATTAACTAATGAATTAAATACAAATTATTTTTAAATAAAAGGACAAGTGTTATAAGATAAGCATTCAAAGTGACAAATGTTGAAATAAGTTTACAAGTGTCAAATTGTTTTATTTTTTTTCTTTTATTTGATAAATCTGAAATTTACACTTATATAAGCCTATATCTTCATTTCTTCCTTTCTTTTTGATTTCAATTCAAAAGACAAAGAAACTTAAAACTGTCTCATACAAATCTGTAATTACATACACCTTTAAAATCAAACTCAAAGCTTTGACAAAAATCAGTAAACCCTTCAAAATCAAACTTGTATCTTCAAAAACCTGCATTTGTTATTTTCAAATAAAAGTATTTGCACCTCTTCAAAAATCAGCATACTTATCATTTTTAAACTCCACAATTCAAATTCTGTTCTACCCCATTTTGTTTTCTTTCCCTGCAATCTTGAGGCATGCACCTGTTATTTTCACAAAAAGCAAGTTCAAAGGGAAATATGAAACCTAAGTTTTAAAACCAAAACCAAGTTGAATCTGGAAATAAAGCAACTGCATTTCTTTCTCTGGAATCAAAACTGCACATAACTTCAACCTGTACCTAACCTTGTTTTTCAAGCTTCAACATTTTAGCTTTCAAATATTTTCTTCTTCAAGTTCAAAGGCAATTATCTAGGTGCTCTGTTCTTCAAATAGGTGAGTAACTTTAAAACCTTAAAATATAAATTAGGTTGCATGCTTAATGGGTTAAATATAAATAAGTAATTGATTGTGAATATAGGTGAAATTGGACGTGGATATTGATTGTATGTAGTAGTGTATGTGTAGTATGCTCTGTTTTGTACTAGGCATAAGATTTCTATTTAAAATTTCTATTCTTTTAATTAGTTGTAGATTGTATATAATTTATAAAAAAAATTGTTTGATTTATCTTAGATTAAGATTTAAATATTTATGTAAGTCAAAATTTGGCCTGTAGTCTCTGTAAAATATAGAAACCTCTGTGCATGTTAGATAAAACCAATACTCAAACCTTTAAATTTGTAAATTCAGCATTATATAATGAAAACATTAACTGAAACATTATTTTCAAATCAAGTATCAGGATTTTTAGGGGTACGTTGTTGGTGTAGTTCTGTTTTAAACTGATAATGGATTTTAAATAAATTCTGATGGTTTATGAATTGAGGAGTCTTGGATTTCTTCTGGGTGATAGAGTAGTGTTAGGTGAGGCTTTGAAAAATCATGGATGATGATAAACTTATCATAGAGGTTGCAGATTTGGAAATTCATTTTTAAACCCTAGTTTTAGTGGGTTTAAAGAAATCGACCATTTTGATCTGAATAATTGATCGAGTGATAGGATGTTTTGGGAATCAGTAGTGGGTACGTGCTTGAGGTCGAGGCCGGAAGGGTTGATCTCCAGGTGGTCGGAGCGGCGTGTTTTCGCCATTGGCAGGTTTTGAAGAAAACCTGATTTTGCTGTTTCCAGGTTTGGTAGTTAGCTCGTTTTTGATTTGTGCTACTGTGGTGGTTTCTGGTGTTCGTGTTCGAGTTTGGAGGCGATCACTGATGGGTAGAAGCATTGGTGAATGGGCGGTGATTGCCGGAGCAACGGTGCATGTGGACCGTACAGTTGAAGTCCAGGTAGGTGTTGAAGTTGTTTTGGTATTGGAGTGACTCGAGTAAAATTTTGGTTGGACTCGAAGTATATGGGACGAATGCTCGAGAAAGAGGGGTGTTTAACTCGAAATGGATTCTAGGCATTCTCGAGTTGACTGTATTTTTCAGGTTTTGTTTCAGAAACCTGTAGATCCGTGTTTGAGTTTTTTTAAAAAAAACTCTGAAACCTTTTAATGTTAAGAAATTTTAAACTTGGTTTTAAAATTCAAGTTTGAACTTTTGAATTAAAGTTTAAGTTTAAAATCTCAGTTTAAATAAAAATAAAGTTTAAAACTTGAACTTATTTAATTACTTTATTTTTAAAGTAGTTGAACTTTTTAAAAAATGAAGTTTTTAAAAATATGAGCAAGATTGGAAATTCAATATAAATCTGTAAATCTAAATTCAAATATGTACTTCAGTTTTGAAATTAGAAGAAGATTTAAAGTAGAAAGATTTAAACAAAATACAAGTTGAGTTATTGAAATTTTGAAATGAATTCTTGTTTCAAAATTCTTATGAACTTCCTTTCTAAGACAAACACTTGTTTGTCTTGAATTTTTCAAAGTTTTTAAATTTGTTTAAACTTTGATTAGTTTAAAATATATTCATTTTAAATCATGTATTAAAATGAAATCTAAAAGTAATTTCAAAAGCAATTTTTTTCAAATAAAATTTGTTTTTAAACATAATTTAGAAATGTTTTATCCTAAATTAATTAAGACTTAATGTTTTGAAATTAATTTAATAAAGGGAGTAATTAAGGAATGGTTAGTTAATTTAATTAATTAATGATTTGAAATTAATAAATGTTGATTAATGGTTAATCAATTTATAATTAAGATCATTAATTAGATTATTTGATGATTAAAGAATTATTAATTAAGTAATTAAGTTTTAATCAAGGTTATTATTTAAATAATTAATATTAATTAAATTTCACTTAACTCTTAATTAATTAAATAATTAGACTTTAAATTATAGATAATGAAAGATAATTAAATTTGTAATTAATCTCAGTTAATTACTTAATCAAGATAATTAAAGAAGGGTTAATGAAGGTCATTAACCAGGATTATTTAAATAATTAATTAATGTGATTAATTTTTATAATTAATTAGATTAATTAATTTAATAATAATCATTTGTGAATTAATGGGTATAATTACTTAATGAAGTAATTAAGAAATTAATTACTTAATGTAATTAATTTTGTTTAATGTGATTGTTTATTTTAATTAATTAAGTTTAATTAATTTTAAACACTTGGGTTTTAAAGATAATTACTTTATATAATTAATGGATTGAAAATTACTTGGTGAAGTAATTGATTGATAATTACAGGTTGTAATAAATTGAGGATGTTTAAGAATGAAGTAATTTGGAGTATAATTACTTGTAATTAATAAAAGGATTAATTAAGAAATTAATTAAGGAATAATTAATTTTTTTTAAATAAAGTAATTAAGCTAGTTAATTACTGAATATGATTAATCTGAGGGGATTAATAATTATGAGTTAATTACTTAAGGTAATTAATTTAGGAAGATAATTTATTAAATATAATTAAGGATCATTAATTATTTTAATTAATGATGTAATTAAAGTTGATTAATTAAGATTAATTAATCAATTATAAGTGATTAAAGGTAATTAATTAATGTAATTAATTAAGGATTAAGGTAATTAATTATAGTTATTAACTGAAGTAATTAAAGGTTAATTACTGTTATTGGTTGAGAATAATTAATTTGTGAAATTAATTAAGGATAATTACTTGAATGTAATTAAGATAATTAATCAAGAGTGACTAATTAAGGCGATTAATTTGAATGATTAATTAATTGATTGTGACCAATTAAATGGTTAAGTAAGCAAGATTTATATTGGTAAAGTAGTTAATTTAATCTATTTTAAATTAATTAAAGATGAAGTAATTAATTTAATTCATTTTAAATTGATTAAAGGTAGAGATAGTTAATTTAATTCATTTTAAATTAATTATATTGTGATGAGATAAATCATTGCTTATATATGAATGGATGACATTGATTGTTGTGGATGCTTGATCTCAGTAATGAGATAAGCAATATTGTGTGGAATGAATGCTTGGTTACATTGTGATGATAACATAGATTATCTATTGTGATGATGATATGGATTACCTATTTTGATATTGATCATCTGTTGGGTTTGATAATGTTGATTATCAATTGTGATTTGTGAGTTATCCATCTGTATGTATATAGATAATTGAATTGTTTTAAACTTTAAAACAGCTTGGACCTAAAAGACACGCTTTGGATTTCGATGAGACCAGGATCGGCTTTCCATATTTGGATATCAGAAAACCACATCGATCCAAATTAACGATAGGTCGTGAAATCTCTTGTGAAGAGTGAAGACTCGAGGTGTAAGGACTATCTGTTAGTATAACTCTAGGGGTGATTCCGTGATGAGTTTGACGGAAATAGTACTTACAGGTTCGAGATGGTGTTTTAGAGTGCAAGGGCTATGGTCGTTGACTCTGAGGGTGATTCCAATATGAGTGCAACGAGATAGTGCCTTCGGTTTCGTTCGAACCTGGAACGAACTTGTATGGATTGAATGCTTTCAGAATATCGTCGGGTGGGCGATGAGCATTCTAAGTGAGATATCCTATTAAGATAATCGTAACCTCAAGCCTCATCAACCGGGAATGGCTAAAACAGGGGAGGTGCAGCAAGACTTCGTGGGTAGCCCCCACCGGAGAGTGAGATTTACTCCTGTCTAGAGGTCCCTTTAATTTCGGCTGTGTGGACGGTTGTGAGGTCCAACTGTCGGGGTTGTCTTGTTCGGAACTATTCAGTAAGGAATGGTTCCGGCCTTGTGTTGCAGGGGAGTTAGGGTGGCTCCTCGAACGTTGATCTAGGCCACGTACTGTGACGGGCGGTACCCCAGTAGCCCTGCCAATGTATGGAATCCCAAATCCAATAAGTGCCAACGGTTTTGATTGTATTACGCACTTTTGTGGCTAGTAGCTGGAATTTAATCATGTAACAATTTCGGCTATTTCATATTTATTTGAAAACCCTAGACCCTATTATAATATCACTGGATTTCCTAAATGTTTTGGTTAGCGTAAGGTAAAAACTTTTCCATGTTTATATGTGGGAAGTCTTACGTGATACCTTTCTTTTCAAAGGGATTTTAAAAGTTAAGCAACCTTAACCTATTACTCACACCTGACCCATGTCTGACCCGGAGTTTATCTTCTGTTTTCTTAAACTCTTGGGTACTCAAATTTTTACGAGTAGCCAAGGGATTCAGGTCTGCTTTGACGAATCAGGAGGAGCAATGGAGCAGGAGGCTTCTGCGTTAGATATATAGTATTCCGCTATGTGTTCTGTGTTGTCTCTGAGTTGTATTGAGTTTTAATAACTAGACAGGTGTTTATAATTGTCTAGTATGTGTTGTATTATCTGTGTACCTCTGATAATGGTTGTAAACTATGTAACATTTATGTTATTAATATAATTTATTCGTTCCGCTGTTTAGATTCTGATGTTGTTTCTTCTTCTCTTCTTTCTTTTCTCTTTTATATCCGTTTCTTTCTTATTAATGATGTGTCATTATGTGGAGACAGATGGCGGGTCATTACAATAGTATAGTAATTTAAAATTCCATTTAAAAAAAATTAATTTCTCGATAAATTTTTTTTTTTTTAAAAATCCAATATTGGCAATTTCAATTTACAATCCCTCTCTCATTTGTACAACATCCACTATATTTTAATTTTATCACCATTCTCACATTCATAAATAGATTCCATTATTTCTTTTCCAAAACGATTCACATAACTCAATATAAATTCACATCGTACACTTATATTCCAACTTATCCACTAATATCATTATCCCTTATTTACAAACCTCATTTATTGTGACGACCGCCCATGACCCAAAACTCCAACGACCTAACACGCACGCGGGCTACGACTTACGACTCATCGGAGACACAGGATCACACTAAGCCGACCCAACTGCATACGACTCAAAAGCCTCCGACCTAACCACTCAGAACACATGCCCACTCATGACCTAACTAACGCGGCCTAACGACTCAACAACCCCTACGACTCATCACCTAGCCGACCCAACAACTTAACTCGTGTACGACTCATAGCATACACGTCCTAAAACACAGGCCGACCTAACGACTCATCGACTCAACAACACTATACAACACACGACTCAGCGACTCGGCGACTCAACAACACTATACGACTCAACGACCTAACTCATTTTCCTTAAGTCGTTCCACCCTATGAGTTGGTCCAATACATGAGTCGGTCACCTCTATGAGTCGGCTATCCTATGAGTCGCTCACTACCTTGACTCGGTCCAAACCTTAAGCCGCTGCCTCTCTTAACTCGCTAACAACCATAAGTCGTCAACTACCACTCACTCCTATAAGTCGGCCAACCTATAAACCGTTGACCCCATGAGTCGGCCACCTACCCTAAGTCGCTCCATCCTCTAAGTCGGTCACGACTTAAGTTCCACACGACTTAACTTTAACACGACTTATCTCTAGAACGACTCAAGCTCCAAACGACTTAATGCAACTATTATACGATTTATCGACACGTAAAATACGGGTCGTTACATTCTCTCCCCCTTAGGAATTTCGCCCCCGAAATTCCAAACAAACAAGAGCAATCAAAACTATTCTGCATGCCTACCATCCATAGCAATCAACAAACCATGCATCCAATTACAAGCCTAGCATGCAGAATTCTAAGATTAGAACAAGTTACAAATTCATGAGATGTCACGACACCTTAGGGCCATACCTCGAAGAGTTCAGGATGAGCTGCCTTCATCCTCTCTTCCTCCTCCCACGTACAGTCGTTAACATCATCACTCCATTGTATCTTGAGCATCGTAATCATCTTCCTCCTAAGCTGTTTCGTGTCGGTTTCAACAACACGAAGCGGCTTACGAGGTCTCGTAACCACTGGATCAACCTCCAAGTCTTCACAGCTATCAGCAGAAACCACCGTATTCGAGTCATGCACATACTTCCGTAGATAAGATACATGAAAGACATTATGCACACCCGCCATCTTCTCCGGTAACTCCAATCTATAAGCGAGCTTTCCAATTCGCTCGATAATCGGGAATGGTCCAACAAATCTCGGAGTTAACTTTCCTTTCTTCCCGAATCTAATAACATTCTTCAGTGGAGAAATCTTCACAAAAACTATATCTCCCACGTCGAATTCCAAATCCCTACGAGCTTATCGGCATAACTTTTCTGACGATCTTGGGCTGCCTTCATTCGTTGCCGAATGATCTCTATACAATCCGTAGTCTGTCGAATCATCTCTGGCCCAAGTATCAGCTTTTCTCCAGTTTCCAACCAACATGTCGGAGAGTTACACGGTCTTCCATACAATGCCTCATATGGTGCCATACCAATACTCGACTGATAACTGTTATTGTATGCAAATTCCACCAAATGAAGATGATCTTCCCATGATCCTCCGAAGTCCAAAACACAAGCTCTGAGAAGATCTTCCAAAACTCGGTTGACTCTCTCAGTCTGACCATCTGTTTGGGGATGATAAGCTGTACTCAAACACAACTCGGTTCCCAAAACTTCCTGGAAGCTCTTCCAAAATCCACTAGTGAACAATGGGTCTCGATCGCTCACTATACTCTTCGGAATACCATGGAATCGAACTATCCACTTAACATACAACTCAGCCAACTTCGATGCAGTCCTAGTCGATCGAACAGGAATGAATCTTGCATTCTTGGTCAACCGATCTACTATGACCCAAATCCCTTCATTTCCTGCTCTTGTTCTAGGTAGACCATCGATAAAATCCATCGATATCTGTTCCCACTTCCACATAGGAACTTCTAATGGATGAAGCAATCCACTTGGCTTCTCCTGCTCTGCCTTAACCAACTGGCAATTCATACACTTGGAAATAAAATTTCCAACGTCCTTCTTCATACCTTCCCAGTAATAAGTTCTCTTCATATCCCGATACATCTTATTTCCACCTGGATGAATTGTCAACTTCGAGTGATGACTTTCCTTCAGAACTTCATCTCTCAATTCATCTATGTCGGGAACAACCAATCGTCCTTGCTTCCGAAGCCAACCCTCTCGATCGACTTCGAATCCCTTATCCTTCTCTGGGTCCAATCCAGATTCCAAATCACGGATAATCTTGACAAGCTTATCGTCTCGCTTTTGACTCTCGCCAATCCTTTCCACAAGAGTAGGCCTTATTGATAAGTTTGCCAACATATCAGGTTCCAATTCACATCTGGGCCTGAAATCAAATCCAGCCAAATACTCGAGACTCTTCCATTCCGAAAACATGGCTCCCAATCCGACATGTCTTCGACTTAACGCATCAGCCACTGCGTTACCTTCTCCCGGAGTATAGGCTCTACCAAAATCATACGATGCCAAGAACTCTAGCCACCGTTGCTGTCGAAGATTCAAATCCTTTTGAGAGAACAGATACTTCAACGACTTATGATCTGTAAACATCTCGAATCTAACTCCCAATAGATAATGTCTCCACATCTTCAAAGCAAAAACAATTGCCGCTAACTCCAAATCATGAGTCAGGTAATTCCTTTCATGCGGCTTCAGTTGTCGACTTGCATATGCAACAACTTTATTCTTCTGCATTAGTACTGCTCCAAGTCCAGTACCACATGCATCGGTGTAAACCACCATCTCATCATTCCCACTTGGAATACTCAAAACAGGAGTACTCGTCAGTCGCTCTTTCAGGATTACGAAAGCTTGCTCACACTTATCATCCCATCTAAACACTTGGTTCTTTTTCGTCAATCCTGTTAACGGTGCAGCTATCTTGGAAAAGTCTTTGATAAACCGTCGATAATATCCAGCTAATCCAAGAAAACTTCTCACATCAGATGCATTCTTAGGTCTAACCCAATCCTGGATCGCTGCCACCTTAGCGGGATCAACCGCTATTCCATTTCCCGAGATAACATGGCCTAAGAATCTCACTTCACTCTTCCAGAAGTGACACTTCGAAAACTAAGCCTTCAGCTGATGTTTCCGTAAGATTTCCAAAACAATACGCAAGTGCATCTTGTGCTCTTTCTCAATTCTGGAATAAATCAGAATATCATCCACGAACACAAGCACGAACTTATTCAACTGATCTCTGAACACTCTATTCATAAGATCCACAAAATATGCTGGTGCGTTAGTCAATCCAAACGGCATTACCAGCCACTCATAAAAACCGGATGGTGTCCTAAAAGCAGTCTTCGGCACACTATCCTTTTCCACTCTCAACTGGTGAAATCCCGTTGCCAAATCCATCTGAGAAAACACCTTAGCATCGTGAAGCTGATCAAACAAGTCATCTATTCTCGGCAATGGATACTTGTTCTTCTTAGTCACTTTATTCAGCTCACGATAATCCACACACAACCTCAACGATCCATCCTCTTTGGTTGCGAACACAACTGGTGCACCCCATTCGGACACACTACGCCGAATGAATCCTTTCTGCAAAAGGTCATCAACTTGCACCTTCAACTCTTGTTGCTCCCTAGGCGCCATCCGCCTAAGAGGCATCACAACAGGTCTGGCTCCCTCAACTAGATCGATACGAAACTCGATCTCCCTATGCGGCGGTAATCCTTTGACTTCGTCAAAGACATCCTCAAATCCATTCACAATAGGCACCGATGACAGTCCATCCCGTAGAACAACCAGCGAATACATGAAGCTCATGAAGACGCCTTCCTCATGCTTACATCGTATCAAAACCTTTCGCCCTTCCACATTCCCGACTGTCACCTCCAGCTTCTCACAATCAATCCTTGCCGCATACTTCCTAAGCCAGTCCATACCCAAAATAATTCCGAACCCCGCAAAGTTCAGAACAAAACAATCACAAACAAAAGAGCAATCATGACTCGACACAACTAGACCACGGCATATCATACACAAACATGACGAACCCCCAACTGGATTAGTCACAACCAATGGCCTATCAACAATATCCGGTTCCAAACCTAACCGGCCTACAAGATCATCACAAACAAAAGAATGCGACGCTCCAGTATCAAACAACACTCTAACTGGAACACCACAAATGGAAAGAGTACCTTGAACCACCACACTCTTCCCTTTCTCTTCAACAGTAAGAGCTTTTGAAAACGACGGCACAGCTCCCAAAGCATAAGCTTGCACAATCTGCCTGTCCTTCCTCGGTTCTGGACAATCTTTCCTGAAATGCCCTGGCTTGTCACGGTTGTGGCATTTCGCCGGCACCTTTGGATTCCTACAATCCTTGGAGAGATGGCCCTTCTGCTGACAATTATAGCAAGTCATTTCGCCCCTCGGCTTCTTCTGGCCATCCTTACCCTTCTGTTGTTGTTGCTTCCTCTTCTTGTTTCCACCCTTCTGTGGCTTAAACCCTTCCTTGGTTACAGCAACAAAAGAACTCTCCCTAGGAAACAAACTCTAATGCCTGAGAGCTTTCTCCACAAGCTTCTCAAACGGATCGTCCAGATGATCCACCAACTGTCTTCCAAGATAAGTATCCAAACCAGTCACAAACTTCTCATTCTTCTGATAGGGAGAATCAATATACGACCTGACATACTTGGACAAAGCTTCAAACTCAGAAACATACTCAAGAACGGGTCTTCCACCTTGCTTGAGCTCCACAAACTTTTTAAACAAGACAGAATTCTGAGCCGTAGAGATGAACTTAGCTTCAAATCTAGCTTGGAATTGCTCCCAAGTAATCTCCTCCTCCGGAGTATCAATGGTGATAGAATTCCACCAATCCGAAGCTCTCCCAAGAAGTTGCCTTGATGCAAGCTTCCTCTTCGTTGCATCCTCAACTCCCAAGTCACCAAAGATCCTTCTACAAGCATCAATCCATCTTTGCACTTCAATGGTTGATTCCGTTCCCAAGAAAACCTTTCCTCCAAGAGAAGTATAGTCCTTGCAAAGCTTAGCAAAATCCACTGGTCTTGGAGCTTGAACTTGAACTCCAACATCTACTGATGGCCCCGAGGCTGGTATCCTTCTCATGATCGAAGTCATCATGGCCTCAAACATAGGAGCATAATCAACAGCTTCCCTAGCAGCACGGCCTTCCCTAGCAGCTGGTCTCCCCCTTCGACTCATCCTTAATATCTACAAAAAGGAATGACTTAGAACACCTTGAGAAACAACTGCATAAGGAGTTCAAATCCTTCTAAACTACTATATTATATATAGTAATCATTCATCAAAATACAATTACGTCTCTCATACGTAGTTACGTCAGCGAGCGTTGGCTAAAATCGATTAACCAAAGCTCTGATACCAAATGTGACGACCGCCCATGACCCAAAACTCCAACGACCTAACACGCACGCGGGCTACGACTTACGACTCATCGGAGACATAGGATCACACTAAACCGACCCAACTGCATACGACTCAAAAGCCTCCGACCTAACCACTCAGAACACATGCCGACTCACGACCTAACTAACGCGGCCTAACGACTCAACAACCCCTACGACTCATCACCTAGCCGACCCAACAACTTAACTCGTGTACGACTCATAGCATACACGTCCTAAAACACAGGCCGACCTAACGACTCATCGACTCAACAACACTATACAACACACGACTCAGCGACTCGGCGACTCAACAACACTATACGACTCAACGACCTAACTCATTTTCCTTAAGTCGTTCCATCCTATGAGTCGGTCCAATACATGAGTCGGTCACCTCTATGAGTCGGCTATCCTATGAGTCGCTCACTACCTTGACTCGGTCCAAAACTTAAGCCACTGCCTCTCTTAACTCGCTAACAACCATAAGTCGTCAACTACCACTCACTCCTATAAGTCGGCCAACCTATAAACCGTTGACCCCATGAGTCGGCCACCTACCCTAAGTCGCTCCATCCTCTAAGTCGGTCACAACTTAAGTTCCACACGACTTAACTTTAACACGACTTATCTCTAGAACGACTCAAGCTCCAAACGACTTAATGCAACTATTATACGATTTATCGACACGTAAAATACGGGTCGTTACATTTATAAATTTATAAACTCCTTTGAGTTATTTATAAAACCAATTTTTTTATAAATTTTCATTTAATATATCCCTTCCTTAATAAACCCTACTTTAATTTCAAATCTATTTTTAATATCAATTTCAACTCCTTCCCATACTTTCAAAAATTTCATTTTCAAATCCCTTTATATAATTATATATTTTTGGAATATCATTTATAAATTCTTTTATATAATTCGTTTTTAAAATCTACACGTAATAATCCACAATAGTTAAGTATAATCAAAAATCAAATATTATTTTCTTAAACTCAATTTTGTTGACATAACTCCAATTCCAATATAAATATTTTTATATCAAAAATTCCCTTTAATTTCTTCAATTTAAAAAATAATATTTATGGTATTTAAAATTTCAAAATTCAGGCCAGTGCTATAATAGATCTAAAAATTTCAATCACTACAATAATCTATAATAGATTATTCTACACAACCCATATATCACAATATATGAAATTAAATTCAACATTTTTAGGAATTAAGTTGGACCCTCCAACTTGTTTTTCTGCATCCATGGATGTAAATACAAAGTAAAAATACAAATCCCACTTCGAGGGGGATATCATGGTATATATGGTCTCATCCGCTATAATGTTCGAGAATATCACTCCAAATACTAATATATATATACGACTATATATATAATATATCGTTCATCAGATAATAATTATTAAATCAACCCAGCATTCCATAACTAATTTTAACTATTTTTTAAAAAAGTAATCTGATAATTGTAACGTCCGCCTTTTTGTGCGCTTTAAATCGACGATAAACCACACACGTCAGACTTAAACCATACAGAAGGGCGGATTGTTATGTGGTAAATAAGAAAAATAAAGATAGAAATAAAACAAAATAGAATCTTGCAGCGGAATGACAAAATATAATAATCAATTAAGCAGTTCATGAAGCTGTTTTACAAAATATTTGATTTTACTTATACAATACATATCAGAGTTACACATACCAAAGAATATTAATAATGCAGCGGAAGTAGTATGAATGTTGTGGAATACTATAATAAATAATAATAGTATAAACCTTCGTCTTCATCCTCCAAAGCTAAAGTCTTCAAATCCTAAAATGCTCAGGCTGACCCGAGCGAATTGAAAAGACAAAACACTCGAGTCAGAACTAAAAGACCTTATGTAAGTTAAATTAACAGAAATAAATAATATGAGTGTAGCGGCGTCAGAGATGTTTACGAGATTTGACATCTCTTATTCAGTGGCTAACGTGAGTGCAGTAACTCAAGAGATGCTCGGGATTCACATCTCCAAAGGATACGTTAAACTATTTACTGTGTACCGATATTTCACTATTATAATAATGTCTATTAGTAAAATAAACTTACTTTTAAATAGCGTTAAAGAGTGACCCAATATTCCCCTTAACACGTAATAGTGCCAATAGTCTATATAGTACCGTAATACCTCCTGATCGGGAGGCTACCAGAGGATACTCCATAGGTACGACACAAATCAAACTCATACAAGGTGCGATAGGGTAGGTGACACGGCATAACTAGGCAATGCCATGGTAGATATACCAATTACGCTTCCGGGCCGGTGGTAACGTGTAGCACGCAGCTACCGCCCACCTCGAGCCACACCCCCAAATCAAAAAAATCAAGAGTGGCCATCGAATTAATCCAAAAGTCAAAGTATAATATCGAAGGGATGTGTCCTATCAAAGGTGCTACCTCATTAGCCCGTCAATCGCTTCTGTTTTAGCCACCTTATGCCAGCTCATGGGAGTCGGGTCCACCTATTTACCTCAAAGGAATGCCGCCGCCATCCTACTTCATTCTGGAATCTCCACCGCCTACACGGTTGTTAAAATGGTTTTCGAAGTTGGCAGAGAGTATGACAACTTCCGATCCCGGTCTCTTTAACAACCAAACGTTATTATAGCACCACGGTCTTTCCAAAATAGTTTATACTTTTAAAACCAGAATAAAATATCCATTTCAAAACTATATAAATACGATATCACTTCCAATTTAAAAACCAAATCAATATGATATCCTTTTTATTTCAAATCAATATAATATCATTTTATTTCAAATATATCCCTTTCTCAAAATCATAGCACTTCCACATTTTATACTACATAACCAAACATTTGAAATTTTAACACCTTTAAACATAATGCTTTGAAATTCATAACTTTGAAACATTTCAATTTCTATAAACATTTCAATTTCAATATATTTCAATGCTTTAAATACTCCAAAATTTCAAAACTAAATTTGATAATTTCGATTCAACAATTAAATTTCCTATTATTTAGTTTTGAAATATTTTACATAATAAACCCCTTATTATTTAAATAAAACTCAAATTTCAAATAACTAGATATTGCATTCAATTCATTATACATAAAATAATCATTTAATTCACCTAGACCCAAAAATCAAGTTATAATAATTATGCCTTTTAAAATTTCCAATTTAATAAATTTCACATCAACCCTGTTAGTTTAATTCTTAAATAAATTCAATTTCATAAAATCTCAAGTTTATCAAGATTTCAAGTCAAATTTTGTTCGAGTAAAATTCTTAAATAATTTAATTCACATCCATTTCATATTTTATATTCCATATCTTAATTTATTTAAATCATTATAACCTCTATATTAAAGTATGATTTAAATCCTTAACCATATTTATTTTAATAAATCAAACTCCATCATTTAACTTATTGTCATTACACAGGTTTATACATAGCTTAAATACATGAATTTAACTATATATAAAATATTTTTATATAATATCAAAAGGAATCATTATTTATTTGAACCGTAAAATTCTATCCAAAACCATAGAAATCACTTTCAGATATTTATATATATATAGACCGAAGGTGTCTGTATAAAAATTTCTATCCTATGGTCAAGTGATACAGATATTTATCATTTCAATCCGCAATTTAAAATAAAAATACGGTTATATAACATTTAAAACCACAATCCTGAATGAAATAAAGTGCATAACAATTTGCAATTTATAATGATATAAAATACAACATCCATTCATCCAATATGAATCATCAACCATAATCACAATCAACATCCTGTTCAATCAATAACATCAATATATAACGGATAATAAACAACAGGTATCAATTAGCAGCTTATATTTGAAAATAAATTAAATGAAAATTTAACTGGCAGTTTACATGTAATAAATAAATTATATAACAATTTAATTCAATTAAATTCAATCTAACTGGGATGATGAATAAAAATACGCCAAACAGGCATAAATAAATTTCTAATCACATCCTAAATAAATTTAACAAACATAAGAAATTTTAGAAGTTGTGAGTGGGTTAAAACACTCACCTTTAGAATTTAAATTGAATTTAAATCCAATTTAAACCCAAAAATTTCACATTCTCCAAATTCGTTCAAACCAGCGTCAAAATGTCCGAAATTCTAATACAAACCTATCAGAGAAAACCGCGTGTAAACGGACCTCGTATAAAAAAAACATCATCACCTACAATTCCAAGGCCATGTCATCACGTGTGTTCCAAGCCTTCTGCCCTAATAGCCACATTCGCACGCACTACAGCACGTTGCCGCCTCCCATCGCACCGCCTACAAGTGATCGGCCAAGCCTCGAGACCCAAGACAAGCTCGCCGTCAACCCTTCGACACACCAGCGACCACCACGACGCCACTTCCACCTCTGCGCTCACGAATAGAACAACCGTCGCCGGTTTATTTAAACCCTAGGCGAATTTTTCTCGCCGATCTGACTGTCGATTCACGAAATGAAGCATACCGATGAACTCCCCATCGTCCACTCTACAAAACCCAAAAATGGTTCATCGATCCGACAACGTTCATTGACGTGCGATGAACGGCCGTGGATTAAACCTCAATTTCTGGCCACCCAAAAACTTAGATCGAGAAATGGAGCACAGATCTGACGTGCACTCTTCGAGAGCTTCGATATATAATTTTTATGAATTTTTTTGAGGAGTTTAGAATTTTGACTTTGGATTTGATTTGGAATTTCAATTGGATCTGAAATTTTATTGTCTGCCATTGAGGATGAGGTGAAGAGGGATTGTACGCACATACAAATGAGAAATAGAGGTAGGCTAGGGTTTATAACAAAGTATAAATATGCAAGATGAAAATAGAATAGATGGATCGAATTGAATAAACGTGCTAACGACAAAGTGGCCCAAAAAGCCCGTTTCGACTCCGGAACGAAATTGGGTCAACCCATATATCAAAATAGGTTTTCTAAAATATTTTAAACGCAATGGAAAAGGTTTCAAGTCCAAATTCCATCATATGTCGAAGTTATGCTAAAATCAATATTTTTCAAATTGATTCAATTTCATTAATTTCAAGGCATTTCAAGTCCGTACAATCAAACGACAAGTCCGATCGCTACGAAACTTAAAATCCTATAATAATTCACCATTACGAATCCGATGAAACTAGTTTTGTCGAAATCCAAGTCAGTGGCCAAAATGGCTATTTTTACATTAATTAAATAAATTAATAATTAATTAATTAAATCAAAATTTAAATTTCAATTCGAAAATTAACAAATTTCAACACTTATGATTCCTCAATCATTTACAATGATTTAAACAAATTTAAATGTCAATTTAGAGATGACTAATTTTTCAATTTCAGTGTTAATTTTTCAATTTCATTATATTCACAAATTATAATTTAAATTCTCAATAATCCCATGAATTTACTTTTCGTTCTTATTATACAATTCACTATTATCCAATGGATAAAATTAACATTGGTTCATGGTTTATTACATTATTATTCTCAAATTTCATCTAAATTTCAATTAACGCAATAATTAAATATTAAATTTCATTTAATTGCAATTAATCCAATTTTTAAATTTAAGTTAATACATCTTGATTCTCACTCCTTTTATTACTTTACTACACTCAAATTTGACTATTCCTAAACCTCTTATCACATTTCACATTAGTGTAACATTTATTTATTTTATTAACATTTATTTCCATCCTAATTCCATCCACTAATTAAACGGGTAACTTATAATATATGTTTACAAGCCAAATGTTACACCAATTGTCATATTATGAATGGAATTAACATCAATTTTAAATATTATCTTAATTTACATTAAGATAATATTTAATTACCTTTAATGAAATTTATTTAATGTAATCAATAATGACCTTACAATTTGTTTCCCTTAATTGGTATTGCATTGAAATTTTTATTTATTAGCTTACATCAACATTATTAATGCAAATTGATTACCAATTTTTATTCAACACCCTAAATAACTAACATATATTAATTCAATACTTACATTTGTTTACCTACGTTTCATTTATAAAAAATTATATTATTCCCACTATTTCGATTAATTTGAATTCCATTCTAGTACCAATTTATTACTTCACACATACATTACGTTTCTATGAAATTTATACTTTCACACTTTCCGTTATTATATTAATTTTCATTAAAGAAATGTTCATTATTGGTCACCAATGATTATACCAACTCATATCACACTAATCCTATTCAATTCCCATTTATTACGCAGATTTATATTAATAAATCAACATTTACATTTGTTACCTACATTCAACTTGTAACCAAGTTATACTATTTTACATTATTTCATTTATTTCAATTTCGTCCAATATAGTTAATAATTAACTTTGGTCAACCTTGTTACTTTTCATTTAAGTTATTAACAATTTTTTCATTCTTTCAATATTAAATTACCAAAACTTTATCAAATTAACAAATTTAAATCACTGAAATTTATGGGTCGTTACAATAATCTAAATGAGTGAGAATTTTCTCACCTTGATTTTATAGCATAAATTTCCAGCTACGAACCAAACTCGGCTGGTTTCATTGATTTATGACCTTGTATGAATAATCTATAAAATACTAAATATTTGCATTTAACAAAATAAAATTATTTAAGTTAAATTCATTACAGTAATTAACTTGTACCCTGCATGTATGAAATCCTAATCTCCACCGCTCTATCGTGCTTCTGCCATCGCCGGGTCCCACCGCGCCTCCTGTTCCTCACCCTTACGCCACTGCTCCGAACTGCCATGCTTGTGTGCCGCACTGTCCCCTCGCCACTCCAACTCGCGAACCACCCATGCTTCATCTCGTGACTCTTATCACCACTCGAAGCCCACAAACCCACCGCGCCCTCCCTGCGAACTGCTTCGTGCGCGCGTCACGAGTTCGATTCCATGAATTCCCTTTAACCTCGAGCACATCACCGTCATCGTGCGACTTGAGTCGTGATGCCGCGCTATTTTCTCTGTTAGTCGATTTCTGAATTGAAGAAAGGTGTAAAGGGCTTGCGATTTTAATTGCCTTCATTTGTTTATACATTTTCCTTCTTTTTGAACAGGTTTCGATTTTCTTTTTAAATTTGAGAACGATATCGTTCGCAACCATAGAAAAAAGAAGAAGGAAGCATACGTTTAAATGGTGAAGGGGAAAGCAATGGATAATAAAGGAGGCGTGTTCGAATAGGTCAAAGGAACAGTGAAAGTATGGAATAACAGCTGAAAAGGGGAATTGATTAATTAATATATTAATTTAATTTTCAAGATATCTCGATCTACGCAACTCAAAATCTCAAACCCCTATCGAGGCATGCTGCCTGACGTTCATAATGTTATTACCCTATTTCGAACGCAACAGAACAAGTTTCGAGTCCTAATTCAACCGTATGGAGAAGATAGCTTTTTAAATTCAATTATTATATTAGATTTTATTATTAATTTCAATTGGTTTCTATCCATTACGATCAAACGATAACTCCAAACGCTATGAAATTTTGATAATAATACACTATTAGGGATCCAATGGAACTGGTTTCGTCAAATTTTGAGACTGTGCCCCATATCACTATTTTAACGCTTCGGTTAAATCGACGATTTCAAAATTGATGAAATCGCTTGAAATTTCAATTTTAAAATCTTACTAACTGAATCAAAATTCAATATTCAATAATTAAAACTTTTAAATATTCAAAATCGAACGACAAAAAATCTGGGTCATTACATTCCTCCCACCTTAAAAGAATTTCGTCCCCAAAATTGTTAAGGCGGGAAAAACGCTCCAAACCCATTAACTTATCAAAATCCCCTTAGTTAAACTTCGACATTCCACTTTCTAATCTTTTACTTCCAACCAAAACAATTGGTTTTCAATTAAAATTCCAAAAATCTTTATTTCAATTACAATTTGAAATAAATTTTTCATTAATGAAAATTTTCCAGTTTTTTTTTTCAAAAATTTTCTAACACCCTAAATTTTCGAATTTTTTTGATAGAGTCTCCTTTGTACAGAGGACCTTTTGCAATATGACAAGAGAGATAAATATATATACATCGACCCAGACGGTCGGAAAACAAAATATATATCCATATTTTATTACTTTGAGATATTTAGTCCGAAAACGAACCTATTTTTAAGAATTATTAAGCAATCATTTATTTCAAAAGCAATTTCACAAACCAAATCTAGCCAAATAGTCCCTCTGTATCTTACTCAATTTTAAACACATGGGTACCAAAACATGAAATTTTTAACAGCATTTCATTTATTTAACTTGTTAAACCAAAGAATTTCATAAACCACATGCCAAAAATATATTTTATAAGCTATTATATGTTTCCAATATTTGATTATCATCTTCAAATCAATTTATACATAAATTCATATTCAATTTGAATGATTTACAAATCAATTTCCTTGCATTCAATTAATTTTATGCCAAACAAACTCATACCAAATCTAAAATGATTTAGAAATCAATTTATTTCACTTCTATTTATTTATAGAATTTAATTTACCTCAATTTACGAGAAATGACGATATTTTCATACAACTCGATAATATCCACTTAGTAAAATGCCTACTTAAGTTTATAGTCATTTCTAAATTGATTCCCAATCTATTTATGTTCAATTTTATCCCATTTCAAATTTATTCTCAATTAATTCAATTGCATTCTATACATATATACTTTGATTACATTCAAATTCGTTTTATTAAACACGGAATCATTCACGCTACTTCATTGAATAACCATTTCACAACTTTATTTGTGTCAAGCTACCATTTAAAATATTTGCTTACGTTAATCCATTATTTTATATTATTTCCACCTTATAACTTAAATTTATTTTCATTTCAACCAACTTCCATTTCATTTAATAATTAATTAATTAGTTCATTTATTCATTCCACTTCAATTTTTTAATTCCATGTTCAAATTCATTTAATTAATATCCCAAGCCATATTCTATTATTTATACTTCAATTGAATTTATTTATAACTTGAGTTATCACAATTTCAATCAAATTCCATTTTGTTTGACAACATTCCAGGATATATTCAATTTTCTTACTTAAAAGTAGAATTTTAATTTATACCTAAGTTCTACATTCAATTTCTGATTTTTGGTTCAAAAATCACTTCGTTCAATTTTATCGAGTCCAATCACATTTTATAATTAAAATTTGGATTTTTATTCCGTTACCAAAAATAACAAATCATTTTTATTTTGGTTTTATCATTCCATTTCTAATTTTATAGGTTACATCGCATATTTCTCATATTTCCATATCAATTCTATACTCGAATACATTCACATTTTAGTTTTTAACTCGAGATTATACATAGCCTAGGTATATTTTTATTCCATTTATTTCAATTTTTATAAGGTAGTCCAGTTTATTTACTCATAATTTCAAATTTTCACTTAGATTTTATCTCATTCAGAATCTTTACTTTATGGCTATATAATTATTTCAAAATTCAAAATTTATATTTACTTCAATTCAATATTATTTCTAGTCCAATTCAAATTTTATAACTTATAGTAACATAGTCACTTTATAATTCACATTTACATATTTAATTCAATTCCATATGATTCAAATCCAATTCACCGTATTTATTTAAATTTCAATCCTTTAAACCAACATTTCAAAACCAAATTGGAGTTATCCACACTTAACAAATTTAACTCCAAACAATTTTATTTTTGATCCATTCAATTTCATTATATATTCCAATTTCTTCACTTATGTTAACTCCCATTTCATTAATACACTATATTAATTCAATTCAAATCCAGCCAATTAAATTTCTAAAATTTAATTTATCCAACTTAACTTAAGTTGAGTTCCAATTTAACCTTTTCACTTTAAATTTTATTCCAACTTTTTTCACACTTCCCACCTTATAAATATCATCTTTTATAGGTTTCCAGAATTTTTAAACACCCGAATTTATTTCACGTCACTTTTAAATCAAATATATATATAAACGCACACACTCTCTCTTTTTGGTTTAACAAACCACTTCCTTTGAATTTCAGAATCAACCTGATATTATTCAAAACAATTCCCTCGGAATTTTCAAAACAACACTTGTTTTAACCGAAACATCTCCATATTAATTTACTATGGTAGCATCTTGTCACCAAGAAACTCAAAAATGAATACTGATGATGCGGCCGCCATCGCCAGGTTTATTTTCCAATGACTGAATTGAGTTTAGTGTTATAACACTTCTGAAATCTATTTAAAACCATTTTTCTATTCAAAAATATCTCCAAAATAATAATACTATTATTTATATTCAAACACTTCGTAAATACTTCTAAAAATCTCCAGGATTTAAATTTTTCGAATTCTGGTTTGAACCCATTTGTAGTTTTTAATTCACTTGTATAATTCATCCTTATACAATCCAATTTGGTTTTTATAACCATTCCAATTTTAAAAACCTTATTTTGGTTATATAATAGTAACCAAACACATCCATCTACTATAATAATTTCTTCAAAATTATTATTTTTGTATCAAAATATATAATTTGAGTAAAATTATTCCATTTACTCGCTTCAAAACCATACTGTGTCAGTTTATCGTGTTTATGTTTAGAAATTTCTGTCGATTTTAGTGGCGCCCCATTACTCGACCAAAATTTATGTACCACTCAACAGATAAGTCAACACAATATAAAACCATTTATATTCACTAATAAATACGCGTTCATATCTATTATTACGCCAAACTCATTTTAGAGTACAACTGACTCTATCTCTAATGAGTAATCCCCACCAGAGCCAAGGCTGTCGCTTAACCTTTAGCTCTGATACCAAGTGTAGCGACCCATAGCTTTGTATCCTTTGAGTTGATAATAATTCACTCCAGTTCAACCTAAATTGCACGGAAGAGCGAATAACTAAGGTAAAGAAGAAGAAAGAGATAGAAGAAAATAGAAAAACAAACACAGAATCTCACAATCGTAATGTAACAAAATATAGTATATAATAACAGATTTTTATACAAAAGAATCTGCAATAGTTTATATATACAATCATCAGAATACAGCAATCAATACATCAATCTGGACAGTTATAATCACTTTTCCTCACACATGGAAAGTATAAACCAAGTACGAAAACACATCCGAACTCCTCCAGCTCGTCTTCTAAGCTCCATAGCATTTAAACCTGAATCTTTAATACTCGATCTGACCCGAGCATTAAAATAAAATAACACTCGAGTCAGTTTGGAAAACCAACTGAGAAAACACACTAAATTTGAATTATTAAAGTTATCAAATCCTTTTAAAACAAAGGTATCTCGTAAGACCGCGTCACACATAAACACTATGGGTTTTTCCCTTACGATAACCAAAACATTTGATAGAAAATCAAGTGATATTGTCATAGTGTCTAAATACAAATACTTATTCAAATGACTGAAATTATTACATTAATCAAATTCCAGCATACTAGGCTCTACAAACAAACCGCAAAGGCATATATTTGAAAATGGTCCCATACGAATGACTGGGCCACTAGGGTACCGCCCATCATAGTACACCTCTAGAACAATGTACCGAGGACCTTGTCGGGATACCCTACTACATAAGACCGGCCTGCCCCTAACCCGGATAGACCAAATATGTTATCTCCCAAGGTGTTCCTACCCTTACAATCGATCACTCCTTTCATGCACAACTATATCCATAATATATAGGTTTCCAAGGATATCTAGAAAAGTGATAACATACCCTAATTGGGTGCGACCCACTTAGCCTTCCTGCATCTCCCATGTTTTAGTCATTCCCGATTGATGAGGCTTGAAGCTAAGCATTACGTGGAATGACTCGTAAATTTTCAATAATTATAATTGTTAATTTAATAAGATTTTGTAACTTAATATTGAAGGAAATAAAAATTTAGTGAAATATTAATGGAAAAAATAACTTGGATAAGATTGGTAAGTTAATTGTTAATAACTTGGATGTAATTCCAATAAGTGAAACAATGTAAATATTAATTATATTCTCATTATAATAAAAGAATGTTACCAAGATGAAATGATTAATTTGATTTAAAATCTTAATTAATGGGTGCATTAATTTATAATGGGATACAAAATGTAAATTTAAAATTTAAAATGTTATGTGATGCCCAAACTCTATACCCATGCTAGCCAAGGACACTACGAGGTAATGCCGTCAACTAGCACGGAGAATAAGGTTGTTGAGGAGCAATCATCTGTATAATTGCTTTGTGCGAGCGCCGATATGTCAGATAGAACAACATGCATTTCATTTCAAGAGGAAATCTGACATTTTGATACAAACGCAAAGCTACTACACAGTGGCTATAATTGCTTCGGAAACAAATACAGAAATAAGCATAACATAAATCGGTCACAGAAGTTCATATCACAAAGGCGGAAATAGATATGAATATATAACACTTAAAAGTGTACATCAGAGTAGTGGTCTAACAAGATCCACAATATCACAAAAGAATAGTTACAAGTGCTACCCAAAAGAATAATTATACATCATGGAGTCTATATCTCAAATGTATAAAAAAAATCAACTACTAATCTAAGTAGTTAGCCAAAAGTCAGAATAAAAATCCCAGATGAGGAGTCAAGAAGAAGCACCTGTAACATCTCGGTCTGACCCGAGTATTATTTAATAAGAAAATAATAAACAGATCAGTCTATCTATAAATATCAGATAAATAATATAGAATAAAAGATATGACAAAAACGTATGATAACCATAATGTCATACTATGATAAGTATGTAATTGAAAATCAACCATAGATTAATCAGTATCACAAGAATCTTCTCAAAGATCAAAAAGAATGTCATACTCTTAATTTTTATTCACCAAGTCACAAATATTGGCAAACATTACAATGCCAATCATAAAAGTTTTTGAAACACAAATTCACCAATGTACAAATAATGATAGAACTTATCAATGAAGTCACAAAAATTGGCGAAACACAAATTCTAGAAATCATCATTAGAAATCCAGAAATCACAAAAATTAAGGGAAAAGAGGCCTATCACAAGACGGAAGCATTAAAACTCACCAACACGTGTATCACAAAATGGGTCGTTATCCCATAAAAATGAGCCGGAGCTCCTCCTGACAGGGTATAGTCTCCCATTGCGGACTATGAGCCGAAGCACCTCCTAATGAGACGAAGCTCCTCCTGATGAGCCGAACCTCCTCCAGATGAGCAGAAGCTCCATAAAATCGAGGTATAGTCCCTCCACGTGGAAAAAGAGGGGCAAAGCTCAACATAACGGGGTACTATCCCCCATGTGGACAAAGAGATATCGCACATCGCTAGTCTAAATCACAAAAATGATCATCATCGATCATCAAGAAGTGTCAATTACACTAAGCTAGTAAATAGATGAGTTTAGCTTCATGTCCCATAAACACTGGCTTAACTTAAATATTTACGAACAAACTGTAAGTCTCCACTCGAAAATTGTCACAAGAGATTCAATCGAACTAGTCCAAGAATTAACCGACAAAGTAAACGCAAGCGTTTCATACCACTTGTTTTACTAAGCCGTTTAATCAAATTTCTCATACGAGTGAGGTAAAGATTTGTATATACTAATAGATTGGAAAATGGTTTTATAAACGAGTTCGATATTGAAAATAGATTTGAAATCTTCTTTGTGAAAGAGTTTGAATATTTACTACCAGCATAGAAACCATTGCGTTTTAAAGTGACAAAGCACAAAATTGATTGTAGAAACAATCAATCACCAAAATTTCACGTTCAAAGACTTGAATTAATTCCAAAGAAATCGATTTCAAACCCATCAAGATGGATATACCCAAAAATTCCAAAATAGAAGTCATCAAGGTCGATAATAAATGATAACAACAAATCGAAAAATCACGAATCGCTTACAATCCATTATCATGTCTGCTCATCATGTCCTTCTCCCATCCCCTTCCGTACCTTCCTCTTCCAATCCCATACCTCCCATTCCTGTCACATCTTTTCCACTCTGTCCTTCAACTGACCACCGGTCTATTCCACTTCCTCCTCTTCAGTCCAATATTGTTGCATCTTCTAACCTTACTTCATCATCTGTCCTTCCAGCTGTGGTACATCATATATCCAGTCAACTAAATCCCACCTCCATCCCCTTTAATCATTCTCCACCTCCACCCCCTACTCCTCCTCCTCCTGATGTTGTCCCTCCCTCGTCTTTGATCCACACCAATCCCATTGTTCCACCTTTTCCATCTGAACACTTCCCTTCCCTTGGTGCCACCACTTCTTCTGCTCCTCCTGCTTCATGGTCCTCTCTCTTTAACTCGAGACCTAGGAATGCTGGTTCTTACATTCCTAAGCATTTTGATGTTGATTACACTGGCTTTTCAATTGAACCCCCTCAAGAAGTACTGAATGAGGGTATCAAGGCATGGTCTGGCTGCCTAGTTGGATCTTTTTTGGCTGGAAATGTTAATTATATGGCAGTAAAAGCTCATCTACAAAAAGTGTGGAAGCTTAAAGGATCATATGACATTTTTTTTATAATCAAAATTACTATTTCAAATTTGCCTCTGAAGAAGACAAAATCAATATTTTGCGACGTGATCCCATGTTTATACGTGGCCAGATGTTTATCATCACCAAGTGGAATCCAACACTATCTTCAGCGTAGTCGGAGGTGAGATTGGTGCCAATCTGGTTTCATTTTTACAGAATTCTTATAATGCTGTGGTCTTTGATGGGTAATAATTGGATAGCATGTCACATTGGAAAACTTGTTTGCTTCGATGAGAACACTGAAAGAATGAAAAGATTTGAATATGCTAAATGCTTAATTGAAGTATCTCCTGATAAAGAACTTCCTCACTTCCTATCTATTGGAGATGATTCCTGCCCTAACATTCAGATTGAATACTCATGGAAACCTCTAATTTGTGTTACATGTTCTACTTTTGGTCATGCTACTGACCAATGTGAAAGGAAAAATGATCAACAAGATGGAGTAATGCCTGATAACTTATCTACAAGTAATGCTTCAGCTGACCATAAAGTCAAGGATGTGGAAGAAAATCAGGTTGATAAAGATAAAAGGGGTTTCTTTGTAAGAAGCAAAAAGAGTATAAAAGCTGGCCAAAAGTTTTTGAGAAAAGTAAATAAGGATAAAAGTAGCAATAATGATATGGAAGATGGTCAGGTAGGCAGTCTCACTAATGTGAATCAATTAAGCAAAAGGAATGATGAAGATGCAGTAGAACAAGTGCTAGAACAAAATGAATCAATAAATGTTACTACCTTGGAAACTAACAGTAGTGCAATCAAAGACTCTGAAATGAATCAGCAACTTATTTCCACTGAGGATGTCATGAAGCAAACATTGAATATCTTGGAGTATGATAAATGCAGTACTATTCAGAAAGTTGGTGGAATATACAATATAACAATAGATCCTGATAAGAATAAAGCAATACATGATAATACAACTCATGATGACTGTGAAGTGTCTACACACAATGCATTCTCTGTGCTACAGGAAATTAGTGAAAATGAAGAGGATATTCAACAACACTTTTCTCAAATTCCAGAGTTGTATAACAATTCTTTGTGCACTGACATGCACAATGTATCTCCACAAACAATATCCCCCTCTCTAATCTCAACTCCCAACATTCAAATCAATCCAGCTTCTCCTTATTCTTCCCTTTCACTCCGAAATCATATCTTTAATGACATCATCAATCCTACAGCCTCATCAAATAGTCCCATCCCTCTTCAACCTAACTTTCCTGATTCCTCAGCCAAAAAGAAGAAAAGTCGTCCAAAGAAATCGAATAAAATACCCACAATTGACTTGGACAATGGTATCAACTTCTCCATTGAACAAATTGGGCTTGAAGTTTTGTCTCAAAATAATAAGGTTAACTCTTCCTCTGGGGTCCAAACCAGAGCTTCAACTTCATCATTATTTTAATGATTGGAAACATAGGCTTTTGGAATGTTAGGGGTGCTAACTCCATTGACAAGCAACTTGAAATTTCCAACCTTATTTCTTCTCACAGCATTCAGCTTATGGCCATATCTGAAACTAAACTCAATCATGAAACCACTGTTAAAGCTATCTCCAACATTAGACATGACTGGAGCAGTATTCACAATTTATCACAAGCTCCTTTTGGTAGATTGCTAATCCTATGGAATCCTATGATCTTTTCCATAACCCCCATCACTGTCCACAGGCAGTTCATACATTCTGAAATATTACACATCCCCTCTTCATCTACTTTTCTCCTTACCTCTGTTTATGCCGACAATAATGCTACTCAGAGGAAAATCTTTCTTGACATTTTACCTTCTCTTCAGCAGTCCAATCTGCCTTGGATCTGTCTTGGTGATTGGAAATGCATGCAACTTTCTTCTGATAAATGTGGGGGAACTCCGTTATCCTACTGCCAGACAAGACCTCTTAACAAAGCTATATATGATGCCAACCTCATTCCCACTTCCAACTCTAGTGCTTTCTTTACTTGGAATAACTCCAGTAAACATGGGAAGAGAACGTACTGTAAACTTGATAGAGTTTATACTAACTACTCCACTATCCTCAAATGGCCTAATCTATCTACCTTTATCCCTCACCCATCTTTTTCAGACCTTTCCCCTCTCATCATTTCCTGGGATAAGGACACTGTGAGAAGACGATCCTCCTTTTCATTTTTTAATAACTGGTCTAAACACCCAGATTTCACAAAAATTGTAAAATATGGATGGAACCATCATACTTTTGGCAACCCCATGTTTGTTTTGCAGGCTAAACTCAAGAATTTGAAGATTCAACTGAAGGAATGGGCTCAGCAAACATATGGTAATGGGAATAGCTTGTCTTCTTCTATATGTGAAAAATTATTTCAGGTACAACTGGAAATACAAAGAAGCCTGACCAACCTCAGCTGATTATTAATGAAAGCTCTATGCTTAAGGACCTCTCCAAAGCTCTCATTGAAGAAAATAAGATGGCTAAGCAAAAGGCAAACAGGACTGGCACTTGAATGGTGATAAAAATTCATCCACCTTCCACAAAAGACTAAAAATTCAACAGGCATCCGCAAATATTTTCTCTATTCTTGATATGCATGGTCAACCTTGTGATACTCAAGATTCAATTCAAGAAGCCTTTATGGAGTATTTTCAGCATAACCTTGGGAGGTCTCAAGTCCCTTCAATCTCTAACCATCAGTTTAATCAGTATCAACTCCCTCAAATACCTGATGTCATGATTACTGATTTAATTAAGGAAATTTCAAATTCTGAAATCAAACAAGCTATCTTTGGATTAAACTCTCAAAGTTCTCCTGGTCCTGATGGATTTAATGCCCATTTCTTCAAAGTCACTTGGGATATTACTGGAGGGGACTTGATCAAGGCTGTCAAGAATTTTTTCACACACAGTAAACTTATCTCGGGTATTAATGCTACTAAACTTGCACTGATCCCTAAAACTAACCATCCTATATCAGTTGATCAGTTCAGACCCATTGCTTGTTGCAATGTTATATATAAGTGCAATGCTAGAATATTGGCAGCTAGAATGAAAACTCCTTTGGATAGTTTGATGTCTGTTAATCAGAGTGCATTTCTTCCAGGTAGGGACATAACTGATAATATACTCCTTGCTTCTGAACTGATGAAGGGTATAATAGGAAACTCATCTCTCCTAGATGTGTCCTTAAGCTTGATATTCAGAAAGCCTATGACTCATTACAGTGGAAATCTATCATTTACATTTTGCATAAGATGAATTTTCCAATCCCTTTCTTATGTTGGCTTTATACATGTATTTCTACTGTCAATTACTCCCTTAGTATCAATGGTAATATATTTGGATACTTTAGTGCAACCCAGGGAAGTAGACAAGGTGACCCGGTGTCCCCTTACCTATTCATCTGTGTTATGGAGCTGCTCACTTCTCTTCTTTTTGATGCTATGTGCAATAAGCTTATTTATTATCATCCACTGTGCAGGAAGAATAGTATTTCCTCTCTCCTTTTTGCAGATGACTTACTTTTATTCACTAAGCCCAATCTGAAATCCATTACCGCGGTCATAAAAGTTCTTGATACCTTTGGTACCTTGTCTGGTCTGAACATCAACAGAAGTAAATCTGGATTATTAATTGCTGGTCTCCCTGATGATGGTAAAGAGATAATGTACTCTATGTCTGGCCTCTCTCCATTTTCTGATAATGAATATTATCTTGGGGTGCCTCTTTGTGATTCTAGAATCAGGACTTTCCAATGCTTACAACTATTTGAAAATATTACTGCCAAACTTGCTAGTTGGAAAGTATCTAGATTTTCGATGGCTGGTAGACTTGTAATTGTTAAATCCATTGCCTTCTCCATGTGTGTTTATTATGCCAAAATTTTCATTCTCCCAGCCAAACTCATTAGCATGGTTAACACAGCTTTGAATCATTTTTTATGGCACGGTAATCCCTTCTCTAAGAAAATGATTCCAATTTCCTTTAGCAAACTATGTTGTCCACAGGAAAAAGGTGGACTTGGAATCATAAACATTAGGAACTGGAACCTTGCTACATTATCTGCAAGAATTGACAAGCTATTAAGGAATGACAAAAATCTATGGGCTTCTTGGTGTAGGCAATACCTCATACATCAAAGCAACTTCTGGTTTATTTCTTCTCCAACTGACTGTAGCTGGACTTGGAGAAATATATTGAGAGGTAGACAATTCTTTCTACCTCTGGTGCAACAGAGAATGAAAGAAATCAACATGATATCTTTTTGGTTTGATCCATGGCCTTCAAAAGGAATTATTTTAGCAAATATAATTGATTATGAGATGAGAAGATCCACTGGGATTGGTAATACTGCTACTCTATCTAGTTTTTGGGCTAATGATAGTGTCTCCCTTCCTCATTGTAGCTCTGCAGTGGTAAGAACTGAATGGACTGCTATACACAATAGGAAATACAAAATCAGTGATACTCATATGACTTGGAATGACAGAGTGCATTCAATTAAAAATGTTTATATGGCACTTGATCCATCCATGCAACTGCCTACTTTTATTTGGCATTCTCGTATTTGGTATCATGGTTCTGTTCCAAAGGAGAACCTGTACATGTGGAACGTAATGATGAATGGTACCCTGACTCTAAGCAAACTCAAAGGCTATGGGGTTGTTCATTTTGACAAATGTCTATTCTGTGGAGTAGGGGTGGAAACGGCTGCGCACTTATACTTTGAATGTGATTTCACATTCCACTTATGGAGTTCCATATTGCAATGTAATGGTTATCACAGGCCAATGAGAAGCTCATGCATGGAATAGTACAACATCTTCAAGGCAACTAGATGGAAGAATGAGAGAAGTAGAAAGTTGTTAAGAATTTTGAAGAAGGTAATGTACTTTGTTTTGTTGGAGAGGAACAATAGGGTGTTTAAAGGGAAAGCTTCCTCTAAACATGTATTGGTTCTTTCTATTACTAGTAACATATAATAGTTATGTGAGCCTTCGTCACTCATATGGTGGTCAGATTGTTGTAATCCGTTGTTCTGATATTTTTGGTTGTTAATAAAAATGGTAGGGGACCATTCCACCCCGCTTGCTTCGCAAAAAAAATCACGAATCGATAAAAGTTGGAAATCAACACAAAATAGGATAAATAGCCACATAGAAGCAGGTCAGTCGACTGACTGCAAATGGCCAGTCGACTGAACCAGAAACTTGGAAATTTCATTTCCTGCGGTCAGTCGACTGATTACAGTAGCCAGTCGACTGATTGCAGGAAACAGAGACTCCTTGTCCCTGTAAACAGCCCCCGGAGCCATCATTGGCTACAGCCAGTCGACTGATTGCAATTGGTCAGTCGACTGACTGGGTGCTGGGCTGTTTTTCATCCTATTCAATGAAGAGCAAACTCTCTCCAATTGCAATCGAATGAGCAATGGCGCTAGCGGTTTCTGCCAACCAACAACCCGGCCCTATAGGTTCTTCAATGCATCACCAAAAACATGTTCAAATATCCATAAAAGGATTTTCGTAATTTTGCTTTCAAAACACTAATAATCAGAATATACACCAAATCAATCCAAACCAAAATCAAATGCACATGAATAAGTATTAGGAATTCATACCTAACAATCAAAGATAACTATAGACCAAGATGTGAGATAAAAATCTCACCTTTTACACAACAACAATAAAGAAGAAGCTTGAAAACAAAGGAGGATCAACCACTCTTCATCCCAACTCAAGAAGCTTGAATCTAAGCTTTAAAAGAGAAACTTTTCCTAAGTTAGGTTTAGGAATTTCTGAAATAGAAAGGAGAATGAGTTGTAGTAGAAGAAGAGAAGGCATACCAAAGCTTCTTCTAGGAATTTGGAGTTAAAGCTTGGATTTTGCAAAGATAATTAGGGCTTGGAGTTTTAATTTCCCATTCCTCTCTCATTATTGCTAAAGCCAGAGTATTAGGAAAATTATGAAGGAATGGAGAGAAGAGGGGTGGAGCTTGGGTCTAATGGGCTGAAACCAAACCAAAGCCCTAAGTGAAAAAGTAGCAAAATTCCTCTAACTCCAAACATATCGAATTTATACTCAAAAAGGTGGCAAACATCATTTTGAACTCAATGGGGATAGTCTCGAGTCCTAATTCAACTGTTTGCTAAAAGTAGATTTTCGGACTATAATCCGACTAACGGTGCTATATTTAAATAAAATATTTAAATATACAATCGTAAAATATACGGGTTGTTACAGACTCCCTTCCATAAAGAAATTGCGTCCTCGCAATAGTTAGTAAGAAAATAAAGAGTAACAATCATAAAAGCATATCAACACAAAAGAAAATTTGAAATAAGAAGTTCACCATAAAGTGCACGAAAGAGTATGCCCGAACGTGTTCGTTCGATGAATTCTCAGGATTCCCAAGAGCAATGCTTAGGATTCGAGAACCATTTAACTTTCATAAGAGGAACATCTTTATTTCAAAGGCGCTCAACCTCCGAAGCAATGATGCAAATAGGATGTTGCTCATAAGTCAAATCTGGTGAATCTTCAATTTCCTCAATAACACCGGGCTCAAGAGTAAAATCGAAATACCAAAGGCATTTCCGTAGTTGACGGACGTGGAAAAACGTCATGAATAGTAGAAAATTGAGCTGGTGCAAAGACGTAGTACAATAATGGTACACCCGAGAAACTAGAAACTCGAATAATTTGAAACAACGACGTAGTACAATAACGGTACGCCAAATGAACCAAAGCTCAAATAATTCGAAACACCGACGCAGTACAAACGGTATGTCACATGAACCGAAAAGTCAGGACATTGATGCGGTACAATAATGGTACATCCGATGAACTGAACACCATAAAAGAATATCGGACGCTAGTCCATAAAAGAAATGAGATGAAGCTCAATAAAGCGAGGTACATTGAAACGTCCGACGAACTTGGTAAAAGATCATTCTATTCGGACATCATCAAAGAAACAATCACCTGTTGCTCACGACTAAGTGCATTGGCAACCGGATTTCCCCTCTCCGAGAGTATAAAGAATTTCAAGATCATAAGATGCAAGGAACTCGAGCCAATGTTGTTGACACAAATGAAGTTCATTTTGAGAAAATAAATATTTCAAAGATTTATGATCGGTATGGAGAATGAATTTCTCTTCCAAAAGATAACGATGCCAAATTCTAAAAGTGAAAACAACGGCCGCGAGCACTAGATCATGAGTGGCATACCTAGTCTCGATAGGCTTTAACTGTTTAGAAGCATAAATGATAGCACGTTCTCTTTTGCAAGAGAACAACACCCAAACCAATACAACTAGTATCGGTACTAATAGAAAAGTCTTGATTCCCTTTGGGAATCACAAGAATAAGAGTATCGAAAAAGAGTTCTTTTAATTGATCCACTTTCCCGAAAAGCTAAAACTTACAAAATTACAATTAACTTTATGTAATCATTTTTCTAGAAAATTTTACTTGTTCAAAGTGAAATTTACTATGTTTGATTGTCTCATCAAAGCGTTTAGGAAATTCCTATCGATAACGTTGATCAAGCGCCTCGACCAGAATTCTTAAAGCACTAAATGGGCAATAAAATCACAAAATCATCTTCTATATGACAAAAATGTCTCTTAAAAAGTTTTAAGAATATTCTTTGCACATTTAAGAACAAAATCCAACTATACTTATAAATAAATCTTATGAAAATGATTTGTAAAATTTTTAAATTGCTATTTTCATCTAAAATCAATAAATACAAGAATGGTCTCTTCAGAATACTCGATTTATAAAATGGATGAAATAAGCTGGGCAAACTTAATGACATAATAAGTCATTCATAAGAATCATAACGAGTGCGGAATGCGGTAAGTGGAATGCTAGCTTTCACGACTCGTATCAAATGAAAACCAGTGGCAAGGTCGAGTTGAAAAGACCTTAACACCACTCAAAAGATTGTTTAGGAGATAATCCTAAGGCAAGCCCAAAAAAACCGAAAAATTTCACAAACTATTTGAATGAGGGAAATAACGTTTCCTCATCAAGTGGGTCTAGAGAATAAAATGATGTCATCAAATTGGAATCGAAATCATTAAGAAAAAATAAAAATTTACTTAACAGATTAAAAATGTCGAAGATGAATAGTCCACTCGGGACATATGATATGGCTTTATAATGATTAAGTCAATCCTTTCACAAAAATAAATTTGAAACCTAAGTAGCAATAATATGCAAATCGGATCGAAAAGCACAATCACATAAAATAATCTTGACATCTTTTCAAAGCAAACTGAGTGTCGCGGATCTGCCAACCGGATTAGCAAATCTCAGTGAAGTCATTAAGCCTAAAATATTTAAAGAAAAAGAATCAATAAGTTCTTTTGATGTAAAATAGTGAGACGAACTCATATCATCAAGAACTCGAATAGGATGATCTCAAAACAAATGTCATCAAGGATTGAATTAAAAATACCTTGACCAAGAGAAGTGCCACAAGGAGCTCGCACTACATTTAGCTCTCCCTCTCTCTTGCTTTGACATTTGGGACACGAAGATATATAATGATCCGCACTTTTGCAATAGCGGCAAGAAATAGGCCTTGGACACCTATTTATATAGTGGTCCTTAGAGCCAAATTGTAGCATTCTCCACGATTAGGGATTGGAGTCTTTGCTACAGAAGTCACTTGCTTCATTCTCTTATTTGGATTAGGACTTTCGAACTTAATAAAGGGATGCCTCTTCTTATTGACTCCTACAATCTCAACATCGCTTTCTTTATCGGCCTCTTCAAGTCGAAGAGCGATATCAATAAGCTGATCGAAAGAAACTTCTAGTTTCAAAAGCAAAGGCTTCTTGAGGTTCTTATTCAACCCATAGACGAATCTTTGATTTTTCTTCAATGGGGTATTAATATATTCGACCCCATATTTAGAGCGAGATTCGAAAGATGCAACGTAATCTGCCACAGAAGATTTTCCTTGAACAAGGTCAATAAAACGGTGGGCTAAAGTTACCTTTTTTGCTTCTGGCACAAACTTCAATTCGAATCGTCTCCGGAATTACTCCCAAGTAATATCCGCTTCGATAATCTTCGAAGTCAAGAGCTCATACCAATTTAAAGCTCTTTCTTGGAGCATGCTAGAAGCCACTTGGACTCGATGTAAATCAACAAGATTCACGCGAGAAAAGATGCGATCGCATGATTTGAGCCAAGCTTGAATTTCTATAACGCTCTCAGATCCCTTGAATGGCCTTCCACCCAAATCAATATAGTCTCTACACAAGCGCGCAAACTCGGATCTAGGATGAGTAGGCTCTGGAATGGGTCCGGCAGCTTGAGCATTCTTTACAAGATCTAAAAGCTACTGGACAGACATAAATACTCCCTCCTAAGGAGTAGCACTAGATTGTCCGGCACTGGGATGGTTTGATCTAACCATTCCACTTCTTTAAGAAAGAAAGAAAGAAGAAGAAAATGGTTATTCTCAGAATGAATATCAAAAAATCATGATTGATAGAACAAGGTATCACAAAAGAAAATAGGATGAGACGGTACGAAGACTCGAATCAAATCCTAAGGCACGACTCCTAAGATAGACCTAGGACAATGATCCTCGTTAAATTATTCTACATTTTTCCGAAGTTTTTCTCTGATCTCAAGCTGTGACGCCCCACCTCTATACCCATGCTAGCAAAGGACACTACGGGGTAATGCCGTCAACTAGCACGGAGAATAAGGCTATTGAGGAGCGACCATCTGTATAATTGCATTGTGCGAGCGCCGATATGTCAGATAGAGCAACATGCATTTCATTTCAAGAGGAAATCCGACATTTCGATACATACGCAAAGCTACTACATAGTGGCTATAATAGCTTCGGAAACAAATATAGAAATAAGCATAACATAAATCAGTCACAGAAGTTCATATCACAAAGGCGGAAATAGATATGAGTATATAACACTTAAAAGTGTACATCAGAGTAGTGGTCTAACAAGATCCATAATATCACAAAAGAATAGTTACAAGTGCTACCCAAAAGATTAAATATACATCATGAAGTCTATATCTAAAATGTATACAACAAAATCAACTACTAATCTAAGTAGTTAGCCAAAAGTCAGAATAAAAATCCTAGATGAGGAGTCAAGTAGAAGCATCTGTAACATCTCGGTCTGACTCGAGTATTATTTAATAAGAAAAGAATAAACGGATCGGTCTATCTATAAATATCAGATAAAATGATATAGAATAAAAGATATGACAAAAACGTATGATAACCATTATGCCATACTGTGATAAGTATGTAATTGAAAATCAACCATAGATTAATGGATATCACAAGAATCTTCTCAAAGATCAAAAAGAATGTCATACTCTTAATTTTTATTCACCAAGTCACAAATATTGGCAAACATCACAATGCCAACCATAAAAGTTGTTGAAACACAAATTCACCAATGCACAAATAATGATAGAACTTATCAATGAAGTCACAAAAATTGGCGAAACACAAATTCTAGAAATCATCAATAGAAATCCAGCAATCACAAAAATTAGGGGAAAAGAGGCCTATCACAAGATGGGAGCATGAAAACTCACCAACATGTGTATCACAAAATGGGTCGTTATCCCCTAAAAATGAGCCGGAGCTCCTCCTGACAGGGTATAGTCCCCCATTGCGGACTATGAGCCGAAGCTCCTCCTAATGGGCCGAAGCTCCTCCTGATGAGCCGATGCTCCTCCTGATGAGCCGAAGCTCCTCCTGATGAGCAGAAGCTCCGTAAAATCGAGGTATAGTCCCTTCACGTGGACAAAGAGAGGCAAAGCTCAACATAACAGGGTACTATCCCCCATGTGGACAAAGAGATATCGCACATCACTAGTGTAAATCACAAAAATGACCATCATTGATCATCAAGAAGTGCCAATTACACTAAGCTAGTAAATAGATGAGTTTAGCTTCATGTCTCATAACCACTGGCTTAACTTAAATATTTACAAACAAACTGTAAGTCTCCACTCGAAAATTGTCACAAGAGATTCAATCGAACTAGTCCAAGAATTAACCGACGAAGTAAACGCAAGCGTTTCATACCACTTGTTTTACTAAGTCGTTTAATCAGATGTTTCATACAAGTGAGGTAAAGGTTTGTATATACTAATAGATTGGAAAATGGTTTTATAAACGAGTTTGATATTGAAAATAGAGTTGAAATCTTCTTTGTGAAAGAGTTTGAATATTTACTACAAGTACAGAAACCTTTGCGTTTTAAAGTGACAAAGCACAAAAATGATTGTAGAAACAATCAATCGCCAAAATTTCACGTTCAAAGACGTGATTTAATTCCAGAGAAATCGTTTCCAAACCCATCAAGATGGATATACCAAAAAAAATTCAAAATAGAAGTCATCATGGTCAATAATAAATGATAACAACAAATCGGAAAATCATGAATCGATAAAAATTGGAAATCAACACAAAGTAGGCTAAATAGGCAAATAGAAGCAGGTCAATCGACTGACTGCAAATGGCCAGTCGACTGAACCAGACACTTGGAAATTTCATTTCCTGAAGTCAGTCGACTGATTATAGTGGCCAGACGACTGATTACAGGAAACAGAGACTCCTTTTTTATGTAAACAGCCCTCGGAGCCATCATTGGCTACAGCCAGTCGACTGATTGCAATTGGTCAGTCGACTGACTGGGTGCTGGGCTGTTTTTCAGCCTATTCAATGAAGAGAAAACTCTCCCAAATTGCAATCGAATGAGAAATGGCGCTACGGGTTTACGCCAATCAGCAACCCGGCCCTATAGGCTCTTCAATGCATCACCAAAAACATGTTCAAACATCCATAAATGGATTTTCATAATTTTGCTTTCAAAACACCAAAAATCGGAATATACACCAAATCAATCCAAACCAAAATCAAATGCACATGAGAATAAGTGTTAGGAATTCATACCTAACAATCAAAGATAATTATATACTTAGATGTGAGATAAAAATCTCACCTTTTACACAACAGCAACAAAAGAAGAAGCTTGAAAACAAAGGAGGATCAACCACTCTTCAATCCCAACTCAAGAAGCTTGAATCTAAGCTTTAAAAGTGAAACTTTTCCTAAGTTAGGTTTAGGAATTTCTGAAATAGAAAGGAGAATGAGTTGGAGAAGAAGAAGAGAAGGCTTACCAAAGCTTCTTCTATGAATTTGGAGTTAAAGCTTGGATTTTGCAATGATAATTAGGGCTTGGAGTTTTAATTTCCTCTTCCTCTCTCCATTATTGCTAAAGCTTGAGTATTAGGAAAATTATGAAGGAATGGAGAGAAGAGGGGGGTGGAGCTTGGGTCTAATGGGCTGAAACCAAACCAAAGCCCTAAGTGAAAAAGTAGCAAAAATCCTCTAAATCCAAACATATTGAAGTTTATACTTAAAAAGGTCGCAAACGTCATTTTGAACTCAATGGGGGTGGTCTCGAGTCCTAATTCGACTATTTTCAAAAAATAGCTTTTCGGACTATAATCCGATTAACGGTGCTATATTTAAATAAAATATTTAAATATACAATCGTAAAATATGCGGATTGTTACATGTTAACTTACTAATAAAATACTGTATAATGAATGGAAATGGAATGAATTAGTATATGAACTAATGGTAGCACTTGTTGTAAGCTAATAAGTAAATTAAAACGTAACAGTGCTAATTTAGGTTAATAATTGTAACGGCCGGCTATTTTGGACTATTCAAATCGACAATAAAACCATACACATCTGACTTGAATAATTCAAAATACCGAATTGTTAATTAAAATTTGGCAAAACTTAAAACATACAGTAAATAAATCAATCATAGATCACAGAGTAATATAATGCAGCGGAATAGATAAAGAATAGCAGTTCATGAAGCTACTATATACATCAGAGTTAGAAAATACAACCGAATAGTTCAAATGCAATGAAGTCTCCAATGCAATAGATGACTTCTCTGAAAACCAACCAACTGGAAAGGCTGGAATCTGAATCGATAGTTGGATTTCCAAATGAAGCTCCGAACTCCAAAGGTGAGTCTCAAATGCTGTATTACTCAGTCTGACCCGAGCGTAAAGCAAAACACAAAACACTCGAGTCAGGATTAACATTCTTATATCAATAAATCCAACTCAAGTGAAATATCAACTTAAATACAAATAACTTAAAGGATGTTTGGGATAACCATCCTCTAAGGGTCTATGGAACTTTCTACAAGGTAGAAATATACACTATAACACCGTGGTCATTTCAGCTTAATTTATACTTCAAAACCAAATCTCATTTTCACTTCAAATATCTCTATATTTCCCAAAATAGTATTTATATATATTAAATAATTTATATAGTAAAGTATTTTCAATTTCCTCAAATTGACAAATCGTTCCAACATCAACCCGACCTTCCCATTCAAATTAAATTCAATCTCAATTTATCAATTTAAATTCAACTCAATTTCTAAAATAACCACTTAAATTTGATCGATCTCAAATTCGGATTTATTATCACAAATACCCTTTTATATTTCCGTATATTTCAAAATTGTAAGTATTCAACTTTCATCTAAATTTTCATTCAATTTAGTTTTCTAAATAATAAATTCAAATTTAGTTCAACCTAAATTTTCATTTTAATTCAATTTAATTGCTAAATAACAAATTCAACTACGCTGATTTCAAATACAGATCCGAATCTTAACATAAACCATTAAAATTCCAATATAGTTCAAGGCTTTAATATTTAAATGTTCTATATAACAGTTTCATATAGATCTCGATTTAACCTCATTATTATTTAGTCTTGAAATACTCCCTTATTAGATTCAATATCATTTAAGTAACCTTAAATTACATTTTACTCAATATTTTCTTTAATTTATTTAAACGTGAAATATTCATTAAATCACTTAAATCAAAAATCCAGTCATAAAATCACACCCTTTAAATTTCCCATTCAAAAATTTCAAATCGATTTAATTAAATAAATCCTTATTTAAATACCATTTTTATAAACCCATATTTAACTCCCAATATTAATTATTCAATTTATTACAAGAGAATCTATTTGAAATATAGATTTACGTAAATACTTAACCATATTATATGTATTAAATCAATCTAATTTAAATTAAATATTACTATTAAATCTATATATACAATTTTCATTTATATAATATCTTAAGAATCAAATTTATTAAACCATATATTTCTTTCCAAAATTATAGAAATTATTTTCAAAATATTTATATGGACCAACGGTGTTTGTATATATTTCCTATCATATAGTCAAGTGCTATGGATATTTATCATTTCAATCCGTATACTAAATATATACGAGTGGATATCATTTCAACCCGTAATCCCAATTTCAATTAAATGAAAATCGCTTGGGTTTATCATTTTAACCCATAACGATTTTCTCCTATTCTAAAGTCTGTTCGTGTATGTATCGTTTCAACCCATAGTGATTTCTAAACTACAGGGAACTTGCAGAGTGATAACAGAAAATACAATAAAATAACAGGCATATATCATCAATAACAATATAATATAAAGAACAGGATATAGTGTCATATCCCGCAGGTGAACAGTTACAGATAATAGCATATATAAAAAATTTAAATAACTACAGCAGCATATTTCAATTGTCATTTCAATTGAAATCAAATCTAATGAATAAAAAAAATGTTAATCGTGAGTGATTGCTCACCTTTCGAGGCTATAGAATATATAAGGGGACACGGATACGCACACTGATACAGACACTGAAATTAAATTTCAAATCCAAGCAAAGCAAAATCGGCACGAATTCAACGATCAAAGCTGATTGGCTCGAATTGAAGAAACAGATCAAATCAGAACTGGAACGATGAAGATAAATGGTATAAGCGAACTTTTATAACCACCTATAACTATATATACACATATGAAATTTATATTCTAAGTTCAAACATCACAAATTTAATTTACATGTTTTTCAAACATATATATAAATAAATAAATAAATCAAGCTTACATTTTTTTAAATCAACATACACTTAAATATATATATATATATATATATATATATATATACTAACACCTTTATACCAAACTTATATAACTAGTATATATATATATTCTCAAACAGATAAAATAAATGTTTAAATATGAATACCTTAAAGAATTTTTTTTATATATATAACTAATTTCTATATATATTAAATGTTATATATATATAATTTAAATCCATCCATATTTTTACATTCAATAACATATTATATTCAACCTATATAAATTTCCAAATTATATATGTGTATTAAAATAATTTATAAATTAGAGTATTTATAGAATCATCTTAAATCCAAAATAGTACAAATATAATACTGTACATAACCTATATCAACCAAAAAGAACAAAAGTTGACTATTGTTTCTAAAATATGGGCATAAACACAGACTGCTCATGTATAAACTGAACTAACTCTTATATAACCAGAAACATATTATAGTTATAATTATACATATATATTCATACGTGCTTAAAAAATTTCAAAACGTCAATAAAACTAACTACTGACTCACAACATCCTATACAACCAGTTGTATAACAAATATAGGATATATACTCATCTTAAAATAGTAAAATATAGAATGACAAAACAAAGCAGCCTGGATATAATATATATATATATATATGTGTGTGTGTGTGTGTGTGTGTGTGACGCACCAGATGTTCAAAATACAGCTATCTTAAACTCATATAATATAAACTTTACATGTATAATAACTCGTATTAACATATATCATAAAATTTTATATAAACCTTATAATATATAAATAACTTACTTTATATACTAAATAGAACCTATGCAAGTTAAAATATGTAAGCTAATATAGGCTGCGACCATTTAAAAAAAAAAATCAAAATACATTATATACTTAAACAACAATAAATTATGTACACGATACATATTAAAAATTAACTTAGTCTTACTATACATATCAAACTTATGTAAACTTTATATATACACAAAATGTCATTTCTACTAACATATATACACTGTCAAACTCATATATTACTAACATTTACATTGGAAAACTGACATAAATCATTTATACCAAAAAATCCTTTTTTCATAACATATTTATAAACATAACATACCAAGCTGTTAACAAAACATATTTTGTATAAATATATACTCTGCCAAAATATATAATAATACTATAAAAGCTATATATTTTATATGCAGAAACCATATAGCCTGCATATACCTAACACAAACAACTAATATATATAATAATTTGTACAACATAACCTTATCCAAATATGCAGAAATCATATATACATACCGAAAAATAAATATGTGTTACGAAAATCTATTTCAAACTTATAAATAAAAACTTAAGATAACCAATTAGATTATATATATATACGCTCTAAAACCAACTCACCAGGATACTTGAAATCTTGTATAAAATAAAATATACATATAAATCTATGTTTTAACAAACCTTTCGTATGTGTGAATATATATAAAGCTGCAAGTATAAGAAATAGATATAATAAATAAAGGAATACTTACATATAAAGAATGAAAGAAGAGAGGAAACGGTTGTGGGTAATCGAGCATGCGTTGAACAAAGAGGAATGAGGGGAAGGTTTTTTCCCAGAGAATGAAAAGAAGAAGGAGAGATATGCTTATCATGGGCAATATATATGCGTTGTTCTTATATTATTTTTTTCATATAGCTAGTACAAGATACGCTAAATTTATACAAAAAGTAACGTATCTAAATTTATACGTTACTTATTTATTCTCTACCTATTAATTTATACTTTTTTTCTCTACCTATTAATTTATACTATTTATTCTCTACCTAATAATTTATACGTTTTTATTTATTCTCTACCTATTAATTTATACGTTACTTATTCTCTACCTATTAATTTATACGTTTTATTCTCTACCTATTAATTTATACTATTTATTCTCTACCTATTAATTTATACGTTTTATTCTCTACCTATTAATTTATACTGTTTATTCTCTACCTATTAATTTATACGTTACTTATTCTCTACCTATTAATTTATACGTTTTATTCTCTACCTATTAATTTATACTATTTATTCTCTACCTATTAATTTATACTATTTATTCTCTACCTATTAATTTATACGTTACTTATTCTCTACCTATTAATTTATACGTTTTATTCTCTTCCTATTAATTTATACTATTTATTCTCTACCTATTAATTTATACTATTTATTCTTTACCTATTAAATTATACGTTACTTATTCTCTACCTATTAATTTATATGTTTTATTCTCTACCTATTAATTTATACTATTTATTCTCTACCTATTAATTTATACATTTTATTCTCTACCTATTAATTTATACTATTTATTCTCTACCTATTAATTTATACGTTATGTGACGCCCCACCTCTATACCCACGCTAGCCAAGAAAACTATGGAGTAATGCTGTCGACTAGCACGGAGAATAAGGCTGTTGAGGAGCAACCATCTGTATAATTGCTTTGTGTGAGTACCAATATGCCAGATAAAAATATAACTTTTCATCTCAAGAGGAAATCCGACATACCGACACAAACTCAAAGCTACTACACGGTGGCTATAAAGGTCTTCGGAAACAAATATAGAAATAAACATAACATAAATCAGTCATAGATAATTCATATCACAAAGGCGGAAATAGATATGAATATAACACATGAAAGTGTACATCAGAGTATTGGTCAAACAAGATCCACAATATCAAAAAGAATAGATACAAGTGCTAGACAAAAGAATAAGTATACATCATAGAGTCTGTATCTCAAATGTATACAACAAAAATTACTAATCTAAGTAGTTAGCCAAAAGATCATATGATCGTCCGATAAGGTGGCAAGCAGAAGCACCTGTAAAATCTCAGTCTGACACGGGTATTATTTATAAGAAGAAAATAATAAACGGATCAGTCTAGCTATAAATATCAGATGAAATGATATAGAATAAGAGATATGACTAAACGTATAATAATCACAATGCCAAGCTGTGATAAATAAATAATTGAAAAACCAATAAGAGATTAATCAATATCGCAAGGATCTTCTCAAAGATAAAAAGGAATTTCATACTCCTAATTACATTCACCAAGCCACAATAAATGACATACATATCAATGCCAATCGTAAAAGTTGGTGAAACATAAATTCCAGAATTCAACACACGAAATCCAGAAATCAAATAATTCGGAGCATCGACGTCGTACAACGTGACATCCGATGAACCAAATCACAATCAAAGGGAATAACGATGTAGTACAACGTGACATCCGATGAACCAAATCACAATCAAAGGGAACAACGACGTCGTAAAACGTGCCATCCGATGAACCAAATCCCAATCAAAGGGAACAACGACGTCGTACAACGTGACATCCGATGAACCAAATCACAATCAAAGGGAACAACGACGTCGTACAACGTGACATCCCATGAACCAAATCACAATCAAAGGGAACAACGAAGTCGTGCAACGTGACATCCGATGAACCAAATCACAATCAAAGGGAACAACGACGTCGTACAACGTGACATCCGATGAACCAAATCACAATCAAAGGGAACAACGACGTCGTACAACGTGACATCCGGTGAACCAAATCACAATCAAAGGGAACAACGACGTCGTACAACGTGACATCCGATGAACCAAGTCAAAAAGACATCGCACAATGCTAGTCTAAAACGTAAAATGATCGTCATGATCAAAGAGAAGTGTCAATTACAGTAAGCTAGTAAATATATGAGCTTAGCTTCATGTCCCATAATCACTAGCTTAACTTAAATATTTACGAACAAATTGTAGATCTCCACTAGAAAATTGTCACAAGGGTTTCAATCGAACAAATCCAAGAATTAACCGGCGAAGTAAACGCAAGCGTTTCATACCACTTGTTTTACTAAGTCGTTTAATTAGATTTCTCATACGAGTGAGGTAAAGGCTTGTATGTACTAGTAGAATGGAAAACGGTTTTATAAATGAGTTTGGTATTGAAAATAGATTGAAATCGTTTTGAGGAAAGAGTTTTGATATTTACTACTAGTATAGAAAACCTTTATATTTCAAAGTGACAAATCATAAAATTGATTGTAGAAACAATCAATCATAAAAATTCACATTTGAAGACGTGAATCAAATCCAAAGAAATCGATACCGAATCCATCAAAATGGATATTCCAAAAAATCACGATGAAAATGCCATCAAAGTCCATAATAAATGATAACAACAAAAAGGGAATCAACACGAATCGATTAAAGTTGGAAATTTACTCAAAAATAGCCAAAATAGGCAAATTAAACAGTTCCAGACGTCTGGTAGGTGTTCCCGGACATCTGGCCCTAGGTTATGGAAGTATATGTGTTTTCTCCATTCTATTTTTAATTCCTGGGCCATTTCAGACGTCTGAAATTTTCAACCACACGTCTGAATTTGATTTCAGACGTCTGGATTTTGTTTCAAATGTATGGATTTGGTCTCTGCCTTTTCCAGACCCCTTTCCAGACGTCTGGATTTTTCAACCAGATGTCTGGATTTGGTTTCAGACGTCTGGAATTTGTTTCAGACGTCTGAAATCTTCTGCTAGGCAAAAAAACAGCCTAGACCAAAAATGGTAAATCCAAACCGAAATGCGATCGAACGAGCGATGGATGCTAAGGATTTATGCCAATCGACAACCCAACACTATAGGCTCTTCGATGCACCACCAAAAACATGTTCAAACATTAAAGATTGGATTTTTAAAGATTTGACTATAAAACACCAAAAATTGAAATATTCACCAAATCAATACAAACCAAAAGCAAATGAACATAAATAAGTGTTAGAATTCATACCTAACAACAAAGATAGATATAGACATAGATGTGAGATAAAAATCTCACCTTCGAACCCAAATTAATGAAGGAGAAGCTTGCAAGCAAAGGGAGAATCAACCACTCTTCAATCTCAACACTAGAAGCTTGAATCTAAGCTCAAAAGAAGAACATTCTCTAAGTTAGGTTTAGGAAATTTCTGAAATCAAAGAGAGAATGAGTTGGAGAAGAAGAAGGAGATGCTTACTAATGGGTTCTCTTTGATTTTGGAGCAAGAACTTGAGCTAGAAAGAGGAACTAGGGCTTGGAGTTTCTAATTCCCATTCTCTTCCACCATTTTTGCTTAAGCTTGAGTGTTAGGAATATGAAATGAAGTAATGAAGAGTTGGAGTGGGTTGGGACTGAGTTAATAAGTGATTAATGGGTTCAGCCCAACCAAAGCCCTAAGTGAAAAAGTGGCAAAATTTCACTATCTCCAAACATATCGAAGTTTATACTCAAAAAGGTCGCAAACGTCATTTTGAACTCAATGGGGGTGGTCTCGATTCATAATTCGACTGTTTGCAAAAAGTAGCTTTTCGGACCAAAATCCGACGAATGGTGAAATATTTAAATAAAATATTTAAATATACAATCGATAAATATGCGGGTTGTTACAGACTCCCCTCCTTAAAAAAATTGCGTCCTCGCAATACTTAAGAAGAAAATAAAGAGTAACAACCATAAAAGCATATCAGCACAAAAGAAAATTGAAATAAGAAGTTCACCATAAAGAGCACGAAAGAGTTAGCAAGAACGGGATCGCTCGATGAATTCTCTAGATTTCTCAAGAGCAATCCTTAGGATTTGAGAACTATTGAACTTTACCAAAAAGAATATCTTTATTCCAAAGGCGCGCAACCTCCGAAGCAATGATGCGAATGGAATGTTGCTCATAAATCAAATCTGGTGAAACTTCAATTTCCACAATAACACTGGGCTCAAGAATAAAAATCGGAATCCCTAAGGCATTTCCATAGTAGAAAGATGTGAGAAAACGTCATGAATATAAGAAAATTGAGCTGGTGCAACGACGTAGTATAATAACAGTACGCCCGATAAACTAGAATCTCAAATAATTTGGGACATCAGCGTAGTACAAAAACGGTACGCCCAATGAACCAAAGCCCGAATAATTTCGAAACACCGACGTTGTACAAAAACGGTACGTCCAATGAACTGATAAACCGGAACAACGATGTGGTATAATAATGGTACATCCATTGATCCAGATAAGACGGAACATCGATGTAGTATAATAACAGTACATCCGATGAACCGAACACCATAAAAGAACATCGGACGCTAGTCCATAAAAAATATATGAGATAAAGCTCAATAAAACGAAGTATATCAAAACGTTCGATGAACTTGATAAAAAGATAATTCCATTCAGACAACATCAAAGAATCAACAACTTGTTGCCTACGACAAAGCGCGTTGGCAACACGATTTCCAGAATATCAAGATTATAAGATGCCAGGAACTCAAGTCGACATGAAGTTCCTTATGAGAAAATAAATATTCCAAAGATTTATGATCGAGGTAGAGAACAAATTTCTCATCCAAATATGATGATGCCAAATTCCAAAAGTAAAAACAATAGCCGCAAGCACTAGATCATGAGTGGCATATCTAGTCTCGATAAGCTATAATGATTTAGAAGCACAAGTGATAGCACGTTCTCCTTTGCAAGAGAATGGCATCCAAATCAATACGACTAGTATCGGTACAAATAGCAAAGTCTTGGTTCCCCTTCAGGAATCACAAGAATAAGAGTATCGGAGAAGAGTTCTTCTTTCCCGAAAAGCTAAAACTTTCAAAATTACATTTTTATTTTTATGTAATAATCTTTCTACAAAAATTTACATTTTTACAAGTCAATATATCGTGTCTGACTGTCTCATCAAAGAGTTTAGGAGATTCTTATCGATAACGTTGATCAAGCGCATCGACCAGAATTCTTAAAACACTAAATGGGCAATACAATCACAAAATCATATTCTATAGGATAAGTAAGTTTCTCAAAACCTTCTAAGAATATTCTTTGTTCGTTTTAAGAACAAAAATCCAGTTATACTTCTAAATAAATCTTATAAAAAAGATTTTGCAAAATTTTAAATTGCTATTTTCATCTAAAATCAATAAATGCAAAAAATGGAATCATCGAGATATTCGATAGAATGCTCGATACCTAAAATGGATGAAATAAGCTGGACAAACTGAATGACATAATAATTCATTCATAGGAATCATAACAAGTGCAGAATGCGGTAGTGCTAACTTCCGCAACTCGTAGCAAATGAAAACCGGTGGTAGGGTCAAACTGAAAAGACCTTAGCACCACACAAAAGATTACTTAGGTGATAATCCTAAGACAAGCTCAAAAATACCGAAAAATTTCTCAAACCACATGAATGAGAGAAATAACACTTTCCTTATAAGTGGGCTTAAGGAATAAAATGATGCCATCAAGTTGGAATCAAAATCATAAAGGAAAAATAGTAATCTGCTTAACAGATTGAAAATTTCAAAGATGAATAGTCCACACGGGACAAAGGATATGGCCTTATAATAATTAAGCCAATCCTTACAAAAGTAAATTCCGAAGCCTAAGTAAAAATCGGCTCGGACAGAAAAATCACATAAAATAATTTCGACATCAATAAAGACAAATTGAGTGTTGCGGATCTACCATCCGGATTCGCAATCCTCAAAGAAGTCATCAAGCCCAAAATATTCCAAGGAAAAGAATCGACAAGTTCTTTTGATATAGAAATAATGAGATGGAACCCATATCAAAAAGAACACGAACAAGATAATCACAAAGCAAATGTCATCAAGGATTGAATGAGAAATACCTTGAGCACGAGAAGTGTTACCAGGAGCTTGCACAATATTTGGCTCTCCCTCTCTCCTGCTTTGAAGAATGGGACATGTAGATATAAGATGACCCGAACTTTTGCAATAACGGCAAAAGAGAGGTTTCGGGCACTCCCTTGCATAGTGATCCGTAGAACCACAATTGTAGCATCGTCCACGACTAGAGATAGGAGACTTTGCTACCGGAGTTTGTTGCTTCCCTTTCTTGATGGGATTGGGGACTTCGAATTTAATAGGCCTCTTCATGTTGTTGTTGAAGTTCTGTTTGGCACGCACAACTTCAATATCGTTTTCTCTATCGGCCTCTTCAAGACGAAGAGCGATATCAATAAGCTGATCAAATGAAACCTCAAGTTTCAAAAGCAATGGCTTCTTAAGATTTTTATTCAAGCCATAGACAAATCTCTGATTTTTCTTCATCGGGGTATTAATATACTCAACCCCGTATTTAGAAAGAGATTCGAAAGATGTGACATAATCTGTCACAGAAGATTCACCTTGAACAAGGTCAATAAAACGCCGGGCCAAAGTTACTTTTTCGGCCTCCGACACAAATTTCAATTCGAACCTTTCCCGGAATTGCTCCCAAGTGAGATCCGCTTCAACGATTTCAGAAATTAAAAGCTCATACCAATCTAATGCTCTTTCTTGGAGCATGCTAGAAGCCACTTGGACTCGATGTAGATCAATAAGGTTCATGCGAGAAAAGATGCGATCGCATGATTTGAGCCAAGCTTGAATTTCTATAACACTCTCGGATCCCATGAATGACCTTCCACCCAAATAGGTATAGTCTCTGCACAAGCATGCAAAACCGGATCTAGGATGAGTAGGCTCTGGAATGGGACCGACAGCTTGGGCATTCTTTACTAGATCAAGAAGCTGCTGGGCAGACATAAATACTCCATCCTGGGGAGTAACACTAGACTGACCGGCGCTGGGACGGCCTGGTCTAACTATTTCTCTTCTTTAAGAAAGAAAGAAGAGGAAAAAGTTATTCTCAAAATAAATATCAAGCAATCTTGATAGATAAAACAAGGAATCATAAAAGAAAGTAGGATAGAACGGTACGAAGACTCGAATAAATCCTAAGGCACAACTCCTAAGAAAGACTTAGGACATGATCCTTGCTAAATTATTCTACATTGTTCCTAAGTTTGGCTCTGATACCAAGCTGTGACGCCCGACCTCTATACCCACGCTAGCCAAGAACACTACGGAGTAATGCTGTCGACTAGCATGGAGAATAAGGCTGTTGAGGAGCGACCATCTGTATAATTGCTTTGTGCGAGTACCGATATGCCAGATAAAAATATAACTTTTCATCTCAGGAGGAAATCCGACATACCGACACAAACTCAAAGCTACTACACGGTGGCTATAAAGGTTTTCGGAAACAAATATAGAAATAAACATAACACAAATCAGTCACAGATAATTCATATCACAAAGGCGTAAATAGATATGAATATAACACATGAAAGTGTACATCAGAGTATTGGTCAAACAAGATCCACAATATCAAAAAGAATAGATACAAGTGCTAGATAAAAGAATAAGTATACATCATAGAGTATGTATGTCAAATGTATACAACAAAAACTACTAATCTAAGTAGTTAGCCAAAAGATCATATGATCGTCCGATAAGGTGGCAAGCAGAAGCACCTGTAAAATCTCAGACTGGCCTGGTTATTATTTATAAAAAGAAAATAATAAACGGATCAATCTAGCTATAAATATCAGATGAAATGATATAGAATAAGAGATATGACTAAACGTATAATGATCACAATGCCAAGCTGTGATAAATAAATAATTGAAATACCAATAAGAGATTAATCAATATCGCAAGAATCTTCTCAAAGATGAAAAGGAATGTCATACTCCTAATTTCATTCACCAAGCCACAATAAATGACATACATATCAATGCCAATCGTAAAAGTTGTTGAAACATGAATTCCAGAATTCAACACACGAAATCCAGAAATTAAATAATTCGGAGCATCGACGTCGTACAGCGTGACATCCGATGAACCAAATCACAATCAAAGGGAACAACGACGTCGTACAGTGTGATATCCGATGAACCAAATCACAATCAAAGGGAATAACGACGTCGTACAACGTGACATCCGATAAACCAAATCACAATCAAAGGGAACAACGACGTCGTACAACGTGACATCCGATGAACCAAATCACAATCAAAGGGAACAACGACGTCGTACAACGTGACATCCGATGAACCAAATCACAATCAAAGGGAACAACGACGTCGTACAACGTGACATCCGATGAACCAAATCAAAATCAAAGGGAACAACGACGTCGTACAACGTGACATCCGATGAACCAAGTCAAAAAGACATCGCACAATGCTAGTCTAAAACATAAAATGATCGTCATGATCAAAGAGAAGTGTCAATTACAGTAAGCTAGTAAATATATGAGCTTTGCTTCATGTCCCATAACAACTAGCTTAACTTAAATATTTACGAACAAATTGTAGATCTCCACTAGAAAATTGTCACAAGGGTTTCAATCGAACAAGTCCAAGAATTAACCGGCGAAGTAAACACAAGCGTTTCATACCACTTGTTTTACTAAGTCGTTTAATTAGATTTCTCATACGAGTGAGGTAAAGGCTTGTATATACTAGTAGATTGGAAAACGGTTTTATAAACGAGTTTGGTATTGAAAATAGATTGAAATCGTTTTGAGGAAAGAGTTTTGATATTTACTACTAGTATAGAAAACCTTTATATTTTAAAGTGGCAAATCATAGAATTGATTGTAGAGACAATCAATCATAAAAATTCACATTTGAAGACGTGAATCAAATCCAAAGAAATCGATACCGAATCCATCAAAATGGATATTCCCAAAAATCACGATGAAAATGTCATCAAAGTCCATAATAAATGGTAACAACAAAAAGGGAATCAACACGAATCGATTAAAGTTGGAAATATACTCAAAAATAGCCAAAATAGGCAAATTAAACAGTTCCAGACGTCTGGTAGGTGTTCCCAGACGTCTGGCCCTAGGTTCTGGAAGTATATGTGTTTTCTCCCTTCTATTTTTAATTCCTGGGCCATTTCAGACGTCTGAAATTTTCAACCAGACGTCTGAATTTGATTTCAGACTTTTGGATTTTGTTTCAGACGTCTGGATTTAGTCTCTGCCTTTTCCAGACCCCTTTCCAGACGTTTGGATTTTTCAACCAGACATCTGGATTTGGTTTCAGACGTCTGGAATTTGTTTCAGACGTCTGAAATCTTCTGTTAGGCAAAAAAACAGCCTAGACCAAAAATGGCAAATCCAAACCGAAATGCGATCGAGCGAGCGATGGATGCTAAGGATTTATGCCAATCGACAACCCAACACTATAGGCTCTTCGATGCACCACCAAAAACATGTTCAAACATCAAAGATTGGATTTTTAAAGATTTTACTATAAAACACCAAAAATTGAAATATTCACCAAATCAATCCAAACCAAAATCAAATGAACATAAATAAGTGTTAGGAATTCATACCTAACAACAAAGATAGATATAGACATAGATGTGAGATAAAAATCTAACCTTCGAACCCAAATTAATGAAGGAGAAGCTTGCAAGCAAAGGGAGAATCAACCACTCTTCAGTCTCAACACTAGAAGCTTGAATCTAAGCTCAAAAGAAGAACATTCCCTAAGTTAGGTTTAGGAAATTTCTGAAATCAAAGAGAGAATGAGTTGGAGAAGAAGAAGGAGATGCTTACTAATGGGTTCTCTTTGATTTTGGAGCAAGAACTTGAGCTAGCAAGAGGAACTAGGGCTTGGAGTTTCTAATTCCCATTCTCTTCCACCATTTTTGCTTAAGGTTGAGTGTTAGGAATATGAAATGAAGTAATGAAGAGTTGGAATGGGTTGGGACTGAGTTAGTAAGTGATTAATGGGTTCAGCCCAACCAAAGCCCTAAGTGAAAAAGTGGCAAAATTTCACTATCTCCAAACATATCGAAGTTTATACTCAAAAAGGTCGCAAACGTCCTTTTGAACTCAATGGGGGTGGTCTCGAGTCCCAATTCGACTGTTTGCAAAAAGTAGCTTTTCGGACCAAAATCCGACGAACGGTGAAATATTTAAATAAAATATATAAATATACAATCGATAAATATGCGGGTTGTTACACGTTACTCATTCTCTACCTATTAATTTATACGTTTTTTTCTCTACCTATTAATTTATACTATTTATTCTCTACCTATTAATTTATACTATTTATTCTCTACCTATTAACTTATACGTTACTTATTCTCTACCTATTAATTTATACGTTTTATTCTCTACCTATTAATTTGTACTATTTATTCTCTACCTATTAATTTATACGTTTCATTCTTTACCTATAAATTTATACTATTTAATCTCTACCTATTAATTTATACATTACTTATTTATCCTCTACCTATTTATTTATACGTTTTCTTGTATGTGTATATACATTATTTATTCCATCAAATAACGCGCCTTTTAAACGCGAAATTAAACAGTTTATTTATACACAAAGTTTTGAAAATTTATTACTTATATAAAAATATGATTTGTTTACACATTTACTAAGAAATATATATTCAAAAATGTGTATAAGTCAAATATAAAATATTAAATATTTAAAAGTATAAAATCAATTTTTTTTAAAGAAATAAAGGTGAAATAAACGTTGTTACGAATATATTAAAGTAAACCAAAAGATTAAAAATTAAAAATTTAAAGATTTATAACTTCAAAAAAAATGTTAAGTTTTAACCAAAATAAGAATTTTAGAATTTTCACACTTATAAATATCTTGGGTGATTATTTATAATTAAATTTAGACAATCAAATTTTCGAAAAATAAAACCCCAGAGTTATAAATAAAGAATAAAATATTGCTAAAATTTGGGCTTTTACACTCTCCCCTACTCAAAACTTTTCGTCCCCGAAAAGGAAGGAGGTGGGAGAATTAAAACAACCAGAAAGAAAATAGATTGAAAGACAAGATAAACAATAAATTTTAAAATTATATAAATTTTACTCAAAATATTCATTTGAAAACTTCACTTGGAAATCTTAAGATACTTTCAACATTATAGATACATCAATAATCATTTTATTTAAACATGTTTTATTAAATTAATAACTTCAAAATATTTATAACACTAAAATTTTCTATTAAACAATGTAGTATACAAATAAGCAATATTTAAAAAGGATATATCCAACAAGGAAGGAAGGTAGATTTGGAAAACAGAATCAAGGTGAATAACTAAGCTGAGCAGATAAGGTAGATGCAAGGGATAGTATCGGGCACGAATAATTAATCTAGAACCATAAGAATTTAAATTTCAAATATTAACTCAAAATTTCTTTGTTGGGAAAAATACTTTTATAATAAATACCTTTATAATAATACTTTTATAATAAAATACTATTATATCGAAATAGATTTTCCTTTTGAAAATACTTTTATAACTCGATGTTTCAACAAGTTTATCCTCGTTCTTGCAGACTCTGGCCATGCGTTGATCAGGCGCAAAGCTAGAATTCTTCAAGTACTTAGTAGACTTGTTTCAACACCTAGTGAAAATACTTGAAAACCCTTTAAAATAGATATGGAAAGTACAATCCAAACAAAACAACCAAACCAAAACCTTTGTCCGACCATGGTTCGCAGATACACAATGGTTACGCCTGGATCCCCCAGGAAACAATCCGTATCCATAAGCTTTCTCAGCCCTGCGAGTTACGCCATGATGACTAGTAGAGTGCAGGATACACATTGATTACGCCTGCATCCCCTAGGAAACAATCCGTACCCCTAGGTTGTCTCAGCCAGGCAGTTTCGCTACTATTCATGACCTACACAGATTGTAGGATACACAATGGTTACGCCTGGATCCCTAAGGAAACAATCCGTACCCCTAGGCCAGACTCAGCCAGGTAATTGCGCTATGCAGTCGCGAGAGAAAAAAAACCATGGGTTACGCCACGGTGGGAACACTCGAGTATTACATCCAGAAAACTAAAAATCAGAGAGAATAATATCGATAGAATGAATCCACGATGTGGCCACAAAGCGGATATCAAGCAGAAGGCACTTTCCATATCTTTACTTCGAAAATATATATCATATAGTACCTTTTCAAATCACTTTCAAATATCGTACTTATATAAAGTCCATATATATAATATTCCATTTTCCCAAATCGAATACTTTCCAAATCAATAATAGATCAAACCATACTTATATAGACTTCGATTATATAATATCTCTTTCCGAATTGAGTACCTTTCAAATCAATAGATTTCAAAACAACTTCATACTTATACAATCCATTTTATATAAGTTCGACCACTCCCAAATCAAGTGCTTAATAATATAAGGTTCTCAAATTTCAAATCATTTCAATATCAATTCAGTTTCAAAATCATATATGATTTCACCAAATTTTCTTCCACATTAAATATCTAAATTTCAAAGTTCCCAAAATAATAGGTTTAGAAAATTATCCCATTTTCCAAATTAAAATAATCCAAGTCAAACAAATTCATTTCGAAAAATCACCATATAAGTACTGGTTTTTAATTCCAATTTAATTTCAAAACCAAATATTTTCCCAAAATCAATTATACTCAAAGTGGTATCCAAATTTATAATTATCCCTTTTTTTAAAACTTTTAAACTATCTATTTCTATGTGAAATATCCAACTTACCTTTCTGAAAACCATTATTCAACTATTTTTTTTAAAACTAAATTTATATTCTTTATAAAACATTTTATACTCTTCGAAATTTCTTAGCATTGAAAATTTAATCTCGATTTGGAAGTGTTCGAACATTCAAAATAGTTAGGGAAATCAAATTTTCAATTCAAGAGTTGAAAATCAACAATAAATCAATTGTTAAATCCGAAACTCGAGTACTGAACACCGGTCTCATTTTAATTTGTTTTAAATATATACTTATATCTTTCTAACATATCAAATTATACTTCGGAATTTGAAATCAAAAACGGTTTTACAAAATCACTTGCATAGCGAAGCTATTAAAGTGGCCTCTCCCCCACTCTGAAACTCGAAAATCAATGTCGATGATGCGTGCACTCATCACCGAAATTATTTTCCAACGACATAAGTGAGTTCTGAACTTCTATTTTCTTGAAAACTTCTTTGAAGTTTCCTCAAAATTATTGGAATTCATTTGAACTCATTTGAAACATTTCTTATTCCGAAAAATACTTTTAAATCGTATTATTTTTATATATTTTCCAAAATCTTAAAACCAATTTCAGAATACTGGAATTCAATTCTCGAATTTCAAATTTAACTCTACAGTTATAATTCATTTTTATATAAATCACTTTCTTATAATTTTTCAAAATTTCAAATCCTTTCAAAACCTTTTTATATAGAATAACATTTCTTATTTGCTTTATATATATAGGTATATAATCCTTATCAAAAACATTTTCACTTTTATATATATAAAAAAATCATAGTTATCAAAATAAAATTTCGGTATAAACAATTTCAAAAATACAAACAAAACCCCATTTTCAAAAGATGATTCAAGAATGGATTTCAAAACAAAGATAGCGATTTAATTTAGAGGAACTCTAATCAATAGAATCCTGAATCGAAGATAGACTCGACCGAAGATGAGATAATTGAATTACAAAATAGAAGATGGATATACTTCTATAAATCGCGGGCGACCTTTACCGGTCAACCGTGATTCCACAATTAGATCGGTGTAGAATTCTGAGGCAATTCGTTATTCGATCGCCAGAGATATAGAATTAGACATAACAAGGTATAGCAGCATTGTAAACTGAGGATACAGAAATCTTCGGTGAGTCAATGCCAATTGAAAAGGAGTTTTCACCCCCTTTACAAATCATTCGGTGGAGTTATGGGATACTCCGGAATCAAACGAATATAAATAGGGAGAGACAGAATGAATTCCGGAACCGAGGGACATTCCAAAATTCAAAGGAAATCGAGTCAAAAGGAAGAGATTCAACTCGAGCGAATGTGATTCTGTAACGACCTGTATAATTCGTGGATTTAATTAGGTTGAATTTATGAGTTTTGTAATTTAATTTAGAAGAAAAATAATATACTTTATAAACAAATATTGAAAGAAACGCTAAATAAAATTTTGTAAATGATGACTTAAGACCTATTTATAGAAGTTTAGATAAAATTCAAATGAATTAAGTGGGAAAAAGATTCTTACCTGAAATTTAATATGAGAAATTTATGAAAGTATTAATTTGATTTAATGCAATAAAGGATTGTAAACGGTAATTGTAATAAATTAAGGAATCATATTAGTGCTAGTTAATAATTTATGACTTGAATGAAATTCCAATTCAATAAAATCATTTAGATGTTATGATTTGATTTTAAATGGAATATGAGAAAACAAATGTAAGGATTGGACTAATATTTATGTTATTTATTCAGGGTATTGGATAAGAACCCAATTGTAATTAATAGTAATAATGTTGGTATTAGCTAATAAATTTAATTTCAATGCAATACCCATAAATGAATGGAATGAAATGAATGGGGGTATATGTATACCAGGTTATTTATCAAATAGAAGGAAAAGAAAAAAAAAGTAAATATCGAATTAATTGATGAATAAATATTGCATTGAATAGTAATTGAACGTAAAGAAAATGGCGATTGTATAAAATCAATACAAGATAATAAATTGCATATTTTAGGTTTATAATAAAGTGTGGATGGAAATTTAATTTGTATTAATTGAATGGAATTCAAATCTTTTGGGAAAGGTAGATGGATATTTGGTAATAAAATTTAAACGGACTTGAATAGTGAATTTATTTAATTAATATATAAAATAAATAATGATTAAATGAAAACCAATACTTTGTAAATATCTATAATATTTGAGTGAAAATAATATACTTATAAATGTGGGATTAAGAGTTTTTACAATAACTATTTTGAGTTATATACTTAGTTCCTTCAGTTAAATTGGAAATCATTGAAATAGATATAAATGTAATGTTACGTTAGATAAATTAAGGCAATAAATGGGGAATAACGCAAAATGTTCTTCATAATAGGATGATTTGTGAATAAAATGAATGGAAATAAAGTTTTATTAATATATCGGAATTTAATTTACTATTAAAAAAGTGTTAATTGCAATCAAATGGGTTAAATGTTTAAACGGGAATCAAGCATTATGTATTTCTTTGGATCTATTGCAATTAATTAAGATTAAATATAAAATTTTACGTTAATTGGAAATTAAGTTGGATATGGGAAATATCTATGTGATAATCTTAAATCCAAATGGTAAACCCTTCTATTTGAGATTTTGAATGGGATAATAATTAATTTATTTATCTAAATGGAATTTTGAGGATTTTATTTATAATTTTGTGAATTCAATGAAATTAATTATTAAAAATGAGATTAACATTTGACTTGATAAATTTGTCTTCTCTATACTGACATTTAGATTGGTTAAATCATTGTAAACGCGTTATAATATAAAGATGATAGAATTGTCAATTTTAGAATTTAAATTTATAAAATTTGGATTTAATCAATTAACTAATATAAAAATAGCCATTTTGGTCACAGACTCGGATTCCGACGAAACCAGTTTCATCGGATCCGTAACAGTGAATCGTTGTAGGGTTTCAAGTTTCGTAGCAATCGGACTGGTCGTTTGATCGTACGAACGCGAAACGCCTTGAAATCGATCAATTTTTGAAATCAATTTGAAAATATTGTTTTCAGCATAACTTCTCCATACGATTGAATTTGGACATGAAACTTTTTCCATCGCGTTCAGAATATTTTAAAATACCTATTGTGATATATGGGTTTAACAAATTTCGTTCCGGGGTCAGAACGGGCTTTTTGGGCCACGTTAGCGTTAGCACGTTTGTTTATCCGATCCATCTATTCAAATCTCTAACCTACCTATATAAACCCAATTATAAACCCTAGCCTCCATCTATTCTCAATTGTTGTACGTTCATACTCTTTCTCTTCCCAATGGCTGCCAAACCTAGATCCATTTACAGTTCAAAATCAAAAGTCAAATTTCAAACATCTTAGAAAAATTCACAAAAATTATATGTTGAAGTTCTCAGAATACGAATTCAATGATGTGATTCGTTTTTCGATTCGAGTTTCCGTGTATCCAGAATTTAATGATTTACTGACGGCCGTTCATTGTATGGAGGCTAAATCAATGGCGGATCTTCCACGATTCATCGATTGGGAAGTTCGGGCGTGTAGAGGACGTCGAGACTTGGCCATCGGTATGGTTCATTTGGGACGGAGGCGTGTAAATTCACCGTGATTGGCAGAGGAAGTTGGCGGCTGCGTGGCGCATGTGGGGGGTCGCGTGGGGTCGTGTGTGCTCGGTGAGGTCGGCCTAGCCAGGTGGAAGCGGCGGCGATGCCCGATCTAGCTGAGGTGGTCGGTAGGCGGCGTGTAAATTGAGAAAGGTGTGGCGGCGCTGTGTTAGGGTTAGGATTTTCGTGCGTGTTTGGGAGATGAGGTTCACGTGGTTTCGTTCTATGTAGAACGTGACGTGGCTGGTATTGGATTTGTTTATTTTAATTTAATTAAAATTTTCAAATCGTTTAACGATGATAATTATTGCATACGAAATCAATTTCACATGCGATTTTGTTTGTTAGGATCGTATTGAAATTTCGGATCTACGGACGCTGGTTTGGATGAATTTGGAGACCGTCGAATTTTTGGGTATAAATTCGATTTAAATTCTAAAGGTAAGTGTTTTAACCCACTCACAACTTATAGAATTTCTTATGTTTGTTAATTTGACTTAAGATATGAGTAAAACTTTATTTATGGTTGTTTAGCATGTTTTATTCATCATCTTAGTTAATTCGCATTTATTTGATTTAACTGTTAAATTTTTTTATTCATTGCATATAGATTGACAGTTAGAATTTATTTATTTGCATATAACTGCTAGTTCAATAGTTATTAAATTTATTTATTTGCATATAAACTGCTAGTTTAACAGTTATTAAATTTATTATTGAACATAAACTGTTAGTTTATACCTGTTATTTATTACCTGTATAATTTATATGCTCTATATCGATGATTGTTTAAATTGGATGATGATTGCAGATAATGGTTGATGATTGATATTTGGATGAATGGATGCTATATTTATATTGTATAAACTGCAAGTCATCATGCATTTTCATTTCATTCGGGATTGCGGTTTGAAATGATATACAACCGCATTTTTATTTTAAATTGCGGATAGAAATGATAAACATTCGTATCACTTGACCATAGGGCAGAAAATTTTGTACAGGCACCACGGTAAATATATAAAATTATTTTTGAAATGTTTTACTATGGTTTTGAAAAGCTATATATATATATATATGGTTTATGGGATATTGATTTGGTTATATATATAGTAAATTTTCGGTTTTTACGCTTTGTATAAATTTGATTTGAAGTATAAAATAAAGTTTGATTTTCGAGATCAAATACGATTAAGAATTTATTAAAAATTAAATTTCTGGAGCCTTAATGACTAAAAAAAGGAGTAGTTTTGAAGATGAATATTAAGTTAGATTGAAACTAAATGAAAAGTTACAATTTTTAAAGGATATGATTTTTGTAACTTGATTTTTGTGTAAAGTGATTTGAATGAATATCAGGTTGATTTAAATGGATATATCAAGTTTAATAAATTGAAAGATTATCCAATTATGTGTAGTTATAAGTTTTACTTAAAGTATATTGAATTCATTAAGTAAACATTTCGAGTCTAAATAATAAGTAACTGAATTTGATATATATGGGATAGTCAAATGAGTTTGTTTTTGAGATGGTGTAATATTTAAAGCTTTGAACGTAAAAATTTAAAATGGTATTTGGAAGTTTAAATCGATATTTGGAATTGATCTGTGAAATGTAAAGAAGCTATTTTGTTTTATAAAAGTAATTTAATATTTAACCATTTGAGAGATGGAATTTGTTTCAAAGTTATGGTTTTCAAGGTTGTATAATTTGGAAATATTATATTCAAGAGTTTTGATTTCTAAATATTTTACTTTGAAACCACTATGATTTTTGGAAAGAATATATTGGAAAAATAAAGATGATATCATATTGTTTTGGGTTTTAAAAGGAAATGATATCATATTTATATGGTTTTGAAATGGATGTTATATTCTGGTTTTAAAAGTATAATTATTTTTTTAATGACCGAGGTGTAATAACAACGTTTGGTTGTTAAAGAGACCGGGATCGGAAGTTGTCATACTCTTTGCCAACTACGAAAACCACTTTAACAACCGTGTACGCGGTGGAGATTCCAGAATGAAGTAGGATAGTGGCGGTGTTTCCTTTGAGGTAAATACGTGGACCTGTAACGACCCGTATTTTACGTGTCGACAAATCGTAAAATAGTTGCCATTAGGTCGTTTGCATTGTTTGAGTCAACCAAAGTTAGCTCGTGTGGGAGCTTAGGTCGTGTTGTGGTTTGGGTCGGTGGAGCGAGTTAAGAGAGTGACCGACTTAAGGTAGTTAGCGGCCTAACGGGATAAGCGAGTTAGTGGTACTTGCCGACTTAAGATATTGATCGATCTAAAAGTAGACCGACCTATAGGAGTTAACGACCTGCAGGCTTAAGTCGTAAGCGACTTATGGTGATAGGGTGAGTACAGTTAGGTCGTGGACGGGTTATGGTATACGTCGTAGGTCTTTGAGACCATGTGTATAGTGCTAGGTCGGACACATCGTTGGGTCGGCAGTATAGGTAAGTCGTTAGGTCGGCTAAGTGTTAGGTTTGCCATAGGGTTAGATCGTTAGGTATGTTAGGTAGTTAGGTCGGCATGTGTTTTAGGTCGCGTTGAAGGCCTGAGTGTTAGGCCGTAAGTCGTTAGGTCGGCGACGACTTAAAGGGGGAGGGGGCGGACGACTTAACAATCTGCCTATAAATAAAGGGGTTTGGTTCACTTTTTAGGATTGGAATTTCAAAGCGACGAAGTGCTGCCATTTTGAGAGCTCCTGTACGACACTTCTTCACTTCTTTTCTCCACTCTAATCTAGTGCTTCCATCCATCCAAGATCGAAGATCAAGATCAAAGATCTAAGAGCCAAAGTTGAAGATCTACATTCTTCGAAGAGAGATTTCACCGTTTGAAGCGGAATCTTGTCGGATCAAGCTAGATCCTTTGTTGTCCAGATCTGGAGTTAGTAGCTTTTGAAGTGTTTAGGTGATTCGGTGAGTGGTGGTTATCTCTCACACGGACCCAAAGGAGTATATTGGATCGGTGGCTTGTTTGTGTGTTAAAGATAGTGATTTCATGCATTTTCCTTAAGTCTACATGTAGATCCATCATTCATAAAGTTTTGATATCCATTTTACTACATGTTAACCTATGCTAGTTCATTCATCAAGATATTACTTAGAATTCATGCTTGTTAGATTTGGACTCTTTATTTACGAAATTGCCATTATGGTTATAACTGTTTATTTAGATCTTGTTTGAATGATTGATTACTTGGATTAATGATTGATTTGATTGATTGCTATAAATTAGTTAATTGATGATTTGATTTGGACAAGTTGGTCGAAGATGATTCAAAAGCTAAGTGGAAAGGCTCTTGAATAAGGAAAGCTGCTTGTGGCATATGAAGCGGATGAGAAAGCTCATATGGATAGATTTGATGATGATGTTGGGATGGGACTTTGCTATGATATGAAGAAGCAAAGCATGATGTGAGATAGCCTTGGTTTAATCCAGACGGGATCATCCCAAGCATGTTGATAACTCGGTGATATGGTTTGAGTTCGTTGATAATGGTTGGCTCGAGAGGTAGCTTGGGCAAGTTTGAGAATAGTCGTCGAGGAGGATGACTAGAAGGCTTGGATTTCATCGTTATTGAAGGTTCTAGCAAACTCAAAGCAAAAGTACATGGGGCGCCCAAACGACTACAGTTAGGTGGTCGGGACACCCAAAAGACTACAGGTAGGTGTTCGAGTACTCTGGACAGATTCGATAGTCCTAGGCACGGGCTGCGACGACGTGCGGATTTATGTCTAGAACCAGGGTTACCGTTGACTTATGGCTGAAAGAATGTGCCGGTCATTCAATTAACGGTGATATCGAGGCAATGATAACAGTGATAGCCAGAGTCATGGATGCTTGGATGCTTTGGTTGTATCGTCATTCGGTCTCAAGAGCGATGTTTTGTGGGTGCTTATCTGATCTTAGTTTAGGTCTTGGGGGTTTGTACTTGGAAAACATCGACCTTGACTCGAGTGATGATTGCTTTATTTTAATTGTCTGCTTTATTATGGTTGTTTCTGCTTAATGGGTCTGGGGGCTATCACTGTAGAAAGAGGTGGAGTGGGATGGTTGGGTTCCTATTCCTTTTTACCCCTTTATGCTCTTTTGGTATGTTTGATAGTTGATTTACTGCTCACTAGGACTTTTGTCTGACTCAAGGTTTTATGTTCAACTCTTATTACCTTGGGCTGTTCATCCGTGTTGGGATGGGCAAACTAGGTAGCAGGTGACAGGTGCTGTTCTTAGTGACCAACGCTGTTGATGACGATGACGAGCTGGAGGCTTTTGCATATTGTTTTCTTACTATATGTACTGGATGTTCCGCTGTTGTATGATTCTCTGAGTGATATGCAGTAAGGCTTGCTGTATTGACTTTTCAGATTGTTGTACCAAACTATTATGAGTTTATATGATGAGATTCTGTTCTATGGAGCTTCACTGTGTATACTTTCTATTGTATTTTATCCATGTGCTGTGAGTAATACGATAGACTATTCTGTTTTACTTTATCCCTGACTATCGTCCATGGCTGTCTGGCACACCTTTCAGCGCACCATTCCCTTGTTTAGTGCGGGAGTCATGGGCGGTCGTCACATTTGGTATCAGAGCTTTGGTTAATCGATTTTAGCCAATGCTCGCTGACGTAACTATGTATGAGAGACGTAATTTTATTTTTATGGATGATTACTATATATAATATAGTAGCTTAGAAGGATTTGAACTCCTTATGTAGTTGTTTCTCAGGGTATATTAATCATTTCTTCGAGATATTAGGAATGAGTCGAAGAGGGAGACCAGCTGCTAGGGGAGGCCGTGCTGTTGAGGGGGCTGCTGATTATGCTTCTATGTTCGAGGCTATGATGACTTTGATCATGAGAAGGATGCCAGCTCCGGGGCCATCGGTAGATGTTGGAGTCCAAGTTCAAGCCCCAAGACCAGTGGATTTTGCTAAGTTGTGTAAGGACTATACTGCTCTTGGAGGAAAGGTTTTCTTGGGAACTGAATCAACCATTGAAGTTCAGAGATGGATTGATGCTTGTAGAAGGATTTTTTGTGATTTGGGAATTGAGGGTGCAACTAAGAGAAAGCTTGCATCAAGACAGCTTCAAGGAAGAGCTTCTGATTGGTGGAATTCTATCACCATTGATACTCCAGAGGAAGAGATTACTTGGGAGCAATTCCAAGTCAGATTTGAAGCTATGTTCATTTCTACAGCTCAGAAGTCTGTTTTGTTCAAGAAGTTTGTAGAGCTCAAGTAAGGTGGGAGACCAGTTCTTGAGTATGTTTCTGAGTTTGAAGCCTTGTCCAAGTATGCTCGGTCGTATATTGAATCTCCATATCAGAAGAATGAGAAGTTTGTGACAGGCTTAGACACTTATCTTGGGAGGCAGTTAGTGGATCATCTGGACGATCCATTTGAGAAGCTTGTGGAGAAAGCTCTCAGGCACGAGAGTTTGTTTCCTAAAGGAGAATCTGTTGTTGCTGTAACAAAGGAAGAGTCTAAACCATAGCAAGGTGGAAACAAGAAGAGGAAACAACAACAGGGTAAGGATGGTCGGAAAAAGAAGCTGAAGGGTGAAGTGACCTGCTACAATTGTCAGGAGAAGGGTCATCTCTCCAAAGATTGCAAGAATTCTAAGGTCCCAAGGAAGTGCTACAACTGTGATAAGCCGGGGCATATCAAGAAGAATTGTCCAGAACCGAGGAAGGACAAGCAGATTGTGCAAGCTTATGCTTTGGGGGCTGTGCCATCGTCTTTGAGAGCTCCTACTGCCGAAGAGAAAGGAAAGAGTGTGGTGGTTCAAGGTAATCTTTCCATTTGTGGTGTTCCAGTTAGAGTGTTATTAGATACTGGGGCGTCGCACTCCTTTGTTTGTAGTGAACTTGTAGGCCGGTTGGATTTGGAACCGGATATTGTGGATAGACCATTAGTGGTGACTAATCCAGTTGGGGGTTCGTCTTGTTTGTGTATGGTATGCCGTGGTCTAGTTGTATCGAGTCATGATTGCTCTTTTGTTTGTGATTGTTTTATTCTGAACTTTGCGGGGTTCAGAATTATTTTGGGTATGGACTGGCTTAGGAAGTATGCGGCAAGGGTTGATTGTAACAGGCTAGAGGTGACAGTCGAGAATGTGGAGGGGCGAAAGGTTGTGATACGATGTAAGCATGAAGAAGGTGTCTTCATGAGCTTCATGTATTCGCTAGTTGTTCCACGGGATGGACTGTCATCGGTGCCTATTGTGAATGGATTTGAGGATGTCTTTGACGAGGTCAAAGGGTTACCGCCGCATAGAGAGATCGAGTTTCGCATCGATCTAGTTGAGGGATCCAGACCTATTGTGATGCCTCTTAGGCGGATGGCGCCTAGGGAACAGCAAGAGTTGAAGGTGCAAGTTGATGACCTTTTACAGAAAGGATTCATTCGGTGCAGTGTGTCCGAATGGGGTGCACCAGTTGTGTTTGCAACCAAAGCGGATGGATCGTTGAGGTTGTGTGTGGATTATCATGAGCTGAATAAAGTGACTAAGAAGAACAAGTATCCATTGCCGAGAATAGATGACTTGTTTGATCAACTTCACGAAACTAAGGTGTTTTCTCAGATGGATTTGGCAACGGGATCTCACCAGTTAAGAGTGGCTAGGGATAGTGTGCCGAAGACTGCTTTCAGGACACCATCCGGTTTCTATGAGTGGCCGGTAATGCCATTTGGGTTGACTAATTGTAACGTTTGCGGATTTTTCGTTGACGAAAACCGACATCAATACGTCCACTGTATCAACTGCCGAGCAATCGAAAGCCGAAAAAACCGTACCGTTAGGGTTTTAGAAAAAAAAAGTAGAAGAAGATAGAAAAAGATAGAACAGAACAGAAGAAATAACAGAACAACATCAGAATCTCACAATTCGCAGCGGAGCAACATATAATAAATAAAGGAATAATCTTTAAACAAAGAACTATATCAGTTATTACATTACATTTCATTACATCATCAGAGTGTACAACAACAACAACATCAACAGCGGAAAAGAAATACTATATACTAGAAATACGCCATGCCATCCAGCTTGCTTCCAGCAACTCCTAAATTCCAGAATATCCTAATAAACCTTAACTCTTGACTGCCCGTGTGGAAATTGGTGGGCACTCAGAGTTTAGGAAGGAAAACAATAAAATCCAAGTCAGTCATGTGACTGGTGTGGGAACTCAAAACTGTTTATTTATTTTTAAATTCAAAATAGAAGAATATTTTTAAAGTCAATTCGCAATGCTTTTAAAAATGAGACTACCATAAGGCCTCCCGCACACACACACACAATGCAAACGCAGAATCGGAGGAGATTTCTCCTTATGATAGTCAAAGACACTCGATACGCATTAAAAACAAACATTTGATATTATTATTAGTGCATAGTGTAGAAAAAATCATTTCGAAGATAAAGATATAAATCTTAGCCAGCATAGGCATTCCGCACTTATGCCTACTATAGCTACTATGTTCAATAGCAGGTTACCGCCACATTCCATAGCAGGTTCTACAACTAAAACCGTACAAGTCTCGTATTGTTTCTTTGGATTTCCAACAAATGGTCAGGCCAAGGAACTTCCCATTGCCACATGGAAACGCCTCTGGAATGACGTCCCGAGAACCAAACCGGATCTCTGCCAACACAAGGCCGGGTTACCCCTAACTGGGTAACTACTGACACGAATATGTCATCCCCCGATCGTAACCGATCTTTCCGAGGATCCTCGATTTCCAACAACCACAAAATATGCAGCAACATCATAGGTTAAATATCTGGGCTCCATACCATGATACCACCTCTATCCAGAAGGAATGACATACACTAAAGGGCGCTACCCCTAATAACCTTGCTGCATCCTTCCTGTTTTGACCATTTCCGGGGTGTGAGTTCCGACGAAGTCTCGTCCACAAAGCCACACTTTATACAAAAGCCGTGCTTTGGGTCAACAAATGATCATAGAAATGATCACCAAGATAAATGATCAAATAAATGATCCTATCACAAATGATCAACACAATGATCATTTCACAGCAACACTCAACATGCCACACTACCAAATTGTGAGTATATCACTAATTACCTTCAACTATATAACCTCTGAGCTCGTACGTCTCAGAGAAGGGTGTTAAGCTAAGAGAATAAATTCTCCGCCACCAACAGAAATATATTTGAAAGAAATCAGCTTTATATCTCAATTTGTAATGTCAGACATACAATCCATACAAGGCTGTTCCGGGATCGAACAGAACTGAAGGCACTTACAAAGAAGTCCTTGCAATCCAGATATTTACTAGTCACGACCGGACTTCCCGTCACTAAGGGTGATAAAACCTCTATATCGGAGATCAGCCGATGTAGAGTAACTCGACGGTAGTCCATCCATTTTCACAAACATCCGGTCTTCAACACCGGTCATCGAATGCAAATCCATTTCGACGTATCACATATTCGGAATGGGTTATACGACCCCAAGGTCCTTTCCCGGCTAACCCGAATAGTGAGCGCTTATTAAAAAATAAGTGTGGCATTCAAATTCAAACAATCACAACAAATACCTATTTAAAGGTAAATATTGATAGTCGGATTATTTAACTATCAATAGGCGTGCTCAACATCACCAAATCCAAACAATTTCCCAAATTATTTACTTTCCAAAATATCTTTACTAGATATATAATTTCCACACTTCAAAAATAAATCAACATTTATTTTTAAACAAATTCCCCTTTTCATTTATAAATTCCATAGTGAATTTACATTCCAAAATATTTATGAATATACGATTTCAATTATTCATTTTCAATTTATCTTCAAAAAGATAAATTCTCAAAACATTTCGTTTCACATTGGAAAAACATTTCCATACTTATTTATTAATAAGTAATTCACAAATCCATTTATTTTCAATACTTAGAAAATATTCCATATACTTAATATTGGAATTAATTATATATTTCACTCTTTAAGGAAAACATTCACTTAACACATTTTATTTGGGCTAAAACGAATGTTACGTAAAACATCGTTATGACGACCCAAAATCACTAGTATAGGGATTCAAAGTTTAAATAGATATATAAATCCCAATACTATACAAAACATTTCCTTTCGGAAACCATTTACTATAACAATAGTGTTATAGTCCACCATTTCCTTCTATTTCTCGAAAACGTCCATTTCAACAATGAATGTTGAAATCTATGTATTCGATACTTAATGCATTTTAAAACGTCTTTAAAATCATTAATTTCATTTCATAATGTTCCTTTCCCAAAACATATCCATTTCATTTAATATATATTCACTGTCCAAAATCGTGAATATAATTCCTTTCATATATTCCTATATCCAACTTATCAAATTCAATTGATTTCGGATTTATAAACAACGTTTATAAACTCCAATTATATTTTTATAAACTTCTATTTATAAAAATCCTTTTTGTAGCTCATTTTAAATGCCAAAATCCGATTTATAAGTTGATTACTTATAAATCTTATATTTTACAAAATCTATCAATTTTATATCTTCATATTTCATAAATTTATAAATCTCAATTTACTTATGAAATCTATTTTTATTTCACTTTATTACTTATAAAAACTCGTTTTATAATTCCAGTATTTTTAATTTATAAATATCAATTTTATAAATCTTTTATATAAACCGTTTATAATAATTCAAAATCCCAATTTAAACCAATTTATAAATTAATTAACTATTTATTTCCTAAAATCTCATTTCGGTTATATTTTCTCAAAAATCTTAATTTTTATAACATAAAAATTTATAATGTTTTAATTATTTAAAATGAATCAATTCAAAATTTAATAAAACATATACTTTTGAAAATCACTTAAAAATTCTTTTTAAAACCAAAATCATTATTTTAAAACTTCAAAAATGGATCCGATGATGCAGCAGCACCAAATAGTCAATCACGACTTCCAAATATCATATATCGATATGATATCAACAAATATCAAAATATCTGTAAATAAATCAATACAGTTGAGGAATCCAGTTGGATCCCTCCAACATGTTTCCCTGCATCCAAAAACATTAGCACAATACCAATTCCGCTCCAGTACGGAATTATCGCGGTATATGGGATTATTAAATATTATCCGCTTAATAGACGGCGCAATAGGGTCTCATCCGCTAGGAAATCAACAACTGCAATATATACATATGCCAATATATATATATATATTGCTATTATATATAATACCAATTTCACTGTTTATGAAATATTCGCGGTATATGTTTTTAATAAATAACATCTTCTTACTAACGGTGCATAATGTCTATTTTAACAATCAATAGATAACAATCATCATTCAAACATGCATTCAAGTATTTTAAATATAACTATTTAAAATTAAAATCGAAACTATTCGATTGAGTGAGAGGTTCTCACCTTGATTTTAATTCCGTTCCAGCCTTTTATTTCGAATAAAATTAAACGCGCGTTTAATTTTACCCGAAATTTTCACTAGCTCCAAACGACTCCAATCCTATTCCATCGCATAGCATTCACGAATACGATTCCAACGCACTTTGTTTCGTCCAGTTTGGACCTCGTATGAAGAAGTTATGGTATTTTAAACATTACACAAATTTAAAATATAAATAATTTACACTTTTCTTTTATTATTTTCAAACCCTCACATCTGGCTGTTCATTTCTTCATGCCAAATCATGGCCGCCCACTGTTGTCTTCCCCATCTCCAGGTTCGAACGCGACATAGGAACCCATACGCACGCCATCTAGGTTTACATGCCGCTCCACCTGCCGAGTCGAGAGTTCATCAGACCACCTCCATTCGAAAGCCAACGTCGAGCTCCACCACTGCCGTGAGTACGGCCAAACTCGGCCACTGCCTGAGCATAGAAAAACATGCCGAACGCATGGCCTTTGCAGCCACTTTCCCGATGACCCACTACGAATTTTCTGATCATGACCGTTGGAATTAAAGATCTCGTCGAGCTCTTCAAGATTGTAGTTGAGAGTTTCTTGCAAAAGTTTATGGATTGGAAGATAAATGAGGGAGAAGAACTGACATTTTCGGCCATTCATATATGTGGGTGGCGGCTGATGATAGAAACCCTAGTTTCTTTTTATTTCTATTTTTGTGAATTAAGTGGTCTATTTATAGAAAATAAAACAAGCACTATTCGTCCTGCTTTTTCCAAACTCCGAATTTCACGCAGTAACTGACGTTCCTAGGGTTTATCCTGCATTCTGGACACAATGGAACAGGTTTCGGAAGCTAATTCGGTCATCTGTGCGAGTTATGGCAATAAACGTTCAATTTGAATTAAACCGATTTAAACGATTTTCTAGGCGTTTTAGCTTGCACCGGACAAACAGTAAATCCAATTCACACGAAATTTGAGACCATACAATAATATCACATTACGGATCCGATGAAACTAGTTTCGTCGAAATCCAAGACTTTTTGAAAAATGGCTATTTTAGCTCGCCAAATTAATATAAAAAAAACAATTTCGATGCGTTTCGAGTTGCCACGGTCAAACGACAACTCCGTTTGTTACGAAATTTTAAATCCGATAATAACTAACTATTACGGATCCAATGGAACTAGTTTCGTCCAATTCCGAGACTGTTCAAAAATTGGCTAATTTCACTAGTCAATTAAATATTAAAATATTCAATTTTCACAAATTAACTTTTAATTCGATTTTAAAAGTTCTAAAATATCATTCTAACTTCAACATGATAAAATAAAATTTTACAAATCATTTTCAATCATATTTAACCCTATTTTCAATTATTTCTGTAATTTCAACTATTAAATTATCGATTTAATTATTCAATTAAATCCAATTATTCGAAATAAAATTTATTCGACTTATAAATTTCACTTATTAATATTTAAAATTAATTAAATATTCAAATTTTAATTAATAAAAATTCTGGGTCGTTACACCAATGCACCAGCGTATTTTGTGGATCTTATGAATAGAGTATTCAGGGATCAGTTCAACAAATTTGTGCTTGTGTTCGTGGATGATATTCTGATTTATTCCAGAACTGAAGAAGAGCACAAGACGCACTTGCGTATTGTTTTGAAAACTTTGCAGAAACATCAGCTGAAAGCTAAGTTTTCGAAGTGTCACTTCTGGAAGAGTGAAGTGAGGTTCTTAGGTCATATTATCTTTGGAAATGGAATAGCGGTTGATCCCGCCAAGGTGGCAGCAATCCAGGATTGGGTTAGACCTAAGAATGCATCTGATGTGAGAAGCTTTGTTGGATTAGCATGATACTATCGTCGATTTATCAAAGACTTTCCAAGATAGCTGCACCGTTAACAGGATTGACGAAAAATAACCAAGTGTTCAGATGGGATGCTAAGTGTGAGCAAGCTTTCGGAATCCTGAAAGAGCGATTGACAAGTGCTCCTGTTTTGACTATTCCAAGTGGGAATGATGAGATGGTGGTTTACACCGATGCATGTGGTACTGGACTTGGAGCAGTGCTGATGCAAAAGGATAAAGTTGTTGCATATGCAAGTCGACAACTGAAGCCGCATGAAAGGAATTATCCGACTCATGATTTGGAGTTAGCGGCAATTATATTTGCTCTGAAAATGTGGAGACATTACCTATTGGGAGTCCGATTTGAGTTGTTTACAGATCATAAGTCATTGAAGTATCTTTTCTCCCAAAAGGATTTGAATCTTCGGCAGCAACGATGGCTAGAGTTTTTAGCATCATATGATTTTGGTATAGCCTATGCTCCGGGAAAGGGTAATGCAGTGGCAGATGCGTTAAGTCGAAGACATGCAGGATTGGGAGCCATGTTTTCAGAATGGAAGAGTCTTGAGTTTTTGGCTGGATTTGACTTCAGGCCTAGATGTGAATTGGAACCTGAAATGTTGGCAAACTTATCGATAAGACCATCTCTTGTGGAAAGAATTGGCAAGAGCCAAAAGCGAGACGATAAACTTGTCAAGATTATCCATGATTTGGAATCTGGATTGGATCCAGAGAAGGATAAAGGATTCGAGGTCGATCGGGAGGGTTGGCTTCGGAAACAAGGACGACTCGTTGTTCCCGATATAGATAAATTGAGGAATGAAGTTTTGAAGGAAGGTCATCACTCGAAGTTGACAATTCATCCAGGTGGAAATAAGATGTATCGGGATATGAAGAGAACCTATTACCGGGAAGGTATGAAGAAGGATGTTGGAAACTTTATTTCCAAATGTATGAACTGCCAGTTGATAAAAGCCGAACAGAAGAAGCCAAGTGAATTGCTTCAGCCGTTAGAAGTTCCTACGTGGAAGTGGGAGCAAATATCGATGGATTTTATCGATGGACTACCTAGAACCAGAGCAGGGAATGAAGGGATTTGGGTCATCGTAGATCGATTGATTAAAAGTGCAAAATTCATTCCTGTTCGATCAACCAGGACTGCATCAAAGTTGGCTGAGTTGTATGTTAAGTGGATAGTTCGATTCCATGGTATTCCGAAGAGTATAGTGAGCGATCGAGACCCATTGTTCACTAGTGGATTTTGGAAGAGCTTCCAGGAAGTTTTGGGGACCGAGTTGTGTTTGGGTGAAGCTTATCATCCCCAAACAGATGGTCAGACCGAGAGAGTCAACCGAGTTTTGGAAGATCTCCTCAGAGCATGTGTTTTGGACTTCGGAGGATCATGGGAAGATCACCTTCATTTGGTGGAACTTTCATATAATAACAGTTACCAGTCAAGCATTGCTATGGCACCATATGAGGCATTGTATGGAAGACCGTGTAACTCTCCGACATGTTGGTTGGAAACAAGAGAAAATTTGATACTTGGGACAGAAATGATTCGACAGACTACGGATTGTATAGAGATCATTCGGCGATGAACGAAGGCAGCCCAAGACCGTCAGAATAGTTATGCCGATAAGCGTGGTAAGGATTTGGAATTTGACGTAGGAGATATGGTTTTTGTGAGGATTTCTCCACTGAAGAATGTTATTCGATTTGGGAAGAAAGGAAAATTGACTCCGAGATTTGTTGGACCATTCCCGATCATCGAGCGAATTGGAAAGCTCGCCTATAAATTGGAGTTACCGGAAAAGATGTCGAGTGTTCACAATGTTTTTCATATATCGTATCGACGGAAGTACGTGCACGACTCGAATACAGTGATTTCTGCTAATAGCAATCAAGGTTTGGAGGTTGATCCAGTAGTTAAGAGACCTCGTAAGCCGCTTCGTGTTGTAGAGACTGACACGAAACAGCTTAGGAGGAAGGTAGTCAAGTTGCTCAAGATACAATGGAGTGATGATGTTAACGACTGTACATGGGAGGAGGAAGAGAGGATGAAGGCAGCTCATCCTGAACTCTTCAAGGTATGGCCCTAAGGTGTCGTGACATCTCATGAATTTGTAACTTGTTCTAGTTTTAGAATTCTGCATGCTAGGCTAGTAAATGGATGCATGGTTTGTTGATTGCTATGGATGGTAGGCATACAGAATAGTTTTGATTGTTCTTGTTTGTTTGGAATTTCGGGGGCGAAATTCCTAAGGGGGAGAGAATGTTAGGACCCGTATTTTACGTGTCGACAAATCGTAAAATAGTTGCCATTAGGTCGTTTGCATTGTTTGAGCCAACCAAAGTTAGCTCGTGTGGGAGCTTAGGTCGTGTTGTGGTTTGGGTCGGTGGAGCGAGTTAAGAGAGTGACCGACTTAAGGTAGTTAGCGGCCTAACGGGATAAGCGAGTTAGTGGTAGTTGCCGACTTAAGATATTGACCGATCTAAAAGTAGACCGACCTATAGGAGTTAACGACCTGCAGGCTTAAGTCATAAGCGACTTATGGTGATAGGGTGAGTACAGTTAGGTCGTGGACGGGTTATGGTATAGGTTGTAGGTCGTTGAGACCATGTGTATAGTGTTAGGTCGGATACATCGTTGGGTCGGCAGTATAGGTAAGTCGTTAGGTCGGCTAGGTGTTAGGTTGGCCATGGGGTTAGATCGTCGGGTATGTTAGGTAGTTAGGTCGGCATGTGTTTTAGGTCGCGTTGAAGGCCTGAGTGTTAGGTCGTAAGTCGTTAGGTCGGCGACGACTTAAAGGGGGGGGGGGCGGACGACTTAACAATCTGCCTATAAATAGAGGGGTTTGGTTCACTTTTTAGGATCGGAATTTCGAAGCGACGAAGTGCTGCCATTTTGAGAGCTCGTGTACGACACTTCTTCACTTCTTTTCTCCACTCTAATCTAGTGCTTCCATCCATCCAAGATCGAAGATCAAGATCAAAGATCTAAGAGCCAAAGTTGAAGATCTACATTCTTCGAAGAGAGATTTCACCGTTTGAAGCGGAATCTTGTCGGATCAAGCTAGATCCTTTGCTGTCCAGATCTGGAGTTAGTAGCTTTTGACGTGTTTAGGTGATTCGGTGAGTGGTGGTTATCTCTCACACGGACCCAAAGGAGTATATTGGATCGGTGGCTTGTTTGTGTGTTAAAGATAGTGATTTCATGCATTTTCCTTAAGTCTACATGTAGATCCATCATTCATAAAGTTTTGATATCCATTTTACTACATGTTAACCTATGCTAGTTCATTCATCAAGATATTACTTAGAATTCATGCTTGTTAGATTTGGACTCTTTATTTATGAAATTGCCATTATGGTTATAACTGTTTATTTAGATCCTGTTTGAATGATTGATTACTTGGATTAATGATTGATTTGATTGATTGCTATAAATTAGTTAATTGATGATTTGATTTGGACAAGTTGGTCGAAGATTATTCAAAATCTAAGTGGAAAGGCTCTTGAATAAGGAAAGCTACTTGTGGCATATGAAGCGGATGAGAAAGCTCATATGGATAGATTTGATGATGATGTTGGCATGGGACTTTGGTATGATACGAAGAAGCAAAGCATGATGTGAGATAGCCTTGGTTTAATCCATACGGGATCATCCCAAGCATGTTGATAACTCGGTGATATGGTTTGAGTTCGTTGATAATGGTTGGCTCGAGAGGCAGCTTGGGCAAGTTTGAGAATAGTCGTCGAGGAGGATGACTAGAAGGCTTGGATTTCATCGTTATTGAAGGTTCTAGCAAACTCAAAGCAAGAGTACATGGGGCGCCCAAACGACTATAGATAGGTGGTCGGGACACCCAAAAGACTACAGGTAGGTGGTCGAGTACTCTGGGCAGATTCGATAGTCCTAGGCACGGGCTGCGACGACGTGCGGAGTTATGTCTAGAACCGGGGTTACCATTAGTCCTTGACTTACGGCTGAAAGAATGCGCCGGTCATTCAATTAACGGTGATATCGAGGCAATGATAACAGTGATAGCCAGAGTCATGGATGCTTGGATGCTTTGGTTGTATCGTCATTCGGTCTCAAGAGCGATGTTTTGTGGGTGCTTATCTGATCTTGTTTTAGGCTTTGGGGGTTTGTACTTGGAAAACATCGACCTTGACTCGAGTGATGATTGCTTTATTTTAATTGTCTGCTTTGTTATGGTTGTTTCTGCTTAATGGGTCTGGGGGCTATCACTATAGAAAGAGGTGGAGTGGGATGGTTGGGTTCCTATTCCTTTTTACCCCTTTATGCTCTTTTGGTATGTTTGATAGTTGATTTACTGCTCACTAGGACTTTTGTCTGACTCAAGGTTTTATGTTCAACTCTTATTACCTTGGGCTGTCCATCCGTGTTGGGATGGGCAGACTAGGTAGCAGGTGACAGGTGCTGTTCTTAGCGACTAACGTTGTTGATGACGAAGACGAGCTGGTGGCTTTTGCATATTGTTTTCTTACTATATGTACTGGATGTTCCGCTGTTGTATGATTCTCTGAGTGATATGTAGTAAGGCTTGTTGTATTGACTTTTCAGATTGTTGTACCAAACTATTATGAGTTTATTTGATGAGATTCTGTTCTATGGAGCTTCACTATGTTTACTTTCTATTGTATTTTATCCATGCGTTGTGAGTAATACGATAAACTATTCTGTTTTACTTTATCCCTGACTATCGTCCATGGCTTTCTGGCACACCTTTCAGCGCACCATTCCCTTGTTTAGTGCGGGAGTCATGGGCGGTCGTCACATTTCGACTCCCGTGAGTTGGCATAAGGTGGCTAAAACAGGAGCGATTCTCGGGCCAATGAGGTCATTCCTCTGATCGGACACTCCTCTTCTATATTATACTTTGACTTTGGATTGATTCAGTGGCCACTTTTACTTTGATTTTTAGGGGAGTTTGTTTCGAGGTGGGCTATAGTTGCGGCTACGCGTTTCCATCAGCCCGGATAGCAATTGGTATATCTACCAAGGCATTGCCTAGTTGTGCTGTGTCACCTACCCTATCGCGCCTTGTACAAGTTTGGTTTTCTCCCGTAGCCCGTGTGGTATCCTCTGGTGGCTTCCCGATCAGGAGGGACTATGATATTGGATGGACTACTGGGACTATTACGTGTTAAGGGCTATATGGGTAACCCTTAATGCTAAGAAAAAAGTAAGTTTATTTTATAAATAGACACTATTATAATAGCGAAATATACTACATAGTAAATAGTTTAACGGATCCTTAAGAGATGTGAATCCCGAGTATCTCTTGAGTTACTGCACTCATATTTATTTCTATAAATTTAACTTACATAGGATCTTTTAGTTCTGACTCGAGTGTTTTGTCTTTTCAAATTGCTCGGGTCAGTCCGAGCGTTTCAGGATTTGAAGATTTAGCTCCGGAGGACGAAGACGAAGATTTGTATTACTATTATCTACTATATTATTCCACTACACCATTTAATTCCGCTGCATTGATATTTATTTGTATGTGAACTCTGATATTTATTGTATAAAGAAGAATCAAATGTTCTATAAACAGTTTTATGAACTATATATTAATTATTATATTTTATCCTTCCGTTGTGAGATTCTGTTTTATTTTATTTCTTCTCTGTTTTTCTTATTTACCGCATAACAATATGGTTTGAATTGGAACGTGTATCGATATAAAGTGTGCAAAAAGGCGGGACGTTACATCTGGTATCAGAGCTTTGGTTTAGCGATAAACCTTAGCTTTGTGGGGTTTGACTCTTTGTTAATAGGGTAGTAATACCCTCTGGGAGTCGCTGAGTGTATATATATGAGGGAGCATATTTGTTATTGTTATAAAAGATTTTAATATTGTGTTAATTTGTTCCGTTTCGTATTTATAAATTCTGGTTGGTGCATGGGACGCTATGACATCAACAGGGATTTCTAAACACTTAATAGGACAGACCGACATAATATTTGTTTTTAATATAGGTGAATGAAATAATTTTACCTATTATATTTTCTATAAAATAATTTTTCAAAATAATATCTATATTTGGCTGTAATAGAATGGTTATAAGGTAATAAAGTGTATAAATAATAAATAGAAATAAGATTGAATAAAATAATTGAAATTTGGAAATTTAGAATTTAAGATCCGGGGTTTTGAAATTTCTTTCGAATAAATTTTGGAATATAGTAATATTGTTTATAAGTATTTTCTGATATAAATATTTCAATATAATTCGGAAGAATTGTTTTAAAAGAAGATTTTAGAAAAATAAGTTTTGCACTTTCCTCTCTGTCGCTGGAAAATAATTTCGGTGATGAGTGCACGCATCATCGACATTCATTTTCGAGTTTCGAAGTGGGAAGGCTACTGTAGTAATTTACTGCTGAATTGTTAAGAAAATTTTATCGTTTTTATTATAATTGGATATATATGTTAAGTGTAGATATCTATCTATTATTTTAAATGATTTAAAAATTTAACACGGTATTTGGTTCTTAAGTTCCAGTAAATTAATAGTACAATTAAGTGTAGCAAATTTGAACCTTTAAGTAAAGTAAAAATTTAATACAATAGGAAGAGAAGTAATGTAAATAAACGATTGTAAACCTTAGTAAATGGATGAAGGAAATTCTTTATTTATAAGAATTGATGTTATAAGGTTACAAATTTGGTGTAATTAAAATGTTACTATTATTAAATATTAGCATTAAATAAATGAATGAAATTAAAAGTAAGTTGAAATTGTAACTTATAAAACGAATATATAATTAATGAATCATAAATTAATTAAAGGAATTGAGAAGAAACTTGTATAATTTTCACTTACATTTTTAAGCATATATATAACTTACCATATAACAAAAGTTACAGTGCTAGCAAGAAAATGTAAGGGGGAAATGTTACAAGTAAAGCTTGAGGTAATGAAAGTATTTAATGAATTTTCTGTTATAAATGGGAATTTAATGTTATAAACTTAAGTTGTAAATTGAAATTTTACCATAATTAAAGGTAAGTATTATAATTAGATGATTTTAAAACTTAAGTAAATAGAATGAAATTCTATAATAAATGAAACTGTGAGAAATAAATAAATAAAATTTAGAAATGCATAAATGCAATGCAATAAAAAGAAACTTACATGACATTAAAATGAAAGATGTATATTTTAAGTAATAAATGAAAATAAATGAGGTAATCACTCAATGAATGAAAGGAAATCAAACAACTAAAGTATGAAATAAAATTTATAATAAGTTAACTTGATTTGTTGGGTTGAATTGTTATTGTTTGATTTATGGTTGGTCCGGTAAGGAAATTCGAAATTGTTGGATGAATAAATAAATTATTTTGTTCCATTTAAGACTGTGGAGTAAATGATGCAATTGATAGTTATTTTTGACTCCGTACAATTTCAAGTTTTGAAGCTGAACAACTATTTGTTTGTTGGGTTGAATGGTTACTTTGAATTTGTTGTGTATGCTGTTTGTTGAAGTTGATGGTTGTTGTATTGATTTGTGTTGATGATTGAAACCACTTAAATATCTCACTCTATATAAATTGTTAACCTTTTGGGTTCTTATAAGCGAAATGCAGGTTATGGAAGCAATTATACTGCTTTTGGTTCCATAGAAATAAGTGTAATATGCCCGACAAATAGGTACGTTTTCGGATTACGGGTTATAGCGCTATTTTATATATTTTCCCCGTGTTGGGATATACTATTTTGGATATTATATGTGATGTTTTGTTATATTTAATATTATATTTTCTTCCGAGCCTCTCCGTACAAAGGAGACTCTGCCAAAGGTTTCCGTAAATTTTGAACTTAGAAATGTTTTGAAAATGTTTTTCAAACTTTAATAATTTATGTATAAAGGATTTAATGGGTATAAATTGGTATATTAAATCATTTTATTTTGTAAACTTATTTGTTTACAAATTTAATTAAGAAAGATATATTGTTTTGTTATTTCTTCTTTTCCCTTCTTTTTCCTTTTCGAGGACGAAAAGTTTTGAGTGGGGGAGAGTGTAACGACCCGTATAATTCGTGGATTTAATTAGGTTGAATTTATGAGTTTTGTAATTTAATTTAGAAGAAAAAATATATACTTTATAAACAAATATTGAAAGAAACGCTAAATTAAATTTTGTAAATGATGACATAAGACCTATTTATAGAAGTTTGGATAAAATTCAAATGAATTAAGTGGGAAAAAGATTCTTACCTGAAATTTAATATGAGAAATTTATGAAAGTATTAATTTGATTTAATGAAATAAAGGATTGTAAACGATAATTGTAATAAATTAAGGAATCATATTAGTGCAAGTTAATAATTTATGACTGGAATGAAATTCCAAGTCAATAAAAATATTTAGATGTTAAGATTTGATTTTAAATGGAATATGAGAAAACAAATGTAAGGATTGGACTAATATTTATGTTATTTATTCAGGGTATTGGATAAGATTAGGAACCCAATTGTAATTAATAGTAATAATGTTGGTATTAGCTAGTAAATTTAATTTCAATGCAATACCCATAAATGAGTGGAATGAAATGAATGGGGGTAAATGTATACCAGGTTATTTATCAAATAGAAGGAAAAGAAAAAAAAGTAAATATCGAATTAATTGATGAATAAATATTGCATTGAATAGCAATTGAACGTAAAGCAAATGGCGATTATATAAAATCAATACAAGATAATGAATTGCATATTTTAGGTTTATAATAAAGTGTGGATGGAAATTTGATTTGTATTAATTGAATGGAATTCAAATCTGTTGGGAAAGGTAGATGGATATTTGGTAATAAAATTTAAGCGGACTTGAATAGTGAATTTATTTAATTAATATATGAAATAAATAATGAATAAATGAAAATCAATACTTTGTAAATATCTATAATATTTGAGTGAAAATAATATACTTATAAATGTGGGATTAAGAGTTTTTACAATAACTATTTTGAGTTATATACTTAGTTCCTTCAGTTAAATTTGAAATCATTGAAATAGATATAAATGTAATGTTAGTTAGATAAATTAAGGCAATAAATGGGGAATAACGTAAATGTTCTTCATAATAGGATGATTTGTGAATAAAAATAATCGAAATAAAGTTTTATTAATATATCGGAATTTAATTTACTATTAAAAAAGGTTAATTGCAATCAAATGGGTTAAATGTTTAAACGGGAATCAAGCTTTATGTATTTCTTTGGATCTATTGCAATTAATTAAGATTAAATATAAAATTTTACGTTAATGGGAAATTAAGTTGGATACGGGAAATATCTTTGTGATAATCTTAAATCCAAATGGTAAACCCTTCTATTTGAGATTTTGAATGGGATAATAATTAATTTATTTATCTAAATGGAATTTTGAGGATTTTATTTATAATTTTGTGAATTCAATAAAATTAATTATTAAAAATGAGATTAACATTTGACTTGATAAATTTGTCTTCTCTATACTGACATTTAGATTGGTTAAATCATTGTAAACGCGTGAGTAATATAAAGATGATAGAATTGTCAATTTTAGAATTTAAATTTATAAAATTTGGATTTAATCAATTAATTAATATAAAAATAGTCATTTTGGTCACGGACTCGGGTTTCGACGAAACCAGTTTCATCGCATCCGTAATGGTGATTCATTGTAGGGTTTCAAGTTTCGTAGCGATCGGACTTGTCGTTTGATCGTACGAGCGCGAAACGCCTTGAAATCGATTTAATTGAAATCAATTTGAAATCAATTTGAAAATTTTGTTTTCATCATAACTTCTCCATACGATTGAATTTGGACATGAAACTTTTTCCATCGCGTTCAGAATATTTTAAAATACCTATTGTGATATATGGGTTTAACAAATTTCGTTCCAGGGTCAGAACGGGCTTTTTGGGCCACGTTAGCGTTAGCACGTTTGTTTATCCGATCCATCTATTCAAATCTATAACCTACCTATATAAACCCAATTATAAACCCTAGCCTCCATCTATTACCAATTGTTGTATGTTCATACTCTTTCTCTTCCCAATGGCTGCCAACCCTAGATCCATTTACAGTTCAAAATCAAAAGTCAAATTTCAAACATCTCAGAAAAATTCACAAAAATTATATGTTGAAGTTCTCAGAATACGTAATTCAATGATGTGATTCGTTTTTCAATTCGAGTTTCCGTGTATCCAGAATTTAATGATTTACTGACGGTCGTTCATTGTATGGAGGCTAAATCAACGGTGGATCTTCCACGATTAATCGATCGGGAAGTTCGGGCGTGTAGAGGACGTCGAGACTTGGCCATCGGTACTGTTCATTTGGGTCGGAGGCGTGCAAATTCACCGTGATTGGCAGAGGAAATTTGCAGCTGCGTGGCGCATGTGGGGGGTCGCGTGGGGTCGTGTGTGCTCGGTGAGGTCGGCCTGGCCAGGTGGAAGCGGCGGCGATGCCCGATCTGGCTGAGGTGGTCGGTAGGCGGCGTGTAAATTGAGAAAGGTGTGGCGGCGCTGTGTTAGGGTTAGGATTTTCGTGCGTGTCTGGGAGATGAGGTTCACGCGGTTTTGTTCTATGCATAACGTGACGTGGCTGGTGTTGGATTTGTTTATTTTTATTTAATTAAAATTTTCAAATCGTTTAACGATGATAATTATTGCATACGAAATCCATTTCACATGCGATTTTGTTTGTTAGGATCGTATTGAAATTTCGGAGCTGCGAATGCTGGTTTGGATGAATTTGGAGACCGTCGAATTTTTGGGTTTAAATCGGATTTAAATTCGATTTAGATTCAAAAGGTGAGTGTTCTAACCCACTCACAACTTATAGAATTTATTATGTTTGTTAATTTGACTTAAGATATGAGTAAAAATTTATTTATGATTGTTTAGCATGTTTTATTCATCATCTCAGTTAATTCGCATTTATTTGATTTAACTGTTAAATTTTTTTATTCATTGCGTATAGATTGACAGTTAGAATTTATTTATTTGCATATAACTGCTAGTTCAATAGTTATTAAATTTATTTATTTGCATGTAAACTACTAGTTTAACAGTTATTAAATTTATTATTGAATATAAACTGTTAGTTTATACCTGTTATTTATTACCTGCATAATTTATATGCTCTATATCGATGATTGTTTAAATTGGATGATGATTGCAGATAATGGTTGATGATTGATATTTGGATGAATGGATGCTATATTTATATTGTATAAACTGCAAGTCATCATGCATTTTCATTTCATTCGGGATTGCGGTTTGAAATGATATACAACCGCATTTTTATTTTAAATTGCGGATTGAAATGATAAACATCCGTATCACTTGACCATAGGGTAGAAATTTTTATACAGGCACCGCGGTAAATATATAAAATTATTTTTGAAATGTTTTACTATGGTTTTGTAAAGCTATATATATATATGGTTTATGGGATATTGATTTGGTTATATATATATAGTAAATTTTCGGTTTTTAAGCTTTGTATAAATTTGATTTGAAGTATAAAATAAAGTTTGATTTTCGAGATCAAATACGATTAAGAATTTATTAAAAAATAAATTTCTAGAGCCTTAATGACTAAAAAAAAAGGAGTAAGGTTGGAAGATGAATATTAAGTTAAATTGAAACTAAACGAAAAGTTAGAATTTTTAATGGATATGATTTTTTGTAACTTGATTTTTGTGTAAAGTGATTTGAATGAATATCAGGTTGATTTAAATGGATATATCAAGTTTAATAAATTGAAAGATTATCCAATTATGTGAAGTTATAAGTTTTACTTAAAGTATATTGAATTCATTAAGTAAATATTTCGAGTCTAAATAATAAGTAATTGAATTTGATATATATGGAATGGTCAAATGAGTTTGTTTTTGAGATGGTGTAATATTTAAAGCTTTGAGCGTAAAAATTTAAAATGGTATTTGGAAGTTTAAATCGATATTTGGAATTGATTTGTGAAATGTAAAGAAGCTATTTTGTTTTGTAAAAGTAATTTAATATTTAACCATTTGAGAGATGGAATTTGTTTCAAAGTTATGGTTTTCAAGGTTGTATAATTTGGAAATATTATATTCAAGAGTTTTGATTTCTAAATATTTTACTTTGAAACCACTATGATTTTTCGAAAGAATATATTGGAAAAATAAAGATGATATCATATTGTTTTGGGTTTTAAAAGGAAATGATATCATGTTTATATGGTTTTGAAATGGATATTATATTCTGGTTTTAAGAGTATAATTATTTTTTTAATGACCGCGGTGTTATAACAACGTTTGGTTGTTAAAGAGACCGGGATCGAAAGTTGTCATACTCTCTGCCAACTCCGAAAACCATTTTAACAACCGTGTATGCGGTGGAGATTCCAGAATGAAGTAGGATGGCGGCGACGTTTCCTTTGAGGTAAATACATGGACCCGACTCCCGTGAGTTGGCATAAGGTGGCCAAAACAGGAGCGATTCTCGGGCCAATGAGGTCATTCCTCTGATCGGACACTCCTCTTCGATATTATACTTTGACTTTGGATTGATTCAGTGGCCACTTTTACTTTGATTTTTGGGGGAGTTTGTTTCGAGGTGGGCGGTAGTTGCGGCTACACGTTTCCATCAGCCCGGATAGCAATTGGTATATCAACCGTGGCATTGCCTAGTTGTGCCATGTCACCTACCCTATCGCGCCTTGTACGAGTTTGGTTTTCTCCCGTGGCCCGTGTGGTATCCTCTGGTGGCTTCCCGATCAGGAGGGACTATGATATTGGATGGACTACTGGGACTATTACGTGTTAAGGGCTATATGGGTAACCCTTAATGCTAAGAAAAAAGTAAGTTTATTTTATAAATAGACACTATTATAATAGCGAAATATACTAAATAGTAAATAGTTTAACGGATCCTTAAGAGATGTGTATCCCGAGCATCTCTTGAGTTACTGCACTCATATTTATTTCTATAAATTTAACTTACATAAGATCTTTTAGTTCTGACTCGAGTGTTTTGTCTTTTCAATTCGCTCGGGTCAGTCCGAGCGTTACAGGATTTGAAGATTTAGCTCTGGAGGACGAAGACGAAGATTTGTATTACTATTGTCTACTATATTATTCCACTACACCATTTAATTCCGCTGCATTGATATTTATTGGTATGTGAACTCTGATATTTATTGTATAAAGAAGAACCGAATGTTCTGCAAACTGTTTTATGAACTATATATTGATTATTATATTTTATCCTTCCGCTGTGAGATTCTGTTTTATTTTATTTCTTCTTTGTTTTTCTTATTTACCCCATAACAATCCGCCCTTCCGTATGGTTTGAATTGGCACGTGTGTCGATTTAAAGTGTGCAAAAAGGCGGGACGTTGCAGATTCTGTAAATAAATTTACCATATATGCTAAGTTTTGCCTAGAGCCAAGGCTCTGATACCAAGTGTAACGACCCGCTATTTTGGACCATTCAAATCGACAATAAAACCATACATATCTGACTTGAATAATTCAAAATACCGAATTGTTAATTAAAATTTGGCAAAACTTAAAACATACAGTAAATAAATCAATCATAGATCACAGAGTAATATAATGCAGCGGAATAGATAAAGAATAGTAGTTCATGAAGCTACTATATACATCAGAGTTAGAAAATACAACCGAATAGTTCAAATGCAATGAAGTCTCCAATGCAACAGATGACTTCTCTGAGTCAATCAACTGGAAAGGTTGAAATCTGAATCGATAGTTGGATTTCCAAATGAAGCTCCGAACTCCAAAGGCGAGTCTCAAATGCTGTATCACTCAGTCTGACCCGAGCGTAAAGCAAAACACAAAACACTCGAGTCAGGATTAACATTCTTATATCAACAAATCCAACTCAAGTGAAATATCAACTGAAATACAAATAACTTAAAGGATGTTTGGGATAACCATCCTCTAAGGGTCCATGGAACTTTCTACAAGGTAGAAATATACACTATAACACCGTGGTCATTTCATCTTAATTTATACTTCAAAACCAAATCTCATTTTCACTTCAAATATCTCTATATTTCCCAAAATAGTATTTATATATATTAAATAATTTATACAGTAAAGTATTTTCACTTCCTCAACTTAACAAATTGTTAAAAACATCAACCTGACCTTCCCATTCAAATTAAATTCAATCTCAATTTATCAACTTAAATTCAACTCAATTTCTAAAATAACCACTTAAATTTTATCGATCTCAAATTCGGATTATAATCCCAAATACCCCTTTATATTTCCATATATTTCAAAACTTTAAGTATTCAACGTTTCATCTAAATTGTCGTTCAATTTAGTTTTCTAAATAATAAATTCAAATTATGTTCAACCTAAATTTTCATTTTAATTCAATTTAGTTGCTAAATAACAAATTCAACTACGTTGATTTCAAATACAGATCTGAATCTCAACATAAACCATTTAAATTCCAATATAGTTCAAGGCTTTAATATTTAAATGTTCTATATAACAGTTTCATATACATCTCGATTTAACCTCATTATTATTTAGTCTTGAAATACTCCCTTATTAGATTCAATATCATTTAAGTAACCTTAAATTACATTTTACACAATATTTTCTTTAATTTATTTAAACGTGAAATATTCATTAAATCACTTAAATCAAAAATCCAGTTATAAAATCATACCCTTTAAATTTCCCATTCAAAAATTTCAATTCGATTTAATTAAATAAATCCTTATTTAAATACCATTTTTATAAACCCAAATTTATCTCCCAATCTTAATTATTCAATTTATTACAAGAGAATCTATTTGAAATATAGATTTACATAAATACTTAACCATATTATATGTATTAAATTAATCTAATTTAAATCAAATATTACTACTAAATCTATATATACAATTTTCATTTATATAATATCTTAAGAATCAAATTTATTAAACCATATATTTCTTTCCAAAATTATATAAATTATTTTCAAAATATGTATATGGACCAACGGTGTCTGTATATATTTCCTATCATATAGTCAAGTGCTATGGATATTTATCATTTCAATCCGTATACTAAATATATACGGGTGGATATCATTTCAACCCGTAATCCTAATTTCAATTAAATGAAAATCGCTTGGGTTTATCATTTCAACCCATAACGATTTTCTCCTATTCTAAAGTCTGTTCGGGTATGTATCATTTCAACCCATAGTGATTTCTAAACTACAGGGAACTTGTAGAGTGATAACAGAAAATACAACAAAACAACAGGCATATATCATCAATAACAATATAATATAAATAACAGGATATGGTGTCATATCCCGCAGGTGAACAGTTACAGATAATAGCATATATAACAAATTTAAATAACTACAGCAACATATTTCAATTATCGTTTCAATTGAAGTCAAATTTAATGAATAAAAAAAATGTTAATCGTGAGTGATTGCTCACCTTTCGAGGCTAGAGAATATAGAAGGAGACACGGATACGCACACTGATACAGACACTGAAATTAAGTTTCAAATCCAAGCAAAGAAAAATCGGCACGAATTCAACGATCAAAGCTGATTGGCTCGAATTGATGAAACGGATCAGATCAGAATTGGAACGATGAAGATAAATAGTATAAGCGAACTTTTATAACCACCTATAACTATATGTACACATAGAAATTTATATTCTAAGTTCAAACATCACAAATTTAATTTACATGTTTTTCAAACATATATATAAATAAATATATAAATCAAGCTTACATTTTTTTTAAATCAACATACACTTAAATATATATATATATATATATATATATATATATATATATACACTAACACCTTTATACCAAACTTATATAACTAGTACATATATATTCTCAAACAGATAAAATAAATGTTTAAAGATGAATACCTTAAAGAAAACTTTTTTTATATATAACTATTTCTATATATATTAAATGTTATATATATATAACTTAAATCCATCCATATTTTTACATTCAATAACATATTATATTCAACCTATATAAGTTTCCAAATTATATGTGTATTAAAATAATTAATAAAGTAGAGTATTTATACAATCATCTTAAATCCAAAATAGTATAAATATAATACTGTACATAACCTACATCAACCAAAAAGAACAAAAGTTGACTATTGTTTCTAAAATATGGGCATAAACACAGACTGCTCATGTATAAACTGAACTAACTCTTATATAACCAGAAACATATATAGTTATAAATATACATATATATTCATACGTGCTTAAAAAATTTCAAAACGTCAATAAAACTAACTACTGACTCACAACATCCTATACAACCAGTTGTATAACAAATATATGATATATACTCATCTTAAAATAGTAAAATATAGAATGACAAAACAAAGCAGCCTGGATATAATATATATGTGTGACGCACCAGATGTTCAAAATACAGCTATCTTAAACTCATATAATATAAACTTTACATATATAATAACTCGTATTAACATATATCATAAAATTTTATATAAACCTTATAATATATAAATAACTTACTTTATATACTAAATAGAACCTATGCAAGTTAAAATATGTAAGCAAATATAGGCTGCGGCCATTTTTAAAAAAAATCAAAATACATTATATACTTAAACAACAATAAATTATGTACAAAGTACATATTAAAAATTAACGTAGTCTTACTATACATCAAACTTATGTAAACTTTATATACACACAAAATGTCATTTCTACTAACATTTATACACTGTCAAACTCATATAATACTAACATTTACATTGGAAAACTGACTTAAATCATTTATACCAAAAAATTCTTTTTTTTCATAACATATTTTATAAACATAACATACCAAGCTGTTAACAAAACATATTTGGTACAAATATATACTCTGCCAAAATATATAATAATACTATAAAAGCTATATATTTTATATGCAGAAACCATATAGCCTGCATATACCTAACACAAACAACTAATATATATAATAATTTATACAACATAACCTTATCCAAATATGCAGAAATCATATATACATACCGAAAAATAAATATGTGTTATGAAAATCTATTTCAAACTTATAAATAAAAACTTAAGATAACCAATTAGATTATATATATATACGCTCTAAAACCAACTCACCAGGATACTTGAAATCTTGTATAAAATAAAATATACATATAAATCTATGTTTTAACAAACCTTTCGTATGTGTGAATATATATAAAGCTGCAAGTATAAGAAATAGATATAATAAATAAAGGAATACTTACATATAAAGAATGAAAGAAGAGAGGAAACGGTTATGGGTAATCGAGCATGCGTTGAACGCGTGGTGCAAAGAGGAATGAGGGGAAGGTTTTTTCCCAGAGAATGAAAAGAAGAAGGAGAGATATGCTTATCATGGGCAATATATATGCGTTGTTCTTATTATTATTTTTTTCATATAGCTAATACAAGATACGCTAAATTTATACAAAAACTAACGTATCTAAATTTATACGTTACTTATTTATTCTCTACCTATTAATTTATACTATTTATTCTCTACTTATTAATTTATACTATTTATTCTCTACCTATTAATTTATACTATTTATTCTCTACCTATTAATTTATACGTTTTTATTTATTCTCTACCTATTAATTCATATGTTACTTATTCTTTACCTATTAATTTATACGTTTTATTCTCTACCTATTAATTTATACTATTTATTCTCTACCTATTAATTTATACGTTTTATTCCCTACCTATTAATTTATACTATTTATTCTCTACCTATTAATTTATATGTTACTTATTCTCTACCTATTAATTTATACGTTTTATTCTCTACCTATTAATTTATACTATTTATTCTCTACCTATTAATTTATACTATTTATTCTCTACATATTAATTTATACGTTACTTATTCTCTACCTATTAATTTATATGTTTTATTCTCTACCTATTAATTTATACTATTTATTCTCTACCTATTAATTTATATTATTTATTCTCTACCTATTAATTTATACGTTACTTATTCTCTACCTATTAATTTATACGTTTTATTCCCTAACTATTAATTTATAATATTTATTCTCTACCTATTAATTTATACGTTTTATTCTCTACCTATTAATTTATACTATTTATTCTCTACCTGTTAATTTATACGTTACTTATTCTCTACCTATTAATTTATACGTTTTATTCTCTACCTATTAATTTATACTATTTATTCTCTACCTATTAATTTATACGTTACTTATTCTCTACCTATTAATTTATACGTTTTATTCTCTACCTATTAATTTATACTATTTATTCTCTACCTATTAATTTATACATTTTATTCTCTACCTATTAATTTATAGTATTTATTCTCTACCTATTAATTTATATGTTTTCTTGTATGTGTATATACATTATTTACTCCATCAAATAACGTGCATTTTAAACGCGAAATTAAATAGTTTATTTATACACAAAGTTTTGCAAATTTATTACTTACATAAGAATATTATTTGTTAACACATTTACTAAGAAATTTATATTCAAAAATGTATATAAGTAAAATATAAAATATTAAATTTTTAAAAGTATAAAATCAATTTTTTTTAAAAAACAAAAGGTGAAATAAAAGTTGTTACGAATATATTAAATTAAACCAAAAGATTAAAAATTAAAAATTTAAAGATTTATAACTTCAAAAAAAATGTTACGTTTTAACCAAAATAAGAATTTTAGAATTTTCACACTAATAAAAATCTAGGCTGATTATTTATAATTAAATTTAGACAATCAAATTTTCGAAAAATAAAATCACAGGGTTATAAATAAAGAATAAAATATTGCTAAAAATTGGGCTGTAAAATAATTAATAGGTTGAATGAAATGTCAATTAATGAATTTATTAAAATTGTAAAGTTAAAATAATAGATGGAAATTGGTTGGGAAGAATAAAGATAACTAAAAGTTACTTTAAGGATAATTAATATAATAACGGAAGTGTGAATGTGAATTGAATAGAAACGTAAATTTATTTATAAGGCAGCAATTGATGTAATAGAAAGCATGAGACCAAGTAAATAAATTTATTAAGCATATTAATTGTAATTAATGAATCAAAGAAATAGTAACGGTCGTAAGTTACTATTTAATTGTCCTATTAATTTGCTGTAACTGTTATATTTGGGAATGAGATTTTTATTATAAGAAAATAAAAGAATGAAACCTATTTGAATGAATTAATTAAGGTTCTAATTATAATAAATGTATATATTTGACAACTTCAATATATTTGGAAATAATAGTTAGTACAAAGGGAAGTTGGAAATTTGAATATATTAATGGAATGAAATGTGAGGCAGGTGTTAACTGCATTTCAAAGTAATAATAGACTCAATTAAAGGGTTGGAATTGAACCTAATCAGTTTAATTGGAATATATTAGAATTAATTGGATTCAATTTATAATAAAGGGATTATTTTAAGTAAACGAAACAAATACAATAATTGATGAATTAATTTATTCTAAATGAAATTTAATTTACTACGATAACTGAAATAAAGATGGAATGTGATAATATTAACGTAAAAGATTTTGAATCCAATATTTATTCCATCCGTTGACAATAATTAATTGAATAGTAGAATGAAAAATAATTTAATAGAGTTTCTGGAAATTTAATTTATAATTTTGAATATAATGAAACTGAAAATTTGACACTGCAATTGATAGATTTATCAAATTTAAATTGACATCTAAACTTGTTTAAATTTTTGTAGACGATTAATAAATATAAAAGTGAAAAAATTGTCAATTATAGAAGTGAAATTTAAAACTGGATTTAATTGATTGATTTTTAATTTGTTTAATTAATATAGAAATAGGCAATTTGGCCACTGACTCGGATTTCAATAAAACCTGTTTCATCGGAACTGTAATGGCGAATTATTGTATGGTTTCAAGTTTCGTAGCGATTGGGCTTATCGTTTGATCGTACGGACTCGAAATGACTTGAGATAAATGAAATTCAAATCAATTGAAAACAATTTTAAAAATATTGATTTTAGCGTAAATTCTCCGTACGATGGAATTTGGACTTGAAACCTTTCCATTGCGTTTAAAATATTTTAAAATATCTATTTTGATATATGGGTTGACCCAATTTCGTTCCGGAGTCGAAACGGGCTTGTCGGGCCATATATTGTTCGGCGCGTTTATAAATCTGGTCTATCTACTCTTTTTCAACCCTACCTATAAATACACTATTATAAACCCTAGCCTACATCTAGTTTCTCTTTTGTATGTGCATACAATTCAGCCATCTCTCCTCCTCAGTGGCAGACAAACAAATTCTAGGTCTTAATACAATTCCAAATCAAATCAAAAGCTAAAATTTCAAACTCCACAAAATATAGAAAATTATATATGGATTCGAAGCTCTCGAAGAGCGCAACCCAGATTTGTAATTCGTTTTCTAGTTTGGATCACCGCATAGTCAGAAATCGATGAACCAATTTCGGTCGTTCATCGCTTGACGATGAACTTCGCCTGATCTAAAAATCCTTTCTGGGTTTTGTAGAGTGGACGATGGGGAGTGCATCAGTGGTGTTCGTTCGTCCAATCAATGGTGGGATGTGGTGTATTAATTCACCTAGGGTTTTATCAAATAGCGGCGGCTGCTTGATTTCGGGCGAACGCGACTTGCTCGCGTGTTGTCCGGAGCGTGCGGGAGGAACGGCGAGGCGAACAGCGAGCTAGGGGTTGCAGCATTACGCACGGCAGCGGCCAGGATGTGGCGATGAAATCGATCGTGAAATTGGCGGTTCTGGTTCATGTGAATGGGTTTGAGTGAAGGAGGTACTCGTGCATGTGCTAACGTGGTGAGAGTGATGCATCTTTATTTTCTTTGTTTTAATTCAAATTTTGATTTCAAATACTATAATCGCTATATCCTTCACATATGTACCCTATTCACGCGCGGTTTTCTCCGCTAGGTTTGTATTGGAATTTCGGACATTTTGGCGCTAGTTTGAACGAATTCTAAAACTGTGAAATTTTTGGGTTTAAATTGAATTTAAATTCAATTTAAATTCAAAAGGTGAGTCTTTTAACCCACTCACAACTTCTAAAATTTCTTACGTTTGTTAAATTAAATTTTGTTGTGATTATGCATTTATTTATAATTGTTCGTATATTTTTAATAGTTATCTCAGTTAATTGCATTTATTTAAATTAAATCGTTATTTAATTTATTATTGAATATAACTTCCAGTTAAATACCTATTATATATTATCAGTTATCTATTGATATTGATCACTATTTTGGTTGATGATTGTGATAGATGTGTGATCTGTTGATGGATGAATAGATGTTTATTTTATGTCATTATAATCTGCAAGTTCTTTATTTATTTGTTATTTTGATTCGGGATTGCGGTTTGAAATGATATACAACCGCATTTTTATTTTTGAATTACGGATTAAAATGATAAATATCCTTATCACTTGACCATAGGGTAGAAAATTATATACAGACACCATGGTCTATATATATAAAATGTTTTGAAATGATTTCCTATGGTTTATAAAGAAATATACGATTTTTGAGGTATTGATTTGGATACTTTATAAATGTTCTTTTATAAATGGTTAATTCTTGGTTTAAGCTGTGAATAAAATTTGTTTAAAGTATAAAATAAGTTTAATAATAAAGTTTGATTTTATTAAAATATAATATGGATTAGTATTTATTTAAATTATATTTTAATATGGAGTTTATATTGATTTTTATAAATCAAAGTTGAGAAGATAGTTTGAAATTGATTGAGATTTTATCTAAGTAAGAATTATAGTTAATAAGAATCCATTTGGAACTTATTGAAATTGAGATTTTTAAGGGAATATGGTTTTATAACTTAATTCGGGTTTAAGGTGATTTACGTGAAATTTTGGAAATCTAAATAAATTGAGGAATATTCGGTTATTGAATTTGAAGTTTTACTTAATGGATATTGGATTTATTAAGGAAATATTTCAAACTAAATAATAGTAAAGGGAATTTGGTGGGAATATGTGTATATGAATTATAAAATTTAGTTTTGAAATATCGAATAATTAAAGATTTGAAATATATGGAAATTGAAATGGTCTATTTGGTATTCAAATCTGCATTTGGAATTGATTTGTGAACTTTAAAGAAGCTAATTTATTACATAAAGTAATTTAATATTAAACCATTTAAGTATTGGAAGTTACGTTTCAAAGTTATGGGTTTCAAGGTATTATGATTTGAAAATGCTATGATTTTGGGAAAATGATATATTTGAAATTAAAATGAAATTATATTGATTTCGGTTTTAATAAAAATGATATCTTATCGATTTGGTTTTTTAAATGAAGATGATATCATATTTATATAGTTTTGAAATGAATATTATATCATGGTTTTGAAGTATAATTATTTTGAAATGACCGTGGCGTTATAATAACGTTTGGTTGTTGAAGAGACCAGGATTGGAAGTTGTCATACTCTCTGCCAACTCCGAAAACCACTTTAACAACCGTGTATGTGGTGGAGATTCCAGAACGAAGTAGGATGGTGGCGGCGTGTCCTTTGAGGTAAATACGTGGACCTGACTCCCATGGGTTGGCATAAGATGGCTAAAACAGGAGCGATTCTCGGGCCAAGGAGGTAGCCCCTTTTATTGGACACATCCCTTCGATATTATACTCTGACTTTTGGATTTATTCGGTGGCCACTTTTGATTTTTGATTTTGGGGGTGTAGCTCGAGGTAGGCGGTAGGTGCGCGCTATGCGTTACCACCAGCCCGGATAGCAATTGGTATATCTACCCTGGCATTGCCTAGTTGTGTCGTGTCATCTACCCTAGCGCGCCTTGTACGAGTTCAGTTTTCTCCCGTGGCCGTTGGAGTATTTAAGGTAGTCTCCCGATCTGGAGATGCGTTGATACTGGATGGACTAATGGGACTATTACGTTTAAGGGGAATATTGGGTCACTCCTTAACTCTATTTAAAAGTAAGTTTATTTTACTATAGACATTATTATAATAGCGATTACCACATACTAAATAGTTTAACGGATCCTTTGAAGTTGTGAATCCCGAACATCTCTTTAAGTTACCGCACTCACGTTAGACACCGGATAGGAGATGTCAAATCCCATAAACATCTCTGACGCCGTTCCACTCATATTTATTTCTGCTGATTTAACTTACATAAGATCTTTTATTTCTGACTCGAGTGTTTTGTCTTTTCAATTCGCTTGGGTCAGCCTGAGCATTTTAGGATTTAAAGACCGTATTCTGGAGGACGAAGACGAAGATTTATTATTATTAGTTATTATAGTATTTCGCTATATTCTCACTGTTCCGCTGCATTGTTGTTTATTATTCTATGGTATGTGTAACTCTGATATGTATTATATGAGTATAATCAAACGTTTTGTAAAACAGCTTCATAAACTGTTTATTTGATTATTATATTTTATCGTTCCGCTGCAAGATTCTATTTTGCTTTCTTTTTCTTTGCTTTTTCTTATTTACACCATAACAATCCGCCCTTCTGTACGGTTTAAGTCTGATGGGTGTGGTTTATCGTCGATTTAAAGCGTGCGAAAAGGCGGGACGTCACATCTGGTATCAGAGCCAGGTTTAGCGATAAACCTTAGCTTTGTGGGGTTTGACTCTTTACTAATAGGGTAGCAATACCCTATTGGAGTCGCTGACTGTATATATATGAGAGAGCGTATTTGTTAGTGTTATAAAAAGTTTTTTATATTGTGTTAATCTGTTCTATTTTGTATTTATAAATTCTGGTTGTTGCATGGGAAGCTATGACATCAATATGGATTTCTAAACACTTAATAGGACAGACTGATACAATATTTGTTCTGAAATATAGGTGAATGAAATAATTTTGCCTATTACATTTTCTATATATATAAAATAAAATTTTATAAATGATGTATATATTTGGTTGTATTATATTGGTTGTTAGGTAATAAAATTTATAAATAATAGTTGAAATAATATTGAAATGAGATAAATGAAAATTGAAAATTTAGAACTTAAGTTCCGGTGTTTTGAAACTTTCTTTTGAATGTTGTTGAAATATAATAATAATATTTTAGAAGTATTTTCTGATATAAATATTTCAATATAATTTGAAAGAATAGTTTTAAAGGAAATTTTGAAAGAAATAAGTTTTGTACTTCCCTCTCTGTCGTTGGAAAATAATTTTGGTGATGAGTGCACGCGTCATCGACATTCATTTTCGAGTTTCGAAGTGGGAAGGCCACTGTAGTAGTTTCACTGCATATTTATTTTGATAAACAGTTATAAATTTTAAATTATTTTAAATATAATGGGATATATAATTGCAAGCATATGTTTATCTGTTATTTTAAAATGATTTTGAATAAAACCCGGTATTTAATTCTTTAGTTTCCGTTAATTAATAGTTTCAATTAAGTGTAGTAAAATGGAATATAATTAATTTATAAATTAGAACCTTTAATTAAAATAAGTGATTTAATGCTAAGTAATAAATGAGATTAAAAGAAAGTGAAAAGGTAATCTTATAAAACGAAAGGTATAATTATTGAACCATTAATTAATCAAAAGAAATAAGATAAACTTTGTATGATTTTAATTACATTCTTAAAGGCATATATATAACTTACCAGAAGATGTAAGAAGTTCAAATGTTAATAAGAAATGTAATGGATATTATACAAGTAAAGCTTTTGTAATAGGAAGGTTCAATGAAAGTCTTTAATAAATAAGAATTTGGTATTGTGGTTGGTATAAACTTAAGTATAATTTAAATACTACTAATTAAATATAATGGAAGGCAGGTACTGTAAGTAAGAAATTTTAAACTTAAGAAAATAAGTTGAAGTTGCTTCTAAATAAAATTGTAAGAAATAAGTGTAAATTAAAAAGAGAAACCATTATATGAATGAAAAGAGAAATCAGACAACAAATGTATGATGGAATTAATTAGGATAAACTAAATCTGTTGTTTGAAATTGTTGATGTTTGTTTTGGTTTATGGTTGTTTAGGTAAGGATACTTTAAAATTGTGTGGATGTAAGAATAATCTATTTAGCTTCATCTATTTAGCTTAATCTAAGACCGTTGAGTAAAGGAGACATTTAGTAGTTTATTCTTCATTCTGTACAATTTAAAGTTTTGCACCCGAACAACTATTTGTTTGTTTGATATGAATGGATTATTGATTTGTATTGATTCTATGTTATGGTTGTTTGCTTGTTGCAAGCGATGATGTTTGGATTGATTTGTTTATTTGTGATTGAAACCACTTTAAATATTTCATTTTATATAATTGTTAACCTTTTTGGATTATATAAGTGAAATACAGGTTATGAAAGCAATTGCTACTGCTTTTGGTTCCATAAATAAGCGTTATTTGCCCGACAAATAGGTACGTTTTTGGACTATGGTTTATAGCGCTATTATATTATTTTTCCCGTGTTGGGATAAATTAAAATTATATGTTTTATATTGTTACATTAGAAATTATATTTTCTTCCGAGCCTCTCCGTACAAAGGGGACTCTACCGAAATTTTCCGTAATTTTTGGACTTAGAAATTATTTTGAAAAATGTTTTCCCAAACTTTATAAATTTGAGTATAAGAGATTTAATGATTATAAATTGGTATATTATATTTAAATTGATTTATTTATATATCTAATATTTTAAATAAGTTATATTGTTTATTTAATTCTTCTTCTTTTCCCTTCTTCCTTTTCGAGGACGAAAAGTTTTGAGTGGGGGAGAGTGTAACGACCCGTAAATTTTCAGTAATTGTAATTGTTAATTTAATAAGATTTTGTAACTTATATTGAAGGAAATAAAAATTTAGTGAAATTTTAATGGAAAAAATAACTTGGATAAGATTGGTAAGTTAATTGTTAATAACTTGGATGTAATTCCAATAAGTGAAACAATGTAAATGTTAATTATATTCTCCATGTAATAAAAGAATGTTACCAAGATGAAATGATTAATTTGATTTAAAATCTTAATTAATGGGTGCATTAATTTATAATGGGATATAAAAGGTAAATTAATAATTTAAAATGTTAACTTACTAGTAAAATACTGTATAATGAATGGAAATGGAATGAATTAGTATATGAACTAATGGTAGCACTTGTCGTAAGCTAATAAGTAAATTAAAACGTAACTGTGCTAATTTAGGTTAATAATTAATCGGTTGAATGAAATGTCAATTAATGAATTTATTAAAATTTTATAGTTATAATAATAGATGTAAATTGGTTTGGAAGAATAAAGATAACTAAAAGTTACTTTAAGGATAATTAATATAATAACGGAAGTGTGAATGTGAATTAAATAGAAACGTAAATTTATTTATAAGGCAGTAATTGATGTAATAGAAAGCATGAGACCAAGTAAATAAATTTATTGGGAATATTAATTGTAGTTAATGAATCAAAGAAAAAGTAACGGTTGTAAGTTACTATCTAATTGTCCAATTAATTTGTTGTAACCGTTATATTTGGGAATGAGATTTTTATTATAAGAAAATAAAGGAATGAAATCTATTTGAATGAATTAATTGAGGATCTTGTAACGACCCGGTATTTTCAACCATTCGCATCCGCACATGTCGGACTTGAATTGTTCAAAATACCGCGTTATAAATAAAATTTGGCAAACCTCGGAATATACAGTAAATAAATAGCCACAGGTCACAGCCATAAAATAAGAAATGCAGCGGAAGTAGAGAAATAGTAGTTCATGAAGCCACTATCACAGTCTTAAAATAAGTATAAATTACATAGTCTTAAAATTAAATATAGTTTGAATCAACCATAGAAAATCCCAAATTTATTTGTCTCAATTACAAGAGCTAAGATAAAAGACTGAATAGAAGGTAGACAGCAGCTTGAAAGAGATGATCTTCAGTCCTAGCTCCGGGAAATAAAGTCCGAACTGATGCTCAGGCTGACCCGAGCGTAAGAAATAAACACAAACACTCGAGTCAGGACATACATACTTATACAGTGTAAGCTAATTCAAGTGAACTGTAATATAAAGGCAAGTAACTTAAAGGATGCTTGGGACCGCCCATCCTCTAAGGATCCGTTAAACTATTTACTATGTAGTAATATTTCTCTATTATAATAGTGTCTATTGGTAAAATAAACTTACTTTTATATAGCGTTAAGGGGTTACCCATATAGCCCTTAACACATAATATATTCCCATAGTCTATACAGTACCGTAATCTCCCCCGTACTGAGCATCGTCAGAGGGCACTCCATATGTATGGTACAAAACCAAAATCATATAAGGCTCGCTACGGTAGGTTACACGACACAACTAGGCAATACCAGGGTAGATATACCAATTACGCATCCGGACTGGTGGTAACGCATAGCTGCTACTACCACCCACCTCGAACAACAATCCCAAAATCAAAGGTGCGCACCAATCAATCACAAGGTAATAGAATGGCATACGAAGACGTGCGCTCGATCAAAGGAGCTACCTCATTAGTCCGTTAATCGCTCCTGTTTTAGCCACCTTATGCCAACTCACGGGAGTTGAGTCCACGTACATACCTCAATAGAATGTCACCACCATCCTACTTCCTTCTAGAATCTCCACCACGTGCACGGTTGTCAAAGTGGTTTTCGTTATCGACAGAAAGTATGCCCATATCCGATCCCGGTCTCTTTAACAACCAATGTTATTATTACCCGCGGTTATATTCCAAAATAGCTTATATTTCAATCAAAATACTTCATTTTAAACTATTTATTACTATTCTTAAAAAATCCAATATAAATCCAAAGATTTAGCCTTAGTTCATTTGCATCAACTACAGCACTTGCGAAGTGTAGTAATATCTCTTACAACAGATTTAAGTAAATTAAATTTCAGACTTCAATATAATTTCAGAAATAATTAAACCTTAAATTCAAACCAATTTAACTTATAAAACATAATTTCCACTTTGAAATATTCATTTAAATTACTCAATGATTTATGATTTTTATAAAGTAAATTTCACAAATAAATATCAACTTCTCTAGGCTTTACTTAAAAAATCAAGTGCACAAATTTCTATAAAATTTTACTTAACAATTAAGTTTAATTATCATTCAAAAATAACTTAATTTCCAGTATAATTCTTAAATTACCCTTATTCTAAGCCAACTTCACATTTCTAAATTAAGTTATATTTCAATTTCCATTTTTAAGGATTCACTTATTTAACCATTTAATTCATAGAAATTTAACCTTTATTAATTCACTTTATATTCAAATTTATACCAGTTTATCATATTTATTTCTTAACTTGAATTCCATTTTGTTTTACAAAATCAAAGTTTACAAAATAAATTTTATTCTTCAAATTCTAACTTAACCATTTATTTATTTACATATTTAACTTGTATAAAATCACTATACTTATAGAAATCATTTTTAATCCAATTTTAAACAAAATATTATAATATACTAATTTAAACAATTTAATATTTCCAGAAAATATATAATAACCACGGGTCTGTATAATATTTCTAACCTAGGTCAAGTGATACGGATAATATATCTTTGAATCTGTAATTTACACAGAAAACCCGGGTTCTATCATTTCAAACCTACAGTCCCAAGTTAAATAAATAAATATCGTTCATGCCTATCATTTCAGCCCATAATAGTTCTATTCTACAGGGAACTTGCAGTGATAAACAGTAATGAATAAACATTATAATAGCATAAATATAACAGCATATACTATTACGGGTGATGTGAAATTCTTTTAAAACAGGGTTTTAACATCATAAATTTATATCATAGGCAACTACAATAAAATATAATCATTCTACAATTTCATTTGTTATTAATTTACAGATCTATAAGTATGTTTGTCGGGTGTGAATACTCACCTTTACGCGGCTGAAGATTCTATTCAAAACAACGATATTCACACTGGAAAAAGCATACAGAAGGCACGATCAATTTTTAGCGGAGGCAATGACCCGATTCAAATCTTGAGACAAACAAATAAACTAATTACTCGAATCCAAATATGAACAGATCAAATCTTTAAATAAATCAAAACTAGAAAGAGATTTGAAAAAGAATGATGTGAACATAAGTGTAACAACCCGCATATTTATCGATTTTATATTTAAATATTTTATTTAAATATTTTATTGTTAGTCGGATTTTAGTCCGAAAAGATACTTTTTGCATATGGTAGAATTAGGACTCGAGACCACCTCCATTGAGTTCAAAATGCCGTTTGCGACCTTTTTGAGTATAAGCTTCGATATGTTTGGAGAAAGTTGATTTTTGCTACTTTTTCCCGCTTAGGGCTTTGGTTGGGCTGAGCCAATTAGTCACTTAACTCAGTTCCAACACTCTCCTCTTCATTCACTTCTCTTCTATTTTCCTAACACTCAAGCTCAAGCAAAAATGGAGGAAGAGAATGGGAAATAGAAATTCCTAAGCCCTAGCTTGCTTTGCAAATCCATCTCCTTGCTCCTAAGTTCATGAGAACCCATTGGTAAGCTTCCTCTTCTTCTTCTCCAACTCATTCTCTCTTTGAATTTCAGAAATTTCCTAAACCTAACTTAGGAAATGTTCTTCTTTTTAGATTAGATTCAAGCTTCTAGAGTTGGACTTGAAGAGTGGTTGATTCCTCTTTGCTTTCAAGCTTCATCTTCATAAATTTAGTTCAAAGGTGAGATTTTTATCTCACATCTATGACTATAATTATCTTTGGTTGTTGGGTATGAATTCCTAACACTTCTTCATGTGCATTTGCTCTTGTTTTGGATTGATTTTGTGAAAACTCAAATTTTTGGGTTTTTAAGTCAAATTTGTGTGAAATCCTTTTATGGATGTTTGATCATGTTTTTGGTGATGCACCGAGGAGCATATAGGGCCGGGTTGCCGATTGGCATAAACCCTTAGAGCCAATGTTCGTCCGGTTGCATTTTGGAAGAGTTTGCTCTTCATTTGAATAGGCTGAAAAACAGCCCAGGCATGATTCAGTCGACTGAAAAACTCTTTTCAGTCGACTGAACCTGAAACCCGAGAGTATCCAAGCATGATTCAGTCGACTGAAAAACTCTGCACAGTCGACTGAAACTGGAAACAGAAAGTTTCCTGAACCTGGAAAATTTCCAGGTACAGGGTCAGTCGACTGAAAAACTCTGTTCAGTCGACTGAACCTGCTGTTTAAGTACAATTTGCCTTTTTGGATTGAATTTCCAATTTAAATCGATTCGTGATGATCCTATTTATTGTCATCATTTATTATCATCTTTGATGACTTATTTTCTTTGGGAATTTTAGATATATCCACTTCGATGGATCCTTTATCGATTTCATTGGATTTTATTCACATCTTCGAATGTGATCTTTGTGATTGATTGTTTCTACAATCCTCCTTGTGCTTTGTCTTTTAAAAATATAAAGGTTTTCTATATTAGTAGTAAATATCAAAACTCTTTCCTCAAACGATTTCAATACTATTTTAATACCAAATTCGTTTATAAAACCGTTTTCCAATCTATTAGTATATACAAACCTTTACCTCACTCGTATGAGAAATCTAATTAAACGACTTAGTAAAACAAGTGGTATGAAACGCTTGCGTTTACTTCGTCGGTTAATTCTTGGACTTGTTCGATTGAACCTCTTGTGACAATTTTCTAGTGGAGATCTACAATTTGTTCGCAAATATTTAAGTTAAGCTAGTGGTTATGGGACATGAAGCTAAGCTCATATATTTACTAGCTTATTGTAATTGACACTTCTCTTTGATCATGACGATCATCTTTGTGGTTTAGACTAGCAATGTGCGATGTCTCTTTGTCTATGTGAAGGACTGTTCCTCATTTTATTGAGTTTCGTCTCATTCTAGAACATGGGGTGTATCTTTCTAGGTGCATCGATGTTTATTTATTTGTGCATGGGGCGTATCTTTCTAGGTGCGTCGATGCTAGAACATGGGGTGTATCTTTCTAGGTGCATCGATGTTTATTTATTTGTGCATGGGGCGTATCTTTCTAGGTGCGTCGATGCTAGAACATGGGGTGTATCTTTCTAGGTGCATCGATGTTTATTTACTTCGTGTAGCAATCGGCTCAATGTCCACAATGGGGAACTATACCCTGTCACGAGGAGCTTCGGCTCAAAGTCCGTAATGGGGGACTATACCCTGTCATGAGGAACTTCGGTTCACCAGGAGGAGCTTCGGCTCAAAGTCTGCAATGGGGGACTATACCCTTTCAGGAGGAGTTTTTGACTCACCAGGAGGAGCTTCGGCTCAAAGTCCGCAATAGGGGACTATACCCTGTCAGGAGGAGTTTTTGACTCACCAGGAGGAGCTTCGGCTGAAAGTCCGCAATGGGGGACTATACCCTGTCTGGAGGAGCTCCGGCTCATTTTTCGGGGATTGGCCATCCTTTTTATTGTGATTTGGTTCATCGGATGTCCCGTTGGTACGACGTCGTTGTTCCTTTTTCTTGTGATTTCTGGATTTCGTGTGTTGACTTCTGGAATTTATGTTTCACCAACTTTTACGATGGGCATTGATATATGTCATTTATTGTGGCTTGGTGAATGAAATTAGGAGTATGACATTCCTTTTTATCTTGAGTAGATTATTGTGATATTGATTTATCTCTTGTTGATTTTCAATTACATATTTATCACAGCTTGGCATTGTGATTATTATATGTTTATGTCATATCTCTTATTATATATCACTTCATCTGATATTTATAGCTAGACTGATCCGTTTATTATTTTCTTCTTAAATAATACTCGGGTCAGACTGAGAATTTACAGGTGCTTCTGCTTGACTCCTTATCGGACCATCATTCCGACTTTTGGCAAACTACTTAGATTAGTAGTTTATTTTGTTATATACACTTGAGATTTAGACTCATAGGTGTATTCTTTTGTATAGTACGTGTTGCTATTCTTTTGTATTATTGTGGATCTTTTTGACCACTACTCTGATTTACACTTTTATGTGTAATATTCATATCTATTTCCGCCTTTGTGATATGAATTGTCTGTGACTGATTTATGTTATGTTTATTTCTATATTTGTTTCCGAAGATATTATAGCCACTGTGTAGTAGCTTTGAGTTTGTGTCGGTATGTCGGATTTCCTCTTGAGATGAAAAGTTATATTTTTATCCGGTATATCGGTACTCGCACAAAGCAATTATACAGATGGTCGCTCCTCAACAGCCTTATTCTCCGTGCTAGTCGACAGCATTCACAGTAATGTTCTTGGCTAGCGTGGGTATAGAGGTGGGGCGTCACAGCTTGGTATCAGAGCCAAACTTCGGAACAATGTAGAATAATTTAGCAAGGATCATGTCCTAAGTCTTTCTTAGGAGTTGTGCTTTGGGATTTTATTCGGGTCTTCGTACCGTTCTATCCTACTTTCCTTATGATTCCTTGTTTTATCAATCAAGTTTGATTGAAATTTATTCCGAGAATAACTTTTTCCTCTTCTTTCTTTCTTTCTTAAAGAAGAGAAATGGTTAGACCTGGCCGTCCCAGCGCCGGTCAATCTAGCGCTACTCCCCAAGATGGAGTTTTTATGTCTGCCCAACAGCTTCTAGATCTTGTCAAGAACGCTCAAGCAGCGGGTCCCAATCAGGAGCCTACTCATCCTAGATCCGGTTTTGCACGCTTGTGCAGAGACTACACTAATTTGGGTGGAAGGCCATTCACGGGATCCGAGAGTGTTATAGAAATTCAAGCTTGGCTCAAATCATGCGATCGCATCTTTTCTCGCATGAATCTTATTGACCTTCATCGAGTCCATGTAGCTTCTAGCATGCTCCAAGAAAGAGCATTGGATTGGTATGATTCACACTCGCTCCAAGATCGAGTAAGGCATGACTAATGTGAGTGTTACTGATTTTACAACCGATCGTAGGACAACCGGGGTCCTTATACTTGATTGGGGAGGGATTTGAAAGAATAGAGCTAGTGTTTGCAGTTAGAAATGCAGTCTTAGGAACGTTAGTGGCACGTTTTTGAGTACATAGCTCTTTCAGACATTTGGCATATTGAGGAATTTGCTCGATGGTATCAAGAAGTGGAATATTGACTCGAACTTGTTTGAAGATTTCAAGAATTTGGTCAAAATTAGCGGGCTTCTTCTTTTTGTTGAGTCTATGGGGAAATGGAGCAATGGGTTTATAGACTCGTTCGGAAGTTTTTTCATTCGAAGAAGAAGGTGTTATATTAGAGGGTGAAGATAAGGGAGCTGGAATGTTGGGGTTGCCAACATCAGAAGGTGAAGAGTGGTCGGGATTGCCAACTTTAGATGAAGAATTAGAATCGTTTTGATTGACAACCGTGGTTGTCGACTGAGTTTCAGAATTTGGAGCATGGGAAGATTTAAGAAGGATGTCGGGGTTGCCAACGTTGTTGTCTACCTTATTTCCAGACCTTAATGTGGTGACAACATTAACCGGATTTACATTTTCGTCCTCACAAATATTTACTGCTCGAGAGTTATACTTTGGATTCACTTCGGTTTGACTAGGCAATTTACCTTTCTCATTGATTTTCATGAGATCCTTCATCATTATCAACATTTGTTCATTTTGTTTGGTAATTTGCTCAATTCTTGCATCTTGGTTAGTAATTTGTTCATTTTGTTTAGAGAGTTGTTTTCCCAGTCGAGCAATTTCTTGTGAAGGCTGAGAAGGTTGGGTTGATGGATTGAAATTAGGATGCCTGTATGGTTGATTCGAAGGTTTCGTTTGAGGAGCGGGTTGAGAATTTTGAGCATTAGAGGTTGGGGCTCGATAATTCGGATTTGGTATCATTGATACATATGTGATGGATTAGCCACGTTGTTAGGATTTGACCATGAAAAATTGGGATGATGCTTCCAGTTAGGATTATATGTGGACGAATAAGGACTGTTTTGACCTATAGCACTGATTTGGTCTTGTGTGTAGTAATGAGGTAGCCCTTCTCCTTCTTGAGGAATTTGGGCATCTATAGGAAGATGTGATGGGTCAATGGCATGTACTCCTCTGTTTGGAGCACGAATTGGAACACGAATTGTTTTCCATTGCATATCCTTTTCCGAATACTCTTCTAAAAATTCCCAAGCTTCCTCGTCTGTTTTTGCCATGAATTCTCCTCCGCACATTGATTCGAGTTGGGATCTTGTTTGATAGTTAAGCCCTTCGTAAACGATTTGGCACAAAACGTGTTTAGGGATTGCATGATGTGGGCAACTATTTAATAATTGATTGAACCTTTCAAAATATTTTGAAAAAGTTTATCCTTCATTCTGGGAGAATTGGTTGATTTCAGTTCGAATTTTAAGAGTTTTGTGGAAAGGAAAAAACTTTTTCAAAAATATAGTAACGAAATTGTCCCAACTCTTAATTGAATTTTTAGGAAGAGAATTAAGCCATCTTTTCGCACCTTCTAGAAGTGCGAATGGAATAAGTCTTAGCTTGATGGATTCATTAGAAAGTTGTTGCATTTTAGTTTTAGAAGCATATAACTCAAATTCACTAAGAAATTCATATGCATTTTCAGACCCAGTGAATTTTGGTACCCCTTGGATAAAAGAATGTTTTAGCTCAAAATTATTTCCTTCGGCAGGTGGAAATGAAATAAACGAAGGTTGAACAGTCCGTATTGGATAACATCGGTCTCTAAGGGATAATGGTCGGTTCTCATGAAATTCATTATTTCCAACATGTGATTTAGGTGATAATTTTGATGAATTGTGGTGTGAACTGTGTTGTGAACTGTGTTGTGAACCGTGATTGCTCATATTTGTTTGATTTGAAATTTCCGTTGATTTGTTTAATGAAATATTTTGGCTTTCTAAACGGTTAAAATTATTTCTTGCCCAAACGCGCATAAACGAATCAAGGTGTAACAGGCAAAAGTAAATTAAATTAGTTTTCAGTTGGGCACCTGTAGAGTTGAAAATTACTTACAGAGGCGTATGATAGCCCGTCCAATGCAACTGAGTAGCGCTAGCGGATCAAACTCCAAAGTTTGTGGTTGCTATGTTGTTGCCACCTGTCAGATATCTAAGAGATGATAAGCTTAGAAAAAATTAAACTGCAATTGCGTATATATAAACGAAACCTGACTGAAATAAGCAAAATGGAATGTAACTTGATGAAATAATGCAATGAAGTATGCTTTGATTACCTTGGTTATGTGAAAAACTATGTATGAATGAAATAAGGAAACATGAAAATGTGTACTGCAGTGATCACTGAAAAATGTGTGAGTAAAATAGAACTAACGTGTCATGTGGTGAAAATTAGTGCAAAGTGCATGAACGTGGGAGCAAAGTGAAAACACAGTGACGTGCAAACAATCTGCGGGAGTTGTAAAAAAATTGAACAAAAACTTACGTGTGAATAAACTTACGTGCAAATATTTGAACAAAATAAAAATTTATTCGTGAACTAAATAAAAGATGGTTACGTGATTACGTGAGTATGAGAATGGAAATGTGAACAAAGAGCTGATTTAATGCAACTGAATTAATGTAAGCAACAAACTAATGCAAGTATGAAAACTAAGCTACTACATGCAACTTGAAACAGTAAAATGGTTACGTGAACCAAACTAAGCTACTGCAGTGAACCAAAATGGTTATGTGAAAACAATAGTTACGTAAAAACAGGCTACTGCATGCAAACTAACAGGAAAATGCGTAAGTAAAATGCGACGAATGCAACATGATGAAAAATGCAAGCAATGTGTAAGTTTGAAAATGAAGCAATGTGAGTCACAAACCAAAGCAACGCGAAAAATGCAGCAGTGAGAGAATTTGAATGATTAGAAACGGAAAGTGTGGCTATGTGAAACGTGATTTTTGAAAAACGAGAAAAAAAAAGTAATATTTTTTTTTGTTACGTGGAAACCAAAATAGACCAAAATAGCAATGCAACTAAATAACGTGTAGCAGCAGTAAGTTGACACACAAAAATGAATGGAGAAGTTCACGTATATGTGACAGCTAGTAATGCTTAAAATGAGATTATATGTGATAGCATACACATGAACGTGAGAAACAAAATTTAAACTAACGTAAGCTGGGTATGTGAACAGAAACCAACTAAATGAGATGCAACTCACATGCAATATGTAACCGAAAAAGCAAATGCAGCGAACGAACAAAATGCGATTTGTTTTTTAATGTAAAACGCTACTTTGGTGAAAGGAACTGAAAAACGAAAAAAAACATTTTTTTTTTCGAAAACTAATACAAAAACAAATAAATTAACACGAATAGACTTAAAAACGAAAAATCGAAAATTTCAAAATAGCAACTCCCCGGCAACGGCGCCAAAAACTTGTTGCGACTTTTCTATTGATTAGAAAAGCACAAATTTTAATAAATTCTGCAAGCGCACAGGCGTGTAGTATGCAGGTCGAACACAGGGAATTGTATTTTAAAACAATTAAAATCCATAGTTAAATCTTAGGCGTGTTAAACGAATTCGACGGTGAATTTTGAATAGAAAATAAAAAAACAATAATATACTCCGAATCGATTTCGAAACTGATCGAAATTGCAACCGAAATATAGAATTGTAAAAAAATCAGAACAAAAATTGAAATTGCGGAAAAGAAGATAACGGAGCAAACAACTGAAATAATTATTAACTAACTGAAAAGAGTGCAGAAAATAACTAAGAACAAGAATAAATAAATTGCTAAATCTAATCAACAATCCTATGTATTCTGTTCGAAAATAAAAACAGTGCTGAATTTAAATCTAAACTTGAAGAAAAGTGATGAGGTAAGAGATGATTTCAAGGTGTTGTATAATGCTGTATATATAGGCTTTCAACCCCTAAAATCAGTCCATAATTTTAGCAATAGAACTGGTCCTCTTCATAGTAGCTGACGAGACATATGTATTGACTGGGTCCATTTGTTGAATTAGTGAAGAGTCAGTTGCCATATCAATGCTTGAAACATATATGCTGAGTGTTTGGCATCCCTGTTAGCTGCTCCTTTGACCAAGTCCTCTGTTGCTTAAAAAGGTGATCATGCTTTTATATGTGAATTGGTCCAAATTCCCACATGAGCTACTTTTGAATGTGTCCTATTTTGTTTGAGTTATTTCAATACTCAAAATGTTGCACTCTTTGCTGCGTGATTTTTGAACCAATGGACGGCATAATCGATTAATTTCAACGTTGCACTTTGGAATCAATAATCTGCAAAACTACAACAAAATACCCGTATAATACCGCTTTATTAAAATAAAAATATATGAAATAAACGGTTTAAATTGCAGAGAACTACGTTCATCATGCTAGAGTCTTTTCACAATTAGACTTAGCTACCGGTTTCCATCAGCTTCGTATTGCAGAGGATAGCATTCCTTTGACTTCGTTCCATACTCGATATGGATCTTATGAATGGCTTGTTATGCCATTTGGTCTAACGATTGCTCCGGCTTATTTCGTTGACCTTATGAATAGTGTTTTCAAAGACTTCCTTGATCGATTTGTTCTCATCTTTATTGACGATATTCTTGTGTATTCGAAAACCGAGGAGGAGCATGAAAAGCATCTTCGGATTGTATTGGAAACTCTTAAGAGTAATCAATTAAAAGCAAAATTTTCTAAATGCCACTTTTGGCAATCTCGTGTGAAGTTTCTCCGTCATATTATTTTCGAATCCGGAATATCAATGGATCCTTCAAAAATTGAAGCGATTCAAGATTAGAAGAGACCGGAGAGTGTGACGGAAATCCGTAGCTTCCTTGGATTGGCGGGTTATTACCGTCGTTTTATCAAGGACTTTTCAAAGATTGCCGTGCCTCTCACTAGCTTAACTAAGAAAGGTGCTAAATACATTTGGTCGGACAAATGTGAAACTTCTTTTCAGAAACTAAAAGAACTCCTTTCTGATGCTCCTATTCTTGTTATTCCCGAGGGGAATCAAGATTTCGTTGTTTATACCGATGCTAGTCGCATTGGTTTGGGTGCCGTCCTTATGCAAAGAGAACGTGTTATTGCCCATGCTTCTAGGCAATTGAAGTCTGCTGAGACTAGATATGCCACTCATGATTTAGAACTCGCAGTTATTGTTTTCGCCCTTCGTATTTGGCGTCATTATCTTTTGGGAGAAAAGTTTATTCTTTATACCGACCATAAATCTTTGAAGTATCTGTTTTCTCAAAAGGAACTAAATTTGCGTCAACAATGTTGGCTCGAATTTCTTGCATCTTATGATCTTGATATTCTTTATACTCCCGGAATGGGAAATCGTGTTGCGGATGCACTTAGTCGCAAGCAACAAGCGGTTTGTTTCTATGATGATATCCGAATGGAATGATCTCGGAATTTTATCCACTTGTGAGATTCGAGATGTGTTTTCGATCTATGTTTATCTCTTGCTTTATGTAGTCTTGAGGCACATCCTTCTCTTTTAGACCGCATTCTTGAAGCTCAAAAGCTAGATCCCGAATTGGCTCTTCTTGGCCAAAATTTTATGGATAAAATCGATACTGAAAGTATGAAAGACTTTGAAATTGATTCACGTGGCAGCATTCGAAAATTTGGTAGACTTATCATGCCAAATATTAGTGATCTACGTAAAGATATTTTAGATGATTCACATCGTTCTAAATTTACCATTCATCCCGGTAGTAGTAAAATGTACGCGGATATGAAGCGACTTTACTATTGGGAGGGAATAAAATCTGATATCGCTAAATTTGTTAAGTGTTGCATGACTTGCCAACTGGTCAAGGCAGAGCATCAAAGGCCCGTTGGGTTATTGCAACCTTTAGAAATTCCAATTTGGAAGTGTGAAAAAATTTCCATGGATTTTATTGATGGCCTTCCCCGTTCTCGTTCGGGTCATGATAGCTTATGGGTGATAGTTGATAGACTCACTAAATCCGCCCATTTTATTCCTGTTCCCTCCAATCAAACCGTTCCTCTCTTGGCCAAACTTTTTATAAAAAGAGATAGTTAAATTGCATGGAGTTCCTACTTCTATTGTCAGTGATCGTGATCCATTGTTTACTAGTGGATTTTGGAAGAGTCTTCAAAAAGCTTTGGGAACGAAGCTTAGTTTTAGCACCGCTTATCATCTCCAGTCCGATGGACAAACCGAGCGTGTGAATCAAACTCTCAAAGATCTTCTTCGTGCTTGTGTGCTTGATTTCGGTGGAATTTGGAAAGATTATATTTCTCTTGTTGAGTTTTCCTATAATAATAGCTTCCAATGTAGTATTAGTATGGCTCCTTTTGAGGCACTCTATGGAAGGCCATGTCATTCTCCTTCTTGTTGGCTTGAGGCCGGTGAGAAGCCGGTTTTAGGTCCAGATTTTATTCGTGATTCCACAAAGAAGATTGACCTTATTCATCATAGGATGAAAGAAGCCCAAAGTAGACAAAAATCCTATGCCGATAACCGGAGAAGGAGGTTAGAATTTTCTATGGGAGATTTGGTGTTTGTTCGTGTTTCACCCATGAAAGGTGTTGTGCGTTTCAGTCGATCGAGAAAGTTAGCACCTCGATATATTGGTCCATTTCCCATCACCGAACGTATTGGTTCCGTGGCTTATCGCCTTTTATTACTGGCTCAATTTTCTGCTATTTATGACGTGCTTCACGTTTCTCAATTGCGGAAATGCCTTCGAGATTCCGATTCCATTCTTGAGCCTGGTGTTGTGGAAGAAATTGAAGTTTCACCTAATTTAACTTATGAGCAACATCCTATTCGTATTATTGCTTCGGAGGTCAAGCGCCTTCGAAATAAAGATGTTCCGCTTGTGAAAGTTCAATGGTCCTCAAATCCTAAAGATTGCACTTGCGAATCTAAAGAATTCATCGAGCGAACACATCCGGACTTACTTTCTCGTGCTCTTTGAGGTGAACTTTTTATTTCAAATTTCTTTGTGTGGTATATGCTCTCATGGTTGTTACTATATATCTTCTTCTTAAATATTGCGAGGACGCAATTTCTTTAAGGAGGAGAGTCTATAACAACCCGCATATTTATCAATTTTATATTTAAATATTTTATTTAAATATTTCATCGATACTCGGAATTTAGTACGAAAAGCTACTTTTTTCATATGGTCGAATTAGGACTCGGACCATTTCCATTGAGCTCAAAACGCCGTTTGCGATCTTTTTGAGTATAAACTTTGATATGTTTGGAGTTAGTGGAATTTTGCCACTTTTCACTTAGGGCTTTGGTTTGGGATGAGCCCATTAACCCTACTTATTAACTAAGTCCCAACCCTCTCCTCTTCATTTACTTCCTTTCTATTTTCCTAATACTCAAGCTTTTATAACAATGGAGAGTGGAATGGGAAATTGAAACTCAAGCCCTAGTTTTCTTTTGCAAATCAAGCTCTAGCTCCATACTAATAGAAGAAACTTTGGTAAGCCTTCTCTTCATCTTCTCCAACTCTTTCTCCATTCAATTTCATAAATTCATAAACCTAACTTTAGGAAATGTTTCTCCTTTAAGCTTAGATTCAAGCTTGTTGGGTTGGAATTGAAGAGTGATTGTTCTTTCCATTGCTCTATAGATTCTTCTTCATTGTTTTTGTGAAAAGGTGAGATTTTTATCTCACATCTATGCCTATATTTATCTTCGATTGTTAGGTATGAATTCCTCACGCTTATTCTTGAAAAATTGCTTTTGGTTTGGATTGATTTGGTGAATATTCCGATTTTTAGTGTTTTGGGTTCAATTCTTTAAGAATCATAGCTTTGATGTCTTGATCATGTTTTTGGTGATGAACCGAAGAGCTTCTATGGCCGGGTAGTCGATGGCGTAAATCCTTAGTGCCGTTGCTCGACCGATTGCAATTCGAAAGGGATTGGCATTCATTAGATAGGCATGGGAGTGCTGGCAACAGGGTCCGGCCGACCGAGCTCTGTAGCCGGCCGACCGACCTGCTACCCGAGCACTTCCTGCCTCTGTTTTGGAAGTGCAGGTTACAGGCTCCGGCCGACCGAGCTCAGGGTCCGGTCGACCGACCTGCTACCCGAGCACTTCCACCTTTGGTTCAGTCAACCGACTTAGGGAGTCCGGTTGACCGACCTGCTCCTTTTTGCCAATTTTTCCTATATTGTCTATTTTGTTGAGTTTCCAACTTTAATCGATTTATGTTGTTTCCCTTTTGTTGTTATCATCTATTATCGACTTTGATGACATTTTCTTTGGGAATTTTCGAATTATCCATTTTGATGGATTTGATATCGATTTCTTTGGATTTTATTCACGTCTTCGCATGTGAATTTTAGTGATTGATTGTTTCTACAATCATTTTTGTGATTTGTCACTTCAAAATAAAAAGGTTTTCAATGCTAGTAGTAAATATCAAATCCCTTTCTTCAAAATGATTTCAACACTATTTTATTACAAAGCTCGTTTCTTAAACTGTTTTCCAATCTATTAGTATATACAAACCTTTACCTCACTCGTATGAGAAATCTAATTAAACGACTTAGTAAAACAAGTGGTGTGAAATGTTTGCATTTACTTCGTTGGTTAATTCTTGAACTTGTTCGATTGAATCTCCTGTGACAATTTTCTAGTGGAGATCTACAATATGCTCGTAAATATTTAAGTTAATCTAATGGTTATGAGACATGAAGCTAAGCTCATATATTTACTAGCTTAGAGTAATTGACAGTTTCTTGATGATCATTGAGGATCATTTTTTGTGTGTTTTAGACTAGCGCTATGCTATGTTTCTTTGTCCACGAAGGGGACGGTACCTCGCTTTATTGAGTTTCGTCTCATTTTTATTATAGGCTAACGACCTATTTATTTCTTGGGGTTTCGACCTAATTTTTGCGGGCTAGCGACCCACGTTTTTATGTAGTTCGGATCTTCGGGCGTACCGTTGTATTACGTCGTCGTTCCGAATTTTACAAGTTTCAGGTTCCTCGGGTGTACCGTTGTACTACGTCGTTGCACCGAATTTTACGAGTTCAGGTTCCTCGGGCATACCGTTGTACTACGTCGTTGCACCGGCTCTATGGTTAGCGCCATGGGATAGCGTCCCGTTTTGTGATACACGTGTTGGTGAGTTTTCATGCTCCCATTTTGTGATAGGCCTCCCCCTTTTTTGTGATTGATCGTTTCTACGATCATTTTAGTGATTTTCGGATTTCTATTGATGATTTCTAGAATTTGAATTTCACCAATTTTATGATTGGCATTTATATGTTATCAATATTTGTGGCTTGGTGAATGAAATAAGGAGTATGACATTCCTTCTGATCTTTGAGAAGATTTTTGTGATATTGATTAATCTCTTGTTGATTTTCAATTACTTATTTATCACAACTTGGCATTGTGATTATTATACGTTTAGTCATATCTCTTATTCTATATCATTTCATCTGATATTTATAGCTAGACTGATCTGTTTATTATTTTCTTATTAAATAATACTCGGGTCAGACCGAGATGTTACAGGTGCTTCTGCTTAACTTCTCACCAGGAATCATTGTCCTAACTTTTGGCTAACTACTTAGATTAGTAGTTTTTGGTCGTATACATTTGAGATATAGACTCCTTGATGTATACATATTCTTTTGTCTAGCACTTATAACCATTCTTTTGTGATATTGTGGATCTTGTTTGACTACTACTCTGATGTACACTTTCTTGTGTTATATTCATATCTTTTTCCGCCTTTGTGATATGAATTATCTGTGACCGATTTGTGTTATGTTTATTTCTATATTTGTTTCCGAAGACATTATAGCCACTGTGTAGTAGCTTTGAGTTTGTGTCGGTATGTCGGATTTCCTCTTGAAAAGAATGCAGGTTATATTTTATCTGGTATATCGGCACTCGCACAAAGCAATTATACAGATGGTCGCTCCTCAACAGCCTTATTCTCCGTGCTAGTTGACGGCATTACACCGTAGTGTCCTTGGCTAGCGTGGGTATAGAGGCGGGGCGTCACATATCCTTTTGTTGTCGTAAATACCCGGTCTTTAACACCATCTTCAAATGCAATCCTATTTCGTCATATCGTTATTCGAAATGGGTTTTATGACACAAGGTCCTCCCCGGCTAATCCGAATAACGAGCGCTTATTTTAAAAATAAGTGTTTATTCAGATTCAAACAAATCACAAAAATTTCACTTTGATCTTTAAAACAAAAGATCCATCACAATCACAAAGGTTCGATGTGGGTTACGAATATCCAGTTGAAATTCGACTCCCGATCGCATCGAAATTCAAATGCCGATTAAAGGCCAATATTGATAGTCGGTTATTTGACTATCAATCATCATTCACAACAGTCATTGGATTTCAAATAATTTTCCCCCAATTATTATTATTTTGAATATATCTTCACAAGATAAAAATTTACACTTCAATCCTTTGAAAATAAATTCAAATCAATTTTTTTTCTTACGCGGAAGACATTTCCAATATTTATCCATTTCATTGAAAATCTGTCGATTTCAAATATCTTAAAATAATATAAAATACTTATTCAAAATATTCTTGGAAACATTTAAAATAAACTATTTTGGAATATTTGCTTAAATATTATTTATGAAAAATATTATACTAATATCTCATATAAAAATTCAAGTCCAAAACTAATTTTAAAATAAAAATTTGTAAATAGAATGTAAATATTTAAATAACTATTTTCTAAATCAAATATCAATTTAATCTTTTAAAATAATTCCTTATATAATAAATTAAATAAAATTTTGCTTTAAACTATTTCCAAACTAATTTCTCCATTAGTATCATTTTAAAAACAAATCTAGAACTTTTAAATTTTATTCAAAAGCTATTTTAAAAATATTTTCGGCTTTCCAAGGAAGGATTCTTTTTCCATTACAAAATGGTCCATTCAAATAAATTAATAAATCTTTTTGGTTTATTTTAATTTACATTCCAAATATGTAAATTCCTTTCCACACTTTAAAAATAAACCAATATTTATTTATTTTTAAACAATTTCCCTTTTCTTTACAAACTCCCGTTGTGAATTTACATTTCCAAATATCAACTGATATACAAATTTTAAATCGATAACCAAATATCATCTTCAAACCCAATCAAATCCCAAATTGATTTCCATTATATTTCAAACACAAAATCAAATTCCAATTTGATTTCCCCAAATAAATTTTGCAATATCAAATCAATTTCAAATTGGTTTTCCAAGTTATTTCCAAAACACCTAACCAAATTTCCCAATCGATTCCTATGATTTAGTATAACTCCAAATTAATTCCCAAATCGATTTCTAGAATTAATTTCAAATCTAAATTAAATTCCAAAATTAATTTCTAAATTTGTTTCCTTTTGAAGTAAATTTCTCTATCTCTTTCAAATATTTAAAATCCGTATCTTAAATAAATTCTTCAACCATTAAACAATATTACCGAAAATTCCTTTATTAAAATATTTTCCTATATTTTTGGAATTAATTCGATCGGATTAGAAAAATCAACTTTAATACTTTAATTTTAACGGTCTAGGCTTTTCTACTTTAATTTCCAAAAAATCCAATTTCATATTTCTGGTATCCAACGATACCAAAAATATATTTGGCTAAATTACAGCCTTCAATGGTTTCAATTACAAATAGCCACACACAGATTATAAATGATAAACATTCAATATTGAAACAAATCAAAATGTTTTGAAGAATCCAGTTGGATCCCTCCAACCTGTTTCCCTGCATCCACAGACGTTAACACAACAATTAAATACCCATTCCACTTCAAGGTGGAATATCGCGGTATATGGGATTTATAAAAAATTATGAGCTATTATGCGGCGCAATAGGGTCTCATCTAATATAAATAATAATAAATTTATTATTCAAGTACACAATCAACAAATTTTAAATTTAACTCTAAAAATTAAATCAGCGATTGAGTGAGAAGATCTCACCTTTTATTTGAATCCATTTCTAATCCCGACTTGTCTTCTTCACAGTTTTAGACCTTGTATAGACAATTTTATACAGTTGATTAATATTCGAAATAAATCGAATAATAAATTTCCATTTAATAGATTTATTTAATTTAAACTAATAAATAATTTTTTTTAACTCATTTCCCTTTAAATAAATTTAACTAACTAACAATTTAGATTTTAAACTAATACTTTTAAAATTGCTGCCTACCTAAATCTTATATATATATATAAATTTTGTTCTAAACATGATGTAACAGTATAAATTTTCTGCATGCATATGTATTAAACAATAATGGTTTATTCTTACTGTAATAAATTATTTTCTTGCTTATTTATATACACATTTACTGTGATAAATTTCCTTTGTAAAATATAAGTATACATATACATATTATTTGTTAAATTGAACGAAAAAAAATCATACCTCACCGACGATCGATCAAGCTCAGACTCTCGCTCCACGATTCCAAATCGCGCAACTTCCCTTCGGCCTACGCCATCGCGCTGAACATCGAGAACCAATGTCGTGCCCTAGATCGAGCTCACCTAGAATCGCGACCCCTGGACCGCCGATCCTCCTCGGCCCCCTTTACTCCAATCACGAGCCACCTCCTTATGCCTTCCAAACATCGCGGTTTCGTGAATACTATCCCTCACATGCTCTTCTTTCGAGTCGATAGCATTTGCCTTCAATCGCGAACTCGTTCGTGCCTCATCCGAATTGAATTGAATTTGAGAGGGTTAGATTCTAAGAGAAGGGAGGGAGGTGAATTTCAAACGAATGGAAATTATTTACTCGGCCCAGCGGCTATTGTCGAGTTTTGAACAAGAGGGGGATTTTGATTTTTTTTTTGAGAAGAGGCGATTTGGTTTTAAGCTGAAATGAGGCTCGGCCATTAAAGTTTATTTTCTTTCCTGAATTTTTATTTTGAAAATGTTCGGCTGTTGAAATGAAAGAAACGTGATTTAACAGGGAGGTATAGGTCGACGCAAATAAGAAGCTGTAACAACCTTGTATTTTGTGATTTATTTTTTTGTATATTTTAATTTTTTTAATTAAATTTTGATTTAAAAACTTATTTTTTTATTTTGAATGATTAATTTTGTTACTTTAAATATAAACTTTAGTTTTGATATGAATTATCATTCCAAAGCATGACCAAAAAGAATATTTTCCAACAAGTGAATTTTGGTCAAATTAATCAAACTTTGAATTTTAATTTAAATTTTTAAAAGTTTGAAATTTTTAAATTTTATCTTTTATTATGAAAGTACATAAAATTTAAAGAACACTGCTTTTCGTTTCGTTGAAAACGGATTTAAATTGCAAAAGTTATATTGTTTTCAATATTGTGTGTATATTGGGTTATTCAGCAACAGTCTTTATTTTAAATTTTATAAATGACATTTTATTTGATATATCTTATTCCAACTTGTATATTTATGTTATATTATGTATACTTTGACTTTTGGATATTTTTAAAATAATAATAGAATTTTTCAAAAATTTACTGTATTTATTTCCTATATTTTAAGGCTGTTTTCTTATTTTCTGCTATTTTCTTCATTAAAATTATATTTAAATTTATTTATTTTTATTTGTTTTTTGAATGCTCTTTTATTTTATATTATTATTTATTTTTAAAATTATATTACAAGCTCATATGAATTTTCTAAAATTTATTTCATGTAATTTCAAATTTTCTAGACTAGTTTACTATTTTAGCTATTTTCTTTAATTTAACTTTATATATTTAATAAATATTATATACATGTTTATATTTTGATAAATTTTCGAAATCTTATCTGTTATTATTATTAATTCCAGAATATCAAGTTATGTAAACAAATTTAAGAAGTTTGAAAGGTTTAAAGGCTAAGAAACGTAATGTCGTTTCACGTTTCTTTTACAGTTTCTTTTGTCATCAATTCATCAGTTATTTTAGCCACTCCTTACTTTATTTATTTATTTTATACATTCACTTTTATTTGCTGTGTTTATACTTTATTAATATTAATTTTATATGTATTTTGATTAAAAATAGATTTTTCCAAAGATTATTTGGGTTGTTTCAATTTATTTAGCCTAGTTTCACATATATTGATATTTTCTTTATATAAATTATATAATTTAAAGTGTATTTATTTATTTTTCTTATTTACATTATTTCTGAGATTATTTATCTATTTTATCAGGTTTTTTATGTATTTACAAAATAGAAAAGAGAAATTCGAAAGGCCTTAAACTTTCTATCTTCCTATGGGCCTTTATAGTCCACCCTTTTACTTTTAACCTAACCTTTCACCAAAGAACCCTAACTATTCCTCTCTTTTTTTTCTCCAGCCGACTTCCTCATGTTATTTACGAATTTTCAAAGCTCCAAAACCCTAAAAATCATGGCCTCCATCTTGAAGAAAAAATTTTACGTAAATTCCTCTTTTCTTTCTACTTTTTCTCCTATTTCTATGCAAATTTGCCTTGCTTTCTCCCCTGATTGGAGCGGCTTACCCCCTTGCTCCATGGCCACCACCCCCTTCCATCTCTTCCCGACCATCACCACCATCTAAGCCTACAGTCATGACCATGGCCGAACACCCCTTGATGGTCAAACTCTTCCAAATGCAACCAAAAGCCTAGATCTATGCTTGTTTGGCCTTTTCTTGCTCATCCACTTCAACCACCACCCTAACCACCACCATAGCAGCAACCACCACCTCTGACCTGATCATCACACACACCTCCAACCTCTATCCAGATCTGAAACATCAAGAGCCGAGCCAAACAATGCATGTAGACGAGCCTTGTGGTGCACCAAAACTACACTATGTTGCCTAGTCTCTTGATATTCTTATGTTGTAACTTCCTCCACATGTTCTAGCCTTTATGCCATGCATCCCTATGATCAAACCTGAGCCAAAGTCATGTCAAACCTGACCTAATAAACCCCTAGGTCGTGCAAAAGAATAGAGAAAGCAAGGCAAAAGTCATTGCATTCATATCTCTTTTTATTCCTTTTTATTTCAAAGTTATTTCATATCTAGTTTTATTGAATTTGTCTTTGTTTGGATATTTTGTTTTGGGTTGTAACACAAGTTCTAAGCTTGGATCTCTTCCCACTTGAGCCTATTGTTGTGTCATCGTGCCTTCTGGAATCAGTTGTGTCATTGGTATTGAAATCTCCATCCATAAAAGGTGAGTAAAACTCACATGACTTTTATACTTATGCAGTTGTGAAACAACAACAATTGAATGTGTAGAATTTTAAGTGATGTTATAACTGACTGTGATTATTTATATATGATGTTAAACCTGTTAAATTTCATGTCATATCATCTGTTATTATATATATGTTGTTACTGTTCATTCATATCTGTTTATCACCATTGCAAGTTCCCTGTAGAATTTAAAGTGATGTTATAACTGACTGTGATTATTTATATATGATGTTAAACCTGTTAAATTTCATGTCATATCATCTGTTATTATATATATGTTGTTACTGTTCATTCATATCTGTTTATCACCATTGCAAGTTCCCTGTAGACTAGAATCACTATGGGTTGAAATGATACATACCAAACGGACTTTAGAATAGGGAAAAATCGTTATGGGCTGAAATGATAGGCCTGAATGATTTTAAAATTTATTTCTTTTAATTGGGACTGCGGGTTTGGAATGATAAAACCCGGATTTTTCTTTGTAAATTATGGGTTGAAATGATATATTACCCGTATCACTTTACCTAGCGTAGAAAATTATATACAGGCCCGTAGTTAAAATATGTTTTTCTAAAATGTTTAAAGTATTTTAGAAATGTAATTATTATAATATTTTGATTTAAAATTTATTAAAAATAAATTTTGTAAAGTATTATCAATTTTCTGAACAATTGTAAGTGAAATGAATCAATGAAAAGTTAGAAAATTTTGAACGTAAGTTATTTTGGAAAATTTGATTTAATTATAATTGGAAATTAAACTGAATATGAAATTATGATAAATTTATGATAATTTGAATTTAAATGAATTAAAAGTGATTTTATATCATATTAATGATTTTTAACAAATTTGAAATGTGAAATGAAAGAATATTTTAAGTTGAAATTTTGAAATATAACTAAAATTGGAAATTTATGAAATTGACTAAAAAGTGAACTTTTAGTCAAGTAAATAAAAATAAAATTAAGTTATATTTGAGAATTTGAACTTAAGTGTTAAGTTGAAATTTAATGTAATGGATTTAAAATTGAACATTGCAATTTAATAAGTGAATTATTATTAAATCTTGATTTTTGAATGGAAATTTTACTTTATAAGATCATGAACTTGAGGAAAAATTAAATGATGTTATAAATGTGAAAATGTATGATTTTATAAGTTAAAAATGTATTAAATAAAAATATAATTGGTTGAGAAATTATATTGAATATTTGAAGTAAATTGACTGTATTTTTGAAATGCTATTAATTACAATGTGGATGATATTACAGCATTTGAAAATGCTGTAGTTGATGATAATGAACTAAAAAGCTAAATTGAATTAAAAGCTATTATAGCAATTTTTGTAAGTGCTATAAATTGTTGAATTTAACTAAGTTTATTCGAAATTTAAGTAAACCCTATTACAACATTTTAAAATGTTGTCTTTTGTTAAATTGAACTGTTTTGAATGTATTTTTCCGTAGCGTTTTCTAAATGCCACGAAAAGTAAATTTTCACTGCTTTGATAAACTTAAGTGAATAAATGAACTTTGGAAGTCGAAAATTTTGAAAATTTAATAATTTAATTATTAAACATAATAACTTCATTTTAATGATTAAAAATGATTTTTTGAATATATACTGTTTTGAAATATGGATTGAAATGATATTTTAAATTGAATAAAATGAATAATGATTTGAAATGAATGTGGTTTCAAAAAGATATGATATTTTGATATATTAAATGATTGAAATGTGGTTTTGAAAACATATGATATTTTGATATATTAAAATGGTTTCAAAATAGAGTTTTGAAAGATATGATATTTTGATATTAAAATGATTTGAAAAGAAGATCCGAAAGATATGATATTTTGGAATTATTTAATCTTTATTTTGATAAAGATTTGGGTTGAAATAATATTTTATTTTGAAGTATAAATATTGTTTTGAAAGGTTATAACTACGGGTTATAATAACGATTGGTTGTTAAAGAGACCGGGATCGGATACTGTCTTATAGCCAGCCAATACCGAAAACCACTTTAACAACTATGTACGCGGTGGAGATTCCAGAATGAAGTAGGATGGTGGCGACGTTCTCGAGGTATATTACGTGGACCCAACTCCCGTGAGTTGGCATATATGACTAAAACAGGAGCTATACCGGGCTACACAAAGGATCGCACCCTTTCATTGAGCATACTCTATCGGAAACCATTCTATTACTGTTGTGATTCGATTCGGTGGCGCCACTTTGATTCTGGGGTATTGTTCGAGGTGGGCGAAAGCTGCTGGCTTGCCGTCACCACCGGTCCGGGAGTGCAAATGGTGTATCCACCCCGGCATTGCCTCGCGTGCCGTGTCATATCCTTATATCGAGCCCACTATGATTTTGGTTTTAAAGATCCGACCGCGTTAAGGTTCACCATCCCCTTAACACTATTTTCTATATGATTATACTTTATTGATTAGACACTACTGTATATAGCGCAATATACTACATAGTAAATAGCTTAACAGATCCTTAGAGGATGGGCGGTCCCAAGCATCTTCTAAGTTACTTGTACCTTTACTACAGTTCACCTGATTTGGTTTACATTGTATAAGTATGTATGTCCTAACTCGAGTGTGTGTATTTTTATTTACGCTCGGGTCAACCTGAGTTATTCACAGATTTGGATTTCCACTTTCTGGAGATTGGAATTGCTGGAGATTATCTGCTTATCAAGTTTATCTTTTGAAATCTGTTGTTCCTTTCAGCTCTTGTATTAGTTGACATCTATGAAGTGAGACTTCTTTTGTACTTTATTTCCTCTGTTGTATTTTATGTAACTCTGATATTTTTATATAGTAGCTTCATGAACTACTACCTCTTTTTGCTTCCGCTGCATTATTATTACTCTGTGTCTGTGATCTGTGATTTTTATTTACTGTATATTCTGAGATTTGCCAAATTTTTAATTACAACGCGGTATTTTGAGCAATTCAATTCCGGCATGAGTGTCCACCTATACACTTATAATGGATGCGAATGGTTGAAAATATCGGGTCGTTACAGTTGGTATCAGAGCTATGGTAGCTCTAGGCAAAACTCAGCATATGGAGTGAATGTATTTATAGAACCACTTACATTCGAGTTTGAATCTCTTCCTTTTTGACTCAATTCCTTTGAATTTTGGAACGTTCCTTACGATTCCAAAATCCATTCGTATCCTTCGCTATTCATCTTCTTTTGACTCTGGAGTATTTCATAACTCCGCTTTGAATGATCTTTCTAGTAAGTCGGCAGTCACGCCAATTTCAAATTGAATTGAAAAAAAGAAGGGGGAAAACTCCTTTACAAATTAGCATCGATTCACCAGAGATTTATATCTATCCTTGGTTTAGATGCTAATATCTTTTGTTATTCCAAATTCTAACTCTCGAGATCGTATGTAGATTTACCCTAGAAAATCCACATTGATCTTACTCTTTAAGTCAAGGTTGACCCGGTTAAGGTTGCTCGTGATTTATTTAAGTTAATCCACCTCCCTATTTTGTTATTTAATCATCTTGTCTTTTGTTTCCAATCTATTCTTCTAAACATTTTGAATTGTACTTGTATATCTATGTTTTGTTTTATATATTGTGTTGTTTGGGTTGTTGATGTTGATTTGGGTTTCCGATCGATTCGTCTAATCAACGCTGTCGATAGGATTTCTAAAACACTTTGACAGAACAAACTGACACAATATTATTTTAAAATTTGGTCAATGAAATAAAATTTTGATATATAAGTAAATTTATGGAAATTAATAAACTGATTTAAATTGATTATTTGAAGTGATAATACTTAATTTATCATTTATTGTTCTATAAATGAATTTATAAATAGTTGTTTATAAACTGATTTGGGAACTGAACTGAATTTAAACAAGAATTTGAGAATTTGATTTCCAATGGTTTCAAACTGTAAAGACCCGCAAATCCGTACTCCTTGAATAGACACTATCATCAGTGATTAACTCAAGATGAACGGAAATACGAACCCTTACGGTTTAAAGAAGAAAAAAAGAAAAAGAAAGAGGTAGAAGAAGAGAGAACTGATAGAAAATAGAGAGAAAAGAAAATAACAGAACAACATCAGAATCTCACAATTCGCAGCGGAACAACATATAATAAATAAATGAATAATCTTTAACAAAGAACTATATCAGTTATTACATTACATTTCATTACATTACATCAGAGTGTACAACATAAAACAACAACAACAACAATGCAGCAGAAAAAGAAGTACTATATACTAGTAATACGCTATGCCATCCATCCTGCCTCCAGCAACTCCTGAATTCCAGAATATCCTGATAAACCTTAACTCTTGACTGCCCATGTACAAATTGGTGGGCACCTAGAGTTTAGGAAGGAAAACAATAAACTCTGAGTCAGTCATGTGACTGGTGTGGGAACTCAAAACAGTTTATTTATCTTTAAAATCAAGAACATGATAATTTTTAAAATAGATTCGCAATGTTTTTGAAAATGTAACTACCATAAGACCTCCCACTACACACACAATGCAAACGCAGACTTGGAGGAGATTTCTTCTTATGTTAGTCAAAGATGCTTACTACGCAAAAATCAAGTCAATTTTGATATTGTTATTAGTGCATAGTGTAGAAAACATTTCGAAAGTAGAATATAAATCTTAGCCAGCATAGGTACCATTATATTATGCCTACTATAGCTACCTCCTGAGGAAGCAGGTTCTACAATTAAAACCGTACAAGATCGTATTGTTTCTTTGGATTTCCAACGAATGGTCAGGCCAAGGAACTTCCCATTGCCACATGAGAACGCCTCTGGAAGGACGTCCCCGAGAACCTAACCGGATCTCTGCCAACACACGGTCGGATTACCTTTCAAACTAGGTAACAACTGACACGAGTATGTCATCCCCCGGTCCTTTGGGACCTTTAACCGAGCGCTCGTCATCAACATCACACCATAATAATAAGTGTTTCAACATGAGTAAGTATCTGGGATCCATACCATGATACCACCCTTTTCCAGAAGGAAATGCACATACCCTAAAGGGAGCTACCCCTCATAACCTTGCCGCATCTTTCCTGTTTTGACCATTCCGGGGTGTGAGGCTCGACGAAGTCACGTCCACAAAGCCATGCTTTATACAAAGTCATGCTTTGGGTCAACAAATGATCATAGAAATGATCACCAAGATAGACGATCAAACAAATGATCCTATCACAAATAATCAACACAATGATCATTTCACAGCAACACTCAGTATGTCACATTACCAAATTGGGAATATATTGCTGATAACCTTCTACTACATAACCTTTGAGCTCGTACGTCTCAGAGAAGGGTGTTAAGCTAAGAGAATAAATTCTCCACCACCAACAGAAATATATTTGAAAGAAATCGGCTTTATATCTCAATTTGTAATGTCAGACACACTATCCATACAAGTCTGTTCCGGGATTGAACAGAACCGAAGGCACTTACAAAGAAGTCCCTGCAATCCGGATAATCTCTAATCACGTCCGAATTTCCCATCACATATGGAGATCTCTATACCGGGGATCAGCCAGTGCAGAGACAATCAACAAGAAACCCTTTCGTTTTCGAAAATATCCGGTCTTCAACACCGATCTTCAAATGCAATTTATAACGACGTATCACATATTCGGAATGGGTTATACGACCCCAAGGTCCTTTCCCGGTTAACCCGATAGTGAGCGCTTATTTTTAAAAAAAATAAGCGTGTCATTCAATTTCAAGCAAATCACAACAAATACCTAATTAAAGGTAAATATTGATAGTCGGTTATTGAACTATCAATACATATGCACAACATCACCAGATTCCAAATAATTTTCCAAATTATTTATTTTCCAAAAATATCTTTACAAGATATATATTTTCCATTCTTCAAAAGTAAATCAATATTTATTTTTAACCAATTTTCCAAATTTCATTTATAAATTCCATATTGAATTTACATTTCCCAAATTATTTATGAATACACGATTTCCATTCGATTTCTAATATTCATTTTCAATTTATCTTCAAAAAGATAAATTCAAAATATTCACTTAATATTGGAAAAGCATTTCCATACTTATTTATTTATAAGTAATTCACAAGTCTTTTTATTTTCTATACTTGGAAAATATTCAATATACTCTAATCAAAATTAAGTATATATTTCATTCCTTAAGGAAATCATTCTCTTAAACGTATTTATTTGGGCTAAAACGAATGTTGCGTAAAACATCGTTACGACAACCCAAAATCACTAGTATAGGGATTCGAAATTAAAATAGATATATAAATCCCAATACTATACAAAACATTTCCTTTCGGAAATCATCTATTATAACAACAGTGTTATAATCTACCATTTCCTTCTATTTCTCGAAAACGTCTATTTCAACAATGAATGTTGAAATCTATGGTTTCGAATCTTAATACATTTAAAACATCGTTAGATCGTTTTAATTCTATTTAAAACATCACACTCAAAACCATTTCTTTAACATATTATTCACTATTCAAAAACGTGAATATACTTGTTAACAAATTTCATCATTTCTATTCATTTTGTTTTAAAGGATTATTCACTGTCTAAAACGTGAATATAACTCCATAAATAAATTACAACAATTTTACTTATCAAAATAAGTCGTTGCGGATTTATAAACAATGTTTATAAATTCCATTTCTATTTATTTTATAACACTTCCTCTTATAAATTTCTTTTTATTAATTTATTTGATTTATAACTCAATTATATACCGAAAGTCCAAATCATAAGTTAAATGCTTATAATTTATTTGTTTACCAAATTGTTCTTTTAACTTCCCAAATTATAAATCTTATAACTTATAAGATTCATTTATTTATCCAAATCTATTCCTTAAATAACTTTATAAATTTTATTTATAAAATTCCATTTATAACTTCACCGTTATAATCCTATAGATTTCATTCATTTATGAAATTCATTCACAATTCATTCTAACACTTATAAAAGCTCGTTTTATAATTCCAATATTTTAAATTTATAAATATCAATTTATAAATCTTTTATATGGATCAATTTGTATTATTCTTTTAAAACGTCTTTAAACTCCTTTATAATTTCATCATTCTGATTTATAAAATAATCAAATTTCATAAATCCTATATTTAAACTTTTTATAATAAATTCAAAAATCCCAGTTTAAACTATTTTATAAAATCATTAATTCCATATTTTCAAAAATCAACTTTTAACTGTATTTCTCAAAAATCATAATTTTTATAATATTAAAATTATAACGTTTATTTATTTAAGATGAATCAATTCTAAAAAATATTTTTATAAACGTATACTTTCAAAAATCACTTTAGAAATCTCTTAAAATCAAAATCGTTATTTTTAAACTTCAAAATTGGATTCGATGATGCAACACATCAAATAGTCAATCACGACTTTCAAACATCATATATCGATATGATAATCAATCAAATATCACAATGTCTAAAATCAATAAATATTTGTGAGGAATCCAGTTGGATCCCTCCAACCTGTTTCCCTGCATCCACAGACATTAGCACAATACTCATTCCACTTCGAGGTGGAATATCGCGGTATATGGGATTTATAAAATAATATCCGCTTAATAGACGGCGCAATAGGGTCTCATCCGCTATACAATGCGGGAAATCAATCAACTGCAATATATACATATGCCAATATATATATATTGCTATATATATAGATATATCCTACTATATTAATATCACAATCAAGCAAACAATCAATAAATAACTGCAAATCCAACTTATAAATTTTTTTGAGTGAGAAGTTCTCACCTTTGCTTTTATTTTGCAATCTATTTCCCATCTTGACTCGATTTCTTGATTTATACCTTGTATAAATATTTACACAATTTATTAATATTCGAAATAATCGAATAATAAATTTTCGTTTAAAAATTTTGATTCATCGGTGATTTCTTTTTAATAGTTAAATTAACCGATAGTTTCTTTTAACCCAATTTTCTCCTTTAATAATTTATTTTAACTAAAAATTAAATTTAATTAACCAAACTCTCTTTCAATAACTTAATCAATTTTATTTATCAATTCCCTTTTTTTTAGGAATATCTTTTAGTGAATAAAAATACTTTAAATTAACCCATAGTTTTTAATATTAAAATAACACCTAAATTTTAAACAAATTTCTATTTGATATTTAAATTAACCAATGATTTTGTTTTAAACTAATTTTCTCCTTTTAATAAATTTATTCTTAGTAACACAAAAATAAATTTAGATTTAATTAACTCACCCTATAATTAAATTTATCCAACTAATTATTAAATTTCTTTTTCTTACCAATTAATAATTTTAATTGACCAATATTAAATTTATACAATTTTTCTGGTTTCAACTAAAAATCTGAATTCAAACTCATTTTCCTTTTAACCAAAAGTTTTAAAACTAATTTTCTTCAATAAATCATTTCACCTAGCAAATTAAATTCCTAACAAATTTTCTTTAATATATTATTTTTCTGTACTGTGACTATATAAAAATTGAAACTGCATATATTTTTCTGTATATTAAAATAAAAACCCAAAAACTACTTTTTATACCTTACTGCAATTTAAAATCCCATATAAATATTTTTGAATTAAATTAAATTAAATAATAAAAGCAAAATAAAATTCTATACCTCACTGATACATCTCGATCAAGCCCACAACCCTAACAGTCATCACTGTACACAACCGAGGCCATCATCGGCGAACCCACTTCGCTTCCCCCCTCATCGCGACGTCGTTCCAACACCACAAATCGATCGCGACCCATCCTTGCTCGAGGCCGCGAGCTCCCATCGCCTCTACTCGAGAAGCGTCGCTGCTACCAATCGCACGCGCATTGGTCGCCTTCAGTCGCGAAGCCCTAGCCGCGAACGCCGATATCCCCTAACTTCAATCGCCGCCGCGACGTTGAACTCCTCCCTCGGCCATGCGATTCGATCGCGATAGCCTCCTCCAGTTCAAGCCTCTTGGGCACTCGCGATCTCGATTCCCCTTTCTTCCCATTTTTTTTTATTAGCTGAAAAAGAGGGCTTCGGCCATTTTTTTTTTCAATTTGATTTTGAATGATAAAGGAAGAGGGGGGGAACGAGGTACTTAAAGTTGAACGAGGCATGCTTGCGCGATCTTCTTTGTGATCTCAGGCGTGGGTTAAGGCGTATCTTATGGCATGAGTAACGGCGTGATTTAGGATGCTGGAAAGAATAAGGAAGATATTTTTATATTATATATATATTTTTCATTTTGAATTCACTTTGTTTGTGACAACATCAAATTTTTTTCTTTGACACGTTTATATGTCGTATGCTCGCATAACAACTCAGAAAAATACGAAATTTGAAATCCGAGAATAATTCAATATTACGGATCCAATGGAACTGGTTTCGTCGAATTCCGAGACTGTGCCTTGGACGGCTATTTTAAATATCGATTCAAACGATATAATTTCAAAACTGAACAAAGCAGTTTCAAATTAAATTATGAAGCTCCTATAATCTTCAGTGTTATTAATATGAATTTTACAAGCCTTTGAAATATTTTTAATCAGCTCAAAACTGAAGATTCAAATTTTTATTCAACTTTCAATAGATTAAATTTTAAAATTTAATCGTCAAATTCGTTCTGATAATTTGAAATTCAATTCAAACCATCATTCAAATATTTAAAATTAATTAAATATTTTCAATTTAAATTGTTCAAAATTCTGGGTCGTTACACAAACCTTTTGTTTAAAAAGTTTTAAAAGGGATATATTATTTAAAGTATTTTCAAATAGAAATTTGTTTCCAAAGAATTTTAAAGTTTAAAATTAGTGCTCTTCTCATTGTCGCTGGGAAATAACTTCGGTGATGATCGCGACATCATCGACGTTCATTTTCGAGTTTCGAAGTGAAGAGACTGTTCTGTAGTCTTGCTAAAGTTTTGTTTCGGGGGAATTTAATTGATTTGAATTTCTAAAATATGACTTGATTTATAATATATATAGATATATGATTGAAATTTGATTTGACATATTATATATATATATATATTATTACTTATCTCTAAATGGTTTGGAGAAATCAAAAATACAATTCTTAAATTTTATTTTAAATAATAATTTCAATTATAAAAAGAGAATCAAAAATTTGGATAAATGATTAAAACTTGAGAGAATTGAATTGGAAAGTTTTATTTGTATAATATAATTGCATTCAAATATAACTTACCTTAATTTCAGAAGTTAACAATGTAATTGGATAATATACAATATAAAAAGATTTTATAAATGAAATTTGAGTGGTTATAATAAATGTTATACACTTAAATTTTAATTATAAAATGATTAACAGAGGTAAATATAATAAAGGGTAATTGAATAACTTACAATAAAATGATGTTAAAAGAACTAAGAATGAAAGAAAGCAGTTATAATAAGTGTAAGTATGTTTAACATAAGTGATAAATATAGTGAGAGGAATAAATTTAATTTTAATTAGGAATAAAGAAGAATTAAATTTATTAAGTACATTGTGAGTGTAATAAATGATTATTTTTCAAACCCATGGTTTTAAAAATTGTTAATTTAAGATGATTGGATAATAAGATAATGAAATTTGGGATAGTTAAGATTTATTTAACTTGTGTAAAGATTTATTCTCTATTTAAGTTGAAATTTCCATGCTTTCAAATTTATTTCCTTATTTTGTTTTTCAAACTATCTTCTGGTTGTCCTTATCATCCTTATCTTGCTATAGACTGGTATAGGCATCTTTCTATAATCTTTGATAATCTTTGGTACTCATTTGAATCTATTTTGCGTGCTTGAGTTCTTGATTTTGGAGAATCTTGGAAAGATCTTCTCCACCTTGTTAAACATACCTGTAACAATAGTTAGCAGGTATAATATAAATCTCCTTGTCATCTTGTCCTAATCTTATTTCACTCTATTTTTTTCTGTGTTTTACCGTACCTCATTCCTTTTCGGGGACGAAAAGTTTTGAGTGGGGGAAAGTGTAACAACCCTGTATTTTGTGATTTTTTTTGTATATTTTAATTTTTTTAATTAAATTTTTATTTAAAAACTTATTTTTTTTATTGTGAATGATTAATTTTGTTACTTTAAATATAAACTTTAGTTTTGATATGAATTATCATTCCAAAGCATGACTAAAAAGAATATTTTCCAAAAAGTGAATTTTGGTCAAATTAATCAAACTTTGACTTTTAATTTAAATTTTTAAAAGTTCGAAAAATTTAAATTTTATCTTTTATTATGAAAGTACATAAAATTTTAAGAACACTGCTTTTCGTTTCGTTGAAAACGGATTTAAATTGCAAAAGTTATACTGTTTTCAATATTGTGTGTATATTGGGTAATTCAGCAACAGTCTTTATTTTAAATTTTATAAATGACATTTTATTTGATATATCTTATTCCAACTTGTATATTTATGTTATATTATGTATACTTTGACTTTTGGATATTTTTAAAATGATAATAGAATTTTTCAAAAATTTACTGTATTTATTTCCTATTTTTTAAGGCTGTTTTCTTATTTTCTGCTATTTTCTTCATTAAAATTATATTTAATTTTTTTTTTATTTGTTTTGTGAATGTAAATTAATTTTATATTATTATTTATTTTTAAAAATATATTACAAGCTCATATGAATTTTCTAAAATTTATTTCATGTAATTTCAAATTTTCTAGACTAGTTTACTATTTTAGCTATTTTCTTTAATTTAACTTTATATATTTAATAAATATTATATATATGTTTATATTTTGATAAATTTTCGAAATCTTATCTGTTATTATTATTAATTCTAGAATATCAAGTTATGTAAACAAATTTAAAGGTTTAAAGGCTAAGAAACGTAATGTCGTTTCACGTTTCTTTCACAGTTTCTTTTGTCATCAATTCATCAGTTATTTTAGCCACTCCTTACTTTATTTGTTTATTTTATAAATTCACTTTTATTTTCTGTGTCTATACTTTATTAATATTAATTTTATATGTATTTTGATTAAAAATAGATTTTTCCAAAGATTATTTGGGTTGCTTCAATTTATTTAGCCTAGTTTCACATATATTGATATTTTCTTTATATAAATTATATAATTTAAAATGTATTTATTTATTTTTCTTATTTACATTATTTCTGAGATTATTTATCTATTTTATCAGGTTTTTTATGTATTTACAAAATAGAAAAGAGAAATTTGAAAGGCCTTAAACTTTCTATCTTCCTATGGGCCTTTATAGTCCACCCTTTTACTTTTAACCTAACCTTTCACCAATTAACCCTAACTATTCCTCTCTTTTTTTCTCCAGCCGACTTCCTCCTGTTATTCACGAATTTTTAAAGCTCCAAAACCCTAAAAATCATGGCCTCCATCTTGAAGAAAATTTTTAGCTAAATTCCTCTTTTCTTTCTACTTTTTCTCCTATTTCTATGCAAATTTGCCTTGCTTTCTCCCCTGATTGGAGCGGCTTTCACCCTTGCTCCACGGCCACCACCCCCTTCCATCTCTTCCCGACCATCACCACCATCTAAGCTAACAACCATGACCATGGCCGAACGACCCTTGATGGTCAAACTCTTCCAAATGCAACCAAAAGCATAGATCTATGCTTGTTTGGCCTTTTCTTGCTCATCCACTTCAACCACCACCCTAACCACCACCATAGCAGCAACCACCACCTCTGACCTGATCATCACACACCCATCTAACCTTTGTCTAGATCTAAAACATCAAGAGCCGAGCCAAACAATGAATGTAGACGAGCCTTGTGGTGCACCAAAACTACACTATGTTGCCTAGTCTCTTGATATTCTTATGTTGTAACTTCCTCCACATGTTCTAGCCTTTATGCCATGCATTCCTATGATCAAACCTGAGCCAAAGTCATGTCAAACCTGACATAAATAAACCCCTAGGTCGTGCAAAAGAATAGAGAAAGCAAGGCAAAAGTCATTGCATTCATATCTCTTTTTATTCCTTTTTATTTCAAAGTTATTTCATATCTAGTTTTATTGAATTTGTGTTTGTTTGGATATTTTGTTTTGGGTTGTAACATAAGTTCTAAGCTTGGATCTCTTTCCACTTGAGCCTATTGTTGTGTCATCATGCCTTCTGGAATCAGTTGTGTCATTGGTATTGAAATCTCCAGCCATAAAAGGTGAGTAAAACTCACACGACGTTTATACTTATGCAGTTGTGAAACAACAACAATTGAATGTGTAGAATTTTATGTGATGTTATAACTGACTGTGATTATTTATATATGATGTTAAACCTGTTAAATTTCATGTCATATCATCTGTTATTATATATATATTGTTACTGTTCATTCATATCTGTTTATCACCATTGCAAGTTCCCTGTAGACTAGAATCACTATGGGTTGAAATGATACATACCCAAACGGACTTTAGAATAGGGAAAAATCGTTATGGGCTGAAATGATAGGCCTGAATGATTTTCAAATTTATTTCTTTTACTTGGGACTGCGGATTTGAAATGATAAAACCCGGATTTTTCTTTGTAAATTACGGGTTGAAATGATATATTACCCGTATCACTTTACCTAGCGTAGAAAATTATATACAGGCCCATAGTTAAAATATGTTTTTCTAAAATGTTTAAAATATTTTAGAAATGTAATTATTATAATATTTTGATTTAAAATTTATTAAAAATAGATTTTGTAAAGTATTATTGATTTTTTGAACAATTGTAAGTGAAATGAATTAATGAAAAGTTAGAAAATTTTGAACGTAAGTTATTTTGGAAAATTTGATTTAATTATAATTGGAAATTAAATTGAAAATGAAATTATGATAAATTTATGATAATTTGAGTTTAAATGAATTAAAAGTGATTTTATATCATATTAATGATTTTTAACAAATTTGAAATGTGAAATGAAAGAATATTTTAAGTTGAAATTTTGAAATATAACTAAAATTGGAAATTTATGAAATTGACTTAAAAGTGAACTTTTAGTTAAGTGAATAAAAATAAAATTAAGTTATATTTGAGAATTTAAACTTAAGTGTTAAGTTGAAATTTAATGTAATGGATTTAAAATTGAACATTGCAATTTAATAAGTGGATTATTATTAAATCTTGATTTTTGAATGGAAATTTAACTTTATACGATCATGAACTTGAGGAAAAATTAAATGATGTTATAAATGTGAAAATGTATGATTTTATAAGTTAAAAATGTTTTAAATAAAAATATAATTGGTTGAGAAATTATATTGAATATTTGAAGTTAATTGACTGTATTTTTGAAATGCTATTAATTACAATGTGAATGATATTACAGCATTTGAAAATGTTGTAGTTGATGATAATGAACTAAAAAGCTAAATTGAATTAAAAGCTATTATAGCAATTTTTGTAAGTGATATAAATTGTTGAATTTAACTAAGTTTATTCGAAATTTAAGTAAACCCTATTACAACATTTTAAAATATTGTCTTTTGTTAAATTGAACCGTTTTGAATGTATTTTTCCATAGCGTTTTCTAAATGCCAAGAAAAGTGAATTTTCACTGCTTTGATAAACTTAAGTGAATAAATGAACTTTGGAAGTCGAAAATTTTGGAAATTTAATAATTTAATTATTAAACATAAGAACTTCATTTTAATGATTAAAAATGATTTTTGGAATATATACTCTTTTGAAATATGGATTGAAATGATATTTTAAATTGAATAAAATGAATAATGGTTTGAAATGAATGTGGTTTCAAAAAGATAAGATATTTTGATATATTAAATGATTGAAATGTGGTTTTGAAAACATATGATATTTTGATATATTAAAATGGTTTGAAAATGGAGTTTTGAAAGATATGATATTCTGATATTAAAATGATTTGAAACGAAGATCCGAAAGATATGATATTTTGGAATGATTTAATCTTTATTTTGATAAAGATTTGGGTTGAAATAATATTTTATTTTGAAGTATAAATATTGTTTTATAAGGTTATAACTACGGGTTATAATAACGATTGGTTGTTAAAGAGACCGGGATCGGATATTGTCTTATAGCCGGCCAATACCGAAAACCACTTTAACAACTATGTGCGCGATGGAGATTCCAGAATGAAGTAGGATGGTGGCGACATTCTCGAGGTATATTACGTGGACCCAACTCCCGTGAGTTGGCATATATGACTAAAACAGTAGCTATACCGGGCTACACAAAGGGTCGCACCCTTTCATCGAGCATGCTCCATCGGAAACCATTCTATTACTGTTGTGATTTGATTTGGTGGCGCCACTTTGATTCGGGGGTATTGTTCGAGGTGGACGGAAGCTGCTGGCTTGCCGTCACCACCGGTCCGGGAGTGCAAATGGTGTATCCACCCTGGCATTGCCTCGCGTGTCGTGTCATATCTTTATATCGAGCCCACTACGATTTTGGTTTTAAAGATCCGACCGCGTTAAGGTTCACCATCCCCTTAACGCCATTTTCTATATGATTATACTTTATAGATTAGACACTACTGTATATAGCGCAATATACTACATAGTAAATAGTTTAACGGATCCTTAGAGGATGGGCGGTCCCAAGCATCTTCTAAGTTACTTGTACCTTTACTATTGTTCACTTGAGTTGGTTTACATTGTATAAGTATGTATGTCCTGACTCGAGTGTTTGTATTTTTATTTATGCTTGGGTCAGCCTGAGTTATTCACAGATTTGGATTTCCACTTTCTGAAGATTGGAATCGCTGGAGTTTATCTGCTTGTCAAGTTTATCTTTTGAAATCTGTTGTTCCTTTCAGCTCTTGTATAAGTTGACATCTATGAAGTGAGACTTCTTTTGTACTTTATTTCCTCTATTGTATTTTATGTAACTCTGATATTTTTATATAGTAGCTTCATGAACTACTATCTCTTTTTACTTCCGCTGCATTATTATTACTCTGTGTCTGTGATCTGTGATTTTTATTTACCGTATATTCTGATATTTGCCAAATTTTTAATTACAACGCGGTATTTTTAGCAATTCCATTGCGGCATGAGTGTCTACCTATACACTTATAATGAATGCGAATGGTTGAAAATATCGGGTCGTTACAGAAGCTAGGGTGGCTCGAGTATAATTAAGGTGCCTGGTTTGATAATTTAATTTTTTTTATTATTAAATTTTCAAAATATCTCGTTAAGCACAACTCGAAATCTCGAACTCCAAATTAGACATGCCGCCTAGCATTTATAAGATTTTATCCACATTCCGAACACAATGGAACATGTTTCGGAGGCTAATTCGATCATACGCGCAAGTTACGGAAGTAAACGATCAATTTTAAATTAAATCGATTAAAACAGTTTCTATGCGTTTTGAGTTGCTAGGGTCAAACGACAACTCCGATTGCTACGAAAATTGAAATCCAATAATAATACAGTATTACGGATCCAACGGAACTTGTTTCGTCGAAATCCGAGACTATGCCTCGGAAGGCTATTTTTAAATATCGATTAAATGATATAAATTCAAAACCGATTAAATCGCTTTCAATTTCAATTCTGAAGCTTCCATTATCTTCAGTATTATCAATATAAATTTTCTAAGCCATTAAATTATTTTTAACAGGCTCAAAATTGAAGGTTTACAATTTTACCCAAATTTCTATAATTAAATTTGATAATTAAATTGCTAATTTTTCATAGTTAAAATTGAAATTCAAGCTTAAATTAACGATTCAGATATTTGAAATCAATTGAATATTTCAATTTCAAACGTTGAAAATTCTGGGTCGTCACATCCTTCCCCCCTTAAAAGAATTTCGTCCCGAAATTACTAGTTAAGAAGAATGGACCTTGACCCGTTTATTATTTTCCCAAAACTAAACGGTTTTATCAACTTGCCCAAAACAAATAATAAACGGATCAGTAACAAAAGTCAAGGAGTTAATCCCCGGATGAGAAGTCAAGCAGAAGTACCTGTAACACCTCGGTCTGACCCGAGTATTATTTAATAAGAAAATAATAAACGGATCAGTCTAACTATAAATATCAGATGAAACGATATAGAATAAGAGATATGACTAAACACATAATAATCACAATGCCAAGCTGCGATATATATATATATATATATATATATATATGTATATGTATATGTATATATACACACTTAGTTGATAATCATCAAGAGATTAATCAATGTCACCAAATCTACACAAGAATCAAAGAAACGTCATACTCCTTATTTCGTTCATCAAACCACAAATATTGACGATGGTATCAATGTCAATCACAAAAGTCAATGATGCACAAATTCTAGAAGACTACACAAGAAATCCAGAAATCACTAAAGTCAATGACACACAAATCCACTTATGCACAAATATTGATAAAACTTATCAATGGAAATCACGAAAATTGGTGAAACACAAATTCTAGGAATCTACACAAGAAATCCAGAAATCACAAAGGGGGGGAGGCCTATCACAAACGGGAGCATAAAGCCCACCAACACGTGTATCACAAACGGAACGCTAATACCATGGTTGCTAACCATCACAAATTGAGCCGAAGCTCCACAAACGGCCCGAAGACCATGGGTTGCTACCCCACCAAATTGAGTCGAAACTCCACAAAACGGGGTTTAGTCTCCCTCGCAGACAAAGAGACATCGCACATTGCTAGTCTAAATCACAAAGATGATCGTCATGATCAACGAGAAGTGTCGATTACACTAAGCTAGTAAATATATGAGTTTAGCCTCATGTCCCATAACCACTTGCTTAACTTAAATATTTACGAACAAATTGTAAATCTCCACTAGAAAATTGTCACAAGAGGTTCAATCGAACAAGTCCAAGAATTAACCGACAAAGTAAACGCAAGCGTTTCATACCACTTGTTTTACTAAGCCGTTTAATTAGATTTCTCATACGAGTGAGGTAAAGGTTTGTATATACTAATAGATTGGAAAACGGTTTTATAAACGAATTTGTTATTAAAATAGTATTGAAATCGTTTGAGGAAAGAGTTTTGATATTTACTACTAGTATAGAAAACCTTTATATTTTTAAAGTGACAAAACACAATGAAGATTGTAGGAACAATCAATCGCTAAAATTCACACACGAAGATGTGAATAAATATCCAACGAAACCGATAAAGAATCCATCGAAATGGATATTCAAAAATCCCTAAAAAGGAGTCATCAAAGTCATAATGATTGATAACAATCAATAGGAAACAACACGAATCGATTTAAGTTGGAAATTCAAGCAATAAGGCCAAGTAGGCCAAAAATCATCAGGTCGGTCGGCCGACATACAGTGCTCGGTCGACCGAACCTTGTATTGAAAAACTCCTCGGCATCAGGTCGGTCGACCGAACCCCTGTAGTCGGTCGACCGGACCCTAAAACAGAAAGTGATTATGCACTTGGCATCAGGTCGGTCGACCGGACCAGGGGGTCGGTCGGCCGAACCTGATGCTCTGCCTATTTATGCCCATGTATTGATATGAAACCTCCATCAATTCACAACCGAACGAGCACGGACGCAAGGGAATTATGCCTAACGGCTACCCGGCCCTATTGGCTCCTCGATGCATCACCAAAAACACATTTGATCCTCAAAGCTATGATTTTTAAGGAATTGAACCCAAAACACCAAAAGTTTGGATTTTCACCAAATCAATCCAAACCAAGAGCTAATACACACGAATAAGTGTTAGGAATTCATACCTAACATCCGAAGATAAGTATAAGCATAGATGTGAGATAAAAATCTCACCTTTTCACAAAATCAAACAAGGAGAAGCTTGAAAGCAAATGGAGAATCAACCTCTCTTCAACACAACCCAAATGAGCTTGAATCTATGCTCAAAACAAGAACATTCCCAAAATTAGGTTTAGGAATTTCTGAAATTGGTAAGAGAATAAGTTGGAGAAGAAGAAGAGAAGCTTACCAATGGGTTCTTCTTGAGTTTGGAGCTAGGAATTTGAAGTTGCAAGAGGAACTAGGGTTTTGGAGTTTTAATTTCCAATCTCTCCCACCATTAATGCTCTAAAACTGAAAAGAGAAAGAAGTGAGGGAGAATGGGGAGAAGGGGCTCAGATTTGGAGTATAAGTTAACATAGGACTGAACCCAAAAACCAAACCCAAAGTAAAAAGTAGCAAAAATCAACTTTCTCCAAACATATCGAAGCTTATACTCAAAAAGGTCGCAAACGGCATTTTAAACTCAATGGGAGGGGTCCCGAGTCCTAATTCGACCGTATGCAAAAAGTAGCTTTTCGGACTAAAATCCGACTAACGATAGAATATTTAAATAAAAAATCGATAAATATGCGGGTTGTTACAAATTTTATCTTCGAAAATCAAATCCCAATCCCATTTCCTTTAATATATCTATATATCCTACTAGCCATAATATCCAATTACAACATTCAAATTTATTTTGCACATTTCATTACAAAATTTTCAATATATACTTCTTATGCCATTTTACTTTATCTTGCATTTTCACTTTAATTTGAATTCAATTTACAATTTCAGTTTTATTTTGGATTCAGTTTAACTTCTGAATATTGAATTTTATCAATTATCTTTCATTCACAACTGATTCATCTTACTATTTTAAATTAGTTTCTTTTACTAATTCATTACAAGTTCTAATTCATTTCATCACAACCCATTTTTTTCACCTTTATTTTCTTTAGTTCACTTCAAACTAATTCTACAACTTCGTTTTATTTCACACAATTCAAATTGGTTCTCAATATTCAGTTTCAATTCCAGTTTTATACTTTTTCAATTCACTATTATGGTTTATAACCACTTATATTTAAACTGGACTTCAAATCCCATATGAATTTAATTTATCTTTCTTTTATATTATTGAATTCAAATCATTTCAACCATATTAATTTGTCATTTCTTCTATTAGTTTCACTTACTAATTTCATTTCAATTCTTCGCTTTGTTTATAACAAATCAAATTCAATTCTAATTCTATTCTATTCACTTACAAATTCGAAATGAATTTCAATATTCAAATTCGCTTTCATTTAATTGTAATTGTAAATTTATTCATTCATTCACAATTTTATTTTCCATCTTTATAAATTTTATTCCAACAATTAGTCTATAAGATTCCTCAAATTCACATTCATACAAATTAACTCAAATTTTCAATTTCAATTTCATTTTGAATCCATATCATCATTTTATTTGACTTAATTTTTTTTGCTCACAATTCTTATATTAAATTTTCTTTTTTTTAATTCCGCTTGATTTAAATTTTTCCTTCCAACTTATTTTACTTCCACAACTACTTTTTTATAAATAATTTGGTAACTAATTAATTGAAATAACTTTATTTACCACATAAGTTATCTTAATAAATTATTTTTATTTTTAACAATTTTAAACTTTACAAATTATCAACTTAATGATATTCCATAACTATTTTATATAACATTCCATAGTCTTTTCAACCTTTCAAAATTCATTTTTGAAATCAATTCAAATTTTCTTTTGAATTTCCAAAACCAAACTCAGTTTTTCAAATCTTTCATTTAAAACAACTCGGCATCAATCCCTCTTTTGGAAACCCGAAAATGAACATCGATGATGCTGCAGTCATCACCGAAGTTATTTTCCAGCGACCGTAAAGAGTTTAGTGCTTTCATCCCTTCAAAACACTTTTCCAAAACCTTTGAAAACCCTTTTCAAATCAATAGGGTTAATTTCCAAAATTCCAAATCCTTTCAAAAATATTTCCAAAAACTTCTTTGGAATTCTGTTTCTAATTATAAATCTCATTTATAATTTACATTTTCAAATTTCAATTGTATATGGATTTTATTTCTCGACTTCTAATTATGATTTCAATTCCTTATTCAACACCAGTGATAATAATTTAATATTATCACTTCCTAACAAACAAGAAGCCATATACTATAATAATTTACAAAAATTATTTCCTTTTATATACAAAATAGTTTTGGGTAAAATTATTTCATTTACCCAATTTTAAAACAATATCGTGGCGAATTTTGCTGTACGAGTGTTTAGAGATCCCTATCGATAGAGTTGTACAGACTATACTAACCAGAATCCATATACCACTCAATAAACCAATCATCACAATATAAAACAATTTTATATTCACTAACAATTACGCACTCCTATCTATTATTACACTCAAACTCATTCTAGAGTACTACTTACTCTATCTCTAATGAGTAACACCCAACAGAGACAAGGTGGTCGCTTAACCAAATGCTCTGATACCAAATTTGTAACGACCAGTTTTACGACGTCCGAAAGTCAACAAATTTACTTTCACTGTATCAAATGTCACAGAGTCGAATGCTGGAAAACCGAACCGTTAGGGTTAAAGAATGAAGATGTAGAAGAAGAATAGAAAACAATAAACAGAATCTCACATTTCGCAGCGGAACAAATATAATAGATAAAGAATAATCTTTAAAACAAAACACTATATCAGTTAATACATCACAGTATCAGAGTTTACAACGACATCATACATCACTGACAGTTATTATAAATTGACTATATGAAAACTGATTTGTACATATTAAAGAGATACGTCTCGCCATCCAGCTTCAACTCCTGATCTCCACAACAACTCTTTTCTGTCTTTGCTTCCGAATAACTGAAACCTGACTCTAGGCTGCCCATGTGAAAAATTATGGGCAGCACCCAGAGTTTAGAAAGGGAATAATAAACTCCAGGTCAGTCATGAGACTGGTGTGAGATCTTAAAACAGTTATTCTTTTTAAAAAAAGAAAAAAAAGGAATTTAAACGAAATCCATAATGCTTTTTAAAAAATGAAACTACCATAAGGCCTCCCGCCACACACACAATGCAAACGCAGAATTGGAGGAGATTTCTCCTTATGATAGTCAAACATGCTTGATACGCAAAATCCTTTAATATTATTATTATTAGTGCAGTGTGGAAAACATTTCGAAGGTATAATATTAATCTTAGCCAGCATAGACATTCCGAACTATGCCTACTATAGCTCCATCTAAACAGTGGGGCGCCACCATAAGTAGATGGCAGGTTATACAACTAAAACCGTACAAAGCGTGTATTGTTTCCTTGGATTTCCAACAAATGGTCGGGCTAAGGAACTTCCTATTGCCACATGGGTACGCCTCTGGATGTACGCCCCGAGAACCTAACCGGATCTCTACCAACACAAGGCCGGGTTACCTCTGCAAAAATAGGTAACTACTGATACAAGTATGCCATCCCCCGGTTGTAAACAACCTTTATTCGAGGATCCTCAACAACAACAATCACAAAGTAATATATATTTGCGATATCCACATAAGTTAAGTATCTGGGCTCCATACCATGATACCACTTCTATCCAGAAGGAAATGTACATACCCTAAGGGGCGCTACCCCCTAAAACCTTGCCGCATCCTTCCTGTTTCGACCATTCCGGGTTGTGAGGTCCGACAAAGTCTCGTCCACAAAGCTACGCTTTTCACAAAAGACAAGCTTCGATCAACAAATGATCAGCAGCACTTCGTATGCCACATTACCAAATTGGGAATGTATCACTAGTAACCATCAACTACATAACCTCTGAGCTCGTACGTCTCAGAGAAGGGTGTTAAGCTAAGATAATAAATTCTCCGCCACCAACAGAAATGTATTTGACAGAAACCAGCTTTACATCTCAAAGTGTAACGTCAGACACACATCCATACAAGTCCATTCCGGGATCGAACGGAACCGAAGGTACTTCCAAAGAAGCCCTTGCAATCTGGATATTCACTAACCACGTCGGGAATCCCCCTCACAAAGGGTGATAAAATCTCTATACCGGAGCAACCCGGTGCAGAGACATTCGACAGGTATCCTTTCGCTTTCGAAAATACCCGGTCTTCAGCACCATCTTCAAATGCAATCCCATTTCGTCGTATCGTTATTCAAAATGGGTTTTATGACACAAGGTACTCTCTCGGCTAATCCGAATAACGAGCGCTTATTTTAAAAATAAGTGTTCATTCAGATTCAAACAAATCACAAGAATTTCACTTTGATCTTTTAAACAAAAGATTCATCACAATCACAAAGGTTCGATGTGGGTTTCGAATATCCAGTTGAAATTCGACTCCCGGTCGCATCGAAATTCAAATGCCGATTAAAGGCCAATATTGATAGTCGGTTATTTAACTATCAATCATCATTCACAATAGTCATTGAATTTCAAATAATTTTCCCTCAATTATTATTATTTTCAATATATCTTCGCAAGATAAAAATTTACACTTCAATCCTTTGAGAATAAATTCAAATCAATTTTTTTTTCTTACGCGGAAGACATTTCCAATATTTATCCATTTCCGCTGAAAATCTGCCGATTTCAAATATCTTAAAATAATATAAAATACTTATTCAAAATATACTTGGAAATATTTAAAATAAACTATTTTAGAATATTTGCTTAAATATTAGTTATGAATAATATTATACTAATATCTCATATAAAAATTCAAGTCCAAAACTAATTTTGAAATAAAAATTTGTAAATAGAGTATAAATATTTAAATAACTATTTTCTAAATCAAATATCAATTTAATCTTTTAAAATAATTCCTTATATAATAAATTAAATAAAATTTAACTTTAAACAATTTCCAAACTAACTTCTCCAACAATATTATTTTAAAACCAAATCTAGAACTTTTAAATTTTATTCAAAAGCTATTTTAAAAATATATTCGGCTTTCCAGGGAAGGATTCTCGTTCCATTACAAAATGGTCCATTCAAATAAATTAATAAATCTTCTCGATTTATTTTAATTTACATTCCAAATCTGTAAATTCCTTTCCACACTTTAAAAATAAAACAATATTTATGTTTTTTTAAACAATTTCCCTTTTCTTTACAAACTCTCGTTGCGAATTTACATTTCCAAATATCAACTGATATACAAATTTTAAATCGATTCCCAAATATCATCTTCAAACACAATCAAATCCAAAATTGATTTCCAGTTTATTTCAAACAAAAAATCAAATTCCAATTTGATTTCGCCAAATAAATTTTCCAATATCAAATCAATTTCAAATTGATTTTCCAAGTTATTTCCAAAACACCTAACCAAATTTCCCAATCGATTCCTAAGATTTATTTTAACTCCAAATTAATTTCCAAATCAATTTCTAGAATTAATTTCAACTCTAAATTAAATTCCAAATTGAATTTCTAAATTTATTTCCTTTTGAAGTAAATTTCTCTATCTCTTCCAAATATTTAAAATCCGTATCTTAAATAAATTCTTCAACCATTAAACAATATTACCCGAAATTCCTTTATTAAAATATTTTCCTATATTTTTGGAATTAATTCGATCGGATTAGAAAAATCAACTTTAATACTTTAATTTTAACGGTCTAGGCTTTCTACTTTAATTTCTGGAAATCCAATTTCATATTTATGGTATCCTACGACATCAAAAATATATTTGGCTAAATTACAGCCTTCAACGGTTTCAATCACAAATAGCCACACACAGATTATAAATGATAAACATTCAATATTGAAACAAATCAAAATGTTTTGAGGAATCCAGTTGGATCCCTTCAACCTGTTTCCCTGCATCCACAGACGTTAGCACAACAATTAAATACCCATTCCACTTCAAGGTGGAATATCGCGGTACATGGGATTTGTAACGACCCATGTAAATTCGATGTTTAAAATGAATTAAATTATAGGATTTCTAATTTAAATTTAGGAAGAAACAGAAATCTTATTTATTTACATGAGAGAGAATGTCGAAGTTTGATGGATCAAGGGTAATTAAAATGTTACAAATTTAATTTTATATTTCAATTAATTGAAATAGTGAAAATTTGGAAATAGATTCAAATTTGTGTAGGACAATGAATGGCAGTAATTAAAGTTAATAAATCAATGGATTAAATGGAATAATTAAATTGGGGTTAAGATCTAAATTTGTATGTGAGCATTCATTGATATTGGAATATAAAAGGGTAAATTTATAGTATAAAATGTAGACATCACCTTTAAGATGATGGGTTTATAATTGATGCATAATAGGGAAATCCAATGAATGGGTTTAATTGAATAACACTTAGCAATTAATGAATGAAGAGAAATTTTAAGGGCGTAATTGTTTTCGTTAAATTAGTTTTGGTAACAAATTGTACTGAATATAGATTTAACGTTGTGTGATGTATTTAAGTAATAATTGGAGAACAATGTAAATTATATCCGTGAATGGTCAATTCAATTAAACAACAAGATTTTTAAATAAATAAACGTTTTTATTTAGGTTTCAATTTGTTAATTTATGAAGTTTAATGGGAAATCAATTGCAATAAATTGCCTTAATTTATGCAGTTAGAGGAGATTTAGATTTGCATTATAGATGGAAGTATAATCCAAATTGATAGGTAACAAACTTAAGAATAAAATTTAGAGCTAATAGGTGGCAAATTTATATAGTTGTTTATTTATGTAATGTGTACGTAAGCTTTGGTAAATCGATTTCTATCGATCCAAATCTAACGATTTGTTAATATAGATTTAAGTATAGGAGCAGTATTTATTAATTAAATTGAAGTATTGCAAAATAAATGAAATTCAACGTTTAATATTACATTATTGTAAGTAAGATAATATGTGTAAGTATTGTTAAGCTTATTCATATTTGACAAATTTATTGAGTTATAAGGATTGATATATAAATTAATGTTGGTTTAGGATATCGTTACTTGGTGATTTATTATAGAGTAACGGGAGTGTGAACGTAAAATAATAAAGCATAGATTTATGGTAGGACATAATTTATGGTTTTAGGAATTTAAATCCAAAGATTTATTTATTTGAGGAAATAATACGTATTAAATCTCAACTTGATATAATCAATGCAAATTTAGTAATTAAAAATAAATTGCAAGTTGGTAATTTAGGATGTTTGTGAGTAAATTTGCAGGCAAGATAATTTTTAAAGTTTTACCCATTCATATAATTTATTTAAATATATATAAATCAAATGGCAACATTGTGTTAATAATAGTCGTAAGTGAATTTGAATGCTAAAGGGGTAACAATCGTTTTAGGTTAACCGTTTATTTAATATATTAAGTCCAGACTGGTAATCGATTGAAAAAAAAATTGTTTTGTTTTGTTTATGTGACTTGGTTAATAAAGAGGAATTTATATGAAATGAAGCATGCATGAGAAATACATTATAATTCAATGTTATGTTTACCCATTAAATGTATACTAGGTTAAGTATCAAATAGAGGGAAAGAAAAGTAAATATTGAATTGATTGATGAATAAGTATTCATTGGATAGAAATTTAATGTAAAGTTGATATTAATTGTATAAAATCTATCTAAAATAATGAATTGCAATAAATTGTGGGTTGATAATAAGGTGTGAATGGAAATTTGATTTGTTATATTAAATGAATGGGATTCAAATTTATTGGGAAAGGTAAATGTATATTTGGTAATAAATATAAACGGACTTCAATAGTGAATTTAGTTAATTTGAATATATATAATAAATAATGATTTAATGGAAACCTATACTCTGTATATATCTATAATATTTGAGTGGAAATAATATATACTTGCAAATGTGGGATTTAGAGTCTTACAACAATTATTAGGAGTGATATAATTAGTTCATTCAATTAAATTTGAAAACATTGCAATAGATGTAAATTAAGGGTTGTGTTAAATAAAGTAATAAATGGGAAATAATGCAAATGTCTTCATAGTATGGTGATTTGTAATTATTACGTTAATTTAAATTAGCGTTCAGCGCGTTTGTTTATCAGATCTATCTACTCTAATTCTAACATATCTACATAAACCCAATTATAAACCCTAGCCTCCATCTATTCTCTTTTATTTGTGCATTCATTTTCTTCAATTCTTTCTCTTCCCAAATGGATGCAAATTTCAGATCCAATTCTATTCAGAAATCAAATAAAATTCAAAGTTCTCAGAAAATTTCAAAAATTATGTTGTAGTATTCATATACGGATCTAAGCGCAGTCTCTGTTTTTGCAATAGTCGCTTGAGTCAACCAGAAATCACGGTCAAACGTGTAAAATTCGAAACCCAAAAGGTTGGATTAGGGCTTTTTGATTTCTTCTTCTATTTGCGAAATTGGAACATGGGTTTGGTGAGATTAGTCACTAGGGGTGCGCAGGAAACGCTGACGTGGCAGGTGGTAATAGGTAGGTTTATTTTGTTGAATTTAATTTAATTTTGATTTTTCAAACGCGTTAATACATTTAACTTCCACATACGAACTCCGTTTTCATGCGCGATTTTTTTTGTTAGGATCGTAATTAAATTCCAGATTTTTTGACGCTGGTTTGGACAGATTTGGAGACCGTCGAATTTTTGGGTTTAAATCGGATTTTAATTCGATTTAAATTCAAAAGGTGAGTGTTTTAACCCACTCACAATTTCTAAAATTTCTTGTGTTTGTTAAATTAATTTTAGATATGAGTAGAAATTTATTTATGACTGTTTGGCATGTTTTATTCATTATCTCTGATAAATCGCATTCATTTAATATAACTGTTAATTAATTTTTATTTATTGCATAAATTTGACAGTTAGAATTTATTTAATTGCATATTAACTGCCAGTCATAGTTATGTTAAATTTTCATATTAACTGCCAGTTAAATTTACGTTTATTTTTACATATAAACTACCAATTAACAGTTATTAAATTTATTTTGAGTATAAACTGAAAATTGATACCATTATTTATCACCTGTTATGTATTGATGATTGTTTGAAACTGGATGATGACTGTGATAAATGGATGTATGATTTGAAGGATGAATGGATGATTAATTTTATTAATTGCAAGTTGCTATGCATTTCATTCATTCGGGATTGCGGTTTGAAATGATATATAACCGCATTTTTTTCATTTTAAATTGCGGATTCAAATGATAAACATCCATATCACTTGACCATAGGATAGAAAATTATATACAGGCACCGCGGTAAATATATAAAATTATTTTTGAAATGTTTTTCTATGGTTTTGTAAAGTTATATATATATGGTATATGAGACATTGATTTGGTTATTGATAAAGGCTATTATATATATATATATATAGTAATTTCCGGTTTTTTAGCTTTGTATAAATTTGATTTGAAGTTTAAATAAGTTTGATTTTAAGATCAAATAAGATTAAACATTTATTTAAAATTTAATTTCTGGAGTTTTATGACTTAAATGAGAATAGATTTGGAAGATGAATATTAAGTTAAATTGAAATTTAATAAAAATTAGAATTTTTAAAGGATATGATTTTTATAACTTGATTTTTGTGTAAAGTGATTTTAATGAATAACAGGTTGATTAAATGAATATATAATAAATTGAAAGATGATCCAGTTATATGAAGTTAAAGGTTTTCTTAAATTATATTGAATTCATTAAGCAAACATTTCAAGTCTAAATAATAAGTAACTGAATTTGATATACATATATGGAATTGTCAAATGAGTCTGTTTGAAATGGTGAAATATTTAAAGCCTTGAAACATAAGAATTGAAATGGTATTTGGAAGTTTAAATCGATATTTGAAATTATTTGTGAAATCTAAAGAAGCTATTTTGTTTATAAAAGTAATTTAATATTTAACCATTTAAGAGATGGAAATTTTGTTTCAAAGCTATGTTTTCAAGGTAGTATAATTTGGAAATATTATATTCAAGAGTTTTGATTTCTAAATATTTTACTTTGGAAACCCTATGATTTTGGAAAGAATATATATTGGAAAATAAATGATATCGTATTGATTTGGGGTTTTAAGAATAAATGATATCGGGTTTATAGGGGTTTTAAATGGATATTTTATTATGGTTTTAAAAGTATAATTTTTTTAAAAAAAATAACCGCGGTGTTATAATAACGATTGGTTGGCAAAGAGACCGGGATCAGATATGGACATACTCTCTATCGATACCGAAAACCACTTTGATTAACCGTGTACGCGGTGGAGATTCCAGAATGAAGTAGGTTGGTGGCGACGTTTCCTGTAAGGTAAATACGTGGACCCAACTCCCGTGAGTTGGCATAAGGTGGCTAAAACAGGAGCGATTGACGGGTTAATGAGGTAGCACCTCTTATCGGACACTTCCCTTCGATACTATACTATGATTTTGGATTGATTCGGTGGCCACCTTCATTTTTGATATCTTTGATGTGGGGAGTTTGTTCGAGGTGGGCGGCAGCTGCGCGCTGCGCGTTTCCATCGGCCCGGAAGCGTAATTGGTATATCTACCCTAGCATTGCCTAGTTGTGCCGTGTCACATACCCTAGCGCGCCTTATACGATTTTGTTTTGTACCATACCTATGGAGTGCCTTCTGACGACGCCAAGTACGGGGGAGATTACGGTACTGTATAGACTATGGGAATATATAAATGTGTTAAGGTTGAAAATGCAAAGCCTTAACGCTATTTAAAAGTAAGTTTATTTTACAATTAGACACTATTATAATAGCGCAATATACTACATAGTAAATAGTTTAACGGATCCTTAGGAGATGTAAATCCCAAGCATCTCTTGAGTTACTGCACTCATATTTATTTCTGTTAATGTAACTCACATAAGATCTTTTAGTTCTGACTCGAGTGTTTTTGTCTTTCCAAATTCGCTCGGGTCAGTCCGAGCGTTTCAGGATTGAAGATTTTATTTCCGGAGGAAGAAGACGAAGATTTTATTATTATTACTATAGATAATATGGTTTCACAACACTCATATTGTTCCGCTGCATTGTTATATGGTATGTGTACTCTGATATGTATTGTATAAATAAATCAAAGGTTTTTATAAACAGATTTATGAACTGTATATTTGATTATTATATTTTATCCTTCCGCTGTGAGATTCTATTTCTTTCTCTGTTTTCTTATTTATCCCATAACAATCCGCCCTTACGTATGGTTTGAATTGGCACGTGTGTCTGTTTAAATCGTGCAAGAAGGCGGGATGTTACAGTTGGTATCAGAGCTTTGGTTTAGCGATAAATCTTGGCTTTGTGGGGTTTGACTCTTTATTAATAGGGTAGTAATACCCTATGGGAGTCGCTGAGTGTATATATGAGAGATCGTATTTGTTAGTGTTATAAAAAGGTTTTAAAATTGTGTTAATTTGTTCCGTTTCGTATTTATAAATTCTGGTTGGTGCATGGGGCGCTATGACATCAATAGGGATTTCTAAACACTTAATGGGACAGACCGACATAATATTTGTTTTTAATATAGGTGAATGAAAATTTTTTGCCTATTATATTTTTATATATAAAATAAAAAAATTCAATTGATATTTATATTTGGCTGCAATAGATTGATTGTTAGGCAATAAAGTGTAAATAATAATAGAAATAAGTTTGAAAAATAAGATAAATGAAATTTGGAAATTTAGAACTTAAGTCTGGGGTTTTTCTTTTGAATGATTTTGAAATATATTAATAGTTTTGTTTATAAGTATTTTCTGATATAAATATTTAACATAATTCGAAAGAATCGTTTTAAAGAAGATTTTTGAGAAAATAAGTTTTGTACTTTCCTCTCTGTCGCTGGAAAATAATTTCGGTGATGGCGGCCGCATCATCGACTTTCATTTTCGAGTTTCGAAGGGGAAAGGCCACTGTAGTAGTTCTACTGCAGATTCATTTTCGAAAAAGATATAAATTTTTAATTGTTTTAAATAAAATTAGAGGTATATAAGTTAGAAGAATATATTTATCTAATATTTCAAAATAATTTGAAATTTAACCCGGTATTTAATTCTTAAATTTCCATTAATTAATTGTTTAAATTATTGTAGTGAAATAAAAGGTAAGTGATTAATAAATTGAAACCTCTAATTTAGGTAAGAGATTTAATGCAAAGTTATAAAGGGAAATTTGAAATTTGTAACATATGAGATAAAGAGTAATATTGTTGAACATTAAATTTAATTAAAAGATGAGATAAAACTTTTATAAGTTCATTTGCATTTTCTTTAACATATATAACTTACCAAATATAAAAAGTTGAAATGTTTGATAAGAAATGTAGTAGAAATTTGTACAAGTAATAGTAGGTAATGAAGCATTCAATGAATTTGCTGTATTCAATAACTTAAGATATAATTGAAATTTTACCAAGTAAATATAAATAAAGGTAAGAATGATAGGTAGATGATTATAAAACTTAAGGAATTAAAGTAAATAAATAAGGACAAGCTATTATAAATGAATGAATAATTATAACAAAATATAAGGAACCAGCATGACCCGAGTTAATGGAATTGAATAATTGTAAGTAATAAGTAAAAATGAATGAGCAAACCTTTGATAAGTAAATGCGAATGAGAAAAAAATCACTATATAAACAAAAAGGGAAATCAAACAACTAAAGCATGAAATTTATAATAAGTTAGTTTGGTTGCTTGTTTGAATTGTTATTGTTTGATTTATGGTTGGTTGGGTAAGGAAATTTGAAGTTGTTGGATGAATAAATAATCTATTTTGTTCCATCTAAGACTTTTGAGTAAATGATGCACTTAATAGTTATTTTTCATTCCGTACAATTTCAAGTTTGAACCCAAACAACTATTTGATTGTGTGATTGAATGGTTGTTTTGTAATTGTATGTATGATGTTCGAGGAAATTGATGGTTGTTGTATTAATTTGGATGATTAGTGATTGGAACTACTTAGATATTTAAATTGTGGACTTAGAAATATTTTGAAATGTTCTCCGAACTCTAATAAATTTAAGTATAAAAAGATAATGTTGTAAATTTTTATATTTTAAGAAAAGTAACAGATATTGTAAATTTAATTGTTGATAAGGTAATGTTTTGAATAAGATATGTAGATTCTAAATCCTTCTTTTCCCTTCTTTTCCTTTTCGGGGACGAAAAGTTTTGAGTGGGGGAGAGTTTAACGACCCGTGTAAATTCGATGTTTAAAATGAATTAAATTATAGGATTTCTAATTTAAATTTAAGAAGAAACAGAAATCTTATTTGTTTACATGAGAGAGAATGTCGAAATTTGATGGATCAAGGGTAATTAAAATGTTACAAATTTAATTTTATATTTCAATTAATTGGAATAGTGAAAATTTGGAAATAGATTCAAATTTATGTAAGACAATGAATGGAGTAATTAAAGTTAATAAATCAATGGATTAAATGGAATAATTAAATTGGGGTTAAGATCTAAATTTGTATGTGAGCATTCATTGATATTGAAATATAAAAGGGTAAAATTATAGTATAAAATGTAGACATCACCTTTAAGATGATGGGTTTATAATTGATGCATAATAGGGAAATCAAATGAATGGGTTTAATTGAATAACACTTAGCAATTAATGAATGAAGAGAAATTTTAAGGGCGTAATTGTTTTCGTTAAATTAGTTTTGGTAACAAATTGTATTGAATATAGATTTAACGTTGTGTGATGTATTTAAGTAATAATTGGAGAACAATGTAAATTATATCCGTGAATGGTCAATTCAATTAAACAACAAGATTTTTAAATAAATAAACGTTTTTATTTAGGTTTCAATTTGTTAATTTATGAAGTTCAATGGGAAATCAATTGCAATAAATTGCCTTAATTTATGTAGTTAGAGGAGATTTGGATTTGCATTATAGATGGAAGTATAATCCAAATTGATAGGTAACAAACTTAAGAATAAAATTTAGAGCTAATAGGTGGCAAATTTATATAGTTGTTTATTTATGTAATGTGTACGTAAGCTTTGGTAAACCGATTTCTATCGATCCAAATCTAACGATTTGTTAATATAGATTTAAGTATAGGAGCAGTATTTATTAATTAAATTGAAGTATTGCAAAATAAATGAAATTCAACGTTTAATATTACATTATTGTAAGTAAGATAATATGTGTAAGTATTGTTAAGGTTATTCTATTTGACAAATTTATTGAGTTATAAGGATTGATATATAAATTAATGTTGGTTTAGGATATCGTTACTTGGTGATTTATTATAGAGTAACGGGAGTGTGAACGTAAAATAATAAAGCATAGATTTATGGTAGGACATAATTTATGGTTTTAGGAATTTAAATCCAAAGATTTATTTATTTGAGGAAATAATACGTATTAAATCTCAACTTGATATAATCAATGCAAATTTAGTAATTAAAAATAAATTGCAAGTTGGTAATTTAGGATGTTTGTGAGTAAATTTGCAGGCAAGATAATTTTTAAAGTTTTACCCATTCATATAATTTATTTAAATATATATAAATCAAATGGCAACATTGTGTTAATAATAGTCGTAAGTGAATTTGAATGCTAAAGGGGTAACAATCGTTTTAGGTTAACCGTTTATTTAATATATTATGTCTAGACTGGTAATCGATTGAAAAAAAAATTATTTTGTTTTGTTAATGTGACTTGGTTAATAAAGAGGAATTTGTATGAAATGAAGCATGCATGAGAAATGCATTATAATTCAATGTTATGTTTACCCATTAAATGTATACTAGGTTAAGTATCAAATAGAGGGAAAGAAAAGTAAATATTGAATTGACTGATGAATAAGTATTCATTGGATAGAAATTTAATGTAAAGTTGATATTAATTGTATAAAATCTATCTAAGATAATGAATTGCAATAAATTGTGGGTTGATAATAAGGTGTGAATGGAAATTTGATTTGTTATATTAAATGAATGGGATTCAAATTTATTGGGAAAGGTAAATGGATATTTGGTAATAAATATAAACGGACTTCAATAGTGAATTTAGTTAATTTGAATATATATAATAAATAATGATTTAATGGAAACCTATACTCTTTATATATATATAATATTTGAGTGGAAATAAAATATACCTGCAAATGTGGGATTTAGATTCTTACAACAATTATTAGGAGTGATATAATTAGTTCATTCAATTAAATTTGAAAACATTGCAATAGATGTAAATTAAGGGTTGTGTTAAATAAAGTAATAAATGGGAAATAATGTAAATGTCTTCATAGTATGGTGATTTGTAATTATTACGTTAATTTAAATTATCGTTCAGCGCGTTTGTTTATCAGATCTATCTACTCTAATTCTAACCTATCTATATAAACCCAATTATAAACCCTAGCCTCCATCTATTCTCTTTTATTTGTGCGTTCATTTTCTTCAATTCTTTCTCTTCCTAAATGGATGCAAATTTCAGATCCAATTCTATTCAGAAATCAAATAAAATTCAAAGTTCTCATAAAATTTCAAAAATTATGTTGTAGTTTTTATCTATGGATCTAAGCGCAGTCTCTGTTTTTGCAATAGTCGCTTGAGTCAACCAGAAATCACGGTCAAACGTGTAAAATTCGAAACCCAAAAGGTTGGATTGGGGCTTTTTGATTTCTTCATCTATTTGCGAAATTGAAACATGGGTTTGGTGAGATTAGTCACTAGGGATGCGCAGGAAACGCTGACATGGCAGGTGGTAATAGGTAGGTTTATTTTGTTGAATTTAATTTAATTTTGATTTTTCAAACGCGTTAATACATTTAACTTCCACATACGAACTCCGTTTCATGCGCGATTTTTTTTGTTAGGATCGTAATTAAATTCTAGATTTTTTGACGCTGGTTTGGACAGATTTGGAGACCGTCGAATTTTTGGGTTTAAATCGGATTTTAATTCGATTTAAATTCAAAAGGTGAGTGTTTTAACCCACTCACAATTTCTAAAATTTCTTGTGTTTGTTAAATTAATTTTAGATATGAGTAGAAATTTATTTATGACTGTTTGGCATGTTTTGTTCATTATCTCTGATAAATCGCATTCATTTAATATAACTGTTAATTAATTTTTATTTATTACATAAATTTGACAGTAAGAATTTATTTAATTGCATATTAACTGCCGGTCATAGTTATGTTAAATTTTCATATTAACTGCCAGTTAAATTTACGTTTATTTTTACATATAAACTGCCAATTAACAGTTATTAAATTTATTTTGAGTATAAACTGAAAATTGATACCATTATTTATCACCTGTTATGTATTGATGATTGTTTGAAATTGGATGATGACTGTGATAAATGGATGTATGATTTGATGGATGAATGGATGATTAATTTTATTTATTGCAAGTTGCTATGCATTTCATTCATTCGGGATTGCGGTTTGAAATGATATATAACCGCATTTTTTTCATTTTAAATTGCGGATTGAAATGGTAAACATCTGTATCACTTGACCGTAGGATAGAAAATTATATACAGGCACCGCGGTAAATATATAAAATTATTTTTGAAATGTTTTTCTATGGTTTTGTAAAGTTATATATATATGGTTTATGAGACATTATTTGGTTATTGATAAAGGCTATTATATATATATAGTAATTTCCGGTTTTTAAGCTTTGTATAAATTTGATTTGAAGTTTAAATAAGTTTGATTTTAAGATCAAATAAGATTAAACATTTATTTAAAATTTAATTTCTGGAGTTTTATGACTTAAATGAGAATAGATTTGGAAGATGAATATTAAGTTAAATTGAAATTTAATAAAAATTAGAATTTAATAAAAATTAGAATTTTTAAAGTATATGATTTTTATAACTTGATTTTTGTGTAAAGTGATTTTAATGAATAACAGGTTGATTAAATGAATATATAATAAATTGAAAGATGATCCAGTTATATGAAGTTAAAGGTTTTCTTAAATTATATTGAATTCATTAAGCAAACATTTCAAGTCTAAATAATAAGTAACTGAATTTGATATATATATATATATGGAATTGTCAAATGAGTCTGTTTGAAATGTTGAAATATTTAAAGCCTTGAAACATAAGAATTGAAATGGTATTTGGAAGTTTAAATCGATATTTGAAATTGATTTATGAAATCTAAAGAAGCTATTTTGTTTATAAAAGTAATTTAATATTTAACCATTTAAGAGATGGAAATTTTGTTTCAAAGCTATGTTTTCAAGGTAGTATAATTTGGAAATATTATATTCAAGAGTTTTGATTTCTAAATATTTTACTTTGGAAACCCTATGATTTTGGAAAGAATATATATTGGAAAATAAATGATATCGTATTGATTTGGGGTTTTAAGAATAAATGATATCGGGTTTATAGGGGTTTTAAATGGATATTTTATTATGGTTTTAAAAGTATAATTTTTTTAAAAAAAAATGATCGCGGTGTTATAATAACGATTGGTTGGCAAGAGACCGGGATCAGATATGGACATACTCTCTGTCGATACCGAAAACCACCTGGATTAACCGTGTACGCAGTGGAGATTCCAGAATGAAGTAGGTTAGTGGCGACGTTTCCTGTAAGGTAAATACGTGGACCCAACTCCAGTGAGTTGGCATAAGGTGGCTAAAACAGGAGCGATTGACGGGTTAATGAGGTAGCACCTCTGATCGGACACTTCCCTTCGATACTATTCTATGATTTTGGATTGATTCGGTGGCCACCTTCATTTTTGATTTCTTTGATGTGGGGAGTTTGTTCGAGGTGTGCAGCAGCTGCGCGCTGCGCGTTTCCATCGGCCCGGAAGCGTAATTGGTATATCTACCCTGGCATTGCCTAGTTGTGCCGTGTCACCAACCCTAGCGCGCCTTATACGATTTTGTTTTGTACCATACCTATGGAGTGCCCTCTGACGACGCCCAGTACGGGGGAGATTACGGTACTATATAGACTATGGGAATATATAAATGTGTTAAGGTGGAAAATGTAAAGCCTTAACGCTATTTAAAAGTAAGTTTATTTTACAATTAGACACTATTATAATAGCGCAATATACTACATAGTAAATAGCTTAACGGATCCTTAGGAGATGTAAATCCCGAGCATCTCTTGAGTTACTAAACTCGTATTTATTTCTGTTAATGTAACTCACATAAGATCTTTTAGTTCTGACTCGAGTATTTTTGTCTTTCCAAATTCGCTCGGGTCAGTCCGAGCGTTTCAGGATTGAAGATTTTATTTCCGGAGGAAGAAGACGAAGATTTTATTATTATTACTATAGATAATATGGTTTCACTACACTCATATTGTTCCGCTGCATTGTTATATGGTATGTGTACTCTGATATGTGTTGTATAAATAAATCAAAGGTTTTTATAAACAGATTTATGAACTCTATATTTGATTATTATATTTTATCCTTCCGCTGTGAGATTCTGTTTCTTTCTCTGTTTTCTTATTTATCCCATAACAATCCGCCCTTACGTATGGTTTGAATTGGCACGTGTGTCTGTTTAAATCGTGCAAGAAGGCGGGATGTTATAGGATTTATAAAAAATTATCCGCTGTTATGCGGCGCAATAGGGTCTCATCTAATATAACTAATAATAAATTTATTATTCAAGCACACGATCAATAAATTTTAAATTTAACTATAAAAATTAAATTAGCGATTGAGTGAGAAGATCTCACCTTTTATTTGTAATCCATTTCCAATCCGGACTTGTCTTCTTCATAGTTTTAGACCTTATATAGACAATTTTATACAGTTGATTAATATTCGAAATAAATCGAATAATAAATTCCCATTTAATAGATTTATTTAATTTAAACTAATAAATAAATTTTTTTAAACCCATTTCCCTTTAAATAAATTTAATTAACTAACAATTTGGATTTTAAACTAATACTTTTAAAATTGCTACCTACCTAAATCTTTTATATATATATATATATATATATATATATATATATATATAAATTTGGTTTTAAACATGATGTAACAGTATAAAATTTCTGCATGCATATATATTAAACAATAATGGTTTAATCTTACTGTAATAAATTATTTTTCTGCTTATCTATATATACATTTACTGTGATAAATTTCCTTTGATTAATTTTGCTTTGTAAAATATAAGTACATATATACATATTATTTGTTAAATTAAACGGAAAAAAATCATACCTCACTGACGATCGATCAAGCCCACTACTCTCGCTCCACGATACCAAATCGCACAACTCCCCTTCGGCCTACGCCATCGCGCTGAACATCGAAAACCAACGTCATGCCCTAGATCGAGCTCATCTAGAATCGCGACCCCTGGACCACCGATCCTCCTTGAGCCCCTTGACTTCAATCGTGAGCCACCTCCTCATGCCTTCCAAACATCGCGGTTTCGTGAATACTAGCCCTTACACACTCCTCTTTCGAGTCGATCGCACTTGCCTCCAATCACCAACTCGTTCGCGCCTCATCCGATTTGAATTGCATTTGAGAGGGTTAGATTCTAAGAGAAGGGAGGGAGGTGAATTTCAAACGAAAGGAAATTATTTACTCAGCCAAGCGGCCATTGTCGAGTTTTGAACGAGAGAGGGGTTTCTATTTTTATTTTTTTTAGAGAAGAGGCGATTTGGTTTTAAGATGAAATGAAGCTCGGCCATTAAGTTTATTTTCTTTCCTGAATTTTGATTTTGAAAATGTTCGGCTGTTGAAATGAAAGAAACGTGATTTAACAGGGAGGTATAGGTCGATGCAAATCAGAAGCTAGGGTGGCTCGAGAACAATTAGGGTGGTTGGTTTGATTTAATTTTTTTTATTATTATTAAATTTTCAGAATATCTCGTTTAGCACAACTCGAAATCTCGAACTCCAAATTAGACATGCCGCCAGGCATTTATAAGGTTTTATCTGCATTCCTAACACAATGTAATGTATTTCGAAGGCTAATTCGATCATATGCGCAAGTTACGAAAGTAAACGATCAATTTTAAATTAAATCGATTAAAACGGTTTCTATGCGTTTTGAGCTTACAGGGTCAAACAACAACTCCGATTGCTACGAAAATCAAAATCCGATAATAATACAATATTACGGATCCAATGGAACAGGTTTCGTCGAAATTCGAGATTATGCCTCGGAAGGCTATTTTAAATATCGATTAAACGATATAAATTCAAAACTGATTAAATCGCTTTCAAATTCAATTTTGAAGCTTCCATTATCTTCAGTATTATCAAAATAAATTTTCTAAGCCATTAAATTATTTTTAACAGGCTGAAAATTGAAGATTTACACTTTTACCCAAATTTCTATTATTAAATTTGATAATTAAATTGATAATTTCATAGTTAAAATTGAAATTCAAGCTTAAATTAACGATTCAGATATTTGAAATCAATTGAATATTTCAATTTCAAACGTTGAAAATTCTGGGTTGTCACAACTAAGCAAGGATTTAATTCTACTTCTAACAAATACACGGCTGATTTATTTTGTTTAATTGCTGAGGTAAGATATAAATGAGTGTGTATATTTAGGTGTAAGAAAATGGCAAGAAGTAATTGCTTTTGTAGCGGCTAAAAGAAATCATATATTATATACCAATTAAAATAATTGAAGCAAAAGGAACGTGCACAAGTTTACACGTGAAATTTCAAGCAATCTTTAAATGGATTTTGAAGGGCTGGAGAGAAATAAATGCATTCATTACTATTAAGTATAAGGAGGCAACGGAAAGTGGATCGGAGATGAATCAAGACACGCGAATTTTGGGGCAAGATTTTAAATTTCTTTTCTTTAGAAAAGGCACGGTTGATGAATGATTTTATTAGCTGAGGTATGAAATTAATGAGCGCGGAATAGGTCCAAAATTTTAATTGAAATGTACGCTCAAATAATTAACAAAGTAACATATTAAATTTATTCGCTTCTTATATTGTAAAATATACGTTTAAAGAATATTTCATAACATACCATTTAAAACGTATAATTACATAGCTTATTTACACTATTTATTTCTTAATAAAAATATGATTGGTTTACATACATTTGAATCATTTATCATTTAACTAAGAACTCATGTATATACATATAAAGAAACGTAACATTTAATTTCTTTTTACAAAATATTTATTGCTTAATTTAAAAAGTATATAACCAATTTTAAAAGAAACAAAAGTGGAACAAAATGTTGTACAAATATATACAATTTAAATAAAAGTTTGGAAGAAGAAAAAAGTAGAAAAAAGGAGGCCATTACCATATTCCTAGCCATGAGAAATAAAAATGAGAGGAGTTGTTTTTGCATGAGAAATAAAGTGAGAAAACTCATGGAAATCAAGTGGAAGAAACGGTCAAGCAATCAATGTTTAAAACGGCAAGAGAAAATGAAGAGATTTGATTCCTATTTAATGAAAAGAATAAGTGGAAAATAAGAACTCTTCCTATCTTCACGTGAATTGATAGGCTACATGTAAGAAACAGCTATGGATTTTGAGGAATAAGTTAAGGTAGGAAATAAATAAATGATTTCAAGAAAAAAAATGAGAAAGAATTAAGGAAATAGTTTATTAAATTGAAACAAGGCTTAAAAATTTACACACAATACCACTAGCTTTGGAAAAAAATTCTACCACACTTTAAAACAAATAAAAATCAGTGAATAAAATAAAAAAAACTAAAATAAAGTGAAAATGAAAATAAATAATTATATTTTAGGGAAATAGAAAGATGAATAAAGAAAATAGCTTAATTTAATGAAACTGGCTTAAGAAAATTGCAAACATAATCCACTTAATTTTATAAAATTACAACTCTTCTTAAAAATGGTTTAAAATAAATCTTTGATAAATAAAATAAAGTGAGAATGAGAATAAAATAAGTTCTTAAGAAAAATATAAAAATAAATAAAGAATTTCTTAAATTAATTGAAGTTGGAAATTGTAAACAAAATACAACTGACACTGGAAAATGTCAATTACACTTTTAAAAATATTTTAAAACCAAAATACATACTAAACAAGTTATTTTACCCCTGAGAACATAAACTACAACATTACATGACCAAATGAAATATTATTTATACAATTTAAAGTAATTTTGTTAAATACAGCAAATTACACACAATAGTTAAAAGGCATAACTTTCACATTATAAATCAGATTTCAACGGAACGAAAAGTAGTATTCTTAAAATTTTATTTACTTTTAAAATAAAAGATAAAATTAAAAATTTTAAACTTTTAAATTTTTAAATTTAAAAGTCAAAGTTTGACCGTATTGACAAAATTCACATTTCCGGAAAATATTCTATTAATTCATGTGTGTAACTCTAATCCAGACCAAAATTTATATTTTAAATAAAAAAAAAATCTAAATTAAATAAACAAAACATTTATTAAAATTTTTGGGCTGATACATAGATGGTTTGGATGACAAGCAAAGTGAGAGTAAATGCTAAGAAATAGAAAAGGCATAAGTTAAGGAGAAAGAAACGTATATATGTTTTATTCTTAAATGCAAATGAAAATGAGGAGTTTGAAATGAGAAATAAATCTTCTTTAACACGATTTGCAAATGAGAAATACACGGCTAGGAAAAGAGTTTGTATGGATAAAGCAAGAAATAAAGAGGCCATGTAGAAAAAAGCAAGAAATCAAGCAATGACCTGATGGATTTAATTAATTTCTTTCCTTTGTATTAACAGTTGTTCTTAATTACATTGAATTTGTTAAGTGTGTACATTTATTATGATTGAATCCTCAAATAAATTCATTCAGATAAGTTCCATTCTTTTATATTACCTTATGAATAAAATATGCATTTCCACTTTCACATTCCATCCTTATTTTATTACAAAGTTTATTTTTCTTCATGTTAAATAACCAAAATTTTATCAATTTAACAAATTAATTATTAAAAATTTATGGTCATTGCAGTTCTAGTTATAATAAATATATATATTTGACAACTTCAATATATTGAAATAATATTTCATACAAAGGGAAATTGAAAATTTGAATATATTAATGGAATGAAATGTAAGGCAGGTGTTAACTGCATTTCAAAGTAATAATAGACTCAATTAAAGGGTTGAATTGAATCTAATCAGTTTAATTGGAATATATTAAAATTAATTGGATTCAATTTATAATAAAGAGATTATTTTAAGTGAACGAAATAAATAGTATAATTGATGAATTAATTTATTCTAAATGAAATTTAATTTATTACGCTAATTGAAATGAAGATGGAATGTGATAATATTAACGTAAAAGATTTTGAGTCCAATGTTTATTCCATCCATTGACAATAATGAATTGAATAGTAGAATGAAAAATAATTTAATAGAGTTTTTGGAAATTTAATTTATAATTGTGAATATTATGAAATTGAAAATTTGAAAGTGCAATTGATAGATTTATCAACTTTAAATTGACATCTAAACTTGTTTAAATTTTTGTAGATGATTACGAACTATAAAAGTGATAAAATTGTCAATTATAGAAGTGAAATTTAAAATTGGATTTAATTGATTGATTTTTAATTTATTAATTAATATAAAAATAGCCATTCTGGCCACTAACTCGGATTTCGACGAAACCAGTTTCATCGGATCTGTAATGGTAAATTATTGTAGGATTTCAAGTTTCGCAGCGATCGGGCTTGTCGTTTGATCGTACGGACTCGAAACGACTTGAAATAAATGAAATTGAAATCAGTTGAAATCAATTTGAAAAATATTGATTTTAGCATAACTACTCCATACGATGAAATTTGGACTTGAAATCTTTTCCATTGCGTTTAAAATATTTTAAAATATCTATTTTGATATATGGGTTGACCCAATTTCTTTCCGGAGTCGAAACGGGCTTGTCGGGCCATATATTGTTCAGCGCGTTTATAAATCGAGTCTATCTACTCTTTTTCAACCCTACCTATAAATTCCCTGTTATAAACCCAAGCCTACGTCTATTTTCTCTTTTGTATGTGCATGCAATTCAGCTATCTCTCCTCCTCAATGGCAGACAAACAAATTCTAGATCCAAATATAATTCCCAATCAAATCATAAGCTAAAATTTCAAACTCCACAAAATATAGAAAATTATATATGGATTTGAAGCTCTCGAAGAGCGCAACCCAGATTTGAAATTCGTTTTCCAGTTTGGATCACTGTATAGCCAAAAATCGATGAACCATTTTCGACCGTTCATCGCTCAACGATGAACTTCGCTTGATCGGAAAATCCTTTCTGGGTTTTGTAGAGTGGACGATGGAGAGTGCATCAGTGGTGTTCGTTCATCGAATCAACGGTGGGATATGGCATATTAATTCACTTAGGGTTTTATAAAATAGCGGCGGCTGCTTGATTTTGGGCGAACGCGACTTGCTCGCATGGTGTCCGGAGCGTGGGGGAGGAACGGCGAGCTAGGGGTTGCAGCGTTACGCGCGGCAGCGGCCAGGAGATGGCGCTGAAATCGAGCGTGAAATTGGCTATTCTGGTTCGCATGATAGGGTCTGAGTGAAGGAGCTACTCGTGCGTGTGCTGACGTGGTGAGAGTGATGGATCTTTATTTTCTTTGTTTTAATTCAAATTTTGATTTCAAGTAATATAATCGCTATATCTTTCACATATGATATCCTATTCACGCGTGGTTTTCTCCGCTAGGTTTGTATTGGAATTCTGGATATTATGGCATTAGTTTGAACGAATTCTGAGACTGTGAAATTTTTGGGTTTAAATTGAATTTAAATTCAATTTAAATTCAAAAGGTGGGTGTTTTAACCCCCTCACAACTTCTAAAATTTCTTACGTTTGTTAAATTAAATTTTGTTTTGATTGTGCATTTATTTATGACTGTTCGTATATTTTTAATCGTCATCTCGGTTAATTGCAATTTTTTAAATTAAATCGTTATTTAATTTATTATTGAATATAACTGCCTGTTAAATAACTGTTATATATTATCAGTTATCTATTGATATTGATTGACTGTTTTGGTTAATGATTGCGATAGATGTGTGATCTGTTGATTGATGAATGGATGTTTATTTTATATCATTATAATTTGCAAGTTTTTTATTTATTTGTTATTTTTGATTTGGGATTGCGGTTTGAAATGATATACAACCGCATTTTTATTTTTAAATTGCGGATTGAAATGATAAATATCCGTATCACTTGACCATAGGGTAGAAAATTATGTACAGTCACCATGGTCTATATATATAAAATATTTTGAAATGATTTTCTATGGTTTATAAAGAAATATACGATTTTTGAGGTATTGATTGGGATATTTTATAAATGTTATTTTATATATGGTTAATTCCTGGTTTAAGCCGTGAATAAAATTTGTTTAAAGTATAAAATAAGTTTAATAATAAAGTTTGATTTTATTAAAATATAATATGGATGAGTATTTACTTAAATTATATTTTAATATGGAGTTTATATTGATTTTTATAAATCAAGGTTGAGAAGATAGTTTGAAATTGATTGAGACTTTATCTAAGTAAGAATTATAGTTAATAAGAATCCATTAGGAACTTATTGAAATTGAGATTTTAAAGGGAATATGGTTTTATAACTTAATTTGGGTTTAAGGTGATTTAAGTGAAATGTTGAAAATCTAAATAAATTGAGGAATATTCAGTTATTGAATTTGAAGATTTATTTAAGGGATATTGAATTTATTAAGCAAATATTTCAAACTAAATAATAGTAAAGAGAATTTGGTATATATATATAAATTATAAAATTTAGTTTTGAAATATTGAATAATTAAAGCTTTGAAATATATGGAAATTAAAATGGTTTATTTGTTATTCAAACCTGTATTTGGAATTGATTTGTGAAATTTAAAGAAGCTAATTTATTACATAATGTAATTTAATATTAAACCATTTAAGTATTAGAAGTTATGTTTCAAAGTTATGGGTTTCAAGGTATTATGATTTGAAAATGCTATGATCTTGGGAAAAGGATATATTTGAAACAAAAATGAAATTATATTGATTTGGGTTTTAACAAAAATGATATCTTATTGATTTGGTTTTTAAATGAAGATGATATCATATTTATATAGTTTTGAAATGAATATTATATCCTGGTTTTGAAGTATAATTATTTTGAAATGACCGTGGTGTTATAATAACGCTTGGTTGTTGAAGAGACCGGGATCGGAAGTTGTCATACTCTCTGCCAACTCCGAAAACCAATTTAACAACCGTGTACGCGGTGGAGATTCCAGAATGAAGTAGGTTGGTTGCAGCGTTTCCTTTGAAGTAAATACGTGGACCCGACTGCCATGAGTTGGCATAAGGTGGCTAAGACAGGAGCGATTCTCGAGCCAAGGAGGTAGCCCCTCTTATCAGACACATCCCTTCGACATTATACTCTGACTTTTGGATTTATTCGGTGGCGACTTTTGATTTTTGATTTTGGGGGTGTGGCTCGAGGTAGGCAGTCGCTGCGCGTTATGCGTTACCACCACCCCGGATAGCAATTGGTATATCTACCCTGGCATTGCCTAGTTGCGTCGTGTCACCTATCCTAGCGCGCCTTGTACGAGTTTGGCTTTCTCCTGTAGGCCGTGGATTATTTAGGGTAGTCTCCCGATCTGGAGATGCGCTGATACTGGATGGACTATTGGGACTATTACGTGTTAAGAGGAATATTGGGTCACTCCTTAATGCTATTTAAAAGTAAGTTTATTTTACTATAGACATTATTATAATAGCGAAATATTACTACATAGTAAATAGTTTAACGGATCCTTATGAGATGTGAATCCCGAACATCTCTTTAAGTTACTGCACTCACGTTAGACACCGGATAGGAGATGTCAAATCCCGTAAACATCTCTAACGCCATTCCACTCATATTTATTTCTGCTGATTTAACTTACATAAGATCTTTTAGTACTGACTCGGGTGTTTTGTCTTTTCAATTCGCTTGGGTCAGCCTGAGCATTTCAGGATTTGAAGACCGTATTCTGGAGGACGAAGACGAAGATTTATTATTATTAGTTATTATAGTATTCTGCTATATTCTCACTGTTCCGCTACATTGTTGTTTATTATTCTCTGGTATGTGTAACTCTGATGTGTATTATATAAGTATAATCAAACGTTTTGTAAAACAGCTTCATGAACTGTTTATTTGATTATTATATTTTATCGTTCCACGGCAAGATTCTATTTTTTTATTTCTCTGCTTTTTCTTATTTACCCCATAATGATCCGCCCTTCTGTATGGTCTAAGTCTGACAGGTGTGATTTATCGTCGATTTAAAGCGTGCGAAAAGGCAGGATGTTACATTACCTTTCAAGAAACAATTTTACTTAGAATGCTCATCGTCCTACAATGACGATATTCTGATAGCACTCATCCATACAAGTTGTCCTGGGTCTAGACAAACCAAATCGCTGTCTTCATCATCTTCACGGTATTCATTCGTTACGTTCAAACTAGATAGAAGTGGTTTTCAGATAATTAAATTTGATCCCGGTAACTTCGAAACGATTAACGAAATTGGCCAATATTTGATAGTCGGTTATTTAACTATCAAATAACATCCATAAGTAGTCATCTGGCCTTACTATAATTTTCCAAAAATATTCTCAAGATATCTTTATAATATTCAAAACCCTTCCAATATTTCAATATTGGAAATCAAATCCAAATTCTTATATCCTTAATAGGAAATTTCAAGTCATTTCAATACTTAGAATATTTTCCTCGCTTCCAATTATAATTCATCCCTTTGAAAATATTTTCTATAATTAAAATCTCAAAGTTAACTATTTTTCAAATCATTTCCTTCTAATTCTTAGGAATATCTATAAGTATATCTTCCAAGATCTTTTTGTCCCAATATTCAGGAAATAGTCCATTTATTTCCTATTTCTCAAAACTCTTTTACAAATTTTATTTGTAAATTCCTAAACGGATTTTGTAAGTTTCGGAATTCATTAATCAATTTTCTTTAATATTTCCATGTCAAATACACTTTTCTATATTTCCAAATAACATTTCTAACTTCATTTACGAATTCTAATTCATTCTTCTGAAGTTCTCGGATTTCAATATTTTAAAATTTCTTTAAGTTCCCGGAATCCCACTATAAGATTCTTCTTATAAAATCATATCAATTAAATAAACTTCGTTTCCAATCTTGAGAGGATTTATAAATAAATTTCAATCCTTTAAAATTTTATATTTAACATAAGTACTTTTAAAGAATAATAGTTTATATTTAAAATACGTTAAAGTAAACTTAAAATAACAAAACATTTTAAATAACATCGATAACTCATTTCCAAATCATTTTTTAATAACTAATTAATTTACAAAGCTGATTAATAAATTTAAAAAAATTTCAATAAATATTAAATATTAGAGTAACTAACTTTTCGAAATATGCTAAATCTCAATTTAGGTTACATAGTATAGCAATTTAAAATCCCATTTAAAAACAATTTTACTTTCTCGACAAAAATATATATTTTTTAAAATCCAGTATTGCCAGATTCAATTTATAATTCTTCTCGATTTGTATCACATCAACTATATTTTAATTTTATCACCATTCTCACATTCATAAATAGATTCCACTATTTCTTTTCCAAAACGATTCCCATAACTCAATATAAATTCATATTGTAAACTTCTATTCCAACTTTTCCACTGATATCATTTTCCCCTATTTATAAACCTCATTTATAAATTTATAAACTCCTTTGAGTTTCACTTATTTATAAACCAATTTTTTTTGATAAAATTTCATTTTATAAATCCCTTCCTTGATAAACTCCATTTTAATTTCAAATCTATTTTTAATATCAATATCAACTCCTTCCCATGCTTTCAAAAGTATCATTTTCAAATCCATTTTTATAATTTTATATGTCTAGAATATCATTTATAAATTCTCTTATATAATTCATTTTTCAAATCTACACTTAACAATCCATAATAGTTAAGTATAACCAAAAATCAAATACATATTTTTAACTCAATTTCTTTAAAATAACTCTAATTCCAATATAAATAATTTTATATCAAAAATTCCCTTACTTTCTTAAATTTAAAAAAAAAATTTATGGTATATAAAATATCAAAATTCAGGTCAGTGCTACAATAGCATCCAAAAATTTCAATCACTACAATAATTTATAATAGATTATTCTACGCAACACGTATATCACAATATATGAATTCAAATTCATCATTTTGAGGATCCAGTTGGACCCCTCCAACGTGTTTTCCTACATCCACAAATGTTAACACAACATTAAAATACCAATCCTACTTCGAGGGGGATATCGAGGTATATAGGGCCATCCATTATTATGTAGGGCGAATAGGGTCTCATCCACTATGATTTGCGGGAATATCACTCGAAACACTAATATATATAAAACTATATATATAATATACCATTCATAAGATAATAATTATTAAATCAACCAGGCATTCAATAATTAATTTTAACTATTTTTTAAATTAATCTAATAATCCAAATAAGTGAGAATTTTCTCACCTTGATTTTATTGCATAAATTTCCAACTACGAACTAAACTCGGCTGGTTTCATTGATTTATGACCTCGTATGAATAATTTATAAAATTTTAAATATTCGCATTTAACAAAATAAAATTATTTAGATTAAATTCATTATAGTAATTATACCCTATGAATATGAAGCCTTGATCTCCACCGCCTCTATCGTTCTTAGGCCCTCACCGCCCCACCACCACACCTCCTGTTTCCCACCCTTACGCCACTGCTCTGAACTGCAATGCTCGGGTGCCGCACTATCCCCTCAACACTCCAACTCGCGAACCACCCAAGCTTCATCTCATGACCCTTATCGCCTCTTGAACCCCACCTGGCCACAAATGGCATCGACCATTTCAAACACTGCTGAGCCCTCCCTTGCGAACTACTTTGCATGCGCACCTCACGTATTTGATTCCTTTAATCCCCTTTAACCTCGAGCACATCACCGTTGTCGTGCGACTTGAGTCGCGATGCCGCCCACCTTTCTTTGTTAATCGATTTCTGAATTAAAGAAAAGGTGGAAAAGGCTTGCAATTTTAATTGCCTTCATTTGTTTATATTTTTTTTCTTTCTTTTCAAACAGGTTTCGATTTTCTTTTTGAATTTGAGAACGAGATCGTTCGCAAACTCGTATTACCAATCGGGAGATGGTCGAAAGAAAAAATCTCTATTTGATGGAGCTTCTTCCTATACCTATGAAGTCCATTTGACCCAGAAATGAGACATTGGAAGAATCTTTTTAGTCTTCTAATATCAATAGATTGATTGTTTCACTCCTATATCTTCCAAAAGAGAAAAAGATTTCTGAGAGTTGTTTCATGGGTCCGCAAGAGAGTAGAAAAAAGAAGAAGGAAGCACGCGTTTAGAGGGTGAAGGGGAAAGCGATGGATAAGAAAGGGGGTGTGTTCGAATAGGTCAAAGGTACAACTTAAGGATGGAATAACAGCTGAAAAGGGGAATTTACTAATTAATATATTAATTTAGTTTCCAAAATATCTCAATCTACGCAATCGATATCTCAAACACCTGTCAAGGCGTGTCGCCTGGCGTTCATAATGTTATAACTCTATTCTGAACGCAGCGGAATAAGTTTTGAGTCCTAATTCGATTGTATGGAGAAGATACCTTTTTGAACCCAATTATTATATTAGATTTCGATATTAATTTAAATGTGTTTCTATTCCGTACGATCAAACGTAACTCCAAACAATATAAAATTTGAAATCCGATAATAATACGCTAATACGGATCAAATGAAACTTGTTTTGTCGAATTCCGAGACTGTGTTCCGGAACACTATTTTAAAGCGTCGATTGAATCAACGATTTCAAAATTGACGAAATCGCTTGAAATTTCAGTTTTAAAATCTTACTAACTCAATTAAAATTCAATATTCAATATTTAAACTTTTAAATATTCAAAATTGAACGATGAAAAATCCAGGTCATTACACCGGGCCAAGTGAGGTCATTCCTCCGATCAGACATATTTCTTCGATATCATATTATGACTTTGTGATGATTTGGTGGCCATCCCTCGATTTTGACTATGGAAGTGTGTTCCGAGGTGGGCGGCAGTAATTACTATGTGTTACCACCATTATGGATCTGCAATCGGTATATCTATCTTGGCATTGCCTCGAGTGCCGTGTTCACATGCTTTATTGCACGTTCTACGAGTTTGGTTGGTACCATACCTATGGAGTGCCATCTGATAGCCCTCCAATTTACGGAGGAATTACAGTATTGTATTGTGACGCCCCACCTCTATACCCACGCTAGCCAAGAACACTACGGTGTAGTGCTGTCAACTAGCGCGGAGAATAAGGCTGTTGAGGAGCGACCATCCATGTAATTTCTTATAACACGGTGGCTATAAAATAATCTTCGGAAACAAATATAGAAGTAAGCATAACATGCGAATCAATCACAGATATCCATATCACAAAGGCGGAAAGAGATATGAATAAATATCACATAAAAGTGTACATCAGAGTAGTGGTCTAAAAAGATCCACGATAATACAAAAGGATAGCAACGCGTGCTATACAAAAGAATACAACTATGAGTCTATATCTCAAGTGTAAACAACAAAAGATGCTAATCTAAACAAGTAGCCAAAAGTCTGAGTAGTGAACCACTAGGGGAGGAGTCAAGCAGTAGCACCTGTAACATCTTGGTCTGACCCGAGTATTATTTATAAGAAAATAATAAACGGATCAGTCTAGCTATAAATATCAGATGACATGATATAAAATAAAAGATATGGCATAAACATAAAATATCCATACTGACATACTACTATAAGTATGCAAATAATGATCAACAGGAGATCAACCGATAAGAGATAAATCAATATCACAAGAATCTTCTCAAAGATCCAAATAGGGCATCATACCCTAAACTTGTACTCATGACAAGTCAAAGAGATAAATTCCAGAAATCAACACAAGAAATCCAGAAATCATAAAAAGGGAAAGAGGCCTATCACATGACGGTCCGAAGACCATGGGGAGCTACCCCACATGTGTGAGTGGAATCACACAGATTGAGGTCAAGACTAACCAAAAAGCAGAAAGGTATGTGTGAATGGAATCACACAAGTGGTGTCTAGTCTAACCTTGCAATGAAAGAGACATCGCGCAATTGCTAGTCTAATTCATAAAGCGATCATCAAGATCAACGAGAAGTGTCAATTACACTAAGTTAGTAAATATAGAAGTTTAGCTTCATGTCCCATAACCACTTGCTTAACTTAAATATTTACGAACAAACTGTAAATCTTCACTAATAAAATTGTCACAAGAGGTTCAATCGAACAAGTCCAAGAATTAACCGACGAAATGAATGCAAGCGTTTCATACCACTTGTTTTACTAAGTCGTTTAATTAGATTTCTCATCCGAGTGAGGTAAAGGCTTGTATATACTAATAGATTGGAAAACGGTTTAAGAAAAGAGCTTTGTTATTAAAAATAGAGTTGAAATTGTTTGTTAAAAGAGTTTTGATATTTACTACTAGTATTGAAACCTTTATATTTTAAAGTGACAAAACACAGAAGCAATTGTAGAAACAATCAGTCACAAAAATCACATACGGAGATGTGAATAAAATCCAAGGAAATCAGCTCAATGTTTTTCAGATAAGATCCCCTACGGAGGGGGGGGGTCCGGGGGGGTGGCAACCCCCCAAGGTGGGGGTGCGGGGGCAACGCCACCGCTTACGGGGTTCGACCTGCCCGGTCAGGTCGCGGGGGTCCAGGGGGCAGCGCCCCGTCCAAAACGGTACGACCTAGTGAAGACAAAATGAGGTCTAACGACCTAAAAGTTAAGGGTCCAACGACCTATAGGTTCACGCGACCTAGGTGGAATGCGAGAGATAGGCAAGTGGAACGACCTAAAGATGAATGGGTCGAACGACCTAACGTGAGCATAGGTGAAGCGACCTATCGATCCAACGACCTAAGGGGAAATGGCAACCTAGGTCTAACAACCTAACTGCTCACGACCTAAGGGTCTAAAGGGTCAAACGACCTAGTGGTGTTCGCGAGTTAGCCGAAGCGAGCGACCTAAGAGAGACGAGAGACTTAAGGAACTCGCGACCAAACATTTGAATAGGTCAAGTGACCTAAGTGGTCAGGCGACCTAAGGTCTTACGACCTAACGACCTACGGTCTAAAGGCCACGCGACCTAGAGGATCTGCGAGCTAACGAGGCCGACCTAAGGTGCAAGCGACCTAAGGGACAACGGGCTAAAGTATGGTACGCGACCTAAAAGATGGCGCGACCTAAGGTGCGAGCAGGTCGAGCGACTTAAGGCGATGCGCGACCTAAGACCTAGCGACCTAAAGGGATGCGCGACCTAAGAGAGGCATCAGGTCGAACGACTTAAGGGTGATGCGACCTACGACCTAAGCGCCATACGACCTAAGCTCAAATACGAGCTACGAGCTAGCGACCTACGACCTAAGCTCAAATGCGAGCTAAGGCCTACGGCCTAAGGCCCTAACGTACTAACATTTGTCGCGACCTAAGTGGTGACGACCTAACAAGGAAAGGCTGAGCGACCTAACGCTGCAGAGGGGATTTAAGGCCAGAAACGACCTACGACCTAAACCCCATACGACCTAACGTGAAACGACCTAACTCCAAAGTGAAAATTCAAGGCAGTGCGACCTAGCGCGCTAACACGCGAACGACCTAAGAGTTAGGTCGCGAGCGACCTAACTCCGAACACACGAAAATGGACAGAACGACCTAAGTGCAGAAAATTCACCAAAACGCTAAAAATTGGAGTTTTTCGCCAATCCAATCCAAACCAAATGCAAATGTGCATGCAAAAGTGATAGGGAATCATTCCCAACAGTCCAATATAGTTATAGACTAGATTTATGAGATAAAAATCTCACCTTTGCGCTAAAGTTTATGAAGATGAAGCTTGAAAGCAAGGAGAAGCAATCCAAAGCTTGAATCCAATATCTTCTACTTGAATTTGGAGTTGAATGTTGGATTTGCAATTGAATTTGTGCTTGGAGTTTTAATTTCCCATTCTTTTCACCATTAATGCCCAAGCTTGAGTTAGTTAGGAATTTTATGAAGAGTGAGGAGAAGGGGGTTGGAACTTGGGCTTAATAGGCTAAACTAACCCAAAGTCCAAAGCGGGAAAAGTTAGTGAAATTTCGCTAACTCCAAACCTATCGATGTTTATACTTAAAAAACTTGTAAATGGCATTTCGAACTCAATGGAAGTGGTCTCGAGTCCGAATTTTACCGTTTGCAAAAAGTAGTTTTTCGGACCAATATCCGATTAACGACAAAATATTTAAACAAAATATTTAAATGTAAAATCGATAAATATGCGGGTTGTTACATATTGTATAGACTATGGAAATATATAAAATGTGTTAAGGGGGATATGGGTAACGCCGTTACGCTATTTTAATACTTTACTGTAGACACTATTAAATAGTGTACTGTACATAGTAGATAGTTTAACGGATCCTTAAGAGATGGTAATCCCAAACATCTCTTAAGTTATTGCACTCATGGTAGACACTAGATAGGAGATGTCAAAATCCGTAAACATCTCTAACGCCGTTACACTCATATTTATTTACTGTTAATTTAACTTACATAAGATCTTTTAGTTCTGACACGAATGTTTTATCTTTTCAATTTGCTTAGGTCAGTCTGAGCTTTCAGTTTATCGAAGACTACTTTTTGGAGGATGAAGAAGAATATTTTGTGCTATTATTATTTATTATATTTATTCCACTGCATCATGTTGTTTCCGCCGCATTTATTTATTTATTCTTGTCGTATGTAACTCTGATCTGTATTGTAAAAGTATAATCAATGTTATTTGTAAACTACTTCACGAACTATTTATTTGATTATTATATTTTCCATTCCTCTTCGAGATTCTGTAAAAAAAATTCTTTCTTTCTCTGCTTTTTCTTATTTACCTCATAACAATCTTCCCCTTTGAATGGTTTGAGTCAGACTGTGTGGTTTATCGTCGATTTAAACCATCCAAAAAGGCGGGTCGTTACAACAGTTAAGCCAGTAAAAATCCTTTCAACAACTATATAATCCAATAATGACTATGCAGAAGAATTATCCCTAATTTTCTTTATAGATTAGGGTTTACAACTTTGCAAACTTAAGAAAATACAAGTCTAGAATGAACGAATTTGGATCCCCTAAAACAGACCAGCTGGGTCTTATTTTTAGATGTAGGTTGGCACCTTTTGACCTTGTGCTTCTAACTTGGTCGATAAGTGGCTTCAGATACCTTCCGATTCTTTCGAAACTTGCGCACCCTATTATAATGCTTTTGAATGGGTTCGAATGCCTCTGTCTTCGTCAAAAGGGAGTAGTTGCATCTTTTCTTCTTTATGTTGCTTTGTTGTCGCAAGGAATGAAGGTAGGAGCTTTCGCCTCTGTCGATAGGTAGATTCCAGATGTTCCGAAAGTGTTGAAATGCTGACGGCTTCGACATCGTTAGTAGCTTTTAAACTTATGCTTGTGAACCGATGTATAACCTTCCTTGGATGTGTAACAACCCTAGATTTTTACTATATACTTAAATTTGACTTTATTTCATTTCGAAAATATTTCAAATTTGTTTTATTTGTGTGATATCATTTCTAAACATTTTTAAAATGATAATATAATTTTTCCAAAATTTACTGTATTTATTTCCTATTTTTAAAGGCTGTTTTCTAATTTTCTGCCATTTTCTTCATTTTAGATTTCTTTATTTTATTTTAAGTTTGTTTTATTTGTGAAAATTCATCTCTAAATATTTTTAAAATAATAATAGAATTTTTCCAAAAATTACTGTGTTGATTTCCTATTTTTAAGGGCTGTTTCCCCATTTTCTACTATTTTCTGCATTAAAATTTTATATTTAAATTAAATTTTAAATATTTATTTTGTGAATATATTTGTATTTTATGTTATTATTTATTTTTAAAAATACTTTACAAGCTTATATGAATTTTCTAAAAATTATTTCATTTAACTTCAAATTTTGCTAGTCTAGTTCATTGTTTTAACTATTTTCCTCAATTTTACTTTACATAATTGATAAATATTATATATATTTGTATATTTGTTAAAAATTTCGAAATCTTATCTGATATTATTATTATTTCAGCTACATAAATTTATATAAATAATAAAAGGTAAATTGAAAGGGTTTGTGACCTTTTGTTTCCTATGGCTTTTGATTTACCCACCTTTTCACATTTTAACTTACTTTTGCCATCAATTAGCCATAACTACTCACATAATTCAGCTGCCTACCTCCATTTTTCATTCACGTACATCTTTTTCCTCCTTTCTGAAAAAAATTTCGGCCTCCTCCTGATTGAGAAGTTTGGTAAAACTCTATTTCCTTTTATCTTCTTTTGTTCACTTATGTTGATTTTTCTAGTTTGATTTTGCACTTGCTTCACCTCTTGTAGGTTCAACCATGCCCCTTGCTGCCTAGCCGCCTCCACCACCTGATGACACACCACCAGCACCTCCTCCTCACCAGCCACCCAAGCCATAAACCCCCTTGGTGATGCATATCCGCAAAAGTTTCAAAACACCCTTCATATTGACCTAGCCAAGCACTAGCTTCCACATCCACCACTTCCACCAACCATGGCCGCCCCCTACTCCACCACCACCACCTCCAGCACCTCCAGCACCCACGGCCACACCACCACAGTGGACCCCACTCCTCTGGCCGTGAGACCTAGGGCCTTGGCCGAGCCCAATTCATGGCCCAAAACCCATGTGTATGCATGATTTTGTGTTCTTGCATTCACCCACCTTTACACCATCACTCAAACTCATGTTAGGCCGACCTTAGCAATCCAGACCTGACCCTAAATCATTGTCTTAGACCTGTACTCTACCTCTGGTCGAGCCTATGAGATGTCAGAAGCAAGTGCAAAGCATTTCAGCTTTGTTTCATGAAGTTATTTCTAACATAGTTTATCGTATTTTTGGTCTGAAACCTTATAATTGTTATATTGTTTTGTTTGATTTGTATTCAAGGGAATTAATCCTTGGCTCCTCCATTTCGTATCTGTATCGTGCTTTTGGGCTTGTGTAGATCCCGTTGTGCAATTCTTCGTTGTGCCATCAGCTCAAAACAGTGAGTTATTCTCACCAAACAGTCTTATACTTATATGAATAGTAAATTGATCGCTTGTGAATATGTAAACTGCATCACCATTTTTTATTTGCTATGTCACTATTATATGATGTTTACACATGATTGAACACCTGTTATATCATATGTTACTGTTATATTATTGTTGTTTGTTATTTTATCAGTTAATCACACTGCAAGTTCCCTTTAGATTAGAATCACTATGGGTTGAAATGATACATACCCGAACGGACTTTAGAATAAGGGAAAATCATTATGGGCTGAAATGATAGGCCTGAATGATTTTAAAATTTATTTCATTTACTTGGGACAGCGGGTTTGAAATGATAAAACCCGGATTTTCATTGTAAATTACGGGTTGAAATGATATATTACCCGTATCACTTTTCCTAGTGTAGAAAATTATATACAGACCCGTAGTTAATATATGTTTTCCTAAAAATTTTAAAATTATTTTAGAAATGTAAATATTAAAATATTTTGATTTAAATATAATTAAAAATTATTTTTGAAAAATATTATTGATTTTCTGAATAATTATAAGTGAAATAAATTAATGAAAAAGTTAGAAAATTTTGAATGTAAGTTATTTTGGAAAATTTAATTTAATTATAATTGGAAATTAAGTTGAATATGAAATCATGATAAATTTATTATAATTTGAATCTAAATGAATTTAAAGTGATTTTATATCATATTAATGATTTTTAATAAAGTGAAATGTGAAATGAATGAATATTTAAGTTGAAATTTTGAAATATAACTAAAATTGGAAATTCATGGAATTGACTTAAAAGTGAATTTTTAGTTAAGTAAATAAAAATAAAACTAAGTTATATTTGAGAATTTGAACTTAAGTGTTAGGTTGAAATTTAATTTAAGGAATTTAAAATTGAACACTGCAATTTAAAAAGTGAATTAGTGTTAAATATAAATTTTTAAATGGAAATTTAACTTTATGATATCATGAAATTAAGGAAAATTAAATAGTGTTTATAAAAGTAAAAGTGAGTGATTTTATAAGTTAAAAGTGGTTTAAAGAAAAATATAACTGTTGTGAAATTATATTGAAATTTTGAAGTTAATTAACTGCATTTTTGAAATGCTATTATTTATAATGTAATTGATAATATAGCATTTGTAAATGCTGTAGTTGATAGGTGAACTAAATAGCTAAATTGAATTAAAGGCTATTATAGCATTTTATTTTTAATGCTATAATTGTTGGATTTAAACTAAATTTTCTTTGAAACTAATGTAACTCTATTACAGCCTTTTAAAGGCTGTCTTTTTGTTAAATTGAACTGTTTTGAATATAACTTTCTGTAGCATTTTCCAAATGCTGCGAAAGTTGAATTTTCACTATTTGTCAAAATTTAAGTGAATGAATGAACTTTGATAATTTTAAAGTTTTGGAAATTTAATGTGACGCCCCACCTCTATGCTCACAATAACAAAGAGTATTAAAAGAAATACTGTCCATTATTATGAAGAATTAGGCTGGATAGGAGCGGCCATCCGTAGTTAGGCCTTACAATAGTATTGGTTATCTCGATAGGAGTGGTATATATTTTTATTTTTCATCTCGTATGTGTTTACTCCCATCGACATACCCAATTCTGGTATAAAACGAACTACGATGGTTCATAATAGTTTAGGATAATATATATAATAATAACACAGATAAATAAGTGCGAAACACAGATATAACAGAAAGTCTCATATATATATAACTGATGTCAGTTGATATACATGTGATACAATACATATGATACAACTACAACTGTCGACTCTGGAAGTTACATATACAAGTACATTATCGTGAGTAATATACATGAACATACATGTAGTGCAACTGGTATGCAGACCAAAGAGCAAAAATATTCTGGAACAAATGCTCAGAGAAACTCAAATGCCCAATAATGAAATCAATTTCACTTAAATAGAAAATGCACAAGAACGTTGTGGCAACAGTTCCAGGCAAGAATAACAACTCAAATGCAAGCTATGTCAGGTATGGTACAGTGACAAATTGCACAAACAAGCACAAAGGTGCTACAGAGAACATGCTACATGAAGGACATGAAGGCAGTAAAGTGCTGATAGGAAACAAACTACAATCACTGAAATGAGGTGGGTGGCTAACTCAAACATTTGCATGTGATAAATCGGAGTAGTAGAGTATGTATGCTGCAAAAGAAAAATGCAGTTGCAACATGAATGCAATGGTAACCAAAAGAAATGAGGACAAGGCATCAATACAACTAACAGTTCCCTACAAGTGCACGAATGCAAATGCATATAAACAGTTCAACATGACTCAAAGCATCAGGATATACTACAGGGGTGAATACACATGCATGCACACTGAAATGAAGTGGCAACATCAACCAGTGTACATATGCAATAGGATGCACAGAGCAAGATGGTGCAACAGAGCAGGGTGCCAGCACAACAGCGGTACACAATGATACACATGAACATACAAAGTCAACCGCAATATGTCTAACTGAAACAACATGAAGCTCGAATATACAGGCTTTATCAAGATTCAAGCAACAACATGGAAGATCAGGACATCACCACAAACATAAATCAACAGTTGGAATCAAGACTGCAATTCAAAGTCGAGTTTTAGATCAAAGTCCAATTTCAGCAAGGATGGACAAAGCATCTTATACTAAACAGCACAATCCAAAGAAAGTTCACACATATATTCGTACATATATACTTATGCATATACATGGAAGCTCAGGCATGCACATGGCAGTAACGAGCAAGAAGACAGGTATGGAAAGCAACACAAGTGCAGTCATATGTGAGAAGACAAGTGTGTGCATATACAGCAAACGAAACAAGGGAATAAAGCATGGTCTTAGTCGAGTATCAACATATCAAGGAAGGCTGAAATAGTTTTGAACAAATCAAACGCAAGAAATATCAAATTCGAAAAAAGTCAAGGACGAAATCACAATCAACTGTCACAAAAATGCCAAGGCCGACCTTACAAAAGTCAGTGCCCAAAATCAAGTGATTGAAGTCACAAAAACTGAAGCCGTGGGTGAATTGGGATCATCAAAACAATATCGACATTCAAACAAAAATAAACAGTCGAACGCGAGATGAATTAGATGTGAGCGAATGGTCACTCACCTTCCCACGAGTCGAAGCAGCTGGAGCAAGCTACGAGGAGGCCATCGATGGACGAACCAGAACGCTGAATCGCCTCTTCAATCGAGCATCGGCATCTTCGATTTTCGAGAAGCCCTAATCTGGAGAAGGGGGCGAACGAGACAGCCTCCATTTTATTTTCGTTCGTTTGCTTTAGGGTTCGAATGAAAATGGGGAATGGGTTATGGCCTTAGTTAATATTCACGGCCATGATAAAACATGGGCCACAATTTCAATTAATTTTTTAAAAACTCCAAATAGCCAATAACAACAAAAAATTTTAAACGAATTCCAACTCGAATTAAAATTCATATCAGCAATTTGTTATTAGCTAGCAGATTAATCGTTCAATGACGATATTAAATCGATACAAAAACCCCGGGTTGTTACAGACTCCCCTCCTTATAAAAATTGCGTCCCCGCAATTTTCATAATTAAGGTCGTCACTAACTATTAATTTTCTAACATAAACTGGTTAAGCTAGAAAAATAAAAGTCGGGAATACAAACTCCAAAGAAATCTTTTAATTTCATAAAAGAAATTTAAATTCTCAACAAAATCTAACTATCAAATAGATAATTAGGAAACAACTAAACTGGATAAATGCAATTATCAGCAATATCTAAATAATGATGCGATAATTAGAAGGCAGCAAAATCTAATTATCAACAAAGACAATTATAAAACACAAATCACAATTCGCAAAACTGCAATTAACTAGTTACCAAAACGATAATCAGAAATCTCAAATCACAAATATCCGATTATCAAAAACGATAATCAAATCAACAAATATTGGAATATCAAAAACGATAATCAAATCAACAAATCAACAATTATTCGATTATCAAAAACGATAATCAAATCAACAAATATTCGATTATCAAAAACGATAATCAAATCAACAAATATTCGATTATCAAAAACGATAATCAAATCAACAAATATTGGATTAACAAAAACGATAATCAAATCAACAAATATCCGATTATCAAAAACGATAATCAGAACTCATATCAACAAATATTCGATTATCAAAAACGATAATCAAATCAACAAATATCTGATTATCAAAAACGATAATCAGAACTCATATCAACAAATATTCGATTATCAAAAACGATAATCAAATCAACAAATATTCGATTATCAAAAACGATAATCAATTCAACAAATCAACAATTATTCGATTATCAAAAACGATAATCGAATCAACAAATATTCGATTATCAAAAACGATAATCAAATCAACAAATATTGGATTATCAAAAACGATAATCAAATCAACAAATATCCGATTATCAAAAATGATAATCAGAACTCATATCAACAAATATTCGATTATCAAAAACGATAATCAAATCAACAAATATTCTATTACCAAAAACGATAATCAAATCAACAAATATCCGATTATCAAAAACGATAATCAGAACTCATATCAACAAATATTCGATTATCAAAAACGATAATCAAATCAACAAATATTCGATTATCAAAAACGATAATCAAATCAACAAATATCCGATTATCAAAAACGATAATCAGAACTCATAACATCAAATATCTAATTACCTGCAGATAATTAGATTCAACAAATATCTAGAAATCAATTAAGATACTCTAGAAAATCAACATAAAAGGTTGGATCGATCCCATCAGATGGCGAGTTTTAGCTACGCCGCACGTGCATCTCATATGGCCGAAGCGTACCAAGCACCCATCATAATTTTGGTGCCCATCATACGACCCGAAGGTCCAACATATGACCCGAAGGTCCGGTACTGGTATTTGACCCGAAGGTCCATCATATGACCCGAAGGTCCTCATAGTGGCTCGAAAGCACACGAAAATCATCATATATTCAATTAACGATTCCGAAATTAACCGAAATAGCAAACGCACATGTCCCATACCACGTGTTTTACTAAATCGTTTGATTCTCTTCATCGTTTTCTTGAACGTGTAAAATCATCAAAATCATCAAACAGCAAATGTTTCAATTAACGAGTCCGGAATTAACCAAAATAGCAAACGCACATGTCCCATAACCACGTGTTTTACTAAATTGTTTAAATCTCTTCATCGTTTCCTTGAAAGTGCAAAATTGTGTATTCCAAAAATAACATTTCACATTCTCAAACGGATAAGTCCGGAATTAAGCGAATCAGTAAAAGAAAGGGGTCATAATCCTCGATTTTGCTAAAACGTTTAAATCACTTTCTCATTCTTTTGAAAAAGCAACTGTAAAAATTCTGAAAAAAAATTTATTTATTTTATAAAAGTAATAATTTACATTTTCAAACGAACAAGTCTGGAATTAAGCGAATCAGTAAAAGAAAGGGTTCATAGTCCTCGATTTTGCTGAATCGTTTAAATCGCTTCCTCATTCTTTTGAAAGCGCAAACTATAAAATTTTGAAAAACAAATTTTATTTTTAAAACAATTTGCAAATCCGTGATAAAACAGCAACATTAGTGACAAATTCAATAAGAAAATTGTACTTCTCAAAACAACGTAGAAACGGATCTCAAAATCAGCATTGCGGGATAACCGCTTGAAAATCCACTTTAAAATATGACGGATACTGACGTCAAAGCGACAGTAATTTTTAAACGTCAAATTCTCATCTAAATAATTTGCATCAAAATATAATATCAGTGAATTTTCATTCATTAAAATGTCAACAAAACACCGTACTTCAAAACGTAGCACTAGAGTGAAAATCCCGTTATAAAAATAACGACAACAAAATACGTTTCATAACCAAGCATCGGTTCAACGTAAAATTAGTGTAGTAACGTGCAACTCATGTTTGCGCGCACACTACTAAATAAACAAAGAAATTACTCAAATATATCTTCAAATAAGATAATTTAAAACAGCAAAAATCTAATCAGCATGCGATTAGTATTAAAGAAAACCAGTATAAGTTTTCAACAAATCAAAACCACTAGTTAAACAACATAATGAATTAAATTCATTTTCATATTTTGATTTTTAAATCAAAATAATTATCAGCTGTACTCAGCGAAGCAGTCTTACTGTTTCCGCTACGCACTCTGATAACAGAACACAAATCAATCGAATCATCAAAGTACAATTTCACTTTTATTTTTAAATAAAGCTATTTAAAAAAATTCATCATAATTTCAAAACTTTAGTTTTGACTCAAAGCACGTATAAAACATCGACAATTAGTTGTAACACATGTTCCATCTAAGTTATGTTTTATATTATGTCCATAAACCCCAAGCTCTGATACCAACTGTGACGCCCCACCTCTATGCTCACAATAACAAAGAGTATTAAAAGAAATACTGTCTATTATTATGAAGAATAAGGCTGGATAGGAGCGGCCATCCGTAGTTAGGCCTTACACTAGTATTGGTTATCTCGATAGGAGTGGTATATATTTTTATTTTTCATCTCGTATTTGTTTACTCCCATTGACATACCCAATTCTGGTATAAAACGAACTACGATGGTTCATAATAGTTTAGGACAATATATATAATAATAACACAGATAAATAAGTGCGAAACACAGATATAACAGAAAGTCTCATATATATATATATATAACTGATGTTAGTTGATATACATGTGATACAATACATATGATACAACTACAACTGTCGACTCTGGAAGTTACATATACAAGTACATTATCGTGAATAATATACATGAACATACAACATCCTATACACATACACTAACTACTATAAAGGACGACGACTACTCCAAAAGATATAAAAAGATTTCATAACTCTAGCAGCAGCCCGAAGTAAGATATCAACAACCTGTAAATACTCGGTCTGACCCGAGTATTAAATTCAAGAGAAAATAATACACGGGTCAGTCTAATTCAAACTCAGTTATTAGTGCACAGAAGCAATAATAATTAAATATGAATAGACGACAGTCACAATAAACTCCGTCTACCCAACTCTTCTAGAAGAGAATCGGATAACGGTAAATATAACACGTAATAGTGTTAAACAATAAATCAGCAGATTCAAAATATCAACAAAGATAAGTGAAAAGACTATCAATGAAGATAATTCAAAAAAAACATCAGAATTGCCAAATTGGCAATTAACAACAAAATCCAATTATGGAATAAATAATCAGAAACTTAGAATCTAATTATCGAATAGGTAATTAGACACAACAAAATAATCAAATCAAATCAATTTAACCAATTGAAAAGTTACTTTAAAACATCAAAACCGATTGGCTGCAGTATACGCACGCGTGCACTGCCTCGCCAATACTGTCTATGAAATACGCAGAAGATCGATGGATCAAAAGTAATTAGAATATCAATAAAAGCAATACCGTGTGGCTGTAGTTCACGCTTGCGTGCACTGCCTTACCAATACAGTGATAATGTACCCAATGAATACTGTGTGGCTGCAGTTCACGCTTGCGTGCACTGCCTTGCCACAACAGTGATAATGTACACAACCAGGCACAAGGTCAAACCCAAATAAATTACGGTTCAACTCAGGGGCAACATGAGTGTACAAAGTCAAATAATCAAATATACAACAGAGATCCATGCAACATATACTTTTGAATGGAGGCAGTGTAACAGGCAAGAGGTTCAAGTGTAAATCCATTATCAAAAATGTAGACTGCCATACATATGGTCAATACTTCATAAAACAGGTAGACAAACTGTCTCAAGTGGTCAAGACAGCTGCAACAAATGGTCAAACTCGAGGTGTTGGCCAGGTGACGACGCAAGTGCAAGCTACATATAGCACAGAGTGCAAAGGAGATGATCAGTGCATGAATTCATGTAGTGCAACTGGTATGCAGACCAAAGAGCAAAAATATTCTGGAACAAATGCTCAAAGAAACTCAAATGCCCAATAATGAAATCAATTTCACTTAAATAGAAAATGCACAAGAACGTTGTGGCAACAGTTCCAGGCAGCAATAACAACTCAAATGCAAGCTATGTCATGTATGGTACGGTGACAAATTGCACAAACAAGCACAAATGTGCTACAGAGAACATGCTACATGAAGGACATGAAGGCAGTAAAGTGCTGATAGGAAACAATCTACAATCACTGAAATGAGGTGGGTGGCTAACTCAAATATTTGCATGTTATAAATCGGAGTAGTAGAGTATGTATGCTGCAAAAGAAAAATGCAGTTGCAACATGAATGCAATGGTAACCAAAAGAAATGAGGACAAGGCATCAATACAAGTAACAGTTCCCTACAAGTGCACGAATGCAAATGCATATAAACAGTTCAACATGACTCAAAGCATCAGGATATACTACAGGGGTGAATACACATACATGCACACTGAAATGAAGTGGCAACATCAACCAGTGTACATATGCAATAGGATGCACAGAGAAAGATGGTGCAACAGAGCAGGGTGCCAGCACAACAGCAGTACACAATGATACACATGAACATACAAAGTCAACCGTAATATGTCTACCTGAAACAACATAAAGCTCAAATATACAGGCTTTATCAAGATTCAAGCAACAACATGGAAGATCAGGACATCACCACAAACACAAATCAACAGTTGGAATCAAGACTACAATTCAAAGTCGAGTTTTAGATCAAAGTCCAATTTCAGCAAGGATGGACAGAGCATCTTATACTAAACAGCACAATCCAAAGAAAGTTCACACATATATTCATACATATATACTTATGCATATACATGGAAGCTCAGGCATGCACATAGCAGTAACGAGCAAGAAGACATGTATGGAAAGCAACACAAGTGCAGTCATATGTGAGAAGACAAGTGCGTGCATATATAGCAAACGAAACAAGGGAATAAAGTATGGTCTTAGTCGAGTATCAACATATCAAGGAACGCTGAAATAGTTTTGAATAAATCAAACGCAAGAAATATCAAATTCGAAAAAAGTCAAGGACGAAATCACAATCAACTGTCACAAAAATGCCAAGGCCGACCTTACACAAGTCAGTGCCCAAAATCAAGTGATTGAAGTCACAAAAACTGAAGCCGTGGGTGCATTGGGATCATCAAAACAATATCGACATTCAAACAAAAATAAACAGTCGAACGCGAGATGAATTAGATGTGAGCGAATGGTCACTCACCTTCTCACGAGTCGAAGCAGCTGGAGCAAGCTACGAGGAGGCCATCGATGGACGAACCAGAATGCTGAATCGCCTCTTCAATCGAGCATTGGCATCTTCGATTTTCGAGAAGCCTTAATCTGGAGAAGGGGGCGAACGAGACAGCCTCCATTTTATTTTCGTTCGTTTGCTTTAGGGTTCGAATGAAAATGGGGAATGGGTTATGGCCTTAGTTAATATTCACGGCCATGATAAAACATGGGCCACAATTTCAATTAATTTTTTAAAAACTCCAAATAGCCAATAACAACAAATTCTTTTAAACGAATTCCAACTCGAATCAAAATTCATATCAGCAATTTGTTATTAGCTAGCAGATTAATCGTTCAATGACGATATTAAATCCATACAAAAACCCCGGGTTGTTACATTTAATAATTTAATTATTAAATGTAATAACTTCATTTTAATGATTTAAATGAAGTAATTTGTTGGAATTGAACTATTTTGAAATGTGAATTGAAATGGTATTTTTAAGTTGAATAAAATGAATATGTTTTTCAAATGAAATGATAAGTTGATATTTTGAAATGGATTTGAAATGATATTGGATTTTGAGAAATAAATACCATTTTGAAATTATAACTACGATTTATAATAACGATTGGTTGTTGAAGAATCCGGGATCGGATATGGACATACTCTCTGTCGATACCGAAAACCACTTTAACAACTGTGTACGCGGTGGAGATTGCAGAATGAAGTAGGATGGTGATGACGTTCCTAAGGTACATTTCGTGGATCTAACTCCCGTGAGTTAGCATAAGGTGGCTAACAGGAGCGATCTCGGGCCAAAGGAGGTAGCACCTCTGGCTGAACACACTTCTTCGATACCATTCTATTACTGTTGTGATTGTTTGGGTGCACACCTTGATTTTGGAGTGTTGTTCAGGGTGGGCGTATGTGGCTGCTGCGTTACCACCAGCCCGTGTGCGTAATTGGTATATCTACCCTAATATTGCCTTGTGTGCCGTGTCACCTACCATACCGAGCCTTTACTACGAGTTTGTTTTTCTCCCGTAGCCCGTGTGGTATCCTCTGACAGTCACCCGGAGTGGAGATGGCATGATATTGGATGGACTACTGGAACTATTATGTGTGAAGGATGATATGGGTAGCCCGGAACGCTATTTAAAAGTATGTTTGTTTTACTATAGTCATTATTATAATAGCGAGATACTACTATATAGTAAATAGTTTAACGGATCCTTAGAGGATGGGCGGTCCCAGGCATCCTTTAAGTTACTTGTATCTTTATTACAGTTCACTTGAGTTGGTTTACATTATATAAGTATATATTGTCCTGACTCGAGTGTTTTGTGTTTTGCTTTACGCTCGGGTCAGCCTGAGTATTCACAGCTTTGGATTCTCTTCCTGAAGCTGGTCTTTCACTGGAGTTTCTGCTTATCTACATATTTATCTACTTCTGTTTCAGCTGTTCTAGTTTATCTCATGTATTATTGAACTTCTATCTATTTGGCATTTCTATTATGTCGTTTTCAGACTGTATTATGTATTTGGTTTGAGACTCTATTATAGTAGCTTCATGAACTACTATGTCATTTTATATTCCGCTGCGAGTTATTCTGTTTGTTTTGTGTCTGTGATTCTGTATATTTGATTTTATTTGCTCCAAATTTATTTACAATCTATTATTTCGCATCATTCAAGCCCGACATGTGTGGATTATTGTCGATTTGAATGGCACGAAATTGGGGGTTATTACAGTTGGTATCAGAGCTTTGGTTTTTGGCAACCGTTGCCTCTGCGGAGCAAAAACTAATTAGAGATAGGGTATTTCTACCCTAGAATGAGTGAAATCAATCTCAGAATCATATCTTTGTGAGAGATGTATTTTCAAAGTATAAAATGATTTTTCAAAATGTTTCAAAGGATTTTCAAAGATTATTTTGACATATAAAATTTTCTTGCTTTTAAAGGATTTTCAAATGTTTTCTAACTTTCCTTTCTTTCGTATCTACCTTGATAGGATTTTTCTTTCTTTAAGATATTCATCCAAGTGTATTGTAACAGCCCTAGTTTTTAGCTATTTATTTCTTTTAATTTTTTTGTTTTTAGAAATATAATTTATATAAATTGTGTTTACCAATATTGTTTAAATATTTAATTTAGAGAATTAAACTCGTTAATTTAATATGATTTTTGTAACTAAATTTAAGAAGAAGAAAAAAAAAGGAAATTTTTATAATGTATAATGAAGTGTGTGGTAACTAAATGTTTTGGATATTATCATAATATCTGTTGTTATACCCATTCCCTAAAAATAATGAAAAGGAGAAAATTTGTAACATATTAAAGTAGTTAATTAATTATGTTAATTTGGTAGGTTATGACATGCAAATCATGTTGGTGGAATATTCTCAATTTTGACATATTAATTATGTTAGCAGTGAACATTGTTAAGCAATTTAAAACAATGAAACTTACAATCAATTTATTTGATAAATCTACCTTATTCCTAGTTAGCAATTCAAAACTTGAATAAAGGCACATACGGATATTTTAAAATGGAGTTAATGACAATTAATAGATATTTCAAAAAGAAATTTATGACAATTAATAGAGAAATTAATTGTAAAATTTCAGTAGTTGACCAGAATTAATTTATTGAATAATTAATGCAAATTAATAAAATTGATGAAAGATAAATAAGTTAATTCTTTTGGTTAATGGCATGAGGACACGAGGTTAATCCCCATTTTGTAGGAGAAATCTGCCCGTGTAACCAGTCCGGCTACCAGTGCCTACAAAGCGGACGGATTAATGTGAGACGTCGCAGGATTGATAATTAACAAAAAGGGTTAATTAACTAATTAAGTTAGTAACCAAATTTGAGTATGTAATTAAAGGAGGATAATTAATTGGTAATATGGTAATTAATTGAAATCAATTAAGGAGGGTAATTAAAAGGGATAAGGTAATCAATTGAAATCAATTAAAGGCAATTAAAGGGGAATTAATTGATTAGAAGAATATGGAAATCAAATTTGCCTTCCTTTGCGCATGACACAAAATTTTATTCTTTTAACATTTTGACATTTGCCTCTTACCATTTGTTTCTTGAGCATGTCACTGTATTCATTTATTCACGCAGCCTTATCCACAAAAATATCAACTCTTCCAATTGCCATTTTTCCTCTCACCTAAATTAAATGCATTCAAAATTTAATCTTGCCTATCTTTGCAAATTTTCGCATACCCATTATATCTCTCTGTTTCCACTGCGTTTGTTTTGCAATAAATAAATTTTTCGAACCATTGATCAAGTAGATATTTATGTAAGCATTTATTACTTTTGCCTTTTCAGTTAAAAGCTTTTTCATTGCTTACCATAAATCACGCAAGAGCTCAAGTTTTGCTTCCTCAATCAAATCTGTTCAAATTTGCAGTAACGCATGCTTTAAATTTAGATTATAACTGGTATAAATCATGCAAGCTATCTAAAAAAAAAATCCAAAAGAGTGATATCGTTCAACCATAAAACTGGAAAGAGAAATCAACGCATGCATTTGTCACAATTTTCGTGTAGCGTTCAAACAAGAAGAACTGGAAATAAATCTCTTGCCTAAACGCATGCACTCAAAAATCAACGCTTGCATTTATTTCTTACGTTTTCAAACCTGCCTATTTATCTCCCCTTTTTATTTCGCAAGTTTATCTATAAATACTTTGCCTCATTCACATAAGTTTTCATATCTCCTTGTTTGTCCCTCTCTGGTACAAGCTTCTATCAGGTAAATAATTTGCATTGTTTATTTCTTTGCTTCTTCCAATTTTCCTTCCTCCTTCTTGTGTTCTCTGATTTCCTTGCTCGGCTACTTCCCCATCATGCCGTGCCATTTATAAATACATATAGAACTTTGTTAGTAGTAGGCTGGAAGAAATGATATAAATTGATTGTAGGAAGCTAGACTATGGAATTAGTGTAGTTATGATGTAGTTAGTGGTATTGTGGATTTGGATAAGTGCAGTTTGAAGAGGAAGGCATAGAAAAAAAAAAGGAATTACAATTTAATAATGGAGAAGATAAATTGATAAGGAGAAAATGATATGAAATGTTGTTTAATTCAAATAAACAATATTGTATGAATAAATCTTGGGTGAATATAATAAAATGACATTTATTTCAATTTTTAATGGTTGAAATAAATTTAAGATGGTTAAAAATAAATTTAACTACTTATTTGAGAATTTGGGTGGATAAATATCAATGGATTGTATTTATTATGGTTAATAAAAGGATATTGGTGATGTATACCAATAATCACCTTTTAATGTTTAATAATAAAAGTAAAAGAAGAAATAATTTGCCTAAACATGATGAACATGTATGTGAAATAAAGTATTATTTAATGAATTCGAATGTAGTTAGTGGCTACATTTGATTAAATCGAATAATTTGAACAGTATTGTGTTTGTTGCCAATATTGTCATTTTATTTAAATAAATATATATGAGAATGAAAATAATTGATCATGATAAATATGATTAAAAATGTGAGAAATAATTTAATAATGTCTAAACATGTATTTGTTTTGTTTGGGTGCATAACATCTTTTTATTCAATCAATTGTATTAAATTTGCAATTTATTTTGCAATTTATTCAATTTATTTTATGCATGCGTACGGTTGAAGTATGGGCCTAGGATATGTTGAGACGGTTAGCGGGTTGTAGTAGTCGAGCAAGTTGAACTAAATTTCTTTTATTCTATTCGTTCCAGTTGTTCTGAAATTTTGCTTTGACCGTAATTTTTAAATTCGCATACATGGTATTTGGATCTTATAGATTTAAGTCAAGGCTTTGCATCCGCCGAAGTTTGATCGTGCTTTCCGTTTTTTTTTCCGAAGTAGATACCGTGTTTGATTTAGATCCACTGCAGCGTTTAAGGTGAGTATTCCTCACCAGACATATGTACATATATTTTGTGAATTATCGCAAGTGTATGTGTAAAAATTTTATTTAAATATTATCTGTCTGTAGTATAACGTAGAATGATGAATCCCATTTAAATTGACACCTCATCAGTTATTATCTGTTGTATTATTTCTGCAGTTATATTATATTATTGTTTATTTACTTCTTAAATCACCACTGCAAGTTCCCTGTTAAATTTAGATTGTTGTGGGCTGAAATGATAGGCCTAAATGATGATTACTGTGCTATTATTATGTTAACTGTTTAACTGTTAACTTGGGATTGCGGGTTTGAAATGATAGAACCCGGGGTTTGTAAATTACGGATTGAAATGATATAAATCCGTATCACTTGACCTAGGCTAGAAAACTATATACAGGCCCGTGGTCCTTATAATATTTTCTGAAATATTTAAAATTATTTTGGAAGTTAAATATTTGATTTAATATCTTTAAAGGATTTTATATTGATTTTGAATGAGTTATAAATGTTAATAAATAAATAAATAAATATTTGAATAAAATTTTGGAATATAACTTATTTTAGAAATTCTGGATTTTTGAAAGGATAAGATTTCAGTTAAGAAATATATATATATAAGTTATATTTGGAAATATTTATTAAGTTAAACAATCTACTAAAGCATTTAAATGCTGTCTTTTGAAATTGGACTAGTTTTACCCGTAACTTTAGGTAGCATTTCCTAAGTGCTATAGAATCTGGAATTTGATTGTTTTGAAATTTAAGGAATTTGATAAATTATATTTATGTTTAAGTTTTGGAGACCTTTAAGATATGAGATTTATAACTGGATTTTTCTTAATAAATTTAAGATGAACATTCTAGTGTTAAGTAAATTTTGAAATTATTTAATGGCATAATTTTGGAGTTTTATCTATGGAATTTATGGGAATATTCAAGACGAAATAATAAACACTAATTTGTTGAAAGAAAAAATATCCAACCTTAGTTTTGAATATTAATACTCCAATTGGATATATATATAGGAATTGAAATGGTCTTGGGAACATGAAGTGATATTTAAATTATGGTTTAAAATAAAGAAATATATTTGTAAAGCTATGTAAATTATCTTCTTTACAAAGTAACCATAAAGTTAAACCATTTATATCCAAACCATTTGTGTTTTGGGAGTTATGTTTTTTTTAAAGAAAAATTTCCAATATATTATGGTTTAAAGGTATAATTCAAATATTTGGTTTCCAGATATTATAAATTTTAAGCAGTATGGTTTTGGAAAAGAATTATATTTGAATATAACTATATCATGTTGTTTTGGGTTTTAAATGATATCGTATTTATAGTTTTGAAATGGAAATGTTTATACTGGTTTTAAAGTATAAATTGTTTTTAAATGACCACGGGTTATAATAACGATGGGTTGGCAAAGAGACCGGGATCGGATATGGACATACTCTCTGTCGATACCGAAAACCACTTTGACCAACCGTGTACGCGGTGGAGATTCCAGAATGAAGTAGGTCGGTGGTGGCGTTTCCTGTAAGGTAAATACGTGGACCCGACTCCCGTGAGTTGGCATAAGGTGGCTAAAACAGGAGCAATTCCAGGCCAATGAGGTCATTCCTCTGATCGGACGCTCCTCTTCGATATTATACTATGATCTTGGATTGATTCAGTGGCCACTTCTATATTTTGATTTTGGGGGAGTTAGTTCGAGGTGGGCGGCAGCTGCGCGCTGCGCGTTACCATCAGCCTGGATAGCAATTGGTATATCTACCCTGGCATTGCCTAGTTGTGCCGTGTCACCTACCCTATCGCGCCTTGTACGAGTTTGGTTTTCTCCCGTAGCCCGTGTGGTATCCTCTAGTGGCTTCCCGATCAGGAGGGACTATGATATTGGATGGACTACTGGGACTATTACGTGTTAAGGGCTATATGGGTAACCCCTTAACGCTATTAAAAAGTAAGTTTATTTTATAAATAGACACTAGTATAATAGCGCAATATACTACATAGTAAATAGTTTGACGGATCCTTAGAGGATGGGCGGTCCCAAGCATCCTTTAAGTTACTTGCTCTATATTACAGTACACTTGAATTAGCTTACATTATATAAGTATGTATGTCCTGACTCGAGTGTTATGTTTTATTTTTCGCTCGGGTCAGCCTGAGTTGCAGCTTCAATTTCTTCTCCGTAGCTAGGACACTCAGTAGATCATTCGCGCTGCTGGAAGTTGTTTCAGCCTTTATCTTTTCTGGAATTCAAGACTTTGAAGACTCTATCTCTATTTATGTCTTAAAATTTGTATTGAGGATTATAGACAATGTAAGTTCTGTTTTGTTGAAGTTATATCAGTGGCTTCATGAACCACTAAATTTTTAATTTCCGCTGCGAGATTCTGATATCTGTGTATGTGATTCTGTGATCTATTTATTGTATATTCTGAGTTTTGCCAAATTTATTCTACAACGCAGTATTTTGAACAATTCAAGTCCGACAATGTGCGGATGCGAATGGTTGAAAATATTGGGTCGTTACATTTGGTATCAGAGCTTTGGTTCTAGGCAAAACTTAGAATGTATGGTAAATTTGATTTACAGAATCACGTTCATTCGAGATTGAACCACTCTCTTTTCGAATTTTGGAACATTCCCTACGGTTCCAAAGCTCATTCGTATCCCTCACTTTTTCATCTGCTTTAGATTCTGGAGTATCTCATAACTCCACTTCGGATGATCTTTATTGTAAATTGGCGGTCTCGCCATTATTCTAATAAAGGGGTGAAACTCCTTTACCATTAGCATTGATTCACCGGAGATTTATATTTATCCTCGGTTTATATGCTAGTATCTTTGGTTATTCCAAATTCTATCTCTTCGGATCAAATGTAGATTTACCCCAACCACATCGATATGGCTCTTTAAGTCACGGATGACTAGGTCAAGGTTGTCCGCAACTTATATAGACTTACCCAGTTTCCTTATTCTGATCTTCTGATTTCAATTTATCTTGAATTCTATTTGATTTGAGTTCATCAAATTTGAGTCTCTATCCTGGTTTGAGAAGTTTATTCCTATATTTGAAATTAAAATCTAATATTATATATATGAGTATAATTTTCAAAATTTTATAATTAATTTAACTAGTTGTCAAGAGATAATAGTTTTGATTTTATTTATGGTGTTGTAAGCCATGTGTTTGTCTAATAAATAAGTGAATATAAAACAATGGTTATAAATTAATTTGGAAACAGAAATGAATTTAAAACTAAAACTTGAGAATTAAATTTCTGATGATTTCAAACCTTGTGTTTAAATTTTAAAAGGATGTAATAAGTATTTTTGTATAGAAATTTGTTTCCAAAGAGATTTTAAAATTAGTGCTTTTCTCTTTGTCACTGGAAAATAATTTCGGTGATGACTGCAGCATCATCGACATTCATTTTCGAGTTTCGAAGTGAAAAGACCATTCTGTAGTCTGGCTACAGTGTTTCCTTGAGATTTTAATTGATTTGAATTTCTAAAGTATGACTTAATATATATAGATATATAATTTAAATTTGATTTGACATATTAGGTATATATATTTAGTTATCTATAAATGGTTTGAAGGGAATCAGGAATTTAATTCTTAAAGTTTATCTTGAGGAAGGAAAATAAATATAATAACAAAAATTTGAATAAAAAGGTTCCAATTGGAGATAATTAAATTGAAAGTTTTATTTGTATAACACCCAATTTCATTTAATATAACTTACCTTGATTTTCAAAAGTTAACATGTAATTGGATAATATACAATATAAAAGGAATTTTATTCAAATGTCTTAATAATCAAATTAATTTAATATGGAGCCGTAAATCTAACCAAGAGATTTTAATAAAAGGTTATTTCCTGAAATGAATATGTTTGTGTAATAAACAAGGTATCTTTGAATAAGGAAAATATATTTGAAAGGGATATTTTTGGAGTAAGGATTATATATCTTCAAATCATAGTTTAATTGATGTCTAAATAAATAGTTAAGACGTATTCTAATATCACTAAATTTTGATAATTGAGAATTGGTTTTCAAATGGAAATTCAAGGGTAACTTATTGAAGGAATATCTTATTTATAAGATAAGTATTTTTAATAAAGTGTTAGGTTATTTGTTAAAATTCAGAGTTAAGTACATAATAAACTGATTAGGAATACTATTATATCTACTATAGCATATTATGAGTGCTGCTGTTTCTAAAAATAAAATGTTTTGGAAATTTTTTTTATAAATGAACTTAGGAATATTTCAACCTTGAAATGAATATTGTTTGGCATTGAATTTAAAAGGTATAAATGAAGATTATTTTAAAGGTATTATGATTTTAGTAACATGATTTCCAAATTTATAAATTTAATGATTTCAAAGCATTATGATTGCAAATTTATTATCTTATTTGTTTTCAAACTATCTTTAAGTGTCCTTGGTTTCCCTATCTGCTACAGAATGAGGAGGCTATTGCTTATACCAGTCTATTTAGAAATCTTTTCTATAATCTTTAAAAATCTTTGTTACTCATCGGGGCCTGAGCACCGCTTACCACCCATAGACCGACGGTCGAACTGAAAAGAGTAAAACCAATTCTAGAAGATCTTCTTCGTGCTTCAAATCCGGAACTATTCGTCTAAAGTTCTTGTTTATCTAGCTTATCTTCCTTTGTTTCTCTTCTTTTGTTCCTTTTCGAGGACGAAAAGTTCTTAAGTGGGGGAGAGTGTAACAGCCCTAGTTTTTAGCTATTTATTTCTTTTAATTTTTTTGTTTTTAGAAATATAATTTATATAAATTGTGTTTACCAATATTGTTTAAATATTTAATTTAGAGAATTAAACTCGTTAATTTAATATGATTTTTGTAACTAAATTTAAGAAGAAGAAAAAAAAAAGGAAATTTTTATAATGTATAATGAAGTGTGTGGTAACTAAATGTTTTGGATATTATCATAATATCTGTTGTTATACCCATTCCCTAAAAATAATGAAAAGGAGAAAATTTGTAACATATTAAAGTAGTTAATTAATTATGTTAATTTGGTAGGTTATGACATGCAAATCATGTTGGTGGAATATTCTCAATTTTGACATATTAATTATGTTAGCAGTGAACATTGTTAAGCAATTTAAAACAATGAAACTTACAATCAATTTATTTGATAAATCTACCTTATTCCTAGTTAGCAATTCAAAACTTGAATAAAGGCACATACGGATATTTTAAAATGGAGTTAATGACAATTAATAGATATTTCAAAAAGAAATTTATGACAATTAATAGAGAAATTAATTGTAAAATTTCAGTAGTTGACCAGAATTAATTTATTGAATAATTAATGCAAATTAATAAAATTGATGAAAGATAAATAAGTTAATTCTTTTGGTTAATGGCATGAGGACACGAGGTTAATCCCCATTTTGTAGGAGAAATCTGCCCGTGTAACCAGTCCGGCTACCAGTGCCTACAAAGCGGACGGATTAATGTGAGACGTCGCAGGATTGATAATTAACAAAAAGGGTTAATTAACTAATTAAGTTAGTAACCAAATTTGAGTATGTAATTAAAGGAGGATAATTAATTGGTAATATGGTAATTAATTGAAATCAATTAAGGAGGGTAATTAAAAGGGATAAGGTAATCAATTGAAATCAATTAAAGGCAATTAAAGGGGAATTAATTGATTAGAAGAATATGGAAATCAAATTTGCCTTCCTTTGCGCATGACACAAAATTTTATTCTTTTAACATTTTGACATTTGCCTCTTACCATTTGTTTCTTGAGCATGTCACTGTATTCATTTATTCACGCAGCCTTATCCACAAAAATATCAACTCTTCCAATTGCCATTTTTCCTCTCACCTAAATTAAATGCATTCAAAATTTAATCTTGCCTATCTTTGCAAATTTTCGCATACCCATTATATCTCTCTGTTTCCACTGCGTTTGTTTTGCAATAAATAAATTTTTCGAACCATTGATCAAGTAGATATTTATGTAAGCATTTATTACTTTTGCCTTTTCAGTTAAAAGCTTTTTCATTGCTTACCATAAATCACGCAAGAGCTCAAGTTTTGCTTCCTCAATCAAATCTGTTCAAATTTGCAGTAACGCATGCTTTAAATTTAGATTATAACTGGTATAAATCATGCAAGCTATCTAAAAAAAAATCCAAAAGAGTGATATCGTTCAACCATAAAACTGGAAAGAGAAATCAACGCATGCATTTGTCACAATTTTCGTGTAGCGTTCAAACAAGAAGAACTGGAAATAAATCTCTTGCCTAAACGCATGCACTCAAAAATCAACGCTTGCATTTATTTCTTACGTTTTCAAACCTGCCTATTTATCTCCCCTTTTTATTTCGCAAGTTTATCTATAAATACTTTGCCTCATTCACATAAGTTTTCATATCTCCTTGTTTGTCCCTCTCTGGTACAAGCTTCTATCAGGTAAATAATTTGCATTGTTTATTTCTTTGCTTCTTCCAATTTTCCTTCCTCCTTCTTGTGTTCTCTGATTTCCTTGCTCGGCTACTTCCCCATCATGCCGTGCCATTTATAAATACATATAGAACTTTGTTAGTAGTAGGCTGGAAGAAATGATATAAATTGATTGTAGGAAGCTAGACTATGGAATTAGTGTAGTTATGATGTAGTTAGTGGTATTGTGGATTTGGATAAGTGCAGTTTGAAGAGGAAGGCATAGAAAAAAAAAAGGAATTACAATTTAATAATGGAGAAGATAAATTGATAAGGAGAAAATGATATGAAATGTTGTTTAATTCAAATAAACAATATTGTATGAATAAATCTTGGGTGAATATAATAAAATGACATTTATTTCAATTTTTAATGGTTGAAATAAATTTAAGATGGTTAAAAATAAATTTAACTACTTATTTGAGAATTTGGGTGGATAAATATCAATGGATTGTATTTATTATGGTTAATAAAAGGATATTGGTGATGTATACCAATAATCACCTTTTAATGTTTAATAATAAAAGTAAAAGAAGAAATAATTTGCCTAAACATGATGAACATGTATGTGAAATAAAGTATTATTTAATGAATTCGAATGTAGTTAGTGGCTACATTTGATTAAATCGAATAATTTGAACAGTATTGTGTTTGTTGCCAATATTGTCATTTTATTTAAATAAATATATATGAGAATGAAAATAATTGATCATGATAAATATGATTAAAAATGTGAGAAATAATTTAATAATGTCTAAACATGTATTTGTTTTGTTTGGGTGCATAACATCTTTTTATTCAATCAATTGTATTAAATTTGCAATTTATTTTGCAATTTATTCAATTTATTTTATGCATGCGTACGGTTGAAGTATGGGCCTAGGATATGTTGAGACGGTTAGCGGGTTGTAGTAGTCGAGCAAGTTGAACTAAATTTCTTTTATTCTATTCGTTCCAGTTGTTCTGAAATTTTGCTTTGACCGTAATTTTTAAATTCGCATACTTGGTATTTGGATCTTATAGATTTAAGTCAAGGCTTTGCATCCGCCGAAGTTTGATCGTGCTTTCCGTTTTTTTTTTCCGAAGTAGATACCGTGTTTGATTTAGATCCACTGCAGCGTTTAAGGTGAGTATTCCTCACCAGACATATGTACATATATTTTGTGAATTATCGCAAGTGTATGTGTAAAAATTTTATTTAAATATTATCTGTCTGTAGTATAACGTAGAATGATGAATCCCATTTAAATTGACACCTCATCAGTTATTATCTGTTGTATTATTTCTGCAGTTATATTATATTATTGTTTATTTACTTCTTAAATCACCACTGCAAGTTCCCTGTTAAATTTAGATTGTTGTGGGCTGAAATGATAGGCCTAAATGATGATTACTGTGCTATTATTATGTTAACTGTTTAACTGTTAACTTGGGATTGCGGGTTTGAAATGATAGAACCCGGGGTTTGTAAATTACGGATTGAAATGATATAAATCCGTATCACTTGACCTAGGCTAGAAAACTATATACAGGCCCGTGGTCCTTATAATATTTTCTGAAATATTTAAAATTATTTTGGAAGTTAAATATTTGATTTAATATCTTTAAAGGATTTTATATTGATTTTGAATGAGTTATAAATGTTAATAAATAAATAAATAAATATTTGAATAAAATTTTGGAATATAACTTATTTTAGAAATTCTGGATTTTTGAAAGGATAAGATTTCAGTTAAGAAATATATATATATAAGTTATATTTGGAAATATTTATTAAGTTAAACAATCTACTAAAGCATTTAAATGCTGTCTTTTGAAATTGGACTAGTTTTACCCGTAACTTTAGGTAGCATTTCCTAAGTGCTATAGAATCTGGAATTTGATTGTTTTGAAATTTAAGGAATTTGATAAATTATATTTATGTTTAAGTTTTGGAGACCTTTAAGATATGAGATTTATAACTGGATTTTTCTTAATAAATTTAAGATGAACATTCTAGTGTTAAGTAAATTTTGAAATTATTTAATGGCATAATTTTGGAGTTTTATCTATGGAATTTATGGGAATATTCAAGACGAAATAATAAACACTAATTTGTTGAAAGAAAAAATATCCAACCTTAGTTTTGAATATTAATACTCCAATTGGATATATATATAGGAATTGAAATGGTCTTGGGAACATGAAGTGATATTTAAATTATGGTTTAAAATAAAGAAATATATTTGTAAAGCTATGTAAATTATCTTCTTTACAAAGTAACCATAAAGTTAAACCATTTATATCCAAACCATTTGTGTTTTGGGAGTTATGTTTTTTTTAAAGAAAAATTTCCAATATATTATGGTTTAAAGGTATAATTCAAATATTTGGTTTCCAGATATTATAAATTTTAAGCAGTTTGGTTTTGGAAAAGAATTATATTTGAATATAACTATATCATGTTGTTTTGGGTTTTAAATGATATCGTATTTATAGTTTTGAAATGGAAATGTTTATACTGGTTTTAAAGTATAAATTGTTTTTAAATGACCACGGGTTATAATAACGATGGGTTGGCAAAGAGACCGGGATCGGATATGGACATACTCTCTGTCGATACCGAAAACCACTTTGACCAACCGTGTACGCGGTGGAGATTCCAGAATGAAGTAGGTCGGTGGTGGCGTTTCCTGTAAGGTAAATACGTGGACCCGACTCCCGTGAGTTGGCATAAGGTGGCTAAAACAGGAGCAATTCCAGGCCAATGAGGTCATTCCTCTGATCGGACGCTCCTCTTCGATATTATACTATGATCTTGGATTGATTCAGTGGCCACTTCTATATTTTGATTTTGGGGGAGTTAGTTCGAGGTGGGCGGCAGCTGCGCGCTGCGCGTTACCATCAGCCTGGATAGCAATTGGTATATCTACCCTGGCATTGCCTAGTTGTGCCGTGTCACCTACCCTATCGCGCCTTGTACGAGTTTGGTTTTCTCCCGTAGCCCGTGTGGTATCCTCTAGTGGCTTCCCGATCAGGAGGGACTATGATATTGGATGGACTACTGGGACTATTACGTGTTAAGGGCTATATGGGTAACCCCTTAACGCTATTAAAAAGTAAGTTTATTTTATAAATAGACACTAGTATAATAGCGCAATATACTACATAGTAAATAGTTTGACGGATCCTTAGAGGATGGGCGATCCCAAGCATCCTTTAAGTTACTTGCTCTATATTACAGTACACTTGAATTAGCTTACATTATATAAGTATGTATGTCCTGACTCGAGTGTTATGTTTTATTTTTCGCTCGGGTCAGCCTGAGTTGCAGCTTCAATTTCTTCTCCGTAGCTAGGACACTCAGTAGATCATTCGCGCTGCTGGAAGTTGTTTCAGCCTTTATCTTTTCTGGAATTCAAGACTTTGAAGACTCTATCTCTATTTATGTCTTAAAATTTGTATTGAGGATTATAGACAATGTAAGTTCTGTTTTGTTGAAGTTATATCAGTGGCTTCATGAACCACTAAATTTTTAATTTCCGCTGCGAGATTCTGATATCTTTGTATGTGATTCTGTGATCTATTTATTGTATATTCTGAGTTTTGCCAAATTTATTCTACAACGCAGTATTTTGAACAATTCAAGTCCGACAATGTGCGGATGCGAATGGTTGAAAATATTGGGTCGTTACATGTATTATCTTGCCTTATCTTAATTTATCTTTGGCTTGTCTTTATTCTTGTCCTAAATTCATTCTTGATATTTTTCAGGATGAATCGAGGAAATGCTAGAGGTAGGGGTCGTGGTATTGCCCCAGCTCCTCAACCTGTTGCTCCAGTCAGGTTCACTGTTCCTTGTAAGGAATTCTCTCAACTTGGTGGAACCCCATTCACCGGTTCAGAGACTATTATTGAGGCTCAGCAGTGGTTGCAGAGTCTTGAAAGGATATTTACTGGTCTTGACATTACTGATGCTAAGAAGCGTCAGCTAGCAGCCTGGCAGTTGCATGATTCTGCTTTAGATTGGTGGGAGTCCGTTACGGCTAACACCGTTGAGGCTGGTCTCACTTAGGAGCAGTTTAGGTATCCTTTGTGTTATCTTAATTTTGTTCCTATTTTTTTTCCTTTCTTTGAATCTATCTTAAGCCTATTTCTGTATCTCTTTTCCAGGGAGGCTTTTGTGGCATAATGGATGCCAGAAGCCGGGAAATCTCAGCTTTATCGTGAGTTTATGGATTTGAAGCAGGGTACCATGTCTTTTGCTGAGTATGAGAGGAAGTTAAATGAACTTTTCAAATTCGGTCCTAGCCTTATTGACACTCCTTTTAAGAAGAATGAGAAATTCATTGCTGGTGCTCGTCCAGAGTATTATAGTCGCCTTATTTCTCATGTTCATGGTTCTTTCACCCATCATATGGATATGGCTATTCGCTATGAGAATCCCACATCCAAAGGTCCTGCTGTTTCTGGTGCTCAGTCTTCCTCTGCAGTTTCCAAGAAGCGTAAGCCAAATTTCCAACAGCAGAAGAAGAATTGGCAGAAGCGTCCTGGTTTGGGATCTTCATCATCTGCTCCTGCTCAGAGGCAACCAGTTGATCTCTTCTCCATCACTTGCTTTAGGTGTGATCAGAGAGGGCACTATGCCAATAGCTGTCCTACTTTATATGGTGTTGTTGTTCCTCCACCTGTTCAGTCGGTTAGACGTGATCTCTGCCATATCTGTCTCCAGCCCGGTCATTTTAAGAAGGATTTCCCTACCCAGCAGAGGGGTACTCCTTCTGGTATATTTGCTGTCACTTCTGCCTCATCTCCAGTTCCTCCACCTTCTTCTTCTCCTAGTGATGACCAAGGTACACTCCACAGTTCATTTACTTTATTTCATCATCCTGTTCGTGTGTTGTTTGATACTGGTGCTTCACATAGTTTTATTTCTGTTGATTTGTGTGATAAGTTTGAGCAACTCCTTTCTCCTGAGTATACTTCTGTTCCGTTATGTGTTTCAAATCCTATTGGGGGTCCTGCTAACCTTAATTGGATTTGTCGAGAGGTGAAACTTCTCCATTCTGATCATCGCTTTAGTGGTGATTTTTATATTCTGGGCTTCGATGCTTTTGATTTATTGCTTGATCAGGATTGGTTAGTGAATCATGATGCTCATATCTCTTGTAAAGCCCTGTTTGTTCGTCTCTTTGATGATCATGGGAATTCCTTGATTATTCAGTGCCGCATGCCTCAGGATTTTGCTGGCAACTTTATTTATTCTTTGGATTCTTCTCCCAGTGATCTTTATTCTACTCCTGTGGTTAGACTATATCCCGATGTATTTGGTGAAGTCACTTCTTTACCTCCTAAGCGGGAAATTGACTTTCGGATTAATCTTATACCTGGTGCTCGACCTATTGTTCTTCCTTCTAGAAGAATGGCACCCCGTGAGAAGGTTGAAATAGGAAAGCAAATTGAAGACTTATCTTCCGAAGGTCTGATTAGGCCTAGTTTTTCTAAATGGGGAGCTGCGGTGGTTTTTGTCACCAAATCTGATGGTTCTCTTCGGATGTGTGTTGATTATAGGGAGCTGAACAAGCTCACTATGAAAAACAGATATCCCATGCCTCGTATCAATGATATGTTTGATCAGCTTCATGGTGCCACTATTTTCTCTTAGCTTGACCTTGCCACAAGTTTTCATCAGCTCAGGGTTGCTGAGGATAGCATTCCCAAGACTGCTTTCCGCACTGAGAATGGATTTTATGAATGGTTAGTCATGCCTTTTGGTTTGACTAATGCTCCTGCTTTCTTTGTTGATTTGATGAATCGTTTTTTTCGTGATGTGCTTAATAAATTTGTGCTAGTCTTTGTTGATGGTATCCTTGTCTTCTCTAAGACTAAGGATGAGCATAAGTCGCATTTGAAATATGTTCTTGAGACTCTCAGAAATCATCAGTTAAAGGCTAAGTTTTCTAAATGCCATTTCTGGAAGGATGAAGTTCGTTATCTCGGGCATATTATTTCTAGCAATGGAGTTTCTGTTAATCCAGTCAAGATCACTGCGATCAATGTAAGTCTTTCTTTCTTCTCTTTCTCTATCATTTTAATAATTCTATTTTTCCTGTTGTCCTTATTTTCTCATGATTCTATTCCAGGATTGGGAAACTCCAAAGACTTCTTCTGATATTCGTAGTTTTCTGGGCCTTGCCGGTTATTACCGGAGATTCATTGAGAATTTTGCTCGGATTGCTGCACCTCTCACAGCTTTGACTCGAAAGAATGCCAGATTTGTCTGGAGTGATCAGTGTAAGGCCGCATTCAGTGAGTTGAAGAGCAAGCTAACTTCCGCACCAGTTCTTACTGTTCCGAATGGAAGTGAGGGATTTACAGTTTATGCTGATGCTAGTCGTGAGGGTTTGGGTGCTGTTCTCATGCAGGATGGTAGGGTCATTGCCTATGCCAGCCGTCAGTTGAAAACCCACGAAGAAAATTATGTTGCTCATGATTTAGAGTTACTTGCTGTTGTCTTTTCTTTGAAACTTTGGAGGCATCATCTTCTTGGAACAAAGTTTGAGCTTTTCACAGATCATCAGTCTCTGAGATATATCTTCTACCAGAAGGATCTGAATCAGAGGCAAGTTCCTTGGCTTGAGTTTCTGGCTTCTTACGACCTCGACATTAACTATACTCCCGGTAAAGCTAATGTTGTGGCCGATGCTCTGAGTCAGAAGAAGGCTTTGTTGTGTCAGCTTGTTGTTTCTTCTTCTCCTCTTCTGGATCGGATTATGGCTAAGCAGGATGAGGATGAGATGCTTAGATTGATGAAGGAGAGTGTTCGTAGCAGAGTTGGTGGTAGTAGTGGTGGTAGTGGAGCTCGGATTGATGATAGAGGGATATTAAGGATTAATGGAAGGATTTGTGTTCCGAAGGTTGATAGTTTGAGGCAGGAGTTGCTTCAGGAGAATCATCGATCCAGACTTTCTATTCATCCTGGTGTGTCGAAGATGTATCAAGATATGAAGAAGCTTTATTGGTGGAAGGGGATGAAGAGGGAAATTTCTATCTTTGTTAGTAGGTGTGCGACTTGTCAGCAAGTCAAAGCCGATCACCAGAAGACCCCTGATTTGTTGCAGCCCCTTGAGATTCCTAATTGGAAGTGGGAACAGGTTTCTATGGATTTCATCGATGGTTTACCGAGGACTCGAAAAGGCAATGAGAGTATCTGGGTTATTGTTGATAGACTGACCAAGTCCACTCATTTTATTCCGGTCAAGTCTACTCGTTCTGCTTCTAGTTTATCTGAGATTTACATGAGAGAGATCGTTCGTCTCCATGGTGTTCCTCTCAGTATTGTTTGTGATCGTGACCCTATTTTTACTAGTCAGTTCTGGAAGGCTTTTCAGGAATCTTTGGGAACAGGTTTGAATCTGAGCACTGCTTACCATCCTTAGACCGACGGTCAAACGGAAAGAGTAAATCAGATTCTCGAGGATCTTCTTCGTGCTTGTGTGCTTGACTATGGAGGATCTTGGGAAGATTATCTCCATCTTGCCGAATTTACCTACAATAATAGCTATCAGGTATAATCTTATCTTCTGTTTTCAATCTATTCTTGATCTTTTATCTATCTCATTCCATCTTTGTATTCAGGCCAGTCTCAAAATATCTCCGTTTGCTGCTTTATATGGGCGACCTTGTAGATCTCCATCTTGCTGGATTGAATCTGGTAATCGTTTGGTTCTTGTTCCTGAAGTGATTTTGAAAGCTTTTGAGAAAGTTGAGGAGATTAAGAAGAGGTTGAGAGTCGCTCAGCATAGACAGAAGAAGTATGCCGATAGGCGTAGGCGAAATTTGGAATTTGCTGTTGGTGATCAGGTGTTCCTTAAGGTTTCTGTCTTGAGGAATGTCATTCGCTTTGGTCGTAGAGGGAAGCTTTGTCCAAGTTTCATTAGTCCTTTCCGTAATGTGGAAAGAGTTGGTTCTTTGGCTTATCGTCTGGATTTGCCCGAGAAGCTTTCTGGAGTGCATGATGTATTCCATGTCTCGCATCTTCACCGTCATCTTCATGATCCATCTCTTATTGTCCAGCCTTCTGCTCTTGATAGTTTGGATATTGAGCCTAATCTGACTGTTCATAGGAAGCCACTTCGTATTGTCGATAGAGATACGAAGCAGCTCAGAAGAAAATCTGTTAATCTAGTCAAAGTACTGTGGAGTACTGATGATCGAGATTGTACTTGGGAAACGGAGGAGAGCATTCGTGCTTCGAATCCGGAACTATTCGTTTTAGGTACTATTTTGTTTCTATATCTTGTTTCTCTTTATTTTTTTTCCTTTCCGTTCTTTTCGAGGACGAAAAGATTTGAGTGGGGAAGAGTGTAAGAACGCTATATTTTTACTATATACTTAAATTTGACTTTATTTCATTTTGAAATTATTTATAATTTTTTTTATTTGTGTGATATCATTTCTAAACATTTTTAAAATGATAATATAATTTTTCCAAAATTTACTATATTTATTTCCTATTTTTAAAGGCTGTTTTCTAATTTTCTGCCATTTTCTTCAGTTTAAATTTCTTTATTTTATTTTAAATTTGTTTTATTTGTGAAAATTCATCTCTAAATATTTTTAAAATAATAATAGAATTTTTTCAAAAATTACTGTGTTGATTTCCTATTTCTAAGGGTTGTTTCCCCATTTTCTGCATTAAAATTTTATACTTAAATTAAATTTTAAATATTTATTTTGTGAATATATTTGTATTTTATGTTATTATTTATTTTTAGAAATACTTTACAAGATTATATGAATTTTCTAAAAATTATTTCATTTAACTTCAAATTTTGCTAGTCTAGTTCACTGTTTTAACTATTTTCCTCAATTTTACTTTACATAATTGATAAATATTATATATATTTGTATATTTGTTAAAAATTTCGAAATCTTATCTGATATTATTATTATTTCATCTACATAAATTTTTATAAATAATAAAAGGTAAATTGAAAGGGTTTGTGACCTTTTGTTTCCTATGCCTTTTGATTTTCCCACCTTTTCACATTTTAACTTACTTTTGCCATCAATTAGCCATAACTACTCACATAATTCAGCTGCCTACCTCCATTCTTCATTCACGTACATCTTTTTCCTCCTTCCGGAAAAAAATTTCAGCTTCCTCTTGATTGAGAAGTTTGGTAAAATTCTATTTCCTTTTATCTTCTTTTGTTCACTTATGTTGATTTTTCTAGTTTGATTTTGCACTTGCTTCACCTCTTGTAGGTTCGACCATGCCCCTTGCTACCTAGCTGCCTCCACCACCTGATGACACACCAGCAGCACCTCCTCTTCACTAGCCACCCAAGCCATGAACCCCCTTGGTGATGCATATCCGCAAAAGTTTCAAAACACCCTTCATATTGACCTAGCCAAGCACTAGCTTCCACATCCACCACTTCCACCAACCATGGCCGCCCCCTACTCCACCACCACCACCTCCAGCATCCACGGCCACACCACCATAGTGGACCCCACTCCTTTTGCCGCGACACCTAGGGCCTTGGCCGAGCCCAATTCATGGCCCAAAACACATGTGTATGCATGATTTTGTGTTCTTGCATTCACCCACCTTTACACCATCACTCAAACTCATGTTAGGCCGACCTTAGCAACCCAGACCTGACCCTAAATCATTGTCTTAGACCTGTACTCTACCTCTGGCCGAGCCTATGAGATGTCGGAAGCAAGTGCAAAGCATTTCAGCTTTGTTTCATGAAGTTATTTCTAGCATAGTTTATCGTATTTTTGGTCTGAAACCTTCTAATTGTTATATTGTTTTGTTTGATTTGTATTCAAGGGAATTAATCCTTGGCTCCTCCATTTCGTATCTGTATCATGCTTTTGGGCTTGTGTAGATCACGTTGTGCAATTCTTCGTTGTGCCATCAGCTCAAAACAGTGAGTTATTCTGACCAGACAGTCTTATACTTATATGAATAGTAAATTGATCGCTTGTGAATATGTAAACTGCATCACCATATTTTATTTGCTATGTCACTATTATATGATGTTCACACATGATTGAACACCTGTTATATCATATGTCACTGTTATATTATTGTTGTTTGTTATTTTATCAGTTAATCACACTGCAAGTTCCCTTTAGATTAGAATCACTATGGGTTGAAATGATACATACCCTAACGGATTTTAGAATAAGGGAAAATCATTATGGGCTGAAATGATAGGCCTGAATGATTTTCAAATTTATTTCATTTACTTGAGACTGCGGGTTTGAAATGATAAAACCTGGATTTTCTTTGTAAATTACGGGTTGAAATGATATATTACCCGTATCACTTTTCCTAGTGTAGAAAATTATATACAGACCCGTAGTTAATATATGTTTTCCTAAAAAATTTAAAATTATTTTAGAAATGTAAAAATTAAAATATTTTGATTTAAATTAATTAAAAATGATTTTTGAAAAATATTATTGATTTTCTGAATAATTATAAGTGAAATAAATTAAAGAAAAAGTTAGAAAATTTTGAATGTAAGTTATTTTCGGAAATTTGATTTAATTATAATTGGAAATTAAGTTGAATATGAAATCGTGATAAATTTATTATAATTTGAATTTAAATGAATTTAAAGTGATTTTATATCATATTAATGATTTTTAATAAAGTAAAATGTGAAATGAATGAATATTTAAGTTGAAATTTTGAAATATAACTAAAATTGAAAATTCATGGAATTGACTTAAAAGTGAATTTTTAGTTAAGTAAATAAAAATAAAACTAAGTTATATTTGAGAATTTGAACTTAAGTGTTAGGTTGAAATTTAATGTAAGGAATTTAAAATTGAACATTGCAATTTAATAAGTGAATTAGTGTTAATATAAATTTTTAAATGGAAATTTAACTTTATGATATCATGAAATTTAGGAAAATTAAATAGTGTTTATAAAAGTAAAAGTGAGTGATTTTATAAGTTAAAAGTGATTTAAAGAAAAATATAATTGTTGTGAAATTATATTGAAATTTTGAAGTTAATTAACTGCATTTTTGAAATGCTATTATTTATAAAGTAAATGATAATACAGCATTTGTAAATGCTGTAGCTGATAAGTGAACTAAATAGCTAAATTCAATTAAAGGCTATTATAGCATTTTATTTTTAATGCTATAATTACTGGATTTAAACTAAATTTTCTTTGAAACTAATGTAACTCTATTACAGCATTTTAAAGGCTGTCTTTTTGTTAAATTGAACTGTTTTGAATGTAACTTTCTGTAGCATTTTCCAAATGCTGCGAGAGTTGAATTTTCACTGTTTGATAAAATTTAAGTGAATGAATGAACTTTGAAAATTTTAAAATTTTGGAAATTTAATAATTTAATTATTAAATGTAATAACTTCATTTTAATGATTTAAATGAAGTAATTTGTTGGAATTGAACTATTTTGAAATGTGAATTGAAATGGTATTTTTAAATTGAATAAAATGAATATGTTTTTCAAATGAAATGATAAGTTGATATTTTGAAATGGATTTGAAATGATATTGGATTTTGAGAAATAAATACCATTTTGAAATTATAAATACGGGTTATAATAACGATTGGTTGTTGAAGAGTCCGGGATCGGATATGGACATACTCTCTGTCGATACCGAAAACCACTTTAACAATTGTGTACGCGGTGGAGATTCCAGAATGAAGTAGGATGGTGATGACGTTCCTAAGGTACATTTCGTGGACCTAACTCCCGTGAGTTAGCATAAGGTGGCTAAAACAGGAGCGATCTCGGGCCAAAAGAGATAGCACCTCTGGCTGAACACACTTCTTCGATACCATCCTATTACTGTTGTGATTGTTTGGGTGCACCCCTTGATTTTGGAGTGTTGTTCAGGGTGGGCGTATGTGGCTGCTGCGTTACCACCAGCCCGTGTGCATAATTGGTATATCTACCCTGGCATTGCCTTGTGTGCCGTGTCACCTACCATACCGAGCCTTTATTACAAGTTTATTTTTCTCCCGTAGCCCGTGTGGTATCCTCTGACAGTCACCCGGAGTGGAGATGGCGTGATATTGGATGGACTACTGGGACTATTATGTGTGAAGGGTGATATGGGTAGCCTGGAACGCTATTTAAAAGTATGTTTATTTTACTATAGTCATTATTATAATAGCGAGATACTACTATATAGTAAATAGTTTAACGGATCCTTAGAGGATGGGCGGTCCAAGACATCCTTTAAGTTACTTGTATCTTTATTACAGTTCACTTGAGTTGGTTTACATTATATAAGTATATATTGTCCTGACTCGAGTGTTTTGTGTTTTGCTTTACACTCGGGTCAGCTTGAGTATTCACAGCTTTGGATTCTCTTCCTGGAGCTGGTCTTTCACTGGAGTTTCTGCTTATCTACATATTTATCTACTTCTGTTTCAGCTGTTCTAGTTTATCTCATGTATTAGTGAACTTCTATGTATTTGGGATTTCTATTATGTCGTTTTCAGACTGTATTATGTATTTGGTTTGAGACTCTGTTATCGTAGCTTCATGAACTACTATGTTATTTTATATTCCGCTGTGAGTTATTCTGTTTGTTCTGTGTCTGTGATTCTGTATATTTGATTTTATTTGCTCCAAATTTATTTACAATCTGTTATTTCGCATCATTCAAGCCCGACATGTGTGTATTATTGTCGATTTGAATGACATGAAATTGGGGGTTGTTACAGGATGTTAAGGGCTTCGACCGGTTCATAAAGCTTGCTTTTGCTTTCGAAACGGTTGTTCCATCTAAGGTGTGTTTCTGAGTGGATTGAGTGAAAGCGAAATCTTTGGTTTCAAAACTCTTTAAAAATGAGCTGAAATATCTTTTCTTTTATGCATGTCAAAATATTTAACCAAAATTATGTTTTTGCTTAAGGAAAACATAGCCTAATATAAAGCTAAAAGTTATCAAGTGTCAAAAAATAAGCCATCTCATTTCTCAAACTTGTGTTATAGCACTATAAAAACTACATGCAACCATATATCAAAAACATAGGCTGTCGCATGTTTAACTAAATGAAGCTATCGCATGTCTTCCAGGCTATCGTATGTCAAGCAAGTAATAATTATCGAATGTTTAACTACATGAGGCTATCTCATGTCAACCAAAATAGAGCTACCCCATGCCATCCAAAGCAATGTTAATTTATTTTGAAAATATAATGCTATCTCATCTCTAACTTTAAAAGATATCGAGTGTTGATTAAATAAAGCTATTGAGGGTTGACAAATAAAGCTATCGATTGTCATAAAATATAAAATATGATGTTATCGCATCTTAATTTTTTTAAAGCTATCGAATGTTTAGAACTTTGAAAGGCATTTTTGTAGAAATATGGAAAACTAGTATATTTTCTTTAAATGCAATTTTACCAAACTAATTTTTTTGTCAAATTTTCATTAGTTAATCAAGATCTTTTCAAAAACTTGTAGCAAAATCAAAGGAAAATTCCTCTTATCTTCATAAAATATTAATTATTTTCCATAACTAATTAATTATTACTTTTAAAAATTATATCCTTCCTTTACAAAATAATTCATAGTAATTCAAAAATGGATGGGAAAATTATCCAAAATTTCAAAAAATCCTCAAATACCTTCCATTATCATATATACAATTTTCGGAGCAAAATAATTAGTTCCCTATTTTTAATAATTAAAACTCATAATTATTCATTTTCCCAACTTAAAAAATTCATATTAAATTCATAATAATTTGGAAAATTATGGAACAAAAAATCTATATACAAAATATTATTCCAAATATCATATCAAAAATTCAAAGCATTTAAAGATCAAAATCTTTGTTTTGAAATCAAAAACCCCTTACAAAATTCCATAAAGGTTTACAAAGCCTTAGTCTATATAAAATAAATGATTATCCAAACCATATGCATGACAAATATGAATAAAATTCTGATCCATACTCAAACCCAAATTATAAACATCAAACAGTGTAGAGATGGAGATATTATTTACCTTAGATCAGTAGATATGTGTGGAGATAGTTGTCTTTGTTTCCTTTCTGATCTTTTTCTTCCTCTTTTTCTTTTTTATTGAAATTTTTTTAATGGCTCTTTGGTTTTTTATCTTGTTTCTCTTTCTTGTTAGGGGATGGCAGAAAATAATAAGGAGAGGGGAAGAGAGTTAGAAGAATAAATGAAATGCCTTATCTCTCTTTCATTATCTTTCTCCAATTTAATTGAGGCTTTTAATTTCTTTCCTCATAATCAGTCGCTCTAGTTGAAGTTTAAAACTCAAATATTATTAACATAGCAATTATTCATTAAATATACTTATTCTTTATTTAATTACCATCAATTAAATTTCTGGAATAATGTGCAGCAGAAATTAGTAGTGCTAAAAGAGTGATAGAATATACTATCTGTTGTCCGCTATGTTATATTTCACATGTAAGATGTGAGCTAGTTCTGTAATTCTAAGTTACTGCTTTTACTTTATTACCCATAACGGTCCGTCTTTTGAATGCTCAAGTATTAACACAGGTGTAATACGTGGATGGTATTTGGTGTAGTCTGGGGTATCAGAATGGAGGGTTGTTACAATTTAGATAGTTTTCTTGTGTTTGGAGACGAACTGAACGAATAAACTGATATGATTTAGATTAAACTGTACTTGCTAGTATTGGGAAGTTCTAAGAGAATAATTATATTTCAACCGTAACTGTAACAGTAAACATAATCCATTTCTTCATATACAAGCTAACTAATCTAACAGATTGTACACTGAGGAAATATGCTATACAAACCCCACTAGCTAGTACATTACGAGAGAATCCTATATATAGACATGAGATTTGCATCATATTATCCATATCAACCCTCATCTCTAAGTTAAGATGGCACATCTCATAGCCAACTCCTCCCTCTTATTCCAAATATTCACCATCATTCACTGTTTCTCCTTCACAGAATCATTTGTAGACATTACTTCCTTTGGTGCAAAGCCCAATGCTCAAACCGACTCATCCAAGTCATTCATAGACGCATGGAATGTAGCTTGCCAGTCATCTAGTTCTGCAACCATCTATGTACCATCTGGCTCATTCCTGCTTGGTCCAGTTACATTCGCTGGTCCATGCAAGAGTAGTCATATCATTCTACAATTAGAAGGAACACTAGTGTCCCCTTCTAGCTGTAACGCATTTGCAAATAAAGCCAACTGGATACTGTTCGAGGACGTGCATAGTGTATCTATATACGGAGGTGTAATCGATGGCCGTGGTGCATCATTGTGGTCATGTAAGACTGATGGCGATAACTGCCCAGATGGCGCTACTGTAAGTTTTTTATATTAAATCTCACTGTTATCACTAATTATTAACAGCTTTAATTTCATCTATACGAAAAATGAGTATGTTGTTTTTTGTGCTAGTCATTGACTTTTGCAAACTCAAAGAACATAATGATAAGTGGACTGACATCAATCAACAGCGAACTGTACCACATTGTGATAGATGGGTCAGAAAGCGTGACAGTACAAGGTGTGAAAATATCTGCACCTGGGAACAGCCCTAACACCGACGGAATTCACATTGAGATGTCAACAGATGTTATAGTAAGTAGGACTCAGATCAAAACAGGAGATGACTGCATCTCTATTGGACCAGGCACCACTAACCTATGGATCGAGCAAGTTAGTTGCGGTCCAGGCCATGGTATCAGGTCTGTACTCTTTATTAAAACGCATGTCAAAACTCACTTCCAAAATGTAGTGCTTGAGTTAAATAATATATGCAGCATTGGGAGTTTAGGCAAAGAGAATCAAGAAGAGGGAGTTCAGAATGTGACAGTAATGTCAACAGTATTTACTGGCAGCGAAAATGGGCTAAGAATAAAGACATGGGGAAGACCGAGCAACGGGTTTGTAAAGGGAGTTGTGTTTGAACATTCAATAATGCAAGATGTGCAAAACCCCATAATTATTGATCAGAATTATTGTCCATACGACTATGGATGCCCTGATCAGGTATTTATATTCATATAACTTAGCATGTTAATTAAGAATTACTGTGCCAAGCACAGTTACTTGTAGTATACCATGTTTGTTAGCGTTTGTCATTATTCATTTGCTTCTCGAGATCAAGTTTCAAATGGTGAATTAAGTATTGAATGAAACTCAGAGAGAAAACTTAACCCATTTATGGAACATGATGAAATATACGTTTTTTTTAATATTTTAGAGCTCTGGGGTGAAGATTAGTGGAGTGACATACAATGATATTAAGGGATCATCAGCGACCCAAGTTGCTGTAAAGTTTGACTGTAGTTCGATTAATCCATGCACAAATATTGGAATGCGTGATATCAAATTGACATACGGAGGTGAAGAAGCCAAGTCATCATGTGAACATGCGGATGGTTCTATATCAGGTGTCATTGAACCACCAATTAGTTGCCTCTAATAACTCGCAAATATGGGAATAAACAAATGATATTCCTATCATTCACATTTTACGTTTATTTAATGTACATTTTGAAATCGATCGCTTCCTGAAAAGAGGATGCTATCGATCCATTTGTAAGTTGTGACCAAATGAAGAGATAAAAGTAAGAAATCTGAATGGTAACAGTGACATATTCTTTAATTTCGGATTTAACTAGAAGAATAGATACAAAAATTGGACAAAATGGGTAGAAAATCAACTTCATAACAGTTATGAACAATTATTGCTAGCATCGTTGAACTATAGAGTTTGATTCATGTTTTTCATGAAAAGATAATGGTGCCATGTGCCAATAATTGATTGGTATTTTGAGGGCGACGTCAATTTTCAATAATGTCGGTTTATTAAAAATAGCCACTATATCATCGCATCCAATACTATCTACTTCGTGGCAGTCATCTTTTCCATCTTATATTGCTATGAAAATATAAAGTAATTGTCATCTTTCTAAATTCGTCAACTTATAATGAGTTTCCAAGGCCATAGCATACCTTCAATGTCACTGAATAAGGAAAGTGGAAAATTGAAGATCATTCCACACGAGAATTTGAAGTTTTGCAAGCTTTTATTGCACATAACATCGTAGATACCGTCACAAAGAAAATGAATCATATGAACTATGTTCAATTCATCTTTCCTCAAACTTGATGTCTCCATATCCCTAACATATTTGTTTATATACAAAATTAAATAGCGAAGACCACATTAAAAATAAATCATTATATTTCAATAGGATAAATGATTCAATTCCTCTGTCTCCTTGTGTCAAACTCGTCTCAATTTTGATTTGTACATCATCAATAATTTAAATTAAGCACGTGCACGGGAAATGAGAACAGATGAAATGAGCACATGGCTGCATCTACTATGGGCACCTCTGTACTGTTAGTCATCTATGCATATTAGGATAGCAATTACATTGGACAAGTTGTATATGTAAACCATTATAGGGATGAGCAATATTGGGTTAGAGTCGAATAAACCGATCAAATCTCGGTTTATTTCGATGTATTTGATTTAGTTGTGAACTTATATCAGTTTGAATATGGTTTGTAAAATAATTTTATTTTGGGGTTTTGCAGAGCAGGTCCATATTGCTGATGCGGGTATAAGAAAAGTACATGTAGCAATAAATATATAAATTAGTTCCCTACTTTTCTAAATCAGAAAGCACAAATAAGATTGCAGTTCTTAAATAGAAAGTGCTTGTTAACCTGCGCTTTCCAAAATTTGAAAAAAAAAATATTCATAAGTAATAATAATTGTTATTTAAGTATAATTTTAGTAAATAACTACAGTTTTTTGCCAATAATGAATTTTATAGAATTTTATACATTTTTTTTTCCAATAACTACAAGTTCCCTTGCTTCTTTCAGAAATGTGCAAGTTAGCTTGCATTTTTTATTTTTCAAAAACAAATCACTAATTTATATAGTCATCTCTTCAGTGACTTCAACATCAAAAATAGGGATATGTACCTTTTTTTTAATAATTAGTTTAGTAAGAAACGAAATTTATCTGTTAAAAAAAGTTTGTTCTTTCTTATAAACTTTACTTATAAAAAAAGTTTTTTCAAACATAAATTTATGTTTTTCTTTGAGTAAATCGATCATTTTGAATAAAACATATGTTAATTTCTCTTGTTTACTTTTTTAGTTTGGTTAAATAAGTTATCGGTCGAATTAATCGAAATTAATTCGGTTCGGTTCGGTCCTATTTTTTTAGTTTCAATTCCATTTGACATATTTTTCATTCGAAACCGGCCGAATGCTCATCCTATAAACCATCAAAAGGAAAAAGAGGATTGTGGTATCATGTAACAACCCGCATATTTTACGATTCGAATATTTAAATATTTTATTTAAATATTTTATCTTTAGTCGGATTATAGTCCGAAAAGTTACTTTTTGCATACGGTCGAATTAGGACTCGGGACTACTTCCATTGAGTTCAAAACGCCGTTTGCGATCTTTTTAAGTCTAAACTTTGATATGTTTGGAGTTAGTGGAATCTTGCTACTTTTTCACTTTGGGCTTTGGGTTTGGATTAGCCCATTAGCCTAAGCTATTTACTCTAGCTCAACCCTCTTCCCTTTATAACTTTGCTTTCATTTCCTAACACTCAAGCTTCATCAAAAATGGAGGAAGGAATGGGAAATTAAAACTCCAAGCTCTAGTTCACTTGCAAATCCAACATCCAACTCCAAATTCAAAGAGAAGACATTGATTCAAGCTTCTTGGGTTGATTCTCCTTTGCTTTCAAGCTTCTCTTTCATTGATTTTAGGTAAAGGTGAGATTTTTATCTCACATCTTTGTCTATAACTATCATTGATTGTTGGTTATGAATTCCTAACACTTATTCATATGCATTTGCTTTTGGTTTGGAGTGAATTGGTGAAAATCCCAATTTTTAGTGTTTTGGGTTCAAATCTTTAAAAAAATCCTAACTTTGATGTTTGAACACGTTTTTGGTGATGCACCGAGTAGCCAATACGACCGGGTAGCCGATAGGCGTAATCCCCTAGCGTCCCTGCTTGATCGGTTGCAAATTGAGTGAGTTTTGGCATTTCTGGAGCTTAGGTCGCTCGGCCTGCACACTTGAGATTCTCGGCCTGCATATAGCTCGTTCACCCTTAGGTCGTTCGGCAATAACTAGGTCGCTCGGCCCGTGTCACCATTTAGGTCGTTCGGCCATGCTAGCTCATTCCAGTTAAGTCGTTCCACTTTAGGTCGCTCGGCCTGTGCAACCATTTAGGTCGCACACCTTAGGTCGCTAGGCATATTTATCACTAGGCCGCGCAACCCTTTAAGTCGCACGGCTATATCGCTCGGCCTTTCTGCACCTTTAGGTCGCTTGGCACAGGCTCGTACCACCTTAAGTCACTCTGCACTAGGTCGCTCGCCCTGCTAGGCCGCTTGGTCCTACCACCACATTAGGTCGCTCACCTTGTTAGGTCGCTCCAATTCTTAGATCGGCCATGATAGGTCGCTCGCCCCTGGTAAGTCGCACCACTACTTAGCTCGACCGTGTTAGGTCGTTCACCCCCTTAGGCCGCGCCCTGTTAGGTCGCGCCAATTTCCTGTGTTGAACTTGTAGGATCTAGAATAACCCTAGAGGGGGGGTGAATAGGGTTATAGCAAATTTTCTCGAATTAAACGCAGAAAAAAACTGCAGAAATAAATATGCTGATAAGTAAATCACACACAAAATTTACCCAGCTTCGGCAACCCCTGCATACTGCTGCATTCCCATATTTCTATTAAAATTAAACAGTATCCCGCTTACAAACACTCTACTAGACTCGCAAACCCTTTTGCTCCCACTCACAAACACTCTCATAGTCTCGCACACCCTGCTCCGCCTATAGAGTTTCGCTCACTCGCAAACTCTGCTCCGCCTATAGAGTTTTGCAAACTCGCACACCCTGCTCACTGAACTAATTCTAACTAGACAATCTGACACTACCTACAACCTAGGTGGTGATTTACAAATTCTTTGACTCGAAAAGAAGAAAAAAAACAACTTCAAAAATCAAAACAGGAGAAAATATTAAAATACAAACTTGAATGCTTAATTTATGCTCAAATAAAAATTAGGAAAAACCTCCTTAATAAAACGTCCCTAAATAAACAAATCCCCTTTTTAATAAAGTCGGCCCGTTTCCTTTTTTAGCCCGATCCAATTCTTTTGGCTTGTGAGAATAATGCGGCCTCTCTCTTCTTTCTAAAATTAGGGCTTCGTTCTTCTGTGAAATTTGGGGCTTTGTTCTGGTTTGTGATGCTCTTGCTTGCGCTTGTTCTCTGATGATTGATTCTAGTTGCTTGGCTTGCTCGTTGTTTAACAGCTACTCTTTTGATCGAGTGCGCCGTTGATTCGGTATGTAATTTCTCTGTTTGTTGGTTTGATTGTTTGCCTTTTACTCGATGCCGATGATGACAATTGGGGTTTTGTATTTATATGAATTCGATTACACTTGATTCGTTTGTATTCACGTGCGCGACTTCATCACTTTCCTAATGTTTCAATTGCTTGATGCGCACGACTTTCCTGATATAATTTCAACTTGTTACTCACGGCCTTGATTTTCAATCGTTTGATTTTCCTTGAATAATATGGCAAAAACATTCCTAAATTGATTTTTGACTTCGAACATGTTATTCACTGTTTCCACATGAACTTTTATGACTTCTATGACTTCTGTATGCTTCCACCTGAACTTGTTTATATGATGTTGTGTCTCTGATCTTTATCGGCACTGGCTGTTGTCTTTGTGAAATTGTTTCAGTCACTTGTATTGCTTCATATACATGTGTGTCTGACTGCTATTCTCTGTTGAGTCTTTGGTGGTGCTTCCACTTTGAATTTGCTTGCAAACTGTCTTGTTGTATGTTCATGCTTGTGACATTGAACCATACTATTACCTGTACTTGTACAACCCTGGTTATTCTTGTACAACTTCATTGTGACTTGTACATGCTGTATTGTCTGGTCTTTGTTTGCTTGGTGGCATTTTATGGTCTGCACTATGCATATGAACTTGGTCATGTTGCTTGAGTCATCCATTGTTTGGTCTCTGTTTTCATTGGGCTGTAGTTGTTCAGGCATTTTTGATTGCCATGTGCATCACTTGTTCATTCCACTGTAGCAACTTTGTGCATTTCTCTGGCCTTGTTTTTGCATGTTGCCATTCTCTGTTGCACTTGCTTTTGATGTAGCTGTTGGTCTGCATTTTTCGATTTCGAACTTGGACTTGTAGTTGTAACTGGACATGTTGTGAAGTTGTGCACTTGCCTGCACTTGTACCTCTGGTTGGTCTTGTTTGATTTTCTAGACAACTTTCTTGTAATGTTATACTTGAGCTTCACTGTGTCACTGCATTTGTTTGAGACTGTGTCATCTTTGCTGTGATGCCACTTGAACTTCTGCAGTGTTTGGTCTGGTCTGGTCTGCATACATGATTGTTGCAGTCCATTTTGCTGTTGGTCTTCGTTGCATTCATGTCATGTTGCCTTGTGTTGAACCTAGTTTCAAAACTCGGGTTTGATCTTGCGCTTGTGTCGTGATTTTGAATATATTGCATGTGTGTTGAACCCGGTTTTTCATTTGGGTTTGACCTGTGCTCACCTATCCTTGTAAATTATCAAGTGTATATTGATGTGCACGGCCTTGTGGCATGTACAGTGATACACTGTGCATGTCACATTGTTCATCTGTGATGAATTCAAATGTAAATGATGACGAACAACCCAAATAACTGAGGCAAATCATATTTTCAAGAATCATATTTCATTTTATATTGCAAAAATATTTCTTTTTCAATTTTACTGCGTTAGTGAATATTTTTGCAGATTGCTCAGATCCGGATTCAAACTAGAATGCAGTAGAAGACAAAATACGAGTGTGAGTGATATGTAGTGAGGAAATTATGTAAACTGAATTGTGATGTAATCAAAAATGTGTATGTATAGTGAGAGCTTAAATTTGTACTATTCAGGATTGTAGTAAATATTTGTTTGAATAAAATTTCTGTTTGAATTCAAATTCTGTGTAATTTATTTTATTCAACAAATATTTATTTAATCTATGAAAAAAAATAGTACATTACCAAATACATTTAAATGAATATATATGTTTATTATCATCAAACAAAAACATATAGGCGCATATTCATACAATCTCCCCCTTTTGATGATAACATACATATATTTAAGATTTTGACCGTGTTAAATGTATTTGATCAATGATATACTCTAATTGCTCCCCCTATTTAATTGCTTCCTCTCTACATGATGCTCTCCCTACATATATGCATACAAATAGAAATATATAAATGAGCCTAGATGCAAATGGAAAATTATTTAACCTTTGCTTGATTCTATTTGACAAACTCTTAACTTTTCTCTCCCCCTTTTGTTATCAGCAAAAGAATAATAGTGTGAGAGAAAAATAGAGATAAAGTGATCGATATTAATCCAACATTAAACTCAAATTGAATATAAATATTAAACTTCAATAAGAATCAAACAAAAACCATAACTACCCTTGTTAGGCGCATATTCCACTTTTAGAAATGATAGATATGATGTTCATATAAAATCATACAGTTGAATCTTCTTGTGGTACATTTATATCAGAAATTTGAATATCTACTAATCATGCATAACCGTTTGGACTTTTAAATGAGATTAGTAGTATTCCAATTTAATTTTAAAAATGAATTCAAGTATCTTCTAACCACGCATAACCGTGAGGACTTTTAAATGGGATTAGAATCAACTTGTCTATTAAATCAATTAATTTTGATACGCGTTCCAAATGCATAACCGTGAGGACTTTTAAATGAGCATGGAAGCACATAATCAATAATCCAAGTAATTCACCCATGCATAACCGTGAGGACTTTTAACTGAGAGTGAATACTTTGGATATTTATTTATTTTTACAAAAAAAATGTGAAATGAAAAAAAAATGATCCCTGATTATAGTACCACATATCGACAAACTATATTTAAGTTTTGATAAACAATGGCCGATAGAAATATGATAGATATATGAATGATCATAGAATCTTTACCCAACAAAAAGTTTTATAACCCTTGTTTAAATTCCTAAAGAAATTTTCCAAATATATTCTCTTGAGTAATGTATGTTAATTATCAACACTTATCATCTTTTCAATCACTATTTATCTTTTCGATAATCAGCAGGGAGTCGGATTAGTCAAAATTTGTCATTTAAAATCAAATAAGAATGACTAATCTGAAAATATGGTCAATAATGATTTTCTCGAAGGGGTTATATAAGAAAAATTCTGTTATTTGAAAAATTATTTCAAGTGAAAAATATGCAGATATTTTCTTTGAGAAACGATGCAGCAAATGAATGTTTCAAAAAAAATTAATCACGTTCCACTAGTAGTTTTTCTATCAACTAAATTACCAGTATGATCTGCATCTGAGTTTCTCTTTTCAATCCAAAATATCACTAACTAAATTTGATAGACCAGACCATGAAGTGTGCATAAAAAACTCAAACTCAAATTTTTAACAGTGAACAAGTCAGAAAAAAAAATCATTATCTTTACCATATCTCAATATTGGCTGATTTCATTCAGAATATGGTGCAGATTATCACATAAATATACCTTTACGATCATTTTTCGTGATTGCCCATTGTGATTCTGTCACCTTTGTACTAGGCTAAGGAACTTTGCTTTGTTGCCCGTTGTGTTTCTGGAACAGCCAAAATCCAGAGAACACTGTTGTTGTTCCTTAGCCTGCCACCATACCTACACGATGAAAGATTTTTGTGACCTATTTGTTTTTATAGGTCCATGATTGTTAGTGGCATAATATTTGTGAATAAACAAACCCTTTGGAACCCAAACTTGTTTAGTCCTTTCATTCTTGTTCCAATAGACATGAAATTTGTTTGTAGAATTCTTAGGAATCCAAATTTGTATAAATTTTGTTTTCTTGTTCCTATGACTACAATTTTCAACATGATGTCCAATTATTTCACATCTACCAAAGACACTCTTACCTTTTGCACTATCATCAACTCGTGACTTCCCAAAACCTAGTCCTTTTCTGTTGTTAGCAAAAATTTGATTTCCCAATAACATGTTGAATGATTTTTCTCCTCTTGAAAAGTTATTCAGAGTTTTGTCAAGATTTTGGACTTTGGTTTTAGTGTCGTGTTTTCAGTTACAAGTGAGGTGCATCTATTTATGAAATTCTTTTTCCTAGTGTCAATGGTTTCCTTAAGACTCAAGTTTTCTTTTTCAAGATTCTCCAAGCTATTCTTAAGTCTTGTCAATTCTGAATCTAAAATTTTACATTTTTTACATTCTAGGTTTTGAATATTTTCAAGTTCAGTTTCTAACCTAAAATTTTCACGTGCAAGTTCTCTCCTATCAGATTTCAGTTTTTCAATTTTAGATTCAAGAGCATCAACTACTTTAGTGAGATCAAGACACATAAAAACAAGGTCTCTATAGGAATAGTTACCTCCCTCACTAGATTCCTTTGAGCTTGTTTCTGAATCTGATTTCGCCATAAGACACAAGTTAGCCTCCTCTGAGCTATTATCCGAAACTTCCTCTCCTTCTTCATCATCCCAAGTTGCTGCAAAAGCCTTCTTCTTCTTTTTCTTTCCTTTGTCGTTTTTGAGAAGTGGGCATTCTTGTTTGAAGTGGCCAGGCTTGTTGCAGTTATAGCACGTCAATTTATTATCGGAATTGTTAGACTCTCTTGACCTATTTCCAGATGTTTTCTTCTTGCGTGGCTTGAATCTTGACCATTTTCTAAGATTATTGACAGCCATTGCAAGTTCCAATCGAATCTTCTTCTTCTTCATCGCTCTCTTCTTTGCTCTTTAAGGCAATCGTCTTCTTCTTTGGTTCGGAGTTGTTGCGTTCTTCCTTTGCTTTTAGCTCAAGCTCATATGTCATCAAGTTACCGATCAACTCCTCCATGCTTAGTTTACTCAAATCTTTTGATTCTTGGATTGCCGTGACTTTTGCATCAAAGTTCATTGGTAAAACTTGTAGCACCTTCCTCACAAGCTCTACCTCAGTGAATACCTTCCCAAGCGCTCTAGCGTTATACACCAAAGTTGAAAAGCGTCCAAACATGTCCTTTATGCTGTCGCCTTTGTCCATCACAAAGTTCTCGTATTCATTGCTGAATAGGGCTAGACGAGACTCCTTGACTTGAGAAGTTCCTTCGCGTGTCACCTCCAAAGTGTGCCAAATTTCCTGTGCAGTTTTACAATGAGAAATTCTATTAAATCCATTCTTATCAAGAGCACAGATCAAAGCATTCATAGCTTTAGCATTTGTAGTTTTTAATCTCTTATCGTTAGCATCCCACCTATCCTTAGGTTTAGGAATCTCAGTATCACTAACGGTTATAGTGGGAGATTTATAGCCAGTTTCAATAATATCCCAAACATCATAATCAATAGAACTAAGATATATACCCTTCCTAACTTTCCAATAAGCATAATCATTCCCGTTAAACATGGGTGGCCTAACAATAGATTGCCCCTCAGAAAAAGTATTATTTGATGAATTCATGACTCTAGAGTTAAAGAAAAATACCGTGCTTTGATACCACTTGTAGGATCTAGATTAACCCTAGAGGGGGGGGTGAATAGGGTTATAGCAAATTTTCTCGAATTAAACACAGAAACAAACTTCATAAATAAATATGCTGAAAAGTAAATCACACACAAAATTTACCCAGCTTCGGCAACCCCTGCCTACTGCTGCATTCCCAGATTTCTATTAGAATTAAATAGTATCCCGCTTACAAACACTCTACTAGACTCGCAAACCCTTTTTCTCCCGCTCACAAACACTCTCATAGACTCGCACACCCTGCTCCGCCTATAGAGTTTTGCTCACTCGCAAACTCTGCTCCGCCTATAGAGTTTTGCAAACTCGCACACCCTGCTCACTGAACTAATTCTAACTAGACAATCTAACACTACCTACAACCTAGGTGGTGATTTACAAATTCTTTGACTCGAAAAGAAAAGAAAAAGAACTTCAAAAATAAAAACAGGAGCAAAAATTAAAATACAAACTTGAATGCTTAATTTTTGCTCAAATAAAAATTAGGAAAAACCCCCTTAATAAAACCCTAAATAAACAAATCCCTTTTTTAATAAAGTCGGCCCTTTTCCTTTTTTAGCCCGATCCAATTCTTTTGGCTTGTGAGAATAATGCGGCCTCTCTCTTCTTTCTGAAATTAGGGCTTCGTTCTTCTGTGAAATTTGGGGCTTTGTTCTGGTTTGTGATGCTCTTGCTTGCGCTTGTTCTCTGATGATTGATTCTAGTTGCTTGGCTTGCTCATTGTTTAGCAGCTGCTCTTTTGATTGAGTGCGTCGTTGATTCGATATGTAATTTCTCTGTTTGTTGGTTTGATTGTTTGCCTTTTACTCGATGCCGATGATGACAATTGGGGTTTTGTATTTATATGAATTCGAGTACACTTGATTCGTTCGTATTCACGTGCACGACTTCATCACTTTCCTAATGTTTCAATTGCTTGATGCGCACGACTTTCCTGATATAATTTCAACTTGTTACTCATGGCCTTGATTTTCAATCGTTTGATTTTCCTTGAATAATACGGCAAAAACTTTCCTAAATTGATTTTTGACTTCGAACATGTTATTCACTGTTTCCACATGAACTTTTATGACTTCTATGACTTTTGTATGCTTCCACCTGAACTTGTTTATATGATGTTGTGTCTCTGATCTTTATCGTCACTGGCTTTTGTCTTTGTGAAATTATTTCAGTCACTTGTGTTGCTTCATATACATGTGTGCCTGACTGCTATTCTCTGTTGAGTCTTTGGTGGTGCTTCCACTTTGAATTTGCTTGCAAACTGTCTTGTTGTATGTTCATGCTTGTGACATTGAACCATACTATTACCTTTACTTGTACAACCCTGGTTATTCTTGTATAACTTCATTGTGACTTGTACATGCTGTATTGTCTGGTCTTTGTTTGCTTGGTGGCATTTTATGGTCTGCACTGTGCATATGAACTTGGTCATGTTGCTTGAGTCATCCATTGTTTGGTCTCTGTTTTCATTGGGCTGTAGTTGTTCAGGCATTTTTGATTGCCATGTGCATCACTTGTTCATTCCACTGTAGCAACTTTGTGCATTTCTCTGGCCTTGTTTTTGCATGTTGCCATTCCCTGTTGCACTTGCTTTTGATGTCGCTGTTGGTCTGCATTTTTCGATTTCGAACTTGGACTTGTAGTTGTAGCAGGACATGTTGTGCACTTGCCTGCACTTGTACCTCTGGTTGGTCTTGTTTGATTTTCTGGACAAATTTCTTGTAATGTTATACTTGAGATTCACTGTGTCACTGCATTTGTTTGAGACTGTGTCATCTTTGCTGTGATGCCACTTGAACTTCTGCAGTGTTTGGTCTGGTCTGGTCTGCATACATGATTGTTGCAGTCCATTTTGTTATTGGTCTTCGTTGCATTCATGTCATGTTGCCTTGTGTTGGACCCAGTTTCAAAACTCGGGTTTGACCTTATGCTCGTGTCGTGATTTTGAATATATTGCATGTGTGTTGAACCCGGTTTTTCATTTGGGTTTGACCTGTGCTCACCTGTCCCTGTAAATTATCAAGTGTATATCGATGTGCACGGCCTTGTGGCATGTACAGTGATACACTGTGCATGTCACATTGTTCGTGTGTGATGAATTCAAATGTAAATGATGACGAACAACCCAAATAACTGAGGCAAATCATATTTTCAAGAATCATATTTCATTTTATATTGCAAAAATATTTCTTTTTCAATTTTACTGCGTTAGTGAATATTTTTGCAGATTGCTCAGATGCTGGATTCAAACTGGAATGCAGTTGAAGACAAAATACGAGTGTGAGTGATATGTAGTGAGGAAATTATGTAAACTGAATTGTGATGTAATTGTGATGTAATCAAAAATGAATATGTATAGTGAGAGCTTGAATTTGTACTATTCAAGATTGTAATAAATATTTGTTTGAATAAAATTTCTGTTTGAATTCAAATTCTGTGTAATTTATTTTATTCAACAAATATTTATTTAATCTATGGAAAAAAATAGTACATTGCCAAATACATTTAAATGAATATATATGTTTATTATCATCAAACAAAAACATATAAGCGCATATTCATACAGAACTATGTTATGTCGTAGGCGTATTTTCACTTGGATGGCTTTGGAATTGATTTCTTTGGAATTTATTCACGTCTTAGAATGTGAATTTTTGTGACTGATTGTTTCTGCAATCATTCTTGTGATTTGCCACTTTAAAAATATAAAGGTTTCAATACTAGTAGTAAATATCAAAACTCTTTCATCAAAGCGATTACAACACTGTTTTATTACAAAGCTCTTTTCTTAAGACCGTTTTTCAATCTATTAGTATATACAATCCTTTACCTCACTCGTACAAAAAATCTAATTAAACGGCTTAGTAAAACAAGTGGTATGAAACGTTTGCGTTTACTTCGTCAGTTAATTCTTGGACTTGTTCGATTGAACCTCTTGTGACAAATTTTTGAGTGGAGATCTACAATTTGTTCGTAAATATTTAAGTTAAGCTAGTGGTTATGGGACATGAGGCCAAGCTCATATATTTACTAGCTTATTGTAATTGACACTTCTTGATGATCGATGTTGATCATTTTTGTGATTATGGCTAGCGATATGCTATGTTTCTTTGTCCGCGTAGGGGACAGTACCTCGTCCTCATTTCTTTATAGGTTAACGACCTATGTATTATTTGGAGTTTCGACTCAACTTTTGTGGGCTAGCGACCCATGTTCTTTTATGGAGTTTGGTCCATCGGGCGTATTGTTGTACTACGTCGTTGTTCCGAACTATTCGAGTTTCTGGTTCCTCGGGCGTACCGTTGTACTACGTCGTTGCACCGGCTCTATGGTTAGCGACCATGGGATAGCGTCCAGTTTGTGATACACGTGTTGGTGAGCTTTCATGCTCCCGTTTTGTGATAGGCCTCCTCCTTTTTGTGATTTCTGGATTTCCATTGATGATTTCTAGAGTTTGTATTTCACCAATTTTCGTGATTTGTATTGATAAGTTTTATCAATATTTGTGCATTGGTGAATTTTGTGTGTCATTGACCTTTGGTGATTGGCATTGATATTATTGTCAATACTTATGGTTTTGGTGAATAATAATATAGAGTATGACATTCCTTTTGATCTTTGAGAAGATTCTGGTGATATTGATTAATCTCTTGTTGATTTTCAATTAATTAATTATCATAGCTTGGCATTGTGATTATTATATGTTTAGTCATATCTCTTATTCTATATCATTTCATCTGATATTTACAGCTAGACTGATCCGTTTATTATTTTCTTATTAAATAATACTCGGGTCAGACCGAGATGTTACAGGTGCTTCTGCTTGACTTCACATCCGGGATTATCACCCTGACTTTTGGCTAACTACTTAGATTACTAGTTTTTGTTGTATACCTTTGAGATATAGACTCCTTGATGTATACATATTCTTTTGTCTAGCACTTGTAACCATTCTTTTGTGATATTGTTGATCTTGTTAGACCACTACTCTGATGTACACTTTCATGTGTTATGTTCATATCTTTTTCCGCCTTTGTGATATGGATGTCTGTGACTGATTTATGTTATGCTTATTTCTATATTTGTTTCCGAAGACATTACAGCCACTGTGTAGTAGCTTTGGGTTTGTATCGGTATGTCGGACTTATGTTTGTAGTACTATCTGACATTTCGGTGCTCGCGCAAAGCAATTACACGGATGGTCGCTCCTCAACAGCCTTATTCTCCGTGCTTGTTGACGGCATTACCCTGTAGTGTCCTTGGCTAGCGTGGGTATAGAGGTTGGGCGTCACAGCTTGGTATCAGATCCAAACTTCAGAACAATGTAGAATAATCTAGCAAGGATCATCGTCCTGAGTCCATCTTAGGAATTGTACTTTAGGATTTAATTCGAGTGTTCGTACCGATTCATCCTATTTTCTCTATGATTCCTTGTTTATCTATCAGGATTGCTTGATATTCATTTGGTGAATAACCTTTTTCTTCTTCCTTCTTTCTTCTTAAGGAAGAGAAATGGTTAGACCAGGTCGTCCCAGCGCCAGTCAATCTCGTGCTACTCCCAAAGATGGAGTATTTATGTCTGCCCAGCAGCTTCTTGATCTAGTGAGGAATGCTCTAGTAGCCGGATCTAATCCGGAGTCTACTCACCCTAGGTATGGATTTTCACGTTTGTGCAGCGATTATACCAATTTGGGTGGAAAGCCATTCAAAGGTTCTGAAACCATTATTGAAGTCCAGGCTTGGCTGAGATCGTGCGATCGAATCTTTTCTCACATGAATCTTATTGATCTTTACCGTGTTCAGGTAGCCTCTAGTATGCTCTAAGAAAGAGCATTAGATTGGTACAAGCTTCTGATTTTTGAAATAAATGAAGCGGACCTCACTTGGGAGAAATTCTGGGAACGCTTAGAATTAAAATTTGTGCCAAAAGCTGAGAAGGTGACTTTAGCTCGTCGTTTCATTGACCTTGTTCAAGGTGAATCTTCCGTGACAGACTATGTCGCGTCTTTTGAATCTCTTTCTAAATACGGGGTTGAATACATTATTACCCCATTGAAGAAAAATCAGAGATTCGTCTATGGCTTGAATAAAGATCTCAAGAAGCTGTTACTTCTAAAGTTAGAAGTTTCTTTTTATCAACTTGTTGATATCACTCTTCGACTTGAAGAGGCAGATAAAGAGAGTGATGCTGATGTTGTGGGTGCCAAACCAAAATTAACAACAACAAGAAAATTCCTATTAAGTTCAAAGGGTCTTATCCCAATAAGAAAGGGAAGCAAGCAATTCCGGTGGCAAAGGCTTCTACCCCTAGTAGTGGGCAATGCTACAATTGTGGTTCTAAGGACCATTATGCCAATAGATGTCCGAAACCTCTCTTTTGTCGCTATTGCAAAAGTGCGGGTCATTTTTTATCTTCATGTCCCAAACTTCAGGGCAAGAAGGAGGGAAAGCTTAATATTGCTAAAGCCCCTGGAAACACATCTTGTGGTCAAGGTACTCTTCATTCTACCCTTGATGGCATTATTATGTTTCATAATCAACTTATTCGAGTTCTTTTTGATACGGGTGCATCCCATTCTTTTATATCAAAAGAACTTGTTGATACTTTTTCTTTAAGTGTTGTCACATTGATGACTTCTTTGAGAATTGCGAATCCGGTTGTTGGATCCGCAACAATCAGTTTATTGTGTAAAGATGTCGAGATTATTTTGTGTGATTTTTCTTTCTAAGCCGATTGCATGTTATGCGCTACTTAGGCTTTGGAATGATTTTGGGAATGGATTGGCTTAACCACTATGAAGCCCAAATCCTATGTCCTGAATGGACTATTCATCTTCGACATCCTCAATCTGTTAAGCAGATTTCTATCGACCTTAAAGATTCAGATTCCAGCTTGCTTGCTTCTTTATATTCTATGAATCCTCATGATGACGATAATGATGATGAGGAAGATATTATTTCTCTTAATCACGTTGTTCGTGAATTTTTCGATATATTTGAGCCCGTTTTAGGATTACCACCTAAGCGAGCAATTCAATTCAGAATTAATCTCATCCCTGGAGCTCAACCTATTACTCGTCCAATAAAGAAAATGAGGAGATGCGTAGACAATTATCCGAATTGGAGACGAAGCAATTTATTCGCTCTAGTTCCTCTCCTTGGGGAGCTTCGGCTATTTTTGCGAAGAAATCCGATGGTACACTTAGGCTTTGCGTTGATTACCGCAAGCTTAATGATCTTACTATCAAGAATAAATATCCATTACCTCGGATTGATGATTTATTTGATCAGCTTAGTGGTGCTAGAGCCTTTTCACAATTAGACTTAGCTACCGGTTTTCATCAGCTTCGTATTGCAGAGGATAGCATTCCTTTGACATCATTCCGTACTCGTTATGGATCTTATGAATGGCTTGTTATGCCATTTGGTTTAACGAATGCCCCGGCTTATTTCGTTGACCTTATGAATCGAGTTTTCAAAGACTTCCTCGATCGGTTTGTTATCATCTTTATTGATGATATTCTTGTCTATTTTAAAACCGAGGAGGAGCATGAAAAGCATCTTCGGATTGTGTTGGAAATTCTTAGGAGCAATCAATTGAAAGCAAAATTTTCTAAATGACACTTTTGGAAATCTCGTGTTAAGTTTCTTGGTCATATTATTTCTGAATCCGGAATTTCCATGGATCCTTCAAAGATTGAGGCGATTCAAAATTGGAAGAGACCAGAAAGTGTGACGGAAATCCGTAGCTTCCTTGGATTGGCGGGCTATTACCGTCGTTTCATAAAGGACTTTTCCAAAATTTTCGTGCCTCTTACTAGTTTGACCAAGAAAGGCGTTAAATACATTTGGTCAGACAAATGTGAAGTTTCTTTCCAGAAACTAAAAGAACTCCTTTTCGATGCTCCTATTCTTGTTATTCCCGAAAGAAATCAAGATTTTATTGTTTATACCGATTCCAGTCACGTTGGTTTGGGTGCTGTTCTTATGCAAAAAGAACGTGTCATTGCCTATGCTTCTAGGAAATTAAAGTCAGCCAAGACTAGATATGCCACTCATGATTTAGAGCTCGCGACTATTTTTTTCGCCCTTCGTATTTGGCATCATTATCTTTTGGGAGAAAAATTTGTTTTATACACCGATCATAAATCTTTGAAGTATCTATTTTCTCAAAAGGAACTTAATTTGCGTCAACAGCGTTGGCTCGAATTTCTTGCAGCATATGATCTTGATATTGTTTATACTCCCGGAAAGGGTAATCGTGTTGCCGATGCACTTAGTCGTAGCGGTTGTTTCTATGATGATATCCGAATGGAATGATCTCGAGATTTTATCTACTTGTGAGATTCGAGATCGCGTTTCCGATTTGTGTTCATCTCTTGCTTTATGTAGTCTTGAGGCTCATCCTTCTCTTTTAGACCACATTCTTGAAGCTCAAAAGCTAGATCCCGACTTGGCTCTTCTTGGCCAAAATTTTAGGGATAAAATGGATATTGAAAATTTGAAAGACTTTGATATTGATTCTCGTGGCGGTATTCGAAAATTTGGTAGACTTATCGTGCCAAATATTAGTGGACTTCGTAGAGACATTTTAGAAGATTCTCATCGTTCTAAATTTACCATTCATCCCGGTAGTAGTAAAATGTACGCGGATATGAAGCGACTCTATTATTGGGAGGAAATGAAATCTGATATTGCTAACTTTGTTAAGTGTTGCATGACTTGCCAACTTGTCAAGGCCGAACACCAAAGGCCTGGAGGGTTATTGCAACCTTTAGAAATTCCAATTTGGAAGTGGGATCAAATTTCCATGGATTTTATAAACGGCCTTCCCCGTTCTCGTTCGGGTCATGATAGCTTAGGGGTGACAGTCGATAGACTTACTAAATCCGCCCATTTTATTCCCGTTCGGTCCAATCGAACCGTTCCTTTCTTGGCCAAACTCTTTATTAAAGAAATTGTAAAATTGCATGGAGTTCCTTCTTCCATTGTTAGTGATCGTGATCCATTGTTTACTAGTGGATTTTGGAAGAGTCTTCAAAAAGCTTTGGGAACGAAGCTTAATTTTAGCACCGCTTATCATCCCCAGTCCGATGGACAAACTGAGCATGTGAATCAAACTCTTGAAGATCTTCTTCGCGCATGTGTTCTCGATTTTGGTGGAAGTTGGGAGATCATATTTCTCTTATTGAATTTTCCTATAATAATAGCTTCCAATCTAGTATTGGTATGGCTCCTTTCGAGGCACTCTACGGAAGGCCATGCCGATCTCCTTCTTGTTGGCTTGAGGCCGGTGAGAAGCTGGTTTTGGGTCCAGATTTTATTCGTGATTCCACAGAAAAGATTGACCTTATTCGTCATAGGATGAAAGAAGCCCAGAGTAGACAAAAATCCTATGCCGATAACCGGAGAAGGAAGTTAGAATTTTCTGTGGGAGATCTTGTGTTTATTCGTGTTTCACCTATGAAGGGTGTTGTATGTTTCAGTCGATCGGGAAAGTTAGCGTCTAGATATATTGGGCCATTTCCTATCACTGAATGTATTGGTTCCGTGGCTTATCACCTTTTATTACCGGCTCAGTTTTCCGCTATTCATGACGTGTTTCACGTTTCTCAATTACGGAAGTGCCTTCGAGATTCCGATTCTATTCTTGAGCCAGGTGTTATGGAAGAAATTGAAGTTTCGCCTAATTTAACTTATGAGCAACATCCTATTCGTATTATTGCTTCGGAGGTCAAGCGCCTTTGAAATAAAGATATTCCGCTTGTTAAAGTCCAATGGTCCTCAAATCCTAAGGATTGCTCTTGGGAATCTAGAGAGTTCATCGAGCGAACACATCCGGACTTACTTTCCCGTGCTCTTTGAGGTGAACTTCATATTTCAATTTTCTTTTGTGATTGAATATGCTTTTATGATTGTTACTACATATATTTTTTCTTCTTAAATATTGCGAGGACGCAATTTATTTAAGGAGGAAAGTCTGTAACAACCCGCATATTTTACGATTTGAATATTTAAATATTTTATCTTTAGTCGGATTATAGTTCAAAAAGGTACTTTTTTCATACGGTCGAATTAGGACTCGGAATTACTTCCATTGAGTTCAAAACGCCGTTTGCGATCTTTTTAAGTATAAACTTTGATATGTTTGGAGTTAGTGGAATCTTGCTACTTTTTCACTTTGGGCTTTGGGTTTAGATTAGCCCATTAGCCTAAGCTATTTACTCTAGCTCAACACCCTTCCCTTCATAACTTTGCTTTCATTTCCTAACACTCAAGCTTCATAAATAATGGAGGAAGGAATGAGAAATTAAAACTCCAAGCTCTAGTTCACTTGTAAGTCCAACATCCAACTCCAAATTCAAAGAGAAGACATTGATTCAAGCTTCTTGGGTTGATTCTCCTTTGCTTTCAAGCTTCTCTTTCATTTATTTTGTGTAAAGGTGAGATTTTTATCCCACATCTTTGTCTATAACTAACATTGATTGTTGGTTATGAATTCCTAACACTTATTCATATGCATTCGCTTTTGGTTTGGATTGAATTGGTGAAAATCCCAATTTTTAGTGTTTTGGGTTCAAATCTTTAAAAAGATCCTAACTTTGATGTTTGAACACGTTTTTGGTGATGCACCGAGTAGCCAATACGACCGGGTAGCCGATAGGCGTAATCCCCTAGCGTCCCTGCTCGATCGGTTGCAAATTGAGTGAGTTTTGGCATTTCTGGAGCTTAGGTCGCTCGGCCTGCACACTTGAGATTCTCGGCCTGCATATAGCTCGTTCACCCTTAGGTCATTCGGCAATAACTAGGTCGCTCTGCCTGTGTCACCATTTAGGTCGTTCGGCCATGCTAGCTCATTCCAGTTAAGTCGTTCCACCTTAGGTCGCTCGGCCTGTGCAACCATTTGGGTCGCACACCTTAGGTCGCTAGGCATATTTATCACTAGGTCGCGCAACCCTTTAAGTCGCATGGCTATATCGCTCGGCCTTCCTGCACCTTTAGGTCGCTTGGCACAGACTCGTACCACCGTAAGTCGCTCGGCACTAGGTCGCTCGGCCTTACCACCTCATTAGGTCGCTCACCTCGTTAGGTCGCTCCAATGCTTAGATCGACCATGATAGGTCGCTCGCCCCTGGTAAGTCGCACCACTACTTAGCTCGACCGTGTTAGGTCGTTCACCCCCTTAGGTCGCGCCCTGTTAGGTCGCGCCAATTTCCTGTGTTGAACTATGTTATGTCGCAGGGTATTTACACTTGGATGGCTTTGGAATTGATTTCTTTGGATTTTATTCACGTCTTCGAATGTGAATTTTTGTGACTGATTGTTCCTACAATCATTCTTGTGATTTTCCACTTTAAAAATATAAAGGTTTCAATACTAGTAGTAAATATCAAAACTCTTTCATCAAAGCGATTTCAACACTATTTTATTACAAAGCTCTATTCTTAAGACCTTTTTCAATCTATTAGTATATACAAACCTTTACCTTACTCGTACGAGAAATCTATTTAAATGACTTAGTAAAACAAGTAGTATGAAATGTTTGCGTTTACTTCGTCGGTTAATTCTTAGACTTGTTCGATTGAACCTCTTGTGACAATTTTTGAGTGGAGATCTACAATTTGTTCGTAAATATTTAAGTTAAGCTAGTGTTTATGGGACATGAGGCTAAGCTCATATATTTACTAGCTTATTGTAATTGACACTTCTTGATGATCGATGTTGATCATTTTTGTGATTATGGCTAGCGATATGCTATGTTTCTTTGTCCGCGTAGGGGACTATACCTCATCTTATTGAGTTTCGTCTCATTTCTTTATAGGTTAACGACCTATGTATTATTTGGAGTTTCGACTCAACTTTTGTGGGCTAGCGACCCATGTTCTTTTATGGAGTTTGGTCCATCGGGCGTACCGTTGTACTACGTCGTTGTTCCGAACTTTTCGAGTTTCTGGTTCCTCAGGCATACCATTGTACTACGTCGTTGCACCGGCTCTATGGTTAGAGACCATGGGATAGCATCCCGTTTTTGATACACGTGTTGGTGAGCTTTCATGCTCCCGTTTTGTGATTGGCCTCCCCCTTTTTGTGATTTCTGGATTTCCATTGATGATTTATAGAGTTTGTGTTTCACCAATTTTCGTGATTTGTATTGATAAGTTTTATCAATATTTGTGCATTGGTGAATTTTGTGTGTCATTGACCTTTGGTGATTGGCATTGATATTATTGTCAATACTTATGGTTTTGGTGAATAATAATATAGAGTATGACATTCCTTTTGATCTTTGAGAAGATTCTGGTGATATTGATTAATCTCTTGTTGATTTTCAATTACTTAATTATCACAGCTTGGCATTGTGATTATTATATGTTTAGTCATATCTCTTATTCTATATCATTTCATCTGGTATTTACAGCTAGACTGATCCGTTTATTATTTTTTAATTAAATAATACTCAGGTCAAACCGAGATGTTACAGGCGCTTCTGCTTGACTTCACATCCGGGATTATCACCCTGACTTTTGGCTAACTACTTAGATTAGTAGTTTTTGTTGTATACCTTTGAGATATAGACTCCTTGATGTATACATATTCTTTTATCTAGCACTTGTAAGCATTCTTTTATGATATTGTGGATCTTGTTAGACCACTACTCTGATGTACACTTTCATGTGTTATATTCATATCTTTTTCCGCCTTTGTGATATAGATGTTTGTGACTGATTTATGTTATGCTTATTTCTATATTTGTTTCTGAAGACATTATAGCCATTGTGTAGTAACTTTGGGTTTGTATCGGTATGTCGGACTTATGTTTGTAGTACTATCTGACATATCGGTGCTCGTGCAAAGCAATTACACGGATGGTCGCTCCTCAATAGCCTTATTCTCCGTGCTAGTTGACGGCATTACCCCGTAGTGTCCTTGGCTAGCGTGGGTATAGAGGTGGGGCGTCACATATCACCTACAATACTATATGTTTTGCAAAATGTCAGAAAATATCAAAAATCGTAATTGTCAATGGAATTCATCAAAGAATGATGCAAATTATTCAATCATCAAACATAACTAAAAAAGAAAAGAAAACCATGAAATAAAGTATAACTTGATTAGGGCTAATGATCCATGTTCACAAAACAATAAACATTATTCATTTTTCCAAAAAAACATATGTGAAAAAGGGTTACAATCAAATTACAAGGTTGTTATTGGAATCTGTGTAGGCATAAGCTTTAAGCACACTAGGCATATGCTTAGGACCTAACGTTGAGAGGGGCCTCATATTTTAAATCTTACAATTGTAAAATGGGTTAACCAAGACCATATTTATACATATGGTACAACAATAACTTTGTTATCTTTTCAAGTGTTCATTCAAAGCTTTTTTGTTTATAAAGCAAAAGCAAACCTATTTCTATCCTACAGGAAATTTTTATTGATTTTCAATTTACAAAACAAAGATGGTTCTTACAGTTTACGTGCTTCAGAATTGGAAAAAAATATATCAATGGGACTTTAATTTTTTCTCATATATTTCTTTGTTGATTTGGAATTTCAATAAATCAAAAACTAAATCAAATTTAACATCCACTTACTTTCACCTCTCTTTATATATTTTTTTTTTTACTATCACTTTTTAATCTTTTAAAACTTCATCTAGGACCACTAGCTCCAGTCGTAAGTCGTAAGGTGCTTTAGACTAAGGTTGTAGAGATCTTAAATTCATATATTATATACATTAATATGAGTTCTCTACTTGAACAAAATATCGTTTTTATTCCCAAATAAATCTTTTCAAATATCAGTAAAACTTGATTTTAGGTAATTTCATTTTTTTTAATTTATTTGTTTCCATTAGTGCTAAATTTTGGTCTTGAGCTTTTAATAGTTTGTATATTTCGCTACATTACAATAACTTCTTTGTTATTATAGAATAATATATAATAATAATTTAGTATACTCTATTATAAATGATAAATTATTATCACGTTGTAGATCCATTGATATAAGCATATGATTCAATTGGAAAAATAGATAATACAAAATAGAGTGAACTATAATTTACCTAGATTAAGTTTCCAAAAATTTGCTTACAATCAACAACAAAAATAATTCACGCTTCGTTGGTAATTTCTTTCGAAAGTTACATATTAAATAATCATGATTAAAAAATAGTAACATGCCAACTTTTTAATAGTAAATAATTTTATCCTTATATATTAAATAATAAAGTAAAAAATAAAAAAGTTCATTGGTGTATATTTTTACAATGATTTAATGATCAGTTGTCTATCCAAATTTGAAATATAAAGATGAGTAATTTAATTCTAAGATATATGTTAAACATTATGGTAATCGATAGGTTTATTAGCGAGGGTCATATTGTAAAATTTGCTTAAGGCCTCCAAAGTAGTTGAGACGGCCCTGATTAGAATTAATCATACAGTTACCAACCTAAAATCAAAACTAGGAAGATCTATCTTACAAGTAGACTCTCTTACTACCAAAAATCCAAATTAATTTGAAAATAGAAATTAGATTTTATCTTAGTTTGTTTCGATTTGATGCGTGAATTGTGTATTAGGGTGATGAAGGCTATATTGTTTTATTTTAGCTCTAATTAACCTCAATCGTTGAATTAAAAGTTGATTCGTCATTATCGCTAACGAATATTAACATTTCAACCCAATACAATATAAATTAGCGTAGAATTTGGCAATTCTACTTGTAACTGAATGGGGAAGTGGAGGGGAAGTGTTGATTCTTATTGTTGGAATTGGGTCAGCCCATAGTGGAATTTATGAGTGAATATTAATTTTTTTTACTCTTTTGGATCTTTATTGGGCCTATGAAGCCTAATTTATATAGATCATTCTAAATTTATTTTAAATAAAATTTTTATTTAAATTCAAATATTTTGTAATATGAAATTGATTTGATTAGATTTAGTTTATATACACATATCAAATACATACCGTTAATAAGAAAACTTGTCAACATCCTCACTGCTTTATATAAGATTATCTTATGAAGACACAACAATGTGGTTGTGGGGATTCATGTCTTTGAAGGCATATCTTTTGAATAAAATAACTAAGTCGAAAGAATTTAAGGTGATAGCTCTAACATTCAACTAAGATGACCTGATCGAAAAGAGTAACAAATTGTATGTTGAAAGGTTAAGGAAGCCGTTTCAGCCTTTATTGACTTGGATAGCATAATAGAAGATTAACTAACCCATTGACCATGTCGAAGGGTTAAGATTTCATCCTAACCTCTCGTCATGGTTGGAATAGTAGAAGATTATAAAACCTTTCAACCTTGTCAAAAGGTTATGAGGCTACTTCAACCTTCCGACTAGATGGTCATAATAGTAATTGCCTCTTGAAGCTATTTAACTTTATATAGCTTTCAACATTATCAAGTTATCGAGTCTAATCTCTCCTGGAGGCTGAAAGCAATCCATCATTAACATCTTTCATCTCCTTTCAATCACGTCGAAGGGTGATATTCAAGACCTTTCGACCTTGTCGAAGGGAGATGCTTACTCTATTTTCTATTTCATTATTGCTTTCGACCTTTCTGGTTGATATTTCTCTTGTGGAATCACTTTGAAAGTTATGTATCATTCGATCATTTTTAGATAAAAATAAGAGTTGATATGATATGTCATGAAACCATATTAGGGATTTGGCATCACATGTTTATTGAGACACAATTTGTATTTCCCACAAATTTCATATATAAGGAAATAGAACCCATGGTGATATCCCTAATGATTTCTTAACATATACTAGGAATGAACAGAGAAGATAAAAATATATCATGTATGATTAGCCGTTAGTATCAAGTTAATGCTTGGTCATGATCATCTCCAAATTCAAAGTTGATCGCAAGCCATAATCCTTTTTATTTTCTCATTATAAAGTTTAATACAAAGTTTAAGAAGCAAATCCCCAATTTAATTTCTAATTTAGGGTTACAAACTTAACGAGTGGAAGCCGAAGTTGTAGAATGAGTGTAGAATGGGAAGAATCGGTCCACAATACAGGACCCCTTGGGTCTTATTTATAGATGAAGGCGGCCCTCCTTTCCACTTCATGCTTTTGTCGGGGTAGAAAGGTACCTATTATATGCAATTGTAAACCTTTCGATCTTATAGAAAGGTTTGCTCATCATATGCCATTTGGACCTTTAAACATTGCCGAAGGGTTTGCTCTTCTCTATGCCTTCATGAACCTTTCGTCTTTGACAAAGGGTTTGCCTTCTATATGCTATTGTGAACCCTTCAACCTTGTCAGAAGGTTGCCCCTCACTTGACTTGTGTGAACTCTTAGACCTTGTCGGAAGGTTGCTCTTTATTTGATTGCTGTGAACCCTTCGACCTTGTTGGAAGGTTGCTCTTCACTTGATTGTTGTCAAGAGCCGTGCTTCCCTTCAATGTTGTCGAGGGGTTGTCTTCCATTCTTTATGAATGTTTCCTTCTTCATAAAACTTTCGAAATTGTTTAAAGGTACCCTGAATGTTCGTCAACTGGTTTGAAAGGCTTATTATGCTTTCGAAAAGGTCATTAACACTATGCCACAAAGTGAATCAGACAACAACCATCACATAACATAAGCTAGATTTGCTGTCATCCCAATATTTACAACCATTTCACACAAAACATGGAAAAACCATCTGTTATGTGTCATAGCTCGTGAATCATTGTTATATTGAGATTTCATCAATGCCATTCTGGCAACATTTCATCTGTTGTTTGATTGAAAGTATCAAAAATTTGGGTTTTCCTCCTTATCAATATTTCGTTTCCCTCTCTCAAAATTGTCTTGATATTTCATGGTTGCGTTTTTTCACTTATTTCCCTCCCTTATTTCATTCATAGCTAAAAGAAAAAAAGGGCGGCCCAAACAATCTTCTCCCTCCTCTCCGCCCTCGTCATTGTCTTCTCCTACCCATCATCTACTGCCGACCCTACCCATCATCTACTACCGACCCTAGCTAAAAGAAAAGTAGATTGCTCGGAATGATTTTCCCCTTTTAATTTTTTTGCAGAATTCTCGACTTACACTTTTTGCCAGTGATGATTTGGGTTTATATAGGAATTGATCTCCTATATTTTGTGGTTGTGCTTGATTACTTGGATTTGCTTTCGATTGCTTGGATTTGCTTTCGATTGCTTGGATTTTCTTTTGATTACGTGGATTTTCTTTCGATTTCTTAGATTTGCTTTTGATTGCTTGGATTTGGTTTCGATTTCTTGGATTTGCTTTCGGTTGCTTCTATGTAGACTGCTATTGATTTGGTATGTGTATAGTTTTGCCCCTTTTCAATTTTATGATCGAACTCGACTTTATTTTTTTTCTACCAATGATGATATTGGTGTATATATAGGAATCAATTTCCTATATTTTCGATTATATACTATGATTGAATTACCGGTTTGTGTTCTTTCTAGAGTTTTATCTCTTTTGAACTACTGGGTTTTAATTCTAACTTGATCTTTGCAATGATTTGTGTGCTTCTTGGAGTTTTTATCTTGGTCAATTTGTATTATATTTGTCGGTTTGTACATACATGAGTTTTTCTCTCTGTTGGTTTATAACTTTATTGGTTTGTATCTCTTTTGATGCTCCATTGTTGCTGTATCATTAGGCTTGTTGTTTTTGAAGTAGTTGATGCTTGAAGTGGTAGAAGCAGTGTGCTTATGGTTCACTGTAGCAAATCATCACCGTTGAACTAGTTGATGCTAGCCTATTGCATTAATGCTAGTTGTTGTTGAACTAGTTGATGTCTGATGAAACATCCCTACATCCCTTAATATACCCAAAAGGACGCATTAAAAGGCATGGCGCGTTGTAGGTATAATTGAAACTAGCAGAGACTAAGATTCACAAGACAAAAATAGGTAAAAACAGCAGAAACTAAAATAATAAATTATGTGTAACAAAAGCTTCATGATTTCTTCATAAACCAAATAAGTCAAAATCTAAAAACAACATACATGTCTCAAAACCCAACATGTCTCATGAAATAAAAACTCGTAGTCTCAACAAAAATCAGAGTACATATATCCCTCTTAAGTGCCAATACAAAGAAAGAACCAAAAGCTGTAAAAGTAGGGAAATACATAGTAGAATCTTCTTTAAGAAACCTCGGAGCACTACAATCTACTGCCCTCTCCCTTGAGTGCCAATGGAAGAATAGAGGGAAAATAGATGAGCGGATCATGCTAAAAGTCTGGTGAGTGATAGTAACTACTAGAATCTTTAAGCAAAGTAAAAGTAATAGACTCTTCAATAGTTTTAGTATATATAAAAGGAAACAAAGAAAATAGGAAAGAGATAAACTGGAAAATACAATTAAAATATTACAATTGATAAGATAGGTTAACTTTGATTGTTTGCACATGCCCTTGTCAGCTACTTTGATTAAGCCGAATTCCTAATCCTATTTTAATTAGGTTGAAGTCCTAATTCTACCTTTTGATTGGTTTGTTACTCCATAGAATCTACCGTGGACCGGACGTTTCCCTACATAGTAGACTTTGGTGTCTATGAAAGACACACTCGCTAAGCACTTGAAACTCATAATGATTTATGAGCCATCACTGGAAGTTGCACGTGTGACCACCACTAAGCTCGCGTTCCTATTGTTCCCTCTTTTGACCTTTTATTTACCCTCTATAGCATAAGCCTTCCCCTCGCCTCACTTCAGGATTATGTGAAGCACCTCATCTAACTTCAGGGTTATATGAAACATAATGTCCATAGAAAAATAGGAAGAATGCTGTTGGTACCGGTCCTTATCAAACAAAAATCAAGTTGTGCCCCTTGTTCAAATCCTCTTGATTTGAACTACCACAGATTGATCATTTACTACCACTATAAGCATGAGCGTACACCTCGCCTCACTTTAGAATCATATGAAGCGCCTCGTCTCACTTTAGTATTATGTGAAACAGCATAACCAAAGAAATATTAGGGGAATTCTATTTGGTGCAGGTCCTACTCTTATCTTTGCTTATTAACTTAGATAAATTATTTAAATCAGCCTTTATTTTTATCAATTGCTATTATTGCTTATTAATTTATCCTAAGTCTTAAAATAAGCACCATAGTTTCCATAGTTTACCATTTTATAACTTACGTTATAATCATGTTTATTACTTAACCGAAGGTCTAAGTGTGAATAAGCTTCTTTCTTCTTTTGTTCTATTTAGTTATAGTTCTAAGTTATTACTAGGCAAAATCTTCTTAATTCAGTCCAATTAATATCATAATTAGGCATGATTTCAGTCCAATGCCAATTATATTATGGTCTTTGTGATTTACATCTCATATTCCATTATTTCAGATTTCTTATAATTTAATCCAATTTCACGTTAATTATATTCTAATCCATACGCGAAGAAGAAGAAGAAGAAGGAGAAATAAAATAAAACTGAAAATAGAAGTAAATCTAAAGCGTAGGAAAATGATATAAATAACGCATGAATAACAATAAGTAAATTAAAATACTGTAAATAAATGGAAAAGCAATAATTAACATAAATAACTAAAATTAACTGAAAAGCATAGCTAGAAAGAAATAGACTGAAAATTATTCTAAAAACTGTAAATAAAACTGTTAAAAAGGTCATTCCAAAAATCACAGTAAAACTACAACTATTGGAAACCCTATTATTTTAAATTACTTAAAGAAAAAATAATTACGATCACTCACCTCTAGTCCTTAGCTCTTCCATTAGGCCTTCACCGATCCACTTGGGGTTGTTAAATATTTTTTATTTAGAATGATTTCCTCCTTGGAAAATTATTACGCTTAGGGTCCTTCCTGAATAGCTAAACCGCATTGGAGAAAATCTTAGAATGAGAAAACGTGTTAGGCCTAGGTTTTATTTATAGGGATAGAAGTGGATCTCAGACCGTTGGATTTGAGGATTGAATAGGATGCAACCACATCATAGGCTGAATATGAGATATCAGATGAAAGAATGGAAGCACCAGATCGAGTTGAAGAATGCAAAACATGCCTAGAACGTTCGAACGAACTAACGTTTGTACATTCACCAAAATGGGCAGGCGGGTCGATCACCCTTGTGCCCAGGTCGACGACCTGTCGACTTGGCCTATTATTATTATTGTTGTTGTGATTATTATTATTATTATTATTATTATTATTATTTTCTTCTTTTGTCGTTTTCTTGTTTAATTTGTATCTTATTCATATTAGCTTGGATTCTGATGTTCTATATATCAAAATTGACTAGAAAATTACCATGGACGCAATGGTGCAACTCCTGTGGCTCAATTCCGATAATTTCATAAATTTATTTTATTATTTAATTAATTAACAAATTAACTATTATAGGTTAAATATCAGGTTGTTACATTCCCCCTTCCTTAAGGGATTTCGTCCCCAAAATCTCTAAGGATAAAAGAATGTACTAAATGTTTTCCTCCCATTCTACAACCAACTACTCAATCATTGACGATTCGACCATTGTCCTTAAGTTTTTCTAATGTGATTTATGATACTTATGCAATTAGTGTAGTGTCAATGTGATAACTCGGATTTCTGGGCATCTGAAATTGATAATAATAGGGTTAATTAATAGAAATACTGAATTTAAATTTAACAAATGAATCTAATCATTAATACTTAAAGTGGTTTGATAATTTTTCTGTATCATTTTAATTTAATTGGGCAAATTTAATCTTTTAAAAGGTTAATAAATATTTAATCTGGCAATTTTGATCAATGTCTTTTTAACAATTTAAAATTGATGAGATTTATTTTTCAAAGCTAATGAAATTTTATTCTATTTATAATATGTATTTGATATATTGTAAATAGAAATATCTTTTGTTTTAAATAAAAGATTGAATTTTCAAATTGTAATATATAGGTATGTATATGTTATAATTTGATATTGTTTTAAAAATTTAATTTAATCTATTAATAATTTATTTATGTGAGAATCGTAATTTGAAGCTTTGTTTTAAAATTTATTATTTTTCAAAAGTTAATTTAAATTTAATTCAATTGTTTTCAAATTTAAGATAATTGTTCATTTTTAAATGATAGTTCAAATAAAGTTTTATTTTGTTTTCCTTTAAAGTGTTTAAAGAAAAATAGTTATAAATATATATAAAGTTATAAATAAACTTTCTTTTTAATTATCTCTTGAACTAGAATTGTTTGTAAAACATAAGCTATTTATAAAATAAAAGTTTACAAAGATTTCATACTTGTATATTTATTAAAATTTAAAAGCTTATTTATACAAATATATATATATATATATATAAAACATTCCATATGCATAAATTTACTTCATAAATGTATATACATATAACTTAAATGATTTAAATAAAAAAAAGTTTTACACTTGTGAATCATTTAGCCTAGCTCTTGACATTTGTTAAATAATAAAGATAGGTTTAGACAATTGTAAATTGTGTAATATGCAAACTCGACAAGTGGTATTTTCTTTTAATACAAAGAAGAATTTGAATATCATGTATTAAAAAAAAAGGTTTCGTTTTTTTTTTCTTTCATTTCAGAAAAAAATCTGAGAAAGCTTTTAAAAATCTAAACAAATTCGAAAAAAAAAACCAAGGATCATAAGATCAGTTTCAACCTAGGAACTTGTATCAAACATCAAGGCAAGCTGTAGATCTGGTTCAAGCAAGCTTATCAAATAATTTTCAATCTGATCAAATCCAAAGATCAATTCAACATTTTTCAAACACAGTTCAAGATCATATACAGTTTCCAGATTTTTAAGGGCATCTCTGTTTCATATTTTTGGTGAGTAAATCTTTATCTTTAAGCTTGATATGTGTGAATTCATGAGATAATTCTTGAAAACATGAGTAGTTGGTGTGCATGTTAGTTTAGGGATGAAAGCATGTATATATGTAGGATGATATTATATGCATGTCTGTTAACAACATATAATATGTAACGTTTAGTGGATTTTCGTTGCCGAAAAACCGAATTGTTATGGGTTTTAAAAAGAATTTAAGAAAAAGAAAGAAGAAAGAAGAGAGAAAATAGAGGGAAAAGATAGAGAAGAAAACAGAAAATAGGAAGAAGAGAAAATAGAAAAGAGAACAGAAAATTTTAAAATAGAAGAAAAAGAGAATAGAACGGAACAGAACAGCAGAACAACATCAGAATCTCACAATTCGCAGCGGAACAACATATAATAATAAATGAATAATCTTTAAACAAAGAGCTATATCAGTTATTACATTACATTTCATTTTATTACATCATATCATATCATCAGAGTGTACAACATACAACATCAAACAATGCAGCGGAAAAAGAAATACTATATACTAGTAATACGCCATGCCATCCAGCTTGCCTCCAGCAACTCCAGAATATCCAGAATATCCTGATAAACCTTAACTCTTAACTGCCCGTGTGGAAAATTGGTGGGCACCCAGAGTTTAGGAAGGAAAACAATAAACTCCAAGTCAGTCATGTGACTGGTGTGAGAACTCAAAACAGTTTGTTTATCTTTAAAATCAAAATAGAAGAATATTTTAAATTCAATTCGCAATGCTTTTAAAAATGAGACTACCATAAGGCCTCCCGCACACACACACATGCAAACGCAGAATCGGAGGAGATTTCTCCTTATGATAGTCAAAGATGCTTGATACGCATTTAAAATAACATTTGATATTATTATTAGTGCATAGTGTAGAGGAAAATCATTTCGAAAATAAAGATATAAATCTTAGCCAGCATAGACATTCCGCACTTATGCCTACTATAGCTACTATGTTCAATAGCAGGTTACCGCCACATTCCATAGCAGGTTATACAACTAAAACCGTACAAGTCTCGTATTGTTTCTTTGGATTTCCAACAAATGGTCAGGCCAAGGAACTTCCCATTGCCACATGAGAATGCCTCTGGATGGACATCCCCGAGAACTTAACCAGCTCTCTGCCAACACAAGGCCGGGTTACCTTTATCACTAGGTAACTACTACACGAATATGGCATCCCCCGGTCCCATTGGACCTTTAACCGAGCGCTCGTCACCAACAACACCACACAGTAATAAATATAGTGTATCAACATGAGTAAGTATCTGGGCTCCATACCATGATACCACCCTTTCCAGAAGGAAATGCACATACCCTAAAGGGAGCTACCCCTCATAACCTTGCCGCATCTTTCCTGTTTTGACCATTCCGGGGTGTGAGGCTCGACGAAGTTTCGTCCACAAAAACATACTTTATACAAAAGCCATGCTTTGGGTCAACAAATGATCAACACAATGATCACCAAGATAGACGATCAAATAAACGATCCTATCACAAATAATCAACACAGTGATCATTTTAGCATCACTCAGCATGTCACATTACCAAATTGGGAATATATCGCTGATAACATTCAACTACATAACCTCTGAGCTCGTACGTCTCAGAGAAGGGTGTTAAGCTAAAAGAATAAATTCTCCGCCACCAACAGAAATATATTTGAAAGAAATCGGCTTTATATCTCAACTTGTAATGTCAGACATACAATCCATACAAGTCTGTTCCGGGCTCGAACAAAACCGAAGGCACTTACAAAGAAGTCCTTGCAATCCGGATATTCACAATCCTGATCGGATTTTCCCATCACTTAGGGAGTACTCAATACCGTAGCTACTCAGTGCAGAGTCAATCGACAGGTCATCCTATCGCTTTCGCAAATACCGGGTCTTCAACACCGATCTTCAATGCAATTCACAACGACGTATCACATATTCGGAATGGGTTATACGACCCCATGGTCCTTTCCCGGTTAACCCGAATAGTGAGCGCTTATTCAAAAATAAGTGTAGCATTCACATTCAAACAAATCACATCAATTACCCATTCAGAGGGAAATATTGATAGTCGGTTATTGAACTATCAATGGATATGCACACATCACCAGATTCCAAATAATTTTCCAAATTATTTATTTTCCAAAATATCTTTACAAGATATATCATTTCAACACTTCAAAAATAAATCAATATTTATTTTTAAACAAATTCCACTTTCTCATATAAATTCCATAATGAATTTATATTTCAAAACATCCATGCATATACGATTTCAATTATCCATTTCAATTTATCTTCAAAAAGATAAATTCTAATTATTCACTTCATATTGGAAAACATTTCCATACTTATTTATTCATAAGTAATTCACAAATCTTTTTATTTTCAACCTTGGAAAATATTCAATATACTTAAATCGAATTAAGTATATATTTCATTCTTTAAGGAAATCATTCACTTAAACATATTTATTTGGGCCAAAACGAATGTTGCGTAAAACATCGTTACGACAACCCAAAATCACTAGTATAGGGATTCGAAATTAAAATAGATATATAAATCCCAATACTATACAAAACATTTTCTTTCGGAAATCATTTACTATAACAACGGTGTTATAGTCCACTATTCCCTTTTATTTCTCGAAAACGTCTATTTCAACAATCACTGTTGAAATCTATGGTTTCGAATCTCAACACATTTTAAAACATCGTTAGATCGTTTTAATTCAATTTAAAACATCATATCTAAAACAATTTCTTTAACATATTATTCACTATTCAAAAACGTGAATATACTTCTTTAACAAATTCCATCCTTTCTATTCATTTCATTTCAAAGGATTATTCACAGTCAAAAACGTGAATATAACTCCATTTATAAGTTATAACAATTAACTTATCAAAATAAGTTGTTTGCGAATTTATAAAACAACGTTTATAAATTCCATTTCTATTTATTTATAAAAACTTCCTTTTTATAAATTCCTTAATTAACCTATTCCAGTTTATAACTCAATTATAAACTAAAAGTTCATATTATAAGTTAAATACTTATAAATTTATTCGTTTTAAAAATCGTTCCTTTGAACTTCATAATTATAAATCTTATAACCTATAAGATTCAATTATTCACCCAAATCTATTCCTAAATTAACTTCACCAATTTATAAATCTTACTATTTATAAATTTTATTTATAACTTCACAGTTTATAATTCTATAAATTTCATTCATTTATGAAATTCATTTTCACTTCATTCAAACACTTATAAAAACTCGTTTTATAATGTCTATATTTCAATTTATAAATATCCATTTATAAATCACTTAATATAAATCAATTTATATTCATCTATTAAAACGTCTTTAAACTCCTTTAAAAACTTCATCATTCTCTTGATTTATAAAATAATTAAATTTTATAAATCCCATATTTAAACTTTCAATAATAAATTCAAAAAATTCCGATTTAACTATTTTATAAAATCATTAGCATCATATTCTCAAAAATCAGTTTTTAACTATTTTTCTCAAAAATCATAATTTTTATAACATTAAAATTATAACGTTTATTTATTTAAAATAGATCAAATTCCAAACATATAGTATATTTTCAAAAATCACTTTATAAATCATTTTAAAATTCCAAACTTGGGTCCAATGATGCTACACACCAAATAGTCAATCACGACTACAACGATATCACATATCGTATATGATAATCAACGAATATCAAAATATCCATAATCAAATAAATACTGTTGAGGAATCCAGTTGGATCCCTCCAACCTGTTTTCCTGCATCCAAAAACATTAGCACAATACCAATTTCGCTCCAGTACGAAATTATCGCGGTATATGTTCTTAATAAATATTATCCGTTTAATAACGGCGTAATAGGGTCTCATCCGCTAAACAAATAAATGCGGGAAATCAATAACTCCAATATATACATATGCCAATATATATATATTGCTATTATATATATAATACCAATTTCGCTGTTTATGAAATATTCGCGGTATATGTTTTTAATAAATAACATTCGCTTACTAACGGCGTATAATGTCTATTTTGACAAACAATAGATAACAATCATCATTCAAACATGCATTCAAATATTTTAAATCTAACTATTTAAAATAAAATCGAAACCGATTCGATTGAGTGAGAAGTTCTCACCTTGGTTTTAATTTCCGTTTTAGCGATTTATTTCGAATAAAATTAAACGGACGTTTAATTTTACCCAAAATTCTCACTAACTCCAAATGACTCCAATACAATTCCATAGCGTAGTGCTCGTCCATACGATTCCAACGCAACTGGTTTCGCGCGTTTTCGACCTCGTATGAAAAAGTTATGCATTTTATAAGTTTATACACGATTTTAATAACTATTACAACATTTATTTTATAATTTTATACCTAAAATAAATCACTACCGTCCATTTCCATCTCAAACACATCAGGGCCGTGCCCTATCTCCTTCCCCAAACACGTGACCTACAGCCAAAAGAACGCACGCGAACCCATTATCACACGAACTAGGGTTAGCTTTTGCAAACTAATTACTCGATGAAACTCGATCAAACCACCGCCATGCGAAAGCCCTCGACAAGAGCCATACTCGGCCTCAAGGTGGTGAAGCTCGGTTCACTATGTTGTGCGCGAATCGAGGCCGACTTCATGACAAACGCGGGCAATTTTCTCACGAATCACAACTCCATTCGCGATCTCCACCGTTGGATATGTGGATCTTGGCATGCTCTTCGATTTTGCTTCAGGAAGTTTTCGAAAATATTGAGTGGATTGGAAGATTTCGAGGGAAAATGATGGACAATTTTCGGCCATTGAAGCCAGAGGTGGCGGCTGCGTTATAGAACTAGGGTTTAGTTTCTTGTTTTTTATTTTTTTTTATTTATGAGCCTATTTATAGAAAAAAAATTTGAACACTATTCATTTCGATTTTCCAAACTCCGATTTACGCGCCGAAACTGACGTACCTAGGGTTTATCCCGCGTTTCGGACACAATGGAACAGGTTTCGGAAGCTATTCGGACATCTGTGCGAGTTATGGCTGCAAACGCTCAATTTAAATTAAACCGATTTAAATCGATTTCCAGGCGTTTTAATTCGTACCGGACAAACAGTAAATCCAATCGACTTGAAATTTGAAACCTTACAATAATATCACATTACGGATCCGATGAAACTGGTTTCGTCGAAATCCGAGACTTTTTGAAAATTGGCTATTTTGACTCGCCAAATTTAAATTAAAAATAATTCGATGCGTTTCGAGCTGCCACGATCAAACGATAACTCCGATTGACACGAAATTTGAAATCCGGTAATAACTAACTATTACGGATCCAATGGAACTGGTTTCGTTCAATTCTGAGACTGTTCAAAAATTGGCTATTTTCACTGGTCGATTAAATATTAAAATATTCAATTTTCACAAATAAACTTTTAATTCGATTTTAAAAGTTTTAAAATATCATTCTAACTCCAATATGATAAAATAAAATTTTACAAATCATTTTCAATCATATTTAACTCAATTTTCAATTATTTCCATAATTTAACATATTAAATTATCGATTTAATTATTCAATTAAATTCAAAAATTCAAATAAAAATTTATTCGACTTATAAATTCACTCATTAATATTTAAAATTAATTAAATATCCAAAAATTAATTAATAAAAATTCCGGGTCGTTACAATCTTTCCCCCTTAAAAGAATTTCGTCCTCGAAATTACAAGTAAGAAAAGTTACCAAAATCTATTAATTTTCCCAAAAATTTATAGTTAAACTTCTTACAATACTTTACTAAGTTTTCAAATCATACTTAGTTATCTTTTCAAAAATAACTACTATTGTTTAACTTCCAACTCCAAAATCAAAGTTTATAGTTTTCAAAAATTTTCCAATTTTCTCAAAAAAATTTCTAACGCCTTAAATTTTCGGAAAAATTCGCCATAGTCTCCTTTGCGCGGCTCGATCCGAAAAAAAATGACAGTATATATATCACAAATATACATCTCATCAAGTAATGAGGCATCCCGAAGGGAAAAAAGTATAAAAGTACGGTATGTAATCCGAGATATGTACCTTATATTTTATTAGCGTGCATATACGGCTAATATAGCGCGAAAGCATGCTCCAAATGCGAAGCAAACTCGATCCGCACCTACTAAACACTCAACAAACAACATGAGAACATGCATATATGACAATAATCTCAATATACAACATATATTTCCATAACAACTATATATGCCAACATAGCAATGCAAATTCAATAGCAATAGATATTCAACCATCAACCAACTAACATCCATAACCAATAAATATTCATTCATATTCTTATTAATATTCAATGGATTGGTTTTCTCAGTTTAATCACATTTGATTCATTAACAGTGGATGTTCTTACTAACATTCATTTTCAATTAGTTTATATTCACTAATTCATATTCGAGTTGGTTCACTTCCAAATCGAATTCAATTCCATTCAAATTTATTTACTTCTAATTTGAATTTCAATTGATTTAGCTTTCAATTTCATTAACACTTAATGAATTATATACAATCAATCAACAATCAACTAACAACCAATGTTTAATCAATACAACCAAATTTATTCACTTTACATTAAATTTGGTTCAACACGTTTAATCCCATTTGGTTTAACATTAAATTGATTTCCATTCCAATTTATTCAACTCCCAATAACATTAGATTTCAATGAATTAACACTTACATTCATTATTCCATATCAACTAAATTTACATTCAATTGATTAATATTCAATCCATTCATTCAATTCAACAGTTGAATTTCATTACATAACTCAAGTTTATATCCATTTAACTTTAATTCATTTTTGTTTACAACTTATATTCATAAATATATTCATATAGTTTCACTTCTTACATATATAAGTTTATTTCACTAATTGTAAATCACTTTAATTATAATTCAATTCTTATAATTCATTATACTTATACAATTATTCTTTTATTTAGATTATTCAAACAACTTATTCAACAACTTATATATACTTTAATAATTCTGAAAAATTATTCCTTTATATATAAAATATAATCAAGGTAAAATTATTTCATTTACCCAATTTCAAATCAATATTGTGTCGAATTGTTCTATTCAAGTGTTTAGAAACCCCTTCGGCATAGTTGTGCATACCGTGCTGACGAAGGTTCATATGCCACTCAATAAACCAATCATCACAATATAAAACAATTTTATATTCACTAACAAATACGCTCTCATAGCTATTATTACACTCAAACTCAATCTAGAGTACTGCTGACTCTATCTCTAATGAGTAATACCCAACAGAACCATGGTTGTCGCTTAACCATCAGCTCTGATACCAAATGTAACGTTTAGTGGATTTTCGTTGCCGAAAAACCGAATTGTTATGGGTTTTAAAAAGAATTTAAGAAAAAGAAAGAAGAAAGAAGAGAGAAAATAGAGGGAAAAGATAGAGAAGAAAACAGAAAATAGGAAGAAGAGAAAATAGAAAAGAGAACAGAAAATTTTAAAATAGAAGAAAAAGAGAATAGAACGGAACAGAACAGCAGAACAACATCAGAATCTCACAATTCGCAGCGGAACAACATATAATAATAAATGAATAATCTTTAAACAAAGAGCTATATCAGTTATTACATTACATTTCATTTTATTACATCATATCATATCATCAGAGTGTACAACATACAACATCAAACAATGCAGCGGAAAAAGAAATACTATATACTAGTAATACGCCATGCCATCCAGCTTGCCTCCAGCAACTCCAGAATATCCAGAATATCCTGATAAACCTTAACTCTTAACTGCCCGTGTGGAAAATTGGTGGGCACCCAGAGTTTAGGAAGGAAAACAATAAACTCCAAGTCAGTCATGTGACTGGTGTGAGAACTCAAAACAGTTTGTTTATCTTTAAAATCAAAATAGAAGAATATTTTAAATTCAATTCGCAATGCTTTTAAAAATGAGACTACCATAAGGCCTCCCGCACACACACACATGCAAACGCAGAATCGGAGGAGATTTCTCCTTATGATAGTCAAAGATGCTTGATACGCATTTAAAATAACATTTGATATTATTATTAGTGCATAGTGTAGAGGAAAATAATTTCGAAAATAAAGATATAAATCTTAGCCAGCATAGACATTCCGCACTTATGCCTACTATAGCTACTATGTTCAATAGCAGGTTACCGCCACATTCCATAGCAGGTCATACAACTAAAACCGTACAAGTCTCGTATTGTTTCTTTGGATTTCCAAAAAATGGTCAGGCCAAGGAACTTCCCATTGCCACATGAGAATGCCTCTGGATGGACATCCCCGAGAACTTAACCAGCTCTCTGCTAACACAAGGCCGGGTTACCTTTATCACTAGGTAACTACTACACGAATATGGCATCCCCCGGTCCCATTGGACCTTTAACCGAGCGCTCGTCACCAACAACACCACACAGTAATAAATGTAGTGTATCAACATGAGTAAGTATCTGGGCTCCATACCATGATACCACCCTTTCCAGAAGGAAATGCACATACCCTAAAGGGAGCTACCCCTCATAACCTTGCCGCATCTTTCCTGTTTTGACCATTCCGGGGTGTGAGGCTCGACGAAGTTTCGTCCACAAAAACATACTTTATACAAAAGCCATGCTTTGGGTCAACAAATGATCAACACAATGATCACCAAGATAGACGATCAAATAAACGATCCTATCACAAATAATCAACACAGTGATCATTTCAGCATCACTCAGCATGTCACATTACCAAATTGGGAATATATCGCTGATAACATTCAACTACATAACCTCTGAGCTCGTACGTCTCAGAGAAGGGTGTTAAGCTAAAAGAATAAATTCTCCGCCACCAACAGAAATATATTTGAAAGAAATCGGCTTTATATCTCAACTTGTAATGTCAGACATACAATCCATACAAGTCTGTTCCGGGCTCGAACAAAACCGAAGGCACTTACAAAGAAGTCCTTGCAATCCGGATATTCACAATCCTGATCGGATTTTCCCATCACTTAGGGAGTACTCAATACCGTAGCTACTCAGTGCAGAGTCAATCGACAGGTCATCCTATCGCTTTCGCAAATACCGGGTCTTCAACACCGATCTTCAATGCAATTCACAACGACGTATCACATATTCGGAATGGGTTATACGACCCCATGGTCCTTTCCCGGTTAACCCGAATAGTGAGCGCTTATTCAAAAATAAGTGTAGCATTCACATTCAAACAAATCACATCAATTACCCATTCAGAGGGAAATATTGATAGTCGGTTATTGAACTATCAATGGATATGCACACATCACCAGATTCCAAATAATTTTCCAAATTATTTATTTTCCAAAATATCTTTACAAGATATATCATTTCAACACTTCAAAAATAAATCAATATTTATTTTTAAACAAATTCCACTTTCTCATATAAATTCCATAATGAATTTATATTTCAAAACATCCATGCATATACGATTTCAATTATCCATTTCAATTTATCTTCAAAAAGATAAATTCTAATTATTCACTTCATATTGGAAAACATTTCCATACTTATTTATTCATAAGTAATTCACAAATCTTTTTATTTTCAACCTTGGAAAATATTCAATATACTTAAATCGAATTAAGTATATATTTCATTCTTTAAGGAAATCATTCACTTAAACATATTTATTTGGGCCAAAACGAATGTTGCGTAAAACATCGTTACGACAACCCAAAATCACTAGTATAGGGATTCGAAATTAAAATAGATATATAAATCCCAATACTATACAAAACATTTTCTTTCGGAAATCATTTACTATAACAACGGTGTTATAGTCCACTATTCCCTTTTATTTCTCGAAAACGTCTATTTCAACAATCACTGTTGAAATCTATGGTTTCGAATCTCAACACATTTTAAAACATCGTTAGATCGTTTTAATTCAATTTAAAACATCATATCTAAAACAATTTCTTTAACATATTATTCACTATTCAAAAACGTGAATATACTTCTTTAACAAATTCCATCCTTTCTATTCATTTCATTTCAAAGGATTATTCACAGTCAAAAACGTGAATATAACTCCATTTATAAGTTATAACAATTAACTTATCAAAATAAGTTGTTTGCGAATTTATAAAACAACGTTTATAAATTCCATTTCTATTTATTTATAAAAACTTCCTTTTTATAAATTCCTTTATTAACCTATTCCAGTTTATAACTCAATTATAAACTAAAAGTTCATATTATAAGTTAAATACTTATAAATTTATTCGTTTTAAAAATCATTCCTTTGAACTTCATAATTATAAATCTTATAACCTATAAGATTCAATTATTCACCCAAATCTATTCCTAAATTAACTTCACCAATTTATAAATCTTACTATTTATAAATTTTATTTATAACTTCACAGTTTATAATTCTATAAATTTCATTCATTTATGAAATTCATTTTCACTTCATTCAAACACTTATAAAAACTCGTTTTATAATGTCTATATTTCAATTTATAAATATCCATTTATAAATCACTTAATATAAATCAATTTATATTCATCTATTAAAACGTCTTTAAACTCCTTTAAAAACTTCATCATTCTCTTGATTTATAAAATAATTAAATTTTATAAATCCCATATTTAAACTTTCAATAATAAATTCAAAAAATTCCGATTTAACTATTTTATAAAATCATTAGCATCATATTCTCAAAAATCAGTTTTTAACTATTTTTCTCAAAAATCATAATTTTTATAACATTAAAAATTATAACGTTTATTTATTTAAAATAGATCAAATTCCAAACATATAGTATATTTTCAAAAATCACTTTATAAATCATTTTAAAATTCCAAACTTGGGTCCAATGATGCTACACACCAAATAGTCAATCACGACTACAACGATATCACATATCGTATATGATAATCAACGAATATCAAAATATCCATAATCAAATAAATACTGTTGAGGAATCCAGTTGGATCCCTTCAACCTGTTTTCCTGCATCCAAAAACATTAGCACAATACCAATTTCGCTCCAGTACGAAATTATCGCGGTATATGTTCTTAATAAATATTATCCGTTTAATAACGGCGTAATAGGGTCTCATCCGCTAAACATATAAATGCGGGAAATCAATAACTCCAATATATACATATGCCAATATATATATATTGCTATTATATATATAATACCAATTTCACTGTTTATGAAATATTCGCGGTATATGTTTTTAATAAATAACATCCGCTTACTAACGGCGTATAATGTATATTTTAACAAACAATAGATAACAATCATCATTCAAACATGCATTCAAATATTTTAAATCTAACTATTTAAAATAAAATCGAAACCGATTCGATTGAGTGAGAAGTTCTCACCTTGGTTTTAATTTCCGTTTTAGCGATTTATTTCGAATAAAATTAAACGGACGTTTAATTTTACCCAAAATTCTCACTAACTCCAAACGACTCCAATCCAATTCCATAGCGTAGTGCTCGTCCATACGATTCCAACGCAACTGGTTTCGCGCGTTTTCGACCTCGTATGAAAAAGTTATGCATTTTATAAGTTTATACACGATTTTAATAACTATTACAACATTTATTTTATAATTTCATACCTAAAATAAATCACTACCGTCCATTTCCATCTCAAACACATCAGGGCCGTGCCCTATCTCCTTCCCCAAACACGCGACCTACAGCCAAAAGAACGCACGCGAACCCATTATCATCACGAACTAGGGTTAGCTTTTGCAAACTAATTACTCGATGAAACTCGATCAAACCACCGCCACGCGAAAGCCCTCGACAAGAGCCATACTCGGCCTCAAGGTGGTGAAGCTCGGTTCACTATGTTGCGCGCGAATCGAGGCCGACTTCATGACAAACGCGGGCAATTTTCTCACGAATCACAACTCCATTCGCGATCTCCACCGTTGGATATGTGGATCTTGGCATGCTCTTCGATTTTGCTTCAGGAAGTTTTCGAAAATATTGAGTGGATTGGAAGATTTCGAGGGAAAATGATGGACAATTTTCGGCCATTGAAGCCAGAGGTGGCGGCTGCGTTATAGAACTAGGGTTTAGTTTCTTTTTTTTTATTTTTTTTATTTATGAGCCTATTTATAGAAAAAAAATTTGAACACTATTCATTTCGATTTTCCAAACTCCGATTTACGCGCCGAAACTGACGTACCTAGGGTTTATCCCGCGTTTCGGACACAATGGAACAGGTTTCGGAAGCTAATTCGGACATCTGTGTGAGTTATGGCTGCAAACGCTCAATTTAAATTAAACCGATTTAAATCGATTTCCAGGCGTTTTAATTCGTACCGGACAAACGGTAAATCCAATCGACTTGAAATTTGAAACCTTACAGTAATATCACATTACGGATCCGATGAAACTGGTTTCGTCGAAATCCGAGACTTTTTGAAAAATGGCTATTTTGACTCGCCAAATTTAAATTAAAAATAATTCGATGCGTTTCGAGCTGCCACGATCAAACGATAACTCCGATTGACACGATATTTGAAATCCGGTAATAACTAACTATTACGGATCCAATGGAACTGGTTTCGTTCAATTCTGAGACTGTTCAAAAATTGGCTATTTTCACTAGTCGATTAAATATTAAAATATTCAATTTTCACAAATAAACTTTTAATTTGATTTTAAAAGTTTTAAAATATCATTCTAACTCCAATATGATAAAATAAAATTTTACAAATCATTTTCAATCATATTTAACTCAATTTTCAATTATTTCCATAATTTAACATATTAAATTATCGATTTAATTATTCAATTAAATTCAAAAATTCAAATAAAAATTTATTCGACTTATAAATTCACTCATTAATATTTAAAATTAATTAAATATCCAAAAATTAATTAATAAAAATTCCGGGTCGTTACATAATAGCTCTGTTCTTATTTCAAAAGGCTTTAGGAATATGAAAAACTAATTTCACTTCCATAAATCTGTTATAAGTTAAGATGTATAAATGGTTTATGATTGAAATAACAAGATGATTGACTTAAATATAGTTTTAAATCAGATTTGAGGGCAGTCTTCCAATAGAGGAAAATTACAGAAACTTGATTTTTATTTTTATTTTCTTTCCTTTACTTCAAGAAAACTGTAGGTGGGTAATCAAGTTTTTAATCTGTTTAGTCTTGTTACATGCTGAGATCTTGAAGGAAATTTTGTGATCGTAGGATTGTTTTATATGATCATATTTATCTATAAGGATATATTGGTGTGCATGTTAGTGAATAACCATATGAATATTTCTGTTAGTATATACAGACAGTAAACAGGATCAGTAAATTCGAGAAAATTTTTATCTTCTGTTTCGGATTTATTTGATGATTTTTAGATGGAAGGTGGTTATATCCTCCTGTTTAATTTTTTTTTAAAATCATACTTGAAGACTAAATATCAAGCAGTCTTCAGAAATCAAACTAGAATAGTGAAGAAATCTATTAGAGCTGGGAAAAATCGATGGTTTAATTTCTTTTTTTTGATTTTATAATCTTACTCGGCATTTAAAATTATGACTTTTAATAGCTTTATCAAAATTTCTAAGTTGGGGGTTGTGAGGCAATTTCGTGATAAACGAAATTGGGTTTTTGGTCAAACCCTGGCGACTGCGGTGCTCGGTAGAGTAAGGGTCTTTGCCGGAGTTGGGTCATGAATGAGCGGACACGAGAAAAATGATGCCATTTTTTTTCGATCGCTGTGGTGACGAGGGAAAGCCTCAGCAGGGTTTCCGGTTCGTTTGAGGTGAGGTGAGTTTTCGTGCATTTTGGCATTGCGGTGGCGATCGAAAGATGTGGTGTGGGCAAATTAGCTGAAGGGAGGGATGACGAAGTTTTAGCCGGAGTTTTGTGGTCACCGGTGATGCGAGGTGGCAATATTGGGAAGTTTGGTGACCGGAATGTTTTCTGTTGGGTGTCGAACTGTTCAAATTCAAATTAAGGGGGTTAGAGAAGGATCTGGGTAGCTGAGGTGTATCGGGGTGATCAACGACATCTTTGGATGGCGTCGGAGTTGGTCAGAATGGCACTGATGTCGTGTGCATGTGCACGTGGTTTTCTAGTGTGTCAGCGTTGCTTCTGAAGAGGGAAAAATTGTTGCTTTGGGTTGATCTCGGGGAAAAGAATGATTCACTTGCGTTTTTCTTCAGGTGTTCGCGAGTTATAAAACTGTAACAGTTTTTATAAAAGATAAACCAAATTAGAGTTTTTGAAAGGGAAGGTAGTGGAAGAAGGGTTAACGCAGGGAAGCATGAGTTTAACTCGAGTTTGTGCGGAATAATACTCAGGATTGCTGTGTGTTATAATTAAATGTTTGCAGAATTTAGACAAGTTAATTATGCTAGAGTATTGTTCGTGATGAATTGATAAGTTAATGTTTTATTTAAGGTGAGAAAGCATTTAGGCTGTTTTAAAGGTTAAACTAATTAGATAATTAAATGGTAAATCAAAAGATTTAATGTTTTAATATATTTTTTAAGTCATTTTGATTTAAGGGTTATTTGGAAGGATTTTGGAATAATAATACTAAGAAGTTGAACTTTGATAAATGATTTATCATTCATATTTATGGATAATTAAGGAATTTATTAATTAAGAATTAAGAATTAATTATTGGTTAATAAATTAGAAATAAAGAATGATTATTATTAGCAAAAGAATAATTATTGTGATTATTTATTGATGAGGGGTTAATTAATCAATGTTAATTAGTTAACCAATGGATAATTACTTGATGAAGTAATTAAAGATTAATTAATTAGAGTAATTAATCAAGGTTTAATATAATTAATTAAGATGTTAATTAAGTAAGTAATTACAAGTTGTTAATTACTGTTTATTAATGGTTAATTAAAGTTAATTATTTAATTAATTAAAGGGTTAATTAATTAATAAAGATCATTAGTTAATATAATTATGAATTAATCAAGGTGTATTAATAAAAGTGATTAATTAAAGTATGATTAATTAATTGTAATTAATTGAGGATTGATGTAAATAATTATAGTTAATTAATTAATGGAAGTAAATGAAGGATCATTAATCATTTTAATTAATGATAGTAATTAAAGGTTAATTACTGTATTTGGTTAAGGTTAATTAATTTGTGAAATTAATTAAGGGCTAATTACTTAAATGTAATTAAAGGATAAATAGAATGATATTGGAAGCCTTGATTAATTGTTATCCCTAATAAGTGGTTTGTGATGCTATGTGATATGATATGTTTGATTTAAACTATGAAGATGTGATTATCTATTGATGATGAATTACTATGACATCCTGTATTAAAAGTAGAATTGTATTTCACTTGAATAATGTAAGTTAGGTTGACAATGGTTTCGAAGAGACCAGAGTCGGATATTAGTAAATACCCGAAACCACTTTGATTCTTAAAATTTGATATGTGAAACTAATAGGCTGAAGTGGAATGACTTAAGTAATTGGACCTTTAAAATCTAAGTTTTGGCACTTAGAAATTGTTGTGTGGAATGGTGGAAGCCTATAACAACTTGTGAAGTGTAATTGATATAAGTTACCCCGAGTTTATATAAATTGTATGTTTTTGAACTCCAAGTTAGATGGGTTTACTCACGCTGGTTTCCAGTTTGACCTGGGTGTTACTTTGATGTAATGCTCGGGTCAGACCGAGTATTACAGATTTTCAGGTAAGGACGTTCTGGAGCTCAGGAGGCAAGCTGGATGGCTAGAACATATGGAGTATACCCGCTGTGATATATAGTTGTATATTTAGGACATGTTGATTTAGAACGGTCATGTGTCCTGTAAATGTTGTAACTCTGATATATAAAAATGTAAATGTACTGATACAGTTTTTTTTGTAAACTGTATTTATGTGATATTATATTTTGATCCGCTGCGAATGTGAGGATTTATGTGACTGACTTCTGTTTCTGCTTCTTTCTCTTTTCTTCTTTTCTCTAACTATCTGGAATTTTCGGGATCGAAATTTTCGGGTCGTTACATTTGGTATCAGAGCAGAAGGTTAAGCGAGAACCTTGGCTCTGTTGGGATTACTCATTAAGGATAGGGTAAGTGATATCCTAGAATGAGTTGAGTGTATAAATATGAGAGAGCGTACTTGTTATTTTCTTATATAAAGATTTTTAAATGATTTCAAAAGTAAATGAATCTTACATAAGAAATATTATCTATTATATTAAGGAAGATGGTTGTAGTATTAATTAAACTAAAAGTTATAGTAAGAATTAAGTGGTAATAATTAAAACCAAATTGGAATTAAATTAAAGACAAGTTTGGAATGGATTCAACTAAAAATTGAAATCTTGATTTGGAGAAGTATTTCAGAATAAGATGAATTAGAATTGGTTTCAAACCAAAAAATAGAATGGATATTGTGTTTAATGATGGGATGATTGTTTTTCAATAAACAATAAAATGTTTTAAAGATGAAACCATTTAAAAAGAAAATAATTTGTAAATGTGGAAGGATATAAATTAAAGTGGGTTTCAAATTGTGCAATTTTAAATTCTAAGTTTAAAAATTTGAATTGGTTTCAAAATGTTAAAGGAAATAATATTATTCAAACTACTTTGAAAATGATCTTATTTTAAAAATAAGAAATGTTTGAAAGTTTTAAAGAAAAATTTGTTTGAATTGAAACCAAGGGTGGTTTAAATTTTTGTTTAAAAAAAAAGAACATAGCCTGGTTGGTTAAGGAATAAATATGTTTATGTATGGATATGCATAGTATCAAAGATGGTTTGAGATAAACTCTAAATATTGAGTTTTAATTGGGAATGAGTTGTGAAAACCCAAAGTGATAAGTTTTTGAACTTATAGATGGGAAAGAAATTTGAAGTTTGAATGGGAATTCAAATTGTGTGAATTTGACTGAATTAAGTGAATTGAATTTAACTTAGAGGAAGTTAAATAAGTTTGAAAGGACTACCTGATTTGGGGATTCCAATATGAAATTGAAATTTAACTTGGGAAGTTAAATGATTAATTTAAATTGGGTATGGTAATATATCCATTATTAAGGTAAAATGAAATCATTTTGGACTTAAGATTTGAATATATAAGATAAAACTTCAAGAGTTTGATTTCAAAATTTAAATTCGATAATAAATTGAATTTCAAAGATGTAGTTGTTTAAAAAAAAAAGTTTGAATTATTTGAACTTTGAAATAGATTAAAAATGGAGTTTGAATTCTAAATTAAATTGTTTAAAAGCTTTTAATAAAGGTTAACTTGGTTTAAAGGAATTAAATCAACAATTGAAGTATTAACTCGAACTTATATAATTCAAGATAGTTTAAATTTGGAATTTGAATTGAAATTAGTCTAAATTGAATTTGATTTGAATTAATTGAAATTATGATTGAAGATGTATAAGAATAAAATTTAAATGAGAAAATTGAATTGGATTGATTTGATACGATTTGAAATTGAAGTGGGTTCAATTTGATATTAGTCCAAATTTATTTGAATAATTTGGAATTGTAATTAAATCTGAATAGTTTTTAAATTCAAATGGAGTTTGATTTGAATTTGGAAAGAAATTAAGAATAATTTAATTTGATTTGGAAAAATTGGGATTAATTCAAATTGGAGTTGAAATGGATTGAAATTGGAACTAGTTCAATTGAAATTTATTTGAATTAGTAGAATTTGAGATCAAGGTTGAATAAAGTTAAATTTGGAAAGAAACTGAGGTTACTTCAACTTGAATTGGGGATTGGATAAATTTCAATGGAAATTGAAGTTATTTAAATTGGAGTTAAGTCAATTTAAATGGAAGTGGAATTTAAATTGAACTGATTGGGAATAGAGATTGGGAATTGGACAGTTTTGACCCTGGACTATTTTTAATATAAAACTGTTTTAATATAAACCTATTTTTCCAAGCTATTTATTATATATACAACCTTTCTTTTAAAAGCCAAACTATCTTATACTTGTTTTACAATTATTTTTGAACTGTTAGCAATTTTCCAACTGTTTTATAAGCTAATTACTATATTTCAACTATTTTACAAAACTAATTACTATCTTACTATTATTTTGCAATTATCTAAATTTCTATAATTATTTTAACTATTTTATAACTATTTTACAGCTATTTTACAAACTAGTAATTATTTTCCAACTACCTATCTATTTTTAAATATTTCAAGCTATTTTCTAAATTAACTGGTCGGAGTTCAAACTGTTATTGGTTAAATACCCAATCGAGATAAGAATAGAAGTGATAATCCAAATGGATCGAAGCATTTGAGAGTTAGTGAATGATAATCAAAGTGAATGTGAATAGAAATAGAATTAATTTGGCTAATAACTAATAAAGATAAATACGTAGGGTGTACGTATGTTATTCTATTCACATAGTGATTTGATCCAGATTCGAGCACGGAATTTCGAGATAGTTATATCGATCCGAGTGGGATTTTTCACTCGATTTTCGACGGCGAACCTGGATATGGATTGTTGATTGGTTCTGGATGTTCTCTATCATAGTTATGACTATGCAAGGAGAATGACGGTTTCTGATCAAGAAACCAGATCTGTGTCCGCACCAGGAAGTCGGGTGGACGATACTAGTTCGGAAATGAAATTGTGTGATCGAGTGAGCGATAAGATTGGTATAGCGTAAGGATGATATGTGTACATCGTACGGATTTGAATGAAAATGATATTGAAAGGAGTAATCAAATTTGAATATTTGATTTTGAGTAAACAAAGTTAAATATCTTTGTTTAATAAAATGAAACTCCCCTTGATGAATCTTTTGCCAGAAGAAAAGGGTTTTGGAAATGTTTTGAAGTATAAAAGGAGTTTTATACAAGTTTGAAATGATCCTTAGTTTTAAAAATTATATATATCTGTATATATATAAAGGATCATATGAGGATTTTGGGAAAAGGTTTTGGGAACCTTTGGATTTGGATTGGAAAGGCTTTTGATTTTTAGGTAAAATCAATATAAGAACTTGGAAAGCCTAGTTTGAGAATTATCGATTTTGGAATAATCGATTTGGTGTAAAGGAGCTTTGTATGAGATCATACTAGGTGTATGATTTAAAGATACTATATGTGTATAGTATAAAATGTTTTGATGATGGCTCTGGGGAAAAAGCGCTCCCTTGAAATGAACTTCTCAGGAGTACCACCGGGTGGTGCTGCCTTGAGCCCCAATGAGGGGGTTCTAAAGTTGATCCTGTGAGGAGTTCGGACGAAACTAGTTCCTGGGGATTATGAGTAGAGTATACCATAGCGAAAGTCGTGTGTGCCGCTGAGAGCCAACAGTTACATGGACTTTTGCTGCGACGGCAACGTAACCCAGGATGTAACTGCGATCTATGGTATAACATAGCAAAAGTCGTGTGTGCCGCTGAGAGCCAACAGTCTGCGTTTGATTTTACATCGGTAGACTGCGACCTATGTAGGAGTGGAGAGGTTTCATTTCGACAGTGAAAATCAGAGACCGCTGAGAGCCTGCAGTTACATGGACTTTTTCAGCGATGGCAACGTAACCCTGGATGTAACCGTGATCTGTTGTGTGGGTTCCATGGCGTAATCGAGAGGCCGCAGAGAGCCTGCAGTTACATGGACTTTTGCTGTGATGGCAACGTAACCCTGGAATGTAACTGCGACCATGGATGGGGGTGATGATTTCCAAAGCATTCTCACCAAAGATATTTCCTCTATTTCAAAATGTTTTCTATATTTTCAATAAACTTGTTTTCAAGTATTTTCACTGGGTGTTGAAAACGGGTCTGCTAAGTACTTATGGATTTTCAGTCCTACGCCTGATCAACGTATGACCGAATTTCTGTGAGAACGAAGATGGACTGGTGGAAACATCGAGTTATAAAATGATATTTTCTATAAAAACTATTTTGAAAATATTATATAGATTTTTAAGTGTTTTAAAATGATCAAAGAATATTCTAACTGGTTTTAAAATAGTTAATAAATTCTGGTTTCGTTCTTTTCGAGGACGAAAAGACTCAAAGGGGGAAGGAATGTGATAACCCGGATTTCTGGGCATCTGAAAATGATAATAATAGGGTTAATTAATAGAAATACTGAATTTAAATTTAACAAATGAATCTAATCATTAATAATTAAAGTGGTTTGATAATTTTTCTGTATAATTTTAATTTAATTGGGCAAATTTAATCTTTTAAATGGTTAATAAATATTTAATCTGGCAATTTTGATCAATGTCTTTTTAACAATTTAAAATTGATGAGATTTATTTTTCAAAGCTAATGAAATTTTATTCTATTTATAATATATATTTGATATATTGTGAATAGAAATATCTTTTGTTTAAAATAAAAGATCGAATTTTCAAATTGTAATATAGGTATGTATATGTTATAATTTGATATTGTTTTGAAAATTTAATTTAATCTATTAATAATTTATATATGTGAGAATTGTAATTTGAAGCTTTGTTTTAAAATTTATTATTTTTCGAAAGTTAATTTAAATTTAATTCAATTATTTTCAAATTTAAGATAATTGTTCATTTTTAAATGATAGTTCAAATAAAGTTTTATTTTGTTTTCCTTTAAAGTGTTTAAAGAAAAATGGTTATAAATATATATAAAGTTATAAATAAACTTTCTTTTTAATTATCTCTTGAACTAGAATTGTTTGTAAAACATAAGCTATTTATAAAATAAAAGTTTACAAAGATTTCATACTTTTATATCTATTAAAATTTAATAGCATATTTATACAAATATATATATATATAAGAAAAAACATTCCATATGAATAAATTCACTTCATAAATGTATATACATATAACTTAAATGATTTAAATAAAAAGAAGTTTTACACTTGTGAATCATTTAGGCCAGCTCTTGACATTTGTTAAATAATAAAGATACGTTTAGACATTTGTAAATTGTGTAATATGCAAACTCGACAAGTGGCATTTTCTTTTAATACAAAGAAGAATGTGAATATCATGTATTAAAAAAAAAAGGGTTTCATTTTTTTTTCTTTCATTTCAGAAAAAAAATCTGAGAAAGCTTTTAAAAATCTAAACAAATTCGAAAAAAAAAACCAAGAATCATAAGATCAGTTTCAACCTAGGAACTTGTATCAAACACCAAGGCAAGCTGTAGATCTGGTTCAAGCAAGCTTATCAAACAATTTTCAATCTGATCAAATCCAAAGATCAATTCAACATTTTTCAAACACAGTTCAAGATCATATACAGTTTCCAGATTTTTAAGGACATCTCTGTTTCATATTTTTGGTGAGTAAATCTTTATCTTTAAGCTTGATCTTCCTATATGTGTGAATTCATGAGATAATTCTTGAAAACATGAGTAGTTGGCGTGCATGTTTGTTTAGGGATGAAAGCATGTATATATGTAGGATGATATTATATGCTTGTCTGTTAACAACGTATAATAGCTCTGTTCTTATTTCAAAAGGCTTTAGGAATATGAAAAACTAATTTCACTTCCATAAATCTGTTATAAGTTAAGATGTATAAATGGTTTATGATTGAAATAACAAGATGATTGACTTAAATATAGTTTTAAATCAGATTTGAGGGCAGTCTTCCAATAGAGGAAAATTACAGAAACTTGATTTTTATTTTTATTTTCTTTCCTTTACTTCAAGAAAACTGCAGGTGGGTAATCAAGTTTTTAATCTGTTTAGTCTTGTTACATGCTGAGATCTTGAAGAAAATTTTGTGATCGTAGGATTGTTGTATATGATCATATTTATCTATAAGGATATATTGGTGTGCATGTTAGTGAATAACCATATGAATATTTCTGTTAGTATATACAGACAGTAAACAGGATCAGTAAATTCGAGAAAATTTTTATCTTCTGTTTCAGATTTATTTGATGATTTTTAGATGGAAGATGGTTATATCCTCCTCTTTAATTTTTTTTTAAATCGTACTTGAAGACTAAATATCAAGCAGTCTTCAGAAATCAAACAAGAATAGTGAAGAAATCTATTAGAGTTGGGAAAAATCGATGGTTTAATTTCTTTGTTTTGATTTTATAATCTTACTCGGCATTAAAAATTATGATTTTTAATAGCTTTATCAAAATTTCTAAGTTGGGGGTTGGGAGCAATTTCGTGATAAACGAAATTGGGTTTTTGGTCAAACCCTGGCGACTGCGGTGCTCAGTAGAGTAAGGGTCTTTACCGGAGTTGGGTCATGAATGGGCGGACACGAGAAAAATGATGCCATTTTTTTTCGATCGCTGTGGCGACGAGGGGAAGCCTCAGCAGGGTTTCCGGTTCGTTTGAGGTGAGGTGAGTTTTCGTGCATTTTGGCATTGCGGTGGCGATCGAAAGATACGGTGTGGGCAAATTAGCTGAAGGGAGGGATGCCGAAGTTTTAGCCGAAGTTTTGTGGTCACCGGTGATGCGAGGTGGCGATATTGGGAAGTTTGATGACCGGAATGTTTTCTGTTGGGTGTCGAACTGTTCAAATTCAAATTAAGGGGGTTAGAGAAGGATCTGGGTAGCTGAGGTGTATCGGGGTGATCAACGACATCTTTAGATGGCGTCGGAGTTGGTCAGAATGGCACCGATGCCGTGTGCATGTGCACCTGGTTTTCTAGTGTGTCAGCGTTGCTTTTGAAGAGGGAAAAAGTGTTGCTTTGTGTTGATCTCGGGGAAAAGAATGATTCACTTGCGTTTTTCTTCAGGTGTTCGCGAGTTATAAAACTGTAACAGTTTTTATAAAAGATAATCTAAATTAGAGTTTTTGAAAGGGAAGGCAGTGGAAGAAGGGTTAACGCCGGGAAGCATGAGTTTAACTCGAGTTTGTGCGGAATAATACTCGGGATTGCTGTGTGTTATAATTAAATGTTTGTAGAATTTAGACAAGTTAATTATGCTAGAGTATTATTCTTGATAAATTGATAAGTTAATGTTTTATTTAAGGTGAGAAAGCGTTTAGGCTGTTTTAAAGGTTAAACTAATTAGATAATTAAATGGTAAATCAAAAGATTTAATGTTTTAATATATTTTTTAAGTCATTTTGATTTAAGGGTTATTTGGAAGGATTTTGGAATAATAATACTAAGAAGTTGAACTTTGATAAATGATTTATCATTCATATTTATGGATAATTAAGGAATTTATTAATTAATAATTAAGAATTAATTATTGGTTAATAAATTAGAAATAAAGAATGATTATTATTAGCAAAAGAATAATTATTGTGATTAATTATTGATGAGGGGTTAATTAATCAATGTTAATTAGTTAACCAATGGATAATTACTTGATGAAGTAATTAAAGATTAATTAATTAGAGTAATTAATCAAGGTTTAATATAATTAATTAAGATGTTAATTAAGATAAGTAATTACAAGTTGTTAATTACTGTTTATTAATGGTTAATTAAAGTTAATTATTTAATTAATTAAGGGTTAATTAATTAATAAAGATCATTAATTGATATAATTATGAATTAATCAAGGTGTATTAATAAAAGTGATTAATTAAAGTATGATTAATTAATTGTAATTAATTGAGGATTGATGTAAATAATTATAGTTAATTAATTAATGGAAGTAAATGAAGGATCATTAATCATTTTAATTAATGATAGTAATTAAAGGTTAATTACTATATTTGGTTAAGGATAATTAATTTGTGAAATTAATTAAGGGCTAATTACTTAAATGTAATTAAAGGATAAATAGAATGATATTGGAAGCCTTGATTAATTGTGATCCCTAATTGGTGGTTCGTGATGCTATGTGATATGATATGTTTGATTTAAACTATGAAGATGTGATTATCTATTGATGATGAATTACTGTGACATCCTGTATTAAAAGTAGAATTGTATTTCACTTGAATAATGTAAGTTAGGTTGACAATGGTTTCGAAGAGACCAGAGTCGGATATTAGTAAATACCCGAAACCACTTCGATTCTTAAAATTTGATATGTGAAACTAATAGGCTGAAGTGGAATGACTTAAGTAATTGGACCTTTAAAATCTAAGTTTTGGCACTTAGAAATTGTTGTGTGGAATGGTTGAAGCCTATAACAACTTGTGAAGTGTAATTGATATAAGTTACCCCGGGTTTATATAAATTGTATGTTTTTGAACTCCAAGTTAGATGGGTTTACTCATGCTGGTTTCCAGCCTGACCCGGATGTTACTTTGTTGTAATGCTCGGGTCAGACCGAGTGTTACAGATTTTCAGGTAAGGACGTTCTGGAGCTCAGGAGGCGAGCTGGATGGCTAGAACGTATGGAGTATACCTGCTGTGATATATAGTTGTATATTTAGGCCATGTTGATTTAGAACTGTCATGTGTCCTGTAAATGTTGTAACTCTGATATATAAAAATGTAAATGTACTAATACAATTTTTTTTGTAAACTGTTTTTATGTGAAATTATATTTTGATCCGCTGCGAATGTAAGGATTTATTTGACTGACTTCTGTTTCCGCTTCTTTCTCTTTTCTTCTTTTCTCTAACTATCTGGAATTTTCGGGATCGAAATTTCCAGGTCGTTACAGTCAATGTCCCTAACTAATGCAAAAGATTAGGCGGTCCACTAATTCAGTTGACCTCCTTTTATGCAATTATATTTGCGCCATGTATCCAAATGAATGCAAAAATTGCCTAATTACAACTAATAGTTCTATATGCATGCTACATACATCATTCAAATGCAACAATCATGTGATAATCATCCATTTATAACAACCATGAAAAATTGAATAAAAATACGAACACATCCATATGCATATGCTCTAGTGTCCTAGTTAGGTCGATCCCTAAAGAATAATAGTGCCTAGTGTACTTATATGCGTCCATTAGCAATCACAAGAAAACACTTGCAACTACTAGCAAACATCATTCATAACATGTTCTAACAACATGTTTACATCAAATCCTACCTTCCATAGGTTAAATCCTAAGTTCTACCCTCGTAAAGGATAATAAAGGAAAGAACCTATTCAAACTAAAGATGGAAATAGAAATTTCTAAAAACTTATTATCAAAGGAATATGGATACGAAATACGAATTTTCTCCCAATCGAACCAATCCTCCCCGAAGTCTTCTTAGCTATATCAGAACCAAGGCAATCCCTCTGTACACCCTGTCCAACACGAAGGCGACTTGCGCGGCCTTTCATAAAGAGCTTCGAAGTGTGCCACTCTAATGCTAGCTTAAGAACTACTATCTTATGTGAATTCCACTAAAGAAAGATTCTTTTCCAAAGTTCCTCCAAAATCAAGAGTATCTATTCTCAACCATGCGTGCCTTACTATCTGACTCATTTCATTTTATCGTCTTCTTTAGTCTTCATGTAACATCGCGCACTTTCGAACGCTTTAAATCGACGACAAACCACAAACGTCGGACTTAAATCATACAGAAGGGATGATTGTTACGGGGTAAATAAGAAAAGCAAAGAAAGAAAAAGAACAAAACAGAATCTTACAGCGGAACAACAAAATATAATAATCAAATAAACAGTTCATGAAGCTGTTTTACAAAAGCATTTGATTATACTTATACAATGTATATCAGAGTTACACATACCATAAAATATAAATTTATGTAGCGGAAAAGTATGAATGCAGTGGAATATAATAAAAAATAGTAATACAAATCTTCGTCTTCGTCCTCCAGAATAAAATCTTCAAATCTTGAAATGCTCGAACTGACCCGAGTGAATTGAAAAGACAAAAAACTCGAGTCAGAACTAAAACATCTTATGTAAGTTAACTCAACGGTAAATAATATGGGTGGAACAGTGTAAGAGATATTTACGGGATTTGACATCTCCTATCCAGTGTCAAACGTGAGTGCGGTAACTTAAGAGATGCTTGGGATTCACATCTCCTAAGGACCCGTTAAACTATTTATTATGTAGTAATATGTCGCTATTATAATAATGCGTAATAGTAAAATAAACTTACTTTTCAATAGCATTAAGGGGTTACCCATATAGCCCTTAAAACGTAATAGTCCCAGTAGTCCATCCAATATCATGGTCCCTCCTGATCGGGAAGCCACCAGAGGATACCACACGGGCTACGGGAGAAAATCAAACTCGTACAAGGCACGATAAGGTAGGTGACACGGTACAACTAAGCAATGCCAGGGTAGATATACCAATTACACTTCCAGGCCGGTGGTAAAGCGTAGCAGCTACTACCGCCCACCTCGAGCCATACCCCCAAATCAAAGGAATCAAAAGTGGCCACCAAATAAATCTCCAAGTCAGAATATAATAGCGAAGGGGTGTGTCCGATCAGGGGAATGACCTCATTAGCCCGTCAATTGCTCCTGTTTTAGCCACCTTATGCCAACTCACGGGAGTCAGGTCCACGTATTTACCTCAAAGGAAATGCCGCCGCCATCCTACTTCATTCTGGAATCTCCACCGCGTACACGATTGTTAAAGTGGTTTTCCTTGTTGACAAAGAGTATGACAACTTCCGATCCTGGTCACTTTAACAACCAAACGTTATTATAACACCGCGGTCATTTCAAAATAATTTATACTTCAAAACCAAAATATACTATCCATTTCAAAACCATATAAATGCGATATCATTTCCCTTTCAAAAACCAAATAAATATGATATCATTTTTATAAAATCCCGAATCAATATAATATCATTTTTATTTTGAATATATCATTTCCAAAATCATAACACTCCAAAATTTTAATATTTCGAAACCAAACGCTTGAAATATACTCTTTCAAAACATAATACTTCGAATTTCATAGCTTCTAAACCAAAACTTTCAAAACTTAAATGGTTTGGATATTCAAACAATATATAAAATAAAATAGTTTGAACTTAAAATCACTTTATAAAGTAAAATAATTTCCTCAACTTCACAATTTTATTCACTTTAAATTAAATCTCAATTCATAACTTTCAATTTTATATATTTTTCAAACTTAAGTATTAAACCATTTCAAAACTAAGGTTGGTAATTACGCTTCAACAATTCCATTTCTATTATTTAATTTTGAAATATTCGCATAATATATCCATTATCATTTAAATAGAACTTCAAAATACAAATAACTAAATATTTCCTTCAATTTATTTATACTTGAATATTCGTTTAATTCATCTTAAACAAAAATCTCGTTATAAAATCATACCTTTAAAGTCTCAGTTTCACTAAATTTCAAATCAATTTCATATTTATCTTCCCACCTTATTCTCATTTAAGTCATTATAAATTCTAGAAATACAATTTAAATAAATACTTAACCACCTTATATCTTAATAAAATCAAACCTTATCATTAAACATATTTTATACTTAAACCAATTTTATACATAGCCTAAAACCAAGAATTTAACTATATAAAAATTAACATTTATAAAATATCCAAATCAATGTCTTATAAAACCATATATTTCTTTACAAAACCATAGAAAAATCATTTCAAAATATTTTTATTTACAGACCACGGTGTTTGTATATAATTTTCTACCCTATGCTCAAGTGAAATGGATATTTATCATTTCAATCCTTAATTAAAATAAAAATACGGTCACATATCATTTCAAACCGTAATCCCGAATGAACTAATAATGCAGAACAACTTGTAGTCTATAACAATATAAAATACAACATCAATTCACCCAATATCAATTGTCTACCATCAATCACAATCATCATCCAATTTCAAACAATAACATCAATATAGGACAGATAATACAGAACTGGTAATTACTGGCAGTTTATATTCAATAATAAATTAAATAACTATTTAACTAGTAGTTTATATGCAATAATAAATTAAATAATAATTTAATTCAATAAATTCAATTTAACTGAGATGATGATTAGTCATAAATAAATTTTAAATCACATCATAAATCAATTTAACAAACATAAGAAATTTTAGAAGTTGTGAGTGGGTTAAAACACTCACCTTTTGAATTCAAATTGAATTTAAATCCAATTTAAATCCAAAATTTGAACAGTATCATTATTCGTCCAACTAAATGCCAAAATGTCTGGAATTTTACTAGGATCGCATCGGAGAAAACCGCGAGTAATTTCGACCTCGTATGCGAAAGTTACGATTAAATCAGCAGATTGAAATCAAAATTAAATTAAACAGAATAAAAATAAACTTACCCACATTCTTCGCCACATCATCGCCCCTAGAACACGCACTCGAGCTACAACCTTCTAGCCTAAAACCCTAGCACGCAAAATGCACAAACGAACCCAGCGAAACGCTACCGCTGGCCAGCACCGTTACGCCGCCGATCGAATTGCTCCCCTTCCCCAAACGCGCCGCGCCACCAAGGACCCCCACGCGATCGCCAATCGCCGCCAAAACCCTACACCGCCGCCAATATCATGCCCTAGGTCGAATTTTTCCCGAAAATCCGACCGTCGATTCGACGCAAAAACTATACGGATGAACTCCCCATCGTCCACTCTACAAAACCCAGAAATGGTTCGTCGATCAGTCGATGTTCATTGACGCTCGATGAACGACCGAAAATGGTTCTTCCATTTCTTGCTAAATAGTGCATCGAATTGAAAAACGAATCATAGAATTGGGATGCGCTCTTCGAGATATTTCGGGCGATATAAAATATGATATGGTTTGTGGAGTTTGAAATTTTGGTTTGATTTTGAATTGCAATTGGATCTGGAATTGTCTGCCATTGAAATGAGGAGGTGAGAAGGAATTGTACGTACAAACAATTTACTATGAGTAACAATTAGGGTTTATAATAGGGTATTTATAGACAAAGCTGAAAGTAGAATAAATGGAGCAGATTGATAAACGCGTTAACGATAAAATAGCCCGAAAAGCCCGTTTCGACTCCGAGACGAAATTGAGTCAACCTATATATCAAAAGATGTTTTAAAATATTTTAAACGCGATGGAACAGGTTTCAAGTCCAAATTCCATCATATGAAGAAGTTATGCTAATATCAAGTTATTTCTAATTGATTTCAATTTAATTGATTTCAAGGCGTTTCAAGTCCATACGATCAAACGACAAGTCCGATCGATACGAAACTTGAAATCCTACAATAATTCACCGTTACAGATCCGATGAAACTAGCTGCGTCGAAATCCGAGTTAGTGGCCAAAATGGCTATTTTTCCAGTTAATAAAATAAATTAATAATAAATTAATTAAATCAAGTTTCAATTTCAACTCTATAATTTACAAATTTCATTATTATTAAATTTCTTAATCATTTACACTAATTTAACCAAATTTAAATGTCAATTTAGAGTTGATTAATTTATCAATTTTCAGTGTTAGCCTTAATTTCATTATATTCAGAAATTATAAATTTAATTTCCAAAAATTCTGTTTATTTTACTTTTCATTCTATTATTCAGTTCATTATTATCAAACAGATGGATTTAATATTGGATTCTATTACATTAATATTCTCACATTCCATTTTAATTTCAATAACGTAATATTTAGATATTTTAAATTTCATTTAATTGCAATAAATCCAATTATCATAAATTAAATTTCAATATACTGATAAAACTTTATTTCCATTCCTTTTATTCAACCAATTGTCATATTATAAGTAAAATTGAAATTATTTCCAATTATTTCCTTAATTTATACCAATATAACTTTTAATTTAGATTTTATTACAATTTATTACCAGTTTTAATTTCACATACTAAATGAATGGTTAACTTACAATACTTGTTACCATTTACGTTTATTCTCACCTATAAGCTATTAATAACAAACAAATGTTGCAATTTGATTTAGATCTAATTAAAAAAATTAAATGAATGGGTAAACGCTTAAAAATTTGCACTATTGCCAAATTTTACTCACATTCATACTTAATTATCAACTAACAATTATTATAATTACTTGTCTAGAATTGATTCTATCAAATTGCCATTTATTATGTATTATTTCATTAATTAATATAACTTTTAAATTTATTTCCCGATTCACTAATTTCAATCAATTATAAACTTACCATTGTTTCAATTAATAGGTATTGCACTAAATTAGTTATTATTCAACTTGCATAAACCCTATTACATAAATTTACATTCAGTTGCTATTAATCAATATATTATTCCATTGGTTGATTCAATACTCTTACTCTTATTCATAATTTTATAAGTTTTCATTTCCAAACAATATTATAATTACTTATAGGACATTTATTTTATTCAATTAATATTTATTATTATTAATTCATTAATTAATTTACTATTTTCCTTTGTTTTCTTATATTCAATTCTTAGCCTAGTATACTAATCGAAATTTCATTTCAATTGTTAATACTTAGCATCAATTTCTATGGTTGCATTTCATTTTTAAAATTTGCTTCATTATAAATTATAAAAATTTTATTTCTTTATAAATTAATTTACAAAAATTTTATTAATTTAACTAATTTTAATCATTGAAATTTACGGGTCGTTACACTCTCCCATACTCAAAACTTTTCGTCCCCGAAAAGGAAAAAGAAGGGAAAAGAAGAATTGAGTAAAAATACATCTTATTCAAAAATATTAACTTTATAAACAAATAAATTTACAAAATTAATTAATTTAAACAAAATATACCAATTTATAAACATTAAATCATTTTATCCTCAAATTAATAAAGTTTGGAAAACATTTTTCAAAAAAATTTCTAAGTCCAAAATTTACGGAAAATTTTGGCAGATTCTCCTTTGTACGGAGAGGCTCGGGAAAAAATATAATATCAAATATAACAATATACAACATATATTTATCAAAATAATATATATCCCAACACGGGAAAAACAATATAATAGCGCTATAAAACCGAAATCCGAAAACATACCTATTAGTCGGGCAATTTATGCTTATTTTATGAAACCAAAAACAGTAGCAATTGCTTTCATAACCTGTATTTCACTTATATAATCTAAAAAAAGTTAATAATTATATATAATGAAATGTTTAAAGTTGCTTCTACCATAAACCAACAAATCAATAAAAACAACCATCACTTGCAACAAGGCATACAACCATCATACAGAATCAACACAATTCAATTACCCATCCATATCAAACAAAACAAATAGTTGTTCGGGTTCAAAACTTCAAATTGTACAGAATGAAAAATAACTACTAAGTGCACCATTTACTCTACAGTCTTAGATGGAACTAAATAGATTATTCATTCACCTAACAAATTTAAAGTATCTTTGCCCAAACAGCTATAAGTCAAGCAAACAATAATTTCAAACAAGAGATCATGTTCATTCTTATCTATATCATTCATATAGTAATTTATCTTTTTAATTTACATTTTATTTCTTACAGTTTCATTTATTTTTATTCATTTCTAACAAAATCTCATTTTCACTTATTCATATCATGAAATTTTCCTTTTTATTATATTACATTCATTTATTCACTGCTTAATTTCATTTATTTACAGTATTAATCTTTCTGCTTATTTTCAAAATAAATAACTTCAACATTTACTTAAGTCTATAATTACTTACAACATTTACCTTCTATCATATTTTATTATTGTAAGATTTCCATTATAACTTAAATTTATAACAATAACAACATCAAATTCTTATTTATTAAAGAATTTCATTGAATACTTCATTACTTCAAATTTATTACTTGTATAATATCCATTACATTTTCTTATTAAACATTAGAACAATTAATATTTGGTAAGTTATATATATATTTTTAATGATGTAATTGAAAGTTACACAAGTTTATTTTTAGGGGTTTTTAGGTTCAAGGAAGAAGTTGGAGAAAAATTTAGTTTCAGGGACAAGAAGTTTGGTTTTTAGGCTGAAGGACACTTTTTAGTGTAAATCACAGAATGATAGTTGTAACTATCATTTTCAGTTTACACTAAAAAGTGTCATTCAGACTAAAAATCAAACTTGTTGTCCTTGAGACTAAATTTTGTTGCAACTTCTTCCTTATGCCTATTTACCTGTTTATTTTTATTTCTTTAATTAATTTAATGTTCAATAATAATGTACTTTGTTTCATAGGTTACAAATGTCAACTTTCTTTTCTTTTATAACCTAGCATTTGATTTCTTATCTTAATTAGGGATTCCAATAATTAATTAGTTACATTCCATTTCACCACAATAATTAAAACTATTGATTTACGGAAACTTAAGAACTAAATATTGGGTTTAGTTTCAAATCGTTTTGAAATAGTAGATAAATATATACTTACAACCTATATCCAATTATATTTAAAACAATCTAAAATCTATATTTGTTTATCAAAATAGACTGTAGTAAAACTCTACAAATGGCCTTTCCACTTAGAAACTCGAAAATGAATGTTGATGATGCGTGCACTCATTTTCGAAATTATTTTCCAATGATAGAGAGGGGAGTATATAACTTATCACTTTTAAAATTTCATTAAAACAATTCTTTCAAATTATATTGAAATATTTATATCAGAAAATACTTCTAATAATATCATTATTATATTCCAAAATCATTCGAAAGAAGGTTTCAAAACCCCGGAATTTTTTTTTTGAGAAAAATGTGTGATCCTCTACAGGAGAGGAGAGCACACATGCACATATATATATAACAACAATATAAAAGGAGCTGCCAACAAGCCTGGCAGGTAGCCAAAAAACACCCCCGTACAAACTCAACACCGACCAGAAACCAAAGTCTAAAGCGATACCAGAAGAGAAGTAGCCGTCTGAAGAAACTGCCTCAACCGCAACCTCAAAACTCCAAGATGAAAACATCACAAAAAACTACAACTACACAAACCACTAACAAACTCCAAAACCACAAAACAACCCTCAACCTAAAGACTAAAAAGCTTTACGATTTAAACGAGGACTTCTCCTAATAATATCAGTTGAATAGCTCTTACTATTTCTTTTCCTTACTTTGGCTGCACGTAATAACTCTCTAGCATGGGCAGCAGAACGAGGAAATTTTCCTACAGACGCAAGACAACAATACATAACGAATCTAAACCCCCAGTCCAATAATAAACAGCTCTATCAGAATCGAGGTTATTGGGCTTAGGAACTGAGCAGATGCCTCTCACAATCTCTTCAGATTCAAAAGAAAAAACTTCTCTATGACTGGAATTCTCTGCCGCATGACTCAAAAACAGTTTTTCTGAAGACAATATTGACATTCGATCTGCCTCCCTTAAAAAATTACTCGAATTCAATCCAACGTATGAACCAGCTAAATCCAAATTATCTTCTAAAGCAATAGAAACAACCTTCACATCCATTGTACTGACATCATTAACAATATCTATCTTATACAAGCTCGATTGTATATCAGTGATACTCAACACGTCATGCACAGCTGCCTTCGAATACTCAAAGAAATGATCCATTTTCAGATTAATTTCTACATTCTTAATATCATCTAAATAGGCTGCAGGATTCAAAAACCCCGGAATTTAAGTTCTAAAATTTCCAATTTATTCTTATTTATTTTACTTTTCAAATCCTACATTAAACTAATATTTATAAATTACACTACCTAACAACCAATATATTACACCAAAATATATATCAGATTTATAAAAAAAATCTATTTTATACATATAGAAAATATAATAGGCAAAATTATTTCATTCACCTATATTCAAAAACAAATATTGTGTCGGTCTGTCCTATTAAGTGTTTAGAAATCCTTATTGATGTCATAGCGTCCTATGCACCAACCAAAATTTATAAATACAAAACGGAACAAATTAACACAATATTAAAATCTTTTTATAACACTAACAAATACGCTCTCTCATATATATACACTCAGTGACTCATCATAGGGTATTACTACCCAATTGATAAAGATTCAGACCACGTAAAGCTTAAGGTTCATCGCTAAACCAAAGCTCTGATATTAGATGTAACATCCCGCCTTTTCGTACGATTTAAATCGACGATAAACCACACACGTCAGACTTAAACCATACAGAAGGGCAGATCATTATGGGGTAAATAAGAAAAAGCAGAGAAAGAAAAAGAACAAAACAAAATCTTGTAGCGGAACGACAAAATATAATAATCAAATAAACAGTTCATGAAGCTGTTTTACAAAAACATTTGATTATACTTATACAATGTATATCAGAGTTACACATACCAAAAATATAAATTTATGCAGCGGAACAGTATGAATGCAGTGGAATATAATAATAAATAGTAATACAAATCTTCGTCTTCGTCTTGCAGAATAAAATCTTCAAATCCTGAAATGCTCGGACTGACCCGAGCGAATTGAAAAGACAAAACACTCGAGTTAGAACTAAAAGATCTTATGTAAGTTAAATCAACGGTAAATAATATGAGTTGAACGGCGTCAGAGATGTTACGGGATTTGACATCTCCTATCCAGTGTCAAACGTGAGTGCAATAACTTAAGAGATGCTCCGGATTCACATCTCCTAAGGATCCGTTAAACCATTTACTATGTAGTAATATTTCGCTATTATAATAATGTCTAATAGTAAAATAAACTTACTTTTTAATAGCATTAAGGGGTTACCCATATAGCCCTTAACACGTAATAGTCGCAGTAGTCCATCCAATATCATGGTCCCTCCTGATCGGGAAGCCACCAGAGGATACCACACGGGATACGAGAGAAAACCAAACTCGTACATGGCGCGATAGGGTAGGTGACACGGCACAACTGGGCAATTACAGGGTAGATATACCAATTACACTTCCGGGCCGGTGGTAACACGTAGCAGCTACTACCGCCCACCTCGAGCCACACCCTCAAATCAAAAGAATCAAAAGTGGCCACCAAATAAATCTCCAAGTCATAATATAATAGCGAAGGGGTGTATCCGATCAGAGGAATGACCTCATTAGCCCGTCAATTGCTCCTGTTTTAGCCACCTTATGCCAACTCACGGGAGTCGGGTCCACGCATTTACCTCAAAGGAAACGCCGCCGCCATCCTGCTTCATTCTGGAATCTCCACCACGTACATGGTTTTTAAAGTGGTTTTCGGAGTTGGCAGAGAGTATGAAAACTTCCGATCTCGGTCTCTTTAACAACCAAACGTTATTATAACACCGCGGTCATTTCAAAATAATTTATACTTCAAAACCAAAATATACTATCCATTTCAAAACCATATAAATAGATATCATTTCCCTTTCAAAAACCAAATAAATATGATATCATTTTTGTAAAATCCCAAATCAATATAATATCATTTTTATTTCAAATATATCCTTTCCAAAATCATAACACTTCAAAATTTTAATAATTCGAAACCAAAAGCTTGAAATATACGCTTTCAAAATATAATACATCGAATTTCATAGCTTCTAAACCATAACTTCCAAAATTTAAATGGTTTGGATATTCAAACAATATATAGAATAAAAAAGTTTGAATTTAAAATCACTTTATGAAGTAAAATAATTTCCTCGACTTCATAATTTTATTCACTTTAAATTAAATCTCAATTCATAACTTTCAATTTTATATATATTTCAAACTTAAGTATTAAACCATTTCAAAACTAAGGTTGGTAATTACGCTTCAACAATTCCATTTCTATTATTTAATTTTGAAATATTCGCATAATAAATCCATTATCATTTAAATAGAACTTAAAATTACAAATAACTAAATATTTCCTTTAATTTATTTATTCTTGAATATTCGTTTAATTCATCTGAAACAAAAATCCAGTTATAAAATCATACCTTTAAAATCTCAATTTCATTAAATTTCAAATCAGTTTCATATTTATCTTCCAACCTTATTCTCATTTAAGTCATTATAAATTCTAGAAATACAATTTAAATAAATACTTAACTACCTTATATCTTGATAAAATCAAACTTTATCATTAAACTTATTTTATACTTTAAAACAATTTTATACATAGCCTAAAACCAAGAATTCAACTATATAAAAATTAACATTTATAAAATACCCAAATCAATATCTCATAAAACCATATATTTCTTTACAAAACCATAGAAAAATCATTTCAAAATATTTTTATATATAGACCACGGTGTCTCTATATAATTTTCTACCCTATGGTCAAGTGATACTGATATTTATCATTTCAATCCGTAATTTAAAATAAAAATACGGTTACATATCATTTCAAACCGCAATCCCGAATGAATTAAAAATGTAGAATAACTTGCAGTCTGTAACAATATAAAATCAACATCAATTCACTCAATATTAATCATCAACCATTAATCACAATCATTATCCAATTTCAAACAATAACATCAATATAGGACATATAATACATAACAGGCAATTACTGGCAGTTTATATTCAATAATAAATTAAATAACTATTTAACCAGCAATTTATATGTAATAATAAATTAAATAACAATTTAATTCAATAAATTCAATTTCACTGAGACGATGATTAAAAATATTTCAAAAAGTCATAAATAAATTTCAAATCACATCATAAGTTAATTTAACAAACATAAGAAATTTTAGATGTTGTGAGTGGGTTAAAACACTCACCTTTTGAATTTAAATTGAATTTAAATCCAATTTAAACCCAAAATTTGAACAGTCTCAGAATTTTTTCAAACTAGCGCCGAAATGTCCGGAATTTTACTAGGATCTCATCGGAGAAAACTGCGAGTAATTTCGACCTCGTATGCGAAAGTTACGATGAAATCAACAGATTGAAATCAAAATTAAATTAAACAGAATAAAAATAAACTCACCCACATTCTTCGCCACGTCATCGCCCCCAGAACACGCACTCGAGCTACAGCCTCCTAGCCTAAAACCCTTGCGTGCATAATGCACGAACGAACCCAGCGAAACGCCGTCACTGGCCAGCACTGTCACGCCGCCGATCGAACTGCTCCCCTCCCCCAGATGCGCCGCTCCACCTAGGACCCCCCCGATCGCCAATCACCACCAAAACCCCACAGCCGCCGCCAATATCATTCCCTAGTTGAATTTTTCCCGAAAATCTGGCCGTCGATTCGATGCAAAAACTATAACGATGAACTCCCCATCGTCCATTCTACAAAACCCAAGAATGGTTCGTCGATCAGTGGATGTTCATCGACACACGATGAACGACCGAAAATGGTTCTTCGATTTCTGGCTAAACAGTGCATCGAATTGAAAAATGAATCATAGAATTGGGATGCGCTCTTCGAGAGCTTTCGGACGATATAGAATATGATATGGTTTGTGGAGTTTGAAATTTTGGTTTGATTTTGAACTGCAATTTGATCTGTAATTGTCTGCCATTGAAATGAGGAGGTGAGAACGAATTGTATGTACAGACAATTTACTACGAGGAACAATTACGGTTTATAACGGGGTATTTATAGAAAAAGCTGAAAGTAGAATAGATGGACCAGATTGATAAACGCATTAACGATAAAATGGACGCGTTAACGATAAAATGGCCCGAAAATCCCGTTTCGACTCTGGGACGAAATTGAGTCAACCCATATATCAAAATAGATGTTTTAAAATATTTTAAACGCGATGGAATAAGTTTCAAGTCCAAATTCCATCGTATAATGAAGTTATGCTAAAATCAAGTTATTTCAAATTGATTTCAATTTAATTGATCTCAAGGCGTTTAAAGTCCGTACGATCAAATGACAAGTCGGATCGATAAGAAACTTGAAATCCTACAATAATTCACCATTACGGATCCGATGAAACTGGCTTCGTCGAAATCCGAGTCAGTGGCCAAAATAGCTATTTTTCCAGTTAATAAAATAAATTAATTAAATCAAGTTTCAATTTCAACTCTATAATTTACAAATTTCATTATTATTAAATTTCTTAATCATTTACACTTATTTAACCAAATTTAAATGTCAATTTAGATTTGATTAATTTATCAATTTTCAGTGTTAGCCTTAATTCCATTATATTCAGAAATTATAAATTTAATTTTCCAAAAATTCTATTTAATTTACTTTTCATTCTATTATTCAGTTCATTATTATCAACAGATGGATTTAACATTGGAATCAAAGCTATTACATTAATATTCTCACATTCCATCTTAATTTCAATAATGTAATATTTAGATGCTTTAGATTTCATTTAATTGTAATAAATCCAATTATCATAAATTAAATTCCAATATATTGATAAAACTTTATTTTCATTCCTTTTATTCAACCAATTGTCATATTATAAATAAAATTGACATTATTTTCAATTATTTCCTTAATTTATACTAACAAAACTTTTAATGTAGATTTTATTGTAATTGATTACTAGTTTTAATTTCACATATTAAATAAATGGTTAACTTACAATACTTGTTACCATTTACATTTATTCTCACCTATAAGCTGTTGATAACAAAAAAATGTTGCATTTTGATTTAGATCTAATTCAATAAATTAAGTGAATGGATAAACGCTTAAAAATTTGCACTATTGCCAAATTTTACTCACATTCATACTTAATTATCAACTAACAATTATTATAATTACTTATCTAGCATTGATTCTGTCAAATTTCCATTTATTACGTATTATTTCATTAATTAACATAACTTTTAAATTTATTTCCCAATTCACTAATATCAATCAATTATAACCTTACCATTGTTTCAATTAATCGGTATTGCACTAAATTAGTTATTATTCAACTTGCATAAATCCAATTACATAAATTTACATTCAGTTAATTAATATATTATTCCATTGGTTGATTCAATACTCTTACTCTTATTCATACTTTTATAAGTTTTCATTTCCAAACAATATTATAATTACTTACAGGGCATTGATTTTATTCAAGTACTATTTATTATTATTAATTCATTAATTAATTCACTGTTTTCCTTTGTTTTCTTATATTCAATTCTTAGCCTAGTATAACAATTTACATTACTTCAATTAATCGAAATTTCATTTCAATTGTTAATACTTAGCTTTAATTTCCATGGTTGCATTTCACTTTTAACATTTGCTTCATTATAAATTATGAAAATTTTATTTCTTTCTAAATTAAATTACAAAAATCTTATTAATTTAACTAATTTTAATATTGAAATTTACAGGTCGTTACACTGCACACATGAATCAACATTCCTAGGTTCTTACTAGTGTCCTATACATTCCACGGGAACATCTATCATTACTTCCAAAAGTAAACATTGTTATCCCCGACATGTGTTGCACTTTTTCCGTTACACCTGGGAAAAGATTTCTCTATACTCCATATTTATAAGAGTTTGGTTGGGTATTTATCGTTTCAAAAATTAAGACTTCTAAATTTTCGAAACATCAAATCCCAAAATCTTTGTCTTTAAAAAAAGTGTTAATTTTTGAGTTTCTGTTAAATTCAAAAATACTTAATTATTTAACACTATTTCCTAACCTAAAGGGAAAAACTTTCAAATTCTAAGTCCAAAACTTATTCTTCACTTTTTTTAAAGACCTTTTCGGTTTTCTATAAAAATTTGAAATTATACTTTTATTAAGTTTTTCATTTCCAAAAACTTATTTACTTTTTCACCAAACCATCTTCTTTTAAAATATCTTTAAACTGTTTTTATGTATTTCAAAACATCTTCTTATTATACCTCACAGTCGCATACCTTAATGTATTTGAACTACTTTCTCAAGTGAGAAATTAATGCGCTAAAATATTCTATGAACAAGTTAAAAGAGAATTTCATGTTTCTGTGAAATTACAAGGAACTAATTTTATATTTTTTGAAATAGGCTATACAAAATATGGTGCTTTTCGTACCTTATTTATCTCTTTCATGTATTACCTGTAACTTGCACAAAACCTTTTTATTGGTTTCATATAAAATTATACCATTACTCTTTTCATTCCAATAGATTAAATTATGTTTAATTTATATTCTTCCATGATAAATATTTCCTAATAGCTAACTTACACATTTTCCTTTCAGAAAAACTCATCTTCAAGACTGTTTTAATACTTCCATAACAGCAAAATCATTTCCTTATACTTATTAAAAAATAATAAGTGTACTTTACAAACCATTTTCTTTCTATACTTAGAAATAATCTTTTAAAATACATTTTTATTTGGGTTAAAATGAATGTTGCCTAAAACACCTTTACTACAAACCAAATATACTAGTGTATGGATTGAATTACATAAATACCAATAAATCTCATATACCTATGTAAAAATATTTCTCTTGGGAGTCACTTGCTATAACAATAGTGTTATAGCCTATGCTCTTCTTATTTTTTGCGAAAACATTTATTACAACGATAAAAGTTGTAATCTACATTTTTGATACTTGATATACTCTACGTTTTAATATTTGAAATCTTTGTTTACTTGTAAAGAAACTAGTGCGTTACACACACACTCCATAATTCTTTAACAAGAATTTCAAATATTCATTATATAAAAACCAACTTAAATTTCATATCACTCTTCAAAAACCTCATATTTATTTTCTAAAAGAAAATGAAATTCTTCAATTCTAACAATTACATTTTTATTAAATATCAAAAATTTCATTCTATTGGGCTTGGCATAAAGTGGTTTTGTCCTTACTAACGTATGAGTACTTTTCTTAAACCTTGGAAATCCCATTTCCCTACTAAAGCCTTTTGTTAGATTTATTCTATGGTACTACTGTTAAATCCATTTATATGAAATGATTATAATTTCTGTAATTATCTACATATGGTTTTTCTCCTTCTCTATTTTACATCTCCAATCCTTGCCTACCTCTCTTTGGAATTCCATAGCCTGAATGTAAATGTTCAAAACAGGAGTCAAACTTATTCTATGTGTAGACATTCATTATGCCCTAAGAAACACGCTTCCTTATGCCAAAAGTGATACTTCTTGAACTTTGCTCTCAACTAACGAACACGAAGAGTACAAAGAACCTCCTTTAGACGAATAACATGCTCTCCCATACTTCTTGGAAAACACCAAAATGTCGACCATGAATACCATCACGAACTTTATTTTAGGACATCTCTAAAACATGGTTCATCAAATCTATAGAATAGGCTGGGGCATTGGTTTTCCCAAAAGGCATAACCAACCACTCAAAGGATCCGTCAGGTGTCCAAAATGCGGTCTTAACAATGCTGTCATCAACTATCCTAAGCTGATGAAATCCAATGGCTAGACCAAGCTGAGAAAATACCAAGAGCTAACTAACTAATCGAAAAGATCATCTATATTAGAGAGTGGATAATGGTTCTTCTCTGTAAGCTTATTTAATTCTCTATAATCAATGCATAGTCGAAGAGAACCACCTGCTTTGTAGTGAAGACGACTGGCGCTCCCTATTTTGATATGTTTGTCCTTATGAACCTTTCTCAAAAGCCCTCAGATTTGCTTGCTCAATTCCATCATTTCCCTAGGAGCCATATGCCCTACGGCTAATGCAACTGGCCAGCAAAATAAATCCTGAAGTTAATATCTCTCTTACGGGGGTAGTCCTCTAAACTCCTCAAAGATGTTTGGAAAATATTCGACGATAGGAACCGAATCTAACTCTGATGATGATGAATCAAGGGAATAAAGGAAGCTCAACTCAATAACCCTTGCGCGTCACAAGAAATCTCGATTGTCATTCTGATGCATGTCTCTAGTCTAACGACACTCCTCTCGCAATCTAATATAGCTCTATATGTGGATAGCCAATCCATTCCTAAAATCATCACATACCTCAAAAACCCAAAACATAGGCATCACAGTCAAATTCTACGCTTAGGATAAAAGATTTCAAACCCCTACAAACCATAGACAAGTGTCTCGATCCTCATATGGGGTTAAAACAATGATGGGGTCTACTGCTGAAGAGATGTCTAAATGCAAACAATCTACCAAATAATTAAAGATAAAAGAGTGTGATGCTCCAGAAACGAAAAGAGTCCAAATGAGAAAATCAGAAAATGAAATGAAATTTTCCTACCTTGATTTGGTCTGCTGTTGGAAGGTGCTATATCCAAAGTCTGAATCTGTGCTGTTGGTGCACTCGCTGCCTGCCCCGTTTACTGAGGACAAATCCTACTAAAGTGAACAAGCTGACCACAATTGAAACACCTTCCGTTCGTCATGTTATTCTTACAGTCCCTTGTGTAATGACCAACTAGTACACAACTATCGCATTTTCCGCTTCTGAGGTCCTCCTTCTTTCCTCTTGTCCTTATCCTTCTACTACTTCTTACAGCTTGTAGGAACCTTCTCAAGCTCAATCTCCTGCTACCAAGATGTACGTTGAACACTCTATCGGTCCTCCAAACCTAACCTCCTAAACGTTTGCTCCATATTCTCAAAACTAACCCGCTTCTCCTCGGAATCCTCCATGCCAGAAAAGGTTCTACCTATTATACTAGCGAAGTCCTTACATAGCTAAAAAAGGGGGGGATGATGTGGATGGATTAAAGGGATTTTCGACTATTGGTGTTGTATTGGGCACTTTCCCATCTATACCTCTGGTACCGTTGTTGAATATGCGCTTATATGTTTTTGTTTGATGATAATAAACATATATATTCATTTAAATGTATTTGGTTATGTACTATTTTGTTTTGCATAGATTAAATAAATATTTGTTGAATAAAATAAATTATACAGAATTTGAATTTGAATTCAAACAGAACAAGTTACACAGATTTTGAATTCAAACAGAAATTTTATTCAAACAAATATTTATTACAATCTTGAATAGTACAAATTCATGCTCTCACTATACATATACATTTTTGATTACATCACGATTACATCACAAATATTTCAATTTACATTTATAACCTCACTACATATCACTCACACTCGTATTTTGTCTTCAATTGCATTCCGGTTTGAATCCAGCATCTGAGTAATCTGCAAAAATATTCTCAAACGCAGTAAAATTGAAAGAGACATATTTTTGAAATTTGAAAGAAACGATGATTTTGAAAACATTGTTTGCCTCAGTTATTTGGGTTGTTCGTCATCATTTTTGACTGTGCAATATCTGTGCATATCAGTATTTTTATCAGGAACAGGCAATTATAAGTGGCTGCAGTACATACGTGTACATTCGTATACGTGTGCACTGCCTCGCCAACTCATATACGCAGCCAAAAATAGCAAGTGTGCAAGCACAACTTCACAACAAACAAGGCAATGCACTATGCAGTGTACAACAAGTCCAGCCAGTTCAACAAAGATCAAGTCATGGAGTCGCAGTCACAATAAAACTGCAGTGGAACAGTTGCAACATAAACGAAAAGACCAGACAACAAAGCAACTGCCACAAGACCACACAGCAGTATACATGAATACGACAACAGTACCGGATTTAATACGCACAAGCGAAGAACCAAAGTCAGGCATGTACAACAGGTCAGAGACAACACTCAAGTACACGAATGAAACAACAAACTACAGAATCAAGTTCAAGCCACAAGTGTACATGAATACAACTCGACTGCAACAGTACAGTCATGAAGACTGCAAGAACATGAACATAGGATCAGTCAACAAGGCAACAATGCAGAGAACTGATACAAACTAGAATGAAAACTGCACTAATCCAGTTTCAATTTTTTTTCTGAATCAAGTGATACAAGGTCAGGGAAGCAACCAGGATGGAGCAGAGACAAGTAAGGCATAGCTACTGCACAGCAACATGAATTAAGACTACAGGTCTCAATAGAGTATGGTGATGCAGTCAACAAGGCAGAGGAATGTCACAAGCATAAAAGCATGGATACAGCAAAGCCAGTGACTACATCTACATCATCAAAGGCTGTAGCAAACATGAACACTGCAAAAATTTCACTTACTGCAACAATATTTTTAAATGGACAGCAAAAGTGATCAACCTCAATGAAACTGACTCGAAGCAACAGTCGAAGACATGAATGCAACAAAGTTCACAAGTGCAGACACAAAGAATATGGACTGCAACAAACATGAAATGAATCGAGTCAGTAAGGCAATGCACAAGAGTGGTAACAAGTGCAACATACAAACAAGCATGCAACAGCAAGCATGCAACAGCTACATGCAGGCCAGAAGCAAAAACTCGAGTGCAGCAATAGTGTACAGCAATGCAAGTAAAGATGACACAAACTCAAGCAAATGCAACAAAGATGCAAGCTGCAGTATACCAGAAGTATACAAGTACAGGCCGCAACTAACATACATATGAAGCAATTCAAATACCAACTGCAAGTTCGACAAGCAACTGAAGGCAACAGGACCAGTGCCAACAAAGAATCAAAGATCAATATAATGCAAACTACACAAAGACTAAGTATCAATGCAATGCACAGCAAGGTATAACAAAGTCAAGGGCATATGAAGACAGTGTAAACATCACATTGAAACAACTCGAACTCAACTGGAAAGTACTATCAGAGATGAACATAAAAAATGGTCAGAGCCGTAGTTTACAGAAGTCACAAAATCAAAACAGTGATCATGCCGTAGTCAACAACGTGATGACCAAGAAATTGATTCAAAGCCGTGAGTAGCACGTTGTTAAATTATATCAGGAAAGACTTGCGCAACTGGTAATTAAGAATTTAGGAAAGTATCAAGTTAATTCGAACGAATTCAAGAGTCTCGAATTCATATAAAAACCAATCCCAATTCACATCATCGGCTATCGAGTATTAATCAAGTACAATCAAGTTAAAGCAAGCAATTGAACCAGTAACGAGAGAAATTACATACCGAATCAACTACAAACTCGATCATCAGAGAACAAGCAACGCAAGCCATCAAATCAGATAATCAACATAAGCGAAGTAGTGAGCAAGGGCAACAATCAGAGAAGCAAGAGCATCTCAAATCAGAACGAAGCCCTAATTCGAGAAAGAGCCGAAGCCCTAATTCAACAAAGAGAGGCCGACATTCTTCACTGAGCAAAAGAAAGTAGCGGGTCATTAGATCGTGTTCAAGAGTAGTGGGCCGGCCTGCTTATTAAAAGGGGGATTTAGTTTTAATTTTATAATAGGGATTTTAGTTTTTATAATTGAGCAAAAATTATGCATTCACATTCGTATTTTAATTTTTGCTCCTGCGGTTATTTTGAAGTTGTTTTTTCTTTTCGTGTCAAAGAATTTGTAAATCACCACCTAGAGTTTAGGTAGTGTCAGATTGTCTATTTAGAATTAGTTCAGTGAGCAGGGAGTGCGAGTTTGCAAAGCTCTATAGGCGGGAGCAGTGTTTGCGAGTGAGCGAAACTCTATAGGCGGGAGCAGGGTGTGCGAGTCTAGTAGAGTGTTTGTGAGCGGGAGCAAAAGGGTCTGCGAGTCTAGTAGAGTTGTTGTAAGCGTGATACTGTTTAATTCTAATAGAAATCTGTGAATGCAGCAGTAGGCAGGGGTTGCCGAAGCTGGGTAAATTTTGTGTGTGATTTACTTTTCAGCATATTTATTTCTGCAGTTTATTTCTGTGTTTAAATCGAGAAAATTTGCTATAACCCTATTCACCCCCCTCTAGGGTTAATCTAGATCCTACAAGTGGTATCAGAGCCCGGTATATATTTTATTTAACTCTAGAGTCATGAATTCATCAAATAATGCTTTTTCTGAGGGGCAATCTATCGTTAGGCCACCCATGTTTAACGGGAATGATTATGCTTATTGGAAAGTTAGGATGAGTATTTATCTTAGTTCCGTTGATTATGATGTTTGGGATATTATTGAAACTGGCTATAAACCTCCCACTATAATCGTTGGTGGTACTGAGATTCCTAAACCTAAGGATAGATGGGATGCTAACGATAAGAGATTGAAAACAACAAATGCTAAAGCCATGAATGCTTTGATATGTGCTCTTGATAAAAATGAATTTAATAGAATTTCTCATTGTACAACAGCACAGGAAATTTGGCACACTTTGGAGGTGACACACGAAGGAACTTCTCAAGTCAAGGAGTCTCGTCTAGCCCTATTCAGCAATGAATACGAGAACTTTGTGATGGACAAAGGCGAGAACATAAAAGACATGTTTGGACGCTTTTCAACTTTGGTGTACAACGCTAGAGCACTTGGGAAGGTATTCACTGAGGTAGAGCTTGTGCGGAAGATACTACGAGTCTTACCAATGAACTTTGAGGCAAAAGTCACGGCAATTCAAGAATCGAAAGATCTGAGTAAGCTAAGCATGGAGGAGTTGATTGGAAACTTGATGACATATGAGCTTGAGCTAAAAGCAAAGGAAGAACGCAACAACTCCGAACCAAAGAAGAAGACGATTGCCTTAAAGAGCAAAGAAGAAAGTGATGAAGAAGGAGAAGATCCAATTGAAGAGCTTGCAATGGCTGTCAATAATCTTAGAAAATGGTCGAAATTCAAGCCACGCAAGAAGAAAACAAATCGTAATAGGCCAAAAGATTCTGACAATTCCGATAATGAACCAACATGTTATAACTGCAACAAGCCTGGCCACATCAAACCAAAATGCCCACTTCTCAAAAACAACAAAGGAAAGAAAAAGGCGAAGAAGGTATTTGCAGCAACTTGGGATGATGAAGAAGGAGAAGAAGCTTCGGATAGCAGCGCAGAGGAGGCTAACTTGTGTCTTATGGCGAAATCAAATTCAGATTCAAGCTCAGAGGAATCTAGTGAGGAAGGTGAGTATTCCTATAGAGATCTTGTTTTTATGTGTTCTGATCTTACTAAAGTAGTTGATGCTCTTGAATCTAAAATTGAAAAACTGAAAACTGATAGGAGAGAACTTGCTCGTAAAAATTTTAGGTTAGAAACTGAACTTGAAAATATTCAAAACCTAGAATGTAAAAGATGTAAAGTTTTAGATTCAGAATTGACAAAACTAAAGAATAACTTTGAGAATCTTGAAAAAGAAAACTTGAATCTTAAGGAAACCATCGACACTAGGAAAAAGGATTTTATAAATCGATGCACCTCACTTGTCACTGAAAATACAACACTAAAAACCAAAGTCCAAAATCTTGAGAAATCTTTGAATAACTTTTCAAGAGGCGAAAAATCTTTCAACATGCTATTGGGAAATCAAATTTTTGCTAACAACAGAAAAGGACTTGGTTTTGGGTAAACACAAGCTGAGGATAATGCAAAAGGGAAAAGTGTCTTTGATATATGTGAAATAATTGGACATCATTCTGAAAATTGTAGTCATAGGAACAAGAACACAAAATTTATACAAGTTTAGGTTCCTAAGAATTCTACAAACAAATTTCATGTCTATTGGAACAAGAATGAAAAGTCTAAACAAGTTTGGGTTCCAAAGGGTTTGTTTATTCATAATGTTACTGCCACTAACAATCATGGACCTAGAAATAGGTCACAAAAATCTTTCATCGTGTAGGTGTGGTGGCAGGCTAAGGAACGACAACGGTGTTCTCTGAATTTTGGCTGTTCCAAAAACACAACGGGCAACAAAGCAAAGTTCCTTAGCCTAGTATAAAGGTGACAGAATCACAATGGGCAATCACGTAAAATTATCGTAAAGGTAAAACAGGTGAAGGTATAATTCTGTGATAATATGCACCATATTCTGAATTAAATCATCCAAAATTGTGATAATGAGATGATGTCTTTAATTCTGACTTATTCTTAATTGATATGATTTCTTTTGACTTGTTCTTACTTTGATTTGTGTTTAAAAGAAGACCAACCATCCTTTCATCATTGAATTTAATTTGTTTAGTCAAATGATGGTATCTTATTGATCCTTGATTACTCGTGCTACACTTAGACATATTTTGACATTTTGATCACTGCTTGTAAATTTGCACGATTTCAAACTCATGTGAAAAAGGATTTTAAGAAATTGTTGAAACTTCAAGAAATTGTTTTTGAAATACTTAAGATGTTGATTGACTGTTGATTACTCATGAATATAATTGTTTATCCTATGGTTTCTGAAATTAACACCATGATGTTTGTTTGAGTGTGAACATGGCTTCAATTCAAAATCCAAAGAATGTCATTTAAATTGTTGCTAAAATTGGGTTTGAAATTTTTGATGCACACTTCATGTATGGTTTACCAAATCCAGTTAGTGAATATTTTGGATTGAAAAAGAAATTCAGATGCAATTCATACTAGTAATCTAGTTGATAGAAAACTTACGAGTTGAACGTGATTTATTCATTTGCTGCATCGTTTTTTTTTAAAAGAAAATATCTGCATATTTTTCACTTGAAATAATTTTTCATTTAGCAGAATTTTTTTCTCATATAACCCCTTCGAGAAAATAATTGTTTGACCATTTTTTTTTAGATTAGTTAATTTTATTTGATTTTAAATGACAAATTTTGACTGATCCGACTCCCTACTAATTATCAAAGAGATAAATAGTGATTGAAAAAGTGATGAGTGTTGATATTTAACATACATTACTCAAGAGAGTATATTTGGAAAATTTCTTTAGGAATTAAAACAAGAATTATAAAACTTTTTGTTGGGTAAAGATTCCATGACCATTTCTATATCTATCATTATTTCTATCGACCATGGTTTATCAAATATTCAATATAGTTTGTCGATATGTGGTACTATAATCAGGAATCATCTGTTTTTTCATTTTTTAAAATTAAATTCGAATACTACTAATCTCATTTAAAAGTCCTAACGGTTATGCATGATTAGTAGATATTCAAATTCCTGATAGAAATGTACCACAAGAAGATTCAACTGTATGATTTTATATGAACATCATATCCATCATTTCTAAAAGTGGAATATGCGCCTAACAAGGGTAGTTATGGTTTTTGTTTGATTCTTATTGAAGTTTAATATTTATATTCAATTTGAGATTAATGTTGGATTAATATCGATCACTTTATCTCTATTTTTCTCTCACACTATTATTCTTTTGCTGATAACAAAAGGGGGAGAGAAAAGTTAAGATTTTGTCAAATAGAATCAAGCAAAGGTCAAATAATTTTTCCATATGCATCTAGGCTCATTTGAATATATTTCTATTTGTATGCATATATGTAGGGGGAGCATCATGTAGAGAGGAAGCATTTAAATAGGGGGAGCAATTAGAGTATATAATTGGTCAAATACATTTAACACGGTCAAAATCTTAAATTTTTGTTATCATCAAAAGGGGGAGATTGTTGAATATGCGCTTATATGTTTTTGTTTGATGATAATAAACATATATATTCATTTAAATGTATTTGGTTATGTACTATTTTGTTTTGCATAGATTAAATAAATATTTGTTGAATAAAATAAATTATACAGAATTTGAATTTGAATTCAAACAGAACAAGTTACACAGATTTTGAATTCAAACAGAAATTTTATTCAAACAAATATTTATTACAATCTTGAATAGTACAAATTCATGCTCTCACTATACATATACATTTTTGATTACATCACGATTACATCACAAATATTTCAATTTACATTTATAACCTCACTACATATCACTCACACTCGTATTTTGTCTTCAATTGCATTCCGGTTTGAATCCAGCATCTGAGTAATCTGCAAAAATATTCTCAAACGCAGTAAAATTGAAAGAGACATATTTTTGAAATTTGAAAGAAACGATGATTTTGAAAACATTGTTTGCCTCAGTTATTTGGGTTGTTCGTCATCATTTTTGACTGTGCAATATCTGTGCATATCAGTATTTTTATCAGGAACAGGCAATTATAAGTGGCTGCAGTACACACGTGTACATTCGTATACGTGTGCACTGCCTCGCCAACTCATATACGCAGCCAAAAATAGCAAGTGTGCAAGCACAACTTCACAACAAACAAGGCAATGCACTATGCAGTGTACAACAAGTCCAACCAGTTCAACAAAGATCAAGTCATGGAGTCGCAGTCACAATAAAACTGCAGTGGAACAGTTGCAACATAAACGAAAAGACCAGACAACAAAGCAACTGCCACAAGACCACACAGCAGTATACATGAATACAACAACAGTACCGGATATAATACGCACAAGCGAAGAACCAAAGTCAGGCATGTACAACAGGTCAGAGACAACACTCAAGTACACGAATGAAACAACAAACTACAGAATCAAGTTCAAGCCACAAGTGTACATGAATACAACTCGACTGCAACAGTACAGTCATGAAGACTGCAAGAACATGAACATAGGATCAGTCAACAAGGCAACAATGCAGAGAACTGATACAAACTAGAATGAAAACTGCACTAATCCAGTTTCAATTTTTTTTCTGAATCAAGTGATACAAGGTCAGGGAAGCAACCAGGATGGAGCAGAGACAAGTAAGGCATAGCTACTGCACAGCAACATGAATTAAGACTACAGGTCTCAATAGAGTATGGTGATGCAGTCAACAAGGCAGAGGAATGTCACAAGCATAAAAGCATGGATACAGCAAAGCCAGTGACTACATCTACATCATCAAAGGCTGTAGCAAACATGAACACTGCAAAAATTTCACTTACTGCAACAATATTTTTAAATGGACAGCAAAAGTGATCAACCTCAATGAAACTGACTCGAAGCAACAGTCGAAGACATGAATGCAACAAAGTTCACAAGTGCAGACACAAAGAATATGGACTGCAACAAACATGAAATGAATCGAGTCAGTAAGGCAATGCACAAGAGTGGTAACAAGTGCAACATACAAACAAGCATGCAACAGCAAGCATGCAACAGCTACATGCATGCCAGAAGCAAAAACTCGAGTGCAGCAATAGTGTACAGCAATGCAAGTAAAGATGACACAAACTCAAGCAAATGCAACAAAGATGCAAGCTGCAGTATACCAGAAGTATACAAGTACAGGCCGCAACTAACATACATATGAAGCAATTCAAATACCAACTGCAAGTTCGACAAGCAACTGAAGGCAACAGGACCAGTGCCAACAAAGAATCAAAGATCAATATAATGCAAACTACACAAAGACCAAGTATCAATGCAATGCACAGCAAGGTATAACAAAGTCAAGGGCATATGAAGACAGTGTAAACATCACATTGAAACAACTCGAACTCAACTGGAAAGTACTATCAGAGATGAACATAAAAAATGGTCAGAGCCGTAGTTTACAGAAGTCACAAAATCAAAACAGTGATCATGCCGTAGTCAACAACGTGATGACCAAGAAATTGATTCAAAGCCGTGAGTAGCACGTTGTTAAATTATATCAGGAAAGACTTGCGCAACTGGTAATTAAGAATTTAGGAAAGTATCAAGTTAATTCGAACGAATTCAAGAGTCTCGAATTCATATAAAAACCAATCCCAATTCACATCATCGGCTATCGAGTATTAATCAAGTACAATCAAGTTAAAGCAAGCAATTGAACCAGTAACGAGAGAAATTACATACCGAATCAACTACAAACTCGATCATCAGAGAACAAGCAACGCAAGCCATCAAATCAGATAATCAACATAAGCGAAGCAGTGAGCAAGGGCAACAATCAGAGAAGCAAGAGCATCTCAAATCAGAACGAAGCCCTAATTCGAGAAAGAGCCGAAGCCCTAATTGAACAAAGAGAGGCCGACATTCTTCACTGAACAAAAGAAAGTAGCGGGTCATTAGATCGTGTTCAAGAGTAGTGGGCCGGCCTGCTTATTAAAAGGGGGATTTAGTTTTAATTTTATAATAGGGATTTTAGTTTTTATAATTGAGCAAAAATTATGCATTCACATTCGTATTTTAATTTTTGCTCCTGCGGTTATTTTTGAAGTTGTTTTTTCTTTTCGTGTCAAAGAATTTGTAAATCACCACCTAGAGTTTAGGTAGTGTCAGATTGTCTATTTAGAATTAGTTCAGTGAGCAGGGAGTGCGAGTTTGCAAAGCTCTATAGGCGGGAGCAGCGTTTGCGAGTGAGCGAAACTCTATAGGCGGGAGCAGGGTGTGCGAGTCTAGTAGAGTGTTTGTGAGCGGGAGCAAAAGGGTCTGCGAGTCTAGTAGAGTTGTTGTAAGCGTGATACTGTTTAATTCTAATAGAAATCTGTGAATGCAGCAGTAGGCAGGGGTTGCCGAAGCTGGGTAAATTTTGTGTGTGATTTACTTTTCAGCATATTTATTTCTGCAGTTTATTTCTGTGTTTAAATCGAGAAAATTTGCTATAACCCTATTCACCCCCCTCTAGGGTTAATCTAGATCCTACAACCGTAGCTCTATGGAACCAATCAGCCATTTTATGCAAAGAAAAGAGAATTTAGGTTCGAAAGAATCGAAAGAAGATTGCACGAGACTTGGAGTAGATTTCTTAAATAAAAACTCTTTTATACTTAAAAACTATTTGTAAGAGTTTTTTTCTTCTGAAAAACTCTTTTTAAAAGAAGTTATTTTGGAAAATACTTTTACTTTTAAATAAATTTTTAAGAATCCTGCAAATCTGGCTCTGATACCAAGTGAAACACCCCACACCCCTTAATATCCCCAAAAGGTCACATTAAAAGGCGTGGTGCATTGTAGGTATAACTGAAACTAGCAGAGACTAAAATTCATAAGACAAAAATAGGTAAACTGTAAGGAACCGATTCTTCGACTTCCGAAAGTCGACATCAATACGTCCACTGTATCAATTGCCGAACAATCGAAGGCCGGAAAACCTAATCCTTCGGGTTTAAGAAGAAGAAAAAGGTAGAAGGAGAAGAAAATAGAACGAAAGAAGAACAACAGAAACAATAATAGAATCTCACAATCGCAGCGGAACAACATATAATAGATAAATGAATAATCTTTAAATCAAAGAACTGTACATTTAATACATTACATCGTCAGAGTGTACAACAACAATATACAACACAACAAAACAATGGACAGTTATACAAACATGTCCTTACAAGTGAATTTACAGCGGAAAGATAATATCATATACAAGTAATACGTCTCGCCATCCAGCTTGCCACTTGAGCTCCAAAGCACTTCTGAATCCAGAATGACCTGATAACCTGACTCTAGGCTGCCCGTGTGGAAAATTATGGGCACCCAGAGTTTAGAAAGAGAACAATAAACTCCAGGTCGGTCATGGGACTGGTGTGAAAACTCAAAACAGTTATTTATCTTTAAAACAACAATAACAAGGAAAGTGAGAAATATCCGCAATGCTTTTGGAAAATGAAACTACCATAAGGCCTCCCCGCACACACACAATGCAAACGCAGAATTGGAGGAGATTTCTCCTTATGATAGTGAAAGATGCTTACTACGCAAAACAAATCATTTTTGATATTATTATTAGTGCATAGTGATGAAAACATTTCGAAAGTATAATATAAATCTTAGCCAACATACGACCATTATCATATGCGTACTATAACTACCAAGTTCAATAGCAGGTTACCGCCACATTCCATGGCAGGTTATACAACTAAAACTGTACAAGGTTCATATTGTTTCTTTGGATTTCCAACAAATGGTCAGGCTAAGGAACTTCCTACTACCACATGGAATCGCCTCTGGCGGGACGTCCCGAGAACCTAACCGGATCTCTGCCAACACAAGGCCGGGTAACCTCTGTAACTAGGTAACTACTACTCGAGTATGCCACTCCTCGGTCCTTTGGGACCTTTATCCGAGGGCCCTCTATCACCAAGCAACAACCACACAGAAAATGAGATTGGAGCAACCACATAGGTTAAGCATCAGGGCTCCATACCTGACACCACCCTTTTTCAGAAGGAAATGACATACCCTAAAGGGAGCGACCCTCATAACCTTGCCGCATATTCCTGTTTTGACCATTTCCGGGGTGTGAGGTCTGACGAAGTCTCGTCCACAAAGCTACGCTTTTTCACAAAGCCACGCTTTGATCAACAAATGATCAATAAATGACAACATCATTCAGCATGCCACATTACCAAATTGGGAATATATCGCTGATAACCTTCAACTACAAAACCTCTGAGCTCGTACGTCTCAGAGAAGGGTGTTAACTAAGAGAATAAATTTTCCGTCACCAACAGAAATGTATTTGAAAGAAATTTGCTTTATATCTCAAAAATGTAATGTCAGACACGTAACCATACAAGTCTGTTACGGGTTCGAACAGAACCGAAGGCACTTCAAAAGAAGCCCTTGCAATCCGGGTATTCACAATCCCGATCGAATTTCCTATCACAAAGGAAATATCCATACCATAGCTAACGGTGCAGAGACAATCGATAGGTCATCCTCTCGTTTTCACAAATACCCGGTCTTCAACACCGGTCTTCAATGCTATCCATTACGTCGTATCACTATTCGAAATGGGAAATCCGAATAACGAGCGCAATAATTTAAAAATAAGTGTAGAATTCAATTTCAACCAATTCACAACAAATAGCCATTTCAGGGTCAATATTGATAGTCGGTTATTTAACTATCAATCAATATTCACAACATCACCCGATTTCAAATAATTTCCTAAATTATTTTTTTTCAAAAATATCTCTACAAGATATAATTTCCACACTTCAACCATTTGAAAACAAATTTCAAATCAATTTTCACCTTTACAACTTTTGAAATTAAATTTCAAATCATTTTCTTAAGCGGAAAACACTTACAAATAGTTATTCATTTTCACTAGAAATCTGCCGAGTTCAAATACTTTAAAAATAACTTATATTACTTATCCAAAATATATTTGGAAAACTCTTTGGAATAAAACTATTTTTCTTTAAACACTTTGCTTAAAATATTAGTTATAAAAATATTATACCATATATTACATATAACTTAGGTCCAAACTACTTTTTTCAAAATATAATTAGTAGATGGAGTATAATTATTTAAATAACTATTTTCTAGAACAATTATTGATTAAATCTTAGAAATAATCATTTCTATAAACAATTTAATAAATCTTTACTTAAAGGATTTAAAACAATTTAAGAGGTAAATTTCTTCAACGTATTCTTTTCAAAACCAATGCTAGAATGTTATATATATATATAATATATTTTTTCAAAGCTATTCAGAAATTTTATTCGGCTTTCCAAGGAGGATACACTTTCATTTCAAAATTGTTCATTCAAACCAATTAAATAAATCCTTACCGATTTACTAAATTTACGTTCCAAATCCGTAAATTTATTTCCACACTTTTAAAAATAAATCAATGTTTATTTTTAAAACAAATTTCCCTTATAAATTTCCATTGTGAATTTACATTTCCAAATATTCACTCTTTATACGATTTTTCAAATCGATTACAATTATTCACTTTCAACACCAAAATCAGTTTTCAGTTGATTTCCAAAAACGCCAAATCAAATTCCATATTGATTTTTCAAGAAATTAAACACTAAGTGAATTTCATTCAAATTTCAAATTGAAATCAATTTCTACTAAACCTCAAATTAATTTCCACATTGATTCCAAATTCATTTCAAAACACCAAATAAATTTCCAAATGGATTCCCAAAATATCTATTTTGAATTACCAAAATCAATTCCCAAATGGATTTCTAAATTTATTTCTTTTCAAAATAATTTCCTTTTTAAAGAATACACATTCTTTTATTTTTCCAACTCTTTAAAATCCAGATTTTGAATAAATTTTCAACCTTTGAATAATATTATCGAAAATCCATTTATTACGCCCTTTTACCATATTTTGGAATTTTGTTCAATAAGATAAAAATAAAACTTTATCATTTTAAAAAATTCCTTCCTTCAAATTTGTACGATTCTCAAAAATAAATTTAATTATAAATTTTCAACTTAAATTTCGAAAATTCACATTTACTTATTTTAGGTATCTAACGATACCAATTTATATTCAGCTAAAATTTAGCCTTTAACGATTTCAATCACAAAGATAATCACGCAGATTATAAATAGATCAACAAACAACAATGAAACAAATTCAAATGTTTGAGGAATCCAGTTGGATCCCTCTAACCTGTTTCCATGCATCCAAAGATGTTAGCAAAATACCAATTCCACTTCGAGGTGAAATATCGTGGTATATGGGATTTATAAAATATTATCCGCTATTATGCGGCGCAATAGAGTCTCATCCGCTATATAATGCGGGAGAATCACTCTAACTACATATATAATACCAATTCCATTCAAGTTGGAATTATCGCGGTATATGTGTTTAATAAATAACATCCGCTTAATATACGGCGTATAGGGTCTATTTCAATACAACAGATAATACTATCATCAAAGCATATAATCAACACAATCAAGCAATTTTAAATCTAACTATTTAAAATTTAAATCGAAACAATTTCGATTGAGTGAGAAGTTCCCACCTTGAGTTTCCGATAACAGTTGTAGCGTTTTGTTTCGAATAAAATTAAACGTGCGTTTAATTTTACCCGAAATTATCACTAGCTCCAAACGACTCCAATCCAGCTCCATCGCATAGTGTTCATCCATACGAACCCAACGCAATTTGTTGCGTGCGTTTTCGACCTCGTATGAAAGAGATATTGATTTTTAAAGTTACCCAAATTATCATATAATTAAATTACAATTTTCTTTTATAATTTTTTAACCTAACAATTTCTGGCCGTACGTTAATCCTTGATGAAATCTGGGCCACTATCTTCATCTTCTCCCTTACGTTAAACTTCAGGTCGAAGAACCCAAAAGAGCCGCCGCTACAACCCTAATTTCGCTCGACCATCGATCATCTCTATAACGATCAGGAGATGCCACGTCAAAGCCCACATCGTTGAACACCACTGAGCCAAGTGCGGCTGAGCTCGGCCTTGCATCCACGTGGAAATTCGTTCGCAAACGCACGGCGTCCGATCCTAATTTGCCATCAATCCATCATCTCGATTTTGATCATAGCCGTTGGATTCGTAGTTCTCATCTTTGTCTACAATTTACTAGTTGAAAGTTTATTGAATCGGCTTGTGGATTTGAAGAAAATGGAGGAAGAAGATGGCATGTTTTCGGCCATTGAAGATAGGGGTAGCGGCTGAACGTTTTCTTCTAGGGTTTTGCAAATGTGAAGTTGTTGAGTCCTTTTATATAAAATTCTCAAATTACTATTCACTCGAAATTTTCCAAACTCCAAATCTCGCGCGATGACCGACGCTTCTAGGGTTTACCCCATGTTCCGGACAAAATTGAATAGGTGTCGAGAGCCAATTCGATCATCTGTGCGAGTTACGGTAATAAATGATCAAATTTAAATTAAATCGATTAAACTAATTTCTATGCATTTTGGCTTGCCCCGGACAAATCGTAAATCCGATTGACAAGAGATTTGAAACCTTAAAATAATATAACATTACGGATCCGATGAAACTAGTTTTGTCAAAATCCGAGACTGTATGAAAAATGGCTATTTTCACTAGTCGATTAAATATTAAAATATTCAATTTTCACAAATTAACTTTTAATTCAATTTTAAAAGTTCATAAACATTGTTCTAACTCCAATATGATTTAATATAACTTTATAAATCATTTTTTTAATCACATTAAACCCAAATTCCAATTTTCTGTAATTTCAAATATTAAATTGTCGATTTAATTATCCAATTAAATCTAAATATTAGAAACACAATTCATTCGACTTACAAATTTTACTTGTTGATATTTAAAATCAACTAAATATATGAATTTCAAATGACAGAAATTTTGGGTCGTTACAAACTTCCCCTCTTAAAAGAATTTCTTCCTTGAAATTACCAAGTAAGAAAAATGCCCCAAATTCATTAATTTTTTTCAAAAAAATTCGTTCAAATTAAGTTTCAAATTCATTTAAACAGTTTAACTTTTCCAAAATCCATAGTTAAACCTCTTACAAAATATTTACTAAGTTTTCAAATCCATATATATTTATCTTTTCAAAATCAACTACATCGTTTATCCTTTAACTTCAAATCAAAACTTAGTTTTCACAAAAAATTTTCCAAACTTTCCCGAAAATTTTCTAACGCCTTAAATTTTCAAAAAATTTCGCCATAACCTCCTTTGTACGGAGGAGCTTTTACAATATCAAAATAGATATAAAAATATATAAATCGACCCACACGGTCGAAAAACAGTTCATATTTCCTATTTTTATTGCGTAGGCGTACCTTTTTAGCATTTTTAAACAAAGCAGTTATTTATTTAGCATTTTGCACAACCAAATCCCGTTAACGGTAGCCCCGGTACCTGTACTTACTCAATATAAATACGTAAGTGACATATATAAGTAGTTATTAACATTTTACTCTTTTAAACAACTACAACACATGCATATTAAAAGAAATGCATACTAAACAAGGTTTATAAACAACTTATATGATTTCGACATTACTTGTAATTGTTTACAACCAATTTATATACAACGACATTCAATTATTCATTTTTAATTAGTTTACATTCACTAATTTACATTCACATTGGTTCACTTTCAATTCAAATCAATTTCTATTCAATTTAAATTTACTTAACTTCCAATTTGAATTTAATTGCTTTAGCTTTCAATTTTATTCATTCAATTGCATATGAATTTCTATTCAATCAACTAACAATAATCTAACAACGAATTTCTATTCAATCAACTAACAATAATCTAACAACCAATGTATATCCAATACAACCGAATTCATCTTACTTTGCTTACATTCATTCAATTTAGTTCATCACTTTTAATTAGCTTTAATGAATTACTTTTAATTAGCTTTAATGAATTAACACTTACATCCATCATTCCTATCAATTCATTACATTCGATTGATTAAAATTCAATTCATTAGTTCAATTACCAATTTTTTTACAAATAAAGTTGAATCTCCTTTATTTAATTCAAGTTCACATCCATTTAATTCACTTCATTATTTTACTTCGATACCAAAATCAACTTCATTCAGCATTACTTAAGTTATATTCCTTTTAAACATCGTGTGTTTAACTTAACTTAAATTTCCATTTATAAATGCAATTCGAATTCCAACTCCAAAGTAAATTCTATTTAACTTTTACCAAAGTCAACTTTATCACTTATTCAGATTCATACCTCGTTTTGATTAACAAAGTTGTTTAACCATTTTAATCATTCGTTTTATTTACATCTTCACATTTAATAAGTTGTACCACTTATTATTCAATTTCCAGCTCTGATTTAATTTATTTAACTTCCTTTAGTTAAATTTCACATCATATATTTTATCATACTAATTCAAATTTATTTCAACTTTACTAAAGTTAAATTTTATTATCTCATATTATAAGTTCAAAACTTGATAACTTATATTCATCAATTTCAACTTGGATTTTAATTTCAAATTTGTTTATCACAACAAAATTTCAATTTATTATGGCAGCAAATCCATTACACAGAAACTCGAAAATGATACTGATGATGTTGTAGTCATCACCCTTATTATTCCCCAACAACAGTAGTGAATCCAATGTCTTAAATTCTTTCAAAATTTTCTTTTATTTATAAATCACATTTATAAATCTTTTCTTATAGAATTTCACTATTTCCCTTTACTTATACAAAATTATTCCACAATTGTAAATCATTTCAATTATAATTCTATGCTTATACAATTGTTGCTCTTATATAATTTATTATTTCACAATTGTTGTTTTTATTCAGATTATTCGAACAACTTTGATTCACTTATATATTTTCTTACATTTTCAACAATCAAACAATTCAATTTTACATACACTTTTATAATCCTGAAAAATTATTCCTTTACATATAAAATATAATCGAGGTAAAATTATTTCATTTACCCTATTTTAAAACCATACTATGTCGGTTTATCTCGTTTAAGAGTTTAGAAACCCGTATCAATACAGTTAGCTAGACCGCACCGACCAGAATCTATAAACAATCAACTGATAAGTCAACACAATACAAAACAATTTCATATTCACTAACAAATACGCTCTCATATCTATTATTACACTTAACTCATTCTAGAGTACTGTTGACTCTATCTCTAATGAGTAATCCCCAACAGAGCCAAGGTTGTCGCTTAACCATATGCTCTGATACCACTTTGTAAGGAACCGATTCTTCGACTTCCGAAAGTCGACATCAATACGTCCACTGTATCAATTGCCGAACAATCGAAGGCCGAAAAACCTAATCCTTAGGGTTTAAGAAGAAGAAAAAGGTAGAAGGAGAAGAAAATAGAACGAAAGAAGAACAGCAGAAATGATAACAGAATCTCACAATCGCAGCAGAACAACACATAGTAGATAAATGAATAATCTTTAAATCAAAGAACTGTACATTTAATATATTACATCATCAGAGTGTACAACAACAATATACAACACAACAAAACAATGGAAAGTTATACAAACATGTCCTTACAAGTGAATTACAGCGGAAAGATAATATCAAATACAAGTAATACGTCTCGCCATCCAGCTCGCCACTTGAGCTCCAAAGCACTTCTAAATCCAGAATGACCTAATAACCTGACTCTAGGCTGCCCGTGTGGAAAATTATGGGCACCCAGAGTTTAGGAAGAGAACAATAAACTCCAGGTCAGTCATGGGACTGGTGTGAGAACTCAAAACAGTTATTTATCTTTAAAACAACAACAACAAGGAAAGTGAGAAATATCCGCAATGCTTTTGGAAAATGAAACTACCATAAGGCCTCCCTGCACAAACAAATGCAAATGCAGAATTGGAGGAGATTTCTCCTTATGATGGTCAAAGATGCTTACTATGCAAAAAAAATCATTTTTGATATTATTATTAGTGCATAGTGATGAAAACATTTCGAAAGTATAATATAAATCTTAGCCAACATACGACCATTATCGTATGCCTACTATAGCTACCATGTTCCATAGCAGGTTACCGCCACATTCCATGGCAGGTTATACAACTAAAACCGTACAAGGTTCGTATTGTTTCTTTGGATTTCCAACAAATGGTCAGGCTAGGAACTTCCTACTACCACATGGGATCGCCTCTGGCGGGACGTCCCGAGAACCTAACCGGATCTCTGACAACACAAGGCCGGGTTACCTCTGTAACTAGGTAACTACTGCTCGAGTATACCACTCCCCGGTCCTTTGGGACCTTTATCCGAGGGCCCTCTATCACCAGGCAATAACCACACAGAAAATGAGATTGGAGCAACCACATAGGTTAAGCATCAGGGCTCCATACCTGACACCACCCTCTTCCAGAAAGAAATGACATACCCTAAAGGGAGCGACCCTCATAACCTTACCGCATATTCCTGCTTTGACCATTTCTGGGGTGTGATGTCTGACGAAGTCTCGTCCACAAAGCTACGCTTTTTCACAAAGCCACGCTTTGATCAACAAATGATCAATAAATAATCATCACACAACAACACTCAGCATGCCACATTACCAAATTGGGAATATATCGCTGATAACCTTCAACTACAAAACCTCAGAGCTCATACGTCTTAGAGAAGGGTGTTAACTAAGAGAATAAATTCTCCGTCACCAACAGAAATGTATTTGAAAGAAATCTGCTTTATATCTCAAAAATGTAATGTCAGACACATAACCATACAAGTCTGTTCCGGGTTCGAACAGAACCGAAGGCACTTCAAAAAAAGCCCTTGCAATCCGGGTATTCACAATCCCGATCGAATTTCCATCACAAAGGAAATCTCCATACCGTAGCTAACGGTGCAGAGACAATCGATAGGTCATCCTATCGTTTTCACAAATACCCGGTCTTCAACACCGGTCTTCAATGCTATCCATTACGTCGTATCACTATTCGGAATGGGAAATCCGAATAACGAGCGCAATAATTTAAAAATAAGTGTAGCATTCAATTTCAACCAATTCACAACAAATAGCCATTTCAAGGTCAATATTGATAGCCGTTATTTAACTATCAATCAATATTCACAACATCACCCGATTTCAAATAATTTCCTAAATTATTTGTTTTCAAAAATATCTTTACAAGATATAATTTCCACACTTCAACCATTTGAAAAAAAAAATTCAAATCAATTTTCACCTTTACAACTTTTGAAATTAAATTTCAAATCATTTTCCTGAAGCGGAAAACACTTACAAATAGTTATTCATTTTCATTGGAAATCTGCCGAGTTCAAATACTTTAAAAATAACTTATATTACTTATCCAAAATATATTTGGAAAAATCTTTGAAATAAAACTATTTTTCTTTAAACACTTTGCTTAAAATATTAGTTATAAAAATATTATACCATATATTACATATAACTTAGGTCCAAACTATTTTTTCAAAATATAATTAGTAGATAGAGTATAATTATTTAAATAAGTATTTTATAAAATAATTATTGATTAAATCTTAGAAATAATCATTTCTATAAACAATTTAATAAATCTTTACTTAAAGGATTTAAAATAATTTAAGAGGTAAATTTCTTCAAAATATTCTTTTCAAAACTAATACTAGAATTTTATATACATAAATAATATATATTTTCAAAGCTATTTAGAAATTTTATTCGGCTTTCCAGGGAGGATACACTTTCATTTCAAAATGATTCATTCAAACCAATTAAATAAATCCTAATCGATTTATTAAATTTACGTTCCAAATCCGTAAATTTATTTCCACACTTTTAAAAATAAATCAATGTTTATTTTTAAAACAAATTTCCCTTATAAATTTCCATTGTGAATTTACATTTCCAAATATTCACTTTTTATACGATTTTTCAAATCGATTTCAATTATTCACTTTCAACACCAAAATCAGTTTTAAATTGGTTTCCAAAAACACCAAATCAAACTCCATATTGATTTTCCAAGAAATTAAACACTAAGTGAATTCATTCAAATTTCAAATTGAAATCAATTTCTACTAAATCTCAAATTAATTTCCAAATTGATTCCAAATTTATTTCAAAACACCACCCAAAAGATTTATTTTCAATTACCCAAATCAATTCCCAAATGGTTTTCTAAATTTATTTCTTTTCAAAATAATTTCGTTTTTAAAGAATACAAATTCTATTATTTTCCAACTCTTTAAAATCCAGATTTGGAATAAATTTTCAACCTTTGAATAATATTATTGAAAATCCATTTATTATGCCCTTTTACCATATTTTGGAATTTTATTCAATAGGATAAAAATAAAAATTTATCATTTTAAAAAATTCCTTCCTTCAAATTTGTACGATTCTCAAAAATAAATTTTATTATAAATTTTCAACTTAAATTTCGAAAATTCACATTTACTTATTTTCGGTATCTAACGATACCAATTTATATTCGGCTAAAATTTAGCCTTTAACGATTTCAATCACAAAGATAATCACGCAGATTATAAATAGATCAACACACAACATTGAAACAAATTCAAATGTTTGAGGAATCCAGTTGGATCCCTCCAACCTGTTTCCCTACATCCAAAGATGTTAGCAAAATACCAATTCCACTTCGAGGTGAAATATCGAGGTATATGGGATTTTATAACATATTATCCGCTATTATGCGGCGCAATAGGGTCTCATCCGCTATATAATGCGGGAAAATCAACTCCAAGTACATATATAATACCAATTCCATTCAAGTTGGAATTATCGCGGTATATGTGTTTAATAAATAACATCCGCTTAATATATGGCGTATAGGGTCTATTTCAATACAACAGATAATAACTATCATCCAAGCATATAATCAACACAATCAAGCAATTTTAAATCTAACTATTTAAAATTTAAATCGAAACAATTTCGATTGAGTGAGAAGTTCTCACCTTGAGTTTTCGATAAAAGTTGTAGCGTTTTGTTTCGAATAAAATAATCGTGCATTTAATTTTACCCGAAATTATCACTAGCTCCAAATGACTCCAATCCAGCTCCATCGCGTAGTGTTTGTCCATTTGAACCCAACGCAATTTGTTTCGTGCGTTTTCGACCTCGTATGAAAGAGATATTGATTTTTAAAGTTACCCGAATTATAATATAATTGAATTACAATTTTCTTTTATAATTTTTTAACCTAACAATTTATGGCCGTACGTTAATCCTTGATGAAATCTGGGCCACTATCTTCATCTTCTCCCTTACGTTAAACTTCAGGTCGAAGAACCTAAAAGAGCCGCCGCTACAACCCTAATTTCGCTCGACCATCGATCATCTCTACAACGATCAGGAGATGCCACGTCAAAGCCTACGTCGTCGAACACCACCGAGCCAAGTGCCGCTGAGCTCGGCCTTATATCCACGTGGAAATTCATGCGCAAACGCACGGCGTTCGATCCTAATTTGCCATCAATCCATCATCTCGATTTTTGATCATAGCTGTTGGATTAGTAGTTTTCATCATTGTCTACAATTTACTAGTTGAAAGTTTGTTGAATCGACCTGTGGATTTGAAGAAAATGGAGGAAGAAGATGACACATTTTTGGCCATTGAAGATAGTGGTGGCGGCTGAACGTTTTCTTCTAGGGTTTTGCAAATGTGAAGTTGTTGAGTCCTTTTATAGAAAATTCTCAAATTACTATTCACTCGAAATTTTCCGAACTCCAAATCTCGCGCGGTGACCGGCACTTCTAGGGTTTACCCCACGTTCCGGACACAATGGAATAGGTATCGAGAGCCATTTCGATCATCTGTGCGAGTTACGGCAATAAACGATCAAATTTAAATTAAACCGATTAAACTAATTTCTATGCGTTTTGGCTTGCCCCGGATAAACCGTAAATCCGATTGACACGAAATTTGAAATCATCAATAATACAACATTACGGATCTGATGAAACCGGTTTCGTCGAAATCCGAGACTGTTTGAAAAATGGCTATTTTCACTAGTCGATTAAATATTAAAATATTCAATTTTCACAAATTAACTTTTATTTCAATTTTAAAAGTTCATAAACATTGTTCTAACTCCAATATGATTTAATATAACTTTATAAATCATTGTTTTTGTAACAACCCTGAATTTTGTGATTTATTTTAATTATTTATTTTGATTATTTTATTTGAAATTTTGATTTAAATATTTTATTTTATTTATTAAAATGAATAAGTTATGTTATTTTAAGTATAAATGTGACTTTTAAATGATTTATAGTTCAAACCAGTATAATTTGAATATTTTATTGTAAACTGAATTCCTGGTCAAACTATTCAAACTGTGACTTTTTAAACTTCAAATTTAAATTATTTTAAATCTTGAATTTTATTTTTTATTATGAAAATAGATGTAATAACTTGAACACTGCTTTTCGTTTTGTTGAAAACAGAGTTAAACTGTAAAAGTTATGTACATTTCAATTTTGAGTGTAATTTGGTTTATTTAACAATTTTGTCTATTTTAAATTATATAAATCTTATTTTCTTTGTCATATTTTATTTTAATATGTTATTGTATGCACATTTTTGTATTATAATAATTTTAAAATGAAGCAAATAATTTTCCAAAGTCAATGGTGATTTATTTGTAATTTCTTGACACTGTTTTGGATTTTTAAGAAATTCCTTTGAATCTTTTTCTATTTTCTTAAAAAAAAAATTCTCTTATGTGTTAATGGGTTATTTTAAGTATATTTTGTCTTTTAATATTTTTTTAAGTGATGTTATAATTTTTCCAAAATTTACTGTGTTGATTTCTTTTTTTTTTTGGGCTATTTTCTTATTTTCTGCTATGTTCTTCATTAAAATTTTATTTAAATTTAATAAAAAAATTTATTTGTGAATGTACTTTTATTTTATATTATTATTTGTGTTTAAAAATATATTATAAGCTCATATGAATTTTCTAAAATTTATTTCATTTAATTTCAAATTTCCTAGACTAGTTTACTATCTTTAGCTATTTTCCTTAATTTAACTTTATATAATTAATAAATATTATATATATTTTTATATTTTTATAAATTTTCGAAATTATATCTGGGATTATTATTATTTCCAGATATATCAAGTTATATAAACATATATAAGAAATATGAAAGGTTTTGTGACTCTTTAGCTGCTTGTGACTCTTTGCTTTCCACCTCTTCATTTTCCAAAATCATGCATTCATTTTGCTTGGCCGACCTTAATTCTTTCAGCTGCACATTTTTTCTCATTCATTCCCGTATACAAACTCTTCTCAATCAAAAAAATCATGGCCTCCATTCCTTAGGCAAAGAGTTGGTAATCTTCTTCTTCATTCTACTCATTTTCTTCTTGTTTTCTTATGATTTTGCTCTTGCTTTCTTCACCTTCAAGGCTAAGCTCCTTCCATCTCCTCCACCTTGGCCTCCTCCACCACCACCACATCTGGTCAACACTTCCTCCAGCCCACAGTCAAGCCATGGCCGTGCCTTTGTGTTGACTAGATCCACTAAAATATGAACATACACCACATACATGCACCTAGCCGAGCCTACCTTAGCACCACCACCTCAAAACTCCACTTGGCCGCCACATACACCACCACCCTAGTTGACCTGAGACACCTCTGCCATGTGATCCTCCACCCCACGAAGACCTGGACAGGCCATGCTAGCTTGTGGCCGAGCCTTTTTATTGCTTAGAAAACCATGTAGTTTGCATTGACTTGTAATTCATGTGTCACAAACCTTTGCTCCATCATTGCCCATGCTATGGCCGACCTTTAGGAACCCAAACCTGATCCAAAACCATACTGTAGCCGTGCCATTTCGGATCATAGCTGAAGCGTAAGAGGTAGAAAGCAAGTGCAAACACTTTGGATTTGTTTTGTACATCCAATTCTAGCATTGTTTAGTGATAATTTGTGTCGAAAACTTATATCTATTCTATTGTTTTGTGTAAATGTTTGAACAAGGCTATTAGCTTTGGCTCTCCACTCTCTTGTTGTATCCGTGTTGTCGTGCCTTCGTAGTGTCGTTATGTCTGCTTTGGCAGCGATCTCCAGCTTTGAACATGTGAGTACTTCTCACCAGACATTATGTACTTATATAAGTAGTAAATTGACACCCTGTGAATCTGTAGAACTATATGATCATATTATAACTGCTTATATTATTATCATATTATGTTCACACCTGTTATTACACCTATTATATTATGTGTTACCGTTATTTCATGCTATTCTGTTTATTTTATCTGTTCATCACACTGCAAGTTCCCTTTTGATTAGAATGACTATGGGTTGAAATGATACATACCCGAACGGACTTTAGAATAAGGAAAAATTGTTATGGGCTGAAATGATAGGGCTGAAATGATAGGCCTGAATGATTTTCAATTTATTTCATTTACTTGGGACTGTGGGTTTGAAATGATAAAACCCGGATTTTCTTTGTAAATTACGGGTTGAAATGATATATTACCCGTATCATTTTTCCTAGTGTAGAAAATTATATACAGACCCGTAGTTAATATATGTTTTTCTAAAAAATTTAGAATTATTTTAGAAATGTAAATATTAAAATATTTTGATTTAAATCTAATTAAAAAGGAGTTTTGTAAATATTATTGATTTTCTGAATAATTGTAAGTGAAATGAATTAATGAAAAAGTTAGAAAATTTTGAATGTAAGTTATTTTGGAAATTCTGATTTAATTTTTTAATGGAAATTAAATTAACTTTGGAAATATGATAAATTTATGATAATTTGAATTTAAATGAATTTAAAGTGATCTCTTTATCATATTAATTATTTTTAACAAAGTTGAAATGTGAAATGAATGAATATTTAAGTTGAAATTTTGAAATATAACTAAAATTGGAAATTTATGAAATTGACTTAAAAGTGGAATTTTAGTTAAGTAAATAAAAATAAAACTAAGTTATATTTGAGAATTTGAACTTAAGTGTTAAGTTGAAATTTAATGTAATGAATTTAGATTTGAATGTTGAAATTTAATAAGTAAATTATTAATAAATATTGATTTTTGAAAGGAAACTTAACTTTATAAAATCATGAATTTAAGGAAAATTAAATTATGCTTATGAATGTGAAAATGTATGATTTTATAAGTTAAAAATGATTTAAATAAAAAAAATAAGTGTTTGTGAAATTCTATTGAATATTTGAAGTTAATTAACAACATTTTTAAATGCTGTCTTTTGTTAAATTGGATTATTTTGAATGTAACTTTCTGTACCATTTTCCAAATGCTGCGGAACTTGAATTTTCATTGTTTTAATAAATTTAAGTGCATAAATGAACATTGAAAAGTTTAAATTTTTGGAATTTAATAATTTAATTATTAAAGGTAATAACTTCATTTTTACGATTTAAAATGAAGTAATTTGTTTTGAAACATAACTATTTGATATATTAAAATGATTTGAAATGTGGTACTGAAAGATATGATATTTTGGTATATTGAAATGATCTGAAATGTGGTTTTGAAAAATATAGCTATTTTGATATATTAAAATGATTTGAAATGTTGTTTCGAAAAGATATGATATTTTGATATATTAAAATGATTTGAAACGAAGTTTTGGAAGATATGATAGTTTGATATTAAATGATTTGAAAAAAAAAGTTCTGAAAGATATGATATTTTGGAAATGAAGCTTTGAAAGGTTATAGTTCAAACCAATATAATTTGAATATTTTACTGTAAAGTGAATTCCTGGTCAAACTGTTCAAACTGTGACTTTTTAAACTTCAAATTTAAATTATTTTAAATCTTGAATTTTATCTTTTATTATTAAAATAGATGTAATAACTTGAACACTGTTTTTCATTTCGTTGACAACAGAGTTAAACTGTAAAAGTTATGTACATTTCAATTTTGAGTGTAATTTGATTTATTTAACAATTTTGTCTATTTTAAATTATATAAATCTTATTTTATTTGTCATATTTTATTTTAATATGTTATTGTATGTATATTTTTGTATTATAATAATTTTAAAATGAAGTAAACAATTTTCCAAAGTCAATGGTGATTTATTTGTAATTTCTGGACACTGTTTTCGATTTTTAAGAAATTTCTTTCAATCTTTTTCTATTTTCTTTAAATTTAATTTTTTTCCTTTTATGTGTTATTGGGTTATTTTAAGTATATTTTTTCTTTTAATATTTTTTTAAGTGATGTTATAATTTTTTCAAAGTTTACCGTGTTGATTTCTTTTTTTTTTAGCTGTTTTCTTATTTTCTGCTATTTACTTCATTAAAATTTTATTTAAATTTAATATTTTTTTTATTTGTGAATGTACTTTTATTTTATATTATTATTTATGTTTAAAAATATATTACAAGCTCATATGAATTTTCTAAAATTTATTTCTTTAATTTCACATTTCCTAGACTAGTTTACTATTTTTAGCTATTTTCCTTAATTTAACTTTATATAATTAATAAATATTATATATATTTTTATATTTTGATAAATTTTCGAAATTTTATCTGGGATTATTATTATTTCCAGAAATATCAAGTTATATAAATATATATAAGAAATATGAAAGGTTTTGTGACTCTTTAGCTGCTTGTGACTCTTTGCTTTCCACCACTTCATTTTCCAAACTCATGCATTCATTTTGCTTGGCTGACCTTAATTCTTTCAGCTGCACATTTTTTCTCATTCATTCCCGTATACAAACTCTTCTCAATCACAAAAATCATGGCCTCCATTCCTTAGGCAAAGAGTTGGTAATCTTCTTCTTCTTTCCACTCATTTTCTTCTTGTTTTCTTATGATTTTGCTCTTGGTTTCTTCACCTTCAAGGCTAAGCTCCTTCCATCTCCTCCACCTTGACCTCCTCCACCACCACCACATCTGGTCAACACTTCCTCCAGCCCACAGCCAAGCCATGGTCGTGCCTTTGTGTTGACTAGATCCACTAAAATATGAACATACACCACATATATGCACCTAGCCGAGCCTACCTTAGCACCACCACCTCAAAACTCCACTTTGGCCGCCACATATACCACCACCACCACCCTAGCTGACCTGAGACACCTCTGCCACGTGATCCTCCACCCCACCCAGACCTGGACAGGCCATGCTAGCTTGTGGCCGAGCCTTTTTATTGCTTAGAAAACCATGTAGTTTGCATTGACTTGTAATTCATGTGTCACAAACCTTTGCTCCATCATTGCCCATGCTATGGCCGACCTTTAGGAACCCAAACCTGATCTAAAACCATATTGTAGCCGTACCATTTCAAATCATAGCTGAAGCGTAAGAGGTAGAGAGCAAGTGCAAACGCTTTGGCTTTGTTTTGTACATCCAATTCTAGCATTGTTTAGTGATAATTTGTGTCGAAAACTTATATCTATTCTATTGTTTTGTGTAAATGTTTGAACAAGGCTATTAGCTTTGGATCTCCACTCTCTTGTTGTATCCATGTTGTCGTGCCTTCGTAGTGTCGTTATGTGTGCTTTGGCAGCGATCTCCAGCTTTGAACATGTGAGTACTTCTCACCAGACATTACGTACTTATATAAGTAGTAAATTGACACCCTGTGAATCTGTAGAACTATATGATCATGTTATAACTGCTTATATCATTATCATATGATGTTCACACCTGTTATTACACCTATTATATTATGTGTTACTGTTATTTCATGCTATTCTGTTTATTTTATCTGTTCATCACACTGCAAGTTCCCTTTAGATTAGAATCACTATGGGTTGAAATAATACATACCCGAACGGAGTTTAGAATAAGGGAAAATTGTTATGGGATGAAATGATAGGCCTGAATGATTTTCAATTTATTTCATTTACTTGGGACTGCGGGTTTGAAATGATAAAACCCGGATTTTCTTTGTAAATTACGGGTTGAAATGATATATTACCCGTATCATTTTTCCTAGTGTAGAAAATTATATACAGACCCGTAGTTAATATATGTTTTTCTAAAAAATTTAGAATTATTTTAGAAATGTAAATATTAAAATATTTTGATTTAAATCTAATTAAAAAGGATTTTTGTAAATATTATTGATTTTCTGAATAATTGTAAGTGAATTGAATTAATAAAAAAGTTAGAAAATTTTGAATGTAAGTTATTTTGGAAATTTTGATTTAATTTTTTAATGGAAATTAAATTAACTTTGGAAATATGATAAATTTATGATAATTTGAATTTAAATGAATTTAAAGTGATTTTTTTATCATATTAATGATTTTTAACAAAGTTGAAATGTGAAATGAATGAATATTTAAATTGAAATTTTGAAATATAACTAAAATTGGAAATTTATGAAATTGACTTAAAAGTGGAATTCTAGTTAAGTAAATAAAAATAAAACTAAGTTATATTTGAGAATTTGAACTTAAGTGTTAAGTTGAAATTTAATGTAATGAATTTAGATTTGAATGTTGAAATTTAATAAGTAAATTATTAATAAATATTGATTTTTGAAAGGAAACTTAACTTTATAGAATCATGAATTTAAGGAAAATTAAATGATGCTTATGAATGTGAAAATGTATGATTTTATAAGTTAAAAATGATTTAAATAAAAAAAATAAGTGTTTGTGAAATTCTATTGAATATTTGAAGTTAATTAACAGCATTTTTAAATGCTGTCTTTTGTTAAATTGAATTGTTTTGAATGTAACTTTTTGTAGCATTTTTCAAATGCTACAAAACTGGAATTTTCATTGTTTTAATGAATTTAAGTGCATAAATGAACATTGAAAATTTTAAATTTTTGGAATTTAATAATTTAATTATTAAAGGTAATAACTTCATTTTGATGATTTAAAATGAAGTAATTTGTTTTGAAATATAACTATTTGATATATTAAAATGATGTGGAATGTGGTACTGAAAGATATGATATTTTGGTATATTGAAATGATCTGAAATGTGGTTTTGAAAAATATAGCTATTTTGATATATTAAAATGATTTGAAATGTGGTTTCGAAAAGATGTGATATTTTGATATGTTAAAATGATTTGAAACGAAGTTTTGGAAGATATGATAGTTTGATATTAAATGATTTGAAAAAAAGTTCTGAAAGATATGATATTTTGGAAATGAAGCTTTGAAAGGTTATGATATTTTGATATATTAAAATGATTTGAAAGGAAGTTTGAAAGGATATAATAATTTAATATGTTAAAATGGTTAGAAATGACTTGATATTTATTTTGATAAATATTTGAATTGAAAATATGGTATGATGATATATTGAAATGGTTTGGAAATGATTTAATCCTTATTTTTATAAAGATTTGGGTTGAAATGATATTTTATTTTGAAGTATAAAATATTGTTTTAAAGTTATAACTACGGGTTATAATAACGATTGGTTGTTAAAGAGACCGGGATCAGATATTGTCTTATAGCCAGCCAATACCGAAAACCACTTTAACAACTGTGTTTGCGGTGGAGATTCCAGAATGAAGTAGGATGGTGGCGACGTTCTCGAGGTATATTACGTGGACCTAACTCCCGTGAGTTGGCATAAATGACTAAAACAGGAGCTATACCGGGCTACACAAAGGGTCGCACCCTTTCATCGAGCATGCTCCATCGGAAACCATTCTATTACTTTTGTGATTCGATACGTGGCGCCACTTTTATTCGAGGGTATTGTTCGAGGTGGGCGAAAGCTGCTGGCTTGCCGTCACCACCGGTCCGGGAGTGCAAATGGTGTATCCACCCTGGCATTGCCTTGCGTGCCGTGTCATATCCTTATATCGAGCCCACTACGATTTTGGTTTTAAAGATCCGACCGCGTTAAGGTTCACCATCCCCTTAACGCTATTTTCTATATGATTATACTTTACTGATTAGATACTACTGTATATAGCGCAATATACTACATAGTAAATAGTTTAATGGATCCTTAGAGGATGGACGGTCCCAAGCATCTTCTAAGTTACTTGTACCTTTACTACAGTTCACTTGAGTTGGTTTACATTGTATAAGTATGTATGTCCTGACTCGAGTGTTGTATTTTTATTTACGCTCGGGTCAGCCTGAGTATTCACAGATTTGGATTTCCACTTTCTGGAGATTTGGAATCGCTGGAGATTATCTTCTTGTCTAGTTTTATCTTTTCAGTCTGTTGGTCCTTTCCAGCTATTGTATTAGTAGATTTCTATGTATTGAGACTTCTCTTGTACTTTATTTCTTCTGTTGTATCTTATGAAACTCTGATATATTTATATAGTAGCTTCATGAACTACTATCTCTTTTACTTCCGCTGCATTATTATTACTCTGTGTCTGTGATCTGTGATTTTTATTTACTGTATATTCTGAGGTTTGCCAAATTTTTATTTACAACGCAGTATTTTGAGCAATTCAATTCTGGCAGAGTGTCTACCTATACGCTTATAATGGATGTGAATGGTTGAAAATATTGGGATGTTACAGTTTTAATCACATTAAACCCAAATTCCAATTTTCTTTAATTTCAAATATTAAATTGTTGATTTAATTATCCAGTTAAATCTAAATATTTGAAACGCAATTCATTCGACCTACAAATTTTACTTGTTGATATTTAAAATCAATTGAATATACAAATTTCAAATGACAAAATTTCTGGGTCGTTACATAAACACAAGGAAACTAAAATAATAACTTTTTTGAAAATAAAGCTTCATGATTGCTTCATAAACCATATAAGTCAAAATCCAAATACAATATACATGTATCAAAACCCAACATGTCTCATGAAATAAAAACTCATAGTCTCAACAAAAATTAGAGTACATATATCCCTCTTTAGAGCCAGTACAAAGAAAGAGCCAAAAGCTGAAAAAGTAGGGAAATACATGGTAGAATCTTCTTCAAGAAACCTCTGAGCACTGTAATCTACTGCCCTCTCTCTTGGTTGCCTATGGGGAAAAGGGGAGAAAATAGAGGAGCGGGTCAGACTAAAATTCTGTTTAGTCATAGTAGCTACTAGAACCTTTGAGCAAATTAAATGTAATAGACTCTTCAATAGTTCAATTATATATAAAAGGAAACAGAGGAAATAGGAAAGAGATAAACTGGAAAATACGATTAATCTATTACAATTGATAAGATATGTTAACTTTGATTGTTTGCACTTGCCCTTGATAGCTGCTTTGATTAGGATGAATTCCTAATCCAATTTTAAATAGGTTGAAGTCCTAATTCCACCCATTGATTAGCCTGCTACTCCATAGAATCTACCAAGGACAGGACGTTTTCCTACATTGTAGATTTTGGTGTCTATGAAAGACACACTCACTGAGTGCTTGGAACTCATAACGATTTATGAGCCATCACCAGAAGCTGCACGCGTGACCACCACTAAGCTCGCGTTCCTATTGTTCCCTCTTTTTACCTTTTATTTACCCTCGATGGCATAAGCGTGCCCCTCGCCACACGTCAAGATTATGTGAAACACCTCGTCTCACTTCAAGGTTATGTGAAATACCGTGTCCATAGAAAATAGGGGAAATGTTGTTGGTGTTGGTCCCTATCAAACAAAAATCTAGTTGTGCCCCTTGTTCAAATCCCCTTGATTTGAACTACCATAGATTGACCATTTACTACACTATAAGCATAAGCGTACCCTTCGACTCACTTCAGGATTATGTGAAGCACCTCATCTAACTTCAGGATTATGGGAAACATCGTAACCATAGAATTATTAGGGGTAAGCTATTTGGTATAGGTCCTATTCTTATCTTTGCTTATTAACTTAGATAAATTCTTTAAATAAGCTTATATTTTTATCAATTGCTATTATTGCTTATTAATTTATCCTATGTCTTATAATAAGCGCCATAGTTTCCTTATTTTGCCATAGTTTTCATAGTTCCATAGTTTACCATTTTATACACACATACATATGTATATGCACACATACATATGTTTGTATATATGTGTGAAATATTAGCATCTTTTGTATTCTGTACATGTGTATAAGTGTGTTGCTCACATATACTTTTGATGCTCCATGGTTTGGCAATCTGTTTTAAACTAATTGCAGTTGATACTGTTGATACTTGATTGCAGTTCATTTGCATCACTTACATTATGTGTGCACACCTAATAACTGATATTTTTAAGTTCTTATTACCATTTTGAACTATTTTTCTTCCTTTAGTTTTGTTTTCTGATTCAAGTTGCACTTCTTGTGTACCTGAGTTGACCCCAAGGAGGCTTGAGCTTGACCTCATGTACATTTGCACTATGTTGAACCTTAGGGCTTGACCTTTGCAATAGTCCATGAGATTTAATCGATGCCCGGCCTTGCGTTATTCAAAGTGATAAATTATGCAAATCATAAATTATCCATATATATACATATATATATATATATATATATATATATATATTTGTCTCTGTCGAAACCATAAAGAGAACACAAACACCATAAACTAACGCAATATCAATATTCAAATTCAATTTTATTTTTGCAATTTATGTTTGTTTCCTTTTCCATTTTACTTCATTTTTTATTTAACAAATGTAGGAGATGGTTGGACATAAGTCGGAGCAAGCAAATCATGATTAACTTCAAAAGTAAACTTGACTGAGTGTGAGTGAGTGCTAGTAAAAAAGGTTATGTAATAGAGTGTAGTGAAAATTTGTATATATGAGAGTGATAGTGAAAGTTGTATTGTATTTGAAAGTGTAAGTATAGTGAAAGTTGTTTTTTATGTGAATTTAATTTGAAATAAAATATTTGTTTAAATAAAATTGCGATTCATATATTTCATTTTTTAAAGATATAATATAATTGTAATTGGTATGCATATCAGTCAATATTTATATGTTGTCTAATAGAAAATTCCCTAAATGATACTATAACATCGGACAACATATGGTATTTTCCTTTCGATGTGTTAGTGCATATTAGATGACGGGGCATATCTATAGTCTGATGTGTAATGAGATGGCACAGAAATAAACGACTAATAGGTATTCATTTAGACAACGTAGCCATCTGTCATCTTATTTGTTTTTGCTCATAGTGTAAGTACTTGCTCACACTTGCTTTGACTTCTTCATCCCATTCGAAAGGTAAGAACACTTTGGATACAAGAGATGGAACCTTTCGACTCCTTCGAAAGGTTTGATGCTAATGAAATTTGATGATTGCATTCCCTCGTCTCATTCAAAAGGTTTGGGTTGTGTTTCTCTTCATTTTCTCTTGCTGATTGACCTTTCGTCTTAGTCGAGATTGATTTTTAGTGTAACAACATCCTTTTGACACCTTCGAAATGTTTGATTCGAACTCCTTCTTTTAGCCTTTATTTTATGATGATTGGTTCTAGAGATATTCTTCTATCCCAGCCGGAAGGTGTTTGGTGGTTCTATGCCCAGCTGCTTTGTTGTGCCTTAGTAATTCTTTCCTTCATACTTGTGGAAGCCTTGTTCCAAAATTCCTACGTGCTCTTCTTTATTAGCATTAAACAATCCTTTCGACTCCATCGAAAGGTGACTTTTCCTACTGCTCTTTATCCATGCGGAAGCTTTCTGAAGGGCCTTCTATCTTCATTTATGGTTAATATTTGGCCCCTCTCCCTTGTATAAAGAAGGCTTTTGTTCTTTAGGACAAAATTCCAGGATTGCCGAATTGCCCCTATATTCCTGGAATACATCTAATAATATTCGCATGGTTAGTTCAAACTATAAGTATTTTTTGGTTTAGTTGACCTTTAACTCCGATTTTATTTTAGCGAAAGATTCATCCTTTGAACATTCAGAACCTGTAACGATCATAAGTATATGAAGTCATCAGTTTCTTACCGATAGTAATTATTTTCCCATTTTTTCGTGAATAATGGTTGTTCCAGAAGTCATAATAATAGACCCATACTTCCATGATTGATGGACCTTATTAATAAGAAAAGGTGTTTAGAAATTTACACTTAGCAATAGAATGTTAGAGGACCATGCATAGATAATTTAGAAGTTCGTATCTTGCAACAATGCATCAAATAATAGTAGGGAGACTAGTAGTAGTGAGAGAGGACTAGAATACCAATCAGATCATATGTTCTGATATAAAAGTTCATGAGATTGTCTTTGGTTATAAACGTTATAGGTCTAAATGACTTGTTTTTTGATGCAATAATAGAAGTTTATAAGCTCATTTTTGGTGATAAACAGTAGTAGACTTGAAACCCATATCTGATAATAAATAATAAAAGATCAGAAATTCATAGCTGGCAATAAGCAGTAGAAAGCTAAAATGCCCAATTTGGCATTGATAATGGAAATCCAGAAAACCATTTCTGTCAATTAATAATAGAAGACCAGAATACCCATTCCTGGTATTTTAGTAATAGAAGAGCAGAATACCATTTCTGATAATTAGTAATAGAAGACCAGAATACCATTTTTGGTAATTATTAACAGAAGACCAGAATACCATTTCTGGTAATCGATAATAGAAGATCATAAAACCAATCTGGCAATAAGTAATGGAAGACCAGAAAACTAGTCTGGCAAATTTTCATAAGGAAAATTCAGAGAATTCTTTCCGATTCTTTTTTCGAATATGCAATCTTCGGGCTTTGATGTTATCTTGCATGCTTTTTCTTTCTCGGGCCTGAATTTTTCTTTATCCATTTGTTTTGGCCTATTTCAGGCTAGGACTCTTTTGTCCAATTCTCATGCTTGTTTCAAGCAGTGCCCTTTTAATGCTATTATCATTTTAGACATTGCCAATTTTTGGCGGTTTCCATTTTCGGTCTTGCCGATTTCTGGCGGTGCCCATTTGCGGCAGGGACTTTTCTTAGTCCGCCAAACATTTCATCCGGGTTTTCGGTGCGCTTGATTAGCTTATTCTCAAGCCGAGACCGAGGACTTACCCGACCTCCCCCCAAGAGGCGCCTTAACTTGGCCATAGTGTGATGTGGATAAGGACTTGTTGGGTACCTTAGCTAGGCCATAGTGTGGCAAAACTAAGGGATTATCGATCCTCCCTCTAGGATGCACCTTATCCTAGCCGTAGCATGACACGGATAAGGGCTTGTACTGCTTTAGCCTGGCAATTTCTGATTTTGGTGCGGCTAAAGGCTTACGCCCTCCCTCTAGGATGTGCCTTGACCTGGCCATCTTGGTGCGACCGAGGGCTTTCTACCATTATTGGTAGACTACCAATTTAGGTAGCCCAAGTTTTAGGAGAATTTTACTCTTCACCGTGTAGACTTCTCTTAGTGAATCATAGTAGAGACATTCTTGAAAATTCTTTATTCATTCAAAGTCAGAAAATACGGTTTCAAATATTCTGTGTTCCAAGTTCTCGGTACCATATTACCATCAGGATGGCATAACTTATCCGCCCCTGGGGGGATTTCTTTGAAATTTATTAGTGGATCTTCCAAATTTGGTCCCAACAACCCATCCGTTGGGTTTCTCGTATTGGCCATCACTCTTCTAAGTGCCAAATCTCCTTGCCTGAATGACCTTGTTTTTACCTTAGAGTTATAGTACTTCAATATTCTTCTTTGGTATTCGGCCATTCTTAAGGCTGCTTCATCTCTTAATTCATGAATCAAATCAAGTGATTCCCTTTTTAGTTCTTGATTTGGGTTGAAGGCTTAGGTAATCCTTCGATGTGAAGATACCTCATTTCTACTGGTAGCATTGCTTCACAACTAGATGTTAGTGAATATGGGATATGACCTATTGTAGTTCTAGTGGATGTTCTGTAAGCCTACAAAACTAGGGTTAATTCTTCTACCCAATTCCCCTTTTCCTTATTTAGTCTTTTTTCCAGATCATCTTTATTGTCTTGTTGTTAGCCTCAACGGCTCAATTGGCTTTTGGGTAAGCGATAGAAGAGAAGCTTTTTATGATTCCATTCTTATGGAAAAATCGTGAAAATTCTTCATTTTCAAATTGTGTTCCATTGTCAGAGATTATCTTATAGGGTATCCCAAACCTTATGACAATGTTCTTAATGATAAATCTTAAAATATTCCCAGAGGTGATCTTTGGAGGTATTTTTGCTTCGACCTATTTTGTGAAGTAATCAATTGCCACTACAGCATACTTCGCCCACCTTTGGAGATGTGAAGCAATCCGATTAAATCGATTCCCCAAACATCGAATGGCCAAGGGCTGGTAATGGGGGCAAGTTGAATTGGAGGAAGACGTGGTATCTTCGAGTAGCGTTGGCATTTTTCATATCTTTTAACATACTCGATTGTTTGGTTGGTTAAATATGGCCAGTAAAATCCTTTTCTCATTATCTTTTTGGCCAATTTGATCCCATTGGAGTGACAACCACAAAGTCCTTCATGGGATTTCATTAATATCTTTAATCCGTTCTCGGATTTTACACATCAAAAATAGGAAAGGGCGTATCCTTTCTTATATAGAACTCCATCCACAATGGTAAAACATTGGGCTTTCCCCTTTAGCTTTCATGCCTCTGTTCAATCTGCTGGTAGTGTCCAATTGACAATAAATCTCATAATCGGGGCCATCCAAGTATTTTCATAGTATTCTTTCGTTATTGGAGCTACGGATTCTTCACTTGGCCTTTCCTGATTTGTTTCCTCCATTTCTTGTGCTATAGCCCGTGATCTGGTTAATATTAGTAGCTCATTAGTTTTTTCTTGTTTGTTTTCCTCAATAATGGGATTAGCAAGAAATCCCACGAGTACAATTTGAGTCTCAGGGGCCCCTTTTGAACTTGCCAACTTAGCTAATAAGTTTGCTTGGGAATTGTCTCCCTTTGGTATTTGGTGTATAGAGAAATCTTCGAAAAATGTGAGCATTTTTAATACCTTTTTCACATAATGACTGAGTTTGGGATCTTTCGTCTAGTATACTTGCTTGATTTGGTTGACCATTGATTAGGAATCACTGAACACTTAAATCCTCGGGATTTTGAGTTGTAAAGCAAGGGACAATCCCATGATCATGGATTCATACTCTGCCACGTTATTAGTTGCTGAAAACCACAGTTTCATAGCATACTGAAGACTATGTCCATCAGGGGTAAGTATTACGTATCCTGCTCCAACTCCTTGTTAAATTGAGGCACCATCCACAAATAATTGCCACTTGGGTTTGAAGACTTTTTCCTTTTCGAATTGCTCTAAAACGAATCCCTTACATTCATAAATGAAGTCAGCCAATGCTTGTCGATTTATAGCCGCTCTGGGTTGATATTCTATATCATATTGACTTAGCTCAATTCCCTACTTAAACAGTCTGCCAGAAGTTTCAGGATTACTGAAGACTTGTTTTAATGGAAAGTTGGACAATACCTTCACTGAGTGTGCTTGAAAGTAAGGCCTTAACTTTCGAGCCATGAGAATTAAATAGTATGCTAGTTTCCCAATAACCGGATATCGAATTTCAGCATCCTTTAGCCTTCTGCTTACATAATAAACCGGTAGTTGCCATTCCTTGGTTTTCCTGATCAATACCAAGCTTATTGCATGTTTCGAAATTGCCATGTACAAGAATAGATTCTCCCCATCTTCGAGGCTAGATAATATTGGAGGTTTTTCCAAATGCGATTTCAACTCTTGAAAGGCCTTTTTGCAATTCTCATCACATTTGAAAATTTTCTTCTTCTTTATTACCTTAAAGAACGGGATGCATTGGTGACCTTTGAAACAAACCTATTTAGCACTGCTTCCTTTCCATTCAAACTCATAACATCTTTACTTGTCTTAGGCACTGCTATATCCTTTATGGCCACAATCTGTTCTAGACTAGCTTCAATTCCTTGTGCACTGACAATATAGCCTAAGAAGTTTCCAGAATGAACTCCAAAGTTTCATTTTTTGGGGGTTGAGTTTCATTTGATAGCTTCAAAGTACTTTGTTTATCCAAATCTTCATGATGATCCTTTTCCTCTTGGGATTTTACCAATATGCCATCTATGTAAACTTCCATACTTTTTTCGATTTAACCTTTGAATATCCGATTAAGCAATCTTTTGTAAGTTGCTCTGGTATTTTTCAACCCGAATGGCATAACATTGTAAGAATAGGTTCCTTCATCTATAATGAAGCTGGTATGCTCTACGTCAAGTTTAAACATAGGGATTTGATTGTATCCTAGTATGCTTCCATCGAGGAGATCAGCTTATGTGTAATGACCCACCTTTTTGGATGGTGTAAATCGATAATAAACCACCCATGTCTAATTCAAACGATTCAAAAGGGTGGATTGTTAATGGGATGAATACAAAAATAAAAGAAAGGAAAAAAAACAAAACACAAAATCTCCCAACGGCTTGACAAAATATAACAATCAAATAAACATTTCATGAAGTTGTTTTACAAATAACATTTAATTACACTTTACAATACAAATCTGAGTTGTACAGCAGGAATAAACAAATAATGAAGTGGAATAATTATAATAAATAGCAATAATATACTGAATCTTCATCTTCATCCTTCAGAAAATAATCTTCAATTCACTGAAAAGCTCAGACTGACCCGAGCGTAATGAAAAGACAAAGCACTTGAGTTAAAACTAAAAGATCTTACGCAAATTAAATCAAAATCAGATGAAATAAGGAATGCATATAACTACATTTTTGAAGGTTTAAATTTTTCGAAAAAGTTATTGTTTCCATATTCAAACTAAAATAGATTCCGCAATAGATCCATTCTTGCAACCTACAAATTTATAGAAAAATTCCCTACTAAATTTCATAGTTCAAAAGATTTGATTTATAAAAATGTTCCAAAGTTTCACCATTTAATTCAATGGAAACTTCCCAATGTTTCAAAATTTAATTTTGAAAACTTATTAATAAGGCAACGATGGTTTATTTCTCAAAAATCAATTTTATGGTCCAAACGGTAAATCTAAACATACTAATTTTTTTCTCATGTAAATATATGAAATTCATGGGTTTTATATCCTTATTCAGTGTTCAAATAATCAGTATGAAAATTTATATGATTACAATAAACTATAGAGTGATAACAAGGATATATCAAAATAAATGAACAATTACACATTAAATCACAATAGCATCCATCCCAACATACAATCAACATTAGAATCAACCAATTCAATAACATGTGACAATAATTATTAGTTATCACATATTGGAATTTAGGTATTCAAATTAAATATCAATTAAAATGCCAAACCAACAATCAAAAATTTATCATTAAATGACCTAGTTTAACTTGCAATAAAATTTTAGTATTTCATGAGTGAGTTTAAACACTCACCTTATGGATTTCCCTTTTCTAGTCGGATTTAGATCCGCTACTACTTCCTCCTTTTATTTATTTCCTTGCTATCTTAATCTTTCCTTTTGTTTTAGAAAGTTTTAGAAGAGATAGAGAAGTTTGTATCATTCTGGATTTGAAGAAAAGGATTTGGAAAAAGAAGAATTTTTTGAAAAGAAGATTTTTTAAAAGAAGATGACGAATTGAAAAAGAAAACGATGATTTGAAAAAGAAGAAGAAGATCTAAAGAATAAGAATAAGAAAAAGGAAGCTTTGAGGAAAAAAAAGATTTGAAGAATAAGAATGAGGAAAAGGAAGCTTTGAAGAAGAAAAAACGAAGAACAAGAAAAATGAATAAAGAGAGAAAAAAATGAGATGGAAGTTTGTTTGGAGAAATGAAGCTACAGAAGATGAGATTTGAAAAATGAAATGAGGCTACAGGAATGAAGATGGAAACAAATGAAAAGCTAGTAAAGTATATATAAACAAATAAGAAAATAAAATAAAATAAAAATATGAACAACCTTGAAATGGTAGTATCGAAAGAGGTGAAGTAAAGGAATAAATATATAAATAAAAATAAAATAAATCTTCTGTTCTTTAATATGAAGCTTCAGAAGAAAGAGTTGCTAATGAAAGGAAGCAACAAGAACTAATAACGCATAAACAAAATAAACTTCAGAAACAGAGAATAGTAAATGTGTGACGACCCGATTTTTCGACGCCCGAAATCGACATCAATACGTCCACTGTATCTGTGACGGCCCTGACTCGACCTTTCAAAATCGACACCGAATACGACACTCATATTCAAATGCCGCAGATCCAAACGTCGAATCTGTTTCGCCGGAGCTTATAACATCATTAAGTACAACACAATGGAAGAAATAAATATCAACATATATATAACATTGATACAAAGACAGATACAATATCTGAAATAATATGACACAACAGAATGATACAATAGATATCAATACTATCAGAGATACAAGGCACAGCGGAAAGAATATCTTCAATAGAATGCATCCCCAAATCCAATGCTCTAATCCAAAGCTAGCGAGAACCCCCCATCACGTTTCACAAAGATAAGTAAGTGCAGTCGTGATCCAAAGGCTAGACTAACTCCAGATAATCTACTAAACCTGACTATCTAAAAAACCCAACTCTAGACTGCCCGTGTGGAAAATTGAAGGCACCCAGAGTTTAGGAAAGGAACAATAAACTCTGGGTCGGTCATGGGACTGGTGTGAGTAACGAAAACAGTTTATTCTTTTAATAACAAGATTTATAAAAGAAAATCCGATATGCTTTTGGAAAATGAAACTACCATAAGGCCTCCTGCCACAAACACAATGCAAACACAGAATTGGAGGAGATTTCTCCTTATGATAGTCAAACATGCTTGATACGAGAAAATTTCATTGATATTATTATTATAAGTGCATAGTGCAGAAAACATTTCAAAAGTATAATATAAATCTTAGCCAACATACGACCAGTATCGTATGCCTACTATAGCTACCATGTTCAATAGCAAGTTACTGCCACATTCCATGGTAGGTTACACAATTAAAACCGTACATGGCGCGTCTTGTTTTGTTTGGATTTCCAACAAATGGTCAGGCTAAGGAACTTCCCACTGTCCATGGGTATGCCTCTGGCGGGACGTCCCGAGAACCCAACCGGATCTCTTCCAGCACAAGGTCGAGTTACCTCTATAACTAGGTAACTACTACTCGAGCATGCCACCCCATGGTCCTTTGGGACCTTTATCCGAGGCGCCTCTAAACCACAAAGCAACAACCACACAGTAAATGAGATTGAAGCCCACCATATAGGTAAATATCTGGGCTCCATGCTATGATACCACCCTTTAACAGAAGGGAATGACACACCCTAAAGGGTGCGACCCTCATAACCTTGCCACATCTTTCCTGTTTTGACCATTTTCGGGGTGTGAAGTCCTGATGCAGTTTCGTCCACAAAGCTATGCTTTATACAAAAGCCATGCTTTGATCACAAATGATCAACAGATGATCATCAACACACAGCAGCACTTAGCATGCCACACTACCAAATTGGGAATATATCACTGATAACCTTCAACTACATAACCTCTGAGCTCGTACTCTCAGAGAAGGGTATTAAGCTAAGAGAATAAATTCTCCGCCACCAACAAATATGTATTTGAAAGAAATCTGCTTTATATCTCAAAGTGTAGTATCATACATACAACCATACAAGTCTGTTCCGGGTTCGAACAGAACCGAAGGCACTTCGTAAGAAGCCCTTGCAAATCCGGGTATTCACAATCTCGATCGGACTTCCCATCACTTGGGGAGAACTCTATACTGGAGCAACTCAGTACAGAGTCAATCAATAGGTTATCCTATTGTTCTTACAAATACCCGGTCTTCACCACCGGTCTTCAAATGTTATCCATAACGACCTATCACTATTCGAAATGGATTATATGACACAAGGTCCCCTCCCGGCTAAACAGAATAATGAGCGCAATATTTAAAAACATATGGATATGAGATTTCAGTTAAGTCACAACTTATACAATCCAAACTTTTCTTTAAATGATTAAACAGATTACCGTTCCAAATCTTTAAACCAAAAGATTTATTTCACAAAGTTCACACAGTTTCACAAAGATCCATTTATGGATTTCAAAACAATTTCCATTTAAATTGGATCAACTCATTAAATATTTAAATTAAAGATTTAACTTATAGCTTTCAAACCGTTTCCCTAAGTTGGAAATCATTTTCATTTCAAACTAGAAATTCTTTCAACATAAATTGGAAGTTCATTTCTTATGTGAAAGTTTTAATTATTTAAAAACAATAGTTTTCGTTTCGGAAAAATACCATTATATTTGCACGAGTTAAAGCCCTTGAATTTAAATTCAAATTCCCAAATCAATACCTTTAAAATGGTTTAACCCATATAAACTTGTATAACATCTTTAATCCCTAGTTTCAAATCATAGGATACCGTTTCAAATTTATGAATTTAAATTTAAATCAAATTATTTAACTTCAAGGCTTAATCAGGTTATTCAAAAATAAATGTATAATTTGAAATTCCTTTTTAGAAACTTTTTACTTTTAACCCAATTCCATTTCCAAACCCTTTGAATTCAAATTGTCCATTTAAAGATCATTTCAAAAATCTGTGACTTAATCGATTTCCTTGTGAAACCATATTTGTGTGTGTATGGTGTGGTCTCGGGGTTTCACACAGTGGTGCAACATCATCAATCATCACAGATCAAAATACAGAAATATAGTTGATAAGCGGTATAAACTATAATGCTTATCTTTCATTCATAGATTACAGATTAATAACAAATGTATCGCAAATAAATGAATAATTTACACACAGCTCAATCCACAGAACAAAATATCACAGATCAGATAGGACAATCAATTCAAGGCATCTCATACAATAAAATCATTCATAAGTAAGGTCAAGCATTCAATAATTGTTTATAAGCAGGATTAATTAATTGTTTAATCCTAATTAATTCAATTTATTTCCAATTAAATTAATTAGTTACGAATTAATTATCCAACCCTGATTTATTAATTACAAATCATTTGATATAAATAAATTTATCAAAACTTTAATTAATTATTCTTAATTAATAAATTACTCTTAATTAATCCTATTAATTAAATTAATATCTAAACCAATTTCATAGTTAATTAACTCCTTAATTAATTATTTTAAGAAATTAACCCTTTAATTACTTACCGTAAAGTAATTACACTTACACAATCTCATAAATGATTATCATTATTTAACTAATCTAATTATTGTTAAAATTAATCACATTAATTAACTATTTAAATAATCTTAGTTAATGACCGTCATTAACTAATAACAATCTTTAATTACTTTCCTAATTAATCTCTAATTATAATTTAATCTAAATCATCAATTCATAAATTAAATAAATAAGTCATTCCTTAATTATTTTATTCATTAAATCATTTTAATATCATAATTATCTCTAAGGTAATCCATTTCTATGTTAATGACTTCATTAATATTAAAGTGTATTTAAACATTACACTTCTAAATTTAGATTCAAATTTCATTTTGAATTTAAGGTTCAAAATGATTATATATGTAAACATTAACCAAATTTAAATATCAACTTATAAACCTATCTAAGAAAAGTTCTAACTAAATTACTTAAATTTTTATTAAAAATTTAAGCTTTAAAATGCATTACATTTTAACTTGCAAATTCAAGCTAAAACAGATTATTTAACTTTTCATTCAAAATCCTTTTTATAAAGAAATTTATCAAAAATCCAATTCAAATATTAATTTGAAAAAAAATTACTTAAAAAAACTATTTGATTTAAACTTGTTTAAAACATTCAAATTTAAAAACTGATTTAAATCACAGTTGTAACGTCCCGCCTTTTCGCACGCTTTAAATCGACATACGTGCCAATTCAAACCATACGGAAGGGCGGATTGTTATGGGGTAAATAAGAAAAACAATAAAGAAATAAAACAGACAGAATCTCACAGCGGAAGGATAAAATATAATAATCAAATATACAGTTCATGAAGCTGTTTTTCATAATATTTAATTATACTTACAATATATATCAGAGTTATGCAACCATACAATATCAATAATGCAGCGGAATACAATAGTGTAGTGGAACAATATAATATATATTAATAATAATACTGAAATCTTCGTCTTCGTCCACCAGAGATAAAGCCTTCGATCCTGAAATGCTCGGACTGACCCGAGAGAATTGAAAAGACAAAACACTCGAGTCAGAACTAAAATATCTTATGTGACTTAAATCACAGAAATAAATATGAGTGCAGTAACTTAAGAGATGCTCGGGATTCACATCTCCTAAGGATCTGTTAAACTATTTACTGTGTAGTAATATTTCTCTGTTATAATAGTGTCAATTAGTAAAATAAACTTACTTTAAAATAGCGTTAAGGAGTGACCCATTATTCCCCTTAACACAAAATATATTTCCATAGTCTATATAGTACCGTAATCTCCCCCGTACTGGGCGTCGTCAGAAGGCACTCCATAGGTATATATTCCCATATCTTATGTCAGTTTCTTCTTTTATTGCATTATATATTTATTCATTCCTTCATTATTACATAACCTCATTAATTATCATTCATTTATTTATAGTAATTATGCTTAATCAAATTTCTTAGCCTCCCAATTGTTTACTTAAGTTTCTAACCATTCATTTATAATACATCTCTTCCTATTATATTCTATTAGAAGCAATTTCAATTATACCTAAATTTACAATACAAGAACAACAAATTCTTATTTATTAAAGAATTCCATCAAATACCTCATTTGAACTTGTTTCTCAATTCACCAATTACGACCTAAAATATAAATTTACGTTTCTATTAAATTTACATTCCCCCTCCCGTTACTATATTAATAATCACTAAGTAATGTTTATTATCAACTATAAATATTATAACTGCTTAACGGCCATTGATTTTATAAATTTACACTTTATTAAGTATTCTTCATCAGTTAACATAATTTTGAATTCCTTTCCCAATTTACTAATGCAATCAATTTTGACCTTTACAAATTTAATACATTCATTAATTGTCGTTTAAGTAACCTTTAACCACTTTTATTTTTAAAACTTACTCAAGTGCAACAATTATACTTTCCATTATTATATTGATTTGAATTCCATTCTAGTTAATAATTTTATTAATGATTCACTAATTCAACATTTCCATTTGTTTCTTATATTAAACTTATAACCAAGTAAGACAATTTTCATTATTTCCAATTAATTGCAATTTTATTCTAAATTGTTAATTTTAATTACAATTGCTACAACTAATTTCTAACATTGTGTCACATTCCCATAAATGTAACATTTATAAAATACCTAATTTAATATCTCACGAAACTACATATTTCTTATTTTAAATAATTACTAAATATTCTTGTTTACACTCAACTATAACTTTACATTATTTAACAGATCCATAAATTTTCAATTTCCTAATATATTCATAAATTACTACTAAATGTTCTCCATAAATTTCTTTACTTGGTTTCAAACTTTTTATTCATCAATTACTGCCCTATAAATAACTTACGTTCCAACCTAAATTATACGATTTTTATTTCCTTCTAAATTTAACTAAAATCTTATTAATTTAACTCATTTTAATCATCGAATTTTGTGGGTCATTACAACAGATTTGAATTCAAGAAACTTGAATCCATATCTAAACACTTGATTTAAACTTGGCTTTAAACTTTGATTTAAAAATCCCAATCCATTTTAAAAGCTTAAAATTCAAAAGTTGACTTTTGAATTTAAACCTAGTTTAAATTCTGCTCCCAGATTTTAAATAAAATTATAAAATCTAGAAAAAAACTGTCAGGTTTGTTTTTAAACCTGAACCCACTCTTTTAAAAAAAAAAATAAGACTTCAAAACCATTTTGAATTTAACTTCATCTAGATTTAACTTGTTTTTTTCTTCTTTAAATCAGTCTCACTATTTAAATTCTGTTTAAATTTGCTTTAAATTAAAAATTTGCTGTCAAGTTTTCAAAACCTGTAGCAAACAGAACAACCCAAGCCTCATTATTTTACTTCGAGTTCCACACCTAAAAACTTCGAGTAAATACGAGATAACTCGAGTAAAAAATCGAGACACAAAACCCTGCTTCATCCCAAACTACCCAAATTCCCAGTTTACAAGAATTAGTGCATGGTGTACGTGCGCATCGCCGCCGACCAACTCCGGGCGACTTTAGATGATCGAGCAAGTCGACAATCCTCCACAAGCCTCTTTCCAACCACCAGAATTTCGTCAACGTCTCGAAATCAAATTTGAGTTAAACCCAAACCTGGAACAGCGAGACCCATCACCACCCAACCTGTCATCGCCTCATTTTCACCGCTCCAACCACTAGGAGGTCAACAATTCCAGCTACGACTTCGTCAACTCCCCCTCTTCCATCACCCAAAAGCGTGTTGAACTCGGCTAAACATAGACGACGAACGAACAAAAAAACTCAACTTCACAAAAACTAGGTTTACAAATTATAAACGTTCGCCGCCGTCACCACCAGACGCGTGAGCATCTCCAAGCATTTTTCACACCATCGTCGTAGGCCCCTCCACCTCCACGCAAAGCCTCGACAGTCAACCATACTCCGATCAACAGAAATTGATCCAAACCAAAATTTCAGACAAAAACAAACTGCTCTCAATTCTTTGATCTAAAATTTATAATTTTTGCTTTAAAATCATATTAAAGCATACAAATTCAAGTTATATACCTGAAATTGTTAATTAAGAAACTTGAATTCTGACTTATATAACGATTCTTGTTCAGATCTTTGTTTACAGAGACAATACTGAGTTGTTAAACTTAAATAGATTTTTAAAACTTAGTTCATAATCAAACAAACAACTTTCGTTTATATTTTAAGTTCTAACAGTGATTAGATCAAGAGATGGGGATTTGTTTGCAAATTCGGTCTAGGAGAAACAAGAACAGAAGTAACTCAATTTATACAGGCATACATATATTTAAACATTAACATACATACATAGGAAATTAGGTCTATATTCACACCTACACATTTTCAGATATACATAAGCAACAAATTCAGATATTCAAGTTTTAGAAAGGTGATGTCACTCACCTTGTTTTCAGGAAAAAGAACAGAGTTTATAGGTTGAAGTAGGCTTTGAAACTTGCAAGCTGAAATCTTCTTTGCTTCTCCGGTTTGAGTTGAAGTGTTGTTTAAAGTTGAAATTTTGTTTAAATTGAGATAATATTACTTCAGGTTTGCTTTGAATAATGGACGAAACTGAAATGAAGATGCTTAATATATAGGAAAAGGTTTACAGGGTTATAATTTGTTTGTACAAAATTATCCAGAGGTTTTTTTCTTAATATAGTGGCTGATAGGTGATATTTTGTGTGCTAAGCATTAATTATCATTGTCTTTATCTACATATTTATATTTTCATTTGTTTGTTTTCTACATAGATTTTTTTTCTATCTTCTTTTACAAGCTTCATACTTGAATATATACATTTTTTTCATTTCTTTTGCTTTGTCTTGTTTCATGTTTCATACTTGTTTATAAAAATATTGTCGTGTTTTACCTTTTTATATGTATACTTTATTTGTTTGTACATAATTATTTTGTCTGGTTTTTACTTTTCATTTGCATTCATTCATTATTTTTAACTTTTATAGAAATTGTGTTTAAAACTTAATTATACTTTAACAATATAAACACACATATGATATATTGTAAAACATGGAATTCACTTTTAAACATCGTTTGAAAATTATTTTATATACATATTTATTTTCAAATATCCAGATTAATTCTCAATTAATTCATAATTTTACTAAAATCTTATATTAATTACCAACTAATTTCACCATTTTTATTCAAAAATTTAATTAATTAGCAATTTAAACTCAGCAAAAATCCGGGATCGTTACAGATTCCCCCCTTAAGAAATTTCGTCCTCGAAATTTACAGGCACGAAAACAACAAAGATAGGTACACAAAGACAGAGAAACAGTTTTCCCAGGTCAAACTGGATATCTATTCTGCATTTGGTTTACCAAATCAGAATATCGACAATATGAGAACAAACTCATACAATTTTACATAGGATACTCGGGACATCAAATCTACGAATATACAGGACACTGGTTAGTTCGATGGATAAGTAACCACTCGTAGAATATATCGGACCCCAGAGAATAGATAGATAGATTCAATCTCCTACAATTTCTCAAACATAAGATATGGATTCCAACTTAGGTCGAAATACCCCAAAAGCAGATAAAACTTGTCCCTCTTCGGACTTCGATCTACACAAGAAATTACAATAGAATTTTCAAATTTGGTTTTAAACGAAATCGTTTTAACGATTCAATTCAAATTTAGCTTCATATTCTATTAATCAATTTAACTCAATTAAAATTTCAAATTTATTTAAAATTTTCAATTTCAAATTCTCAATTCATTAAAGTTTAGATCGAAAAACTGATAAGAGACCAATGAAGTTACAAAGTAAGGATTTTCTACAACGATTCGTAGGGCCACCATCACACCGAAACTTCTTCTCGTAGTTGGTATGAAGCAATCAAAAGAATTTGGAAAGACGAATCAAAGGAGATTAAGAGAGAAAATTGTTTCCGCTATCGCAGGGTATTGACCATTCGCAGTGGTGCTTCCCTGTCCCCTATCTCGTCCTCTTCTTGCACTCATACTTACTATAAGTGGATAGCAAGAGAATTTACTGAGGCACTCGAACGGATATCGTATAGAAATACTCATTCTAGGGTATACTCCACCCTATCTCTAATGAGTTACTTAATGTGTTATACTCCTGAGCTAAAGTTTCAATCTCCAGCTCTGATACCAAATGTGAAGGCCCTGACTCGACCTTCGAAAATCGGCACCAAATACGACACTCATATTCAAATGCCACAGATCCAAACGTCGAATCTGGTTCGCCGGAGCTTATAACACCATCAAGTACAACATAGCGGAAGAAATAAATATCAATATCTATATAACGTTGATACAAAGAAAGATACAATATCTGAAATAATATGACACAACAGAATGACACAATAGATATCAATATTATCAGAGATACAAGATAGAGCGGAAAAAATATCTTCAATAGAATGCATCCCCAAATCCAATGCTCTAATCCAAAGCCAGCGAGAACCCCTCATCACGTTTCACAAAGATAAGCAAGTGCAGTCGTGATCCAAAGACTGGACTAACTCCAGATAATCTACTAAACCTGACTATTTGAAAAACCCAACTCTGGACTGCCCGTGTGGAAAATTGTGGGCACCCAGAGTTTAGAAAAGGAACAATAAACTCCGGGTCAGTCATGGGATTGGTGTGAGTAGCGAAAACAGTTTGTTCTTTTATTAACAAGATTTATAAAAGAAAATCCAATATGCTTCTGGAAAATGAAGCTACCATAAGGCCTCCCGCCACACACACAATGCAAACGCAGAATTGGAGGAGATTTCTCCTTATGATAGTCAAACATGCTTGATACGAGAAAATTTCATTGATATTATTATTATAAGTGCACAGTACAGAAAACATTTTGAAAGTATAATATAAATATTAGCCAACATACGACCAGTATCGTATGCCTACTATAGCTACCAGCTTCAATAGCAGGTTACCGCCACATTCCATGGCAGGTTATACAACTAAAACCGTACAGGATGCATATTGTTTTGTTTGGATTTCCAACAAATGGTCGGGCTAAGGAACTTCCCACTGTCCATGGGTACGCCTCTGGCGGGATGTCCCGAGAACCTAACCGGATCTCTACCAACACAAAGCCGGGTTACCTCTGTAACTAGGTAACTACTACTCGAGCATGCCACCCCCCGGTCCTTTGGGACATTTATCCGAGGCGCCTCTAAACCACAAAGCAACAACCACACAGTAAATGAGATTGAAGCCCACCACATAGGTAAATATCTGGGCTCCATACCATGATACCACCCTTTACCAGAAGGGAATGACACACCCTAAAGGGCGCGACCCTCATAACCTTGCCGCATCTTTCTTGTTTCGACCATTTCCGGGGTTTGAGGTCTAGATGCAGTTTCGTCCACAAAGCTACGCTTTATACAAAAGCCATGCTTTGATCACAAACGATCAACAGATGATCATCAACACACAGCAGCACTTAGCATGCCACACTACCAAATTGGGAATATATCACTGATAACCTTCAACTACATAACCTCTGAGCTCGTACATCTCAGAGAAGGGTGTTAAGCTAAGAGAATAAATTCTCCGCCACCAACAAATATGTATCTGAAAGAAATCTTCTTTATATCTAAAAGTGTAGTGTCAGACATACAACCATACAAGTCTGTTCCGGGTTCGAACAGAACCGAAGGCACGTCGTAAGAAGCCCTTGCAAATCTGGGTATTAACAATCCCGATCGGACTTTCCATCACTTAGGGAGAACTCTATACCGGAGCAACTCAGTGTAGAGTCAATCGATAGGTTATCCCATCGTTCTCATCAATACCCGGTCTTCACCACCGGTCTTCAAATGCTATCCATAACGACGTATCACTATTCGGAATGGGTTATATGACACAAGGTCCTCTCCTGGCTAAACCGAATAATGAGCGCAATATTTAAAAACTTATAGACATGGGATTTCAGTTAAGTCACAACTTATACAATCCAAAACTTTTCTTTAAATGGTTAAACAGATTACCATTCCAAATCTTTAAACAAAAAGATTTATTTCACAAAGTTCACACAGTTTCACAAAGATCCATTTACAGATTTCAAAACAATTTCCATTTCAATTGGATCGACTCGTTAAATCTTTAAATTAAAGATTTAACTTATAGCTTTCAAACTGTTTCCATAACTTGGAAATCATTTTCATTTCAAACTAGAATTCCTTTCAACATAAATTGGAAGTTCATTTCTTATGTGAAAGTTTTAATTATTTGAAAAAAATAGTTTTCGTTTCAAAAAAATCCCATTATATTTGCACGAGTTAAAGCCCTTGAATTTAAATTCAAATTCCCAAATCAATACCTTTAAAATGGTTTAACCCATATAAACTTGTATAACATCTTTAATTCCTAGTTTCAAATCATAGGATACAGTTTCAAATTTATGAATTTAAATTTAAATCAAATTATTTAACTTCAAGGCTTAATCAGGTTATTCAAAAATAAATGTACAATTTGAAATTCCTTTTCAAAAACTTTTTACTTTTAACCAGATTCCACTTCCAAACCATTTGAATTCAAATTGTCCATTTAAAGATCATTTCAAAAATCTGTGACTTAATCAATTTCCTCGTGAAATCCATATTTGTGTGTGTATGGTGTGGTCTCGGGGTTTCACACAGTCGTGCAACATCATCAATCATCACAGATCAAAACACAGAAATATAGTTGATAAGCGGTATAAACTATAACGCTTATCTTTCATTCACAGATCATAGATTAATAACAAATGTATCGCAAATAAATGAATAAATTACACATAGCTCAATCCACAGAACAAAATATCACAGATCAGATAGGACAATCAATTCAAGGCATCTCATACAATACATTCATTCATAAGTAAGGTCAAGCATTCAGTAATCGCTTATAAGCAGGATTAATTAATTGTTTAATCCTAATTAATTCAATCTATTTCTAATTAAATTAATTACTTATGAATTAATTATCCAATCTCGATTTATTGATTACAAATCATTTGATATAAATAAATTTATCAAAAACTTTAATTAATTATTCTTAATTAATAAATTATTCTTAATTAATCCTATTAATTAAATTAACCTCTAAACCAATTACATAATTAATTAACTCTTTAATTAATTATTTTAAGAAATTAACCCTTTAATTACTTACCATAAAGTAATTATACTTATACAACCTCATAAATGATTATCATTATTTAATTAATCTAATTAATTGTTAAAATTAATCACATTAATTAATTATTTAAATAATCTTAGTTAATGACCGTCATTAACTAATAGCAATTCTTTAATTACTTTCCTAATTAATCTCTAATTATAAATTAATCTAAATCATCTATTTATAAATTAAAAAAATAAGTCATTCCTTAATTATTTTATTCATTAAATCATTGTAATATCTTAATTATCTCTAAGGTAATCCATTTCTATGTTAATGACTTCGTTAATATTAAAGTGTATTTAAATATTACACTTCTAAATTTAGATTCAAATTTTATTTTGAATTTAAGGTTCAAAATGATTATATATGTAAACAATAACCAAATTTAAATATCAACTTATAAACCTATCTAAGAAAAGTTCTAACTAAATTACTTGAATTTTTATTTAAAATTTAAGCTTTGAAGTACATTACATTTTAACTTGCAAATTCAAGCTAAAACAGATTATTTAATTTTTCATTCAAAATCCTTTTTATAAAAGAAATTTATCAAAAATCCAATTCAAATATTAGTTTGATAACAAATTACGTAAAAAAACTATTTGATTTAAACTTGTTTAAAAGGCTCAAATTTAAAAACTTATTTAAATCATAGATTGAATTCAAGAAACTTGAATCCATATCTAAACACTTGATTTAAACTTGGCTTTAAACTTTGATTTAAAACTTTGATTTAAAAATCCCAATCCACTTTAAAAGATTAAAATTCAAAAGTTTATTTGAAACTAAACTTGACTTTTGAATATAAACCCAGTTCAAATTATGTTCCTAGATTTTAAATAAAATTTTAAAATCTGGAAAAAAAACTGTCAGGTTTGTTTTTAAACCTGAACCCCCTCTTTTTTTTATATTTAAAATTTTAAGAAACCATTTTGAATTTAACTTCATCTAGATTTGACTTGTTTTTTAAAATCAGTCTCACCATTTAAATTCTGTTTAAATTTGCTTTAAATTAAAAATTTATTGTCAGGTTTGTCAAAACCTATAGCAAACAGAACAACCCAAGCCTCACTATTTTACTTCGAGTTCCACAACTAAAAACTTCGAGTAAATCACGAGATAACTCGAGTAAAAACACGAGACACAAAACCCTGCTTCATCCCAAACTACCCAAATTCCCAGTTTATAAGAATTAGTGCACGGTGTACGTGCGCATCGCCGCCGACTAACTCCAAGCGACTTCAGATGATCGAGCAAGTCGACAATCCTCCACAAGCCTCTCTCCAACTGTACAGGAATGAGAAATTAAAAGGCTACTAGGGTTTATAACCGAATATATATAGGTAGAGCTGAGAAATAGAGGAACGGATACGATTGGTTTGGACCGTTAAACAATAAATGGCCCGAAAAGCCCGTTCTGATCCCGGAACAAAATTGGGTCAACCCATATATGAAAATAAATGTTTTAAAATATTTTAAAATCAATGGAACAAGTTTCAAGTCTGTAACGATCCCCATTTTTGAGTCAAATTTGAATTGATAACTAAAATTAATTTTGGGTTAAAATTGTGATTTTAAATTGAGTTTTTCCAAAATAAATATATATGTTGTTTATTTATATATATATATATATATATATATATATATATATGGATTTTTAATTTAAATAGAATTTTTATTTGGGATTCAATGATATGTATTTTATAAATAAATAGGATTTAAAGTTTTTATTTTAAAGTTAATAAAAGTCTGTTTTCTAATTTTAATCTATATAGAAGTTATTGATTTGAGATTCATGTAATAATTTAAATTTCTATGTATTTGAAACTAATAAAATCTTGTTTTCTAATTCTAGCAAATATGCATTTGGATTTGAAAGTTATATTTTGAAATTAAGATAGTAAAAGTTGTGTAAAGCTAAAATTCATATTATTTAATATGTATATATATATGTACGTATATGTATGTATGTATGTATACCTATTTTGAAATTAATGTATATAGATAATATTTATTTAAATGTATAATAGTTTCAATTTAAATAAGATTTACAAAAGCTTTGTAAACAAATAAATATTATATGTATGATTATTGTTAAGTGTACAAATTGGTTTTTTTATCCATTTCTCTTTAAAAGTTGTGAAAGTAAAATAAATACAAATGTATGTAAATAATTTGTATAAACATGTAAACATAAGCGAATAAAGGTTAAAACAAAATTTATAAAATGATTTAAAAGAGGGATATAAACCTGAATTTGATATCTTTAACATTTGTAAGCAATTTAAACTAAGGGATTTAGACATAAAAATGAATATTTAGGACAAATAGAAGGTAATTTGAATATGCATTTACAAGTGTTCAAATTTTAACAAATTGTTCTAACAAGAGTTAAACTAATTCTACAAGTGGCACTTCATCATTTTTTTTCTTTAAATTTAATTTAGATACAAATGATTAAAAGAAAGAACTAGGCTGGTGCATGTTTTTATCAAAATTCTTCTTTATAATCAAAATCTGAAAAATAGAGATTAAAACAAAACAACAATCTTCAAACCAAACTCAAGAGCAACAAACCAGATTAGCCTGGGAAATGAAATTCAGAAACAAAATCCTCAACCTGGAGCAATCAATCAGCATGTAAGATAAAATCTTCAACCAGAAAAGATTTAAAATCAACCTGATCAAGTAAATACAATTCAAAGATCAAGATTTCAGAATTAATTCGAAGTCCAAGTTAAAGATCAACTCAAATGGATTTAAATCGAATAACAAGCAAAGATGCAATTCAACACAAAGCAAATCAAGTTTCAGTTTCAACAGTGTCAGATCAAATCAAATTTCCAGGCTTTTTGAAAACTCTGGCTTCTCTGTGCAATCCATCAGGTGAGCAAACTTAACCTATTATATCTTGATGTTGTGATTGACACTTGAAAATGTGTGAAAATGTTGTTTGTTTTGCTTGTGTGTCTGAATGCGTATATTGATATGCATGTCTGTATGGATATTTGAACCCACATTAGGTAATTGATTCATGATTTTTAAGTAGATAATTGTGGGTATATTTTAAGATGAGTAGAAAAGGTGTGATGCCCCACTCCGAGACCCACATTAGCAAAGAGTACTATAAAATAATACAGTGTGCTAATGTGGAGAATAGAGATGGATAGGAGCGGCCATCTATAGCCTTGCCTTAACTATCTATTGAATACATCGACAGTTGCCATACCAAGCGGATCGACATATCCAATAAATCCTTAATGCAGATACATAGGGGGCTGGAGGATCTATCAGAACAGAATATAACAACTCAAACGTAATATACATCACAGAACAGTAGATCATCACATACACATATACAGATACATAACAGAGTATACTCAATAATACATATCAAGTGGTATAGCAGACCATAATATACAAACGAGTCAAAAGAATACATGTCAGAGTTACAACCAAAAAGGACTACACAAAAAGCTATAACAAAAAGGAGCTAGCGGAATAGTCCATGCGAAAGCAAAAGAGGCTAAGTCCACAAGTACCTAACCTGAAACATCTCGGTCAAACCCGAGTATGAAAACACACAGGTCAGTCTAGCTAAACAAATCGGTTAGATAAATTGAGAAATAATGAACCTACAAGGTCATAAAGAACAACAAATATCTCTAGAAGAGATATCTCAATCATCTAACAATAGATGAATCATAGAAAGCCTCATATCATAGGCAACTCAAATAAACAATAGATATGAATATCCTAAATCAAACCAAAAAGGCAAATAACAAATACCAACGAATGTAACACAAGTTCCACAAGGTAACCGCTATATATCATGTGGTTCAAAGGACCTACCCCGAAAGGCGATACAATAGGGAATATAAATATTAATGAAACAAGAGAAATGCACGTGCTCAGTACTGTATAAACAAGGATCCATAAGCCCGAAGGCGCAAACCCGAAGGCAACAAACCCGAAGGTACAAACCCGAAGGCAACATACCCGAAGGCAACAAACCCGGAGGCATAAACCCGAAGGCAACATACCCGAAGGAAACATACCCGAAGGCAACAAACCGTAGTGGTGAAGGTTTGGAGGCCCAGTACTGGACACCACTAACTAGCAATGTGTTTCACAAACTCCTCGGAAGGAACCTGAAAAATGTTAACGTGAATCCCATACCACACGCCCACACTAAACGGTTTACTATCTGCCAGTCAATTTCACACTCAAAGCAGTACAAAGTTTACCTCATCTCATCGGCAAACGAGACCCAAAGGTCAAAACGTTCAAACGAATATATTAGGAATTAACTAAGAAGATGAACGCATGTGTTCATAGCACGCGTTTTATCTAATCATTTAATTCTCCTCCCTCTTCGCTCGGAGTGCCAAATTGTGTGTGTGCGTTTTAAATAGAAATTATAAATTGGAAAAACAAGCTTTTAATACAATTTGAAAAGATCATTTTATCAAAACCCATGTATGAAATCAAAAAGGAATCATCAAAGTCCAAAAATTTGATAACAACTAATTGGAATCAACACGAATCGATTAAATTTGGAATCAAGCAAAATAGGAAAAAATAGACAAAAACAAGCAAGTCAGTCGACTGACTGCAGAGGCCAGTCAACTGATCCCGAAACCTAGATGCTTCATTGGCTGTAGTCAGTTGACTGATTACTGAAGCCAGTAGACTGATTGTAGGAAACAGAGACTCCCAGCCTCTGCAGACAGTCCCTGGAACAATCATTTGCTACAGCCAGTCGACTGACAAAAGGTCAGTCGACTGACTGGCACTGGGGCTGTTTTTCAGCCTATCCAATGAAGAGAAAATTCTTCCAAATTGCATCCGAACGAGAAATGGCGCTAAGTGTTTATGCCAATCAACAACCCGGCCTTATAGGCTCTTCAATGCATCACCAAAAACTTGTTCAAACAACTAAGCTAGGATTTTCAAAGATTTGACTCCGAAACACCAAAATTTGGAATATTCACCAATTCAATCCAAATTAAAGCAATTGCACATAAATAAGTGTTAGGAATTCATACCTAATAATCAAAGATAGTTTTAGACATAGATGTGAGATAAAAATCTCACCTTTTAACTCAAAAATAATGATTGAAAGGCTCAAATACAAAGAGAAGACCAACCACTCTTCACTTCAACTCTAAAAGCTCCAATCTAAGATCAAAACAAATAATTCCTAAATTTAGGTTTAGGAATTTCTAAAATTGAAGAGAGAAAGAGTTGGAGAAGAAGAAGAGAATGCTTACCAATAGCTTCTCTTGAATTAAGGAGCAAGAATTTGAGTTTGCAAAGAAAACTAGGGCTTGGAGTTTCTATTTCCCCTTTTTTTCCCCCATTCTCAGTTGAGCTAGAGCATAGGAAATGAAAAAGAGTTAATAGAAGAAGAGTTAATGAGTTAGGGTATTAAATTAGGATGGTGGGCTGAACCCAACCCAAAGCCCAAATAGAAAACGTAGCAAAATTCTACTAACTCCAACCATATCGAAGTTTGTACTCAAAAAGATCGCAAACACCATTTGAACTCAATGGAAGTGGTTTCGAGTCCCAATTTGACAGTTTGCAAAAAGTGACATTTCAGGCCCAATAATCCTAATAACGATACTATATTTAAACAAAATATTTAAATATATAATCGTAAAATATGCGGGTTGTTACAGATCTCCCCTACTTAACAAAATTGCGTCCACGCAATTCCTAGAGACGATATTTGTAACAACTACATTGTAACGACCCGGAAATTTCGATCCCGAAATTTTCAAATAGTTAGTGAAAAGAAGAAAGAGAAAGAAGAAGAAGAACAGAAAAGAACACACAATCTCACATTCGCAGCGGATAAAATATAATATCACATAAATAACGGTTTTACAAAGAAGACTGTATCAGTACTTTTATATTATTATACATCAGAGATACAATATCCCATACAATACTGGATAGTTTAACATCTTGTCCAGATAACCACAATACTATATCAGAATCCTCTCCATACGCTCCTGCCATCAAGCTCTCCTCCTGAGCTCCAGAACGTCCTTACCTGAAAATCTATAATACTCGGTCTGACCCGAGCATTACATCAAAGTAACACCCGGGTCAGGCTGGAAACCAGCGTGAGTAAACTCATCTAACAAGGAATATCCCAAAACATACAACTTATATAAACCCGAGGTAACTTATCAATTTACAACTTAACAAGCTGTTATAAACATCACTTAAGTCACACATCAATTTGTAAGTGTCAAAAACTTAGATTAAATGGTCCAATTCACTTAAATCAATCCAAACCAGCTTATTTATTTCACAAATCAATCTATATGAATCGAAGTGGTTTCGGGTATTTACTAATACCTGACTCCGGTCTCTTCGAAACAAATATCATCATAACTTAAATTTTTCAAGTGAAGTACAATTCAATTTTTAATATTGGATGTCACAGTAGTTCATCATCAATAGATAGCCACATCATCACAGTTTAAATCAAATATATCCTATCATATAGCATCACGATCCACATATTAGGGATAACAATTAATCAAAGGCTTCCCATATCATTCTATTTATCCCTTAAATTAATTTCCTAAATTAATTTATTCTTAACCAAATACAGTAATTAACCTTAATTACCTCATTAATTAATTATTAACCATAATTATTAATCACCCTTGATTAATAATATTCAGTAATTAACTACCCTTATTTACTTGATTGAATAAATTAATCCTTAATTTATTCTCTAATTAATCCCTTGATAAATCACATTCAGTAATCAACTATCCTTAATTACTTTATTCCAAAAATTAATTACCCTTAATTAATTGTCTCAATTAATCACCTTGATTAATTACATAGGAATTTAATCCAAATTACTTTCAACATCAACATCTTTAATTACATCCAGTAATTACCATTAATTACTTCCTTAAGTAATTATACTTCCATTAATTACATTAAGTAATTATTCATCAATAATTAAGTGTTTAAATTAATTAAACTTAATTAATTAATCTAAACTTATTTAAATTAAAACCAATTAAGTAATTTATTTCTTAGTTACTTTTATTAAATAATTAAACTTAAATACTTTCTCAATTGATTATTATCAATTAATTAATCTAATTAATTATTAAAATTAATCATATTAATTAATTGTTAAATAATCTTAAGTTAATGACCTTCATTAACTATTCTTTAATTCTTTCTTAAGAAAATAATTCAGATTAACCATCATTAATTACAAATTAATTAATATTTAATTACCAATTAATTAATCTCTAATTATTTAATTAATAGTTATTAAATTGATATTGCTTAAAAATTCTAGGATTTCCCTAATTACAGATTAATTAACCTTAATTCCAGATTTTAAACTGAAGTCTATAAAACTTTACTTACATTTTCATCATCATTTTTTAAAAATTCAAATCATTTAAGCATTTCTAAAATAGTTAAAACAAATTAAATTTAAAAACTTATTTTTAATTTAAATCTGAAATTCAAATCAAATTCCAGATTTCAAAATCTCAGATTCAAACTTATTTAAACTTCTATTTACAATTTATACTTCAGTTTAAATCCAAATCCAAATACTTTTATACTTAAAAGTTTCTAACCATATTTAAATTTTAAAAAAAATAGAATTATTTCAAACCTCAGATTCAAATTAATCTGAAACCAGATTCATACTCATTTAAACTTCTATTTAAATTTCCAGTTTACATTTTTTTTAAAAACTTTACTTTAAAATATTTGAACAGAACAGGTCTTGGTATTAAAACCTGTTACCTAACAATATACTCGAGCATGTCCAAAAATGCTTCGAGTTCAAACAACGATTACTTCGAGCAAAAATCAATTCTACATGAGAAAAGCTCGAGACAACAACACCACAACCACTACTGCATAAAAACCCAACTTCACCAGTATTTCCCAGTGCACTGTGCACATGCACGGTGCCGCCGACCAACCCCTGTCAACCCCACAACCTCGAGCAGAACGGCGATCACCCCCACGCCAGAATCCGGCCACCACAACACCCATCCATACCTGAAACCAAAAACAAGCTTCTCACCCAAACCTGGATCGAAAATTGAACTTCATACCCGAACCTGTCAACGATTCTCATCCTCCCACTGCCGATCACCAGAACTCCAGAGGCTCCGGCCATAGCTTCGACAACTTACCACCTTCCAGTACCCAAGACCCAATGCAACTCGATCATCTACTGTGGTCGAAAGGTTTGATTCTTCCTAACCCAGAAAAATTAGGGTTCTAAACTTCAAATCCCAATCACAAACTTCAAACTGAAATGCGCCTAAATCTGGAAATTTTCTTGGCTTCTTCGATCACTCATCTACCTCCAGAAGAAGATTCAACCTTCCAGATTCCAGAGGTCGACAAAATTTCTCAAATTAACCAAATAATGAAATTCAAAACTGCACCTTCCATTCCCTTTTGAAAATTGTGATTTTGGTCTTAAAATCATGATTTGATATAGGGTTTTAATTTACATTTCTAATTTGTTAAATTTACATAATTAAATTTTCCATCAATTCAATCTATCCTGTTCTTGTTTTATTTTCTGTTTCCCCAGTAAATTCATATTGAATTTTTAACTAAATAAAATTTTAAAGCTTAATCCTTTAAATCAACAAAGATGTCTTGTTTAAATCCTTCCTACTAACAGAAACTAAAGAAATCGGATTTTAAACAAAACTTGTGCCAGGGAAAAATAAACAGGACAAAACAAATTACAGCATGCATACAATTACACATCAGAAAATCAATTATATGCATATGCAATATTTATTCATTGCAGTATACTGGCATGCAACACATTTTCCTAACTATCCAAAATTTCTTTAAAGAAAAGTTTCTCACTGATTTTAAATATGCAGAGCAGAGCTTCAGTTTTTTTTTAAAACAGCTTCTATATTCCCAGACTTTGGCATATTTTAAATTCTAAAACATTGATACTTATTTGTTTTATCTTAGATCAAGTTAAATCTCAACTAATTTGCTTAAAGATCCAAACCTGATAAAGATCTGGTAAAAGAATTGAAAGTTTGTTTCAAAAATTTAAATTCTGTATCAGGCACAGAACATGCACATACATTTTAATCACATATTTCAACTTTCATACAGAAAATCACATCAATATTCCCAAGCTAGCACCAGTTATCACAGAAATTTCCACATGCAACAAGCTATGGTTTAGTTAAGCTTTTAATTTAACAGTCTACTCACCTCTTGAAGTCGAACAGAGAGTAACCCTGGAAAATGATTCATGCCTTTGAACTGGAATCAACTTTGAATTTGCTCTGACTTGCTTTATCATTTAGGTGATCTGATTTTCTTGCAACTTGTACTTGATTCTTAGTTTGCTTTTTAAGTTATTGAGTGATCTGGACTTGATTGTATGATGAATTTGGACAAAATTTTGATTTGCATCTTGTATAATGCTTCAGGTTTGCTGAGGTCATTGATTTTTACTTACTGAATTTTTTTTATGTTACAGGTTCTGTTTCTTGTTTTATTTTAGAGAATGAAGTTATAAAAGAAAAAAATAGAGGAGTATGGAGATGTTTGTATTACTTATTTTTTCCATTTATTAATTATTTTGAAATAAGAGATTAAGGACACTTGTCAATATCCTTATCTATTTTATTAACACTTGCTAATATGATAATGTTATTAGTTAACATGTGTATTAAGTAGATTTTTAATTATTTTTATAAGCTTTCATAATTGATTTCTAATTTATAAATACATATCTTAATTTAAATAAATAAATTCCTTTAAAAAGAAAATGATATGAATAATTTATATCCTAAATAAAATCGAATTAAAATTCATTTTTAAGCCAGAGCATAATTTAAGATATATATATACATCTATCTTTTGGCTTTAGAATTTAAATATCAAATTCAAGTTCAATTTCAAATCCAATTTGAAAAATCAATTTGATTTATACAAATATTTAAACCGACACCAATTCAATTTTTTTTAAAAAAATCATATAACACAATTACAAATATAAATATTTATTTGATCAGATTAATTTCTTCAATCTATAATTCAGTATTTTTATTAATTAACCTAATTATATTATCAATTACAGATGCCTAGAAATCCGGGTTATCACATTCCACCCCGCTTTAAATCTTTTCGTCCCCGAAAAGGAACGAAGCCCAAAATGCTTAAAAGTAGATAAATTTCCTTTGATCATTTTTAAACTTCTTTAAAAATCTATATAATATTTCTAAAATAGTTTTTATAAAAATAACATTTTATAACTCGATGTCTCAACAAGTCCATCCTCGTTCTTACAGAAATTCGGTCATACGTTGATCAGGCGTAAAACTGAAAATCTACAAGTACTTAGCAGACCCGTATTCAACACCCAGTGAAAATACTTGAAAAATAATTATATTGAAAATATAGAAAACATTTTGAAATAGAGGAAATATCTTTGGTGAGAATACTCTGGAAATCATCACCCCCATCCATAGTCGCAGTTAATCCGATGGTTACGTTGCCATCCCGACAAAATCCACAGATAACTGTAGGCCTCCGCGCCCCTCGATTACACCATGGAACCCGCTACAGATCGCAGCTACAACTGGGGTTACGTAGCTATCACAGCAAAAACCCATATAACTGTAGGCATCAGCGCCCTCGAATTTCGCTGCCAAAAGAATGAAACTTCTCCACTTGACCATAGATCGCAGTCTACCGATGTTGCGTTGCCTTCCCGGCAAAAACAAGTGTAGACCGTTGGCACTCATCCTCCACACGATTTTCGCTATGGTCCCCACAGTAGATCGTAGTGACATCGAGTTACACTGTCGTGACAGCATAACCCAAATGCCCCTATAGGCATCAGCGCCCTCGACTTTCTCTACCCAATAATCCTCAGGAACTAGTTTGTCCGAACTCCTCACAGGATCAACTTTAGAACCCCCCCTTGGGGCTCAAGGCAGCACTACCCGGTGGTACTCCTGAGAAGTCCATTCCAAGGGAGCGTCTTTTTCCCTAGAGCCATCATCAAAACACTTTATACTATACATATATAGTATCTTTAAATCATACACCTAGTATGATCTCATTCAAAGCTCTTTTATACAAAATCGATTATTCCAAAATCGATAATTCTCAAACTATGCTTTCCAAATTTCAATAATTGATTTTACCCAAAAATCAAAAGCCTTTCCAAATCCATATGTTCCCAAAACCTTTTTCCAAAATCCTCATAAGATCCTTTATATATACAGATATATATAATTTTTAAAACTTAGGATCATTTCAAACTTGCATAAAATTCCTTTTATACTTCAACCATTTTCAAAAATCCTTTTTTCTGGCAAAAGATCCAACAAGGGGAGTTTCATTTTATAAAACAAAGATATTTAACTTTGTTTACTCAAAATCAAATATTCAAATTTGATTACTCTTTTCAATATCATTTTCATTAAAATCCGTACGATGTACACATATCATTCGTATGCTATACCAATTTGATTGCTCACTCGATCACACAATTTCACTTCCGAACTAGCATCGTCCACCCGACTTCCTAGTGCGGACACAGATCTGGTTTCTTGATCAGAAACCGTCATTCTCCTTGCATAGCTTAACTATGATAGAGAATACCCAGAACCAATCAACAATCCATATCCAGGTTCGCCGTCGAAAATCGAGTGTAAAATCCCACTCGGATCGAAATAACTATCTCGAAATTCTGTGCTCAAAGCTGGATCAAATCACTATGCGAATAGAATAACATACGTACACCCTACGTATTTATCTTTATTGGTTATTAGCCAGATCAATTCTATTTCTATTCACATTCACTTTGATTTCTATTCACTTACTCTCAATTGCCTTAATCCACATTTGGATTATTCCTTAAATTCTTATCTCGATTGGGTATTTAAACAATAACAATTTGAACTCCGACCAGTTTATTTAGAAATTAACTTGAAATTTTAAAAATAGATAAATAGTTGGAAAATAATTACTAGTTTGTAAAATAGGTGCAAAATAGTTAGAAAATAGTTAAAATAATTATAGAAATTTTAGATAATTGCAAAATAATAGTAAGATAGTAATTAGTTTTGTAAAATAGTTGAAATATAGTAATTAGTTTATAAAACAGTTAGAAAATTATTAAACAGTTTCAAAAATAATTGTATAACAAGTATAAGATAGTTTGGCTTTTAAAAGAAAGGCTGTATATATAATGAATGGCTTGGAAAAATAGGTTTATATTAAAACAATTTATATTAAAAATAGTCCAGAGTCCAAATCAATTCAATTTAAATTTCCTCTACCATTTATGTTGACCCAATTCCAATTTAAATAACTTCAAATTTCCATTGAAATTGATTCAACCCCAATACAAGTTGGATTAACCTCGGTTTCTTTCCAAATTTAACTTTATTCAACATTGATCTCAAATTATACTAATTCCAATAAATTTCAATTGAATTAGTTCCAGTTTTAATTCATTTCTACTCCAGTTTGAACTAATCTCAGTTTCAAACTCCATTTCCAAATCAAGTTGAATTATTCTTGATTTCTTCCCAAATTCTATTCAAATTCCATTTGAATTTAAAACTTATTCAACTTTAATTACAATTCCAAATTATTCAAATCAATCCAATTCAAATTTTCCATTTGAATCTTATACTCATACATCTTCAATCACAATTTCAATCAATTCAAATCAAATTCAATTTGAACTAATTTCAAATTTCAAATTTAAACCATCTCGAATTATATAAATTCGAGTTAAATTTACTAAGGTTGGTTTAACCCTTTAAACCAAGTTAACCTTTATTAAAAGCTTTTAAACAATTTAATTTCGAGTCAAATTCGCAAATTCCATTTTAAATTATCTCTATAATGGATATATTACCACACTTCACTTCTCATTCATTCAAACAAATCCAATTCACAATTTAAAGATGATTAATAACAATAGGATGATATTATTTAGATTATTTTAAAACATTCATCAATTTCCAATTTCCAGATCTCAAACCCATTTTGAGATCACACAAACTCCCAGTTCAAATTAGCCATTTAACTTTTCACATTAAATCTTAATTTCTTCTTGAAATTTCCAAATCAGGTTGATCATTCCAACTTATTTAACTTTTTCCCCAGTTAAACTCAATTCACTTAATCCAGTCAACCTTACCCAGTTTGAACTTCCATTTCAATTTTGAACCTCACATAAATAATCTTCCCAGTTATTAAGTTCAAAATCTTATTACTTTGGGTTACACATCTTATTCCAAATTTAAAATTCAACATTTATAGTTTATTTCAAACCACCTTTAATATTATGTATATCTACATATATACATATTAATTTCTTTTACCAAGTTATACTTTAAAATTTTGAACCACCTTTGGTTTCCAAAACAAATTTCTTTTAAATTTTCGAACAACTCTTGTTTGAAATAGGACCATTTCATTCAAATTAAATAATATTATTTATTATTTCTTTAAATCATTAATTAATTCCAATTAATCACATTCGGTAATTAACTTATTTCTTAATTACCTTCATTTAGTAATTGTCCCTTAAATTACTTATCTCTAGTTACTTCATTAAGTAACTCCCTCTTTATTTATCATTTCCAATTATTACCCATAAATTAATCTCATTAAATAAAGTTTAATTAATTACATAAATTAATTGATTATCCTTATCCTGAAACCTTTCCCAAATTCAAGATTTAATTTCAGTTTGGTTGTATTTTATTATTTCTTAATTTAACTTAACAATTTAACAACCAATTCCTTTACTATTAGTTAGAAAGATATATTGCTTTATATATCAAAATATAATCTTATATAAAATCATTTAAAATCTTCATATAAGAAAATAACAAGTACGCTCTCATATATATATATATATACACACTCAACTCATTCTAGGGTACCACTTACCCTATCCTTAATGAGTAATCCGATCAGAGCCAAGGTTCTCGCTTAACCTTCAGCTCTGATACCACATGTAACGACCCGGAAATTTCGATCCCGAAATTTCCAGATAGTTAGTGAAAAGAAAGAGAAAGAAGAAGAACAGAAAAGAACACACAATCTCACATTCGCAGCGGATAAAATATAATATCACATAAATAACGGTTTTACAAAGAAGACTGTATCAGTACTTTTATATTATTATACATCAGAGATACAATATCCCATACAATACTGGATAGTTTAACATCTTGTCCAGATAACCACAATACTATATCAGAATCCTCTCCATACGCTCCTGCCATTAAGCTCTCCTCCTGAGCTCCAGAACGTCCTTACCTGAAAATCTGTAATACTCGGTCTGACCCGAGCATTACATCAAAGTAACACCCGGGTCAGGCTGGAAACCAGCGTGAGTAAACTCATCTAACAAGAAATATCCCAAAACATACAGCTTATATAAACCCGAGGTAACTTATCAATTTACAACTTAACAATGTTATAAACATCACCTAAGTCACACATCAATTTGTAAGTGTCAAAACTCAGATTAAATGGTCCAATTCACTTAAATCAATCCAAACTAGCTTATTTATTTCACAAATCAATCTATATGAATCGAAGTGGTTTCGGGTATTTACTAATCCCCGACTCCGGTCTCTTCGAAACAAATATCATCATAACTTAAATTTTTCAAGTGAAGTACAATTTAATTTTTAATATAGGATGTCACAGTAATTCATCATCAATAGATAGCCACGTCATCACAGTTTAAATCAAATATATCCTATCATATAGCATCACGATCCACATATTAGGGATAACAATTAATCAAAGGCTTCCCATATCATTCTATTTATCCCTTAAATTAATTTCCTAAATTAATTTATTCTTAACCAAATACAATAATTAACCTTAATTACCTCATTAATTAATTATTAACCATAATTATTAATCATCCTTGATTAATAATATTCAGTAATTAACTAACCTTATTTACTTCATTGAATAAATTAATCCTTAATTTATTCTCTAATTAATCCCTTGATAAATCACATTCAGTAATCAACTATCCTTAATTACTTTATTCCAAAAATTAATTACCCTTAATTAATTGTCTCAATTAATCACCTTGATTAATTACATAGGAATTTAATCCAAATTACTTTCATCATCAACATCTTTAATTACATCCAGTAATTACCATTAATTACTTCCTTAAGTAATTATACTTCCATTAATTACATTAAGTAATTATTCATCAATAGTTAAGTGTTTAAATTAATTAAACTTAATTAATTAATCTAAACCTATTTAAATTAAACCCAATTAAGTAATTTATTTCTTAATTACTTTTATTAAATAATTAAACTTAAATAATTTCTCAATTGATTATTATCAATTAATTAATCTAATTAATTATTAAAATTAATCATATTAATTAATTGTTAACTAATCTTAAGTTAATGACCTTCGTTAACTATTCTTTAATTCTTTCTTAGGAAATTAATTCAGATTAACCATCATTAATTACAAATTAATTAATATTTAATTACCAATCAATTAATCTCTAATTATTTAATTAATAGTTATTAAATTGATATTGCTTAAAAATTCTAGGATTTCCTTAATTACAGATTAATTAACCTTAATTCTAGATTTTAAACTGAAGTCTTTAAAACTTTACTTACATTTTCATCTTCATTTTTTAAAAATTCAAATCATTTAAGCATTTCTAAAATAGTTAAAACAAATTAAATTTAAAAACTTATTTTTACTTTAAATCTGAAATTCAAATCAAATTCCAGATTTCAAAATCTCAGATTCAAACTTATTTAAAATTCTATTTACAATTTATACTTCAGTTTAAATCCAAATCCAAATACTTTTATACTTAAAAGTTTCTAACCATATTTAAATTTAAAAAAAAATAGAATTATTTCAAACCTCAGATTCAAATTAATCTGAAACCAGATTCATACTCATTTAAACTTCTATTTAAATTTCCAGTTTTCATTTTTTTAAAAACTTTACTTTAAAATATTTGAAAAGAACAGGTCTTGGTATTATAACCTGTTACCTAACAATATACTCGAGCATGTCCAAAAACGCTTCGAGTTCAAACAACGATTAATTCGAGCAAAAATCAATTCTACACGAGAAAAGCTCGAGACAACAACACCACAACCACTACTGCATAAAAACCCAACTTCACCAGTATTTCCCAGTGCATCGTGCACATGTACGATGCCGCCGACCAACCCCTGTCGACCCTACAACCTCGAGCAGAACGGCGATTGCCCCCACGCCAGAATCCGGCCACCACAACACCCATCCATACCTGAAACCAAAAACAAGCTTCTCACCCAAACCTGTATCGAAAATCGAACTTCATACCCAAACCTGTCAACGATTCTCATCCGCCCACTGCCGGTCACCAGAACTCCAGAGGCTCCGGCCATAGCTTCGACAACTTACCACCTTCCAGTGCCCAAGACCCAATGCAACTCGATCATCTACAGTGTTCGAAAGGTTTGATTCTTCCTAACCCAGAAAAATTAGGGTTCTAAACTTCAAATCCCAATCACAAACTTCAAACTGAAATGCACCTATATCTGGAAATTTTCTTGGCTTCTTCGATCACTCATCTCCAGAAGAAGATTCAACCTTCCAGATTCCAGAGGTCGACAGAATTTCTCAAATTAACCAAATAATGAAATTCAAAACTGCACCTTCCATTCCCTTTTTGAAAATTGTGATTTTGGTCTTAAAAATCATGATTTGATATAGGGTTTAATTTACATTTCTGATTTGTTAAATTTACATAATTGAATTTTCCATCAATTCAATCTATCATGTTCTTGTTTTATTTTCCGTTAACCCAGTAAATTCATATTGAATTTTTAACTAAATAAAATTTTAAATCTTAATCCTTTAAATCAACAAAGATGTCTTGTTTAAATCCTTCCTACTAACAGAAACTAAAGAAATAGGATTTTAAACAAAACTTGTGCCAGGGAAAAATAAACAGGACAAAACAAATTACAGCATGCATACAATTACACATCAGAAAATCAATTATATGCATATTTAATATTTATTCATTGCAGTATACTGGCATGCAACACATTTTCCTAACTATCGAAAATTTCTTTAAAGAAAAGTTTCTCACTGATTTTAAATATGCAGAGCAGAGCTTCAGTTTTTTTTTAAACAGCTTCTATATTCCAACACTTTGGCATATTTTAAATTCTAAAACATTGATACTTATTTGTTTTATCTTAGATCAAGTTAAAACTTAACTAATTTGCTTAAAAATCCAAACCTGACAAAGATCAGGTAAAAGAATTGAAAGTTTGTTTCAAAAATTTAAATTTTGTATCAGGCACAGAACATGCACATACATTTTAATCACATATTTCAACTTTCATACAGAAAATCACATCAATATTCCCAAGCTAGCACTAGTTATCACAGAAATTTCCACATGCAACAAGCTATGGTTTAGTTAAGCTTTTAATTTAACAGTCTACTCACCTCTTGAAGTCGAACAGAGAGTAACCCTGGAAAATGATTCATGCCTTTGAACTGGAATCAACTTTGAATTTGCTCTGACTTGCTTTATCATTTAGGTGATCTGATTTTCTTGCAACTTGTACTTGATTCTTAGTTTTCTTTTTAAGTTATTGAGTGATCCGGACTTGATTGTATGATGAATTTGGACAAAATTTTGGTTTGCATCTTGTATAATGCTTCAGGTTTGCTGAGGTCATTGATTTTTACTTACTGTTTTTTTTATGTTACAGGTTCTGTTTCTTGTTTTATTTTAGAGAATGAAGTTATAAAAGAAAATAATAGAGAAGTATGGAGATGTTTGTATTACTTATTTTTTCCATTTATTAATTATTTTGAAATAAGAGATTAAGGACACTTGTCAATATCCTTATCTATTTTATTAACACTTGCTAATATGATAATGTTATTAGTTAACATGTGTATTAAGTAGATTTTTAATTATTTTTATAAGCTTTCATAATTGATTTCTAATTTATAAATACATATCTTAATTTAAATAAATAAATTCCTTTAAAAAGAAAATGATATAAATAATTTATATCCTAAATAAAATCAAATAAAAATTCATTTTTAAGCCAGAGCATAATTTAAGATATATATATACATCTATCTTTTGGCTTTAAAATTTAAATATCAAATTCAAGTTCAATTTCAAATCCAATTTGAAAAATCAATTTGATTTATACAAATATTTAAACAGACACAATTCAATTTTTAAAAAAAAATTCATATAACACAATTACAAATATAAATATTTATTTGATCAGATTAATTTGTTCAATCTATAATTCAGTATTTTTATTAATTAACCTAATTATATTATCAATTACAGATGCCTAGAAATCCGGGTTATCACATACATAATTACATCACCCAAAAAGAAAAGGAAACGAGCTTGAGATGCAGAGATATTCTCACTATTGCTAAGAAAAGATAGAAAAGCTGGATAGGATTGCTCGATAAACTCTCTGGTTTCCCAAGTACAATCATTGGGACTAGCGGACCATTGAACTTTAATGAGCAGCACATCCTTGTTTTGAAGGTGTCTCACTTTCGAGGCAAGTACGCGAATAGGCTACTGTACAAAGATAAGTCTGGTGAGACCTCAAGCTCTTGCAAATCAGGAGAAGCGATAACAGAATCCAATTCTCGAAGACACTTCCGAAGTTGAGAGATGTGAAACACATCGTAAATGCCAGATAGATGAGCAAGAAGTGAAACTCTATAAGCCATAGGGCCAATACGTTCAGTAATAGAAAATGGTCCTATAAAGCGAGGAGCCAATTTCCTAGTTGTACTGAAGAGCATAACCCCTTTAAGAGGAGAAACATGAATAAAGACGAGATCACCAATTGAGAACTCGAGAGGCTTCCTATGGTTGTCCGCATAGGATTTCTGGTGGCTCTGCGCCTCTTTCATCCTCTGACGAATAAGATCAATCTTCTCAGAAGAATCACGAACAGAATCTGGGCCAAGAATAAGCTTCTCACCAGATTCCAACCAGGAAGAAGGTGATCAACATGGCCTTCCGTATAAGGCTTCGAAAGGAGCCATACCAATACTGGACTGAAAACTATTATTGTAGAAGAACTCTACAAGAGGTAAGTGATCCTTCCAACTACCATTGAAATCAAGAATACAAATTCGAAGAAGATCTTCCAAGATACGATTTACCCGTTCAGTCTGTCCATCAGACTACTGATGATAAGCTATGCTAAAATTAAGCTTTGTTCCCAAAGCTTGCTGAAAGACTCTGCCAGAAATGACTCGTGAATAAAGGATCACGGTCACTCACAATAGAACTAGGAACACCGGAAAGTCTCACGATTTCCTTGGCATATAACTTAGCCAAATGAGAAGCAGTCCTATTAGACTTAATAGGAACAAAATGAGCGGACTTAGTGAGGCGATCAACAATAAGCCAAATACTAGAATGGCCCGATCTCGAACGAGGTAGGCCATTAATGAAATCCATCGAAACCTGATCCTACTTCCACAATGGAATCTCTAGAGGCCGAAGAAGAACAGAAGGGCGCTGATGTTCACCTTTAATACGTTGACAAGTTATGCAATTACTCACATAACTCGCCACATCGCGCTTCATGCCTTTCAAATAATAAAGGCGATGCATATAAGCATACATCTTACTACAACCAGGATGAATGGTATACTCAGAACGATGACAGTCATCAAGAATGTCATTCCTAACTGCAAAATCGGAAGGCACTATAAGATAGTTCTTCTTGCCAAGACACCCATGAAAATCAATGCTGAAATCCCGCAAAGCATCATCACGGGATTCAGTCTCACAAAGCTGAATAAGATGCATCAAATCAGGATCACGTCGCTGAGCATCGGCAATACGATCCAATAAAATGGGTCGAGCGCCCAAACTAAATAATAGAATAGGAGAATCAGAAGATGAACCTTGATCACGAATTTCAGAAAAAGATAGAGTCTCAAGAATATCCCAATCGGCAAGCATCATAGAAACGACAGCCGAATGTTTGCGACTAAGCGCATCAGCAACACGATTACCCTTACTAGGGGTATACTGGATATCAAAGTCATAGGAACCAAGAAACTCGAGCCAACGCTGTTGTCTCATATTGAGTTCCTTCTGAGTGAACAAATACTTCAAGGATTTATGATCGGTGTAGAGAATGAAGCGCTCGCCCAATAAATAGTGTCGCCAAATCTTCAAGGCGAAGACAATGGCGGCTAACTCAAGATCATGAGTGGCATGACGAACTTCATTCGGACGCAGTTTCCTAGAAGCATAAACAACTACCCGATCCTTCTGCATAAGAATAGCACCATGACCACTATCACAAGCATCGGTGTAGACAACAAGATCATGATTCCCCTCGGGAACCACAAGAATCGAAACACTGGTGAGAAGTTCCTTTAATGTCTGAAAGGAAGCTTCACACTTGTCGGACCAAATATAACGAATGCCTTTCCAAGTAAGGCCGGTGAGAAGAAGCACAACATAGGAAAAATCCTTAATGAACCGACGGTAATAACCCGCCAGCCCAAGAAAACTACGAATCTCATGCACATTCTCAGGCCTCTTCCAATTCTAGATGGCTTCGATCTTTGTTGGATCGACTGAAATGCCGTCGGAAGATACAACATGGCCTAAGAACTTAAACTTATTCTCCCAAAAATGGCACTTGGAGAATTTGGCTCTAAGCTGATGGTGATGGAAAGTACTCAAGACAATTCTCAGGTGATTAGCATGCTCAGCTTCGGATTTAGAATAAACAAGAATGTCGTCGATGAACACAAGGACGAACCTATCGAGATATTCCCGAAATACTCGATTCATGAGATCAACAAAGAAAGGAGGGGCGTTCGTCAAACCGAATAACATAACAAGCCACTCAAAAGAACCATATCGAGTGCGGAAAGCTGTAAGATGTATGCTATCCTCCGCGACTCGTAACTGGTGAAAATCCATGGCAAGGTCGAGCTGAGAAAAGACCTTGGCATCACACAATAGATCGAACATATCATCGAGCCTAGGCAATGGGTACCTGTTATTGATGGTTAACTCATTAAGCTTGCGGTAGTCAATGCAAAGCCTAAGAGTTCCATCGGACTTCTTCACGAAGACGACCGCGGCTCTCCACGGTGAAAAACTGGACCGAATCAACTGCTTGTACTCAAGCTCTAAAAACTGCTTCTTGAGTTCCTCATCTTCCTTTGTAGACATCCTCGTGGGAGGACGACTAACCGGCTGCACGCCTGGAATGAGATCAATGCGGAACTCAATTGCCAGCTTGGGAGGCAAACCCGAAACAGGATCAAAAACATCAGAAAAGTCACAAGCAATAGGAATACGAGATATATCATCATCATCTCGAGAGTCAAGAGAATATAAAGCCATATCGGAATTATCCACATCCCGAAGAACAAGTGATAGCTGAGTGAATGAATCTGGATGTCGAAGATATAAAATTCTTTCAGAACAAATAATCCTGGCATCGTATCTCACTAGACAGCCCATATCATATCGAATCCCCGATAAGAAATAACGTGTAGATTCGCACGAAAAGAAAAGCCACATAAAACAATTTCAACATCATCACAAAGCATGTTAAGGGTCGCAGATCCCCCAATAGGATTCGCAATCCTTAATGAAGTAACCATACAAGAAACATCCAAAGATAATTCATCGACGAGCTTCTTCGATACGAAAGAATGTGAAGCACCCGTATCGAAAAGAACTTAAATACTATGGTCATGAAATAAAATAGAACCTTGAAAAATAGATGGAGATATACCTTTGGGCTGAGAAGAACCTTCAGAAACCTTAGCAGCATTAAGCTTGCCAGACTTGGCACTAGCAGGAACAGTAGGGCAGGTGGAAACATGATGACCTTCCTTCCTGCAATAGTGGCAGAAGAGAGGCTTAGGACAAGCTCGAATCATATGATCAGGAGAACCACAATTAAAACACTTCTGAATGGAAGGTGTCCTAGTAGACTGATTTCGAAAGTTAGAACCACTAGTCTTCTTCTTTTTGGAAGGAAAAGACTTAGACTTTTGAAATGGAAACTAGTTCTTGTTGGGGTTCTTGCGAACTTCAACATCATCACCACTATCACACTCCTTCTCGATAGCTTCGAGATGAAGTGTCGAATCAACCAACTCCTCAAAAGAAAGCTTAAGCTGGAGCATTAAAGACTTCTTAAGATATTTCTTAAGACCAGAGACAAACTTCAGATTCTTCTTATTAGAGGTGCTAATGAATTCAAGACCATACTTAGATAAAGCCTCGAATGATGCAACATACTCAGAAACGGAAGACTCCCCTTGCTTCAATTCAAGAAAGCAACGGGCCAATAAAACTTTCTCAGATTTAGGAATGAACTTGAGTTCGAATCATTACCGAAACTAAGTCCAAGAAAGAGCAGACTCATCAATTTCGACTATAATAAGCTCGTACCAATTAAGGGTATGCTCTTGCAATAAGCTAGAAGTTACAAGAACTCTATCATGATCAGAAAGATCCATGCGAGAGAAAATACGCTGGCACGTGCGAACCCAAGCTTGGACTTCAAGAACAGACTCGGAGCCTTGAACGGCTTTCCCCCAAGATGAGAAAAATCACTGCATAGGCGTGCAAAGGCAGCCTTGCGAGGAGGAGATACCCAAGTAGGAGCTGGAGGATGAGTGCTCCTAAACAACTCCAAAAACTGATCAGCAAACATATAAACGCCGTCGGGATGCGAGCTGCTGGATTGCCCAGCACCAGAGCATCGTCCCTTGCCTCTTCCAGCCATAAGCTGAAAGTTAAGATAAGATAAGGATTATTCACAAGGTAGACATCACTAATTCAAATGTAGAATACTACGGAATAAAATTGCATTCCTAGACGTATTCCCAAATCCTATCTAGCCTTTGGGGTAGAAGGAACAGAGGTACGATGATTCAAAGATTTGTAACACTTATTACACTTAGATGTCCCGTAATACGTGTTTCTATTCTGTGTTTATCACATTTTGTTCTGAACACAACTCTAATACTAAGCTGTGACGCCTCACTCCATGACCCACATTAGCGAAGAGTATTATAAAATAATACCGTCTGCTAATGCAGGGAATAGAGCTGGATAGGAGCGACCATCTATAGCCTTGCCTTAACTATCTATTGAATACATCGACAGTTGCCATACCAAGCGGATCGACATATCCAATAAATTCTTAATGCAGAACCATAGGTGGCTGAAGGATCTATCAGAACAGAATATAACAACTCAAATGTAATATACATCACAGAACAGTAGATCATCACATACACATATGCAGATACATAACAGAGTATACTAAGTAATACATATCAAGTGGTATAGCAGACCACAATATACAGACGAGTCAAAACAATACATGTCAGAGTTACAACCAAAAAGGACTACACAAAAAGCTATGACAAAAAGGAGCTAGCGGAATAGTCCATGCGGAAGCAAAAGAGACTAAGTCCACAAGTACCTAACCTGAAACATCCCGGTCGGACCCGAGTATGAAAACACACGGGTCAGTCTAGCTAAACAAATCAGTTAGATAAACTGAGAAATAATGAACCTGCAAGGTCATAAAGAACAACAAATATCTCTAGAAGAGATATCTCAATCATCTAATAATAGATGAGTCATAGCAAGCCTCATATCATCGGCAACTCAAATAAACAATGGATATGAATATCCCAAATCAAACCAAAAAGGCAAATAACAAATACCAATGAAGGTAACACAAGTTCCACAATGTAACCGCTATATATCGTGTGGTTCAAAGGACCTACCCCGAAAGGCGATACGCTAGGAAATATAAATATCAATGAAACAAGAGAAATGCACATGCTCAGTACTGCGTAAACAAGGATCCATAAGCCCGAAGGTGCAAACCCGAAGGTACAAACCCGAAGGCAACAAACCCGGAGGCACAAACTCGAAGGCAACATACCCGAAGGCAATAAACCGTAGTGATGAAGGTACGGAGGCCCAGTACTGGACACCACTAACTGGCAATGTGTGTCACAAACTCCTCAGAAGGAACCCGAAAAATGTTAATGTGAGTCCCATGCCACACGCCCGGACAAACGGTTTACTATCCGTTAGTCAATTTCGCACTCAAAGCAGTACAAAGTTTACCTCATCTCATCGGTAGACGAGACCTAAAGGTCAAAACGTTCAAACGAATGATTAGGAATTAACTGAAAAGATGAATGCACGTGTTCATAGCACGCGTTTTATCTAATCATTTAATTCTCCTCCCTCTTCGCTCGGAGTGCAAAATTGTGTGTGTGCCTTTTAAATAGAAATTATAAATTGGAAAAACGAGCTTTTAATACAATTTGAAAAGATCATTTTATAAAAACCCGTGTATAAAATCAAAAAGGAATCATCAAAGTCCAAAAATGTGATAACAACTAATTGGAATCAACATGAATCGATTAAATTTGGAAACCAAGCAAAATAGGCAAAAACAGGCAAAAACAAGCAGGTCAGTCAACTGAGTACAGAGGCCAGTCGACTGATCCAGAAACCTGAAAGCTTCATTTCCTGCAGTCAGTCGACTGATTACAGAGGCCAGTCTACTAATTGCAGGAAACAGAGACTCCCAGCCTCTGCAGACAGTCCCCGGAACAATCATTTGCTATAGCCAGTCGACTGACTGGCGCTAGGGCTGTTTTTCAACCTATCCAATGAAGAGCAAACTCTTCCAAATTGCAACCGAGCGAGCAATGGCGCTAGGGGTTTATGCCAATCAACAACCCGGCCTTATAGGCTCTTCAATGCATCACCAAAAACATGTTCAAACAACTATGCTAGGATTTTCAAAGATTTGACACCAAAACACCAAAATTGGAATATTCACCAATTCAATTCAAATCAAAGCAATTGCACATGAATAAGTGTTAGGAATTCATACCTAACAATCAAAGATAGTTTTAGACATAGATGTGAGATAAAAATCTCACCTTTTAACTCAAAAACAATGATTGAAAGGCTCAAATACAAAGAGAAGACCAACCACTCTTTACTTCAACTCTAAAAGCTCCAATCTAAGATCAAAACAAATAATTCCTAAATTTAGGTTTAGGAATTTATAATATTGAAGAGATAAAGAGTTGGAGAAGAAGAAGAGGATGCTTGACAATAGCTTCTCTTGAATTAAAGAGCAAGAATTTGAGTTTGCAAAGGAAACTAGGGCTTGGAGTTTCCATTTCCCATTCTTTTCCCCCATTTTTAGTTGAGCTAAAGCATAGGAAATGAAAATGAGTGAATGGAAGAAGAGTTAATAAGTTAGGGTATTAAGATAGGATAGTGGGTCGAACCCAGCCCAACGCCCAAATAGAAAAAGTAGCAAAATTCTACTAACTCCAATCATATTGAAGATTATACTCAAAAAGATTCCTAATGCCATTTTGAACTCAATGGAAGTGGTTTTGAGTCCCAATTCGACAGTTTGCAGAAAGTGACATTTCGGACCCAAAAATCTGAATAACGACACTATATTTAAACAAAACATTAAATATATAATCGTAAAATATGCGGGTTGTTACAAAAGGTGTTTGCGTCGATTGTCGATGATCGGTGGATCCAAATCCATCATGGTTGAAGTCGAAGGTCGATTGGAGGATGTAGATTATTGGAAAAATAGTAGATGATTTTATATTGTGTTGTGGGGATCAATCGAAGAAGATTCAGAGTTTTAACTGGTGTTTTTTCAATCTTGTTCATGAAGGAATTGCGTCATCATCAAGAAGCTTCAAATGATCGCACCTAGAGGAAGAGGTTCGTGGGTCATCGGAGTAGCTGGGGTTGCAGTCGCGTGGCGTCCGGTGGTGAGTGTTGGTGATGCTGGAAGGTTTTCTGGTGATCATTTAGTTCCAGGTTTCATCAAAATGGTTCGTTTTTTATTTCCGACGAGTTTGACGTTTTTGGGTACTTGAGTTGATTGTCGAGGTCATTAGTGATTTGTGGAGGGTCTCGACGATGGCTGGAAGTTCACCGGAGATCGGTGCACGTGCACGTTCGTTCTTGTACATCTGGGTAAAGCAATTTTGGGAAAGAGAGAAAATGCTTGGGATTTCGTTCATGCTTAATCGTGTTCGACTCGAAGTCTGATGGTTGCGTGATTTCTCGAGAGTGTCTTAGGGTTTTTGGTGGTTTTACTCGGTTCTGGGAAGTTGGGTTAAAAGAAATTTTCAATTTTCTAAAATTTAAACAAGTTTTCAAATTTCAACCTTAATCAAGCTTAAAATGTCTTTGATTTCAAAAGTAATCTGTTCCAGATTTTAGTTGAAGCCCGATAAGTATTTAAATCAAGTTAAAGATTTAAGTGTAAATTGAAAATAGGTTTATTTCCAAGTAAAATGTTTTAAAACAAGTTTTAAAAGATTTAAATGTTAAAGTAAATGTTTAAAATTTGTTTGACTTGATTTGTTATTTCAAATCTACAATTTAATGATTTAATTAGTAAGTTAATTCTAAAGTTAAATATGATTTATGATAATTAAGTCAGTAATAGGGATACTGTTTTATCTTAAAGATTAATTACGATTTAATGATTTAAGGTTAATTATTTAATCAATCTTTTAATTGATGATAAAAGGGGAATTTATTACTTAAAGTTAATTACTTAATGAAAGTTATTAAGGTTAATTAATTAATAATTTAAGTTGAGAAATCAAGTAATTAAAGAATTAATTAACTTTTGAATTAAGGATAATTAATTTCATGATTAAGGATAAATTTAATTACCTAATTAAGGTTAATTAAATATCAATTAAAATTTAATTAATAAATAATTAAGGATAAATTAATTTATAATTAAGGATAATTAATCATTAATTAGGGACAATCAAAGAAAATAACTAACTAATAATTGAGGTTGATTAATTAATAATTAAAGGTAAATTAATTTATTATTAAAGGTTAATTAATAAGTGATTAAAGGATAATTAATCAAAATGGTTTGTAATTAATTAATATTAATTAACCAGGATTAATGCTTATTCATAAGTAATTAATCTGATTTTATTTAATCAGACAATTAATTGACCTTACTTATGGATGTTTGAATTCTATTGATTGTTGAATTGTTTGATATCCCTGATATGTTATGCTTTGTGCTATGAATTGTTTGTTATGATCTGTGATGAATGTAATTATCTGTGATGAATGTAATTATCTATGATGAATGTAATTTATTTATGTGTGATAAAATTTATATTATCTGTGATTATGTGGATGAAGATAAGCATTATAGAATTATACCGCTTATCAATATTGTTGTGTTTGAATCTGTGATGACTGATGATGTTGCACTATTGTGTAAAACCTTTGGACTACACCATACACACACAAATATGGATTGCACGAGGAAATTGGTTAAGTCGCAGATTTTTGAAATGATTTTAAAAGTTGAATTGTTTTGGAATCCAAATAGTTTTGGAAAATGGAATTGGGTTGAAAAGCTTTTGAAAAGGGGTTTTGAAGACACAAGTCACTTTGAATAACTTAATAAACTTTTGGGAATTTAAATAATTTAATTTGAATTTGAATTCAAAATTTGAAATTTGAAATTGAATTCTATGGTTGGAAATTATGGTTTAAAAATGTTATACAAATTATAAATGTGTTTAAACCATTTTAAAAAAGTATTGTTTTGGCAATTTGAATTTAACCCAAGGACTTTATCTTGTATAAATGTAATCGGATTTTTTCGAAACAAAAACTATTTTTTTCAAATAATAAATGCTTTCATATAAGGAAAGAATTTCCAATTTATTTCGAAAGGATTTCAAGTTTGAAATGAAAATGGTTTTCCAACTTATGGATGAATCTTTGGAAATGGTTGAAAACTATCAATTAAATCTTTAATTTAAAGATTGGATGAGTTAATCCAATTTCAATGGGAAATTATTTTGAAATATATGAATGAATCTTTGTGAAAGATTGGTGGACTTTGTGAAGTGAATCTTTTTGTTTAAAAAGATTTGAAAATGGTAATTTGTTTAAACATTTGAAAGAAAAGTTTTGGGTAATAAGTTGTGACTTAACTGAAATCCCAATATCCATATGTTCTTAAATATTGCGCTCATTATTCGGCTTAGCCAAGAGTGGACCTTGTGTCACATAACCCATTCCAAATAATGCTACGACGATATGGATAGCATTTAAAGACCGGTGGTGAAGACCAGATATTTTTGAAAGCAAAAGGATAACCCGTCGAATGTCTCTGCATCGAATGGCCCGGTTATAGAGATTTGATCACCCAATGTGATGGGAAGTCCGGACGTGGTTAGGGATTATCCAGATTTGCAAGGGCTTCTTTGAAAGTGCCTTCGGTTCTGTTCGAACCCAGAATAGACTTGTATGGATGTGTGTCTGACATTACATTTTGAGATGTAAAGCTAGTTTCTATCAAATACATTTCTGCTTGGTGGCGGAGATTTATTCTCTTAGCTTAACACCCTTCTCTGAGACGTACGAGCTCAGAGGTTATGTAGTTGATGGTTACTAGTGATACATTCCCCATTTGGTAATGTGGCATACGAAGTGATGTTGGTCATTTGTTGATCGAAGCATGGCTTTTATGAAAAGCGTAGCTTTGTGGACGAGACTGCATCAGGACCTCACAACCCGGAATGGTCGAAACAGGAAAAATGCAGCAAGGTTATTTGGGGGTAGCGTGCACTAGGGAATGTTCATTTCCTTCGAGATAGAGGTGGTATCATGTTATGGAACCCAGAAACTTAACCTATGTGATTACTGCAAATTTATTACTTTGTGGTCGTTGGTATCGAGGTCTCGGATAAAGGTTGGTTATGCTTGGAGGGTGGCATACTCTTGTAGTAGTTAGCCTTGTGTTGGCAGAGAGCAGGTTAAGTTCTCGGGGCGTCCCTCCTGAGGCGTACCCATGTGGCCCAGGAAGTTCCTTTGCCTGACCATTTGTTGGAAATCCAATTACCAATACGCGCCTTGTACGGTTTTAGTTGTAGAACCTACCATCTAATATGGTAGCTATAGTAGGCATACTATAATGGTACGTATGCTGGCTAAGATTAATATTGTACTTGCAAATGTTTTTCACTATGCACTAATAATAATATCAAACTGTTTTCGCGCATCAAGCATGTTTGACTATCATAAGGAGAAATCTCACCCAAGTGTGCGATTGCATTGTGTCTGTGCCGGAAGGCTATATGGTAGTTTTATTTTCTAAAAACCATTGCGGATTTCAATTTTAAAATATTTTGTTGTTTGTTTTTAAAGATAAAACTATTTTTGTTCGTTTATACCAGTTCCATGACTAACCTGGAGTTTATTATTTCCTTCCTAAACTCCAAGTGCCCACAATTTTCCACACGGGCGGTCTAGAGTTGGGTTTTTCAGATAATCAAATAGTAGGTGTAGATTTCGATAGCCATCAGCCTTTTGTTTCGTTGCTTCTAGAAATCATTGGAGTCTTTGATTTTTGGGATCGAGTTTTCAAGTTTGGTTTGATAGGTGTTCGAGCTATCTTTGGATTAGAGATTTGAGATGGAGTTGCCAATATTGGAGTTCCATTTGGAGTTCAAGTTATTTCCGCTGCTGGTGCCTTTGTGTTTCCGCTATGTTGTTGTAGATCTCTGGTATGTATTCATGATCACTATTGTATATCATTGGATATTGTATCATTGAAGTTATATGATATTATTATTTTTCTTCTGCTGTGTTGTTATACTTAATGTGTTATAATCTCCGACGAGCCAGATTCGGTGTTTGAATCTGTGGCATTCGAGTACAAGTGAGTACGGATGTCGGTTTTCGAAGGTCAAGTCAGGGTCGTTAGAATTGGTATCAGAGCTGAATGTTGAAACTTTAGCTCAGGAGTATAACACATTAGGTAACTCATTAGAGATAGGGTGAAGTATACCCTAAAATGAGTATATCCTAAGATATCCGTCCGTGTGCCTCAGTAAATTCTCTTACTATCCACTGATAGTGAGTATGAGTGCAAGAAGAGGGCGAGGTAGGGGACAGGAGAGTACCACTAGAAATGGTCAATATCCTGTGACAGTGGAAACAACTCTCTTCTCAATATCCTTTGGTTCGATTTCAAATTCTTTGATTGCTTCGTGGCAACTACAGAGGGAGAAGCTTTGGTATGGTGGTGGCCCTACGAATCGTGTAGATAAGTTCCTAATTCGCATTCTTTCCATTAAATTTCTATCGTTTTAACTTTAATAAATTTGAAATTTTATTTGAAATGAATTGGTTAATAAAATATAAAGTTAAAATTGATTTGCATCGATAAAACTATTTTGGTTAAAACCCGAATTTGAAATTTTATTGTAATTTCTTGTGAGTATCAAAGTCCAAAAAGGGATAAGTTAATATATACTTTGGGATATTACAATTGGAGTTGTGTATCCATCGTTTGTTCTGTTAGGTCCAGATATATTCTACGAATGGTTAATTATCCCTTCGAACTGACTAATGCCCTGTTTATTTCATAGATTTGGTGACCCGAGTATCTTGTGTAGTATTAAATGAGTTCGTTCTCATATTTGTTAATAATATTCTGATTTCGTAAGCCGAATACAGAATAAATGTTCAGTTTGATCGGGGAAGATATTTCTCTATCTTTGTGTAACCATTCTTTGTTGTATCCCTAGCAAATTCGAGGACGAAATTTTCTTAAAGGGGGAAATCTGTAACGACCCCGATTTTTGAGTCAAATTTGAATTGATAATTAATATAAATTTTGGGTTAAAATTGTGATTTTAAATTAAGTTTTTCCAAAATAAATATATGTGTTGTCTATTTATATATATATAAATTAATTTTTAATTTAAATAGAATTTTTATTTGCGATTCAATGATAAGTATTTTATAAATAAATAGGATTTAAAGTTTTTATTTTCAAATTAATAAAAGTTTGTTTTCTAATTTTAATATATATTGAAGTTATTGATTTGAGATTTATGTAATAATTCAAAATCTCTATATATTTGACACTAATAAAATCTTGTTTTCTAATTCTAGCAAACATGCATTTGGATTCGAAAGTTATATTTTGAAATTAATATAGTAAAAGTTATGTAAAGCTAAAATTCATATTATCTAACATATATATGTATACTTATTTTGAAAGTAATGTATATAGATTAATATTTATTTAAATGTATAATAGTTTCAATTCAAATAAGATTTACAAAAGCTTTATAAACTAAGATATATTATATGTATGATTATTGTTAAGTGTGCAAATTGTTTTTTATCCATTTCTCTTTAAAAGTTGTAAAAGTAAAATAAATACAAATAAGTGTAAATAATTTGTATAAACATGTAAACATAAGAGAATAAAGGTTAAAACAAAATTTATAAAATGATTTAAAAGAGGGATATAAACATAAATTTGATATCTTTAACATTGGTAAGCAATTTAAACCAAGGGATTTAGACATAAAAATGAATATTTAGGACAAATGGAAGGTAATTTGAATATGCATTTACAAGTGTTCAAATTTAACAAATAATTTTAACAAGGGTTAAACTAATTCTACAAGTGGCATTTCATCATTTTTTTCTTTAGATTTAATTTATATAAAAATAATTAAAAGAAAGAACCAGGCTGGTGCATGTTTTTATCAAAATTCTTCTTCATAATCAAAATCTGAAAAATTGAGATTAAAAAAAATCAAAAATCTTCAAACCAAACTCAAGAGCAACAAACCAGATCAGCCTGGGAAATGAAATTCAGAAACAAAATCCTCAACCTGGAGCAATCAATCAGCATGTAAGATAAAATCTTCAACCAGAAAAGATTTAAAATCAACCTGATCAAGTAAATGCAATTCAAAGATCATGGCTTCAGAATTGATTCAAAGTCATCAAGTTAAAGATCAGCTCAAATGGATTTAAATCAAATGATAAGCAAAGTAGCAATTCAACACAAAGCAAATCAAGTTTCAGTTTCAACAGTGTCAGATCAAATCAAATTTCCAGGCTTTTCGAAAACTCTGGTTTCTCTGTGCAATCCATCAGGTGAGAAAACTTAACCTATTATATGTTGATGTTGTGATTGACACTTGAAAAGGTGTGAAAATGTTGTTTGTTTTGCTTGTGTGTCTGAATGCATATATTGATATGCATGTCTGTATGGATATTTGAACCCTGTTATAAGTTACAGGTTTTCAAAACATGATTTAAAAATCCAATCATCTAACAAAATGACTTTTAGGTCATAACCTTTAAATGAAAAATGATTGTATATATGTGAAATCATTTTTAAAATTAAATTCAAGTATTTAAAATAAGCAATTTACTTTAAAATTGGTTAATTACAGAGATGCTTTTATTAAGTCAAAACTCAGCAATTTCAGTTCAATGTTTTGACTTCATAAACTGATTCTTAGTACAAAATATTGAATTTAGGTAATAGATTCATGATTTTTAAGTAGATAATTGTGGGGATATTTTAAGATGAGTAGAAAGGGTGTTTGCGTCAATTGTCGATGATCGGTGGATCTAAATCCATCGTGGTTGAAGTCGAAGGTCGATTGGAGGATGTAGATTATAGGAAAAATAGTAGATGATTTTATATTGTTTTGTGGTGATCGATCGAAGGTGATTTAGGGTTTTAACTGGTGTTTTGTCGATCTTGCTCATGGAGGAACTACGTCATCATCAAGAAGATTCAAACGATCACACCCAGAGGAAGAGGTTCGTGGGTCATCGGAGTAGCCGGGGTTGTAGTTGCGTGGCGTCCAATGGTGAGTGGTGGTGATGCTGGAAGGTTTTCTGGTGATCATTTAGTTCCAAGTTTCGTCAAAATGGTTCATTTTTTATTTTCGACGAGTTCGACGTTTTTGGGTACTTAAGTCGATTGTCGAGGTCATTGGTGATTTGTGGAGGGTCTCGGCGATGGCTGGAAGTTCACCGGTGATCGGTGCACGTGCACATTCATTCTTATGCATCTGGGTAAAGAAATTATGGTAAAGAGAGAAAATGTTCGGGATTTCGTTCGTGCCGAATCGTGTTCAACTCGAAGTCTGATGGTTGCGTGATATCTCGAGAGTGTCTCAGGGTATTTGGTGGTTTTACTCGGGTCTGGGAAGTCGGGTGTAACGACCCGAAATTCCCGAAAATTTCAGATAGTTAGAGAAAAGAAGAAAAGAGATAGAAGAAGAACAGAAAAGAAACACACAATCTCACATTCGCAGTGGATAAAATATAATATGAATAATAATAATTATACCAAAGAAAACTGTATCAATCAATTTTATCGGATATACCAGAGTTACAACAATTTTATACAATATTTGGACAGATACAATTTAACATGTCTCAGATATATTCAATATCATAGTGGAGACTCTCCATGCGTCCCTGCCATCCAGCTCGCCTCCTGAGCTCCAGAATGTCCTTACCTGAAAATCAGTAATACTCGGTCTGACCCGAGCATTATATCAAAGTAATACCCGGGTCAGGCTGGAAACCAGCGTGAGTAAACCCATCTAACAAGGAATATAAAAACATACATCTTAAATAAAACCCGGGGTAACTTATATCAATTTCAACTTCACAAGTTATTATATACATCATCTATTTCACACATTAATCTCTAAGTGCCAAAACTTAGATTTAAATGGTCCAATTTACTTAAATCATTCTATATCAGCATATTGATTCCACATATCAATCTATAAGGAATCGAAGTGGTTTCGGGTATTTACTAATACCCGACTCCGGTCTCTTCGAATCCAAAGTCATTTTAGCCAAATTTATTTAAATGGAATACAGTTCACTTCAATTCAGGGTGTCACTTATACATATTAACTCATCATCGACGATAACCACATTATCTCAATTTAACCCAACATATCATATCACATAGCATCACAAATTACATATCCGAGATAACAATAAATCTACGGTATACAATATTATTCAATTATTCATAAGCCCGATTAATTTGTCATCCATTCCTAATTTAAATCAAATTAATTTCTTTAATCACTTGTAAACTTAATTACTTAATAATAATTAATTACAAACTAATTAATTAATCGCCATCTCAATTAATCACCCTAGATTAATTATCTTTCAATTACATTAAGTAGTTATCCCTGACCTAATTACACAAATTAATTATTCTTAAGCATTCACAGTAATTAACCTTCAATTACCTTTATTAATTAATTATTCTTCTAATTACATTTTAACAAATAAATCTTCAACTTAATTCATTAATCAACCTTGTTTTACTACACTAACGATTAACTTCCTTTAATTACTTATATTAATTAAACCAACCCCTTAATTAATTTCATTAATAAATCCTTTTATTTATACTTAGTAATCATCACCTAATTACTACCTTAAGTAATTATCCTTAATTACTTCCATTAAGTAACTTCATCGGTTAATTAACCTCAATTAATCAACCTTTAATTATTAATTCCATCAGTAATTAGTTCATTCATTACTTCATTAGGGAATTACACTCATGAATCTTATTAGTTAATTATGCTCAAATCTCTTAATCAACTTAAATAATCTCTAGGCATTAAACCTTAATTAATTTAAGATAAAACTTATCTTATTAATGCCTTATTATCATTACCAATTTAGAAACATTTATCATTATGATTTCCTTTACTTAATCAAATCATTAATTAAGTTTTAGAAATAAATAATCATTTAACTAGATAATTTAAAGTTAACAAAACTTATCTTCCATAAAATGACTTACAACATTATGAAGTATAAGTTTTAAGAACTAATTCCCATTTGTATTCCAAAACTTGTTTTATAAAAATCTCTTTTTAGATTAAGTTTAAAATCACTTTAAATTTTACAAAAAAAAATTTTTTTAATTAAGCCAATTTCCAAAACCACTCAATCAATTATAAGGAAACAATTATAAAAAAATATGTTTAAATAAGAAAATTTAAACTATTTTTTTTTTAAAATTTCAAACACAAGTTGATTTTTAAACATAAAAAAAACGGTTCAACACAGTACTTCGGTCAAACCTCAAAGAAACCACTTGTGTCTACACGAGTTTCCCTTTTTTTATTAACAAATCTAGTTTTTTTTTTAGTAAAACAAAAGTCTATTGGGACAAAGCCCACAATCCAGCAGATCACAACCTGAACAACTCCAATAAGCAACTGAGAAGCATTTTGGACCGAAGCCCAATTCGATAATGTGTCAGGATAAACCCGAAGGCCCAAGCATCGAACACGGAAGTATCAACTCTATCTTCTTCTAACCCCCTTACCACTGCTACCAAGCGTCATTCCCAAATCCACATGAACGATAATCATCGGTCAATCCCTGAAATCAAGACTCAGCTTCACTCGCCATCGATCATTACTTCGATCATAGACCCAGACCATAATCCATCTTTGCTAATCGAAACACATTCTCAACACAGCATCCACCAAAGTAAAGCATACACGAAACTAAACTGGTGCACGTGCACACCAGAATCAATCGCCGACGATCAAGGCTGCGTTCATCCTCGAGTCATCATTGACCCCGCCGCAATGCCCTATACTCGGATCCATCGATTCCTTCATCAAAACAGAAATGAACATGTCCACCAGTTTGTATTCCAAACCAATATGACAAAATACCTTCACTGACAATCATCCCGACCACTGGAAATCCCGCTACTTCGTCAACAATAACATCTCAACCTCCAATATCATCTTCCTCCTGCGCGATTTCACCCAGTCCCATATCGAAGTTGCAAAAGCCCCTTAAACCGGCGTCCCTTCACAGTCACTCAAAACCCGAGTTTGACTAACTTACTCTACCACGGTGAAAAATAAATTCACCTGACATTTTTTTTCAGATCTCCTAACCTTTAACTAGCTTTAGTGAAAACCTCGATCCTCCTTATCGCGGCGATAACCCAAGAATGCTCAAACTTATTTTACTGATCAACCCCAAAATTCAAACCCAATTCTAATCTAAAAATTGTGATGCAAATCTTAAAATTCATGGATTTTGATGATGATTAAGATCATATAAGTGAAACATGGAATTATGGTTCCTGAATTTTTAACAGATCTTAAATTTCTGCTGTAAATTCCTTGATTTACAGTGATAAAACTTGATTTACTTGAATAATTTTTTTTAATCTTAATTCATGTTCAAACAATCCTATTTTGCTTGAAAATCAAAGACTATCAGAGATCAATTAAAGAGAAATTTGAATTTATTTACTTGCTCTAAAATTCTGTAACCTGGAAAAGAATAACTCAAACATACCAGACATGCACCCCTTATATTTGCATGTTTTAAACATGCAAGCTAAGATTTCATTCATGCAACCCATTTTGCCACAGCACCTATTGAAATATATTCATCTTTAGCAATGAATAAATCAAAGGTTAGATTTTCTACTCACCTGCAATTTTCCTGAACAGAGAACAGGCCTGCTTATTTCACCTTTTGAAATCTGGATTGCTTTTGGGTTTAAGATAATATGATGTTGTTGATGTCGAATCTTCGAACTTGTTAGTTTGCTTGCTATATTTTGATTCGAGTCTACCCTTGCTAGATCCTGATCTCCTCTATTTTACAGGATTATGATTTCCTGATTTTAAATTTCTAGGTTGAATATCTCTGGTTTTGATTTTAAAACAGGTTTTTTTTGTTTCTATATTTTTTTTCTTTTCAGGTTTGAAAAAAATGAAGATCAGAGAAGAGATGAGAAAATTTGAGAGAAATGTATATAGCCATTTGTTAATACTAGCTACACTTGTTTCATGAATAAATTTATGTATTTACAAATGTCAAAATCTTTATTATTATGTAAACAAGTGTGTCTTCCTAAGTTCTTATGTTGCCAAGTGTTTTAAGATGTGATTATTAAATAAATTTTCTTATTATTATAAATAATTTAAACCTTAATTACAACATTAACCTAAATACTTATGTTTGAACCAAATTAATTTAAACCAAAATATATTTAAGATATACTTCCTTTTAAAAATTTCAAATTCAAATCCAACCCTTCAAATTCCATTAAAAATCCAATTCAAGATCAATTCAAAATAAATACATATATTTGACACTATTTATCTAAAAATAACACATAAATATTTGTGATTAGATTCAGTTGTTAAATTTACAATTCAGTATTTCTATTAATTAACCCAGTTAATATAAATTACAGATGCCCAAAAATTCGGGTTATCACATTCCTCCCCGCTTTGAATCTTTTCGTCCTCGAAAAGGAACGAAAGCAGATTTTATTAGATATTTTAAAACCTGTTAATATATTCTTCGATCATTTTAAAACACTTTTTAAATCCGTAATACTGCCAAAATAGTTTTATAAAAAATATTTTTACAACTTGATGTTTTAACTAGTCCATCCTTGTTCTCACAGAAATTCGGTCGTACGTTGATCAGGCGCAGGACTGAAAATCTATAAGTACTTAGCAGACCCATTTTCAACATCGAGTGAAAAATATTTGGAAAAATAATTTTTATTGAAAATATAGAAAACAGTTTTTGAAAATAGAGGATATATCTTTGGTGAGAATGCTCTGGAAATCATCACCCCCATCCATGGTCACAGTTACATTCCAGGGTTACGTTGCCGTCGCAGCAAAAGTCCATGTAACTGCAGGCTCTCCGCGGCCTCTCGATTGCGCCATGGATCCCACACAACAGATCACAGTTACATCCAGGGTTATATTGCCATCGCAGCAAAAGTCCAAGTAATTGCAGGCTCTCAGCGGCCTCTGATTTTCGCTGTCGAAATGAAACATCTCCACTCCTACATAGGTCGCAGTCTACCGATATAAAATCAAACGCAGACTGTTGGCTCTCAGCGGCACACACGACTTTCGCTATGTTATACCATAGGTCGCAGTCTACCGATATAAAATCAAACGCAAACTGTTGGCTCCCAGCGGCACACACGACTTTCGCTATGGTATACTCTACACACAATCCACAGGAACTAGTTTTGTCCGGACTCCTCACAGGATCAACTATAGAACCCCCTTGGGGCTCAAGGCAGCACCACCCGCTGGTACTCCTGAGAAGTTCATTTCAAGGGAGCGCCTTTTTCCCCAGAGCCATCATCAAAACATTTTATACTATATACATATAGTATTCTCAAATCATACACCTAGTATGATCTCATACAAAGCTCCTTTACTCAAAATCGATTATTCCAAAATCGATAATTCTCAAATTAGGCTTTCCAAATTCTCATATTGATTTTACCCAAAAATCAAAAGCCTTTCTAAACCCAAAGGTTCCCAAAACCTTTTCTAAAATCCTCATAAGATCCTTTATATATATATATATATATATATATATATATATATACACAGATATATATAATTTTTTTTCAAAACCTTGGATCATTTCAAACTTGTATAAAACTCCTTTTATACTTCAAGCACTTTCAAAAACCCTTTTCTTATGGCAAAAGATTCAACAAGGGGAGTTTTATTTTATGAAACAAAGATATTTAACTTTTTTTACTCAAAATCAAATATTCAAATTTGATTACTCCTTTCAATATCATTCTCATTCAAATCCGTACGATGTACACATATCATTCGTACGCTATATCAATCTGATCGCTCACTCGATCACACAATTTCACTTCCGAACTAGTATTGTCCACCCGACTTCCTAGTGTGGACACAGATCTGGTTTCTTGATCAGAAACCATTATTCTTCTTTCATAGTCATAACTATGATAAAGAATACGCAGAACCAATCAACAATCCGTATCCAGGTTCGCCGTCGAATATCGAGTGAAAAATCCCACTCGGATCGATATAACTATCTCGAAATTCTGTGCTCAAATCTGGATCAAATTACTATGCGAATAGAATAACATACGTACACCCTACATATTTATCTTTATTGGTTATTAGCCAAATCAATTCCATTTCTATTCACATTCACTTTGATTTTCATTCATAACTCACAATTGCTTCAATCCATTTGGATTATCACATCTATTCTTATCTCGATTGGGTATTTAACCAAGAACAGTTTGAACTCCGACCAGTTTATTTAGAAAATAGCTTGAAAACAAAATTTAAAATTTAAAAATAGATAAGTAGTTCGAAAATAATTACTAGTTTGTAAAATAGGTGTAAAATAGTTTAGAAAATAGTTAAAATAATTATAGAAATTTTAGATAATTGTAAAATAATAGTAAGATGGTAATTAGTTTTGTAAAACAGTTGGAATATAGTAATTAGTTTATAAAACAGTTGGAAAAATTGTTAAACATTTTCAGAAATAATTGTAAAACAAGTATAAGATAATTTATCTCTTTTTTTTAAAAGAATGGTTGTATATATAATGAATAGCTTGGAAAATTAGGTTTATATTAAAACAATTTATATTAAAAAAAATAGTCCAAAGTCAAAACTGTTCACTTCCCAATCTTCATTCTCAATCAATTCAATTTAAATTTCCTTTTTCATTTAAATTGACCCTATTCCAATTTTAAATAACTCAATTTCCATTAAAATTGTTTCAACCCCAATTTAAGTTGAATTAACCTTAGTTTCTTTCCAAATTTAACTTTATTCAATCTCTCAAATTCTACTAATTCAAATAAATTTCAATTGGACTAGTTCCAATTTCAATTCATTTTAATTCCAGTTTGAATTAATCCCAATTTTCAAACTCCATTTCCAAATCAAGTTGAATTATTCTTGATTTCCTCCCAAAGTCAATTCAAATTCCATTTGAATTTAATACCATTCAACATTAATTATAATTCCAAATTATTCCAATAAATTTGGACTAATTTCAAATTGAACCACTTTAATTTCAAATTGTTTCAAATTAATCCAATTCAAATTTTCCATTTGAATCTTATACTCATACATCCTCAATCACAATTTCAATTACTTCAAATCAAATTCAGTTTGAACTAATTTCAATTCAAATTTCAAATTTAATCCATTCCGAATTATATAAATTCGAGTTAAATTTTTAAATATTGATTTAATCCTTTAAATCAATCAACTTATGTCTTTAAACCACTTAATCCTGAATCCAAATTCCAATTTACTTTAATAATGGATATGTTACCACACCACATTTCTCATTCATTTAAAACAAATCCAATTCACAACTTAAAGATTTGTAACAATGGAATGATATCATTTAAATTATTTTAAATCGTCCCTCCATTTCCAATTTTCGGATCTCAAACCCATTTTGAGATCACCCAAACTTCCTAATCCAAATCAACCATTTAACTTTCCAAGTTAAATCTTAATTTCATCCTTAAATTTCCAAATCAGGTTGATCATTCCAACCTATTTAACCTTTTCCCAAGTTAAACTCAATTCACTTAATCCAGTCAACCTTACCCAATTTGAATTTCCATTTCAAATTCTAAACTTCACGTTAATAATCTTCCCATTTATAAGATCAAAAACTTAACACTTCGGGTATCATATCTTATTCCAAACTCAAATCTCACCATTAAGAGTTTATTTCAAACCACCTTTGATATTATGTATATCCACCTATATACATATTAATTTCTTTTTCATACCAAGTTATACTTTAAAATTTTAAACCACCTTTGGTTTTTAATTCAAAACAAATTTCTTTTATATTTTCAAACAACTCTTGTTTGAAATAGGACCATTTCATTCAATTGCATTAAATAATATTATTTATTATTTCTTTAAATTAATTACATCATTAATTAATCATATTCGGTAATTAACTTATTTCTTAATTACATTCATTAAGTAATTGTCCCTTAAATTACTTACCTCTAGTTACCTCATTAAGTAACTCCCTCTTTATTTATTATTTCCAATTATTATCCATTAATTAATCTCACTAAATAAAGTTTAATTAATTACATAAATTAATTGATTATCCTTATCCTGAAACCTTTCCTAAATTCAAGATTTAATTTCAGTTCGGTTGTATTTCTACTACTTCTTAATTTAACTCAATTTTTTAACAACCAATTCCCTTACTTTTTGTAGAAAGATATATTGCTTTATATATATCAAAATATATCCTTATATAAAACCATTTAAAATCTTTATATAAGAAAATAACAAGTACGCTCTCTCTCATACACACACACACACACACGCTCATTTTAGGGTACCACTTTCCCTATCCTTAATGAGTAATCCCAACAGAGCCAAGGTTCTCGCTTAACCTTCAGCTCTGATACCAAAGGTAACGACCCAAAATTCTCGAAAATTTCAGATAGTTAGAGAAAAGAAGAAAAGAGATAGAAGAAGAACAGAAAAGAAACACACAATCTCACATTCGCAGCGGATAAAATATAATATCAATAATAATTATTATACCAAAGAAAACTGTATCAATCAATTTTATCGGATATACCAGAGTTACAACAATTTTATACAACATTCGGACAGATACAATTTAACATGTCACAGATATATTCAATATCATAGTGGAGACTCTCCATACGTCCCTGCCATCCAGCTCGCCTCCTGAGCTCCAGAACGTCCTTACCTGAAAATCTATAATACTCGGTCTGACCCGAACATTACATCAAAGTAACACCCGGGTCAGGCTGGAAACCAGCGTGAGTAAACCCATCTAACAAGGAATATAAAAACATACATCTTAAATAAAACCCGGGGTAACTTATATCAATTTCAACTTCACAAGTTATTATAAACATCATCTATTTCACACATTAATCTCTAAGTGCCAAAACTTAGATTTAAATGGTCCAATTTACTTAAATCATTCTATATCAGCATATTAATTCCACATATCAATCTATAAGGAATCGAAGTGGTTTCGGGTATTTACTAATACCCGACTCTGGTCTCTTCGAATCCAAAGTCATTTTAGCCAAATTTATTTAAATGGAATACGGTTCACTTCAATTCAGGGTGTCACTTATACATATTAACTCATCATCGATGATAACCACATTATCTCAATTTAACCCAACATATCATATCACATAGCATCACAAATTACATATCCGAGATATCAATAAATCTACAGTATACAACATTATTCAATTATTCATAAGCCCGATTTATTTGTCATCCATTCCTAATTTAAATCAAATTAATTTCTTTAATCACTTTTAAACTTAATTACTTAATAATAATTAATTACAAACTAATTAATTAATCATCATCTTAATTAATCACCCTAGATTAATTATCTTTCAATTTCATTAAGTAGTTATCCCTGACCTAATTACACAAATTAATTATTCTTAACCATTCACAGTAATTAACCTTCAATTACCTTTATTAATTAATTATTCTTCTAATTACATTTTAACAAATAAATCTTCAACTTAATTCATTAATCAACCTTGTTTTACTACATTAACAATTAACTTCCTTTAATTACTTATATTAATTAAATCAACCCCTTAATTAATTTCATTAATAAATCCTTTTATTTATACTTAGTAATCATCACCTAATTACTACCTTAAGTAATTATCCTTAATTACTTCCATTAAGTAACTTCATCGGTTAATTGACCTCAATTAATCAACCTTTAATTATTAATTCCATCAGTAATTAGTTCATTCATTACTTCATTAGGGAATTACACTCATGAACCTTATTAGTTAATTATGCTCAAATCTCTTAATCAACTTAATTAATCTCTAGGCATTAAACCTTAATTATTTTAAGATAAAACTTATCTTATTAATGCCTTATTATCATTACCAATTTATAAACATTTATCATTATGATTTCCTTTACTTAATCAAATCGTTAATTAAGTTTTAGAAATAAATAATCATTTAACTAGATAATTTAAAGTTAACAAAACTTATCTTCCATAAAATGACTTAAAACATTATCAAGTATAAGTTTTAAGAACTAATTCCCATTTGTATTCCAAAACTTGTTTTATAAAAATCTCTTTTTAGATTAAGTTTAAAATCACTTTAAATTTTACAAAAAAATAATATTTAAATTAAACCAATTTCCAAAACCACTCAATCAATTATAAGGAAACAATTATAAAAAAATATGTTTAAATAAGAAAATTTAAACTAATTTTTTTTTTTAATTTCAAACACAAGTTGATTTTTAAACATAAAAAAACGGTTCAACACAGTACTTCGGTCAAACCTCAAAGAAACCACTCGAGTCTACACGAGTTTCCCTTTTTTTTATTAACAAATATAGTTTTTTTTTTAGTAAAACAAAAGTCTATTGGGACGAAGCCCACAATCCAGCAGATCACAACCTGAACAACTCCAACAAGCAACTGAGAAGAATTTTGGACCGAAGCCCAATTCGATAATGTGTCGGGATAAACCCGAAGGCCCAAGCATCGAACACGGAAGCATCAACTCTATCTTCTTCTAACCCCTTTACCACTGCTACCAAGCGTCATTCCCAAATCCACATGAACGATCATCATCGGTCAATCCCTGAAATCAAGACTCAGCTTCACTCGCCATCGATCATTACTTCGATCATAGACCCAGACCATAATCCATCTTTGCTAATCGAAACACATTCTCAACACAGCATCCACCAAAGTAAAGCATACACAAAACTAAACTGGTGCACGTGCACACCAGAATCAATCACCGACGATCAAGGCTACGTTCATCCTCGAGTCATCACTGACCCCGCCGCAATGACCTATACTCGGATCCATCGATTTCTACATCAAAACAGAAATGAACATATCCACCAGTTTGTATTCCAAACCAATATGACAAAATACCTTCACCGACGATCATCCCGACCATTGGAAATCCCGCTACTTCGTCAACAATAACATCTCAACCTCCAATATCATCTTCCCCCTGCGCGATTTCACCCAGTCCCATATCGAAGTTGCAAAAGCCCCTTAAACCGTCGTCCCTTCATAGTCACTCAAAACCCTAGTTTTACTAACTGCCTCTACCACGGTGAAAAATAAATTCACCTGACATTTTTTTCCAGATCTCCTAACCTTTAACTAGCTTTAGTGAAAACCTCGATCCTCCTCATCGCGGCGATCACCCAAGAATGCTCAAACTTATTTTACTGATCAACCCCAAAATTCAAACCCAATTCTAATCTAAAAATTGTGATGCAAATCTTAAAATTCATGGATTTTGATGATGCTTAAGATCATATAAGTGAAACATGGAATTATGGTTCCTGAATTTTTAATAGATCTTAAATTTCTACTGTAAATTCCTTGATTTACTTGAATAATTTTTTTTATTTTAATTCATGTTCAAACAATCCTATTTTGCTTGAAAATCAAAGACTATCAGAGATCAATTAAAGAGAAATTTGAATTTATTTACTTGCTCTAAAATTCTGTAACCTGGAACAGAATAACTCAAACATATCACACATGCACCCCTTATATTTGCATGTTTTAAACATGCAAGCTAAAATTTCATTCTTGCAACCCATTTTGCCACAGCACCTATTGAAATATATTCATCTTTAGCAATGAATAAATCAAAGGTTAGATTTTCTACTCACCTGCAATTTTCCTGAACAGAGAACAGGCCTGCTTATTTCGCCTTTTGAAATCTGGATTGCTTTTGGGTTTAAGATAATATGATGCTGTTGATGTCGAATCTTCGAACTTGTTAGTTTTCTTGCTATATTTTGATTCGAGTCTACCCTTGCGAGATCCTGATCTCCTCTATTTTACAGGATTATGATTTCCGGATTTTAAATTTCTAGGTTGAATATCTCTGGTTTTGATTTTAAAACAGGTTTTTTTTTGTTTCTATATTTTTTTTTCTTTTCAGGTTTGAAAAAAATGAAGATAGAGAAGAGATGAGAAAATTTGAGAGAAATGTATATAGCCATTTGTTAATACTAGCTACACTTGTTTCATGAATAAATTTATGTACTTACAAATGTCAAAATCGTTATTATTATGTAAACAAGTGTGTCTTCCTAAGTTCTTATGTTGCCAAGTGTTTTAAGATGTGATTATTAAATAAATTTTCTTATTATTATAAATAATTTAAACCTTAATTACAACATTAACCTAAATACTTATGTTTGAACCAAATTAATTTAAACCAAAATATATTTAAGATATACTTCCTTTTAAAAATTTCAAATTCAAATCCAACCCTTCAAATTCCATTAAAAATCCAATTCAAGATCAATTCAAAATAAATACATATATTTGACACTATTTATCTAAAAATAACACGCAAATATTTATGATTAGATTCACTTGTTAAATTTACAATTCAGTATTTCTATTAATTAACCCAGTTAATATCAATTACAGATGCCCAGAAATTCGGGTTATCACATCGGGTTAAAAGCAATTGTTAATTTTATAAAATGTAAACAAGTTTTCAAATTTCAACCTTAAACAAGTTTAAAATGTCTATGTTTTCAAAAGTAATATGTTCCAGATTTTAGTTGAAGCCCTAGGTTTTTAAATCAAATTTAAAGATTTAAGTATAAATTGAAAATAGGTTTGTTTCCAAGTAAAATGTTTTAAAACATGTTTTAAAAGATTTAAATGTTAAAGTATATGTTTAAAATTTGTTTTAACTTGATTTGTTATTTCAAATCTAAAATTTAATGATTTAATTAATAAGTTAATTTTAAAGTTAAATATGATTTATGACAATTAAATCAGTAATAAGGATAATGTTTTATCTTAAAGATTAATTAAGATTTAATGTTTTAAGGTTAATTATTTAATCAATCTCATAATTGATGATAAAAGAGGAATTTATTACTTAAAGTTAATTACTTAATGAAAGTAATTAAGGTTAATTAATTAATAATTTAAATTGAGAAATCGAGTAAGTAAAGAATTAATTAATTTTTTAATTAAGGATAATTAATTTCATGATTAAGGATAAATTTAGTTGCCTAATTAAGGTTAATTAAATATCAATTAAAAGTTAATTAATAAATAATTAAGGATAAATTAATTTATAATTAAGGATAATTAATCATTAATTAAGGACAATCAATGAAAATAGTTAAGCATAACTAATAATTAAGGCTGATTAATTAATAATTAAAGGTAAATTAATTTATTATTAAAGGTTAATTAATAAGTGATTAAAGGATAATTAATCAAAACGGTTTGTAATTAATTAATATTAATTAACCAGGATTAACGTTTTTTCATAAGTAATTGATCTGATTTAAATTAATCAGATAATTAATTCACCTTACTTATGGATGTTTGAATTCTATTGATTGTTGAATTGTTTGATATCCCTGATATGTTATGCTTTATGCTATGAATTGTTTGGTATGAGCCGTGATGAATGTAATTATCCGTGATGAATGTAATTATCTATGATGAATGTAATTTATTTATCTGTGATAAAATTTATATTATCTGTGATTATGTGAATGAAGATAAGTATTATAGAATTATACGCTTATCAATATTGCTGTGTTTGAATCTGTGATGACTAATGATGTTGCACTATTACGTAAACCCTTGGACTACACCATACACACACAAATATGGATTGCACGAGGAAATTGGTTAAGTCGCAGATTTTTGAAATGATTTTAAAAGTTGAATTGTTTTGGAATCCAAATAGTTTTGGAAAATGGAATTGGGTTGAAAAGCTTTTGAAAAGGGGTTTTGAAGATACAAGTCACTTTGAATAACTTAATAAAGTTTTGGGAATTTAAATAATTTAATTTGAATTTGAATTCAAAATTTGAAATTTGAAATTGAATTCTATGGTTGGAAATTATGGTTTAAAAATGTTATACAAATTATAAATGTGTTTAAACCATTTTAAAAAGTATTGTTTTGGCAATTTGAATTAACCCAAGGACTTTATCTTGTATAAATGTAATCGGATTTTTCCGAAACGAAAACTATTTGTTTTCAAATAATAAATGCTTTCATATAAGGAAAGAATTTCCAATTTGTGTCGAAAGGATTTCAAGTTTGAAATGAAAATGGTTTTCCAACTTATGGATGAATCTTTGGAAATGGTCGAAAACTATCAATTAAATCTTTAATTTAAAGATTGGATGAGTTAATCCAGTTTCAATGGGAAATTGTTTTGATATCTATGAATGAATCTTTGTGAAAGATTGGTGGACTTTGTGAAGTGAATCTTTTTGTTTAAAAAGATTTGAAAATGGTAATTTTTTTGAACATTTAATAGAAAAGTTTTGGGTAATAAGTTGTGACTTAACTGAAATCCCAATATCCATGTGTTTTTAAATATTGCTCTCATTATTCGGTTTAGTCGAGAGTGGACCTTATTTCATATAACCCATTCCGAATAATGATACGACGATATAGATAGCATTTGAAGACCGGTGGTGAAGACCAGATATTTTTGAAAGGGAAAGGATAACCATCGAATGTCTCTGCACCGAATTGCCCCGGTATAGAGATTTGATCACCCATTGTGAAGGGAAGTCCGGACGCAGTTAGGGATTATCCAAATTTGCAAGGGCTTCTTTGAAAGTGCCTTCGGTTTTGTTCGAACTCGGAACAGACTTGTACTGATGTGTGTCTGACATTACACTTTGAGATGTAAAGCTAGTTTCTATCAAATACATTTCTGCTTGGTGGCGGAGATTTATTCTCTTAGCTTAACACCCTTCTCTGAGACGTACGACCTCAGAGGTTATGTAGTTGATGGTTACTAGTGATACATTCCCAATTTGGTAACGTGGCATATGAAGTGTTGTTGATCATTTGTTGATCGAAGCATGGCTTTTGTGAAAAGCGTAGCTTTGTGGAAGAGACTGCATCAGGACCTCATAGCCCGGAATGGTCGAAACAGGAAAAATGCAGCAAGGTTATTTAGGAGTAACACCCTCTAAGGGTATGTTCATTTCCTTCTGGATAGAGGTGGTATCATGGTATGGATCCCAGATGCTTAACCTATGCGGTTACTGCAAATTTATTACTTTGTGGTTGTTGGTATCGAGGCCTCAGATAAAGGTTGGTTACAACCGAGGGGTGGCATACTCGTGTAGTAGTTTCCTAGTTATAGAGGTAACCCAACCTTGTGTTGGCAGAGAGCTAGTTAAGTTCTCGAGGCGTCCTTCCAGAGGCGTACCCATGTGGCCCAGGAAGTTTCTTTGCCTGACCATTTGTTAGAAATCCAATTACCAATACATGCCATGTACGGTTTTAGTTGTAGAACCTGCCATCTAATATGGTAGCTATAGTAGGCATACTATAATGGTACATATGCTGGCTAAGATTAATATTATACTTGCAAATATTTTTCACTATGCACTAATAATAATATCAAAATATTTTCGCGTATCAAGCATGTTTGACTATCATAAGGAGAAATCTCCCCAAGTGTGTGATTGCATTGTGTGTGTGCCGGGAGGCCTTATGGTTGTTTCATTTTCTAAAAAGCATTGCGGATTTCAATTTTAAAATCTTTTGTTGTTTGTTTTTAAAGATAAAACAGTTTTGTTTGCTCATACCAGTCCTATGACTAACCTGGAGTTTATTGTTTCCTTCCTAAATTCTGGATGCCCATAATTTCCACACGGGCAGTCTAGAGCTGGTTTTTCAGATAATCAAATAGTGGGTGTAGATTTCGATAGCCATCAGCCTTTGGTTTGGTAGCTTTTGGAAATCATTGGAGTCTTTGAATTTTCGGGATCGAGTTTGCTAAGTTCAGTTTGATGGGTGTTCGAGCTATCTTTGGATTAGAGATTTGAGATGGAGTTGTAGATATTGGAGTTCCATTTGGAGTTTAAGTCATTTCCGTTGCTGGTCCTTTGTGTTTCCGCAATGTTGTTGTAGATCTCTTATATGTATTTGTGATCACGATTGTATATCATTGGATATTGTATCATTGCAGTTATATGATATTATTCTTTTTCTTCCACTGTGCTGTTATACTTAATGTGTTATAAGCTCCAGCGAGCCAGATTCGGCGTTTGAATCTACGGCATTCGAGTACAAGTGAGTACGAGTGCCGATTTTCGAAGGTCGAGTCTGGGTCGTTACAAAGTCCAAATTCCATCGTATGAAGAAGTTATGCAAAAATCAAGTTATTTCAAATTGATTTCAATTAAATTGATTGCAAGGCGTTTTGAAACCGTACGATCAAACGACAAGCCCGATCGTTACAAAACTTGAAATCCTAAATAGTTCGCTGTTTCGGATCCAATGAAACTAGTTTCGTCGAAATCCGAGTCAGTGGAAAAAAGTGCTATTTTCCAGTTAATTAAATAAATTAATATTAAATTAAATTAAATCGCCTTTTCAATTCAAATTTAAAAATTCATAGATTTCATCATTTCTGATTTCTTACATGATTACAATAATTTAAACAAACTTAAATATCGATTCAAAGTTAATCAATTCACAACTATTGTGTTTAACTTTCAATTTTTATAAATTCATTAGTTATCAATTGCAATTCCAATAAATCCGTTTATTTGATTTTTAATCTTATTACGAATCAATTATTAACTAACCATCTTAAAGGTGATGTCAACACGGGTTTAAATCTATTACATTAATATTCCCAATTTCATCTTAATTCCAATTTACCGTAGCATCTAATTTCAATTTCTTACAATAAACCCATTTATTATAAATTTGAATACCAATTAATTAGTTTCAATTAAATTGATTGATTCGATTCAACTCTTTTATTAAGTCTATTATTAATCAATATATTATTTCATTGGTTGATTCAATGCTTACTTTTATTTACTTATTTTCAATTTTATACCCAAGTGCAATAATTTACGCTATTTCATTATTATTGTGATTTCACTTAAATTGTCAATAATTAGTTTTAATATCCATTGCTACAATTAATTCTTAACATTCACTTCATTATAAATTATAAAATTTTACTTCTTTCTAAATTTAATTACAAAAATCTTATTAAATTAACCAATTTAATTATCGAAATTTACGGGTTGTTACACTCTCCCCCACTCAAAACTTTTCATTCCCGAAAAGGAAAAAGAAGGAAAAAGAAAGAGTTGAGTAAACAATACATCTTATTCAAAATATTAACTTTATAAACAAATAAATTTACAAGATAAAATAATTTAAATAAAATATACCAATTTATAACCATTAAATCTTTTATACTTAAATTAATAAAGTTTGGAAAACATTTTCAAAATTTTCTAAGTCCAAAATTTACGAAAAATTTCGGCAGAGTCTCCTTTCTACGGAGAGGCTCGGGAGAAAATATAGTATCAATTATAACAATATAAAACATATATCTCAAAATAATATATCCCAACAATGGCAAAAAACAATAATATAATGCTATACAACTGAAATCCGAGAACGTACCTATTTGTCGGGCAATCTACGCTTATTTATGGAGCCAAATGTAGTAGCAATTGCTTCCAAAATCTGTATTTCACTTATATAATTATATAAAATGAAATATTTGAAGTTGTTTCAATCACTAACAACAAATCAATAATAAAAAACAATCACTTGCAATCAAAACATGCAACCATCATATGAAGTTAATAAAATCAACCATCCATATATCCATAGCAAATGAAACAGATAGTTGTTTGGGTTCAAAAACTTTAAATCGTACAGGATGAAAAATAAACCACTAAGTGCACCATTTACTCAACAGACTTAGATGAAACTAAAGAGATTATTCATTCATCCAAACAATTGTAAAGTATTCTTGCCCAACAACCATAAACTAAACAAACAACAATTTCAAGCAATATGTCAATTTCTTTCTTATTAATTTCATTTCATAATATTTGTTGTTTGATTTCTTTTCTTTCATATAATGATTTATCTTTTTAATTTATGTTTACTTCTTACAAATTTTACTTTTATTCATCGATCCAATATTTATTTCATTTATTATCATTTATTACATATAAATATTCATTTCATTTATTTATAGTATTCATGTTTAATTCAATTTCTTTGCATATTAATTCATATACTTAAGTTTATAATCTTATACTTACAATACTTACTTCCTATTACCTCTATTACAGTAACATTTCAGTTATAACTTAAGTTCACAACAATTACAACATCAAATTCTTATTTATAAAGCCAATCCATTGAACACTTTCATTACATAAGTTTACTTGTAAGATTTCCCATTACATTTTCTTTTAACCTTTTAACTTTTTATAGTTGGTAAGTTATATGTATGTTAAAAAGTGCAATTGAAAATTATACAAGTTTATCTTACTTCTTTTAATTAATCTAATGTTCAATACTTGTAGTTTCATTTTGAGGTTTCAATTATTTGCTAAATTCTATTTCACTACCATAATTGAAACTATTAATTAACGGAAACTTAAGAACTAAATACCGGGTTAAATTTCATATCATAAAATAATAGATAAATATATATATACTTAAAACTTATATATCTGATTTTATTTAAAACCATTTGAAATTTATATTTGTTCCCAAAATAAATGTGCAATAAAACTACTAGAGTGGCCTTCCCACCTTGAAACTCGAAAATGAATGTCGATGATGCATGCACTCATCACCGAAATTATTTTTCAGCGACAGAGAGGGGAGTACAGAACTTATTTCTTTTCAAACTTCCTTTGAAACAATTCTTTTAAATTAATTGGAATATTTATATCAGAAAATACTTATAAGCAATATTATTATATTCCAAAATCCTTTGAAAGCCATTTTCAAAATATCGGAACTTAAATTCTAAATTTCCAATTTATTCTCATTTTATTAGTAAATTTTATTTTACAACTAATATTTATAAAATTTTACTACCTAACAACCAATATATTACAACCAAATATAGCTTTTATAAAAAAATTATTTATATATATATAGAAAATATAATAGGAAAATTATTTCATTCACCTATATTCAAAACAAATATTGTGTCGGTATGTCCTATTAAGTGTTTAGAGATCTCTATTGATGTCATAGCGTCCTATGCACCAACCAGAATTTATAAATACAAAACGAAACAAATTAACACAATATAAAAACCTTTTATAACACTAACAAATACGCTCTCTCATATATATATGCTTAGCGACTCATCATAGGGTATTACTACCCTCTTAATAAAGAGTCAGACCGCACAAAGCTAAGGTTTATCGCTAAACCAAAGCTATGATACCAGATGTAACAACCCACCTTTTTGTACGTTTTAAATCGACGATAAACCACACACGTCAGACTCAAACCATACAAAATGGCGAATTGTTATTGGGGTGAATAAGAAAAGGTAGAGAAAGAAAAAAACAAAATAGAATCTCGCATCGGAATGACAAAATATAATAATCAAATAAGCAGTTCATGAAGCTATTTTACAAAATATTCGATTATACTTACAATATTGAATCGGAGTTACATATACCAGAGAAAAATAAATAACAATGCAGCGGAACAGTATAAATGTAGTGGAATGATATAATAAACAATATAATACAATCTTCATCTTCGTCCTCTAGAAATAAAGTCTTCAAATCCTGAAATGCTAAGACTAACCTGAGCGAATTGGAAAGACAAAACACTCGAGTCAGAACTAAAAGATCGTATGTAAGTTAAATCAACGGTAAAATATGAGTGGAACGGAGTCAGAGATGTTTACGGGATTTGACATCTCCTATCTAGTGTCTAACGTGAGTGCAGTAACTTAAGAGATGTTCGGGTTTCACACCTCCTAAGGATCCGTCAAATATCTACTATGTTGTAATATACGCTATTATAATATTGTCTAAAGTAAAGTATAATATACTTGAAAATAGCGTTAAGGCTTTACATTTTCCACCTTAACACACTTTTATATTCCCATAGTCTATACAGTACCGTAATCTCCCCCATACTGGGCGTCGTCAGAGGGCACTCCATAGGTATGGTACAAAACAAAATCGTATAAGGCGCGCTAGGGTAGGTGACACGGCACATCTAGGCAATGCCAGGGTAAATATACCAATTACGCTTCCGGGCCGGTGGTAACGCATAGCCGCAGCTACCGTCCACCTCAAGCCACACCATCAAATCAAAAAAATCAAAAGTGGCCACCGAATCAATCCAAAGTAAAAGTAGAATATCGAAGGGATGTGTCTGATCAAAGGTGCTACCTCAATAGCCCGTCAATCGCTCATGTTTTAGCCACCTTATGCCAACTCATGGGAGTCGGGTCTACGTATATACCTCAAAGGAACGTCACCACCATCCTACTTCATTCTGCAATCTCCCCCGCGTACACGGTTGTTAAAGTGGTTTTCGGAGTTGGCAGGGAGTATAACAACTTCCGATCACGGTGTCTTCAACAACCAAACGTTTTTATAACACTGCAGTCATTTCAGAATAATTATTCTTCAAAACCAGAATACAATATACATTTCAAAACCATATAAATACGATATCATTTCCGTTTTAAAACCCAAATCAATGTGATATCATTTTTATTCCAAATATATCCTTTTCCCAAAATCATAGCACTCTTGAAGTTATAACACTTTGAAATCAAAAGACTTAAATTATAACACTTTCAACTCATAATACTTTGAAACTCATAACTTTGAAACATAAATACACCACTTAAATGGCTTAAATATTAAATTAATTTATATAACAAAATAGCTTCTTCTATTTCACAAATCAATTACAAATACAGATTTGAACCCCTAAGCAAACCATTTCAATTTCCCTATATTTCAAAGCTTTAAATATTCCACCATTTCAAAACTAATTCCTTGATAATTCCATATATATCAAATTCAATTACTATTATTTAGATTTGAATTGATTATCATTTAGGTAAAACTTTTAACTTCAAATAACTAGATCTTCTTTCAATTTAATTAACTTGATATGTTCATTTAAATCAACTTGATATTCATTAAATCACTCTAAACCAAAATCAAGTTATAAAAATCATACCCTTCAAACATCTCAATTTTATTTAAATTTCAAATCAAATTTATTCGAGTATGATTCTTAGATAATTTAATTCAAATCAATTTCATATTTATCTTTCAACCTTTTATTTAAGTCATTATAAACTCTATGTATTAAACCGATACTTAACCATATTATATAAAAACAATCAAACTTTATTATTTGGCTTATTTTATATCTCCAAACGAATTTACACATAGCTAAAAATTAATAATAAAATAACATTTATATAACATCTGAAAACAATGTTTATATAACCCATATATTTCTTTACAAAACCATAGAAGTCATTTCAAAATATTTTTATCTATAGACTGCGGTGTCTGCATATAATTTTCTATCCTATGGTCAAGTGATACGGATATTTATCATTTCAATTCGTAATTTAAAACATAAATACGGTTATATATCATTTCAAACCGCAATCCCGAATGAAATAAAATCCATAGCAACTTGCAGTTCATAACAATATAAAATACAGCATCCATTCATCCAATATCAATCATCAACCATTTATTGCAATCATCATCCAATTCAATCAATAACATCAATATATAACAGATAATAAATAACAGGTATTTATTGGTATTTTATATTCAATAATAAATTAAATAACTGTTTAACTGGCAGTTTATATGCAATAATAAATTAAATAACAATTCAATTCAATAAATTCAATTTAACTGAGATGATGATTAAAAATATGCCAAACAGTCATAAATAAATTTCTAATTACATCATAAATCAATTTAACGAATATAAGAAATTTTAGAAGTCGTGAGTGGGTTAAAACACTCACCTTTTGAATTTAAATTGAATTTAAATCCAATTTAAACCCAAAATTTAAACAGTCTCAGAATTCATCCAAACCCATGCCAAAATGTCTAAAATTCCGATACGAACCTAGCGGAGAAAACCGTGCGTGAAACGGACCTCGTATGTGAAAGTTATTAATGTTAGAACGAGCTGAAATTTTTTATTTAAACAAAATAAAATAAAATTCACAGCCACTCACATACTACCACGTCACTGTCCTTAACAAACGTCTTTCGCATAGCAAACCACGCGAAAATGTGATGAACCCGACCCAGATTGCACGCTCTACTCCCCTTTGACCAAAGTCCAGCACCACCATCGGCCACTAGAAGGTTGCCGACAAACCTCATCAGCCTCCTCACGCCAGGCCGCACCGGCGCGTCACCATCCACTGTCCCACCTTGTCGCCGCCGTAGTTCTAGGGTTTTCAAACCCTAACTCACGAAATTCGAGAGCCACGGGTCGAATTGGAAGAGGCAACCACTGCCGATAGCCTCATGGAAATATTCTCGACACAACCCAAAAATCGATATCGACGATTTGATCCAAAATCAGAAAACCCCAATTAGCCTTAGGGTTTCGAAAGTTTCGAGGTTTGGCCTCGATTTGCCGATGATTGAAGCACAATTACGATAAACGAACACCAGATGCTGATGCATATTGTCGAGATATTCGATATATAATTTTTTTTCGGATTTTTTTGGGGAGTTTGAATTTTTGGATTTGAATTTGAATTGCAACCGGATTTAGAATTGGGAATTTGTCTGTCATTGAGGAAGAGGAGTAACATAAGTTTCTATACGCAATGGAATGAGAAATAAAAAGGCTGCTAGGGTTTATAACTGGATATATATAGGTAGAGCTGAGAAATAGAGGAACGGATGCGATTGGTTTGAACCGTTAAACGATAAATGGCCCGTAAAGCCCGTTCTGACTCCGGAACGAAATTGGGTCAACCCATATATCAAAATAGATGTTTTGAAATCATTTAAAGTCAATGGAACGGTTTCAAGTCCAAATTCCATAGTATGAAGAAGTTATGTAAAAATCAAGTTATTTCAAAATGATTTCAATTAAATTGATTTAAAGGCATTTCGAGCCCATGCGATCAAACGATAAGCCCGATCGTTACGAAACTTGAAATCCTATAATAATTCACTATTCCGGATCTAATGAAACTTGTTACGTTGAAATCCGAGTCAGTGGCCAAAATGGCTATTTTCCGGTTAATTAATTACATTAATATTAAATTAAATTAAATCGCTTTTTTAATTCAAATTTAAAAATTCACAGATTTCATCATTTTTTATTTCTTAAACGATTACAATAATTTAAACAAACTTATATATCAATTCAAAGCTAATCAATTCACAACTACAGTGTTTAACTTTCAATTTTTATAAATTCACTAATTATCAATTGCAATTCCAATAAATCCATTTATTTGGTTTTTAATCTTATTATGAATCAATTATTAACTTACCATCTTAAAGGTGATGTCAACATGGGTTGATATCTATTACACTAATATTCCCTTAATTCCAATTTACCGTACTATCTAATTTCAATTTCTTACAATAAACCCATTTATTATAAATTTGAATAATTAATTAGTTTCAATTAAATTGATTGATTCAATTCAACTCTTTTATTAAGTCTATTATTAATCAATATATTATTTTATTGGTTAATTCAATGCTTACTTTTATTTACTTATTTTCAATTTTATACCCAAGTGCAACAATTTACACTACTTCATTATTATAGTGATTTCACTTAAATTGTCAATAATTAGTTTTAATATCCATTGCTACAATTCATTCTTAACATTCACGTCATTATAAATTATAAAAAATTTATTTCTTTCTAAATTTAATTACAAAAATCTTATTAAATTAACCAATTTAATTATCGAAATTTACGTGTTGTTACGCTTTAAATACTTATTTATGTAAATTATTTGTTATAAATTTAATATTTTAAATAAAATATATTAATTTCTTAATTCCTTCTTTCCCTTTATGAGGACGAAAAGTTTTGAGTGGGGGATAGTGTAACGACCCGTAATTTTTCGATAATTGAAATATTGAATTTAATCAGATTTTGTAATTTAATATTGGAATAAATAAAAATTTATGATTTATTAATAAAAAAATAACTAGAATGTAATTTTAATGTAAGGAAATTGATAACTACTTTAATGTAATTCCAATTAATTAAAATAATTGTAAAGTTATAATTGGTTATAAATTGGAGATAAGGAAATTAATTAAATATTATATTAATTGGTGAAATAATATGTAATTAATTGTAACTAGATAAGATCAATGGTTTATAAGTAGTTATGATATTTTTTTGAAGATAATAAACTTGTAATTGTGATTTAATTAAGTAAAAGGTAACAACCATCATTTATCATCTTTTTATTTAATTCATTAAAATATATTGGAAATCAATTGTGACTAATTTATTGTTGTATTGCAGTTAATGTGAATTAAGATGGTAATGGTAGAATATTGAGGTAATAAATGGTAAACCAATGTTAAATATGTCCATAGAGTAATGATTGATTGAACAAAATGAGTGAAATCAAATAAATGGATTCATTGGAATTTAATTATAATTAATGGGTTATTGTTATTGACATTAAACACTATAATTAGTGCAATAGCTCACATTGAAGTTGACATGGGAAATTGGTTTTAAAAAGTTTGTTAATTTTTCTGTAATTAAAAATGATAAAATTCATTAATTATAAAAAATTGAATTGAAAAGTGATTTAATTAATTTAATAAAAATTTATTTAATTAACATGAAAATAACCATTTTGACCACTATCTCGGATTTTGGCAAAACCAATTTCATCAAATTCATAACAGTGAATTATTGTAGGATTTCAAGTTTCGCAACGATCGGACTTGTCGTTTGATCGTATGGACTCGAAACGCGTAAAAATCAATTTGATTGGATTCAATTTGAAATAAGAAAATTTTAAAGCTATATGCTTCATACAATCAAATTAGGACTTAAAACCTGTTTCATAAGGTTTAACATATCGAAAACATCTAGTTTGATATATTGGATGATCCATTTTCGTTTCGGGAAGGAAACGGGCTTTTTGGGTCGTTGTTATCGTTTCAATCCAAATCGATCTGGTCCATCCTCTCTTTTTCAGTTTTTCCTATATATAGGCTATTATAAACCCTATTTGTTTCTCATTTCTTATTTCTGTACGTACTATTACTTCTACCAGTTCCTCCTTCTCAAACGACGGCATATGAAAATATAAATCCTAATTCAATTTCAAATCAAAATCGAAATCGAAAATCAAACTTCTCAAAATCCTATCATATTATATATTGATTTGAAGCTCTCGATGAGCGCAACTCAGACATTTTGTTCATTTTTGCAATTGATTCTCAGTTTGGCTAGAAATTGAGGATGAACCTCGGCCGTCCATTGTAGGGTTCGAGGTTTAAAAGGGGTTCTGCGTCCTGGCGATGAGCAAAGGACATAAGGTAATAGAGCTCGTCGAGCAGGTCTGGGATCTGCTATTCGTTCGTGCTTAACGTCGATGCTTTCGCAGGAATTGGTGAGCAAAGGTCACGGTGGCATTAGCTGTAGATGAGATCGGAGGTGACCGGAGTTGTATTATTGAGGTCGGACTAGGGCGTAGGTTGCAACGAAGTCGACGGATCTAGGTCATGTCGTGGCTAGAAGGCATGATAATGAGGTGAAAAGTGGCGGCTGGTATCAGAGTCTCATGTTCAAACTAGGGTAGTAGGGTTTTGCATGATGTAAGATGCTGATGTGGTGAGAGTTAGTTTCCATATTATTATTTTATTTAATTTTGAATTTCAAACTTCTAGCAGTCATATCTTTTACGTACAAGGTCGGATTTATGCACGGTTTGTTCTGCTACGATCGTATTAAAATTCTAGAAATTTTGGTACTGGTTTGGATGAATTTTGAGACTGTTCAAATTTTGGGTTATAATCGGATTTCAAATCGATTTGAAATCAAAGGTGAGTGTTTTAACCCACGCGCAAACTAATTAATTATCTTACGTTGGTTAAATTAAATTTATGATGTAATTAGAAATTGATTGACTGATGTTTGGTATATTTAAATAGTCATTCCAGCTAAATATGACTTTTATTGCATTTGATAGTTATTTAATTCAATATTGAATTTAATTTTCAATTGAATACCAGTTGATGATAATCAGTTAATCGATGTTATTTATTAGTTGATTGAATGGTGATTGTGATGGATGTTGATTGTTGATATTGGACGACTAAATGTTATATTTTTATATTATTGTAACACTGTAATAGTTATTGCTAGAAAAAAATCATCATGGGTTGAAATGATACATACTCGAACGATCTATAGATTAGGGAAAAATCGTTATGGGTTGAAATGATAAACCTAGGCGATTTTATGGATTTTGAATATTAATCTAGGATTACAGGTTGAAATGATATATACTCGTAAATTGAAATATACTATGTGTTGCAATGAAATATATCTGTATCACTTTAGCATAAGGGAGAAAATTATAGACAAACACTGGATTGGTTAAATTAACTGATTTTTAAATTGCTAAATTTTAAATTTAGTCAAATGATATTTTGAAGAAAATTTGATATATATAGACTGAATTATTCTTGAAAATCAAAGCTTTAAATGTTGAAATTGGAATTGGTCTTAATAAATTGTTTAAAGGATTTAAATTGAAATTTCGAAGTTGAATTGTCAAATATAAATGAATTTTGTAGAAATTGAGTTATTGAAAGTGGTTAGATATAACTTTGAAATCTATTTAATTTGAAGTGGTTAAAAATTATAGTTCAAACATGGATTTGAAATTGATATTGATTAAATGGTTTTAAATGAGAATTTGAATTGAAAGACTAAATTTAATTTGTTGGTTTGAAACTGGACGTGGTCTAGATGTTTTGAATGAAAGAAATAGTTTAGCTTGATATAAATTTCAAATTTATTATTTTAATATAAACTTTTAAATTATATTATTTTTAAATCCTGATTATTAAGATTTTAAAACTATTAAACTAAGTTAATCTATTTTAACTACTTTAAACTATTTTAATCATTTAAACAATTTTAATTTATTTTAATCTATTTAATCCAATTTAATCTATTTTAACCTATTTTAAACTAATTAACCCATTTAATATATTTTAAATCTATTTAATTTATTTTAAATCTATTTAAACTATCTTAAATCCATTTAAACTATTTAAATCTATTTGAACTATCTTAAATCCATTTAAACTATTTTAAATCTATTGAAACTATCTTAAATCCATTTAAACTATTTTTAACCTGTTTTTAAACTATTTTAGAGCATTTTAACTATTTAAAAATTTATTTTAAACTCTGCTAAACTATTTGTAACTATCAATTTGTAACTATCAATTTGTAACTATCTAAACTATTTTTAACCAAAAGGGAGGAGCTTAGGACCACAGGGGAATGATTGTAATTGTTTAGATTTTTAAGTAATTTAAAATAATAGGGTTTCCAATAGTTGTAGTTTTACTATGATTTTTGGAATAACCTTTTTAGTATTTTATTTACAGTTTTTAGAATTATTTTTAGTCTATTTCTTTTAGTTATTCTTTTCAGTTGATTTTAGTTTATTTCTGTTCATTATGGCTTTTCCATTTAATTGTAGTTTATTTACAGTACTTTTAATTCATTTACTGTTATTTATGCGTTATTTACATCCTTTTCCTACGCTTTGGGTTTTCTTCTATTTTCAGTTTTCTTTTATTTATCCTTCTTCTTCACGTATGGATTAGAATAGATTAAACGCGAATATGGATTAAAGTTATAAGAATACTGAAATAATGGAAGATAAGACGTAAATTGTAAAGACTGTAATAAAAACGGAATTAAGATTGAAATTAAGCCTAATTATGATATTAATGTTAGAATTGGACTAATTAAATATAACTGGCCTAGTTATAAATTAGAATTATAACTAAAAACAGTATAAGATAAAATAGGCTTATTTTCACACTTAGACCTTAGGTTATGTAACAAGTATGATTATAACGTAGGTTTTAATAAGAAAAAGAATGAAATAAGGCTTATTTTAAGACTTGGAATAAATTAATAAGCAAAGATGGTGAAGATAATAACAAAGGCTTGTTTAAGAAAATTATCTAAGAATAAGCAAAGATGAGCGTAGGACATGTGCTAAAAAGCATTCCCTATTAGACAAAATGGTGGTCTCACATTAGCCTAAAGTGAGATGAGGGCACGCTCATGCTAATAATGGTAGTAATTGGTCAAATAGAAGCCAATATCATAGAGGATTCATACAAGGGGGCAACTAGATATTGTTCGGATGACGGGCTAGTACCAACAGCATTTCCCCTATTTTTTATGGCGACGGTGATCTCACATTCGTATGAAGTGGGACGAGGGGCACACTTATTCTGGAGCATATGTAATAAGAAGACCCAATAGATGGAGCAACAGGTAACATGAGCATGGTGGCAGTTACGCGTGCGACATCCATTTTGGTGCTTAGTAATCGCTATGAGTTCCCAGCGCTTAAGTATGTGTGCATTTAGTAGGCACCATTGCCTTCTGTGTAGGGGGCTATATAACATCTAGTCTACAATACATACTTTTCATGTCATTCATGGACACCATTTCTGTGTAGGGAGTTATGTAGCATCTAGTCCGCAGTAAGGTCTATGGAGTAGCAGGCCGATTAAAGGGTAGAATTAAGATTTCAGCCTAATTATATGATTAGGAATTCAGCCTAATCAAAACAGAAAAAAATAAAAGTTAATCAATTATGTTAATTCTTATTTATTTTCAGCTTATTCCTTATCCCTATTTTCTTTGTTTCCTTTTATATACTGGAACTATTGTAAGGCCTCTTACTTTTACTTTGCTTAAAGATTTTGTAATTACTATCCTTCACCAGACTTTTAGTCCGACCCACTCCTCTATTTTCCCCTTTTTTCTTCCCTCATAAGCAAACAGGGGCAAAGAAGATTGACCGCAGCTTCTTAGAGACTTGGAGACCCTATCATATGTTCCTTTTTGTTTCCAGCATTTTGTTCTTTTATTGTACTGGCACTGTATTAAGGGAAAGTTTGGGTTTGTACTCAGGTTTTTTTATATCACTGAGATTTATTTTCATAAGATAATTGTATTTGGTATTTGGAACATTTTTGGTTTTTCTAAAGTATTTATGAAGTATTAATTTTTACAAGCACTTATTGTTTTTTATTACTTCCGCCGTGTTATTATCTATCTATTTTGTCTTATGAATCTTAGTCTCTACTTGCTTTAGTTATACCTACAATGTACCACATCCTTTAATGTGTCCTTTTGGGTATACTAAGGGTGTGGGGTGTTTCACTTGGTATCAGAGCCTAAGGTTACAGGAATCTTAAAAATTTATGTTAAAAGTAAAATGTTTTTCAAAATAACTCGGTTTAAAGTATTTTTTAGAAAAGAACTCTTAAAAGTAGTTTTTAAGTATAAAAGAGTGTTTATAAAATCCCCTCAAAAGTTCAGTTCAACCTTCTTTCGATTCTTTGAAGCCTAAGTTTCCTTTTCTTTGCATAGTATGGCTGACTGGTTCCCTAAGGCTATGGTACTAGAGGTGCAAGGGCAAGTGCCTAATACAACACCTTTAGGTGGAAATCCCTTTAACCCACCTACGTCGGCCAACTTTTCTAAGCTATGCAAGGACTTCGCTAGTATAGGAGGCAGAACTTTTTATGGCATGGAGAATTTAGAGGAGACGCAAGCTAGGTTGGAGAATATGGAGCAAAGGCTTAGTCGGTTAGGTTAGGAGGTCCGACATAGTGGCCAACCTACATCTTGGCAGTTGAAGGAAGAGCTTAAGAAGGTACCTACAGGCTCTAAGAAGCAGTAGTGGAAGGACAAGAAGGATACAGATAAGGACAAGAGGAAGGAGAGAGGACCTCATAAGTGAATCAAGAAAAGTGGGAGATGTAAGTGTTGTAGAATGACTGGTAATTACGCAAAAGACTATAAGAAGGAAGATGTTTCAATTATTGCTTGGTCACTTTAGTAAATATATTCCTCAGAAAACAGGGCAGGCAGCGAGTGCAGCTGCAGCACAGATTCAGATTTTGGATGCAACACCTTCCAACAGCGGACCGGATCGAGGTAGGAAAATTTAAATTCTATTCCTGATTTTTCCATTCGGGATTTTTTCGATTCTGGAGCATCACACTTCCTCATCTCTAGTTCTCTATTAGGTTGTTTTCACTTAGACATCTCTTTAGTAGTAGACTCTATTGTTGTTTCAAACCTCATAGATGGATCAGTACACTTATCTATGGTTTGTAGGGGTTTGAAAAATTTTAGCCTACGCGTACAATTTGATTGTGACGCCTGTGTTGGGATTATCGGGGTATGGGATGATTTTGGGAATGGATTGGATATCCATGTATGGATCTATATTAGATTGTGAGAGAAAAGTCGTTAGACTAGAGACATGTGGCGCTAGGACTCTCGAGGTTACTTGCAATTCGCAAGGATCAGTTATGTTGAGCTTTCTTTATTCTCTTGATTCATCATCAGTAGAGTTAGATTATGTTCCTATCATTAGAGATTTTCCAAAGTCATTAAGAAGGTAGGGGACTACTCCCTAAGAGAGAGATTGACTTCAGGATTTATTTGACTGATAATGCTAAGCCGGTAGCATTACCTATGAGGCATATGGCACCTAGGAAGAGGAAGGAATTGAGCAAGCAAGTTTGTGAGCTTTTGGAGAAAGGTTTCATAAGAATGATACTAATAACATAGATAAGACTTTGTTTAGGACTCCAGACGAATTTTATGAGTGGTTGGTTATGCCTTTTGGGCTAACCAATGTCCCAGCCTACTTTCTGGACTTGATGAGCCACGTCTTTAGAGAGGTCCTAAATAAGTTTGTGGTGGTATTCATGGATGACATTTTGGTGTTTTCCAAGAGTAAGGAGGAGCATGCTATTCAACTAGAGGAGGTTTTCCGTACACTTTGCATTCTTTAGTTCAAAGTAAAGTTCTTGAAATATTACTTTTGGCATAAGGAAGTGTGTTTCTTGGGCATAGAGAAGGCCTACACATGGAAAGAGTTTGATAAACAGTTTTGTACATTTAGGCTCGGATTGTGAAAATCCAAAGATCGGTAGGCAAAGATTGGGGATGTACAATAGAAAAGGAGGTAAGCCATGGGTAGATAATTACAGAAATTATAATTGTTTTATATAAGTGGATTTAAAGGTATTACCTTAGAATATGAGTATAGGAACAAAAGACTTAAAGTAAGGAAATGAGATTTCCAAGGTTTAGGAAGGATGCTCCTATGGTAGTAAGTAGAAAAATCCACTTTATGTCCAACCCAATAAACTAAAATTATTAGAGTTGAAAAAAATTTATATAATTGCCAATATTTATAAAACAAATATTTGGTTTTTGGGAATATAGTAAGAAATTTAATTGGATTTTATATGATGAAAATTTGTTGAAATGATGAAATTCTTTTTGAAGAATTATAGAGCGTATATAGCTCACTAGTTTCTTTAAAAGTATACAAAGATTTAAAATATGAAAACCTAGAGCGTATTAAGTATCGAAAACGTAGACCACAACATTTAATGTTGTAATAGATGTTTTCGTGAAAAAGGAAGGGAGCATAAACTATAACGCTACCGTTATAGTAAATGACTCCCAAGGGAAATATTTTACATTGGAGGTAAGGGTTATTAGAATTTATTTTTACGATACACTAGTATCTTTGGATTGTAGTAACAGTGTTTTATGCAACATCTATTTTGAACCAAAATAAAAATATATTTAAAAAAATAAGTTCTAAGAATATAAATAAATATGATTTGTGAATACACTTATTATTTAAGTAAGTATAAGAAAATGTTTTTTGGTCATGGATATATTAAAATTGGTTTGAAGATGAATTTTTTGGGAAAAAAATAGTAAGTTTGATATGAGAAATTTAATATAAATAAATTACACATAATTTAATCTATTGGAGTGAGATAAAAAGGTAATGGTACAATTTTCTATGAAACCGATAAAAATGTTTTATGCAAGTAAGAAGGAATATATGAAAGAGATGTATAATGTATGAGAAGTAACATATTTTGTATAGCCTATTTTGAAAAGTATAAAATAAGTTCCTTGTAGTTTCACCCAAACAAGAAGTCCTCTTTTAGAAAGGTTCATAGAAGTTTTTGCGTTGATAATTTCTCATAGGAGAAAGTAGTTCCAATATATTAAGGTGTGAGACTATTAGGTATAATGAGAAGATGTTTTGAATACACATAAGGATATTCTAAAGATATTCTAAAAGAAAATAGTTTGGTGAAAAAGTAAATAAGTTTTGGACTTAAAAGTTTTTCCCTCTAAGTTTCGAAAATAATGTAAATTCAAAAAGCTGTGAAGATGAAAGTCTAGAAAGATAAGATTTTAACTAACCTAGCATTTTTGAATTTAATAGAAACTTAAAGATAACACTTTTAAAGACAAAGACTTTGGGATTTTATGTTTTTAAATTTTGGAAACCTTAATTTTTAAAATGGAACTATACCAAACTCCTAAATGTGAAGTAGATAGGAATCCTTTCCTAGGTGTAACGGAAAAGGTGTAAGGCTAAAAAGGAGACAACAGTAATTACTTTTAGAAGTAATAAAAGAGTTTCCCATAAAGCATATGGGGAACTAGTGAGAATCTAGGAATATTGATTCATGTGAGCAAGCTAAAGAAGAACAGTAAAGTGAAATTAGTAAGATTGTAAGGCACACATGGTTGAGGACGCGTATTTTTTATTTTGAAGAAACTTGGAAAAGGCATGTTCCTTTAATTGGATTCTCATATGATAATAGCATTCGAAGTGGCACCTTTCAAAGCTCTTCATGAAAGATCGCACAAGTCGCTTTTGTGTTGGATAGAGTCTACGGAGGTTAAAAGGACTTCTGAAAAGACTAAATTTGATTCGGAGAAAATTCGTATCTTATATCCGCATTTCTTTAATAGTAATTTTTGGAATTTCCTATTTTCCATCTTTAGTTCTGGGTAGGTTCTTTTCTTTATTATCCTTTGGGAGGGTAAAACTTAAGATTTAACCTATGGATGATAGGATTTGATGTAAACATGTTATGGATGATGTATGCAAGTGGTTGCAAGTGTTTGCTAGTGGATGCTAGTGGACGCATATACTTACACTAGGCATTATTATCTCTTAGGGATCGGCCTAACTAGGACACTAGAGCATATGCATATGGATGTGTGCGCATTTGCATTTTTATTTTCATGGTTGCTATAGATGGATGTTTATCACGTGGTTATTGCATTTGGATGATGATTCAAGCACGTATATAGAACTATCAGTTATCATTAGGAATTTTTGCATTCATTTGGATACATGGCACGGACATGATTGCATAAAAGGAGGTCAACTGAATCAGTGGACCGTCTAATCCTTTGCATTATTTAGGGACATTGATGCTACACTAATTGCATAAGTATCATAAATTGCATTCGAAAAACTTGAGGACAATGGATGGATGGTTGATGGTTGAGCAGTTGGGTGTAACTATTGGATGAAAACATTTAGTTCATTCTTTTATCCTTAAAGATTTCGGGGACCAAATCCCTTAAGTAGGGAAGAATGTAACAACCCAAAATTTAAGCTATAATAATTAATTAACAAATAAATAAAATGAGAAAATAACTTTATGAAATTATTAGAATTGAGCCACGGGAGTGGCACCATTGTGTCCGTGGTAATTTTTTGGTCAGTTTCCATATATATGTCAGAATCCGAGATAATATGAGCAAGTTATGAGTTAAACAAAACTAAAGAAGAATAGGAAAAAACATATGGGCTAGGTTGACCGGCCGGTCGATCTAGGCACCAGGACAGTCCACCGCCCGGTCCACATGCCTTACCTTTTGAATGAATGAAAGTTCGTTTTGTTCGTTCGAACGTTGTACACGTCATTTGCATTCTTTTAACCAATCCGGTCCTTCCGTTCTTGCATCCGATGGCTCCTATTTATCCTATGAAGTGGTTGCATCCTATTCAATATCCAAATCCAACGGTCTGAGATCCACTTCTATCCCTATAAATAAGACCTTAGGCCTAACAAAGATAGGAGTCTAAAGATAAAGCGTATACTTATATATAGAAAATACAAGTACGTTACTATATCGTTATCCCATACCTCGGTCCTATCTCTAATTCTTGAGGATTTTTTTTTCAAAAATCATTTTCAATTAAAGTATTTCATAAATCTATGCTCTGATACCAAGCTGTATCATCCTCTATCTAGAGGCCCAAAGATAAACGCTACAAATGCTGCAATCATCTATAGTATTAACTTTCGGGGACTAAACACGTCTATGTTAATGTTATCTATAATATTAGAAGCACTCGAATATGAAACAAGGCACATATTTCAAAACAATATTTTTTTCATTATATTTCAAAATAGATGTTTCATATTCAAATTACATAATCCCAAATGTTTCCCAGGCAATGATGAAATATACTTATTATAAATTACGCCACGAGCGACATATAAAGATTATCCCTTGGATGATCAAAGTCATACAGTCATAATTGATCTAATACATACACAGTGGAAATAAACATAAAACAAAGAATTGCAACACCTAAATAGCTATCCATTAGCCACCTGCTCTCCTTCGGTAGCTTTATTCGTTATCTTACTAAAACCTGAAAGAACCTCAACCCTAAGCTTACTCAATCAATTTTGAGCACCCGAGAGTTTAAGGAGAAAACATAAACTTCGATTCAAACATAAAGCCTAGTGTGAATAATACTATACATCTCGGTTATTAATGTTAAGTGAGACCACGCCGCTTAGTGGAACGGGTTTCCTCTCACTAACATCCTTTAAAATATATCTTTTGCAAACCTTTATCCTATAACCAAAACTAGTTAAAACTGTAAAGCATCATTATGTTATATAAACATACATATCAGGTAATAGATGAACTATCTGTCCAAATACTATAGTTTTGTTTGGCATACTATTAATCTTTGGTTGACTTGGGCCTACTAAACAAAATAACATAATTTATCTAACATCTATTAGACACACCTCTTCTGGATGATATGTCCTTAACTGTCTGTTAAATACTTCTCTTTTGGACGGCCTATCCCTAACTTAACATCTCTCAGGATCACCTGATCCTAATGGTTTTGCAGAGACACCAATAATCTATCTGTATACAAACATATGTTCCCTTATATTTGTAATCGTAATTTTAGTCTTACCTATGACAAAGCCCTACATACTGGAATTTTGGACTAAATTAGCTTGGGCCAATAGCTAATGTATAGGACGTGATCCTATACCAGTCTCATATGGTATTCTAATATCTGAGTCATTTTCACCTAGGGATAACATCCCTTGAATTTTCCTTGAAAAAATCTTTCAAATTAATTTAAATCTTTAAATCTTACTTATACAAGGAAAATATATATCCTCTATGCTTTACTCAAAATCACTTGCCATATAATATATATATATATATATATATATATATATATATATATATATATATATATATTACTCAACCCCTTTTTGATGAAAACATTTACCTCTTTTGAAACCATTAAACCTTATCATCCGAAAACATTGGAAAATTCTTTCCTTACTTTTCATCGAAAGCTTTGAAATAATTGACATCCCCCTTTAAGACCTTCAAACATTGCCTTTCGAAAACATTGGAATAACCCTTCCTTTCTTTTCATCGAAAGCTTCGAAATAAAGAAAACCCTTCCCTTTCAAAACCTTCGAAACCCTAGGGAACCATCCCTTCGAAACCATTCATTAAAAATCTTTCGAAAACATTGAAATACTAGACTTTTTGAAGGAATTTGAGTTCAATTTAAAATATGTGGAAACTTTTCGAAACCATTCAAAGTTTACTACTTAAAAACCTTTAAAAACCATCTCGATGCAATCTTTTGAATTATGCCTTCAAGTAGAGTGAAAGGATAAGAAACCCATTGAAGTTGAAAGCACTTCTTTCGAAGCCATTAAACCATCTCTTTCGAATCCATTTTGGGTTATACTTCAATTATAGAAAAAGTTTTTTAAAACATTTAAGTTGAAATCATCTATTTCGAAACCATTTCCTATGTAAAGAAGTGATGGTGTTGAAACCATCCTTTCGAAAGCATGGGAGAAGTGGTCATGTTTTAAAAACAAATCATTCCCTTCGAAAGCATTGCAATCGAAATGTAGAAGTCAGCATCTAAAAAGATTTTGGCTTTGTCAAATGCAAATAATTAGAACTAAAGTGCAACCCATTCAAAACTATTTCTATTAAATCCACTGACCCAATCGAAAGCCAACTGAGCCATTTAGTCGAAAGCAAGCCGACGCATATTAATTTAAGAACAAAGTGACGTTTAAACCCCTTCTTAACCTATGGTTTCAACCTTGTACCTTTTGCCTTCTATCCAATTCGCTACATACCAATTTTTTAATACGAAGCGCATAGGTTTTGATGGAGATGGAGGGGGAAGGACTTGGTTGAAAGGCAATTGAGTTGAAAGCAGGTGCCGAAAGCAATGAAATAGTTTTAAAGCCTGAAATAAACAGTTCCTTCCACCTAACCCGCTTTACATGTAAAATTTTGATTGTTTACCTCTTTTCTTTACCATTAAAAAGTGCTGCACATTCCAAAGCTAATTGTTTAATTTAAATTTCTTGCAGAATACCCCTTTTCCTTAATAAATTTAAGTCCCATACCTTAAATAATTATATATATTCATCAACACACTTAGGAAAATTATATAAAAATTCCAGAAAATCCTTTTCAATATGTTTTCTAACATACATAAATTTCGGACCCAAATAATTAGTATCTTTCCATCCCAATAAATCATTTTCTTCACTAGAAAATTAATATAAAATTCACTAAACTTCAAAAAATTATGAAAATTTAAACCCATCTCAAAAATATCGTTTCCAATCTACATTCAAATTTTCATTGCATTTTGATATAATTTAATAGAGTTTTCATATCAAACATATCATAAAAACTTATATAAATATGCATAAATCATCAACAAGCATATACAAACTTCCAATCATTCAAAACATGGCATAATCATGCAAAATCATTTTGGTTTACCCTTAAATTTGAAAACTATAAGAAAAATGGGATGTGGTAATCATTCACCTTAGCTTTATGATTAAAGATATGAGATTTGATGTTGAACAAGTTGATTTACTTCTTCTTCTTGAAATCCTAGCTCTTATTTTCTCTTGAGATTAGTGGCCGGCGTTAGGGTGTTTTTGCTTGAAAAAAATAAAATGAACGCGTGTTTTTTTCCTAAGGGTTTAGGGTATAAGTTCATCTTATTTCCTATTTTGCCCTTCCTTATTTCCTAACATATCTTATTTTGAATTACACATTAACAAGCAAGGCTACCCTAAATTTTAATCAAATCTCAACCTATTAATTATCCTACATTATTTTATTTTATTTGGCTAATTAAATATTCTAAATAATGTTACAAAAAATATGGTGTGTTACATATACACTTTTGAGCAAGTAGTATAAACTTCTCTTTGAATATCGTCTTAAATTGATCCCAAGAGAAATGTTCTTCTAAGTAGCAGTGGTGATAAAATTCCACTAATTCATAGTAGGGCCCTGAATTTGTCTCGAAGTTAACTTCCTCTTCATGGCATCTTCCACCACCATATCCCTGAATACGCGCTCACAAGTATCTATAAGGTCCTGAACCTCTATGGTTGACTCCATCAAGAAGGAATGGCTTCCCTTCAAGAATAGAGCAATCCTTGCTAAGCTTGGGGAAATCATCCCTAGGTGCCTACACAAAAGTAAATCCACCTATAGCCACTCTAGGAGTAGTCTGGACTCTCTTCATCATTGATGCCATCATCACATCAAACATAGCCTGAAAGTCGGGTGTAGCAGCTCCCATCCCCACCCGTTCCTCTACTCCTGAAGTAGAGTTCCTAAAAGCATTCCTCGTGTTCCAATTTATTCTTATCTATAATAAGAATAATTAGTAGGAAAGCTATAGATGGCGCTCAAGTGCATGCAACCATATCATATAATATTACTATATAGTTTAGAAAATCAACTTATAACAAGTATGCGTTCTCTCTTATGAATAATGTCAATCCATTCTAAGGTGATAATTCCTTTCTTATCTCTACTAGATTCTTGCATCCACTTGGTTAATAATGTAACCAAACCTCTAATACCAAATGTAACGACTGCCCTAAACCAGCGGCAAAAATATAACTAAATAGTGCGATGTAACCATGCCTGGTCGATATAGAACGATCATAGGGTTAAAATAAACAAATGCACCACATAACCTATCGTATATCTCACAGCGCATGGATAAAGTATAATAGCACATATGCAACAGAAGAGTGAGTGATAACCAAGTGAAATAACCTCATAGTAATACCACAAAGTTATACACACATGTCATAAAAAAACATATACAACTAGTCCATACTACAACACTCTCTCAAACAAAATAAAAAACAGAAGTAGCAACACTACCAAGCTCCATGGTGCTACCCAGCGAAAAGTAAAAGAATCCATGTATATATAGTGTAGTATACGTCAAAGCTCCTCCAAGCTCGTCCTCCGAATAACTACTGCATCACCTGGACCTGTCATCTACTCTACTCATTTAAAAGAGCCAAGATAAAAAGAAGCAAAAATATAAAACCTTGGGTTAGACAACAGTCTGTTGTGTGTGGAAAATGAGTCTCAAAATGCTATATAGAAAAATATGGTAATAGAAAGAGTCACATGATTCATACCTGACTTGTCTCTATAGCCAAAGAGTTAGCTCATACAATAATATGCTAAATAACAACATCATAAGGGTACCATACATAACATAGGATGGGAAGAATCCAATCAGCCCTGTCCCTAGTATCCCTTTTCTCCTTAATACTTATATGTGATAGCCTACCCAAAAGAGCAACCATAGAAATCATAGCAACCTTAGCATCCATCAAGCAAAACCAAGCTATCACCCTCTATATGCCTGAATATATGATAACTCATTTGGCCATTATCAAGTAACAGAGACTAATGGAAATCCCCGTTCTCGTTGTACTCTTTATCACTCAGCCCGAAGCTAGACACTAGACCTATTCCAGTGGTCTAGGGTATATCGATCCTCGCTACCAATCCATGGGCGTCCTCACTGTACAATACCCCTTCTTCGAGTACAAAAAGAGTACTCCGAGTATTCAATGATTCCTTGGCACTCCCATAGCATTCGAGCCTTCACTGCTTCATATTGGATAGCGTGCCCTACTCATTCAATCCATTCCATTATTCCCAGCCTCGTACATCCCAAGATGCCATCTTTGGTACCTACTCCAAATACAAGTCACCGATCGAAGAACCACTGTTTCATCGTGATGTTATATCGCAATCCTTCATGATGTGAACAAGCCACCACTCTCGGCAAGACCTGCTAAACCCTTATATCCATCCCTAGAGGTTGCACCTTCCTTGGACCTACCTGATTCACTCGGTACCGACTTAGTGGGTTAATTCGGTACCGAGTCTACCTTTAGCTAGATTTTGGTCCATGCGTCTTTCGAGCCTTTTTTTCCTTCCTTCCAGATGTCATAGACCCTTATTTATCAATCGTAGCATCCAAGTCTTCTCTACCAAGCATCCACCTTCAAGTCGTAGAAGTTAACTCATCTCGTCCTTTCACACTTAGCCAATTTCCTACCTTAAACGTTATGCAATATCACAGAGCCTTACTCACCTCATCCCCAAAGTGGCCATGCCATCCGAGTTATGCCCTTGAGTCGGTGCTGACTTAAGTCCCTAACCCAGTACCGACTCTAGGGAAATAGCTCCAATTTAGATGTGAATTTCCATCCCGTCCTCCACCATGGTTCAGAGCTTATCCTTAAAGTTTCGTCTAATTCTAACGAACTTGGCTTCCAATATTCTCAAATCTCTGATAAAACTTCCTATGAAATCATAACACTAGCAGACACATTAAAGCATAGCATCCAAACAAAACATTGCATACAATTTTATCTGATTAAACATGTGAATCAACTAAATAAGACAAGCAATCATTTTCTAACCACGAATCTACCTAAAATTATGAACATGCATACATATATAAGACGAACTCTAAGCCAATTCAGATATATGGTAGATAAAAAATGTTAATAGGGTTAATTTAGGTTTCTACTACCAAATTATATTAGATCTTATCAAATTTATGTCAAATCTTACAATTCTATCATATAATCACAAAACCCTAACATATAATCCTACATAGAAGAGTGAGAGTCATAAACCACTCACCAATAACCAAATTCAAGTAAAATGATGGTAGATCAAATCCGGATAGTAGCAAATTGTACTTTAATTCGAGAAAGATGATGAGCACTATCTTCTAATGAATATCTAATCTCTAATTAGCAATCTAGTCTGACTTAGGACGAAATCTTGGGGAATTAGACTAGATCTAAGGCAAATTAGGGTTTGGAATTGATTTAGAATGAGAAAGAAATCTTTCATTCAATTATCTCAGCCCCTATTTATAGGTTTAACTAATTAGACTAATGGGTCAACTAATTGGCTTTCTAACTGCACACTAATTCTGGCCAGCAGTTTCTAAAAGTTAAAACGAACATAACTTCCAAACCGTAAGTCCGATTTTTTATTATTACCACTATATGGAATGTGAAACCACCATTCCAAAGCAATAAAAAAGGTTAGAGTCCCTAATTCGACTAATATTACAATTATAGCCCAAATAAGATTTCCAATGTCAAAATGGTCACAAAGAAATTCGAAAAAAAATCGCAAGTGTGTAAAATAACTCCAAGAGTCATATCCAAATATTATATAATCATATGACCTTATATGAATTAAAGAAAAATACTTTACGATCATCTGATACATAAAATACGGGTCGTTACACCTTTCGTCACCACTCCGTGGAGTCCTTCAATTAACATAGTTGGGCAAGAAGTACATGCTATCCATGTTTGGGTTCACTTCTCCAACATTCCTTGTAACAACCCTGTATTTTGTGATTGTTTTTAATTGTATATTTTAATTATTTTAATTGAATTTTGATTAAGAAAAAAAACTTGTTTTTTTTGAATGATTAGTTTTGTTACTTTAAATATAAACTTTAGTTTGATATGAATTTTCATTCCAAAGCATGACTAAAAAGAACATTTTCCAAAAAGGTGAATTTTGGTCAAAATAGTCAAACTTTGACTTTTAATTTAAAATTTTAAAAGTTTGAAAATTTTAAATTTTATCTTTTATTATGGAAGTACACAAAATTCTAAGAACACCACTTTTTGTTTCGTTGAAAACGGAGCTAAACTGCAAAAGATATGTACATTTCAATTTTGAGTATAAACTGTTTATTTAACAATTTTATCTATTTTAAATTGTATAAATTACTTTTTCTTTGTTATATTTTATTCTAATATCTGATTATATGTTATTTTATGTATATTTTGTCTTTTAGTATTTTTTTGAATGATAATATAATTTTTCTAAAGTCTATTGAAATTGTTTTCAATTTATTAAGCCTAGTTTCTATTTTCTTTGCTATTTTCTTAATTTAATTATATATATTTAAAATTTATTTACTTTACACATTAACTTTTATTTGCTATTTTTCTACTTTATTAATATTAATTTTATATGTATTTTGGTTAAAAATAGGTTTTCCAAAAATTTTTGGGTTGTTCCAATTTATTTAGCCTAGTTTCACATATATGGATATTTTCTTTATATAAATTATATAATTTAAAATGTATGTTTTTATTTCTCTTATTTACATTTTTTTCTGAGATTATTTATCTATTTTATCAGGCTTTTTATGTATTTACAAAATAGAAAAGAAATTTGAAAGGCCTTAAACTTTCCATCCTCCTAAGGCCCTTTTTTTCTAACCCTTCTACTTTTTAACCTAACTTTTCATTCAACTAACCACATCTCCTCATTTCTTCAGCTGCCACTTTTTTTTTCCTCTCATTCACGAATTTTCAAAGCTCCAAAACCCTAAAAATCATGGCCTCCATCTTGAAGAAAAAATTTAGGTAAATCCCTCTCTTCTTTCTACTTTTTCTTACTTTTTCTATGCAATTTTGCCTTGCCTTCTCCCTTGATTAAGATCGGCCTCTTCCCCTATTCCACGGCCACCACCTCCTTCCATCTCTTCCCAACCATCACCACTATCTACCCCATCAGATCTGACCATGGTCGAACCCCTTTTGATGGTCAAACCCCTCAAATTACAACCTAGATGCCTAGATCCATGCTTATTTGACCTCTACATGCTCATCCACTTCAACCACCACCCAAACCACCACCATAGCCGCCGCCACTCCCCATACCTGACCACAATACACCCCTCTCCACCTCTGTCCAGTCATGACACATCACAGGCCGAGCCCAATCCCCATGGCCGAGCCCTTGTTTTGACCAAAAACCACCTAATTGACTTCAAAACCACATCACCTCCTCATGTACAAACTCCACCTTGTCTTGCCTTGAACCCGAGCTATGTTAGCCCAAACCTGACCCAAAACTTGACCACATATGAACCAGATCAGACCCCAAAGCCATACCAAACAATAGAGAAGGCAAAACAAAAGACTGCGTAGTCGTATCTCCTTTTATTTCAATGTTATTGCATTTTAAAGTCGTATTGAATTTTGTTGTTTTGATTTTTTTTGTTTTGGGTTGTACACAATGGTTGTAGATTTGATTTCGCTCTCCACACATGTCCGTAGTCTTGTCATCGTGCTTTTGTTTCCATTGTGTCATTGGTTTTGATATCTCCAGCACAAAGAGGTGAGTAAATCTCAGACGACAATTATATACTTATGTAGTTGTAAAACAACCACAACTGAATGTGTAGAAATATTTATGATGTTATAACTGCCATGTGATTTTATATATATGATGTTAACATGTTAAATTTTATGTCATATCACCTGTTACATGTCACATCACCTGTTACTATTGTATATTGTTGTTACTGTTCATCATATTTGTTTATCACCATTGCAAGTTCCCTGTAGACTAGAATCACTATGAGTTGAAATGATACATACCCGAATGGACTTTAGAATAAGAGAAAATTGTTATGGGCTGAAATGATAGGCCTGAATGATTTTCAAATTTATTTTATTTACTTGGGACTGCGGGTTTGAAATGATAAAACCTGAATTTTTTTGTAAATTACGGGTTGAAATGATATATTACCCGTATCACTTTACCTAGCGTAGAAAATTATATACAGGCCCGTAGTTAAAATATGTTTTTGTAAAATGTTTAAAATATTTTAGAAATGTAATTATTATAATATTTTGATTTAAAATTTATTAAAAATAAATTTTGTAAAGTATTATTGATTTTCTGAACAATTGTAAGTGAAATGAATTAATGAAAAGTTAGAAAATTTTGAACGTAAGTTATTTTGGAAAATTTGATTTAATTATAATTGGAAATTAAATTGAATATGAAATTATGATAAATTTATGATAATTTGAATTTAAATGAATTAAAAGTGATTTTATATCATATTAATGATTTTTAACAAATTTGAAATGTGAAATGAAAGAATATTTTAAGTTGAAATTTTGAAATATAACTAGAATTGGAAATTTATGAAATTGACGTAAAGTGAACTTTTAGTTAAGCAAATAAAAATAAAACTAAGTTATATTTGAGAATTTGAACTTAAGTGTTAAGTTGAAATTTAATGTAATGGATTTTAAAATTGAACATTGCATTTTAATAAGTGGATTATTATTAAATCTTGATTTTTGAATGGAAATTTAACCCCGTAAAATCATGAACTTGAGGAAAATTAAATGATGTTATAAATGTGAAAATGTATGACTTTATAAGTTAAAAATGTTTTAATAAAAATATAACTGGTTGAGAAATTTTATTGAATATTTGAAGTTAATTGACTGCATTTTGAAATGATATTAATTACAATGTAAGTGATATTACAGCAATTGTAAATACTGTAGTTGATGATAATGAACTAAAAAAAAGCTATTGAAAAAAACTATTATAGAAATTGTTGTAAGTACTATGATTTTTTAATTTAACTAAGTTTATTTGAAATTTAAGAAAACTCTATCACAACATTTTTAAACGTTGTCTTTTGTTAAATTGAACTGTTTTGAATGTAACTTTCCGTAGAGTTTTCTAAATGATGCGAAAAGTGAATTTTCACTGTTTTGATAAACTTAAGTGAATAAATGAACTTTGGAAGTCGAAAATTTTGGAAATTTAATAATTTAATTATTAAACATAATAACTTCATTTTTATGATTAAAAATGATTTTTGGAATATATACTGTTTTGAAATATGGATTGAAATGATATTTTAAATTGAACAAAATGAATAATGATTTGAAATGAATGTGGTTTCGAAAAGATATGATATTTTGATATATTAAATGATTGAAATGTGGTTTCGAAAAGATATGATATTTTGATATATTAAATGATTGAAATGTGGTTTTGGAAGATATGATATTTTGATATTAAAATGGTTTGAAAATGGAGTTTTGAAAGATATGATATTTTGATATTAAAATGATTTGAAAAGAAGATCTGAAAGATATGATATTCTGGAATGATTTAATCTTTATTTTGATAAAGATTTGGGTTGAAATAATATTTTATTTTGAAGTATAAATATTGTTTAAAAAAAAATTTAACTACGGGTTATAATAACGATTGGTTGTTAAAGAGACCGGGATCGGATATTGTCTTATAGACGGCCAATACCGAAAACCACTTTAACAACTGTGTACGCGGTGGAGATTCCAGAATGAAGTAGGATGGTGGCGACGTTCTCGAGGTATATTACGTGGACCCAATTCCCGTGAGTTGGCATATATGACTTAAACAGGAGCTATACCGGGCTACACAAAGGGTCGCACCCTTTCATCGAGCATGCTCCATCAGAAAACCATTCTATTACTGTTGTGATTCGATTCGGTGGCGCCACTTTGATTCGGGGGTATTGTTCGAGGTGGGCGGAAGCTGCTGTCTTGTCGTTACCACCGGTCCGGGAGTGCAAACGGTGTATCCACCCTGGCATTGCCTCGCGTGCCGTGTCATATCCTTATACCGATCCCACTACGATTTTTGTTTTAAAGATCCGACCGCGTTAAGGTTCACCATCCCCTTAACGCTATTTTCTATATGATTATACTTTACTGGTTAGACACTACTGTATATAGCGCAATATACTACATAGTAAATAGTTTAACGGATCCTTAGAGGATGGGAGGTTCCCAAGCATCTTCTAAGTTACTTGTACCTTTACTACAGTTCACTTGAGTTGGTTTACATTGTATAAGTACGTATGTCCTGACTCGAGTGTTTGTATTTTTATTTACGCTCGGGTCAGCCTGAGTTATTCACAGATTTGGATTTCCACTTTTTGGAGATTGGAATCGCTGGAGATTATCTACTTGTCAAGTTTATCTTTTGAAATCTGTTGATCCTTTCAGCTCTTGTATTAGTTGACATCTATGAAGTGAGACTTCTTTTGTACTTTATTTCCTCCGTTGTATTTTATGTAACTCTGATATTTTTATATAGTAGCTTCATGAACTACTTTCTCTTTTTACTTCCGCTGCATTATTATTACTCTGTGTCTGTGATCTGTGATTTTTATTTACTGTATATTCTGAGATTTGCCAAATTTTTAATTACAACGCGGTATTTTGAGCAATTCAATTCCGGCATGAGTGTCTACCTATACACTTATAATGGATGCGAATGGTTGAAAATATCGGGTCGTTACAGTTGGTATCAGAGCTTTGGTAGCTCTAAGCAAACTCAGCATATGGAGTGAATGTATTTACAGAACCACTTACATTCGAGTTTGAATCTCTTCCTTTTTGACTCAATTCCTTTGAATTTTGGAACGTTCCCTACGATTCCAAAATCCATTCGTATCCTCCACTATTCATCTTCTTTTGACTCTGGAGTATTTCATAACTCCGCTTCGAATGATCTTTCTAGTAAGTCGGCAGTCACGCCAATTTCAAATTGAATTGAAAAAAAGAAGGGGGAAAACTCCCTTATAATTAGCATCGATTCACCAGAGATTCGTATCTATCCTTGGTTTAGATGCTAATATCTTTTGTTATTTCAAACTCTAACTTTTGAGATCGAATGTAGATTTACCCCAGAAAAATCCACATTTGATCTTATTCTTTAAGCCGCGGTTGACCCGGTAAATGTTGCCCGTAATTTATTTAAGCTTATCCACCTCCCTATTTTGTTATTTAATCATCTTGTCTTTTGTTTCCAACCTATTTTCAAACATTTTGAATTGTACTTGTAAATCTATATTTTTTTTATGTATTGTGTTGTTTGAGTTGTTGATGTTGAGTTGGGTTCTAATCGATTCGTCTGATCAACGCTATTGATAGGATTTCCAAAACACATTGACAGAACAAACTGATACAATATTATTTTAAAATTTTGGTTAATGAAATAAATTTTGATATATAAGTAAATTTATGAAACTTAATAAACTGATTTAAATTGATTATTTGAAGTGATAATACTTGATTTGGAAACTAAAATGAATTTAGAACAAGAAATTTGTGAATTTAATTTCCGATGGTTTCAAACCTTGTGTTTATGTTTTAAAAGGTTATATTATTTAAAGTATTTTCAAACAGAATTTGTTTCCAAAGAATTTTATAGTGCTCTTCTCTTTGTCGCTGGAAAATAACTTCGGTGATGATCGCGACATCATCGACGTTCATTTTCGAGTTTCGAAGTTAAGAGACTGTTCTGTAGTCTTGCTACAGCTTTGTTTTAGGGAATTTAATTTGGTTTGAATTTTCTAAAATATGACTTGATTTATAATATATATATATATATATATATATATATATATATATGATTGAAATTTGATTTGACATATTATGTATATATTATTACTTGTCTCTAAATGGTTTGAATGTAATCGGAAATTTAGTTCTTAAATTTTATTTTAAAGAATAATTTTAATTATATAAAAAAAAATCAATCAAAATTTTAGATGAATATCAAGCATGAAATGATTCAATTGGAAAGTTTATTTGTATAATACAATTACATTCAAATATAACTTACCTTAATTTCAGAAGTTAACAATGTAATTGGATAATATACAATATAAAAAGATTTTATAAATGAAATTTGAGTGGTTATGATAAATGTTATACACTTAAATTTTAATTATAAAATGATTAACAGAGGTAAATATAATAAAGGGTAATTGAATAACTTACAATAAAATGATGTTAAAACAACTAAGAATGAAAGAAAGCAGTTATAATAAGTGTAAGTATGTTTAACATAAGTGATAAATATAGTGAGAGGAATAAATTTAATTTTAATTAGGAATAAAGAAGAATTAAATTTATTAAGTACATTGTGAGTGTAATAAATGATTATTTTTCAAACCCATGGTTTTAAAAATTGTTAACTTAAGATGATTGGGTAATAAGATAATGAAATTTGGGATAGTTAAGATTTATTTAACTTGTGTAAAGATTTATTCTCTATTTAAGTTGAAATTCCAATGCTTTCAAATTTATTTCCTTATTTTGTTTTTCAAAGTATCTTTTGGTTGTCCTTATCATCCTTATCTTGCTATAGACTGGTATAGGCATCTTTCTATAATCTTTGATAATCTTTGGTACTCATTTGAATATACTTTGCGTGTTTGAGTTCTTGATTTTGGAGAATCTTGGAAAGATCATCTCCACCTTATTAAACATACCTGTAACAATAGTTATCAGGTATAATTTAAATCTCCTTGTCATCTTGTCCTAATCTTATTTCACTCTATTTTTTTCTGTGTTTTCCCGTACCTCATTCCTTTTCGGGGACGAAAAGTTTTGAGTGGGGAAGAGTGTAACAACCCTGTATTTTGTGATTGTTTTTAATTGTATATTTTAATTATTTTAACTGAATTTTGATTAAGAAAAAAAAACTTGTTTTTTTTTGAATGATTAATTTTGTTACTTTAAATATAAACTTTAGTTTGATATGAATTTTCATTCCAAAGCATGACTAAAAAAAACATTTTCCAAAAAGGTGAATTTTGGTCAAAATAGTCAAACTTTGACTTTTAATTTAAAATTTTAAAAGTTTGAAAATTTTAAATTTTATCTTTTATTATGGAAGTACACAAAATTTTAAGAACACCACTTTTTGTTTCGTTGAAAACGGAGCTAAACTGCAAAAGATATGTACATTTCAATTTTGAGTATAAACTGTTTATTTAACAATTTTATCTATTTTAAATTGTATAAATGACTTTTTCTTTGTTATATTTTATTCTAATATGTGATTATATGTTATTTTATGTATATTTTGTCTTTTAGTATTTTTTTGAAATGATAATATAATTTTTCTAAAGTCTATTGAAATTGTTTTCAATTTATTAAGCCTAGTTTCTATTTTCTTTGCTATTTTCTTAATTTAATTATATATATTTAAAATTTATTTATTTTATACATTAACTTTTATTTTCTGTGTTTATACTTTATTAATATTAATTTTATATGTATTTTTGTTAAAAATAGGTTTTCCAAAGATTTTTTGGGTTGTTCCAATTTATTTAGCCTAGTTTCACATATATGGATATTTTCATTATATAAATTATATAATTTAAAATGTATGTTTTTATTTCTCTTATTTACATTTTTTTCTGAGATTATTTATCTATTTTATCAGGCTTTTTATGTATTTACAAAATAGAAAAGAAATTTGAAAGGCCTTAAACTTTCCATCTTCCTAAGGCCCTTTTTTTCTAACCCTTCTACTTTTTAACCTAACTTTTCATTCAACTGACCACATCTCCTCATTTCTTCAGCCGCCACTTTTTTTTTCCTCTCATCCACGAATTTTCAAAGCTCCAAAACGCTAAAAATCATGGCCTCCATCTTGAAGAAAAAATTTAGGTAAATCCCTCTCTTCTTTCTACTTTTTCTTACTTTTTCTATGCAATTTTGCCTTGCCTTCTCCCTTGATTAAGATCGGCCTCTTCCCCTATTCCACGGCCACCACCTCCTTCCATCTCTTCCCAACCATCACCACCATCTACCCCATCAGATCTGACCATGGTCGAACCCCTTTTGATGGTCAAACCCCTCAAATTACAACCTAGATGCCTAGATCCATGCTTATTTGACCTCTACATGCTCATCCACTTCAACCACCACCCAAACCACCACCATAGGTGCCGCCACTCCCCATATCTGACCACAATACACCCCTCTCCACCTCTGTCCAGTCATGACACATCACAGGCCGAGCCCAATCCCCATGGCCGAGCCCTTGTTTTGACCAAAAACCACCTAATTGACTTCAAAACCACATCACCTCCTCATGTACAAACTCCACCTTGTCTTGCCTTGAACCCGAGCTATGTTAGCCCAAACCTGACCCAAAACTTGACCACATCTGAACCAGATCAGACCCCAAAGCCATACCAAACAATAGAGAAGGCAAAACAAAAGACTGCGTAGTCGTATCTCCTTTTATTTCAATGTTATTGCATTTTAAAGTCGTATTGAATTTTGTTGTTTTGATTTTTTTTTGTTTTGGGTTGTACACAATGGTTGTAGATTTGATTCGCTCTCCACTCATGTCCGTAGTCTTGTCATCGTGCTTTTGTTTCCATTGTGTCATTGGTTTTGATATCTCCAGCACAAAGAGGTGAGTAAATCTCAGACGACAATTATATACTTATGTAGTTGTAAAACAACCACAACTGAATGTGTAGAAATATTTATGATGTTATAACTGCCATGTGATTTTATATATATGATGTTAACACGTTAAATTTTATGTCATATCACCTGTTACATGTCACATCACCTGTTACTATTGTATATTGTTGTTACTGTTCATCATATTTGTTTATCACCATTGCAAGTTCCCTGTAGACTAGAATCACTATGGGTTGAAATGATACATAACCGAATGGACTTTAGAATAAGGGAAAATTGTTATGGGCTGAAATGATAGGCCTGAATGATTTTCAAATTTATTTTATTTACTTGGGACTGCGGGTTTGAAATGATAAAACCTGAATTTTTTTGTAAATTACGGGTTGAAATGATATATTACCCGTATCACTTTACCTAGCGTAGAAAATTATATACAGGCCCGTAGTTAAAATATGTTTTTGTAAAATGTTTAAAATATTTTAGAAATGTAATTATTATAATATTTTGATTTAAAATTTATTAAAAATAAATTTTATAAAGTATTATTGATTTTCTGAACAATTGTAAGTGAAATGAATTAATGAAAAGTTAGAAAATTTTGAACGTAAGTTATTTTGGAAAATTTGATTTAATTATAATTGGAAATTAAATTGAATATGAAATTATGATAAATTTATGATAATTTGAATTTAAATGAATTAAAAGTGATTTTATATCATATTAATGATTTTTAACAAATTTGAAATGTGAAATGAAAGAATATTTTAAGTTGAAATTTTGAAATATAACTAGAATTGGAAATTTATGAAATTGACGTAAAGTGAACTTTTAGTTAAGCAAATAAAAATAAAACTAAGTTATATTTGAGAATTTGAACTTAAGTGTTAAGTTGAAATTTAATGTAATGGATTTTAAAATTGAACATTGCATTTTAATAAGTGGATTATTATTAAATCTTGATTTTTGAATGGAAATTTAACCCCGTAAAATCATGAACTTGAGGAAAATTAAATGATGTTATAAATGTGAAAATGTATGACTTTATAAGTTAAAAATGTTTTAATAAAAGTATAACTGGTTGAGAAATTTTATTGAATATTTGAAGTTAATTGACTGCATTTTGAAATGATATTAATTACAATGTAAGTGATATTACAGCAATTGTAAATACTGTAGTTGATGATAATGAACTAAAAAAAAGCTATTGAAAAAAACTATTATAGAAATTGTTGTAAGTACTATGATTTTTTAATTTAACTAAGTTTATTTGAAATTTAAGAAAACTCTATCACAACATTTTTAAACGTTGTCTTTTGTTAAATTGAACTGTTTTGAATGTAACTTTCCGTAGAGTTTTCTAAATGATGCGAAAAGTGAATTTTCACTGTTTTGATAAACTTAAGTGAATAAATGAACTTTGGAAGTCGAAAATTTTGGAAATTTAATAATTTAATTATTAAACATAATAACTTCATTTTTATGATTAAAAATGATTTTTGGAATATATACTGTTTTGAAATATGGATTGAAATGATATTTTAAATTGAACAAAATGAATAATGATTTGAAATGAATGTGGTTTCGAAAAGATATGATATTTTGATATATTAAATGATTGAAATGTGGTTTCTAAAAGATATGATATTTTGATATATTAAATGATTGAAATGTGGTTTTGGAAGATATGATATTTTGATATTAAAATGGTTTGAAAATGGAGTTTTGAAAGATATGATATTTTGATATTAAAATGATTTGAAAAGAAGATCTGAAAGATATGATATTCTGGAATGATTTAATCTTTATTTTGATAAAGATTTGGGTTGAAATAATATTTTATTTTGCAGTATAAATATTGTTTAAAAAAAAATTATAACTACGGGTTATAATAACGATTGTTTGTTAAAGAGACCGGGATCGGATATTGTCTTATAGGCGGCTAATACCGAAAACCACTTTAACAACTGTGTACGCGGTGGAGATTCCAGAATGAAGTAGGATGGTGGCGACGTTCTCGAGGTATATTACGTGGACCCAACTCCCGTGAGTTGGCATATATGACTTAAACATGAGCTATACCAGGCTACACAAAGGGTCGCACCCTTTCATCGAGCATGCTCCATCGGAAAACCATTCTATTACTGTTGTGATTCGATTCGGTGGTGCCACTTTTGATTCGGGGGTATTGTTCGAGGTGGGCGAAAGCTGCTGGCTTGCCGTCACCACCGGTCCGAGAGTGCAAACGGTGTATCCACCCTGGCATTGCCTCGCGTGTCGTGTCATATCCTTATACCGAGCCCACTACCATTTTGGTTTTAAGGATCCGACCGCGTTAAGGTTCACCATTCCCTTAACGCTATTTTCTATATGATTATACTTTACTGGTTAGACACTACTGTATATAGCGCAATATACTACATAGTAAATAGTTTAACGGATCCATAGAGGACGAGCGGTCCCAAGCATCTTCTAAGTTACTTGTACCTTTACTACAGTTCACTTGAGTTGGTTTACATTGTATAAGTATGTATGTCCTGACTCGAGTGTTTGTATTTTTATTTACGCTCGGGTCAGCCTGAGTTATTCATAGATTTGGATTTTCACTTTCTAGAGATTAGAATCGCTGGAGATTATCTATTTGTCAAGTTTATCTTTTGAAATCTATTGACCCTTTCAGCTCTTGTATTAGTTGACATCTATGAAGTGAGACTTCTTTTGTACTTTATTTCCTCTGTTGTATTTTATGTAACTCTGATATTTTTATATAGTAGCTTCATGAACTACTATCTCTTTTTACTTCCGCTGCATTATTATTACTCTGTGTCTGTGATCTGTGATTTTTATTTGCTGTATATTCTGAGATTTGCCCAATTTTTAATTTCAACGCGGTATTTTGAGCAATTCAATTCCGGCATGAGTGACTACCTATACACTTATAATGGATGCGAATGGTTGAAAATATCGGGTCCTTACATTCCTTTTGTCCTCCAGCCAATGGAGGGCCACAATGTAACGACTCGCCTTTCATTCCAAAGAAAGACGCATCATTAAGAAGAAAGAAAGGGATAGAAAAGAGAAAAGATAGAAAAGAAAGAGAACAAACAACATCAGAATCTCACAACAGAACGAATAAATTATATTATATCACATAAAACATTACATAGTATCATATACATCAGAGTTATACAGCTAATACAACACAACTAGACAGTTATAAACATCTGTCTAGCAATTACAAGTCAAGTACATCAGAGAAAACAGATACAACTCAAACATAGCGGAACCACAATACATATCTACACGCCGAAGCCTCCTGCTCCATATCTCCTCTATAACTCGTCAAAGCAATCCTAAATCACTTGACTACTCATACGTAATATGAGTACCCAAGAGTTTAATAAAACAGAAAATAAACACTCGGGTCAGACATGGGTCTCGTGTGAGTAAACAGTTTAAAATTGCTTAACTTTAGAAAATCCTTTGAAAAGAAAAGGTATCACGTAAGACTTCCCACACATAAACATGGAAAAGTTTTTATCTTACGCTAACCAAAACATTTGATAGGAAATCCAGTGATATTATAATAGTGTCTAGGGTTTTCAAAATAAAATACAGAAATAGCTGGAATGCTTACATCTCACGTTCCGACATAGTTGGGCACAATCAAAACCGTACAGACACTTATTGGATTTTGGATTCCATCAATGGCAGGGCTACCAGGGCACCGCCCGTCACAGTACCTGGCCTAGATCACCGTACCGAGTAGTACGCCCGCTCCCCTGCAACACAAAACCAGAACCATTCCTTACTGAACAAGACAACCCCGTAGATTGGCCGTCGCCAACTGCCACACAACCGAAATATAAAGAGACATCTAGACAGGGGTAAATCTCGTCCTACTTGGGCATGACCCACTTAGTCTTGCTGCACCTCCCATGTTTTAGCAATTTCCGGTTGATGAGACTTGAGGCTACGATTACCTTTATAGGACATATCAATCTTAGAATGCTCATCGTCCACTTGATAATGTTATGAAAGCATTCAATCCATACAAGTTCGTTCCGGGTTCGAACGAAACCGAAGGCATTATCTCGTTACAATCATTTTAGAATCACTCTCAGAGTTAACGACGATAACCCTTGCACTCTGAATCTTCATCTCGAACCTGAAAGTACTATTTCGTCATAGCAAATCATATTGGTGAATTTAAATGTTTTGATGCTTATATGATGACCAAGAAAAGACTTATTTATGCCAACACATTAATTAAAATCAAAACCGAGTGGCTTACTTCATTCTAAGTTAAGAGATACGGAAAGTAATCAAATATAAAATTAATGTACATTTAATCATTTCATTCAATTTTGGAGTGAACATTGTGAAAGTACTAATTTTATAGTTAATTCTTTTCATGATAGGAATCATGGAAAGTGAATCAATCACAAATGTTTTAATAAACAGGTCCTTTTGTTAAAAGATGCTAATTAAATTATATATTGTTGAAACAAAGGAATGCGCGAACATTTCCACTTGACGGAGCAACTAGTTCGAGTCTAAAAGTGAAGCTCTTGAGAGGAAATGCTAATACTCAATAAGCACTTTCAACAAAGTTTTCATCAACATGCAACCACAGTCTACGACTCTACAGTCTGTGTTGAAGTGCTGGGAAGAAGTATTGTATATCCAAAAAAACCATGTCTTACAGTGAAATAACAAACGTTCACTTCATTGCCCATCTATATAAGTTACTATATAATGACATTTCAGAACGATGTGTTGGATTGTTCGCAACACTTATTAAACTCTCATATACTAAGCTCCATACTGGCTCGAGAGCAGTTCTACCTATATAGCCGCTGTCACACGTTTGTACAAATACGGCTCCAACCTTGGCATCGCAACAACCTGAAGCGGGGTACTCCTAAAAGTCACCAACCCTGGAGCCTCGCTCATGTCCACTTCATCCGCCTTCATCCCTTCCGGAAGCTTCCATTCAAAATGATGCAACAGATGGCCCAACATCGATGCTACCAATACAATGCCTAACTGCGCACCTGGGCAGACTCTACGCCCAGCTCCAAATGGCAGCACCCTGAAATCATTCCCCTTTATATCTATATTTTCTTCCTCAAATCTTTCTGGCCTAAACTCTAATGGATCCTTCCACAACAATGGGTCGCGGGCTATGGCCCATGCGTTGACCTGGATTATCGATCCTTTAGGGATGTCATAACCTCCTATTTTGGTTTTAGCTGAGGCTTTATGTGGGATCATCAGTGGAGTAGGAGGATGCAGTCTGAGAGCTTCTTTCACAACGCAGTGTAGGTAAGGAAGTTTAGCAAAGTCTGTTTCATTCATGATGCGATCTACTCCTATCGCTCTATCAAGCTCTTCTTGCACCTTCATATTTTACACAGAATCCATCATGTTACTTATTTACACGATGTGGGACTATTTGAAGAATAAGAAGAAGAATAAGTACCTTCTGTTGTACTCTTGGATTTTTTACTATCTCTGACATAGCCCATTCCACAGCGATAACTGTCGTGTCCATTCCAGCTGTTATCATATCCTACACATGTAGTTATTTAAAATTTGAGACTTCAAAGTTATAATAACTATGATCACGTTGAAGTAGTAGTGGTACACTACCCATAGAAGGCCGATGATGGTATGTTCGCTGAGGTCGTACGTTTCTTGAAGAGTGAGCAATGCATCGACAAAGTGCTGTCTGGCGCCATTTTTATTACGGGCAATCGTGTGTTCGTTCATTATGTCTCTAGTCAGCTGATCTCTTCGAGCGGAATGCTTTGCAAATGCTGCTTCGTCCAAAGGGAACATCCATTCAAGCCAACTTACGTATTCTCCTAGTGAGATTGATGCACCAAATTTCATTCCTTCTACACCTACCGCTTTAAATTCCAAACCTTGTTTGTCCATAACTTCGTCTGAGTTCATGAATCTCTTTCCGAATGCTAGTCTCGTTATGTTGTTGAATGCGACGCATGAGAGGTGGTTTCTAAGAACCAAGCTATTTCCATTGATCCTACCTGAATTATATGTATCGGTGACCGTTAATGCTCTAAATAAAGTAACTGAGTTTTAAAAGCAGTGGTCTACACTTTTAATCATGAAATAGCTAATTTACTTTACTTGATCTTGACGAGACGTGCAACAGTAACTCAGCTACATATATAAAATTACATAGTAATTAAAGGCGCGACATAAGCTGCTTTTGCTATGTGCTGGTATACGTTAACTTTACCACAAAGGAGACTTTTACAGGTTATACAGGCACTTTAAGCAGCATGATAAGGTTTCGGAGCTAGACATCATGTGCTTTATTTCGTTATGCACTATGGACCCCAGTTATACAGGCTTTTTGATGATTATATTTTCTTATTAACATGTGCCTATATTTCAGCCATCGCAGCTAGCTAGTGTAAAATTATTGTTGAAAGTTGAACATAAAATCATACTTTTCATGAACCATGATGACTTTGTTCAACCAATCAAATGGTCCAAATTGTGAATTTTTTTCTTCTAATGTTTACATGAAAATTAATTGTTGGTTTTTAAGATTTGTAATTAAAGTTGTCTAGAGATGCATTGCATAACGACATCAACAACAACTGCAATTGTCTAAATAGTAACAGCGTAAAATGAGAGAAATTTAATGATGCCGAACTTTACGACACTTATAGTGATCTTAGATTAACTTGTAGCGGCAAAAAAAGTATGGCACAGTTGATGATCAAATTTTTGAACTATAATGATTTTTGATGGATTTATTTATTTTCTTCAAAACAACACCAAAAATAAAATATAAGAGAAGGATACAGTAAAAAAATAAGAAAAATAATAATAAAAAAATACGGTTCAACCTTTAAACCGTTGATTCAAGGGTCCAACATGTGCTTTGTACACAATCGAGCTTCGATTATGTTACGGTCCGAAGGGTATGATACAAGTTTATTCGAGATTGGATCGCGGTTGTGTTCAATCATGAAAACACTACATATACATATGAGGTGCCAAAATATCCAGACAATATGGAAGGATCCAGTTTGGTAAGATTATCAAAATAATTGGTGAACAAAGAAAGAAAATTAAAGACCGAAAAATGCATAGGGCAACAAATGTGTTACGGCAGCTATATATATACCATTGCAAAATAATAGTACAACTACTTAACTCAAAAATAATGAATGTCTCTAACATTACCTATCAATTTAGAATTTTTGAATCGTGTATCTATTATCTATTAGTATTCCAATACATATAAAATAAAGACTAGTTGCAGACAAATTAGTTTTGCATTCTTGGATTTCGCCAACTATCACTGTAATTATGGTCTAAACAAGAATATAAGTGTGCTACATCAATTTTCTAGACGTTTTCTACGCCATCCACAGTGTTATTATAAAGATTGTTATTCTAATTTGCTGTTAACAAGATGACCATTCTAACTTTTCCGTATTCAAAATTTAGAACTATATTTCAAATATGATGTCAAGGACGTCTCAACTTACACTCTCGGTTACTATTTATGAAAAATACCATAAAATTAACTTCTGTGCTTCTTAATATCAAAAAAGATGATGTTACTATATCTAAGAAATCAATGATATTTGTGATTCAATTTCTGACGTTTCTCTTTCTAAATTAAACATCTTTTTGCCCATAGGGCATCGATTTTGGTTGCAAGCTACTTTCCTAAACCAATTCTGATTATACCCGCCTTATCTCCTAACATAGTAAGAGGTCTCCCATTAATTAAGAAGAAGAAGAAACCCTAGAACAAAATGGTTGATTCTTCATCATTTTTCTATCCAACTGCCATTTATTGTCCAATACTGTTATGTGCTCGGTTGAATGTTGCCGCGTGCAGGTATATGCTGCGGTTATATGATCTCGTATATGTTGTGTGTTAAGACTGTACGATGTCATATGCTGGTTTAAATATGAACTTCGATCAATTTTGATAGTAATTTATCCTGATTCATCGGTTTTTTACCAAGTTAAAAAAAATAGAAAACAAGAGTACTACATAAAATATCTTTTATACTCAAAGTTACTAAATTTTGTATTGTATTGCAAACATAAAGTTAGTGCCTTTAGCCTCACTGCGTTTCAAGTTTATATACCGAGCGTAAAGAAGAAAGAGATAAGAAAACCTTCTGGTGTAGTACAACTTTTAAAGATAGATTCAACCATAGCAGTAACTTCCTCCTCTCTAACAGGCCTCAACGCTTCCAACCTTTTAGTGGAAAAAAGCTCCAAATTACAGAGCTTCCTAACCTTAACATAGTGGGGCCCGTAGTCAGCCCAAACCAGGTCCATCCCATCCCTACTGAACCGGGCCGTAGCTCTGTTCCTAGGCCTGTCGCTAAGAACGTGATCATTTTCTCTAAGTACCTCCTTGGCCAGTTGTGAGCTAGACACTATCACGTTTAAGGTAGTGCCGAACCAGACGGACATGATGGGACCGTACTTCTGGGACCATTCGGCGAAGCACCTGAACCGGAGCGGTTTTATTTGGTAGAGGTTGCCCACTATAGGGTAAGGAGTTGGGCCGGGTGGTAGTTTTGGTGAGAGCAGTTTTCTGAGAAGGTGAAGAGAGATGAAAAGTGTAACGATGGTTAACAGTGAAAGGAGGACATCCATTGGTGGAAGTGTGTGGTGAGGAAAGAGGAGGGCGGCTAACGTTTTCTCGGCTTTAATTGCAATAAATTGACACCGTTGTTAGCTAACTAGCCTTGCGTTTATATACATTGGTTTATCATGCGCGTTCCTTTTATAAGGGTCCAATTTGGTCGCCTACGGATTAAGGCAGCTATCGTTTTCTCTGCTTTAATGACGTGCTCTTCCTTTAGCACTAGCATGAATCCCTGCCATCCGCATCAAAATTCGAAATTATGTAAATTATGTAGATAAACTGGGATAGTTGCAAATTGCAATGCATGTTTCGAAGTAAAGAAATATCCTCAAGCAATTGCAATATAGAGTGATTTTGCCAAACTGAAAATGTACCGACATTAATACACTGTTTCGTACTTAATAACGTATCTGTGTTATGTCGCTTGAGTTCATTTATAGAAATTACGACTTGAGTTGGTTCAAATGGCAGTCCACCAAATCCACAGACTTGGATGGCCTTAGATAAAAGCCAACATACAAGAAAATATAATATAATCCACATTATTATTTTATAAGCAAGTATTAGTTTTTTATGAACTAAGCGATAAAAAATTTTCCATTAGGCTGAGGCAATATTTTATTAAATGTACTATAAATTTCTGCTTGGATATGGGGCAACACAAATTGTGGGTCGGGTCTGATCACAGCTTGCATTATTATACTTTGAATGAGATATAAAAAAAAGTAAGAAAGAGAACAAAACGTTAAAAAACATATACCTTTTTGATTATCACGTCATAGAATTTAGTAAGCTTTCACCAATAATATGATAATGTCGACTAGATTGCAAATGTCGAACTTGTTACCAAATATGGTCTATAATGAAGGTGATTCACTAAAAACATTGTTAGAAATGTTAAAAAATGAGTAAATATGAGTGAAATGTGACACAATTAAATAAATAACACGCAATTTAGAACTGATTGATCTAAACTATATCTACGCACACTATGCTTCTTTTCTTATTGCCTTTGAGAATTTGTGGTTTCAAGAGAGATATAATATCATTTACAACAGCATAACAAGTGAGAATATAGGTCCCAAATGAAAAGAACTCAATCTTTGTACAAGTGCATTCATTCTCCAACATATACAACCGTGTAAATTATTCTTTGAAGTGCTTGGACCAATGCTTTGGATGTCAAATTTCTCTAGAGCCATTAATTGCAATTTGCGCTCTAACTACAACCAGCTCGTACACCACGTAGGTGGAGTGGTCCATATGTATGGTAATTGGTAGGTCGTACATCAGCATGCTTTCGTCAAAAGGATGATATGGTGCGGGGAGTGATTGTTGTACCATGACACTTTTTTCAGAAGAATAATACAACCACGTCGTTTTTAATCGAAGATCAATACGTAGTCACCGTGTGACATTCTTTCCCAGTGACCAAGCTACCCGAGAGTAGTAATTGTTCGATGGCTCAGATCAAAGAGATCAAAAGTAGTGATACTACTTCAGGTCAATACAAACACGTTATAATACCTTAGTACATCTGAAATAATATGTATCATGCCTTAACACAAAGCAACATATACAAGTTGCCAACATAAACAATTGGATTCTTGGAAGACAAAATATTTAAAACTTAAAACTCCTTTAAAGTAATTATCTACAAGTTAAAACCTTATTTAAATCATAATCAATCTTAATTAATTCTTAACTTAATTTAATATAAATTAATAAATAATTAAACCTTTAGTAACTAATTAAACAATAATTAACTATTATATAGATAATTTAACCCTAATTAATCTTTTATTGATTATTAAATAATATTTTAAACCTTCATTAATAATTAAATATTAATTAATAACATTTAATTAATGCAATGACCTTTAATTAAAACTTAAATAAATAAATAATTTTAAATTAAAGCCTTAATTAATTGATAAATTAAAGAATTGATTTTCTTATAAATAATTACCTTATACTTAATTAATAATTAACTAAAAATAAATCATATACTTAAATAATATCTAATTAAAAATTAATCTTACTTAATTAATAATTAATTATATTTAGGATGATACCTTATTATTTACTTCTTTCAGGGCTAAAAATTTATTTTATACCGTCTTGAACTTCTTTCAGGTCTAAAAATTAATTTTGATAAAAGTTCAGTTTTAGTATTAAATGACGTTGGCTGAAGGTTTAGTTGCTAATACGCTTAATTGTAAAACTATGACTTTCCCTTTTGATTATCTTGGTTTATCGATTAGACCAACTAAACTTAAGCATAATGACTGGTTAATTATGATAGATAAGATTAAAAATAGAATTTCTAATTGGAACGGGAGATTTTTTATCGAAAGCGGGTAGATCAGTTCTTATCAACTCTGTTTTATCTGCTCTCCCGATATATTGGGTGTCTATGCATCTTTTACCAGATTGGGTGATTGATAAAATAGATAAAATAAGAAGAGACTTCTTATGGAGTGATGATAATTCCAACAGTAGTCTTAAATGTTTAGTCAATTGGGAAACAGATTGTAAATCAAAAAAGGGTGGTGATTTAGGAGTTAATAATTTATGCAACATGAATTTGTCTTTATTATAGAAGTGGTTATGGAAATTTAAGGATATAAATGATAATTCCATTTGAAAAGAAATGATTTCTAAGCATTGCTATAATGGTAGTAATAATTTATACCAAATTACACCTACAATTATAAATAAGTTGTCTAATTTTTAGAAATTAATTTTGAAATGTCATGAGATTTTTAAGTTTGGTACTAATACAATTGTTCATTTAGGAAATAATATTTCTTTTTGGCACGACAGTTGGATTTCTATTGTTCCTCTTAGGATATAATTTAAAGAGCTTTGCGAAATTTGTAACTTCAAGAATGCTTTAATTTTAGATGTTTTTTCTTCAGAAAATGACCCTCCTTGGAATTTTAGTTTTAATAGAATTTTAAAAGGTAAAACTCTTAAGCAACTTTCTTTGCTTTATACTAGATTGAATTTATATAATATTGATAATGAAAATGATAATATTAGTTGGGAATGAGATAAGAGTAAGAAATTTACTTCTAATTCTTTTTATAAATTTTTTAATTTCTCATGCGTAGCTAATAACTCTTTTGAATTTATTTGGAAAACAAATGCTCCTCCTAAATCTAAAATTCATATGTGGTTAATCATGCATGGAAAATTAAATACTATCGAATTTTTAAAAAGAAAAAAATATGAAAATTGATAATAAATGTTCTTTTTGTAATATGTATCTTGAAGATATTAAACATGTGTATTATGATTGCATGGATATTTACTACATTCTCAATAATACTCTCAAAATCTTTAACTTTAGTCTTACAACTAAATTTACTCATTGTGACAATTATTGGAATAATTTAAGATTTAAGTTTAAAAAGGAAAATAGATTTTTACATAGTACTTTATTCATTATAATTTGTTGGTATAGTTAGTTTGAGAGAAATCAGAGACTACCTAATAATAATAATAGTCATTTTAATAAATTGGTTTTTATAATATCATAATTTTGTTTTAATTGGATCTCAAATCCTAAATATAGATTAGCTAAAAATAATCACTTCAAAGAATATCTTAATAAGATTAATAATAGTATTAAGATTTTTAAGCATAATAATAATAGTTTTAACATTAATAATAACATTTTCTCTGGTTTGAATGATGTTTTTACTGATTATCATAATGTCCTTTTGGTTAAAGAAGCATAAGGATAATTTTTAAATTGTTTTAGTTTATAGGAATTTATCTTTTTATTTTGTTAAACTTTTTATCTTTTTGATTTTGACTTCTCTTTTGTATATCTTTAGTGTTGGTTAATGATGATGCATTAAGAGTTTGGATTCTTTTTTTGTCTACTTCTTATTTTTGTTGCTTTTTCGTCTTATAATTTTAGATATAGTATTATTACTTTTACTTCATTAATACATATATATGTATATATGTTTCATTTACACACACCACACACATATGTATGTATGTATTACTCTTATAATTTTATTTAGTTCTATTTACAGATACAGGTTTAGGCCAGAAATGGTTCTAGATTTTTATTTGCAGGTTCTCATGATTGTTGTTGACAGGTTTTAGCGAGATGTTTCATTATGGACATTTCGCTTTCATAATGAGGAGTTCTTCTGCGTCTGTAGTGTGGCGCTCTTCATTCTTGTAACGACTCGGATTTTTCTGTCGTTTAATTTGGAATATTTAAATGGTTTAAATATTCGATTTTGAATTATAATTTTGTTAGTAAGTTTTTAAAAAGGAAATTTTCAAGCGATTTCAAAATTTTTGAAATCGTTAATTTAATTGACACGTTAAAATAGCGATCCGGGACAGAGTTTCGGAATTCTACAAAACAAGTGCCATTGGAAATGTAACAATGTATTATTATCGAATTTCAAATTTCTTAGCATTTGCAGTTATCTTTGGTCGTATTGTATACAAACGCGTTGAATATAATATCGAAAATTCAATAAAATAACTGGAACAAAAAATCTATCTTCTCCATACGATCGAATTAGGACTCGAAATCTTTTCCATTGTGTTCGGAACAGGGGTATAACATTATGAACGCCACACCTCGATAGGAGTTGAAGATTTTAAGTTACGTAAACAAGATGATTTGAAAAATCATATATATATATATATATATATATATATATATATAAATTGACGTGACCTTTTAATTCACATCTGCTGGATTCCTTCCTTTTCAAATCACTGTGCATCTACCCTTACACGCTACCTCTCCCTTCTATCTTTTCCCTCCTCCTCTTTTAAAGTGCCAAAAAAAGTCAGAGAAAATATATATCGTAAAACGAACGGAATCAATTTAAACAAAAAAATAAGAAAGAGGAAAACGAAATCGAAGTTAAAACACAATTTTCCCTTCTTCCCTTTCAAGTTGAACGAAGTCGAATTCGTTCCTTTTAAAAAAAATAGAATACGTGATTTATCGCGATGTGGTGCCGTGATATGTTGTCGGAGGAGGCGACAGCTAGAGGAGTCGCGATTTTTGGGCATGGTGGCCCGCGATGGCTCTGATCAAAATTCGAGCACGACAAACGAGATCAAGTAGGGAAGACGCGCTTGGTGGAGGAGCAGCGCGCGCAACTGTTTTAGTGAGGCATATCGATGGCGTGGGCGTGCGGAGTGTCGTGGAGACTAGCGTTCAATGAGGGAAAATTCGCGGCCAGTTATGGGTTCGGCTTCAAGCAGTCGACATGGCTAGGATTTCATGACCCGACGTTCATCACGATGGAGAAGTAGATGTGCGGTCTGATTTCTTTGAGCATGGGACTAAGGTTAATTTAAATTTATTCTGAAATTAATGGAAAATTTATTTTTATTAACGAACCGAAATCCTATATATATTATAATTTTTTCATACGAGGTTTGGAAATCATTAAATAAATCGAGTGTGGTTCATGGCTATAACGCCTCGCCTATTTGTATGCTTTAAATCGACGATAAACCACGCATGTCAGACTTAAATCATACAGAAGGGTGGATTGTTATGGGGTAAATAAGAAAAACGAAGAAAGAAATAAAATAAAATAGAATCTTGCAGCGGAACGATAAAATATAATAATCAAATAAACAGTTCATGAAGCTGTATTACGAAAACATTTGATTAAACTTATACAATATATATTAGAGTTACACATACCAAAGAATAATAACAATGCAGCGGACATTTTGAATGTTGTGGAGTACAATAAGAAATAATAGTAATATAGATCTTCGTCTTCGTCCTCCAGAGCTAAAGTCTTCAAATCCTGAAATGCTCAGGCTGACCCGAGCAAATTAAAAAGACAAAAACTCGAGTCAGAACTAAAATATCTTATGTGAGTTAAATCAACAGAAATAAAAATGATTGCAGTAACTTAAGAGATGCTCGGGATTCACATCTCCTAAGAATCCGTTAAACTATTTACTATGTAGTAATATATCCCTATTATAATAATGTCTATTAGTAAAATAAACTTACTTCAAAATGGCGTTAAGGCTTTACATTTTCCACCTTAACACGTAATAGTGCCAATAGTCTATACAGTGCCTGCACATCTCTTGATCAGGAGACAACGATAAGACACTCTATAGGTACGACAAAAAAAAAACTCGTAGTAAGGGCTCGGTATGGTAGGTGACACAGCACAACTAGGCAATGTCAGGGTAGATATACCAATTACACTTCTGGGCCGGTGGTAACGCGTAGCGTGCAGCTACCGCCCACCTCGAGCCACACCACCAAAAAGAAAATCAAAAGTGGCCACCGAATAAATCCAAAAGTTAGAGTATAATATCGAAGGGATGTGTCCGATCAAAGGAGCAACCTCATTAGCCCGTCAATCGCTCATGTTTTAGGCACCTTATGCCAACTCAAGGGAGTTGGGTTCACGTATTTACCTCAAAGGAAACGCCGCCACCATCCTACTTCATTCTGGAATCTCCACTACGTACACAGTTGTTAAAGTGGTTTTCAGAGTTGGTATAGAGTATGACAACTTCCGATCCCGGTCTCTTCAACAACCAAACGTTATTATAACACCGCGGTCTTTTCAAAATAGTTTATACTTTAAAACCAGAATATAATATCCATTTCAAAACCATATAAATACGATATTATTTCCATCTTAAAACCAAATCAATATGTTGTCCTTTTTATAAAACCCAAATTAATATAATATCATTTTATTTCAAATTTTATCCTTTTCAAAAATCATAACACTTTCAACATTTAACAAGTCGAAATAAAAGTTCTAGAAATATAACACTTTTAAAACATAACACTTTGAAATTCATAACTTCGAAACATTTCAATTTCGATAAAACATTTCAATTTTGATATATTTCAAGGCTTTAAATATTCCAAAATTCCAAAACTAAATTTGATAATTTAGATTTAAAAAATCAAATCTTCTATTATTTAGTTTTGAAATAATTTACATAATAAATCCATTTTCACTTAAAAAAACTCAATTTCAAATAATTAATTTTTTTTCAATTCACCTATACTTGAAATAATCATTTAGTTCACCTAGACCCAAAATCAAGTTATAATAATTATACCCTTTAAATTTTTCAATTTAACAAATTTCACATCAACCCTTTAGAGTTTAATTCTTAAATAATTTCAATTTCAAATAAATCTCCAATTTATCTCCAAACCTCAATTTATTTAAATCATTATACACTCTATATTAAAAAAAATTAAATACTTACTCACATTTATTTTAATAAAAATCAAACTCTATTATTAAACTAAATTTTTATTAACAAACTTATAATAGCTTAAATTCAAGCATTTAACTATATATAAAAATATTATTTATATAATATCAAAAATCAATATTCATTAAACCATATTATATAAAATAATCAAATTTTATTATTGGGCTTATTTTATATTTCAAAGCATATATAGCTAAATCAATAATAATAAATTTGACGTTTATATAACATCTAAAATCAATTTTATATAACCCGAATATTTCTTTACAAAACCATAGAATCATTTCAAAATATTATATATATATATATATATATATATATATATATATATAGACTGCGGTGTCTGTATAAAATTTTCTACCCTATGGTCATGTGATACAGATATTTATCATTTCAATCCGTAATTTAAAATAAAAATACGGTTATATATCATTTCAAACCGCAATCCCGAATGAAATAAAGTGCATAACAATTTGCAGTATATAACGATATAAAATACAACATCCATTCATCCAATGTCAATCATCAACCATTAACCACAATCATCATCCAATTTAATCAATAACATCAATATAACGGATAATAAACAACAAGTATCAACTAGCAGTTTATATTCAATAATAAATTAAATGAAAATTTAACTAGTAGTTTATATGCATTAAATAAATTGAATAACAATTTAATTCAATTAAATTCAATTTAACTGGGATGTTGATTAAAAATACGCCAAACAGTCATAAATAAATTTCTAATCACATCCTAAATAAATTTAACAAACATAAGAAATTTTAGAAGTTGTGAGTGAGTTAAAACGCTCACCTTTTGAATTTAAATTGAATTTAAATACAATTTAAACCCAAAAATTGAACAATCTCCAAATCCGTCCAAACCTGTGGCAAAATGTCCGAAATTCCAATTCGAACCTAGCGAAGGAAACCGCGCTTGAATCGGACCTCTTTCGTAAGAGTTATGCGTGTTAGAACATTACGTGATTTAAAAATAGAATAAAACAAACAACAAAACTTAATTGGACACGTCACCTTCTTCCTAGCTATAGAAGAACAACGGAACCCAACACGTACGCACGCACGCACGCTTCCAGCCGACTTCATTCGTTTGAACACTAGAGGCCGCCGTCTCCAACGCCACCGGAACCGAGCCCTTCACGTCGACGAAACCCACCTCTACCCACGCGTGGGTCGCGCGACCCCACTCCATGATTTCGCACACGCGAAGAACCCCAAAAGGTACAGCAACCGCCGATTAAAACAAACCCTAGTTGAATTAAATCCGACGATCTAGCCTTAAACTCGCTGTACGAACCACATAGATCGACTCCCCTCAGTCCCCTCTGCAATACCCAGAAAGTGTTTAACGATCGGGCGAGTTTGATTTCGACGTGATGAACGGCCGAAAATCTCTCTTCGATTTCTGGACAAACAATACGTCGAATCGAAAAGCAAGTTGTAGATCTGAATTACGCTCTTCGAGAGCTTCGAATTGATATAAAATTTGGCATATATTGTGGAGTTTGAAATTTCAGCTTTGGATTCTATTTGGGATTGAAATCGGAATTAGGGTTTGTCTGCCATTGAAGTGAGGAGGTGAATAGAACGTATAGAAATGGGGAACAGTGGCTGCTAGGGTTTATAGCAGGATATATATAGGCAGGGTTGACATTTGAATAGATGGATAAGATAGATTTACGCGCTAACGCCAAAGTGGCCCAAAAAGCCCGTTTCGACTCCGGAATGAAATTGGGTCAACCGATATATCAAAATAGATGTTTTTAAATATTTTAAACGTGATGGAACAAGTTTCAAGCGCAAATTCCATCGTATGGAGAAGTTATGCTCAAATCAATATTTTTCAAATTGATTTCAATTGATTTCAATTACATTAATTTCAAGGCGTTTTGAGTCTATACGATCAAACAACAAGTCCGATCGCAATGAAACTTGAAATCCTACAATAATTTACCACTACGAATCCGATAAAACTGGTTTCGTCGAAACCCGAGTTGGCTATTTTTCCATTAATTAAATAAATTAATAATTAATTAATTAAATCAAATTTTACATTTTATTTTGATAATTGACAAATTTCAACATTTTTAACTTCTTAATCATTTACAATGATTTAAAAAATTTTAAATGTCAATTTATCGTTGATTAATCTATCAATTGCAGTGTTAAATTTTCAATTTCATTATATTCATATTCATAAATTAAATTTCAAAAAATCTATTAAATTCACTTTCATTCTATTATTCAATTCATTATTATCAAACGGATAAAATTAACATTGGATTTTCAAACTATTACCTCAATACTTTCTCATAATCCATCTAAATTTCAATCCAAAGACTAGTATAACATTTTACACATTTTAAATTATTGTAATTTCATTCAGTTTATCAATAATTAACTTTAATCATTATTGTTATGTTTTATTTTACTTATTATTTTACAACAAGTGCTACCATTAGTTCATACACTAATTCATTCCATTTATTATACATTAGTTCATTAGTAAGTCAACATTTAAATTATTAATTTACCTTTTATATACCGTTATAAATTAATGCACACATTAATTAAGATTTTAAATCAAATTAATCATTACATCTTGGTAACATTCTTTATTTACAGTCAGAATGAAATTAACATTTACATTGTTTCACTTTTTGGAAATACATCCAAGTTATTAACAATTAACTTACCAATCTTATGCAAGTTATTATTTCCATTAATAATACACTAAAATTTTATTTTCATCAGTATTAAATTTCAAAAATCTTATTAAATTAATCATTAAAATTACTGAAAATTTACGGGTCGTTACACTCTCCCCCGCTCAAAACTTTTCATCCCCGCAAAGGAAAGAAGGTAAATAGTAACTTATAAATCAATATATATTATTCAAAACATTGTATTCATAATAATAAGTTTACAGAATAGGATAATTTAAATAAAATATATAGATTTATAACCAATTAAATCTTTATATATTCAAATTAATAAGGTTTGGAAAACATTTTCAAAATATTTTCTATGTCTAAAAATTACGAAATTTTTTGGCAGAGTCTCCTTTGTACGGAGAGGCTCGGGAGAAAATATAATATCAAATATAACAATATATAACATATATTTTTCAAAATAATATATATATATATATATATATCCCAACATGGGAAAAATAATAATATAACAGCGCTATAAACCGTAATCCGAAAACGTACCTATTTGTCGGACAATTTACGCTTATATTATGAAACCAAAAGCAGTAGCAATTGCTTTCATAACCTGTATTTCACTTATATAATCCAAAAAAGTTAACGATTATATAAAATGAAATATTTAAGTTGTATCAAACACAAACCAACAATCAATACAAACATCAATCACTTGCAACAAGCAAACATCCATCCTATAAAATCAACACGCATCAATCATTCATTCATATCATACAAAACAAATAGTTGTTTTTAAATTGTACGGAAAGAGAAATAAACTACTAAGCGTACCCTTCACTCAACAGACTTAGGTGAAACTAAATAGATTTATTCATACCTTCCAACAAATTTAAAGTATCCTTGCCCAAACCACCATAAACCAAAACAACAACAATTCCAAACAACAAATCAAATTTACTTATTATTAATTTCATTTCATACATTAGTTATTTGATTTCTTTTCTTTCATATAATGATTTATTGTTTTATTTTACATTTATTTCTTACAATTTTATTTAGAAATAACTTCAATTACTTAAGTTAAAATTTCTTACTTGCAATACTTGCCTTCCATTATATTTAATTAGCAGTATTTCAATTATACTTAAGTTTATAACAACTACAATACCAAATTCTTATTTATTAAAGAATTTCATTGGACCTTCCTCTTACAAAAGCTTTACTTGTATAATATCCATTACGTTTTCTTATTAACATTTCAACTTTTTACATCTTCTGGTAAGTTATATATATGTCTTTAAGAATGTAATCAAAATCATACAAGTTTATCTTATTTCTTTTAATTAATTAATGGTTCAATAATTATATCTTTCGTTTTATAAGATTACAATTTCAACTTTATTTTTATCTCATTTATAACTTAGCATTAAATAACTTATTTTAATTAAAGGTTCCAATTCATAAATTAGTTATATTCCATTTTACTACACTTAATTGAAATTATTAATTAACAGAAACTTAAGAATTAAATACCGGGTTTTATTCAAAAATCATTTCAAAATAATAGATAAATATATATACATACACTTTATATATCCAATTATATTTAAAATAATTTAAAATTTATATTTGTTTATCAAAATGAATCTATAGTAAAACTACTAAAGTGGCCTCCCCCCTTCGAAACTCGAAAATGAATGTCGATGATGCCGCCGCCATCACCGAAATTATTTTCCAGCGACAGAGAGGGGAGTATAGAACTTATTTCTTTTCAAAGTTTCTTTTTAAAACAATTCTTTCAAATTATATTGAAATATTTATATCAGAAAATACTTCTAATAATATTATTGTTATATTCCAAAATCAATTGAAAGAAATTTTCAAAACCTCGGAACTTAAGTTCTAAAATTTCCAATTTCCATTTATTTTACTTTCAAATTTAATTTCAACCAATATCTATAAATTTCACTTCCTAACAACCAATATATAACACCCAAATATAATCTTTATAAAAATTTTATTTATATATATATAGAAAATAAAATAGGCAAAATTATTTCATTCACCTATATTAAAAACAAATATTATGTCCGTCTGTCCTATTAAGTGTTTAGAAATTCCTATTGATGTCATAGCGTCCCATGCACCAACCAGAATTTTTAAATACAAAACAAAACAAATCAACACAATATAAAACTTTTATAACACTAACAAATACGCTCTCTTATATTTATATATATATATATATATATATATATCCACTCAGCGACTCCCATAGGGTATTACTACCCTATTAGTAAGGAGTCAGACCCAACAAAGCTAAGGTTTATCGCTAAACCAAAGCTCTGATACTAGATGTAACCCCCCGCCTTTTTGTACGCTTTAAATCGACGATAAACCACACACGTCAGACTTAAACCATACAGAAGGGCGGATTTTCATGGGGTAAATAAGAAAAAGGAAGAAAAAAATAAAACAAAATATAATCTTGCAGCGGAACGATAAAATATAATAATCAAATAAATAGTTCATGAAGCTGTTTTACGAAAACATTTGATTAAACTTATACAATATATATATATATATATATCAGAGTTACACATAACAAAGAATAATAACAATGCAGCGGACATTTTGAATGTAGTGGAGTACTATAATAAATAATAGTAATATAAATCTTTGTCTTCGTCCTACAGAGCTAAAGTCTTCAAATCCTGAAATGCTTAGGCTGACCCAAGCGAATTAAAAAGACAAACACTCGAGCCAGAACTAAAATATCTTATGTGAGTTAAATCAACAGAAATAAAATGAATGCAGTAACTTACGAGATGCTCGAGATTCACATCTCCTAAGGATCCGTTAAACTATTTATATGTAGTAATATTTCGCTATTATAATAATGTCTATTAGTAAAATAAACTTACTTTAAAATAGCGTTATGGCTTTACATTTTCCACCTTAACACGTAATAGTGCTAATAGTCTATACAATGTCTGCATATCTCCTGATCGGAAGACTACGAGAAGACACTCTATAGATACGACACAAATAGAAACTCGTAGTAAAGGCTCGGTATGGTAGGTGACACGGCACAACTAGGCAATGCCACGGTAGATATACCAATTACGCTTCCAGGCCGGTTGTAACGCGTTGCGCGCAGCTACCACTCACCTCGAGCCATACCCCCAAAAAGAAAATCAAAAGTGGCCACCGAATAAATCCAAAAGTCAGAGTATAATATCGAAGGGACGTGTCCAATCAAAGGAGCTACCTCATTAGCCCGTCAATCGCTCCTGTTTTAGCCACCTTATGCCAACTCACGGGAGTTGGGTCCACGTATTTATCTCAAAGGAAACGCCGCCACCATCCTACTTCATTCTGGAGTCTCCACCGCGTACACGGTTGTTAAAGTGGTTTTCAAAATTGGCAGAGAGTATGACAACTTTCGATCCCGGTCTCTTCAACAACCAAACGTTATTATAACACCGCGGTCATTTCAAAATAGTTTATACTTTAAAACCAGAATATAATATCCATTTCAAAACCATATAAATACGATATTATTTCCATCTTAAAAGCAAATCAATATGATATCCTTTTTATAAAACCCAAATCAATACAATATCGTTTTATTTCAAATTTTATCCTTTTCAAAAATCGTAACACTTTCAACATTTAACACGTCGAAATCAAAGTTCTAGAAATATAACACTTTTAAAACATAATACTTTGAAATTCATAACTTCAAAACATTTCAATTTCGATAAAACATTTCAATTTCGATATATTTCAAGGCTTTAAATATTCCAAAATTCCAAAACTAAATTTGATAATCTAGATTTAAAAAATCAAATCTTCTATTATTTAGTTTTGAAATAATTTACATAATAAATCCATTTTCATTTAAATAAACTCAATTTCAAATAACTAATTTTTTTTCAATTCATCTATACTTGAAATAATCATTTAGTTCACCCAGACCCAAAATCAAGTTATAATAATTATACCCTTTAAAATTTTCAATTTAATAAATTTCACATCAACCCTTTAGAGTTTAATTCTTAAATAACTTCAATTTCAAATAAATCTCCAATTTATCTCCCAACCTTAATTTATTTAAATCATTATACACTCTATATTAAAAAAAGAATAAATACTTACTCACATTTATTTTAATAAGAATCAAACTCTATTATTAAACTTAATTTTTATTAACAAATACATAGCTTAAATTCAAGCATTTAATTATATATAAAAATATTATTTATATAATATCAAAAATCAATATTCATTAAACCATATTATATAAAATAATAAAACTTTATTATTGGGCTTATTTTATATTTCAAAGCGTATATAGCTAAATCAATAATAATAGAATTGACGTTTATTTAGCATCTAAAATCAATTTTATATAACCCGTATATTTCTTTACAAAACCATAGAGTCATTTCAAAATATTTTTATATATATAGACCGCGGTGTGTGTATAAAATTTTCTACCCAACAGTCAAGTGATACAGATATTTATCATTTCAATCCGTAATTTAAAATAAAAATACGGTTATATATCATTTCAAACCGCAATCCCGAATGAAATAAAGTGCATAACAATTTGCACTATATAATGATATAAAATAAGACATCCATTTATCCAATATCAATCATCAACCATTAACCACAATCATCATCCAATTCAATCAATAGCATCAATATATAACAGATAATAAACAACAAGTATCAACTAGCAGTTTATATTCAACAATAAATTAAATGAAAATTTAACTGGTAGTTTATATGTAATAAATAAATTGAATAACAATTTAATTCAATTAAATTCAATTTAACTGGGATGATGATTAAAAATATGCCAAACAGTCATAAATAAATTTCTAATCACATCCTAAATAAATTTAACAAACATAAGAAATTTTAGAAGTTGTGAGTGGGTTAAAACACTCACATTTTGAATTTAAATTGAATTTAAATCCAATTTAAACCCAAAAATTAGACAGTCTCCAAATCCATCCAAACCAGCGCCAAAATGTGGTGGAATTCCAATACGAACCTAGCGGAGAAAATCGCGTGTGAATCGGACCTCATACGTAAGAGTTATGCGTGTTAGAAGATTACGTGATTTAAAAATAGAATAAAACAAACAACAAAACTTAATTGTACACGTCACCTTCTTCCTAGCTATAGAAGAACAATGGAACCCAACATGTACGCACGCACACTTCTAGCCGACTTCATTCGTTCGAACCCTAGAGGCCGCCGCCTCCAACGCCACCGGAACCGAGCCCTTCACGTCGACGAAACCCACCTCCACCCACGCGTGGGTCGCGCAACCGAACTCATGATTTCGCGCACGCGAAGAACCCCAAAAGGTACAGCAGCCGCCGATTAAAACAAACCCTAGTTGAATTAATCTGATGATCTAGCCGTCCCCTTAGTCCCCGATTAAAACGAACCACATAGATCGACTCCCTTCAGTCCCCTCTGCAATACCCAGAAAGGGTTTGACGATCGGGTGAGTTTGATTTCGACGTGATGAACGGTCGAAAATATCTCTTCGATCTCTGAACAAACAATATGTCGAATCGAAAAACGAGTTGCAGATCTAAGTTACGCTCTTCGAGAGGTTCGAATTGATATAAAATTTGACAAATATTGTGGAGTTTGAAATTTCAGCTTTGTATTTGATTTGGGATTGCAATCGGAATTAGGGTTTGTTTGCCATTGAAGTGAGGAGGTAAATAGAACGTATAGAAATGAGGAGCAGAGGCTGCTAGGGTTTATAGCAGGGTATATATAGGCAGGGTTGACATTTGAATGGATGGATAAGATAGATTTACGCGCTAACGCCAAAGTGGCCCAAAAAGCCCGATTCGACTCTAGAATGAAATTGGGTCAACCAATATGTCAAAATAGATGTTTTTAAATATTTTAAACGCGAAGGAACAAGTTTCAAGTCCAAATTCCATCGTATGAAGAAGTTATGCTCAAATCAGTATTTTTCAAATTGATTTCAATTGATTTCAATTTCATTAATTTCAAGGCGTTTCGAGTCCGTACGATCAAACGACAAGTCCGATCGCTACGAAACTTGAAACCCTACAATAATTCACCGTTACGGATCCGATGAATCTGGTTTCATCGAAATCCGAGTCAGTGGCCAAAATGGCTATTTTTCCATTAATTAAATAAATTAATAATTAATTAATTAAATCAAATTTTCAATTTATTTCGATAATTGACAAATTTCAACATTTTTAACTTCTTAATCATTTACAATGATTTAAACAAATTTAAATGTCAATTTATCATTGATTAGTCTATCAATTGCAGTGTTAATTTTTATATTTCATTATATTCAAATTTATAAATTAAATTTCAAAAAAATCTATTAAATTCACTTTCATTCTATTATTCAATTCATTATTATCAAATGGATAAAATTAACATTGGATTTTCAAACTATTACCGTAATACTTTTTCATAATCCATCTAAATTTCAATCCAAAGACTAGTATAACATTTTACACATTTTAAATTATTGTAATTTCATTCAGTTTATCAATAATTAACTTTAATCATTATTATTACGTTTTATTTTACTTATTATTTTACAACAAGTGCTACCATTAGTTCATACACTAATTGATTCCATTTATTATACATTATTTTATTAGTAAATCAACATTTAAATTATTAATTTACCTTTTATATCCCATTATAAATTAATGCACACATTAATTAAGATTTTAAATCAAATTAATCATTACATCTTGGTAACATTCTTTATTTACGGTCAGAATAAAATTAACATTTACATTGTTTCGCTTTTTGGAAATACATCCAAGTTATTAACAATTAGCTTACCAATCTTATGCAAGTTATTATTTCCATTAATAATACACTAAATTTTTATTTTCATCAGTATTAAATTTCAAAAGTCTTATTAAATTAACCATTAAAATTACTGAAAATTTACGGGTCGTTACAATGGCCGTGAAATCTTTGCAATAGAATTGGTTGAATTTTTCGGAGTCTAAGATATTAGGTAATTCAAAATCTGAATGTTCGGCAGGTTTAAAAATCAAGGTGAGGATTTCTCACACTTTTGGATTGCGACGTTCAAATTTAAATGTTTAAATTTAAATTAATTGATGCTTGATTTAATTGATAAATTTATAATTATCTGTTGGATCACTATATATATAGTAGAATATATATTAGTAACTGGAGTGATATTCCCGCATATTATAGGGGACGAGACCCTATGCGCCCCACATAATAGCGTATGACCCTATATACTGCGATATCCCCCTCGAAGTGGATTGATATTTTTATTTTTGTCTAACATCTGTGGATGCAGGGAAACAGTTTGGAGGGATCCAACTGGATTCCTCAACTATATTTAGTGTTTTTCATATATATAAAAATATACGACGTGATTAAATAATCTGCTGGATTACTGTTTGCTGTAAATCTTTAAATGTTATAATAGCATGGAAATTAACTTTGGTATATTAAATACCATAAATATTATTTTGAATTTTAAATAAAATTGTATGAGATTTTTAACATAAAAATATGTTAGAGAAATTTGGATTATTTAAAAGCGATTGATTTGAATAAGAAATAATTGGCTTTTTTATCATACTAAATAATGCGGAAAATATATTTGAAATAGACATTTTAAAATAAATTATATAAAGGAATTTTTAAGACTAAATCTCAATATGGTACTTGGGAAGAAATACGGAAAAAGTTGAAATCGATATTAAAAATAGATTGTGAGACGACCCGACTTTTTCTACACAAAAAGTCGCATCATCCTTAAGAAAGAAAGGGATAGAGAAGAGAAAAGAAAGAAGAGAAAGAAGAAACAACACAAGACTCTCAACAGCGGAACGAATAAATTATATTAATAACATAAGTATTACATAGTATACATCAAATATCAGAGTTACACAGACAATACAACACATACTAGACAGTTATATACACCTATTAATTTTTTCCAACTCAATCACAATACAGAAACACTCAGAGATACCAACACAGCGGAAAACTATATAACTATATGCAGAAGCCTCCTGCTCCATTGCTCCTCCACAATTCGTCAAAGCTAACCTGAATCCTAACCTGAATTACCTTGGCTACTCGTAAAAATTTGAGTACCCAAGAGTTAAAGAAAAATAGAAATAACTCCGGGTCAGACATGAGTCTGGTGTGAGTAACAGGTTAAAGTTGCTTAACTTTGAAAAACCTTTGAAAGAAAAGGTATCACGTAAGACTTCCCACACATAAACATGGAAAAGTTTTTACCTTACGCTAACCAAAACATTTGATAGGAAATCCGATGATATTATAATAGTGTCTAGGGTTTTCAAGTAAATAAGAAATAGCCGAAATTGTTACATCTATTAAATTCCAGCTACTAGCCACAAAAGTGGGTAATACAATCAAAACCGTTAGCACTTATTGGATTTTGGATTCCATCAATGGCTGGGCTACTGGGGTACCGCCCGTCACAGTACGTGGCCTAGATCACCGTACCGAGGATTACTCCCAATCCCCTGCAACACAAAGCCAGACCCGTTCCTTACTGAACAGTTCCAAACAAGACCACCCCGCAGTTGTGATCAGCAACCGCACCACTAAGCCGAAAATAAAGGGACCTCTAGACAGGGATAAATCTTGCTCTCAAGTGGGGGCTACCCACAAAGCTTTGCTACACCTCCCCTGTTTTAGCCATTCCTGGTTGATGAGGCTTGAGGCTACGATTACCTTTATAGGACATATCACTTAGAATGCTCATCGTCCACCTGACGATGTTCTGAAAGCATTCAATCCATACAAGTTCATTCCGGGTTCGAATGAAACCAAAGGCATTATCTCGCTACACTCGTTTTGGAATCACCCTCAGAGTTAACGACAATAACCCTTGCACTCTGAATCACCATCTCGAATCTATAAGTACTATTCCGTCAAACTCATTACGGAATCACTCACAGAGTTATACTGACGTATAACCCTTACACCCCGAGTCTTCACTCGCTCCACTTAGATTAACGACCTAATGTTTAATTGGAATCGATGTGGTTTTTGGATCCAAAATATGGAAACCCGATCCCGGTCTCATCGAAATCCAAAGCGTGTCTTTTAAGTCCAAGTTGTTTTAAGTTTAAAACAATGTCAATTCATTATCTATATACACAGATAGATAATTCACAACACAATAGATAATCAACATTATCATTATCAACAGATAATTCATACCATAATCAGATAATTCATATTATCATCCAAAAGCAGCCAATGCATCCATATCACATACATAACTCATCTCAAACTGAGATTACAACCCATACATGGCAATCAATACCAATCATCAAACGTAAGCAACTACCTAATGATCACACCTTCTATAATTAATTCAAAATGAATTAAATTAAGTACTTAATCTCTAATTAAATTAAATTAATTACTTTATTATTGAAATCCTACTTAATTTAATCTTCAATTGATTACAAATCAACTAAATAACCACCATCTCAATATTCATTTCAATTAATCATTATTGATTAACCATCTCTAATTACAATAAGTAATTAGCATTTAATTTTAATTACACAAGTTAATTATATTAAACCCTTTGCAAATAATTAACTTGTAATTTCTTAATTAATTAATTAGCTAAAATTAATTACATTAATCATTTATTCAAAATTAATTATACCTTAATTAATCAATTCCAAATTACATCATTAATTAATTAATTAATGATTTCTAATTACATTTAATCAATCTCTAAATATAAATTAATTACATAAGTAATTAATCTTCAATTTCAACCACATATATATTAATCACCCTTGATTAATAACCATTCAGTAATTAACTACTTTAATTACTCATCCCATAAATTAATTATTCTTAATTAATTATCTTTATTAATCACTTGATTAATTTTCAAAGTAATTTAAATCCAAATTACTTCTAAAATAAATATCTTTAATTACATCTTGTAATTATTAATTAATTACTTTCTTAAGTAATTACAAACCCATAAATTACATAAAGTAATTATCAAACAATCCACAAATGTTTAAATTAATTTAATTAATCTAAACTAATCGCCTTAATCAAAGTAATTACACTAAGTAATTAATTCATTAATTACTTTCATTAAGTAATTAACATAAACAATTGGTTATTATTAATTAATTAATTAATCCAATTAATTATCAAAAATTAATCACATTAATTAATTGTTAAAATAATCTTAAGTTAATGACCTTTATTAACATCACTTAATTACTTAATTAAGAATTAACTTATACAAATCATTATTAATTATCAATTAATTAATATTTAATTACAATTTAATTAATCTCTAATTATTAATTAATTAAGTCTTAATTAAAATCTTAATTAATCATTAATCACTTGATTAAATAAATCTTAATCATCAATTAAAATTTAATTAACCATCCTTAATTATAGATTAACTAACCTTAATTAATTAATCTCAAATCTTAATTAATTAACTTAAAAATTGTTAATAACTTAATTAAACATCCTCATTATTAATTAATTAAATAATTAATATTCCATTTAAATTAATTCAATAATCTAAATGAAATCAATTTCTTGAATTCTAAATTAAGAAACATTCTTCTTTATACAAAGTAATTTAAACAATTTGTTTCAAACAAAAATTCAATTTAAAAATTCTTTTTTTTTTAATTTCAAACTGAAACACAATTCAAATTTTCATTCAGATTAAATCTTAAAAATTTAAAAAATTACTTACTCTTTCATCTTCATTTTAAAATTCAAGTTATTTAACCTTTTCTAAAAAAAGGTTAAAACAAATTTAAATTTAAAAACTTATTAAATTTTAAAATCTGTCATAAAAATCAAATTCCAGGTTTAAAACTGAATTTAACCTTATTTTAAACGTTATTTCATAAATTTAAAACTTATAGTTTTAAATTCAAATCAATGTTCTTTTATACTTTAAAAAAAATTTAAAGTCTAAATTTAAATTCCTAGATTTTAATTAAATTCAAATTCAGATTCCTTTGCTAAGTTCCATATTTCATTTTTTTTCCAGATTTAAAACTTTATTTTAAATTTCCAGTTACATTTTAAAATTTACTTTTAAATTTAAAACAGAAAACAGTTTTCTGTCTAGTTTAATCATCTTACATTTTTGAATTAAAAAATGATTCAAAATCTCAGATTTAAATTATTGAATTCAAAATTTAGTTTCAGGTTAAAAATTCCAGTTTTGAACTTCCTCTTATAATTTAAATTTTACATTTAAATTTTAAAACAGGACACAGTTTTTCTGATTTTAGATTTAGAACCCAAACTAAAATTTAAAATCTGAATAACTACAAATATCAAGATTTAAATTATTTGAATCTATAACCAAATTCAGGTTCCAAACTAGTTTCAAATTTTTAGTTTGCATTTCAAATTTCCACTTCAATTTTATAAAACCTGGAAACAAGTTTCTGATTAAAACACTAAAACCTGAAACATACATCTACACGAGCAATCCTTAAATTAACTTCGAGTCAGAAGCAATAATGCTTCGAGTCCTCACTCCCATTTACCCGAGACCATCCTGAGTAAACTACAACCGCACAAATTTCAACTTCATCAGAAAATACGAGTCGCCGTGCACATGAACATCGACGCCGGCCATCCCTGATCACCTCTGACGATCTCCACATATCTCCAACTTCCATATCACCTGACCACGATTATCAAGTCGCCCAGAATTCAACTCGATTGAATTCATGGTAAAATACCAAAATCTAGAATACTTTTACCCCCTTTCAGGCTCGACCTGTCAACGGCGTGACCTACCAACTCCGGCCACCATCCACTTCCATACTCCAGTGATGACTTCCCCAAACCACCAGCTACTAACACTCAAAACATGGCTGAACTCGATTATCCAAGAAGATCACATTTGAACCAAACACAGTGACCCAATATACTAGGGTTCCTAACTGTAATTCCTAAATTACAACACCAAAATTGAAATTCAATCCACTTTAGTAATTTTCCTACAATCTTCAATAGCAAAACTATCTCCAGAATCAAATTCATCCAAAACCAATGCAAGCTTCAACTCTACTTGACCAATATGTAAAATACAGTATGTTCAAATCTGCTCTTCATTTAAAACACTAAAAATTGTAGTATTTGATTTAAAATTCATGTATTTACCTGATGATTCTATTTATAAATCTGAAACATTAAATTATAAAGTTTGAATTTTACTCTATGTTAATTTTCTCTGTGTAACTTGATTTTTTCCAGGTTACAGATAATTCTAATTTAATTCATATAAAATTTGTATTTACTCTATTTTAAAACAAACATGTTTTATTCAAAGGTTTGAGTCATAACAGAAATCAAGTCAGAGCAAAGAATTCAGGGATCAACATGAGTTGAAAATTTGAAGAACAACATGCAACAGTAATCATCATGTTTACAGACACATACTTACAGGTAAAATATTCATGGCAATTTCATATATGTTCATTTGTAATTTATAAAGCATGCATAACTTTACCTATTTAATTAGTTTATAAATGAGTTACTCACCTGAATTTGAAAAATGCAGACTCACAAATTCAATTGCATGTTCCAGATTTTGAAAATTCATGAATGCAGGCCCTTGCTTCCAGATGCAAAGAAATGCAGACCTTCAAATTTAATGCTTTTAATCTTTGTTTTTAAATGATGCTTCCAGATTTATAGAATAGAATGCCTATATGCTTGCTTCATGGTTGCAGATGCAAATCCCCCCTAGGTTGTAGATTGAAGGAACAAAAATGCAGGTGTTGCATTTCTAGATTCTAATCACCCAGGTTTTAAAGTATTTAATTTTGAAATTATGAGGAGATGAACTTTGTAGATTTTGAAAGTGGATAAGGGTTTGAGATGTATTTCTAGTTTGAGGAGTTACAGGGTCTTGTTTTCATGTTTCAGATTGAAATTTTCAGGCTTTTGAATGATGAACCAGTTGCAAAATATTTGATTTTGTATTTTGAGGAAATGAACTTGCAGATTTTCATAGAAGTTGAGATGAAATTTTGAAGAAAATAAAAATGGTTTGAAGAGCATTTAGAGGAAAAAGTTTCAGCTGAAAATTCTTAGATGAAAAATGAAGAAAAGAAAAAAAAATTAAAAGATGCAAGTTATATAACAATATTTTGATTTAAATTAAAATTAAAGGAAAACAAAATTAAACAATGACACATGGCTTGTATTGTTAACACTTGTTAATTTGCTCACTTAAATATTTAACACATGTTAACTTATCTTTTAAATTACATACACATGTCATTTTTAAATGATTTGTTATCTTTATTAAAGTTAATGAATGTTTAAATTAAATTAATTAGTTCTTATACTTAGTTATGTATATATTTTCTAAAGAATAAAGCAAGATGTTCTTATAAATAAAACAATATACAATTAAATCTTTGGACAAATATACTTTTAAACAATTAAAATAAATTTATAAAAGAGGTTATAACTTAATGAATACATGTTTCATAAATTAAATTGTATTTTAAATTTCAAATTAAATTAACAAATCACATTTCATAAATCAATATTTTAATAAGAATAACACAAATATTTTTGTAACTTATTTTAATATACAAACTTAAGTTAAAATGAATTTTTTTACCAATAAAACATTTATCTCACATATTTAAAATCATTTAGTATTTTATTAAATATTTTTTTGGAAAGCTTAAATTAAAAATAAATCACAATTCCTAATTTCAAAATATTAAAATTATGCTACTAATTTAATAACTTATATATTTAAAATATATACAAATACATATACATTATTAAATAGAAAACAATTTTATCAGTTTATTAAAAATAAATTCACAAATTAAATATTTAAATAAAGAATATTATTAAATCAAATCAAATTTATCAACAAAAATTATCAATTCAATATAAATTTAAACACAGATTATTAAATTTATATTGTCCAAAATTCCGGGATATTACAATCCTTTCCCCTTAAAAGAATTTCGTCCCCGAAATTTAAAACAAAGGTAATTTAATAATCAATTTACAGATTTTATTTTAAAATACAGCATATGTTTATCATATGTTGACAACCAATGCAACCAATTCACACAATCAGAAAAAATCTAACTATCCAAAAGAATTTTGGATAAAACTTTCACGAGTTTCCCCGGTATATATATATATATATATATATATATATATATATATATATATATATATATATCGGGATACTTGCTCTGTAGAATCCAAACAATCAATACTACAAAGCTATAGAGCTCCTAACAACAATTCTATACAGAATATCAGACTACAAACGAGTCTGACTCAACAATCAAACCAACCTAAACTGCTGGTTCTAAAACCAGAAATATCAAACACGTACTCCCTCAGAGATATGTGAAACATACTGAATCCCACTTATCCAAACCGGCAATTCAACTCAAGAAAACCAAACACTGATCTTACCAAAACACAGAAGAAACCCAAAACACTACGGAGCTAGCTTCCCAAACTTATAACTCCTTGGGTTAGAGAAAAAACTTATCCCAAATCAAATCTCCGACTCCAGAATCCAAATTCTCCGTCTCTTATCCATAAAAACACTTCGGACGATCCTGGGCTACCAACATCCATCCTGATCAGCTTAACTCTCGCTGATTCCATTAGAAACAGACTGAATCAAAACAATCCAATGATCTCCTCAAGATCACTCAGAAGCCAAGAACACAAACCCTGCTTCTCAACAACAGAAGACAGAACAAACTTCTCCTTATCCGGAAAAGACAAAACAGAAACACCCCCAAACTACTTCCACTGCACAACTCTGATCCGAAACAGAAGAAAATGCAGAAGAACACAAGCACAGACTAGACAATCCAACACAGAAATATGGTTCCATATATCCATAAGAAAACTCAGATGTCTCTCCGAAACCTGAGTTGCTTCACCAACTTCTATCTCAAAGAACCATCCATCTACTAACTGAACCACCAGTTCTATTCCTGGAAAGAAAACTCGATCTCCAGATGTGGACAAACTTCTGACTTCTTGGAAGAAATCTGGACAATCTCTAACAATCCAAAAGAACATACTATCGCAAATCACTTTTGCGATCAGCTCAGCCTATATCCAAAGAAACTGCTCTCCCTTAACCAAACAGAACAGATTATGCTGGCTTAGCCAACTCACCAGAGAAGCGGATCCACTCTACTGCTTCTGAACTCCACTTCAGAGAAACTACCCAGCCAGAAGACTCCCTACCAACTCAGAATACTCCGCTAAACTCAGCCACATCACCGAGCAGATTCACTTCTTACTCTTGTTCCAAAGAAACACCTTCGGAAATATCCGTAGTCACTGCATCTCATCACGCAGCTACAACTTCCTGAGATATCAAAATACCAATACTCACTTGCTTCAGCCTTATCGACAGATGAAAACTCAATTCTGCACTTCATAGATGAACTCCGAACCTCAACAGGTTACCTTCAGAGATTGATGAAGTCCTTACACCAAGCAAAACTCACTCGAGACGGTATTAGGTCTACAGTCTCGACAAATACACTTCCAACCTCATCCATCAAACTCCAACCAATGGTAGTCGTGTTGTACACACTTTTACCTCATCTACCTTTATAACTTACATTAGAAAACCTGAACAGGTAATCCAACAAATAGGTAGAAACAATTATAAATAAATAAATATATATATATATATATATAAATACAAATACGCTCTCTCAAGATAGACACCACTACAGAGCCTAGGTATTCACTCAACCTAATGCTCTGATACCAGATGAGACGACTCGACTTTTTCTACACAAAATGTCGCATCATCCTTAAGAAAGAAAGGGATAGAGAAGAGAAAAGAAAGAAGAAACAACACAAGAATCTCAACAGCGGAACGAATAAATTATATTAATAACATAAGTATTACATAGTATACATCAAATATCAGAGTTACACAGACAATACAACACATACTAGACAGTTATATACACCTGTCTAGTTATTACAACTCCATCACAATACAGAAACACTCAGAGATACCAACACAGCGGAAAACTATATAACTATACGCAGAAGCCTCCTACTCCATTGCACCTCCACAATTCGTCAAAGCTAACCTGAATCCTAACCTGAATTCCCTTGGCTACTCGTAAAAATTTGAGTACCCAAGAGTTAAAGAAAAACAGAAATAACTCCGGGTCAGACATGGGTCTGGTGTGAGTAACAGGTTAAAGTTGCTTAACTTTGAAAAACCTTTGAAAGAAAAGGTATCACGTAAGACTTCCCACACATAAACATGGAAAAGTTTTTACCTTACGCTAACCAAAACATTTGATAGGAAATCCGATGATATTATAATAGTGTCTAGGGTTTTCAAGTAAATAAGAAATAGCCGAAATTGTTACATCTATTAAATTCCAGCTACTAGCCACAAAAGTGGGTAATACAATCAAAACCGTTGGCACTTATTGGATTTTGGATTCCATCAATGGCTGGGCTACTGGGGCACCGACCGTCACAGTACGTGGCCTAGATCACCGTACCGAGGATTACTCCCAATTCCCTGCAACACAAAGCCGGACCCGTTCCTTACTGAACAGTTCCAAACAAGACCACCCCGCAGTTGTGATCATCAACCGCACCACTAAGCCGAAAATAGAGGGACCTCTAGACAGGGATAAATCTTGCTCTCAAGTGGGGGCTACCCACGAAGCTTTGCTGCACCTCCCCTGTTTTAGCCATTCCCGGTTGATGAGGCTTGAGGCTACGATTACCTTTATAGGACATATCACTTAGAATGCTCATCGTCCACCTGACGATGTTCTGAAAGCATTCAATCCATACAAGTTCGTTCCGGGTTCGAACGAAACCGAAGGCATTATCTCGTTACACTCGTTTTGGAATCACCCTCAGAGTTAACGACAATAACCCTTGCACTCTGAATCACCATCTCGAATCTATAAGTACTATTCCGTCAAACTCATTACGGAATCACCCACAGAGTTATACTGACGTATAGCCCTTACACCCCGAGTCTTCACTCGCTCCACTTAGATTAATGACCTAACGTTTAATTGGAATCGATGTGGTTTTCGGATCCCAAATATGGAAACCCGATCCTGGTCTCATCGAAATCCAAAGCGTGTCTTTTAAGTCCAAGTTGTTTTAAGTTTAAAACAATTTCAATTCATTATATACACAGATAGATAATTCACAACACAATAGATAATCAACATTATCATTGTCAAAAGATAATTCATATCATAATCAGATAATTCATATTATCATCCAAAAGCAACCAATGCATCCATATCACATACATAACTCATCTCAAACTAAGATTACAACCCATACATGGCAATCAATACCAATCATCAAACATAAGCAACTATCTAATGATCACACCTTCTATAATTAATTAAAAATGAATTAAATTAAGTACTTAATCTCTAATTAAATTAAATTAATTACTTTATTATTGAAATCCTGCTTAATTTAATCTTCAATTGATTACAAATCAATTAAATAACCACCATCTCAATATTCATTTCAATTAATCATTATTGATTAACCATCTCTAATTACAATAAGTAATTAGCATTTAATTTTAATTACACAAGTTAATTATATTAAACCCTTTGCAAATAATTAACTTGTAATTGCTTAATTAATTAATTAATTAGCTAAAATTAATTACATTAATCATTTATTCAATATTAATTATACCTTAATTAATCAATTCCAAATTACATCATTAATTAATTAATTAATGATTTCTAATTACATTTAATCAATCTCTAAATATAAATTAATTACATAAGTAATTAATCTTCAATTTAAACCACATATATATTAATCACCCTTGATTAATAACCATTCAGTAATTAACTACTTTAATTACTCATCCCATAAATTAATTATTCTTAATTAATTATCTTCATTAACCACTTGATTAATTTTCAAAGTAATTTAAATCCAAATTACTTCTAAAATAAATATCTTTAATTACATCCTGTAATTATTAATTAATTACTTCCTTAAGTAATCACAAACCCATAAATTACATTAAGTAATTATCAAACAATCCACAAATGTTTAATTTAATTTAATTTAATTAATCTAAACTAATCACCTTAATCAAATTAATCACACTAAGTAATTAATTCATTAATTACTTTCATTAAGTAATTAACATAAACAATTGGTTATTATTAATTAATTAATTAATCCAATTAATTATCAAAAATTAATCACATTAATTAATTGTTAAAATAATCTTAAGTTAATGACCTTCATTAACATCACTTAATTACTTAATTAAGAATTAACTTATACAAATCATTATTAATTATCAATTAATTAATATTTAATCAATTTAATTAATCTATAATTATTAATTAATTAAGTGTTAATTAAAATCTTAATTAATCATTACTCACTTGATTAAATAAATCTTAATCATCAATTAAAATTTAATTAACCATCCTTAATTATAGATTAACTAACCTTAATTAATTAATCTCAAATCTTAATTAATTAACTTAACTTAATTAAACATCCTCATTATTAATTAATTAAATAATTAATATTCCATTTAAATTAATTCAATAATCTAAATGAAATCAATTTCTTGAATTCTAAATTAAGAAACATCTTCTTTATACAAAGTAATTTAAACAATTTGTTTCAAACAAAAATTCAATTTAAAAATTCTTTGTTTTTTTTAAATTTCAAACTGAAACACAATTCAAATTTTCATTCAGATTAAATCTTAAAAATTTAAAACATTACTTACTCTTTCATCTTCATTTTAAAATACAAGTTATTTAACCTTTTTTAAAAAATGGTTAAAACAAATTTAAATTTAAAAACTTATTAAATTTTAAAAACTGTCATAAAAATCAAATTCTAGGTTTAAAACTGAATTTAACCTTATTTCATAAATTTAAAACTTATAGTTTTAAATTCAAATCAATGTTCTTTTATACTTTAAAAAAAATTTAAAGTCTAAATTTAAATTACCAGAATTAAATTAAATTCAAATTCAGATACCTTTGCTAAGTTCCATATTTCATTTTTTTTCCAGATTTAAAACTTTATTTTAAATTTCCAGTTACATTTTAAAATCTACTTTTAAATTTAAAACAGAAAATAGTTTTCTGTCTAGTTTAATCATCTTACATTTTTGAATTCAAAAATGATTCAAAATATCAGATTTAAATTATTGAATTCAAAATTTAGTTTCAGGTTAAAAATTCCAGTTTTGAACTTCCTCTTACAATTTAAATTTTACATTTAAATTTTAAAACAGGACACAGTTTTTCTGATTTTAGATTTAGAACCCAAACTAAAATTTAAAATCTAAATAACTACAAATATCAAGACTTAAATTATTTGAATCTATAACCAGATTCAGGTTCAAAACTAGTTTCAAATTTTTAGTTTGCATTTCAAATTTCCACTTCAATTTTAAAAACTGGAAACAAGTTTCTGATTAAAACACTAAAACCTGAAACATACATCTACACGAGCAATCCTTAAATTAACTTCGAGTCAGAAGCAATAATGCTTCGAGTCCTCACTCCCATTTACCCGAGACCATCCCGAGTAAACTATAACTGCACAAATTTCAACTTCATCAGAAAATACGAGTCGCCGTGCACATGAACATTGACGCCGACCATCCCTGATCACCTCTGACGATCTCCACATGTCTCCAACTTCCATATCACCTGACCACGATCATCAAGTCGCCCAGAATTCAACTCGATTGAATTCATGGTAAAATACAAAAACCTGGAATACTTTTACCCCCTTTCAGGCTCGACCTGTCAACGGCGTGACCTACCAACTCCGGCCTCCATCCACTTCCATACTCCAGTGATGACTTCCCCAAACCAGCAGCTACTAACACTCAAAACATGGCTGAACTCGATTATCCAAGAAGATCACATTTGAACCAAACACAGTGACCCAATATACTAGGGTTCCTAACTGTAATTCCTAAATTACAACACCAAAATTAAAATTCAATCCACTTTAGTAATTTTCCTACAATCTTCGATAGCTAAACTATCTCCAGAATCAAATTCATCCAAAACCAATGCAAGCTTCAATTGTACTTGACCAATATGTAAAATACAGTATGTTCAAATCTGCTCTTCATTTAAAACACTAAAAATTGTAGTATTTGATTTAAAATTCATGTATTTACTTGATGATTCTATTTATAAATCTGAAACATTAAATTATAAAGTTTGAATTTTACTCTATGTTAATTTTCTCTGTGTAACTTGATTTTTTCCAGGTTACAGATAATTTTAATTTAATTCATATAAAATTTGTATTTACTCTATTTTAAAACAAACATGTTTTATTCAAAGGTTTGAGCCATAACAGAAATCAAGTCAGAGCAAAGAATTCAGGGATTAACATGAGTTGAAAATTTGAAGAACAACATGCAACAGTCATCATCATGTTTACAGACACATACTTACAGGTAAAATATTCATGGCAATTTCATATATGTTCATTTGTAATTTATAAAGCATGCATAACTTTACCTATTTAATAAGTTTATAAATGAGTTACTCACCTGAATTTGAAAAATGCAGAGCACAAATTCAATTGCATGTTCCAGATTTTGAAAATTCATGAATGCAGGCCCTTGCTTCCAGATGCAAAGAAATGCAGACCTTCAGATTTAATGCTTTTAATCTTTGTTTTTAAATGATGCTTCCAGATTTACAGAGTAGAATGCCTATATGCTTGCTTCATGGTTGAAGATGCAAACCCCCCTCCCCCCAGGTTGTAGATTGAAGGAACAAAAATGCAGGTGTTGCATTTCCAGATTCTAATCACCCAGGTTTTAAAGTATTTAATTTTGAAATTATGAGGAGATGAACTTTGCAGATTTTGAAAGTGGATAAGGGTTTGAGATGTATTTCTAGTTTGAGGAGTTACAGGGTCTTGTTTGCATGTTTCAGATTGAAATTTTCAGGCTTTTGAATGATGAACCAGTTGCAAAGTATTTGATTTTGTATTTTGAGAAAATGAACTTGCAGATTTTCATAGAAGTTGAGATGAAATTTTTGAAGAAAATAAAAATGGTTTGAAGAGCATTTAGAGGAAAAAGTTTCAGCTGAAAATTCTTAGATGAAAAATGAAGAAAGGAAAAAGAAATTAAAAGATTGAAGTTATATAACAATATTTTGATTTAAATTAAAATTAAAGGAAAACAAAATTAAACAATGACACATGGCTTGTATTGTTAACACTTTTTAATTTGCTCACTTAAATATTTAACACATGTTAACTTATCTTCTAAATCACATACACATGTCATTTTTAAATGATTTGTTATCTTAATTAAAGTTAATGAATGTTTAAATTAAATTAATTAGTTCTTATACTTAGTTATGTATATATTTTCTAAAGAATAAAGCAAGATGTTCTTATAAATAAAACAATATACAAATAAATCTTTTGACAAATATACTTTTAAACAATTAAAATAAATTTATAAAAGAGGTTATAACTTAATGAATACATGTTTCATAAATTAAAATGTATTTTAAATTTCAAATTAAATTAACAAATCACATTTCATAAATCAATATTTTAATAAGAATAACACAAATATTTTTGTAACTTATTTTAATATACAAACTTAAGTTAAAATGAATTTTTTTACCAATAAAACATTTATCTCACATATTTAAAATCATTTAGTATTTTATTAAATATTTTTTTGGAAAGCTTAAATTAAAAATAAATCACAATTCCTAATTTCAAAATATTAAAATTATGCTACTAATTTAATAACTTATATATTTAAAATATATACAAATACATATACATTATTAAATAGAAAACAATTTTATTAGTTTATTAAAAATAAATTCACAAATTAAATATTTAAATAAAGAAGATTATTAAATCAAATCAAATTTATCAACAAAAATTATCAATTCAATATAAATTTAAACACAGATTATTAAATTTATATTGTCCAAAATTCCGGGATATTACAGATTGGCAAAAATGAATGAAATTATAAAATGGAATTTTATAAATAATATTATTTTTAGTGAAAACTCAAAGGAGTTATAAAAAATTTATAGACGAAGTTATAAATAAAGGAAAGTGATATCGGATGATAAACTTGGAATATAAATTTACGGGAATAATTTATATTTGAATACGGAGATAGAGTGGGAGAAAAATAGTGGATACTATTTTTGAAATGAAAATGGTTAAGGAGATCGAAAGGGAAGTGTGGTGATGGAAATTGAGAGGGATCTATTAAAATGGAAATTTTGGTCATTGAGATTTAAAGATATATTTTTATTAATAAGTTAAGTTTTTATTTAAAAAAAAAGATTTTATTTATTAAAATATGCGATTAAAGTTAGTTAGTATTGAAATGCTTCAAAAGTGGATTTTTAAATACTTAATATTTATTTTAAATAAATCCTAAATTCCAAACCTGCTTTGAAAAGTGACGTATAAAGAGTATTTCACTTTTCAGATAATTATTTGAACATGCCTTAAAAATAAATTATTATTATTCTTTTAAATACTTATTATTATATATATATACAGAGTTTTTAAATGTTTTAAATTTATTTATAAACCTTCTCGGAAGGTTGGAAATGGGGTTATTCAGTATATGGGATTTATTAGAAAATCCTTAAAATAGAACTAGGAGGAAAAGTAAGGAAATTTCTGGAGTAGTTAGTTAAAAGTGAACTTCGGAAAAATGAAATAGAATTCATAAAAGAGTACAAAGTAAATTGAATTATAGGCAAATATAATTGGCTTTGGAAATATTAAAAGGAATTAATTAAAGAATTCCAGAATTTGTAGAATTCGTTATAAACTAGTTAAGGAGTTTACCAATAAAATTGTAAATGAATTTGAGAATTAGGAAGTAGGAAATAGATGGAATACCTCCTAAGTGTGAATATAAAATGAAATGGGGAAAATATTCTAAGTGTTGGAAAAGGGGTGGAAATATCCCGTTGAAGATATAAGGATTTGAAAATTGTTTTCAGATGTTGAAGAACTGGAAGTAATATCTTATAAAGATATTTTGATACAAATTTTGGGAAATTTATAATAAGGCCCGATGATTGCTTATGGATGTGTATTGATAGTTAAAAAACCGACTATCAATTTTGGCCAATTTTCGTTAATCATTACGAAGAGACCGGGATCAGATTTAATTCTCCGAAACCACTTCGATCCGGTTTGAATGTAATGAATGAATCCTGTGAGGATAATGAAGACGGTAATTCGATTCGTCTAGACCCAGGCTAACTTGTATGGACGAATGCTATCAGAACATCGTAATTGGAGGACGATGAGCATTCCATGTAAAATTTTGTTCTTGAAATGTGATGCTTAACCTTGAGCCTCATTGTGATGCCCCAACTCTATACCCACGCTAGCCAAGGACACTACGGTGTAATGCCGTCAACTAGCACGGAGAATAAGGCTGTTGAGTAGCGACCAACAGTGTAATTGCTTTGTGCGAGCACCGATATGTCAGATAGTACAAATTGCATTTAGTTTCAGGAGGAAATCCAACATACCGATACATACTCAAAGCTACTACACAGTGGCTATAATATCTTCGGAAACAAACATAGAAATAAACATAACACAAATCAGTCACAGATATCCATATCAAAAAGGCGGAAATAGATATGAATATAACAAATGAAAGTGTACATCAGAGTAGTGGTCAAACAAGATCCACAATATCACAAAAGAATAGCTACAAGTGCTAGACAAAAGAATATGGATACATCAGTGAGTCTATATCTCAAATGTATACAACAAAACTACTAATCTAAGTAGTTAGCCAAAAGTCCGGGTGATAATCCCAGATGTGAAGTCAAGCAGAAGCACCTGTAACATCTCGGTCTGACCCGAGTATTGTTTAATAAGAAAATAATAAACGGATCAGTCTAGCTATAAATATCTGATGAAATGATATAGAATAAGAGATATGACAAGAACATATGATAACCATAAAACCATACTGTGATAAGTATGCAATTGAAAATCAACAAGAGATTAATCAATATCACAAGAATCTTCTCAAAGATCAAAAAGAATGTCATACTCTTTATTTTTATTCACCAAACCATAAATATCGACAATCTATCAATGCCAATCACAAAAGTTAATGACACACAAATTCACCAATGCACAAATATTGATAAAACTTATCAATGTAAATCACAAAAATTGGTGAAACAAAAATTCTAGAAATCATCAATGGAAATCTAGAAATCACAAAAAGGGGGAGGCCTATCACAAAACGGGAGCATGAAAACTCACCAATACGTGTATCACAAAATGGAACGCTATTCCATGGTTGCTAACCATTAATTTTGAGTCGAAGCTCCATAAAACGGCCCGAATACCATGGGTCGCTACCCCATCAAATTGAGCCAAAGCTCCACAAAAACGGGGTTTAGTCTCCCTTGTAGACAAAGAGACATCGCTCATTTGCTAGTCTAAATCACAAAAATGATCATCAACGATCATCAAGAAGTGTCAATTATAGTAAGCTAGTAAATATATAAGCTTAGCTTCATGTCCCATAACCACTAACTTAACTTAAATATTTACAAACAAATTGTAGATCTCCACTTGAAAATTGTCATAAGAGATTCAATCGAACAAGTCCAAGAATTAACCGGCGAAGTAAATGCAAGCGTTTCATACCATTTGTTTTACTAAGCCGTTTAATTAGATTTCTTGTACGAGTGAGATAAAGTGACAAATCACAAAGTAGAAACAATAAATCACAAAAATTCACAGTCGAAGACGTGAATAAAATCCAAAGAATTAGATTCCAAATCCATCAAAGAGGAAATACCCTTGCGACTTAACAGCCATGACTTACGACTTAACATAAGTCAACACAAGAAATCAGCGGCTCAAGAAATAGCATACGGCCTAACGGAGCAACTCAATATGGCGCGACCTATAACCTGGCGCGACCTATAGCATGGCGCGACCTAACTGGCGCGACCTAAGTGACGCGACCAAAGGGGGTGAAGTAGGCCGAGCGACCAAAGGGGGTTGAACGACCTAATGAGCTAGCGGCATAACATGGCCGAGCGACCCAAGGGGTTGCGACCTAAGGAATGACGCGACCCAAAGTATGTGCGACCTAACAGTGCAAGCAAGCCGAGCGACCTAAGAGATGCGGCCTAGGTAGTGCGACCTAAGTGGTACGCGATCTAAGGAGGTTGCGACTTATGGCATGGCGCGACCTAAGGGGTAGAGAATAGGCCGAGCGACTTATGGTAAAGCGCGACCTAAGGCACAGGGACAAGCCGAGCGACTTAACAAATATGGTCGAGCGACCTAGCACGGCGCGACCTAAATATGGCGCGACCAAATCAAAGCCGAGCGACTTAAGGAATTCGCGGCTTAAGGAGGTGAGCGGCCTAAGGATGGTGCGACCTATATGCACGTGCGACTTAATGGGCCGAGCGACCTAACTGCAGGCCGAGGGAAAATGGTGCAGGCCGAACGACCGAAGGGGTAAAAGAAGGCTGAGCGACTTAAGAGATACGGTTTCACAAATGGCCGAGATCTAAGGCAGGCCGACCTAGGACCAGCGACCTAAGACAGACCGAGCTAACTGCAGGCCGAGAAATTCGAAGGGTCCAGGCCGAACGACCCAAGAGATTTAAGTGCAAAACTCTCTCAATTTGCAACCAATCGAGCACGGATGCTAGGGCATTATGCCCACCGGCTACCCGGTCCTATTGGCTCCTCGATGCATCACCAAAAACGTGTTCAAACACCAAAGATTGGATTTTTAAAGATTTGAACCCAAAACACTAAAAATTGGGATTTTCACCAATTCAATCCAAACCAAGAGCAAATGCATATGAAAAAGTGTTAGGAATTCATACCCAACAATCAAGATAGTTATAGACAAAGATGTGAGATAAAAATCTCACCTTTACAATCAATGAAGAAGAAGCTTAAAACCAAGGAAGAATCAATGGCTTCTCTTTGAATTTGGAATTAGATGTTGGATTCGCAAATGAACTTGAGCTTGGAGTTTTAATTTCCCTTTCCTTCCTCCATTTTTGATGAAGCTTGAGTGTTAGGAAATGAAAGTGAAGTTATGAAGGGAAGGGGGTTGAGTTAGAATTAATAGTTTAGGCTAATGGGCTAAACCAAACCCAAAGCCCAAAGTGAAAAAGTGGCGAAATTCCACTAACTCCAAACATATCAAAGTTTATACTCAAAAAGATCGCAAATGGCGTTTTGAACCCAATGGAAGTGGTTCCGAGTCCTAATTCAACTGTATGAAAAAGATAAATTTTCGGACCAAAATCAGACTAACGATAAAATATTTAAATAAAATATTAAAATATTAAAATCGTAAAATTTGCGGGTTGTTACAGACTCCCCTCCTTAAAGAAATTACGTCCTCACAATATTTAAGAAGAAAATATATAGTAACAACCATAAAAGCATATACAACACAAAAGAAATTTGAAATAAGAAATTCACCTTAAAGAGCACGAGAAATTAAGTCCGGATGTGTTCTCTCGATGAACTCTCTAGATTCCCAAGAGCAATCCTTAGGATTTTAGAACCATTGAACTTTAACAAGCGGAACATCCTTATTTCGAAGGCGCTTGACCTCCGAAGCTATAATACGAATAGGATGTTGCTCATAAGTTAAATTAGGCGAAACTTCAATTTCTTCCACAACACCGGGATCAAGAATAGAATCGGAATCTCGAAGGCATTTCCGTAATTGAGAAACGTGAACACATCATGAATAGCAGAAAACTGAGCCGGTAATAAAAGGCGATAAGCTACAGAACCAATACGTTCGGTGATAGAAAATGGCCTAATATATCGAGGCGCTAATTTTCTCGATCGACTGAAACGTACAACACTCTTCATAGGTGAAACACGAATAAACACAAGATCTCCCACAGAAAATTCTAATTTCCTTCTCTGGTTATCGGCATAGGATTTTTGTCTACTCTGGGCTTCTTTCATCCTATGACGAATAAGGTCAATCTTTTCTGTGGAATCATGAATAAAATCTGGACCTAAATCCAGCTTCTCACCGGGCTCAAGCCAACAAGAAGGAGATCGGCATGGCCTTCCATAGAGTGCCTCAAAAGGTGCCATACCAATACTAGATTGGAAGCTATTATTATAGGAAAACTCAACAAGAGAAATATGATCTTCCCAACTTCCACCAAAATCAAGAACACATGCACGAAGAAGATCTTCAAGAGTTTGATTCACACGCTCAGTCTGTCCATCAGACTGGGGATGATAAGCGATGCTAAAATTAAGCTTCGTTCCTAAAGCTTTTTGAAGACTCTTCCAAAATCCACTAGTAAACAGTGGATCATGATCATTAACAATAGAAGTAGGAACTCCATGCAATTTTACAATTTCTTTAATAAAGAGTTTGGCCAAGAGAGGAACGGTTCGATTGGACCGAACGGGAATAAAATGGATGGATTTAGTAAGTCTATCAACTATTACCCATAAGCTATCATGACCCGAACGAGAACGGGGAAGGCTGTCTATAAAATCCATGGAAATTGGGTCCCACTTCCAAATTGGAATTTCTAAAGGTTGCAATGACCCACCAGGCCTTTGATGTTCGGCCTTGACAAGTTGGCAAGTCATGCAACACTTAACAAAGTTAGCAATATCAGATTTCATTCCCTCTCAATAATAAAGTCGCTTCATGTCCGCGTACATTTTACTACTACCGAGATGAATGGTAAATTTAGAACGATGTGAATCTTCTAAAATATCTTTACGAAGATCACTAATATTTGGCACGATAAGTTTACCAAATTTTCGAATACCGCCACGAGAATCAATATCAAAGTCTTTCAAACCTTCAATATTAGTTTTATCCTTAAAATTTTGGCCAAGAAGAGCCAATTCGGGATCTAGCTTTAGAGCTTCAAGAATGCGGTCTAAAAGAGAAGGATGAGCCTCAAGGTTACATAAAACAAGAGATGAACATAAATCGGAAATACGATCTCGAATCTCACAAGTGGATAAAATTCCGAGATCATTCCATTCGGATATCATCATAGAAACAACCGCTTGTTACTTACGACCAAGTGCATCGGCAACACGATTTTCCTTTCCGGGAGTATAAAGAATATCAAGATAATAAGATGTAAGAAATTAGAGCCAACGTTGTTGACACAAATTAAGTTCCTTTTTAGAAAATAAATACTTCAAAGATTTATGATCTGTATAGAGAATAAACTTCTCTCCCAAAAGATAATGACGCCAAATTCGAAGGGCGAAAACAATAGCTGCGAGTTCTAAATCATGAGTGGCATATCTAGACTCGGCGGGCTTCAATTGCCTAGAAGCATAAGCAATAACACATTCTCTTTGCATAAGAACGACACCCAAACCGACACGACTAGCATCGGTATAAACAATTAAATCTTGGTTCCCTTCGGGAATCACAAGAATAGGAGCATCAGAAAGGAGTTCTTTTAATTTTTGAAAAGAAGCTTCACATTTGTCCGACCAAATGTATTTAACACCTTTCTTTGTCAATCTAGTAAGAGGCACGGAAATTTTGGAAAAGTCCTTTATGAAACGACGGTAATAACCTGCCAATCCAAGAAAACTACGGATCTCCGTCGCACTCTTCGGTCTCTTCCAATTTTGAATCGCTTCAATCTTTAAAGGATCCATGGAAATTCCGGATTCGGAAATAATATGACCGAGAAACTTCACACGAGATTTCCAAAAGTGGCATTTAGAAAATTTTGCTTTTAATTGATTACTCCTAAGAGTTTCCAACACAATCCGAAGATGCTTTTATGCTCCTCCTCGATTTTTGAATACACAAGAAGATCATCAATGAAGATGAGAACAAATCAATCGAGGAAATCTTTAAAAACTCGATTCATAAGGTCAACGAAATAAGCCGGAGCATTCGCTAAACCAAATGACATAACAAGCCATTCATAAGATCCATAACGAGTACGGAACGATGTCAAAGGAATGCTACCTCTGCAATACGAAGCTGATGAAAACCGGTAGCTAAGTCTAATTGTGAAAAGACTCTAGCACCACTAAGTTAATCGAATAGATCATCAATCCGAGGTAAAGGATATTTATTTTTGATAGTAAGATCGTTAAGCTTGTGGTAGTCAACGCAATGTCTAAGTGTACCATCGGATTTCTTCACGAAAATAGCCGAAGCTCCCCAAGGCGAGGAACTAGGGCGAATAAATTGCTTCATCTCCAATTCGGATAATTGTTTGCGCATCTCCTCATTTTCCTTATTGGACATGCGATAAGGAGGATGAGTGATAGGTTGAGCTCGATGGATGAGATTAATTTTGAACTCAATTGCTCGCTTAGGTGGTAACCCTAAGACGGGCTCAAATATGTCGGAAAATTCACGAACAACGTGAATAAGAGAAATAATATCTTCCTCATCATCATCATGAGGATTTAAAGAATATAAAGATGCAACTAAGCTGGAATCCGAATCTTTAAGGTCAATAGAAATATGCTTAACAGATTGAGGATGTCGAAGATGAATAGTCCGCTTGGGACATAGGATTTAGGCTCCATAGCGGTTAAGCCAATCCATTCCCAAAATCATTCCAAAGCCTAAGTAACCCATAACATGCAAATCGGCACGGAAAGAGTAATCACACAAAATAATTTCGACATCTTTATACAATAAACTGATTGTAGCGGATCCACCAACCGGATTCGCAATTCTCAAAGAAGTCATTAAACACAAAACATTCAAAGAAAAAGTATCAACAAGTTCTTTTGATATAAAAGAATGGGACGCACCCGTATCAAAAAGAACTCGAATAGGATGACCACGAAATAAAATAATGTCATCAAGGATAGAATGAGAAATACCTTAACCACGAGATGTGTTGCCAGGGGCTTGAGCAACATTAAGCTTTCCCTCCTTCTTGCCTTGAAGTTTGGGACAAGAAGATAAATAATGATCCGGGCTTTTGCAATAGCGACAAGCATGAGGCTTTGAACACTTGTTCGCATAATGGTCCTTAGAACCACAATTGTTGAATTGCCCACTTCCAGAGGTAGAAGTCTTTGCCATCGAAGTTGATTGCTTCCCTTTCTTATTGGGATAAGGGACCTTTAACTTATTAGGCCTTTTCTTGTTGTTGAAGTTTGGTTTAGCACCCATAACTTCAACATCACTCTCCCTATCTGCCTCTTCAAGACGAAGAGCGATATCAATGAGTTGATCAAAAGAAACTTCTAACTTTAGAAGTAATGGCTTCTTGAGATTTTTATTCAAGCCATAGACAAATCTTTGGTTTTTCTTCAATGTGGTGTTTATATATTCGACCCCGTATTTAGAAAGTGACTCGAAGGATGCGGCATAGTCTGTCACAAAGGATTCACCTTGAACAAGGTCAATGAAATGGCGAGCCAACGTCACCTTCTCAGTTTCTGGCACAAATTTTAATTCGAAGCGTTCCCGGAATTTCTTCCAAGTAAGGTCCGCTTCAACTATTTCAGAAATAAGAACCTCATACCAATCTAATGCTTTTTCTTGAAGCATGCTAGAGGCCACCTGAACACGATGAAGATCAACAAGATTCATGCAGGAAAAGATTCGATCGCACGTTCTCAGCCAAGCCTGGACCTCAATAATAGTTTCAGATCCTTTGAATGGCTTCCCACCCAAATTGGTATAATCGTTGCACAAACGTGCAAATCCAGACTTAGGGTGAGTAGACACCGGATTTGAACCGGCTACCTGAGCATTCTTCACAAGATCAAGAAGCTACTGGGCAGACATAAATACTCCATCCTGGGGAGTAGCACGAGATTGACCGGCGCCGGGACGGCCTGGTCTAACAATTTCTCTTCCTTTAGAAAGAAAGACAGAAGAAGGAAAAGGTTATCCACCAGATGAATATCAAGAAATCTTGATAGATAAAACAAGAAATCATAAAGGAAATAGGATGAATCGGTACAAAGACTCGAATTAAATCCTAAAGCACGACTCCTAAGATGGGCTTAGGACGATGATCCTTGTTAAATTATTCTACATTGTTCCGAAGTTTCGCTCTAATACCAAGCTGTGACGCCCCACCTCTATACCCACGCTAGCCAAGGACACTACGGTGTAATGCCGTCAACTAGCATGGAGAATAAGGCTGTTGAGGAGCGACCAACCGTGTAATTGCTTTGTGAGAGCACCGATATGTCAGATAGTACAACATGCATTAAGTTTCATCAGGAAATCCGACATACCGATGCAAACTCAAAGCTACTACACAGTGGCTATAATATCTTTGGAAACAAACATAGAAATAAACATAACACAAATCAGTAACAAATATCCATATCGCAAAGGCGGAAATAGATATGAATATAACATATGAAAGTGTACATCAGAGTAGTGGTCAAACAAGATCCACAATATCACAAAAGAATACTACAAGTGTTAGACAAAATAATATGGATACATCAGTGAGTCTATATCTCAAATGTATACAACAAAACTACTAATCTAAGTAGTTAGCCAAAAGTCCGGGTGATAATCCCAGATGTGAAGTCAAGTAGAAGCACCTGTAACATCTCGGTCTGACCCGAGTATTATTTAATAAGAAAATAATAAATGGATCAGTCTAGCTATAAATATCAGATGAAATGATATAGAATAAGAGATATGACAAGAACATATGATAACCATAAAACCATACTGTGATAAGTATACAATCGAAAATCAACAAGAGATTAATCAATATCACAAGAATCTTCTTAAAGATCAAAAAGAATGTCATACTCTTTATTTTTATTCACCAAACCATAAATATTGACAATATATCAATGCCAATCACAAAAGTTAATGACACACAAATTCACCAATGCACAAATATTGATAAAACTTATCAATGTAAATCACAAAAATTGGTGAAACACAAATTCTAGAAATCATCAATCGAAATCCAGAAATCACAAAAAGGGGGAGGCCTATCACAAAACGGGAGCATGAAAACTCACCAACACGTGTATCACAAAATGGAATGCTATTCCATGGTTGCTAACCATTAATTTTGAGCCGAAGCTCCATAAAACGGCCCGAAGACCATGGGTCGCTACCCCACCAAATTGAGCCGAAGTTCCATAGAAATGGGGTTTGGTCTCCCTCGTAGACAAAGAGACATCGCACATTTGCTAGTCTAAATCACAAAAATGATCATCAACGATCATCAAGAAGTTTCAATTACAGTAAGCTAGTAAATATATAAGCTTAGCTTCATGTCCCATAATCACTAGCTTAACTTAAATATTTACGAACAAATTGTAAATCTCCACTCGAAAATTGTCATAAGAGATTCAATCGAACAAGTCCAAAAATTAACCGGCGAAGTAAATGCAAGCGTTTCATACCATTTGTTTTACTAAGCCATTTAATTAGATTTCTCGTACGAGTGAGATAAAGTGACAAATCACAAAATTGATTGTAGAAACAATAAATCACAAAAATTCACGGTCGAAGACGTGAATAAAATCCAAAGAATTACATTCCAAATCCATCAAAGAGGAAATACCCTTGGACTTAACAGCCATGATTTACGACTTAACATAAGTCAACACAAGAAATCAGCGGCTCAAGAAATAGCATACGGCCTAATGGAGTAACTCAATATGGCACGACCTATAACCTGGCGCGACCTATAGCATGGCGCGACCTAACTGGCGCGACCTAAGTGACGCGACCAAAGGGGGTGAAGTAGGCCGAGCGACCAAAGGGGGGTGAACGACCAAATGAGCTAGCGGCATAACATGGCCGAGCGACCCAAGGGGTTGCGACCTAAGGAATTTCACGACCCAAAGTATGTGCGACCTAACAGTGCAAGCAGGCCGAGCGACCTAAGAGATGCGGCCTAGGTAGTGCGACCTAAGGGGTACGCGACCTAAGGAGGTTGCGACTTATGGCATGGCGCGACCTAAGGGATAGATAATAGGCCGAGCGACTTATGGTAAAGCGCGACCTAACGCACAGGGACAAGCCGAGCGACTTAACAAATATGGTCGAGCGACCTAGCACGGCTGTGACGACCGCCCATGACTCCTGCACTAAACAAAGAAATAATGCGCTGAAAATATGCCAGGCCGCCATGGACGATCATCAGGGTAAGGTAAAAACAATAAACTCTATCGTATTACTCACAGCGCAAGGATAAAATACAATAGAAAAGTATACATAGTGAAGCTCATTGAACATAATCTTTTCATATAAACTCATAGTAGTTTATTACAAACATCTGAATAGTCAATACATCAAGCCTCACTACATAACACTCAGAGTATCAAACAAACAGCGGAACATCCAGTACATATAGTAAGAAAATAATATGCAAAAGCCTCCAGCTCGTCTTCGTCACCGACAGCGTTGATTACTAAGAACAGCACCTGTCACCTGCTACCTAGTCTGCCCATCCCAACATGGATGAACAGCCCAAGGTAATAAGAGTTAAACATAAAACCTTGAGTCAGACAAAAAGTCTTAGTGAGCAGTAAATCAACTATCAAACATACCAAAAGAGAATAAAGGGTAAAAGGAATAGGAACCCAACCATCCCACTCCACCTCTTTCTACAGTGATAGCCCCCAGACACACTAAGCAGAAGCAAACATAGCAATTCAGACATTCAAAGCAAAGCAATTATCACTCTAGTCAAGGTCGATGTTTTCCAAGTACAAACCCCCAAGGCCTAAACCAAGGTCAGATAAGCACTCTGAAAACATCGCTCTTGGCCCAAGCGACAATACAACCAAACATCCAAACATCCATGACTCTGGCTATCACTGTTATCATTGCCTTGATTTGACCGTTAGTTGAATGACCGCCTGCCAAGGGCTAACGGTAACCCCGGTTCTAGACATAGCTTCGCACGTCGTCGCAGCCCGTGCCTAGGACTATCGAATCTGCCCAGAGTACTAGCACGTCATCATGACCCGTGCTTGGAACGTCATCGTGACCCGTCCCAACGTACTCTTGCTTTGAGCATGCTAGAACCTTCAACAACGACGAAATCTCAGCCTTCTAGTCATCCTCCTCGACGACTATTCCCATACTAGCTCAAGCGCCTCTCAAGCTAACCATTATCCACAAACCCGGACCACATCACCGAGTTATCAACATGCTTGGGATGATCCCGTCTGGATTAAACCAAGGCTTTCTCACATCATGCTTTGCTTCATCGCATCATAGCAAAGTCCCATCTTAACATCATGGTTTGCCTCATCGCATCATGGCAAAGTCCCATCTCAACATCATCATCAAATCTATCCATATGAGCTTCAACATCCGCTTCATATGCCACAAGCAGCTTTCCTTATTCAAGAGCCTTTCCACTTAGCTTTTGAATCATCTTCGACCAACTTGTCCAAATCAAGTTATCAATCAACTAATCCATCAAATCAAACATTAATCCAAGTAATCAATCATTCAAACAAGATCTAAATAAACAATTACAACTATAATGGCAATTTCGTAAATAAAGAGTCCAAATCTAACATGCATTCTAACAAGCATGAATTATGAACAATATCTCTACAACTTGATGAATGAACTTGCATAAGTGAACATGTAGTAAAATAGATGTCAAATTATCATGAACAATAGATCTACATGCAGACTTGAGAAAAATGCACGAAATCACTCTCTTTAGCACATAAACAAACCACCGATCCAATATACTCCTTTGGGTCCGTGTGAGAGATAACCACCACTCACCGAATCACCTAAACACCTCAAAAGCTACTAACTTCAGATCTGAACAGCGAAGAAACTAGCTTGATCCTCCAAAGCTCCGCTTCAAACGATGAAATCTCTCTTCGATGGATGGAGATCTTCAACTTTGGCTCTTGGATCTTCGATTTGAACTTCAATTTAGATGGAAGGAATCACTAGATTAGAGTGGAGAAAAGAAGTGAAGAAATGTTGTAGTCGAGCTCTCAAAATGGCAGCACTTCATCGCTTCAAAATCCGGTGCCAAAAAAAGTGAACCAAACCCCTCTATTTATAGGCTGGAAATCGTTAGGTCGCCGCCCCCCCATGAGTCGTCCACGACCTACGACCTATCGTTTCCCATGACCTACGACCTAAAAGCACCCACGGCTTACGACCTAGGCCACTTCACGACTCAACGACCTAACGTCTCAACTATATGGCCGACCCAACCACATAACGACATACGACTCAGCAAATGCCGCGACCTAACAAATCTAACGACCTAAACACGCGCGACTTAACGACCTTACACTCATGTGGCCTACAGACTCGAGTCAACGACCTAACAAGTCCACGACTTAACCTATGCGCGACTCAACACAGGCTCGACCCTACATGCAAGCAACCTGACGCTATACGACCCAACCCAGCACACAGAGTCTCACAACCTAAGCCTTCCTCCTTATGTCGTTCGAACGAATTATCCCTTAGATTGTTAACCCGCTAACCCTGTTAAGCCGCTAACCACTAGGTCGTTATCACCTTATCCCCTAAGTCGCTGGCTCATAACTCGTTAACCCGTGACTCGTAACTCGCTTACTACCTTAAGTCGCTCCATACTTAGGTCGGTCGAAACCTTAAGCCGTTAACTCGCCTAGTATCTTAAGTCGCTAACTACTATAAGTCGCCTAATACCCTTAGGTCGTTACTTCTATAAGTCGCTCCACCCGACCTATCTTCCTCACGACCTAACTATTACACGGCCTAACTTCTATAGGTCGCTCCTTATCACTAACTCGTTCACACGACCCTAGCTACCCACGACTTAAGCACCACACGAGTTAACTTTTACACGACTTAAGCTTTGGTCGACTTAAACTCTAAACGACTCAAGCAATACTAACGACTTGATGGCAACTATTTTACGATATGTCGATACGTAAAATACGGGTCGTTACATTCTCTCCCCCTTAGGAATTTCGCCCCCGAAATTCCAAATAAACAAGAGCAATCAAAACTATTCTGCATGCCTACCATCCATAGCAATCATCAAACCATGCATCCAATTACTAGCCTAGCATGCAGAATTCTAAGATTAGAACAAGTTACAAATTCATGAGATGTCACGACACCTTAGGGCCATACCTCGAAGAGTTCAGGATGAGCTGCCTTCATCCTCTCTTCCTCCTCCCATGTACAGTCGTTAACATCATCACTCCATTGTACCTTGAGCAACTTGACTACCTTCCTCCTAAGCTGTTTCGTGTCGGTTCTCACAACACGAAGTGGCTTACGAGGTCTTCTAATAACTGGATCAACTTCTAAATCTTCACAGCTATCAACCGAAACCACTGTACTTGGGTCGTGCACATACTTCCGTAGATATGATACAAGAAAAACATTGTGCACACCCGCCATCTTTTCTGGTAACTCCAATTTATAGGCGAGCTTTCCAATTCGCTCGATGATCGGGAATGGTCCAACAAATCTCGGAGTCAACTTTCCTTTCTTCCCGAATCGAATAACTTTCTTCAGTGGAGAAACCTTCACGAAAACCATATCGCCTACGTCGAATTCCAAATCATTACGATGCTTATCGGCATAACTTTTCTGTCGATCTTGGGCTGCCTTCATTCGTCGCCGAATGATCTCTATACAATCCGAAGTCTGTCGAATCATTTCTGTCCCAAGTATCAACTTTTCTCCAGTTTCCAACCAGCATGTCGGAGAGTTACACGGTCTTGCATACAATGCCTCATATGGTGCCATACCAGTACTTGTCTGATAACTGTTATTATACGCAAATTCCACCAAATGAAGATGATCTTCCCATGATCCTCCGAAATCCAAAACACATGCTCTGAGTAGATCTTCTAAAACTCGGTTGACTCTCTCGGTCTGACCATCCGTTTGGGGATGATAAGCTGTACTCAAACACAACTCGGTTCCCAAAACTTCCTGGAAGCTCTTCCAAAATCCACTAGTGAACAATGGATCTCGATCGCTCACTATACTCTTCGGAATACCATGGAATCGAACTATCCACTTAACATACAACTCAGCCAACTTCGATGTAGTCCTGGTTGACCGAACAGGAATGAATCTTGCACTCTTAGTCAAACGATCTACAATGACCCAAATCCCTTCATTCCCTGCCTTGGTTCTAGGTAGACCATCGATAAAATCCATCGATATTTGCTCCCACTTCCACGTAGGAACTTCCAATGGCTGAAGCAATCCACTTGGCTTCTTCTGTTCGGCTTTTACCAACTGGCAATTCATACATTTGGAAATAAAATTTCCAACATCCTTCTTCATGCCTTCCCAGTAATAGGTACTCTTCATGTCCCGATACATCTTATTTCCACCTGGATGAATTGTCAATTTCGAGTGATGACTTTCCTTCAGAACTTCATCTCTCAATTCATCTATATCGGGAACAACCAGTCGTCCTTGTTTCCGAAGCCAACCCTCTCGATCGACCTCGAATCCTTTATCCTTTTCTGGATCCAATCCAGATTCCAAATCATGGATAATCTTGACAAGCTTATCGTCTCGCTTTTGGCCCTCGCCAATTCTTTCCACTAGAGTAGGTCTTATCAATAAGTTTGCCAACATCTCAGGTTCCAATTCACATCTAGGCCTGAAGTCAAATCCAGCCAAATACTCAAGACTCCTCCATTCCGAAAACATGGCTCCTAATTCTGCATGTCTTCGACTTAACGCATCTGCCACTGCGTTACCTTTTCCCGGAGTATAGGCTATACCAAAATCATATGATGCTGAAAACTCTAGCCATCGTTGCTGCCGCAGATTCAAATCATTTTGGGAGAACAGATACTTCAACGACTTAAGGTCTGTAAACAACTCGAATCGAACTCCCAATAGGTAATGTCTCCACATCTTCAAAGCAAAAACAATCGCCGCTAATTCCAAATCATGAGTCGGATAATTCCTTTCATGCGGCTTCAGTTGTCGACTTGCATATGCAACAACTTTATCCTTCTGCATTAGCACTGCTCCAAGTCCAGTGCCACATGCATCGGTGTAAACCACCATCTCATCATTTCCACTTGGAATAGTCAAAACAGGAGCACTTGTCAATTTCTCTTTCGGGATTCCGAAAGCTTGCTCACACTTAGCATCCCATCTGAACACTTGGTTCTTTTTCGTCAATCCTGTTAACGGTGCAGCTATCTTGGAAAAGTCTTTGATAAACCGACGATAATATCCTACTAATCCAAGAAAACTTCTCACATCAGATGCATTCTTAGGTCTAACCCAATCCTGCATCGCTGCTACCTTAGTGGGATCAACCGCTATTCCATTTCCAGAGATAACAGGGCCTAAGAACCTCACTCCACTCTTCCAGAAGTGACACTTCGAAAACTTAGCCTTCAGCTGATGTTTCCGCAAGATTTCCAAAACAATCCGCAAGCCTCTTCATTTCTGGAGTAAACCAAAATATCATCCACGAACACAAGTACAAACTTGTTCAACTGATCTCTGAACACCCTATTCATAAGATCCACAAAATATGCTGGTGCATTGGTCAATCCAAACGGCATTACCAGCCACTCATAGAAACCAGATGGTGTCCTGAAAGCAGTCTTCGGCACACTATCCTTTGCCACTCTTAACTGGTGAAATCCCGTTGCCAAATCCATCTGAGAAAACACCCTAGCTTCGTGAAGCTGATCAAACAAGTCATCTATTCTCGGCAATGGATACTTGTTCTTCCTAGTCACTTTATTCAGCTCACGATAATCCACACACAACCTCAACGATCCATCCGCTTTGGTTGCGAACACAACTGGTGCACCCCATTCAGACACACTACGCCGAATGAATCCTTTCTGTAAAAGATCATCAACTTGCACCTTCAACTCTTGCTGTTCCTTAGGCGCCATTCGCCTAGGAGGCATCACAACAGGTCTGGCTCCCTCAACTAGATCGATACGAAACTCGATCTCCCTATGTGGCGGTAACCCTTTGACCTCGTCAAAGACATCCTCAAATCCATTCACAATAGGCACCGATGACAGTCCATCCCGTGGAACAACCAGCGAATACATGAAGCTCATGAAGACGCCTTCCTCATGCTTACATCGTATCACAACCTTTCGCCTCTCCACATTCTCGACTGTCACCTCCAGCCTCTCACAATCAATCCTTGCCGCATACTTCCTAAGCCAGTCCATACCCAAAATAATTCCGAACCCCGCAAAGTTTAGAACAAAACAATCACAAACAAAAGAGCAATCATGACTCGATACAACTAGACCACGGCATACCATACACAAACAAGACGAACCCCCAACTGGATTAGTCACAACCAATGGTCTATCAACAATATCTGGTTCCAAACCCAACCGGCCTACAAGTTCATTACAAACAAAGGAATGCGACGCCCCAGTATCAAATAACACTCGAACTGGAACACCACAAATGGAAAGAATACCTTGAACCACAACACTCTTTCCTTTCTCTTCCACAGTAGGAGCTTTCAAAGATGATGGAACAACCCCCAAAGCATAGGCTTGTACAATCTGCTTGTCCTTCCTCGGTTCCGGACAATCCTTCCTAAAATGCCCCGGTTTGTCACAGTTGTGACACTTCGCCGACACTTTCGGTTTCTTGCAATCCCTGGAGAGATGACCCTTCTGCTGACAGTTGTAGCAGGTCACTTCACCCTTCGGCTTCTTCTGGCCATCCTTACCCTTCTTTTGCTGCTGCTGCTGCTTCCTCTTCTTATTTCCACTTTGCTCCTTGGTTACAGCAACAACAGATCCTTCCTTAGGAAACAGATTCTCATGCCTGAGAGCCTTCTCCACAAGCTTCTCAAATGAATCATCCAGATGATCCACCAACTACCTCCCAAGATAACTATCCAAGCCTGTCACAAACTTCTCATTCTTCTGATAGGGGGAGTCAATATATGACCAAGCATACTTGTACAAAGCTTCAAACTCAGAAACATACTCAAGAACTGGTCTTCCACCTTGCTTGAGTTCCACAAACTTCTTAAACAAAACAGATTTCTGAGATGTAGAAATGAACTTAGCTTCAAATCTAGCTTGGAATTGCTCCCAAGTGATCTCTTCCTCCGGAGTATCAATAGTGATAGAGTTTCACCAATCAGAAGCTCTTCCTTGAAGCTGTCTTGATGCAAGCTTCCTCTTAGTTGCATCCTCAATTCCCAAATCACCAAAAATCCTTCCACAAGCATCTATCCATCTTTGGACTTCAATGGTTGATTCTGTCCCCATGAAAACCTTTCCTCCAAGGGCAGTATAGTCTTTACATAACTTAGCAAAATCCACTGGTCTTGGAGCTTGAACTTGAACTCCAACATCTACTGATGGTCCTGGAACTGGCATCCTTCTCATGATCGAAGTCATCATAGCCTCGAACATAGAAGCATAATCAGCAGCCCCCTCAACAGCACGGCCTCCTCTAGCAGCTGGTCTCTCTCTTCGACTCATCCTTAATATCTATAAAAAGGAATGATTAGAACACCTTGAGAAACAACTACATAAGGAGTTCAAATCCTTCTAAGCTACTATATTATATATAGTAATCATCCATCAAAATTACAATTACGTCTCTCATACGTAGTTACGTCAGCGAGCGTTGACTAAAATCGAATAACCAAAGCTCTGATACCAAATGTGACGACCGCCCATGACTCCTGCACTAAACAAAGAGATAATGCGCTGAAAAGTGTGCCAGGCCGCCATGGACGATCATCAGGGTAAGGTAAAAACAATAAACTCTATCGTATTACTCACAGCGCAAGGATAAAATACAATAGAAAAGTATACATAGTGAAGCTCATTGAACATAATCTTTTCATATAAACTCATAGTAGTTTATTACAAACATCTGAATAGTCAATACATCAAGCCTCACTACATAACACTCAGAGTATCAAACAAATAGCGGAACATCCAGTACATATAGTAAGAAAACAATATGCAAAAGCCTCCAGCTCGTCTTCGTCACCGACAGCATTGATTACTAAGAACAGCACCTGTCACCTGCTACCTAGTCTGCCCATCCCAACATGGATGAACAGCCCAAAGTAATAAGAGTTAAACATAAAACCTTGAGTCAGACAAAAAGTCTTAGTGAGCAGTAAATCAACTATCAAACATACCAAAAGAGCATAAAGGGTAAAAGGAATAGGAACCCAACCATCCCACTCCACCTCTTTCTACAGTGATAGCCCCCAAACACACTAAGCAGAAGCAAACATGGCAATTCAGACATTGAAAGCAAAGCAATTATCACTCGAGTCAAGGTCGATGTTTTCCAAGTACAAACCCCCAAGGCCTAAACCAAGATCAGATAAGCACTCTGAAAACATCGCTCTTGGCCCAAGCGACAATACAACCAAACATCCAAACATCCATGACTCTGGCTATCACTGTTATCATTGCCTTGATTTGACCGTTAGTTGAATGACCGCCTGCCAAGGGCTAATGGTAACCCCGGTTCTAGACATAGCTCCGCACGTCGTCGCAGCCCGTGCCTAGGACTATCGAATCTGCCCAGAGTACTAGCACGTCATCGTGACCCGTGCTTGGAACGTCATCGTGACCCGTCCTGTAACGACCCGGATTTTGACGGCAAATTTATAACATCTAAATTGGATTTAAATATCTAATTTGAACTTTAATTTGATTTTAATATATACAGTTTGGTTTTATTTAATATAAAAGTGATTTAGGATTTAAATATAATCATTAATTGAATAAATTACATAGTAGTTGACAATTGGATAAATTATGTAAAACTGTAAATGTAAGCTTGGTAAAAATATTTTAACGGCTTATAAAATTTATATTGATAACACTGGAAATAATAGATGAGTTAAAATTGAATTTAATTGCCGTTTGTTCAATTTTAAATTTACACTGTTTAAATTGACAATTGAAAATAACCTTCCGGGGCATAGTCTCGGAATTCGACGAAACCAATTCCGTTGGATCCGTAATATTAAATTATTGACAGATTTCAAATTTTGTAATTTTTGGAGTGACCGTGTGATTGTACGATAAGCAAACGCGCTATAATTGAATTCGAGAAGATTTTAAAATATAACATTTAAATTAAAATAATTCGCATAGCTTCTTCAACACACTATTACTACGTCTTCTTGAATACGCTTCCATCTTCTTTATAATCGCGAAGCCTAACTCTCACCTTCGCCTTCGAAATCCCTTATATTTTTTCGATCTGCTTATTCAAATTTTTTTTTCCTTACCCTTCCTTCAGCCGATCCACGGCTTGCTTAAAAAAAAAAAAATGATGAGAGTCTCGAGCGAAATCAAATGGGGGGGATCGAATCGCAATTCCTCGGATTTCTGCATATCTAATTCGAAAAAAAAAAGAAGAGATGGGGGAGCTAGCGAATTCGAGCCACGTACGAGCTGTGAAAGAAAGAGGGGGTCGCATCTTAGGCGTGTCGCGAGCGAGGGAGGCGGGTGGTCGCGATGGTGGTAATCGAGTGGCGCGCATCGAGGAGAGCTCAAGTGGAGTTGTCGCAGCGTCGATGAGGCGTTGTAGTCGCGAGGGAGGGCAACTCAGACGCACGCGTTGTGGGGGTCGGCGATGTGAATTTTGGCGAGGTCTGGAATGGTGGTGCTGTCGCGATGAAGCCACAACTCTTGGAAGGTCGCACGGTGGTTCTGGCTTGGTTTTGTTTTCGAGCAGTGAGGTATAATGAGATTATTATTTTAGTCAGTTAATTTAAGTTTTAATTTGAGATTTTTTAGTTATGCAGGAATTTAAATTTTCAGTTTGATTGTGAAAAAATAAAATATATGTCACTCTTAAATAGATTTTAAATCTTAAAATTGTTCTTAGTTTAATTTAAATAACATGGTTACAGTAAAGTTACAATCTTTCCTGTTAAAATGAAAATTTTATAGTAGGAAGATAGATTTATTTTTCTTTCGAGTAAAATATATCTATTAGGGCAAAGTATGATTTTTGTATATCCATAATACCCTGAGGAAAAATAAAGATTAGTTTTTTTTAAAATAAATATATACCTCTACATTTGGAAAATTACTAGTTGATTTTAAAATACCTAAATTAGAGTGATTAATTTGTTTAAATAACTTATTTAATTATTTTAGTTACCAAAAGATTTTTATAAAGGAGAATTAGTTTAAAATTTATTTATTTGTTGAAATAAATCATTAGTCGAAGATTAAATTATTTGAGTTAAAGAATAAATTTATTAAACGATAATTAAATATTCAAATTTGTTCAAATATTAATTGTATTCATACGATTGTGTATACAAGATCAAAACGGAAAACAGAGTCGGGATTGAAGTGGATTGCAACAATTAAATCAAAGGTGAGTAAATCTCACTCAGTTAAGTTTAAAACTTGAATTGTTGAATTTAAATTTAATTGTTGAATTGCTTGAATGATGGTTGAAGTAGTGAATAATTAAATAAACTTTATACGCCGCGTAATAAGCGGATGTTAGAAATATTAAACCCAAATACTGCAATATTTCACATTGAAGTGAAATTGTTATTGTATTGTGCTAACATCTGTGGATGCAGGGAAACAGGTTGGAGGGATCCAACAGGATTCCTCAAAACTATTTATTTTATTTCGTATATATGCTGTTCTGAGACAGGATGATATATTGATTTGGGTAGTTTTATAGATAATTGAATTATCAACTGTTGAATAACAGAGAAGTTGAAATTTTGAAATTTATATTACCGTTGATAAATTAAATTGAAGAAGTTAAATAAAACTCAAATAGAAAATATTTATTTGAAATTTTATATCTACTTTAATTGAGAATGAAGAAAAGAAATAAAAGAATATTTTCTACTTAAGTTAAACTTTAATGTGATAAAGTTGAGTTTTGGAAATTTAAATTATAAATTTATACTTGAAGGAATATTGTAATCAATAAGTAAAGTAAAGAAAATGGAATTATATAAGAAATGGAAATGGAGATCTATTAAGGAAATAAAAAGAAATATTAATAAGATAAGAAAGGAAAATTTATTAGGAAATATAGAAGATGTTATTAAGAATTATGAATAAGAAATTCTATTAAGAGTCAAAAGAAGATTTTATTTAATAATGAATGGAATTTATTGAATGGGAAATATGGAACTTTATAAAGAAATAAATTATAAAAATGAGATTTTTAAATCAAACTATCTTATAATAAATGAAATCCAAGAAGATTTTATAAATTCATGAATGAAATTTACAAATGAGATATGAAATTGGTTGAATGGAAATAACAGGGTATTTCCAAAGATGAATGTGGACAAGAGGTATATATAAATGGATATTGGATTTTCTAAAATTATAATTTATTTTAAAAAGAATATTTTAAATTACTATACTATATAAATCTTTTTATAAATTATTATTTGAATGTAAATTATTTTCGAATTAGTTATTTTGAAGGTTTAACTATTATCTATTATAAACTCTAAGATTTCTAAAACTAGCTTTGGAACTTATAAATAACTAGATATAAATTTAATATTACTTCTTATTTTATAAATCTATATGTTTTCAAAATGTTTTTAAATCCAATTAAAATCCTCTTGTGCCGATAAGCAAATTTCTTTAAATGAGATAAGATTTAGGGGAAATCTTATTAAGTAGAGAGAGTGAATTTGAGAAATTTTAAGGAAAGTGTAAATTGATTTTTGAGAAAGGAATAAGAAAATAAAGGATATTTTCAAAGGGTAAATCAATTGTAAGTGAGTATAAGAAATCAGATAAGTGATTTCATGGAAATAAAGGACTTTGAATTTATTTCAAATGAATTATAAAATGGAAATAATATCTGGATGATATTTGAGGTAAATAATTGTGGGAATTATTTGATGGTTGCTTGTGTGTGATTAATTGATAGTTAAATAACCGACTATCAATATTGGACAAATGCGCCGATCGTTTCGAAGAGTCCGGGATCGAGATTTATTTCTCGAAAACCACTTCGATCCGGTTTGTACGTTTACGAATGAAAACCGTGAAGAGTTGAAGACGGTGATTCGGTTTGTCCAGACCTAGGGCAACTTGTATGGATTGAATGCTTTCAGAACATCGTCAGGTGGACGATGAGCATTCTAAGTGATGCGTTCTTAAAAGGTAACGTTTAACCTCAAGCCTCATCAACCGGGAATGGCTAAAACAGGGGACGTGCAGCAAGGTTAGGTGGGTCATGCCCAAGCAGGAGAAGATATTTCCCCTGTCTAGATGTTCCTTTTTATTCGGCTTAGTGGGTGGTTGGTCGCGCCAACCACGGGGTTTATCTTGTTCGGGACTGTTCAGTAAGGAATGGTTCCAGCCTTGTGTTGCAGGGGATGAAGGGAGTAATCCTCGGTACGGTGATCTAGGCCCCGTACTGTGACGGGCGGTACCCCAGTAGCCCTGCCATTGTATGGGATCCAAACTCCAATAAGCGCCTGTACGGTTTTGATTGTGCCCAACTATTGCTGAAACGTGAGATGCAAGCATTTCAGCTAGATTCTATTTTACTTTCTATAGACACTATAATAATATCAGAGAACTTTAATAAAAATTGTTTTAGCTATCGTAAGGTAAAAACCCGACATGTTTATTTGTGGCGTGGTCTTACGAGATGCTTTTGTTTTCAAAGGATTTTCAAAACTTTAATAATCCAATTGAGTGTGATTTTCTCACGCTGGTATTCCAGACTGACTCGGGTGTTGTTTTATATGATGCTCGGGTCAGACCGAGTTAAACAGGTTCAGGTTATATGCTGGAGCTCAGGAGACGAGCTGATGACAGAGCGTATCTACGTATTTGTCTATTATTCCGCTGTGTATGATCATATAGTAGTTGACATGTAAGATTGATTGATGTACTCTGATGATAGTGTGTATGTATATGTATACAGTACAGATTTCTTGTATTTGAAACTGTATTCTATATATTATATTTTATTCCGTTGCGATGTGAGATTCTGATGTTGTTTTTTTTCTTCTTCTTCTACCTCTTTCTTCTTTTACCCGAAGACTCGTACTTTTGTACCTCTTTGGATTGAACTGTGGTGAAATTGGTTAGTTCAAAGGGGAATGAATTTGTGGGCCTTTACACTTGGTATCAGAGCTGAAAGGTTAAGCGAGAACCTTGGCTCTGGTGGGAATTACTCATTAGAGATAGAGTCAGTAGTACCCTAGAATGTGTTTGAGCGTATATAGATATGAGTGCGTATTTGTTAGTGAATATAAGATAGTTTTGTATTGTGTTGATTGATTTATTGAGTGGTATATGAACCTTCGTCAGCACGGTCTGCACAACTGTGCCGAAGGGGTTTCTAAACACTTGAATAGAACGATTCGACACAATATTGATTTTAAAAGGGGATAATGAAATAATTTCATCCAAAATATATTTTGATATAAAAAGAATATTTTCTGAATTATTATTATAACTTGGATGTTTGGATGCTATATTTAGACTTATGAGATGATTAAATAGTTATCTAAAAAAAAAAAAGAAATAAATAAATCAAATGTTGGATTTTGGAATTAAAGTTTAAAGTGAAAGGTTAAAGATGGAAATTTAACTTGGATTAAAATTTTAAACTTGAAATTTAATTAATGATTTGGGAAGAATAAGTTAGTAGATTTTAAATGAAATTGAAATGAGAAATAAAACTTGAAGTGGATTGAATATTATTTAAGTTATGAGATGAAAGTAAATTGAATTAAAACGGGAAAATAAATTCAGCTGTATTTAAATTCAGTTGTATTTGATTTAAATTGTAATTGGAATTAAGAATGGAATCTAGTGATGAAACCCGAGTTATAAATAGAAATTTCATGGAATGGTTAGTAAATTATATATGAATTGAAATTGTTTTGGAATAGGATTAAAAGTAAGATAATTTGAATTTACAAATAAAATCCAAATCAAGTATGGATGGAATAAATTGGCCTTGAATGTTATCTTAACAAAATTTAGAATGACTAATTAAATTACATAGGATTTGATCTAAATGAGTACCATATCAATTGCAATGAATTCAAGTAAGAAGTTGCAATAAATGAATAAACTTAAGATTTAAGATTTATGGAAAGGTGATTTTGATAAAAGTGAAAGTTCATTTAATAAAATGGATTGGTAAAGTGTTGTGAATGGATAGTGAATAGCAAATTTAATTGGGTTGGGCACTTTGATTGAACTGGAATTATCTTAAGCTAAGTTAATGTTTGAATTTGAATGAAGATGGATTAAATTGAGATATAGATGATATTATAATAAAAACTCTCACTTGAGTAAAATTCATAACAGTGAAATGAAGATGAATTTAATGTATGCGAAGTGCAAGTGAATTTGAATTAATAAGACTTCGAGAGCTTATAAAAGAAGTGAGTAGCGATGAAATAAAAAAAAAATATAATTGGCTAAGTAGAATGTATAACCCTGAATTAAAATAAAAGAGGAATATGGTTAACTATAAATAAATGGAAGTGTGAAGATAAATAAGAAGTGGACTTATAAAATTAAGATGGAATAAATAAGTCAATAGAATTGTTTGAATCTGGAAAATGAATAGAAAATCCAAACCTGAATTTCAAATTAGAATTGAACCAAAGAAAATTTAAAATGATGAAATTTTGAAGCTAAAAATCATGTATTGAATTATAAATTGGGAATAAACTAATTTGGGATAAATCAGTAACTTGAATATGTGGATAAACTTTGGATTGGTCAAATAGTAGTTGAATGGTAAATTAATAAAATTGGGTTGGGAATTTAAGTGAATGGTAGAAAGAGAACATGAGTTCTATATCTAAAATTCAACTTGGTTTGGTTAGATTGTAAAATGAATTGGATTAAATATAAATGGTTGGAAGTGCAAATATAATCCAATTGTGTGTAAATAAAGTGAAAATGGTTTTGAATTTAATTAAATAAGTTCGAGAATGAATCGAACATGGGAATTGAAATTTTTAAATGAAATAATTAATTGAGCTAATAAGTAAATGAAAGAGATTTGATTTAAATAAAATCAAATTAAATTGGAAAAGAATTTATGGGCAAATGAAAGAAGCTTAAGTTAAGTTAAATAATTTGAAGTAAGTTAACTTAAGTCTAAAATTCAATGAAGCATGACTTATTTAAATTTGGGACATGATTGTTAAATTTTAAGCATTGAAGATGTTGAGCTTAATAAAAATGGTTTTGAATAAAATCAATATGAAAATGCGATCAATGCAAAGATATGGTTTAAGAAATAAATTAGAATGGAATGAAATTTCATATAACTTGAGTTGGAATCAATTTTAAAACAGTTACAAGACTAAAGAAATTGTTTGTTGAATGGATATTGTCGAATTTGCATGAAATAATTGATTTTTGAATAAATTGCCATGAATACAAAATAGTTTGGATTAAGAATAAATTGAATATAAAAAGAATGATATTGAAAATCATTCCGATTTGGATAAGATGTATAAATGGAGTAAAAGCAATTGGATTTAATTGGAACCTTATCAATTGTTTATACAAAATGCTTGTATAATTGTTTATAAAATATGGTTTTGAATTGATAAGAAGCAGAAATTGATTGTTGAAATCAACTAAATTGAAAATGGGTTTGTTTGGGGCATAATTATGAATTGGAGATAAGTAAATGTGCCGTAACCTACTTAAAGTTGAATGCAAACGGTGTTGGTGCCAGTTATAAACAAATGGAACTAGTTTGGAAACTTTATAAATTTGTTATGAAGTTATCTATATTGCATTACTTATGATTTTGATTGTTGTAGTTGTTTAAATGAATGCAATGTTATAAATCTTCATAAATATGTTACTAATGGTTATAAACTGAGTAAGTACAGGTACCAGAAGATTGTATAGCGGGATTTTGGGCGCGCTAATGCTAAAATTAAATAAGCCGCTTGTTTAAAATGCTAAATAAGATACGCCTACGCAATAAAACTAGGAAATATGAACTGTTTTTGGTTTTTCCGACCGTGTGGGTCGATGTATATATATTTATCTCTATTGTCAAATTGCAAAAGCTCCTCCGTACAAAGTGGACTCTGCCAAAATTTTTCAGAAATTTTGGGAGTTAGAAAATTTTTGAAGTTTTTGAAAATTTTTGTTAACGACAAACGTTTCCAAATTGGAAATGGAAATAAATTAGAAAATGAAACTAATTTAAAATTAGGACATGAATTTGATATAATTAGAATTTGAATATTAGAGTTATAGATAAATAAATTCATATGGAAATGAAAGAATAAATTGAATATGAATGAATACCAACTAAAGTGGTAAGATGAAAATAAATCACAAGAAACACATAAATGTTTATACTAACTTAAGAAAAGAACTATACATTCTCAATCGAGAATTGATATTTCAAGTATAATCTAAATAATATTTGAATGAATGAATATGGACATTTGTAAGGATGTCGATAAAATGTTTTGTGTCTTGTGATTGGATATATTGCTGTGTAAGGTTATGTAGGTAATATAAAGGTAAAGAGAATTGATGTTAGTTTCAGAAGATAAATAGTAATGCCCGACAAAAGGTATGTGTTTAAGTTTATATTGGAAATTGATTGGGATTTTGATTGAGCCGCTTGGCTTTTTGTTTTCTTTTGAGATTTGGGAGGCCGTAAAGCCATTTTGTAGTTGTACCGAGCTAGCCGCGCAAAGGAGACGCTGGCAAAATTTTTCTGGAATTTAGGGTGTTAGAAAATTTTGAGAAAATTTTGATAAGACAAAAATTGAGTTTAAACTGAAACTTGAATAGTTAAGCATATAGTATAGTTTGAAACTAAGGAAAGTTTAGAAACTTAATAAGAAAGATAATACATCTTTTATTAAAAAGGTAATTAGTAGGATGTGAATAGTTGGTTTTGGAGTAATAGAATCGGATGTGGGACAATTCTTCCTAACTAGTAATTTCGGGGACGAAATTCTTTTAAGGGGGGAGGAATGTAACGACCCGGATTTTGGCGGCAAATTTATAACATCTAAATTGGATTTAAATATCTAATTTGAACTTTAATTTGATTTTAATATATACAGTTTGGTTTTATTTAATATAAAAGTGATTTAGGATTTAAATATAATCATTAATTGAATAAATTACATAGTAGTTGACAATTGGATAAATTATGTAAAACTGTAAATGTAAGCTTGGTAAAAATATTTTAACGGCTTATAAAATTTATATTGATAACACTGGAAATAATAGATGAGTTAAAATTGAATTTAATTGCCGTTTGTTCAATTTTAAATTTACACTGTTTAAATTGACAATTGAAAATAACCTTCCGGGGCATAGTCTCGGAATTCGACGAAACCAGTTCCGTTGGATCCGTAATATTAAATTATTGACAGATTTCAAATTTTGTAATTTTTGGAGTGACCGTGTGATTGTACGATAAGCAAACGCGCTATAATTGAATTCGAGAAGATTTTAAAATATAACATTTAAATTAAAATAATTCGCATAGCTTCTTCAACACACTATTACTACGTCTTCTTGAATACGCTTCCATCTTCTTTATAATTGCGAAGCCTAACTCTCACCTTCGCCTTCGAAATCCCTTATATTTTTTCGATCTGCTTATTCAAATTTTTTTTTTCCTTACCCTTCCTTCAGCCGATCCACGGCTTGCTTAAAAAAAAAAAAAATGATGAGAGTCTCGAGCGAAATCAAATGGGGGGGATCGAATCGCAATTCCTCGGATTTCTCCATATCTAATTCGAAAAAAAAAGAAGAGATGGGGGAGCTAGCGAATTCGAGCCACGTACGAGCTGTGAAAGAAAGAGGGGGTCGCATCTTAGGCGTGTCGCGAGCGAGGGAGGCGGGTGGTCGCGATGGTGGTAATCGAGCGGCGCGCATCGAGGAGAGCTCAAGTGGAGTTGTCGCAGCGTCGATGAGGCGTTGTAGTCGCGAGGGAGGGCAACTCAGACGCACCCGTTGTGGGGGTCGGCGATGCGAATTTTGGCGAGGTCTGGAATGGTGGTGCTGTCGCGATGAAGCCACAACTCTTGGAAGGTCGCACGGTGGTTCTGGCTTGGTTTTGTTTTCGAGCAGTGAGGTATAATGAGATTATTATTTTAGTCAGTTAATTTAAGTTTTAATTTGAGATTTTTTAGTTATGCAGGAATTTAAATTTTCAGTTTGATTGTGAAAAAATAAAATATATGTCACTCTTAAATAGATTTTAAATCTTAAAATTGTTCTTAGTTTAATTTAAATAACATGGTTACAGTAAAGTTACAATCTTTCCTGTTAAAATGAAAATTTTATAGTAGGAAGATGGATTTATTTTTCTTTCGAGTAAAATATATCTATTAGGGCAAAGTATGATTTTTGTATATCCATAATACCCTGAGGAAAAATAAAGATTAGTTTTTTTTAAAATAAATATATACCTCTACATTTGGAAAATTACTAGTTGATTTTAAAATACCTAAATTAGAGTGATTAATTTGTTTAAATAACTTATTTAATTATTTTAGTTACCAAAAGATTTTTATAAAGGAGAATTAGTTTAAAATTTATTTATTTGTTGAAATAAATCATTAGTCGAAGATTAAATTATTTGAGTTAAAGAATAAATTTATTAAACGATAATTAAATATTCAAATTTGTTCAAATATTAATTGTATTCATACGATTGTGTATACAAGGTCAAAACGGAAAACAGAGTCGGGATTGAAGTGGATTGCAACAATTAAATCAAAGGTGAGTAAATCTCACTCAGTTAAGTTTAAAACTTGAATTGTTGAATTTAAATTTAATTGTTGAATTGCTTGAATGATGGTTGAAGTAGTGAATAATTAAATAAACTTTATACGCCGCGTAATAAGCGGATGTTAGAAATATTAAACCCAAATACTGCAATATTTCACATTGAAGTGAAATTGTTATTGTATTGTGCTAACATCTGTGGATGCAGGGAAACAGGTTGGAGGGATCCAACAGGATTCCTCAAAACTATTTATTTTATTTCGTATATATGCTGTTCTGGGACAGGATGATATATTGATTTGGGTAGTTTTATAGATAATTGAATTATCAACTGTTGAATAACAGAGAAGTTGAAATTTTGAAATTTATATTACCGTTGATAAATTAAATTGAAGAAGTTAAATAAAACTCAAATAGAAAATATTTATTTGAAATTTTATATCTACTTTAATTGAGAATGAAGAAAAGAAATAAAAGAATATTTTCTACTTAAGTTAAACTTTAATGTGATAAAGTTGAGTTTTGGAAATTTAAATTATAAATTTATACTTGAAGGAATATTGTAATCAATAAGTAAAGTAAAGAAAATGGAATTATATAAGAAATGGAAATGGAGATCTATTAAGGAAATAAAAAGAAATATTAATAAGATAAGAAAGGAAAATTTATTAGGAAATATAGAAGATGTTATTAAGAATTATGAATAAGAAATTCTATTAAGAGTCAAAAGAAGATTTTATTTAATAATGAATGGAATTTATTGAATGGGAAATATGGAACTTTATAAAGAAATAAATTATAAAAATGAGATTTTTAAATCAAACTATCTTATAATAAATGAAATCCAAGAAGATTTTATAAATTCATGAACGAAATTTACAAATGAGATATGAAATTGGTTGAATGGAAATAACAGGGTATTTCCAAAGATGAATGTGGACAAGAGGTATATATAAATGGATATTGGATTTTCTAAAATTATAATTTATTTTAAAAAGAATATTTTAAATTACTATACTATATAAATCTTTTTATAAATTATTATTTGAATGTAAATTATTTTCGAATTAGTTATTTTGAAGGTTTAGCTATTATCTATTATAAACTCTAAGATTTCTAAAACTAGCTTTGGAACTTATAAATAACTAGATATAAATTTAATATTACTTCTTATTTTATAAATCTATATGTTTTCAAAATGTTTTTAAATCCAATTAAAATCCGCTTGTGCCGGTAAGCAAATTTCTTTAAATGAGATAAGATTTAGGAGAAATCTTATTAAGTAGAGAGAGTGAATTTGAGAAATTTTAAGGAAAGTGTAAATTGATTTTTGAGAAAGGAATAAGAAAATAAAGGATATTTTCAAAGGGTAAATCAATTGTAAGTGAGTATAAGAAATCAGATAAGTGATTTCATGGAAATAAAGGACTTTGAATTTATTTCAAATGAATTATAAAATGGAAATACTATCTGGATGATATTTGAGGTAAATAATTGTGGGAATTATTTGATGGTTGCTTGTGTGTGATTAATTGATAGTTAAATAACCGACTATCAATATTGGACAAATGCGCTGATCGTTTCGAAGAGTCCGGGATCGAGATTTATTTCTCGAAAACCACTTCGATCCGGTTTGTACGTTTACGAATGAAGACCGTGAAGAGTTGAAGACGGTGATTCGGTTTGTCCAGACCTAGGGCAACTTGTATGGATTGAATGCTTTCAGAACATCGTCAGGTGGACGATGAGCATTCTAAGTGATGCGTTCTTAAAAGGTAACGTTTAACCTCAAGCCTCATCAACCGGGAATGGCTAAAACAGGGGAGGTGCAGCAAGGTTAGGTGGGTCATGCCCAAGCAGGACAGGATATTTCCCCTGTCTAGATGTTCCTTTTTATTCGGCTTAGTGGGTGGTTGGTCGCGCCAACCACGGGGTTTATCTTGTTCGGGACTGTTCAGTAAGGAATGGTTCCGGCCTTGTGTTGCAGGGGATGAAGGGAGTAATCCTCGGTACGGTGATCTAGGCCCCGTACTGTGACGGGCGGTACCCCAGTAGCCCTGCCATTGTATGGGATCCAAACTCCAATAAGCGCCTGTACGGTTTTGATTGTGCCCAACTATTGCTGAAACGTGAGATGCAAGCATTTCAGCTAGATTCTATTTTACTTTCTATAGACACTATAATAATATCAGAGAACTTTAATAAAAATTGTTTTAGCTATCGTAAGGTAAAAACCCGACATGTTTATTTGTGGCGTGGTCTTACGAGATGCTTTTGTTTTCAAAGGATTTTCAAAACTTTAATAATCCAATTGAGTGTGATTTTCTCACGCTGGTATTCCAGACTGACTCGGGTGTTGTTTTATATGATGCTCGGGTCAGACCGAGTTAAACAGGTTCAGGTTATATGCTGGAGCTCAGGAGACGAGCTGATGACAGAGCGTATCTACGTATTTGTCTATTATTCCGCTGTGTATGATCATATAGTAGTTGACATGTAAGATTGATTGATGTACTCTGATGATAGTGTGTATGTATATGTATACAATACAGATTTCTTGTATTTGAAACTGTATTCTATATATTATATTTTATTCCGCTGCGATGTGAGATTCTGATGTTGTTTTTTTTTCTTCTTCTTCTACCTCTTTCTTCTTTTACCCGAAGACTCGTACTTTTGTACCTCTTTGGATTGAACTGTGGTGAAATTGGTTAGTTCAAAGGGGAATGAATTTGCGGGCCTTTACACGTCCCAACGTACTCTTGCTTTGAGCATGCTAGAACCTTCAACAACGATGAAATCTCAGCCTTCTAGTCATCCTCCTCGACGACTATTCCCATACTAGCTCAAGCGCCTCTCAAGCTAACCATTATCCACAAAGCCGAACCACATCACCGAGTTATCAACATGCTTGGGATGATCCCGTCTGGATTAAACCAAGGCTTTCTCACATCATGCTTTGCTTCATCGCATCATAGCAAAGTCCCATCTCAACATCATGGTTTGCCTCATCGCATCATGGTAAAGTCCCATCTCAACATCATCATCAAATCTATCCATATGAGCTTCAACATCCGCTTCATATGCCACAAGCAGCTTTCCTTATTCAAGAGCCTTTCCACTTAGCTTTTGAATCATCTTCGACCAACTTGTCCAAATCAAGTTATCAATCAACTAATCCATCAAATCAAACATTAATCCAAGTAATCAATCATTCATACAAGATCAAAATAAACAATTACAACTATAATGGCAATTTCGTAAATAAAGAGTCCAAATCTAACATGCATTTTAACAAGCATGAATTATGAACAATATCTCTACAACTTGATGAATGAACTTGCATAAGTGAACATGTAGTAAAATAGATGTCAAATCATCATGAACAATAGATCTACATGCAGACTTGAGAAAAATGCACGAAATCACTCTCTTTAGCACATAAACAAACCACCGATCCAATATACTCCTTTGGGTCCGTGTGAGAGATAACCACCACTCACCGAATCACCTAAACACCTCAAAAGCTACTAACTTCAGATCTGGACAGCGAAGAAACTAGCTTGATCCTCCAAAGCTCCGCTTCAAACGATGAAATCTCTCTTCGATGGATGGAGATCATCAACTTTGGCTCTTGGATCTTCGATTTGAACTTCAATTTAGATGGAAGGAATCACTAGATTAGAGTGGAGAAAAGAAGTGAAGAAATGTTGTAGTCGAGCTCTCAAAATGGCAGCACTTCGTCGCTTCAAAATCCGGTGCCAAAAAAAGTGAACCAAACCCCTCTATTTATAGGATGGAAATCCTTAGGTCGCCGTCCCCCCATGAGTCGTCCACGACCTAAAATGTCACGACCTACGACCTATCGTTTCCCACGACCTACGACCTAAAAGCACCCACGGCTTACGACCTAGGCCACTTCACGACTCAATGACCTAACGTCTCAACTATATGGCCGACCCAACCACATAACGGCATACGACTCAGCAAATGCCGCGACCTAACAAATCTAACGACCTAAACACGCGCGACTTAACGACCTTACACTCATGTGGCCTACAGACTCGAGTCAACGACCTAACAAGTCCACGAATTAACCTATGCGCGACTCAACACAGGCTCGACCCTACATGCAAGCAACCTGACGCTATACGACCCAACCCAGCACACAGAGTCTCACAACCTAAGCCTTCCTCCTTATGTCGTTCGAACCACTTATCCCTTAGATTGTTAACCCGCTAACCCTGTTAAGCCACTAACCACTAGGTCATTATCACCTTATCCCCTAAGTCGCTGGCTCACAACTCGTTAACCCGTGACTCGTAACTCGCTTACTACCTTAAGTCACTCCATACTTAGGTCGGTCGAAACCTTAAGCCGTTAACTCGCCTAGTATCTTAAGTCGCTAACTACTATAAGTCGCCTAATACCCTTAGGTCGTTACTTCTATAAGTCGCTCCACCCGACCTATCTTCCTCACGACCTAACTATTACACGGCCTAACTTCTATAGGTCGCTCCTTATCACTAACTCGTTCACACGACCCAAGCTACCCGCGACTTAAGAACCACACGAGTTAACTTTTACACGACTTAAGCTTTGGTCGACTTAAACTCTAAACGACTCAAGCAATACTAACGACTTGATGTCAACTATTTTACGATATGTCGACACGTAAAATACGGGTCGTTACAACGGCGCGACCTAAATATGGCGCGACCAAATCAAAGCCGAGCGACTTAAGGAATTCACGGCTTAAGGAGGTGAGTGGCCTAAGGATGGTGCGACCTATATGCACGCGGCTCTTAATGGGCCGAGCGACCTAACTGCAGGCCGAGGGAAAATGGTGCATGCCGAACGAGCTAAGGGGTAAAAGAAGGCCGAGCGACTTAAGAGATACGGTTTCACAAATGGCCGAGCGACCTAAGGCAGGCCGACCTAGGACCAGCGACCTAAGACAGGCCGAGCTAACTGCAGGTCGAGCAATTCGAAGGGTGCAGGCCGAACGACCTAAGGGATTTGAGTGCAAAACTCTCTCAATTTGCAACCAATCGAGCACGGACACTAGGGGATTATCCCCATTGGCTGCCCGGTCCTATTGGCTCCTCAATGCCTCACCAAAAACGTGTTCAAACACTAAAGATTGGATTTTTGAAGATTTGAACCCAAAACACTAAAAATTGGGATTTTCGCCAATTCAATCCAAACCAAGAGCAAATGCATATGAAAAAGTGTTAGAAATTCATACCCAACAATCAAAGATAGTTATAGACAAAGATGTGAGATAAAAATCTCACCTTTACACAAGCTCAATGAAAAAGAAGCATGAAAGCAAGGAAGAATCAATGGCTTCTCTTTGAATTTGGAGTTAGATGTTGGATTTGCAAATGAACTTGAGCTTGGAGTTTTAATTTCCCATTCCTTCCTCCATTTTTGATAAAGCTTGAGTGTTAGGAAATGAAAGTGAAGTTATGAAGGGAAGGGGGTTGTGTTAGAATTAATAGTTTAGGCTAATGGGCTAAACCAAACCCAAACCCAAAGTGAAAAAGTGGCAACATTCCACTAACTCCAAACGTATCAAAGTTTATACTCAAAAAGATCGCAAACGGCATTCTGAACCCAATGGAAGTGGTTCCGAGTCCTAATTCGACCGTATGCAAAAAGTAACTTTTCGGACCAAAATCCGACTAACGATAAAATATTTAAATATTTAAATCGTAAAATATGAGGGTTGTTACACTCATCAACTGGAAATGACTAAAACATGGAAGATGCAGCATGGCTAAGTGGGTCGTACCCAATTAGGGTATGTTATCACTTTTCTAGATGTCCTCGAAAACCTATATATTATGGATATGGTTATGGATAAAAGAAGGAGCGCTCGATGGTAAGGGTGGAAACAATCCGGGGTGATAACATATTCGGTCTATCCAAGTTAGGAGTAGGTCAGTCTTGTGTAGCAGGGGATCATGGTGTGGTCCTCGATACAATGTTCTAGAGGTGTACTTCGGTGGGCGGTATCTCAGTAGCCTAGTCATTCGATGGAATCCATTCTCCAATAAGCGCCGTACGGTTTTGATTATACCTAACTATGCTGAAACGTGAGACACAAGCATTTCAGCTATTTTATATTTACTTTCTATAGACACTATTATAATATCAGATGATTTTGATAAAAATCATTTTGGTTATCGTAAGGTAAAAACCCGTCGTGTTTATGTGTGATGCGGTCTTACGAGATACCTTTGTTTTCAAAGGGATATTGACAAAGTTAATAATTCAAATTGAGTGTGTTTTCTCATGTTGGTTTTTCAGACTGACTCGGGTGTTATTTTATTATAATGCTCAGGTCAGACCGAGTGTTACAGATTCAGGTTAAATGCTATGGAGCTTAGGAGACGAGCTGGAAGAGTTCAGACGTATATCACGTACTTGTTATTTCCGCTGTGTGAGAACAAGTTATTATAATTGTCCATTTGATGTATTGAATTGTTGTACTATGATAGTGGTATGTATATTAACAGTATAGTTCTTGTATTTAAAATCTATTATTATATATTATATTTTGTTCCACTGCGATTGTGAGATTCTGTGTTGTTGTTTGTTTTCTTCTACCTTTTTAATACTTCACCCCTAATAAACTAGTATTTCCGGCACTCAACTATTCGGCATTTTATACAGTGGATGTGTTAATGTCAATTTTCGAGGGTCAAAAATTTCGTTCCGTTACAGTTGGTATCAAAGCTGAAGGTTAAGCGAGAACCTTGGCTCCGGTAGGGATTACTCATTAGAGAAAGGGTCGGTAATACCGTAGAATGAGTTTGAGTGTATTAATAGATATGAGCACGAATTTGTCAGTGAATATAAATTATTTTATATTGTATTGACTTACCGGTTGAGTATTAAAAAATTCTAGTCGGTATAGTCTGGACAACTATATCGATGGGGATATCTAAACTCTTAAACTAGACAAACCGACATAGTATTGTTTTAAAAAAAGTGGGTAAATGAAATAATTTTACCCAACCCATATTTTATTATAAAAGAAATATTTTTCTGAAATTATTATATATAGTTGGAGTGTTTGGATGATAATATTATAATCAAATAAGATTATGAATTGGAAATAGTTTATATAACTAATTGAAAATTTGTATAAATATAAATTATACAAATGGATTATAACTAAAATGGAATTCAAATAAAATCTAGAAGTTTCAATCCCGTGAAGTTTTGAAAGAATGTTTTTCAAAGTGGCGTGGAAAATTAATAAGAGTATTAGTTTTGGGAATATCATTGAAAGAAAATTGTTTTAAAATGGATTTTGGAAGAGATATAGCACTGAACTCACTACAATCGTTGGAAAATAATTCTGGTGACGACTGCAGCATCACCAGTATTCATTTTCAAGTTTCTAGGTGACGGATTGCTGCCATAGTAACCTGTTATGGAGACTTTTATGAAAAAAACAAATGCTGCTTAGAAATTCAGAGGAATTTTTTTTGGATAAAAATCAAGTTGATTTTTTAAAGTTGAAGGAAATGCTTTGTTAAAATAGAGTTATATATATATATATTATTTCAAATGTTTTGAAACAAGAACCGGGTGTTGAATTCTGAAATTCCTAATTAAAAGAGAAGTGAAATAAGAAGAGAATAAGTCTTTGAAATGAAACTTGGAAAAAGGGTGAATTTCAGCATGAAATTAAAATTTAACTTGTGTAAGTTAGATAAACTGAAATCGTAAAAGAAAATTTGGAGGAATTGGAATTTAGCTTAAGTAAAAGGAAAAGAAAATAAATTAAATAAAGTGATTATAGTAAATAATGAATAAGATGAAATGAATAGAATGAAATGAATTAACTATGTATAAAGTGCATATGAATGTGTAAGTAAATGGAATAAATAAATTTAAGCAAGGGAATGTGGAAAAATTTGAAGTTGGAATCAAACTCTTACTTGATTGAATTGAAATAAATTGTATGGATAAAAATTCAATGTAAGCTAAGTAAAATAAAGTTTAATTGGATTAGAAATAATATCGAATTGAAGTAAATATAAAATAAATGGAATTAAACTTAAGTTAAGTTGAAGGAATTAAATTTTAAAAAATTTAATCGATTGTGATTGGAATGGATAAATTAGTGAAGTGGACTAATTAAATGAATTAAAAATAATTTTGTTGGAATAAAATTAATCTAAGTATGAGTAATTCGAATATGATTGGGTTAAAGGGAATTGGAATTTAAATAAAATTGGATTTGAAACCATATTGAATGGAATATATAAACTTGGATTGTTAAGTGACTAAATAGCCATAAGTTATGAAAATTGAAATGGAATAAAATTTAAGTGAAACTTGGATTGCGAATAAATAAATTTGAATACTTATAATAAATTTGAAATTTTGGAATAAAAGTATACTTAAGTTACGAGTGAGGTAAATCTTGAGTTAAAAATAGAATGTGAATATACTCGAGTATAAAATTTAGGGGAACGTGAGAAAATAAGTTGTGTAACTTATAAAAATTGGAAAAGAGGGATAGAAAAACAAAAATAAAAATAATTGGATGTCCAGTAAAGAAATAAAAATCCAAACCTAGATTATGAAATAGATTTGAACTCAAGTGGATTAAATATAGTGATTTTCAAAATAAAAATTAGATATCGAAATGTAAAATGAAAGTGAACTAATTAGTTAAATTAATTAGTAAATGTAATATTGGAATGTAAATTAACTTGATTAAACAGAAGGGGCTGTGGACTAAAAATGAAGTGAATATAGAACTTGGGTAATAAATAAAATTCGACTTATATATAAGCTGATTAAATATATGTTGAATGTGACCAAATAGAATGGAATTTGATTGAAATAAAAATGGCTTGAGTTATAAATAAATTCAATGTGAGTGTAAATAAATTGAATATGGCATTGGGATATTATTTAAATGAATTCGAGTATGGAATTGAGTTTTTTTATTGGAAATGCAAATCAACTGAAGGTGAATAAATTGAACAAGAGTCAATTTAAATAAAAGGAAGTTTTATTGCAATAGTGTAACGACCTGGATTTTTCGACGTTTGATTTGGAATATTTAAATGGTTTTAAATATTGAATTTGAATCATAGACTGATTTTAAATGTTTAAAATTAGTATTTTACCTGAATTTCAAATAGATATATTGGATAATTTAATTTTTATTTAATAATTGGAATTTGGTTAAATTATTGTGTCTCGAGTTTTAAGCTTGATAAAAATAATTTAAAGGCTTGAAAATTTTATATTAATAATAATGAAGATAATAAAAGTTTTAAAATTGAATTTAAAGGTGATCTGTTTGATTTTAAATATAGCTTGTTAAATTGTTATTTAAAAATAGCCCTTCAAGGCAAAGTCTTGGAATTCGATGAAACTAGTTCCATTGGATCCGTAATAGTGTATTATTATCGGATTTCAAATTTGGTAACATTTGGAGTTATTGTTTGGTCATACGGGATATAAATACGGTGGAATTAATGTCAAAATTTTAATATAATAATTGGGACCAAAAAGCTATCTTCTCCATCGAATTAGGACTCGAAACCTTTTCCATTGTGTTCAGAATAGGGTTGTAACATTATAGATGCCTAGCGACACGCCTCGATAGGATATCTGAATTGTAAGTTACATTAAATGAGATATTTATAATTAAATAACATTTTAATCTGTAAAAATCAAACCTACCTTCTAAAACACGCCATTTCCCTCAGCTTTATGTTGCACCCACTCCCTTTTGTAAATTTAAACACACAACCTTTCTTTTAAAACCCGCTTCTCATCTTCTTTCAAATGAAAATAAAAACTATCTCGTTCGATTTGAAAAAAAAACCCGCTATCTTCAAAGTATAACTGCGAACCTCTTTCCCTTTTCTTCCTTCAATCGAATACTAAATCAAAGAGCAAAAAAAATACTTGTATAAATCGAAGTCGACTACGATTCAAATCGCAAAGGCCGAAGCTTGGGGGTAGTGCGATCGACATTGGGAATGAGGAGCAGGCGCGCAAGGGTGGAAGGGGATGGTCGTGTTCAAGCATGGGGATGGTCACGATGTACTACAAAAAGGGATGATAGTCAGATTGGGGTGTGGCAATCGCAAGGATGTAGTCGAGAAGGCTAGTTTAAGTTTGGGTTAGTTTGGGTGGCGGTGAGCTCGATGGGCAAGGTGTCGAGTGCAGATGGTCGCGATAGAAAGTTTGAAGTCGCGAGGCGTCACGTTGGGGCTGAGCAACGGTGAACTAGGGCTCGGCTGTAGGTTTCGATCGAAGCTAGGGTTTGTGATGGCGAGGCTAGGGTTTCGACCGAAGCTAGGGTTTTCGATGACCAGAAAGAAAAAAATATTTCCAGTGGAAGGTAATTAACCTTTATAACTTGTTAATTTAATTTAATTTAATTTATAAACTTGAAATTTATTTCGAAATCTAATCGAATACTTATAAAAATATTTAACCTTTTATTTCGAGGCCAAAATCGCATAAACGGGAATAGTTGGAGTCGTAACGTCATAGATACAAAACAAAATTTTGGATGGATTGCAAAATGAAATCAAGGTGAGAAAATTCTCACTCATTTGGAATTTTTGAATTTAAATTTAAAAAGTTAAAATTAAATATTGGCTGCTTGATTGAATTAGAAATTTTTATTCGTGAATGATATTTTATATATATATAGTAGTATATATATACACTAGTATTTGGAGTGATATTCTCGCACATTATAGCGGATGAGACCCTATACGTGCCGCATAATAGCGGATGAGACCCTATACGTGCCGCATAATAGCGGATGACCCTATATACTACGATATCCCCCTCGAAGTGGGACTGATATTTTTTTATGTGTATTAACATCTGTAAATGCAGGGAAACAGGTTGAAGACATCCAACTGGATTCCTCAATTGTATTGTTTATTTTTCATATTAGTGATATATGATTTGTGTAGAATAATCAATTATAGATTACCGTAGTGATTGGAATTATTGGATGCAATTGTAGCACTGGCTTAATTTTTTATAATTCAAATACTATAAATATATTTTTATTAAAAATTTATGGGATTAAAATAAATTTGATAATTAAAACATATATATTGGAATTGGAGTTATTTTAAGGAAGTTAAATTAGAAAAATATATATTTGGTTTTTGGTTATACTTAACTGTTGTGAATTTTTGAATGGAGATTTTTTTTAAAATAAATTATATGAGAAAATTTATAAACGATATTCTAGAAATATAAAAAAGAGTTAAAATAAATTTTGAAAATAAATTAGAAGTATAAGGGAATTTATAAGGAGTGAATTTATATAATGGAATTTAAATAAATACGATTTTTTTATGAACAGGTAAAACAAAGGGGTTATGAAATTTATAAACGATGTTATAAATAAAGGAATTCGATATTAGACGACAAATCAGAAATATAAATTCATAGGGTGAGTTTATATTATAATATGGAAACAGGGTTGAGAAAAATAATAGATTCTATTTTTGAAATGGGAATGGATAGAAAATCGATAATGGATCGATATGTTGTGAAATCGAGAGAAAGTTATAGATTAAAGTTTGTTATTGAGATTATAAAAAAAAATTTAAATTTTAAGTGCATTTGTATTAAAAGGAAATTTTATTATTTTAAGACTATGGGATTTTTGGGATTGAAAATACTTTTGTAAGTAGATTTTCAAATGTTAAGTATTTATTTAATAAATTTTAACTTTTAAATTCAGCTTTGGAAATTTAATTGTTCACCTAAAAATGAGTAATAGATGTTATAAAAGTGTTTAAATACTTTAAATAATGACTTAAACATATTTTCAATAAACTATTATTCTTTAAAGAAAATACTCGATATATATATATATATATATACCGTTTGAAATGATTGTAAATTTATTTATAATTTCACTCGAACTTTTTAGACGGGTTTATTAAAGGATGAGAATTTTTACAAGAGAAATCCAATAAATGGTATATTAGAGACTTAAGAGAATTTCCAATGTTTAGATGTGATAACTTGGAAAGATTTTGGATTCATTTAAAGGGGTTATAAATGGTGGGTTGGGATTATAAACAGGCATAATCGTTTTTGGAAAATTGTAAGAAGAATTTATTAAAAATTCCAAAGACTTATGATATTAGTATGAAATATTTCCAAGTTAATAATAAAACGATTTTGGAAATTATACATATAAATATTTTCCTAAGTATCGAAAGGAAGGTTTTGTAAAATATTTTTAGTTGGAAATGATTTGGAATAGAAATGAATCTAAGTGTTATAAAATGGAAGTTGGAAATATTTCCAAGTATTGAAATAGTGGAATATCCTATTATAGATTTAAGTGTTGAAATTGTTCTCAAATATAGAATATTGAAGAGATTGAATACACACACACACACATATATCTTGATGAAGATGTTTTGGAATAAATATTTTGGAGATTTATAAAATTGGACCTAGTGACTGCTTATGGATGTTTTATTAATAGTTAAATAACCAACTATCAATATTGGCCGATTTCATTAATCGTTTCAAAGAGACCGGGATCGGATTTTATTATCCGAAAACCACTTCGATCCGGTTTGAACGTTACAATTGAATATTGTGAAGATGATAAAGATGGTGATTCAGTTTGTCCAGACCCAGGACAACATGTATGGACGAATGCTATCAGAACATCATCATCAGGAGATGATGATCATTCTAACTAAAAATTGTTTATGAAAGATAACACTTAGCCTCGAACCTCATCAATCGAGAATGACTAAAACATGAGAGATGTAGCAAGGCTAAGTGGGTCGCACCTAAGTAGGGCATGTTATCACCTTTGTAGATGTCCTCTAAAACCTATTATTTATGGATATGGTTGTGCATGGAATGAGCGCTCGATAGTAAGGGTGGGAACACACGAGATGATAACATATTCGGTCTATCCAGATCAGAGGTAGGCCGGTCTTGTGTAGCAGGGATCCCGGTGTGGCCCTCGGTACATTATTCTAGAGGTGTACGGTGGTGGGCGATACTCCAGTGGCCCAGTCATTTGTTGGAATCCATTCTCCAATATGAGCTTACAGTTTTGTTTATATAACCTAGTATGCTGGAATTTATTTAATGTAACAATTTCAGCTATTTGAATAAATATTTGTACTTAGACACTATTCTAATATTGCTGGATTTTTTGTAAAAATGTTTTGGTTATCGTAAGGTAAAAACTCATCGTGTTTATGTGTGACGTGGTCTTACGAGATACCTTTGTGTTCAAAGGGTTTGATAACGTTAATAATTCAAATTGAGTGTGTTTTCTCACGCTGGTTTTCCAGACTGCCTCGGGTATTATTTTATTATAATGCTCGAGACATACCAAGTATTTTAGATTCAGGTTTAAATGACGTGGAGCTCAGGAAACGAGCTGGAGGAGTTTCAAACATATTTCCATACTTGACTTATTTTCCACCTTATAAGGAAAAGTTATATAACTGTCCAGTTGATGTATTGATTGATGTACTCTGATGATTGTAAGTTTAAACAGTTACAGATTCTTTCATATATAAAAAAATCTGTTATTATATATTATATTTTGTCCCCCTGCGATTGTGAGATTTTGTGTTGTTGTGTAATCTTCTTCTATATCTCTCTTCTTCTTACCCTAAAGATTTGTATTTCCATCCAATTTGAATTGAGTTGAGGTTAAATATTGTTGACTCAAAGGTGTATAGATTTGCGGGCCTTTACAAATAGAAACAAACTTCGGTTATTTAATTGAATTGATTGGAAATAAGAGAACAACTTAAGTTAATATTTTGGATGGAAGCTAGGCTTAAATAAATTTATGGATTGGAAGTCGTTGACATAGAAGTTTAGCAAATAAAATTTTTGTTGAAAAGTTTGAATGTGAATAAATTTGAATTGGAATAGAATTAAGGATAAATTGATTTGTAATGAATTTAAAATAGGAATGAACAGAAATGGTTATTTTATAAAATGGATATCACCGAATTTGCATGGAAATTTGTCGTTTAGCGTAAACGGAAGCAAATAAAATTCTATGAGTTAATAGAAAAGGAATAAATTAATTTTTAAATCAATTTGGAATGGACATGAGTTTATATTAATATAAATACAAGTTGAATGCAATAAATTGGGTTGTAAATCATCTCAGATTGAATGAATTGGTATACGAATCAAGTGGAAGCAATTAAATTAGTAATGAAACCTTAAATTTTCTTATAAATCTTTGTTTGTCATGTTGTATATAAAATTCATGTGTTTAATTGGTTAATTGAATGAAATATTGAACTTTCATATTTTAGTACTTATGTGGTTTAAATTGAGTAAGTACGGGTAACCGGAGGCTGTCGGACTAGATTTTGGTTGTGTATTTGCATATGAATTAATTTGCTTGCTTAATAATGCTTTAAAATGCTAAAATAAGGTACGTTTTCGGATTAAATACATCAAATATATAAATATTGATATATATTTTTGTTTTCCGACCGTGTGGGTCGATGTATATATATTTATCTCTCTTGTCAAATTGCAAAAGGGTCTTCGTACAAAGGAGACTCTGCCAAAAATTTACGAAAATTTAGGGAGATAGAAATTTTTTTGAAAAATTTGAAAAAAAAATTGTTAACCAAAAGTTGAAGTTCAAATTAAAACTGAAATCATAAATTTTGGTTGAAAAACAGAAACTAAATGTTTTGAATAGGACTAAAGGTTTTAGAAAAGTGAATGGCAAGTTTTAACTACGTGGGTTGTGATAAGTAATGGGTTTGGAGCATTTTTCCAGCCTTAGCAATTTCGAGGACGAAATTCTTTAAGGGGGAAAGGATTATAACGACCTGGATTTTTCTATCATTGAATTTTGAACATTTATATAGTTTAAATATTTGATTTTGAATTATAATTTTGCTAGTAAGTTTTTAAAACTGAAATTTTCAAGCGACTTCGAAAACTTTGAAATTGTCAATTTAATTGACACGTTAAAGTAGCAATCCGAGATAGAGTCTCGGAATTCGACGAAACTAGTTCCATTGGATCTATAATAGTGTATTATCATCTAATTTCAAATTTCATAGCGGTTGGAGTTATCATTTGGCCGTACGGTATATAAACGCGTTGAATTTAACATCGAAAGTTCAATATAACAACTGGGTCCAAAAAGCTATCTTCTCCATACGATCGAATTAGGACTTGGAATCTTTTCTATTATGTTCGGAATAGGGGTATAACATTATTAACGCCTAGCGGCATACCCCGAGAGGAGTTCGAGATTTTAAGTTACGTAAACGAGACGATTTGAAAAATTAAATATACATATATATGTGTATATATATATAAATAAAAATTGACGTGACCTTTTAATTCACATCAGTTGGATTCCTTCCTTTTCAAATCACTGTACATCTACCCTTACATGCTACCTATCCCTTCTATCTTTTCCCTCCTCTTTTAAAATGCCAACCGAAGTCAGAGAAAAATATATATAATAAAAACGAACGGAATCAATTTAAACAAAAAGAAGAAGAGGAAAACGAAATTGAAATTAAAACGCGGCTTTCCCTTCTTCCGCTCCAAATTGAACGAAGTCGAATGCGTTCCTGCCATTGCCATTGGTCTGGATGCGTAATTGGTATATCTACCCTGCCATTGCCTTGTTGTGCCAGGCCACCTACCCTAGCGAGCCTCATATGATTTTGGCTTTGTGTCGTACCTATGGAGTATCCTCTAGTAGCCTCCCGATCAGGCGGTATAACGGTATTGTATAGACTACTAACACTATTTATGTGTTAAGGGGAATATTGGGTCGCTCCTTAACGCTATTTAAAAGTAAGTTTATTTTACTATAGACATTATTATAATAGTGAAATATTACTACATAGTAAATAGTTTAACGGATCCTTAGAGGATAGGCGGTCCCAAGCATCCTTTAAGTTACTTTCCCTTATATTATAGTTCACTTGAGTTGGTTTACACTGTATAAGTATGTATGTCCTGACTCGAGTGTTTTTGTTTATTTCTTACGCTCGAGTCAGCCTGAGTGTTACTGCTTAGCTTGGATCTATCTGGAAGCTAGAGATTTCTGGAGTTATCTGCTTATCAAGTTGTTGTATATTTCATTTTCAGTATTTCCTATTCAGCTCATGTATTAGAGACATATGTATTTGGGGTTTTCTACTATATTTGTTTCAGAACTGTATTTGATTTCAGACTATGTATTTTGGTTCTTGTTTGAGTTGAGTTTGTAGTGGCTTCATGAACCACTATGGTTACTTTCTATTTCCGCTGCGAGTTATTCTGATTCTATCTGTGTCTGTGATTTGTTTTATTTGCTTCAAATTATATTACAATCGTCTATTTTGAATTATTCAAGTCAGACATGTGTGGATTTATTATCGATTTGAATGGTCCAAAATAGTGGGTCGTTACATTTGGTATCAGAGCTTTGGTTTTAGGCAAACCTTAGCCTGAGGAGCAAAAACTCATTAGAGATAGGGTAGAAATACCCTAGAATGAGTGAAATCAATCTTAGAATCCTTTCTTTATGAGAGAATGTATTTTAAAGTCTAAAATGATTTTTGAATGATTTTCAAAGGATTTTTAAAAGAGTATTTTGATATAAAAAATTTATTGTTTTGCAAATTTTTCTAACTTCTTCCTTTGCTTATCCACCTTATTGGAAATTTCATTGTTCGGGGCATTTAATTCCCGTTGAATCTTATCTTGTTTTATCTAATCTTGTCTTTGTTCCTCAATTATCTCAGTCCTAAAAAAAAATCATTCTTGATCTTTTAGGATGGATCGTAGGAATGCAAAAGGTAGGGGATGTGAGGCTGCCCCAGTTAGGTTCACTGAACTTTGCAAGGAATATACAGAGCTTGGTGGCACCAAGTTCATAGGATCTGAGAGCATTATTGAAGCTCAACAGTGGTTGAGAGATTTAGAGAGAATCTTCTTCGGTCTAGAGATCACGAATGCCTAGCAGTGTCAGTTGGCAGCTTGGCAATTGAAAGGAGCAGCTTTGGATTGGTGGCTATCTGTTACATCTCACACTGCTGAGGCTGACATTTCTTGGGAACAATATAGGTAGCTTCTTATGTTGTTTCAAATTTGGTTCAGTTCCCTCCCTTTTTGAAATCTATCTTATATCTCTTAACGTGTTGTAGGGATGCTTTTCTTGTGAAATGGATGCCCGAGGCAGGAAAATCTCAGCTGTATCGGGAATTCATGGATTTGAAGCAGGGTGATATGTATTTTGCTGAATATGAGAGGAAATTCAACGAGCTATCATAGTATGGCCTTAATCTGATAGACACTCCTCTCAGGAAGAATGAGAAGTTCATTGCTGGTGCACGCTCAGAGTTCTATGATCACCTCATAACCCACGTGCATAGTCCTTTCACCTCTCTGATGGACATGTCCATTAGATATGAGAATCCTACCTCTATGGATCTTCCAACTGCCCGTTTTGCTCCATCTCAGCCTTCTTCTAGCAGTTCCAAGAAGAGAAAGCCCCATTTTCACCATCGGCAGAAGAATCAGAATAGGACTCTAGGGTTAGGATCATCTTCTTCATCTCAGAGCCAGTTTGTAGACCTATCTTCCATTACTTGCTACAGATGTGATCAGAAGGGACACTATACTAATAGTTATCCTACTTTGGGTGCTGCTATTCCTCCAGCTCAGTTGACCAAGGGTGACCTCAGCCACATTTGTCTTCAGCCTGGACATTTCGAGAAGGACCGCCCTACTCAGAAGAAGGGCAAGGCATCAGGTATTTTTGCTGTGACTTCTGCATCTTCTCCAGCGCCACCGCCTGCACCCGCACTCGCTCCTGCTCCTAGTGATAACCAAGGTACACTTCAAGGCACTTTTACTTTGTTTAAATCTCATGTTCGTGTTTTATTCGATACTGGAGCTTCCCATAGCTTTATTTCTTTGGATCTTTGTAATAAATTCGAGCATCGTCTTTTACCCGAATTTTCTTCTGTTCCTTTGTGTGTTTCGAATCCCATTGGGGGTCCTACAAATCTTAGTAGGATTTGTAAGCAAGTGAAACATCTATATCTTGATCACCATTTCACTGGTGATTTCTATATTCTAGGTTTTGATGCTTTTGATCTATTGCTTGGGGGTGATTGGTTGAATAGGCATGATGCCCATATCTCTTGTAGTTCTCGAATTGTTACCCTTGAGGATGATTTTGGTAATTCTTTGGAGATTCAGTGTAGTTTGCCCCAGGATTTTGCTGGCAGTTTTATTTATTCCCTAGATGCTTCTCCTGGTGATATCCATTCGAATCCTGTAGTCAAACTATTTCCCAACGTATTTGGTAAAGTCACTTCTTTACCTCCTAAGGGGGGAATTGACTTCCGTATTGATCTTATTCCTGGAGCTCGACCCGTAGTTCTTTCACCCAGAAGAATGGCACCCTGTGAGAAGGTTGAGTTAAGGAAGCAAATTGAGGACTTGTCCTCCAAGGGTCTAATCTGACCTAGCTACTCAGAATGGGGGGCAGCAGTGGTTTTCGTCGCCAAGTCTGATGGTTCTTTGCGGATGTGTGTTGATTATAGGGAGCTGAACAAGCTCACTATGAAGAACAGATATCCTATGCCTCGCATTAATGATATGTTTGATCAGCTCTTTGGTGCTACTGTTTCCTCTCAGCTTGATCTTGCCACAGGTTCCACTAGTTTAGAGTTGTGGAGGAAAACATCCCTAAGACTGCTTTCCGTACTGAGAATGGCTTTTGTGAATGGTTGGTTATGCCTTTTGGTTTGACTAATGGTCCTGCTTTCTTCGTTGATTTGATGAAACGTGTCTTCCGCGATGTGCTCAATAAGTTTGTTCTAGTCTTTGTTGATGATATCCTTGTTTTCTCCAAGTCTGAGGAAGAGCATAAATCCCATTTGAAATATGTTCTAGAGACTCTTAGAAATCATCAGTAGAAGGCTAAATTCTCTAAATGCCATTTCTGAGAAGAGGAGGTCCGATTCCTCGGGCATATTGTTTCTAGTGATGGAGTTTCTGTTGATCCAGTCAAGATCGCTGTGATCAATGTAAGTCTTTCCCTCCTTTTTCTTTCTGAATTTGATCATTCTATCTTTTTTGGGCTCCTTATTTCTCACTATTCTTTTACAGGATTGGGAAACTCCTAGGACTCCAACTGATTTCGTAGTTTTCTGGGCCTTGCCAGTTACTATCGGAGGTTCATTGAGAACTTTGCTCGGATTTATGCACCTCTCACTGCTTTAACTCGAAAGAATGCTATGTTTATATGGAGTGATGAGTGTAAAGCTGCATTCAATGAGTTGAAGCGTAAGCTTACTCCCGCACTAATACTTACCATTCCGAATGGAAACGAGGGATTAACGGTATATACTGATGCTTGTCGTGAGGGTTTAGGAGCTGTTCTGATGCAAGATGGGAAGGTGATTGCTTATGCTAGTCGCCAGCTGAAGACCCATGAGGCCAACTATGTAGCTCATGATTTAGAATTGCTGGCTGTTGTCTTTGCTTTGAAGCTTTGGAGGCATCATCTCTTGGGTGCTAAGTTTGAGCTCTTCACTGATCATCAGTCTTTGAAGTATATCTTCATCCAGAAGGATTTAAATCAAAGGCATGTTCGATGGCTTGAGTTTCTTGCTTATTATGATCTGGACATCAACTATACCCCTGGGAAGGCTAATGTTGTGGCTGATGCTTTGAGTAGGAAGAAGGCTATGATGTGTCAGCTTGTTGTCTCTTCTTCTCCGCTTGTGAATCGTATCATGGCTAAACATGATGAGGATGTGATGCTTAGGAGTATGAAGGAGAATGTCCATAGTAGGGTTGGTGGTAGTAGTTCGGGGGGTACTGGGGCTTAGATTGATGATAGGGGGATTTTGAGAATCAATAATAGGATTTGTGTCTCGAATGTTGATGGTTTGAGGCTGGAGTTACTTCGGGAACATCATAGATCCAGATTTTCCATTCATCCTGGTGTGGCAAAGATGTATCGGGATATGAAGAAGCTTTATTGGTGGAGAGGTACGAAGCGTGATGTCTTTATCTTTGTTAGTAGGTGTGTGACGTGTCAGCAAGTCAAGGCAGATCATCAGAAGACCCCTGGTTTGTTGCAGCCCCTTGAGATTCCCAACTGGAAATGGGAACAGGTTTCCGTGGATTTTATTGATGGTTTACCGAGGTTTAGGAGGGGAAATGAGAGCATCAGGGTTATCATGGATAGGTTGACCAAGTCTACGCATTTTATTTCGGTCAAGTCTACCCGTTCTGCTTCTAGCTTGTCTGAGATTTACATGAGGGAGATTGTTCGCCTTCATGGGGTTCCTCTTCGTATTGTTTGTGATCGTGATCCTATCTTTACCAGTCAGTTTTGGAAAGCTTTCCAGGAATCTTTCGATACTCGTCTGAATCTGAGCACTTCTTACCATCCGCAGACCGACGGTCAAACGGAAAGGGTGAATCAGATTCTAGAGGATCTTCTTCGAGCTTGTGTTCTGAATTATGGAGGATCTTGAGAAGATCACCTCCATCTTGTTGAATTCACCTATAACAACAGTTATCAGGTATATGTTCAGTCTTCTATTTTGATCTTATCTTGATCTTATCTTGATCTTTATCTTTCTCATTCTATCTTTTATCAGTCTAGTATTAAGATGTCTCTGTTTGCTGCTCTTTACAGGAGACCTTGTATATCTCCTTCTTGCTGGATTGAATCTAGTAACCGTTTGGTTCTTGGTCCTGAGATGATTTTGGATGCTTCAGAGAAGGTTGAGGAGATTAGGAGGAAGATGAGGATTGCCCAGGTAGGCAGAAGAAGTATGTTGATTGGCATACGAGAAGTTTGGAATTTGCTGTTGGTGATTTAGTTTTCCTTAAGGTCTCTCCCTTAAGAAATGTAATTCGGTTTGGGCGTAGAGGGAAGCTTGCTTCTAGGTTCATCGGTACTTTTCGTATTGTGGAAAGGATTGGTTCTCTTGCTTATCGTCTGGATTTGCCTGAGAAATTCGCTGGAGTACATAATGTATTTCATGTATCGCAGCTTCATCGCTGTATGCATGATCCGTCTCTTATTATCCAGCCTTCTGCTCTTGATAGTTTGAATATTGAGCCTAATCTGATTGTTGAGAGGAAGCCACTTCGTATCGTCGATCGAGGTACGAAGCAGCTAAGAAGAAAATCTATCAACCTGGTCAAAGTGAAGTGGAGCACTAATGAACGGGATTGCACCTGGGAGACGGAGGAGAGCATAGGTGCTTCGAATCTGGAATTGTTTGTTTGAGGTACTTTTGCTTTGCTATCTTATCTTCCTTTGTTTTCCCTTCTTTTGTCCCTTCTCGAGGACGAAAAGTTTTGAGTGGGGGAGAGTGTAACAATCCAAATTTTTTAATAAATATTTTAATTCATTTTATTTAAAACTTTGGTGTTTAATTATTTAAAAATTGAATTTTGGAAATTTTCCTGAATGATGTTGGTATTGGTTATAAATTATTTTCCCAATTATATTAAATATGAACAATTTCTAGAATTATAGATTTTGGGTCAAACTTTGACTTTAATTGAAATTTTAAAAATTTTAAATTTTAACTTCTAATCTTTTATTTAAAACTTTATATATTTAAAACATCCATTCTTCTTTTGTTTCATTTAATTTGATATATACTTTGAAAATTAAGTAATAAACAACATTGTAAAAAGCAATTAATTTATACGTTTTATTTTATATGTTTCTATATCCATTTTCTTATTTATTCTCTATGGTGTTTATATAAACGGTATGTTATTTATTGAATTGTTTCTTTGGCATAGATTTTATTAAATGGATAAGTAACAAATCAATTAAGATACATTACTTGTTTTAAATATAGGCATACATTTCATTTTATTTCCTACCTTTATAATATCCTCCTTTTTGATTCCATACCATAGCCAATCCCAAAATTGTAGCCGGGTATTATAACCCTAGCCGCCTCCAAACATTATCATTCACGTGAGGAAAAAAAACATCCCATCTTCATTTTTCTGCAGAGAGAAAAATATCAGTAAGTCCATGGCTTCCTTCTTCTACTCTTTTTTTTTCTTGTGTTATCTTCATGGAATTCTCGGCCTCCACTCCTAATCCGACCACCTCCTCCTCTTTTCCCCCTCCATGACCGGCCATCCACCTCTCCTCACCGCCCCATGCCTTGGCCGTGACCCAAAAACCTAGATCCACCATAAATGTTGACCAAAACCATCACAACCCTTCCACTTCCACCATTTCTTCTTATTACTCATCTCGGCCACAAATTCATCCACCTCCACCGAGCCAAACCACGACCAAACACCCCCTTGCCATGTGCTTTGACCCAAATTAGCACACAGGCCGAGCCACCATAAGCATAGACCGAGCCAAAAATCGACTAGATCCATGCCCTGTAGCCTTCCATGTCATGTAGTTTGCCTTTATTCACCTTCCTCAAGCCATAACTGTAACAACCCGCATATATTACGATTGTGTATTTAAATATTTTATTTAAATATAACATCATCAGTCGGATTATAGTCCGAAATGCTACTTTTTGCAAATGGTCGAATTAAGACTTGAGACCACTTCCATTGAGTCCAAAATGGCGTTTGCAACCTTTTTGAGTACAAACTTTGATATGTTTGGAGCTAGCTAAAATTTCACCTTTTGCACTTCGGACTTTGGGTTTGGGTTAGCTTAAACTATTAACTCTAGCTCAACCCCTACTTCTCTTCATTCACTTTCATTTCCTAATACCTTCAAGCTTTTATAAAAATGGGGGAAGAGAAAAAGAATTAGACTTCCTAAGCCCTAGTTCCGTTGCAAATCCAAGCTCTAACTCCAAATTCAAAGTGAAGCTACTGTTAAGCATCCTCTTCTTCTTCTCCAACTCATTCTACCTTCAATTTCAGAAATTCCTAAAGTCTAATTAAGGAAATGTTCTTCTTTCAAGCTTAGATTCAAGCTCCTTGGGTTGTGTTGAAGAGTGGTTGATCCTCCTTTACTTCCAAGCTTCTTCATCCTTGTTTTTTGTGAAAAAGGTGAGATTTTTATCTCACATCTATGTCTATAACTATATTTGATTGTTGGGTATGAATTCCTAACACTTATTCATGTGCATTTGCTTTTGGTTTGGATTGAATTAGTGAATACTTCAATTTTTGGTGTTTTGAAGTCAAATCTTTAAAAATCCTAACTTTGATGTTAGAACATGTTTTTGGTGTTGCATCGAAGAGCCTTTAGGGCAAGGTTGCCGATTGGCGTAAACCCTTAGCGCCCATTGCTCATCCGATTGCATTCGTTAAGAGTTTGCTCTTCATTTCATAGGCTGAAAACAGCCCCAAAACCCAGTTAGTCGACTGACCTTTTGCAGTCAGTCGACTGGCTGTAGCCAATAAGTGTTCCGAGGTCTGTTTACAGAGGCTGGAAGTCTTTGTTTCCTGCAATTAGTCGACTGGCCTCTGTAGTCAGTCGACTGACTGCAGGAAATGAAATTTTCAAGTTCCTGGTTCAGTCGACTGGCCATTTGCAGTCAGCTGACTGACCTGCTTCTATTTGCCTATTTAGCCTAATTTGCTTGAAATTCCAATTTTTATATCAATTCGTGGTTTTTCAATTTGTTGTTATCATTTATTATCGACCTTGATGACTTCTATTTTGGAATTTTTGGGTATATCCATTTTGATAGATTTGGAATCGATTTCTTTGGATTTAATCCACGTTTTTGAGCGTGAAATTTTTGGGATTGATTGTTTTTACAATCATCTTTATGGTTTGTCACTTCTAAATACAAAGGTTCCTATACTAGTAGTAAATATTCAAACTCTTTCACACAGATGATTTCAACTCTATTTTTAATATCAAACTCATTTATAAAACCATTTTCCAATCTATTAGTATATACAAACTTTTACCTCATTCGTTCGAGAAATCCAATTAAACGACTTTATAAAACAAGTGGTATGAAACGCTTGCGTTTACTTTGTCGGTTAATTCTTAGACTTGTTCGATTGAAACTCTTGTGACAACTTTCGATTGGAGATTTACAATTTGTTTATAAATACTTAAGTTAAGCAAGTGGTTATGGGACATGAAGCTAAACTCATCTATTTACTAGCTTAGTGTAATTGACACTTCTTGATGATCATTGATGATCATTTTTTATGATTTAGACTAGCGATATGCTATGTCTCTTTGTCCACGTAGGGGACGGTAACTCGTTTTATTGAGTTTCATATCATTTCTTTTATTGGCTAACGACCTATGTATTCTTTGGAGTTTCTACTCATTTTTTGTGGGCAAGCGACCCATGTTCTTTTATGGAGTTCGGTCCATCGGACGTACCTTTGCACTACGTTGTTGTACCAGCTTATCAGGATCATCGGGCATACCGTTGTACTACGTCGTTGTTCCAAATCAGTCGAGTTTCAGGTTCCCCGGGCGTACTAATATTGTACTACGTTGTTGCACCGGTTCTATGGTTAGCGACCATGGGATAGCGTCCCGTTTGTGATTCACGTGTTGGTGAGTTTTCGTGCTCCTGTTTTGTGATAGGCCTCCCCCTTTTTGTGATTTCTGGATTTCTACTGATGATTTCTAGAATTTGTGTTTCACCAATTTTTATGATCGGCATCGATATGATGTCGATATTTGTGACTTGGTGAATAAAAATAAAGAGTATGACATTCTTTTTGATCTTTGAGAAGATTCTTGTGATATTGATTAATCTCTGGTTGATTTTCAATTACATACTTATCATAGTATGGCTTTGTGGTTATCATTCTTTTTTTGTCATATCTCTTATCCTATTTCATTTTATCCGATATTTATAGCTAGACTGATCCGTTTATTATTTTCTTATTAAATAATACTCGGGTCAGACCGAGATATTACAGGTGCTTCTGCTTGACTCTTTATATGGAGCCATCATCTGACTTTTGTCTAACTACATTAGATTTGTAGTTTTTGTTGTTACACATTAGAGATTGAGACTCCTTGATGTATACATATTCTTTTGTCTAGCACCTGTATCTATTCTTTTGTTATATTGTGTATCTTGTTCGACCACTACTCTGATGTACACACATTCATGTGTTATATTCATATCTGTTTCTTCCTTTGAGATATCAACTTCTATGACTGATTTATGTTATGCTTGTTTCTATATTTGTTTCCGAAGATATTTCTCGCATGAATCTATTGATCTCTATCGAGTCCAAGTGGCTTCTAGTATGCTCCAAGAAAGAGCATTAGATTGGTATGAGCTTCTTATTTCTGAAATTATTGAAGCGGATCTTACTTGGGAGCAATTCCGGGAAAGGTTTGAATCAAAGTTTGTGACGGATGCTGAAAAAGTGACTTTGGCCCGTCGTTTTATTGACCTTGTTCAAGGTGAATCTTCTGTGACAGATTATGTCACATCTTTCAAATCCCTCTCTAAATATGGGGTCGAGTATGTAAATACCCCGTTGAAGAAAAACAAGAGGTTCGTCTATGGCTTGAATAAGAATCTCAAGAAGCCATTACTTTTGAAATTGGAAGTTGCTTTCGATCAACTTATTGATATTGCTCTTCGACCTGAAGAGGCAGATAGAGAGAGTGATGTTGAAGTTGTTAATGCCAAACCAAACTTCAACAACAACAAGAAAAGGCCTATTAAATTCAAAGGCCCAAATCCTAACAAGAAAGGGAAGCAAGTAGCTTCTGTAGCAAGGACTCCTACCCCTAATAGTGGGCAATACTATAATTGTGCTTCTAAGGACCATTATGCCAATAAATGTCCGAAACCTCTCTTTTGTCATTATTGCAAAAGTTTGGGTCATATTTTATCTTCATGTCCCAAACTTCAAGGCAAGAAGGAGGGAAAGCTAAATGTTGTGCAAGCCCCTAGTAACACTTCTCGTGGTCAAGGTATTTCTCATTCTATCCTTGATGGCATTATTATGTTTCGTGATCAACCTATTCGAGTTCTTTTTGATACGGGTGCATCCCATTCTTTTATATCAAAAGAACTTGTTGATACTTTTTCTTTAAGTGTTATGGCTTTAATGACTTCATTGAGAATTGCGAATCCGGTTGGTGGATCCACAACACTTAGTATACTTTGTAAAGATGTCGAGATTATTTTGTGTGATTTTTCTTTTCGAGCCGATTTTCATGTCATGCGTTACTTGGGCTTGGGAATGATTTTGGAAATGGATTGGCTTAACCGTTATGAAGCCCATATCCTATGTCCTGAGCGGACTATTCATTTTCGACATCCTCAATCTGTTAAGCAGATTTCTTTTGTTCATAAAGATTCAGATTCCAGCTTGGTTGCATCTTTATATTCTTTAAATCCTCATGATAACGATAATGATGATGAAGAAGATGTCATTTCTCTTATTCAGGTTGTTCGTGAAATTTCTGACATATTTGAGCCCATTTTTGGATTACCACCTAAGCGAGCAATTGAGTTCAGAATTAGTTTAATCCCTGGAGCTCTACTTATCACTCATCCTCCTTATCGTCTATCCAATAAAGAAAATGAGGAGATGCGCAAACAATTATCCGAATTGGAGATGAAGCAATGTATTCGTTCTAGTTCCTCTCCTTAGGGAGCTTCTGCTATTTTTGTGAAGAAATCCGATGGTACACTTAGGCTTTGCATTGACTACTGCAAGCTTAATGATCTTACTATTAAGAATAAATATCCTTTACCTCGGATTGATGATTTATTCGACCAACTTAGTGGTGCTAGAGTCTTTTCACAATTAGACTTAGCAACCGGTTTTCATCAGCTTCGTATTGCAGAGGATAGCATTCGTTTGACATCGTTCCGTACGTGTTATGGATCTTATGAATGGCTTGTTATGCCATTGGGTTTAACGAATGCTCCGGCTTATTTCGTTGACCTTCTGAATCGAGTTTTCAAAGACTTTCTCGATCGATTTGTTCTCATCTTTATAGATGATATTCTTGTGTATTCTACAACCAAAGAGGAACATGAAATGCATCTTCAGAATGTGTTAGAAAATCTTAGGAGCAATGAATTGATAGAGAATTTTTCTAAGTGCCACTTTTGGCAATCTCGTGTGAAATTTCTTGGTCATACTATTTATGAATTTGGAATTTCCATGGATCCTTCACTTTGAAGCGATACAAAATTGGAAGAGACCGGAGAGTGTGACGGAAATTCGTAGTTTTCTCGGATTGGCGGGTTATTACCGTCGGTTCAAAAAAGACTTTTCTAAAATTTCCGTGCCTTTTACTAGCTTGACAAAGAAAGGAGCTAAATACATTTGGTCAGACAAATGCGAAGCTTCTTTTCAGAAATTAAAAGAACTCCTTTCCGATGCTCCTATTCTAGTGATTCCCGAGGGGAACCAAGATCTTATTGTTTATACCGATGCTAGTCGTGTTGGGTTAGGTGCCATTTTTATGCAAAAAGAACGTGTTATTGCTTATGCTTCTAGACAATTAAAGCCAGCCGAGACTAGATATGCCATTCATGATTTAGAACTCGCGGCTATTGTTTTCACCCTTCGAATTTGGCGTCATTATCTTTTGGGAGAGAAATTTGTTCTCTACACTGATCATAATTATTTAAAGTATTTATTTTTCCAAAAGGAACTTAATTTGCGTCAACAACGTTGGCTCGAGTTCCTTGCATCTTATGATCTCAATATTCTTTATACTCCCAGAAAGGGAAATCGTGCTGCCGATGCACTTAGTTGTAAGCAACAAGTGGTTGTTTCTATGATGATTTCCGAATGGAATGATCTCGAGATTTTGTCTACTTGTAAGATTCAAGATCGTGAATCCGATTTATGTTCATCTCTTGTTTTATGTAGCCTTGAGGTTCATCCTTCTCTTTTTGACCGCATTCTTGAAGCTCAGAAGCTAGATCCCGAATTGGCTCTTCTTAACCAAAATTTTAGGGATAAAATTGATATTGAAGGTTTGAAAGACTTTGGTATTGATTCTCGTGGCGATATTCGAAAATTTGGTAGACTTATCGTGCCAAATATTAGTGATCTTCGTAAAGATATTTTAGAAGATTCTCATCGTTCTAAATTTACCATTCATCCCGGTAATAGTAAAATGTACGCGGATATGAAGCGACTTTATTATTGGGATGGAATGAAATCCGATATTTCTAACTTTGTTAAGTGCTGCATGACTTGCCAACTCGTTAAGGCCGAGCATCAAAGGTCCGGTGGGTTGTTGCAACCTTTGGACATTCCAATTTGGAAGTGGGGCCAAATTTCCATGGATTTTATTGATGGCCTTCCCCGTTCTCGTTCGGGTCATGATAGCCTATGGGTGATAGTTGATAGACTTACAAAATCCGTCCGTTTTATTCCCGTTCGGTCCAATCAGACCGTACCTCTTTTGGCCAAGATTTTTATTAAAGAAATTGTTAAATTGCATGGAGTTCCTACTTCTATTGTTAGTGATCGTGATCCATTGTTTACTAGTGGATTTTGGAAGAGTCTTCAAAAAGCTTTGGGAACGAAGCTTAATTTTAGTACCGCTTATCATCCACAGTCCGATGGACAAACCGAGCGTGTGAATCAAACTCTTGAAGATCTTCTTCGTGCATGTGTTCTTGATTTTTGTGGTAGTTGGGAAGATCATATTTCTCTTGTTGAGTTTTCCTATAATAATAGCTTCCAGTCTAGTATTGGTATGGCACCTTTTGAGGCACTTTATGGAAGGCCATGCCGATCTCCTTCTTGTTGGCTTGAGGCCAGTGAGAAGCTGGTTTTAGGTCCAGATTTTATTCGAGATTCTACAAAAGAGATTGACCTTATTCGCCATAGAATTAGAGAAGCTCAAAGTAGGCAGAAATCCTATGCCGATAACCGAAGAAGGAAATTAGAATTTTCTGTGGGAGATTTTGTGTTTATTCGTGTCTCACCTATGAAGGGTGTTGTGCATTTCAGTCGATCGGAAAAATTAGCACCTCGATATATTGGTCCATTTTCCATCACCGAACGCATTGGCTCAGTGGCTTATCGCCTTTTATTACCAGCTCAGTTTTCTGCTATTCATGACGTGTTTCACGTTTCTCAATTACAGAAATGCCATCGAGATTCCGATTCTATTCTTAAGCCCGGTGTAGAGGAAGAAATTAAAGTTTCGCCTAATTTGACTTATGAGCAACATCCTATTCGTATCATCGTTTCAGAGGTTAAACGCCTTTAAAATAAAGATGTTCCTCTTGTGAAAGTCCAATGGTCTTCAAATCCTAAGGATTGTTCTTGGGAATCTAGAGAATTCATCGAACGAACACATCCGGACTTACTTTCTCGTTCTCTTTGAGGTGAACTTTTTATTTCAAATTTCTTTTGTGTTGATATGCTTTTATGGTTGTTACTTTTATTTTCTTCTTAAATATTGCGAAGATGCAATTTCTTTAAGGATGGGTGTCTATAACAACCCGCATATTTTATGATTGTGTATTTAAATATTTTATTTAAATATAACATCGTTAGTCGAATTATAGTCCGAAATGCTACCTTTTGCAAACAGTCGAATTAAGACTCGAGACCACTTCCGTTGAGTCTAAAATGACATTTGCAACCTTTTTGAGTATAAACTTTGATATGTTTGGAGCTAGCTAAAATTTCACCTTTTGCACTTTGGAATTTGGGTTTGGGTTAGCCTAAACCATTAACTCTAGCTCAACCCCCACTTCTCTTCATTCACTTTCATTTCCTAATACCTTCAAGCTTTCACAAAAATGGGGGAAGAGAAAAAGAATTAGAATTCCTAAGCCCTAGTTCCATTGCAAATCCAAGCTCTAACTCCAAATTCAAAGTGAAGCTATTGGTAAGCATCATTTTCTTCTTCTCCAACTTATTCTACCATCAATTTCAAAAATTCCTAAAGTCTAATTTAGGAAATGTTCTTCTTTTGAGCTTAGATTCATGCTCCTTAGGTTGTGTTGAAGAGTAGTTGATCCTCCTTTACTTCCAAGCTTCTTCATCCTTGTTTTTGTGAAAAAGGTGAGATTTTTATCTCACATCTATGTCTATAGCTATCTTTGATTGTTGGGTATGAATTCCTAACACTTATTCATGTGCATTTGCTTTTGGTTTGGATTGAATTGGTGAATACTTTAATTTTTGGTGTTTTGAAGTCAAATCTTTAAAAATCCTAACTTTGATGTTTGAACATGTTTTTGGTTTTGCATCGAAGAGCCTTTAGGGCTAGGTTGCCGATTGGCGTAAACCCTTAGCGCCCATTGCTCGTCCGATTGCATTCGTTGAGAGTTTTCTCTTCATTTCATAGGCTAAAAACAGCCCCAGAACCCAATCAGTCGACTGACCTTTTGAAGTCAGTCGACTGGCTGTACCCAATAAGTGTTCCAAGGGCTGTTGCTGAGGTTGGAAGTCTCTGTTTCCTGCAATCAGTCAACTGGCTTCTGTAATCAGTCGACTGATTGCAGGAAATGAAATTTTCAAGTTTCTGGTTCAGTTGACTGGCCATTTGCAGTCAGTCGACTGACGTGCTTCTATTTGCCTATTTAGTCTATTTTGCTTGAAATTCTAATTTTTTATCGATTCGTGGTTTTCCGATTTGTTGTTATCATTTATTATCGACCTTGATGACTTCTATTTTGGAATTTTTGGGTATATCCATTTTGATGGATTTAGAATCGATCTCTTTGGATTTAATCCATGTCTTTGAACGTGAAATTTTGGGGATTGATTGTTTTTACAATCATCTTTATGGTTTGTCACTTCTAAATACAAAGGTTCCTATACTAGCAGTAAATATTCAAACTCTTTCACAAAGATGATTTCAACTCTATTTTTAATATCAAACTCATTTATAAAACCATTTTCCAATCTATTAGTATATACAAACCTTTACCTCATTTGTTCGAGAAATCCAATTAAACTACTTTGCAAAACAAGTGGTATGAAACGCTTGCGTTTACTTTGTCGGTTAATTCTTAGACTCGTTCGATTGAAACTCTTGTAACATTTTTCGAGTGGAGATTTACAATTTGTTCGTAACTACTTAAGTTAAGCAAGTGATTATGGGACATGAAGCTAAACTCATCTATTTACTAGCTTAGTGTAATTGACACTTCTTGATGATCATTGATGATCATTTTTTGTGATTTAGACTAGCGATATGCTATGTCTCTTTGTCCATGTAGGGGACGGTACCTCATTTTATTAAGTTTCGTTTCATTTCTTTTATAGACTAACACTTATGTGTTTTTGGAGTTTCTACTCATTTTTGTGGGCTAGCGACCCATGTTCTTTTATGGAGTTCGGTCCATCAGACGTAACTTTGTACTACGTTGTTGTACCAGCTTATCAGGATCATCGGGCGTACCATTGTACTACGTCGTTGTTTCGAATTATTCGATTTTCAGGTTCCTCGGCCGTACCGATATTATACTACGTCGTTGCACCGGCTCTATGGTTAGCGACCATAGGATAGCGTCCCGTTTGTGATACACGTGTTGGTGAGTTTTCATGCCCCCTTTTATGATAGGCCTCCCCTTTTTTGTGAATTCTGGATTATGTTGATGATTTCTATAATTTGTGTTTCATCAATTTTTATGATTGGCCTCGATATGACGTCGATATTTATGACTTGGTGAAAAAAATAAAGAGTATGACATTCTTTTTGATCTTTGAGAAGATTCTTGTAATATTGATTAATCTCTAGTTGGTATTCAATTACATACTTACATAGTATGGCTTTGTGGTAATCATACCTTTTTTTGGTCATATCTCTTATCCTATTTCATTTTATCTGATATTTATAGCTAGACTGATCCGTTTGTTTTTTCTTATTAAATAATACTCGGATCAAACCGAAATATTACAGGTGCTTCTTCTTGACTCTTTATATGGAGTCATCGTCTGACATTTGTCTAACTACATTAGATTTATAGTTTTTATTGTTAGACATTAGAGATTGAGACTCCTTGATGTATACATATTCTTTTGTCTAGCACTTGTATCTATTCTTTTGTTACATTGTGGATCTTGTTTGACCACTACTCTGATGTACACACTTTCATGTGTTATATTCATATCTGTTTCCGCCTTTGAGATATGAACTTCTATGACTGATTTATGTTATGCTTATTTCTATATTTGTTTCTGAAGATATTATAGCCACTGTGTAGTAGTTTTGAGTTTGTATCGATATGTCAAATTTCCTCTTAAGGTGAAATACATGTTATCCTATCTGACATATCGGTCCTTGCACAAAGCAATTACACGGATGGTCGCTCCTCAACAGCCTTATTCTACGCGCTAGTTGACGGCATTACTCCGTAGTGTCCTTGGATAGCGTGAGTATAGAGGTGAGGCGTCACAATAACCATGAGTACTTGACCCATACCCGAGCCTACATGACCCAAAACCACCTTGGATGAGCCTATGGGTGATGAGGCCGAGCTTATAAGGGTGGTGGCTAAGCCACTTGTTGGTTCATCCCTTTTGTTTCACTTTAAATTCATTTTAGTTTCTGATTTGATAAGGTTTTTGTATTGAATTTGTTCTCATGGTTAAATCCATTTTTGATTTGTGGTAAATCACATATTAATAATTTATTTATTTATTTTGATTACAAGATCTAAATTTGGTTGTTACTCCATCCCAAATCTTATCGTGCCTTCTCGTGCTCTTCGGTGTGTGGATATTTTTATTTCGAATCAATCTCTAGCATCAAAAAAGGTGAGTATTCATGCTTGACATTCATACTTATAGAACTGTGAAGTGATAGCAAGTGAATGTGTAGAAATATTATATCATGTTATACCTACCTGTGATATGAATCATATGATGTTAACCCTTATTTATAAATATGTCATATCCTCCCGCTATATGTTGCTATATTGTTTATTTTATTCTGTTCTCACACTGCAAGTTCCCTGTAGAATAGAATCACTATGGGTTGAAATGATACGCACCCGAACAGACTTTAGAATAGGGAAAAATCGTTATGGGCTGAAATGATAAGCCTGAGCGATTTTTATTTATTTTATTTAACTTGGGATTGCGGGTTTGAAATGATAGAACCCAGATTTTTCTTTGTAAATTACGGATTGAAATGATATATTATCCGTATCACTTGACTTGAAAATATGATGTAGACCCGTGGTTATTATATATATATATTTTTTTGGAATTTTTAAAATATGTTAAAAATGTAAAAATATGATAATTTGATTTAAATTTGAATTTAAATGACTTATTAAAGTATTATTCACTTTTTTATGAATTAAAATGGTTTAGTAAATGAATACTTAAAAATGTAATTTAAAATATAACTTAATTTAGAAATGTGAAATTTGGTTTAAGAATAAAAGTTAATTTAAGAAAATAAAATGGAAATTAAGTTATATTTGAAATGGTAATTGAAACTTAATTGTTAAGTTAATTTTTAAAATACGAAGAATAGAAAATTATGCACTTGACTTGAATAAGTAAAGCATTGAGAAATTTGTTATTTATTTGTGAAATTTACTTTATAAAATCATAAATTAAAGAGTATTTTAAATGACCATCTTAAAGTGGAAAAATATGAAATTTTATAAGTTAAAATAGTTTAAATTGGAATTTTATTATTGCTGAAATTGTATTGAAAAGCTGGAATTGAATTAACAACATTCAGAAATGCTATCATTTCTGAAATTAAGTTAAAATCTGTGTAAAGGATATTACAACACTTTGTAAGTGCTATAGTTGATGCAAGTAAACTAAAAGGCTAAAATTAACTAAGGGCTATTACAGCACTTGGTAAGTGCTGTGGTTGCAGAATGAAAACTAAAATCTGAAACTAATAAAAGGCTACAGTAGCACTCGATAAGTGTTGTAGTTAGCTGAAATGAGATTTTCCCAAGTATAACTGAACTATTAGCAGTTATAAATGCTATCTTTGCTGAAATGAATTGTTTCCAAATATAACTTACCGCGGCATTTTCTAAGTGCTGTGAAAAGCTGAAATTTCAATGTTTTGTAGTTTTTAACTGAATAAATGAACTAAGAAAAGGCTAAACTTTTGGGAATTGAATATTTGATTTGTAAGTGTAATAATTTCACTTTTAAATATTTAAAATGAAGTATTTTGATTTGAAATATAAACTATTTTCGAAATTTATAACCATGGGTTATAATAACGTTTGGTTGTTAAAGAGACCGGGATGGATATGGACATACTCTCTGTCGATACCGAAAACCACTTTAACGACTGTGTACGCGGTGGAGATTCCAGAATGAAGTAGGATGGTGGCGACGTTCTATTGAGGTATGTAGACTTCCGTGAGTTGGCATAAGGTGGCTAAAATAGGAGCAAATCTCGGGCTAAGGAGGTAGCACCTCTTATCCGACGCACTTCTTCGCATGCCATTCTATTGCTTTGTGATTGTTTGGTGCGCACCTTTGATTTTGGGAGTGTGGTTCGAGGTGGGCCGTAGTAGCTACTATGCGCTACCACCGGTCCGGATGCGTAATTGGTATATCTACTCTGGCATTGCCTTGTTGTGCCGTGTCACCTACCCTAGCGAGCCTCATACGATTTTGGCTTTGTGTCGTACCTATGGAGTATCCTATGGTAGCCTCCCGATCAGGAGGTATTATGGTACTATATAGACTACTAACACTATTTATGTGTTAAGGAGAATATTGGGTCACTCCTTAAAGCTATTTAAAAGAAAGTTTATTTTACTATAGACATTATTATAATAGCGAAATATTACTACATATTAAATAGTTTAACGGATCCTTAGAGGATGGGCGGTCCCAAGCATCCTTTAAGTTACTTGCCTTTATATTACAGTTCACTTGAGTTGGTTTACACTGTATAAGTATGTATGTCCTGACTCGAGTGTTTGTGTTTATTTCTTACGCTCGGGTCAGCCTGAGTGTTACAGCTTAGCTTGGATCTATCATCTGGAAGCTAGAGATTTTTGGAGTTATCTGCTTATCAAGTTGTTGTCCATTTCATTTTCAGTATTTCCATTTCATCTCATGTATTAAAGACATATGTATTTGGGATTTTCTACTATATTTGTTTCGGAATTGTATTTGATTTCAAACTATGTTTTTTGGTTCTTGTTTGAGTTGAGTTTGTAGTGGCTTCATAAACCACTATGGTTACTTTCTATTTCCGCTGCGAGTTATTCTGATTCAATCTGTGTCTGTGATTTTGTGATTTGTTTTGTTTGCTCCAAATTATGTTACAATCCACTATTTTGAATTATTCAAGTCAGACATGTGTGGATTTATTGTCGATTTGAATGGTTCAAAATAGTGGGTTGTTACGTAGCCTTGTTGCTCCTCCACTATTTTGGCCATTCCCGGTTGATGAGGCTTGAGGCTATGCGTTAACTTTTTTGCACACATTAACTTAGAATGCTCATTGTCCTCTTGACAATGTTCTGATAGCATTCGTCCATAAAAGTCCGTTCCTGGTTCGAACGGAACCGAAGGCAAACTCCTACTACATCCATTTTGGAATCACCTTCAGGATTAGTAGCGATTAGCCCTTGCGCTTCACTGCTCCATCTTCGACTCTAAGCTCTTTTCTTCCTCACGAAAACGTTCAAACCAGATCGAAGTGGTTTTCGAGAAATTAATCTCGATCTCGGTCTCTTCGAAACGATCAGCGCATTGGCCAATATTGATAGTCGGTTATTTAACTATCAAATAACATCCACCACAACCATCAGGCCTTAATAATTTCCCAAATTATTTATTTCAAAATATCTTCGCAAGATATTTTTCTACTCTTCAACCATTTGAAAATAGTTTTCAAATCACTTTTTTGTCGCGGAATAAATTTCCACCCAATTGTTTGATTTCCACTGAAAATCACCAAGTCTTGATACTTTAAATTTTTAAATAATTTAAATCACTTTATCCAAAATATATACCTTAAAACATTCAAAATAAAAACTACTTAAAATAATTTATTTAAAATACTAGTTATGAAATTTTACAAAAAAATCCCATGTAAAACTCAATTCAAAACTAAATTTAAAATAAAAGTTATTCTATAAGGTATAAATATTAAATAATTATCTTTTAAATCATAATACTAGTTAAACCTTTAAAATAACTTACTTATATAATTAACTTAATAAATATTTACTTTTAAAAATTTTAAAACCACTAAATAATTATTTCTTTCTAAAACATTCTTTTAAAACCACTTTTAAACCTCTAACTTATACTTAAAATTCTGCTTTGAAAACATACTTGGCTTTTTAGGAAAACACAATTTCCATTCCAAAATAGTCCATTTAATCAGTTAATAAATCCTTCTCGTTTTATCCAATTTAATTTACGTCTCAAACCCGTAATTTCTTTCCAATGCTGTAAAAAATAAAACCAATATTTATTTTTAAAACAAATTATCCATTCCTTTATAAATTTCCACCGTGAATTTATACTTTCAAATATCCACTGATATCTTATTCCACTTTATAATCCCAGTTTATAAATTTCATAGTCTCATCCTCCTTTTAAAACACAGTTTCAAAAACTAAATAAATATCCAAATCGTTTTCCAAAATTTACTCCATTTTAAAATAAATTCCTTTACTTACTCAATTTATTTCAAAACCCACTAATTTCAGATTTTTACTTCTTTATTATGATTTAAAATCTCATTTAAACTGAAAATACCAATTTCATAATTTTTCCCAAAATTCTTTTTTATCTCTCCCACACTACTTTAAACCTTGAATTGAAAAATAATCCATTATTTCTTTAAATAATATTACTTATGTTTAAAAATTCATTTATTCCCATTTATTCAAAAATCTTCTTTCCCATACTTGGAAGTTATTTATTAGAATTTTAAAAATTAACTTTTTATCCTTTCCCAAATTCATTCTTTAATTTATCCAATTTCACTATATTCATTTTACTTAGAATTCCATCTTCTATTTTTTGTTAAAATCCAATCCTTATATTTTTGATATCTCAGTATACCCAAAATATATTCAGTCAAACCATAACATTTAATATTTCAATTCCCAATATAGTCAATATAATCTATCACAGATTATCAAATAAAACATATCACCGAATATGAAAATAAATTCCAACAATTTGAGGAATCCAGTTGGATCCCTCCAACCTGTTTCCCTGCATCCATAGATGTTAGCACAACATAAAAATACCAATCCCACTTCGAGGGGGATATCGCGGTATATAGGGTCATCCGCTATTATGCGAGGCGCATAGGGTCTCATCCGCTATATAATGTGGGAAATCAATCACTCCAATATATATATATATATATATATATATATATATATATATATGTACTATATATAATATCACATCCAAACATATAATAAATCATCAATTCAAGCAATCAATCCAATATTTAAATTTAAACTATTTAAATCAACGGTGATCCAAATGAGTGAGATCAACTCACTTTTGGCCTTTAATTCGCAATCTGATCCAGCACGAACCAACCCGGCTGGTTTTCATTTGATTCTAGACCTTTTATAAACATTATAGGATTTATTAATATTTGAACCAATCGAACAATTAATTTTCCCATTTGATAAATTTAATTAACCAATAATTTTATTTAAACTAATTTCTTTTAATATTTTTTGTGACTAAAATTTAAATAGGTTAATTAAACAAGCTAATCAACATAATACTTTATTCTAAAACAAACTAGTAACTTTAAAACGTATATATGTATATTTATTTTCTTTTGAAACTACATATATATACCTATATAGATTTCATAAAATTCTAACTTATATAAATTCTTTTAACATTTAAAATTCCTTTTTTTCCAAAATATTATATATATATATATATATATTATACTAAAAGAGAACGGCTTTTACATATCCTACCGTAACATATATATTTCTCTCTGTATATATTTTAAATCTCAACAGGAAATTAATGTATTGTATATATTTTACTAAATCAAAATTAATTTGTAAAAATTAAAAAGAATACCTCACTGCTCGAGCACCACTGAGAAACTGAACTCCACCTCCTCGTGAGGCCACAAAGCTGATGCCTCCAAATCCAAAGCATTTCGTCGATAACCACCAGAGTCTCCACTAACCTCCCATCGAGTCTGCCGTTGTAGGCATTGAACCGAAAGCGCCGCGACAACCCATCCCACCGATTTGCTGCTGCCACACGTGTCGCCATCTTTGCCTCGTGAGATTCCTGCTCGACTGAATCGCTACCCTCCCCATCGCGAAACACTAGCTGCTCGTGAAGTCATCGCCACCCAACATCGCGACTTCCATCCTACGACATCGCTGACTCGATTTCGAATGCAGATCACTTCAGTTATCGAGTCTCCTCGGCTTAACACTCACCTCGATTTCAACTCGAATTCGAAATTCGAACGTTTTTGATAGCGGCCATTTTCTCTTCGAATAGCCCTTACATTTTTTTAGACCGAAAGAAGTTTTAAGGAGGAGAGCAGAAGAGATTTGCATTTTAAATTGGAAGTAAGAAGAGGGATTTCTTTCGATTGATAAAGCAATTTGTTCCTTGGCCAAATAAAAAGAAAGAGAAGGGGGACATCTGGTACGTGTAGGTGACAGATGGCATGAACCAGAAGACAAGTGGCCAGGGTATGAAAAGATAAATTTCTAATGTAAATTGTTTTGACCAGTCAAATTATTTAAATTTTAAATTAAAATCGTCTCGAAAATGCAACTTAAAATTTCGAACTCCTATCGAGGCGTGCCGCTAGGCGTTCATAATGTTATACCCTTATTCCGAACGCAAAGGAAAAGGTTTCGAACCCTAATTCGATCGTATGGAGAAGATAGCTTTTTGGACCTGTTTTATAATATTAAACCTCCAATATAGATTTTAGCATGTTTATTTACCATACGATCACCCGACAACTCCAAATGCTACGAAAATTGAAACCTGATAATAAAACACTATTATGGATCTAATGAAACTAGTTTCGTCGAATCGAGACTGTGACTCGGAAGGCTATTTTTAAATATCAATTTAAACGATATATTTTTAAAACTGATTAAATCACTTTAAATTCAATTTTAAAAGTTCTATTGTCTTCAGTATTGTTAGTATAAATTTTTCAAGCCTTCAAATTATTTTAACAGGCTTAAAAAACAAGATTTCCTATCTTTATCCAATTTCCAATTATTAAATTAAATAATTTAATTTATCAATAAATGGAGATATTTGAAATCCAATTTGAAAATCAATTTTAAATATTTAAAATAAATTAAATATTCTACTTTTAAATATCCAAAATCCCTGGTCTTTACATTCCTCCACCTTAAAAGAATTTCATCCCCGAAATTACAAGTTAAGAAGAATGATCCAGAACCCGTTAATTATTTTTCCCAAAACCAAATAGTTTTAAAACATCTTCCCAAAACAATCTTTTTATTAAAGACACTATCACTCTTACTAACTTTCTAAACTCATCCATAGGTTTCAAATAATATTATCCCCTTAATAATTCAAATTATAGTTTAAATCAATTTTTAAATTATCAAAGTTATCTCTAATTTTCTAACTCTCTAAATTTTCGAAAAATTTCGCCAGCATCTCCTTTGCGCGGCTAGCTCGGTACGACTACAAAATGCCTCTACGGGCCCCAAAATTTCAAAAGAAAACAAAATGACAAGTCGCTAGACCAGAAATCCTCAAATTTCATATGCCAATTTAAATACATACCTTTTTGTCGGACCATACAATTTTATCTTCTGTGACGACCCAGATTTCAACGTTCGAAAATCGACATCCATACTTCACCCGTATTCAAATGCCGAAGATTCAATCATTAAAATCCGATTCGCCGAAGCTTATAACACATTAGGTACAACAACGCAGTGGAAAAGAAATGAATAATATCATTGATACAGATGATTATCAATATCAGAGATACAAGATAACAGTGGAAGAATAATAGAGGAAGAGATAACTCCAACATGATCTCCAAGAGAGAGTGAATCCACAAACTGCATCTCTAATGCCAAAGCTCAAAAGACTCCAAGCTCCAAATCGAAAGCTCGAACCACCATCACGTTGTATTAAACAAGGTGGGTCATGGAATGAAATTGCCAAACCAAAGACTTGAAAGACCAAAGACGTCAAAGATTTCCAAACAGAAGGCTGAAGGTTGAAGGCTATCGAATCAACACCTACTAGCTGATTATCTGAAAATCTAACTCTAGGCTGCCCGTGTGCAAAATTATGGGCACCCAGAGTTTAAAAAGGGAACAATAGACTCCAGATCAGTCATGTCATTAGTGTGAGCAAAAAAATAGTTTTATTTGAAAAAAATAAACAACAAAGAAATAGAAAGAAATCCGCAATGCTTTTTGGAAAATGAAACTATCATAAGACCTCCCCGCACACACACAATGCAAGCGCACAATTGAAGGAGATTTCTCCTTATGATAGTCAAACATGCTTGATATGCGAAAATCCTTTTGATGTTATTATTAGTGCATAGTGTAGAAAAATATTTCGAAAGTATAATATTAATCTTAGCCAGCATAGGTACCATTATATTATGCCTGCTATAGCTACAACCTGAGGTGGTAGGTTATACAACTAAAACCATACAGGGCGCATATTGTTTCTTTGGATTTCCAACAAATGGTGAGGCTATGGAACTTCCTATGCCACATGGGTATGCCTCTGGAGGGACGCCCCGAGAACTTAACTAGCTCTCTGCCAATACAAGGTCGGGTTACCTGTGTAACTAGGTAACTACTCACACGAGTATGCCATCCCTCGCTCGTCACTGACCTTTATCCGAGCGCTCAACACAAATAACCACAAAGCAATAGATTTGCAGCAACCACATAAGTTAAGTATCTGGGCTCCATACCATGATACCACTTTTTTCCAGAAGGAAATGGACATACCCTAAGGGGCGCTACCCCCAATAACCTTGCTGCATCCTTCCTATTTCGACCATTCCGGGTTGTGAGGTCCTGATGAAGTCTCGTCCCATAAAGCTACGCTTTTCACATAAGCCTTACTTTGATCAACAAATGATCAGCAGCACTCAGCATGCCACATTACCAAATTGGAAATGTATCACTAGTAACAATCAACTACATAACCTCTGAGCTTGTACGTCTCAGAGAAGGTTGTTAAGCTAGGAGAATAAATTCTCCGCCACCAGAAATGTATTTATAGAAACCAGCTTTACATCTCAAAGTGTGACGTTAGTTTGTTCCAGGTTCGAACAGAACCGAGGCACTTTAATAGAAGCCCTTGCAAATTCGGATAATCCATAATCACATCCGAACTCCCCATCACAAAGGTTGATCAAATCTCTATACGAGGGTCATTCGGTGCAAAGACATTCGACATGTAATGTTTTCGCTTTAGGGAATACCCGGTCTTCACCCCCAGTCTTCAAATGCTATCCATTTCGTCGTATCATTATTCGAAATGGGTTTTATGACACAAAGTCCTCTCCCGGCTAAACCGAATAATGAGCGCTTATTTTTAAAAGTATATGGATATAGTGGGATCTTAGTTAAGTCACAACTTATTACCTAAAACCTTTCTTTCAAATGGTTTAAAAAAATTACCATTTTTATCTTTTAAATAAAAGATTCACCTTTTAAGATCACTTTCAATTTGAAACAAAGTTCACCATCTTTAACAAAGATTCATTCATAGCTTTCAAAACTATTTTCATTTCAAACTTGAAATCCTTTCAACACAAATTGGAAATCCTTTCTTTATATGAAAGCTATTATTATTTGAAAAACAAGGGTTTTCGTTTCGGAAAAATCCGATCAAATATGCACAAGTTATATCCTTTAAAGTATAAACTTGGGTTAAATTTAAATTCCCAAAATAATATCTTTAAAATACTTTAAAGATGGTTCTAAAATCCATATATATATTATAAAATTTGTATAAACCTTTCAAACAAAATTTCCAAAATAATTTTCAAAACTTAAGCAAGATATATTATATTCAAACTAAATTTCAATTTCAAATTTCCTTTTCAAAAGCATTTCATATTCAACCCAATTCCATTTCCAAAACCATTTGGATTCAAAATTCAATCTTTAAAACCTTTTCCTAATATTAAATTCAAATATCTGTGACTTAACCAATTTTCTCGTGCGATCCATATTTTTGTGTGTGTGGTGTAGTCCAAGGGTTTTACACACAACAATACAATATCATCAATCATCACAAATCCAAGCACAGCAATATCGATAGGCAGTATAATCCTATAACGCTTATCTTCATTCACAGATTCATAGATAAATAATATAAATTCATCACAGATAAATAAATTATATTCATTACAACTCAAATCAAAATAATTCAAATCACAAAGCATCACACATCAGGGATATCGAACAATTCAAAGCATTTCATACAATCCAAACATCCATAAGTAAAATTAATTAACTATCCGATTATAATTAAATTAAACTAGAATAATTACATATGAATGAATTATTAACTCTAGTTAATTAATATTAATTAATTACAAACCATTTAATTAATTATCCTTTAATCATTCTTTAATGCTAAATTAGTTAACCTTTAATTATTAACTAATCAACTTTTAAATCATTAAATAATTAACCTTTAATTATTTAATTATCTTTTAATTAATTTTTCTTAATTGCATCAATTAATTAGCCCTTAATTGATTACCATTTAATTAATTATCCATAATTAATTACAATAAGTGATTGTCCCTAATCAATTTCATTAATTAATTAGCCTTTAATTAATTATCCTCAAATTAATTACCTTAATTAATTAATCACATTAATTAATTATCATTAAATTAACTACATAAATTAATTTTTAATTAATCAATAATTTAACCTTTAACTAATCACATTAATTAATTAATCATATTACTTAATTATCCTTTCAATCTTTCAATCATTAATTAATTAAGCTTTAATTAATTCATTGTTCTTTAATCACTTAATTAAGTAACCATTTAATTAATTTATTGATTATTATTTAATTACTATATTAAGTAATTATCCTCTAATTACTTTCATTAAGTAATTATTAATTTAATTACTTTCATTAAGTAATCACCCCTTTAATAAATTAATCACCTCGATTAAATTATCCATTTAAGTAATTAAATAATTAATCCTTTGATTACATTAAGTAATTAACCTACATTTAATTACCTAAGACTTAAGAACAATAAATCATTACCCTAATTAATTACTTAATTATCTTTTATAACTTTAATAGACCTTTGAAATAATTTATCCTTTAAATCTTTAATAAACTTTGAAATAATTTACTTTAAACCCTTTACTAATTCATACTTTTAAAAAATAATTGTTTAAAAGAATTTGTTAGAAAGTCGTCTAAACTCTACTTTAGGAACTTAACAATATTTCTTTGAAAAACTCACTTCTTTTAAATAAGAAAAAAATTGGTTATAAAACTTTAAAACCCTGAACCATGTTTCTCCTCAAATTTAAAAAAAGTGGTAACCCAATCTAAACAACTCGAGCCCAAGCAAAATTCTCCCGAGCAACCACTCAGACCAGTCTTCATTTTCGCGCGTTCGAACTCGAGGCAAATCTCGTCTTTTTGAGCAACAACAGATCAGAAATCAAGCCTGTGCACGTGCACAGGTGATCGTCAAAGCTCCGCTCATCGCCGAAACCTTCGACATGTCGGCCATCTCCCATAACCTTTTGACCACCCAAAATTCTCCAAAACTACCTGAATCGAAATCGAACCAGGCTAACACCTACAGGAAAAAAACCGATCGCCTGAAAACAACCTCGACCTACCACCACAGACCACCAGACCACTCGCCACTCCGACCCAAGCTCCGCCACAACCCTACGCATCGACTCCCTCTGGTCTGGTCCACTCCGGTCCACTATCAGCGATGAAATCGACTCGCTAACATCCTCAACCAAAACAATTTCTAAAACCCCAAATAATCATCGTCTGGCAACCACGGCGATTAATAAATTCATTCATTATTTTTCCTAAAACCGCCCACCTACAATCGTGCACCAGTCTCAACCCCAAAGTCCATAATCTATTTGACCGTCGGATTTTGATGCAAATTCAATTTCTGTTCAACTCTTAATATATCTCGATTTATCAATTTAAAATTCTGTAATGATCATTAAAAATCATGATTTTGAAATATGAATCCATTCCTATAATCAAACTTAAAAATCAAAACATTTGATTCTAGGCTTATTTTAAATCATCACGGTATATATATCATTTCTGAAACAAATGCTTAATTTAAATACTTGAATTTATTTTTAAAAATGATGTTACACATATACAAGTATTTTTCATTCAAAGATCAAAGCTTAAAAAGGTTTAGATGAGATGATTTTGGATTTTTGAACAGGTTTTAAATCCTATATGAACAGAGGTATATACCTGTATGCACACAGTATATACAGGCGTGCAAGCATTTTCACAGCACATTTCACGCATCAATCATATGTAAATCAACTATAACATATTCCAGATTTTTGAGTTTGCTCATCTGTCAATTGAAAGAAACAGAGAACACAGGCTTGAACTTGAAAATGGAAAATGTTTGAGATGATCTAATCTGTTTGAATTGCAACCTTGATCTGATGCATGATTTAGCTGAGGTGTTGTTTGCTTTGAAACTTGCTTTGCTTGATTAAGCTTCAGGTTGAAGATTGATGGCATTTGATTTTTGAGTTTGAATTTTCTTTGCTTTTATCTAAGTTTGCTTGCTTTACTTTATTTCTGTAACTTGATCGTATTTGCATGCTTCATATTTAAACTTGATCTTTGCTTTGTTTTAATCTCAGGTTTTGATTTTATCGTGCTTTTGCATTTTCAGATTTTATCTCTATTTTTCTGGTTTTGTAAATGGACGGTGAAGAAAGGAATAAATGAATAGAAGTGGAGATGTTTTGTATAGCCTTGTTTTTAATTTATTTATTATTTTTAAAAATAAAGATAAATGTGACACTCGTAATATTTATGTTCTCTTTGTTTTTACAAATGTTAAAAGTATCAAATTTATGTTAAACCCTTTATTAAATTTTTATTTTCTTATGTTGTTAAGTACCTTATAATTTTACAAACGTGAAAACAATTATTTTATTATTTTCTTTGATTTATGTGTGGATTACTTTTGCATATGTGTGTGTGTGTGTTATGTTTTAAATGTTTATATTTAAACTATCTTTATTTATACTTATACATCCTTAAAGAAAAATGTTTTGAACTAAATTGCACTTTAATAAATAATCATATATATATATATGTCTATGTTTCCTAAAATATAAAGCTTTTAAATCCAATTTGTTTCCAAATATTTATTTTCAACGTATAAATATATATATTTGAATTTCAAATTCAAACTTCAAATTATAATCTATATTTATATACGTATATATAATTAACAAACACATATCTTTATTAAATTCATAAAAATTCAATTTAATTCACAATTGATCCCAAAATTTATATTAATTATCAAATTAAATTTGACTCAAAAACCGGGAACGTTACAGATTCTCCCCTTAAGAAAATTTCATCCCCGAAATTTGCCAGACTGGGAGATAACCAAAGAATAGATAAAGAAACGCTTTACCAGATCAAACTGAATATTTATTCTATATTTGGCTTACCAAATCAGAATATCATCAATAAGTATGAGAACGAACTCATTCAACACTTCACGAATTATACCCGGGTCATCAGGTTTACGAAATAAGCAGGGGCATTGGTTAGTTTGAAGGGGTAACTAACCACTCGTAGAATATATCGAGACGCTAAGGAATAGACAAATGGATACAATCCAATTTTAACTTCATATTTCCTTAATCAATTCATTTCGAATAAATTTCAAATTCATTAAAGTTAAAAACGAAAAGCTGATAGAAAACTGATGAAGATAATACGAATTAGGAACTTATCTACAACGATTCGCAGGCCACCATCACACCAAAACTTCTTCTTGTAGCTGCAATGAAACCATCAAAGAATGGAAAATAGCTGATGAACAAAGGAGATTGATAGAAAAACTTGTTCCCATTGTTGTAGGGTATCGACCATTTGTAGTGGTACTCCCTTGTCCCCTACCTCGTCCTCTTCTTGCACTCATACTCACCATCAGTGGATAGTAAGAGAATTTACTGAGGCGTACAGACGGATATCTTAGTGATATACTCATTTTAGGGCATTTGTAACCCTATCTCTAATGAGTTGCCTAATGTGTTATACTCCTGAGCTAAAGTTTTTACTCAACCTTCAGCTTTGATTCCAAATGTGACGACCTAGATTTCGACGTTTGAAAATCGACATCCATACTTCACCCGTATTCGAAAGCTGCAGATTCAATCGTTGAAATCCGATTCACCGGAGCTTATAACACATTAAGTACAAAAACACAGTGGAAAAGAAATGAATAATATCATTGATACAAATGATTATCGATATCAGATATACAAGATAACAGCGGAAGAATAATAGCGAAAGAGATAACTCCAACATGATCTCCAAGAGAGAGTGAATCCACAAACGGCATCTCTAATGCCAAAGCTCAAAAGACTCCAAGATCCAAATCGAAAGCTCGAACCACAATCACGTTCTATTAAGCAAGGTCGGTCATGGAATAAGACTTCAAAGATTTCCAAACAGAGGGCCGAAGGCTATCAAATATACATCTACTAGCTGATTATCTGAAAATCTAACTCTAGGCTTCCCGTGTGGAAAATTGTGGGCACCCAGAGTTTAGAAAGGGAACAATAAACTTTAGGTTAGTCATGGGACTTGTATGAGCAAACAAAAACAGTTTTATTTGAACAATAACAAAGAAATAGAAAGAAATCCACAATGCTTTTTGGAAAATGAAAATACCATAAGACCTCCCCGCACACACACAATGCAAGCGCACAATTGGAGGAGTTTCTCCTTACGATAGTCAAACATGCTTGATACGCGAAAATCCTTTTGATATTATTATTAGTGCATAGTTCAGAAAAATATTTCGAAAGTATAATATTAATTTTAGCCAGCATAGGTACCATTATATTATGCCTGTTATAGCTACTACCTGAGGTGGCAGTTTATACAAATAAAACCGTACAGGACGCATATTATTTCTTTGGATTTCCAACAAATGGTCAGGCTAAGAAACTTCCTATGCCACATGGGTACGCCTCTAGAGGGACGCCAGAGAACTTAACCAGCTCTCTTCCAACACAAGGCTTAGTTACCTCTGTAATTAGGTAACTACTGACACGAGTATGCCATCTCCCGGTTGTCACCGACCTTTATCCGGGCGCTCAACACCAATAACCACAAAGAAATAGATTTGCAGTAACCAAATAAGTTAAGTATCTAGGCTCCATACCATGATACCACTTTTTTTCAAAAGGAAATGGGCATACCCTAAGGGGCGCTACCCCCAATAACCTTGCTGCATCCTTTCTGTTTTGACCATTCCGGGTTGTGAGGTCTTGATGAAGTCTCGTCCCACAAAGCTACGCTTTTCACAAAAGCCATGCTTCGATCAGCAAATGATCAGCAGCACTCAGCATGCCACATTACCAAATTGGGAATGTATCACTAGTAACCATTAACTACATAATCTCTAAGCTCGTACGTCTCAGAGAAGGGTGTTAGGCTAAGAGAATAAATTCTCTGCCACCAGAAATGTATTTGATAGAAACCAGCTTTACATCTCAATGTGTAACGTCAGACATACATCCATACAAGTCTGTTTCGAGTTTGAACAAAACCGAAGGCACTTCACAAGAAGCCCTTGCAAATCCAGATAATCCCTGATCAAGTCCGTACTCCCCATCACAAAGGGTGATCAAATCTCTATACCAGGGCCATTCAGTGCAGTGACATTCGACAGGTAATCCTTTCGCTTTTGAAAATACCTGGTCTTCACCACCGGTCTTCAAATGATATCCATTTCGTCGTATCATTATTCGGAATGGGTTTTAAGACACAAAGTCCTCTCCCAGCTAAACCGAATAATGAGCGCTTATTTTTAAAAAGCATATGGATATAGTGGGATCTTAGTTAAGTCATAACTTATTACCCAAAACGTTTCTTTCAAATGGTTTAAACAAATTACCGTTTTTATCTTTTAAATAAAAGATTCACCTTTTAAGATCACATTCAATTTGAAACAAAGTTCACCATCTTTAACAAAGTTCATAGCTTTTAAAACTATTTTCATTTCAAACTTGAAATCCTTTCAACACAAATTGAAAATCCTTTCTTTATATGAAAGCTATTATTATTTGAAAAACAAGGGTTTTCGTTTCGAAAAAATCCGATCAAATATGCACAAGTTACATCCTTTAAAGTATAAACTTAGGTTAATTTTAAATTCCCAAATAATACTTTTAAAATACTTTAAAGATGGTTTTAAAATCCATATATATATTATACAATTTGTATAAACCTTTCAAACCAAATTTCCAAAACAATTTTCAAAACTTAAACAAGATATATTATGTTCAAACTAAATTTCAATTTCAAATATCCTTTTCAAAAGCATTTCATATTCAACCCAATTCCATTTCCAAAACCATTTGGATTCAAAATTCAATCTTTAAAACCATTTCATAGTATTAAATTCGAATATCTGTGACTTAACCAATTTCCACGTGCAATCCATATTTATGTGTGTGTGGTGTAGTCCAAGGGTTTTACACACAACAATACAATATCATCAATCATCACAAATCCAAGCACAACAATATCGATAAGTGGTATAATCCTGTAACGCTTATCTTTATTCACAGATTCACATATAAATAATATAAATACATCACAGATAAATAAATTAAATTCATCACAGCTCAAATCAAAATAATTCGTATCATAAAGCATCACACATCAGGGATATGAAACAATTCAAAGCATTTCATACAATCCAAACACCCATATGTAAAATTAATTAACTATCTGATTATAATTAACTTAAACCGGAATAATTACTTATGAATGAATTATTAACTTTGGTTAATTAATATTAATTAATTACAAACTATTAATTAATTATCCTTTAATCATTCTTTAATGATAAATTAATTAACCTTTAATTATTAATTAGTCAACCTTTAAATATTAAATAATTAATCTTTAATTATTTAATTATCTTTTAATTAATTTTTCTTAATTACTTGAATTAATTAACCATTAATTAATTACCATTTAATTAATTATCCTTAATTAATTACAATAAGTGATTATCCCTAATCGATTTCATTAATTAATTAATCTTTAATTAATTATCCAAAAAATAATTACCTTAATTAATTAATCACATTAATTAATTATCCTTAAATTAATTACATAAATTAATTTTTAATTATTCAATAATTTAACCTTCAACTAATCGTATTAATTAATTAATTAATTATCCTATAAGTAATTATCTTTCAATCATAAATTAATTAACCTTTAATTAATTCAATTTTCTTTAATCACTTAATTAAGTAACCATTTAATTAATTTATTGATTATTATTTAATTACTATATTAAGTAATTATCCTCTAATTACTTTCATTAAGTAATTATTAATTCAATTATTTTCATTAAGTAATCATCCCGTTAATAAATTAATCACCTTGATTAAATTATGCATTTAAGTAATTAAGTAATTAATCCTTTGATTACATTAAGTAATTAACCCACATTTAATTACCCAAGACTTAAGAAAAATAAATCATTACCCTAATTAATTACTTAATTATCTTTTATATCTTTAATAGACCTTTAAAATAATTTATCCTTTAAGTCTTTAATAAACCTTTGAAATAATTTACTTTGAACCCTTTACTAATTCCATACTTAAAAAAAATAATTATTTAAAAGAATATGTTAAAAAGTTGTTTAAACTCTACTTTGGGAACTTTACAATATTTCTTTTGAAAACTCATTTCTTTTGAATAAGAAAAAAAACTGGTTATAAAACTTTAAAACCCTAAACCATGTTTCTCCTCAAATTTAAAAAAAAACTGGTAACTCAAGCTAAACAACTCAAGCCCAAGCAAAATTCTCGAGAGCAACCACTCGGGACCAATCTTCATTTTCGCGCGTTCGAACTAGAGACAAATCTATTCTTTCTGGGCTAAAACAACAGATCAGAAATCAAGTGCATGTGCACAGGTGATCGTCCGAGCTCCGTCCATCGCCGAGACCCTTGACATGTCGCCGGCCATCTCCCATAACCGTTTGACTACCCAGAATTCTCAACAACTACCTAAATCAAAATCGAACCAGGATAACACCTACAGGAATAAAATTGATCGCCTGAAAACAACCTTGACCTGCCACCACAGACCACCCGACCACTCGCCATTTGACCCAAGCTCCGCCACAACCCTACGCATCGACTCCCCCTAGTCCGGTCCACTCCGGTCTACCATCGGCGATGAAATCGATTCACTAACATCCTCGACCAAAACAACTGCTAAAACCCTAAATCATTATCGTTTGGCAACCACGACTATTAATAAATTCATTCATTATTTTTCCTAAAACCACCCACCTACAATCTTGCTTCGGTCTCAACCACGAAGTCCCTAATCTATTTGACCGTCGGAATTTGACGCAAATTCATTTTCTGTTCAACTCTTAATATATCTCGATTTATCAATTTAAAAATTCTGCAATGATAATTAAAAATCATGATTTTGAAATATGAATCCATTCCTATAATCAAACTTAAAAATCAAAACATTTGATTCTGGGCTTATTTTAAATCATCACTGTATATATATCATTTTTGAAATAAACGCTTAATATAAATACTCGAATTTATTTTTAAAAATGAAGTTACACATATACAAGTATTTTTCATTTAAAGATCAAAGTTTAAAAAGGTTTAGATGGGATGGTTTTGGATTTTTGAATAGGTTTTAAACCCTGTGTTGTATGAGCAGAGGTATATACCTATATGCACACAGAATATACAGGCATGCAAGCATTTTCACAGCATATTTCAAGCATCAATCATATGTAAACCAACTATAACATATTCCAGATTTTTGTATAGGTAGTTTGCTCACCTGTCAATTGAAAGAAACAGAGAAAAAGGCTTGAACTTGAAACTGGAAAAAGTTTGAGATGATCTGATCTGTTTGAATTGTAACCTTGATCTGATGCATGATTTAGCTGAGGCGTTGTTTGCTTTGAAACCTTGCTTTGCTTGATTAAGCTTCAAGTTGAAGATTGATGGCATTTGATTCTTGAGTTTGAATTTTCTTTGGTTTTATCTGAGTTTGCTTGCTTTACTTTAATTTTATAACTTGATTGTATTTGCATGCTTCATATTTGGACTTGATCTTATCTTTGTTTTAATCTCAGGTTTTGATTTTATCATGCTTTTGCATTTTGAGATTTTATCTCTATTTTTCTGATTTTGTAAATGAAAGGTGAAGAAAGGAATGAATGAGTATAAGTGGAGATGTTTTTATAGCCTTATTTTTTTTTTTTAAACAACGATAAATGTGACACTTGTAATATTTATGTTCTCCTTGTTTTACAAATGTTAAAAGTATCAAATTTATGTTAAACCCTTTATTAAATTTTTATTTTCTTATGTTGTTAAGTACCTTATAATTTTACAAATGTGAAAACAATTATTTTATTAATTTCTTTTATTTATGTATGGATTACTTATATATATGTGTGTGTGTGTTATGTTTTAAATGTTTATATTTAAACTATCTTTATTTATACTTATACATCCTTAAAGAAAAATGTTTTGAACTAAATTACACTTTAATAAATAATCATATATATATTTGTTTCTTAAAGTATAAAGCTTTTAAATCCAATTTATTTTCAGATATTTATTTTCAACATATATATATATATATATTTGAATTTAAAATTCAAATTTAAAATTATAATATATATTTATCTACATATATATAAATAACAAACACATATCTTTGTTAAATTTGGAAAAATTCAATTTAATTCACAATTAATCCCAAAATTTATATTAATTATCAATTTAAATTTGACTCAAAAACCGGGATCGTTACATCTTTTGAAATCAAAATCATCAATTTCCTTTTTGCTCTTAAATACCTGTATCTTATCTACCAATAATATCTAATCACAACATTCAAAATCAATTTATACATTTCTTTACAAAATTTTCAATGTTAGTTTTACTTAAGTCCGTACGATGTACATATATCATCCGTACGCATTATCAAATCTGATCGTTCATTCGATCACACCATTTCACTTTCGAACTAGTATCGTCTATCCAACTCCCCAGTGCAAACTCAGACGGGGTTTCTTGATTGGAAACTGTCATTTTCCTTGCATAGCCCTAAACTGTGATAGAGAATTTCCAAAATCAATCAAAAATCCATATCCAGGGTTCTCCATCGAAAATCGAGTGAAAAATCCCAACTCGGATCGGTACAACTACCTCAAAATTCTATGCTAGAATCTGGATCAAATCGTTATGCGAATAAAATAATAAACGTACATCCTATGTATTTATCTCAATTGATTTTTAACTATATCAATTCTCTTTTCTTTTATTCACATTTATTTTGATTTTCATTCACTTATTCACAATTATCCCATTTCACTCTTTACTTAATCTTCATTCAAATATTAACTTGGAGTATTTTTCCAGTACTAATATTTACTTGAGAATTTCACCATTTACCTTCCTTAGGATAATTATAAATATTCTATATACTTTAATATTTATTTTACTTCACTACTTAAGCTTTTATATTTATTTTTATTCAATTTACATTTTCAGTTCCTTTTGAACTCAATCTATCTTTAAATTCTGAATATTGAATTTTATTCATCTTATCTCAAACTATATTTAATTAGTCATTTCTTTAATTAGTTCCACTTACTAATTTATTGTAAATCTCAAACAATTTTTATTTCCAAAATTTTATTATTTCAGTTCACTTCGAACTATTTCTACCACTTTACTTACTTAACCCAATCCAAATAGAGTTCTAATATTCAGCTTAAATTCCGTTTACTTACAATTCAAATTAGTTTGTTTCATTCCCATATTAACTTTTAACTTAATGAATTTTTAGTTCAAGGACCACTTTACTTCATATTCTTATATTTTTCTTTAAATTCACCTTTATTTTCCTTGATTCAGTTACACTTCAATTTTAATTCAAATTTTTAACTTCTATAAAATTTTCACTTATTTAAATTCCATTTGCTAACTTATTTTAATTCTTTTCAATAAATTTGCTTATCTTCCAACTTATTTTGTTTCCATACTTACTTTTATTTAACTCTTTCCAAATTTAATATTATTTTAACAAATTTCAGATTCTAAAAGTTATCAAACCCATTTATATTCCATAATCACTTTTAACTAAACTTCCCGAGTTTAAACAATTTCTTGAAAATTCAAAAACATTTTTGAAATCATATATACCCAAACCAAATTATTCCTTGCATTCTAAATCAAATCCAATTTTTTGCAAACAAACAACAATTCAAAACATTTTGGCAGCAATTCCTTCCTTGGAAACTCGAAAATGAACATTGATGATGTTGTAGTCATCACCGAAGTTATTTTCCAACGACCGAAAAGAGTTCAATGCATTTATCTCTTTAAAACCCCTTTAAATATTTTTAAATTCCAAATCTCACCAGATTTCAAATCCAATTCAAAATTATTTCCAAATTAATATCACCATTATTCCTCCAAAGTCTTTGAAAACCATTTCCAAACCCAAATGAATTTAAACTTTTCCCAAAATTTCAAATTTCAAATCCTTCCAATCTATTTTCAAACATTACTCTAGAATTTTATCTTATTTCAATTATAATTCATATTTATAATTCACATTTACAAATCTCATTCTGTTATATAAATTATTCCTTAACTTTGGTTATAACATTATTTTCTTATTTTCAATTTCCACACAACAATGATAATATTTTAATATTATCACTTCCTAACAACAAAGCAACCATATACTATAATAATTTACAAAAATTATTACAAAAATTATTTGGGCAAAATTATTTCATTTACCCACTTTTAAAAACAGAACTGTGTCAGTTTACCTAGTTTAAGAGTTTAGAAATCCCTATCGATACAGTTGTCCAGACTGCACCGACCAGAATCTATAAACACTCAACCGATAAGTCGACACAATATAAAACAACTTAGATTCACTAACAAATACACGCTCATATCTACTAATACACTCAAACTCATTCTAGAGTACTACGGACTCTATTTCAAATGAGTAATCCCCACCAGAGCTGAGGTTCTCGCTTAACCTTCAGCTCTGATACCAAGTGTCACGACCTGATTTTTTGACACTCGAAAATCGACATCAATACGTCCACTATATCAAATACCGAACAATTGAATGCTAGAAAACAAGACCGTAAGTGAAAGAAGAAGGCGGTAGAAGGAGAGAAAAACAAAACAACATCAAAATCTCACAATCACAGCGGAATAATATATAATAGATAAATGGCTGATCTTTATACAAAAAGAACTATATCTATTTTATACATTACATCATCAGAGTATAACACCACAGGTAAACCAACAGATAGGTAGAAATAAATATATTTATATATTAAAAATACAAATACGCTCTCTCAAGTTAGACACCACTCAGAGTTTAGGTATTCGCTCAACCTAACGCTCTGATACCAACTGAGACGACCCGACTTCCAACGACCAGAAAGTCGCATCGTCTTGAAGAAAGAAAGGGATAGAAAAGAGAAAAGAAAGAAAAGAAAGAAGAAACAACATCAGAATCTCAACAGCGGAATGAATAAATTATATTAATAACATAAGTATTACATAGTATACAATAACTATCAGAGTTACACCGACAATACAACACATACTAGACAGTTATAAACACCTGTCTAGTTATTACAACTCAAAACACAATACAGAAAACACTCAGAAATACCAACACAGTGGAAAACTATATATCTACACGTAGAAGCCTCCTGCTCCATTGTTCCTCCACAATTCGTCAAAGCTAACCTGAATCCCTTGGCTACTCGTAAAAATTTGAGTACCCAAGAGTTTACGAAAAACAGAAATAAACTCCGGGTCAGACATAGGTCTGATGTGAGTAACAGGTTAAAGTAGCTTAACTTTTAAAAACCTTTGAAAACAAAAGGTATCACGTAAGACATCCCACACATAAAAATGGAAAAGTTTTTACCTTACGCTAACCAAAAAATTTGATAGGAAATCTAGTGATATTATAATAGGTCTAGGGTTTTCAAGTAAATATGAAATAGCCGAAATTGTTACATGATTAAATTCCATCTACTAGCCACAAAAGTGGGTAATACAATCAAATCCGATGGCACTTATTGGATTTTGGATTCCATACAATGGCAGGGCTACCGGGATACCGCCCGTCACAGTACGTGGCCAAGATCACCATACCGAGGATCACTCCCAATCCCCTGCAACACAAAGCTGGAACTATTCCTTATTGAACAGTTCCGAACAAGACCACCCCGCGGTTGTGATCAGCAACCGCACCACAAAGCCGAAATAAATGGACATCTAGACAGGGGTAAATCTCATCCTACTTGGGCATGACCCACTTAGACTTGCTGCACCTCCCCTGTTTTAGCCATTGCCGGTTGATGAGGCTTGAGGCTACGATTACCTTTATAGGACGTATCACTTAGAATGCTCATTGTCCACCTGGCGATGTTCTGAAAGCATTCAATCCATACAAGTTCGTTTCGGGTTCGAACGAAACCGAAGGCATTATCTCGTTACACTCATTTTGGAATCACCCTCAGAGTTAACGACGATATCCCTTGCACTCTGAATCTTCATCTTCACTTGAGATTCCCGACCCATCGTTAATTTGGAACGATGTGGTTTTCGGATATCCAAATATGGGAACCCGATCCCGGTCTCATCGAAATCCAAAATGTGTCTTTTAAGGCCAAGTTGTTTTAGAGTTTAAAACAATTTCAATTCATTATCTATATACACACAGATAGATAATTCACAGATTCATAATAGATAATCAACATTATCATCACAGATAATCCATATCAGCATTATAAACAGATAATCCATATCAGCATTATGAACAGATAATCCATATCATCATCACAATGCAACCAATGCAACCATATCATATAACATTACTCATCTCATGGCTGAGATTACAAACCATACATGGCAACCAATATCAATCATACATAAGCAATGATCTAATCACTACAACAAAACAGCCTTTTTACAACGGGCAATGCCCGTTGTAATATGGTTTTCGCAACGGGCATGTGCCCGTTGTAATAGGCCTCGTTGTAATAGATCCACCACATTTTACAACGGGCAAAGCCCGTTGTAAAAACCGTTGCAGTATACCTTTTTACAACGGGTTATGACCGTTGTAATAAACTCTAATACAACGGTCATAGCCCGTTGCAATAGACTAACTATATTAGTTGCATAGCCTTTTTCACAACATGCATTGACCGTTGTAAAAAGCATATTTAACAACTTGTTTTGCCCGTTGCAATAGCCTATGTCACAACATATATTGACCGCTGTAAAATACCTACTTAACAACGTTTGTTGACCGTTGTAATAAGCTCATATAACAACGCACATTGCCCGTTGCAAAATAAATGCAAAATTTAAAAAAAATTACAGTAGCATCCATGCAATACATCCATACAAATACTAAATATTGTCGTAAAATAATTAAAATCACATACGAAAAGACTAAAATCTAGAGTCATAAAATTTTAACACTCCAAAAAGTTAGATAAGTTTACATGCCAAATACATAAAGCGTTAACACATAACAGTCCGCTACAAATATCACGTTCTAAGTACAATCGTACTATACCACAGAGATGAAGCCTTTATGCCACGCGACGGTTGATCCAACGGCCTCTTTGATGGTCTGCATCTCTGAACTTCTTACCATATCTTCACCTAATCTCGCATAACCCTTTCTGCTCATTGTATATGGAAGTTTATTTTTATCTCTCAGTACTTTGAATTTTTTGCTAATTTCCTACATATGAGAAATTCATTAATAAACTATTATTTACCTTTTAATTTATACTGAATAAAATACAACTTATTACCTCAAATTTCTCCGACAACTTTTCCTTAACAAAGTTGTTCCACTCTTGAACATTTTCTATAGTATTCGGTTTTAGCATCGCTAATCTAGAGGAAGCGTCAGGGCAAGTAGAAGCTACTTTAATAGCCGAAACTAATCTTGACTTTGCCTCTCTCCATCGTACTCCTAACATCTTAAGCAATAAACCCTTGTATGCTTCATCCACCATGAATCTTGACTGCACAACAAAAATCATTTCCTAGTTAATACAAACAAAAACATGAATTTGTAGATATTCATCAACTGTAGTCTTTTAAATAACCAATCTCATTACAATTATTATTATTCAGAGCTACCATGTAATTTTGGGTAAAAATCTCATTTTGTTGTGCGTTTGTTCCTAGTGTTTATCTCTTTGCAGCACTAAAGTCAGGTAAATAAGAAGCTGAAAATCAGAGGCACAAAATTGTATATGTGCAAGAAATCAAAATATTACAGCAACATAAACTATCACTTTAGTTACAACACTACATTCACCCCTACCCACTCAGTCACACAATACATTTGTGTTATCACTTTCTAGCCTAATCCACTTTCACCATAACCACCATCTACAATTCTTCAACTACCTTACCTCTACCAAATGCCGCAACAAACTTCGACCATCATCGAACTCTGTCGCAGAATTACATTCACTTTCATCTCCCTGTGTACATTTTACATTATCCATTTCCTTTACACTGCCCACTTCCAAACTGTTGCACTATTACTGCCCTCCTCAACCACTGCATCACTACATAAACCTCCTCACAACACTCTTCATATCACTTCAACCTATTCATTCAACCCATCTATCTGCCTTTCATTCTCTACATTCCCTACTCTACTACCACGATTACCAACTGTTGCTTCATATCCACTAGAATACAACCACACTTCTCATCACAACCTATTACTTCATCCTACCAATTACTATCAACAGTCTCCTCTTACCAAACCCATCACTTCATCTTTTCATTCATTGCTATACTGCTGCCTCTTCACAAACATACCCACTCACAACTGCATCCTCATCATATTACTGCTGCTGCTGACCACATAGCCTTGCCTTGCCAACTGAAACATTGCTCATTCACTTCAACCTTGCATTGTGCATATCTGCGTGCACATTCATTACCATCATTGCAGCCCTCCACTCCATCCAACAAATCTATACATAACATCCCTGACTGCATAACATCAGTTCCAACCCTTCATACTCCTCTACAACTCCTCTCCACACTCCCTAGCCTTAAAAACTACAGACCATTGCTAACAGACACTGACATTCACATATCCCACATCAATACCCTGCACAGCCATAACAAACAATTCCACTACCTCACCAACTTCAAGACTTCATTCCATCACTACACAAGTCTATTTGCCTGTTCACCCTCCTCTACATAACACAACACCATTAATATACCACATCAAATTTCTAGTGCTACTTCTCCATCTTCACATTCATTCAGTCAGAACAAAAAAGAAAAGGAGAAAAATCACAAAAGAACTCTCAAACCTCCTTCTATACACCTGACAACCACCGCAACCGACTTCTACTGACAACCTAACCTACCTTCGCCTGCCATCAACTTCCCAACTCGAACCACCCTCAACAGCCATGAACTCCACCTCCATCAGTTATACAAACCACTACTGTCCATCACCAGACCATCAACAACTGCCTCCTCCCCTTACCACTTGCAGTCACCACTTCATTCTTCAACCAATACGGTTCCACCCTGCACACTGCTAGTGGTTCATCACCATCAACACTTATTATTCCACTGTTTACCCAGTCTTGCCCCCTCCATTACCCTTGTAAATCTCCCGTGCACCATCCAGAGTCATTCTACCCCATACTTCATACAATTCCACTTCTCTACCACACATAGAACGTCACCATACATTCTACTGCCACCAAGTAAGCTCCTCCAACAGCAAAACCACTGATCACCTCCCGTACTTCAACTACTACCATCTATACCAGAAGCACACACAATACTGCCACTCTTCTCATACTTCCCACTCCCAAAAATCATACATCATTGACAACGCAATCGACCACCCAATCAATTGAACAACTATCAATCACAAACCCGCAACCTTATCCCCAAATCGCGAATACCCAATAACTGATCTCCTCCAACCAACCGCGAGGAACCGGAACACCCACATACCATCCACCCATACAACACTGCATCTCTCAAACAACAGTGAACTTCATTTCACAACATACCATCACTGCCTTGCACTGCTCAACTACACATGTTTAGTATAGCTACATGACAGAATATACATGGCTATTACAGTAGTAATGGCAGGTAAAGGCAACAATAAAATAAATGTACCTATAATTGTGTGTACTGATATTAAACATTAATGGTTGAAGAGCTTATGACACATAGTATTCCTTTTTTCTGAGAGTTTAGGGTATTAACTTTAAGTCAAAAATGATTATGATTACGTTTCTTGGATGTGATGCTGATTATAAAAACTGAAAGAGATACCGAATTAGTTATGTGTGCACTTCAAATTACAGTAATTAATTTATGGGAGGAGCTACAGAATTTGGCATGAGTGCCCTCTGAAGTAGACTAATTTGTTCATGAGCTTACTGGAAAAAAATGATATCACTATTTTGGTCAAGTGATATATCCAGTGGAAAACGTAAGAGCTAACCAATGAATGTATAAATGTTGTGTTACTGTAGACATTATATATTATATATGATTTCATGCATATATTTTCAAAGTTTACCAGTCAAGTTGGGTTGCAAGCAAGTTATGGTAGCACACGAACTGAAAATCGTTAGTACATAAGTAATATGTTTTACGCTGCCTTTTTATATCATTTCCATCGAATCCTTTGACGTTGGTTTTCTTCTTGTGCTTGCGCGTTAGCGATTTCAGTTAACCATCGACACCCACGGGTTATGCACATGTTCTACATATGATTTTATTTTTCTTCATGCTCTAGACTGCTCATTGCCATGCTTGCTGTATTTTCTTCTGTAGACTTGTTACTTTTCTAACATGGGCATTTACTGCATGTATGCATTGAATAATAAGATGTTGGTTGAAGCTAAAGTTAACCGCCCACCTATAGGACTGTAACCTTTAATGAGAATTTTAATGCGCAGATAAACTAATTTTGTTTGTATTAATATATCGGTTTTCTCATGTTAATGTCCATCCATTATTTGTCCTATAAAAATAGTAGTACAATATTGTTTGAATAACTATTGATGCATGCATATATATTTTCCTCTGTTGCCGTATCTTATAATATTTCCACCATGATTTCACCCTTTTATTCATATATTGTTCCAACTGCTGTTAACAAAAATCCTTTACAGGATAGAGAATTGAAATTGGATCAAAAGTCAAGCCAACATCCATTAAAAAAAAAGGATGATTGCTTCAATCTTGAATTCGCCAATAACCCAAATTGGACAACAGTTGGAACAACTTGATATCTAATTCAGAAATAAGTTTCCATGTTATTCACCCTTCCTTCCCTGCTTTAATAAAGTTTCAAACGGTTTTCTTCGATCCAGTTGCAATTCATGTTTTTTTTTCCTTTGTTGTTAATAATTATGACAGTTTTTTGCTTGGAAATCATCAACTTATCTCTTTTATAACCCTGGCCCCTAATCCCAACATGCACAAACGTATACTGAATCCTTTAACAACCACTGCATGTTAACTTTTGCAGCAATGCATTGAACATATAATCTTCAAAATGGCTCTTGATTGTTTCAGTAAAACATGAGTGTAACAGTAGTTAATCCATCACTCATGTATTTATTTTCAAACCGGAAACTATAGCAAGTTTTTCGACATAAGCAAATGCATTAATTTTCCTTTATCAACCAAAGACCTGTTCGTTACCTATTGATATTAAATTCAAAACCAAAATAATGCAGAAAACTTAACATGATATTTCAAAACACCAAAAAGTCATAGCTATAGTAAAATTCAACCATCGGTGCCTAATATTTTATCTCAAAGCAACTATTTACTCATGCATAAAGCAGTATTGCAATATAAAACACTTTGTCTAATTAGTTTATTATTATGTATTTACTGTTATACGCTTTGAGGATCATGGAAATACTATTTTGGAGTATTGTCTCTTTTTTATTAATCTCAAAATACAATAAAACAAGACTAAAACAGCATGATGAGGAGCACATCATATTTTTATGACAAATGATCATATATGTGCAAGGGTATCCTAAAATTCAAACTTTTCCATAAGTCAACAAATTTTAACCAGCTCTCCCTAAACACTTATGTCAGACCCATTACCTGATGTAAAAATTTCAGTAATCTTACTGACACTTTATTTTGCAGGTGAACAACATACAACACCAAAAATGTGATAACCATTCCTTCACAAGTATTTAGGTGTGGATAATAATCGTTATGGACATAATAGCTACAAGCATGGTAGGTTGAACGGTTACCTACTCTTTTTTTACAGGCACTGAAAGGTAGCCACTACTACCTGCAATGAAGAACACCAACTGACACACGACACACAATGAAGCAATGAGGTGCTAGATGCTCAAACTGTTGTAGTAATCTCACTCACGCATCTGTTCCAATTCAGGTTATTTTTAAGTAATTCTTTTATATACTAACCGCAACGTAGTTTTATATCAAAATCAAAAATGAAAATCATAAATGAAAATATACCTATGCAACACCGTGCCTACATTTTTTCGCCAGAACTACCAGGGCTGTACTTATTACAGAAACTCCATTGTGGTTCGGTACAAAATTCATGACATGCTATTACTGCCAGCATGGTCAAACATTATACGATAGATAAATATACCAAATTATACCAAATTGCCAAGTTATTTAATCGTCGACCTAAATTGCCTAACCTTCCAAGCAACTCGCGACTGAACCAATCCTTAACCAGAAAATTCGGATTTTATTTCCTTTTTGTGAAAATTTGTTTGGAATTTTTGAGGGATTTATTTACTGTATTGAAATTCATTTGTGAAAATTTTATGAAATTATATATATCTTGAGTTCAAGAATATCTACCAGAAAAGCAAAAGGAAAATAAAATCGATCGAGTTCAGGAATATCTACCAGAAAAACAAAAGGAATCATCGATCGAGTTCAAGAATATCTACCAGAAAAGCAAAAGGAAAATAACATACCAATACAAGTCGAACTCGATCAAGAAGTAGCCGGCTTCGAATCAAAGTGACAAAGCAAATAACCGTATATAATTCGCAGCTTCGACAAATTCGAAATCCCTAATTTTTCGAGCAAAGAAAAGAGGAACGAGAGTATTGCTTCACGGAAAAGAAGAAAAGAGGGTCGGCTTCTATAATTTTTCTTTGGGGTGCCGTAGTTTAAAAATTAGGGTTACCTATTACAATGGGCATTTTAAGCCCGTTGTAAAATTGGCACCTATTACAACGGGCAGTTTTAGCCCGTTGTAAAATTGGCACCTCTATTACAACGGTCATTTTGTAAACGTTGTAAAATTGACATCTATTACAACGGGCATAAAAGGACCGTTGTAATAGCATTCTATTACAACGGGCAAAGACTGACCGTAGTAAAAAATGCGTTATATAAGACATCTATTACAACGGGCCTGAATGGACCGTTGCAGTAGCCTACTATTACAACGGGCAGCAAATGCCCGTTGTAAAAGGGATGTTGTAATAGAGTATTTTTGTTGTAGTGAATGATCACACCATCTATAATTAATTTAAAATGAATTAAATTAATTACTTCATCATTATAATCCTGCTTAACTTAACCATTAATTGATTACAAATCAATTAAATAATCACCATCTCATTAGTCATAAATAATCATTTCTGATTAACAATTCCCTAATTACAATAAGAAATTAGCCTTTAAATTAATTACACAAGTTAATTATACTTAACCCTTACAATAATTAACTTGTAAGTACTTAATCAATTAATTAACTAAAGTTAATTACATTAATCCTTTATTAATTAATTACTTCATTTATTCCTTAATTAATCAATTCCGAATTTACTTCATAAATTAATTAATGATTTCTAATTACATTTTAATTAATCTCTCTATTTAAATTAATTACATTAAGTAATTAATCTTCAATTAAACCACATATATATTAATCAGCCATGATTAATAACATCCAGTAATTAACTACCCTTAATTACTTCATCAATAAATTACTCCTTAATTTATTATCTCAATTAATCCCTTGATTAAGTACACAGTAATTAAATCCAAATTACTTCCTCTATCAAACATGTTTAATTACATTCAGTAATTATCAATTAATTATTTCCCTAAGTAATTACAATCCCATTAAGTAATTATTCATCAAATCATTAAGTGTTTAAATTAATTAAACTTAATTAATTAATCTAAACAAATCACATTGACCCAATTAATTACATTAAGTAATTAATTCATTAATTACTTTTATAAAGTAATTAAACATAAAACAATTACATATATGATTATTATTAATTAATCTAATTAATTAATTTAAATTAATCACATTAATTAATTGTTAAATAATCTTAAGTTAATGACCTTCATTAACAATTCTTAATTACATTATTAAGAAATTAACTCAGATTAACCATCATCAGTTACAAATTAATTAACATTTAATTGCCAATTAATTAATTACTAATTATTAATTTAATTAAGTGTTAATTAAAATCTTAATTAATCCTTAATTACTTGATTAATTAATCTTTAATCATTAATTAAAATTTAATTAATAACCCTTAATTACAGATTAATTAACCTTAATTAATTAATCACAAATCTTAATTAATCAATTTAAAATTCTTAATTACTTAATTAATCATCCATATTATTAATTAATTAATTAATTACCCATTTAAATTAACTTAATAATTTAAATGAATCCAAATTCTTAAGTTCTAACTTAATTTAAGAAAACATTTCTTACTTATCTAAATTATTAAAAACACTTTGTTTTCAAATTTACTTTAAATTTCATTTTAAAATTTTAAGATTTTAAAATGAATACAATTTTATTTAAACAAAATTTTAAACAATTCAAACCTTATTATCTCATATGTTAAAAGAATAACCATTTTATAAAATAAGTTTTAAAAGAATATAAAGTTCAGATCAATTTAAACATACACTTAAAACATTCCAAGTTATTTAAAACAATTCAATTTAAAAATTTCTTTTAATTTCAAATCTGAAATACAGCTTGAATCTTTTATTCCAGATTTAAACTTAAATCCTTAAAGCTTTATTTACATTTTACATCTTCCTTTTAAAAATTCAAATCATTTAAGCTTTTCAATGTAATTAAACAATTTAAATTTAAACTTATTTTATTTTAAAAACTGAAGTTTAAACCTAATTCCAGATTTCAAAAACTCAAATTTAAACTGATTTCAAATTTCTAATTTACAAATTTTAAACTTCCAATTCAAATTCAAAACCACATATGTTTTTACATTTATAAGTTTTAAAACCAAATTTAAATTTTAAAAATTTAAAATAAGTCAAAACTCATATTCAACTACTTTGAATTCATATCAAATTTCAGATTTCAAAAACTCAGTTTAAATTTCAATTTGCATTTTAAACTTTACTTTTAATTTTAAAAACAGAAACGGGTTTTCAGTTTTTATTTAAAGCCAAACTGAAATTTAAAAATTCAAATTATTTCAAAAACCAAGATTTAAACTATTTGAATTCATATTTAAATTCAGGTTTTAAACTTAGTTCTAATTTTAGTTTACATTTAAACTTTACTTTAAGACTTAAAAACAAGAACAGGTTCTCTGTTTTATTATTAAAACCTGAAACAACTATTATACTCGAGCCTCCCCTACATATACTTCGAGTCACAACCATAACAGTTTCGAGCTAAAACTCGATTTACCCGAGATAAACACGAGGCAATCAAACCTGCAACACCCCAACTATCAACACCCCGTACATCAGAAAAATTAAGGCACTGTGCACATGTACAACGACCCCGGCCATCCCTGATCATCATCGCGACCTACCCACAGTCACCGATTATCCCCTCAGGCCTACCATACACCAACCCCATCGATCAATGATATAAATCAAAATCGAGACAAAGGCCTCAAACCTGGAACAGGCATAGTAACTTCATTTAAAACCTGTCAACAACCCTCATCCTCCCATTACCGATCACCAGAACTCCAGAGGCTCCGGCCATAGCTTCGTCCAAGTCCTAGCCACCATTACCCAAAATGTTGTTGAACTCGATCAACTGAGGAAGACGAACCAAAGCTAAAACTTTAACCCATACAAACTAGGGTTCCAAACTTTAAATCTCAATCTCCATCTCCAAAATGAAAAACATCATAATTTGATAATTGTCCCAGCTTCACCGATCACCCTTCCACCTACAGAAGCAAACTCGACCTCCAAGATCAAACAGATCACCAGAAAATTCAAAATTTTCCCTTTCGAGTTCAACAAGAACTGCTCTTAACTCCTAATGCTAAAAATCTTAATTTTTGTTTTAAAATTCATGATTTGGTATGATGTTTTGATTCATAATCCTGAAACATTGAATTGTAATATTTGAATTTTTCACTTATGCAGTTTATTGCTCTGTTATTTATGTTTCCAGGCATTACAGAAATTTATTTAACTTATATAAATTTTTAGAACTTTCTCTATGACCTAACAATCAATTTTAGTTTACATTCCAAATCATAACAGAGATTGCAATAGGAGGAAATGGATTTTAAAATCAAACAGAAGTTTGAAATTTAGAAACAGAAATATGACAGATAACAAACATGCATACAGAAAGATATACACATATATGTATTCACAGCAAATTCATATTATACATTCATTTCTAATTAAAAGCACGAAAACAACTTTTACCTATTTAATTAATTTTTACAAATTGAGTTACAGTAACTACCCAGTATTTCCAACCATTCGCATCCGCACATGTCGGACTTGAATTGTTCAAAATACCGCGTTGTAAATAAAATTTGGCAAATATCAAAATATACAGTAAATAATTAATCACAGAATCACAGACACAGAATCAGAATACTCGCAGCGGAATTTAAAAATACTTAGTGGTTCATGAAGCCACTATAAATAGTCTCAATCAAATAAAAATTACATAGTCTTTAATCCAAATATAATTTTAAATCATCAGTAGAACAATCCAAATGTCCACTAGTCTTGATTTCAAAAATTTAGATAAAAAACTGGGAAGGAAGTTTGCTAGCAGCTTGAAAGTGATCTACAGAAATCCTAGCACCGGGATGAAACTGAAGTGCAACTCAGGCTGACCCGAGCGTAACATAAAACATAAACACTCGAGTCAGGACATACATACTTATATAGTGTAAGCTAATTCAAGTGTACTGTAATATAGAGCAAGTAACTTAAAGGATGCTTGGGACCGCCCATCCTCTAAGGATCCGTTAAACTATTTACTATGTAGTAATACTTCGCTATTATAATAGTGTCTATTAGTAAAATAAACTTACTTTTAAATAGCGTTAAGGCTTTACATTTTCCACCTTAACACATAATATATTCCCATAGTCTATACAGTACCGTAATCTCCCCCGGAATGGGCGTCGTCAGAGGGCACTCCATAGGTATGGTACAAAACCAAAATCGTATAAGGCTCGCTATGGTAGGTGACACGGCACAACTAGGCAATGCCAGAGTAGATATACCACTTACGCATCCGGACCGATGGAAACGCGTAGCGCGCAGCTACCGCCCTCCTCGAACAACACTCCCAAATCAAAGGTGCGCACCAAACAATCACAAAAGTAATAGGATGGCATACGAAGAAGTGCGTCCGATCAGAGGTGCTACCTCATTAATCCGTCAACCGCTCCTGTTTTAGCCACCTTATGCCAACTCACGGGAGTCGGGTCCATGTATTTACCTTAAAGGAAACGTCACCGCCATCCTACTTCATTCTAGAATCTCCACCGCATACACGGTTGGTAAAGTGGTTTTCGGTATCGACAGAGAGTATGCCAGATATGCGATCCCGGTCTCTTTAACAACCAAACGTTATTATAACCCGTGGTTAAAACTTTTAGAAATGGTATTTATACTTTAAAAATCAAAATAAGTTTCAAATACATTTCAATACCATAATATCATTTCAACCATCATGTATTTAAACATCAGTCATTTTATTTACTGTAAAATACCATTCAAATCTATTCAATTTATTTAGAAATTAATTTGCCTTTCAACTCACATTTAAAAGTTAAATTCTTCCATTTAAAACCATTTAAAGTCAATTCCTTATTTTTTTTATTAATTACATATTAAATTCCAAAATTTAAGCCTTTTTCCCAAAAGATTATTTCCATTTATTTTAAACAATCCGAAAATTCAGTTTCCGTAGCATTTATGAAATGCCACCTAAAGTCTGTAAGTCAAAACAGTTCATTTATAAAAAACAGCATTTAAGTGCTGAAATAAATTATTAACTAAACAATCAAATTTTAAATTCCCATATACAACTTATTATCAATTATTTTCTTAACTAAAACTCACTTTTAACAAAATTTCAGAATTTCCCAAAATAAGTTATATTCCAAAAATTTTACTTAAACATTTATTTATTTAACATTTTGACTTATTCAAAATCATTATAAATTTTATAAAAATCCTTTAAATACATTTGAGCCAGAATATTATAAATTCCCATTTAAAATATTTTTAAACATTTCAGAAAAATATTATATAAACCACGGGTCTGTATATTGTTTTCTAGCCTAGGTCAAGTGATACGGATTTATATCATTTCAATCCGCAATTTACAAAATCCCGGGTTCTATCATTTCAAACCCGCAATCCCAAGTTAACAAATAAATAATTAAACAATTAAATAAATGAACAAATGATTATCGTTCAGGCCTATCATTTCAGCCTATAACGATCTCAAATTTACAGGGAACTTACAGTGATGATTTAATCAGTAAATAAGCATTACATAGTATAACTGCAATAATATTACAATAGATAAACAACTGATGAGGTGTCAATTTAAAATGGGGTTTAGCATCATACGTTATATCACAGGAAGATAAAATTTAATAAATAATTTACAAATACACTTGTGATAAATCACGGATATATAGGTATGTTTGTCTGGAGAGAAATACTCACCTTAGAGCTGCAGAAAATTTGATTCAAATGATTGTATCACTTGATAAAGAAAAGTACAAATGGCACGATTAGATTTCCGCGGATGCAACGTCTTGATTCAAATCTAGAACAAGATCCAAATAAAACCAAACGCGCGACTAAAATTTACGGTCAAAGAAAAATTTAAATAAACGAAATTGAGACGGGATTATAAAAAGATAAATGGACCAACTTTGTTCGACTACTCCCCACACCCGACTTGATTTTAACTAATAGGTGGCGTTCATTCAAATTTCTCAAGCACTCATTCTTCCTTTCCCTTTTCAATCTCACGTACTAACTTTTATTTGTTTTTTTTCCTTTTCCTTTTCTTTTTTCTTTCTTTCTTTTTTTTTGGTGTGGCACGACCGCTACTATCTTAACCCCAAAGCATGTACACCTACCCACTTACGTCCTGGCCCATGCATGCATACTTCCACTTTCTCTTTTTCACCTACAGACCCACCCACGCGTTTGTAATATATACCTAGACACACTTAAATATCAGTTGATCTTCTCTTCACTGAAATGAATCTAATGACTCAAACAAAACAACCTTCACCTATTGTCCAATATAATATCTAAAGCAAACTGAGTTATATTTTACTAGTCTGGAGACAAATATGATTGGTCTAAGATGAATTTAAGTGTCACGGTCCTAGCCTACATAAGCTTGAATGGATGCTCTATTGATAATTACAAAACCGTGTGATTGCTTCGCACACAACAAATATATTACGAAACATTTCCAGGTTTTTTTTTTCTATTTCACACTTGCTTTGCTAACATGACTCACGCATGAAGGTCCCATGGCCACAACTACAGGAACGCATGCATTTTTCTATAGAATGCAAAAGAAGGATACTAAGCTTGACTTCCTACAACAATCTGACATACATGGCAAAATAGATCCGAGGGCGAAAAAGAGATGTGGCAAGGACATGTGGTGGAGCAGCCGAGTATTTAGATTGATCAGATGAACATACGATAGAAAAGCAAAAATAAATAAATAAATAAATAAATAAAAGGAAGAAGGAAGAGAGTAAACTTCCATTACCTAAAGGAGCTTGCAAGCAAGAAAAAGAAGGTTGAAGAGCTGATGCTATGCGTATGAATAATTGTATGGGCTTATATATATAGGCAGGGGGGTGCGTGATTTAAGGTGAACAATACAGGAAGGAAATAAATTTAGATTAACTTGCACGGTGGCTTGGATTTACACAAAGAAACAGACAGGAATATTAGGCACATTTGTACACGTTTCTTTTCTCCTAAAATAATTTTTTTTTGGAAATAATTACGTTGATTAAAGAGAAGAAATGGTAAAGTTTTTATTTGGCAAAGATTTTTATGACAAATTTTAACAGATATTGAATGCGTTGATAAATTTTTGGCAAAGATAAAATTTTGATTTGAACGTGTAAAAGAAGGAAGCTGCATGATTTTCCTTTGATTTTTCAAAAATCTCGTTCTACAAGTGAGGAAATAAATTTCTTTCATTGATTGCAAACGTTTCCAGTGGCAAGCGTTTTATTTTGTAAATGCATTCTTACGTGCACGAATTTAGGAAGAGGAAAAACAAAATATCTAGGAAATATTTGTTCGTGCTTTAAATAAGAAGTAAATGTGACTGGGGTGGAGAAACAGCAAGAATTTATTGCTGAGAATGGTAAAAGGAAATCACAGATTATATACCTATTAACCAAATGAAGTTGTACGTGGATTTGAAATTTTTATAATCAGCATTGATTTATAAAGAAACGACAAAGTTTTACTAGACAAAGATTTATACCAAACTTAAAGCAAATTGAATGCGTTGATTTTTATTATCAATACGTTTTCCTATATACGTTATTTATACCATTAAATATCGTACCCTCTTAAATGCGAAATTATCAGTTTATTAATATGCTATAAATTCTTAACATTTATTACTAAATTAAAAAGATAAAACTTTGGTTACATCTCTCTCTGATTCTTATTACCATTAAAAGGCGATTTATTATCCAAATGGACCAAATATTACAAATTTTTAAAGCAAGTATATAATCCTTTTTTTTATTTAAAATTCCAATTAGAGTTATCCTTAAACAAAGTGAAACTTTCATTTATTATTTAGCATTTTGGAAATGATTTGATCAAATTAAAATATATATAAATTGGGAAGTAAATTTTGCTGGAAAGAGAAAAATAAACTTAAGAAATATGGGTAAAGAGAAAAACGCATATGAAATAGGCAAGCAGATAGGAGAATGGATACTGCGCATGACTGAGATTTAGGAGAAAATTGTGTTTTGAAAAATGCAAGAAATAAATTTTGTTGAATGGAAAAAAATCTATGGAAATCAAATTTTTAAAGCAATGCGTTGAATTTAGAGGCAACATACTTGATTTGAACGCTAGAATATTCCTTCCCGCTAAAAACACATGCCACTGATAAATTTACTCATTTACACTAAGGTCATATTTTTAAGAATGTGTACCATAGCCATAATATTTTATGCCCAAAATATATCGAAATAATGGATTAAAATTCTATGCCTTTTCTTATATATATATATATATATATATATATATATATACACGGTGTTTATTCCCTCAATTTATGCGCCCTTTAAACGCGTAATTACCCAGTTCATTTATACACTATAAAAATTTAAAATTTACTACTTAAATGGAATAAAATTTGTTTACATTTTTTTTCTTCTGATCTATTTACCATTGACAAAGAAATGTATTATTCAAAATATTACTTAACTTTAAAAGGTAGATAATCCATTTTAAAGCTAAGGTAAAAATTATTGTGTTGTTTTAACAGTCCAGAAAAATATAAAATTGGCAAACGTTTATAAAATTGAACAAAGAAAAGTGTTGATTCTTAGAGTAAAGAAACGGAAAAGAATATTTGATTTGAACGTTATTGAAAAATCAATGGGTTTTATTTATTAAATAAGTGGAGTCAACGGAAAGAAAATTTATTCCTTTCCCACTTAAAATGCATGTATACTGATTTATTTGATTATTTATATCCAAGGTAATAAATTTAGACGCGTGAAAAACCGATGCAAAACACGCGCCCAGTTTCATAATAAAAGTGACGCTTTTTAAATTTACGCGTTCTCTTATGTAGTAAATATACGTTAAAAATATTCCATCAATAACACGCATTTTAAACGCGTAATTAAATAGTTTATTTATACACTAATTTTTTTTCAAATCTTATTTCTTAATCAAAACTTGATTTTGCTAGAAATTAAGTTATTTACCATCTTTGACAAAAAACCCAAATTTCCAATTAAAGTTAATTCTTAACCACGTCAAAATTTCAGAGATCTTATTATTTAATTAAAAATTTGGTCAATTGTTTTTTTTTATAATCACTTTAAAATTTAGATTTTTATATAATAAACCCCAAAGTTTTAAAAATACAAGTGAAAAATACTTGTTAAAAATTTGGGCTGTTACACTCTCGCCCACTCAGAACTTTTCGTCCTCGAAAAGGAAGAAGGTAGGGGAATAGAAACAACCTGAAAGAAAACTAAATTGAAACTTAAATTAGAATCATTAATCTAAACAATAAAAATTCAATTTTAAATTAATCATTGATTTCATCTATTTATACTTAAAATTTAAACATTTATTTATTTACATATTTACTTGTATAATATCCCTATACTTATAAAATCATTTTTTTATCCAAATTTTACACAAGGTATTATAACATTCTAATTTAAAATGTTAAATTTTAATCCAAATTTGAAATGGTAATTTAACTTAATTGTTAAAGTAAATTTACCATTTCCTAAAATAAACTAAATTCCCCATTTAGTTTCTTCTTTATTCCAAACTATAATTAAATTTATTTCTCTCAATATATTTTTCTCATCTATGTCAAATATATTTACACTTATTACATCTGTTTAAATTTATTCTTAGTTCCTTAACATCATTTTATATTAAAAATTATTCCATTACCCTTTTACTTTATTTACCTCTATTAATCTTTTTATAACTAGAATTTAAGTGTATAACATTTATTATAACCACTCAAATTTTATTTAAATCTTTTTATATTGTACATTATCCAATTACATTGTTAACTTTTGAAAATCAAGGTAGGTTATATTGAAATGAAATTGAGTATTATACAAATAAAACTTTCAAATTCAATTATCTCAAGTTGGAATCATTTATTCAAAAATTTGATTTTGTATTCCTCAAGATAAAATTTAAGAATTAAATTTCTAATTCCCTTCAACCCAAATAAATATATGTACATAATATGTCAAATCAAATTTAAATCATATATCTATATATTATAAATCAAGTCACATTTTAGAGATTCAATCAATTAAATTCTCAAGGTAGCACTATAGCCAGACTATAGAATGGTCTTTTTACTTCGAAACTCGAAAATGAATGTCGATGATGTTGCTGTCATCACCAAAATTATTTCCTAGCGACAAGGAGAAGAGCACTGATTTTTAAACCTTTAAAATTCTTTGGAAACAAATTTTTATTCGAAAATAATTTAAATAATATCTCCCTTTAAAATTTTAAACACAAGGTTTGAAACCAACGAAAATTGAATTCTCAAGTTCTGGTTTTAAATTCGTTTCTGTTTCCAAATTAATTTATAACCATTTGTTTATATTCAGTTATTTATATTAGACAAAACACATGGTCTATAAAACCATAAATAAAATCAAAACTATTATCTCTTGACAACTAGTTAAATTAATTATAAAATTCTGAAAATTATACTTATATATAATATTAGATTTTTCCCAAATATAGGAATGAATTTTTCAAACAAGGATAGAGATTCAAATTTGATGGATTCAAATCAAAGAGAATTTTGATTTAAAGATAAATTGGAATCAGAAGATCCGATGATTAAATAATAGAATAAGGAACTAGATAAGTTTATATAAATCGCGGGTAACCTTAACCTGGTCAACCGTGACTTAAAGAGTCAGATCGAATGTAGATTTACCATTCGATCCGAAGAGATAGAGTTCGGAATAACCAAAGATACTAGCATCTAAACTGAGGTTAAATATAAATCTCTGGTGAATCAATGCTAATTATAAAGGAGTTTCACCCCTTTATTAGAATATTGGCGAGACCGCCAATTCACTATAAAGATCATCCGAAATGGAGTTATGGGATACTCCAGAAATCGAAAGAAGATGAATAGTGAGGGACACGAATGAACTTTGGAACCGTAGGGAACGTTCCAAAATTCAAAGGAAATCGAATCAAAAGGAAGAGATTCAAGCTCGAATGAAAGTGATTCTGTAAATCAAATTTACCATACATTCTAAGTTTTGCCTAGAGCCAAAGCTCTGATACCAAATGTAACTACCCAGTATTTTCAACCATACGCATCCGCACATGTCGGACTTGAATTGTTCAAAATACCGCGTTGTAAATAAAATTTGGCAAATCTCAAAATATACAGTAAATAATTAATTACAGAATCATAGACACAGAATCAGAATACTCGCAGCGGAATTTAAAAATACTTAGTGGTTCATGAAGCCACTATAAATAGTCTCAATCAAATAAAAATTACATAGTCTTTAATCCAAATATAGTTTTAAATCATCAGTAGAACAATCCAAATGTCCACTATTCTTGATTTAAAAAATTTAGATAAAGAACTGGGAAGGAAGTTTGCCAGCAGCTTGAAAGTGATCTACAGAAATCCTAGCTCCGGGATGAAACTGAACTGCAACTCAGGCTGACCCGAGTGTAACATAAAACATAAACACTCGAGTCAGGACATACATACTTATATAGTGTAAGCTAATTCAAGTGTACTGTAATATAGAGCAAGTAACTTAAAGGATGCTAGGGACCGCCCATCCTCTAAGGATCCGTTAAACTATTTACTGTGTAGTAATACTTCGCTATTATAATAGTGTCTATTAGTAAAATAAACTTACTTTTAAATAGCGTTAAGGCTTTACGTTTTCCACCTTAACACATAATATATTCCCATAGTCTATACAGTACCGTAATCTCCCCCGGAATGGGCGTCGTCAGAGGACACTCCATAGGTATGGTACAAAACCAAAATCGTATAAGGCTCGCTGTGGTAGGTGACACGGCACAACTAGGCAATGCCAGGGTAGATATACCAATTACGCATCCGGACCGATGGAAACGCGTAGCGCGCAGCTACCGCCCACCTCGAACAACACTCTCAAATCAAAGGTGCGCACCAAACAATCACAAAAGTAATAGGATGGCATACGAAGAAGTGCGTCCGATCAGAGGTGCTACCTCATTAATCCGTCAATCGCTCCTGTTTTAGCCACCTTATGCCAACTCACGGGAGTCGGGTCCACGTATTTACCTTAAAGGAAACGTCACCGCCATCCTACTTCATTCTGGAATCTCCACCGCGTACACGGTTGTTAAAGTGGTTTTTTGTATCGACAGAGAGTATGCCAGATATCCGATCCCGGTCTCTTTAACAACCAAACGTTATTATAACCCGTGGTTACAACTTTTAGAAATGGTATTTATACTTTAAAAATCAAAATAAGTTTCAAATACATTTCAATACCATAATATCATTTCAACCATCATTTATTTAAACATCAGTCATTTTATTTACTATAAAATACCATTTAAATATATTCAATTTATTTAGAAATTAATTTACCTTTCGACTCACATTTAAAAGTTAAATTCTTCCATTTAAAACCATTTAAAGTCAATTCCTTATTTTTTTATTAATTACATATTAAATTCCAAAATTTAAGCCTTTTTCCCAAAAGATTATTTCCATTTATTTTAAACAATCCGAAAATTTAGTTTCCGTAGCATTTATGAAATGCCACCTAAAGTCTGTAAGTCAAAACAGTTCATTGATAAAAGACAGCATTTAAGTGCTGAAATAAATTATTAACTTAACAATCAAATTTTAAATTCCCAAATATAACTTATTATCAATTATTTTCTTAACTAAAACTCACTTTTAACAAAATTTCAGAATTTCCCAAAATAAGTTATATTCCAAAAATTTTACTTAAACATTTATTTATTTAACATTTTGACTTATTCAAAATCATTATAAATTTTATAAAAATCCTTTAAATACATTTGAGCCAGAATATTATAAATTCCCATTTAAAATATTTTTAAACATTTCATAAAAATATTATATAAACCACGGGTCTGTATATAGTTTTCTAGCCTAGGTCAAGTGATACGGATTTATATCATTTCAATCCGCAATTTACAAAATCCCGGGTTCTATTATTTCAAACCCGCAATCCCAAGTTAACAAATAAATAATTAAACAATTAAATAAATGAACAAATGGTTGTCGTTCAGGCCTATCATTTCTGTAACGTACGCAATTTTTCGTTGCCGAAAAACCGAATAGTTATGGGTTTCAAAAAAGAATTTAAGAAAAGAAAAGAAGAAGAAAGAAGAAGGTAGGAGATTTAGATAGGGAAAAGAAGATAGAAAATTTTAAAATAGAAGGAAAAGAGAATAGAGAAGAGATAGAAAAGATAGAACGGAACAGAAAGGAAACAACAGAACAACATCAGAATCTCACAATCGCAGCGGAACAACATATAATAATAAATGAATAATCTTTAAACAAAGAACTATATCAGTTATTACTTTACATTTCATTTCATTACATCATATCATCAGAGTGTACAACATCTTACAACAACAACAATGCAGCGGAAAAAGAGATACTATATACTAATAATACGCCATGCCATCCAGCTTGCCTCCAGCAACTCCTGAATATCCAGAATATCCTGATAAACCTAACTCTTAACTGCCCGTGTGGAAAATTGGTGGGCACCCAGAGTTTAGGAAGGAAAACAATAAACTCCGAGTCAGTCATGTGACTGGTGTGAGAACTCAAAACAGTTTATTTTTCTTTAAAAATCAAAATAGAGAGATATTTTTATTTCAATTCGCAATGCTTTTAAAAATGAGACTACCATAAGGCCTCCCGCACACACACACATGCAAACGCAGAATCGGAGGAGATTTCTCCTTATGATAGCCAAAGATGCTTGATACGCATTAAAAATAACAATTGATATTATTACTAGTGCATAGTGTAGGGGAAAAATTCATTTTGAAAGTAGAATATAAATCTTAGCCAACATACGACCATTATCGTATGCCTACTATAGCTACCATCCAAACAGTGTTGCGACACCATAAGTGAATGATAGGTTCTACAACTAAAACCGTACAAGTCACGTATTGTTTCTTTGGATTTCCAACAAATGGTCAGGCCAAGGAACTTCCCATTGCCACATGAGAATGCCTCTGGAAAGACATCCCCGAGAACCAAACCGGAACTCTGCCAACACAAGGCCGGGTTACCCCTAACTGGGTAACTACTGACACGAGCACGCCATTCCCCGATCGTAAACGACCTTTCTCACGGGATCCCGAAAACCAACAACCACAAAGTAATAAATTCGTAGTAACCACATAGGTTAAATATCTGGGCTCCATACCATGATACCACCTCTATCCAGAAGGAAATGTACATACCCTAAAGGGTGCTACCCCTCATAACCTTGCCGCATCTTTCCTGTTTTGACCATTTCCGGGGTGTGAGGCTCGACGAAGTCACGTCCACAAAAACATACTTTATACAAAAGCCATGCTTTGGGTCAACGAATGATCAACACAATGATCACTAAGATAGACGATCAAATAAACGATCCTATCACAATAATCAACATAATGATCATTTCAGCAACACTCAGCATGTCACATTACCAAATTGGGAATATATCGCTGATAACTTCAATATATAACCTCTGAGCTCGTACGTCTCAGAGAAGGGTGTTAAGCTAAAAGAATAAATTCTCCGCCACCAACAGAAATATATTTGAAAGAAATCGGCTTTACATCTCAACTTGTAATGTCAGACACACAATCCATACAAGTCTGTTCCGGGCTCGAACAGAACCGAAGGCACTTACAAAGAAGTCCTTGCAATCCGAATAATCTCTAATCACGTTCGGATTTCCCATCACATATGGAGATCTCAATACCAGGGATCAGCCAGTGCAGAGACAATCAACAAGAAATCCTTTCGCTTTCGAAAATATCCGGTCTTCAACACCGATCTTCGAATGCAATTCATAACGACGTATCACATATTCGGAATGGGTTATACGACCCCAAGGTCCTTTCCCGGTTAACCCGAATAGTGAGCGCTTATTTTTAAAAAAATAAGTGTGGCATCCAATTCAAGCAATCACAACAATTACTCATTTAAGGGTAAATATTGATAGTCGGTTATTTAACTATCAATAAAGATGCGCCACATCACCAGATTCCAAATAATTTTCCAAATTATTTATTTTCCAAAATATCTATACTAGATATAAAATTTTCCACACTTCAAAAATAAACAACGTTTATTTTGAAACCAATTTTCCCTTTCCATTTCTAAATTCCATAGTGAATTTACATTTCAAATTTTCTATTGATTTCAGTTTCAATAGATTTCACATATTCAATTCCAATTTATCTTCAAAAAGATAAATTCTTAAAATCGTTCCATTTCATATTGGAAAAATAATTCCACACTTATTTAAAATTAAGTAATTCAAAATTCTTATTTATTTTCAACAATTTGAAAATATTCAATATATCTAACTCATAGTTAAGTATATATTTTATTCGTTAAGGATATCATTCTTTACTCACATTTAATTGGGTCAAAACGACTGTTGCGTAAAACATCGTTACGACAACCCAAAAATACTAGTATAGGGATTCGAAATTAAATTAGATACATAAATCCCAATACTAAATAAAACTATTTCCTTTCGGAAATCATTTACTATAACAACAGTGTTATAGTCCACCATTTCCTTTTATTTCTCGAAAACGTCTATTCCAACAATGAATGTTGAAATCTATGGTTTCGAATCTCAATACAGTTTAAAACATCTTTAGATCGTTTTAATTCTATTTAAAACATCCCATCTAAAATAATTTCTTTAACATAATATTCACTATTCAAAAACGTGAATACACTTGTTAATAAATTTCATCACTTCTATTCATTTTATTTTAAAGAATTATTCACTGTCTAAAACATGAATATAACTCCATAAATAAATTACGACAATTCCTTATCAAAATAAGTCGTTGCGGAATTATAAAACAACGTTTATAAATCCTATTTCTATTTATTTTATATCAACTCCTTTTTATAAATTCCTTTATTAACCTATCTTAATTCATATCACAATGATATGCTAAAAATTCATATTATAAGTCAAATACTTATAATTTATTTATTTACAAAATCATTCCTTCAAACTTCCCAAATCTATAAATCTTATAACTTCTAAGATTCATTTATTTATCCACATCTATTTCCTAAATAACTTTATAAATTTTTATTTATAAAATTCTATAACTTTACCGTTATAATTCTATAAATTTCATTCATTAGTGAAATTCATTCACAATTCTTTCTAATACTTATAAAAGCTCGTTTTATAATTCCAATATTTTTAATTTATAAATATCAATTTATAAATCTTTTAATATAAAACAATTTATATTATTATTTTAAAACGTCTTTCAGCTCCTTTATAATTTCATCATTTTAATTTATAAAATAATCAAATTTCATAATCCTATTTCTCAACTTCTTATAATTAATTCAGAAGTCCCAGTTCAAACTATTTTATAAAATCACTAATCCCATAATTTCAAAAATCAACTTTTAACTGTATTGCACAAAAATCATATTTTTTTATAATATTAAAATTATAACGTTTATTTATTTAAGATGAATCAATTCCAAAAATATTTTATAAACATATATTTCCAAGAATCACTTTAGAAATCAAAAATCGTTATTTTTAAACTTCAAATTTGGATCCGATGATGCAACACATCAATATTCAATCACAACTTTCAAACATCATATATCATCCATGATAAACAATCAAATATCACAATATATGAAATCAAATAAATATTTGTGAGGAATCCAGTTGGATCCCTCCAATCTGTTTCCCTGCATCCACAGACGTTAGCACAATACCATTCCGTTTCAAGACGGAATATCGCGGTACATGGGATTTTATAAATATATATCCGCTTACTAACGGCGCAATAGGGTCTCATCCGCTAAAAGAAAATGCGGGAAATCAATCAACTGCAATATATACATATGCCAATATATATATATTGCTATATATAATATAATACCAATTCCACTTCAAGGTGGAATATCGCGGTATATGTGTGTAATAAATAACCTCCGCTTACTAACGGCGTATAGGGTCTATTCACATCCAATATATATATATATATATATATATATATATATATATATATATACAATCATCATTCAAGCATTCAATCAACACAGTCAATCAAATTTTAGATTTAACTATTTAAAATTTAAATAAACAACAGAAATTCCTTTTGAGTGAGAAGTTCTCACCTTTATTCCTGTTTGCCATCCACTTCCAATTCAACTTGTTTTTTTCATTTATACCTTGTATAAATATTTACACAATTTATTAATATTCGAAATAATCGAATAATAAATTTTTATTTGATAATTTCGATTCATTGGTGATTTCATTCTAATAGTTAAATTAACTCGTAGTTTCGTTTAAACCAATTTCTCGTTTAATAAATTTATTTAAACAATTTTTCTTCTTTAAAATTTTATTTAACTAAAATTTAAATTTCTTTTTATAAATTAAATCAACTAACACATTTTTGGTTTTAACTATTAAATTTATTATAAATAAATTTTCCTTTTAAATAATTCTATTCAACTACAATTTAATCTTAAAACTAAATTTTCTTCTTAAATAGATTTAATTAACTTATCCTTAAATTGAATTTATTCAACTAATTATTTCAATCTCAAGTTAATGATTTCTATTTTAAACTAAAAATTAAAGACTCAAACTGATTTTCTTTTTAAAATAATTCTAACATCTTGCTTATATAAATTTTCTTAAATCTTTTAAAATTCCTTTGTTTAATAAATTATTTTAACTAAAATTTTAATTTAATTAACCAAACTCACTTTCAATAAAATTATCTAATTGAAGATTTAAATCCTAAACTAGAATTCTTTTAATTTATTTATACAATAAATTAAATTCCTATTAGGTAAATTAAATTAGTCAAAATTTTTATTAATATTCGAATTTAATCGAACTATTCAATTTTCGTTCTTGATTGTTTAATTAATCAATTGTTTTATTTGAACCAGTTTCTTCTTTAATAATTTATTAAAACTAATTTTCCTTTAAAAATAATTCTAACTAGAAATTTCCAATTAAAAAAATTTTCCTTTTTATAATGGATTAATTAACAAGTGATTTATTTTAAACTAAGGGTTTTATTCTTAAAAAAAAAAAAAATTTGAACTCATATTTTTCTTTTAACAACTAATTCTTCAATTTATTAATACTCGAATATAAACCAAGTAATTAAATTTTATTTCTTAATTTTAGCTGTAAATTAGCTTTAAACCAATTTTTCATTTTCATAAATATTTCAAATATTTTGATTACATAAATTTCTTCAATATGTTAAAATCCTTTTGTATAAATTTTACTGTTATATATATATACATATATATTTATAAATCTTTATAGTTTTTTTTTTCCTTTTTTCTTCCTTTTTTTTTATATATATTTATCCATTTCATAACAATCATTCACATATTAAATCAGAGAAATTAAATTATACCTCCCTGACTAATCGAGTAAACCCAGAACCCCAACTGAATCGCTATGCCGAGTTCACCCTCTCGTCGCCAGGCCACCTCCGCGAGCTCGAGAACGAACTGCATCGCGACCCTCTGCCTTCACGTGTGCGAGTGCCCAGCCGCCATTGCCTTCGAATCGCACGCGCGAGCTCACCATCTTCCAATTTGAGCTCCACCATCACTGCCGCGCACCCCCTCGCGCTAGCACGCGCCAGAAATCGCGACAGCCCTCATCCACGTCGCCGCCGCTTCTTCTCGCGTGCGCCACTGGTCTCGAGTCGCGCGCCGCTATCGCGCGTCGCCTCCCCTGCCTCGCGCGTGCCCCCCCCCCCCCAATTCCATCTCGCGCGCCATTTATTTATTTATATTTTTTTTTCATTTGCTTGAATCGGCTGCGGCCATTTTTTTTTGATTTGAAGAGAGGAAGGACTCGTGAAGGAATTTGAAAGAGGGGGGACGAGATTAGGGGCTTGGCTGTTGATTTCTGGGCTTCGGCCATTAAAGTTTGATTTTTTTTTTTTTTGATTTAGAACGAACAGAGGGGGAGGACGTATTTAAAAACGAAAAGAACATGGCTGCACGATTTTTTTTCCGTGATTCTTGGCGTGATCGAAGGCATAGGTTTAGGGAGAACGTGCTAACGTTGACCAAATTTAAATTTAAATTTAAATTTAAATCGTTGAAAATTTCAACGCGTTTATGTGTCGTGTGCTCACATATTAACTCCGAAAAATACGAAATTTGAAATCCGGCAATAATTCAATATTACGGACCCAATGGAACTGGTTTCGTCGAATTCCGAGACTGTGCCTCGGACGGCTATTTTAAATATCGATTCAAACGATTTAATTTCAAAACTGTACAATTCACTTTAAAATTCAATTCTGAAGCTTCTATTATCTTCAATATTATCAATATGAATTTTACAAGCCTTTGAAATATTTTTAATCGGCATAAAATTGAAGATTCAAATTTTTATTCAACACTCAATAGATTAAATCCTATAATTTAATCGTTATATTTATTCTGATAATTTGAAAATCAATTCAAATCATCATTCAAATATTTAAAATTAATTAAATATTCTCGAATTAAATTATTAAAAATTCTGGGTCGTTACAATCTTCCCTCCTTAAAAGAATTTCGTCCCGAAATTACAAATTAAGAAGAATGCCCTTATCCCGTCTATCATTTTTCACAATTCAAATAGTTTTATCAACTTACTAAAACAAATCCTTTTACTAGAGATTCACTATCATTCCAACTAGCTTTCCAACTTAAATTATAAGTTCCTAACAATATTGTTTTCCTAACCATTCAAATTTAAATTCAAATTCAAATTTCAAACTTTCAAATTTTTCTCAAAATTTTTCTAACACCCGAAATTTTCGAAAAATTTCGCCAGCGTCTCCTTTGCGCGGCTAGCTCGGTACGACTACAAAATGGCACCACGGCCCCTCAGAATCAAAAAGAAAAGAGAAAAGCCAAGTGGCTAGTGAAGAAAGTCATCAAATTTCATACTGAAATTGAAATACGTACCTTTTTGTCGAGCAATTCAATTTTAACTTTGAAATCAAAATCTCAATCCCTTTATACACCTGTATAACCTGCTAGTAGTAGCATACAAATCCAAATAAAATATTCAAACCAATTTGCCAATTCTATTGCAAAATTTCCAATATATACTTCTTATACGTTTTTACTTCACTATTGAAGTTACATATTCATTCTTATTCAATTTTACTCTTCAATTCAATTTCATTCACAATTTAAATTCCATTTGAATTCAATTCACAATTTGAAATTCCATTCGAATTTAATTCTCAATTCTAAATATTGAATTCTATCGATTAACTTTCATTTGCTAATTCCTATTACTACTTTAAATTAGTTTTATTCACTAATTCATTTAAATTTCCAATTCATTCAATTTCATTTGAAATCATTTCACAAATAAATAAATTATCAAGTTAATTTTCTTGAATCCAATCCATCTTATTTTATTCCATATACTAGTGATAATAATTCTATATTATCGCTTCTATCAATCATGCAACCATATACTATAATAATCCATAGAAAATTATTTTTTTCTCTATACAAAATAGTTTTGGGCAAAATTACTTTATTTACCCGATCCAAAATCAATTTTATATTAACTAACAATTACGCGCTCATATCTATTATTATACTCAAACTCATTCTAGAGTACTGCTGACTCTATCTCTAACGAGTAATACCCAAGAGAACCATGGTTGTCGCTTAACCATAAGCTCCGATACCAAATTGTAACGTACGCGATTTTTCGTTGCCGAAAAACCGAATAGTTATGGGTTTTTAAAAAGAATTTAAGAAAAGAAAAGAAGAAGAAAGAAGAAGGTAGGAGATTTAGATATGGAAAAGAAGATAGAAAATTTTAAAATAGAAGGAAAAGAGAATAGAGAAGAGATAGAAAAGATAGAACGGAACAGAAAGGAAACAACAGAACAACATCAGAATCTCACAATCGCAGCGGAACAACATATAATAATAAATGAATAATCTTTAAACAAAGAACTATATCAGTTATTACTTTACATTTCATTTCATCACATCATATCATCAGAGTGTACAACATCTTACAACAACAACAATGCAGCGGAAAAAGAGATACTATATACTAATAATACGCCATGCCATCCAGCTTGCCTCCAGCAACTCCTGAATATCCAGAATATCCTGATAAACCTAACTCTTAACTGCCCGTATGGAAAATTGGTGGGCACCCAGAGTTTAGGAAGGAAAACAATAAACTCCGAGTCAGTCATGTGACTGGTGTGAGAACTCAAAACAGTTTATTTTTCTTTAAAAATCAAAATAGAGAGATATTTTTATTTCAATTCGCAATGCTTTTAAAAATGAGACTACCATAAGGCCTCCCGCACACACACACATGCAAACGCAGAATCGGAGGAGATTTCTCCTTATGATAGCCAAAGATGCTTGATACGCATTAAAAATAACAATTGATATTATTACTAGTGCATAGTGTAGGGGAAAAATTCATTTTGAAAGTAGAATATAAATCTTAGCCAACATACGACCATTATCGTATGCCTACTATAGCTACCATCCAAACAGTGTTGCGACACCATAAGTGAATGATATGTTCTACAACTAAAACCGTACAAGTCACGTATTGTTTCTTTGGATTTCCAACAAATGGTCAGGCCAAGGAACTTCCCATTGCCACATGAGAATGCCTCTGGAAAGACATCCCCGAGAACCAAACCGGAACTCTGCCAACACAAGGCCGGGTTACCCCTAACTGGGTAACTACTGACACGAGCACGCCATTCCCCGATCGTAAACGACCTTTCTCACGGGATCCCGAAAACCAACAACCACAAAGTAATAAATTCGTAGTAACCACATAGGTTAAATATCTGGGCTCCATACCATGATACCACCTCTATCCAGAAGGAAATGTACATACCCTAAAGGGTGCTACCCCTCATAACCTTGCCGCATCTTTCCTGTTTTGACCATTTCCGGGGTGTGAGGCTCGACGAAGTCACGTCCACAAAAACATACTTTATACAAAAGCCATGCTTTGGGTCAACGAATGATCAACACAATGATCACTAAGATAGACGATCAAATAAACGATCCTATCACAATAATCAACATAATGATCATTTCAGCAACACTCAGCATGTCACATTACCAAATTGGGAATATATCGCTGATAACTTCAATATATAACCTCTGAGCTCGTACGTCTCAGAGAAGGGTGTTAAGCTAAAAGAATAAATTCTCCGCCACCAACAGAAATATATTTGAAAGAAATCGGCTTTACATCTCAACTTGTAATGTCAGACACACAATCCATACAAGTCTGTTCCGGGCTCGAACAGAACCGAAGGCACTTACAAAGAAGTCCTTGCAATCCGAATAATCTCTAATCACGTTCGGATTTCCCATCACATATGGAGATCTCAATACCAGGGATCAGCCAGTGCAGAGACAATCAACAAGAAATCCTTTCGCTTTCGAATATATCCGGTCTTCAACACCGATCTTCGAATGCAATTCATAACGACGTATCACATATTCGGAATGGGTTATACGACCCCAAGGTCCTTTCCCGGTTAACCCGAATAGTGAGCGCTTATTTTTAAAAAAATAAGTGTGGCATCCAATTCAAGCAATCACAACAATTACTCATTTAAGGGTAAATATTGATAGTCGGTTATTTAACTATCAATAAAGATGCGCCACATCACCAGATTCCAAATAATTTTCCAAATTATTTATTTTCCAAAATATCTATACTAGATATAAAATTTTCCACACTTCAAAAATAAACAACGTTTATTTTGAAACCAATATTCCCTTTCCATTTCTAAATTCCATAGTGAATTTACATTTCAAATTTTCTATTGATTTCAGTTTCAATAGATTTCACATATTCAATTCCAATTTATCTTCAAAAAGATAAATTCTTAAAATCGTTCCATTTCATATTGGAAAAATAATTCCATACTTATTTAAAATTAAGTAATTCAAAAATCTTATTTATTTTCAACAATTTGAAAATATTCAATATATCTAACTCATAGTTAAGTATATATTTTATTCGTTAAGGAAATCATTCTTTACTCACATTTAATTGGGTCAAAACGACCGTTGCGTAAAACATCGTTACGACAACCCAAAAACACTAGTATAGGGATTCGAAATTAAATTAGATACATAAATCCCAATACTAAATAAAACTATTTCCTTTCGAAAATCATTTACTATAACAACAATATTATAGTCCACCATTTCCTTTTATTTCTCGAAAACGTCTATTCCAACAATGAATGTTGAAATCTATGGTTTCGAATCTCAATACAGTTTAAAACATCTTTAGATCGTTTTAATTCTATTTAAAACATCCCATCTAAAATAATTTCTTTAACATAATATTCACTATTCAAAAACGTGAATACACTTGTTAATAAATTTCATCACTTCTATTCATTTTATTTTAAAGAATTATTCACTGTCTAAAACATGAATATAACTCCATAAATAAATTACGACAATTCCTTATCAAAATAAGTCGTTGCGGATTTATAAAACAACGTTTATAAATCCTATTTCTATTTATTTTATATCAACTCCTTTTTATAAATTCCTTTGTTAACCTATCTTAATTCATATCACAATGATATGCTAAAAATTCATATTATAAGTCAAATACTTATAATTTATTTATTTACAAAATCATTCCTTCAAACTTCCCAAATCTATAAATCTTATAACTTCTAAGATTCATTTATTTATCCACATCTATTTCCTAAATAACTTTATAAATTTTTATTTATAAAATTCTATAACTTTACCGTTATAATTCTATAAATTTCATTCATTAGTGAAATTCATTCACAATTCTTTCTAATACTTATAAAAGCTCGTTTTATAATTCCAATATTTTTAATTTATAAATATCAATTTATAAATCTTTTAATATAAAATAATTTATATTATTATTTTAAAACGTCTTTCAGCTCCTTTATAATTTCATCATTTTAATTTATAAAATAATCAAATTTCATAATCCTATTTCTCAGCTTCTTATAATTAATTCAGAAGTCCCAGTTCAAACTATTTTATAAAATCACTAATCCCATAATTTCAAAAATCAACTTTTAACTGTATTGCACAAAAATCATATTTTTTTATAATATTAAAATTATAACGTTTATTTATTTAAGATGAATCAATTCCAAAAATATTTTATAAACATATATTTCCAAGAATCACTTTAGAAATCAAAAATCGTTATTTTTAAACTTCAAATTTGGATCCGATGATGCAACACATCAATATTCAATCACAACTTTCAAACATCATATATCATCCATGATAAACAATCAAATATCACAATATATGAAATCAAATAAATATTTGTGAGGAATCCAGTTGGATCCCTCCAATCTGTTTCCCTGCATCCACAGACGTTAGCACAATACCATTCCGTTTCAAGACGGAATATCGCGGTACATGGGATTTTATAAATATATATCCGCTTACTAACGGCGCAATAGGGTCTCATCCGCTAAAAGAAAATGCGGGAAATCAATCAACTGCAATATATACATATGCCAATATATATATATTGCTATATATAATATAATACCAATTCCACTTCAAGGTGGAATATCGCGGTATATGTGTGTAATAAATAACCTCCGCTTACTAACGGCGTATAGGGTCTATTCACATCCAATATATATATATATATATATATACAATCATCATTCAAGCATTCAATCAACACAGTCAATCAAATTTTAGATTTAACTATTTAAAATTTAAATAAACAACAGAAATTCCTTTTGAGTGAGAAGTTCTCACCTTTATTCCTGTTTGCCATCCACTTCCAATTCAACTTGTTTTCTTCATTTATACCTTGTATAAATATTTACACAATTTATTAATATTCGAAATAATCGAATAATAAATTTTTATTTGATAATTTCGATTCATTGGTGATTTCATTCTAATAGTTAAATTAACTCGTAGTTTCGTTTAAACCAATTTCTCGTTTAATAAATTTATTTAAACAAATTTTCTTCTTTAAAATTTTATTTAACTAAAATTTAAATTTCTTTTTATAAATTAAATCAACTAACACATTTTTGGTTTTAACTATTAAATTTATTATAAATAAATTTTCCTTTTAAATAATTCTATTCAACTACAATTTAATCTTAAAACTAAATTTTCTTCTTAAATAGATTTAATTAACTTATCCTTAAATTGAATTTATTCAACTAATTATTTCAATCTCAAGTTAATGATTTCTATTTTAAACTAAAAATTAAAGACTCAAACTGATTTTCTTTTTAAAATAATTCTAACATCTTGCTTATATAAATTTTCTTAAATCTTTTAAAATTCCTTTGTTTAATAAATTATTTTAACTAAAATTTTAATTTAATTAACCAAACTCACTTTCAATAAAATTATCTAATTGAAGATTTAAATCCTAAACTAGAATTCTTTTAATTTATTTATACAATAAATTAAATTCCTATTAGGTAAATTAAATTAGTCAAAAATTTTATTAATATTCGAATTTAATCGAACTATTCAATTTTCGTTCTTGATTGTTTAATTAATCAATTGTTTTATTTGAACCAGTTTCTTCTTTAATAATTTATTAAAACTAATTTTCCTTTAAAAATAATTCTAACTAGAAATTTCCAATTAAACAAAATTTCCTTTTTATAATGGATTAATTAACAAGTGATTTATTTTAAACTAAGGGTTTTATTCTTAAAAAAAATAAATAATTTGAACTCATATTTTTCTTTTAACAACTAATTCTTCAATTTATTAATACTCGAATATAAACCAAGTAATTAAATTTTATTTCTTAATTTTAGCTGTAAATTAGCTTTAAACCAAATTTTCATTTTCATAAATATTTCAAATATTTTGATTACATAAATTTCTTCAATATGTTAAAATCCTTTTGTATAAATTTTACTGTTATATATATATATACATATATATTTATAAATCTTTATAGTTTTTTTTTTCCTTTTTTCTTCCTTTTTTTTTTTTATATATTTATCCATTTCATAACAATCATTCACATATTAAATCAGAGAAATTAAATCATACCTCCCTGACTAATCGAGTAAACCCAGAACCCCAACTGAATCTCTATGCCGAGTTCACCCTCTCGTCGCCAGGCCACCTCCGCGAGCTCGAGAACGAACTGCATCGCGACCCTCTACCTTCACGTGTGCGAGTGCCCAGCCGCCATTGCCTTCGAATCGCACGCGCGAGCTCACCATCTTCCAATTTGAGATCCACCATCACTGTCGCGCACCCCCTCGCGCTAGCACGCGCCAGAAATCGCGACAGCCCTCATCCACGTCGCCGCCGCTTCTTCTCGCGTGCGCCACTGGTCTCGAGTCGCGCGCCGCTATCGCGCGTCGCCTCCCCTGCCTCGCGCGTGCCCCCCCCCCCAATTCCATCTCGCGCGCCATTTATTTATTTATATTTTTTTTTTCATTTGCTTGAATCGGCTGCGGCCATTTTTTTTTTTGATTTGAAGAGAGGAAGGACTCGTGAAGGAATTTGAAAGAGGGGGGACGAGATTAGGGGCTTGGCTGTTGATTTCTGGGCTTCGGCCATTAAAGTTTGATTTTTTTTTTTTGATTTAGAACGAATAGAGGGGGAGGACGTATTTAAAAACGAAAAGAACATGGCTGCACGATTTTTTTCCGTGATTCTTGGCGTGATCGAAGGCGTAGGTTTAGGGAGAACGTGCTAACGTTGACCAAATTTAAATTTAAATTTAAATTTAAATCGTTGAAAATTTCAACGCGTTTATGTGTCGTGTGCTCACATATTAACTCCGAAAAATACGAAATTTGAAATCCGGCAATAATTCAATATTACGGACCCAATGGAACTGGTTTCGTCGAATTCCGAGACTGTGCCTCGGACGGCTATTTTAAATATCGATTCAAACGATTTAATTTCAAAACTGTACAATTCACTTTAACATTCAATTCTGAAGCTTCTATTATCTTCAATATTATCAATATGAATTTTACAAGCCTTTGAAATATTTTTAATCGGCATAAAATTGAAGATTCAAATTTTTATTCAACACTCAATAGATTAAATCCTATAATTTAATCGTTATATTTATTCTGATAATTTGAAAATCAATTCAAATCATCATTCAAATATTTAAAATTAATTAAATATTCTCGAATTAAATTATTAAAAATTCTGGGTCGTTACAATTTCAGCCTATAACGATCTCAAATTTACAGGGAACTTACAGTGATGATTTAATCAGTAAATAAGCATTACATAGTATAACTGCAATAATATTACAATAGATAAACAACTGATGAGGTGCCAATTTAAAATGGGGTTTAACATCATACGTTATATCACAGGCAGATAAAATTTAATAAATAATTTACAAATACACTTGTGATAAATCACGGATATATAGGTATGTTTGTCTGGTGAGAAATACTCACCTTAGAGCTGCAGAAAATTTGATTCAAATGATTGTATCAGTTGATAAAGAAACGTACAAACGGCACGATTAGATTTCCGCGGATGCAACGTCTTGATTCAAATCTAGAACAAGATCCAAATAAAACCAAACGCGCGACTTAAATTTACGGTCAAAGAAAAATTTAAATAAATGAAATTGAGACGGGATTATAAAAAGATAAATGGACCAACTTTGCTCGACTACTCCCCACACCCGACTTGATTTTAACTAATAGGTGGCGTTCATTCAAATTTCTCAAGCACTCATTCTTCCTTTCCCTTTTCAATCTCACGTACTAACTTTTATTTGTTTTTTTCCTTTTCCTTTTTTTTTTTTTGGTGTGGCACGACCGCTACTATCTTAACCCGAAAGCATGTACACCTACCCACTTACGTCCTGGCCCATGCATGCATACTTCCACTTTCTCTTTTTCACCTACAGACCCACCCACGCGTTTGTAATATATACCTAGACACACTCAAATATCAGTTGATCCTCTCTTCACTGAAATGAATCTAATCACTCAAACAAAACAACCTTCACCTATTGTCCAATATAATATCTAAAGCAAACTGAGTTATATTTTACTAGTCTGGAGACAAATATGATTGGTCTAAGCTGAATTTAAGTGTCACGGTCCTAGCCTACATAATCTTGAATGGATGCTCTAATGATAATTACAAAACCGTGTGATTGCTTCGCACACAACAAATATATTACGAAATATTTCCAGGTTTTTTTTTCTATTTCACACTTGCTTTGCTAACATGACTCACGCATGAAGGTCCCATGGCCACAACTACAGGGACGCATGCATTTTTCTATAGAATGCAAAAGAAGGATACTAAGCTTGACTTCCTACAACAATCTGACATACATGGAAAAATAGATACGAGGGCGAAAAAGAGATGTGGCAAGGACATGTGGTGGAGCAGCCGAGTATTTAGATTGATCAGATGAACATACGATAGAAAAGCAAAAATAAATAAATAAATAAATAAATAAAAGGAAGAAGAAAGAGAGTAAACTTCCATTACCTGAAGGAGCTTGCAAGCAAGAAAAATAAGGTTGAAGAGCTGATGCTATGCGTATGAATAATTGTATGGGCTTATATATATATAGGCAGGGGGGTGCGTGATTTAAGGTGAACAATATAGGAAGGAAATAAATTTAGATTAACTTGCACAGTGGCTTGGATTTACACAAAGAAACAGACAGGAATATTAGGCACATTTGTACACGTTTCTTTTCTCCTAAACTTTTTTTTTTGGAAATAATTACGTTGATTAAAGAGAAGAAACGGTAAAGTTTTTATTTGGCAAAGATTTTTATGACAAAATTTAAACAGATACGTTGATAAATTTTTGGCAAAGATAAAATTTTGATTTGAACGTGTAAAAGAAGGAAGCTGCATGATTTTCCTTTGATTTTTCAGAAATCTCGTTCTACAGGTGAGGAAATAAATTTCTTTCATTGATTGCAAACGTTTCCAGTGGCAAGCGTTTTATTTTGTAAATACATTCTTACGTGCACGAATTTAGGAAGAGGAAAAACAAAATATCTAGGAAATATTTGTTCGTGCTTTAAATAAGAAGTAAATGTGACTGGGGTGGAGAAACAGCAAGAATTTATTGCTGAGAATGGTAAAAGGAAATCACAGATTATATACCTATTAACCAAATGAAGTTGTACATGGATTTGAAATTTTTATAATCAGCATTGATTTATAAAGAAACGGCAAAGTTTTAATAGACAAAGATTTATACCAAATTTAAAGCAAATTGAATGCGTTGATTTTTATTATCAATACGTTTTCCTATATACGTTATTTATACCATTAAATATCGTACCCTCTTAAATGCGAAATTATCAGTTTGTTAATATGCTATAAATTCTTTACATTTATTACTAAATTAAAATGATAAAACTTTGGTTACATCTCTCTCTGATTCTTATTACCATTAAAAGGCGATTTATTATCCAAATGGACCAAATATTACAAATTTTTAAAGCAAGTATATAATCCAATTTTTTTTTTATTTAAAATTCCAATTAGAGTTATCCTTAAACAAAGTGAAACTTTCATTTATTATTTAGCATTTTGGAAATGATTTGATCAAATTAAAATATATATAAATCGGGAAGTAAATTTTACTGGAAAGAGAAAAATAAACGTAAGAAATATGGGTAAAGAGAAAAACGCATATGAAATAGGCAAGCAGATAGGAGAATGGATACTGCGCATGACTGAGATTTAGGAGAAAATTGTGTTTTGAAAAATGCAAGAAATAAATTTTGTTGAATGGAAAAAAATCTATGGAAATCAAATTTTTAAAGCAATGCGTTGAATTTAGAGGCAACATACTTGATTTGAACGTTAGAATATTCCTTCCCTCTAAAAACACATGCCACTGATAAATTTACTCATTTACACCAAGGTCATATTTTTAAGAATGTGTACCATTGGCATAATATTTTATGCCCAAAATATACCGAAATAACGGATTAAAATTCTGTACGTTTTCTTATATATATATATATATATATATATATATATATATATATATATATATATACGGTATTTATTCCCTCAATTTACGCGCCCTTTAAACGCGTAATTACCCAGTTCATTTATACACTATAAAAATTTAAAATTTACTACTTAAATGGAATAAAATTTGTTTACATTTTTTTTCTTCTGATCTGTTTACCATTGAAAAAGAAATGTATTATTCAAAATATCACTTAACTTTAAAAGGTAGATAATCCATTTTAAAGCTAAGGTAAAAATTATTGTGTTGTTTTAACAGTCCAGAAAAATAGAAAATTGGCAAACGTTTATAAAATTGAACGAAGAAAAGTGTTGATTCTTAGAGTAAAGAAATGGAAAAGAATATTTGATTTGAACGTTATTGAAAAATCAATGAGTTTTATTTATTAAATAAGTGGAGTCAACGGAAAGAAAATTTATTCTTTTCCCACTTAAAATGCATGTATACTGATTTATTTGATTATTTATATCCAAGGTAATAAATTTAGACGCGTGAAAAACCGATGCAAAACACGCGTCCAGTTTCATAATAAAAGTGACGCTTTTTAAATTTACGCGTTCTCTTATGTAGTAAATATACGTTAAAAATATTCCATCAATAACACGCATTTTAAACGCGTAGTTAAATAGTTTATTTATACACTAAATTTTTTTCAAATCTTATTTCTTAATCAAAACTTGATTTTGCTAGAAATTAAGTTATTTACCATCTTTGACAAAAAACCCAAATTTCCAATTAAAGTTAATTCTTAACCACGTTAAAATTTCAGAGATCTTATTATTTAATTAAAAATTTGGTCAATTGTTTTTTTTATAATCACTTTAAAATTTAGATTTTTATATAATAAACCCCATAGTTTTAAAAATACAAGTGAAAAATACTTGTTAAAAATTTGGGCTGTTACAGTTACTCACCTTTTTTAAACATGCAAAATAAAGCACCAGTTTTTGAAAAGCTTCTGAATCCTATGAAATCCTGTTTGAATGCTTTAAGACTTGAGTTGTTTGATGCTTTCAAAACTTGCTTTAAAATGCTTCCAACTTTGAAAAATTTCATGCATGCAGGTTTGCTTGCATTTGATTTTGCATGTGCTTCCAGAAAAAATGCAGAAAACCATTTCAGGTTTTTGAAAAATGAATGCAGGCCTTTGGAAGTGGATTAGGGATTGATATGCATGTTTGGAGATATGAAGTTTGCTATGCATTTTTGAGGGATTTATTTCACTGATTGAGGAAAAAGACTTTTGAAAATTGATTTGCATGCAAACAAATGTTAAAGGGATTGATTACAGAATTTGATTTTTCAGATTTGTGATTTGGAGATTGTTTAGAGTAAATAGGTTTCAGCTGAAAAATTTCTTAGTTTGGGAATTGCAAATGAGAAAAAGAATAGGATAGAAGATGGCAAGAGTTTATATAACTATATTTATGATTTAAATTAAAATTAAAGAAAAATTAAAACTAAAATTTAACACATGGCTTGAATCTTACATTTGTCATTTTAAAATGATTATTAGTTTACATTTGTTAATATCATGCGTGTTTAAATTACACATGTTAATTATGTTTCTAAGATGCTTACACTTGTCCTTTAAGTGATTAGTATTTTGAATTAAAGTGTTAATGAAATTTTAATAAAAGGTTTGAACTTAATTTGTTTACAAATACTTATTTATATGTATAGCTAACTTTTAAAGAAATAAAACCATTATATTTATAGATAAAAACAATATATATATATCAATCATTTGAAAATAACATTTTAGATAATTTAAATAAAATTTATAAAAGAGATTATAAATTACTTATTATTTAAATGAATAAATGTTTTATTTATAAGTTGCATTTTAAACTCTCATATTTAATTTACAAATCATATTTATAAATTAATATTTTAAAGGAAATAAAACAAACATTTTTATAACTTTATTTAAATCTAAGTTAATATTCAAGATTAATTCAAAATATATTTTAAACAAATAAAACATTTATCTTATGTATTTAAAATCATATAGTTATTTTATAAAATAGCTTTGAAAAGCTTAAATAAAAAATAAATCATAATTTCCGAAATTCAAAATATTAGAAAATATGCTATACTAATTAAATTTAAAACCAAACTTATCTATTTAAAATATATATACATTATAAATAGAAAACAATTTATTAGATAAAGTCACTAATTAAATATTTATTAAAGAAGATTATTAAATCAAATCAAATTTATTTACAAAAATTATCAAATTAATTTAAATTTAAACACAGATTATTAAATTGATATTGTTCAAATTCCGGGATATCACACCGCCTGTCACAGTACCTGGTCTAGATCAGCATACCGAGGATCCCTCTGATCCCCTGCAACACAAGACCGGAGCTACCCCTTACTGGATAGTCCGAATATGATCACCTCGCGGTTGGGATTAGCAACCGCCCACATAGCCGAATAAAAAGGGACATCTAGACAGGGACGACCTTACCCAAACTGGTCGATAGCCACTTAGCCTTGCTGCACCCCCCTGTTTTAGCCATTCCCAATAGATGAGGATCGAGGCTATGCGTTACCTTTTTAGCACATCTTCACTTAGAATGCTCGTTATCCTCCTGACGATGTTTTGATAGCATTCGTCCATACAAGTCCGTTCCCGGTCCGAACGGAACCGAAGGCGCTACTCTACTACATCCATTTTGGAATTACCCATAAGATTAGTAGCAATTAGCCCTTGCACTTCACTGCTCCATCTTCGACTCCAAGCTCTTGTCTTCCTCACAAAAACATTCAAACCAAATCGAAGTGGTTTACGGGAATTAATCACGATCCCGGTCTCTCGAAACGATCAACGCATTGGCCAATATTGATAGTCGGTTATTTAACCATCAAATAACATTCACCACAACCATTAGGCCTTAATAATTTCCCCAATTACTTATTTCAAAATATCTTCGCAAGATATTTTTCTACACTTCAACCCTTTGAAAATAGTTTTCAAATCACATTTTCTTTCGCGGAATAAATTTCCACCCAATTGTTTGATTTCCACTTAAAATCACCAAGTCTTAATACTATAGATTTTTAAATAATTTAAATCACTTTATCCAAAAATATATACTTTAAAACATTCAAAATAAAAACTACTCAAAATACTTTATTTAAAATACTAGTTATGAAATTTTATAAAACATTTCTTATGTAAAACTTAAGCCAAAACTAAATTTAAAATAAAAGTTATTCTACAAGGTTTAAATATTAAATAATTATCTTTTAAATCATAATACTAGTTAAACCTTTAAAATAATTTACTTAATAAATATCTACTTCTAAAAATTTTAAAACCACTAAATAATAATTTCTTTCTAAAGCATTCTTTTAAAACCACTTTTAAACCTCTAACTTATACTTAAAAATCTGCTTTGAAAACATATTTGGCTTTTTAGGAAAATACACTTTACATTCTAAAATAGTCCATTTAATCGGTTAATAAATCCTTCTTGATTTATCCAATTTAATTTACGTCTCAAGCCCGTAAATTTCTTTCCCATGCCTTTAAAAATAAAACCACTATTTATTTTTAAAACAAATTACCCATTCCTTTATAAATTCCCACCATGAATTTATACTTCCAAATATCCACTGATATCTTATTCCACTTTATAATCCCAGTTTATAAATTCCATAGTCTAATCCTCCTTTTAAAACACAGTTTTAAAAATTAATATATTTCCAAATCGATTTTCAAAATTTACTCCATTTTAAAATAAATTCCTTTACTTACTCAATTTATTTCAAAACCCATTAATTTCAGATTTTTACTTCTTTATTATGATTTAAAATCTTATTTAAACTGAAAATATCAATTTCATACTTTTTTCCAAAATTCTTCTTTATCTCTCCCAAACTACTTTAAACCTTGAATTTAGAAATTTATCCTTTATTTCTTTAAATAATATTACTTAAGTTTAAAAATTCATTTGTTCCCATTTATTCAAAATCACCTTTCCCGCACTCGGAATTTATTTATTAGAATTTTAAAAATTAACTTTTTATCCTTTCCCAAATTCATTCTTTAATTTATTCAATTTCACTATATTTATTTTACTTAGAATTCCCTCTTCTATTTTCCTTTAAAATCCAATCCTTATATTGTTGAAATCTCAATATACCCAAAATATATTCAGTCATACCATAGCATTTGTTATCCTACCCTTTGGTCAAGGTTAAAATATCAACAAATTGGCCGGAAAGGATGGATATCAGGATTGGAGATTGATTGGAAACAAGGCTATGATCGATGTCGTTGAAATTTGTCCGAGCTCCAATCAAGGCGTGATCGATTAAGAACGATGACCAAGTCTAGGAGAGGCTACGTTTCAAATTTCAAGTCGAAAGGAGTTCATTTGCTTAAGGAATTGATGGATACGTGAATAAGAAGGTCTCATTCGAGTCGATGCGAGTTCGTATCGGTTCAGTATGGATACGATCGAGTTATTCGTATCGATCAACATAGATACGAACGTCGCGTTCATATCAATCAGGAAGGAAGACTAAATAATTTTCGACTCGATGGCTATGGATTTGTATCGAATAAGCAGGCGCATGATGGTTTGTTCAACTCGATTATTTCGCATCTACCAGGATGGAGCATAGTAGTATACTTCGAATCGATACTGTTCGTACCGGTCAACATGGATTCAAGTCAGTAGTGTTCGTATCGGTCGGGATGGAGACGGCGGCATACTTCGAATCAAAGGTTTCGTATCAATTGAAATGGATACGAAGGCAGAACTCGTATCGGTCTTGTTCGTATCGATCCATGGCCATAGCCTGATCGATACGAACAAGGAAGCAGCTGATGGATACGAATTGTTGCAAAGGATGCGAATAAGTGGTTACGAAGCCGAAGAGCACGAAGCCTGGATGCGAACTAGAGATACGCATGAATCGAAGGAATAGATGTTCAACACGGCGTGAAAAGTGGATCGAGCCTCAAAGATAGGGCCACGTCATCAACAAGCATGCGCGTGGTACCGATGTGAGCCAGTATCGATGCAAAATGGACCGATATGAATAGAATACCCCACAAAAACTACAATTCGTATCGATCATATCTCGCAACCCACAAGTCTAAATGCTATGAAATTTTCACAAGAGCTTATGTACGAGCCGAGGAATGTTCATGCCAAGTTTCGACTCGATTGGATCAAATCCCAATCGATACGAAATCCATTTGTATCGATCACGGATCGAGCCGAAACTTCATGGGATCGATCGTGTAGGCCCACTCACGTGCCATAAGAAGTCCGCCGAGATTTGGATGAGATATTTGCAGCCTACGCCAATAAATAGCACCTCAGGGCCTACAAAAAAGGGATCCTTTGGCTATCCAACATCTAGACTCTGCCGAAAACACTTTGGCACTACCTAGCTACTTTTGTACTTGAAATTCTTTATTGTAATCCGCTATAATCAGCTCTAACAGCAAGGAAAGTCAATAAAAGATTAACTTTTGGAGTGGACGTAGGCTGGAGATAGCCGAACCACTATAAATTTTGTGCCTCTATTAATTTCTTCCCGTTTTAAGTTTGTTAATCTTCATTTTTATTCTCTACATAACTTAGATCTATGATTGGTGAGCATTTATTGTCGATCTGCTTTCGTACACTGGTGCTTTCACGATAGTTGGGGTTTGTGACAAATTTTGGCGCAAACTCTTTGGTGCTTTCACTGAGAAAAGTAGCACCTACTATACCAGATTTGGATTTCAGATTTGAAGGCTTAAGGATTCAAATCTAAAGAGCTATGACAAGACAATCAAGTAGAAGACAAAGAGCCGAGAGAAGTCAACACGATGGAAGCCAGAAGGCATCATCAGGGGCGAATTAGATTTCAGCTTTCATCACCAGAGACAAGATGGAGATGATGATGAGAGCAATGCATGAAATGTTTCTAAAAAGGCAGGAGGAAATGATGCAGAACCTCCTCAGACAGTTTGGACAAGCATGAACAGCTGGAGCTTCAGGAGTTCAGATCCACGAAGCTGGAGTAGAAGGACCAAATAGACAATCAAACAGAGCGGCTCAACAAGGCGCATCCCCTAATCTGCACACAACTTCTAATCTAGATGGACCCAGGCTCGGGGGCACACCACCTGGCAACGAAGGACCAGTTCATGGAGGAATTCCAGTTGACACCGCACAACAGGATGCTGGCAGGAGTACAAGGGTACGTGATGAAGAGTACATACCGGAATTCCCTCGGGGACTCGGGGGGCAACCCTTGACGGGGTTTGGCTGAGATTATCAGGCGAACTATGCGTGGAGGATTGACAAACAAAGATCTGGAAGGAGTAAAAAGGAGTCCGTTTGTCCGTGAAATCAGAATGGCACAAAATCCACTAGAATTCAAGCTACCTACGTTATAGATATACGATGGCAAGGCTGATCCTACCGATCACTTGATGAGGTACACAAGACATATGGAAGTGCTGGGGACATCGGAGGAAGTGATGGCCCGATGTTTCCCTCTCTACTTGATGGATATAGCTGCTATGTGGCTCAGACAGCTGGAAGAGGGATCTATTAGGACATGGACTGAATTTGTGAACATGTTTCTAAAGCAGTTTCGGGTTCATATCAAAAGGCCGAAGAACGTAATGACGCTAACATCGGTAAAGCCAAGGACATACGAGTTGCTCAAAGCTTTCTTAACTCGGTTCAATGTAGCGGTTGCTTTGGTGGATCGACGGGATCCATCGATGGTTTTAATGGCAGCAGTATCAGGAGTTAGAGAGAATTCAGATTTCAAAGTATCTCTAATACGGGACCCACCAATGGATCTTGGGGAATTCTTTCACGAAGCTGAGTGATTCCTTCAGTAGGAAGATGCATGTTCAAATGTGAAATTAAAGGAGGTGAACACAGCTGAGGATGGAGGGCCATCGAGTGGAAGCTCAGACAAAGATAAAGATAAATGAAAGAGAAAGTTGGGTGAAGAATCTGGAAAAGCTAGGAAGCGGTGGAGGGAGCCAAAGTTTCCCACTTACACAGGATTGACCGAGACATTAGAACGGATATTCATGGAGACTCGGAATCGCCTTCCCTACCGAAGGCCTGCAAGGAGAGAACCCTCAGAACGTGAAAGGGCATCAGGGAGGCACTGTCTTTTTCACGATTTGGACAGACATGATACCAACAGCTGCAGGCATCTAAAGGACATAATTGAGGATCATGTAAGGAATGGACAATTGCGACAATATGTTGGGGCTCGAAATGCGGCGGTGGAACAGGAGCAACCACTGTCTACCTCAAACAGCGATTGCGCGAGGCTCAGGAATGATGGTCGGTTGGTTATCAATTGACAGGAATGATATGAAATAAGTAGCAAACTACAGGCAAACGGCCAAGTCATTTACTCATGTACGGGGGCGGAGATGGCCCCTAGGCATGCTCTGAATGATGACAAACCACGTAGCTATGGTTTGTAAAATCTGTTTGTTTTTTGGTTTGGACATTTGCTTTTTCTGGTTTGGTTTTGGAATTTGGTTTAAACACCAGGTTTTGTTTGTTTTTTGGTTTGGACATTTGTTTGGATGATTGTTTTCTGGTTTGGACATTGATTTGGATTTCTAGTATGGATTTTTGGTTTTATGATTTGATCTGGATTTTGGATCGGCTTTTGATTGGATTTTTATCTGGTTTTTTGTAAATGGTCGTCGGGTATGGATTATGCCTGGCAAAGAGTAAGTCCCTTCGTCCGAATGTGGCGAATTGGCTTATTCAGGTCGTTGAGTATAGACTATGCTCGGTAAGGGTACGGAGAGACGAGGATTCGGTCTAGGACTTGGGCCCTATATTATCGATTACTATTTCAGGTCGTCGAGTATGGACTATGCTCGGCAAGGGTCCAAAGCAACCAGGATTCGGCTTAGTACTTAAGCCATGGCATTACTCAACACTCAGGGACAATGGACCATGGATACCAAGGCATTGCTTGGCATAGGTCGCTGAGTGTGGATTACACTTAGCAAGAACCCAGAGAGGTTTTGGATGCGAATATCAGCTATAAACGGCAAAGGATTTGGATATCGACCCGGAGAGGTCCTGGATTCGATTATCGGGTTCAGATGGATATGGAATTGGCTAAGGCTTTGGTTACTGGATTTGGAATTAGACAACGACTCGGTGCAGTAAAAAATGATGCACTTGGACGAATTGGCAATGAAATGGATTATGAATCAGATGGTATGGCTATAGACGGAATATGGAATTTGAATGTCGGATTCGGAACTATTCAAAACACACCTTCTTATCACAAGGCAAGTTTTGGAAGCCAAATGTTATCCCACCCTTTGGTCAAGGCACGTTCGTATCGATCAGGGAGGAAGGCTAATTAAATTTTGACTCGATGGCCGTGGATTTGTATCGAATAGGCAGGCGCATGATGGTTTGTTCGACTCGATTATTTCGCATCGATCAGGATGGAGCACAGCAGTATACTACGAATCGATACTGTTCGTATCGATCAACACGGATTCAAGTCGGTGGTGTTCATATCGGTCAGGATGGAGATGGCGGCATACTTCAAATCGAAGGTTTCGTATCAATTCAAATGAATATGAAGGCAGAACTTGTATTGGTTTTGTTCGTATCGATCCATGGCCATAGCCTGATCGATACGAACAAGGAAGCAGCTGATGGATACGAATTGATGCAAACAGATGGATACGAATAAGTGGTTATGAAGCCGAAGAGCATGAAGCCTGGATGCGAACTAGAGATATTTGTGAATCAAAGGAAGAGACATTCAACACGGAGTAGAAAGTGGATCGAGCCTCAAAGATAAGGCCACGACATCAACAAGCATGCGCACGGTACCGATGCGAGCCAGTATCGATGCGAAATGGACCGATATGAATAGAGCACCACATAAAAACTACAATTCGTCTCGATCATGTCTTGCAATCCAAAAGTTCAAATGCTATAAAATTTTCACAGGAGCTTACGTACGAGCTGAGGAATGTTTATGCCAAGTTTTGACTCGATTGGGTCAAATCCTGATCGATACGAAATCCATTCGTATCGGTCACGGATCGATCCAAAACATCATGAGATCGATCGCTTGGCCCACTCACGTGCTAGAAGAAGTCTTTCAAGATTTGGGGGAGATATTTGTAGCCTACGCTTATAAATAGCACCTTAGGGCCTACAGAAAAGGGATCCTTTGGCTATCCGACGTCCAGACTCTATCGAAAACACTTTTGTACTATCTAGCTACTATTATACTCGATTTTCTTCATTGTAATCTGCTGTAATCAGTAAGGAAAGTCAATAAAGATTAACTTTTGGAGTGGACGTAGGCCGGAGATAGCCGAACCACTATAAATCTTGTGCCTCTGTTAATTTCTTTCTGTTTTAAGTTTGTTAATCTTCATTTTTATTCTCTACATAACTTAGATCTATGATTGGTGAGCATTTATTATCGATCTATGTTTGTACACTGGCGCTTTCACGATATTTGGGGTTTGTGACGCCCCACCTCTATACCCACGCTAGCCAAGAACACTCCGGAGTAGTGCTGTCAACTAGCACGGAGAATAAGGCTGTTGAGGAGCGACCATCCATGTAATTGCTTATCACACGGTGGCTATAAATAATCTTCGGAAACAAACATAGAAATAATCATATCACAAATCAGTCACAGATATCCATATCACAAAGGCGGAAGAAGATATGAATATATAACTAACACATGAAAGTGTACATCAGAGTAGTGGTCAGTAAGATCCACGATAATACAAAAGAATAGCAACACGTGCTATACAAAAGAATACAACTATGAGTCTTTATCTCAAGTGTATACAACAAAAAATGCTAATCTAAACAGTTAGCCAAAAGTCAGAGTGATGAATCCCTGGGAAGAAGTCAAGCAGAAGCACCTGTAACATCTCGGTCTGACCCGAGTATTATTTAAGAAAATAATAAACGGATCAGTCTAGCTATAAATATCAGATGACATGATATAACATAAAAGATATGGCATAAACATAAACATCCATAACGACATACCACTATAAGTATGTAAATAATGATCAACAGAAGATCAATCAATAAGAGATAATCAATATCACAAGAATCTTCTCAAAGATTCGAAGAGGGCATCATACCCTAAACTTGTACTCATAACAAGCCAATGACATAAATTCCAGAAATCAACACGAGAAATCCAGAAATCATAAAAAGGGAAAGAGGCCTATCACATGACGGTCCAAAGACCAAGGGGAGCTACCCCGCATGTGTAAATGGAATCACACAGATTGAGGTCAAGACTAACCAAAAAGCAGAAAGGTATGTGTGAATGGAATCACACAAGTGGTGTCTAGTCTAACCTTGCAATGAAAGAGACATCGCGCAATTGCTAGTCTAATTCATAAAGCGATCATCAAGATCAACGAGAAGTGTCAATTACACTAAGCTAGTAAATATAGAAGTTTAGCTTCATGTCCCATAACCACTTGCTTATCTTAAATATTTACGAACAAACTGTAAATCTTCAGTAATAAAATTGTCACAAGAGGTTCAATCGAACAAGTCCAAGAATTAACCGACGAAGTGAACGCAAGCGTTTCATACCACTTGTTTTACTAAGTCGTTTAATTAGATTTCTCATCCGAGTGAGGTAAAGGCTTGTATATACTAATAGATTGGAAAACGGTTTAAGAAAAGAGCTTTGTTATTAAAAATAGAGTTGAAATTGTTTGTTAAAAGAGTTTTGATATTTACTACTAGTATTGAAACCTTTATATTATAAAGTGACAAAACACATAAGCAAGTGTAGAAACAATCAGTCACAAAGATCGCATACGGAGATGCGAATAAAATCCAAGGAAATCAGCTCAATGTTTTTCAGATAAGATCCCCTACGGAGGGGGGGTCCAGGGGGGGTGGCAACCTCCCAAGGTGGGGGTGCGGGGGCAACAAAGCGGATAAGGTCGAGCGACCTAAAGGTGTTCGCGATCTAACGATGACTCGCGACTTAAGGAAGAGGGGGTGAGCGACCTATGGTCATAAACGAGACCGAGCGACCTAAGGGAATAAGGGCCGAGCGACCTAGCATTCGAACGACCTAAAAGAGGCGTGGCCTAAAGGAGACGCGACCTAAAAGAGGCGCAACCTAAAGGAGACGCGACCTAAAAGAACATAAGGTCAAACGACCTAACTGTATTGGGTCACGCGACCTAAAGAGAGGTGGCCTAGCAACCTAGAGTGCACACGTCCAAAAGTGGAAACGACCTATCGAGGTAAGGTCCAACGACCTACGACCTAAACAAATAGGCCAAGCGACCTATAGGGTTAACGGTCTAACGACCTAACAGTTATGGGGTCACGCGACCTAACTAAGTACGCGACCTAGTGGGTAAGGGAGTCGAGCGACGTAACTGCATCCAGTGACGAGCGACCTAATGGAGTCAAGTAGCGAGCGACTTAACAAGTTAACGACTCAAGGGGGTCAACGACCTAAAGGTCCAACGACCTAAAGGTCCAACGACCTAAACCCAAACACACGAAAAGTGGCCAGAACGACCTAGGGGTTAACTCACATGCGACCTACGACCTAAGGCCCATGCGACCTACGACCTAACTCCGATACGAGCTAATAAGGCCAGAACGACCTAGGAGCAGAAAATCCACCAAAACGCTAAAAATCGGAGTTTTTCGCCAACCCAATCCAAACCAAATGCAAATATACATGCAAACACGATAGGGATTCATTCCCAACAGTCCAATATTGATATAGACTAGATTTGTGAGATAAAAATCTCACCTTTGCACTAAATTTTATGAAGATGAAGCTTGAAAGCAAGGAGAAGCAATCCAAAGCTTGAATCCAATATCTTCTACTTGAATTTGGAGTTGAATGTTGGATTTGCAATTGAATTTGTGCTTGGAGTTTTAATTTCCCATTCCCTCCACCATTAATGCCAAAGCTTGATTAGTTAGGAAATTTATGAAGAGTGAGGAGAAGAGGGTTGGAACTTGGGCTTAATAGGCTAAACTAACCCAAAGTCCAAAGCGGGAAAAGTTAGTGAAATTTCACTAATTCCAAACCTATCGATGTTTATACTTAAAAAGTTGTAAACGACATTTCGAACTCAATGGAAGTGGTCTCGAGTCCTAATTTGACCGTTTGCAAAAAGTAGCTTTTCGGACCAAAATCCGATTAACGAGTTAATATTTAAATAAAATATTTAAATACAAACTCGATAAATATGCGGGTTGTTACAGGGTTTGTGGCCAATTTTGGCGCAAACACCATTCAATATTTCAATTCCCAATATAATCATGATAATCTATCATAGATTATCAAATAAAACATATCACCGAATATGAAAATAAATTCCAACAATTTGAGGAATCCAGTTAGATCCCGCCAACCTGTTTCCCTGCATCCACAGATGTTAGCACAACATAAAAATACCAATCCCACTTCGAGGGGGATATCGCGGTATATAGGGTCATCCGCTATTGTGCAGGGCGCATACTGTCTCATCCGCTATATATCCTACTTTAACATATATATTTCTCTCTGTATATATTTTAAATCTCAACAGGAAATTAATGTATTGTATATATTTTATTAAATCAAAATTAATTTATAAAAATTAAAAAGAATACCTCACTGCTCGAACACCACTGAGAAACCGAAATCCACCTCCTCGCGAGGCCACAAAGCTGATGCCCCCAAATCCAAAGCATTCGCCGATAACCACCAGAGTCTCCACTAACCTCCCATCGAGTCCGCCGTTGTAGGCATTGAATCGGAAACGCCACGACAACCCACCCCACCGATCTATTGCTACCACGCGAGTCGCCGTCTTTGCCTTGCGAGATTCCTATATGACTGAATCGCGACCCTTCCTACCGTTAAATCCTAGTCGCTCGCGAATTCATTGCCACCCAACATAGCGACTTCCATCCTACGACATCGCCGACTCGATTTCGAACGCGGATCCCTTCAATTGCCGAGTCGCCTCGGCCGAACACTCACCTCGATTTCAACTCGAATTCAAAATTGGAACATTTCTGATTGCGGCCATTTTCTCTTCGAACAGCCCTTTCATTTTTTTAAACTTAAAGAAATTTTAAGGAGGAGAGGAGAAGAGATTTGCATTTTAAATTGGAAGTAGGAAGAGGGATTTCATTCGATTGATAAAGCAATTTGTTCCTTGGCTAAATAAAAATAAAGATAAAGGGACATCTGGTACGTGTAGGTGACAGATGGCGTGAACTAGCAGACAAGTGGCCAGGGTATGAAAAGATAAAGTTCTGGTGTAAATTATTTTGACCAGTCAAATTATTTAAATTTTAAATTTAAATCGTCTCGAAAATGCAACTTAAAATTTTAAACTCCTATCGAGGCATGCCGCCAGGCATTCATAATGTTATACCCCTATTCCAAACGCAAAGGAAAAGGTTTAGAGCCCTAATTCGATCGTATGGAAAAGATAGCTATTTGAACCTAGTTATAATATTAAACCTCCGATATATATTTTAGCGTGTTTATTTACCGTACGATCACCGGACAACTCCAAATGCTACAAAAATTGAAATCCGATAATAAAACACTATTATGGATCCAATAAAACTGGTGTCGTCGAATTCCAAGACTGTGCCTCGGAAGGCTATTTTTAAATATCAATTTAAACGATATATTTTTAAAAATGAATAAATCACTTTAAATTCAATTTTAAAGGTTCTATTATCTTCAGTATTGTCAATATAAATTTTACAAGCCTTCAAATTATTTTAACAGGCCTAAAAACCAAGTTTTCCTATCTTTACCTAATTTCTAATTATTAAATTAAATAATTTAATTTATCAATAGATGGAGATATTTGAAATTCAAGTTGAAAATTACTTTTAAATATTCCAATTTTAAATATCCAACATCCTGGGTCGTTACAGGTGTGGTTCGTGGCCATGAAATTTTTGTAACAGGATTGGTTGAATTTTCTAGAGCAAGCTGGGATATTAGATAATTCAAAATCTGAATGTTTGGTAAGTTTTTAAAATCAAGGTAAGGATTTATCACACTTTTGGATTGCCGCATTTAAATTTAAATGTTCAGATTTAAATTAATTGATGCTTAATTGAATTGATAAATTTATAATTATCGGTTGGATGACTCTCTCTCTCTCTCTCTCTATATATATATATATATATATATATATAGTAGAATATATATTAGGAACTGGAGTGATATTCCCACATATTATAGCGGATGAGACCCTATGCGCCCCACATAATAGCGGAACCCTATATTATGCAATATCCGCCTCGAAGTGGGATTGGTATTTTTATTATTTTCTAACATATATGGAAGCAGGGAAACAGGTTGGAGGGATCCAACTGGATTCCTCAACTATATTTAGTGTTTTTCATATATATAAAAATGTACGATGTGATTGAATAATCTGCTGGATTACTGTTTGCTGCAAATTTTTAAATGTTATAACACCATGGAAATTAACATTGGTATATTAAATACCATAAATATTATTATTTTTTATTTTAAAGAAAATGGAAGGATAATTTTAAATACTTATTATTATATATATAGAGTTTTTAAATGTTTTAAATTTATTTATAAACCTTCTCAGAAGGCTGGAAATGGGGTTATTCAGTATATGGGATTTATAAGAAAATCCTTAAATAGAACTGGGAGGAAAAGTAAGGAAATTTCTGGAGTAGTTAGCTAAAAGTGAACTTCGGAAAAATGAAATAGAATTCATAAAAGAGTACAAAGGGAAATTGAAATTATAGGCGAGTATAATTGGCTTTGGAAATATTAAAGGGAATTAATTAAAGAATTCCGAAATTTGTAGAATTCGTTATAAACTTGTTAAGGAGTTTACAAATTGAATTGTAAATGATTTTGAGCATTAGGAAGTAGGAAATAGATGGAATACCTCCTAATTGTGAATATAAAATGAAATAGGAAAAATATTCTAATTGTTGGAAAAGGGGTGGAAATATTTCGTTGAAGATATAAGGATTTGAAAACTGTTTTCGGATGTTGAAGAACTGGAAGTAATATCTTATAAAGATATTTTGAAATAAATTTTGGGAAATTTACAATAAGTCCCTATGATTGCTTATGGATGTGTATTTATAGTAAAATAACCGACTATCAATATTGGCCAATTTTCGTTAATCGTTTCGAAGAGACCGGGATCAGATTTAATTATCCAAAAACCACTTTGATCCGGTTTGAACGTAACGAATGAATACCGTGAGGATGATGAAGACTGTGATTTAGTTTGTCCATACCTAGGACAACTTGTATGGACGAATGGTATTAGAATATCGTCATTGGAGGACGATGAGCATTCAAAGTAGAATTTTGTTCTTGAAAGGTAACGCTTACCCTCGAGCCTCATCAACCTGAAATGACAAAAGAAGGGGAGATGCAGCTAGGCTAAGTGGATCGCACCCAATTAGGGTATGTTATCACTTTTCTAGATGTCCTTGGAAACCTATATATTATGGATATGGTTATGCATGAAAGAAGGAGCGTTAGATAGTAAGGGTGGGAACACCCGAGGTGATAACATATCAGTCTATCTAGGTTAGGGGTAGGTTAGTCTTGTGTAGAAGGGGATCCCGGTGTGGTCCTCGGTATAATTTTCTAGAGGTGTACTGTGGTGGGCGGTACTCCAATGGCCCATTCATTCGATGGAATCCATTCTCCAATAAGCGTCGTACGGTTTTGATTGTGCCAAACTATGCTGAAATGTGAGATGCAAACATTTCAGCTATTTTCTATTTACTTTCTATAGACAATATTATAATATCAAATTATTTTGATAAAAATCATTTTGGTTATCGTAAGGTAAAAGCCCGTCGTGTTTATGTGTGATGCAGTCTTACGAGATACCTTTGTTTTCAAAGGATTTTGTATAGTTAATAATTCAAATCGAGTGTGTTTTCTAACGCTGGTTTTCCAAACTGACTTGAGTGTTATTTTAATAAAATACTCGGGTTATATACCGAGTATTACAGATTCAGGTTAAATGCTATGGAGCGCAGGAGATGAGCTGGAAGAGTTCAGACGTATATCACGTACTTGGTTATTTCCGCTGTGTGAGAACAAGTTATTATAATTGTCCATTTTATGTATTGAACTATTGTACTCTGATAATGGTATGTATATTAACAGTATGGTTCTTGTATTTAAAATCTGTTATTATATATTATACTTTGCTCCGCTGTGATTGTGAGATTCTGTGTTGTCGTTTGTTTTCTCCTACCTTTTTAATTCTTCACCCCTAATGATTTAGTATTTTCGACACTCAACTACTCGGCATTTTATACAGTGGACGTATTAATGTCAATTTTTGAGGGTCAAAAATTCTTGTCCGTTACAATTCTGAATCATACGCATTTACTGTGAGGCATTCTTTCCATTTCTTCCACATCGATAGAGTGGCATACTTCATTCTGGATCATTCCCATTTGCAATTTCTGGATTTTCCGTGTTTGCATCGAGGCATCTCTCTCTTAACTGGAGCTGTCTTCTGATTTCATCCACACTAAGTTGCTTCATGGTTTTTGGGTACTCCTAACACCTCATTACGAGTGGTTGCCTTCTCGAAGCTCGATAATAAGGTGTAATGGTTGATGGCCTTGCCGGAGTTCATTCTAGTTGTACCTGAGTCCTTCTCATTATTTTTTGTATTTTGATTAGCTACTTACCAAGCATGTTGGCAGCACCTTTGTTTTCAATGATACACACACACATACATGTGTTCTCTCCTCTACTTTAGAGTATCAAACATTTCTCTCCCAAAAAATAATTAATTAAAATTAATATTGTCCTTAAAAGATAATTAATTAGTAACTAATCTTTACTTAATTATAATTAATAAACCTTGTTTAATCTCAATTTGTCATTAAATATTAATTAATAAAAATTTAATCATTAAAATTTAATTAACTTCATAAATCATCATTATTAAGTTTATAAACATTTTCAAAACACTTTAAGTTGATAAAACCAAATTTTGCAAAAGTCGAATTTTTAAGCGAAACTACATACATAGTGCCTATCGCTATGGATACCCGTAATCTCAACTAATTGTACAACCCTACACTGTTTGAACCCTTTACCTTTAACTTGCCAAAAGGTTTATAACCCAAAATTTAAAACAAAATTGACGTTCAAAACTTGAAAAAACTTTCAGAATCCTTTTTAAGTGAACTAGTTTTTAACTCACGGAATTCTATATCGCACACATACAAATTCATGTGCTAAACTTTCCTTAACCTATATTCATGTTTTACACATTACGACATACTCAAAGTTGCATACAACATAATATCAAAGTTACATAAAACATGTACGAGTACCTGTTTCTTCGACTCTTGAAAATTGACACTAATACATCCTCGGTATCCACGTGCCGCAAATTCAAGTGCCGGAGAAGCGAATTCTCGAGGGTAAGAAAGTAAATAAAGACAGAACAGAATCTCTTATATATTATCTCAGCATATAATCAATATAGTGGAAATTTAAATACATTTATCAGAATGAAAAATGGACAGTTATAAATATCAGTCCCTACTAATGTACAATTCTATAGTAAATAAGTGTGGTGGAAGTGGATAACAATCTTCAAAAGAATCTTCTAAGTCTATGCTCCAAGATCTTTCAGATTTCTTCAAATTAAACCTAACTTCTAGGCTGCCCGAAGAAAATTAGGGCACCAAGAATTTAAGATAAAAAGAAAAATAAACTCCGGGTCAGTCATGTGACTGGTATGAGAAATTCAAAATACGCGGATTGAAAAAATGGGTATCCCATAAGACCACGCCCACATATAAATATGGCCAGGTTTTTAAATTATGATAACCAAAATATTTGATACACAAAATCATTTGATATTATTTTTAATGACGTTCCTTTGAAAATATTTGCAAGTAAACTTACTAATCTTAGCCGAAATTGTTACTATATTAAATTCCGATATGTTAGACTTTACAAACAAAACTCTAACAAGCTCGTTTGGGGAATGGATTTCCATACAATGGCAGTTAAGGGACAACCTTCCATATAGTACATCTCTAGAGGAATGTACCGAGGATACACAAACAATCCTCTACATCTAGCAAGATTGGCCTATCTCTATTTGGCACTCATACATGGCTTGGATAGAACCGAATATGACATCACCCTGACCTATCCGAGAGCTCTCTTAGAATACACAACATACTCAATATATAGAGGGTTATCTAGAAAGGTGATGACCATACCCTAATAGTTGCGAACCACATAGCCTTATAGTGTACCCTTTTTAAGCCATTACTGGGTGATGAGGCCTGAGATAGCGATTACCTTTCACATAGCACATCCCATTTTGAATGCCACCTTGCCATCCCACAGTCGCACAACTGATTTCTGCAAACGTATAAATCCTGAGGCTCCTACATCTTAGGAAATGGTGTTAAATCAAGAGAAGTTGCCTTCTTCGCCACCAAACATATGATACGTTCATAGAGATTAATTTACGTAACAGGAAATGGAACATCGGACATTCGTCCATACATGTTACCAAGGAACAGGAAAAACCCAAGGCACACTCTTACCACATTCTATCGGGAATTAACCCTAAGATTAGTAGTGAGAACACCTTGCAACGAAGATCTTAAATGAAGAATGCAACGACTTGGCATTTCGAACCATTTAAATCGACAATCATCCACTCATTTCAGACTTGAATTGCTCAAAACAACATATTATTAATTTATATTTGGCCAAACTTAGCATATACAGTAAATAAATCAATCACAGAATCATAGACATAGAGTTATACAATAATAAGCAGTGGAAATATATAAATAGTAGTTCATGAAGCTACTATATAAACATCAGAATCTGAAACAAAAATACAATAGAAATACCATGTATATAGAAGTACACAAAAGTCTCCAATACAAATGCAAATGATAAATCTGAACATAGACAACTGGAGATAACTGAATGACTGTAAAGAAAAATAGATAGAGATAGATCTTCAAGCAAAGCTCCAAACTCCAAAGGTGATTCAAATGTTGTGACACTCAGTCTGACCCGAGCATAAAGCAAAACACAAACACTCGAGTCAGGATTAACATTCTTATACCAGTAAAGTCAACTCAAGTGAAATGTCAACTGGAATACAAAATAACTTAAAGAATGTTTGGGATTTCCATCCTTTAAGGATCTGTTAAACTATCTACATGCATAGTACAATACATTACATAAATAATGTCTATAGTAAAGTAAACTATTGAAATAGTGTTAAGGCGTTACCTATAACCTCTTTAACACATTTTTATATATTCCCGTAGTCTATACAAATACTGTAAGTCCCACCAAACTGATGAGATACTCAGGGAGAACTCCATAGGTACGACACAAAACAAACTCATAGAGGGCACGATAAGGCATGTGACAAGGCACGTGAGGCAATGCCCAAGGTAGGATTCTACCGTTTTTCACTCCCGGACTGGTGGTAACACATAGCAGCTACTACCACCCACCTCGAGACACACTCCCAATGTAACATCCCGCCTTTTTGCACGATTTAAACAGACACACGTGCCAATTCAAACCATACGTAAGGGCGGATTGTTATGGGATAAATAAGAAAATATAGAAAGAAACAGAATCTCACAGCGGAAGGATAAAATATAATAATCAAATATACAGTTCATAAATCTGTTTACAAAAACCTTTGATTTATTTATACAATACATATCAGAGTACACATACCATATAACAATGCAGCGGAACAATATGAGTGTAGTGAAACCATATTATCTATAGTAATAATAATAAAATCTTCGTCTTCTTCCTCCGGAAATAAAATCTTCAATCCTGAAACGCTCGGACTGACCCGAGCGAATTTGGAAAGACAAAAACACTCGAGTCAAAACTAAAAGATCTTATGTGAGTTACATTAACAGAAATAAATATGAGTGCAGTAACTCAGGAGATGCTCGGGATTTACATCTCCTAAGGATCCGTTAAACTATTTACTACGTAGTATATTGCGCTATTATAATAGTGTCTAATTGTAAAATAAACTTACTTTTAAATAGCGTTAAGGCTTTACATTTTCCACCTTAACACATTTATATATTCCCATAGTCTATACAGTACCGTAATCTCCCCCGTACTGGGCGTCGTCAGAGGGCACTCCATAGGTATGGTACAAAACCAAAATCGTATAAGGCGCGCTAGGGTAGGTGACACGGCACAACTAGGCAATGCCAGGGTAGATATACCAATTGCTATCCGGGCTGATGGAAACGCATAGCCGCAGCTACCGCCCACCTCGAACAAACTCCCCCAAAAATCAAAGTAAAAGTGGCCACTGAAACAATCCAAAGTCAAAGTATAATATCGAAGAGGATTGTCCGATCAGAGGAATGACCTCATTGGCCCGAGAATCGCTCCTGTTTTAGCCACCTTATGCCAACTCACGGGAGTCGGGTCCACGTATTTACCTTGCAGGAAACGCCGCCGCCAACCTACTTCATTCTGGAATCTCCACCGCGTACACGGTTGTTAAAGTGGTTTTCAGAGTTGGCAGAGAGTATGACAACTTCCGATCCCGGTCTCTTCAACAACCAAACGTTATTATAACACCGCGGTCATTTAAACTTCCAAAATCATAGGGTTTTCAAAGTGAAATATTTAGAAATCACAACTCTTGTATATAATAATTCCAAATCATACTACCTTGAAAATCATAACTTCGAAACAAATTTCCATCTCTTAAATGGTTAAATATTAAATTACTTTATAAAACACAATAGCTTCTTTAGATTTCACAAATCAATTTCAAATATCGATTTAAACTTCCAAATACAATTTCAATTCTTATGTTTCAAAGCTTTAAATATTTCACCATTTCAAAACAAACTCATTTGACAATCCCATATATATTAAATTCAATTACTTATTATTTAGACTTGAAATATTTACTTAATGAATTCAATATAATTTAACAAAAACCTTTAACTTCATACAACTGGATCATCTTTCAATTTATTATATATTCATTTAAATTAACCTGATATTCATTTAAATCACTTTACAAAACAAATCAAGTTATAAAAATCATATCCTTTAAAAATTCTAAATTTTTATTAAATAACAATTTAACTTAATATTCATCTTCCAAATCTTATTCTCATTTAAGTCATAAAAACTCCCGAAATTAAATTTTAATAAATGCTTAATCGTATTTGATCTTACAAATCAAACTTTACTTTATACTTCAAATCAAATTTATACAAAGCTTAAAAACCGAAAATTTCTATATATATATATATATAAATAACCAATTCAATATCCCATAAACCATATATATATAGTTCTACAAAACCATAAAAACATTTCAATTTTTTTTTTATATATATACCGCGGTGCCTATATAAAATTTTCTACCCTATGGTCAAGTGGTACGGATGTTTATCATTTCAATCCGCAATTTAAAATATAAATGCGGTTGTTTATCATTTCAAACCGCAATCCCGAATGAAATAAAAATGCATAACAACTTGCAATTAATAAAATTAATCATCCATTCATCCATCAAATCATACATTCATTTATCACAGCCATCATCCAATTTCAAACAATCATCAATACATAGCAGGTGATAAATAATGGTATCAATTATCAGTTTATACTCAAATTAAATTTAATAACTGTTAATTGGCAGTTTATATGCAAAAATAAACGTAAATTTAACTGGCAGTTAATATGAAATAAAAATTTAACATAACTATGACTGGCAGTTAATATGCAAATAAATAAATTCTAACTGTCAAATTTATGCAATAAATAAAATAAATTAACAGTTAAATTTAATAAATGCAATTTAACAGAGATAATGAATAAAACATGCCAAACAGTCATAAATAAATTTCTACTCATATCTAAAATTAATTTAACAGACATAAGAAGTTTTAGAAGTTGTGAGTGGGTTAAAACACTCACCTTTTGAATCTAAATTGGATTTAAATCCAATTAAACTCAAAAATTTGACGGTCTCCAAATCTTTCCAAACAAGCGTCAACAGATCTGGAAATTTATTACGATCCTAGCAAAAAAAATTCGCGTAAATCGGAGGTCGTATGAGAAAGTATACGCATTAATGGTGATTGAAATTTCAAAAAAAGAAAAAAGAAATTATATATCACATCATATATTTATTTAACTTGCAATGGAATTTTTAGTATTGCGTACCTTTTTGCTTAGCCAGATTTGGATCTGGAACTACTTTCTCATTTTGTTTTGTTTCCTTGCTATCTTAATATTTTTTTTATTTTATTTTTATAGAAAGTTTTGAAGAGAAGATTATATAAATATGGATTTGAAGAAAAAGACATGGAAAGAAGATAAGGTTTAAAAGAGAGAAAAAATTTAAAGAAGAAGAAGAACAACAACAAAAAAAGAAAAGGAAACTTTGATAAAGAAGAAGATTTGAAGAATAAGAAGAAGAAAGAGAAAAAAAAACTTTGGAAAAAAAAAGAGAAACGAGATTTGAAGAAGAAACATGAAAAAGGAAGAAGGAAGGTGAAGAGTGACAAAAAATGAAGCTATAGAAGATGAAATTTAAAAAAAAAATGAAATGAAGCTACAAGAATGAGGAATGAAACTAGTGAAAAGCTAAATATAAACAAAGTAGGAATTGAAATAAAGTAAAAATATGAACAACCCAATAAAAATTGTAGATATTAAAAGAGGTGAAAGAAAGAAATAAAAATAAGAAAAGTATGTAACGTTCATGAAATGAAAAGGCTTTAGACCATGTAAATGGAAATGAGTAATGGAACAAATGAGGAAACAAATTAAAAAAAAACGTGTGACAATTATTAATTAGAAAGGGAATGAATGGACCAACTCTACTCTATAAACAAACTTTTAGAATTCAAATTTTAAAACATTTGTTCACCCAACTAATTTTTTTTTACCCCAAAAATACCAAATTTGACACTCATTAAAGATTTAATTACCACAACATAACTAAATTTAAAAAGGCCAATTTACATAACGGGGACAGCGGATACATAAATAAAATATGAACCGTGATTAAAAATTCAAATTTAAAAATAACATTTTTTCTCGACACGTAATTATGAACTCAATTATTTAATTTATTTTAAATTTCAATGTTAGTAATGAAATCACTTCCGTGCAACCTAATCCTGCTATTTAACTACCGAAAAATGTTGTTTTAAAAATTCAATTTTCTCTTTTTACAACGTTATATTTATATTCAGAATGGAAACATTCACTTTATTTCCTCAACATTCTTTTATTTTCCTTAAAATGCTTATCCGTTACTTGCAATTCATAAATGCAAACATTCTTATATTCTAAAATGATCAACTTATACAATATTAAATCCATTCTTATATTTCCAAATAATGTACATTCATAATGAAAACATTCTTACATAAATTTTATTAATTGCACTTTGTTTCTTTTACTTTTTCAATTGAAAGTTTTAATAAATTTATTTCCAATTAATTTTAATCTTTCACTTCAAAACAGACCCTAATTGATGAAACCAATTAAATAAATACGTGAACATTGTAATCCTTATTTATAGTCAAGCAAACATGTTTATAAAATTACAGTTTCCAACAAGCATTAAATTACATACTAAATAAATCTTTTTCTCTATTCAATTAAATAATCAAATGTTTATTCCATCTAAAAATTTTAAGTAGAAGGATTCCATGTTGGGTTCAAAAATATATTATTCTAATATCCTTGAATTTTAGTTTAATCTCTATAAACGAAATATTTAAACTTTAATTTCATTTATTTTGCAATACTTTAATTAAACTAAAATATCATTTTCTAAACTTAAATCTATGCTCCCATTGATTCATTCAATTTGCACTTATTATGTATTATTTTAACAACTCATTTATAACTTTGAATCTATTCCTCAAATTCCACATTTCTATCGTTATATACATTTGAATTCCATCCTATTTAATATTTCAAATATTACGTCATTATCATTAATGTAATAAATATATTTTTAATTATTGCAATTGATTTTCCGTTATAACTTAATATACTAAATAGGTGGTTAATCTTAAATACTTGTTCTCATTAACGATTTATTTCTACTTACAAATTAATGCAATTATTACCTATTTCCATCTTTATCTCCAATTAACGTAAAATGTGATATTCAAATTCCATAAATTTCAATAGATTCAAATTATCATATCTATGAAGAACATTTACGTTATTCTCCATTTATTACCTTAACTTATTCAACGCATCATTTAATTTATATTTATTGCAATGATTTCCAAATCAATTGAATTGAATTAAATATATATGTATCACTCATAATAACTTGTGCTCACAACTCTTGATCACCATTAATAAGTTTATTATTTACAATCCAATAATCGCCATTCTATATATATATATATATATATATATATATATATATATATATATACGAATTAACTAATTCAATATTTCCATTTCGTTTTCCTATCCTAAATTTATTACTAAGTGTATTTACTCCATTCCAACAAGTTGGAATTCCATTTTTACTATACAATCATTTCCCTATTTAGTTTTATTACTAACCCATCATCATTGCATTTATTGTCTTTTATTGATTTAATCAATTTACCCCATATTCCCTTAAATTCATACTAACGAAACATTCAATTCTATTTATCGCATAAACTCCATTTCATAAATCTACCTGCAATTTCTACCTAGAAATAAGGTTACATTTCCATTGAAAATACATTTACATCTTACGTTACTACATTAATAATTAGTAACGTTTATATCATCAACCATCACTTATGAATAATTAGCTTTTCCTATTTATTTTGTTACATTCACTTATATTCACTTTATGAATAAATTGGTATTCCCATTTACCTATTAATTACTAACTTTAATTATTGCAATTCATTTATCTAACATAAATTTGGAATCTATTTCCAAATTTTCATATTTCAATTAATTAACACCTTACAATAGTTTACAAATAAAAGGGATTGTACTAATTACATTATTTATTTTCTTGCATTACTTTATTACCTCCGTTTATATTCAATTTCCGTAAATCAATATTTTATTCCATTGACAAATTCAATATTTGCAAAAATTTCCACTATTACTATTAATTGCAATATATAATTTAATTTGTAAATTTTAATTACCCTTGATACATCAAATTTCAATATTTGCTTTCATATAAATTAATAAGATTTTTATTTCTTTATAAATTTAAAATAAAATCCTATTAATTTAATTCATTTAAACATCGAATTTACATGCATCGTTACACTCTCCCCCACTCAAAACTTTTCGTCCCCGAAAAGGAAAAAAAAGGGAAAAGAAGAATTAAATACAAAACATCTTATTCAAAATTATTTAATCTTATAAACAATTAAATTTACAAAATTAATTACTTTGAATAAGATATCTTAATTTATAACTATTTAATCCTTTATATTTAAATTATTAAAGTTTGGAAAAACATTTTCAAAATATTTCTAAGATACTGCATTTTCTTATATAATCCAAAGGGTTACAATTTTTATAAAGTGAATTTTTTTTTAAGTGGTTTCCATCACTAACAACAAATCAATACAACATCCATCAATTTCAACAACCAGCATACCCAACAAATTCAAAGCAACCATTCAATCAAACAAACAAATAGTCGTTCAGGTTCAAACTTTTAAATCGTACGGAATGAAGAATAAACCATCAAGTGCATCATTTACTCAACAGTCTAAGATAAACTAAATAGATTATTCCTTCAACCCAAGTCCAATTTTCAAAGTATTTTACCCAACCAACCATAACCAAACAACAACAATCTAAACAACAATCAGTTTAACCTTTTATTTTCATTTATTTCTTCCAATTTTATTTATAAATAACTGCAACCCTTTTCTTAAGTTTACAATTTCTCTTTATTATAGTACATCCATTTATTTTCACTTACTACTTACTATTATTCATTTCCATTAACTCAGGTCATGCCATTAACTACTATAATTATTTATTCACTTATTATGGCACGACCTCATTTATTTACTGTTTAGTTACTTAAGTTGATAATCATCTATTTGAATTACTTACCTTTAATTATATTTACTTATAGGAAAGTTTCAATCATATCCTAAGTCTATAACATTAAATTCTCATTTAAAATAGCAAATTCATTGAATACTTCATTACCTACTTTTACTTGTACAAATTTCTATTACATTTCCTATTAAACATTTAAACTTTTAATATTTGGTAAGTTATATATGTTTTTAAAGAATGTACCTGAAAGATACACAAGTTTCCTCATTACCAATGATTAATTTAAAAATTCAATAATAATACACTTTAGTTCGTAGGTTATAATTTCAAATTTCATTTAATACCATTTATAACCTATCATTAAATCTCTTATTTCCTTTAGAGGTTTTAATTTATTAATTACCTACGTTTCAATTCACTACAATAATTGAAACAATTAATTAATGGAAATCTAAGAATTTAATACTGGGTTAAATTTCAAATGATTTTAAATAATAGATAAATATATTTTTACAACTTATATATCTTTAATTATATTTAAAACAATTCCAAATTTATATATTTTTCAAAAGTGAATCTGCAGTAAAACTACTACAGTGGCCTTTCCCCTTCGAAACTCGAAAATGAAAGTCGATGATGCGGCCGCCATCACTGAAATTATTTTCCAGCGACAGAGAGGAAAGTACAAACTTATTTTCTTTTAAAACATTTCTTTCAAAACATTTCTTTCAAATTCTATTGAAACATTTATATCAAAAAAAATACTTCTAACAATATTATTATTATATTCAAAAATCAATTGAAAGAAACCTTCAAAACCCCGAAACTTAAGTTCTAAGTTTCCACTTTTCATTTATTTTATTTTATTTTCAACTTAGTTTCAACTATTATTAATATTTTCATTACCTAACACCCAATCTATAGCAACCAAATATATATCTTTATAAAATATTTTTATATATAGAAAATATAATAGGCAAAATTATTTCATTTACCTATATAAAACAAATATTATGTCGGTCTGTCCTATTAAGTGTTTAGAAATCCCTATTGATGTCATAGCGTCCCATGCACCAACCAGAATTTATAAATACAAAACGGAACAGGTTAACACAATATTAAAACCTTTTTATAACACTAACAAGTACGCTCTCTCATATATACACTCAACGACTCCCATAGGGTATTACTACCCTATTAGTAAAGAGTCAAACCCCACAAAGCTAAGATTTATCACTAAACCAAAGCTCTGATACCAACTGTAACATCCCGCCTTTTTGCACGATTTAAACAGACATACGTGCCAATTCAAACCATACGTAAGGGCGAATTGTTATGGGATAAATAAGAAAACAGAGAAAGAAACAGAATCTCACAGCGGAAGGATAAAATATAATAATCAAATATACAGTTCACAAATCTGTTTACAAAAACCTTTGATTTATTTATACAATACATATCAGAGTACACATACCATATAACAATGCAGCGGAACAATATGAGTGTAGTGAAACCATATTATCTATAGTAATAATAATAAAATCTTCGTCTTCTTCCTCCGGAAATAAAATCTTCAATCCTGAAACGCTCGGACTGACCCGAGCGAATTTGGAAAGACAAAAACACTCGAGTCAGAACTAAAAGATCTTATGTGAGTTACATTAACAGAAATAAATATGAGTGCAGTAACTCAAGAGATGCTCGGGATTTACATCTCCTAAGGATCCGTTAAACTATTTACTATGTAGTATATTGCGCTATTATAATAGTGTCTAATTGTAAAATAAACTTACTTTTAAATAGCGTTAAGGCTTTACATTTTCCACCTTAACACATTTATATATTCCCATAGTCTATACAGTACCGTAATCTCCCCCGTACTGGGCGTCGTCAGAGGGCACTCCATAGGTATGGTACAAAACCAAAATCGTATAAGTCGCGCTAGGGTAGGTGACACGGCACAATTAGGCAATGCCATGGTAGATATACCAATTGCTATCCGGGCTGATGGAAACGCATAGCTGCAGCTACCGCCCATCTCGAACAAACTCCCCCAAAAATCAAAGTAAAAGTGGCCACTGAAACAATCCAAAGTCAAAGTATAATATCGAAGAGGAGTGTCCGATCAGACGAATGACCTCATTAGCCCGAGAATCGCTCCTGTTTTAGCCACCTTATGCCAACTCACGGGAGTCGGGTCCACGTATTTACCTTGCAGGAAACGCCGCCGCCAACCTACTTCATTCTGGAATCTCCACCGCGTACACGGTTGTTAAAGTGGTTTTCGGAGTTGGCAGAGAGTATGACAACTTCCGATCCCGGTCTCTTCAACAACCAAACGTTATTATAACACCGCGGTCATTTAAAATAATTATACTTTAAAACCAGAACAAAAATCCATTTTAAACCCATATAAATACGATATCGTTTATATTTTTAAAACCCCAAATCAATACGATATCATTTAGACCCAAAATCATATAATGTCATTTTATTTTCCAATTTATATTCTTTTCCAAAATCATAGGGTTTTCAAAGTGAAATATTTAGAAATCACAACTCTTGTATATAATAATTCCAAATCATACTACCTTGAAAATCATAACTTCGAAACAAATTTCCATCTCTTAAATGGTTAAATATTAAATTACTTTATAAAACACAATAGCTTCTTTAGATTTCACAAATCAATTTCAAATATCGATTTAAACTTCCAAATGCAATTTCAATTCTTATGTTTCAAAGCTTTAAATATTTCACCATTTCAAAACAAACTCATTTGACAATCCCATATATATTAAATTCAATTACTTATTATTTAGACTTGAAATATTTACTTAATGAATTCAATATAATTTAGGAAAAACCTTTAACTTCATACAACTGGATCATCTTTCAATTTATTATATATTCATTTAAATCAACCTGATATTCATTTAAATCACTTTACAAAAAAAATCAAGTTATAAAAATCATATCCTTTAAAAATTCTAAATTTTTATTAAATTTCAATTTAACGTAATATTCATCTTCCAAATCTTATTCTCATTTAAGTCATAAAAACTCCCGAAATTAAATTTTAATAAATGCTTAATCGTATTTGATCTTAAAAATCAAACTTTACTTTATACTTCAAATCAAATTTATACAAAGCTTAAAAACCGAAAATTTCTATATATATATATATATATATATATATATATAAATAACCAATTCAATATCCCATAAACCATATATATATAGTTCTACAAAACCATAAAAACATTTCAAAATTATTTTATATATATACCGCGGTGCCTGTATAAATTTTCTACCATATGGTCAAGTGGTACGGATGTTTATCATTTCAATCCGCAATTTAAAATATAAATGCGGTTGTTTATCATTTCAAACCGCAATCCCGAATGAAATAAAAATGCATAGCAACTTGCAATTAATAAAATTAATCATCCATTCATCCATCAAATCATACATTCATTTATCACAGCCATCATCCAATTTCAAACAATCATCAATACATAGCAGGTGATAAATAATGGTATCAATTATCAGTTTATACTCAAATTAAATTTAATAACTGTTAATTGGCAGTTTATATGCAAAAATAAACGTAAATTTAACTGGCAGTTAATATGAAATAAAAATTTAACATAACTATGACTGGCAGTTAATATGCAAATAAATAAATTCTAACTGTCAAATTTATGCAATAAATAAAATAAATTAACAGTTAAATTTAATAAATGCAATTTAACAAAGATAATGAATAAAACATGCCAAACAGTCATAAATAAATTTCTACCATATCTAAAATTAATTTAACAGACATAAGAAGTTTTAGAAGTTGTGAGTGGGTTAAAACACTCACCTTTTGAATCTAAATTGGATTTAAATCCAATTTAAACTCAAAAATTCGATGGTCTCCAAATCTTTCCAAACAAGCGTCAACAGATCTGGAAATTTATTACGATCTAGCAAAAAAAAATTCGCGTAAATCGGAGTTCGTATGAGAAAGTTATACGCATTAATGGTGATTGAAATTTCAAAAAAAGAAAAAAGAAATTATATATCACATCATATATTTATTTAACTTGCAATGGAATTTTTAGTATTGCGTACCTTTTTGCTTAGCCAGATTTGGATCTGGAACTACTTTCTCATTTTGTTTTGTTTCCTTGCTATCTTAATATTTTTTTTATTTTATTTTTATAGAAAGTTTTGAAGAGAAGATTATATAAATATGGATTTGAAGAAAAAGACATGGAAAGAAGATAAGGTTTAAAAGAGAAAAAAAATTTAAAGAAGAAGAAGAACAACAACAAAAAAAGAAAAGGAAACTTTGATTAAAAAGAAGAAAGTGAAAAAAAACTTTGGAAAAAAAAAGAGAAAGGAGATTTGAAGAAGAAACATGAAAAAGGAAGAAGGAAGGTGAAGAGTGACAAAAAATGAAGCTATAGAAGATGAAATTTTAAAAAAATGAAATGAAGCTACAAGAATGAGGAATGAAACTAGTGAAAAGCTAAATATAAACAAAATAGGAATTGAAATGAAGTAAAAATATGAACAACCCAATAAAAATTGTAGATATTAAAAGAGGTGAAAGAAAGAAATAAAAATATGAAAAGTATGTAACGTTTATGAAATGAAAAGGCTTTAGACCATGTAAATGGAAATGAGTAATGGAACAAATGAGGAAACAAATAAAAAAAACGTGTGACAATTATTAATTAGAAAGGGAATGAATGGACCAACTCTACTCTATAAACAAACTTTTAGAATTCAAATTTTAAAACAATTGTTCACCCAATTAAATTTTTTTTTTACCCCAAACATACCAAATTTGACACTCATTAAAGATTTAATTACCACAACATAACTAAATTTAAAAAGACCAATTTACATAACGGGGACAGCGGATACATAAATAAAATATGAACCATGATTTAAAAATTCAAATTTAAAAATAACATTTTTTCTCGACACGTAATTATGAACTCAGTTATTTAATTTATTTTAAATTTCAATGTTAATAATGAAATCACTTCCGTGCAACCTAAGCCTGCTATTTAACTACCGAAAAATGTTGTTTTAAAAATTCAATTTTCTCTTTTTGCAACGTTATATTTATATTCAGAATGGAAACGTTCACTTTATTTCCTCAACATTCTTTTATTTTCCTTAAAATGCTTATTCGTTACTTGCAATTCATAAATGCAAACATTCTTATATTCTAAAATGATCAACTTATACAATATTAAATCCATTCTTATATTTCCAAATAATGTACATTCATAATGAAAACATTCTTACATAAATTTTATTAATTGCACTTTGTTTCTTTTACTTTTTCAATTGAAAGATTTTAATAAATTTATTTCCAATTAATTTTAATCTTCCACTTCAAAACAGACCCTAATTGATGAAATCAATTAAATCAATACGTGAACATTGTAATCCTTATTTATAGTCAAGCAAACATGTTTATAAAATTACAGTTTCCAACAAGCATTAAATTACATACTAAATAAATCTTTTTCTCTATTCAATTAAATAATCAAATGTTTATTCCATCTAAAAATTTTAAGTAGAAGGATTCCATGTTGGGTTCAAAATATATTATTTTATTATCCTTGAATTTTAGTTTAATCTCTATAAACGAAATATTTAAACGTTAATTTCATTTATTTTGCAATACTTTAATTAGATAAAATATCATTTTCTAAACTTAAATCTATGCTCCCATTGATTTATTCAATTTGCACTTATTATGTATTATTTTAACAACTCATTTATAACTTTGAATCTATTCCTCAATTTCCACATTTCTATCGTTATATACATTTGAATTCCATCCTATTTAACATTTCAAATATTACGTCATTATCATTAATGTAATAAATATATTTTTAATTATTGCAATTGATTTTCCGTTATAACTTTATATACTAAATAGGTGGTTAATCTTAAATACTTGTTCTCATTAACGATTTATTTCTACTTACAAATTAATGCAATTATTACCTATTTCCATCTTTATCTCCAATTAACGCAAAATGTGATATTCAAATTCCATAAATTTCAATAGATTCAAATTATCATATCTATGAAGAACATTTACGTTATTCTCCATTTATTACCTTAACTTATTCAACGTAACATTTAATTTATATTTATTGCAATGATTTCCAAATAATTTGAATTAAATTAAATATATATGTATCACTCATAATAACTTGTGGTCACAACTCTTGATCACCATTAATAAGTTTATTATTTACAATCCAATAATCGCCATTCTATATATATACGAATTAACTAATTCAATATTTCCATTTCGTTTTCCTATCCTAAATTTATTACTAAGTGTATTTACTCCATTCCAACAAGTTGGAATTCCATTTTTACTATACAATCATTTCCCTATTCAGTTTTATTACTAACCCATCATCATTGCATTTATTGTCTTTTATTGATTTAATCAATTTACCCCATATTCCCTTAAATTCATACTAACGAAACATTCAATTCTATTTATCGCAAAAACTCCATTTCATAAATCTACCTGCAATTTCTACCTAGAAATAAGGTTACATTTCCGTTGAAAATACATTTACATCTTACGTTACTACATTAATAATTAGTAACGTTTATATCATCAACCATCACTTATGAATAATTAGCTTTTCCTATTTATTTTGTTACATTCACTTATATTCACTTTATGAATAAATTGGTATTCCCATTTACCTATTAATTACTAACTTTAATTATTGCAATTCATTTATCTAACATAAATTTTGAATCTATTTCCAAATTTTCATATTTCAATTAATTAACACCTTACAATAGTTTACAAATAAAAGGGATTGTACTAATTACATTATTTATTTTCTTGCATTACTTTATTACCTCCGTTTATATTCAATTTCCGTAAATCAATATTTTATTCCATTGACAAATTCAATATTTGCAAAAATTTCCACTATTACTATTAATTGCAATATATAATTTAATTTGTAAATTTTAATTACCCTTGATACATCAAATTTCAATATTTGCTTTCATATAAATTAAATAAGATTTTTATTTCTTCATAAATTTAAAATAAAATCCTATTAATTTAATTCATTTTAAACATCGAATTTACACGGGTCGTTACACCCAATCAAAGGAGTACACACCAAATCGAATCACAAAAGAAATTGATATGGTTTCGAAGAAATGTGCCCGATAGGGGGAGCGACCCCACTTGTCCCGATATAGCTCCTGTTTTAGCCACATTAAGCTGAGTTGAGGGAGTCTGGGCTACGTTAATACCTTATACAGAATCGTTGCCAAACCATCCTACTTCGTTCTGGAATCTCCACCACGTGCATAGTTGTTAAAGTGGTTTTTGGTATTGGCAGAGAGTATGATAATATATGATCTCGATCTCTTTAACAACCTACCGCTTATTTCACATCATGATCATTTCATATTTCAAATAGTTCATTACCAAATATCATATTCATTTCAAAAATATATCACTTTTAGAAATCATATCACTTTTAAAAATCATATTCACTTTCAAAATCATATCCGCTTCTAAAATCATAACCATAAAATAGTTTAAACGTTCATATCAAAATATTCACATTTAAATACATTAAATCTAAATCATAATAGTTCCAACTTAAACAGTTTAAATATTGAAAATATTATATATATATTGAAACAGATATATATTAAAAATAGTTTATATATTGAAAATAGTTTCAAAGTATAATTGATTCTTCCAACTCCATAAATTAATTCAAATCAACTTTATTCCACAATTCAATTTAAATCAATTTAAGTTTAGCAATTCCAATTGAAAAGGTTAAAGGTTCAATTCAAATTTCCATTAAACCATTTTAATTTATATCGATTTCAAATCCAAGTTTGAATTACAAATTTAAAACCACCTCCAATTTCAATAGATTTTCAAGTTTAAATATTCAAACTATTTACAATAACTCAATTTGATAAATATCATTTATATTTTAAAATTTAACTTTAATTTTATTTAAATTTGAAAATATTCACTTAATCATTTTGAATAACATTTAGATGAAATCTCAAATTACAAATTTAAGCCAAAATTAAATATTCAATTTTATCACCTTTAATTAAAACCCATTTATCAAGTTATGAAAATCATTTCTTTAAAATCTCAAAATTAATAAATTTCAAATCAATTTTTTTATTAAATAAAAAATTTAAACAAATTAAATTTCAAATCAAGTTCATTTTATCTTTCCAATCTTAGTTTATTAAAATTATTACAAAATCTATTTTCAAAATATTAATATAAATTGTAAACAAATATTTAAAACATATTATATATATTAGTTAGATTAAATTCTTATCAAATTTTATTAAATTTATTATTATTAAATTAAATCTTATTCAACTAAATATATTGTATAAAAACCTTATTTTATATTTTTTAAAATAATAAAATTATAAGTAAAATCTAAAAATTTATATTTTCCAAAATTTTACCTATAAATTTACAATTTCCAAACATATAATTTAAAATCTAAATTTTATACGTATTAAAATAAAATATTTATATTGTATTTTAAAACTCAACATTTATTAAAACCCTCATATTTCTCCTTTCTCCAAATTTTGGAAATCATTTAAAAATAGACCAACGATGTTCGTATATAATTTTCAATCTTATGGTCAAGTGATATGGATATTTATCATTTCAAACCGCAATTATTTAATTTCACGGGTCTATATCATTTCAACCCGCAATCCCAAAATTTTAATAAAATCGCTTTAGTTTATTGTTTTAACCAATAACGATTTTCTTTAATCTATAATATCGTTCGAGTATGTATCATTTCAACCCATAGGAATTTCAGGGAACTCGCAGAGTGAGATCAATAATAGCATAAAATGACATCATATCAATGACGAGCATATATGATCATAACTAGCAATTTAAATAATGTATATATTAACAGGTTATTGGTGCCAATATTGTCAATTAACATCGGTGAACTAATGCAAATAATAACAGATCATATTTAACATTTAAATAATCGACAATTTAAATTTAATAAAATATTTCAATCGTTATTTCATGTGAATTAAATTTACTGTACATAAGAATGTTAACCGTGAGTGATTGCTCATCTTTCGTGGCTAGAGAAATTGAGGACGAAAGCAATCGGACATGGATAAGCACGGACAAGGTAGAGTTGTAGAAATAATCTCTGACAGCAATGGAAACAAGCAAAGAAACTGATTTTAACTCGATGAAAACAAACCATATAAATTCATTTAGAAATCTAAAATTTACTCACATGTTCAAAATGAAATCAATATATTATATTTTAAAACCCAATATTCAATCTAAAAACACATATTTAAAATAACATATCTATATATTATATTTTAATTTAAAATCAAAACATATACTTTTCTCAAAACTCCTTTCACAATTTATAAAACCCGTATTTTCTTTTCAAAAGATTCCCAAATGAATATTTAAACATAATATATTTTAAAGCTATTACAAAATTATTTCCAAATATTAACATAAATTTAAATATATACTTTAACATATTATATACATATTTACCCATCAAAAAAATACCCAATATCAACTATATAAAATATATAGGTAATATATATAAAATATAAAAAAAACAGGTAAATATACGTGCAAACAAATATATAAATTTTATATATAATATTATTTCCGTCGAAAAGCACAAAGTAGAGAAAATAGAATGGAGAGGGTCGTGCACGAGGAAGGCTGCCGTCAGAAGGAGCTGTAAGGTGACTGTCTAGGTACTTGGAATAGAGGGTGGCCGTAGGGGTGGAAGAGGTGGACTGTCATTAGGTGGGCTATGTACTAACAGGTGGAAAATTGGAGGGCTGTTGCTTGCTAGAGCGACCGAGTAAGAGTGGCGGTGAAGGCTTATGACGTGGAGAAGGTGGGTTGCGGGTCTGTGGGTGATGGAGGTGGGTCGGTAGGATGGTGAGGGGCTGCTATGGTGGAGATATGGATTTGCGTGGGTGGAAGGTGACTGGTTGTTGTGTGGCTCGACCGTTGCATGAGTTTGGCCGTCTTCGTGAAGGGTTATTGGGCCTAAGTGAGGGCTGGTTAGGTGGCGGATGGGAGAGGGTAGTGTATATCGGCTGCTTGCGTGGCGAGTGGAATGATGGCTGCATTGGTTTACAGGGGGAGGATGAGTGGAACGATAGGCAGAGCTGGTGGTACTGTTCTTGGGGTCAGCTGTCAGTGGTGTTGGAGGGGGACTGGAGAGAGAGGTGTGGATGGCGAACGGTTGTGGGTTGTCAGGTGTGAGGGGTGGCGAGTGGAAGAGGGTGACGGTTCAAGGGTGGGGAGATGAAAACTTCGAGCATGAACATGCTTTTCTTCGACCAAAAGAACAAAATCACTTTATGTATATAGAACTTTGTATATAAAGAGGAGGAATAGTTTCTAGATTTACAGATTAGCTTTGAATATCATTTTTTTTCAAAGTAATGAGAAAAGAGAGAAGAGAGGATACCGAAGAGAAAGGAAGTAGTTAATAATAAATTGAAACCAGAGAATTTTAAAGTCAAATTATTAAATTTTCTAAGGATATTAAAAGTTATGGCTTTTGAATTTCTCACGGAGGACAGTTGAATAGACACAGGAACCCAAAAGCCCAAATGCGGAACCGATAAGGAAATCGTTCCGATAAGGAAATCGTTCCGCAGATTTCGACACGTACCGGACATTTAAATGTAATAGTTAATATACTATGGAGATTAGTATGACGAGACAAACTGAATGGTACACAGATATCAGCGATACGACCATCCTATCAAAAGTCGATATCTGCTGCCAAAATGCTGCTAAAATATCGAAAATAAGATAAACGAAACTATATCAGTCCAAATTTGGCGAAATGAGATATGATATCTCACTCAAAAAATGATAAACATTTTTCTTATATAAAAATATTTAAATTTCAAAAATATTTTATTTCCATCAAAGTAACTGATGTTTAAATTGAAATTGAAAATTACACAATAGAACTAACTTACATTTGCTACGTTTAAATAGACGTATTACAAAGATCAAATTTTCATTGCAAAATTTAAATGTTAAATTCCATGAAAAATTTAGTTAATTACATTATAAAAAATTGTTAAAATTTACGGGTCAGTACAATGAACTACTGCCCCACAATATGATATGGGAACTTCCCCCAAGGGTCAATGACAAGCAAACCTACATTCCATCTTCCAAATCATACCCATATCTTCACTTCGAATACGTAAATTGGTTCGAAGTGGTCTTCGTATAGGAATCTGAACCCGGTTCCTTCGAACCAATCATCGATAAAAAAAATTCTTTGAATAGGGAATCATTCTTTAATTAATTAAGTTTCTTTTTATCAAAATCTCCTTTGGAGATATATATTTCTAAAACATTCCTTCCGGTATATACGTAAACATTAAACCTCTCGTATCAAATCCTTTGATTACTTAAAACCTTTCTAAAATTGGGAAATCATTTCATTCTTCGGTTGGGAAAATATTTCCAAATCATTTCCTTTAAATCTTAACATAAATTTCTTAATTCAAAACCCAAATTTTGATTGTGTTAAAACTAGGTTATCTAGGATCTTAATCGAAACCGGTAAATATTAAGTGAGCAGAATCTACAGAAATCATATAATTCTACTCAATATTAATTTCCATATTCGACAAATACTATGGGCGAATAATGGTGAAATCACCTTTTAAATTCCACGAATAGTATGAGTTCTCTCTTCGGACTTTAACACCGAGTGCATAAAATCCAAGTTGTTTAAATTTGAAAAACTATTTCCTTTATACATGGCAAAGTTTAGATCCGAGCAAATCAAATTTACTATCCCATCCGTCAGGCAAGTTCGGATAGCCAGGGAGAGAAGGAAACTGGTTTTCCAAACCCAAACCTAGACATTATCTCTTTAACACCCATAAGGCGGTAAAGGAGTTTGATCGACTCTAAACCATTTAATATTTAACAATTCCGTAAATCCTTTAAATCACCTTTAAAATACTTTATTAATCATTTTAAAACATTTACAAAAGATTTGCTAAAGAACGGTTGCGTTTAAAACTATATTTCAAAAGTTATCGAAAAATGTTGCGGAAAAGTGCTGTAGAAAGTACTTTTTAAACTATAATGATCAAAATGAATTTTTATCATTTGGAAATTCATTTTTATTCCCAAATCATTTTTAAAACATTTTAAAAGTTTTTTAGGATTTATCTCATATTTTTAAACTATTTTAAAATAACATTTTCAAAGAAATTCTGTTATGGATTCCGAACTACAAAACGCAATTTTTCTAAAAATTTGTTTTCCCCATATTACTAAATCCACTTATCAGAATCTCAATTTTCTTTGCTTATATGAAAGCTATGGATATAATATTTTGGAAAATTATTATCTTGAAGAATTCCGAGTTAAATTCCATCTATGCGCTTGTTTGACTTTTATGGCGTGAAATCGCGAACTTCCGTTACGCGACACACCTATTTTTTAACTTTATTTTCAATTACCTTTCAAACTTCACCAAAACCCTTTAATATGTTTATAGAACAATTTACACCCATTTTTAAACCTTTTTAAAGAAGTTTAACATCCCATATCCACCATTTCATTAAATAGAGGAAAGTGATTTCCTTTGTGCTTATCGACGTGTATTTTAGTGACTTGCACACACACAAACACACACACACACATATATTCAACGTTCATATTGAACAATCATCACCAACAATCATAATTAAACATATATAACATCCATTAGCACATAACACTATCGTTTAAGAGTTTCTTACCTTCATTTTCACTTCAACCTAGCCTAAAATTTTCTATAGCTCTGCTATAATAAAATCAAAGTTAGCGAAATAGATCTTGAGATCCTGAAGAGGTCTCACTCTAGCCTTGTAGAGAGTGGAGCTTACGTCCCTAACGAATGAAGGAGTTGGCCATGGGTTTATGAAGCGGAACGGAGGAGATTCGTCTTCGTTTGAAGCAGAATTGATAACTTATATGTATTATACGATTTTTAATTTTCTTTTGCTAAATATTCACCATAATTTTTTTAAGCATAGAAGTCATGAAAAGAAGCTTGAATTGGAGAAGAAGATGATAAAAATATGGTGAAAAAATATGAGAAAGTGGGTGGGTATTTATAGGAGAAAATTTAGAAAAATATCTAATTGCAAAATTACCAAATTGCCTTTAGCCCACACCCCTCCTACCCCCTACACACACATGGTGGCCCCCCTAGCCCAGAGATGTTGATGTGAGGTGATGGTGTGACGATGGTGCTGAAAAGTTGAGTTGATATTTGCTTTTTGGTTGCTTAAGTGTTAAGTCTTAGGGAATTATTTAATTATTTTGTAACATTTATATATTTAAGTGTTCATGTACACATATATACGTTATTATGTGAATGTGACATGTATATGCATGTACATGTATGTGCATAAGAGGATAACAACATTTCAAATGACTTCGAACAACTTTTGTTTGTTAAATCATTGAAAACCGGAAAATCGATTATCAGTCACATTTTCACTTGTCAATTTATATATACATATATATTTGTAAACAAAATTTGAAAATAAATTTCTAACCATTATCAATAAATTAAAATGATTACAATTTATTTATAAAATCATATAAACTAATATAGATAATCATCTATAGTAATGGCTATTGTACCGATAAAGCGATATCGATTTTTTTCTTATATTTTCAAATCAATTATTTATCTTTATAAAATTATCATAAATGTTTTCTTAACACTTTATAACTCTTTAAAATGAATTGCTATCATTTACAAATAATTATTTGAATAGTAATAATAATCATTAAATCATTAAATCTTAATTTAATAAATCAATTATTATATTTAAGGGCATTACTAACAATGTCATAGATATTTAATTTTCAAAATAAAATAAATTATTTTATTTCATGTTCTTGTTCAGTTATAAAAAAAGTGTATGGATGTAGCTCTGTATGCGACATTTTACGATTATAAAGCTCTTTATCGATAATTAAAACGGTTTGCGGCCATTTTATCGATTTAATTCTCGAGGAACACATGTTTGTACATATTTATTCAAAAGAGGATTATTATTATTTATTATCACTCAAAATAATATTATTCGCATTATCAAACCTTTATTTAAGTAATTTTAAAAATAAATATAATTTATCAAAGTGATAAATTTGCAGGTTGTTACAAACTTCCATCTTTATAGAATTTCGTCCTCGAAATTATCGAAAATAAAAACCCAAAGGTTTTGCTCGGAATAATTATTTTTAAACTTACACCCGTATGATGTATATAGACCATTCACATGCGATATTTGATTTGGTATTATTTGAATTTACAACTTTTCTTCTAAACTAGCATTGTTTCCTCGATCCTTTAGTGCAGACTCTGACCAGGATTTCCGATCAGAATTTTAGTTTTCCTTGCATAGCTCTCAACAGCGATAGAAAACTCAAGTATCCAACCACAAATCCCCATCAATGTTTATTATTAAGGATCGAGTAAAAAATTCTTTTTTGAAGTGGTGTAAAATACCACAAATTTCGCATTCGAATCTCAGATTATATTATGCGATGAAATAATCCATATACTTCATATGGATTTAAAAATCTTTCGAAAATTACTATTTAGAAGATTCACACTAATGCGAAGTTAGAACAACATCATATTATAAATTTTCATATGCTTACATCATTTCAATTAAACCTAGTTCCAAAAAAGAAAACTCCCCCTTTTCTTTTTCTTACACTAATACGATACAAAATACTAAATCAAACAACGTCCTAGTCAAACTTATACATACATACATACTATAACAACTCTTAACTCCCCAATGTCTTTTTTTTACTCCTTCGAGTCCGAAGCTGATGGTGGATTTCAGTTACCAAGATCTATCATAACTTCCCCCTCTCCTTCTTCATCACCACCTAGCTCATTGTTGGCCTCATTGCCGTCCTCTTCTTCTATTTCTCCCACAACCTGGGATATCCATGGTCATTTCCATAGGACATGCCCCATGTCGATTTGTATTCTAGGAATTACCCCGCCCTCTTCTAGTTCTTTAAGGCCTTGCATATTCTCTGCCCAAGGATTTTCGAACTCTTCGACTCCTCCTTCTTCCTCTTCTTCCGTCGTTTCTTCGTCGTTGCTTTCTATTTCATTCCAATTTATGTATGAATTGGATGATCCTTTCAGCCACACAACATGTTCCCCATCCATACCATACCACATTAGTACACTTGCTAGATATAATAGAATCTAGGTCTTCCATTGGTTCCGATTCTTCCTCGATGGATTTTATTTCCTCTTCTATGGGCTCCGACTCTTCTATAGGTTCCAATACGGAGCTCGGTGGATCTTCTATCCAGTTTCTTTCCGAGACCTACCCAGGTTCATCATCACTAGAAATCATAATTAGTTCTGGAGCGAGGGGTGGTATAAGCATTTCGGTCATAGGATATCCGTCTTCACCCCTTCGAGTATGTGGGGCTCGCTCCTCCTTAATCGGGACCCACCATTTCTAGGTGGATACTTTGGTTTCTCCTCTTCATAACTAGAGAGAATAATGAGGCTGACCTTCTTGCTCCAATTTGCTGGGGAAGACTCCCCTTTGGAGTAATTTCCTCCATACGGTTTCTACAAGGTAAATAGTATTTCCTTAGACATAAGCAATAGGTAATTTTCCTAATCTAAAGTATTCTCAGGTAGAGAGGTTTACTAGTTACATGGTATTATTTTTTTAAAATTAAGGTTTGGTCAGTACTCGAAAAATGACTCATGGTCTAAAGATAGCTCAAAGTTCTTTATATGAAAAAATGTTTTATTCTTCCAAAACTTCTTTGAAAGTTTTATTGAATTTTTGTTTATAAAATTTTTAAATCATTTCTCAAGAATATACTTTTAGGTAAAATTATTTCATATACAAATTTTCAAAACCAAGTTTATTTTTATTAACAAATACGCGCTCATATATAATACTTTCAAACTCATTTTAGGGTGTTGCTAACCTTATCTCCAATGAGTTACTCATCCTAGGGTATTACTAACTCTATCTCTGATGAGACTATACCTCTACCTAAGCCAAGGTGTTTGCACCACCTGAGCTCTGATATAAAATGTGATGACCCATTTCTTTGACTCTTGGAAATCGACATTAATACATCCTCAATAATCATGTGCCGCAAATTCAAGTGCTGGAGAAGCGGACTCTTGAGACTAAAAAGAAAATAAACACAGAACATAATCTCTTATATATTATTTCAACATATAATCAATACAACGAAAATTTAAATACATTTATCAAAGTTAAAAATGGATAATTATAAATATCCATCCCTACTAATGCATAATACAATAGTAAATAAGTGTGGTGTAAATGGATAACAATCTTCAGAAGAATCTTCTAGCTCCATGCCCCGAGCTCTTCCATATTTCTTTAAACTAAATCTAACTTCTAGGCTGCCTGAAGAAATTATGGCTTTCAGAGTTTAAGGGAAAAGAAAAATAAACTCCGTGTCAGCCATGTGATTGGCGTGAGAACCTCAATTTACGCGGATTGAAAAGAATGGGTATCTCATAAGACCACGCCCACACAAAATAAGGATGAGTTTTTACCTTATGATAACCAAAACATTTAACACGTAAAATCATTTAATTTTTTCTAGTGACAATACTTGGAAAAAAATTACGCGTAAGCTTATTAATCTTAGCCGAAATTGTTACCATATTAAATTCTGGAATGTTAGGCTCTACGAGCAAAACTCTTACAAGCTCGTTCGGGGAGTGGATTTCCATACTATGGCATACATGGCCTAGATAAAACCAAATATGACCTCACCCCAGTCATTACCCACCTATCCAAGAGCTCTCTAAGCATACACAACATACCTGATATATAGAGAATTATTTAGAAAAATGATGACCATACCCTAGTGGTTGCAAACCACATAGCCTTACGGCGTACTTTGTTTAACCCATTATCGGGTGATGAGGACTGAGGTAGCGATTACCTTTCACATAGCACGTCCCACTTTGAATGAAATCTTCCCATCCCATAGTCACACAACTGATTTCTGCAAATGTTAACTCCTAAGCTCGTATGTCTCAGAAAAGAATATTAAGCTAAGAGAAGTTTCCTTCTCCATCGCCAAACAGATGATACGTTCATAGAGATCAATTTATGTAATAAGAAATGCAACATCATACATTCGTCCATATAAGTTGCCCAGGAATAGGATAAACTAAAGGCACTCTCCTACCACATCCTGTCGGGAATTACCCCTAGGATTAGTAGCGAGAAGTCCACGCATCGAAGATCTTAAATGAAGAACTACTACGGCATAATATGATATTGGAATTTCCCCCGAGGGTCGGTGACAAGCAGCCGTACATTCCATCTTCCAAATCATATCCACATCTTCATTTCGAATATGTAAATTGGTTCGAAGTGGTCTTCGGATAAGAATCCAACCTTGGTTCGAAGTGGTCTTCAGATAAGAATCCAACCTTGGATGTGAATAGGGAATCATTCTTTAATTGATTAAGTTCTTTTTATCAAAATCTCCTTTAGAGATATATATTTCCAAAACATTCCTTCCGGTCTATATGGAATCATTAAACCTCCCTTATCAAATCTTATGATTACTTATGACCTTTTTATAACTGGGATTAAAATATTTCCAAATCATATGCTTTAAATCATAACATAAATTTCTTAATTCAAAACTCAAATTTTTATTGAGTTAAAACCATGTTATCTAGGATGTTAATCCAAAACCGGTGAATATTAAGTGAGCAGAATCTATAGAAATCATCTAATTCTACTTAATATCAATTCTCGTATTTAACAAATACAATGGGTGAAATAATGGTGAAATCACCTTTTAAATTCCACGAATTGTACGAGTTCCCTCTTCGGCCTTTAACACCGAGTGCATGAAATCCAAGTTTTTTAAATCTAGAAAATTATATCCCTTATACTTTGGAAGGTTTTGATCTGAGTAAATCAAATATACTATCCCATTCGTCAGGCCAGTCCGGATAGCCAGGGAGAGTAGGAAACTGGTTTTCCAAAACCAAGCCTAGACATTGTCTCTTTGACACCCATAAGGAGGTCAAGTAATTTGATCAACTCTAAACTATTTAATATTTAACCATTCTATAAATCCTTTAAATCATCTTTAAAATACTTTATTAATCATTTGAAAACATTACAAAGGATTTGGAAAAGAATGGTTGCGTTTAAAACTATATTTCATAATTAAAGAAAAATGTCATGGAAAAGTGCCACGGAAAGTGCTTTTTAAGTTATATTGATCAAATCGTCTTTTTATAATTTGGAAATACATTTTTATAACTCAAATCACTTTTAAAAAAATTATAAGATTTTTAGGATTTATTCATATTTTTATTAAAATAGAAAATATCTTTTTCAAAGAAATCCAGTTATGGATTCCAAACTACAAAACCACGATTTTTCTAAAAACTTATTTTACTCATATTTCAAAATCCACTTATCAAAATCTCAATTTTCTTTCTTTAATTGAAAATATGTATATAATAGTTTTGAAAATTCCTATCTTGAGGAATTTCGAGCTAAATTCCATTCTATACACTCGTTTGACTTTTATGGCGCGAAATCACAAACTACGGTTACGCGACTTACCTATTTTTTGACTAAATTTTCAATTACCTTTCAAACTTCATCAAAACACTTTAATATATTTATAAAACATTTTAAATTCATTTTTAAACCTTTTTAAAGAGGTTTAACATCCCATATACACCAATCCAATAAATAGAGGAAAGTGATTTCCTTGTGCTTATCGACGTGTATTTCCGTGACTGACATATATATATATTCAACATTCATATTAAACAATCATCATCAATAGTCATAAACAAAAATATATAACATCTAATAGCATGTAACACTATAGTTTAGGAGTTTCTCACCTTCATTTTCCTTTCGAACTAGTTTAAAATTGGCTATAGCTCCATTACGATCGAATCAAAGTTAGTGAAATCGATCTGGAGATACTTAAGAGGGCATTGCCCAGCCTTCTAGAGGATGAAGCTCACGGTCTTGGCGAACAAAGGAGTTATCCGTGGGTTTAGGAAGAGGAATGGAGGAGATTCATCTTCATTTGAAGTGGTACTGATAACTTATATGTATTATACGATTTTCAATTTTCTTTTGCTAAATATTTCGCCATAATTTTGTTAAGCATAGAAGCCATGAAAAGATGCTTGAAGTGGAGAAGAGGACGATAAGAATATGGTGAAAAAAATATGAGAAAGTTGATAGGTATTTATAGGAGAAAATTTGAAAAAATATCGAATGGCAAAATTTCCAAATTGCCCTTAGCCCACACCCTTACTACCTCCTACACATGCACGGTAGCTCCCCTAGCCTAGAGATGTTGATGTGAGGAGATGGTGTGATGATGGTGTTGAAAAGTTGAGCCGATGTTTGATTTTTGGTTGCTTAAGTATTAAGTCTTAGGGAATTATTTAATTATTTTGTAACATGTATATATTTAAGTGTTCATGTACACATATATATGTTATTATATGCATGTGACATGTATATTCATGTACATGTTTGTGCATAAGAGGATAATAACATTTCAAATGACTTCGAACAACTATTGTTTGCTAAACCGTTGAAAACGGGGAAATCGATTATCGGTCATATTTCCACTTATCAATTTATATATGTATATTTGTAAATAAAATTGAAAAATAAATTTCTTACCATTATTAATAAATTAAAATGATTACATTTTATTCATAAAATCGAATAAACTAATATTGATAATTATTTTCAGTAATGGCTATTATACCGATAAAATGATATCGACTTTTTTATTATATTTTTAAATAAATTATTTTCCTCTGTAAATTATCATAAATATTTTCTTAAGACTTTATAACCTTTTAAAGTGAATTAGTATCATTTACAAATAATTATTTGAATAATTAGAGTAATCATTAAATCTTAATTTAATTTAATGAATCAATTATTATATTTAAGGGCATTACTAACAATGTCATAAATATATAATTTTCAATAATGCAATAAAATATTTTAGTTCATATTCTTGTTCAATTATAAGACTAAGTGTATGGATCTAGCTCTGTATGTGACATTTTAATATTATAGAGCTGTTTATCGATAAAACGGTTTTTAGCCATTTTATCGATTTAATTCCCGGGGAAAATATTTTTGTAAATATTTATTCTAAAGAGGGTCATTATTATTTATTATCACTCAAAATAATATCATTTGTATTATCAAACATTTATTTAGACAATTTTAAAAATCAATATAATTTATCGAAGCTATATATTTGCAAGTCATTACATGTGAAGACCCGTCTCCTCGACTCTTGAAAGTCGATACTAGTAGATCCACGGTATTCATGTGACATAAATCCAGGTGTCGGGGAGGCAGATTTTCAGGGGTAAAGTAAAAGATAGAAGTAAAAATTCTCACATTATGTTAAAATAGATCGATAGTACATACAACCACCCTTACAAGGATACATCAAAGTTTTGGTATGAACTAAACCAGCTAGGAATAGTTATAACTGCCTGCTGCTACACTTGCTGTTATTAACTAACTTAGACACAACGGAAAAATAAAATAAATAGAATGATAGGTATCCATATCGGGTGCTCCAGCTCCATGCTCTGAATACCTCTTCCAGCATGCTCTTCTCTAAAATACTCCAAACAAAATCCTGACTACTTGGCTGCTCGGAAAAATAGGGCACCCAAAGATTAAAGGGAAAGCAAAATAAACTCCGGATCAGTTATGAGCTTGATGTGAGAACTCAAAATACGTTATTTGAAAACAAAAAGGTATCTCATATGACCACACTGCACATAAAAACGAAACATGTTTTTACCTTATGATAATCAAAACATTCTTATGTAAAAATACTTGATATTATTTTTAATGACATATCTTTGAAAAAATTTGCAAGTAAACTTATCTATCTTTGCAAAAATTGTTACCATTATTAAATTCCATCATACTAGGCTCTATAAACAAAATGGAAGGCACTTATTGGAGAATGGATTTTCGTACAAATAACCAGATGAAGGGAATACCTTCCGGCAGTACATCTCTAGAAGAATGTACCGAGGCCCAACTGATGGTCCTCTACCAACACAAGACCGACCTACCTCTTTCTAGATATTACCGAATATGTCATTACCTCGGTCGTTACCGAGCTATCTGAGACGTCTCTTAGCATACACCACAATAATTTAAACCCAAACGTCATAGCGGGTAGAAATATATCTAGAAGGTGATGATCATACCCAAATGGTTGGGAACCATATAGCCTTGCTGCATCTACCCTGTTTTGGCCATTTCTGGGTGTGAGGCTTGAGGTAATGATTACCTTTCACATAGCACCTCATCTTTCTTTGAATTCCATACAGCCATTCCATGGTCACACAACTGATCTCCAAAATCGTATAACTCCTGAGCTCATAAGTGTGACGACCCGGAAATTTTAAATATTTGAAGTTAGAATGTTTAATTGCTTTAAATATTTGATAATTAGTTTTAATATGAATTTCAAATATCACTGTTTATTTGACAATTAAATTATTAAATTTAATAAACAAAAATTGGGTAAATTATTGAATCTTCTGTTTTAAGCCTGTTAAAAATAATTTGAAGGCTTATAAAATTTATATTAATAATACTGAACATAGTAAAAGTTTTAAAATTGGATCTAACAATGATTTGTTCAGTTTTGAAATTATATCGTTTAAATTGATATTTAAAAATAGCCTTCCGAGGCACAGTATTGGAATTCGACGAAACTAGCCAGTTCCATTGGATTAGTAATAGTTGGTTATTATCGGTTTTCAATTTTCATAGCGTTTGGAGTTACTGTTTGACCGCACGAATGAGAAACGCATTGAAATTATAATCGATAATTTAATATTTAAACTCATTCAAAAAGCAATCTTCCACATATGATTGAATTAGGCTTTGAAACACGTTCCATTGTGTTCAAAATATGGGTATAACATTGTAAACACCTAGCGACATGCCTCGATAGGAGGTTGGAAAATTAAGCGACGATTTCGAGAAAATTTTAAATTTAAAACAATATTTTTTTTATTGGCCAGTCTAAGAGAATTTCACATCAGAGCTTTTTCGTTTCTCTTCAAATCACTGTACACAAATCTCAGCCGACACGCAAACATTTTTTCCCTTTTCATTTCATTCATGGCCGAACAAAATCTGGTTCTCTCCCTACCGTTCCCCTTCTCATTTCAAATTGAAAATAAAGGCTCGAACGAAAACAAAATTAAAATAGAGAGAGAGGGGGCATTTATTTTGGTTCAGTTCATCATCGATGCATCACGTGGAAACTCGAGCATGCTGTCGCTCGAGACATTGGAGTGGAAGTCCGCGGGGCTTAAGGGTGGCGCTGAGGCGGCGACACGGAGTTGAGGGGGGTACGGCTAGGGGTCGTGCGTGCTCGTGCTCGCGTAGAAGGTAGAGTAGCTAGGGTTGGCGAGATGCCTGGTGAGTACGGCCGTCATGGTGGCGGCAAATCGGTGTAGTGCTCGCGATTTCGAGGGTTTGGGGCCGGGGTCATAGTGGGGCGGCGTGGGCGTTGCGGTTGCTGGAGATAGTCACGCAGCGGCAGCATTGGCCGGAGGTGAGATGAGGTCTGAGTTAGCATCTGCTCGATGGGGTGTTCAACCTCTTTCTTTTCATGTAAAATTTAATATATTTATAGATTTAGGAAAAATTAAATTTACTGTGATGAATTTTTTTTTGCAAACTGAAAGAAAAGGTAGGGTTTCAAATTACTGAGAGGTAATATATAAATATATATATATATATATATATATATATATATATATATATATATGCAAGTATGTATATGTGTATGTATGTATGTATATGTAATTCCAACTTTAAAAGAACTAAATATACGTATTTTCACCTACTAGTTTAATTCTAAATAATGCGTTATGGAGATTAATTCGTTTAATGAACTTATTCAAACATTTTATTCGTTAGAAATATCAAAAAAAAAGAAATTAGTTTGAAATTAATCTATTTGTTTCAATTATATAATTAAGTGGTAATTAATTGGAAATTATTTATTCGATTTATTTCAAATATTAACAAACCTTATAATACTTATGCAAGGTCATATTCTGAAAAGAAACAAGCTGGTCTGGATGGATTGCAAAACAAAAATCAAAGGTGAGTTAATCTCACTCATCTGGATTGTTATAGTTAAAGTTAAATTATTGGTTGAATTGCTTGGATGATTGATTCTCATTATTTAAAAGTAAATAGACCCCATGCGCCGCATAATAGCGGAGGATATTATATTAAATCCCATATACCGTGATATTCCAGCTCGAAGTGGAATTGGTATTGTGCTAACATCTGTGGATGCAGAAAAACAGGTTGGAGGGATCCAATTGGATTCCTCAAAATTATTTAGATTATCAAATATTCTGGGTTACGAATATTTGATATTCTGTGATAACTTATATTTGGAATATTGAATGCTATGGTTTGCTTGAATATATTTCGGTACACTGAGTTATCAAAATATATAGAATTGGATTTTTGAAAAGAAAATAAAAGGAGTGAATTTTTAAGTAAAATAATTATAGAGAATTTCAACAAAAATAAGAATGAATTGGAAAGGAATAAAAGTGATTTTTAAATCCTAATAAATTCTAGATACGAAAAAGGGATTTTGAATAAACAGAGAAATAATGAATTTTAAACTCAAGCGATATTATTCCTAGAAATAAAGAATTTATTTTAAAATTCAAGATTTAAATTTATTTAAAAGGATAAAGAAGAAATTTGGGAAATATGAAATTGGTAATTTCAGTTAAAAAGATTTTTAAATCATAATTAAGGAATAAAAATCTGAAGTCAATGGGTTTTGAAATAAATGAGTAAGTAAAGTTATTTGTTTCAAAATGGAGTAAATTGGAAATCAATTTGGAAATTGATTTAGGTGTTTAAAATTGAAAATTTAAAGGACAATGTAACTATGGAATTTATAAACTGGGTTTATAAAAGTAAAGCAATATATCAGTGGATATTTGAAGAATAAATTCATGGTGGGAATTTATTAAGGAATGGGTAAATTTGTTTAAAAATAAATAGTGATTTACTTTTGAAAAGATGTGAAAGAGAAGTGTATTTCCCTGGATAGCCAAGTACGTTTTGAAGCAAATTTAAGGTATAAGTAAAAGTTTTAAAGTTGATTTAAGGTTATGTTTTAGAAAATTTATTATTTCTAAATGTTTAAATTCTAAATTAAGTTTTTAAATTATTATAGCAACAATTATTTATGGTAGCTTGGTATTATGTTTTGAAAGTTAGAAATTCAGTTTTATATTGTACAAAGTAGTTTTATTTTACATATTCTTAAAGTATATAGTGTGATTAAGTATTAAAGTAATTGTTAATTCAAATGTTTTAAAGTATGTCTTATAATAAGTGTTTTAAATTATTTGTACTTGGTGATTTCAGTGGAAACAGAAAATATTTGGGAAATGTATTCCGTGAGAGGAAGATTGTTTGAAAACTGTTTTCAAAAGAGGTTGAAAATGGAAATATATCTTGCGAAGATATTTTGAGGATAATAAATAATTTGGAGAAATTATTTATGTTGGACGGTTATTGTGAATGTTAATTGATAGTTAAATAACCGAATATCGATATTGGTCAATGCATTGATCGTTTCGAAGAGACCGGGATCGGGATTAATTTCTCGAAAACCACTTCGATCCGGTTTGTACGTTTTCGTGAGGAAGACGAGTTCAGAGTCGAAGATGGAGCAGTGAAGTGCAAGGACAAGTCGCTACTATACCTAAGGATGTTTCCAAAATGGATGTAGTAGGAGTAGTGCCTTCGGTTCCGTTCGAACCCGGGACGTACTTGTATGGATGAATGCTTTTAATACATCGTCAGGTGGGCGTTGAGCATTCTAAGGGATATTTTCTAAAAAGATAGCGCTTAGCCTCAGGCCTCATCAACCGGGAATGACTGAAAATCAGGGGTTATGCAGCAAGGCTAGGTGGGTAGCGCCCATTAGGGTGAGGTCATCCCTGTCTAGATGTCCCTTTTATTCGGCTAAGTGGTGTGGTTGTTGATCCCAACCGTGGGGTAATCTTACTCGGGATTATCCAGTAAGGGGTAGTCCCGGTCTTGGGTTGCAGGGGGTCGGGAATGATCCTTGATATGCTGATCTAGACCAGGTACCGTGACAGATGATACCCCAGTGCCTAGTCATTAGTTGGAAATCCATTCTCCCATGGCGCCCATACGGTTTTGATTGTGCCCAACTATTGCTGAAACGTGAGGTGCAAGCATTTCAGCTAGATTCTATTTTACTTTCTGTAGACACTATTATAATATCAGAGAATTTTGATAAAAAGTGTTTTGGCTATCGTAAGGTAAAAACCCGACATGTTTATTTGTGGCGTGGTCTTACGAGATGCTTTTGATTTTCAAAGGATTTTGAAACTTTAATAATCAATTTTGGTGTGGTTTTCTCATATTGGTATTCCAGACTGACTCGGTTGTTATTCCACTATAATGCTCGGGTCAGACCGAGTATTGTAGAATACAGGAAATGATGCTGTGGAGCTCAGGAGACGAGCTGGATGGCGATATGTACTTCCGTACTTGATTATTATTCCGTCGTGTATTCAGTTTTGAGGACAAGTTTTTATGACTGTCCAGTTGTATGTTATTGATGTTGTTGAACTCTGATTATGTATTCTGATGATGTATGTATAAAACTGATGTAGTTTTCTTTTGTGTAAAGTTCTATTATTATCTATTATATTTTATTTTGCTGCGATGGTAAGATTCTGATGTTGTTTTCTATTTTCTTCTTTTACCTCTTCTTCTTTAACCCAAATGGCTCGTATCCCCGTACACCTTGAGTAGATTTGAGGGAGATTAGTGTCGACTCTAGAGGTACAGATTTGCGGGCCATTATAGTTGGTATTAGAGCTTAGGTTGGTGATAACCTTGGCTCTAGTGGGGATTACTCATTGAAATAGAGTTCGTAGTACTCTAGAATGAGTTTGATTGTATTAATAGATATGAGCGCGTATTTGTTAATCAATATAAAATTGTTTTTATATTGTGTTGACTTATCGGTTGAGTGTTTATGGGTTCTGGTCGATATGTGGGACGCCATGTCGTCGATAGGAATTTCTAAACTCTTAAACAAGATAAACCGACACGGTATTGTTTCAAAATAGGGTAAATGAAATAATTTTACCCAAATTATTTTTGTATATAAAGGAAATGATTTTTCATAAATTATTATAGTTATATATGGATGTTTGGTTGTTGGAAAGTGATAGTATTAAATTATTATCATTGTTGTATGAGAATTGAATAAGAAATTGGAATTGTAACCAAAGATTAAGGAATAAATTAATAAAATAAATGGGATTTGTAAATGTGAATTATAAATGTGATCTATAATTTTGAAATAAAATTCCAGAGAAATATTGAAAATGTTTCTGAAAGAATTTGGGATTTGAAATTTTTAGAAATTTAAATTCCTTTGAATTTGGAAATGCTTTTCAAAAGTTTCGGAGAAGTACTAGTGGTAGTATTTCGGACATATTTTTGAATTGGATTTGAAATCTGGTGAGATTTGAGATTTAAAAATATTTGAAGGGATTTTAAAAAGATAAAAGCATTGAACTCTTTTCGGTCGTTGGAAAATAATTCCGATGATGATCACGACATCATCGGTGTTCATTTTCGAGTTTCCAAAAAGGAGGATTGCTACCTGGATGTTTTGGATTAATGTTTGTTTACGAAATTTGGTTTGATTTTGAAAATGCAGATGAATAGTTTGGTTTAGATATATATGTTTTCAAAATTGAATTTGAAACCTTTTAGTAATGGTTTAAACTCTGGAGTTGGTTTGAAATGTTTTGGTATTTTTAAGCAATTGTTTGAAACTCTGGGATCTTATTAAAAATGGTTATGGAATAAGTTAATGAAATAAAATTTATTGGTTGAAAATAAATTTATGAATGAACAAATGAATTTATAATTGTAAGTAAATGAACTGAAATTGGATATTGGAAGGAGTAAGCCAAAATAAAATGTATTTGGTATTTTGGAAAGTGAAATAGAAATCTAAACTCGAATTATAAATTAGATTGAACTCAAGTAAAGTAATAAAGTGATTTTTTGAAGATAAAAATCAAAGATTGAATTGTAAATTGGAAGTGAGCCAACTGGATAATTAATTATGTAATATGGAAATGAAACACTAGTTGGATAAATAAGAGTTGAAATTTGAGTTAGTGATGGATTTGTAAATGAAACCCGAGTTATAAATAGAAATTCAACTTGGAATTGTAAGTGAATTAAACATGAATTAAATATGGCCTTGGATATTATTTTAACGAATTGAGAATGGAATTAAAATTTAAATGGATTATGAGAATGGTTAATTGAATAAAATGAGTCGTGAATGAATTGAATTTGGAAATTAAATTTTTAATGAACGAAACAAAAGAACTAATCAAAAAATTTGTAGATTGAAATGAGATTTGATAAGTTAAAGTGAAAAAGAAAATTTATTCGCAAATGAAGTGAGCTTAAGTTTTGAAGTTGGAATAAATTGAAGAAAATTAACTTAAGTTAAAAATAACTACAAGCTCAACTTCGAGTAAGAATGAAAGTTCATTAAATAAAAGTTTGGGTTAAATTAATTTGGGAAGTGGTTATTAATATAAGAATCAAATGTTGTCAAGCTCAATGAAATGATTTTAAAATGTATGGTTGGTGAATAAACTAGAAATGGGATGGAATTAAATATAAACTGAGTTGGAATCAATTGGATGTAGACAAAAACTAAAATGGATATTCAATTAAGTGAATATCGTCAAATTGCATAGAATAAATTAGTCGTTCGACTTAAAAGAAAGTAAATAAAAAAAAATTCTATGAATTGCTAGAGGTAAATAAAATTGATTTTTGGAATTAATAGAAATAAATGTGAGTTGTTTGGGTTAAAAATGAATTGAATTTAAACAATTGAGTTGCAAACCATTTAAATTGAATGGAGTTGTAAACGAATAGGGTGTAAACAATTAAAATTAATGTCGGAACTCTATAAGTTGCTTATATATTTTGTTTAACCTGCATTGATTATACAAAACTTGTGTGTTTGCTAGTTAAATATTTTAAATGTTGTTAAATTACATGGTTTTGGCATTTACATGTTTAAATGAAGTAAGTACAGGTGCCGGGAAGCCGTTTGGCTGGATTTGGACGCACAAATTGCCAAAATAATAAGCCGCTTGCTTAAAAATGCTAAATAAGGTACGCCTATCCAATAAAAATAGGAAATATGAACTATTTTTGTTTTCTCAACCGTGTGGGTCGATGTATATATATTTATATCTCTTGTCAAATTGCAAAAGCTCCTCCGTACAAAGGAGAATCTGCCAAAAAATTTGGGAAAATTTTTGTTAGCGACAAAACGATTTCAAAATTGGAAATTGAAATAAATTAGTGGATAAAACTAATTTAAAATAATAATATGAATCAGTTATAAATGGAAGGTAAAATTCAATATTCAGAGTTGAAAATAAATTGAATTCATATGGAAATGGGAGAACCTATTTGAATAGAAATAGATATAAACTAAATTGGTGAAGTGAAAATAAATATAAGAAGCGTATAAAATACTTATACTGAACTTAAGAATAAATGGTAGAATTCTTAAGTAATATGGGTGTTGGGAAAATATATTGAATAAGCATTTGAGTGAAGATGTAATAAAAAATATGTGAGATGATAAGCGTTGACGAGGGAATAGAAATCAAATGAATGTGAATAAAAGACAATTGATATAGTTGATAATCAATTGAGATAAATACGTAAGATGTACGTATATTGTTTTTATTCGCACAACAATTTGATCTAGATTCGAGCATAGAATTTCGAGATAGTTATATCGATCCGAGTTAGGATTTTTCGCTTGATTTTCGACGGCGAACCCAGGATATGGATTTTGATTGATTCTGGAAATTCTCTATCATAGTTATGACTATGCAAAGAGAATGATGGTTTCTGACCAGAAAACCAGATCTGAGTCCGCACTAGGAAGTCGTGTGGACGATACTAGTTAGGGAATGAAATTGTGTGATCGAGTAAGCGATCAGATTTAGTATTGTGTACGAATGATATAGGTACATCATACGGGCTTAAATGGAATGAAAATTGAAAATTTTATAAAGAAGCGTATAAAATGATTTTGGAATCTGTAGTTGGATATGGTTAAATTGGATATATAGGTATTAAAAAGAAAGTGGGAAAATTGGATTTTTGATTTCAGAAGATAAATTTGAATCGCTCGACAAAAAAGTATGTGTTTAAATTTCTGTATAAAATTTGATTGGCTTTTTGATCTAGCCACTTGGCTTTTTGTTTTCTTTTGGAATTTAGGAGCCCGTAGAGGTATTTTGTAGTTGTACCGAGCTAGCCGCGCAAAGGAGACACTGGCGAAATTTTTCGGAAATTTAGGGAGCTAGAAATTTTGAGAAAATTTTGATAATTAAAAATTTGGTTTTAAATTGAAATTTGAATGATTGAGAAAAAAATTATTGTTTGAAACTGTTGGAGAGTTTGGGAAGTAGTAAGAATCGTAATGAGTCTTTTATAAAAAGATGGTAGGATGTTGAATTGTTGGTTAGGGGAAAAAGTAAATGGGTATTGGACCATTCTTCCTAACCAGCAATTTTGGGGATGAAATTCTTTTAAGGGGGGAGGAATGTGACAACTCGAAAATTTTGAATATTTGAAGTTAGAATATTTAATTGATTTTAAATATTTGATAATTAATTTTAATATGAATTTCAAATATCATTGTTTATTGGACAATTAAATTATTAAATTTAATAAACTGAAACTGGGTAAATTATTGAATCTTCTGTTTTAAGCCTATTAAAAATAATTTGAAGGCTTGTAGAATGTATATTGATAATGCTGAAGATAGTAAAAGTTTTAAAATTGAATCTAACAGTGATTTGTTCAGTTTTGAAATTATATCGTTTAAATTGATATATAAAAATAGCCTTTTGAGGCAAAGTATTGGAATTCGACGAAACCAGCCAGTTCCATTGGATCCGTAATAGTTGGTTATTATCGAATTTCAATTTTCATAGCGTTTGGAGTTACCGTTTGTCTATACGGGTGAGAAACGTATTGAAATTAAAATCGATAATTTAATATTTAAACTCGATTCAAAAGGCTATCTTCCACATATGACTTAATTAGGCTTCGAAACACGTTCCATTGTGTTTGGAATATGGGTATAACATTGTAAACGCCTAGCGGCATGCCTCTATAGGAGGTTGGAATTTTAAGCGACGATTTCGAGAAAATTCTAATTTTAAAACCATATATATTATTTTTTTATTGGCCAGTCAAAGAGAATTTCACATCAGAGCTTTTTCGTTTCTCATCAAATCACTGTACACAAATCTCAGCTGACACGCAAACATTTTTTCCCTTTTCATTTCATTTCATGGCCGAACAAAATCTGGTTCTATCCCTGCCGTTCCCCTTCTCATTTCTAATTGAAAATCAAGGCTCGAACGAGAACAAAATTCAAATAGGGAGAGAGAGAGGGAAATTTATTTTGGTTCATTTCATCATAGATGCATCGCTGGAAACTCGAGCACACCGTCGCATGAGACATTGGAGTAGAAGTTCGCGAGGCTTAAGGGTGGCGCTGAGGCGGCGACGCGGATTTGAGGGGGGTACGGCTAGGGGTCGTGCACGCTCGTGCTCGCGTAGAAGGCAGAGTAACTATGGTTTGCGAGATGCCTGGTGAGTACGACCGTCATGGTGGCGGCGAATCGGTGTAGTGCTCGTGATTTCAAGGGTTTGGGGCCGGGGTCGTAGTGTTGCGGCGTAGGCATTGCGGTTGCTGGAGATGATCGTGCAGCGGCAGCATTGGCTGGAGGAGAGATGAGGTCTGGGTTAGCATCTGCTCGGTGAGGTATTCAATCTCTTTCTTTTGACGTAAAATTTAATATATATATATATATATATAGATTTAGGAAAAATTAAATTTTCTATGATGAATTTTTTTGGCAAACTGAAAGAAAAGGTAGGGTTTTAAATTGCTGAAAGGTAATATAAATACACACACACACACACACACACACACATATATATAAGTATGTATGTATGTATGTATGTATGTATATGTAGTTCTAACTTTAAAAGAACTAAATATACGTATTAACTTACTAATTTAATTCTAAATAATGCGTTATGGAGATTAATTCGTTTAAGGAACTTATTCAATCATTTTATTCGTGAGAAATTATTATTTTTAAAAAAGAAATTAGTTTGAAATTAATCTATTTGTTTCAATTAAATAAATAAGTGGTAGTTAATTGGAAATTAATTGTTTGATTTATTTCAAATATTAATAAACCTTATAATACTTATACAAGGTCAAATTCTAAAAAGAAACAAGCTGGTTTGAATGGATTGCAAACCAAAAATCAAAGGTGAGTTAATCTCACTCATCTAGATTGTTATAGTTAAAGTTAAATTATCGGCTGAATTGCTTGGATGATTGATTGTCATTATTTAAAAGTAAATAGACCCTATGCACCGCATAATAGCGGTGGATATTATATTAAATCCCATATACCGCGATATTCCACCTCGAAGTGGAATTGGTATTATGCTAACATCTGTGGATGCAGGGAAACAGGTTGGAGGGATCAAACTGGATTCCTCAAAATTATTTAGATTATTTAATATTCTGCGTTATGAATATTTGATATTCTGTGATGATTTATATTTGGAATATTGAATGCTATGGTTTGCTTGAATGTATTTCGGTACACTGAGTTATCAAAATATATAGAATTGGATTTTGGAAAAGAAAATAAAAGGAGTAAACTTTTTAGTAAAATAATTATAGAGAATTTGAATGAAAATAAGAATGAATTGGAAAGGAATAAAAGTGATTTTTAAATCCTAATAAATTCTGGATATGAAAAAGGGATTTTGAATAAACAGAGTAATGATGAATTTTAAACTCAAGTGATATTATTCACAGAAATAAAGAATTTATTTTAAAATTCAAGATTTGAATTTATTTAAAAGGATAAAGAAGAAATTTGAGAAATATGAAATTGGTAATTTCAGTTAAAAAGATTTTTCTGAAGTCAATAGGTTTTGAAATAAATGAGTAAGTGAAGGAATTTATTTCAAAATGGAGTAAATTGGAAATCAATTTGGAAATTTATTCAAGTGTTTGAAATTGAAAATTTAAAGGAGAATGTAACTATGGAATTTATAAACTGGGTTTGTAAAAGTAATGCAATATATCAGTGGATATTTGGAAGAATAAATTCACGGTGGGAATTTATTAAGGAATGGGTCAATTTGTTTAAAAATAAATAGTGATTTATTTTTAAAAAGATGTGAAAGAGAAGTGTATTTCCCTGGATAGCTAAGTACGTTTCGAAGCAAATTTTAAGTAAAAGTAAAATTTTTGAAGTTGATTTTAGGGTATGTTTTAGAAAATTTATTATTTCTAAATGTTTAAATTCTAAAGTAAGTTTTTAAATTATTATAGCAGCAATTATTTAAGGTTGCTTGGTATTATGTTTTAAAAGTTAGAAATTCAGTTTTAAATTGTACAAAGTAGTTTTATTTTAAATATTCTTAAAGTATATAGTGTGATTAAGTATTAAAGTAATTTTTATTTCAAATATTTTAAAGTACGTCTTATAATAAGTGTTTTAAATTATTTGTACTTGGTGATTTCAGTGGAAGTAGAAAATATTTGGGAAATGTATTCTATGAGAGGAAGATGGTTTGAAAACTGTTTTCAAAAGAGGTTGAAAATGGAAATATATCTTGCGAAGATATTTTGAGGATGGTAAATAATTTGGAGAAATTATTTATGTTGGATGGTTGTTGTGAATGTTAATTGATAGTTAAATAACCGACTGTCAATATTGGCCAATGCGCTGATCGTTTCAAAGTGACCGGGATCAGGATTAATTTCTCGAAAACAACTTCGATCCGGTTTATACATTTTCATGAGGAAGACGAGATCGGAGTCGAAGATGGGGCAGTGAAGTGCAAGGATTAGTCGCTACTAATCCTAAGGATGTTTCCAAAATGGATGTAAGAGGAGTAGAGCCTTCGGTTCCGTTCGAACCCGGGACGGACTTGTATGGATGAATGCTTTCAGAACATCGTCAGGTGGACGATGAGCATTCTAAGGGATATGTTCTAAAAAGGTAACGCTTTGCCTCAAGCCTCATCAACTAGGAATGACTGAAATCAGGGGTTATGCAGCAAGGATAGGTGGGTAGCGCCCATTAGGGTAAGGTCATCCTAGTCTTGATGTCCCTTTTATTCGGCTTAGTGGTGCGGTTGCTGATCCCAACCGTGGGGTGATCTTACTTGGGATTATCCAGTAAGGGGTAGTCTCGGTCTTGTGTTGCAGGGGGTCGGGAGTGATACTTGGTATGCTGATCTAGACTAGGTACCGTGAGAGGTGGTACCCCAGTACCTAGTCATTAGTTGGAAATCCATTCTCCCTACGCGCTTGTACGGTTTTGATTGTGTCCAACTATTGCTGAAACGTGAGATGCAAGCATTTCAGCTAGATTCTATTTTACTTTCTGTTGACACTATTATAATATCAAAGAATTTTGATAAAAAGTGTTTTGGCTATCGTAAGGTAAAAACCTGACATGTTTATTTGTGGCGTGGTCTTACGAGATGCTTTTGATTTTCAAAGGATTTTGAAACTGTAATAATCAATTTGAGTGTGGTTTTCTCTCGCTTGTAGTCCAGACTGACTCGGGTGTTATTCCACTATAATGCTCGGGTCAGAACGAGTATTATAGAATACAGAAAAGGATGCTGTGGAGCTCAGGAGACGAGCTGGATGGCGATGCGTACTTCCATACTTGATTATTATTCCGCCGTGTATTTAGTTTTGAGGACAAGTTTTTATGACTGTCCAGTTGTATGTTATTGATGTTGTTGAACTCTGATGATGTATTCTGATGATGTATATATAAAACAGATATAGTTTTCTTTTGTGTAAAGATCTGTTATTATCTATTATATTTTATTCCGCTGCGATGGTAAGATTTTGATATTGTTTTCTATTTTATTCTTCTACCTCTTCTTCTTTAACCCAAATGGTCGTATCCCCGTACACCTTGAGTTGATTTGAGGGAGATTAGTGTCGACTCTAGGGGCACGGATTTGCAGGCCATTACAATAAGTCTCAGGAAAGGGTGTTAAGCTAAGAGAAGTTGTCTTATTTGCCACCAAGCAGATGATACGTTCATAGAGATCACTTATGTAACTAGAAATGCAACGTCAAACATTCGTCCATACGAGTTTGTTTTGGGACTGAACGAAAGCAAAGGCACTCTACTACAATATCCTATTGAAAATTTACCCTAGGATAAGTAGCAAGAAGTCCTTGCACTGAAGGTCTTAAATGAAGAACCATTTCCACATGATATGATATGGGAAATTTTCCCCGGGGGTCGGTGACAAGTACCCCTACATTCCATCTTCCACAATTATCTTCATGTCTTTACTTCGAATACGTAAATTGGTTCGAAGTGGTCTACGGACAGGAATTATCCAAATCTGACCCCGGTTCCTTCGAACCAAGCATCAATAAAAGAGGTCAAGTAAATAGAAAATCATTCTTTAATTAACTAAATTATTTTATCAAGATCTATTTTGGAGATATACATTTCTAAACATTCTTTCCCGTATATACGGAGATAATAAACCTCCCTTATAAAATCCCTTGATAACTTTTAAACTCCTTTTTACTAAGAAGAAATTCGAAATAGTTTCATTTTCATTTAGGAAGATATTGATCCGAGCAAACCAAATTCAGTACCCCTCCATCGGGCCAGTCCAACTAGCCAGGTAGAGTAGAAAACTGGTTTTCTAAACTCAAGCCTAAACACTATCTCTTTGGCACCCAGAAGGCGGTCAAGTTATTTGATCGACTCTAAATCTTTATTCATTCCAAAAATCCTTCAAATCAACTTTAAAACACTTTGTTAATCATTTGAAAATATTTATAAAATAGTTGTAAAATAATTGTTAAGTTTAAAACTATATTTCAAAAGTTATAGAAAAGTGCCGTGAAAAAGTGCCGTGGAAAGTGCTTTTTTAGCTATATTGGTCAAAATGAATTTTTATTATTTGAAAATTCATTTTTATTACTCAGATCACTTTTAAAACATTTTAAGACATTTATAAGATTTACTCCATATTTTTAAATAAATTTAAAACTTCATTTCCAAAGAAATCCAGTTTTTGTATTCCTAATTGCAAAAAACCACGATTTTTCCAAAAATTATTTTTACTCATATTTCAAAATCTACTTATCGAAATCTCGATTTTTTTCTTCGTAGGAAAAATATGGAAATAATAATTTGAAAAATTCCTATCTCAAAAAATTCTGAGCTATACTCCAACTTTTACACTTGTTTGACTTTTATGGTACGAAATCGCAAACTTCCGTTACGCGACGCGCTTATTTTTAACTAAAATTTCAATTTCTTTTCAAACTTCACCAGAATGCTTTTCAACGTTTATAGAATATTTCAAACTCATTTTAAACCATTTTTAAAGAGGATTAACATTCCATACACAACATTCCATTAATTCAAGGAAAGTGATTTCCTTTGAGCTTACCGACTTGTATTTACGTGACTTGCATATATGTGTGTGTATATACATATATTCAATATTCGTATGAAAATATCCAAACTTGATGATTAAAGAATATTAAATATCCATTTTCAAACATCATATCATCATCCAACATGTAATATAATAGTTTAGGAGTTCTCACCTTGATTTTTAGATGTTTAATTAAAAATCCGCTATAGCTCCGCTATTCGGTTTCTGAAGCTCGCTATTCTTTGGATTTTAACTCCTAGATGCCTCAATCAGGACTTTAGATGGCTTGGGGGTTCATGGTCTAGGGTGGAGCAAGGGGTGCTCAGCCTAGTGATGAAGTGGGGTGGAGGTTTTAAAGAACAAGGAGAAAAAGCGGAGTTTCGGGTTAGTTCTGAGGTGTTTAAGTATATATGACTATATATTTAAATTTAAATTCTTTTTGAAATAAATTTGGACATTATTTCTCTTAGTATGGAAGCCATTAAAGTGGAAAACAATGCTTCGAAATATGAAGAAGATGAATGAAAGTGAAGAGAAGAGGGTAGGGTATTTGTAGGAAAAGAAGAGAGTAAGAAATATCTACACATACATAATCTTTTGCATCACCTTCATCGTCACACCTTCCCCCTTAGGCAAGGCAAAAGCCCCATCACCCATGTGCCCATCACTTCAATCCTCTCATGTATGAATTTGTTGACTTAGGTATGCTTGAGGAGTAAGAAAGCTTAAAATATCTTATATATTTTATGTTATATTTTTATACTTAATTATATTTGTGTGCATATATATGTTTATGTGCATGTTCTCATGTATGCACATGTACGTGTGTATGTGTATGTTACATATTCCTACAATATTGCACAACTTCCACACGTTGTATCGTTACAAATCCCGATTTTGATTTTCGGTCATATTTTGTCTTTTAAATTAATATGCATATATTTGTCAACAAATTTTAAAAATATATTTTCGTATCACTTTTAGCTAGTTAAAATGATCATATTTTATTTATAAAGTCATATAAATTAGTATAAATAATTATTTACAAAATTACTGTTATATCGATAAAGCTAAACGATTATTTGTTTAAAGTGATGTAATTACGGGTCGTTTGGGACTCCCCGCCTTAAAAGAATTTCTTCCTCGAAATTTAGATAAGAAGGAAATAGCTCAAAAGGATAAATATTCAATATGATGAATACATACAAAAGTATGGATAAGTGACTATACCACAGGCGGTGAGTACACTACAACGATATAATTTATACAATTCATTCTTCCATCCTAAATTCGGGATATGCCTTTTTTATCCTATCCTCCGTTTCCCAAGTGAAATCCTCAGCATCTCCACTCCATTGAACTTTGACTAACCTTACTACCTTCCTCCTTAATCGTTTCTTATCATAATCAGTGATTCGAACATGCCGTCTAATAAACTCCAAATTCGGTTCTACCTCCGAGTCTTCCTGAGCAGTCGTTTCTATTATTTGTTATGGGTCATGCACATGTTTCCTTAAAAGCGATACATGAAAGACATTGTGCACTCCCACCAATCTTTCTTCCAATTGCACTTGATAAGCTAGTAGGCCAATTTGTTCAAGAATGGGAAATGGTCCAATATATCGAGATGCTAACTTCCCCATTCTTCCAATCCTCGCTACTCCTCCCATCAGAGAGACTTTCAAAAGGACTGAATCTCCAACTGAGAATCCCAGATTTCTACGCCTCTGGTCTACATAACTTTTCTACCTGCTCTAGGCTTTCTTTAGCTTCTAATCATGTCAACCTTCTCTTAAGCTTCTCGTATCATATCAGGACCAAGTATCAATCGATCTCCAGTTTCGATCCAAACATGCCGGTGACCTGCATGGATGACAATATAGAGCTTCATACGGTGTCATGCCGATACTAGCTTTATAACCATTGTTATAAGAGAACTCTACTGAATGATGATTTTTCCAGGAGCCTCCAAAGACCAGAATACACGCCCCGAGAAGATCTTCCAAAACGTGATTAACTCTTTCCGTCTGTCCATTAGTTTAGGGGTGACAGGCGGTGATTATATTCAGCCTTGTTCCTAAAGCGATCTGTAATGCTCCCTAAAACTGACTAGTATAGATTGCATCCCGATCGCTTACTATACTGCTTGTAACTCCATGTATTCATACAATCTTCTTCATACACACACACACACAAGGCTTGCAGCGGTCCTTGTTGGCTTAATTGGAATGAGGTGTGCGCTTTTAGTTAATCCGTCTATGATAACCCAAATGCCTTCATTCTTCATCATCGTTCGAGGTAAGCCATCAACGAAATCCAATTATATTTGATCCCAATTCCAAACTAGAATCTCCAGCGGTTAAAATAACCCTACAATTTTTTGTTGGTCACTTTTGACTAGTTGATAATTTACGCGTTGGCTAACATAAATGGATGTGTCCTTTTTCATACTTCTCCACCAAAATTTGTACTTCATATCTCTATACATTTTGTTAACTCCCAGATGAATTTTGAGTTTTGATTTGTAACACTCAGCTAATACTTCATGCCTAAGATTTTCATATCCGGAACTCAAATCCACCATTCAATCGTAGTACTCCGCTTTTATCCACTTCAAAGCTTGAATTTCTTCCTTCTTCAGTTGCCTTAATGAACTTTTCAAACTGTTTATCTTCTCTCTATTTACTGTCTACTCTTTCCAGAAGAGTTGGAGTTACTACCAAATAAGAAATAATAGCAAACTTCTTACTTAACGCATCAACTACTATGTTGGCTTTCCCGGATGCATATAAATTGTCTAGATAATAAGATGCAAGAAATTACAACCAACGTTGTTGCCTCATGTTTTAATCTTTCTGAGTTAGAAGATACTTTAAAGATTTATGATCCATAAAGAGCTCAAAATTTTCACCTAATTAAAAGAAGGAATTTTATTTACTAAGGTCAATTCAAAGTTTTAATTGAAACAAATTACGAAAACTTCTTACTCGGCAAATAGCGCCTCCATATTTTTTATTGCGAACACCACGGCTAATAATTCTATGTCTTGCGTTGCATAATTCATCTCATGAACCTTCAACCGTCTACACGCATAAGCAATCACCTTCACTTCTTGCATCAGAACTACACCAACTCCTTCTCCACAAGCATCTCTATAAATGGTTAATCCACTATTTCTATTTATAACCGCTAGGACTAAGGCGGTTTTTAACCTCTTTTTGAGTCTCTGGAATGCTGCTTCACATTTAGGAGTTCAGATAAATTAAGCGTCTTTCATGGTCTACTTTGTTAGGTGCTAGGAAAACTTTGAGAAGTCTTGAATGAATCTTCTGTAATACCCTGCCAAACTCAAGAAGCTATGAACTTCTTTAGGAGTTTGTGGTTGCTTCTAATTTAGAAAAGCCGCAACTTTTACAGGATCTACTGAAATCCCATCCCTTGACGCTATATGTCCAAGGAATCTTACATCCTTTACCCAAAAATGAGACTTTTAGAATTTGGCTTTAATAACATTATTTCTTAATATCTCCAACACAAATTCTAGATGCCTTTCATGTTCTTCTTCTGTCCTAGAATAGATAAGGATATCATCAATAACACTAATACGGATTTTTTAGTACATCTCTAAATACTATTCATAAGTTCTACAAAATAAGCTGGTGCATTGGTTAGCCCAAAAGGCATGACCAACCACTCTAAGAAAGTTTTCAGACCTTTAAATGCAGTTAGGTGGATGCATTCTTCTACGATTCTCAGCTGATGGAATCTTATAGCTATATCCATTTTCAAGAATACCAGACCACCATGTAGCTGATAAAATAAGTCATCTATTCAAGGTAGATGATACTTGTTCTTAATCATTTGTTTATTCAGATATCGATAATCAACGCGCAAACTTAGAGATCCATCCGACTTGGCAACAAAAACTACTACCGATTCCTAACTTGAACGACTCGACCTTATCAACCCTTTCTTTAGTAGCTCTTGAGTTTGGTTATTTAACTCCTCCCTCTTCTTCAGAGCCATCCTTCAGTCCTGTTGTTTAATTGGCCTTGCATCAGAAATCAAATTAATAGGAAATTCGATTTCTCGATCTAGGGGTAAACTTTTTACTTCTTCAATAATGTTTGGGAATGTTTTAACAATAGCTATGGTTCCTAATCCTTCTTAGGATGAGTCTAATGCATATAGGAAACTTCCTCTCCTTAGACTAGGATCTTCACAAGATATTTCTATAAACTTCCCAAAATTTGTCCATAAGATTATCTTCCTACCAACGCAATCAAAAACAGTTTTATACTTAGTCAACCTGTCCATACCAAGAAAAATTTCAAATCTAATAAAATCTAAGACTGATAGGTCGAAAGGAAATTTATGGAAAGAGTGGGAAATTTAGACTTCTTCACAATACATACAAAGATTGTAGTACCACCTATAGGATTTTTCAAGCAAATAGGGGTATCCACTAACCTTGATTCAAGTTTTAATTCTTCTACGGTTTCCTTAGCAATAAAACTATGAGAAGCTCATGCATCTAACAATACACTAACCAAAACATCTTTGATAAAAATATTACCTTCCAAAACCCCCTTTCCCTTCACATCCTAAGAGGTTGAACGCTCATCCTTTATTGCATAGACTCCGGCTTACTCTCCCTCCCTCATAATCGTAAAATCTTGATCATGTGCCCCGGTTGATGACAATTATAGCAGTTTGGAAGTGCCCTATGAACCTTGTGGTTCTTTCAAGGAGTCGCTAGGTGGCCTGTTTGTTGGAAATTATAACACGTAGCATCTTTCAAATAGTTACCTTGGGCTCCTCCTCCAGATTTTCCTTGACCTAGCTTTTTTCCATTTTGGTTTCTCTTCTTCCAATTGTTGGTGTTGTTGGTCTGAGATACAACCAGCTTCATCTGGTCTAATGTTTCATAACAGAACCCATATCCCACAAATCTATAAATGACCCCTTAACATGGGCAGTCATCCTGCTCTGATGCTTCTCATTCATCCTGGAAATAAACTTCCCATTTTTCTTTAAAGGCGTGTCAAGACCTGGCGCAAAACAAGATAATTCATTGAACTTATTAGCATACTCTTCAATAGTCATTTCGTCCTGCTTCAGATCCATAAAGCTTCTGTAAAGACAAGATTTCCTGGGCGCTTGCATGTATTGCTCCTCCCAGACCACCTTAAACCTTCCTTAAGAGAAATTGTCCTCTGATTCACTTAGGGTAATGGACTCCCACTAAGCCAAAGCCCCTTCCTTTAGTTGTCATGATACAAAAAACCTCTTTTGCTCATAACCGATGTTCAACGACTTAAAAATCCTTTCACATGATTTAATCCAAGCTTGTACTTCAATGATAGCTTATGTACCCTTGAACGGTTTCCCCCCTAAGATGGTAAAATTCTTGGGTAGGGTGGCAAAATTAACCTTGGATTGTATTGGACCTATTTCTTCTACATCGGTAGTTGGAGCTCGACCGTTGGTTATTGTGGTGCTGCTATTTCCCTATCTTTATCCTCTACGTGTACTCATGTCTTACTACCTAGATATAATAAGATAACATTGGAATACAAAGATGAAATTATCTTGGGGAACGTGTATATAGCACAACTTATTTAGATAAGGATTCTAAACACACACTCTCAAAGATTAAACTCATTCTAAGGTATTACTAACCCTATCTCTAATGAATTATACCCCACTGTTAGCACCAAAATTGGTCACTAACACCCTTGAGTAGAGTTGTGTAGAGAGATTAATGAAGAGAGTAAATTAGGACTGAAAAATAGTATAATTCAATGAAAAAGAATAACAAAAACGAGAACACCAGATTTATAGTGGTTCGGCGTAACTGCCTACATCCACTTTGAGTTTAATCCTTTATTGCTTTCTCAATTACTTGAATACAGATACAATCCGTAAATCAATCACTTGGATACAAGTTTGAATTAAAAAGAGGAGAGTATAAGAAATGACAGAGTCTCCCCAGTGTTCCCGAAAAAAAGGGTCCATTTCACTGTGCCCCTGTCCCTCTATTTATAGACGAAGGTGGGTTGGACTTTCCTGGTGGGCCTGGTAGCTGAATAGCTCGGTCCAAATAGAGTAAACGGCCCAAAGAGAGTAAGCTCTGTGTACCGAACCAGGGAGGCCGAACGGTAAGATGCCGAGCCAAGGCAATGGCGCCGAACGATGCTCTCATGCCGAACGAAGCTGGAGTGCCGAGCGATCCAAGGTTGCCGAACCAAGCTGGATGCCGAACAATCGAGGTTCGCCGAACGTCCCCTTTAGCCGAAGGATGCTCCTAGGTCGAACGAAGCTGGAATGCCGAACGTTCTTCTGAGGCCGAGCATTCTTCTGATGCCGAGCGAAGCTTGCCGAGTGAAGCATGAATGCTGAGCGTTCCTGATGTCGAACGCTCTTTAATACTAGTTGACCCAGTCATGCCGAACGTACCTTGTGGTGCCGAACATCCATGGATACCGAACGTTCTTGGTGCCGAGTGCTCCTATATGCCGAGCATTCCATAGATGCCGAACGATATACAATATCGAACGTTTCTCAATGCCGAGCGTCCTTCCAATGCCGAACGCTCTTGATTGCCAAAACATGTCGACTGCATCAAACCCGTATATCCTCAGGCTCTTCTTGGTCAGAATCTTGTCTAGTGCTAATGATAATTTCTTCAACTGTCGTCTTGTAGCCGGACCAAGGTGTCAGTTAACACTTGCCCCCCAAAGTGTGTCGTGTGAAGCAACGCGACATGCTTTGAATCAGTGAGTATTCCTTGTCTCTAGAAAGAAATCCATCGTGTTCCTTGAACAGTCATTATCCTTTAATTTTATCCTCCTAAGGTGTCGTATCCTTCTTTGGTCATCATGATGCTTGGTCAATTCCCAATGTTATAAATCCAGGCTTGTAGTTCATCAGTGGCAATCCGTGTCTGATTTTACAGTGGTAGTAAGCTTCGGCTATCTGATTTAGTCTTTTCTTAATAACCCTTAGTGAGAATTCAATTTCTGTTGATTTCAAGAAGTCGGACTTTCTCGGATGTACACATGCACGTTCGGGTACATGTTCTTTCCATTGGCTCTCGAATGCGTTTTATATGCTCGCCAACTCCGTCCAGTTTAATTGCAATTCAATTGCGATTCTTTGTTTGTATTTTCTGTGAAATAAGGGTTGCGATCAGCCACTTGAGGAGTTTTCCAAACCCCTCTTCAGTACAGACTCTATGATTTTGTTCACAGCTTCAACCTATCCATTTGCAGGTATAATGGATCATGGAAGGTCATAAGGACAGATGACTTTACGGATAAACAAGTTGATTATTTTCTTCATCTTGGTCGTGGTTAAGAGTTCTTTATCTGCCCATTTGGTGAAGTAATCAATTACTATGATGGTGCATTTCGTTCTACCTTTAGGATTGGTAAGAAGAGGACGTCAATGCCCCCAAGTGGGAAACGGCTGTGGACTAGCCATTTGAGTAATTTCCATCGGTGGGGTTCCTGGATTTTTGCAAACATCTTGCACTTTCCGCATTGTCTAGCATGATCGACTATATCTAGATTGGTAGTTGGCCAGTAATACCTGTAGCAGAGTATCTTCTTTATCATGGTTTTCCCCCTGATGTTATTACCGCATTCTTCTTCATAGAATTTGCTCAAGATATCATCATGGGCGATGCGCCGAAGCATGGGGATGGATAAACTCCTTTTGACACACGACTTATTCTTAGATGATTTGGCATGAAGATTTGAGGAGGATCTGTCGTTTTCCATTCCTCCGTTCAGTAAAAATTCCTCATTGTAGATAGTCTTTGATGGGAGTCAACCATGACACCTTTTCATTTTGTTCGCTGAGTACATGTATAATGATGTAATACGTGAAGTCGGTTAGTGGCCCTGGGACTTGGTCGAGATAAGGAGCAAGACAATGCCCCCTAGCAAGATCAACTTCCTTAAATTTGTATACTACCAATCAAGAATCACAAAAGATATGTAAAGTTTTCACTTCAAATCCTCTAGCAAGTTTGAGGCTGGCAGCCAAGGCTTCATACTAAGCATCGTTGTTTGTTATAGGTAAATCGAGTTTCAGGACGCAGCAGATTGATCGTTCCTCAGCAGTTATTATCATGACTCCTATGCCATAACACTGATCATTGGATGCTCCATCCACGTACATTTTCCATCTTATGGTTGGTTCTCTGCTACTCTTCGAGTAGTGTTCTGAGGTAGTGAATTTGGGTGTGAGGTCTGCTAATTTCCGTCCTTGGATAGCCCTTCGAGGGAAATAAGTGATATCGAATTAGCTTAGTTCAATATTCTATTTAAGTAGTCTTTCAGACGTCTCAGGTCATTGTATGTCGCAACGGCTGGTAAGCATAGATGCTGATGGAGTGAGTCTAAAAGTAAGAGTGGAACTTTCATGATGAAATCAATAGATATTATGCTAGCTTTTGTAGCTTCGGGTTGATATCCAATGCATGGCTCACGATTGTTAATGAAATCACATATGCATGCCAGAATGGTTCCAAGGGAGCATATCATCATTTATTCAGAAAAATCCAACTAATTCTTCTATCATCACTACACTGAGCTGTGATCCGATATTTAGCACCCAGGATGGGGTCACCATGGCTGGCTGTAATGTCGACCGTCAGCTTAGCAGGGGCCATCCCAGATTCTTTGAGTACAGATGTAACTATTTTGCATTACATTCAATGTGAAATATGGTTGGGACGGCCAATGTTGACGGTTACTCTAGTCGAATCCTAGATTCTTGTCATGAGTTATTAAGTCTAATAGTGAAGGACTCTGAATGCTCTAATAGATTATCAGCGAATGGCCAAAGATCAGGCTTAAAAGCGCATTGAAGGAAATGTCGGTGGGGGTCAGCCTTGAGTGGCGTGCAACTGTATAGCTGGATCTTGCTATGAGTTTGAATTTGCTTGTATATTTGAGTAATGCACTTTCTATTCAATGCATTCGTGATCCTTTACCCGTCCTTCGAGTTGGAGTGAAAGTCAATTGCCCATGAGCTAAGGTATCGATTTAATGATTCTATCTCTAGGCATCCATTCGGTCATTGCCTTGAGTAGCTGTAAGCACTATATATAAGTTTTAATACTGAGCTATCGTAGCCAGTCTTTGGACGACCATGCGTCTTCCCCCAGTCTCGGGTTGATAAATGTACTGCATGGACGGTTGAATAGCCGTTCTAGCCATGTCTATGTTCTCACCTAAATTCCAAAGGCATAGAGGTGATCGGTGAATAGTCGGTTCACATTCATCCTGTTTCTCACTCGTGCCCCCAGGTCTGGGCATACATCGATAAGTAGGAAGGCCAGCCATGCCCACTTTAGCTTTACTCTCTTTCCCGCTGAATCGTGGGACCATATCAGTCGACGGGAGACTAGGTCTCGCCTATCTTGGATTCTATCGTGTTTTTTCATTCCAAGAGGAATACTTCGATGCCACGTCAGTTTTAGGGTGTAATTTGGACAGTGGACGATCATTTACGTCCACTTTGGTTCATGCTCTGTAATCAGGTCTCGGGGTAAAGTTGGCTACAAATGCAGTCAAGTTATGCTTATCCAGTTTCATACCCCTCCTGACGAATCGAATGAGGGCGCTGGAGAATTTTTGACCGAGTATTCGTGGTTTACCCTCCTTTCCACACTCTGGGGGTCATAGTCTTCCAAGAAACATCCGAATCGCATTCGTATATGCTTGGTGCGGATCGGTATTGACCCTCGATCTGAGGTATGATATAGTCAATTGCTCGTAGCTTTGGATGCCATTTCGATTGGTTCTGTATTGAGGCCTCCCTGCAGTCGTTGCTTCAAGTTATGAAGAACACCACGCTAGAGTTATAGTAAGCTGTTATATTCAGCTTTTAGTGATTCGTACCCATGCTCCCGGCATTGATTTGGCCAGGCCACTAGTTGGATGGTCGAACTCCATCCTTAGCGGGTTAATAATCCTTCGGTCGATTCCATGCCGAAGTTTGCGTAATAGAGAATGGTCGGAATCCATTCATCTATTTATCGATGTTCATACACCACTCTGCATTCAGGTGACTTAGTGTTATTCTCCCCCCGGTTGATTCGTGCCCAATTTGTATTCATCATGCTCCGGGGACTTAGAGATTTGTCGAACGGTTTATGCTTTAGTCCAGATTTCAAGACACAGAGATTTTTATCAACTCGTTTATACTCCAGTCCACATTCTGGGAACTTAGAGTAATCTAGTCCGCTTCTGGGATTTGGAGATTCTTCTCAAGTCTTCTATAATCTAGTATGTGCTCTGGGGACTGAGAGTACCGTAGTCCGCACTCTGGGGATGTAGAGGTTCTTAGGTCTTTTATACTCTAGTCCGCACTCTGGGGACTTGGAGGTTTAAGTCGTTTATACTCTAGTCTGCACTCTGGGGACTTAGAGTACTCTCGTCCGCGCTCAGGTGATTGGAGCGCTTGATGAAGACAAGTCTGGAACCTTCTTCCATGCCGACGGGGGTTATGAAATAGAAATTACAGGCGCCTCTGATCACACATCCGAATTGAGCATGAAAAAGCAGCTCGAGAAAGAGAAGGTTAGGGTCAAGGTCGAGCCCCGAGTTGTGGACTTGGACGATCCTTTGAACAAGACGTTGAAGGTCATCCTTCCTGGCGGGTCCAAGCTTATGGAAGTTCTCCGTACTTCTTCAGTTGCTACCCCATTATCAAAGAAGAGTACCAAGGGTAAATGCTATGGAGAGGAGCCGTCCGGAAAGGAGTTGAAGAAGTACAAGAAGTGATTACTATCCTCGTTCAACGAGAGTTAGTTTAAGTCATGTAATTATTTTCATCTATTTCCTTAGTCCTTGTAAATAGAATGTTGACTCCGAACTTTGGAGGGGTTGTAATAGGAACTCATTTTTCATTAAAGTTTAGTTTCTTTTTCCGTCTTACAAAAGACTCTTATTGTTCAGTTTTCTTTGTGATTGTGATGTTGATCCAAGCAGTTGTGAGTAACATAGACTTCTCGGTCCATCTTCATATAACTCGAAAACACTTCGGGAGTTTTTGAACTTCCATTCTGTGTTTCGAGCACTTAGAATACATTCTAGCCTGTATGTCAGGGATTTGACAAATTCAAGTCATCGGTGTTATAGTTCATATTCAGGGAACTAGGAGATCTGAATTGCTTATATTCGAGTCCGCACTCTGGAGACTTAGAGTACTCCAGTCCGCACTCTGGGGACTTGGAGGTTCAAGTCATTCATACTGTAGTCCGCGCTCTGGGGACTTAGAGTACACCAGTCCGCGCTCTGGGGACTTGGAGGTTTAAGTCATTTATACTCTAGTCCGCGCTCTGGGGACTTAGAGTACTCCAGTCCACACTCTGGGGACTTGGAGGTTTAAGTCATTTATACTCTAGTCCGCGCTCTGGGGACTTAGAGTACTCCAGTCCGCGCTCTGGGGACTTGGAGATTCAAGTCCTTCATACTCTAATCCACGCTCTGGGGACTTAGAGTACTTCAGTCCGCGCTCTGGGGACTTGGAGGTTTAACTCATTTATACTCTAGTCCGCGCTCTGGGCTCCAGTCCACACTCTGCGGACTTGGAGGTTTAAGTCATTTATACTCTAGTCCGCACTCTGGGGACTTGGAGATTTGAGTCATTTATTGTAACATCCCGGAATTTTTAACAATATCAATTTAATAATCTGTAATAAAAATTAAATTGATATTGATATTCTGTAAATAATTATTCAGATAAATTTAATAATCTCTTCAGTAAATATTTGAATTGGTTATTTTATCTTTTAAAAATAATAAATTGATCCTATTTCCAATATAAATACTTAGTTTATATTTTAAATAGAATTAGCTTTGTTTAAATTTTAATAAGTAAAACATATTTTCTAGTTTTTATAATTTGAGAAATTTGTTTTATTTAATATTTGTAGTAAATTGGAAAATTGGCTTTATTTAATATTTAAGCTTTTCAAAGTTTAATAAATGATTTTGGTTTAACTTAATAATTAAATCATGTTTTAAATTCTAATATGCATACATTATAAATGGGAAATTTTAATACAAACTAGTATGAGTTTTCAAAGACTATTTCATAAATAAATATGATTTTAAGAACTGATAAGAAAATATTAAATGTTTTTAATTAAATTAGATTGAACTTTAAATTTAGAATGATCAAATAAAATGGATATTTTATTGGTAAAAATATGATTTCTTTTAAAAATGATTTTTTTTAAACAATGTTTATAGTATATTGTTTTTATAAGTAAGTTTGAATAGAATTTGTAATTTTTGTTTCAAATTTAATTTATGTATATAACTTGATTTGAGATTTATTGATTTTGAGTTTGGTTTGAATATAAATTTAAAAGATTGAAATCTTAATTATTTTAATTTCTATATGTATAAGTTTTATTTTATAAGCATGATTTGCTTTCTTTTATAAATTTAGATACATATTTAAATTCTAATTAATTTATCAATTAAGCTTAATACATGTTTATTAACATGTTAATATACAAATTACTTTTAAAAGACAAGTGTATGAAGATTTAGCATTATTTAACAAGTGTTGTACAATTTGACAAGTGTTAAAATTTTGTTTAATTTTTCTTTACTTTTATTAAAACTGAAAATACCTTAGTTTAATTTACATCTTCATTCATATTGCATTCCATTTTTTTATCAAAGAATATTCAAACTTCTAAAATCTGTATCATCTTCATCTCATAATGTAAAACCAAGATCAAATCCCTGTAACCCTCCTCATTATCAATCTGTAGCTTGCATTTCCTCTTCAAATCAAAGTAGAAACCTGCATACCTCAAATGCATTAACAAGCCACAAAATCTGCAAAATTTAAATCAAAGATCAGATCTGCATGTCCTCATATCAAAAGCATCTGCATGTTACTCAAACATCAAATATGCAACTCCTCAAATCAGAAGATATGCATTTCCTCAAACCAAAATAAAGCCTGCATTTTTTTTTCTACACTTTGTTTTGGACCTGGGTTGAAGTTCATCTGCATGCTAGCATGGGGTTAGGAAATATAGGCAAAACTGCATCTACATCTACATGCAAGTGACTAGGGAGGAATCATGAACATTTCATCAAGATTTCAACAGAGGAAATCAGGCCAGCATTTGTTTTCTGGAAAATTCAAAACAGGGGTCTGCATATCATTTCAAACATGGAGTGAATCAGGATCAAAACAGCTCTGCATTTGTTAAAAAGGTGAGTAACTTAAAATTTAAATTTTTAAAACAGGTTGCATGCTAGTATACTAATATGGAATAGTTTTATTTTGTTATAATTATTGCTGATATGAAAATAGGTGATGTGTATGCTGTTTTTTTTCTCCTTTCTTCTTTCAATTGTCTGTTCTGTTTTGTCTTGATTTTACAGGCACCAAATTGATATTGGATACTTATCACATAATCTATTTTCTGATATTATGTAAGATATAAAGTAAAGATTGTTTTATTTTCTTAAATTAATACTTAGAATTTTCAAGAAAGTTAAAATATCAGTTTCACTCTGGAAACACAAGAAACATCAAAGCATGTTGATTCTTGGCAAAATTTAAAACATACAAGTGTTGTATTTCAGTATCATAATTCAATAGTACTAACTGGAACTTGATTTCTAAATCAAAAATTGGAATTTTTAGAATCAAGATAAGGGTGCAGTTAGAAGTTGAACTAAATATGAAATTTGGGGTTTTCCTGGGAATCCATGAATCTGGAGGAGATGAGTTTCGGCATGGTGATGGAGGATGGATCAGAGATGATAGGAAAAATAGGTGATGGTGATGAAAATCACCATGGTTGCAGAAATGTTAATTTGTTTTCTGTAACCCTAGTTTTGCTAGGTGTTTTGGAATCGTTCATCTTTGCTTGTATGATAGACCGAGTGTTACAAGCTTTTGAGGGATTAAAGTCTAGCCATAGTTGAAGATGTGGACGGAGGAGTTCATCGACAGGTGGTCGGAGGGAAGAGATTTGATTGTTGACAGGTTTTGAATGGAACTGTGTTTTGTTTCCCAGGTTGGGATTTGAAATCCTCAAACTCAAATTAGAGGTTTAAAACATGAATTGATGATAGCATCTGAAGGTTGGGGTGTTTTATGATGAAGGGGGATCGACTCTGATGGTCAACGGTGACCGGAATCACCGTGCATATGCACGGTGAAGGAATTTGCAGGGAGAAGGAATTGTTTTTGTGTTGTTGGTTTAGCAGTGAAAGTTCTCGGGTGAACTTCTTTTTGACTCGAAGTTTTGTGATATGTGACTCGGGTATGTGGGGTTGCAGACTCGAAGAAGAGTTAGTGAGGGGAAGGTTCAAGTGTTAGTTTACAGGTTTTGCAAACCTGTAATTTTTGGGTTTATGATTTGTAAATCCTGAAACTTTTAACTGATTAAGAAAACTTAAATCATATTTAAATTCAAGTTTGGATTTATTGGATTCAAATTAATTTAACATTTCAGTTTAAATAAATAAAGTTAAAAAGAAAACTTATTCATTTTTACAGGTTTTAATAACCTGAAAACTGTTTTACCAAAATCTGAAATTATTTGAGTTTTTTTTTAAATTTTAAACTGAATAAAAAAAAAATGTAGAGCATGTCTTAAATCAAAGTTTTAAAAACAAGTTTAAAATTTTAATTCAAAATGGGTTTGAATTATAGATTCAAAAATATTTAAGTTTCATAGAAATATAAGGGTTTTAACAACTTTGATTTTGTAAAGTGTTTTTATAAAATGTTTTAAAACCTGAAGTTTAAGGTTTAACAGAGTTTAAAATTTAAATTTAAATCTGAATTCAAAGCTAGTTTGAATCTTAAGTTTAAAATGTGGAATCATAGTGAATGTATATTCAGTTTTTGAAACTGAAAGAAAATTTGAAGTTGCAAGATTTAAACTAAGTTTTAATTGAGTTATTGAGATGCTAAAGTTTTGAACTTTGTTAAGTTCAAACTATTTACATTTCAAAACTTATATTTGAAATGGAATTTGGAAATAAGTTTAAAGCACTTTGTTTTAAAATAAAATTTGTTTGAAACATAATTTAGAAAGTTTATTTTAAGGTTAAGTGAGGAAATAATGTTTTGAAATTTAATTATTAAAAAGTAATTAAGTAATAATTAATTAATTAATTTAATTAATTATTAAGGTTAAATGCATATTGATTTAGGGGTTAATCAATTTGAAATTTAGATCATTAATTAGATTTTTAATTAATGATTAATAAATTATTAATTAAGTAATTAAGTTTTTAATCAAGATTTATTTAAATAATTAGACTTTAAATTATAGATAATTAAAGATAATTAAATTTATAATTAATCTAAGTTAATTATTTAATTAAATAATTAGAGAAGGGTTAATGAGGTCTTTAACCAGGATTATTTAAATAATTAATTAATGTGATTAGTTTTTATAATTAATTAGATTAATTAATTTAGTTATAATCAATTGTAAATGGTTTTAGTATAATTACTTGATAAAGAAATTAAGAATTAATTACTTAATGTAATTAATTTAGTTAATGGGGTTGTTTAATTTAATTAATTAAGTTTAATTAATTTTAAACATTTGGGTTTTAAATAATTACTTTATGTAATTAATGATTTGGGAATTTACTTAGTTAAGTAATTAATTAATAATTACATGATTGTAATTAAGTGGAGGTGTTTAAGTATAAGTAAAATTGGATTAATTATTTAGAAATTAATCAAATAATTAATTAAGAAATTAATTATTAAGGATCATTAATTATTTTAATTAATGATGTAATTAAAGTTGATTAATTATGATTAATTAATCAGTAATAGGTAATTAAAGGTAATTAATTAATATAATTAATTAAGGATTAAGGTAATTAATTATGATTAATTAATTAATTGAAGTAATTAAGGTTAATTACTGTTAGTTGAGGATAATTAATTTGTGAAATTAATTAAGGATAATTACATGAATGTAATTAAGAGTAATTAATCAAGAGTGATTAATTAGGAAGATTTATTTTGAATGATTAATTGATTGTAATGAATTAAATAGATGGTAAGCAAGTTATAATTGGGTGAAGTAATTAATTTAATTTATTTTAATTAATTATAGATTAAGTAATTAATTTAATTCATTTTAAATTAATTAGAGATGGAGATAGTTAATTTAATTCATTTAAATTAATTATATTGTGATGAGTAAATCTTTGCTTATGTATGAATGGATGTCATTGTTTGACTTAGATGCCGTGTGATCTCAGTAATGAGATAAATGATATTGTGTGGTATGGATGCTTGATTGTGTTGTGATGATAACATAGGTTATCTATTGTGATGATATATGGAATATCTATTTGATATTGATTATGTGGGTTCCCTATTATGTGATTAATATAATTTATTCGTCCCGCTGTGTTAGATTCTGATGTTGTTTCTTCCTTCTCTTCTTTCTTTTCTCTTTTCTATCCCTTTCTTTCTTAAAGATGACGCGTTTTTCCGGGAGTGAAAGTCGGGTCGTCTCACTTGGTATCAGAGCGTTAGGTTGAGTGAATACCTAGGCTCTGTAGTGGTGTCTTTCTTGAGAGAGCGTATTTGTAATTTTAAATAAATATATATATTTATTTCTACCTATCTATTGGGTTACCTGTTCAGGTTTTTCCAATATAAGTTATAAAGGTAGATGGGGTAGTAGTGTGTGTAACACGACTACCATTGGTTGGAGTTTGAATGTTTGAGGTTGGAAGTATTGGACGAGACTGTAGACCTAATACCGTCTCGAGTGAGTTCTGTAGTAATGAAGAACTTCATTGATCTCTGAAGGAAACCTGTTAAGGTTCGGAGTTCATTTTTGAAGTTGATGAGTAGAATGTGGATCTGTTGGATTGGGCAGAAGCAAGTGATGGTATTTTGATACTTCAGGGAGTAGTAGCTGCGTGATGAGATGCAGTGACTATGGATGTTCCCGAAGATGTTTTCTTTGGAACAAGTTAAGGAAGTAAGCCCGCTTCAGTATTTTGTGGCTGTGGTCAGCTTGAGTTTCTGTTTGCTTTGAAGTCCGAGTTTCTCGGAGAGCTTTGGTTTGGGTGGTTCGCAAAAGTGACTTGCGATTGTTTGAGAGTTCTTTGGGGTTATCTGAGTTTTCTGGATATCTTCAGGAAATCAGAGTTTTGTCCACATCTGGAGATTGAGTTTTCTCATCGACTGGAATTCCAGGAATGGTACCGTATGGTTCAGCTTTATAGAAGAATGGTTCCAAGAGTTGAGTTGGTGTAGCAGCTCGGAGTTTTGAAGGAACTTCTGAATGATTCTTATGGATTTGATGAACCATATCTCTGGGGTGTGTTGTTGGGTTTGTGCTTGTGTTCTTCTTCTGCATTCTCTTCTATGTCGGATCAGAGTTGAGCAGCGGAAGCAGTTGGGAGGTGTATCTGCTTTTCTTTTTCTGGACAGAAGAAGTTGTTGTCTTCTGATATTGAGGAGTTGAGTTTGAGTGGTTGGTTTTAGTTGATCTTGAGGAGATCATCTTGTTGAGTTGATTGGTCCAGTTTGTTGCTAGAAGCATCAGTGAAGGTTGAGCTGATCAGTAAGACTGTGGACAACTCAGGATTTGTCTGTAGAAATTTTGGTAGATAGGAGTCGAAGGGATTTGGACTCTGAAGTCGGAGATTTAATTTTGGATAAGTTTTCTCCAATCGTAAGTGAGCTATAAGATTGGGTGGGTCTGTGAAGCTAGCTCTGAAGTGTTTTGGATCTTTTCTGTGATCTAGGAGATGAGTAATTGATCTATAGGATTGGATTGCCAGTTTGGATTACTGGGATTCGATGGGTTTCACGTATCTCTGAGGGAGTACGTGTATGATCTGTCTCTGGTTGTGGAACCAGCAGTTCTGGAGTTTTGATTGTTGAGTCAGACTCGTTTGTAGTCTGATATCTTGTCTAGTGTTGTAGTTATAGTTGTATTGGAGCTTAGTAGCTTCATAGTATTGTTTGTTTGGATTCTCTAGGGTGAGTATCCCGGTGTGTATATATATACACCTGGGGAAACTCGAAGAAATTCTATCCAGAATTTGTTTGGATAATTAGATTTGTTTGATTGGTTGTGTTGGTTGTTAGCATATGTTTGGTATATGCTTGTGTTTTTAAATTAAATTTAATAAGATTATTAAATTACCTTTGTTTTAAATTTCGGGGACGAAATTCTTTTAAGGGGGAAGGATTGTAACATCCCGGAATTTTTAACAATATCAATTTAATAATCTGTAATAAAAATTAAATTGATATTGATATTCTGTAAATAATTATTCAGATAAATTTAATAATCTCTTCAGTAAATATTTGAATTGGTTATTTTATCTTTTAAAAATAATAAATTGATCCTATTTCCAATATAAATACTTGGTTTATATTTTAAATAGAATTAGCTTTGTTTAAATTTTAATAAGTAAAACATATTTTCTAGTTTTTATAATTTGAGAAATTTGTTTTATTTAATATTTGTAGTAAATTGGAAAATTGGCTTTATTTAATATTTAAGCTTTTCAAAGTTTAATAAATGATTTTGGTTTAACTTAATAATTAAATCATGTTTTAAATTCTAATATGCATACATTATAAATGGGAAATTTTAATACAAACTAGTATGAGTTTTCAAAGACTATTTCATAAATAAATATGATTTTAAGAACTGATAAGAAAATATTAAATGTTTTTAATTAAATTAGATTGAACTTTAAATTTAGAATGATCAAATAAAATGGATATTTTATTGGTAAAAATATGATTTCTTTTAAAAATGATTTTTTTTAAACAATGTTTATAGTATATTGTTTTTATAAGTAAGTTTGAATAGAATTTGTAATTTTTGTTTCAAATTTAATTTATGTATATAACTTGATTTGAGATTTATTGATTTTGAGTTTGGTTTGAATATAAATTTAAAAGATTGAAATCTTAATTATTTTAATTTCTATATGTATAAGTTTTATTTTATAAGCATGATTTGCTTTCTTTTATAAATTTAGATACATATTTAAATTCTAATTAATTTATCAATTAAGCTTAATACATGTTTATTAACATGTTAATATACAAATTACTTTTAAAAGACAAGTGTATGAAGATTTAGCATTATTTAACAAGTGTTGTACAATTTGACAAGTGTTAAAATTTTGTTTAATTTTTCTTTACTTTTATTAAAACTGAAAATACCTTAGTTTAATTTACATCTTCATTCATATTGCATTCCATTTTTTTATCAAAGAATATTCAAACTTCTAAAATCTGTATCATCTTCATCTCATAATGTAAAACCAAGATCAAATCCCTGTAACCCTCCTCATTATCAATCTGTAGCTTGCATTTCCTCTTCAAATCAAAGTAGAAACCTGCATACCTCAAATGCATTAACAAGCCACAAAATCTGCAAAATTTAAATCAAAGATCAGATCTGCATGTCCTCATATCAAAAGCATCTGCATGTTACTCAAACATCAAATATGCAACTCCTCAAATCAGAAGATATGCATTTCCTCAAACCAAAATAAAGCCTGCATTTTTTTTTCTACACTTTGTTTTGGACCTGGGTTGAAGTTCATCTGCATGCTAGCATGGGGTTAGGAAATATAGGCAAAACTGCATCTACATCTACATGCAAGTGACTAGGGAGGAATCATGAACATTTCATCAAGATTTCAACAGAGGAAATCAGGCCAGCATTTGTTTTCTGGAAAATTCAAAACAGGGGTCTGCATATCATTTCAAACATGGAGTGAATCAGGATCAAAACAGCTCTGCATTTGTTAAAAAGGTGAGTAACTTAAAATTTAAATTTTTAAAACAGGTTGCATGCTAGTATACTAATATGGAATAGTTTTATTTTGTTATAATTATTGCTGATATGAAAATAGGTGATGTGTATGCTGTTTTTTTTCTCCTTTCTTCTTTCAATTGTCTGTTCTGTTTTGTCTTGATTTTACAGGCACCAAATTGATATTGGATACTTATCACATAATCTATTTTCTGATATTATGTAAGATATAAAGTAAAGATTGTTTTATTTTCTTAAATTAATACTTAGAATTTTCAAGAAAGTTAAAATATCAGTTTCACTCTGGAAACACAAGAAACATCAAAGCATGTTGATTCTTGGCAAAATTTAAAACATACAAGTGTTGTATTTCAGTATCATAATTCAATAGTACTAACTGGAACTTGATTTCTAAATCAAAAATTGGAATTTTTAGAATCAAGATAAGGGTGCAGTTAGAAGTTGAACTAAATATGAAATTTGGGGTTTTCCTGGGAATCCATGAATCTGGAGGAGATGAGTTTCGGCATGGTGATGGAGGATGGATCAGAGATGATAGGAAAAATAGGTGATGGTGATGAAAATCACCATGGTTGCAGAAATGTTAATTTGTTTTCTGTAACCCTAGTTTTGCTAGGTGTTTTGGAATCGTTCATCTTTGCTTGTATGATAGACCGAGTGTTACAAGCTTTTGAGGGATTAAAGTCTAGCCATAGTTGAAGATGTGGACGGAGGAGTTCATCGACAGGTGGTCGGAGGGAAGAGATTTGATTGTTGACAGGTTTTGAATGGAACTGTGTTTTGTTTCCCAGGTTGGGATTTGAAATCCTCAAACTCAAATTAGAGGTTTAAAACATGAATTGATGATAGCATCTGAAGGTTGGGGTGTTTTATGATGAAGGGGGATCGACTCTGATGGTCAACGGTGACCGGAATCACCGTGCATATGCACGGTGAAGGAATTTGCAGGGAGAAGGAATTGTTTTTGTGTTGTTGGTTTAGCAGTGAAAGTTCTCGGGTGAACTTCTTTTTGACTCGAAGTTTTGTGATATGTGACTCGGGTATGTGGGGTTGCAGACTCGAAGAAGAGTTAGTGAGGGGAAGGTTCAAGTGTTAGTTTACAGGTTTTGCAAACCTGTAATTTTTGGGTTTATGATTTGTAAATCCTGAAACTTTTAACTGATTAAGAAAACTTAAATCATATTTAAATTCAAGTTTGGATTTATTGGATTCAAATTAATTTAACATTTCAGTTTAAATAAATAAAGTTAAAAAGAAAACTTATTCATTTTTACAGGTTTTAATAACCTGAAAACTGTTTTACCAAAATCTGAAATTATTTGAGTTTTTTTTTAAATTTTAAACTGAATAAAAAAAAATGTAGAGCATGTCTTAAATCAAAGTTTTAAAAACAAGTTTAAAATTTTAATTCAAAATGGGTTTGAATTATAGATTCAAAAATATTTAAGTTTCATAGAAATATAAGGGTTTTAACAACTTTGATTTTGTAAAGTGTTTTTATAAAATGTTTTAAAACCTGAAGTTTAAGGTTTAACAGAGTTTAAAATTTAAATTTAAATCTGAATTCAAAGCTAGTTTGAATCTTAAGTTTAAAATGTGGAATCATAGTGAATGTATATTCAGTTTTTGAAACTGAAAGAAAATTTGAAGTTGCAAGATTTAAACTAAGTTTTAATTGAGTTATTGAGATGCTAAAGTTTTGAACTTTGTTAAGTTCAAACTATTTACATTTCAAAACTTATATTTGAAATGGAATTTGGAAATAAGTTTAAAGCACTTTGTTTTAAAATAAAATTTGTTTGAAACATAATTTAGAAAGTTTATTTTAAGGTTAAGTGAGGAAATAATGTTTTGAAATTTAATTATTAAAAAGTAATTAAGTAATAATTAATTAATTAATTTAATTAATTATTAAGGTTAAATGCATATTGATTTAGGGGTTAATCAATTTGAAATTTAGATCATTAATTAGATTTTTAATTAATGATTAATAAATTATTAATTAAGTAATTAAGTTTTTAATCAAGATTTATTTAAATAATTAGACTTTAAATTATAGATAATTAAAGATAATTAAATTTATAATTAATCTAAGTTAATTATTTAATTAAATAATTAGAGAAGGGTTAATGAGGTCTTTAACCAGGATTATTTAAATAATTAATTAATGTGATTAGTTTTTATAATTAATTAGATTAATTAATTTAGTTATAATCAATTGTAAATGGTTTTAGTATAATTACTTGATAAAGAAATTAAGAATTAATTACTTAATGTAATTAATTTAGTTAATGGGGTTGTTTAATTTAATTAATTAAGTTTAATTAATTTTAAACATTTGGGTTTTAAATAATTACTTTATGTAATTAATGATTTGGGAATTTACTTAGTTAAGTAATTAATTAATAATTACATGATTGTAATTAAGTGGAGGTGTTTAAGTATGAGTAAAATTGGATTAATTATTTAGAAATTAATCAAATAATTAATTAAGAAATTAATTATTAAGAATCATTAATTATTTTAATTAATGATGTAATTAAAGTTGATTAATTATGATTAATTAATCAGTAATAGGTAATTAAAGGTAATTAATTAATATAATTAATTAAGGATTAAGGTAATTAATTATGATTAATTAATTAATTGAAGTAATTAAGGTTAATTACTGTTAGTTGAGGATAATTAATTTGTGAAATTAATTAAGGATAATTACATGAATGTAATTAAGAGTAATTAATCAAGAGTGATTAATTAGGAAGATTTATTTTGAATGATTAATTGATTGTAATGAATTAAATAGATGGTAAGCAAGTTATAATTGGGTGAAGTAATTAATTTAATTTATTTTAATTAATTATAGATTAAGTAATTAATTTAATTCATTTTAAATTAATTAGAGATGGAGATAGTTAATTTAATTCATTTAAATTAATTATATTGTGATGAGTAAATCTTTGCTTATGTATGAATGGATGTCATTGTTTGACTTAGATGCCGTGTGATCTCAGTAATGAGATAAATGATATTGTGTGGTATGGATGCTTGATTGTGTTGTGATGATAACATAGGTTATCTATTGTGATGATATATGGAATATCTATTTGATATTGATTATGTGGGTTCCCTATTATGTGATTAATATAATTTATTCGTCCCGCTGTGTTAGATTCTGATGTTGTTTCTTCCTTCTCTTCTTTCTTTTCTCTTTTCTATCCCTTTCTTTCTTAAAGATGACGCGTTTTTCCGGGAGTGAAAGTCGGGTCGTCTCATTTATACTCTAGTCCGCGCTCTGGGGACTTAGAGTACTCCAGTCCGCATTCTGAGGACTTGGAGGTTTAAGTCATTCATACTCTAGTCCGCGCTCTGGGGACTTAGAGTACTCCAGTCCACGCTCTGGGGACTTGGAGGTTTAAGTCATTTATACTCTAGTCCGCGCTCTGGGGACTTAGAGTACTCCAGTCCGCGCTCTGGGGACTTGGAGGTTTAAGTCGTTCATACTCTAGTCCGCGCTCTGGGGACTTAGAGTACTCCAATCCGCACTCTGGGGACTTGGAGGTTCAAGTCATTCATACTCTAGTCCGCGCTCTGGGGACTTAGAGTACTCCAGTCCGCGCTCTGGAGACTTGGAGGTTTAACTCATTTATACTCTAGTCCGCGCTCTAGGGAGTTGGAGATTTGAGTCGTTTATACTCTAGTCCGCGCTCTGGGGACTTAGAGTACTCCAGTCCGCACTCTGGGGACTTGGAGGTTTAAGTCATTTATACTCTAGTCCGCACTCTGGGGACTTGGTGATTTGAGTCGTTTATACTCTAGTCCGCGTTCTGGGGACTTAGAGTACTCCAGTCCGCGCTCTGGGGACTTGGAGGTTCAAGTCCTTCATACTTTAGTCCGCGCTCTGGGGACTTAGAGTACACCAGTCCGCGCTCTGGGGACTTGGAGGTTTAAGTCATTTATACTCTAGTCCGCGCTCTGGGGACTTAGAGTACTCCAGTCCACACTCTGGGGACATGGAGATTTAAGTCATTTATACTCTAGTCCGCGCTCTGAGGACTTAGAGTACTCCAGTCCGCGCTCTGGGGACTTGGAGGTTCAAGTCCTTCATACTCTAGTCCGCGCTCTGGGGACTTAGAGTACTCCAGTCCACGCTCTAGGGACTTGGAGGTTTAACTCATTTATACTCTAGTCCGTGCTCTGGGCTCCAGTCCACACTCTGCGGACTTGAAGGTTTAAGTCATTTATATTCTAGTCCGCACTCTGCGGACTTGGAGATTTGAGTCGTTTATACTCTAGTCCGCGCTCTGGGGACTTAGAGTACTCTAGTCCGCACTCTGGGGACTTCGAGGTTTAAGTCATTCATACTCTAGTCCGCGCTCTGGGGACTTAGAGTACTCCAGTCCGCGCTCTGGTGACTTGGAGGTTTAAGTCATTTATACTCTAGTCCGCGCTCTGGGGACTTAGAGTACTCCAGTCCATGCTCTGGGGACTTGGAGGTTTAAGTCATTTATACTCTAGTCCGCGCTCTGGGGACTTAGAGTACTCTAGTCCACGCTCTGCGGACTTGGAGGTTTAAGTCGTTCATACTCTAGTCCGCGCTCTGGGGACTTAGAGTACTCCAATCCGCACTCTGGGGACTTGGAGGTTCAAGTCATTCATACTCTAGTCCGCGCTCTGGGGACTTGGAGGTTTAACTCATTTATACTCTAGTGCACGCTCTGTGGACTTAGAGTACTCCAGTCCACACTCTGGGGACTTGGAGGTTTAAGTCATTTATACTCTAATCCGCACTCTGGGGACTTGGAGATTTGAGTCGTTTATACTCTAGTCCGTGCTCTGGGGACTTAGAGTACTCCAGTCCGCACTCTGGGGGCTTGGAGGTTTAAGTCATTTATACTCTAGTCCGCACTCTGGGGGCTTGGTGATTTGAGTCGTTTATACTCTAGTCCGCGTTCTGGGGACTTAGAGTACTCCAGTCCGCACTCTGGGGACTTGGAGGTTTAAGTCAATTATACTCTAGTCCGCGCTCTGTGGACTTAGAGTACTCTAGTCCGCGCCTGGGGACTTGGAGGTTTAAGTCGTTTATACTCTAGTCCGCGCTCTGGGGATTTAGAGTACTCCAGTCCGCACTCTGGGGACTTGGAGGTTCAAGTCATTCATACTCTAGTCCGCCTCTGGGGACTTAGAGTACTCCAGTCCGCGCTCTGGGGACTTGGAGGTTTAAGTCATTTATACTCTAGTCCGCACTCTGGTGACTTGGAGATTTGAGTCGTTTATACTCTAGTCCGCGCTCTGGGGACTTAGAGTACTCCAGTCCGCACTCTAGGGACTTGGAGGTTTAAGTCATTTATACTCTAGTCTGCGCTCTGGGGACTTAGAGTACTCCAGTCCGCACTCTGGGGACTTGGAGGTTTAAGTCATTTATACTCTAGTCCGCGCTCTGGGGACTTAGAGTACTACAGTCCACACTCTGGGGACTTGGAGGTTTAAGTCGTTTATACTCTAGTCCGCGCTCTGGGGACTTAAAGTACTCCAGTCCACACTCTGGGGACTTGGAGGTTTAAGTCATGTATACTCTTGTCCGCGCTCTGGGGACTTAGAGTACTCCAGTCCGCGCTCTGGGGACTTGGAGGTTTAAGTCATGTATACTCTTGTCCGTGCTTTGGGGACTTAGGGTACTCCAGTCCGCGCTCTGGGGACTTGGAGGTTTAAGTTGATAGTAGTCGTATTTCCACTCTTTAATTTGTATTCATCTACCGTATCGAGGCTAATGTTGTCGAATGAACAGTCGAACCACGTTTGCTCATGGAATGAGATCTTGCCCCTAGCTCAAGGGATGAAATTTGAAAAATGGACGATCGATTCTCGTCCGCTTGGTAATTATAGCTCTTCCAATCGAGTCAAGGAAGGAGGTATATGACAGATGGTTGGATCACATCCGTGTTGGGTTAGATAGCAGAATCTCTTAAAATTTGCTCCGTATCTCCTTCTTTTGTGTTGAAGGCAGGATTTGGTGTGTAGATGATCAAATCACGTCCACTCTAGACAGATCTTGGCGTCACTGAGCTTCAGAAGAGGCCTCTGTATTTTGTCAAACTTTGTTCTATGACTTGATTTGAGTGGGCGATCAGGCCATACTAATTCCAAGCCTTGTTCAGGTCTCCGAGTCAAACGTGGAGGTCAATGAATAGATGGTCAGTCATGTCGACTTTATATTTGGGCGCTAATCATAATGAGGTTTCAATCTCTAGTTCTTGGCCCTAAATTAAAGGCACATGATTGATGATGAGCGATTGAATTATGCTCGTCTAGATGTAACTCCACACGTCCGATCATGGTCTGCGTGGATTGGTTGGCGACCAAATCTGAGTTCCTGGTCACCTGCATCATTTTCAAAGTAGTTTAGTTCAAGTTAGTCATAGTTCACAAAACAATTGAAATAGAAATATAAATGGAAATAATTCAAAGAAGATCATGATTAATCTCATTGATAAGTGAAGCAGCGTCGTGTGCTCGCTATTCGACTTTGCCCCTGGCTCCTTCCAAAGAAATGTCAGCCATCAGCAGTCTAATTGATAATCACAGCCCTTTGTTAATAGGCATCGGATGTTTGCTGCCCGCCATTCTGCAGGACTTGTACATATTATTAAAGCTTTCCTTTCCAGATCAGCTTTTCGATCACACCTCGAAGGTGTTTGTAATCGCCCGTGTTAGGATCAGTGAGCATCTTGGAATATACAACATTCCCTTTATTTTCTTTAGACTTTTGGTGTACTCTCTCGAGGTTGGTTTCCAGTACCACTCCGAGTCGTGAGTCTTCAAGTAGAGGTTGTCAATTGAATCTTTCAAAGAGCATATGATCCGAATTTTGAGGTCTTGTTTCGGCTACTAGGATCTACATCCTTAGTCAACGGGCCTTCATTGTTATTTTCCTTAGTCTGTTCCGCTCCTCCACACTTTGATTTAGATTCATTATTGTCATAAAGACGATCCCTAGTCGTAGGAGGCTCTCCAGCTAACCGGCTGCTAAAATATATATGGAGGTCAATTATCCTCAAATGATCAATATGATATCCCTTTGAGAGTATCGTTCGAGTAGCAGTTGTTTGTCTACTCCCTTGTTGTCATTCAGAAGCTGTCGCTAGATCCTCTATGCCCCGGTCGATCAGGGGATGTAAGGGAAGTAGATAGAATGTTCCTTTATTAAGTTGAGTTTTGAATTCACTATAGGGGTCGTATAAGAGACCGGTGTAACTTAAGTTTGGAACGGTCTGGATGCCGCTCGGCATATACAATAACGTTCGGCATTATAGAGGTGTTTGGCATAGAGGTATGTTCGGCTTGGAAGAGCGTTCGGCCTAGAGGTTTGGATCGGCCTGGAGGAGTGTTCGGCCTAGAGGTATGGTCGGCCTGGAGGAGCGTTCGGCCTAGAGGTATGTTCGGCCTGGAAGAGCGTTTGGCCTAGAGGCATGCTTGGCCTGGAGGAGCTTTTGGCCTAGAAGTATGGATTGGCCTGGAGGAGTGTTCGGCCTAGAGGATCGGCCATGAGTGTTCGGCCAAGATGGATCGGCCACGAGTGTTCGGCCAAGATGGATCGGCTAGGAGTGTTCGGCCAAGATGGATCGGCCATGAGTGTTCGGCCAAGATGGATCGGCCAGGAGTGTTCGGCCGAGTGTAACTCGGCATACACCTTTTCTGCAACGGTTGGCATAGACTTTTTCTGGGGCGATCGGTTGAATTGCCTTTAGAGGAGGGTCGGCCTTCATTCAACTTGAGTGCAAACTTTAACATCCAATCGCCAAATCTTACGTACATCAGTGAATCCAATCTACGGCTATCAGCTTTCTTTAGATTTCTTTCAAATCTGAGTAGAATAGGAAGTTTCCTATTAGACAACTGGATCTATTTCGCGAATATGGAAATCCAATAGTAGATGATGAGATCCAATCAAGCTGAGAATTCAACTCTTAGTGAAAGCACCAAAATGTTAGCACCAAAATTGGTCACTAACACCCTTGAGTAGAGTTATGTAGAGAGATTAATGAAGAGAGTAAATTAGGACTGAAAAATAGTGTAATTCAATAAAAAAGAATAACAAAAACGAGAACACCAGATTTATAGTGGTTCGGCGTAACTGCCTACATCCACTTTGAGTTTAATCCTTTATTGCTTTCTCAATTACTTGAATACAGATACAATCCGTAAATCAATCACTTGGATACAAGTTTGAATTAAAAAGAGGAGAGTATAAGAAATGGCAGAGTCTCCCCAGTGTTCCCGGAAAAAAGGGTCCATTTCACTGTGCCCCTGTCCCTCTATTTATAGATGAAGGTGGGTTGGACTTTCCTGGTGGGCCTGGTAGCTGAATAGCTCGGTCCAAATAGAGTAAACGGCCCAAAGAGAGTAAGCTCTGTGTACCGAACCAGGGAGGCCGAACGGTAAGATGCCGAGCTAAGGCAATGGCACCGAACGATGCTCTCATGCCGAACGAAGCTGGAGTGCCGAGCGATCCAAGGTTGCCGAACCAAGCTGGATGCCGAACAATCGAGGTTTGCCGAACGTACCCTTTAGCCGAAGGATGCTCCTAGGTCGAACGAAGCTGGAATGCCGAACGTTCTTCTGAGGCCGGGCATTCTTCTGATGCGGAGCGAAGCTTGCCGAGTGAAGCATGAATGCCGAACGTTCTTAATGCCGAACGCTCTTTAATACCAGTTGACCCAGTCATGCCGAACGTACCTTGTGGTGCCGAACGTCCATGGATGTCGAACGTTCTTGGTGCCGAGTGCTCCTATATGCCGAGCATTCCATAGATGCTGAACAATATACAATATCGAACGTTTCTCAATGCCGAGCGTCCTTCCAATGCCGAACGCTGTTGATTGCCAAAACATGTCGACTGCATCAAACCCGTATATCCTCAGGCTCTTCTTGGTCAGAATCTTGTCTAGTGCTAATGATAATTTCTTCAACTGTCATCTTGTAGCCGGACCAAGGTTCTGGTTAACACCCACCAAAGCCAAGGTTCTGGTTTAACCTTCATCTCTGATACCAAATGTGAAGACCCATCTCCTCGATTCTTGAAAATCGACAATAACACATTCATGGTATTCACGTGCCATAAATCCAAGTGCCAAGGAGGCAGATTTTCAAGGGTAAAGTAAAGGATATAAACACAAATTCTCACATTATGTTAAAATAGATAGATAGTACATAAAGCCACCCTAACTAGGATACATCAGAGATTAGGCACGAACTAACCCAGGCAGGAACAGTTATAACTGCCCGCTCCCACACTTGCTGGTATTAACTAACTTAGACACAGCGGAAAAATAAAATAAATAGATGGATAGATATCAACATCGTGTGCTCCAGCTCCCGTCTCTAGCATTCTCTTTCCAGCATGCTCTTTCCAGCATGCTCTTTCCAAAATACTCCAAACAGAATCCTGACTACTTGGTTGCCCGAAAAAATAGGGCACCCGAAGTTTGAAGGAAAAACAAAATAAACTCCAAGTTAGTCATGAGACTGGTGTGAGAACTCATAATACGCTATATGAAAACAAAAAGGTATCTCATAATACCACACCGCACATAAACATAGAACGGGTTTTTATCTTATGTTAACCAAAACATTCTTACGTAAAAATACTTGATATTATTTTTAATGAAATATCTTTGAAAACATTTGCAAGTAAACTTATCAATCTTAGCCGAAATTGTTACCATTATTAAATTCCAGCATACTAGGCTCTGTAAACAAAATGGCAGGCACTTATTGGAGAATGGATTTTCATACAACTGACTAGGTGAAGGGACTACCTCCTAGTTGTACCTCTCTAGAGGAATGTACCAGGCCCAACAGATGATCCTCTACGAACACAAGACCAGCCTACCTCTTCCTAAATAATACCGAATATGTCATCTCTCCGGTCATTACCGACCTATCTGAGACATCTTTTATCATACACCATAATAATTTAAACTCGAACGTCATAGCGGGTAGAAATATATCTAGATGGGGATGATCATACCCTAATCTTTGCGATCCATATACCCTTGTCGCATCTACCCTGTTTCGGCCATTTTCGGGTGTGAGGCTTGAGGTAACGATTACCTTTCACATCACACATCATCTTTCCTTGACTGCCACAATGCTATTCCATGGTCAAACAACTGATCTCTTCAAACGTATAAATCCTGAGCTCATACGTCTCAGGAAAGGGTGTTAAGCTAAGAGAAGTTGCCTTCTCCGCCACCAAGCAGATAATATGTCCATAGAGATCACTTACGTAACTAGAAATGCAACGTCAGACATTCATCCGTACAAGTTTGTTTTAAGACTGAATGAAATCAAAGGCACTCTCCTACCACATCGTGTCGGAAATTTATCCTAGGATTAGTAGCAAGAAGTCCTTGGATTGAATACCTTAAATGAAGAACTGCTTCCACACAATATGATATGGGACATTTCTTTCGAGGGTCGGTGACAAGTAGCCCTACATTCCATCTTGCACAATTACCTTTATGTCTTTACTTCAAATACTTAAATTGGTTCAAAGTGGTCTTCGGGTACAAATTATCCAAGTCCGTCCCCAGTTCCTCCAAAACAATCTTCGATAAAAGAGGTCAAGTGAATAGGAAATAATTATTTAATTAATTAAATTCTTTTATCAAAATCTCTTTTTGAGACATATGTTTCTAAAACAATATTTTCGGGATGTACAGATATATTAAACCTCTCTTATAAAATCTCTTGATTTCTTTTAAACTCCTTTTTACTAAGAATAAATTCGAAATCGTTTCATTTTTGTTTAATAAGATATTGATCCGAGTAAACCAAATTCACTACTTCCTCCGCCGGGCAAGTCGGGATAGTCAGGAAGAGCAGGAAACTGGTTTTCCAAACTCAAGCCTAGACACTATCTCTTTGATACCTACAAGGCGGTCAAGTTATATGATCGACTCCAAATATTTAATCATTCCAAAAATCCTTCAAATAACCTTTAAAACACTTTATTAATCATTTAAAAACATTTATAATATAATTGTAAAAGAATTGTTAAGTTTAAAACTATATTTCAAAAGTTATATAAAAGTGCGATGAAAAAGTGCCGCGGAAAGTGCTTTCTAAGCTATATTGATCAAAACGAAATTTTATTGTTTGAAATTTAATTTTTATTACTCAAATAATTTTTAAAACATTTATAAGATTTATTCCATATGTTTAAACTAATTTAAACCATCATTTCCAAAGAAATCCAGTTTTGGATTCCGCACTGCAAAACCGTAATTTTTCCAAAACTTGTTTTACTCATATTTCAAAATCTACTTATCAAAACTTGATTTCCTTTCTTTTTTTGGAAAACTATGGATATAATAATTTGGAAAATTATTATCTCGAAGAACTTCGAGCTATTCTCCAACTTTTACACTTGTAGGACTTTTATAGCATAAAATCACGAACTACCGTTACACAACGTGCTTATTTCTAATTAAATTTTCCATTTCTTTTCAAACTTCACCAAAATGCTTTTAAATGTTTATAAAACATTTCAAATTTATTTAAAACCATTTGTAAAGAGTTTTAAAATTCCATAGATACCATTTCATCAATTCAAGGAAAGTGATTTCCTTTGTGCTTACTGACGTGTATTTCCGTGACTTGCATATATATATATATATTCAATATTCATATTAAAACATCCAAACTTGATGATAAAAGCATATTAAACATCCATTTGCAATTTTCATATCATCATCTAACATATAATATAATAGTTTAGGAGTTCTCACCTTGAGTTTTAAACGATTAATTAAAAATTTGCTATAGCTCCAGTACTCGGTTCCCGAAGCTCATTATTCTTTGGATTTTAGCTCCTAGATGCCTCGACAAAGACTAGAGATTGCTTAGGGGTGCACGGCGTAGGGTGGAGCAAGGGGTGAAGTGGGTTGGAGGTTGTGAAGAACAAGGAGAAAAAGTGGAGTTTCGAGATTGTATTGTGGTGTTTAAGTATATATAACTAAATATTAAAATTTACATTCTTTTTGAAATAAATTTTGACACTATTTCTCTTAGGATGGAAGCCATTAAACTGGAAGACAAAGCTTAGAAATATGAAGAAGAAGAATATGAATGAAAATGAAGAGAAAAGGGTTGGGTATTTATAGGAAAAGAAGAGGGTAAGAAATATCTACACATACATCATCTTTTGCATTACCTTCATCATCACACCCTCCCCCCAGGCACGGTAAAAGCCCCATCACCCATATGCCCATCACTTCCATCATCTCATGTATGGATATGTTGACTTATGTATGCTTAAGGAGTAAGAAAGCTTAAAATATATCATATATTTTATATTATATTTGTATATATACTTTTATGTGCATGTTCTCATGTATGCACATGTACATATGTATGTGTATGTTACATATTCCTACAACGTTCACAACTTCTATACATTATATCGTTATAAATCCTGATTTTGATTTTTCTCTTTTAAATTAATATGCATATATTTGTAAATAAATTTTGAAAATAAATTTCTTATCATTCTTAACTAATTAAAATGATCATATTTTAATTATAAAATCATATAAATTAATATAAATAATTATTTACAAAATTATTGTTAACATTCTTAACTAATCAAAATAACTATATTTTATTTATAAAATCATATAAAATAATATAAATACTTATTTACAAAATTATTGTTATATCAGTAAAGCTTGATATATTACCGGTCGTTACATTACAACATCATACTCAAAGCCATATAAAATATCATACTTGCATCCAAAATTGCCAACAATGTTACTACAACATCACCTCATATTAACAATACTACAAACAACCAAGACATTTAATAATCAACACAATCCACAACATATATCATTTCACAATATATTAAGCATTAAAAATTTAAAACTTCTAAATTTAGAAAAATAGTTTACTCACCAAAAATCTTTGAAAACATGAAATGCTTTAGAACTTGTAAAGCTTGGAAAACCACATAAAAAGCACTCGAAAATGGGTCATTTTCTCCTCAATTTGTGGCCAACTTACTTTTGGAATATGGACAAGCGGTAAAAAGAGTGGTTTCAAAAAATTATTTTCTCTATAATGTAAAAAAAGAATCACTCAATTTCGCTTTATATTGAGGGAGATATGGACAAAAAAAGGAGCAGTATTTTCGACCTTGATAATATGGGTCTGAAAAGGAGTCAGAATGAAATGCAATTTTGACCCAAAAATTTTCGAAGTGTAAAAATTGGTGTAAATAATATTGTAGCCCCTCGAATTTTACGTGGTTTGAGAATAAGAAAATCTTGGTTTGGAGTTGTATGGAGGAAGTTATGACCGAATGAAGTGGGAGGAAAATGGAGAGGTTTTTAAAATGAAAAGGAGGAGATTAAACAGGTTTGAAATTATTTTAAAAGTTTAAACTTGGATTTTTAAATACTTAAAATTATGAATGGAAGCCATTAAAAGGTTTCATGAAGATTTTAGGAAGATGATAGAATAGGAAACGAAAATAAAATGAGAAAGAAAAAGTGAAAAATAGTTTTATATTAAATATAAATAGCAAATTGCCATTTTACCATCATACACTCTACCCCCCACACATGCATGCCACATCAAACCTTACCCATTTCAGCCCACACCTAGCCACCCTCTTATCAAATCAAAGCCGACATGCATAAGTACTCTAGTGTACTTATGTCTGCTAATGATGTGACATTTTTTTTAAAATTAATGTGCTAAGGTATAAATGCATACATACACATACACTAATACACATAATATACACATAATATACACATATACTAACTTATTTAAAAGTGTGAATACATATGCTAAAGAGTTCATAACGTTTCTGATAACATTTAGCAAACGAAAACTTGAAATCTCGAAAAATAGTTTTCGGTCACATTTTTTATTTTTCTTCGAACTAAATATTTGTGTAAACCAAATTTGAAACTATTTCACAATAATTATTTATTTTTAAAAGGAGTTATATTTTCACTATAAAACCTATTATTTGAATATTTAAAATTAATTAAATATTTGCAAATCAAAGTAGTGAAATTCTGGTTGTTACACATCGGCCACTTAATACTCCCAAGTGGAAAATAGGTAGATTCTGGTCATTTAATATCTTAATTAATGCAGATCCAATCATTTAAGACCTATTTTTAGAAGTGGACCCCTGCAAAGATACCACCAAATGTGTTCCATTGGCTATTTAATACTTTATTTGCGGAAAAGAGGCAGGTCCAACCACTCAATACCTCAAGATCCCGAAGCAGACCCTTCGTCTTATGTCCTATACTCATAACGACGTCTCACATTAGTCCGTTATTCATAGGAATTGTTAGCAAGATTAGCTGGGAAGATTTTCCCTGTAGATTTGGGACCAACAACGCATCATTACAAATATTTATAATAAGGATATCTTACATCAATCAAAGTGTATAGAACTGTTGGTGGCAATATGAAGGGAAAACTTCCACCATGTGACTCTATTGACCTCGCGTCCCTATGACTTAGCCACAGATCAATTACTCTGCATACACACACACACACACACACTCATCTAATCATTTCATAAATAAGGTCTTATAAGGAATCTTCCTTAGTACGCCTTAAAATAATAATTAGACTATATAAGAGTTTCTATGTAACAACCTGCATATTTATCGATTTTATATTTAAATATTTTATTTAAATATTTTATCGTTAGACGGATTTTAGCCCGAAAAGCTACTTTTTGTGTACGGTCGAATTTGGACTCGAGACCACTTCCAATGAGTTCAAAACGCCATTTACAATCTTTTTAGGTATAAACTTTGATATGTTTGGAGTTGGTGGAATTTCACTACTTTTTCGCTTTGGACTTTAGTTTGGACTTAGCCTATAAGACCCAACCTCCACTCCCTCTTCTCTTCATTCCTTCATAAATTTCCTAACACTAAAGCTTAATCAAAAATGGTGAGTGGAAAGGGAAATTAAAATTCCAAGCTCAAGTTCTCTTGCAAATCCATCAACCAACTCCAAATCTAGAGAGAAGCCATTGATTCAAGCTTCTTGTGTTGAGATTGAAGTGGGATTGCTTCTTCTTTTGCTTTCAAGCTTGATTTTCGTTTAAATTGTGAAAAGGTGATATTTTTATCCCACATTCTTGTCTATAACTATCTTGGATTGGTGGGAATTAATTCCTATCACTTTAGTATGTACATTTGCATTTGATTTGCATCGAATTGGCGATAAACTCCAATTTTTAGTGTTTTTGGTGAATTTCTGGCCTTAGGTCGTTCTGGTGGAAAATTCATCTCGGTATTAGGTCGTTAGCTCGGCCATGCTTAGGTCGCTAGCCGTTAGGTCGTTTCCGGCCTTAATTCTCTCGCCACGAGTTAGGTCGCTAGGCCTTAGGTTGCTCGGCCTAGTCTCCTTTTGGGTCGGCCTACATTTAGGTCGTTCGAGTATGTTAAGTCGCTCGCGAGCTTGGGTCGCTCCATCCATAGGTCTCGTGCTTGGGTCGTTAACCCCTTAGGTCGCTCGCCGAGTCAGGTCGCTACATCTTTGGGTTGTTAGGCCGCTAAAGCCTTAACCCGATCGCCCTTAGGTCGTTAGACCTTAAGTCGTGAGCCTTTTGGTCGCTCGACCCCACTTCCACCTTAGGTCGCGTACTTAGGTCGCTCACCCCCTAAGTCGCAACCCACTTGGTCGCTCGACCTGTTTTTCCCTTAAGTCGCTCGACCATTCTTATCCTTAGGTCGTCCGACCTGTCTTTCCCCTAGGTCACTCGGCATACTACCCTTAGGTCGCTCGACCTATTTTACTTTAAGTCGCTACCTCTTTAGGTCGTTGCACCTTAGCTCGGCCATGTTAGGTCGCAAGGGTATTTCTACTTTGATGCATTTGGAATTGATTTCTTTGGATTTTATTCACGACTTCGAATGTGAATTTTGTGACTGATTGTTTTTACAATCATTTTTGTGATTTGACACTTTAAAAACATAAAGGTTTCAATGCTAGTAGTAAATATCAAAACTCTTTCATCAAAGCGATTTCAACACTATTTTAAATATAAAACTCTTTTCTCAAACCATTTTCCAATCTATTAGTATACACAAACCTTTACCTCACTCGGATGAGAAATCTAATTAAACGGCTTAGTAAAACAAGTGGTACGAAACGCTTGTGTTTGCTTCGTCGGTTAATTTTTGGACTTGTTCGATTGAACCTCTTGTGACAATTTCTAGTGAAGATCTACAGTTTGCTCGTAAATATTTAAGTTAAGAAAGTGGTTATGGGACATGAAGCTAAACTCATATATTTACTAGCTTAGTGTAATTGACACTTCTTTATGATCAATGACGATCATTTTTGTGGTTTAGACTAGCAATTGTGCAATGTCTCTTTGTCTACGAGGGATACTAAACCCCGTTTGTGTGATGTTTCGACTCACATATGTGGGGCAGCGCCCCACGGTCTTCGGGCCATTCTTGTGGAGCCTCGGCTCAAAATTAATGGTCAACTACCATGAGATAGCGTCTCGTTTTGTGATACACGTGTTGGTGAGTTTTCATACTCTCGTTTTGTGATAGGCCTCCCCCTTTTGTGATTTCTGGATTTCTTGTGTAGATTTCTAGAATTTGCGCTTCACCAATTTTCATTATTTCCATTGATAAGTTTTATCAATATTTTTTGTGCATTGGTGAATTTGTCTGTCATTACCTTTTTGGTGAATTTGAATCTTTGAGAAGATTCTTGTGATATTGATTAAACTCTTGCTGATCTTCATTTACATACTTATCATAGTATGTCATTATGGTTATTTTACGCTCATACCATATCTCTTATTCTATATCATTTCATTTGATATTTATAGCTAGACTGATCCGTTCATTATTTTCTTATTAAATAATACTTGGGTCAGACCGAGATGTTAAAGGTGCTTCTGCTTGAATTCTCCCCAGGGATTTATTACACTGACTTTTGGCTAACTACTTAGATTAGTAGTTTTTGTTGTATACATTTGAGATATAGACTCGGTGATGTATACTTATTCTTTTGTATAGCAGTTACTGCTATTCTTTTGTGTTATTGTGGATCTTTCTGGCCACTACTCTGTTGTACACTTTTATGTGTTATATATTCATATCTTTTTCCGCCTTTGTGACATGGATGTCTGTGACTGATTTGTGTTATGTTTGTTTCTATATTTGCTTCCGAAGGTTATATATAGCCACCGTGTGATAGCTTTGAGTTTGTATCGGTATGTCGGATTTCCTCCATTAATGAAATGCATGTTATACTATGTGACATATCGGTGCTCGCACAAAGAAATTACATGGATGGTCGCTCCTCCACAGCCTTATCCTCCGTGCTAGTCGACAGCATTACACAGTAGTGTTCTTGTCTAGTGTGGGTATAGAGGTGGGGCATCACATTCTACTTCTTTTCACCTAACAATCAATTCGTTCCTAATGGGGGAAATAAATGAAAATAAATACCTAATTAACTATGCCATAAGTGCAGCAATTATACATCAATTACGAAATAGAGGTAAAAAAAATATTCATGTCTAATTCCCTAACTAAATATCATTACAAGACCTTTTTCTTTAAATTCCTAAGATTTCATGTAATTCTAATATCCAAAACCGAGAATAAATATTCATAACTGTAATAACAGACTTGTGAGTAAAATAGAAACTCAGTATATTACCCCTATTCAATGGAATATCTTAAACAATAAGAATTGCAATCTAAACTCCATATTCTATTCAACTCCTCTTTTGAAACTAGATAAGAATAAGTGGTACAAACTACGAATAAAATTCGTTATCTGAACCCTTAATTTTTTTGAAGTATCACAATTTGACCCAAAGAAGAAGGAGAAGTGGAATAGACTATGAAATTATCAAAAATTGCATAAACGAAATAGATTCCATCAAATTAATGTAAATAACTGGGAATCTCAACATAAAATTGACATATCGAAATAAAAAGGAATTTTAGAGGATTTTATCTATCATATTTTCAAAATCCCGAAATTGCTATGGCATATTCAAATTCGAAAAGAAATGCACTAAACAATTGCTGAATAGAAATATTAAGGTTTCCACTCATAGAAAAGCCTTAGTTTCGCCTTCCTTGTATTCTCATGCCTTACAATCTCTTTCAAAATCTGTCTCTTCTGATATGTATACACATAATTGAAAGAAGTATATATATTTAATAGATGAAGAATGGTTAGAGGAGAATAGAAGAAGAATACGTTGGACAAAGAAGAAATGAACAGAAAATAGATTGAATTCTAAACTAAATTTTCTATGGGGTTTCTGAATCTAATTTGGAGGGATAACAATGGTAAAGTTTCGCAATTGTTCCTAAAATATTTGTAGATAAAAGTGAAAGGTTTAGGGTCTAATTTATAATGATTGGAAATGCACCAGAACCATTGAATGAGATTAGATTAAAAATGGATAAATCCGGAACATACAACTCATCAACATAGGCTCCACAACACGGAAGTGGCCAACCCTATGCTAAAAGAGGTTAACCCCTATGATTGACCTCTAGGTTGACCCCTTGAGGTGCTGAGTCGAATTCTTCCCTTATTTTGTGAAGGTATTTATTTTATTTTACCGTTGCTTGATTATTTATTGATTTCATACCCTAATTAACTTTTAACATTAAATGTTAATTTTTAACTTTACTTAACCCCCAAGTCTAAACACAATTAATTTCAAATTAGGAAATTAATTATTTATTTAAATCTTATTCAAATTACTTTAAATTTGAAAACTTCAAACACTCGTAACTTTTTCGTTAGAGCTCCGTTTTTAGCATATTATATATGGAAATTAATCAAAATTTCACCACGAACACAATGGTATAACTTTCGTGGTCAAATTCCAACTTTTATAAAATTTCCTTTTTCTACCTTATCACATTTAGCTTAATTTACTTCATTTATTTATGGTTCATTTTACGGGGTATTACATGGTGTGTCTATGCAATAGATACTTTATCAAATAGTGAAGATGGCCTAGTTCATCACGATTCAGGTAGCGACCCCTAATCTGTCCGCTATGATTGATCCTAGAATTCAATAGTCTTCCTCGTACCAATCACATTGTTCATGCATTTGTTCACATTGGCCTCACTAAGGATGCAACAACCCAGAATTTTAGTTATTTGGATTTGAAATATTTAATTGATCTTAAATATTGAAAAGTTAATTTTACAAGTTAAATAACTTGAATTTCAAATATAGCGATTTATTTGATAATTAAATTATAACAACCCAAAATTTTGTAAATATTTTAATTAAATTTATATTTGAAAATTTTGATTTTAAATCATTTAAAGGTGAATTTTTAGAATTTTCCAATGTAAGTTTGGAATTTGTTTGTAATTTATTTTTCAAATACAATAAAATAAACACTTCCTAAAAATTTTATATTTTGGTCAACTTTGCTCAAACTTTGACTTTCATTTGAAAATTTTAAATTTTAAATCTTTTCTTTGAAGCGGAATATAATTCTAATATTCGTTCTACTTTTTGTTTCGTCAAATTCCTTTTTGTACTCTTTAAATTTGATAATATTCAGTGTTTTACACGCAATTATTTTTTGTATATTATTTTCTACTTTTCTATTTTCATTTCTCTATTTTTCTCTGTTTTATTTTCTTTAGACTTTGATTTTTATTTATAAAATTTAAACTTGTTTATTTTGAAAATGGCTTGGAAAATCAAAGAGACTTAAGTTACATGTTTTAATTCGTGCCTTTTTATTTTCTACCCTTTCCATTTGCCTTAGCCGTTCATTCCACATCTATTAGCCGTGTAAAAACTTCTCTTCATTCATGTATAAACTCCACTTCTTGCTTCGCATTATCATTTGCGTTCAAAAAAATATACAAGTTATTTCATAACTTCCTTCTCTTCCTCCTTTTCACTTTTTTTTCTTTTTCTCTTTTGCTTTGCTCAAGTTTGCTCGACCATCAAGCCTCTAGCCGACCTCACCACTCCACCATCACCCATGACCGACCATATCCTCCTCTTTATCACAACCTAGCCACAAAGCCATGACCACCATGACGCAAATACATCACAAAACCATTCATACAAACCTAGCCGAGCCTATATATTCACCACCCTCTCCTATTTTGCCTCAGCCACCAACACAATTCCACACCTCCCTTGACCTAAGACCTAACCATGGCCGAGCTATGTAGACATAGGGCCAAACCAATAGTACACAAGTGCTTGACCTTTTGCCTTCCTATCATTGGTAACTTGCCACTCCTCTTCATTAACTTCTGTAAAAACCCGGAGTTTTACACCAGTTGGTTATCGTCATTAGACGATTAAAAATTGCTAACAAATTGATATTGGAATTTTTAACCGAGTTGAAATTCATTTAAAAATTTGTTAAGTGTTGTGTGGGCTTTAAATTAAATGTTGGCCTAAAAAAACACTCTCTCCTTTATTTATTCGACCCGTTCCTCTTTTCATTTCCATTCGTTCAAAAACCTTAGACTAACGAAGAGAAAAATAATGGCTGCACGATCTCTTTCTCGTTCGTCTTCAAAAATTAGGGATTTCTAGTGACTTGTTCGATTGAACCTCTTGTGACAATTTCTAGTGAAGATCTACAGTTTGCTCGTAAATATTTAAGTTAAGAAAGTGGTTATGGGACATGAAGCTAAACTCATATATTTACTAGCTTAGTGTAATTGACACTTCTTTATGATCAATGACGATCATTTTTGTGGTTTAGACTAGCAATTGTGCAATGTCTCTTTGTCTACGAGGGATACTAAACACCGTTTGTGTGATGTTTCGACTCACATATGTGGGGCAGCGCCCCACGGTCTTCGGGCCATTCTTGTGGAGCCTCGGCTCAAAATTAATGGTCAGCTACCATGAGATAGCGTCTCGTTTTGTGATACACGTGTTGGTGAGTTTTCATACTCTCGTTTTGTGATAGGCCTCCCCCTTTTGTGATTTCTGGATTTCTTGTGTAGATTTCTAGAATTTGCGCTTCACCAATTTTCGTTATTTCCATTGATAAGTTTTATCAATATTTTTTGTGCATTGGTGAATTTGTCTGTCATTACCTTTTTGGTGAATTTGAATCTTTGAGAAGATTCTTGTGATATTGATTAATCTCGTGCTAATCTTCATTTACATACTTACCATAGTATGTCATTATGGTTATTTTACGCTCATACCATATCTCTTATTCTATATCATTTCATCTGATATTTATAGCTAGACTGATCCGTTTCTTATTTTCTTATTAAATAATACTCGGGTCAGACCGAGATGTTACAGGTGTTTCTGCTTGACTTCTCCCCATGGATTTATTACACTGACTTTTGGCTAACTACTTACATTAGTAGTTTTTGTTGTATACATTTGAGATATAGACTCAGTGATGTATACTTATTCTTTTGTATAGCACTTACTGCTATTCTTTTGTGTTATTGTGGATCTTTTTGGCCACTACTCTGTAGTACACTTTTATGTGTTATATATTCATACCTTTTTCCGCCTTTGTGATATGGATGTCTGTGACTGATTTGTGTTATCTTTGTTTCTATATTTGCTTCCGAAGGTTATATATAGCCACTGTGTGATAGCTTTGAGTTTGTATCGGTATGTCGGGTTTCCTCCTTTAATGAAATGCATGTTATACTATCTGACGTATCGGTGCTCGCACAAAGAAATTACATGGATCGTCGCTCCTCCACAACCTTATCCTCCGTGCTAGTCGACAGCATTACACTGTAGTGTTTTTGTCTATTGTGGGTATAGAGGTGGGGCGTCACACCTTGGTATCGGAGCCAAACTTCGAAACAATGTAGAAGAACTTAACAAGGATCATCGTCCTAAGTCCATCTTAGGAGTCGTGCTTTTGGATTTAATTTGAGTCTTCGTACCGATTCATCCTATTTCCTTTATGATTCCTTGTTTTATCTAGCAAGATTGCTTGATATTTATTGGGAGAATAATTTTTCTTCTTCTCTCTTTCTTAAAGAAGAGAATGTCTAGACCAGGACGTCCCAGAGCCGGACCATCTAGTGCTGCTACCCAGGATGGAGTTTTTATGACTGCCCAACAGCTTCTCGACTTGGTGAAGAATGCTCAAGCAGCCGGTTCTAATTCGGAGTCTACTCATCCTAGGTCTGGATTTGCACGCTTGTGCAACGATTATACCAACTTGGGTGGGAAACCATTCAAAGGTTCTGAAACTATTATTGAAGTCCAGGCTTGGTTAAGAACATGCGATCGAATCTTTTCTCGTATGAATCTTATTGATCTTCACCGTGTTCAGATGGCTTCTAGTATGCTCCAAGAAAGAGCATTAGACTGGTACGAACTTCTAATTTCTGAGATTAATGAAGCGGATCGTACTTGGAAGAAATTCCAGGAACGCTTCGAATTAAAATTTGTACCAGAAGCTGAGAAAGTGACATTGGCTCGTCGTTTCATAGACCTTGTTCAAGGTGAATCCTCCGTGACTGATTATGTCGCATCTTTCGAGTCGCTTTCCAAATATGGGGTTGAATATATCAACACCCCATCGAAGAAGAACCAAAGATTTGTTTATGGCTTGAACAAAAATCTTAAGAAGCCATAATTTCTAAAACTAGAAGTTTCTTTCGACCAACTCATTGATATCGCTCTTCGTCTTGAAGAGGCGGACAGGGAAAGTGATGTTGAAGTGGTGGGTTCCAAACCAAACTTTAACAACAAGAAGAAGCCAAACAAATTCAAAGGTCCCTATCCCAACAAAAAGGGTAAGCAAGCAACTCCTGCTGCAAAGACTTCTTCCCCTAGTAGTGGGCAATGTTACAACTGTGGTTCTAAAGACCATTTTGCGAACAAGTGTTTAAAGCCCAAATCTTGTCGCTATTGTAAAAGCCCGGATCATTATATACATGTTTGCCCCAGACTTCAAGGCAAGAAAGAGGGAAAGTTAAACATTGCTCAAGCCCCTGGCAACACATCTCGTGGTCAAGGTATGTCTCATTCTGTACTTGATGGCATGATTATATTTCATGATCAACCTATTCGAGTTCCTTTTGATGTGGGTGCATCCCATTCTTTTATTTCAAAAGAACTCGTTGATACTTTTTCTTTAAGTTTTGTTGCTTTAATGACTTCTTTGAGAATTGCGAATCCGGTTGGTGGATCCGCAACTCTTAGTTTGCTTTGTAAAGATGTGGAGATTATTTTGTGTGATTTTTCTTTCCTAGCCGATTTGCATGTCATGCGTTATTTAGGCTTTGGAATGATTTTGGGTATGGATTGGCTTAACCGTTATGAAGCTCATATCCTATATCCAGAGCGGACTATTTATCTCCGACAACCACAATCTGTAGAGCAGATTTCAATTATTCTTAAAGATTCGGATTCCACTTTGGCTGCATCCTTATATTCTTTAAATCCTCGTGATGATGATAATGATGATGAGGAAGATGTCATTTCTTGTATTCATTTCGTTCGTGAATTTTTCGACATATTTGAGCCCATTTTAGGACTACCACCTAAGCGAGCAATTGAGTTCAAAATTAATCTTATCCTTGGAGCTCAACCTATTACTCGTCCTCCTTATCGCATGTCCAATAAGGAAAATGAGGAGATGCGCAAACAATTATCCGAATTGGAGACGAACTAATTTATTCGCTCTAGTTCCTCGCCTTAGGGAGCTTCGGCTATTTTCGTGAAGAAATCCGATGGTACGCTTAGGCTTTGCGTTGACTATCGCAAGCTTAATGATTTTACTATTAAAAATAAATATCCTTTACCTCAGATTGATGATCTATTTGATCAACTTAGCAGTCCTAGAGTCTTTTCACAATTAGACTTAGCTACCGGTTTCCATCAGCTTCGCATTGTAGAGGATAGCATTCCTTTGACATCGTTCCATACTCGTTATGGATCGTATGAATGGTTTGTTATGCCATTTGGTTTGACGAATGCTCCAGCTTATTTCGTTGACCTTATGAATAGAGTTTTCAGAGACATCCTCGATTGATTTGTTCTCATCTTTATTAATGATATTCTTGTATATTCTAAAACCGAGGAGGAGCATGAAAAGCATCTTCAGGTTGTGTTGGAAACTCTTAGGAGCAATCAATTGAAAGCAAAATTTTCTAAATGCCACTTTTGGCAATCTCGTGTGAAGTTTCTCGGTCATATTATTTTCGAATCCAAAATTTCCGTGGATCCTTCAAAGATTGAAGTGATTCAAGATTGGAAGAAACCGGAGAGTGTGACGGAAATCCGTAGTTTTCTCGGATTGGAGGGTTATTACCGTCGTTTTATCAAAGACTTTTCAAAAATTGTCGTACCTCTTACTAGTTTGACAAAGAAAGGTGTTAAATACATTTGGTCGGACAAATGTGAAGCTTCTTTTCAGAAATTAAAAGAGCTCCTTTCTGATGCTCCTATTCTAGTTATTCTCGAGGGGAATCAAGATTTCGTTGTTTATACCGATGTTAGTCGCGTTGGTTTGGGTGTCATTCTTATGCAAAGAGAATGTGTTATTGCTTATGCTTCTAGGCAATTGAAGCCAGCCGAGACTATATATGTCACTCATGATTTAGAGCACGCGGCTATTGTTTTCGCCCTTCGTATTTGGCGTCATTATCTTTTGGGAGAAAAGTTTATTCTTTACACCGACCATAAATCTTTGAAGTATCTATTTTCTCAAAAGGAACTAAACTTGCGTCAACAACGTTGGCTCGAATTTCTTGCAGCTTATGATCTTGATATTCTTTATACTCCCGGAAAAGGTAATCGTGTTGCCGATGCACTTAGTCGTAAGCAACAAGCGGTTGTTTCTATGATGATATCCGAATGGAATGTCTTGGAATTCTATCCACTTGTGAGATTCGAGATCGTGTTTCCGATTTATGTTCATCTCTTGCTTTATGTAGCCTTGAGGCTCATCCTTCTCTTTTAGACCGCATTCTTGAAGCTCAAAGGCTAGATTCCAAATTGGCTCTTCTTGGCCAAAATTTTAAGGATAAGATTGATATTGAAGGTTTGAAAGACTTTGATATTGATTTTCGTGGCGGTATTCGAAAATTTGGTAGACTTGTCGTGCCAAATATTAGTAATCTTCGTAAAGACATTTAGAAGATTCACATCGTTCTTAATTTACCATTCATCCCGGTAGTAGTAAAATGTACGCGGATATGAAGCGACTTTATTATTGGGAGGGAATGAAATCTGATATTGCTAACTTTGTTAAGTGTTGCATGACTTGCCAACTCATTAAGGCCGAACATCAAAGGCCCAGTGGGTTATTACAACCTTTAGAAATTCCAATTTGGAAGTGGGATCAAATTTCCATGGATTTTGTAGACGGCCTTCCCCGTTCTCGTTTGGGTCATGATAGCTTATGGGTGATAGTTGATAGACTTACTAAATCCACCCATTTTATTCCCGTTCGGTCAAATCGAACCGTTCCTCTCTTGGGCAAACTCTTTATCAAGGAAATTGTTAAATTGCATGGAGTTCCTACTTCTATTGTTAGCGATCGTGATCCATTATTTACTAGTGTATTTTGGAAGAGTCTTCAAAAAGCTTTGGGAACGAAGCTTAATTTTGGCACCGCTTATCATCCTCAGTCCGATGGACAAACTGAGCGTGTGAATCAAACCCTTGAAGATCTTCTTCGTGCATGTGTTCTTGATTTTGGTGGAAGTTGGGAAGATTATATTTCTCTTGTTGAGTTTTCCTATAATAATAGCTTCCAATCTAGTATTGGTATGGCTCCTTTCGAGGCACTCTATGAAAGACCATGTCAATCTCCTTCTTGTTGGCTTGAGGCCGGTGAGAAGCTGGTTTTAGGTCCAGATTTCATTCGAGATTCCATAGAAAAGATTGACCTTATTCGTCATAGGATGAAAGAAGCCCAGAGTAGACAAAAATCGTATGCCGATAACCGGAGAAGGAAATTAGAATTTTTTGTGGGAGATCTTGTGTTTGTTCGTGTTTCACCTATGAAGGGTGTTGTACGTTTCAGTCGATCGGGAAAACTAGCGCCTCGATATATTGGGCCATTTCCCATCACCGAACGTATTGGTCCCGTGGCTTATCGCCTTTTATTACCGGCTCAGTTTTCTGCCATTCATGACGTGTTTCACGTTTCTCAATTACGGAAGTGCCTTCGAGATTCCGATTCTATTCTTGAGTTTGGTGTCGTGGAAGAAATTGATGTTTCGCCGAATTTAACTTATGAGCAACATCCTATTCGTATTGTTGCTTCGGAAGTCAAACGACTTTGAAATAAAGATGTACCGCTTGTGAAGGTTCAATGGTCCTTAAATCCTAAAGATTGTTCTTGGGAATCTAGAGAATTCATCGAGCGGACACATCCGGAATTACTTTCTCATGCTCTTTAAGGTGAACTTATTATTTCAAATTTCTTTTGTGTTAATATGCTTTTATGGTTGTTACTTTTTATTTCCATCTTATATATTGCAAGGACGCAATTTCTTTAAGGAGGGGAGTCTGTAACAACCCGCATATTTATCGATTTTATATTTAAATATTTTATTTAAATATTTTATCATTAGTCGGATTTTAGCCCGAAAAGCTACTTTTTGTATACGGTCGAATTTGGACTCGAGACCACTTCCAATGAGTTCAAAATGTCTTTTACAATCTTTTTAGGTATAAACTTTGATATGCTTGGAGTTGGTGGAATTTCACTACTTTTTCGCTTTGGACTTTAGTTTGGACTTAGCCTATTAGACCCAACCTCCACTCCCTCTTCACTTCATTCATTCATAAATTTTCTAACACTAAAGCTTCATAAAAAATGGTGAGTGGAATGGGAAATTAAAATTCCAAGCTCAATTTCTCTTGCAAATCCATCATCCAACTCCAAATCTAGAGAGAAGCCACTGATTCAAGCTTCTTGTGTTGAGATTGAAGTAGGATTGCTTCTTCTTTTGCTTTCAAGCTTGATTTTCGTATAATTGTGAAAAGGTGAGATTTTTATCCCACATTCTTGTCTATAACTATCTTGGATTGGTGGGAATGAGTTCCTATCACTTTATCATGTACATTTGCATTTGGTTTGCATTGAATTGGCGATAAACTCCAATTTTTAGTGTTTTTGGTGAATTTCTGGCCTTAGGTCGTTCTGGTGGAAATTCATCTCGGTATTAGGTCGTTAGCCCATGCTTGGGTCGCTAGTCGTTAGGTCATTTCCGGCCTTAATTCTCTCGCCACGAGTTAGGTCGCTAGGCCGTAGGTCGCTAGGCCTTAGGTTGCTCGGCCTAGTCTCCTTTTGGGTCGGCCTGCATTTAGGTCGTTTGAGACGTTAAGTCGCTCGCGAGCTTGGGTCGCTCCATCCATAGGTCTCGTGCTTGGGTCATTAACCCCTTAGGTTGCTCGTCGAGTTATGTCGCTACCTCTTTGGGTTGTTAGGCCGCTAAAGCCTTAACCCGTTCGCCCTTAGGTCGTTAGACCTTAAGTCGTGAGCCTCTTGGTCGCTCGACCCCACTTCCACCTTAGGTCGCTCACCCCCTAAGTCGCAACCCACTTGGTCGCTCGACCTGTTTTTCCCTTAAGTCGCTCGACCCTTCTTATCCTTAGGTCGTCCGACCTGTCTTTCCCCTAGATCGCTCGACATGCTACCCTTATGTCGCTCGACCTATTTTACTTTAACTCGTTACCTCTTTAGGTCGTTGCACCTTAGCTCGACCATGTTAGGTCGCCAGGGTATTTCTACTTTGATGCATTTGGAATTGATTTCTTTGGATTTTATTCACGACTTCGAATATGAATTTTGTGATTGATTTTTTTTACAATCATTTTTGTGATTTGACACTTTAAAGACATGAAGGTTTCAATGCTAGTAGTAAATATCAAAACTCTTTCATCAAAGCGATTTCAACACTATTTTAACTACAAAACTCTTTTCTCAAACCCTTTTCCAATCTATTAGTATACACAAACCTTTACCTCACTCGGATGATAAATCTAATTAAACGGCTTAGTAAAACAAGTGGTATGAAACTCTTGCGTTTGCTTCGTCGTTTAATTCTTGGACTTGTTCGATTGAACCTCTTGTGACAATTTCTAGTGAAGATCTACAGTTTGTTCGTAAATATTTAAGTTAAGCAAGTGGTTATGGGACATGAAGCTAAACTCATATATTTACTAGCTTAGTGTAATTGACACTTCTTTATGATCAATGACGATCATTTTTGTGATTTAGACTAGCAATTGTGTGATGTCTCTTTGTCTACGAGGGAGACTAAACCCCGTTTGTGTGATGTTTCGACTCACATATGTGGGGCAGCGCCCCACGATCTTCGGGCCATTCTTGTGGAGCCTCGGCTAAAAATTAATGGTTAGCTACCATGAGATAGCGTCTCGTTTTGTGATACACGTGTTGGTGAGTTTTCATACTCCCGTTTTGTGATAGGCCTCCCCCTTTTTGTGATTTCTGGATTTCTTGTGTAGATTTCTAGAATTTGTGCTTCATCAATTTTCGTGATTTCCATTGATAATTTTATCAATTTTTTTGCGCATTGGTGAATTTGTGTGTCATTACCTTTTTGGTGAATTTGAATCTTTGAGAAGATTCTTGTGATATTGATTAAACTCTTGCTGATCTTCATTTACATACTTATCATAGTATGTCATTATGGTTATTTTACGCTCATACCATATCTCTTATTCTATATCATTTCATTTGATATTTATAGCTAGACTGATCCGTTCATTATTTTCTTATTAAATAATACTTGGGTCAGACCGAGATGTTAAAGGTGCTTCTGCTTGAATTCTCCCCAGGGATTTATTACACTGACTTTTGGCTAACTACTTAGATTAGTAGTTTTTGTTGTATACATTTGAGATATAGACTCGGTGATGTATACTTATTCTTTTGTATAGCAGTTACTGCTATTCTTTTGTGTTATTGTGGATCTTTCTGGCCACTACTCTGTTGTACACTTTTATGTGTTATATATTCATATCTTTTTCCGCCTTTGTGACATGGATGTCTGTGACTGATTTGTGTTATGTTTGTTTCTATATTTGCTTCTGAAGGTTATATATAGCCACCGTGTGATAGCTTTGAGTTTGTATCGGTATGTCGGATTTCCTCCATTAATGAAATGCATGTTATACTATGTGACATATCGGTGCTCGCACAAAGAAATTACATGGATGGTCGCTCCTCCACAGCCTTATCCTCCGTGCTAGTCGACAGCATTACACAGTAGTGTTCTTGTCTAGTGTGGGTATAGAGGTGGGGCATCACATTCTACTTCTTTTCACCTAACAATCAATTCGTTCCTAATGGGGGAAATAAATGAAAATAAATACCTAATTAACTATGCCATAAGTGCAACAATTATACATCAATTACGAAATAGAGGTAAAAAAAATATTCATGTCTAATTCCCTAACTAAATATCATTACAAGACCTTTTTCTTTAAATTCCTAAGATTTCATGTAATTCTAATATCCAAACCCGAGAATAAATATTCATAACTGTAATAACAGACTTGTGAGTAAAATAGAAACTCAGTATATTACCCCTATTCAATGGAATATCTTAAACAATAAGAATTGCAATCTAAACTCCATATTCTATTCAACTCCTCTTTTGAAACTAGATAAGAATAAGTGGTACAAACTACGAATAAAATTCGTTATCTGAACCCTTAATTTTTTTGAAGTATCACAATTTGACCCAAAGAAGAAGGAGAAGTGGAATAGACTATGAAATTATCAAAAATTGCATAAACGAAATAGATTCCATCAAATTAATGTAAATAACTGGGAATCTCAACATAAAATTGACATATCGAAATAAAAAGGAATTTTAGAGGATTTTATCTATCATATTTTCAAAATCCCGAAATTGCTATGGCATATTCAAATTCGAAAAGAAATGCACTAAACAATTGCTGAATAGAAATATTAAGGTTTCCACTCATAGAAAAGCCTTAGTTTCGCCTTCCTTGTATTTTCATGCCTTACAATCTCTTTCAAAATCTGTCTCTTCTGATATGTATACACATAATTGAAAGAAGTATATATATTTAATAGATGAAGAATGGTTAGAGGAGAATAGAAGAAGAATACGTTGGACAAAGAAGAAATGAACAGAAAATAGATTGAATTCTAAACTAAATTTTCTATGGGGTTTCTGAATCTAATTTGGAGGGATAACAATGGTAAAGTTTCGCAATTGTTCCTAAAATATTTGTAGATAAAAGTGAAAGGTTTAGGGTCTAATTTATAATGATTGGAAATGCACCAGAACCATTGAATGAGATTAGATTAAAAATGGATAAATCCGGAACATACAACTCATCAACATAGGCTCCACAACACGGAAGTGGCCAACCCTATGCTAAAAGAGGTTAACCCCTATGATTGACCTCTAGGTTGACCCCTTGAGGTGCTGAGTCGAATTCTTCCCTTATTTTGTGAAGGTATTTATTTTATTTTACCGTTGCTTGATTATTTATTGATTTCATATCCTAATTAACTTTTAACATTAAATGTTAATTTTTAACTTTACTTAACCCCCAAGTCTAAACACAATTAATTTCAAATTAGGAAATTAATTATTTATTTAAATCTTATTCAAATTACTTTAAATTTGAAAACTTCAAACACTCGTAACTTTTTCGTTAGAGCTCCGTTTTTAGCATATTATATATGGAAATTAATCAAAATTTCACCACGAACACAATGGTATAACTTTCGTGGTCAAATTCCAACTTTTATAAAATTTCCTTTTTCTACCTTATCACATTTAGCTTAATTTACTTCATTTATTTATGGTTCATTTTACGGGGTATTACATGGTGTGTCTATGCAATAGATACTTTATCAAATAGTGAAGATGGCCTAGTTCATCACGATTCAGGTAGCGACCCCTAATCTGTCCGCTATGATTGATCCTAGAATTCAATAGTCTTCCTCGTACCAATCACATTGTTCATGCATTTGTTCACATTGGCCTCACTAAGGATGCAACAACCCAGAATTTTAGTTATTTGGATTTGAAATATTTAATTGATCTTAAATATTGAAAAGTTAATTTTACAAGTTAAATAACTTGAATTTCAAATATAGCGATTTATTTGATAATTAAATTATAACAACCCAAAATTTTGTAAATATTTTAATTAAATTTATATTTGAAAATTTTGATTTTAAATCATTTAAAGGTGAATTTTTAGAATTTTCCAATGTAAGTTTGGAATTTGTTTGTAATTTATTTTTCAAATACAATAAAATAAACACTTCCTAAAAATTTTATATTTTGGTCAACTTTGCTCAAACTTTGACTTTCATTTGAAAATTTTAAATTTTAAATCTTTTCTTTGAAGCGGAATATAATTCTAATATTCGTTCTACTCTTTGTTTCGTCAAATTCCTTTTTGTACTCTTTAAATTTGATAATATTCAGTGTTTTACACGCAATTATTTTCTGTATATTATTTTCTACTTTTCTATTTTCATTTCTCTATTTTTCTCTGTTTTATTTTCTTTAGACTTTGATTTTTATTTATAAAATTTAAACTTGTTTATTTTGAAAATGGCTTGGAAAATCAAAGAGACTTAAGTTACATGTTTTAATTCGTGCCTTTTTATTTTCTACCCTTTCCATTTGCCTTAGCCGTTCATTCCACATCTATTAGCCGTGTAAAAACTTCTCTTCATTCATGTATAAACTCCACTTCTTGCTTCGCATTATCATTTGCGTTCAAAAAAATATACAAGTTATTTCATAACTTCCTTCTCTTCCTCCTTTTCACTTTTTTTTCTTTTTCTCTTTTGCTTTGCTCAAGTTTGCTCGACCATCAAGCCTCTAGCCGACCTCACCACTCCACCATCACCCATGACCGACCATATCCTCCTCTTTATCACAACCTAGCCACAAAGCCGTGACCACCATGACGCAAATACATCACCAAACCATTCATACAAACCTAGCCGAGCCTATATATTCACCACCCTCTCCTATTTTGCCTCAGCCACCAACACAATTCCACACCTCCCTTGACCTAAGACCTAACCATGGCCAAGCTATGTAGACATAGGGCCAAACCAATAGTACACAAGTGCTTGACCTTTTGCCTTCCTATCATTGGTAACTTGCCACTCCTCTTCATTAACTTCTGTAAAAACCCGGAGTTTTACACCAGTTGGTTATCGTCATTAGACGATTAAAAATTGCTAACAAATTGATATTGGAATTTTTAACCGAGTTGAAATTCATTTAAAAATTTGTTAAGTGTTGTGTGGGCTTTAAATTAAATGTTGGCCTAAAAAAACACTCTCTCCTTTATTTATTCGACCCGTTCCTCTTTTCATTTCCATTCGTTCAAAAACCTTAGACTAACGAAGAGAAAAATAATGGCTGCACGATCTCTTTCTCGTTCGTCTTCAAAAATTAGGGATTTCGTGCATTTGAGCTCTGGTTTGGTTATTGATTTGAAGTCATCGACTTTCGGCTGCTAATTGGGTTTGCGCGCGTTGAAATTAAGGTGAGTGATTCTTTTCACTCACATCTACTTCAATCTCAAGTTTATATAGGGTCTAAATTCCTATATTTCGTTCGTTCAAATTTGTGATTAATTTATCTCGACAGTTTGATTTTGTTGGATGTTGATGATTTTTGTTGACTTGGGTCGATTTCTTGATTGCCAAGGCTCTGACTTGATTTTTGAACTGCATATTGTTTTTGGCTTGATTTATCTTGACATTTTTTATGTGATGATATTTAAGAAATCTCTGTCTTTGTACGAAGCTGCTGTACCATGTTTTTTTACTTGCACGATTCTGTCTTACTGCTATGTTGGTGTTGCACCTATGCTTGTTGATAGTGGTAATCTTTTTGCTCTGTGAATTTAGTCATTGATATCTGAGTTTTCATATGGCCTTCAGTTCGATTGTGACTTGGTTATACTCATGATCGTTTGCAGTGTTGTACCGCTGACAGAATTCGTTTATTCTGCCTTTAGTTCGTTGCATAGCTTTGAGTGTTTTTACTTAAGCTCGGATCACTTCCAGTTTGGTGCTTGACCATACGCATATCCACTACTTCGTACATGCTTCAAAGACTGGTATAGATATAGTCCTATCCACTGTGTACATAGTTATGTGATCTGGTTTCAAATGTATCTTTGCATTGTTTTCAAAACTGTTGTAGTTTTGTTGCTGTGTCATTTGTTTTACTTGAGCTTGAGTTTTGTTGCACCTAGCTACTTGACTGGTTTATTGCATTTTGAATTGAACTGCATTTTCCTATTGTCTTCGACATCCTTGGGCATTTGATTACTTGCGGCCTCAACTTTGTCATTGCATATACATTCTGATGCATGTGCACTTGAACTGGTCATTGCTCTTTGGTGCAGTGCGAACTGTGCTGTATGATCGATATGCAAGTTTGAGTTTCATCCCTAGAATACTTGTCCGGTTCTCCTATGTCTGTTAATTTTTACTGTGCATTAGTTTGTACTGGTAAAGCATTACATTTGATGTTGCCATTCATTTGAATTCAAGTTGCATACCCTCTGGTGCATTCCTGTATATGATTTACTTCCCATTGAAATCTCGGGTCATTGTAGTCATCTGCGCTTATAATTGCAGTGTGTATTTGAGAGTTTCGTGCCTTTGCGCAGTGTTGCCATACTTGAATCTTTTGTATGCTTTGCATTACATCATATATCTGATGCAGATCTTTGGTCACTATAGTTATACCATTTGAGGCATTTGACATTTTTGTTCATAATATGTTTGGGCAGTGATGTGAACTTATTGGTCATTCATTGTCGCCCGGACCTGACCTTATGTGATTTCTTGGTACTGCTGTTTGCTTTGGTTTGGCTTTACACTTGTGTTGAATCCGATATTTTGGATTTGACCTTGTGCTTGATTGTGAATTTTCATTGTGCCTTCATGTGCACTTTGTCCCTTTGATGGTTACTGGGTGTATACTGTGCATGTTATGCAGTTCCATCTGGTTCATTTGATTTGAGTTGATGCCGTTTGATTTTGATTCATTGAGCTTTTGTGCAGTTCATCACTGTAGTGGCGAGGCAGTGCACACAAGCGTGTACTGTAGCCACACGGTGCCATTGAGCTTTTGTGTACATCATCACTGTAGTGGCAAGGCAGTGCACGGAAGCGTGTACTGCAGCCACATGATATGGCTTTTTTGATATTCTTTTTTGTTTTGATTTATTGATCTTTTGCGTACTCCACATGCCGTAGTGGCGACGCAGTACACGCGTGCGTGTACTGCAGCCCTACCCGAGTTGGCGTTTTAATTGATATTTCAATTGTTTGAACTGTATCGTTTATTCAGTTCAATATGTTTTGAATCGTATTTTGATTGGTTTATTTTGATGATTTTGTCGTTAATTGCCGTTTAGGCAATTCTGTTGTTTTCTAAATTATCTTCATTGATAATCCTTTTAATTTATCTTCGTTGATAATTTGGATTTGCTGATTTGTTGTTTAACACTGTTACGTGTTATATTTATCGTTATCCGATTTCTTTATTTAAGGATCGGATAGACGAGATTTATTGTGACTGTCGTCTATTTGTTAATTAATTATTATTGCTTCCGTGCATTAATAACCGAGTTTGAATTAGACTGACGCATGTATTATTTTCTTTTGAATTTAATACACGGGTCAGACCGAGTTATTACAGGTTGTAGATATCCTGCTTTGGATTGTTGCTAGAGCTATGAAGTCCTTTCTTATCTTTTGGAGTAGTTGCTGTCATTTTTAGTAGTTAGTATATTTATATAGGTTGTTATGTATTCATGTATATTAATCACGGTAATGTACTTATGTATATAACTTCCTGAGTCGACTGTTGTAGTTGTATCATATGTACTATATCACATATATTGTAACTGACATCAGTTATTATATATATGAGACTTTTTGTTTTATCTGTGTTCCACATTTTATATTATCTGTGTTATTATTATATTTATTGTCCTAAACTATTATGAACCATCGTAGTTCGTTTTATACTGGAATTGGGTATGTCGATGGGAGTAAATAAATAAGAGATGAAAAATAAAAATATATACCACTCCTATCGAAATAACCAATACTAGTGTAAGGCCTAACTACGGATGACCGCTCCTATCCAGCCTTATTCTTTGTGATAACAGACTGTATTTCCTTTAATACTCTTTGTTATTGTGAGCATAGAGGTGGGGCGTCACAGTTGGTATCAGAGCTTGAGGTTTATGGACATAATATAAAACATAACTTAGATGGAACATGTGTTACAACTATTTGTCGATGTTTTATTGTGCTTCGATTCAAAACTAAAGTTTTGAAATTATGATGAAATTTTTAAATATATTTATTTAAAAATAAAAGTGAAAACCGTGTTCTGATGATTAAGTTATTTGTGTTCTGTTTATCAGAGTGCGCAGCGGAAACAGTGAAATTGTCTTCGCTGAGTACATCTGATAACCGTTTTGATTTAAAAATCAAAATATGAAATTGAAATAAATTTCATTTGTTGTTCACATAGCTGTGCTTAATTTGTTTTCTTAAAAAATTTGAATCCGATTTGAGGATCCGAAGCGATTGAAGTTATGTGATTTTGTTGAGATTTTTTTTTGCTGTTTTGAATCATCTTCGTTGAAGATATATTTAAATGATTTCTTTGTTTATTTTGTGGTATACTTGCAAATTTATGTTTGGTTTTGAACGTATTTTGTTACCGTTATTTCATAATGGGATTTTCACACCGGTGCTGAACTTTTGAAGCATAGTGTTTTGTTGACATTTTTATTGAATGAAAATTCACTGGTGTTATATTTTGATGCAAATTATTTGATGAGATTTTGACATTTAAAATTACTGTCGCTTTGACTTCAGTAACCGTCAATTTTAAAGTGGAATTTCAATCGGTTATCCCGCAATGCTGATTTTGTTGTCCGTTTTTACGGTATTTTGAGAAGTGTAATTTCCTTGTCGAAGTTGCTACTGATGTTGCTGTTTTAATCACGTGTTTTAAAAAATTGTTTCAAATTTTTTTTTTTAATTTTTTTACAGTTTACGTTTTCAAAAGAATGAGGAAGCGAATTAAACGTTTCAGCAAAATCGAGGACTATGACCCCTTTCTTTTACTGATTCGCTTAATTCCGGACTTGTTCGTTTGAGAATGTAAATAATTACTTTTATAAAATAAATGAAATTGTTTTCAGAAGTTTTGCAGTTTGCGCTTTAAAAAGAATGAGGCGATTTAAACATTTCAACAAAATCGAGGACTATGACCCCTTTCTTTTACTGATTCGCTTAATTCCGGACTTGTCCGTTTGAGAATGTAAAATGTTATTTTTTGAAATACAAATTTTGCACTTTCAAGGAAACGATGAAGAGAATTAAACGATTTAGTAAAACTCGTGGTTATGGGACATGTGCGTTTGCTATTTTGGTTAATTCCAGACTCGTTAATTGAAATATTTGTTGTTTGATGATTTTGATGATTTTGTGTGCTTTCGAGCCACAATGATGGACCTTCGGGTCATATGTTGGACCTTCGGGTCAATTGTTGGGCTTTCGGGCCACTCTGCGGACCTTAGGGTCAAATACCAGTACTAGACCTTCGTGTCACTCTGCGGACCTTCAGGTCATTTGTTGAGCGCCAAAATTATGTTGATAGTACTTGGTAGGCTTCGGCCATTTGTTGATGCACGTGCGGCGTAGCTAAAACTCGCCATCTGATTGGATCGATCCAACCTTTTATGTTGATTTTCTTGATTATCTTAATTGATTTCTAGATATTTGTTGTTCCAATTATCTGCAGGTAATTGGATATTTGTTGATATGAGTTCTAATTATCTTTGTTGATAATTAGATATTTGTTGATTCTAATTATTGTTTGTGATAATGAGATATTTGTTGATTTGATTATTGTTTTTGATAATTAAATAATTGTTGGTTTTATATTTCTGATTATCATTTTTGATAATTAGATATTTGTTGATTTGAGATTTGATTATCGGTTTTGATAATTGAATATTTGTTGATTTGAGATTTGATTATCGTTTTTGATAATTCAATAATTGTTGATTTGAGATTTGATTATCGTTTTTGATAATTAAATAATTGTTGATTTGAGATTTCTGATTATCGTTTTTGATAATTAGATATTTGTTGATTTGAGATTTGATTATCGTTTTGATAACTAAATAATTGTTAATTTGAGATTTGATTATCGTTTTTGATAATTAAATAATTGTTGATTTGAGATTTCTGATTATCGTTTTTGATAATTAGATATTTGTTGATTTGAGATTTGATTATTGTTTTCAATAATTGAATATTTGTTGATTTGAGATTTGATTAACATTTTTGATAATTGAATATTTGTTGATTTGAGATTTGATTATCGTTTTTGATAATTGAATATTTGTTGATTTGAGATTTGATTATCGTTTTTGATAATTGAATATTTATTGATTTGAGATTTGATTATCGTTTTTGATAATTAAATAATTGTTGATTTGAGATTTCTGATTATCGTTTTTGATAATGAGATATTTGTTGATTTGAGATTTGAATATCGTTTTTGATAATTAAATAATTGTTGATTTGAGAATTGATTCGTTTTTGATAGTTAAATAATTGTTGATTTGAGATTTCTGATTATCGTTTTTGATAATTAGATATTTGTTGGTTTGAGATTTGATTATCGTTTCTGATAATTGAATATTTGTTTATTTGAGATTTGATTATCGTTTTTGATAATTGAATATTTGTTGATTTGAGATTTGATTATCGTTTTTGATAATTGAATATTTGTTGATTTGAGATTTGACTATCGTTTTTGATAATTAGATTTTTCTGTTTTCTGATTTTCGTATCGATAATTAGATATTGCTGTTTTATAGTTTCTGAATTCTAATTATCTAATTGATAATTAAATATTACTGATAATTGTGTTTATCCAGTTTTGTTGTTTTCTGATTATCTAATTGATAATTAGATTTTGTTGAGAATTTGTAATTTTCTTTTATGAAATTAAATGATTTCTTTGGTGTTTATATTCTCGATTTTTATTTTTCTAGCTTAACCAGTTTATGTTAGATAAATAATTGTTATTGACGACTTTAATTATGAAAATTGCGGGGATGCAATTTTTATAAGGAGGGGAGTCTGTAACAACCCGGAGTTTTACACCAGTTAGTTATCGTCATTAGACGACTAAAAATTGCTAACAAATTGATATTGGAATTTTAACCGGGTTGAAATTCATTTAAAAATTTGTTAAGTGTTGTGCGGGCTTTAAATTAAATGTTGGACCAAAAAAAAAACAATCTCTCCTTTATTTATTCGACCCGTTCCTCTTTTCATTTCCATTCGTTCAAAAACCCTAGACTAACGAAGAGAAAAATAATGGATGCACGATCTCTTTCTCATTCATCTTCAAAAATTAGGGCTTTCGTGCATTTGAGCTTTGGCTTGGTTATTGATTTGAAGTCGTCGACTTTCGGCTGCTAATTGGGTTTGCGCGCGTTGAAATTAAGGTGAGTGATTCTTTTCACTCACATCTACTTCAATCTCAAGTTTATATAGGGTCTAAATTCCTATAGTTCGTTCGTTTGAATTTGCGATTAATTTATCTCGGCACTTTGATTTTGTTGGATGTTGATGATTTTTGCTGACTTGGGTCGATTTCTTGATTGCCAAGGCTCTGACTTTATTTTTGAACTGCATATTGTTTTTGGCTTGATTTATCTTGACAGTATTTATGTGATGATATTTAAGACATCTCTGTCTTTGTTCGAAGCTGCTATACCATGTTTTTTTACTTGCACGATTCTGTCTCACTACAGTGTTGGTTTTGCACTTGTGCTTGTTGACTGTAACGTTTCGGGATTTTCGTTGCCGAAAAACCGAACCATTAGGGGTTTTAAGAAGAAGAAAGAGGTAGAAGAAAGAGAGAAAGAAAAACAGAAAGAAAGGAAAATAGACCAGAACAGAACAACTACTAAAAATATCAGAATCTCACAATTCGCAGCGGAACAACATATAGTAGATAAATGAATAATCTTTAAATAAGGAACTATATCAGTTATTACATCACATTATATTACATTACATCATATCATCAGAGTGTACAACAACAACAATAAACAGCGGAAAAGAAATACTATATATTATTAATATGCTATGCCATCCAGCTTGCCTCCAGCAACTCCAGAATATCCAGAATATCCTGATAAACCTAACTCTTAACTGCCCGTGTGGAAATTGGTGGGCACCCAGAGTTTAGGAAGGAAAACAATAAACTCCGAGTCAGTCATGTGACTGGTGTGAGAACTCAAAACAGTTTATTTAACTTTAAAATCAAAATAGAGGAATATTTTTAAATTCAATTCGCAATGCTTTTAAAAATGAGACTACCATAAGGCCTCCCGCACACACACACATGCAAACGCAGAATCGGAGGAGATTTCTCCTTATGATAGTCAAAGATGCTTGATACGCATTTAAAATAACATTTGATATTATTACTAGTGCATAGTGTAGTAAAATATTTCGAAAATAAAGATATAAATCTTAGCCAACATACGACCATTATCGTATGCCTACTATAGCTACTATCCAAACAGTGGTGACCACCATAAGTGAATAGCAGGTTCTACAACTAATACCGTACAAGTTTCGTATTGGGAATTGGATTTCCAACAAATGGTCAGGCCAAGGAACTTCCCATTGCCACATGAGAATGCCTCTGGATGGGCATCCCCGAGAACCAAACCGGATCTCTACCAACACAAGGCCGGGTTACCCCTAACTGAGTAACAACTGACCGAATATGCCATCCCCCGGTCCTTTGGGACCTTTATCCGAGAGCGCTCTCTAATCAATTCACACAATCATAAAAACAAAGTGTTTCCACATGAGTAAGTATCTGGGCTCCATACCATGATACCACCCTTTTCCAGAAGGAAATGTACATATCCTAAAGGGTGCTACCCCTCATAACCTTGCTGCTTCTTTCCTGTTTTGACCATTCACGGGGTGTGAGGCTCGACGAATTCACGTCCACAAAAACATACTTTATACAAAAGCCATGCTTTGGGTCAACAAGTGATCAACACAATGATCACAAGGATAGACGATCAAATAAACGATCCTATCACAAATAATCAACACAATGATCATTTCAGCATCACTCAGCATGTCACATTACCAAATTGGGAATATATCGCTGATAACTTCAACTATATAACCTTTGAGCTCGTACGTCTAAAAGAAGGGTGTTAAGCTAAAAGAATAAATTCTCCGCCACCTCAGAAATATATTTGAAAGAAATCGGCTTTATATCTCAACTTGTAATGTCAGACATACAATCCATACTAGTCTGTTCCGGGCTCGAACAGAACCGAAGGCACTTACAAAGAAGTCCTTGCAATCCGAATAATTTCTAATTACGTTCGGATTTCCCATCACTTATGGAGATCTCTATACCGGGGATCAGCCAGTGCAGAGACAATCAACAAGAAACCCTTTCGTTTTCGAAAATATCCGGTCTTCAACACCGTTCTTCGAATGCAATTCATAACGACGTATCACATATTCGGAATGGGTTATACGACCCCATGGTCCTTTCCCGGTTAACCCGAATAGTGAGCGCTTATTTTAAAAAATAAGTGTGGCATTCAATTTCAAACAAATTCACAACAAATACCCTTCAAGGTAAATATCGATAGTCGGTTATTGAACTATCAATGGATATGCCAACATCACCAGAATCCAAATAATTTTCCAAATTATTTAATTCCAAAAATATCTTTAGAAGATATAACTTTCCATATTTCAAAAAAATAAATCAATATTTATTTTTAAACCTATTTTCCCAATTCCATTTATAAATTCCGTATTGAATTTATATTTCCAAAATATTTATGAATATACGATTTCAAATATTCATTTTCAATTTATCTTCAAAAAGATAAATTCTCAACATATTCACTTTATACTGGAAAGCATTTCCATACTTATTAAATAAGTAATTCACAAGTCTTTTTATTCTCTACGCTTAGAAAATATTTAATATACTCTAATCGAAATTAAGTATATATATATTTCATTCCTTAAGGAAATCATTCACTTAATCATATTTATTTGGGTTAAAACGAATGTTGCGTAAAACATCGTTACGACAACCCAAAATCACTAGTATAGGGATTCTAAATTTAAAATAGATATATAAATCCCAATACTATACAAAAACATTTCCTTTCGGAAATCATCTATTATAACAACAGTGTTATAATCTACCATTTCCTTTTATTTCTCGAAAACATTTATTTCAACAATAAATGTTGAAATCTATGGTTTCAAATCTCAACATATTTTAAAACATCATTAGATCGTTTTAATTCTATTTCAAACATCACTTCCAAAATAAATTTTTTTTTTTTACATAATATTCACTATTCAAAAACGTGAATATATTACGTTAACAAATTTCATCTTTCTATTCATTTTATTTTAAGGAATTATTCACTGTCTAAAACATGAATATATCTCCATAAATAAATTAGAACAATTTAATAAGTCATTTTGAATTTATAAAACAACGTTTATAAATTCTATTCTATTTATTTTATATCAACTTCCTTTTATAAATTTTCTTTATTAACCTATCTCAATTCATATCACAATGATATACTAAAAATTCATATTATAAGTCAAATACTTATAATTTATTTATTTACAAAATTGTTTCTTTGAACTTCTCAAACTTATAAATCTTATAACTTATAAGATTCATTTATTTATCCAAACTCATTCCTTTAATAACTTTATAAATTTTATAAACCTACTGCTTATAAAATTTTATTTATAACTTCACTGTTATAATTCTATAATTCCAATTTATGAAATTCATTTACAATTTTTTTCTAACACTTAAAAAAGTTCGTTTTACACTTCTAATATTTTTAATTTACGAATATCAATTTATAAATCTTTTAATACAAATGAATTTGTATTATTATTTTAATACATCTTTTAAACTCTTTTAGAATTCCATCATTTTGATTTATAAAATAATCCAATTTCATAAATCCTATATTTAAACTTTTTTTTTTTTTTTACAATAGATTCAAAAATCTCAGTTTAAACTATTTTATAAAATCATAAATCCCATATTTTCAAAAATCAACTTTTAACTATATTTCTCAAAAATCATATTTTTTATAACATAAAAATTATAACGTCTATTTATTTAAGATGAATCAATTCCAAAAATATTTTATAAACGTATGCTTTCAAAAATCACTTTAGAAATTAAAATCGTTGTTTTTAAATTTCAAAAATTGGATCCGATGATGCAACACATCAAATAGTCAATCACGATTTTCCAATATCATATATCGATATGATAAACAATCAAACATCACAATATTTAAAATCAATAAATATTTGTGAGGAATCCAGTTGGATCCCTCCAACCTGTTTCCCTGCATCCACAGACATTAGCACAATACCATTCCGTTTCAAGACGGAATATCGCGGTATATGGGATTTTATAAAATATATATCCGCTTACTAACGGCGCATAGGGTCTCATCCGCTAAAAAGAAATGCGGGAAATCAATCAACTGCAATATATACATATGCCAATATATATATATTGCTATATATATAATATAATACCTATTCCACTTCGAGGTGGAATATCGCGGTATATGTGTGTAATAAATAACCTCCGCTTACTAACGGCGCATAGGGTCTATTCACATCCAATATATATATAACAATCATCATTCAATCATTCAATCAACACAGTCAATCAATTTTAAATTTAACTATTTAAAATTTAAATAAACAACAGAAATTCTTTTGAGTGAGAAGTTCTCACCTTTATTCCCGTTTGCAATCCACTCCCAATTCAACTTGTTTTCTTCATTTATACCTTGTATAAATATTATACACAATTTATTAATATTCGAACAGATCGAATAATAAATTTTCATTCTTGATTGTTTAATTAATCAATAGTTTTATTTAAACCAATCTCTTTTTAAATAAATTTATTTTAACAAATTTTCCATTGAAAATAATTCTAACTTAGAAATTTCCCATTGAACTTTAATTTCCTTTTTATTTTAATAAATTTGATTAACTAAAAATTTAAATTTCTTTTAATAACTTTCTTAACTAACTATTTATTTAAGTAAATTTTCCTTTGATAAAATATCCTTTAGTTATTAAAATAAACAGATAAATTTTGTTAAAATAATTAATCCTCATATTATGTATTATTTTAATATAAACTTAGTAAATTTAAAATCTATCTGTACATTTATTTTACATTTCTAACTAATGACTTATTTATTTATAAGTTAAATAAATCATTCTTTTAAAATCTACTTTAAGTTTAAACCTTGTTTTAAACATTTAAATATTTAAACTTTTATTTCAAATTAACTTCCCTTTTTATTTTAAATCAACTAATTTTTTCTTTAATAAGATTTTTAACTAAAAATTTAAATTTCCTTTTAAATCAAATTTATTTTTACTTTAAATTAATATTTTTAAATTGATTGCTTTGAATAAATTTGTTTAACCCCAAATTTAAATTTAAAAACTAAATTCCTTTTTGAAACAAATATCGTTTAGTAACATAAAAATAATTCATATTAACCAATGTTTTTAATTCAAACTAATAAATTTAATTTATAACTGGTGATTTAAATTTTTTTACACATCTTATTTTTTTTCACTTTACTGTAAATAATTAAATTTCAAATCAAGACTCTAAATTTTTTTTTCTTTAATAAATTTATTTTCTACTAATTATTTATATGTATAAAATTTCTGTTTTACAATTTACTGTTATCATTTTATTTACTCTAAACACTTTTGTCTAAACTTCATATATCGATATATCTATATATATTAAATTCAATTAGCTATCAAAAAATTTTTTTTTTCCTTTTTTTTTCTCTATTTTAATAACTAACTGTAAAATTTAATTAAACTTTTTTTTTTTTTATGTTTTAAATAAAATTTAAATCACCACAAGAATTTTACATTTTATTGTATTAAATAAAAATTTTGAAAACAGATAACACAACAAAAAAAATTAAAATTAAAACTACCTCTCAATCGCGACTGCCCTACTTTCCGCCGCCGCTATCCCTAAATCGTCACCGCAGCACGACCCTCAACGCGCGCGCTCCTCCCACCTGACAACGCCGCCTCGCCTAACGCCACTTCGTGCCGCGCCCTTACCTCGAATCGCGAGTCGCCGTCGCACTCCTGCGCTGTCGCGCCTCCCAATTGCAATCGCGATGTCACCCCCAAATCAATTGCCTCGACCTCGTCGCTTCAACTCGAATCGCACGCTTCGTGTCGCAACCCCTCGTGCCCTTATTCGACGCCGCCATTCTTCGGTTGGAAAGATCACGTGAATCGATCGAAGGGAAAATAGTTTGATTTTTAATAAAGAAGGGCTGCGGCCATTTATTGAATTTGCTTTGATTCGTGAATTGAAGAAGGAAAGTGAAGGAGAGGGATATTTAAAAATCAACTGAGGCATGTTCGGTCATGCCCACACGATTTGGTATCGTGATTTTAGGCATGATATTAGGCGTATTGAACGGGATGCTGTCGCTATTTAATTTTAAATTAAATTTAAATTAAATTTGTTTCAATACAAATTCTCAACGCGTTTACGTGTCGTATGCTCACATATTCACTCAGAAAAATACGAAATTTGAAATCCGGCAATAATTCAATATTACGGACCCAATGGAACTGGTTTCGTCGAATTCCGAGACTGTGCCTCGGACGGCTATTTTAAATATTGATTTAAACGATTTAATTTCAAAACTGAACAATTCACTTTCTATTTCAATTCTGAAGCTTCTATAATCTTCAGTATTATCAATATGAATTTTACAAGCCTTTGAAATATTTTTAATTCGGCTTAAAATCAAAGATTTAAATTTTTATTCAACTTTCAATAGATTAAATTCTAAAATCTAATCGCTAAATTCAAAGCTATATTGAAAATTCAACCCAAACCGTCATTCAAATATTTAAAATTAACTAAATATTTGCAAATTAAATTATTCAAAATCCTGGGTCGTTACAATCTTTCCCCCTTAAAAGAATTTCGTCCCGAAATTACAAGTTAAGAAGAATGCCCTTATCCCGTCTATTATTTTTCACAATCCAAATAGTTTTATCAACTTTCTAGCCTGAATCTTTTTACTAGTGATTCACTATCATTTCAACTAGCTTTTCAACTTCATTTATAAGTTTCAAACAACATTGTTTTACTAACCATTCAAGTTTAAATTCAAATTCAAATTTCAACTTTCAAATTTTTCTCAAAAATTTTCTAACACCCTAAATTTTCGAAAAATTTCGCCAGCGTTTCCTTTGCGCGGCTCGATCGGTACGACTACAAAATGGCACCACGGCCCCTCAGAATCAAAAAGAAAAGAGAAAAGCCAAGTGGCTAGAGAAGAAAGTCATCAAATCTCATATAAAAATCGAAATACGTACCTTTTTGTCGAGCAATTCAATTTTATCTTTGAAATCAAAATCTCAATTCCTTTATATACCTGTATATCCTGCTAATAGTAGCATCCAAATCCAATATTCAAACTATTTTGCCAATTTTATTACAAAATTTTCAACATATACTTCTTATACGTTTTTACTTCACTATTGAAGTTACATATTCAATTTCATTCAATTTCACGTTTCAATTCAATTCTCAATTCTAAATATTGAATTCTAACGATTAACTTTCATTTAGTAATTCATATTACTAATTTAAATTAGTTTCATTCACTAACTCTTTTCACTATTTCAATTCATCTTGATTTCACTTAATTACTCAATTCAACTTTGCATTTCAAATTTCATTCCACTTGAAATTATTTCACAAATGAATAAATTATTAAGTGAATTTACTCGAATTCAATCTATTTTTATTTAATTCCATACACTAATGATAATAATTCAATAGTATCACTTCTAACAATCATACAACCATATACTATAATAATCCCTAGAAAATCATTTCTTTTCTATACAAAAAATAGTTTTGGGCAAAATTATCTTATTATATAAATCAATTTTATATTCACTAACAAATACGCGCTCATATCTATTATTACACTCAAACTCATTCTAGAGTACTACTGACTCCATCTCTAACGAGTAACACCCTACAGAACCATGGTTGTCGCTTAACCAACAGCTCTGATACCAACTGTAACGTTTCGGGATTTTCGTTGCCGAAAAACCGAACCATTAGGGGTTTTAAGAAGAAGAAAGAGGTAGAAGAAAGAGAGAAAGAAAAACAGAAAGAAAGGAAAATAGACCAGACCAGAACAGAACAACTACTAAAAATATCAGAATCTCACAATTCGCAGCGGAACAACATATAGTAGATAAATGAATAATCTTTAAATAAGGAACTATATCAGTTATTACATCACATTATATTACATTACATCATATCATCAGAGTGTACAACAACAACAATAAACAGCGGAAAAGAAATACTATATATTATTAATATGCTATGCCATCCAGCTTGCCTCCAGCAACTCCAGAATATCCAGAATATCCTGATAAACCTAACTCTTAACTGCCCATGTGGAAATTGGTGGGCACCCAGAGTTTAGGAAGGAAAACAATAAACTCCGAGTCAGTCATGTGACTGGTGTGAGAACTCAAAACAGTTTATTTAACTTTAAAATCAAAATAGAGGAATATTTTTAAATTCAATTCGCAATGCTTTTAAAAATGAGACTACCATAAGGCCTCCCGCACACACACACATGCAAACGCAGAATCGGAGGAGATTTCTCCTTATGATAGTCAAAGATGCTTGATACGCATTTAAAATAACATTTGATATTATTACTAGTGCATAGTGTAGTAAAATATTTCGAAAATAAAGATATAAATCTTAGCCAACATACGACCATTATCGTATGCCTACTATAGCTACTATCCAAACAGTGGTGACCACCATAAGTGAATAGCAGGTTCTACAACTAATACCGTACAAGTTTCGTATTGGGAATTGGATTTCCAACAAATGGTCAGGCCAAGGAACTTCCCATTGCCACATGAGAATGCCTCTGGATGGACATCCCCGAGAACCAAACCGGATCTCTACCAACACAAGGCCGGGTTACCCCTAACTGAGTAACAACTGACCGAATATGCCATCCCCCGGTCCTTTGGGACCTTTATCCGAGAGCGCTCTCTAATCAATTCACACAATCATAAAAACAAAGTGTTTCCACATGAGTAAGTATCTGGGCTCCATACCATGATACCACCCTTTTCCAGAAGGAAATGTACATATCCTAAAGGGTGCTACCCCTCATAACCTTGCTGCTTCTTTCCTGTTTTGACCATTCACGGGGTGTGAGGCTCGACGAATTCACGTCCACAAAAACATACTTTATACAAAAGCCATGCTTTGGGTCAACAAATGATCAACACAATGATCACAAGGATAGACGATCAAATAAACGATCCTATCACAAATAATCAACACAATGATCATTTCAGCATCACTCAGCATGTCACATTACCAGATTGGGAATATATCGCTGATAACTTCAACTATATAACCTTTGAGCTCGTACGTCTAAAAGAAGGGTGTTAAGCTAAAAGAATAAATTCTCCGCCACCTCAGAAATATATTTGAAAGAAATCGGCTTTATATCTCAACTTGTAATGTCAGACATACAATCCATACTAGTCTGTTCCGGGCTCGAACAGAACCGAAGGCACTTACAAAGAAGTCCTTGCAATCCGAATAATTTCTAATTACGTTCGGATTTCCCATCACTTATGGAGATCTCTATACCGGGGATCAGCCAGTGCAGAGACAATCAACAAGAAACCCTTTCGTTTTCGAAAATATCCGGTCTTCAACACCGTTCTTCGAATGCAATTCATAACGACGTATCACATATTCGGAATGGGTTATACGACCCCATGGTCCTTTCCCGGTTAACCCGAATAGTGAGCGCTTATTTTAAAAAATAAGTGTGGCATTCAATTTCAAACAAATTCACAACAAATACCCTTCAAGGTAAATATCGATAGTCGGTTATTGAACTATCAATGGATATGCCAACATCACCAGAATCCAAATAATTTTCCAAATTATTTAATTCCAAAAATATCTTTAGAAGATATAACTTTCCATATTTCAAAAAAATAAATCAATATTTATTTTTAAACCTATTTTCCCAATTCCATTTATAAATTCCGTATTGAATTTATATTTCCAAAATATTTATGAATATACGATTTCAAATATTCATTTTCAATTTATCTTCAAAAAGATAAATTCTCAACATATTCACTTTATACTGGAAAGCATTTCCATACTTATTAAATAAGTAATTCACAAGTCTTTTTATTCTCTACGCTTAGAAAATATTTAATATACTCTAATCGAAATTAAGTATATATATATTTCATTCCTTAAGGAAATCATTCACTTAATCATATTTATTTGGGTTAAAACGAATGTTGCGTAAAACATCGTTACGACAACCCAAAATCACTAGTATAGGGATTCTAAATTTAAAATAGATATATAAATCCCAATACTATACAAAAACATTTCCTTTCGGAAATCATCTATTATAACAACAGTGTTATAATCTACCATTTCCTTTTATTTCTCGAAAACATTTATTTCAACAATAAATGTTGAAATCTATGGTTTCAAATCTCAACATATTTTAAAACATCATTAGATCGTTTTAATTCTATTTCAAACATCACTTCCAAAATAATTTTTTTTTTTTTTACATAATATTCACTATTCAAAAACGTGAATATATTACGTTAACAAATTTCATCTTTCTATTCATTTTATTTTAAGGAATTATTCACTGTCTAAAACATGAATATATCTCCATAAATAAATTAGAACAATTTAATAAGTCATTTTGAATTTATAAAACAACGTTTATAAATTCTATTCTATTTATTTTATATCAACTTCCTTTTATAAATTTTCTTTATTAACCTATCTCAATTCATATCACAATGATATACTAAAAATTCATATTATAAGTCAAATACTTATAATTTATTTATTTACAAAATTGTTTCTTTGAACTTCTCAAACTTATAAATCTTATAACTTATAAGATTCATTTATTTATCCAAACTCATTCCTTTAATAACTTTATAAATTTTATAAACCTACTGCTTATAAAATTTTATTTATAACTTCACTGTTATAATTCTATAATTCCAATTTATGAAATTCATTTACAATTTTTTTCTAACACTTAAAAAAGTTCGTTTTACACTTCTAATATTTTTAATTTACGAATATCAATTTATAAATCTTTTAATACAAATGAATTTGTATTATTATTTTAAAACATCTTTTAAACTCTTTTAGAATTCCATCATTTTGATTTATAAAATAATCCAATTTCATAAATCCTATATTTAAACTTTTTTTTTTTTACAATAGATTCAAAAATCTCAGTTTAAACTATTTTATAAAAATCATAAATCCCATATTTTCAAAAATCAACTTTTAACTATATTTCTCAAAAATCATAATTTTTATAACATAAAAATTATAACGTCTATTTATTTAAGATGAATCAATTCCAAAAATATTTTATAAACGTATGCTTTCAAAAATCACTTTAGAAATTAAAATCGTTGTTTTTAAATTTCAAAAATTGGATCCGATGATGCAACACATCAAATAGTCAATCACGATTTTCCAATATCATATATCGATATGATAAACAATCAAACATCACAATATTTAAAATCAATAAATATTTGTGAGGAATCCAGTTGGATCCCTCCAACCTGTTTCCCTGCATCCACAGACATTAGCACAATACCATTCCGTTTCAAGACGGAATATCGCAGTATATGGGATTTTATAAAATATATATCCGCTTACTAACGGCGCATAGGGTCTCATCCGCTAAAAAGAAATGCGGGAAATCAATCAACTGCAATATATACATATGCCAATATATATATATTGCTATATATATAATATAATACCTATTCCACTTCGAGGTGGAATATCGCGGTATATGTGTGTAATAAATAACCTCCGCTTACTAACGGCGCATAGGGTCTATTCACATCCAATATATATATAACAATCATCATTCAATCATTCAATCAACACAGTCAATCAATTTTAAATTTAACTATTTAAAATTTAAATAAACAACAGAAATTCTTTTGAGTGAGAAGTTCTCACCTTTATTCCCGTTTGCAATCCACTCCCAATTCAACTTGTTTTCTTCATTTATACCTTGTATAAATATTATACACAATTTATTAATATTCGAACAGATCGAATAATAAATTTTCATTCTTGATTGTTTAATTAATCAATAGTTTTATTTAAACCAATCTCTTTTTAAATAAATTTATTTTAACAAATTTTCCATTGAAAATAATTCTAACTTAGAAATTTCCCATTGAACTTTAATTTCCTTTTTATTTTAATAAATTTGATTAACTAAAAATTTAAATTTCTTTTAATAACTTTCTTAACTAACTATTTATTTAAGTAAATTTTCCTTTGATAAAATATCCTTTAGTTATTAAAATAAACAGATAAATTTTGTTAAAATAATTAATCCTCATATTATGTATTATTTTAATATAAACTTAGTAAATTTAAAATCTATCTGTACATTTATTTTACATTTCTAACTAATGACTTATTTATTTATAAGTTAAATAAATCATTCTTTTAAAATCTACTTTAAGTTTAAACCTTGTTTTAAACATTTAAATATTTAAACTTTTATTTCAAATTAACTTCCCTTTTTATTTTAAATCAACTAATTTTTTCTTTAATAAGATTTTTAACTAAAAATTTAAATTTCCTTTTAAATCAAATTTATTTTTACTTTAAATTAATATTTTTAAATTGATTGCTTTGAATAAATTTGTTTAACCCCAAATTTAAATTTAAAAACTAAATTCCTTTTTGAAACAAATATCGTTTAGTAACATAAAAATAATTCATATTAACCAATGTTTTTAATTCAAACTAATAAATTTAATTTATAACTGGTGATTTAAATTTTTTTACACATCTTATTTTTTTTCACTTTACTGTAAATAATTAAATTTCAAATCAAGACTCTAAATTTTTTTTTTCTTTAATAAATTTATTTTCTACTAATTATTTATATGTATAAAATTTCTGTTTTACAATTTACTGTTATCATTTTATTTACTCTAAACACTTTTGTCTAAACTTCATATATCGATATATCTATATATATTAAATTCAATTAGCTATCAAAAAAAATTTTTTTTCCTTTTTTTTTCCTCTATTTTAATAACTAACTGTAAAATTTAATTAAACTTTTTTTTTTTATGTTTTAAATAAAATTTAAATCACCACAAGAATTTTACATTTTACTGTATTAAATAAAAATTTTGAAAACAGATAACACAACAAAAAAAAAAAATTAAAACTACCTCTCAATCGCGACTGCCCTACTTTCCGCCACCGCTATCCCCAAATCGTCACCGCAGCACGACCCTCAACGCGCGCGCTCCTCCCACCTGACAACGCCGCCTCGCCTAACGCCACTTCGTGCCGCGCCCTTACCTCGAATCGCGAGTCGCCGTCGCACTCCTGCGCTGTCGCGCCTCCCAATTGCAATCGCGATGTCACCCCCAAATCAATTGCCTCGACCTCGTCGCTTCAACTCGAATCGCACGCTTCGTGTCGCAACCCCTCGTGCCCTTATTCGACGCCGCCATTCTTCGGTTGGAAAGATCATGTGAATCGATCGAAGGGAAAATAGTTTGATTTTTAATAAAGAAGGGCTGCGGCCATTTATTGAATTTGCTTTGATTCGTGAATTGAAGAAGGAAAGTGAAGGAGAGGGATATTTAAAAATCAACTGAGGCATGTTCGGTCATGCCCACACGATTTGGTATCGTGATTTTAGGCATGATATTAGGCGTATTGAACGGGATGCTGTCGCTATTTAATTTTAAATTAAATTTAAATTAAATTTGTTTCAATACAAATTCTCAACGCGTTTACGTGTCGTATGCTCACATATTCACTCAGAAAAATACGAAATTTGAAATCCGGCAATAATTCAATATTACGGACCCAATGGAACTGGTTTCGTCGAATTCCGAGACTGTGCCTCGGACGGCTATTTTAAATATTGATTTAAACGATTTAATTTCAAAACTGAACAATTCACTTTCTATTTCAATTCTGAAGCTTCTATAATCTTCAGTATTATCAATATGAATTTTACAAGCCTTTGAAATATTTTTAATTCGGCTTAAAATCAAAGATTTAAATTTTTATTCAACTTTCAATAGATTAAATTCTAAAATCTAATCGCTAAATTCAAAGCTATATTGAAAATTCAACCCAAACCGTCATTCAAATATTTAAAATTAACTAAATATTTGCAAAATAAATTATTCAAAATCCTGGGTCGTTACATTGACAGTGGTAATCTTTTTGCTCTGTGAATTTAGTCATTGATATATGAGTTTTCATTTGGTCTTCAGTTCGACGGTGACTTGTCTATACTCATGACCGTTTGTAGTGTTGTACCTATGACAGAATTCGTTTATATTTCCCTTAGTTCATTGCATAGCTTTGAGTCTTTTTACTTAAGCTCGGATCACTTCCATTTTGGTGCTTGACCATATGCATATCCACTACTTCGTATATGCTTCGAAGACTGGTATAGATATATTCCTATCCACTGTGTACATAGTTATGTGATCTGGTTTCATAATGTATCTTTGCATTGTTTTCAAAACTGTTGTAGTTTTGTTGCCGTGTCATTTGTTTTACTTGAGCTTGAGTTTTGTTGCACCTAGCTACTTGACTGGTTTATTGCAGTTTGAATTGAACTGCATTTTCCTGTTGTCTTTGACATCCTTGGGCATTTGATTACTTGCGGCCTCGACTTTGTCATTGCATATACATTCTGATCCATGTGCACTTGAACTGGTCATTGCTCTTTGGTGCAGTGCGAACTGTGCTGTATGATCGATATGCAAGTTTGAGTCGCATCCCTAGAATACTTGTCCGGTTCTCCTGTGCTTCAGTGTCACCTGTGTCTGTTAATTTTTACTGTGCATTAGTTTGTACTGGTAAAGCATTACATTTGATGTTGCCATTCATTTGAATTCGAGTTGCATACCTTCTGGTGCATTCCTGTATATGATTTACTTCCTTTGAAATCTTGGGTCATTGTAGTCATCTGCACTTATAATTGCAGTGTGTATTTGAGAGTCTCGTGCCTTTGTGCAGTGTCTCCATACTTGAATCTTTTGTATGTTGTGCATTACATCATATATCTGATGCAGAAATCTTAGGTCGCTGTAGTTATACCAATCGATGCATTTGACATTTTTGTTTCATAATATGTTTGGGCAGTGATGTGAACTTATTGGTCATTCATTGTCTCCCGGACCTGACCTTATGTGATTTCATGGTACTGCTGTTTGCTTTGGTTTGGCTTTGCACTTGTGTTGAATCCTATATTTTGGATTTGACCTTGTGCTTGATTGTGAATTTTCATTGTGCCTTCATGTGCACTTTGTCCCTTTGATGGTTACAGGGTGTATACTGTGCTTGTTGTGCAGTTCCATCTAGTTCATTTGATTTGAGTTGATGTCGTTTGATTTTGATTCATTGATCTTTTGTGTAGTTCACCACTGTAGTGGCGAAGTTGTGCACGCAAGCGTGTACTACAGCCACACGGTGCCATTGAGCTTTTGTGTACATCATCACTGAGTGGCAAGGCAGTGCACGCAAGCGTGTACTGCAGCCACATGATATGGCATTTATGATATTTTATTTTGTTTTGATTTATTGATCTTTTGCGTATTCCATATGCCGTAGTGGCGAGGCAGTACACGCGTGCGTGTACTGCAGCCCTACCCGAGTTGGCGTTTTAATTGATATTTCAATTGTTTGAACTGTATCGTTTATTCAATTCAATATGTTTTGAATTGTATTTTGATTGGTTTAATTTGATGATTTTGTCGTTAATTGTCGTTTAGGAAATTCTGTTTTTTTCTAAATTATCTTCATTGATAATCGTTTTAATTTATCTTCGTTGATAATTTGGATTTGCTGATTTGTTGTTTAACACTGTTACGTGTTATATTTATCGTTATCTGATTTCATTATTTAAGGATCGGATAGACGAGATTTATTGTGACTGTCGTCTATTTGTTAATTAATTATTATTGCTTCCGTGCATTAATAACTGAGTTTGAATTAGAATGGCCCGTGTATTATTTCATTTGAATTTAATACTCGGGTCAGACCGAGTTATTACAGGTTGTAGATATCCTGCTTTGGATTGCTGCTAGAGCTATGAAGTCTTTTCTTATCTTTTGGAGTAGTTCCTGTCATTTTTAGTAGTCAGTATATTTATATAGGTTTTTATGTATTCATGTATATTAATCACGATAATGTACTTGTGTATATAACTTCCTGAGTCGACAGTTGTAGTTGTATCATATGTATTGTATCACATGTATTGTAACTGACGTCAGTTATTATATATATATATGAGACTTTTTGTTTTATCTATGTTCTGCATTTATATTATCTGTGTTATTATTATATTTATTGTCCTAAACTATTATGAACCATCGTAGTTCGTTTTATACTGGAATTGGGTATGTCGATGGGAGTAAATAAATAAGAGATGAAAAATAAAAATATAAACCACTCCTATCGAAACAACCAATACTAGTGTAAGGCCTAGCTACGGATGGCCGCTCCTATCCAGCCTTATTTTTCGTGATAACAGACAGTATTTCCTTTAATACTCTTTGTTATTGTGAGCATAGAGGTGGGGCGTCACAACTTACCTAGCCATGCATTGCTTGACCCAAAGACTATTATGGCCGAGCCTACTTGCCCTGAATCCGATCATGGTCGAGCCTATGGTGTAGTGGCCGAGCCCACTTGATGGGTTAAGGCAAAGTTATGTCATTTGATTCATATTATTTTCATTGTTTTGATTTATATTCTTTTGTATTGAATCATATACTTATGTTTGTGTATTTGTTTATGTACAAGATTTAGATCTTGACTCTTTATCCACTCAAAATCTAGTCGTACCTTTTCATGCTTTGTGGAGTTTGGATTTGTGTCTTGAATTTTAAATTCTAGCTTTGTGAAGGTGAGTCTATCACTCTCGACATTCGTACTTATATAATTGTGAAACAATGACATATGAATTGTAGATGATGATATGATAGTAATTATATATGCCTGTGATATGATATTTCATGATGTTATAACCTAATAGTTATTTGTTACATCACCTGATATGATATGCCATATTATATTGTTTCTTTTAGTTGCTGTTTCTCAGACTGCAAGTTCCCTATAGAATAGAATCACCATGGGTTGAAATGATACATACCCAAACGGACATTAGAATAAGGAAAAATTGTTATGAGCTGAAATGATAGGCTCAAGTGATTTTTATTTATTTTATTTTACTTGGGATTGCGGGTTTGAAATGGTAGAACCCGGATTTTTGTTTCAAATTATGGATTGAAAAGATACATATCCGTATCAATTGACCTAGGGTAGAAAATTATATACAGACCCATGGTTAATTTTTAATATAATATCTTTCTAATAACTTATTGAGTATTTTGAGTTTCTAAAATATATGAAATTTTAGCTTAAAGATTTGATTTAATGATTTAAAATATAAAGAGATATTGGTTTTCTATAAGTTAAAGCTTTTATAAGTCAATAATTGGTTTTAAATTGTAATTTAAAGATCTTTATTGATGATAAATAGCTTAATAATTAAATTCTATTTGGTATGGAATTTTAAATCTAACCTAGTAATTGTAATCTATTTTTATTTATGAAATGGATAAGTTTTGTATAATAAGTTTTTATATTGACTTTCTATATGTTAAAAGGTATAAGTAAAAATGTATAAAATGCAACTTAAATATGACATAACTTGATAATTGAAAATTTAGTTATCAAATGGGAATTTAAGTAATTAGGTGATAAGAATATTTTGTTTATGAAATGGGTATTTTAAATAAGGTGTTAAGTTATTTGTTAAAATAAAAAGTTAAATAAAATAGTGTAATTTTGTCTTAATAAATGAATTATAGTTAATTTGGATATTTTATTTATAAAATTTTATTTAACCATCGGTTAAATGATATCCAAATGAATATTTTCTGAAGCGTGAGATATGTTTTATATGTTAAAAATGGCAAAAACTGAGATTTTAATGTTTCTGAAATGTTATAATAAATCTGGAATTTGAATTGGTAGCATTTCCAAATTCCTATAGTTTTAAGGTAGCATTTGCTATGCTACCATTTCTGAAATTAAACTTTGTTTTGAAATACTATTGTACCTACTGTAACACTTTATAAGTGCTGCTGTTTCTGAAACTAAACTATTTTGAAATACTAAAATATCTACTGTAACACTTTATAAGTGATGCTGTTTCTGAAAATGACAATATTTTTGAAATACTTCTATATCTACGCAACGTTTTCTATGTGCTGCTGTTTCTGAAAATACAATGTTTTTAAATTGTTATAATCGAACGAATGAGCTTAGAAAATACTACAACTTTAGTAATGAATATTGTTCTAAAGGTGTTATGATTTTCTAAATATTATGATTTCTAAATGATAACATTTCAAGTTTTAAGATTTCATAGTATTATGGTTTCAAAGTATTTGGTTTCGGAATTGTTATAGCTTTGAAAGCACTATGAATTTGGAAGTGAATTTATTTGAAATTGTATTAAATTAAGAATTGGCTTTAAATATGTTGATTTGAAACTTATTGAAATTTAAGATTGAAGGATATGACTTTATATCATGGTTTTGGTTTAAGATGATTTTAAAGAGTATTTCAAGTTACAATATTGATTTTGTTTTTTTAAATGGAAATGATATCGTATTGACATAGTTTTCAAATGGACAAGCTATTTTGGTTTTTGAAGTATAAATGATTTTGAAATAAATATCCATGGGTTATAATAACGATTGATTATTAAAGAGACCGGGAACGGAAGTTGTCATACTCTCTGCCAACTCCGAAAACCACTTTAACAATCATGTACGCAATGGATATTCCAGAATGAAGTAGGATGGTGGCGACGTTCTATTGATGTATGTACGTGGACCCGACTCCCATGAATTAGCATAAGGTGGCTAAAATAGGAGCGATTCTCGGGCTAATGAGGTAGCTCCTCTGATCGGACACACTCCTTCGATATTATATTCTGACTTTGTGATTGATTTGGTGGCCACTTTTTATTTTTGATTTGGGGTGTGGCTCGAGGTGGGCGGCAGCTGCGGCTATGCGTTACCACTAGCCCGGATGCGTAATTGGTATATCTACCCTGGCATTGCCTCGTTGTGCCGTGTCGCCTACCCTAGTGCACCTTGTACGATTTTGGTTTTGTGCCATAACCTGTGGGGTATCCTCTGGTGGCTTTCCGATCAGGAAGGACTATGATACGGTATAGATTACTGGGACTATGTATGTGTTAACGTGGAAAATGTAAAGCCTTAACGCTATTTTTAAGTAAGTTTACTTTACTAATTGACATTATTATAATAGCGTATATTACTGCATAGTAAATAGTTTAATGGATCCTTAGAGGACGGGCGGTCCCAAGCATCTTTTAATTTACTTGTGCATATATATTGCAGTTCACTTGAGTTGGTTTACATTGTATAAGTATGTATATCCTGACTCGAGTGTTTTGTGTTTTGCTTTACGCTTAGGTCAGACTGAGTGATACATCATTTGAGACTCACCTTTGGAGTTGAAGCTTTGCTTGAAGAACAACTATCTGTTTCGTTTTTAGTTATCCAGTTGATTCCAGTGATGTATTCTGATTTATACTTGATTATCATATTGTTACTTCTGTTGTAGCTTATTTAACTCTAATGTATATATATAGTAGCTTCATGAACTACTATCTCTTTGCTTCCGCTGCATTATTATATTACTCTCTGTCTGTGATCCGTGATTTATTTACTATATATTCCGAGTTTTGCCAAATTTAAATTAACAATATGGTATTTTGAATTATTCAAGTCTGGCATGTGTGTCTGCCTATGCACTTGGACGGTGCAGCATGATAGGGGGTTCTCGCTTCCTAGTTTGGTAGCGAACGGTTGACTCTTACTCCTACATGTCCAGTGGGGTTGGTGCAGTCGAGAGGCTGGCCGTAAAGGCTGAACACAGGTACCAATGTATGCTACGGTGGGCATTACCCCATTGACGGGTGGTCCGTTACAGGTGATCAGAGCTTTGGATCTTGGCAAACTTAGCATATATGGTAAATTTATTTATAGAATCACTTTCGTTCGAGCTTGAATCTCTTTCTCTTTGACTCTGTTTCCTTTGAATTTGGGAACGTTCTCATGGTTTCAAAATCCATTCTTGTCCCATACCATTTGTCTTCTTTTGATTCTGGAGTATCCCATAACTCCACTTCGAATGAGCTTTATAATGAGTCGGCGGTCTCGCCAATCTCAAATGGATTTGTAAAAGGGGGAAACTCCTTTACAATAGGCATTGATTCACTGGAGATTTCTATATATCCTCGGTTAGATGCTAGTATCTCTTGTTGTCCCGAATTCTACCTCTTGAGATTGAGTGTAGATTTGCCTTAGAATTCCACATCGATCTATTTCTTAAAATAGCGGTTGACCCGGTTAAGGTTCCCGCGATTTATATAAGCTTACCCATTTCCTTAATCGGTTAGTTAATCATCTTATCTTTTGTTCCAACTTATCCACAAATCAAAATTTTCTTTGATTTGAGTTAATCAAATTTGAAATCTATCCTTGCTTTGAAAATCTATTCCTATATAGTCTATTTGTATATCTATATTTAAAATGTTTTATATATTGTATTGTTTGAGTTATTAAGGTTGATTTGGGTTTTCGATCTATTCATCTGATCAACGCTATCGATAGGATCTCCATAACACTTGAACAGAGCAAACCGACACAATATGGCTTTCAAATTTAGTAAATGAAATAAATTTTGTATAATTATATTGTATATGTATATAAGTATAATTTCTTGAATTTTGATAGTTGATTGAATTGGATGTTGAGAAATAATATTTGACTCTGTATATATAGCTTGTAACCATTAGCTTTTGTTTCATATATAAATAATTGAACTATAAAACATGGCTATAAATTAATTTCAAAATTTAAATGAATTTAAAACAAGAAACTAAGAATTTAATTTTCGATGGTTTCAAACTTTGTGTTTAAAGTTTAAAGGGTGTATTATTTAAAGTATTTCAAGCAGAAATTGTTTCAAAGAATTTTAAATTTGTAAATAAGTGCTCTTTTCTTCGTCACTGGAAAATAATTTCGGTGATGATTGTAGCATCATCGACGTTTATTTTTGAGTTTCGAAGTGAAGAGACCATTCTGTAGTTTTGCTACAGTCTTGCTTTAGAGAATAAAATTGATTTGAATTTCTATACCATGACTTGATTTATATATAATAGTATATGATTTAAATTGGATTTGATATATATTGTGTATATATATTTATTTTATCTCCAAATGGTTTGAAATTAATTGGAAATTTAATTCTTAAACTTTATGTTGAGGATAATTTCAATTATAAATTGAAGCCAAAAGTTTGAATAAATATTTACGCTTGGTATAATTGAATTAGAATATTTTATTTGTATAATACTCAATTACATTCCAATATAACTTACCTAAATTATTAGAAGTTAACTACGTAATTGAATAATTTACAATATAAAATGGTATCAAAGGAATTTATAAATAAGTTGGAGTAGTTATAATAAGAGTAAATATACTTAATATATGTGATTAGATATATTAAGTGGAATAAACTTAATAATAATTTGGAATAAAGAAGAATTAAATTTATTGAATAAATTATGAGTATAATAAATGATTTTCAAATCTATGATTTTAGAAATTGTTAATTTTAGAGGATGATAAGATAATGAAATTTGAAATAGTTAAGATTTATTTAACTTGGGTGAAATCAAATGGATGAAATCAATTATTAATTCAAGTTGAAATTTTCGTGGTTTTAAAATTTATCATCTTATTTGTTTTCCAATTTATTTTCTTTTGGGTTGTTCCTATTCCCCTGCATCCTAAGCGGGAAATTGAATTCTGAATTGATCTTATTCTTGAAGTTCGACCTGTAGTTTTTCCTCCCGGAAGAACTTATCTTCACCTTTCAGTTTGGAAAACTTTTCAGGAATCTTTGGTACTCATTTGAATCTGAGCACTGCTTACCATCCATAAACCGACGGTAAAATGGAAAGAGTGAATCAGATTCTAGAGGATCTTCTTCGTGCTTGTGTTCTTGATTTTTGAGGATCTTGGGAAGATTAACTCCATCTTATTGAATTCACCTATAACAACAGTTATCAGGTATAATTTCAATTTTCTCTTCATCTTGTCTTAATCCTATCTCATTCTATCTTGTTTCTCTTTTTTCGTGTCTCGTTCCTTTTCGAGGACGAAAAGTTTTGAGTGGGGGAGAGTGTAACAACCCATAATTTTGTAAATATTTGAATTAAATTTTTATTGGAAAAAGTTGATTTTAAATCATTTAAAAGTGATTTTTTAGGATTTTCCAATGTAATTTTGGAATTTTTTTGTAATTTATTTTCCAAATATAATAAAATTAAGATTTCATGAAAATTTTAAATTTTGGACAACATTGGTCAAACTTTGACTTTCATTTAAAAAATTTAAATTTGAACTTTTATTTTTAAATCTTTTTCTTTGAAGCAGAATATAATTCTAATATTCGTTCTACTTTTCGTTTCGTCAAATTCTGTTTTGTACTCTTTAAATTTGATAATATTCAGTGTTTTACATGCAATTATTTTCTGTATTTTATTTTCTATTTTTCTATGTTCATTTCTCTATTTTATTTTCTATTTTATTTTCTTTAGACTTTGATTTTTATTTATAAAATTTTAACTTGTTTATTTTGATAAATGGCTTGGAAAATCAAAGAGACTTAGGTTACATGTTTTAATTCATGCCTTTTCATTATCTAGCCTTTCCATTTGCCTTAGCCATTCATGCCACATCTATTAGCCGTGTAAAAAATTCTCTCCATTCACGTAAAAAACTCCACATCTTACTTCTCATTCTCATTTGCGTTCAAAATAAATATACAAGTTATTTCATGGCTTCCTTCTCTTCCTCCTTTTCTTTTTTTTTTCTTTTTCTATTTTGCTTTGCTCTAGTTTGCTCGGCCATTAAGCCTCTAGACGACCTCACCACTCCACCATCACCCATGACCGACCACATCCACCTCTTTATCACTACCTAGCCCTAAAGCCATGACCACCATGATGCAAATACTTCACCAAACTATACATACAAACCTAGTCGAGCCTATATATTCACCACCCCCTCCTATTTTGCCTCGGCCATCAACACAATTCCACACCTCCTCCATCACTTTCCATGACCAACACCACCTTCAAGCCATACCTATTATGTTGCCTTGACCTAAGATCTAACCATGGCCGAGCCATGTAGGTATAGGGCCGAACCAGTAGTGCACAAGTGTTTGACCTTTTGCCTTCCTATCATTTGTAACTTGCCACTCCTCTTCATTAAATTACCTAGCGTGCATTGCTTGTCCCAAAGACTATCATGGCCGAGCCTACTTGCCCTAAATCCAATCATGGCCGAGCCTATGGTGTAGTGGCCGAGCCCACTTGATGGGTTAAGGCAAAGTTATGTCATTTGATTCATATTATTTTCATTGTTTTGATTTATATTATTTTGTATTGAATCATATACTTATGTTTGTGTATTTGTTTATGTACAAGATTTGAATCTTGACTCTTCATCCACTCAAAATCTAGTCATGCCTTTCGTGCTTTGCGGAGTTTGGATTTGTGTCTTGAATTTTCAATTCTAGCTTTAAGAAGGTGAGTTTATCGCTCCCGACATTCCTACTTATATAATTGTGAAACAATGTCCTGTGAATTGTAGATGACGATATGATAGTAATTTATATATACCTGCGATATGATATTTCATGATCTTACAACCTGATAGTTATTTGTTACATCACCTGATATGATATGTCATATTATACTGTTTATTTATTTACTGCTTCTCACACTGCAAGTTCCCTGTAGAATAGAATCACTATGGGTTGAAATGATACATACCGGAATGGACAATAGAATAAGTAAAAATCATTATGAGCTGAAATGATAGGCTCAAGCGATTTTTATTTATTTTATTTTACTTGGGATTGCGGGTTAGAAACGATAGAAACCGTATTTTTGTTTTAAATTACGGATTGAAATGATACATATTCGTATCACTTGACCTAGGTTAGAAAATTACCATGGTAAATCTATAATATAATATCTTTCTAAAAATTTATTGGGTATTTTGAATTTTTAAAATATATGAAATTTTAGCTTAAAGATTTGATTAACTGATTTAAAATATAAAGAGATATTGGTTTTCAATAAGTTAAAGTTTTTATAAGTCAATAATTGGTTTTAAATTGTAATTTAAAGATCTTTATTGATGATAAATAACTTAATAATTAAATTTGATTTGATAAGGAATTTTAAACCTAGTCATTGTAATCTATTTTTATTTATGAAATGGATATGTTTTGTATAATAAGTTTTTATAGTGACTTTCTATAAGTTAAAAGGTATAAGTAAAAATGTATAAAATGTAACTTAAATATGACTTAAGTTGATAATTGAAAATTTAGTTTTCAAATGGGAATTTAAGTAATCTGGTGATAAGAATATTTTGTTTATGAAATGGGTATTTTAAAGAAGGTGTTAAGCTACTTGTTAAAATGAAAAGTTAAGTAAAATAGTGTAATTTTGACTTAATAAATGAATTATAGTTAATTTGGATATTTTATTTATAAAATTTTATTTAATCAGCAGTTAAATGATATCCACATGAATATTTTCTTAAGCGTGAGATATGTTTTATAAGTTAAAAATGGAAAAAACTGAGATTTTAATGTTTCTGAAATGTTAAAATATATCTGGAATTTGAATTGGTAGCATTTCCAAATTGTTGTGGTTTTAAGTAGCATTTGCTAAGTTCTACCATTTCTGAAATTAAACTATGTTTAGAAATACTAATGTACCTACTGTAACACTTTATAAGTGTTGTTGTTTTTGAAACTGATCTGTTTTGAAATACTAAAATATCTACTGTAACACTTTATAAGTGATGATGTTTCTGAAAATGACAATATTTTTGAAATGCTACTATATCTATCGTAACGTTTTCTAAGTGCTAATGTTTTTGAAAATACAATGTTTTGAAATTGTTATAATTGAACGAATGAACTTAGAAAATACTACAACTTTAGTAATGAATATTGTTCTAAAGGTGTTATGATTTTCTAAATATTATGATTTCCAAATGATAACATTTCAAGTGTTATGATTTCAAAGTATTATGGTTTCAAAGTATTTGGTTTCGGAATTGTTATAGCTTTGAAAGTACTATGATTTTGGAAGTGAATTTGTTTGAAACTGTATTAAATTAAGAATTGACTTTAAATATGTTGATTTGAAACTTATTGAAACTTAGGATTGAAGGATTTGACTTTATATTGTGGTTTTGGTTTAAGATGATTTTAAAGAGTATTTCAAGTTACGTATTGATTTGGTTTGTTTAAATGGAAATGATATCGTATTGACGTAGTTTTGAATTGGATGTGATATTTTGGTCTTTGAAGTATAAATGATTTTGAAATAAATATCCATGGGTTACAATAACGATTGTTTGTTAAAAAGACTGGGATCGGAAGTTGTCATACTCTCTGCCAACTCCGAAAACCACTTTAACAACCATGTAAGCCGTGGAGATTCCAGAATGAAGTAGGATGGTGGCGACGTTCTATTGAGGCATGTACGTGGACCCGACTGCCGTGAGTTGGCATAAGGTGGCTAAAACAGGAGCGATTCTCGGGCCAATGAAGTAGCTCCTCTGATCGGACACACTCCTTCGATATTATATTCTGACTTTGTGATTGATTTGGTGGCCACTTTTGATTTTTGATTTGGGGGTGTGGCTCGAGGTGGGCAGTAGCTGCGGCTATGCGGTAGCACCAGCTTGGATGCGTAATTGGTATATCTACCTTGGCATTGCCTCGTTGTTTCGTGTTACCTACCCTAGCGCACCTTGTACGATTTTGGTTTTGTGCCGTAACCTATGGGGTATCCTCTAGTGGCTTCCTGATCAGGAGGGACTATGATACTGTATAGATTACTGGGACTACGTATGTGTTAAGATGGAAAATGTAAAGCCTTAATGCTATTTTTAAGTAAGTTTACTTTACTAATAGACATTATTATAATAGCGTATATTACTACATAGTAAATAGTTTAACGGATCCTTAGAGGATGGACGGTCCCAAGCATCCTTTAAGTGACTTGTGCGTTTATATTATGGTTCACTTGAGTTGGTTTACATTGTATAAGTATGTATGTTCTGACTCGAGTGTTTTGCATTTTGATTTACGCTCGGATCAGACTGAGTGATACAGCATTTGAGACTCGCCTTCGGAGTTAAAGCTTTGCTTGAAGAACAACTATCTGTTTCGCTTTCAGTTATCCAGTTGATTCTAGTCATCCGGTTGATTCCAGTGATGTATTTTGATTTATACTTGATTATCATATTGTTACTTCTGTTGTAGCTTGTTTAACTCTGATGTGTATATATAGTAGCTTCATGAACTACTATCTTTTTGCTTCCGCTGCATTATAATATTACTCCGTGTCTATGATCTGGATTTATTTACTGTATATTTTGAGTTTTGCCAAATTTAAATTAACAATATAGTATTTTGAATTATTAAAGTCCGACATGTGTGGTTTTATTGTCAATTTGAATGCTCCAAAATAGTGGGTCATTGTTGAATTTACGAATTTGAATTTTTTAAATAATTGAATCTGGGTAATACTTTGAATGAAAATGATTGCAAAGCTTATTCTTGTTCTGTTGAATAAGAATGGTAATAATAAACATTTAGTTTAAATTTAATGGTAATCTAATTTGATTTTTATAATAGTTAATTTTAATGAACGTATAAAAATAGTCTTTCGGGCACTATTCTGTATTTTAATGAAACTAGTTTCATTAGATCCGTAATAGAAAGTTATTGCACGCTGTCAAATTTTATGGCAATTGAACGTATTGTTTGGGTGTCGAGATCGAAACGCGTAGGAATTAATTTCAGAAATTAATATAATAACTGGGTTTGAAAAATCCACCTTTTGCATATGATCGAATTTAGGCTCAAGACTTGTTCCATTGTGTTCGAAATAGGGGTATTAAATATGGAATGCTAGACGGTATGCCTTGGCTGGAGTTTGAGATTTGCAGATGTTTAGGAGCTTGATATTTTAAATTTAAATTATATATATATATATATATTATATTTCCTATACTCTGGCCATACTCCAACACTGTTCAGCATATCCCATGATTTTAGCCATACACGGTAATGTTCGCCCATGCCTTTCTCTTCTTCCAAACGACCTAATCCAGAAACCATTTCCCTTTTCTCAAGATCTAATCGCTCCATATCCTACGGCCTAATCATTATGGACCACTATGAGAAAAATAAGAGGAAGTTGTCAAGTAACAAGATGATGTCGACGTCGAGACGAAGCAAATGGACGGTTAGATCTCGCTGGATCTTGATGGGATAGCCAGAATTTGGAGATGAATGGTGAAAATGATTTTGGCTGAGTGTCATTTCTATGTAACTAAGGGCGATGGGATCTAAAGGAGAAACGCAGGGAAGGAGGATAGCTAGCTACGGCCGAAGTTTGGGGCCAAAGGCAGTACATAGCGGTGGAAATCTTGAGTTGAACAGAATCAAATTTCGGGTTTGTATGGAGAACTGGTGGCGAGTTAGGGTATCGCACTGGTGGCCTATGGTTCGTCTTCGCGAGGTGGTTCTGAGGCGAGGTGGTGATGGTGGGCTCAAGTAGGGTCTAGTGGCAATGACGATCAAATAAAGTTGGCCTGGGTTGTTTCGTTTATGATTGAAGAAAAAGGATTAGGAGGGAAGGGAAAGGTTTATAATGTAATTAGTTATAATTTTAAGTAATTAGTGGATTTAGAATTGTATTTAAAAACTGAAAACTTATATATTTAATAATTTTTGCATGCGAGATCCAATTGAGACACGAATTTTTGTACTGTGCTCGTAACAATGAAAGCTTCGCAATGGAACTGGTTTGGACGAATTTGGAGATAGTTGAACTTTAGGATAAAATCGGACATTGTTCGATTTTAGTTCCAAAACGGAACGCCGCGGCAACAACAGAAACTTAGGTGAGTTAAATTCACCTTTTTGGTTAACTAGTATGATATGTAGTTAATAAAAATTGTTGAATGATTGTTTGGATGAGTTACTATATTTATTAGTCGATTTGGATATATTCCCGCACTTGGAGCGGATGAGACCCTATTACGTTCCATTGTAAGAGTGGATGACCCTTTGTATACGATTCCCGCCTCGAAGTAGTTGATTAATATTTTATGATTATATACTATTATCATGTGGGGGGAAGAGTTGGAGGGATCCAACAGGATTCGTCACCGTCACAGATTTTATTTACACACACACACACACATATGTGTGTGTGTGTGCGTGCATGCTGATATATATGAGTTTTGTTGTGGGGAAAACATGTTGGAGGCATCAAATGAGATTCCTCGTTATAGTTGAATTGATTTCAATAATACTCCAATTATATGAATTATTGGATAATAAACCTAATTTTTGGAAATATTGGTAATGACATCGTTATATGTCAACAATCAAAATACAATGGTGAATGAAAATCAATATCGATATTGGTTAAGTGTTATGTGGCTGCTGGCCTTACATTTGTATTTTGAAACACTATAAATTGCCATTTGACTTGAAATTGGGTTTCGAGACGGGAAATGAATTTAAACCCGAAATTGGGTTTTGGAAATATTTTGTTTAAAGGCTTAAATATTTATATGTAATGCTGTTTTAAAGTTATTTAATTATATTAATGTTATTTCAAAGTATTTAATTATATTAATATTGTAACGATCCCGGTTTTAAGCCAAATTTAAATCAGTAGTTAATATGATTTTTGGGATTGATTGGTGAATTTATTTGAAATTTTCCAAAATAAATGCGATAAGTGCTTGTTTATATATGAAATAAATTGGAATTATAATTTGAATTTGAAATTCAAAAATAAATATCTTTTATAAATAAATTGGATTGAAATACTCTATATCTTAAAACTAATAGAAATTTGTTTTCTAATTATAATATACATATGTAATATATGTTTTGAAAGTTATATTTTGAATTTGATATAAATAATTTTCAAAAGTTGTTTAAAGCTAAATTCTCTATTTTATAATATACATATGAGTGTTTATTTATTAAAGTGTAATTATATTTTAAAAATCAATTTCCTAAAGTTATAAAGATTTATAAAAGGAAAGGCATTTATTAAATTTAAAATATAATATAAAAATATTACGAAAACATATAAATACAAGTGTAATCATCTTAAACATAAAGATATACAAGTGTAAAACTTGAAGTATGGAATTTAACAAGTGTAGCTTGATAATCACATCCAAGTAAAACAAGTGTCCATTTTTAATTATCTTTTATTTTTTTTAAATAAAAATGAAAACCAGGCTAAATATATATATATCCATCTTTCTCCTCTTCTCATTTTCTTAGTTAATTGAAAACTAAAACCTAACAAAACTCAAAAGCATACAAACCAAAAAACAAGATCAAAAGCTTGATAAAAATCAAAACCAGTAAAACAATAACAACAATTTCAAAAGCCTGTAGCAAATTCAAACCAAGGATTACACAAAAAACCTGAAACAAAAGATCCTGATACAACAACAAGTAGATCAACATCAAATTCAACCTGAGTTAAAGCTTCAATTAATTCAAAGATCAACTCAAGTGGATTCAAATCAATATCAGTAACAGACCAAACTCAAGAAAATCAATTCCCAGATCAAAATCAATCAAGTTTCATATTCAATCAAAGTTTCCAGATATCAATTCCAGGCTTCCTCTGTTTTAACATTTCAGGTGAGCAAACTTCTTTGATCTGATTTTTGACTTGATATGGTGATTTATGTTGAAATGAAGCTTTGAAATCTAGTTGCGTGTATGCAAAAAATATGAATATATACCTGTGCATGTCTGATAACCGGCATATTGCCTCTGTGTTGTTTAAGGGTTTTCAAAACCTGTTAAAAAAAATTTCAAATCACTCCACCCAAATGATTTTAGGCTATAACCTCTGAATAAAAAATGTTGGTATATATGTGACATCATTTTTTAAATTAATTTCAAGTGTTTAAATTGAATATGTATTTCGAAAAAATGATAAATAACAGTGATAATTTAAATTGAGTCAAAAGTCAATCATCTCGATTTTTTGTTTTGACTTTACAAACAGGTTTGTATTTCAAAATGATGAAATTTGATAACCAATTCATGATTTTTAAGTTTGTATACGATGAGGTATTTCAAGTTGAACGGAAAATGTATTTTGGTCGAATTCCGATGAACGACCACGAACTGTAGGTTGTGCTTGTTGTCGAATGTAGCTTAAAGGATGGTGATCATGGGAAAAATGATCGGAGTTGTTATAGATGGTCGGATTGGCTTGGGATCATCAATTTAGTGTTTAAGGTACTGTTTTGGTCGAGGTGGTAGACAAAGTGATTTCGTCGACGTTGGTGCATCGGGGTCAATCAGACCAAGGGGAATCAAAGCATGGGACTGAGGCGGTGGTACAAGCGAGATAGCATGACCTTTGGTGGTCGGGATCGGAAGCACGTGGAGTTTTTGTCGACCAGTTTTGGGTTTGTGGGTTGCTCGATTGTTCGATTTCAAATTTCGGTCAAGTTCATCAACCTGGGTGGTCGGAGCACTCATGTGGGTCGTCGTCGATGTGATGAGGGTGGCGAGGTTGATCGAAGATGGCCAGTTCCGACGTACACGTGCACGCGTGTATGCTTGTGTCTGAGTATGTTAGAACTTGGGGAAGAAAGGGTAGGCTTGCGATTTGCTCGAAGTAATTCCTGAATTTACTCAGGGGAACGAAGAATTGGGAAACTCAAAGTTGAGCTCGGGTTTAATTCGGGTTTGACTCGGGTTCAGGGTATAACAGTTGTAAAATTTTAAAATTAAACAAGTTTTAAAAAAAGTTTAAATGAAGTTTTAACAAATTTTATTTGACTAATTATTTTATACAATAGATGTTTATTTGTGGATTAATTAAAGGTTTTCGATTTAAATTATTTTAATTATTCAAGTTTAAAATGTTTTAAATATATATATGTGTGTGTGTGTTTTCATTAATTAATTCTTAAGCCTATCTTTAAATAAGGAATTAAATAGCTTAATTAAGAAGTGAATTAAAAAGATAAATATGTTTTTAGTTATTAATTAACTTAAGGATCTAAGTTAATTTATGGATTTTTAATAAATTTATTTCAAAGAGTTAAATGTTTTAAGGATCAATTAATTTGGTTTTAAAATAATTATATATTAAGTGATTAATCAATGTGATCCCTAATTATTTTTAAATGGTATTTGTTAATGTAATTAATTAAGATAAACGGGTTATCTTAAGATTAGAGGTTCATTAATTTGAAATTTAATGATAATTACTTAATTAAAGGTTAACTAAGTATTAATTAAGGATTAATTAATTTGTTATGAGTCAATGAATTAATGATGAGTAATTAAAGGATGATTACTTAATAAAATTACCTAATGTAAATAAGAGATAGTTATTTTGTGCAATTACATTAAAGGATAATTAATTAATTAATTAATTAAGAGTAATTCATTTAGGGTAATCAAATTACTTAAGGATAATTACTTAATGAAAGTAATTAAGGATAATTAATTAATGATTAAAGGTTAATTAATCAAGTAATTAAAAGATAATTAATTAATGAAATTGATTAAGGGTTAATTAATTAATGTAATTAATTAAGGATAACTAATTAAAGAGTAATTAAATAATTAAGGGATAATTATTTAATGATTAAAGGTTGATTGATTTATTAATTAAGGTTGATTGATTTATTAATTAAGGTTGATTAATTAATCATTAAAGGTTAATTAATAAATGATTAAAGCATAATTAATTAAAATCGTTTGTAATTAATTAATGTTGATTAACTAGGATTAGTAATTTATTAATCTAGTTTAAATTAATTATAATCAGGTGATTAGTTGACCTTACTAATGGATGATTGGATTCTATTGAATGCTTTGAATTGTTTGATATCTCTGATGTGTGACATTCTGTGATGTGATTTGTTTTGAATCGGGCTGTGATCTGTGATTTATTTATCTGTGATGATATTACTTGTTTATCTATGAATGAAAGATAAGCGTTATAGGATTATACAGCTTATCAATATTGTGGTGCTTGAATTGATGATGGTTGTGATATTGTATTGTTGTGTGTAAAACCCTTGGACTACACCATACACACAAAAATATGGATTTCACGCGGAATCGGTTAAGTCACAAATATTTGAATTTAATATTATTTTATTCAAAATGATTTTAAAAGTTGAATCTTGAATCCAATTGGTTTGGAAGTGAAATTGAGTTGAATATGAAAAGCTTTTGAAAAAGGATGTTTTGAAATTGAAATTTAGTTTGAATATAATATATCTTATTAATGTTTAGAAATTATTTTGGAAATTTAGGTTTGAAAGGGTTCTACAAGTTATAATATATATATATATATATATATGGATTTAAACCATTTTTGAAGTATATTGGATAAATTATTTTGGGAATTTAAATTTAATGCAAAGAGAACTTTCCAAGGATACAGCATTTCGCTGATTTTCTGATTTTACTTTAAAGGGCTATAACTTGAGCATATTTAATCGGATTTTCCCGAAATGAAAAGCATTTGTTTTCAAATGATAATGGATTTCATATAACGAAAGGATTTTCAGTTTTTGTTGAAAATATTTCAAGTTATGCGTAAATCAAGTTTGAAATGGAATTGTTTTGAAAGCTATGAATAAATCTTTGTTAAAGATTTGGTGAACATTGTTTCAAAGTTAAGTGAATCTTAAGGGTGAATCTTTTGGTTTAAAAGATTAAAAGTGGAAAACTGTTTAAATCTTTCAAAATGAAAGGTTTTGGGAAACAAGTGTTGAAAATTGTGACTTAACTAAGATCCCAATATATCCATATTGTTTTAAAATAAGCGCTCATTATTTGGTTTAGCCAGGAGAGGACTTTATGTCATAAAACCCATTCCGAATAGTGATATGACATAATGAGAGTGCATTTGAAGACGGCGGTGAAGATCGAGTATTTTCGAGAACGATAGGATTACCTATCGAATGTCTCTGCACTGAGCCACGTCGGTATAGAGATCTCCATATGTGATAGGGAGTCCGATCGGGATTGTGGATATCTGGATTTGCAAGGGCTTCTTTGAAGTGCCTTCGGTTCTGTTCGAACCCGGAATAGACTTGTATGGATCTATATCTGACGTTACACTTTGAGATGTAAAGCTGGTTTCTATCAAATACATTTTTTTGGTGGCAGAGAATTTATTCTCTTAGCTTAACACCATTCTCTGAGACGTACGAGCTAAGAGGTTATGTAGTTGATGTCACTAGTGATATATTCCCAATTTGGTAATGTGGCATGCTAAGTGTTGCTGATCATTTGTTGATCGAAGCTTGTCTTTTGTGAAAAGCTTAGCTTTGTGGACGAGTCTTCGTCGAATCTCATACCCCAGAAATGGTCCAAAGAGGAAGAATGCGGCAAGGTTATGAGGGTCGCACCCTTTAGGGTATGTGCATTTCCTTCTGGATAAAAAGTGATATCATGGTATGGAGCCCAGATATTTAAATTATGTGGTTGTTGCAATTTGTTGCTGTTAAGCACTTGGAAAAGGTTGGTTATGGCCCGGGGATGACATACTCGTGTCAGTAGTTACCTAGTTACAGAGGTAACCCGACCTTGTGTTGGCAGAGAGCTGGTTAAGTTCTCGGGGCTTCTCTCTAAAGGCGTTTCCATTCGGTGAGGAAGTTCCTTAGCCTGACCATTTGTTGAAAATCCAAACAAAACAATATGAGCCATGTACGGTTTTAGTTGTATAACCTACCATTTATCAATGGTGGCGACTTGCCATTTAAATGGTAGCCATAGTAGGCATACTATAATGGTAGTATGCTGGCTAAGATTAATATTATACTTTCGAAATGTTTTCTACACTATGCACTAATAATATTATCAAAAGGATTTTCATGTACCAAGCATGTTTGACTGTCATGAGGAGAAATCTCCTCCAAGTGTGCGATTGCATTGTTTGTGGCGGGAGGCCTTATGGCAATTTCATTTTCTAAAAAGCATAGCGAATTTGTTTTCATTTTCTTCTGTTCAAATATAAACTGTTTTTGCTTTCTCATACCAGTCCCATGACTGACCTAGAGTTTATTGTACCCTTTCTAAACTGTGAGTGCCCACAATTTTCCACATGGGCAGCCTAGAGTCAGGTTTTTAGATAGTCAGATAGTAGATGTAGATTCGATAGCCTTCGGTCTTTGGTTTGGGATCGCATTGTGTTTCATTCTAGCATGATGGGGGTTCGAGCTCTTGGTTTGGAGTCTTTGGAGTTTTGGTTATGGAGACGCAGTTTGGTTGAGCTCTCTCTCTCTTGTAGATCATGAAGATGTAATGTAACATCCCGCCTTTTTGTACATTTAAATCGACGATAAACCACACACGTCAGACTCAAACCATACCGAAGGGCAGATTGTTATTGGGATGAATAAGAAAAAGGAAGAAAGAAATAAAACAAAATAGAATCTTGCAGCGGAACGATAAAATATAATAATCAAATATACAGTTCATGAAGCTGTTTTACAAAATATTCGATTATACTTATACAATATATATCAGAGCTACACATACTAGAGAAAAATAATTAACGCAGCAGAACAGTATGAATGCAGTGGAATAATATAATAGATAATAGTAATACAATCTTCGTCTTCGTCCTCCAGAAATAAAGTCTTCGAATCCTGAAATGCTCAGACTGACCCGAGCGAATTGAAAAAAAAAACAATCGAGTCAGAACTAAAAGATCTTATGTAAGTTAAATCAACGGTAAAATTTGAGTGGAACGGCGTCAGAGATGTCTACGGGATTTGACATCTCCTATCCAGTGTCTAACGTGAGTGCAGTAACTTAAGAGATATTCGGGATTCACATCTCCTAAGGATCCGTTAAACTATTTACTATGTAGTTATATATGCTATTATAATAATGTCTAATAGTAAAATAAACTTACTTTTAAATAGCATCAAGGGGTTACCCATATAGCCCTTACCACGTAATAGTCCCAGTAGTCCATCCAGTATCAGCGCATCTCCAGATCGAGAGACTACCCTAAATACTCCACGGGCTACGGGAGAAAAACAAACTCGTACAAGGCGTGTTATGGTAGGTGACATGGCACAACGAGGCAATGCCAGGGTAGATATACCAATTACACTTCCGGCCAGTGATAACACGTAGCAGCTACTACCGCCCACCTTGAGCCACACCCCCAAATCAAAAGAATCAAAAATAGCCACCGAATAAATCTCAAAGCCAGAATATAACATCGAAGGAATATGTCCGATCAGAGGAATGACCTCATTAGCCCGTCAATTGCTTCTGTTTTAGCCACCTTATGCCAACTCACGGGAGTCGGGTCCACGTGTATACCTCAATGGAAACGCCACCATCATCCTACTTCATTCTGGAATCTCTATCGCGTACACGGTTGTTAAAGTGGTTTTCGGAGTTGGCAGAGAGTATGACAACTTTCAATCCCAGTCTCTTTGACAACCAAACGTTATTATAACACCGCGATCTTTTCAAAATAGTTCATACTTCAAAACAGAATATAATATCCATTTCAAAACCATATAAATACGATATCCTTTCCATTTCAAAAACCAAATCATCATGATATCATTTTTATAAAAACCTAAATCAATATAATATCATTTTTGTTTCAAATATATCTCTTTCACAAATCATAGCACTTTCAAATTTATAATATTTCGAATTTCATAGCTTCTAAACCATTACTTCCAAAACTTAAATGGTTTGGATATTCAAACAGTATATAAAATAAAATAGTTTGAATTTTAAAAGTACTTTATAAAGTAAAATAATTTCCTCGACTTCACAATTTTATTCACTTTAAATTTAATCTCAATTCATAACTTCCAACTCACTTTCAGTTTCAATAAACCATTTCAATTTCAATATATTTCAAACTTTGAGTATTAAACAATTTCAAAACTAAGGTTGGTAATTACGATTCAACAATTCAATGTTCTATTATTTAGTTTGAGATATTTGCATAATAAATCCATTATCATTTAAATAAAACTCAAATTACAAATGACTAAATATTTCCTTCAATTTATTTATACTTGAAATATTCGTTTAATTTATCTTAAACCAAAATCCAGCTATAAAAATCATACCTTTAAAATCTCAATTTTATTAAATTTCAAATCAATTTCATATTTATCTCCCCCCTTATTCTCATTTAAGTTATTATAAACTCCAGAAATATAATTTAAATAAATGCTTATCCTTTTTATATCTTAATAAAATCAAACTTTATTATTAAACTTCTTTTATACTTTAAACCAATTTTATACATAGCTTAAACCAAGAATTTAGCTATATATAAAATAACAATTATAAAATATCCAAATCAATATCTCATAAAACCATATATTTCTTTACAAAACCATAGAAAAATCGTTTCAAAATATTTTTATATATAGGCTACGGTGTCTGTATATAATTTTCTACCCTATGGTCAAGTGATACAGATATATATCATTTCAATCTGTAATTTAAAATAAAAATACGGTTATATATCATTTCAAACCGCAATCCCGAATGAAATAAAATGCATGACAACTTGAAATTTGTAACAATATAAATGCAACATCCATTCGTCCAATATCAACCATCAATCATTTATCACAATCATCATCCAATTCAAACAATAACATCAATATAGAACAGATAATAAATAACAGGTATTTACTAGCAGTTTTGTTCAATAATAAATTAAATAACAACTTAACTGGCAGTTTATATACAATAATAAATTTAATAATAATTTAACTTGCAGTTTATATGCAATAATAAATTAAATAACCATTTAATTCAATTTAACTCAGATGATGATTAAAAATATGCCAAACAGTCATAAATAAATTTCTAATCACATCAAAAATTAATTTAACACACATAAGAAATTTTAGAAGTTGTAAGTAGGTTTAAACACTTACCTTTTGAATTTAAATTGAATTTAAATCCAATTTAAACCCAAAATTTGAACAGTCTCAGAATCTGTCCAAACCAGCGTCAAAATGTCCGGAATTCCGATACGAACCTAGCGAAGAAAACCGTGTATGAAACGGACCTCGTAAGCGAGAGTTATGACAATTAGAACGTTTCGAAGTTTAATTAAAATAAAATAAATAAACAAAACAAAATCAAACTCACCATTTGACACGTCCGCTTCTTCCAGCAATTCATCTCGTACAAAAACCCTAACGGCAGACCCAATATCGCACGCATGCGAGTTCTTCGAATACGCCGTCCATATCGGGCTCCCAGGCCACGTCGCACCCCACTGACACGACCCCCGACCTCGCCGCCGTCACCTACAGCCCCTCACGCCTTCGTGCATCGCGCATGACTCGATCGGCGCTGTGAAATTGTAGCCGCCGCCATGATTTGCAAATCCTAATTGAATTTTTCCGTTCGGTCCAACGTTGAATCAACGAGCTACCTATGCCGATGCACTCCGCTCGAGAATCACTCCGAGTCAGTAACTTTGATTCGTCGATCAGGAAAAGATGATTTCGATGCAATGGATAGCCGAAAATAGATCATCAATTTCCAGGCAAACCGAGCTTCAAATCGAAAAACAAATTACATATTTGACTTGCGTTCTTCGAGAGCTTTAAATCCATATATAATTAGACGTGTGTTGAGGAGATTGAATTTTCAATTTAAATTTTGAATTGCAATTGTATTTGGAATTGTCTGCCATTCAAATGAGGAGGTGAGAAAGAATTATACGTACAGAAAATGACATAAGAAGTATTCTAGGGTTTATAAAAAGGTATATATATAGGCAAGCTGAAATTAGAATGGATGGTCACGATTGATATACACGTTGAACGATTAAATGGCCCGAAAAGCCCGTTCTGACTCCGGAACGAAATTGGATCAACCCATATATCAAAATAGATGTTTTAAAATGTTTTAAACACAATGAAATAGGTTTCAATTCCAAATTCCATCATATGAAGACGTTATGCTAAAGTCAAGTTATTTGAAATTGATTTCAATTGATTTTAATTTCATTGATTTCAAGGTGTTTCAAGCCCGTACGATCAAACGACAAGCCCGATCGTTATGAAACTTAAAATCCTACAATAATTCACCGTTACGGATCCGATGAAACTAGTTTCATCAAAATTCGAGTCAGTGGCCAAAATGGCTATTTTCACATTCACTAAATAAATTAATAATTAATTAATTAAATCAAGCTTTCAATTTCAACTCTATAATTAACAAATTTCATCATTTTTAAATTTGTTAATCATTTACAATGATTTAAACAAATTTAAATGTCAATTTAGAGTTGATTAATTCATTAATTTCAGTATTAACCTCAATTTCATTAAATTCAAAATTATAAATTACATTTCCAATAATTTTATTTAATTTACTTTTCATTCTATTATTCAATTCATTGATGTCAATGGATGAAATTAACATTGGACTCATGATCTATTTCATTAGCATTCCCCAATTTTAACTTAATTTTCAATTAACGTAATAATTAAATATTTAATTTCATTCATTTGCAATTAATCCAATATTAAATTTTAAATTTCAATAAGTTAATAAATCTCGATTTTCATTCTTTAAATCAACCAATTGTCACATTATAAATAGAATTGATATTATTTCCAATTATTTCCTTAATTTACACTAACATAACATTGAATTGAGACTCATTGCAATTGATTGCAAATTTTGGTTTAATTGACTAAATAAATGATTAACTTATAATAATTGTTATCATTAACTCTCAATCACATTTTCATAAGTTTATCATTCCCAAACCAATGTTATAATTTCTTACTAAACATTGATTTTATTCAATTACCATTTAATATATATTAATTCATTAATTAATTCAATATACTCAACTTTCCTTCTTTATTGTGTGTTAACTATATTTTCCACTTATATTGAAATTTTGCCAAATATAACATTTGGATTACTTCTTTTATTGGGATTTCATTCAACTTGTTTATAGTCAACTTATATTACCATTACTACCTTTAATTTTTATTATTGCTTCATTCATAAACCATTAACAATACATTATTACCAAATGTTACCTTAATTCACACTAACGTAATAGTTGATTTAATTTTATTGCAATTAGTTTCAATTAATTGGGATTGCACTAAATTAGTTATTTATCCACTTGTATTAACATTATTACCTTAATTTACATCCAATTACTATTAATCAGTATATTATTTCATTGGTTAATTCAATACTCTTACTCTTATTTACTTATTTTCTATTTTATGACCAAGTGCAACAATTTACACTATTTCATTATTGGGATTTCACTTCAATTGTCCATAATTAGTTTTTAATTACCAATGCTACATTTCGTTTCTAACATTCGCTTCATTACAAGTTATAAGTTTTTATTCTTTCTAAATTTAGTTACAAAAATCCGTTAAATTACCCAATTTAATTATCGAATTTTACAAGACGTTACACTCTCCCCTACTCAAAAATTTACGCCCCCGAAAAGGAAAAAGGAGGGAAAAGAAAGAATTGAGTAAACAATGCCTTTTATTCAAAATTTTTAACTTTATAAACAAATAAATTTCCAAAATTAATTAATTTAAATAAAATATACCAATTTATAATCATTAAATCATTTTATACTCAAATTTATAAAGTTTGAAAATACTTTTCAAAAAATTTCTAAGTCCAAAAATTTCGACAGATTCTCCTTTGTACGGAGAGGCTCGGCAGAAAATATAATATCAAATATAACAATATGCAACATATATTTTCCAAAATAATATATATCCCAACACATGATAACAATATAATAATGCTATAAACCGTAATCCGAAAACATACCTTTTTGTTAGGCAATTAACGCTTAACTATGAAACCAAAAGTAGTAGCAATTGCTTCCATAACCTGTATTTCACTTATATAATTCCAAAAGGTTAAAAATTATATAAAATGAAATGTTTAAAGTTGTTTCAAACAATTCAATATAAAACAACAATCACTACAACCAACATCATACACATCATATACAAATCAACCATTCAAGCAAAAACAAAACAATTGGTTGGTTCGGGTTAGGACACTTTAAATCACATAGAATGAAAATGACTATGAAATACTCTACTTACTCAACAGTCTTAGATAAATTCAATAGATTATTCATACATCTAAGCAAATTTAAAGTATCCTTGCCCAAACAACCAAAAACCAAACAAACAACAATTTCAAACAATAGATCAAGTTCATTCTTAATAATTTCATTCCATAACATTTGTTGTTTGATTTCCTTTTCATTCATATAATGATTTATCTTTTTAATTTACATTTATTTTTTGCAATTTTTATTTCCATCCACTGATTCAGTGTTTATTTCACTTGTTTGCAACATAAATTCATTTTTTTCATTTATTCATATCATATAAATTTTCTTTTCATTGCATTGCATTCATTCATTTTGTCAATTCCATTTATTTTCATTCATTTATCCATAGCATTCAACATTTCCTAAGTTCAAAATCTTTTACTTCCATTACTCATTTCCTATTTCCTTTACTTGAGTTTATAATCTTATACTTACAATACTTACTTCCTATTACCCTTATCAAAGTAGCATTTCAATTATAATTTAAGTTCACAACAATTACAACATTAATTTCTTATTTATAAAAGAATTTCATTAAATACTTTCGTTACCTCAAGTTTATTACTTGTATAATATCCATTACATTTTCTTATTAACATTTCAACTTTTTACATCATTTGGTAAGTTTTACATATGCCTTTAAGAATATAATTGAAAGTTATACAAGTTTTCTCATTTCCATTAACTAATTTTAACGTTCGAAAATCATATCTTTTGTTTTATAGGTTACAATTTCACCTTTCTTGAAACTTCATTTATAACCTAGCATTTAATCTCTTATTTGAATTAGAGGTTCCAATTATTAATTAGTTACATTCCAATTCACTACAATAATTGAAACTATTGATTAACGGAAACTTAAGAACTAAATACCGGGTTAAATTTCAAACCATTTTAAAAATAATAGATAAATGTATACTTACAACTTATATTCCAATTATATTTAAAACAATTAAAATTTTATATTTGGTTATCAAAATAAATCTGTAGTAAAACTACTACAGTGGCCTTCCCACTTTGAAACTCGAAAATGAACGTCGATGATGCGTGCACTCATCACCGAAATTATTTCCCAGCGACAGAGAGTGGAGTACATAGCTTATTTCTTTCCAAAATTTCTTTAAAACAATTCTTTCAAATCATATTGAAATATTTATAACAAAAAATACTTCTAGTAATATTATTACTATACTCCAAAATCATTCGAAAGAATTTTTCAAAACCCTAGAATTTACATTCTAAATTCCCAATTTCCATTTATTTTATTTTCAGTCTCATTTCAACTATTATTTATAAATTTCATTACCTAACAACCAATATATTGCAACCAAATATAAATATCATTTATAAAAATTTATTTTATATATATAGAAAGTATAATAGGCAAAATTATTTCATTCACCTGTATTCAAAACAATATTGTTGGTCTGTCCTATTAAATGTTTAGAAATCCCTATTGATGTAATAACGTCCCATGCACCAACTAGAATTTATAAATACAAAGCGGAACAAATTAACACAATATAAAACTTTTTATAACACCAACAAATACGTTCTCTCATATATTTATACACTCAGCAACTCATCATATGGTATTACTACCCTATTAGTAAAGAGTCAAAACCTACAAAGCTAAGGTTTATCGCTAAACGAAAGCTCTGATACCAGATGTAACATCCCACCTTTTTGTACGTTTAAATCGATGATAAACCACATGTCAGACTCAAACCATACAGAAGGGCGGATAGTTATTGGGGTGAATAAGAAAAAGGAAGAAAGAAATAAAACAAATCAAAATCTTGCAGCGGAACGATAAAGTATAATAATCAAATATACAGTTCCTGAAGCTGTTTTACAAAATATTCGATTATATTTATACAATATATATTTGAGTTACACGTACTAGAGAAAAATAATTAATGCATCGGAATAGTATGAATGTAGTGGAATAATACAATAGAAAATAGTAATACAATCTTTGTCTTCATCGTCCAGAAATAAAGTCTTCGAATCCTGAAATGCTCAGACTGACCCGAGCGAATTGAAAGAAAAAACAAAACACTCGAGTCAGAACTAAAAGATCTTATGTAAGTTAAATCAATGGTAAAATATGAGTGGAACGGCGTTAGAGATGTTTACGGAATTTGACATCTCCTATCCAGTGTCTAACGTGAGTGTAGTAACTTAAGAGATGTTAGGGATTCACATCTCCTAAGGATCCGTTACACTATTTACTATGTAGTAATATACGCTATTGTAATAATGTCTAATAGTAAAATAAACTTACTTTTAAATAGCGTTAATGGGTTACCCATATAGCCCTTACCACGTAATAGTCCCAGTAGTCCATCCAGTATCAGCGCATCTCCAGATCGGGAGACTACCCTAAATACTCCACGGGCTACGGGAGAAAAACAAACTCGTACAAGGCGCGCTATGGTAGGTGACACGGCACAACTAGGCAATGCCAGGGTAGATATACCAATTACACTTCCGGGCCGGTGGTAACGTGTAGCAGCTACTACCGCCCACCTCGAGCCACACCCCCAAATCAAAAGAATAAAAAATGGCCACCGAATAAATCTCAAAGTCAGAATATAATATCGAAGGAGTGTGTCCGATTAGAGGAATGACCTCATTAGCCCGTCAATTGCTCCTGTTTTAGCCACCTTATGCCAACTCACGGGAGTCAGGTCCACGTATATACCTCAAAGGAAACGCCACCACCATCCTACTTCATTCTGGAATCTCCACCGCATACACGGTTGTTAAAGTGGTTTTCAGAGTTGGTAGAGAGTATGACAACTTCCTATCTCGGTCTCTTTAACAACCAAACGTTAGTATAACACCGCGGTCTTTTCAAAATAGTTTACACTTCAAAAGAAGAATATGATATCCATTTCAAAACCATATAAATACGATATCCTTTCCATTTTAAAAACCAATTCGTTATGATATCATTTTTATAAAAACCCAAATCAATATAATATCATTTTTATTTCAAATATATCTCTTTCAAAAATCATAGCACTTTAAAATTTATAATATTTCGAACTTCATAGCTTCTAAACCATAACTTCCGAAACTTAAATGGTTTGGATATTCAAACAGTATATAAAATAAAATAGTTTGAATTTTAAAATTACTTTATAAAGTAAAATAATTTCCTCGACTTTACAATTTTATTCACTTTGAATTTAATCTCAATTCATAACTTTCAACTCACTTCTAGATTCAATAAACCATTTCAATTTCAATATATTTCAAACTTTGAGTATTAAACAATTTCAAAACTAAGGTTGGTAATTACGATTCAACAATTCAATGTTCTATTATTTAGTTTGAGATATTTGCATAATAAATCCATTATCATTTAAATAAAACTCAAATTACAAATAACTAAATATTTCCTTCAATTTATTTATACTTGAAATATTTGTTAATTCATCTTAAACCAAAATCTATTTATAAAAATCATACCTTTAAAATCTCAATTTTATTAAATTTCAAATCAATTTCATATTTATCTCCCCCCTTATTCTCATTTTAAGTTATCATAAACTCCAGAAATATAATTTAAATAAATACTTAACCGTATTATGTCTTAATAAAATCAAACTTTATTATTAAACTTCTTTTATACTTTAAACCAATTTTATACGTAGCTTAAACCAAGAGTTTAGCTATATATAAAATAATATTTATAAAATATCCAAATCCATATCTCATAAAACCATATATTTCTTTACAAAACAATAGAAAAATCGTTTCAAAATATTTTTATATATAGACCACGGTGTCTGTATATAATTTTCTACCCTATGGTCAAGTGATACGGATAGTTATCATTTCAATCAGTAATTTAAAATAATATTACGGTTATATATCATTTCAAACCGCAATCCCAAATGAAATAAAATGCATAACAACTTGCAGTTTATAACAATATAAATAAAACATCCATTCATCCAATATCAACCATCAACCATTTATCACAATCATCATCCAATTCAAACAATAACATCAATATAGAACAAATAATAAACAACAGGTATTTACTGGTAGTTATGATCAATAATAAATTAAATAACAACTTAACTGGCAGTTTATATGCAATAATAAATTTAATAACAATTTAACTGGCAGTTTATATGCAATAATAAAGTAAATAACTATTTAATTCAATTTAACTGAGATGATGATTAAAAATATGTCAAACAGTCATAAATAAATTTCTAATCACATCAAAAATTAATTTAACACGTATAAGAAATTTTAGAAGTTGTGAGTGGGTTAAAACACTCACCTTTTGAAATTAAATTGAATTTAAATCCAATTTATACCCAAAATTTGGACAGTCTTAGAATCCGTCCAAACAAGCGCCAAAATGTCCGGAATTCCAATACGAACCTAGCGGAGAAAACCGCGCGTGAAACGGACCTTGTAAGCGAGAGTTATGGCAATTAGAACGTTTCGATGTTTAATTAAAATAAAATAAATAAATAGAACAAAACCAAAATCACCATTTGACACGTCAGCTTCTTCCAGCAATTCAACTCATACAGAAACCCTAACGGCCGACCCAATATCGCACGCATGCGAGTTCTTCGAACGCGCCGCCCATATCGCGCTCCCAGGCCACGTCGCACCCCACTGACACGACCGCCGACCTCGTCGCCGTCACTTACAGTCCCCCTATGCCCTCGTGCGTCGCGCACGACTCGATCGGCGCTGTGAATTGCAGTTGCCGCCATGATTTGCAAACCCTAATCGAATTTTTCCGTTCGATCCAACCGTTGAATCAACGAGCTACCTATGCCGATGCACTCCGCTCGAGAATCTCTTCGACTCAGTAACCTTGATTCTTTGATCAAGCAAAGATGATTTCGAAGCAATGGATGGCCGAAAATAGATCATCAATTTTTGGACAAACCGAGCTTCAAATCGGAAAATGAATTACGGATTTGACTTGCGCTCGTCGAGATCTTCAAATCCGTATATAATTTGATGTATATTGAGGAGATTGAATTTTCAATTTAATTTTTGAATTGCAATTGGATTTGGAATTATCTGCCATTGAAATGAGAAGGTGAGAAGGAAATGTACGTACATAATAATGACATAAGAAGTAGTCTAGGGTTTATAACAAGGTTTATATAGGCAAGCTGAAATTGGAATGGATTGTCACGATTGATATACGCGTTGAACGATAAAATGGCCCGAAAAGCCCGTTCTGACTCCGGAACGAAATCGGGTCAACCCATATATCAAAATAGATGTTTTAAAATGTTTTAAACACAATGGAACTGGTTTCAAGTCCGAATTCCATTGTATGAAGAAGTTATGCTAAAGTCAAGTTATTTCAAATTAATTTCAATTGATTTCAATTTAATTGATTTCAAGGCGTTTCAAGCCGTACGATCAAACGACAAGCCCGATCGTTATGAAACTTGAAATCCCATAATAATTCACCGTTACGGAACCGATGAAACTATTTCGTCGAATCCGAGTCAGTGGCCAAAATGGCTATTTTTACATTCATTAAATAAATTAATGATTAATTTATTAAATCAAGTTTTCAATTTCAACTCTATAATTAACAAATTTCATCATTTTTAAATTTCTTAATCATTTACCATGATTTAAACAAATTTAAATGTCAATTCAGAGTTGATTAATTTATCAATTTCAGTATTAACCTCAATTTCATTAAATTCAAAATTATAAATTAAATTTCCAATAATTCTATTTACTTTAGTTTTCATTTTATTGTTCAATTCATTGATGTCAATGGATGAAATTAACATTGGACTCATGATCTATTTTATTAGTATTCTCCAATTTCAACTTAATTCTCAATTAACGTAATAATTAAATATTTAATTTCATTCATTTGCAATTAATCAATTATTGAATTTTAAATTTCAATAAGTTAATAAATCTCGAATTTCATTCTTTAAATAAACCAATTGTCACATTATAAATAGAATTGACATTATTTCCTTAATTTACACCAACATAACATTGAATCGTTGCAATTGATTACAAATTTTGGTTTAATGGACTAAATAAATGATTAACTTATAATAATTGTTATCATTAACTCTCAATCACATTTTCATAAGTTTATCATTCCCAAATCAATGTTATAATTTCTTACTAAATATTGATTTTATTCAATTACCATTTAATATATATTAATTCATTAATTAATTCAATATACTCAACTTTTCTTCTTTATTGTGTGTTAACTATATTTTCCACTTATATTGAAATTTTGCCAAATATAACATTTGGATTACTTCCTTTATTGGGATTTCATTCAACTTGTTTATAGTTAACTTATATTACCATCACTACCTTTAATTTTATTATTGCTTCATTCATAAACCATTAACAATACATTATTACCAAATATTACCTTAATTCACACAAACGTAATATTTGATTTCATTTTATTTCAATTGGTTTCAATTGATTGGGATTGCACTAAATTAGTTATTTATCCACTTGTATTAACATTATTACCTTAATTTACATCCAATTACTATTAATCAATATATTATTTCATTGGTTAATTCAATACTCTTACTCTAATTTACTTATTTTCTATTTTATGACCAAGTGCAACAACTTACACTATTTCAATATTGGGATTTCACTTCAATTGTCCATAATTAGTTTTTAATTACCAATTCTATATTTCATTTCTAACATTCGCTTCCTTACAAGTTATAAAGTTTTTATTCTTTCTAAATTTAGTTACAAAAATTTGTTAAATTACCCAATTTAATTATCGAATTTTACGAGTCGTTACATGTTATCTTTCCGCTGCTGGTGTTGTTGTTTCATTCCGCTGTTGTATTTGGCTCTGATATTAATATTCACTTATATCAGATTGTTGTATCAATGTTGTATCTATTATTGTGTATCAATAAAAGTTATTCTTTCTGTTTCCGCTGTGTTGTTATCACCTAATGTTGTTATAAGCTCCGGCGAATCGGATTTCGACATTTGAATCTGGGACATTCAAATACGAGTGAAGTATGGATGTCGATTTTCGAGCGTTGAAACCCGGTTCGTCACATTTGGTATCAGAGCTGAAGGTTGAGCAAGAACTTTAGCTCAGGAGTATAACACATTAGGTGACTCATTAGAGATAGGGAAATGAATGCCCTAAAATGAGTATCCCTAAGATATCTTATCTGTATGCCTCAGTAAATTCTCTTACTATCCACTGATGGTAAGAATAAGTGCAAGAAGGGGATGAGATAGGGGACAGGGGAGTACCACTACAAATTGTCAATACCCTGCAACAACAAGGAAACAACTTTTCCCATCAATTCCCTTTGATCATCATCCGGTTTCAATTCTTTTAATTACTTACTGGCAGCTACAAGAAGAAGCTTTGGTGTAGTGGTAACCCTACGAATCTTTGTTTACATTGTAGATAAGTCCTATTTCGTATTCTCATCATCAGTTTCTATCAATCTTTTCATTTTTAACTTTAATGAATTTGAAATTATATCTTAAATGAATTGGTTAACGAAATATGAAGTTAAATTGGATTGTATCCATTTGTTTAGGGTCTCGATATATTCTATGAATGATTAGTTATCCTTCGGACTAACCGATGCCCCTACATATTTCGTAGATCTGGTGACCTGAGTATCTTGTGAAGTGTTGAATAGATTTGTTCTCATATTTATTGATGATATTCTGATTTGGTAAGCCAAATATAAAATAAATATTTCAGCTTGATTTGGAAAGCTATTTCTTTGTGTGTTCATCTATTCTTTGTTTGTCTCCCTGTCTAGCAAATTTCGGGGACGAAATTTTCTTAAGAGGGGGAATTTGTAATGATCCCGATTTTAAGACAAATTTAAATCAGTAATTAATATAATTTTTGGGATTAATTGGTGAATTAATTTGAAAATTTCCAAAATAAATGAGATAATTGTTTGTTTATATATAAAATAAATTTGAATTTGAATTTGAAATTCAAAATTAAATATCTTTTATAAATAAATTGGATTGAAATACTCTATATTTTAAAACCAACAGAAATTTGTTTTTGTTTTCTAATTATAACATACATATGCAATATATATTTTGAAAGTTATATTTTGAATTTGATATAAATAATTTAAAGCTAAATTCTATATTTTATAATATACATAGTGTGCTTATTTATTAAAGTATAATTAGATTTTAAAAATCAATTTGTTAAATTTATAAACATTTATAAAAGGAAATGCATTTATTAAATTTAAAAATATATAAGAATATTATGAAAACATATAAATACAAGTGTAATCATCTTAAACATAAAGATTTACAAGTGTAAAACATGAAGTATGGAATTTAACAAGTGTAGCTTGATAATCAAATGCAAATATAACAAGTGTCCATTTTTAATTATCTTTTATTTTTTTTAAATAAAAATGAAAACCAGGCTATATATATCCATATTTCTCCTCTTCTCATTTTCTTAGTTAATTCGATACTAAAACCTACCAAAACTCAAAAGCATACAAACTAGAAAAACAAGATCAAAAAGCTTGATAAAAATCAAAACCAGTAAAACAAAAACAACAATTTCAAAATCTTGTAGCAAATTTAAACCAAGGATTCAACTAAAAACCTAAAACAAAAGATCCCGATACAACAAGTAAATCAACATCAAAGTCAACCTGAGTTAAAGCTTCAAGCAATTCAAAGATCAACTCAAGTGGATTCAAATCTATATCAGTAATAGGTCAAACTCAAGAAAATCAAATCCCAGATCAAAATCAATTAAGTTTCTGATTCAATCAAAGTTTCCAGATATTAATTCCAGGCTTCCTCTGTTTTAACATTTCAGGTGAGCAAACTTCTTTGATCTAATTTTTGACTTGATACGGTGATTTATATTGAAATGAAGCTTTGAAATCTAGTTGCATGTATACAAAAAATATGAATATATAACTGTGCATGTCTGATAACAGGCATATTGCCTCTGTGTTGTTTACTGGTTTTCAAAACCTATTAGAAAAAAATTTCAAATCTCTCCACCCAAATGATTTTAGGCTATAATCTTTGAATGAAAAATGTTGGTATATATGTGACATCATTTTAAAAATTAATTTCAAGTGTTTAAATTGAATATTTGTTTCAAAAAATGATAAATAACAATGATAATTTAAATTGAGTTAAAAGTCAATGATCTTGATTATATGTTTTGACTTTACAAACAGATTTGTATTTCAAAATGATGAATTTTGATAATCAATTCATGATTTTTAAGTTTGTATATGATGAGATATTTCAAGTTGAACGGAAAATGTACTTTGGCCGAATTCCGATGAACGACGAAGAACTGTAGGTCATGCTTGTTGCCGAATGTAGCTTGAAGGATGGTGATCATGGGGAAAATGATCGGAGTTGTTATAGATGGTCGGAGTGGCTTGGGTTCATCGATTTAGGGTTTAAGGTACTGTTTTTGTGACGACCTGGATTTTCGCGTTCGAAAATCGACATCCATACTTCACTCGTATTCGAATGCCGTGGATTCAAACTTTCGGATCCGATTCGTCGGAGCTTATAACACATTAAGTACAATAACACAGTGGAAGAAAAAAATGAATATCATTGATACACAATTGATACAACATCTGATCCAACTGAATATCAATACAAATCAAAGCTAGAATATAACAGCGGAAAGATAACACCAACAACGGAACAATATCACCAATATGGCCTTCCAAAGAATAGAAAGAAAGATAGAATCCAGAACTGCAACTCCATAGCCAAAGCTCCAAAGATTCCAATACAATAGGTCGAACCATATTATGCTGAACTTGTAGAAAATGCGATCCCCAACGCAATTGCCAAACCAAAGACTTTGAAGATTGCCAAAAGATTACCAAACCCGAGACTAAAAGCTATCGAATCTACATCTATTATCTGATCATCTGAAAATTTAACTCTAGACCGCCCGTGTGGAAAATTGTGGGAACCCAGAGTTTAGATAGGGAACAATAAACTCCAGGTCAGTCATGGGACTGGTATGAGAAAACGAAAATAGTTTATCTTTAACAGCAGCAAACAAAAGAATTTAAAGGAAATCCGCAATGCTTTTTGAAAAATGAAACTATCATAAGGCCTCCCCACACACACAAAATGCAAGCGCATAATTGGAGGAGATTTCTCCTTATGATGGTCAAACATGCTTGATATGCAAAATCCTTTATATATTATTATTAGTGCATAGTGCATATTTCGAAAGTATAATATTAATCTTAGCCAGCATAGGTACCATTATACTATGCCTACTATAGCTACCACCTAAGGTGGAAGGTTATACAACTGCAATCTTAAAGGGCTCGTATTGGTGATTGGATTTCCAACAATGGTTAGGCAAGGAACTTCCTGGGCCACATGGGTACGCCTCTGGAGGGACGCCCTGAGAACTTAACCAACTTTCTGCCAACACAAGGCCGGATTACCTCTATAACTAGGCAACTACTACAAGAGTATGCCATCCTTCGGTCGTAACCAACCTTTACCCCAGGATTCACCAATCAACCACAAAGTAATAAATTTGCAGCAACCACATAGGTTAAGTATCTGGGCTCCATACCATGATACCACCTCTATCCAGAAGGAAATGGACATACCCTCAGGGGGTGCTACCCCCAAATAACCTTGCTGCATCTTTCCTGTTTCGACCATTCCAGGTTGTGATGCTCGACGAAGTCTCGTCGACAAAGCTACGATTTTCACAAAAGCCATGTTTCGATCAATACATGATTAGCAGCACTTCGTCTGCCACATTACCAAATTGTAATGTATCACTAGTAACCAAAAACTACATTACTTCTGAGCTCGTGCGTCTTAGAGAAGGGTGTTAAGCTAAGAGAATAAATTATCCACCACCAAACAGAAATGTATTTGATAGAAACCAACTTTACATCTTAAAGTGTAACGGCAGACATACATCCATACAAGTCTGTTCCAGGTTCGAACAGAACCGAAGGCACTTCAAAAGAAGCCCTTGCAATCCGTATAATCCCTAATCACGTCCGGACTCTCCATCACAAAGGGTGATCAAATCTCTATATTGGGGCCATTCGGTGCAGAGACATTCGACAGGTCATCCTTTCGCTTTCGAAAATATCCGGTCTTCACCACCAGTCTTCAAATGCTATCCACAATGTCGTTTCATTATTCGGAATGGGTTATATGACACAAAGTCGTCTCCCGGCTAAACTGAATAATGAGCACTAAATTTAAAAAGCATATGGATATTGGGATCTTAGTTAAGTCACAACCTATTACCCAAAACCTTTCTTTCAAATGGTTTAAACCAATTATCATTTCAAATCTTTTAAACAAAAAGATTCACTTTATTTTGAAAACAAAGTTCACCAATCGTTCACAAAGATTAATTCATAGCTTTCCAAACTATTTCATTTACAAATATTTTATACAAAAGATACATCTTTAAAACCCTTTTTAATTAAAAACCAAGTTCACCAATCTTTAACAAAGATTAATTCATAGCCTTTTAAAACAATTCCCCTTTCAAATTGGGTTAACTCATCCAATCTTTAAATCAAAGACTCAATTCACAGCTTTCAAAACCATTTCCAAAGATTCATTTATTGCTTTTAAAAAAAATTTCATTTTAAACTTGAAATCCTTTTAAAACAAATTGAAAATCTTTTCTTTATATGAAAGCTATTATTATTTGAAAAGCAAGAGTTTTCGTTTCGGGAAAATCCGATTACATTTGCTCAATTTAAAGCCTTTAAATTGTAAACTTAGGTTGAATTTAAATTTTAAAAAATAATACTTTTAAAGTGGTTTAAAACCCATATAAATACATTTTATAACTTGTTAAACCATAATTCAAATCTTGAATTCAAATTCAAATCAAACTATTTAAATTTCAAAACTTAATCAAGTTATTCAAAATAACTTTTATCTTTAAAACTCCTTTTCAAAACTTTTCATATTTAACCCAATTCTATGTCGAAAACCATTTGGATTCAAAATTTAACTTTTAATCAAAATAATATTTAAATTAAAAATATCTATGACTTAACCGATTTCCTCATGTAATCCATAATTGTGTGTGTAGAGTGTAGTCCGGTGGTTTACACAATAGTGCAACATCATCAATCATTACCGATTCAAACACAGTAATATCAATAAGTAGTATAACCCTATAACTCTTATCTTCATTAATAGATTCATAGATAAATAATATAATCACAGATAAATAAATTACATTCATCACAGCTCAAATCAAAACAGAGCATCATATATTAGGGATATCAAGCAATTCAACATTCAATAGAATCTGAATAGCCATATGTAAGATTAATTAATCATCTGATTAATTTAAATCAGATTAATTACTTATGAATAAACACTAATCTTGGTTAATTAATATTAATTAATTATAAACCATTTAATTAATTATGCTTTAATCATTTACTAATTAACCTTTAATTATTTAATTATCCTTTAAATTAATTTCCCTTAATTAATTAATAAATAAATAAATTAACCCTTAATTAATTACCATTAAATTAATTATCCTTAATTAGTTACAATCAGTGATTATCCTAATCACTTGTATTAATAATCACAATTTAATTACTTTGAGTAATTATTCTTTAATCACTTGATTAACTAACTATAATCATTAATTAGTTACTTTCAATTAAGTAATTATCTTTAAGTAATTAATCACCTTGTTTTACTTATCATTAATTAACCTTTAATTAATCATTAATTAACCTTTAATTAACCTTTAATTAATCATTAATTAACCTTTAATTAATCATTAATTAAGTAATTATACTTTTAAATTACTTACATTAAGTAACCACCTTTAATAACTTAAATCAAGTAATTAATCTTTAATCACTTAAGACTTTATCATCATTTAAATCTTATTGTTTAAATATCCTTTGAGACAAATTATCATTATAACCTAATTTAACTCAAAATCTTTAAGAAAAACAAACATTTAATCTTCTTAATTAAATTCTTAATTATACTATTATATTTATTTAAAATAAATTTAAGAATTAATAAGGGATTAAAACACTTCAAGTTTGATTAATTAAATTATTTTAAAACCTTTAATTTATTCAAAACCAAAGATAAACATTTATTATCTTATAAAAATAAATCAAGAAAAAGGGTTTGAAATTTGATTTAAATGAAAAACTTGCTTATTTTAAAATTTTTAAACTATAACATTACAAATCCACGTCAAACACTGGTTTAACCCGAGCCTTACTTCGGGTTTCCACTCTACTTCTTCTGCTTCGAGTTACACACATGACGACCCTGAGCCAAACCCGAATTCCACTTCTTCTTCCCCACTTTGTAAAATAACCAGATACATATGATGCTCGTGCACGTGTACAGGTCGTCCGAGCAACGGCGATCAACGCTATCACTTCCCATATGTCAACGACTACCCCCTCAACCACCACGATCACCCAGAACCCATCATTTCATTGGCAATCAAAATCGAGTTACTCGATATAGCTGAAACCCAAACTTGATCAACTAAAACCAGTTCGTCTCGCCACCCTAGATCACCAAAAGTCATGCGATTCTGACCAAAGCTGTGCCATCGACCCATGAAACTTATTCCTCCGGTGTGAATTATTCCGATCATACTACCACGACGAAATTGCCCCTTGAATAACGTCGAACAGAACTAGAGCCAAAACCCTATTTTGTCAAACCCATGCCGCAAAGATCATCAGAAAAATTCTTAACTATTTTTCCGTAAATCTGCAACACCCAAGCCATCTTCACCATTACTCCCGACCTTCACTTCGTCGTGGATTGACGGGAATTTATGGAAACAAGTTTTCGGATCACCGTGCGAATGCTCGAAATTTAGTCACTTAAAAATCAAAATTTGATTATCAAAATTCATCAAATCGTAACACATATCAGATTGCAAAGTCAATTTATGAAATTAAACCATTGATTTTTCTGATTTTAATAGATTTTACTGTAAATCCTTGTTTCTAAAATATTTACTAAGTGATTCTGCTTACAGTTATTTTTAAAAATGAAATTGTATAGTTATCATCATTTCCTCTTCGAAGTTCTTAGTCTAATATTGGTTTTACAAAGAGATTTTGAATTTTAGACTTAAATTTGGAACCCTTAAACCAAGAACAGGGACCTGTACATGTGTATCCAGATATGCAAATTCAACTCTTGCATATATACAAACATATTTGCATCCATTCAAGCATTCCACTATCACACAATTAAGAATTTATCAATAACAGATCAATATATATATATATATATATATATATATATATATATATATATGGTTACTAGTTTACTCATAGTCTTGAAAACAGAGCAGAATTTCGAAGTTTGGAAGATGATCTTGAGCCCTTTGATCTGATCTGAAACTTGAAATTTAAGATGATCTAGCATCGATCAATTTGAAGACTGCATTGATAAAATTTGAATTAACTTGCATGCTTCAGTTTTAAGTTGATCTTTCAATATCTGGAATTAGATTTTTGTCCGGAGCTTGATATTTGATTTAATTTTTTAAGCTTTGTTTGATCTAGAACTAAGCTTTGTTGAGTTTATTTCTGTTCTTTCTGGTTTTAAGTTTTGCTGTTTGTTTTTGAAAGAATGAAAGAAAAATGGGAGGAGAAAGGGAGGAATGTATATATAGTTTATGTAAGGACCCGCAAATCCGTACTCCTTGAATATACACTAATCTCCATAGATTAACTCAAGATGAACAGAAATACGAATGCTCAATGTTTAAGAAAAAGAAAGAGACAGAAGAAGAGATAAAAAGATAGAAAATAGAGAGGAAAGAAAATAGAACGGAAAGAAAACACAACAGAACAACAACAGAATCTCACAATTCGCAGCGGAACAACATATAATACATAAATGAATAATCTTTGAACAAAGAACTATATCAGTTATTACATTACTTCACATTTCATTACATCACATCAGTGTGTACAACAACAAACAACAACAAACAGCGGAAAAAGAAATACTATGTACTAATAATACGCCATGCCATCCAGCTTGCCACCAGCAACTCCAGAAAATATCCTGATAAACCTTAACTCTTGACTGCCCGTGTGGAAATTGGTGGGCACCCAGAGTTTAGGAAGGAAAACAATAAACTCCGAGTCAGTCATGTGACTGGTGTGAGAACTCAAAACAGTTTATTTATCTTTGAAAACAAAATAGAGGAATATTTTTTTTAAAGTCAATTCGCAATGCTTTTAAAAATGAGACTACCATAAGGCCTCCCGCACACACACAAAATGCAAACGCAGAATCGGAGGAGATTTCTCCTTATGATAGTCAAAGATGCTTGATACGCATTTAAAAGACATTTGATATTATTACTAGTGCATAGTATAGGAAAAATTCATTTCGAAAGTAGAATATAAATCTTAGCCAGCATAGACATTTCGAAGTATGCCTACTATAGCTAACTACGTTCAATAGCAGGTTACCGCCACATTCCATAGCAGGTTTTACAACTTAAACCGTACAAGTCTCGTATTGTTTCTTTGGATTTCCAACGAATGATCAGGCCAAGGAACTTCCCATTGCCACATGAGAACGCCTCTGGATGGACGTCACCGAGAACCAAACCGGATCTCTACCAACACAAGGTCGGGTTACCCCTAACTGGGTAACAACTGACACGAGTATGCCATCCCCCGGTCCTTTGGGACCTTTAACCGAGCGCTCGTCACCATCATCACACAATCATAAATAAAGTGTTTTCAACATGATTAAGTATCTGGGATCCATACCATGATAACACCCTTTTCCAGAAGGAAATGCACATACCCTAAAGGGAGCTACCCCTCATAACCTTGCTGCATCTTTCCTGTTTTCACCATTCCGGGGTGTGAGGCTCGACGAAGTCACGTCCACAAAAACACACTTTATACAAAAGCCATGCTTTGGGTCAACAAATGATCATAGAAATGATCACCAGGATAGACGATCAAATAAATGATCCTATCACAAATGATCAACACAATGATCATTTCACAACAACACTCAGCATGTCACATTACCAAATTAGGAATATATTGCTGATAACATTAAACTACATAACCTCTGAGCTCGTACGTCTCAGAGAAGGGTGTTAAGCTAAAAGAATAAATTCTCCGCCACCAACAGAAATATATTTGAAAGAAATCGGCTTTATATCTCAATTTATAATGTCAGACATACAATCCATACAAGTCTGTTCCGGGCTCGAACAGAACCGAAGGCACTTACAAAGAAGTCCTTGAAATCCGGATATCCACAATCCTGATCGGATTTCCCATCACATATGGAGAACTCTATACCGGAGCAACTCGGTGAAGAGTCAATCGACAGGTCATCCTATCGCTCTCGCAAATACCGGGTCTTCAACACCGATCTTCAATGCTATCCATTACGTCGTATCACTATTCGGAATGGGTAATCCGAATAACGAGCGCAATACTTTAAAAATAAGTCTGCACTCAAATTCAAGCAAATCACAACAAATACCTTTCAAAGGTAAATATTGATAGTCGGTTATTGAACTATCAATGGATATGCACAACATCACCAGATTCCAAATAATTTTCCAAATTATTTATTTCCCAAAAATATCTTTACAAGATATATAATTTCAATACTTCAAAAATAACTTAATATTTATTTTTAAACGAATTCCACTTTCTTTTATAAATTCCATAGTGAATTTATATTTCACAATATCTATGAATATACGATTTCAATTATTCATTTTCAATTTATCTTCAAAAAGATAAATTCTCAACATACACTTTATATCGGAAAACATTTCCATACTTATTTAATAAGTAATTCACAAATTTTATTTATTTTCAACCTTTGGAAAATATTCAATATACTTAAATCGAGATTAAGTATATATTTCATTCTTTAAGGAAATCATTCTCTCAAACATATTTATTTGGGCCAAAACGAATGTTACGTAAAACATCGTTACGACAACCCAAAATCACTAGTATAGGGATTCGAAATTAAAATAGATATATAAATCCCAATACTATACAAAACATTTCCTTTCGGAAATCATTTACTATAACAACAGTGTTATAGTCTACCATTTCCTTCTATTTCTCGAAAACGTCTATTTCAACAATGAAGGTTGAAAAATATGGTTCCGAATCACAACATGTTTTGAAAACATCGTTAGATTGTTTTAATTCAATTCAAAATATCACCTTCTAAACATTTTCTTTAACATATTATTCACTATTCAAAAACGTGAATATACTACGTTAACAAATTTCATCATTTCTATACGTTTTATCTTAAAGGATTATTCGCTGTCTAAAACGTGAATATAACTCCTTTAATAAGTTACAACAATTTACTTATCAACATAAGTCGTTGCGAATTTATAAAACAACGTTTATAAATTCCTTTATTAACCTATATTCAATTCATAACTCAATTATATACTAAAAGTTCATATTATAAGTTAAATGCTTATAAAACGATTATTTTAAAAAATCGTTCTTTTTAAGACTTTCCAAATTATAAATCTTATAACTTATAAGATTCATTTATTTAACCAAATCTATTCTTTTAATAACTTCACGAATTTTATAAACCTACTGCTTATAAAATTCCATTTATAACTTCACCGTTTATAATTCTATAAATTTCATTCATTTATGAAATTCATTCACAATTCATTCTAACACTTATAAAAACTCGTTTTATAATTCCAATATTTTAATTTATAAATTATCAATTTATAAATCTTTTATATAAATCAATTTATATTATTATTTCAAAACGTCTTTAATCTCCTTTATAATTTCACCATTTTGATTTATAAAATAATCAAATTTTATAAATCCTATATTTTCAACTTTTCATAATAAATTCAAAAATCCCGATTAAACTATTTTATAAAATCATTAGCCTCATATTTTCAAAAATTAACCTTTAACTATATTTCTCAAAAACCATAATTTTTATAACATTAAAATTATATCGTTTATTTATTTAAAATGAATCAATTCCAAACATATAGTATATTTTCAAAAATCACCTAAAAAAATCATTTTAAAATTCCAAAATTTGGCCCAATGATGCTACATACCAAATAGTCAATCACGACAACAACGACATCATATATCGATATGATAGTCCATCAAATATCAAAATATCTGAAATCAAATAAATATTGTTGAGGAATCCAGTTGGATCCCTCCAACCTGTTTTCCTGCATCCACAAACATTAGCACAATACCAATTCCGCTCCAGTACGGAATTATCGCGGTATATGGGATTTAAAATATTATCCGCTTAATAGACAGCGCAATAGGGTCTCATCCGCTATACAAATGCGGGAAATCAATAACTGCAATATATACATATGCCAATATATATATATTGCTATTATATATAATACCAATTTCACTGTTTATGAAATATTCACGGTATATGTTTTTAATAAATAACATCCGCTTACTAACGGCGCATAATGTCTATTTTAACAATCAATAGATAACAATCATCATTCAAACATGCATTCAACAATTTTAAATATAACTATTAAAAATTAAAATTGAATTCGATTCGTTTGAGTGAGAAGTTCTCACCTTGATTTCAATTTCGTTTTAGCGATTTATTTCGAATAAAATTAAACGGACGTTTAATTTTACCCGAAATTTTCACTAATTCCAAACGACTCCAATCCAATTCCATAGCGTAATGCTCGTCTATACGATTCCAACGCAATTTGTTTCATCCCAATCGGACGTCGTATGACAAGGTTATAACATTTTAAAGATCGTACGATTTATAATATAATAATTAACAAATTTAATTTTATAATTAAACCTTATCATCACCGTACGTTCAAACTCAACAGATCATAGCCGTGCTTTTCTTCTTCTTTCCCACTCGCATATTCATGTATGTAGGAACCCATAGGCCGTGACATTAGGGTTGAATTTCGTGATCAACAGAACGACTTCCAGGATGATCAGAGTGTGCCACGTCGAAGGCCAACGCGAGCACCACCCTCAGCCCACGACCGATCACGTGCAGCCTCCCCTTTTCCTCGAACTGCGTGCATGAACCGCACCAGTACGCGGCCGATAATCACCTCCATACGACGACGATAGCCAATTCCCACCGTTAGATGTCTTTGTCTCGTGATGCTCTATGATTTTCATGTTGAAGCTTTTCGCTAAATGTTTATGGATCGAAAGAAATTAAGAGGAGAAGCATGCGAATTTTCTGGCCGTTCAGCATGGTAGTGGCGGCTAGGGTTATCAAACCCTAATTATATATATATATATATATATATATTTTTATGGTAAAGGGGGGGGCTATTTATAGAAGTTTGAATGACACTATTCATTCCGGAATTTTCAAACTCCGATTTACGCGCCGTAACCAGCGTTTCTGGGGTTTACCCCGCGTTCCGGACACAATGGAACATGTTTCGAAAGCTAATTCGGTCATCTATGCGAGTTATGACAATAAACGTTCAATTTAAATTAAACCGATTTAAACGATTTTCTAGGCGTTTTAATTTGTACCGGACAAACGGTAAATCCGATTGACACAAAATTTGAAACCATACAATAATATCACATTACAGATCCGATGAAACTGGTTTCGTCGAAATCCGAGACTTTTTGGAAAATGACTATTTTAACTCGCCAAATTAATATTAAAAACAATTTCGATGCGTTTCGAGCTGCCACGATCAAACGATAACTACGATTGCTACGAAAATTGAAATCCGATAATAACTAACTATTACGGATCCAATGGAACTAGTTTCGTCCAATTCTGAGACTGTTCAAAAATTAACTATTTTACAGTCGATAATTAAATATTAAAATATTCAATTTTCACAAATTAACTTTTAATTCGATTTTAAAAGTTCTAAAATATCGTTCTAACTTTAATATGATAAAATAAAATTTTAAAAATCATTTTCAATCATATTTTACCCAATTTTCAATTATTTCCATAATTTAACGTATTAAATTATCGATTTAATTATCCAATTAAATCCAATTATTCGAAATAAAATTTATTCGACTTATAAATTTCACTTATTAATATTTAAAATAAATTAAATATTCAAATTTTAAATAATTAAAATTCTGGGTCATTACAGTTTATTTCCTTTATTCATAAATTTTAAAAGAAAAGAAAATTAAATTAGGACACTTGTTACATTTCTCATGCTAATTCATCACATTTTGTTCAATTATTTTGAGAAAGGTTTACATTTATTATTACACAGTCTATTTATTTTACACTTGTTTAATACAAATATATTAATGTTTAGCCTTTTGTTTTAATTTATTTACAAATTATGTTTTAAACCTTACTTCATTATTAATTTATGAAACATGTTTATCTATTTTGTTTTCTTACATTTTATATATTTACAACTTTATAAGAAAATAAGTTTGAAACCTAATTGTACTAAATAAATAAACACATATATAGATTATATATAAGTCTTTAGAATATAAATTTAACTTTAAACAACTTTTTAAAATTATTTATATCAAATTAAAATTTATCTTACAAATATCTTTTAAAAATTTACTATATTGAATTCCAAATCAACTTTCAAAATATATATTACATATGTATATTATAAATTAGAAAACAAATTTCTATTAATTTTAAAATAGAGTTTTTCAAATCCAAATATTATTTATAAGAGATTTACTTTGGATTTCAAACCAATTTTTTTTTATATTCAATTTATATACATATGTATATATGAATAAACAAATAAATGTTTTATTTAGTTCGAAAATTTCAAATTAACACACAATTTAACCCAAAAATTTATTTTAATTATCAATTTAAATTTAACTCAAAAACCGGGATTGTTATAGTTTTGGTCGAGGTGGTAGATGAGGTGATTTCGTTGACGTCGGTGCAACGGGGTCAATCAAACATAGGTGAATCAAAGCAGGCGACTGAGGCGGTGGTTCAGGCGAGATCGCATGACCTCTGGTTATCGGGATTGGCGGCACGAGGAGTTTTTGTCGACCAATTTTGGGTTTGTGGGTTGCTCGATTGTTCGATTTCAAATTTCGGTCGAGTTCGTCAAACTGGGTGGTCGGAGCACTCATATGGGTCGTCGTCGATGTGATGAGGGTGGCGAGGTTGATCGAAGACGGCCAGTTCCGACATACACGTGCACGTGTGTAAGCTCGTGTCGGAATTTGTTAGAATTTGGGGAAGAAAGGGTAGGCTCGGGATTTGCTCGAAGTAATTCGTGAATTTACTCGGGGGAACGAAGATTGGGAAACTCAAGTTGAGGTCGGGTTTAATTCGGGTTTGACTCGGGTTCAGGGTATAACAGTTGTAAAATTTTAAAATTAAACAAGTTTAAAAAAAAGTTTAAATCAAGTTTTAACAAATTTTGTTAAACTAATTATTTTATACAATATGTGTTCATTTGTGGATTAATTAAAGGTTTTAGATTTAAATTATTTTAATTAATCAAGTTTAAAATACTTTAAATATATATGTGTGTGTGTGTGTGTGTGCGCGCGCGCTTTCATTAATTAATTCTTAATCCTATCTTTAAATAAGGAATTAAATAGCTTAATTATGAAGTGAATTAAAAAGATAAAGATGTTTTTAGTTGTTAATTAACTTAAGGATCTAAGTTAATTTATAGATTTATAACAAATTTATTTCAAAGAGTTAAATCTTTTAAAGATCAATTAATTTGGGTTTCAATTAATTATATATTAAGTGATTAATCAATGTGATCCCTAATTATTTTCAAATGGTATTTGTTGATGTAATTAATTAAGATAAATGGGTTATCTTAAGATTAAAGGATCATTAATTTGAAATTTAATGATAATTACTTAATTAAAGGTTAATTAAGTATTAATTAAGGATTAATTAATTTGTTATGAGTTATGAATTAATGATGAGTAATTAAAGGATGATTACTTAATAAAATTACCTAATGTAATTAAGAGATAGTTATTTTTTGTAATTACATTAAAGGATAATTAATTTAGGGTAATCAAATTACTTAAGGATAATTACTTAATGAAAGTAATTAAGGATAATTAATTAATTATTAAAGGTTGACTAATCGAGTAATTAAAAGATAATTACTTACTGAAATTGATTAAGGGTTAATTAATTAATGTAATTAATTAAGGATAATTAATTAAAGAATAATTGAATAATTAAGGGATAATTATTTAATGATTAAACATTGATTGATTTATTAATTAAGGTTGATTAATTCATGATTAAAGGTTAATTAATTTATCATTAAAGGTTAATTAATAAATGATTAAAGCATAATTAATTAAAATAGTTTGTAATTAATTAATGTTGATTAACTAGGATTAGTAATTTATTAATCTAGTTTAAATTAATTATAGTCAGGTGATTAATTAACATTACTTATGGATGATTGGATTCTATTGAATGCTTTGAATTGTTTGATATCTCTGATGTGTGACATTCTGTGGTGTGAATTGTTTTGAATTGAGCTGTGATATGTGATTTATTTATCTGTGATGATATTACTTGTTTATCTATGAATGAAAGATAAGCGTTATAGGATTATACCGCTTATCAATATTTTTATGCTTGAATTGATGATGGTTGTGATATTATGTTGTTTTGTGTAAAACCCCTGAACTACACCACACACACACACAAATATGGATTTCACGGTGAATTGTTTAAATCACAAATATTTGAATTTAATATTATTTTATTCAAAATGATTTTAAAAGTTGAATCTTGAATCCAATTGGTTTGGAAGTGAAATTGAGTTGAATATAAAAAGCTTTTGAAAAAGGAAGTTTTGAAATTGAAATTTATTTTGAATATAATATATCTTATTTAAGTTTTGAAATTATTTTGGATATTTTGGTTTGAAAGGTTTATATAAGTTATACAATATATATATATATATGGATTTTAAACCATTTTTGAAGTATATTTGATAAACTATTTTGGGTATTTAATTCAAATGCAAATAGAACTTGCCGAGGATACAGCAGTTTGTTGATTTTCTGATTTTACTTTAAAGGGCTATGGCTTGAGCATATTTAATCCAATTTTCCCGAAATGAAAAGTATTTGTTTTCAAATGATAATGGATTTCATATAACGGAAGGATTTCTAGTTTTTGTTGAAATGATTTCAAGTTTTGTGCAAATCAAGTTTGAAATGGAATTGTTTTGGAAGCTATGAATAAATCTTTGTTAAAGATTTGGTGAACATTGTTTCAAAATGAAGTGAATCTTAAGGGTGAATCTTTTGGTTTAAAAGATTAAAAGTGGAAAATTGTTGAAACCATTCAAATGAAAGGTTTTGGGAAACAAGTGTTGAAAATTGTGACTTAACAAAGATCCCAATATATCCATATGGTTTTAAGAAAAGCGCTCATTATTCGGTTTAGCCGGGAGAGGACTTTATGCCATAAAACCCATTTCGAATAGTGATACGACGTAATAGGAGTGCATTTGAAGACAACGGTGAAGACCGGGTATTTTCGAGAACAATAAGATTACCTATCGAATGTCTCTGCACTAAGTCGCGCTGGTATAGAGATCTCCATATGTGATGAGGAGTCCGATCGGGATTGTGGATACCTGGATTTGCAAGGGCTTCTTTGAAGTGCCTTTGGTTCCGTTCGAGCCGGTTCCGTTCAAACCCGAAACAGACTTGTACGGATGTATGTCTGATGTTACACTTTGAGATGTAAAGCTGGTTTCTATCAAATACATTTCTATTTGGTAGCGGAGAATTTATTCTCTTAGCTTAACACCCTTCTCTGAGACGTACGAGCTTAGAGGTTATGTAGTTGATGGTCACTAGAGACATATTTCCAATTTGTTAATGTGGCATGCTAAGTGTTGCTGATCATTTGTTGTTCGAAGCATGGCTTTTGTGAAAAGCGTAGCTTTGTGGACGAGACTTCGTCGAACCTCACACCCTAAAAATGGTCGAAACCGGAAGAATGTGGCAAGGTTATGAGGGTCGTGCCCTTTAGGGTATGTGCATTTTCTTCTGGAAAAAAAGTGATATCATGGTTTGGAGCCCAGATATTTAACTTATGTGGTTGTTGGAATTTGTTGGCGTTGAGCGCTCGGAAGAGGTTGGTTACGACCGAGGGATGGCATACTCGTGTTAGTAGTTATCTAGTTATAGAGGTAACCCGGCCTTGTGTTGGCAGAGAGCTGGTTAAATTCTTGGGGCGTCCCTCCAGAGGCGTTCCCATTCGATGAGGAAGTTCCTTAGCCTGACCATTTGTTGGAAATCAAAACAAAACAATACGAGCCCTGTACGGTTTTAGTTGTATAACCTGCCATTTATCAATGGTGGTGACCTGCCATTTAAATGGTAGCTATAATAGGTATACTATAATGGTAGTATGCTAGCGAAGATTAATATTATACTTTCGAAATGTTTTCTACACTATGTAATAATAATAATATCAAAAGGATTTTCGCGTATCAAGCATGTTTGACTGTCATAAGGAGAAATCTCCTCCAAATGTGCGATTTCATTGTGTGTGTGGCGGGAGGCCTTATGGCAGTTTCATTTTCCAAAAAGAATAGCGAGTTTATTTTTATTTTCTTTTGTTCAAATATTATAACAACCCGCCATTTCGTACCATTCAAATCGACAATAATCTACACATTGTAAATAAATTTGGAGCAAATGAAATCAAATAAAAAGAATCGCAGAAACGGAACAAACAGAATAACTCGCAGCGGAATATAAAACCAAATACATAATACAGTCTGAAAACAACATAATAGAAATCCCAAATACGTAGAAGTTCACTAATACATGAGATAAACTAGAACAGCTGAAACAGAAGTAGATATAAATGTAGATAAGTAGAAACTCCAACAAAGACCAACTCCAGAACGAGAATCCAAAGCTGTGAATACTCAGGCTGACCCGAGCATAAAGCAAAACACAAAACACTTGAGTCAGGACAATATATACTTATATAATGTAAACTAACTCAAGTGAACTGTAAATAAGAACAAGTAACTTAAAGGATACTTGGGACCGCCCATCCTCTAAGGATCCGTCAAACTATTTACTATATAGTAATATTGCGCTATTATAATAATGTCTACAGTAAAATAAACATACTTTTAAATAGCATTTCGGGCTACCCATATCACCCTTCACACATAGTAGTCCCAGTAGTCCATCCAGTATCAGCATATCTCAAGATCGGAAGACTACCCTAAATACTCCATGGGCTACGGGAGAAAAACAAACTCGTAGTAAAGGCTTGGTATGGTAGGTGACAAAGCACACAAGGCAATGCCAGAGTAGATATACCAATTACGCACACGGGCTGGTGGTAACGCAGCAGCCACATATGCCCACCCTGAACAACACTCCAAAATCAAGGAGTGCACCTAATCGATCACAACAGTAATAGAATGGTATCGAAGAAGTGTGTCCAGCCAGAGGTGCTACCTCCTTTGGCCCGAGATCGATCCTGTTTTAGCCACCTTAAACTAACTCACGGGAGTTGGGTCCACGTAAAGTACCTTAGGAATGTCGTCACCATCCTACTTCATTCTGGAATCTCCACCTCGTACACAGTTGTTAAAGTGGTTTTCGGTATCGACAGAGAGTATGTCTATATCCGATCCCGGTCTCTGTAACAACCAATCGTTATTATAACCCATAGTTATAATTTTATAAATGGTATTTATTTCAAAAAATCAAATATCATTTAACAATTCAATATCCTTTCAAATCCATTTCAAAATATCAAACTTATCATTTTATTTCAAAACCATATTCAATTTATTCAATTTAAAATACCATTTCAAATTACATTTCTAAATAGTTTATGTTTCAAGTTGAATTACTTCATTTGAATCATTTAAAATGAAGTAATTACATTTAATAATTAAATAATTAAATTTCCAAAATTTTAAACTTTCGAAGTTCATTCATTCACTTAAGTTTATCAAAATAGTGAAAAATCACTTTTCGCAGCATTTAGAAAAAGCTACGGAAAGTTACATTCAAAACAGTTCAATTTAACAAAAGACAGCATTTTAAAATGATTTAATAAGGTTACATTAGTTTCAAAGAAAACTTAGTTTAATTCTAAAATTATTGCACTTACAAAAATGCTATAATAGCCTTTAATCTTATTTAGCTTTTTAGCTCATTATTATCAACTACATCATTTGCAAATGCTGTATTATCATTTACATTAGAAATATATCATTTCAGAAATACAGTTAATTAACTTCAAATATTCAGTATAATTTCACAAAAAATTATATTTTTATTTAAATCATTTTTTTAACTTATAAAATCATACATTTTCACATTTAATATCATCATTTAATTTTCCTTAAATTCATGATTTTATAAAGTTAAATTTCCATTCAAAAATCAAGATTTATTAATAATTCACTTATTAAATTTCAACATTCAATTTTAAATTCATTGAATTAAATTTTAACTTAAAAATTATGTTTATATAACTTAATTTCATTTTTATTTACTTAACTTAAAATTCACTTTAAGCCAAATTCACAAATTTTCCATTTTAGTTATATTTCAAAATTTCAACTTAAATATTCATTCATTTCACATTTAACTTTATTCAAAATCATTAATATATAATAAAATCAATTTAAATTCATTTTAATCCAAAATATCATAAATTTATCATATTTTCATTTTTAATTTAAATTCCATTTAGTTAAATCAAAACTTCCAAAAATAACTTACATTCAAATTTTCTAACTTTTTCATTAATTTATTTCACTTATAAATATTCAGAAAATTAATATTTTTCAAAACTCATTTTTAATTAAGTTTAAATCAAAATATTATAATATTTATATTTCTAAATTATTTTAAAAATTTTAGAAAAACATATTTTAACTACGGGTCTGTATATCATTTTCTACACTAGGAAAAGTGATACGGGTAATATATCATTTCAACCCGTAATTTACAAAGAAAACCTGGGTTTTATCATTTCAAACCCGCAGTCCCGAGTAAATGAAATAATCTGAAAATCGCTCAAGCCTATCATTTCAGCCCATAATGATTTTCCCCCATTCTAAAGTCTGTTTGGGTGTGTATCATTTCAACCCATAGTGATTCTAATCTAAAGGGAACTTGTAGTGTGATAAAATGATAAAAATAACAGAACAACATAATATAATAGTAACATATGATATAATAGGTGTTTAAGCATGGGTGAATATCATATAATCATAATATAGCAGGTGTGATATGGTTATGCAATTTTATAGATTCAAAAGGGGTCAATTCACTGTTTATATATGTATACATTGTCAGGTGAGAATAACTCACTGGTTTGAGCTGGAGACACAACAACGAATGCAGAAAAGAGATCCACACAAGTATGATAGCACGACAAGATATGAGTGAGAGAGCCAAAGTATCAATTCCCTTGAATACAAGTCAAACAAAAACAATATAATAACATAAGCTTTCAAATTCAAATACGATTAAATAAGATAGAATCAACTGCACAAATCAAAGAAGAATTGTATTGCACTTGCTTCCAGCATACCCTAGGTTCGGCCGTAGGTGAAATACAGGCTAAAGGAAGGTTTTTGGATCAGGTTTGGGTTGGATATGGTCGGCCTAGCATGCTTGAAGGTGGTGCAAAAGTGGTGGTGATGAAACAACAACATACAATCAAGCTTCACATGGTTTTCAAGGCACTACAAGGCTCGGTCAAGGCCACCATAGGTACGGCCTTCACTGTGGGGTCCAGGTGATGGCGTGGTAGAGGGTCCAGGTGGAGCTGGAGGTGGTGGATGTGACGACCGCCGATGACTCCTGCACCAAACAAGGAAATAGTGCGCTGTAAAGTGTGCCGGGCAGCCATGGATGATCATCAAGGTAAGGTAAAAACAGCGGAGTCTATCGTATTACTCACAGCGCATGGATAAAATACAATAGAATATATATATATATATATATATATATATAGTGAAGCTCTATAAAACAGATTCTCATCAATACACTTTGAGATAGTTTGATACAAAAATCCGAATAGTCAATACATCAAGCCTCACTACATATCACTCAGAGAATATACAAGCAGCGGAACATCCAGTACATATAGTAAGAAAATAATATGCAAGCCTCCAGCTCGTCTTCGTTATTAGCATCGTTGGTCACTAAGAACAGCACCTGTCACCTGCTACCTAGTCTGCCCATCCCAAAATGGATGAACAGCCCAAGGTAATAAGAGTTGAACATAAAACCTCGAGTCAGACAAAAGTCCTAGTGAGCGGTAAATCAACTATCAAACATACCAAAAGAGCATAAAGGGTAAAAAGGAATAGGAACCCAACTATCCCACTCCACCTCTTTCTACAGTGATAGCCCCCAGACACACTAAGCAGAAACAAACATAGCAAAGCAGACAATTAAAGTAAAGCAATTATCACTCGAGTCAAGGTCGATGTTTTCCAAGTACAAACCCCCAAGGCCTAAACCAAGATCAGATAAGCACCCAAAAAGCAACGCTCTTGAGACCGAATGATGATACAACCAAACATCCATGACTCTGGCTATCACTGTTATCATTGCTTCGATACCACCGTTAATTGAATGACCGACACATTCTTTCAACCGTCCGTCAAGGGCTAATGGTAACCCTGGTTCTAGACAGAACTCTGCACGTCGTCGCAGCCCGTGCCTAGGACTATCGAATCTGCCCAGAGTACTCGACCATCAACTACTAGTCTTTTGGGACTATCGAATCTGCCCAGCATACTCTTGCTTTGAGTCTGCTAGAACCTTCAATAACGATGAAATCTCAGCCTCCTAGTCATCCTCCTTGACGACTATTCTCATACTAGCTCAAGCGCCTCTTGAGCCAACCATTATCAACGAACTCGAACCATATCACCGAGTTATCAACATGCTTGGGATGATCCCGTCTAGATTAAACCAAGGTTATCTCACATCATGCTTTTCTTCATCGCATCATGGCAAAGTCCCATCTCAACATCATCATCAAATCTATCCATACGAGCTTTATCATCCGCTTCATATGCCACGAGCAGCTTTCCTTATTCAAGAGCCTTTCCACTTAGCTTTTGAATCATCTTCGACCAACTTGTCCAAATTAAATCATCAATCAACTAATTTATAACAATCAATCAGATCAATCATTAATCCAAGTAATCAATCATTCAAACAAGATCTAAATAAACAGTTATAACAATAATGGCAATTTCGTAAATAAAGAGTCCAAATCTAACAAGCATGAATTCTAAGTAATATCTTGATGAATGAACTAGCATAGGTTAACATGTAGTAAAGTGGATATCAAAACTTTATGAACGATGGATCTACATGCAGACTTAAGGAAAATGCATGAAATCACTATCTTTAACACACAAACAAGCCACCGATCCAATATACTCCTTTAGGTCCGTGTGAGAGATAACCACCACTCACCGAATCACCTAAACGCTTCAAAAGCAACTAACTTTAGATCTGGACAGCAAAGGATCTAGCTTGGTCCGACAAGATTTCCCTTCAAACGATGAAATCTCTCTTTGATGGATGTAGAGCTTCAACTTTGGCTCTTGGATCTTCGATTTAGATCTTCGATTTAGATGGATGGAAGCACAAGATTAAAGTGGAGAAAAGAAGTGAAGAAGTGTTGTAGTCGAGCCCTCAAAATAGCAGCACTTCGTCGCTTCAAAATCCGGATCCCAAAAATGAAGAAAGGCACTTCTATTTATAGGCTGGAAATTAGGTCGTTCGCACTTAGGTGGGTAGCTCTTAGGTCGGTCACGACCTAACGACCTAACTCACACTGCCGACCTAACAAAAGTCACGACCCAACACACATACGCGGCATAGCATGCACACGACCTAACTGGGCACGACCTACCAACTAAACCCCTTTAACGACCTAACCTCAAGGCCGACCTAACACATTGCTATAATGCCTAACGACCTACGACTTAGCTGGATGCCGACCTAACTACACCCAGCATCCCAGCATAGGTCGTCTACGACCTAACCAAACACAACTTAGCAAATGTCGACTTAACACAAGTGCCGACCTAACTATGTGACGACCTAAAAATGATACGACCTAACTAAACATAGCGCTAACCACTAGGTCGCTGCCCTCCTTAAGCCGCTACCTGCCTTAAGTCGCCTCACCGACCTATCACCCTTAGGTCGGTAACTCGTTCAACCGACCCATCACCTATACTTCTATCCCTTAGGTCGTTGAATGTTAGACCGGTCAATTCCTTAGGTCGGTCAGTTCCTATAGGTCGGTCTAACCCATTAACTCGTTAACTCGCTAACTCCTAAGTCCTCTAGCTCACTCACCCTTATGTCGCTTACTTCTATAGGTCGGCAAACACCTTAAGCCATTAACCCTTAAGTCGGCAACCACTACCACTAACTTTTCTAAGTCATTCACACGACTTGGGTTGCTCGGCCGACCTAAACTAACATACGACTTATACTCATAACGACTTAAGCAATACTAACGACTTAATGGCAACTATTTTACGAATTATCGACACGTAAAATACGGGTCGTTACATTCTCTCCCCCTTAGGAATTTCGCCCCCGAAATTCCAAACAATCAAGAGCAATCATAAATTATTTTGCATGCCTACCATCCATAGCAACCAACAACCCATGCATCCAATTACTAACCTAGCATGCAGAATTCTAAAACTAGAACAAGTTACAAATTCATGAGATGCCACGACACCTTAGGGCCATACATCGAAGAGTTCAGGATGAGCTGCCTTCATCCTCTCTTCCTCCTCCCATGTACAGTCGTTAACATCATCACTCCATTGTACCTTGAGCAACCTGACTACCTTCCTCCTAAGCTGTTTCGTGTCAGTTTCCACAACATGAAGCGGCTTACGAAGTCTTCTAACAACTGGATCAACTTTGAAATCTTCACAGCTATCAGCAGAAACCACTGTACTTGGGTCGTGCACATACCTCCGTAGATACGATACGTGAAAAACATTGTGCACACCCGACAACTTTTCTGGTAACTCCAACTTATAAGCGAGCTTTCCAATTCGCTCGATGATCGGGAATGGTCCAACAAATCTCGGAGTCAATTTTCCTTGCTTTTCGAATCGGATAACATTCTTCAGGGGAGAAATCTTCACAAAAACCATATCACCTACGTCGAACTCCAAATCCTTACGACGTTTATCGGCATAACTTTTCTGACGGTCTTGGGCTGCCTTCATTCGTTGCCGAATGATCTCTATACAATCCGTAGTCTGTTGAATCATTTCTGGCCCAAGTATCAACTTTTCTCCTGTTTCCAACCAACATGTCGGAGAGTTACACGGTCTTCCATACAATGCTTCATACGGTGCCATACCAATGCTTGACTGGTAACTATTATTATATGAAAACTCCACCAAATGAAGATGATCTTCCTATGTTCCTCCGAAGTCTAAAACACATGCTATGAGGAGATCTTCCAAAACACTGTTGACTCTCTCTGTCTGACCATCTGTTTGGGGATGATAAGCTGTACTCAAACACAACTCGGTTCCCAAAACTTCCTGGAAGCTCTTCCAAAATCCACTAGTGAACAATTGGTCTCGATCGCTCACTATACTCTTCGGAATACCATGGAATCGAACTATCCACTTAACATACAACTCAGCCAATTTCGATGCAGTCCTAGTTGATCGAACAGGAATGAATTTTGCACTCTTAGTCAATCGATCTACGATGACCCAAATCCCTTCATTTCCCGCCCTTGTTCTAGGTAGACCATCGATAAAATCCATCGATATTTGCTCCCACTTCCATGTAGGAACTTCTAACGGTTGAAGTAATCCACTGGGCTTCTTCTGCTCGGCTTTTACCAACTGGCAGTTCATGCATCTGGAAATAAAATTTCCAACATCCTTCTTCATACCTTCCCAGTAATAGGTTCGCTTCATATCCCGGTACATCTTATTTCCACCTGGATGAATTTTCAGCTTTGAGTGATGACTTTCCTTCAGAACTTCATCCCTCAATTCATCTATATCGGGAACAACTATTCGTCCTTGTTTCCGAAGCCAACCCTCTCGATCGACCTCGAATCCTTTATCCTTCTCTGGGTCCAACCCCGATTCCAAATCACGGATAATCTTGACAAGCTTATTATCTCGCTTTTGGCCTTCATCAATTCTTTCCACAAGAGTAGGTCTTATTGATAAGTTTTCCAACATTTCAGGCTCCAATTCACATCTAGGCCTGAAGTCAAATCCAGCCAAATACTCAAGACTCTTCCATTCTGAAATAATGGCTCCCAATCCTGCATGTCTTCGACTTAACGCATCTGCCACTGCGTTACCCTTTCCCGGAGTATAGGCTATACCAAAATCATATGATGCTAAAAACTCTAGCCATCGTTGCTCTCGAAAATTCAAATCTTTTTGGGAGAAAAGATACTTCAACGAATTATGATCTGTAAACAACTCGAATCGAACTCCCAATAGGTAATGTCTCCACATCTTCAGAGCAAATACAATTGCCGCTAACTCCAAATCATGAGTCGGATAATTCCTTTCATGCGGCTTCAGTTGTCGACTTGCATATGCAACAACTTTATCCTTCTGCATTAGCACTGCTCCAAGTCCAGTACCACATGCATCGGTGAAAACCACCATCTCATCATTTCCACTTGGAATAGTCAAAACAGGAGCACTTGTTAATCGCTCTTTCAGGATTCCGAAAGCTTGCTCACACTTAGCATCCCATCTGAATATTTGATTCTTTTTCGTCAATCCTATTAATGGTGCAGCTACCTTGGAAAAGTCTTTGATAAATCGACGATAGTATCCTGCTAATCCAAGAAAACTTCTCACATCAGATGCATTCTTAGGTCTAACCCAATCCTGGATTGCTGCCACCTTGGCGGGATCAACCGCTATTCCATTTCCAGAGATAATATGGCCTAAGAACCTCACTTCACTCTTCCAGAAGTGACACTTCGAAAACTTAGCCTTCAGCTGATGTTTCCGCAAGGTCTCCAAAACAATATGCAAGTGCATCTTGTGCTCTTCTTCAGTTCTGGAATAAATCAAAATATCATCCACGAACACTAGTACGAACTTGATCAACTGATCCCTGAACACCCTATTCATAAGATCCACAAAATACGTTGGTGCATTGTTCAACCCAAACGGCATTACCAGCCACTCAAAGAAACCTGATGGTGTCCTAAAAGCAGTCTTCGGCACACTATCCTTTGCCACTCTTAATTGGTGAAATCCCGTTGCCAAATCCATCTGGGAAAACACCTCGGCTTCGTGAAGCTGATCAAACAAGTCATCTATTCTCGGCAATGGATACTTGTTGTTCTTAGTCACTTTATTCAGCTCACGATAATCCACACACAACCTCAACGATCCATCCTCTTTGGTTGCAAACACAACTGGTGCACCCCATTCGGACACACTACGCCGAATGAATCCTTTCTGTAAAAGGTCATCAACTTGCACCTTCAACTCTTGTTGTTCCCTAGGCGCCATTCGCCTAAGAGGCATCACAACAGGTCTGGCTCCTTCAACTAGATCGATATGAAACTCGATCTCTCTATGCGGCGGTAACCCTTTGACCTCGTCAAAAACATCCTCAAATCCATTTGCGACCGGCACCGATGACAGTCCATCCTGTGGAACAACCAGCGAATACATGAAGCTCATGAAGACGCCTTCTTCATGCTTACATCGTATCACAACCTTTCGCCCTTCCACATTCTCAACTGTCACCTCCAGCCTTTCACGATCAACCTTTGCCGCATACTTCCTAAGCCAGTCCATACCCAAAATAATTCCGAACCCCGCAAAGTTCAGAATAAAACAATCACAAACAAAAGAGCAATCATGACTCGATACAACCAGACCACGGCATATCATACACAGACAGGACGAACCCCCAACTGGATTAGTCACACCAATGGTGTATCCACGATATCCGGTTCCAAACCCAACCGGCCTACAAGTTCACTACAAACAAATGAGGGCGACGCCCCAGTATCAAATAACACTCTAACTGGAACACCACAAATGGAAAGAGTACCTTGAACCACCACACTCTTTCCTTTTTCTTCGGCAGTAGGAGCTTTTGAAGACGATGGCACAGCCCCCAAAGCATAAGCTTGCACAATCTCCTTGTCCTTCCTCGGTTCTGGACAATTCTTCCTGATATGCCCCAGCTTGTCACAGTTGTGGCACTTCACCGGCACTCTCGGATTCTTACAATCTCTAGAGAGATGACCCTTCTGCTGACAGTTGTAGCAGGTCACTTCACCCTTCGGCTTCTTCTGGCCATCCTTACCCTTCTGTTGCTGCTGCTTTCTCTTCTTGTTTCCACCCTGCTGTGGTTTAGATTCCTCCTTAGTCACAGCAACAACAGATCCTTCCTTAGGAAACAAATTCTCGTGCCTGAGTGCTTTCTCCACAAGCTTCTCAAATGGATCGTCCAGATGATCCACTAACTATCTCCCAAGATAAGTGTCCAAACCTGTCACAAACTTCTCATGCTTCTGATAGGGAGATTCAATATACGACCGAGCATACTTGGACAAAGCTTCAAACTCAGAAACATACTCAAGAACTGGTCTTCCACCTTGCTTGAGCTCTACAAATTTCTTAAACAGAACAGATTTCTGAGCTGTAGAAATGAACTTAGTCTCAAATCTAGCTTGGAATTGCACCCAAGTGATCTCTTCCTCCGGAGTATCAATGGTGGTAGAATTCCACCAATCAGAAGCTCTTCCTCGAAGCTGTCTTGATGCAAGCTTCCTCTTAGTTGCATCCTCAATTCCCAAGTCACCAAAGATCCTTCTACAAGCATCAATCCACCTCTGAACTTCAATGGTTGACTCTGTTCCCAAGAAAACCTTTCCTCCAAGAGCAGTATAGTCTTTGCACAACTTAGCAAAATCCACTGGTTTTGGGGCTTGAACCTAAACTCCAACATCTACTGATGGCCCCGGAGCCGGCATCCTTCTCATGATTGAAGTCATCATAGCCTCGAACATAGCAGCATAATCAGCAGCTCCCTCAGCAGCACGACCTTCCCTAGCAGCTGGTCTCCCTCTTCGACTCATTCTTAATATCTATTAAGAAAATGATTAATACACTTTGAGAAACAACTGCATAAGGAGTTCAAATCCCTCTAAGCTACTATATTATATATAGTAATCATTCATCAAAATACAATTATGTCTCTCATACGTAGTTACGTCAGCGAGCGTTGGCTAAAATCGATTAACCAAAGCTCTGATACCAAATGTGACAACCGCCCATGACTCCTGCACCAAACAAGGAAATAATGCACTGTAAAGTGTGCCAGGCAGCCATGGATGATCATCAAGGTAAGGTAAAAACAGCGGAGTCTATCTTATTACTCATAGCGCATGGATAAAATACAATAGAATATATATATATATAGTGAAGCTCTATAAAACAGATTCTCATCAATACACTTTGAGATAGTTTGATACAAAAATCTGAATAGTCAATACATCAAGCCTCACTACATATCACTCAGAGAATATACAAGCAGCGGAACATCCAATACATATAGTAAGAAAATAATATGCAAGCCTCCAGCTCGTCTTCGTTATTAGCATCGTTGGTCACTAAGAACAGCACCTGTCACCTGCTACCTAGTCCGCCCATCCCAAAATGGATGAACAGCCCAAGGTAATAAGAGTTGAACATAAAACCTCGAGTCAGACAAAAGTCCTAGTGAGCGGTAAATCAACTATCAAACATACCGAAAGAGCATAAAGGGTAAAAAGGAATAGGAACCCAACCATCCCACTCCACCTCTTTCTACAGTGATAGCCCCCAGACACACTAAGCAGAAACAAACATAGCAAAGCAGACAATTAAAGTAAAGCAATTATCACTCGAGTCAAGGTCGATGTTTTCCAAGTACAAACCCCCAAGGCCTAAACCAAGATCAGATAAGCACCCAAAAAGCACCGCTCTTGAGCCGAATGATGATACAACCAAACATCCATGACTCTGGCTATCACTGTTATCATTGCTTCGATACCACCGTTAGTTGAATGACCGGCACATTCTTTCAGCTGTCCGTCAAGGGCTAATGGTAACCCCGGTTCTAGACAGAACTCCGCACGTCGTCGCAGCCCGTGCCTAGGACTATCGAATCTGCCCAGAGTACTAGACCAGTAACTATTAGTCTTTTGGGACTATCGAATCTGCCCAGCATACTCTTGCTTTGAGTCTGCTAGAACCTTCAACAACGATGAAATCTCAGCCTCCTAGTCATTCTCCTTGACGACTATTCTCATACTAGCTCAAGCGCCTCTTGAGCCAACCATTATCAACGAACTCCAACCATATCACCAAGTTACCAACATGCTTGGGATGATCCCGTCTGGAATAAACCAAGGTTATCTCACATCATGCTTTGCTTCATCGCATCAAAGCAAAGTCCCATCTCAACATCATCATCAAATCTATCCATATGAGCTTTATCATCCGCTTCATATGCCATGAGCAGCTTTCCTTATTCAAGAGCCTTTCCACTTATCTTTTGAATCATCTTCGACCAACTTGTCCAAATTAAATCATCAATCAACTAATTTATAACAATCAATCAGATCAATCATTAATCCAAGTAATCAATCATTCAAACAAGATCTAAATAAACAGTTATAACAATAATGGCAATTTCGTAAATAAAGAGTCCAAATCTAACAAGCATGAATTCTAAGTAATATCTTGATGAATGAACTAGCATAGGTTAACATGTAGTAAAGTGGATATCAAAACTTTATTAACGATAGATCTACATGCAGACTTAAGGAAAATGCATGAAATCACTATCTTTAACACAGAAACAAGCCACCGATCCAATATACTCCTTTGGGTTCGTGTGAGAGATAACCACCACTCACTGAATCACCTAAACGCTTCAAAAGCAACTAACTTCAGATCTGGACAGCAAAGGATCTAGCTTGATCCGACAAGATTTCCCTTCAAACGATGAAATCTCTCTTTGAAGGATGTAGATCTTCAACTTTGGCTCTTGGATCTTCGATTTAGATCTTCGATTTAGATGGATGGAAGCACAAGATTAAAGTGGAGAAAAGAAGTGAAGAAGTGTTGTAGTCGAGCCCTCAAAATAGCAGCACTTCTTCGCTTCAAAATCCGGATCCCAAAAATGAAGATAGGCACTTCTATTTATAGGTTGGAAATTAGGTCGTTCGCACTTAGGTCGGTAGCTCTTAGGTCGGTCACGACCTAACGACCTAACTCACACTACCGACCTAACAAAAGTCACGACCCAACACACATACGCGGCATAGCATTCACACGACCTAACTGGGCACGACCTACCAACTAAACCCCTTTAACGACCTAACCTCAAGGCCGACCTAACACATTGCTATAATGCCTAACGACCTATGACTTAGCTGGATGCCGACCTAACTACACCCAGCATCCCAGCATAGGTCGTCTACGACCTAACCAAACACAACTTAGCAAATGCCGACTTAACACAGGTGCCGACCTAACTATGTGACGACCTATAAATGATACGACCTAACTAAACACAGGGCTAACCACTAGGTCCCTACCCTCCTTAAGCCGCTACCTGCCTTAAGTCGCCTCACCGACCTATCACCCTTAGGTCGGTAACTCGTTTAACCGACCCATCACCCATACTTCTATCCCTTAGGTTGTTGAATATTAGAACGGTCAATTCCTTAGGTCGGTCAATTCCTATAGGTTGGTCCAACCCATTAACTCGCTAACTCCTAAGTCCTCTAGCTCACTCACCCTTAAGTCGCTTAAAACTATAGGTCGGCAAACACGTTAAGCCATTAACCCTTAAGACGGCAACCACTACCACTAACTTCTCTAAGTCGTTCACATGACTTGGGTTGCTCGGCCGACCTAAACTAACATACGACTTAGACTCAGAACGACTTAAGCAATACTAACGACTTAATGGCAACTATTTTATGATTTATCGACACGTAAAATACGGGTCGTTACAGTGGGCATGGAGATAGTGGCGGCTATGGGGTGTTGAAGTGGTGGACTTTGGAGTTGTGTTCGGCTATGACAAGTGGATGGAGTTTTGGTGCATTTAGGTGATGGATAATCAAACTTTGGTGGCTCGACTGGGGTTGGCTAGAGAGGAGGTGGTGATGGTGATGTGCTCAGGTGGTGGTGGAGGCGGCAGGGCATGGAGAGGAGCATGGCCGAACCTATGACGAAGAAGAACAAGTGTAAAACTCAAATCAAAGAAGAATAAAAGTAAAAACAAAAGAAAAGAAAAAGAGTTTACCCAAAAATTTCTCAAAGTAATGGCTGACTATTATTTCAGAAATGAGAAATAAAATTTATGTAAATGAGAAAAGAAGGTGGTCGGCTGAAAGAAATGAGGTGTAAAGGCTAATTGAATGAAAAGTTAGGTTAAAATGTGAAAAGGTGGAAGATAAAAAGCCATAGGAAAATCAAAAGGCACAAACCCTTTCAAATTTCCTTTATTTTCTTTATATAATTTTAAATAACTGAAAATAATTATAATTTCAATATAAATTTTAAAATGCAACAAAAATATAAAATATAAATAAGTAATTATTAATTATATAAGATAAAAATAAGAAAATAGCACAAAAATGAAAATTGGTCTAGAAAATTTGAAAATAAACAGAATAAATTTTGGAAAAATTTTATGCACTTGGAAAATATTTAATAATAAAGATAATAACATAAAATAAAAATGCATTCACAAAAATAAATAAATTTTAATTAAATATAATTTATATGAAGAAAATAGTAGAAAATTAGGAAATAGCCATTAAAAATAGGAAATAAATGCAATAAATTTTGGAAAAATTCTATTATCACTTTAAAAATATTTAGAAATGATATCTTACAAATAAAAAAAATTTAAAATAATTCAAAAATGAAATAAAGTCAGATTTAAATTTATATTCAAAAATCTAGGGTTATTACACTCTCCGCCACTCAAATCTTTTCGTCCTCGAAAAGAACGGAAAGGAAAAATAAAGAGAAACAAGATAGAAAACAAAATAGTACCTGAAACGAACAATTTCGGATTCAAAGCAAAAATGCTCTCCTCCGTTTCCCAGGTACAATCTCGATCGTCAGTACTCCATTGTACTTTGACCAGATTCACATATTTCCTTCTGAGCTGCTTCGTATCTTTGTCGAAAATACGAAGTGGCCTCCTCTCATCAGTCAGATTAGGATCAATATCCAAATTATCAAGAATAGAAGGCTGGACAATAAGAGATGGATCATGAGGATGACAATGAAGATGCGAGACATGGAATACATCATGCACTCCAGAAAGCTTCTTGGGCAAATCCAAACGATAAGCCAAAAAATCAACTCTTTCCACAATGCGGAAAGGACCAATGAACCTGGGAGAAAGCTTCCCTCTACGACCAAAACGAATGACATTCCTCAAGGGAGAAACCTTAAGGAACACCTAATCACCAACAGCAAATTTCAAATTCTTCCTACGCCTATCAGCATACTTCTTTTGCCTATCCTGAGCGGCTCTCAACCCCTTCTTAATCTCCTCAACTTTCTCAGAAGCTTCCAAAATCACATCAGGACCAAGAACCAAACGATTACCATATTCAATCCAGCAAAATGGGGATCTACATGGTCATCCGTATAGAGCATCAAACGAGAAATTTTGAGACTGACCTGAATGCAAATATGGAATGAGATAGATAAAAAGATTAAGAATAGACTGAAAAACAGAAGATAAGATTATACCTGATAGCTATTATTGTAGGTGAATTCGGCAAGATGGAGATAATCTTCCCAAGATCCTCCATAATCAAGCACACAAGCAAGAAGAAGACCCTCGAGAATCTGATTCACACTTTCCGTTTGACTGTTGGTCTATGGATGGTAAGCAGTGCTCAGATTCAGACGAGTACGCAGAGATTCCTGAAAAGCCTTCCATAACTGACTGGTAAAGATAGGGTCAGGATTACAAACAATGCCGAGAGGAACACCATGGAGACGAACGATCTCTCTCATGTAGATCTCAGATACGAGTAGACTTGACCGGAATAAAATGAGCGGACTTGGTTAGTCTATCCATAATAACCCAAATACTCTCATTACCCCTCCGAGTTCTCGGTAAACCATCGATGAAATCCATGGAAACTTGTTCCTACTTCCAATTGGGAATCTCAAGGGGCTGCAGCAAACCAGGGGTCTTCTGGTGATCGGCGTTGACTTGCTGACAAGTCGCACACCGACTAACAAAGATAGAGATGTCCCTCTTCATCCCCTTCCATCAATAAAGCTTCTTCATATCCTAATACATCTTTGACACACCAGGATGAATAGAAAGCCTGGATCGGTGATTCTCCTGAAGCAACTCCTGCCTCAAACCATCAATATTCGGGACACAAATCCTTCCATTAATCCTAAAATCCCTCTATCATCAATCTGTGCTCCACTACTACCACCAGCCCTACTACGAACACTCTCCTTCATCAATCTAAGCATCTCATCCTCGTCCTGCTTAGCCATAATACGATCCAGAAGAGGAGAATAAGAAACAACAAGCTGACACAACAAAGCCTTCTTCTGACTCAAAGCATCGGCCATAACATTAGCTTTACCGGAAGTATAGCTAATATCGAGGTCGTAAGAAGCCAGAAACTCAAGCCAATGAACTTGCCTCTGATTCAAATCCTTCTAAGAGAAGATATATCTCATAGACTGATGATCAGTGAAAAGCTCAAACTTGGTTCCAAGAAGATGATGCCTCCAAAGCTTCAAAGCAAAGACAACAGCAAGCAACTCTAATTATGAGCAGCATAATTTGCCTCGTGGGTTTTCAAATGACGGCTGGCATAGGCAATGACCTACCATCCTGCGTGAGAATAGCACCCAAACCCTCACGACTAGCATCAGTATATACTGTAATCCCTCACTTCTGTTCGGAATAGTAAGAACTGGTGCGGAAGTTAGCTTGCACTTTAACTCATTGAATGCAACCTTACACTGATCACTCCAAACAAACTTGACATTCTTACGAGTCAAAGCAGTGAGAGGTGCAGTTATCCGAGCAAAATTCTCAATAAATCTCTGGTAGTAACCGGCAAGGCCCAGAAAACTACGAATATCAGATGGAGTCTTTGGAGTTTCCCAATCCTGAAACAGAATAGGGATAAAATAAAGACAACAGACAGATAGAATAATTAAAGTTATAAAGAAAAAGAGGAAGAAGAAAGACTTACATTAATCGCAGCGATCTTGGCTGGATCAACTGAAACTCCATTACTAGAAACAATATGCCCGAGATATCGGACTTCATCCTTCCAGAAATGGCATTTGGAAAATTTAGCCTTCAACTGATGATTTCTGAGAGACTCAAGAACATATTTCAAATGCGAATCATGCTCTTTCTGGTTCTTAGAGAAGACAACGATATCATCAATAAAGACTAGCACAAATTTATTAAGCACAGCATGAAAAACACGATTCATCAAATCAACAAAGAAAGCAGGAGCATTAGTCAAACAGAAAGGCATGACTAACCATTCATAAAAACCATTCTCAGTGCGAAAAACAGTCTTGGGAATGCTATCCTCGGTAACCCTGAGCTGATGAAAACCAGTGGCAAGATCAAGGTGAGAGAAAACAGTGGCACCATAAAGCTGATCAAACATGTCATTGATACGTGGCATTGGATATCTGTTTTTCATAGTGAGCATGTTCAGCTCCCTATAATCAACACACATCCGAAGAGAACCATCAGACTTGGTGACAAAAACCACTGCGGCTCCCCATGGCCTAATCAGACCTTTGGAAGACAAGTCCTCGATTTGCTTTCCCTACTCAACCTTCTCATGGGATGCCATTCTTCTAGGAGGAAGAACAACAGGTCGAGCACCAGGAATAAGATCAATCTGAAAATCAATTTCCCGGTTCGAAGGCAAAGAAGTGACTACACTAAACACATCGGGTTATAGTCTAACCACAGGAATCGAATTAAGATCACTGGGAGAAGAATCAAGAGAATAGATAAAGTTGCCAGCAAAATCCTGAGGCAAGCGGCACTGAATAATCAAGGAATTCCCTTGATCATCAACAAGACGAACAGTTCGGGCTTTACAAGAGATATTTGCATCATGATGCACCAACCAATCCTGACCAAGCAGAAAATCAAAAGCATCGAACCCCAAAACACAAAAATCACCACAAAAGCGATGATCAGAATGGAGAAGTTTTACTTCTCGACAAATCCGATTAAGGTTAGCAGGACCCCCAATAGGATTTGAAACACATAATGGAACAGAAGCATACTCAGGAGATAGGAGATGCTCAAACTTATAACATAAAGCAACAGAAATAAAACTATGTTAAGCACCAGTGTCAAAGAACACACGAACAGGATGATGGAATAAAGTAAATGAACCCTGGAGAGTACCTTGGTCATCACTAGGAGCAGGAGCAGGTGGAGGAACAGGAGAAGATGTAGAAGTGACAGCGAATATACCAGAAGGAGTACCCCTCTGCTGGTTAGGGCGGTTCTTCTTAAAATGACCAGTCTAGAGATAGATATGGCAAAGATCACGCCTAGACAATTGAGCAGGTGGAGGAATAGCAGTCACAAATGGAGTAGTACAACTATTGGCATAGTGCCTCTTATGATCACACCGAAAGCAAGTGATGGAGGAGAGATCAACTGGTTGCCTCTGAGTAGGAGCTGATAATGAAGATCCTAAACCAGGACGCTTCTGCCAATTCTACTTCTGCTGCTGGAAATTAGGCTTACACTTCTTGGAATTAGCAGATGAAGACTGAGCAACAGAAACAGCAGGACCTTTGGATGTGGGATTCTCATAGCGAATAGCCACATCCATAAGCTGGGTCAAAGAACCATGAACATGAGAAATAAGGCGACTATAATACTCTGGACGAGCACCAGCAATGAATTTCTCATTCTTCTTGAGAGGAGTATCAATAAGGCCAGGACCAAATTTGGAAAGTTCATTGAACTTCCTCTCATACCCAGCAAAAGACATGCTACCCTGCTTAAGATCCATAAACTCATGATAAAGCGGAGATTTCCCAGCTTCTGGCATCCATTTTGCCACAAAAGCCTCCCTGGAAAAGAGATACAGGAAACAACTTAAGATAGATCCAAAAGAAAAGGAAAAATAGGAACAAAATTCAATATAACACAAAGGATGCCTAAAATGCTCCCAAGTGATATCGGCTTCGACGGTGTTAGCCGTAACGGACTCCCGCCAATCTAAAGCAGAATCATGCAACTACCAAGCTGCTAACTAACGCTTTTGGGCATCAGTAATATCAAGACCAGTAAATATCCTCTTGAGACTTCGCAACCACTACTGAGCCTCAATGATGCTCTCTGAACCGGTGAATGGGGTACCACCAAGCTAAGAAAATTCCTTACAAAGAACAGTGAACCTGACCGGAGCAACAGGTTGAGGAGCTGGGGCAATACCATGACCCCTACCTCTGGCATTTCCTCGATTCATCCTCAAAAATATCAAGAATGAATTTAGGACAAGATAAAGAAAAGCCAAAGATAAATTAAGATAAGACAAGATAATTCACTGGATGAAAATCCCAAAGAAAGAAAAATCTAACAAGGTAGATACGAAAGAAAGGAAGTTAGAAAACTTTTGAAAATCCTTTAAAACAAGAAAAATTTTATATATCAAAATAATCTTGAAAAAATATTTTGAAAACATTTGAAAAATCAATTTATACTTTGAAAATACGTCTCTCACAAAGATATGATTCTGAGATTGATTTCACTCATTTTAGGGTAGAAATACCCTATCTCTAATGAGTTTTTGGAGCAAATAATCCATAATAATCCACACATATCAGACTTGAATGATACGAAATAACAGATTGTAAATAAATTTGGAGCAAATGAAATCAAATAAACATAATCACAGAAACAAAACAAACAGAATAATTCACAGCGGAATATAAAAATAACATAGTAGTTCATGAAGCTACTACGGCAGAGTCTCAAACCAAATACATAATACAGCCTGAAAACAACATAATAAAAATCCCAAATACACAGAAGTTCACTAATACATGAGATAAACTAGAACAGCTGAAACAGAAGTAGATATAAATGTAGATAAGCAGAAACTCCAACAAAGACCAGCTCTAGAAAGAGAATCCAAAAATGTGAATACTCAGGCTAACCCGAGCGTAAAGCAAAACACAAAACACTCGAGTCAGTACAATATATACTTATATAATGTAAACTAACTCAAGTGAACTATAAATAAGAACAAGTAACTCAAAGGATGCCTGGGATCGCCGATCCTCTAAGGATCCGTCAAACTATTTACTATATAGTTATATTGCGCTATTATAATAATATCTACCCTAAAATAAACATATTTTTAAATAGCGTTCCAGGCTACCCATATCACCCTTCACACATAATAGTCCCAGTAGTCCATCCAGTATCAGCATATCTCCAGATCGGGAGACTACCCTAAATACTACATGGGCTACGGGAGAAAAACAAACTCGTAGTAAAGGCTCGGTATGGTAGGTGACACGGCACACAAGGCAATGCCAGGGTAGATATACCAGTTACGCACACGGGCTGGTGGTAACGCGGCAGCCACATACGCCCACATTGAACAACACTCCAAAATCAAGGGGTGCACCCAATCGATCATAACAGTGATAGAATGGTATCGAAGAAGTGTGTCCAGCCAGAGGTGTTACCTCCTTTGGCCCGAGATCGCTCCTGTTTTACCCACCTTAAGCTAACTCATGGGAGTTAGGTCCACGTAAGTACCTTTGGAACGTCGTCACCATCCTACTTCATTCTGCAATCTCCATCGCGTACACAGTTGTTAAAGTGGTTTTCGGTATCGACAGAGAGTATGTCCATATCCGATCCCGGTCTCTTTAACAACCAATCGTTTTTATAATCCATAGTTATAATTTTAAAAATGGTATTTATTTCAAAAAATCAAATATCATTTAACAATTCAATATCCTGTCAAATCCATTTCAAAATATCAAACTTATCATTTCATTTCAAAACCATATTCAATTTATTCAATTTAAAATACCATTTCAAATTACATTTCTAAATAGTTTATATTTCAAGTCGAATTACTTCATTTAAATCATTTAAAATGAAGTAATTACTTTAAATAATTAAATTATTAGGTTTCCAAAATTTTAAACTTTCAAAGTTCATTCATTCACTTAAGTTCTTCAAAACAGAGAAAAATCACTTTTCGCGGCATTTAGAAAACGCTACGAAAAGTTACATTCAAAACAATTCAATTTAACAAAAGACAGCATTTTAAAATGCTGTAATAAGGTTACATTAGTTTCAAAGAAAACTTAGTTTAATTCAAAAATTATAGCACTTACAAAAATGCTATAATAGCCTTTAATCTTATTTAGCTTTTTAGTTCATTATTATCAACTACAGCATTTGCAAATGCTGTATTATCATTTACATTAGAAATATATCATTTCAGAAATACAGTTAATTAACTTCAGACATTCAATATAATTTCACAAACAATTATATTTTTATTTAAATCATTTTTTTAACTTATAAAATCATACATTTTCACATTTAATATCATCATTTAATTTTCCTTAAATTCATGATTTTATAAAGTTAAATTTCCATTCAAAAATCAAGATTTATTAATAATTCGCATATTAAATTTCAAACTTCAGTTTTAACTTAACACTTAAGTTTAAAATTTCAAATATAACTTAATTTCATTTTTATTTACTTAACTTAAAATTCACTTTAAGCCAAATTCACAAATTTCCCATTTTCGTTATATTTCTAAATTTCAACTTAAATATTCATTCATTTCACATTTTAACTTTATTCAAAACCATTAATATATAATAAAATCAATTTAAATTCATTTTAATCCAAAATATCATAAATTTGTCGTAGTTTCAATTTTTATTTAAATTCCACTTAATTAAATCAAAATTTCCAAAAATAACTTACATTCAAATTTTCTAACCTTTTCATTAATTTATTTCACTCATAAATATTCATAAAATTATATTTTTCAAAAATCATTTTTAATTAAGTTTAAATCAAAATATTATAATATTTACATTTCTAAAATATTTTAAAAATTTTATAAAAACATAATTTAACTACGGGTCTGTATATCATTTTCTACACTAGGAAATGTGATACGGTTAATATATCATTTCAACCCGTAATTTACAAAGAAAATCCGGGTTTTATCATTTCAAACCCATTGTCCCAAGTAAATGAAGTAATTTGAAAATCGCTTAGGCCTATCATTTTAGCCCATAACGATTTTCCCTTATTCGAATGTCCGTTCGGGTATGTTTCATTTCAACCCATAGTGATTCTAATCTAAAGGGAACTTGCGGTGTGATAAACTAATAAAAGTAATAGAACAACATAACATAATAGTAACATATGATATGATATAACCGGGGTTTAAGCATGGGTGAACATCATATAATCATAATATAGCAGGTGTGATATGTTTATGCAATTTTATAGATTCAAAAAAGGTCAATTCACTAGTTATATATGTATACATTGTCAGGTGAGAATAACTCACTGGTTTGAGCTGGAGACACAACAACGAATGTACAAAAGAGATCCACACAAGCACGATAGCATGACAAGATACGAGTGAGAGAGCCAAAATATCAATTCCCTTGAATACAAGTCAAACAAAAACAATATAATAACATAAGCTTTCAAATTCAAATATGATTAAATAAGATAGAATCAACTGCACAAATCAAAGCAGAATTGTAATGCACTTGCTTCCAACATACCTTAGGTTCGGCCATAGGTGAAATACAGGCTAAAGGAAGGTTTTTGGATCAGGTTTGGGTTGGATATGGTCGGCCTAGCAAGCTTGAAGGTGGTGCAAAAGTGGTGGTGATGAAACAACTACATACAAGCAAGCTTCACATGGTTTTCAAGGCACTACAAGGCTTGATCAAGGCCACCATGGATACGGCCTTCACTGTGGGGTCCTAATAATGACGTGGCAGAGGGTCCAGGTGGAGCTGGAGGTGGTGGAGATAGTGGCGGCTATGGGGTGTTGAAGTGGTGGATTTTGGAGTTGTGCTCGGCTATGACAAGTGGATGGAGTTTTGGTGCATTTAGGTGATGGATAATCAAACTTTGGTGGCTCGGCTGGGGTTGGCTAGAGAGGAGGTGGTGATGGTGATGTGCTCAGGTGGTGGTGGAGGTGGCAGGGCATGGAGAGGAGCATGGCTGAACCTATGATGAAGAAGAACAAGTGTAAAACTCAAATCAAAGAAGAATAAAAGTAAAAACAAAAGAAAAGAAAATGAGTTTACCCAAAAATTTCTCAAAGTAATGGCCGACTATTATTTTAGAAATGAGAAATAAAATTTATGTGAATGAGAAAAGAAGGTGGTCGGCTGAAAGAAATGAGGAGTAAAGGCTAATTGAATGAAAAGTTAGGTTAAAATGTGAGAAGGTGGAAGATAAAAAGCCATAGGAAAATCAAAAGGCACAAACCTTTAAAATTTCCTTTATTTTCTTTATATAAGTTTAAATAACTGAAAATAATTATAATTTCAGTTTAAATTCGAAAATGCAACAAAAATATAAAATATAAATAAGTAATTATTAATTATATAAGATAAAAATAAGAAAAGTCCGCGGGCTTGGTGCGGTGGTGGGATGATGCGGCTCCCAAGTGGGAGGTTTGGGGTTCGAGTCCCACCTTGTGTGGGAGGAGAAACGACTTTTCACTTGGGAGGTATCCGGTTCATTTTCGCGCCTCCTGCCCCAAGCCAACCGAAAGGTCTGGCTGCCCGAAATAGTTGGTTGTGGCGGGCCTTCCGGCTTTTCCTTAGGTTTACTGTTCAGGAATCGCTGGTCGGTAGTGATTGAACATGTTTCCCTAGTTCCAAAAAAAAAAAAAAATTGCACAAAAATGAAAACTAGTCTAGAGAAATTGAAAATAAACAGAATAAATTTTGAAAAAATTATATGGACTTGGAAAATATATAAAAATAAAGATAATAACATAAAATAAAAATTCATTCACAAAAATAAATAAATAAATTTTAATTAAATATAATTTATATGAAGAAAATAGCAGAAAATTAGGAAATAGCCTTTAAAAATAGGAAATAAATGCAATAAATTTTGGAAAAATTCTATTATCACTTTAAAAATATTTAGAAATGATATCTTACAAATAAAAAAAAATTTAAAAAATTTAAAAGTGAAATAAAGTCAGATTTTAATTTATATTTAAAAATCTAGGGTTGTTATAAATATAAACTGTTTTTGTTTGCTCACACCAGTCCCATGACTGACCTGGAGTTTATTGTTCCCTTTCTAAACTCTGGATGCCCATAATTTTCCACACGGGCAGCCTAGAGTCAGGTTTGGGATCGCATTGTGTTTCATTCCAACATGATGGGGGTTCGAGCTCTTGGTTTGGTGTCTTTGGAGTTTTGGTTATGGAGATGCAGTTTGGTTGAGCTCTCTCATCTTTCCGCTGTTGTTGCTGCTGTTTCTTTCCGCTGTTGTATTTTGGCTTTGATATTGGTATTCATTTGTATCAGATTATTGTATCAATGTTGTATCTATTATTGTGTGTCAATAAAATTGTTCTTTCTGTTTCCGCTGTGTTATTATCACCTAATGTTGTTATAAGCTCCGGCGAATCGGATTTCGACGTTTGAATCTGTTGCATTCAAATACGGGTGAAGTATGGATGTCGATTTTCGAGTGCTGAAACCCGGACCGTCGCATTTATTTGAAATTTTAAACCCACAATTCAATTCAAAATCAAAGTTTCAGATTCAATCAAAGTTTCCAGATATCAATTCCAGGCTTCCTCTGTTTTAACATTTCATGTGAGCAAACTTCTTTGAATTGATTTTTGATTTGGGAATTGATTTTCTTGAGTTTCAATTGTTACTGATATTGATTTGAATCCACATGAGTTGATCTTTGAATTGCTTGAAGCTTTAACTCAGGTTGATATCCATGTTGATTTACTTGTTGTATCAAGATCTTTTGTTTCAGGTTTTTCATTGAATCCTTGATTTGAATTTGCTACAGGCTTTTAAAATTATTTTTTTTGTTTTACTAGTTTTGATTTTAATCAAGCTTTTGATCTTGTTTTTCTGGTTTGTATACTTTTGAGTTTTGTTAGGTTTTAGGTTTGAATTAACTAAGAAAATGAGAAGAGGAGAAATATGGATGTGTGTGTGTATATATATATATATATATATATATATATAGCATGGTTTTCATTTTTATTTTAAGAAAATAAAAGATAATTAAAAATGGAAACTTGTTATATTTGCATGTGATTATCAAGCTACACTTGTTAAATTCCATACTTCATGTTTTACACTTGTAAATCTTTATGTTTAAGATGATTACACTTGTATTTATTTGTATTCATAATATTTTTATATTATATTTTTAAATTTAATAAATGCATTTCTTTTTATAAACGTTTGTAACTTTAAGAAATTGATTTTTAAAATCTAATTATACTTCAATAAATAAACACACATATGTATATTATAAAATATAGAATTTAGCTTTAAACAACTTTTGAAAATTATTTATATCAAATTCAAAATATAACTTTCAAAATATATATTATATATGTATATTATAATTAGAAAACAAATGTTATCCCAATTTTTGGCAAAGCCGTGATAACAAAAGATCGGTCGAAAACCAAAGACAGTTCATCTCAAAGATTGGTTGTACTTTGCTTCACTATGGATATCGATGAATTTTGTCCGAGCCCGTATCAGGCTACAATTGATAGGACATGACAAGAAAAGCCATGAAAGCCAGTGTTTCAAATTTCAGGTTAATCGGAGATCGTATGAACGAGATATGATCGATGCAAGTCAGCCAAAGTACACAGTTCGTATCCATCAAATTGTTGAGAAGATGCCCATTTCGAATTGATGGGGCTCGTATCCATCAACGATTGCCTTATTCGAATCCATCAGGTTCCACACACTTGGAATCGATCGAGTATGAATCGATCAGCAACGTTATCGGTCAGTTCGAATCTATCGGTTTCGAATCGATCAGATGGGTATCTTCTCAGCATGTTCGTATCCACCCTAGAGTACTATTTCGTATCCAACAGTAGGCCGCACTTCATATCGATACGCATATCCATCACCACTTCTCGGTTCGTATCCATCGGCTTCGTATCGATCGAAATGTTGAATATGCGCTTATATGTTTTTTGTTTGATGATAATAAACATATATATTCATTTAAATGTATTTGGTAACGTACTATTCTATTTTTCATACATTAAATAAATATTTATTGAATAAAATAAATTACACAGAATTTGAATAGAATTTGAATTCAAACAGAAATTTTATTCAAACAAATATTTATTACAATCTTGAATAGTACAATTTCAAGCTCTCACTATACATATACATTTTTGAATACATCACGACTTCAATTTACATTTATAACCTCACTACATATCACTCACACTCGTATTTTGTCTTCAACTGCATTCCAGTTTGAATCCAGCATCTGAGCAATCTGCAAAAATATTCACTAACGCAGTAAAATTGAAAAAGAAATATTTTTACAATATAAAATAAAATATGATTTTTGAAAGTATGATTTGCCTCAGTTATTTGGGTTGTTCGTCATCATTTACATTTGAATTCATCACACACGAACAACTTGTGACATACACAGTGTATTACTGTATATGCCACAAGGCCGTGCACGCCGATATATACACTTGATAATGCTACAGGGACAGGTGAGCACAAGGTCAAACCCAAATATACGGACAGGTTCAACTCAGGTGCAATAAATTCAAAAATACGACACGAGCACAAGGTCAAGTATGAATTTTTGTAACTGGATTCAACTCAAGCGCAAATCAAAAGTACACATGAATATGAAACTAAACAGTCAAGTTTAGTGGTCAAATGCAATAGGCCGAGAACCAGACTCATGCATGCAACATATTCACCAATGAATCATCAAAGAGGCAACTAGGAATGAACAGAACACAAGTGCAACTAAATGCAATGCACCAGTGATGAAAGCTACAAAAACACAAGACAGTCTGCAAGCAAGTTCAAGTGATGAAGCACTGCAACTCAGACAGCTACAACAGCCAGTACCAACATGAATCAGAGATTACAAACTCGAGTGTGCAAGTGAACATGATGAGTCAATGGAGTAAACAGTGAAGCATGTTCATGGGAGCAACAGCTACATGCAGGTGATCAAACATGAACACAACTCACCAAGTAAGTGACAGCCAAACCACAAGATACTGCCACAAACACTCATTGCAGACAAATGCTCATATGAATATGAAATAACCAGAGCCAAGAATACATGTACTCGAGACAATATGCACAAATGTAAAACCACTGCAACAAAAGTGTACAAACACCAATGAACCAACAAAGAATGGACAGATCCAAGACAGTAGTGTGCAACTCAGTTGCAAAAGAATCAAAGTATGCCACAATAAAGACAATAAAATGAACAATGCAAAGAAGGCTGCAGTGAAGCATGTACATAAGTGGACAGCAACTACAAGGACCAGTTACAACTACAGAAACCAGAGAAATGTGCAGTGGAATGAAGTCAAGTGATGCACATATACTTGAAAGCTACAGCATCAAGTAGACCAAGTTCATATGCAATGAGAGGAACATCAAAGACAAGACTAAGTGCAGCATCAGTGAAGACAGCTACTTCACAATGAACCAGTAACAACATGTCATGAATGAACTAGCAAAGGTTGACCATCAACATAACAGCAACACCAACCAGAAAAGAAGCAAACCAAACATGCAAATGCATCAACATGCCACAAGACACAGTAATGCAACAGTGGCTAACCAGAAGTGAAGATTGCAGCAACATCAAGTGACAATGCAAGCAAAAACTCACGTGCAACAGTGAATTTCAGTATGGTAGTGAAACAAACAACTACTGAAGTTCAAGAGGTGGTGTAAATACAACTCGAAGAATGCAAGTTCATATGTACAGCAACCCAACTGCAATACTGCGACAACAAGTGCATGCAACAGTGAAACTCGAGACCAAATGCAACAAAGTGAAATGGAGTTCACTGAGAAATGCAATGCAGATGCCAACATTGATGAATACATATAGTAGCAGAGAAGCAAGTTACACAATGCACAAAACAGGAAAGAGAAAAAAATCGTATCTTTATTTTTGAAATAGTCAGCAATTAAAAAGAAGAATGTTTCTGCATTGTTATTCAAGAAGGATCGAACGTTCTCAATTCAAAACCGTGATTAGCAAGTTGCAACAAATATCAGGAAAGCCGTGCGCATCAAGTCACAAATATTAGGAAAGTGATACGAACGAATTAAAGGAAATCAAATCCTTATAAAACCCACAGTCATCATCGGCACTAATTGATCGATCATGTTCAAACTGTAAAACCCAAATCATCATCATTGGCATGAATGAAAAAGCAATCGAATTCAAGCAATTGAATCTGAAAGCAAAAGATACAAACAACATACCAAGGTGAATTCAATTATATCAAAGCAATCGAAGCCGAACCCTAATTTCACAAATCAAGAGAAGCAGCCGAGCGCGACTCCAAAATCAATAGAGCGTCAATATCAAACGACGTCCAAATCCCTAATTTTGATCGAAGGACAAAAGCCCTAAATTATGATCGAAGAAGCCGCCATTCTCAAAAGACCGAATAGAAGAAGAAGCGGGTCGAAATAATAAAAAGGGGCCGGTCTTTTTTTAATTAGGGTTTTGTTAAGGGGTTTTTTTTTAAAAGAGCTTTATCTTATTTTTAGTTTTGAATTTGTTTTTATTTTTTTTTCAAACCGTTGTATTTGCTAGTCGTGTGACTAGGGGACAAGCTACGTGGCGTAGCTTGAGAATTCGCAACTCAATGGCTGAGTTGTGGCAGGGTTTTGAGCGTAGAGTTAGGTTAGTCAGTAGCGGGTGTCGCGAGTTTACGTGTGTAAGCGTGTGACTATCTAATTTCTAGTAGAAACCTTAGGGGCAGCACGTAGGCAGGTTTTTGCCGAAGCTGGGTAAATTCTGTGTTGTTCTGTTTTTTCTGTTATTTATATTCTGCAATATCTGTGCTGCTATTCTGTGATCTGAATTGAAATAAATTAATAAGCTTCCGCGATTAATTTTAATAATTTACACAATCACCCTATTCACCCCCCCTCTAGGGTGAAATCGATCCTACAAGTGGTATCAGAGCAAGGATTAGAAGTCAACTTCTGTTTAAAAAAAAAAAAAAAATTCGTTTTTCAAAAACCAACTTTTATTTTAAAAATTTTGAATTTTTAAAATGGCTTCTTTTAATAATGCTTTTGCTGAGGGTCAGTCCATAGTTAGACCACCAATGTTCAATGGTGAGTATGCTTATTGGAAAAATAGAATGAAAATTTTTCTGAAAACCATTGACACTTGGAACATTGTTGATACAGGTTATAGAGCACCAACTATAATTGTAGATAATCAGGAAATAGATAAACCGATGGATCAATGGACAGAACTAGAAAATAAATTACAAAATGCTAATGCTAGAGCTATGAATTCTATTATCTGTTCATTGGATCAATTTGAATTTAATCGTGTCTCACATTGTCTAACTGCACAGGAAATATGGCACACACTAGAAGTGACTCACGAAGGAACATCTCAAGTCAAAGAATCTCACCTTGCCATGCTAAGCAGCGAATACGAGAATTTCACAATGGCAAAAGAAGAAAATGTCAAAGAGATGCATGGAAGACTTTCCAATATCGTATACAAATCAAAAGCCCTTGGAAAACCATATACAGAGTTGGAGATAGTCCGAAAAATCCTCAGAGTCCTTCCACGAAGTTTTGAAGCCAAAGTGACTGCCATTCAAGAGTCAAAAGATTTGAAACAAATGAAAGTCGAAGAACTCATCGAAAACCTCACTGCTTATGAGCTTGAAATGAAGTTCAAGGAAGAACGTGAAGGAGGTGATACTCGAAAGAAACCAATGGCTCTTAAAGGAACTACAGAAATTGATAGTGATGATAATGATGATGGAGCAGCGGAATTGGAGCTGATAATAAAGAAAGTCAAAAGGTGGAATTACAAATACGGAAATTCAGCTCAAAATCGAAAATTGAAAAGCAGAATAAATAAAATATTGGACAATCCAGAAGAACAAAAGATCATCTGTCATAGGTGCAACCAACCCGGACACATCAAGCCAAATTGTCCTCAAAATCGACGCGACTTTGAAAAGAAATAAAAAAGGAGGAGTTTTGCTGCCACATGGAATACAAGTGATGAAGATAATCAAAGTGCTGACAGTGAGGATGAAAAAGCAGACTTGTGTCTTCATGGTGAAATAACTGACAGTGATGATGACGAGCCAAGTGAGGTATCAAAACTTTCTCATTCTGAATTACTGATATATTTCCACGAAGTGAATGGTTGTTTTGAACGACTTAGGGAGAAGTATGCCAAACTTGAATCACAAAAAGATACTTTGATAGATTTAAATAAACAACTTGACCAATTAGTTAAAACCTATCAAAGTAGGATCTCTAAGTGTGATAAGTGTCCAACATTCGAAGAAGAAATTAAAAAATCAGAAACTAATATAAAATCACTTGAAAATGAAATTCTGATTTTGAAAGAGAACGAAAATACTAGGAGAGAAAATTCTATCAAAAAGTGCACGCAATTATTGAACGAAAATGAATCTCTCAAAATACAAGTTCAACAATTGTCAATAACTTTAGATAAATTTTATAAAAGTGAGAAATCGTTGAATCTGCTATTAGGGAAGCAAACTGTTAATACAGCTAGACAAGGACTTGGATATAATCAATCTGAAAATGTTGAAATTGATATTAAACAAGAAAATTCCATGTGCACAATTGGTAGAAAATTTGGACACAATCACAATAATTGTTGGAATAGACCCAAACATGTGGAAACCATACCAATTTGGGTTCCAAAAGGCACAAATATAAAATCTCTCAAAATTAAACAAATTTGGGTGCCAAAGGGAACAATTATAAATAGTTTTGGGTCTTTACAAAATTGTTTTTCAAAATTTTATGCCACTAACAACCATGGACCTATAAAAACAAATAGGTCACATAAATCTTTCATCGTGTAGGTGTGGTGGCAGGCTAAGGAACAATAATAGTGTTTTTCTGGATTTTTGACTGTTCCAGAAACACAATGGGCGACAAAGCAAAGTTCCTTAGCCTATTATAAAGGTGACAGAATCACAATGGATAAACAACGAAAAATATCGTAAAGGTAAAACAGGTAATGGTATATTTATTTGAACGATATATTAAATGTGATAATCTGCACCATATTCTGAATCAGCCAATATCGAGACGATGAAAAGATGATGACTTTGATTCTGACTTATTCAAAATAGTTGGCAAATTATATTTATGCCAAAAACACTAATCTTTGAATTACTTCATACATATTTGTTTGGATTAAATATTGTGATTTGTTGGATGATAATGCATTTGGTTATAATTCGGCTAACTCTATATTCACGATTTTCTTATTATTTACACGGCTTCAATCCAAATTCGAGTGAATGCCATTTAGAATGCTGTTTGAGTTTTCATGCACACTTCATGATCTGGTCTATCAAATATAGTTAGTGATATTTTGGAGTAAAAGAGAAATTCAGATGCAGATTACACTGGTAATCTAGTTGATAGAAAAATTACTAGTTGAATGTGATTTATGGTGAGACATTTAGTAACTACATCGTTTTTCAAAGAAATTATCTGCATATTTTTCATTACAAATATTTTTCAATTAGTAGAATTTTTTTCTCATAAAAGTTCTTCAAGAAAATCATTTTTGACCATATTTTCAGATTAGTCATTTTTATTTGATTTTAAATGACAAATTTTGACTAATCTGACTCCCTGCTAATTATCAAAAAGATAAATAGTGATTAAAGAGGTGATAAGTGTTGATATTTAACTTGCATTACTCAAGAGAGTATATTTGAAAATTTTCTTTAGGAATTCAAACAAGAGTTATAAAACTTTTTGTTGGGTAAAGATTCCATGACCATTTCTATATCTATCATATATCTATCGACCATGGTTTATCAAAACATATATATATATATATATATATAGTTGGTCGATATGTGGTACTATAATCAGGGAACATTTGTTTTTCATTTCATATATTTTTTAAAAATAAATAAATATCCAAAGTATTCACTCTCATTTAAAAGTCCTCACGGTTATGCATGGGTGAATTACTTGGATTTTTTTATGTGCTTCCATACTCATTTAAAAGTCCTTATGGTTATGCATGTATGGAACGCATATCAAAATTAATTGATTTAATAGACAAGTTGATTCTAATCCCATTTAAAAGTCCTCACGGTCATGCGTGGTTAGAAGATACTTGATTTATTTTTTTAAAATTGAATTGGAATACTACTAATCTCATTTAAAAGTCCTAGCGGTTATGCATGATTAGTAGGTATTCAAATTCCTGATATAAATATACCACAAATAGACACAACTGTATGGTTTATATGATGACATCATTTCCATCATTCTAAAAGTGGAATATGCGCCTAACAAAACATTTATGATTTTTGTTTGACTTTTTATCGAAATTTAATATTTATATTCAATTGTGTTTTAACGTTGGATTGATATCGATTACTTTATCTCTATTTTCTCTAACACTATTACTCTTTTGATGATAGCAAAAGGGGGAGAGAAAAGTTAAGATTTTGTCTAATAAAATCAAGCAAAGGTCAAATAATTTTCCATTTGCATATAGGCTCATTTATATATTTCTATTTGTATGCATATATGTAGGGGGAGCATCATGTAAAGAGGAAGCATTCAAATAGGGGGAGCAATTAGAGTATATCATTGATCAAATACATTTAACACGGTTAAAATCTTAAATATATGTTTGTTATCATCAAAAGGGGGAGATTGTTGAATGTGCGCTTATATGTTTTTTGTTTGATGATAATAAACATATATATTCATTTAAATGTATTTGGTAACGTACTATTCTATTTTTCATACATTAAATAAATATTTGTTGAATAAAATAAATTACACAGAATTTGAATAGAATTTGAATTCAAACAGAAATTTTATTCAAACAAATATTTATTACAATCTTGAATAGTACAATTTCAAGCTCTCACTATACATATACATTTTTGAATACATCACGACTTCAATTTACATTTATAACCTCACTACATATCACTCACACTCGTATTTTGTCTTCAACTGCATTCCAGTTTGAATCCAGCATCTGAGCAATCTGCAAAAATATTCACTAACGCAGTAAAATTGAAAAAGAAATATTTTTACAATATAAAATAAAATATGATTTTTGAAAGTATGATTTGCCTCAGTTATTTGGGTTGTTCGTCATCATTTACATTTGAATTCATCACACACGAACAACTTGTGACATACACAGTGTATTACTGTATATGCCACAAGGTCGTGCACGCCGATATATACACTTGATAATGCTACAGGGACAGGTGAGCACAAGGTCAAACCCAAATATACGGACAGGTTCAACTCAGGTGCAATAAATTCAAAAATACGACACGAGCACAAGGTCAAGTCCGAATTTTTGTAACTGGATTCAACTCAAGCGCAAATCAAAAGTACACATGAATATGAAACTAAACAGTCAAGTTTAGTGGTCAAATGCAATAGGCCGAGAACCAGACTCATGCATGCAACATATTCACCAATGAATCATCAAAGAGGCAACTAGGAATGAACAGAACACAAGTGCAACTAAATGGAATGCACCAGTGATGAAAGCTACAAAAACACAAGACAGTCTGCAAGCAAGTTCAAGTGATGAAGCACTGCAACTCAGACAGCTACAACAGCCAGTACCAACATGAATCAGAGATTACAAACTCGAGTGTGCAAGTGAACATGATGAGTCAGTGGAGTAAACAGTGAAGCATGTTCATGGGAGCAACAGCTACATGCAGGTGATCAAACATGAACACAACTCACCAAGTAAGTGACAGCCAAACCACAAGATACCGCCACAAACACTCAATGCAGACAAATGCTCATATGAATATGAAATAACCAGAGCCAAGAATACATGTACTCGAGACAATATGCACAAATGTAAAACCACTGCAACAAAAGTGTACAAACACCAATGAACCAATAAAGAATGGCCAGATCCAAGACAGTAGTGTGCAACTCAGTTGCAAAAGAATCAAAGTATGCCACAATAAAGACAATAAAATGAACAATGCAAAGAAGGCTGCAGTGAAGCATGTACATAAGTGGACAGCAACTACAAAGACCAGTTACAACTACAGAAACCAGAGAAATGTGCAGTGGAATGAAGTCAAGTGATGCACATATACTTGAAAGCTACAACATCAAGTAGACCAAGTTCATATGCAATGAGAGGAACATCAAAGACAAGACTAAGTGCAGCATCAGTGAAGACAGCTACTTCACAATGAACCAGTAACAACATGTCATGAATGAACTAGCAAAGGTTGGCCATCAACATAACAGCAACACCAACCAGAAAAGAAGCAAACCAAACATGCAAATGCATCAACATGCCACAAGACACAGTAATGCAACAGTGGCTAACCAGAAGTGAAGATTGCAGCAACATCAAGTGACAATGCAAGCAAAAACTCACGTGCAACAGTGAATTTCAGTATGGTAGTGAAACAAACAACTACTGAAGTTCAAGAGGTGGTGTAAATACAACTCGAAGAATGCAAGTTCATATGTACAGCAACCCAACTGCAATACTGCGACAACAAGTGCATGCAACAGTGAAACTCGAGACCAAATGCAACAAAGTGAAATGGAGTTCACTGAGAAATGCAATGCAGATGCCAACATTGATGAATACATATAGTAGCAGAGAAGCAAGTTACACAATGCACAAAACAGGAAAGAGAAATAAATCGTATCTTTATTTTTGAAATAGTCAGCAATTAAAAAGAGGAATGTTTCTGCATTGTTATTCAAGAAGGATCGAACGTTCTCAATTCAAAACCGTGATTAGCAAGTTGCAAAAAATATCAGGAAAGCCGTGCGCATCAAGTCACAAATATTAGGAAAGTGATACGAACGAATTAAAGGAAATCAAATCCTTATAAAACCCACAGTCATCATCGGCACTAATTGATCGATCATGTTCAAACTGTAAAACCCAAATCATCATCATTGGCATGAATGAAAAAGCAATCGAATTCAAGCAATTGAATCTGAAAGCAAAAGATACAAACAACATACCAAGGTGAATTCAATTATATCAAAGCAATCGAAGCCGAACCCTAATTTCACAAATCAAGAGAAGCAGCCGAGCGCGACTCCAAAATCAATAGAGCGTCAATATCAAACGACATCCAAATCCCTAATTTTGATCGAAGGACAAAAGCCCTAAATTATGATCGAAGAAGCCGCCATTCTCAAAAGACCGAATAGAAGAAGAAGCGGGTCGAAATAATAAAAAGGGGCCGGTCTTTTTTTAATTAGGGTTTTGTTAAGGGGTTTTTTTTAAAAGAGCTTTATCTTATTTTTAGTTTTGAATTTGTTTTTATTTTTTTTTCAAACCGTTGTATTTGCTAGTCGTGTGACTAGGGGACAAGCTACGTGGCGTAGCTTGAGAATTCGCAACTCAGTGGCTGAGTTGTGGCAGGGTTTTGAGCGTAGAGTTAGGTTAGTCAGTAGCGGGTGTCGCGAGTTTACGTGTGTAAGCGTGTGACTATCTAATTTCTAGTAGAAACCTTGGGGGCAGCACGTAGGCAGGTTTTTGCCGAAGCTGGGTAAATTCTGTGTTGTTCTGTTTTTTATGTTATTTATATTCTGCAATATCTGTGCTGCTATTCTGTGATCTGAATTGAAATAAATTAATAAGCTTCCGCGATTAATTTTAATAATTTACACAATCACCCTATTCACCCCCCCTCTAGGGTGAAATCGATCCTACACGAAATGGCCAGGCCTTCGCATCGATGGACTACGTATCGATCGAACTTCGGCTAGAGTGTCTTATTCGAATCCATCGGCATGGCTCGGTTCGTATCCATCGGCTTCGTATCGATCACCTAACATCAACTTTGCATCAATCAAAGATTCGCTGCTTTGTCTCCATCCCAAGACCGTGTTCGAACCCATAAGCAGAGGCTTGTTCGTATCCAACCATGGGTGACATGCCATCCTCGATACGAACAAGGCGAATTTTATGGAGTCGATACGGTCAACTCGGAGCAAAGACCGAATTGAGGCGAAGTATGCACGCCACATCATCATAAGAGCACGAGAGGTGATCGATTCGAAGGAACCGATACGAATTGATGGATTCGAAATAAACAGCCAACCGAAACGTACTAGCTGTATCAATCATATCTCCCAAACCGCTGATCCAAATGCAACGAAATTTTTACAGTAGCTTCCATACAAGGTAAAGATTGTTCCTGCCAAGTTTCAGCTCGATTGGATCATTTTTTGATGGATATGAAATCACTTCGTATCGATCTCAGATCGAGTGGAAACTTGGTGGTGTCGGTCGCGTGGGCCCACTCACATGCCAAAAAAAGTCTCCTGAGCTTTGAGCGAGATCTGAGCCTCCTACGCCTATAAATAGCACTCTGAAGCCTACAGAAAGAGGATCTTTGGCCATTGGATGTCCAGACTCTGCCAGATTCAATTCTATTCTTCATTATCACTGTTGTAATCAGATTTCAAAGCTATCATCAAATGTAATCCGCTGTAATCGACTGAAATCAACAAGTGAATTAATAAAGACATAAACTTCAGAGTGGACGTAGGCAAGATCGCCGAACCACTATAAATCCTGTGTCATTTACTGCATTATTGTGAATTTGCTGAGTGATTTTCAGTACTTATTTGTCTACAAATTTGTTATTTGTGATTTGTGATTGTGAACGGGTGCTTTCAACGACTATCGGGTGTTTTGGTCAATTTTGGCGCAAACATTTTGGTGCTTTCATTGAGAAAAGCTGATTCAGGAGGAGTTGAATTTGAAGACTTAAGAATTCAAATCTAAGAGCTATGACAAGACAAACAAGTAAAAGACAAAGGCCAGAGAGAAGTCAACATGAGGGAAGTCAAGAGGCTTCTTCAGGAGCAATCAAGCATCGGTCTTCATCGCTAGGGACGAAATGGAGACAATAATGAAGAAACAGGAGGAGTTGATCCAGAGTTTATTTCAACAGATAGGGCAACTTGAAGCACAGAATAGAGTAGCTGATGGAGTTCAGAACGGAGCAGGAGCATCCGGCGTAGCACCCGGATTAGGAGGCACACACATGGAGAATGTTGATCCAATCTCGAAGAGAGAGAAAGAGAGGAGCATCTGTGCAACCTGGGAGTAACAGAGGAGTGAACGCTCAGTCAAGGGGGCAGATCCCAGAGTTTCCTCGTGAACTCAGGGGCAGGTCGAAAGTGATGAACGAGGATTGCATCTTGGAGACAATGACAGGTTGGCGGAGATGATCAGGAGAGCCATGAGAGGCGGATTAGTAAACAAAGATTTAGAGGATGTTAATAGGATCCCTTTTACCACGGCAATTAGGCGAGCAAGGAACCCACCAGATTTTAAGCTACCATCGTTAGATATGTATAATGGAAGGACAGACCCTACAGTTCATACTGACAAAATACATGAGGCATATGGAGGTGCTGGGGGCATCAGAGGAGGTTATGGCCCGATGCTTCCCATTGTACTTGGTAGATATTGCGGCGTTGTGGTTTAGACAGCTGGAGAGCGGCTCCATAGGAACATGGGCAGATTTAGCTGAGAGATTCATGAGGAAATTCAGGGTTCACATTGCAAGGCCCAAGAATGTGATGATTTTGGCGACTCTAAAATAGAAAGCTGGGGAGACTTTGAGGAGTTTTCTGACGCGATCCATTGCGGCAGTCGCTTCGGTGGATCGACCAGATCCATCTATGGTTGTGATGGCAGCTGTGTCTGGAATATCTCACGGAACAGAGTTCAAAAATTCATTAACTAAAGATCCACATGTGGATCTAGGAGAATTCTATCACGAGGCGGAAAAGTTTTTATGATTGGAGGATGCGAACGCCGAAAGAGAGGAAGGAGAGGGAATTGATGTTTTCACAATCAATGGCGGGAATACACCTGGAAAGGGTGCGGAGACTAGTAAAGGAAAAAGAAAGACCGTGGATAGCGATGACAGGTCAAAGCGGCCACGGAGGGAGCCGCGATTCACCACTTACTCTGAGCTGAATGAGAGTTTGAAGCGAATCTATCAGGATACCAAAGAGCAGGTTCCATACCGTAGACCGATGCGAAGGGATCCAACTTCTGACGAAAGAAAATCAGATAAGTTTTGTGTATTTCATGAATTGAACGGTCATAGCACTAATGATTGTAGGCATCTGAAGGACGAGGTGGAAGGGCATATCATGAACGGTATGCTCCTTCAGTATGTGAGGAGACGAACTCCAGCAGTGGAGCCAGAGCGACCACCGTCTACATTAGGTAGAGGTGACCCTGAGCCGGGACAATGTTTGATATCCATTGATCGATTGAAATAATGATGAACAAGTCGTAAACCTCTCACTAACACGGTTAAATCGTTTACACATGTAAGCGGGCACGCACGATCCTCAGCATGCTCTGAATGACTACCAACCGCATCATAGTAAGAGTTTACGCTTTGACATCTTCATCTTTCTTTTTGCTTTGATTTTGATTTTAACATTTAGACTCTGCTTGTTTGGACATTTCTGTTGTGGGATTAGTGTGATTATTGCATTGATATTTGCAATTCTGTGAAAATGTTTACTTGTATGCCCGTTGGATCGCGAACGGTCCACGAACAACTCTTGCATGGCGATGAACCGCCAAAGTCTTTGATTTGGAAACTCCCCCGAACATGAACTCCGGCATCGATAATGCTAAGTCCCCTCCGGGCACACATAATTCACCTCAAACGGCATACGATCACGAACGTTCACAATTTGCCTCGAACGGCACCCGACCGCGAACGGTCACAATTCACTTATTATGACACATGACCACGAACGATCACAATCCGTCTCGAACGGCACACGATCGCGATCACCATTCGCCTCTAACGGCACACGATCGCGAACGATCACCATTTGCCTTGAACGGCACCCAACCGCGAACGGTCACGATTCACTTAGTATAATACTTGATCGCGAACGATCACCATTCACCGCGAACGGCATCAACCGCGAACGGTCCCGATTCATCTCAATGACATACGATCTCGAACGATCGTCATTTGAGGTCATATGAAACTATCAAGTTCTTTACAGGTTGTTGACGGGGTATGAACATCCAACTAAAGGCATTACAAAACACACCTTCCTGCCGTAAGGCATGTTTTGGGGGGCAAATGTTATCCTGCTTTTTGGCAAAGCCGTGATACCAAAAGACCGATCGAAAATCAAAGACAGTTCATCTCAAAGATTGGTTGTACTTTGCGTCACTATGGATATCGATGAATTTTGTTCGAGCACGGATCAGGCTACAATTGATAGGACATGACAAGTAAAGCCATGAAAGCCAGTGTTTAATATTTCAGGTTAATCGGAGTTCGTATGAACGAGATATGATCGATGCAAGTCAGCCAAAGTACACAGTTCGTATCCATCAAATTGTTGAGAAGATGCCCATTTCGAATCGAGGGGGTTCGTATCCATCAATGATTTCCTTATTCGAATCCATCAGGTTCCACACACTTGGAATCGATCGAGTTCGAATCGATCAACAACGTTATCGGTCAGTTCGAATCGATTAGTTTCGAATCGATCAGATGGGTATCGTCTCAGCATGTTTGTATCCACCCTAGAGTACTGTTTCGTATCCATCAGGAGGCCGCACTTCGTACCGATACGCATATCCATCACCACTCCTCAGTTCGTATCTATCGGCTTCGTATCGATCGAAATGGCCAGGCCTTCACATCGATGGACTTCGTATCGATCGAACTTCGGCTAGAGTGTCTTATTCGAATCCATCGGCACGGCTCTGTTCGTATCCATCGGCTTCGTATCGATCACCTAAAATCAACTTCGCATCCATCAGAGATTCGCTACTTTGTCTCCATCCCAAAACCGTGTTCGAACCTATAAGCAGAGGCTTGTTCGTATCCAACCATGGGTGACGTGTCATCCTCGATACGAAAAAGGCGAATTTTATGGAGTCGATACGGTCAACTCGGAGCAAAGACCGAATCGAGGTGAAGTATGCGTGCCACATCATCACAAGACCACGTGAGGTGATCGATTCGAAGAAACCGATACGAATTGATGGATTCGAAATAAATAGCCAACCGAAACGTACTAGCTCATATCGATCATATCTCTGAAACCGCTGATCCAAATGCAACGAAATTTTCACAGTAGCTTCCATACAAGGTAAAGATTGTTCCTCCCAAGTTTCAGCTTGATTGGATCATTTTTTGATGGATATGAAATCACTTCATATCGATCTCAGATCGAGTCGAAACTTGGTGGGGTCGGTCGCGTAGGCCCACTCACGTGCCAAAAAAAGTCTCCTTAGGTTTGAGCGAGATCTGAGCCTCCTACGCCTATAAATAGCACCCTGAAGCCTACAGAAAGAGGATCTTTGGCCATTGGACGTCCAGACTCTGCCGGATTCAGTTCTATTCTTCATTATCGCTGTTGTAATCAGATTTCAAAGCTACCATCAACTGTAATCCGTTGTAATCGACTGAAATCATCAAGTGGATTAATAAAGACATAAACTTCAGTGTGGACGTAGGCAAGATCGCCGAACCACTATAAATCCTGTGTCATTTAGTGCATTATTGTGAATTTGCTGAGTGATTTTCAGTACTTATTTTTCTACATATTTGTTATCTGTGATTTGTGATTGTGAACGGGCGCTTTCAACGACTATCGGGTGTTTGTGGTCAATTTTGGCGTAAACAACAAATTTCTATTACTTTGAAAATATAGAGTATTTCAATCCAATTTATTTATAAAAGGTATTTATTTTTGAATTTCAAATTCAAATTCTATTTCCAATTTATTTTATATATAAATAGACACTTAACTCGTTTATTTTGGAAAATTTCAAATTAATTCACCAATTAATCCCAAAAATCATATTAATTACTGATTTAAATTTGGCTTAAAACCAGGATCATTACAAATATTGTTTTAATGTTATTTAATTATATCAATATTGTTTTAAAGTATTTAATTATATTAATATTATTTTGAAGTTATTTAATTATATTAGTATCGTTTTAAAAGTTATTTGCTTATAGTTAATATTATTTTAAAGCATTCATCAAAATGTTAATATCTTGAAAAGTGATCATTTAAGAATAATTATGGTTTGAAATTAATAATAAGGATTTATTAATTAGGTTTTAAAAATAAATTATTACTATTTATAATAAGGGTAAAGATTAATTAATATTATTTTTGAAATGACTAATTATCATTTTAAGATGTTTTAAGATTTATAATTATTGTTTATTTATTCATAATGTTTAATTTTAATAATTATTTTTGTATAATAATGTTTATTTGTAAACTATCTTTATTTGTTTATGAATGTGTTTGAGATTCATAAATAAAGTTTTATAAACGAACTTGGATTGTATGAGAAGTTTATAAAATGGTTTGGAGAGAAAAGGAAAGATTATTTACAAGGTGAAAGAGTTTTGTAAATGGTTAGATATTATTAAACGGACTTAAGAAACGGGTTTATAGATGTATAAAAGAAGTTTTATAAATGGTTTTAGAGATTTATAAGGGATTTATAAATGAGTTCTAGAAATGTACGAAGAGGATATATATTTGATCGAAATTCATAAAAGGGATTATAAATGATTCGTGGAGATTATAAAATGGTTTATAATTGGTTTTAGTGAATTATAAGGAGATTATAAATGACTTTTGAACAGAATAAAAAGAAACTCTTTCTCAATTTTGTAGATATACTTATACCGTTGAGATAAGTATATGGATATTTTCTAAGTATTGAAAATATAGAGATTTGCGGATATACCTTTGTATATTTTTGCATACAAGTAATTTACAAAGTGATTTTAATGAATGAAAGATTTATTAAAGGAGGACAGTGGTTCCTTATTTTCTGAAATAATGTTGGTTTTCCCCTATGGAATAATATTTGTTTGAATGTGTGTTTATTAATAGTTGAATAACCAGTTATCCAGTCTTGGCCTAAATATGGCCTAAATACGTAATCCTTATTAATTTTGGTGGTACAGAAATATTCCCTACTTAACACCGAAGGATTTTAACTCGCGAAATATCTAGGAGAAACACATGAATTATTTGGTACGATTACCGTCGATGGTGCTATATTATAGGTATAAAATAGTTTCGTTCTTTTGGGACAAATGATTAGGAGATTCGTCCACTTAAACGGTTAAAGGTTGATCTTCGTTCTTGTGCGTTGTCTGATTATGTCTTAAAGAACTGGTATTGAGCATTCTAGAAAATTGACGATTGGATTTTGGAGTGGAATCGCAAGAGTGAAGTCATGAGAGATGACTTGAAAACCGTAAACAGTCTGAGACCATATACGGTTCTATGGAGGAGTTTCGTGATATATTGAGATATTGGCAATCTATGTGAGATTAAGTAATTTATTTGGTTGCGGTGCATGAGCTGGAGCGTCGGACATAGCCCCATCAGCGGTAATGACTAAAACCAGAGATATGAGGCATGACCAATAGGGTTGACAAACTCATAGGGTGTAGTCTGCTCCACCAAGACATTACTTATAGTAGTTATGCATGCATGGGGCGATGCACTCGGTCCTAGCGAGACCTGCTATGTTTTTTCCTATGGCACATCACTAGGGATGTATGCTGCTTTGGAAGGATAACTGTGATCCATGTGCAAGAGGACAATTTCTCGAAGTTGTAACAACCCGGATTTTTCGACGTTTGATTTGGAATATTTAAATGATTTTAAATATTGAATTTGAATTATAGATGCATTTTGGATAAGAAAATTTAGGTTTATTTATAAGATAATTCAGAATTTAAAAATAGATATTTATTGAATAATTTAATTATTGAATTTTAAAATTGAATATTGGTTAAATTATTGTATCTTGAGTTTAAGCTCAATAAAAATAATTTAAAGGCTTATAAAATTCATATTAATAATGGTGAAAATAATAAAAGTTTTAAAATTTGAATTTAAAAGTGATCTGTTCAATTTTAAAAATAGCTTGTTTAAATTGATGTTTAAAAATAGCGATCCGGAGCATAGTCTCGGAATTTGACGAAACCAGTTCTAGGGGATCCATAATAGTGTATTAATATTGGATTTCAAATTTCATAGTGTTTGGAGTTATCTTTTGATCGAACGGAATATAAACACGTTGAAATTTATATCAAAATTTCAGTATAATAATTGGGTCCAAAAAGCTATCGTCTCCATGCGATCGAATTAGGACTCAAAACCTTTTCCATTGAGTTCGGAATAGGGGCTTAACATTATAAATGCCTAGCGAAATGCTTTTTAGGAATTTGGGATTTTCAGTTGTGATGACCCGGAATTTTTAGGCATTTGAAATGGAATATTTAATTAATTTTAAATATTTGCAAGATAGTTTAACTTGGATTTCAAATATTAGTTTGAATTTGGCGATTGAATTTATTGAATTTAATAATTTGAATTTGGGTAAAATATTGAATTTTCAGTTTTAAGCCTGCTAAAAATAATTTGAAGGCTTATAAAATTTATAACGATGAGACTGGAGATAATAGAATGGTTAAAAATTTAATTTAAAGGTGATTTGTTCAGTTTTAATAATATATCGTTTAAATTGAATTTAAAAATAGCCTTCCGAGGCACAGTCTCGGAATTTGACGAAACCAGCTCCGTTGGATCCATAATATTGTATTATTATCGGATTTCAAATTTCGTAATGATTGGAGTAGTTGTGTGAGCATACAATATATAAACGCGCTGAAATTTTATATCGAAAATCCAATACAGTAACTGATCCAAAAAGCTATCTTCTCCATACGATCGAATTAGGGCTCGAAACCTTTTCCTTTGCGTTCGAAATAGGGGTATTATATTATAAACGCTTAGCGGCGCGCCTTGGTAGGAGATCAAGATTTTGAGTTGCGTTTACGGAGACCATTTAAATTTAATTAAAACGATATATACTCTGGTCAAATTACTCACATCAGCTGTTTTTATTTCACCTCAAGTTACTGTACATGAGCAATTTCTTCATGCCACCGTTGTTTCTTTCATTTCGTTCAAATCAAAGTTAATACAGAGAAAAAATATCTCCTTCCTTTTTCTTTTTAAATCACGAAATTTCCTTCTTATTCCAGGCTTCCATTCGAAATCAACGAATCATACCTTCGTCCCTTCTCTTCCCTCAGAAGCTAAAAAAAGACGAACACGGTAAACAAGAAAAAAAATGGCAAGCTCAAAATTTTAATTCTTGCGATCCATTCGATAAAAATTCTGAAACCACTTCCCAAATTCGTTTTTTCGAAGAGCTTCGATCTGATGCATTGGTTGTGAGGTGCGGCGTCTGTTTTGGAGATCGACTGGGGGCGCGTGCCACTTTGAACTAGGGTTAAGGATTTGCAATGTTTCGGTCATCAATATGGATTTTTGAGCCTAGATTCGACATCGGAAAGTTGAATTGCAGCAAGAAACAAAGTTTGGGAGGTCGCGAGGAAACGTGGTGAGGTGCGACTTTTCCAGTCGAACGTGGAAAGGGCTGGATGTGGCATCTTCAAGGAGGAGACCGAGCTTTGACACTTTGGGTCGAAAAAGTGGGGCTCACGTATAGGGGATGAGTGGCTTTGGTTTTGGGCGATTTCATGGAGAGACGAAAGGAATTAGGGGTGCGTGCATGCGTGAGATGGTGGTTGTGCACGTTTCTTAGCTTCAGGTGCTTTTTGGGAAGAAGGATTCTAACCGAGCCGGGTTTGAAATTGTAGGGTATGGGCTTTTCTTATTTAATAAAAATAAGTTATATAAGTTATTGTTTAAAATAAAATGGTTAACTTGTAAATATAATATCTCGTTCGTTTTAGATTGGAATCCAACATGGTCAGTTTCGTTGGGTTCGTACAGGGGTGATCTTGGCTATGGAGTCAGTATGGTTGAAAGTAGAGCTTGCTGAATATTTAGATACATTCAAATGCGTTCGGATTCAATCGAAACCGAAACGCAAAAAGCAACAGGAAATAAATGTGAGTTAATCTCACTCATCTGGGTTTGATTTAAATTTAAATGGTTAAATTTAAATAATTGGTAGAATAATTGAATTGATTTGATGTGATATATTATATAGTAGTATATAGTATATTGGAGTGATTGATTTCCCGCATTACATAGCGGATGAGACCTACGCGTCGCATAATAGCGGATGATATTTTACTTAAAACTCATATACCGCGATATTCCACCTTGAAGTGGAATTGGTATTGTGCTAACATCTGTGGATGCAGGGAAACAGGTTGGAGGGATCAAACTGGGTTCCTCAAAATTATCTAGATTATTTAATATTCCGTGTTATGAATATTTGAATTCTATGATGAATTATATTGATAATCGGAATATTGAATGCTATAGTTTGCTTGAATAAATTTCGGTACACTAAGTTATCAAATTATATAGAATTGGATTCTCAAAAGAAAATAAAAGAGTGAATTTTTGATTAAAATAATTATTGAGAATTTCGATAAAAATAAGAATGAATTGAAAAGGAATAAAGGTGATTTTTAAATCCTAATAAATTTCGGGCATGAAAAGGGATTTGAATAAATAGAGAAATAATGAATTTTAAACTTAAGAGATATTATATCAAGAAATAAAGAATTAACTTTAAAATTCAAGGTTTGAATTTATTTAAAAGGATAAAGAAGGAATTTGGGGAAATATGAAATCGGTGTTTTCAGTTAAAAGATTTTAAATCATAAATAAGGAATAAAAATCTGAAGTCAATGGGTTTTGAAATAAATGAGTAAATAAAGAAATTTATTTCAAATGAAGTAAATTGGAAATCAATTTGGAAATGGATTTAAGTGTTTGAAATTTGGAATTTGAAGGAGAATGTGACTTCGAAATTTACTAACTGGGTTTATAAAAGTGGAGTAATATATCAGGGGATATTTGGAAAAATAAATTAAAAGTGGGAATTTATTAAAGGGTCGGGTAAATTTGTTTAAAAAAATAAATAGTGATTTATCTTTTTAACAGATGTGAAAGAGAAGCGTATTTCCTTGGATAGCCAAGTACGTTTTCGATGCAAATTTTAAGTATAAGCTAAAAGTTTTAAAGTTGTTTTAAAAGAGTATGTTTTAGGAAATTTATTATTTTTAAATGTTTAAATTTTAAAGTATGTCTTTTCCAAAGTTATTTTAGCCATAATTATTTAAAGGAGACTTGGTATTATGCTTTAAAAGAGCAAATTTTAGTTTATATTTTATAAAGTAGCATTATTTTAAATATTCTTAAAGTATATATTTTTAATAAAGTATTAAAGTAGTTTTTCCAAATTTAAATGTTAAAGTATATCTTATAATATGGTGTTTTAAATTATCTTAAAATCTAAAGTGTTTGTACTTGGTGATTTCAGTGGGAATCGAAAATATTTGAGGAATTTATTCCGTGAGAGAAAATGGTTTGAAACTGTTTTCAAAAGGAATTGAAATGTGGAAATATATCTTGCGAATATATTTTGTGACAAATAAATAGTTTGAGAGATTATTTATTGTTTGATGGTTGTTTGTGAATGTTAATTGATAATTAAATAACCGACTATCAATATTGGCCAATGCGCCGTCGTCTCGAAGAGACCGGGATCGGGATTAATTTCTCGAAAAACACTTCGATCCGGTTTGAACGTTTTCGTGAGGAAGACGAGTGCAGAGTCGAAGATGGATCAGTGAAGTGCAAGGGCTAGTCGCTACTAATCCTAAGGATGATTCCAAAATGAATGTAGTAGGAGTAGTGTCTTTGGTTCCGTTCGAACCCGGGACGGACTTGTATGGATGAATGCTTTCAGAACATCGTCAGGTGGACGATGGCAATCTAAGTGAAACGTTCTAAAAAGGTAATGCTTAGCCTCAAGCCTCATCAACCGGGAATGACTGAAAATATGGGGTTATGCAGCAAGGCTAGGTGGGTAGCACCCATTAGTGTGAGGTCATCCCTGTCTAGATGTCCCATTTTATTCGGCTTAGTGGTGCGGTTGCTCATCCCAACCGTATGGTGATCTTACTCGGGATTATCCAGTAAGGGGAAGTCCCGGTCTTGTGTTGCAGGGGATTGGGAGTAATCCTCAGTACGGTGATCTAGGCCACGTACTGTGACAGGTGGTACCCCAGTGCCTAGTCATTAGTTGGAAATCCATTCTCCCTACGTGCCTTTTACGGTTTTTGTTTGTATAAGCCACTTTGTGGCTAGTAGCTGGAATTTAATAGATGTAACAATTTCGACTATTTTAATAGGTATTTGTAAATAGACCCTATTATAATAACAGAGGATTTTATAAAAAGTGTTTTGGCTATCGTAAGGTAAAAACCCGACATGTTTATTTGTGGCGTGGTCGTACGAGATGATTTTGATTTTCAAAGGATTTTGACACTTTAATAATCAATTTGAGTGTGGTTTTCTCACGTTGGTTTGCCAGACTGACTCGGGTGTTATTTAACTATAATGCTCGGGTCAGACCGAGTATTAAAGAATACAGGATATGTTGCTGTGGAGCTTAGGAGACGAGCTGGATGGTGATACGCACTTCTGTACTTGATTATTATTCCGATGTGTATTCAGTTTTGAGGGCAGGTTTATATGACTGTCCAGTTGTATGTTATTGATGTTGTTGAACTCTGATGGTGTATTCTGATGATGTAAGTATAAAACAGATATAGTTTTCTTTTGTGTAAAGATCTGTTATTATCTATTATATTTTATTCCGCTGCGATGGTAAGATTCTGTTGTTGTTTCTATTTTCTTCTTCTACCTCTTTCTTCTTTAATCCAAATGGTTCTTATTTCCATTCATTTTGAGTTGATTGGTAGCGATAATGTCGACTCAAGGGGTACGGATTTGCAGGTCATTACAGTTGGTATCAGAGCTTAGGTTGGTGATAAACTTGGCTCTTGTGGGGATTACTCATTAAATAGAGTCTATAGTACTCTGCAATGAGTTTGAGTGTATTAATAGATATGAGCGCGTATTTGTTAGTGAATATAAAATTCGTTTTTTATTGTATTGACTTATCGGTTGAGTGTTTATGGATTCTGGTCAATGTGTGGGACGCCATGTCATCGATAGGAGTTTCTAAACTCTTGAACAAGATAAGCCTACACAGTATTGTTTTAAATAGGGTAAATTAAATAATTTTACCCAAATTATTTTTGTATATAAAGGAAATGATTTTCCGTAAATTATTATGGTTATATATGGTTGCTTGGTTGTTAAAAGATGATGATATTAAATTATTATCATTATTTTGTAAATTGAACAAGAAAATTGGAAATCACAACTAAAGCTAAGAAAGTAAATTCATATTGCATAATTAAATTGTAAGTGAGAATTATAAATGTAATTTATAATTTAAAATAACCTTTCAGAGTAATATTTGAATATGAATTGAAAGAATTTGGAATTTGGAATTTTGGGAAAAGTTAAATTCCTTTGGGTTTGAAAATGGTTTTCAAAGGTTTTGGAAAAATAATAGTGATATTATTTCGGAAATATTTTTTAATTGGATTTGAAATCTGGTAAGATTTGGGATTTAAAAATATTTGAAGAGATTTTAGAATGATAAAAGCACTGAACTCTTTTCGATCGTGGGAAAATAATTCCGATGATGATCACGACATCATCGGTGTTTATTTTCAAGTTTCCAAGAGGGGGATTGCTACCTGGATGTTTTGGAATAATGTTTGTTTGCAAAATTGGGTTTGATTTTGAAAATGAAAAGGACAAGTTTGATTTAGATATATATTTTTTCAAAATTGAATTTGGAACATTTCAGTAATGGTTTAAACTCTGGAGTTGGTTTGAAATGTTCTGGTATGTTTAAGCAATTGTTTGAAACTCTGGGATCTTATTAAAAATGGTTATGGAATAATAAATAAGTTTGGAAATTTATATGAAAATTTGTTTAGAATAGAAAATTTAACTTGAAGAAGAGTTAAAAATTTGAAGTAAGTAAGAAAATGTAAATAAGTTAGAATGTAAGCCAATTAATTTACGTGAGTTAGAAGAAGTGAGCAAACAAAAGGTGAATAAAAAGTGAAATTTTAATTAAAATAATCGTTGAAATTTTGAATAAATTTAAGAATGAACTGGATAATTAATTATGTTATATGGAAATGGAGCACTAGTTGGATAAATAAAAGTTGAAATTTGAGTTAATAATGGATTTGTAAATAAAACCCGAGTTGTAAATAGAAATTCAACTTGGAATTGTAAGTGAATTAATCATGAATTAAAGCGGTTATGGAATTGGATTAAAATAAGAATGATTTGAGTTGCAATAAGTCCAACGCGAGTATGGATGAATTAAATATGGCCTTGGATATTATTATAACGAATTGAGAATGGAATTAAAATTTTAAATGGATTATGAGAATGGCTAATTGAATTAAATGAGTCGTGAATGAATTGAATTTGGAAATTAAAATTTGTAATGAATGAAACAAAAGAACTAATCAAATAAATTTGTAGATTGTAATGAGATTTGATTGAAATAGAATCAAGTTAAAGTGGAAAAGAAAATTTATTCGCAAATGAAGTAGGCTTAAGTTTTGAAGTTGGAATAAATTGAAGTAAATCAACTTAAGTTAAAATAATTAGAAGCTCAACTTTAAGTAAGAATGAAAGTTCATTAAATAAAAGTTTGGGTTAAATTAATTTGGGAAGTGGTTATTAATATAAGAATCTAATGTTGTCAAGCTCAATGAAATGATTTTAAAATGCATGGTTAGTGAATAAACTAGAAATGGGATGGAATTAAATATAAAATGAGTTGGAATCAAGTGGATGTGGCTAAAAACTAAAATGGATATTCTATTAAGTGAATATCTTCAAATAGCATAGAATAAATTAGTCGTTCGATATAAATAAATAAATAAATTCTATGAATTGGTAAAGGTAAATAAAATTGATTTTTGGAATCAATTGAAATAAAATGTGAGTTGTTTGGGTTAAAAATGAATTGAATGTAAGCAATTGAGTTGCAAACCATTTAAATTGAATGAAGTTATATACAAATTGGTTGTAAACAATTAAAATTAATGTCGGGTCCTAATAAGTTGCTTATAAATATTGTTTAACCTGCATTACTTATAGAAACTCGTATGTTTACTAGTTAAGTATGTTAAATGTTGTTAAATTACGAGATTTTGGCACTTACTTGTTTAAATTAAGTACAGGTACTAGGAAGCCGTTTGGCTGGATTTTGGGCGCGCTAATTGCTAAATAATAAGCCGCTTGCTTAAAATGCTAAATAAAGGTACGCCTACGCAATAAAAATAGGAAATATGAACTGTTTTTGTTTTTCCGACCGTGTGGGTCGTTGTATACATATTTATATCTCTTGTCAAATTGCAAAAGCTCCTCCGTACAAAGGAGAATCTGCCAAAAAAATTCGAAAATTTTGGGGGTTAGAAAAGTTTTAAAAAAAATTTTAGCGACAAAACGATTTCAAATTGGAAATTGAAATAAATTAGTGGATGAAACTAATTTAAAATAAAGATATGAATCAGTTATAAATGGAAGATAAAATTCAATATTCAGAATTGAAGATAAATTGACCTCATATGGAAATGGGAGAACCAATTTGAATAGAAGTAGATATAAACTAAAGTGGTGAAGTGAAAATAAGTATAAGAAGCGTATAAAATACTTATATTGAACTTAAGAAGAAATGGTAGAATTCTTAAGTAATATGGGTGTCGGGAAATATATTGAATAAGCATTTGAGTGAAGATTTAATAAAAATATGTGAAATGATAAGCGTTGATAAGTGAATAGAAATCAAAGTGAATGTGAATAAAAAGAGAATTGATATAACTGACAATCATTTGAGATAAATAGGTAAGATGTACGTAAATTATTTTTATTTTTATTCGGATAGCAATTTGATCCAGATTCGTGCACAGAATTTCAAGATAGTTATATCAATCCGAGTTAGGATTTTTCACTCGATTTTCGACGGCGAACCCTGGATATGGATTTTGATTGATTCTGGAAATTCTCTATCATAGTTATGACTATGCAAGGAGAATGACGGTTTCTGATCAAGAAACCAGATCTGAGTCGGCACTTGGAAGTCGAGGGGACGATACTAGTTTGGAAGTGAGATTGTGTGATCGAGTGAGTGACCGAATTTGACATTGCGTACAGATGATATATGTACATCGTACGGGCTTGAATGCACAGATATTGAAATTTTGTAAGGGAGTCAATAAAATGATTTTGAATGTTGTGATTGAATATTATTGCTATGTAGGATGTACAGGTATTATAAAGGAAAAGGAAAATTGTTTTGATTTCAGAAGAGAAATTTGAATTTGCTCGACAAAAGGTATGTATTTAAGATTTCGGTATGAAATTTGATTGGATTTTTGATCTGGCCACTTGGCTTTTGTTTTCTTTTGGAATTTGGGGGCCCGTAGAGGCATTTTGTAGTTGTACCGAGCTAGCCGCGCAAAGGAGACGCAGGCGAAATTTAAGAAGTTAGAAAATTTTTGACAAAATTTTTATAATTCAAAACTTAGATTTGAATTTAAATTTGAATAAGTGGAGTAAATAATGTTGTTGGAAGCTATGGAAGGTTTTAGAAGTTGGTTGAAGTAATAGAGGGTCTTTAATAAAAGATATGTTGTGGCAAGTTGATAAAACTGTTTGGTTTTAGAAAATAGTAATGGGTATTGGATCATTCTTCCTAACAAGTAATTTTGGGGATGAAATTCTTTTACGGGGGAAGAATGTTATGACCCGGAATTTTTAGGCATTTGAAATTGGAATAATTAATTAATTTTAAATATTTGCAAGATAGTTTAACTTGGATTTCAAATATCAGTTTGAATTTGGCGATTGAATTTATTGAATTTAATAATTTGAATTTAGGTAAAATATTGAATTTACAGTTTTAAGCCTGTTAAAAATAATTTGAAGGCTTATAAAATTTCTAATGATGATACTGGAGATAATAGTATGGTTAAAAATTTAATTTAAAGGTGATTTGTTCAGTTCTAATAATATCTCGTTTAAAATGAATTCAAAAATAGCCTTCCGAGGCACATTCTCAGGATTCGACGAAACCAGCTCCGTTGGATCCGTAATATTGTATTATTACTGGATTTCAAATTTCGTAGTGATGGGAATAGATGTGTGAGCATACGATATATAAACGCGCTGAAATTTTATATCGAAAATTCAATACAATAACTGATCCAAAAGGCTATCTTCTCCATACGAGCGAATTAGGGCTCGAAACTTTTTCCTTTGCGTTCGAAATAGGGGTATAACATTGTGAACGCCTAGCGACACACCTTGATAGGAGATCAAGATTTTGAGTTGCGTTTACCGAGACCATTTAAATTTAATTAAAATGATATATATTCTGATCAAATTACTCACATCAGCTGTTTTTATTTCACCTCAAGTTACTATACATGAGCAAGTTCTTCATGCCATCGTTATTTCTTTCACTTCGTTCAAATCACAGTTAATACAGAGAAAAAATATCTCCTTCCTTTTCTTTTTAAATCACGAAAGTTCCTTCTTATTCCAGGCTTCCATTAGAAATCAACGAGTCATACTTCGTCCCTTCTTTTCCCTTAGAAGCTTAAAAAAAAGCCGAACACGGTAAAAAAGAAAAAAAAAGTTCAAAATTTTAATTCTTGCGATCCATTCGATAAAATTTCTGAAACCACTTCCTAAATTCGTGTTTTTCGCAGAGCTTCGATCTGATGTATTGGTTGTGAGGTGCGGCATCTATTTTGGCGGTCGACTGGGGGAGGGCCGTGCGACTTTGAACTAGGGTTAAGGATTTGCAATGTTTCGGTCATCGATATGCATTTTTGAGCCTAGATTCGACATCGGAATGTTGAATTGCAGATAGAAGCAAAGTTTGGGAGGTCGCGAGGAAACGTGGAAAGGGCTGGATGTCGCATCTTCAAGGAGGAGACCGAGCTTTGACACTTTGGGTCGAAAAGGTGGAGCTCGCGTAGAGGGGATGAGTGGCTTTGGTTACGGGTGATTAATGGAGAGAAGAGAGGAATTCGGGGTGCGTGCATCCGTCAGATGGTGGCTGTGCACGTTTCTTAGATTTAGGAGCTTTTGGGGAAGAAGGATTCTAACTGGGCCGGGTTTGAAATTGTAGGGTATGGGCTTTGCATATTTAATAAAAAAAGTTATATAAGTTATTATTTAAAATAAAATGGTTAACTTGTAAATATAATATCTCGTTCGTTTTAGATTGGAATCCAACATGGTCAGTCGCGTTAGGTTCGTACAGGAGTGATCATGGCTATGGAGTCAGTTTGGTTGAAAGTAGAGCTTGCTGAATTTTCAGATACAATCAAATGCGTTCGGATTCAATCGAAACCGAAGCGCAAAACGCAACAGTAAATAAATGTAAGTTAATCTCACTCATCTTGCTTTGATTTAAATTTAAATAGTTAAATTTAAATAGTTAAATTTAAATAATTGGTAGAATAATTGAATTGATTGTATGTGATATATTATATAGTAGTATATAGTATATTGGAGTGATTGATTTCCCGTATAATATAGCGAATGAGACCCTATGCGCCGCATAATTGTAACGACCCAGAATTTTTAGAAATTAAAATTTGAATATTTAATTAATTTTAAATATTAAAAAGTGAATTTATAAGTCAAATAAATTTTTATTTGAATTTTTGGATTTAATTGAATAATTAAATCGATAATTTAATACGTTAAATTATCGAAATAATTGAAAATTGAGTTAAATATGATTGAAAATGATTTGTAAAATTTTATTTTATCATATGGGAGTTAGAATGATATTTTAGAACTTTTAAAATCGAATTAAAAGTTAATTTGTGAAAATTGAATATTTTAATAATTAAATCGACTAGTGAAAATAGTCAATTTTTGAACAGTCTCAGAATTGAACGAAACCAGTTCCATTGGATCCGTAATAGTTAGTTATTACCGGATTTCAATTTTCGTGTCAATCGGAGTTATCGTTTGATCGTGGCAGCTCGAAACGCATCGATTTATTTTTTAATTTTAATTTGGCGAGTCAAAATAGCCATTTTTCAAAAAGTCTCGGATTTCGACGAAACCAGTTTCATCGGATCCGTAATATGATATTATTATAAGGTTTCAAATTTCAAGTCAATTGGATTTACCGTTTGTCCGGTACAAATTAAAACGCTTAGAAAATCGCTTAAATCGGTTTAATTCAAATTGAGCGTTTACAGCCATAACTCGCACAGATGTCCGAATTAGCTTCCGAAACCTGTTCCATTGTGGCCGAAACGCGGGATAAACCCTAGGAACGTCAGTTTCGGTGTAACGACCCAGAATTTTTGATAATTTGAATTTGAGTATTTAATTAATTTTAAATATTAATAAGTGGAATTTTTAAGTCGAATAATTTATTTTTCGAATATTGGATTTAATAGGGTAATTTAAATCGATTTATTTAATAGTGAAATTCTAGAAATAATTTAATATTGGGTTAAATATGATTGAAAATGATTTGGAAAATTTTGTTTTATCATATTAAAGTTATAGAAATATTTTAGAACTTGTAAAATTGAATTTGGAGCTAATTTGAAAAAATTGAATATTTTAATATTTAATTATCGACTGAAAAATAGCCAATTTTTGAACAGTCTCAGAATTGAACGAAACGAGTTCCATTGGATCCGTAATAGTTAGTTATTATCGGATTTCAATTTTCGTAGCAATCGGAGTTGTCGTTTGACCGTGGCAGCTCGAAACGCATCGATATCGTTTTAATATTTATTTAGCGAGTTAAAATAGCCATTTTTCAAACGGTCTCGGATTTCGACGAAACCAGTTTCATCGGATCCGTAATGTGATATTATTGTAAGATTTCAAATTTCAAGTCGTTTGGATTTGTCGTTTGTCCGGTGCAAGCCAAAACGCCTAGAAATCGTTTAAATCGGTTTAATTTTAAATCGACTGTTTATTGCCGTATCTCACACATACTTCCGAATTAGCTTACGAAACCTGTTCCATTGTGTCCGGAATGCGGAAAAACCTTAGAATCGCCTGGCGGCACGCGTCGTTTGGAGTTCGTTTGCAAAAGTGTTAAATCGGGCATTTTATTATTAAAATAATATTAACATTTTCTCTCTAAACCCTAATCCCTATTTGCTCGGCCGCCACTTCCATGTCTATGGCCAGAAACGAGCGAAATTCATCCCTCATTATCTCCAAATCCACGCATCGATTCGCAAAAGTTCCAACATGAAAGTCGTAGAGGATGGTGAGGTCTAGCTATCCAACGGTCATGATCGAAAATGGAGGCTCGATGGGGGAGGTAGGGGACCCGCGTTCCCTGATGTTGCGCACGCAACCCTAGGCACCAGGTGGGGCCGAGCTTGGCCTAGCTCGGGGCGTTGGTGGCTCTCGTCGAGGCCGTTCGTTTGGCGCATCCTGATTGCGTTCAAGTTCATCGAGGAGGTCGTGGAATGGAACCCTAGATTTGTGCATATGGGTTTGGTGTGCGTTTTCTACCTGGAGAGGAGTTGCCGTGAACGAAGAGAAGGAGGGGGAAGGAGATGTGCGGCCAGGATCAATTTAGGTTGAGAAATGTAAAATAATGTTGATTTATTCATATTTAAATCGTGTACAAACTTTAAACTGCGATATCTTTTTGCTGCGAGGTCCGATTTGGGCGAATCAAAGTGCGTTGGAATCGTATGGTCGCGCTCTTCGCAATGCAACTAGTTTGGAGTCGATTGGAGCTCGTTTGAATTTCGGATAAAATTAAACGTTCGTTTAATTTTATTCGGAACGAACGCCGAAACCGGAAATAAAATCAAGGTGAGAACTCCTCACTCAATCGAAAGGTTTTGTTTGAAATTTTAAATAGTTAATGTTGATTGATGATTGCTGATTGATTGTGTTAGTAGATATAGTAGGATATATACTATATATAGCGATATATATATATTGGCATATGTATATATCGGATTTGATTTCCCGCCTCGTATAGCGGATGAGACCCTATTGCGCCGTTATTAAGCGGAATATTTATAAAATCCCATATACCGCGATATTCCACCTTGAAGTGGAATTGGTATTGTGCTAACGTCTGTGGATGCAGGGTAACAGGTTGGAGGGATCCAACTGGATTCCTCACATATTTATTTGTTTATAAATATTATGTTGATTGTTGATAATCACATTGATATATGATGTTATTCCCGTGATTGACCATTCGATGTCGTTGCATCATCGGATTCTAATTTTTAAATTAAAAATAACGGTTTGAATTTAAAAGGGGTTTTAAATCGATTTTTCAAAGAATAAGGGTTATTAAAATTTTGAATTGATTAAATTTTAAAATAAATAGATGGATAAATTTTTATGTTTTAAAAATTTATATTTTTATAAAATATAACTTAAAAGAAATTTTTAACAATAATAGGTTTTTATAAAATAGTTAAATTTGGTTTTTGGGAAGTTATTATTATTAATGGTTTATATAAAGGATTTTATAAATGGATGTTTTTAAATAAAAATTATTGAAGTTATAGAATAAATTTATAAAGTGTTAAGTTGATGTATAACATGAATTTCACTAGGATTTATAGATTAATAAATGTGAAATTTATAAAACGAATGGTTATTAGGAAGTGAAGTTTTATAAGTTATTGACTTATAAAAATGGATTTGGGGCATAAAAAGGGGAATTTCATAGAAATTGTTAATAAATGAAGATTTCATTAGTTGAAATTATTATAAACCATAAAGAAATCTTGTAAGTGATAAGATTTTAAATTGGTGAAGTTCAAAGGAACGATTTGGTAAATAAATAATATTATAAGTATTTAACTTACAATATGGCTTTTGGGTATGAAATTGGGTTATGTAAATTTCATCGGATTAATAAAGGAATTTATAAAATTGGGGTTTATAATAGAAATGGAATTTATAAACTATGTTTATGAATTTGAAATTCATCGAATTTGATAAATTGAAATATGGGAATTTGTTAAGTGGGCTATATTCACTATTTTGAATATTGAATAGATTATTAAATAAAATGGGTTTGTTTTTGGGAAAGGAATGTTTTAAATGGAATTTAAAACGAATTAAAGGTGTTTTAAAATGTATTGAGTATTGAAAACATAGATTTCAACATTAATTGTTGAAATAGACGTTTTCGAGAAACAGAAGGGGATAATTGGTATAGTATTGGATTTATATATCTATTTTTAATTTCAAATCCATATACTAGTGTTTTTGGGTTGTCGTAACGATGTTTTACGCAACATTCGTTTTTAACCCAAATAAATGTGAATAAAAGAATATTTCTTTAAAGGAATGAAATTAATACTTAACTATGGTTTAAGCATATGGAATATTTTCAAATTGTTGAAAATAAATTGAATTGTGAATTACTTATTTTTTAAATAAGTTTAGAAATGATTTTCCAATATGGAATGGAACGTTTTTGTGAATTCACCTTTTAAAGGTAAAAGTGTAAGCGAATATTTTGGAATCGATTTGAAATCAAATATGAATGGGTATTTGGGATTTAATTCACGTTGGAATTTATATGAAGGGAAATTTGTTTAAAAATAAATATTGATTTATTTTGAAGTATGAAAATGAATTTACGGATTTGGGACGTAAATTTAAATTAAATCGGTAAAGATTTATTTGATGATTTGAAATTTGTTTTCAAAGGGTATAAAGGATGAAAAGTAATTTGAAATTAGTTTTCAAATGGTTAAGGTGATTTGAAATTAGTTTTCAAATGGTTAAGGTGATTTGAAATTAGTTTTCAAATGGTTAAGGTGATTTGAAATTAGTTTTCAAATGGTTAAGGTGATTTGAAATTAGTTTTCAAATGGTTAAGGTGATTTGAAATTAGTTTTCAAATGGTTAAGGTGATTTGAAATTGGTTTGCAAATGGTTAATGTAATTTGAAAATTGGTTTTCAAATGGTAAAGGTAAATTGAAAATTGGTTTTTCAATTGGTTAAGTGTGGAAAATTTTATCGTGAAGTGGTTTTGGTAAAACAAATAACTGGGGCAATTATTTGGAAATGGTGTATGTATATATATATATATCTTGTAAAGATATTTTGGGACTTAATAATTTTGGAAAAATTATTTGGAATCTGATGATGTGGCGCATCTTTATTGATAGTTAAATAACCGACTATCAATATTTACCCTTGGATGGTATTGATTGTGTTTGTTTGGAATTGAATGCACACTTATTTTTTTAAAATAAGCGCTCGCTATTCGGTTTAGCCGGGAGAGGACCTTTGTGTCATATATCCCATTCCGAATATGCGATACGTCGTTTGGATTGCATTTGAAGACCGGTGTTGAAGACCGGGTATTTGTGAAAACGATAGGATGACCTATCGATTGTCTCCGCATCGTTAGCTACGATATGGAGATTTCCTTTGTGATGGGAAATTTTATCGGGATTGTGAATACCCGGATTGCAAGGGCTTCTTTGGAAGTGCCTTCGGTTCTGTTCGAACCCGGAACAGACTTGTATGGTTACGTGTCTGACATTACATTTTGAGAGATAGAGCAGATTTCTTTCAAATACATTCCTGTTGGTGGCGGAGAATTTATTCTCTTAGCTTAACACCCTTCTCTGAGACGTACGAGCTCAGAGGTTATGTAGTTGAAGGTTATCAGCGATATTTCCCAATCTGGTAATGTGGCATGCTGAGTGCTGCTGTGTGATGATCATTGGTTGATCGTTTGGATATGATCATTTGTTTGATCATTTATCTTTGTGATTATTGCTTTGGTCATCTGTGGACCCAAAGCATGGCTTTGTTGCACAAAGCGTAGCTTTGTGGACGAGACTTCGTCAGGACCTCACTCCCCGGAAATGGTCGAAACAGGAATATGCGGCAAGGTTATGAGGGTCGCGCCCTTTAGGGTATGTCATTTCCTTCTGGAAAAGGGTGGTATCATGGTATGGAGCCCAGATATTTACTCATGTGGAAACACTATATCTATTTCTGTGTGGTGTTGTTGGTATCGAGCGCTCGGATAAAGGTCCCAAAGGACCGGGGGATGGCATATTCGTGTAGTAGTTACCTAGTTACAGAGGTAACCCGGCCTTGTGTTGGCAGAGATCTAACCGTAACGTTAGTTCTCGGGACGTCCCGCCAGAGGCGATCCCATGTGGCAGTAGGAAGTTCCTTAGCCTGACCATTTGTTGGAAATCCATTCATCCAATACGCGCCCTGTACGGTTTTAGTTGTAGAACCTGCCATTTAACATGGCAGCTATAGTAGGCATAGTATCATGGTACCTATGCTGGCTAGGATTTATATTATACTTTCGAAATATTTTCCACTATGCACTAGTAATAATATCAAAGAATTTTTCTCGTAGTAAGCATATTTGACTATCATAAGGAGAAATCTCCCCCATGTGTGCGTTTGCATTGTGTGTGTGCCGGGAGGCCTTATGGTAGTTTCATTTTCCAAAAAGCATTGCGGATTTCGAAATTTAAATTTTCTTGTTGCTTGTTTAAAGATTAACTGTTTTGAGTTCTCACACCAGTCCCATGACTGACCTGGAGTTTATTGTTCCTTTCCTAAACTCTGGGTGCCCACTATTTTCCACACGGGCAGTCTAGAGTTAGGTTATCAGGTTATTCTGGATTCGGGAGTTGCTGTGCAGATCTGGAGGCGAGCCAGATAGCGTAGTCTATTATCTATTGTATATAGTATTTCTTTCCGCTGTTGTTGTCGTACACTCTGATTGATGTAATGTAATGTGATGTAATGTATAAAATGTATAGTTCTTTTGTTTTAATGAATATTCATTTATCTATTATATGTTGTTCCGCTGCGACTGTGAGATTCTGTTATTGTTTCTCGTTCTGTTACTTGTTTTTCTGTTTTCTCTTCTCTTTCTTTTCTTTCTTCTTCTACCTCTTTCTTCTTCTAAAACCCTAACGGTTCGATTTTTCGGCAACGAAAAATCACGATCGTTACATTTGGTATCAGAGCTTATGGTTAAGCGACAACCTGCTCTGTTGGGTGTTACTCATTAGAGATAGAGTCAGCAGTACTCTAGAATGAGTGTGAGTGTAATAATAGATATGAGTGCGTATTTGTTAGTGAATATAAAATTGTTTTATATTGTGATGATTGGTTTGTTGAGTGGTATATGAACCTTCGTCGGCGCAGCCTCGAAAACTGAATCGAAGGGGTTCCTAAACACTTGAATAGAACAATTCGACACAATATTGTTTTAAATTGGGTAAATGAAATAATTTTACCTCAATTATATTTTATATATAAAAAGAAAATAATTTTTCAAGAATTATTGAAGTGTGTATATAATTGATTGCTTGGTTGTTGTAAATGATATAAATATAAAATAATTAAAAGTTGTTTGAATAAGCTAATAAAAGCAACTATTGTAAAAGAATAATGGTATAAACCAATGAATCATAAGATGAAATTATAATTGATAATGATTTACAATTGTAAGATAATCATGTATGTATATAAGAAGTAAAATTATATAAGTAAAAGGTTTATAAAAGTGATTTATGAATAGAAAGGAAATTTTTGAAAGAATAATTAGCATTGATTTCACTATTGTCACTGGGAAATAATAAGGGTGATGACTGCAGCATCATCAGTATCATTTTCGAGTTTCTATGTGATGGATTTGCTACAAAAATGAATTAAAAACTGAAGTTTTGTTGTAATAAACAAATTTGAAAATTAAAATTCAACTTGAAGTTGATAAATATAAGTGAAAAAGGTTTTGAAGTTATAATATAAGTTAGAAGTTGAATAAAAAGGTTTTATAACTTATAAAATGGGAGAATGTAAGTGAAACCAGTTATTGAAGTGGTTAAACAATTAAGTTAAGTAAAATGGAATATGAATTTGAATATTGATATGAATTTGGCTTAAGTAAAAGTTAAATAGGATTTACTTTGGAATTTAAAATCCGAATTGAATTGATAAGTAAAACTTAAGTTTGATTAACAAATGATGTTTAAATGGAATAACTTAAGTGAAGTTGAATAAAAAAAATCGATCTTTGCATCAAAGTTAAATAATCAAGTGAATTAAATGAGGTAAATAGAGTTGAAATGGAATATAACTTAAGGAATATTGAAAGAATTGATGTTAATATCAAAGTAAGTGAATAAAGTGAGTAAATGAAATTGTTAAATGATGTGAACTTGTGATATATAAATGAAATTCAATTTTTATTTGTAAAAAGAATTAGCAATTGAATTAAAGTATGATTGAAAGTTAATCGATCGAATATAAATAAGTTGATATGAAATTATGTATGTAAGTGTAAATTCATTTGAAAATAGTAGAATAATTAAATAAAGTCAATTGAATGTTAAACCAATTGAAATTAAAACAGTTGAACCAAATTGAATGTAAGTAAAATAAATAAATTTGGTTGTATTGAATGTACATTGGTCGTTATTTGCTTGTTGGTTGATTGTATGTAAATTCATTAAGTGTTAATGAAATTGAACTAGCGCAATTGGAAGCTATGTAATTGAATTCAAATGAAATTGAATAGAATTGAATTGGAATTGAAACGAATGAATTGAATATGCAACTTCAATAATAAACTAAAAAAATGTGTAAGAAGCATGTATTGGAAATTTTGAACTTGAATTGGCAAAATAGTTTGAATGTTGGAATTGGATACTACTACTAGTAGGATATACAGGTATATAAAGGAATTGGAATTTTGATTTTGAATTTAAAAAAATTGAATGGCTCGACAAAAAGGTACGTATTTCAGTTTTTATATGAGATTTGATGATTTCCTTCTCTAGCCACTTGGCTTTCTCTTTTCTTTTTGATTCTGAGGGGCCGTAGAGCCGTTTTGTAGTCGTACCGATCTAGCCGCGCAAAGGAGACTCTGGCGAAATTTTTCGAAAATTTAGGGAGTTAGAAAAATTTTGAGAAATTTTGAAAGTTTGAAATTTGAATTTAAATTTAAATTTAAATTGTTAAGTAAACGAAGTTGTTTGAAACTTATAATTGAATTGGGAAAGCTAATTGAAATGATAGTAAATCCTTAATAAAAAGATTGGTGTTAGAAGGTTGATAAAACTATTAGTTTTGGAAAAATAATAAACGGATTATGAATTATTCTCCTTAACTTGCAATTTCGAGGAAGAAATTCTTTTAAGGGGGGAAGATTGTAACGACCCAGAATTTTTGATAATTTGAATTTGAGTATTTAATTAATTTTAAATATTAATAAGTGGAATTTTTAAGTCGAATAATTTATTTTTCGAATATTGGATTTAATAGGGTAATTTAAATCGATTTATTTAATAGTGAAATTCTAGAAATAATTTAATATTGGGTTAAATATGATTGAAAATGATTTGGAAAATTTTGTTTTATCATATTAAAGTTATAGAAATATTTTAGAACTTGTAAAATTGAATTTGGAGCTAATTTGAAAAAATTGAATATTTTAATATTTAATTATCGACTGAAAAATAGCCAATTTTTGAACAGTCTCAGAATTGAACGAAACGAGTTCCATTGGATCCGTAATAGTTAGTTATTATCGGATTTCAATTTTCGTAGCAATCGGAGTTGTCGTTTGACCGTGGCAGCTCGAAACGCATCGATATCGTTTTAATATTTATTTAGCGAGTTAAAATAGCCATTTTTCAAACGGTCTCGGATTTCGACGAAACCAGTTTCATCGGATCCGTAATGTGATATTATTGTAAGATTTCAAATTTCAAGTCGTTTGGATTTGTCGTTTGTCCGGTGCAAGCCAAAACGCCTAGAAATCGTTTAAATCGGTTTAATTTTAAATCGACTGTTTATTGCCGTATCTCACACATACTTCCGAATTAGCTTACGAAACCTGTTCCATTGTGTCCGGAATGCGGAAAAACCTTAGAATCGCCTGGCGGCACGCGTCGTTTGGAGTTCGTTTGCAAAAGTGTTAAATCGGGCATTTTATTATTAAAATAATATTAACATTTTCTCTCTAAACCCTAATCCCTATTTGCTCGGCCGCCACTTCCATGTCTATGGCCAGAAACGAGCGAAATTCATCCCTCATTATCTCCAAATCCACGCATCGATTCGCAAAAGTTCCAACATGAAAGTCGTAGAGGATGGTGAGGTCTAGCTATCCAACGGTCATGATCGAAAATGGAGGCTCGATGGGGGAGGTAGGGGACCCGCGTTCCCTGATGTTGCGCACGCAACCCTAGGCACCAGGTGGGGCCGAGCTTGGCCTAGCTCGGGGCGTTGGTGGCTCTCGTCGAGGCCGTTCGTTTGGCGCATCCTGATTGCGTTCAAGTTCATCGAGGAGGTCGTGGAATGGAACCCTAGATTTGTGCATATGGGTTTGGTGTGCGTTTTCTACCTGGAGAGGAGTTGCCGTGAACGAAGAGAAGGAGGGGGAAGGAGATGTGCGGCCAGGATCAATTTAGGTTGAGAAATGTAAAATAATGTTGATTTATTCATATTTAAATCGTGTACAAACTTTAAACTGCGATATCTTTTTGCTGCGAGGTCCGATTTGGGCGAATCAAAGTGCGTTGGAATCGTATGGTCGCGCTCTTCGCAATGCAACTAGTTTGGAGTCGATTGGAGCTCGTTTGAATTTCGGATAAAATTAAACGTTCGTTTAATTTTATTCGGAACGAACGCCGAAACCGGAAATAAAATCAAGGTGAGAACTCCTCACTCAATCGAAAGGTTTTGTTTGAAATTTTAAATAGTTAATGTTGATTGATGATTGCTGATTGATTGTGTTAGTAGATATAGTAGGATATATACTATATATAGCGATATATATATATTGGCATATGTATATATCGGATTTGATTTCCCGCCTCGTATAGCGGATGAGACCCTATTGCGCCGTTATTAAGCGGAATATTTATAAAATCCCATATACCGCGATATTCCACCTTGAAGTGGAATTGGTATTGTGCTAACGTCTGTGGATGCAGGGTAACAGGTTGGAGGGATCCAACTGGATTCCTCACATATTTATTTGTTTATAAATATTATGTTGATTGTTGATAATCACATTGATATATGATGTTATTCCCGTGATTGACCATTCGATGTCGTTGCATCATCGGATTCTAATTTTTAAATTAAAAATAACGGTTTGAATTTAAAAGGGGTTTTAAATCGATTTTTCAAAGAATAAGGGTTATTAAAATTTTGAATTGATTAAATTTTAAAATAAATAGATGGATAAATTTTTATGTTTTAAAAATTTATATTTTTATAAAATATAACTTAAAAGAAATTTTTAACAATAATAGGTTTTTATAAAATAGTTAAATTTGGTTTTTGGGAAGTTATTATTATTAATGGTTTATATAAAGGATTTTATAAATGGATGTTTTTAAATAAAAATTATTGAAGTTATAGAATAAATTTATAAAGTGTTAAGTTGATGTATAACATGAATTTCACTAGGATTTATAGATTAATAAATGTGAAATTTATAAAACGAATGGTTATTAGGAAGTGAAGTTTTATAAGTTATTGACTTATAAAAATGGATTTGGGGCATAAAAAGGGGAATTTCATAGAAATTGTTAATAAATGAAGATTTCATTAGTTGAAATTATTATAAACCATAAAGAAATCTTGTAAGTGATAAGATTTTAAATTGGTGAAGTTCAAAGGAACGATTTGGTAAATAAATAATATTATAAGTATTTAACTTACAATATGGCTTTTGGGTATGAAATTGGGTTATGTAAATTTCATCGGATTAATAAAGGAATTTATAAAATTGGGGTTTATAATAGAAATGGAATTTATAAACTATGTTTATGAATTTGAAATTCATCGAATTTGATAAATTGAAATATGGGAATTTGTTAAGTGGGCTATATTCACTATTTTGAATATTGAATAGATTATTAAATAAAATGGGTTTGTTTTTGGGAAAGGAATGTTTTAAATGGAATTTAAAACGAATTAAAGGTGTTTTAAAATGTATTGAGTATTGAAAACATAGATTTCAACATTAATTGTTGAAATAGACGTTTTCGAGAAACAGAAGGGGATAATTGGTATAGTATTGGATTTATATATCTATTTTTAATTTCAAATCCATATACTAGTGTTTTTGGGTTGTCGTAACGATGTTTTACGCAACATTCGTTTTTAACCCAAATAAATGTGAATAAAAGAATATTTCTTTAAAGGAATGAAATTAATACTTAACTATGGTTTAAGCATATGGAATATTTTCAAATTGTTGAAAATAAATTGAATTGTGAATTACTTATTTTTTAAATAAGTTTAGAAATGATTTTCCAATATGGAATGGAACGTTTTTGTGAATTCACCTTTTAAAGGTAAAAGTGTAAGCGAATATTTTGGAATCGATTTGAAATCAAATATGAATGGGTATTTGGGATTTAATTCACGTTGGAATTTATATGAAGGGAAATTTGTTTAAAAATAAATATTGATTTATTTTGAAGTATGAAAATGAATTTACGGATTTGGGACGTAAATTTAAATTAAATCGGTAAAGATTTATTTGATGATTTGAAATTTGTTTTCAAAGGGTATAAAGGATGAAAAGTAATTTGAAATTAGTTTTCAAATGGTTAAGGTGATTTGAAATTAGTTTTCAAATGGTTAAGGTGATTTGAAATTAGTTTTCAAATGGTTAAGGTGATTTGAAATTAGTTTTCAAATGGTTAAGGTGATTTGAAATTAGTTTTCAAATGGTTAAGGTGATTTGAAATTAGTTTTCAAATGGTTAAGGTGATTTGAAATTGGTTTGCAAATGGTTAATGTAATTTGAAAATTGGTTTTCAAATGGTAAAGGTAAATTGAAAATTGGTTTTTCAATTGGTTAAGTGTGGAAAATTTTATCGTGAAGTGGTTTTGGTAAAACAAATAACTGGGGCAATTATTTGGAAATGGTGTATGTATATATATATATATCTTGTAAAGATATTTTGGGACTTAATAATTTTGGAAAAATTATTTGGAATCTGATGATGTGGCGCATCTTTATTGATAGTTAAATAACCGACTATCAATATTTACCCTTGGATGGTATTGATTGTGTTTGTTTGGAATTGAATGCACACTTATTTTTTTAAAATAAGCGCTCGCTATTCGGTTTAGCCGGGAGAGGACCTTTGTGTCATATATCCCATTCCGAATATGCGATACGTCGTTTGGATTGCATTTGAAGACCGGTGTTGAAGACCGGGTATTTGTGAAAACGATAGGATGACCTATCGATTGTCTCCGCATCGTTAGCTACGATATGGAGATTTCCTTTGTGATGGGAAATTTTATCGGGATTGTGAATACCCGGATTGCAAGGGCTTCTTTGGAAGTGCCTTCGGTTCTGTTCGAACCCGGAACAGACTTGTATGGTTACGTGTCTGACATTACATTTTGAGAGATAGAGCAGATTTCTTTCAAATACATTCCTGTTGGTGGCGGAGAATTTATTCTCTTAGCTTAACACCCTTCTCTGAGACGTACGAGCTCAGAGGTTATGTAGTTGAAGGTTATCAGCGATATTTCCCAATCTGGTAATGTGGCATGCTGAGTGCTGCTGTGTGATGATCATTGGTTGATCGTTTGGATATGATCATTTGTTTGATCATTTATCTTTGTGATTATTGCTTTGGTCATCTGTGGACCCAAAGCATGGCTTTGTTGCACAAAGCGTAGCTTTGTGGACGAGACTTCGTCAGGACCTCACTCCCCGGAAATGGTCGAAACAGGAATATGCGGCAAGGTTATGAGGGTCGCGCCCTTTAGGGTATGTCATTTCCTTCTGGAAAAGGGTGGTATCATGGTATGGAGCCCAGATATTTACTCATGTGGAAACACTATATCTATTTCTGTGTGGTGTTGTTGGTATCGAGCGCTCGGATAAAGGTCCCAAAGGACCGGGGGATGGCATATTCGTGTAGTAGTTACCTAGTTACAGAGGTAACCCGGCCTTGTGTTGGCAGAGATCTAACCGTAACGTTAGTTCTCGGGACGTCCCGCCAGAGGCGATCCCATGTGGCAGTAGGAAGTTCCTTAGCCTGACCATTTGTTGGAAATCCATTCATCCAATACGCGCCCTGTACGGTTTTAGTTGTAGAACCTGCCATTTAACATGGCAGCTATAGTAGGCATAGTATCATGGTACCTATGCTGGCTAGGATTTATATTATACTTTCGAAATATTTTCCACTATGCACTAGTAATAATATCAAAGAATTTTTCTCGTAGTAAGCATATTTGACTATCATAAGGAGAAATCTCCCCCATGTGTGCGTTTGCATTGTGTGTGTGCCGGGAGGCCTTATGGTAGTTTCATTTTCCAAAAAGCATTGCGGATTTCGAAATTTAAATTTTCTTGTTGCTTGTTTAAAGATTAACTGTTTTGAGTTCTCACACCAGTCCCATGACTGACCTGGAGTTTATTGTTCCTTTCCTAAACTCTGGGTGCCCACTATTTTCCACACGGGCAGTCTAGAGTTAGGTTATCAGGTTATTCTGGATTCGGGAGTTGCTGTGCAGATCTGGAGGCGAGCCAGATAGCGTAGTCTATTATCTATTGTATATAGTATTTCTTTCCGCTGTTGTTGTCGTACACTCTGATTGATGTAATGTAATGTGATGTAATGTATAAAATGTATAGTTCTTTTGTTTTAATGAATATTCATTTATCTATTATATGTTGTTCCGCTGCGACTGTGAGATTCTGTTATTGTTTCTCGTTCTGTTACTTGTTTTTCTGTTTTCTCTTCTCTTTCTTTTCTTTCTTCTTCTACCTCTTTCTTCTTCTAAAACCCTAACGGTTCGATTTTTCGGCAACGAAAAATCACGATCGTTACATTCGGCGCGTAAATCGGAGTTCGGAATTTCCGGATGAATAGTGTTCGATTTTTTTCCTATAAATACCCCAAAAATCTCAAAAAAACTAAAAACCCTAATCTATTTCTTCAGCCGCCACCCTCCCCTGATGAATGGCCGAAAATCATAGCTCTTCCCCCTCTCTTTTCTTTCAATCCGTGCAATATTACAACAAACTTTCAACTAGAGAATTGTAGACGACAGCGAGAACTACAGATCCAACGGTGGATTCGTGTTGAAGTGGCTTCGATTTTCCAAGAATCGAGCGTGAACGCCTGGAAGTCGCACGCGTTTCTAGGGTGATCTAGGCAGCCGAGTTCTTCATGGCTTGGGCCAAGTGTAGGGGGGGTGATGGCGCTTCAATGGTGGGAAGATGATCGAGTTTAGTTGTTGTTTGAGGGGAGCGAATTCAAACCCTAGTTGAATTGTTATGGGTTCGGCCTCGTTCGTGTTGTCTGGAGATGCAAACGTGGAGAGGGAAGAAAGGGGGGACGGTGGAGATGAGGGGTGTGCAGGATCTAACGGCCAGAAATAGTGTAGGGTTTTAATTAGATAATTTATGTTGAAATTTTTATATATAAATTTGTGTAATGTTCAAAAATACATATCTTTTTCATACGAGGTCGAAAACGCGCGAAACCAGTTGCGTTGGAATCGTATGGACGAGCACTACGCGATGGAGTTGGTTTGGAGTCGTTTGGAGTTAGTGAGAATTTTGGGTGAAATTAAACGCACGTTTAATTTTATTCGAAATAAATCGCTAAAACGGAATTTAAAATCAAGGTGAGAATTTCTCACTCAATCGAATCAGTTTCGATTTTATTTTATATAGTTAGATTTAAAATATTTGAATGCATGTTTGAATGATGATTGTTATCTATTGATTGTTAAAATAGACATTATGCGCCGTTAGCAAGCGGATGTTATTTAGTAAAAACATATACCGCGAATATTTCATAAACAGTGAAATTGGTATTATATATAATATCAATATATATATATTGGCATATGTATATATTGCAGTTGTTGATTTCCCGTATTTTTTAGCGGATGAGACCCTATTACGCCGTTATTAAGCGGATAATATTTAATAAAAACATATACCGCGATAATTTCGTACTGGAGCGAAATTGGTATTGTGCTAATGTTTTTGGATGCAGGAAAACAGGTTGGAGGGATCCAACTGGATTCCTCAACAGTTTTTATTTGATTTCAGATATTTTGATATTTGATGGATTTTCATATTGATATATGATATCGTTGTAGTCGTGATTGAATATTTGGTGTGTAGCATCATTGGACCCAGATTTTGGAATTTTAAAATGATTTTTAAAGTGATTTTTGAAAATATACTATATTTTTGGAATTGACCCATTTTAAATAATTAAACGCTATAATTTTTAAAGTTATAAAATTATGGTTTTTGTGAAATATAGTTAAAAGTTTGATTTTTGAAAATACGGGTTAATGATGTATAAAATAGTTTAAACTGGGATTTTTGAATTTATTGTGAAAAGTTTAAATATAGGATTTATAAAATTTAATTATTTTATAAATCAAGAGAATGGTGAAATTATAAAGGAGATTAAAGATGTTTTAAAAGAATAATATAAATTGATTTATATTAAGTGATTTATAAATGGATATTTATAAATTGAAATATAGACATTATAAAACGAGTTTTTATAAGTGTTTGAATGAAGTGAAAATGAATTTCATAAATGAATGAAATTTATAGAATTATAAACTGTGAAGTTATAAATAAAATTTATAAATAGTAAGATTTATAAATTGGTGAAGTTAATTGAGGAATAGATTTGGGTGAATAATTGAATCTTATAGGTTATAAGATTTATAATTATGAAGTTCAAAGGAACGATTTTTGCAAACCAATAGATTATAAGCACTTAACTTATAATATGAACTTTGAGTTATAATTGAGTTATAAACTGGAATAGGTTAATAAAAGAATTTATAAAAAAAAGAAGTTTTTATAAATAAATAGAAATGGAATTTATAAACGATGTTTTATAAATTCGCAAATGACTTATTTTGATAAGAAAATTGTTGGAACCTATTAAAGGAGTTATATTCACATTTTTGAATAGTTAATAATCCTTTGAATTAAAACGAATAAAAGGATGAGATTTCTTAATGAAGTTTATTCACATTTTTGAATAGTGAATAACACGTTAAAGAAAATGGTTTGAATGTGAATGTTTTAAATAGAATTAAAACGATCTAACGATGTTTTAAAAAGGTGTTGAGATTCGAAACCATAGATTTCAACATTCATTGTTGAAATAGACGTTTTCGAGAAATAAAAGGAAATAGTGGACTATAACACTGTTGTTATAGTAAATGATTTCCGAAAGGAAATGTTTTGTATAGTATTGGGATTTATATATCTATTTTAAATTCGAATCCCTATACTAGTGATTTTGGGTTGTCGTAACGATGTTTTACGCAACATTCGTTTTGGCCCAAATAAATATGTTAAGAGAATGATTTCCTTAATAGAATGAAATATATACTTAATCTCGATTTAAGTATATTGAATATTTTCTAAGTGTTGAAAATAAAAAGATTTGTGAATTACTTATTGAATAAGTATGGAATTGTTTTTCCAATATGAAGTGAATATTTAGAATTTTTCTTTTTTGAAGATAAATTGAAAATGGATAGTTGAAATCGTATATGCATAGATATTTTGGAATATAAATTCATTATAGAATTTATATGTGAAAGTGAAATTTGTTTAAAAATAAATATTGATTAATTTTTGAAGTGTTGAAATTATATATCTTATAAAGATATTTTGGAAAATAAATAATTTGGAAAATTATTTGGAAACTGGTGATGTGTGCATATCCATTGATAGTTCAATAACCGACTATCAATATTTCCCTTTGAATGGGTAATAGATGTGATTTGTTTGAATGTGAAAGCTACACTTATTTTTGAATAAGCGCTCACTATTCGGGTTAACCGGGAAAGGACCATGGGGTCGTATAACCCATTCCGAATATGTGATACGTCGTTGTGAATTGCATTTGAAGATCGGTGTTGAAGACCGAGTATTTGCAAAAGCGATAGGATGACCTATCGATTGTCTCTGCACTGGGTAGCTCCTGGTATTGAGATTCCTTAAGTGATGGGAAATTCGATCGGGATTGTGAATACCCGTATTGCAAGGGCTTCGTAAGAAGTGCCTTCGGTTTTGTTCGAGCCCGGAACAGACTTGTATGGATTGTATGTCTGACATTACAAGTTGAGATATAAAGCCGATTTCTTTCAAATATATTTCTGTTGGTGGCGGAGAATTTATTCTTTTAGCTTAACACCCTTCTCTGAGACGTACGAGCTCAGAGGTTATGTAGTTGAATGTTATCAGCGATATATTCCCAATTTGGTAATGTGACATGCTGAGTGTTGCTGAAATGATCATTGTGTTGATTATTGTGATAGGATCGTTTATTTGATCGTCTATCTTGGTGATCATTGTGTTGATCATTTGTTGACCCAAAGCATGGCTTTTGTATAAAGTATGTTTTTGTGGACGTGACTTCATCGAACCTCACACCCTGGAAATGGTCAAAACAGGAAAGATGCAGCAAGGTTATGAGGGGTAGCACCCTTTAGGGTATGTACGTTTCCTTCTGGATAGAGGTGGTATCATGGTATGGAGCCCAGATATTTAACCTATGTGGTTACTACGAATTTATTACTTTGTGATTGTTGGTTTTCGGGATCCCGTGAGAAAGGTCGTTTACGATCGGGGAATGGCGTGCTCGTGTCAGTAGTTACCCAGTTAGGGGTAACCCGGCCTTGTGTTGGCAGAGTTCCGGTTTGGTTCTCGGGGATGTCTTTCCAGAGGCATTCTCATGTGGCAATGGGAAGTTCCTTGGCCTGACCATTTGTTGGAAATCCAATTCCCAATACGAAACTTGTACGGTATTAGTTGTAGAACCTATCATTCACTTATGGTGGTCACCACTGTTTGGATGGTAGCTATAGTAGGCATAGTTCGAAATGTCTATGTTGGCTAAGATTTATATTCTACTTTCGAAATGAATTTTTCCTACACTATACACTAATAATAATATCAAATGTTATTTTAAATGCGTATCAAGCATCTTTGACTATCATAAGGAGAAATCTGCTCCGATTCTGCGTTTGCATTGTGTGTGTGTGCGGGAGGCCTTATGGTAGTCTCATTTTTAAAAGCATTGCGAATTGAATTTAAAAATATTCCTCTATTTTGATTTTAAAGATAAATAAACTGTTTTGAGTTCTCACACCAGTCACATGACTGACTTGGAGTTTATTGTTTTCCTTCCTAAACTCTGGGTGCCCACCAATTTCCACACGGGCAGTCAAGAGTTAAGGTTTATCAGGATATTCTGGAGTTGCTGGAGGCAAGCTGGATGGCATGGCGTATTACTAGTTTATATAGTATTTCTTTTTCCGCTGCACTATTTGTTGTTGTTGTTGTTGTACACTCTGATGATGATATGATGTAATGAAATGTAATGTAATAACTGATATAGTTCTTTGTTTAAAGATTATTCATTTATTATTATATGTTGTTCCGCTACGAATTGTGAGATTCTGATGTTGTTCTGCTGTTTTCTTTCTGTTCTATCTTCTATTTTTCTTTTCCCTCCATCTTCTACCTTATCTATTATGTTCTTTCCTCTCTTTTTCTTCTTCTTTCTTCTTCTTTTCTTTTCCTAAATTTTTCTTAAAACCCCTAAGGGTTCGTATTTTCGTTCATCTTGAATTAAACAAAGGAGATTAGTGTCTATTCAAGGAGTACGGATTTACGGGTCTTTACATCTGGTATCAGAGCTTATGGTTAAGCGACAACCATGGTTCTGTTGGGTATAATTCATTAGAGATAGAGTCAGTAGTACTCTAGAATGAATTTGAGAGTAATAATAGCTATGAGAGCGTATTTGTTAGTGAATAAAAAAAAATTGTTTTATATTGTGATGATTGGTTTGTTGAGTGGCATATGAACCTTCGTCGGCGCAGCTTCGAAACTGAATCGAAGGGGTTTCTAAACACTTGAATAGAACAATTCGGCACAGTATTGTTTTAAAATTGGGTAAATGAAATAATTTTACCTTGAGTATATTTTATATATAGAGGAATAATTTTTTCAGAATTATTAAAGTGTATATAAGTTGATTGTTTAGTTGTTTGAATAATCTAAATAAAAGGATAATTGTATAAATAAAAGAATTATGAGAATTAAATTATAATTAATGTGATTTACAATTGTGGAATAAACTTATATATATAAGAAGTGAAACTATATGAATATATTTATGAATATGAGTTGTAAATAAAAATGAATTTAAAGTTAAATGGAAGTATAACTTAAGTGATATGGAATTAAGTTGATATTAGTATCAAACTAAAATAATAAAGTAAAGTGATAAATGTGAACTTAAGTTATGTGAATGAAATTCAACTTTAGTAATTGAATTGAGTTAATGGATTAAATGTTAATCAATTAAATGTGAATAAAATTGATATGAAATAATGGATATAAGTGTTAATTCATTAAAATCTAATGTTATTAGAAAGTTGAATAATTGAATAAAAATCAATTAATTAAACCAATTAAAAGCAAAGTAATTTGGTTGTAATTAATATACATTGATTGTTATATGATTGTTAGTTGATTGTATATAATTCATTAAGTATTAATGAAATTTAAAGAAAGTAATTGAATTCAAATTAGAAATAAATAAATTTGAATAGAATTGAATTTAAATTGAAAGTGAACCAACTTGAATATGAATTAGTGGATATAAACTAATTGAAAATAAATGTTAGTAAGAACATCCGCTGGTAATGAATCAAATGTGATTAAATTGAAAACCAATTCATGAAATATTAAAGAGAATATGAATTTGTTGAATGATAGTTGGTTGATGTTTGCATTTGTTGTTTTGTTTCATTTGCTATGTTGACATATATAGTTATTATGTTACTACATGATGTATATTGATACTATTGTCTATATGCATGGTTCTCATGTTGTTTGTTGAGTGTTTAGTAGGTGCGGATCGCGTTTGCTTCGCATTTGGAGCTCGCTTTTGCGCTATATTAGCCGTATACGCTTGCTAATAAAATATAAGGTACATATCTCGGATTAAATATCGTACTTTTACACTTTTTTCCCTACGGGATGCCTCATTACTTGATGAGATGTATATTTGTGATATATATACTGTCATTTTTTTTTTCGGATAGAGCCGCGCAAAGGAGACTATGGCGAATTTTTCCGAAAATTTAAGGCGTTAGAAAATTTTTGAGAAAATTGGAAAATTTTAAAAACTTTAACTTTTATTTGGAATTGAAAGTTAAACAATAGTAGTTGTTTTTGAAAAGATAACTAAGTATGATTTGAAAACTTAGTAAAGTATTGTAAGAAGTTTAACTATGAATTTTGGGAAAATTAATAGATTCTGTAACTTTTCTTACTTGTAATTTCGAGGACGAAATTCTTTTAAGTGGGGAAGATTGTAACGACCCAGAATTTTTAGAAATTAAAATTTGAATATTTAATTAATTTTAAATATTAAAAAGTGAATTTATAAGTCAAATAAATTTTTATTTGAATTTTTGGATTTAATTGAATAATTAAATCGATAATTTAATACGTTAAATTATGGAAATAATTGAAAATTGAGTTAAATATGATTGAAAATGATTTGTAAAATTTTATTTTATCATATGGGAGTTAGAATGATATTTTAGAACTTTTAAAATCGAATTAAAAGTTAATTTGTGAAAATTGAATATTTTAATAATTAAATCGACTAGTGAAAATAGTCAATTTTTAAACAGTCTCAGAATTGAACGAAACTAGTTCCATTGGATCCGTAATAGTTAGTTATTACCGGATTTCAATTTTCGTGTCAATCGGAGTTATCGTTTGATCGTGGCAGCTCGAAACGCATCGATTTATTATTTAATTTTAATTTGGCGAGTCAAAATAGTCATTTTTCAAAAAGTCTCGGATTTCGACGAAACCAGTTTCATCGGATCCGTAATGTGATATTATTGTAAGGTTTCAAATTTCAAGTCAATTGGTTTTACCGTTTGTCCGGTACAAATTAAAACGCCTAGAAAATCGCTTAAATCGGTTTAATTCAAATTGAGCGTTTACAGCCATAACTCGCACAGATGTCCGAATTAGCTTCCGAAACCTGTTCCATTGTGTCCGGAACGCGGGATAAACCCTAGGAACGTCAGTTTCGGCGCGTAAATCGGAGTTCGGAATTTCCGGATGAATAGTGTTCGATTTTTTTCCTATAAATACCCCAAAAATCTCAAAAAAAACAAAAAAAAACTAAAAACCCTAATCTATTTCTTCAGCCGCCACCCTCCCCTGATGAATGGCTGAAAATCATAGCTCTTCCCCCTCTCTTTTCTTTCAATCCGTGCAATATTACAACAAACTTTCAACTAGAGAATTGTAGACGACAGCGAGAACTACAGATCCAACGGTGGATTCGTGTTGAAGTGGCTTCGATTTTCCAAGAATCGAGCGTGAACGCCTGGAAGTCGCACGCGTTTCTAGGGTGATCTTGGCAGCCGAGTTCTTCATGGCTTGGGCCGAGTGTAGGGGGGGTGATGGCGCTTCAATGGTGGGAAGATGATCGAGTTTAGTTGTTGTTTGAGGGGAGCGAATTCAAACCCTAGTTGAATTGTTATGGGTTCGGCCTCGTTCGCGTTGTCTGGAGATGCAAACGTGGAGAGGGAAGAAAGGGGGGACGGTGGAGATGAGGGGTGTGCAGGATCTAACGGCCAGAAATAGTGTAGGGTTTTAATTAGATAATTTATGTTGAAATTTTTATATATAAATTTGTGTAATGTTCAAAAATACATATCTTTTTCATACGAGGTCGAAAACGCGCGAAACCAGTTGCGTTGGAATCGTATGGACGAGCACTACGCGATGGAGTTGGTTTAGAGTCGTTTGGAGTTAGTGAGAATTTCGAGTGAAATTAAACGCACGTTTAATTTTATTCGAAATAAATCGCTGAAACGGAATTTAAAATCAGGGTGAGAATTTCTCACTCAATCGAATCAGTTTCGATTTTATTTTAAATAGTTAGATTTAAAATATTTGAATGCATGTTTGAATGATGATTGTTATCTATTGATTGTTAAAATAGACATTATGCGCCGTTAGTAAGCGGATGTTATTTAGTAAAAACATTTACCGCGAATATTTCATAAACAGTGAAATTGGTATTATATATAATATCAATATATATATATTGGCATATGTATATATTGCAGTTGTTGATTTCCAGTATTTTTTAGCGGATGAGACCCTATTACGCCGTTATTAAGCGGATAATATTTAATAAAAACATATACCGCGATAATTTCGTACTGGAGTGAAATTGGTTTTGTGCTAATGTTTTTGGATGCAGGAAAACAGGTTGGAGGGATCCAACTGGATTCCTCAACAGTTTTTATTTGATTTCAGATATTTTGATATTTGATGGATTTTCATATTGATATATGATATCGTTGTAGTCGTGATTGACTATTTGGTGTGTAGCATCATTGGACCCAGATTTTGGAATTTTAAAATGATTTTTAAAGTGATTTTTGAAAATATACTATATTTTTGGAATTGACCCATTTTAAATAATTAAACGCTATAATTTTTAAAGTTATAAAATTATGGTTTTTGTGAAATATAGTTAAAAGATTGATTTTTGAAAATACGGGTTAATGATGTATAAAATAGTTTAAACTGGGATTTTTGAATTTGTTGTGAAAAGTTTAAATATAGGATTTATAAAATTTACTTATTTTATAAATCAAGAGAATGGTGAAATTATAAAGGAGATTAAAGATGTTTTAAAAGAATAATATAAATTGATTTATATTAAGTGATTTATAAATGGATATTTATAAATTGAAATATAGACATTATAAAACGAGTTTTTATAAGTGTTTGAATGAAGTGAAAATGAATTTCATAAATGAATGAAATTTATAGAATTATAAACTGTGAAGTTATAAATAAAATTTATAAATAGTAAGATTTATAAATTGGTGAAGTTAATTGAGGAATAGATTTGGGTGAATAATTGAATCTTATAGGTTATAAGATTTATAATTATGAAGTTCAAAGGAACGATTTTTGCAAACAAATAGATTATAAGCACTTAACTTATAATATGAACTTTGAGTTATAATTGAGTTATAAACTGGAATAGGTTAATAAAAGAATTTATATAAAAAAGAAGTTTTTATAAATAAATAGAAATGGAATTTATAAACGATGTTTTATAAATTCGCAAATGACTTATTTTGATAAGAAAATTGTTGGAACCTATTAAAGGAGTTATATTCACATTTTTGAATAGTGAATAATCCTTTGAATTAAAACGAATAAAAGGATGAGATTTCTTAATGAAGTTTATTCACATTTTTGAATAGTGAATAACACGTTAAAGAAAATGGTTTGAATGTGAATGTTTTAAATAGAATTAAAACGATCTAACGATGTTTTAAAAAGGTGTTGAGATTCGAAACCATAGATTTCAACATTCATTGTTGAAATAGACGTTTTCGAGAAATAAAAGGAAATAGTGGACTATAACACTGTTGTTATAGTAAATGATTTCCGAAAGGAAATGTTTTGTATAGTATTGGGATTTATATATCTATTTTAAATTCGAATCCCTATACTAGTGATTTTGGGTTGTCGTAACGATGTTTTACGCAACATTCGTTTTGGCCCAAATAAATATGTTAAGAGAATGATTTCCTTAATAGAATGAAATATATACTTAATCTCGATTTAAGTATATTGAATATTTTCTAAGTGTTGAAAATAAAAAGATTTGTGACTTACTTATTGAATAAGTATGGAATTGTTTTTCCAATATGAAGTGAATATTTAGAATTTATCTTTTTTGAAGATAAATTGAAAATGGATAGTTGAAATCGTATATGCATAGATATTTTGGAATATAAATTCATTATAGAATTTATATGTGAAAGTGAAATTTGTTTAAAAATAAATATTGATTTATTTTTGAAGTGTTGAAATTATATATCTTATAAAGATATTTTGGAAAATAAATAATTTGGAAAATTATTTGGAAACTGGTGATGTGTGCATATCCATTGATAGTTCAATAACCGACTATCAATATTTCCCTTTGAATGGGTAATAGATGTGATTCGTTTGAATGTGAATGCTACACTTACTTTTGAATAAGCGCTCACTATTCGGGTTAACCGGGAAAGGACCATGGGGTCGTATAACCCATTCCGAATATGTGATGCGTCGTTGTGAATTGCATTTGAAGATCGGTGTTGAAGACCGAGTATTTGCAAAAGCGATAGGATGACCTATCGATTGTCTCTGCACTGGGTAGCTCCTGGTATTGAGATTCCTTAAGTGATGGGAAATTCGATCAGGATTGTGAATACCCGTATTGCAAGGGCTTCGTAAGAAGTGCCTTCGGTTTTGTTCGAGCCCGGAACAGACTTGTATGGATTGTATGTCTGACATTACAAGTTGAGATATAAAGCCGATTTCTTTCAAATATATTTCTGTTGGTGGCGGAGAATTTATTCTTTTAGCTTAACACCCTTCTCTGAGACGTACGAGCTCAGAGGTTATGTAGTTGAATGTTATCAGCGATATATTCCCAATTTGGTAATGTGACATGCTGAGTGTTGCTGAAATGATCACTGTGTTGATTATTGTGATAGGATCGTTTATTTGATCGTCTATCTTGGTGATCATTGTGTTGATCATTTGTTGGCCCAAAGCATGGCTTTTGTATAAAGTATGTTTTTGTGGACGTGACTTCGTCGAACCTCACACCCCGGAAATGGTCAAAACAGGAAAGATGCAGCAAGGTTATGAGGGGTAGCACCCTTTAGGGTATGTACGTTTCCTTCTGGATAGAGGTGGTATCATGGTATGGAGCCCAGATATTTAACCTATGTGGTTACTACGAATTTATTACTTTGTGGTTGTTGGTTTTCGGGATCCCGTGAGAAAGGTCGTTTACGATCGGGTAATGGCGTGCTCGTGTCAGTAGTTACCCAGTTAGGGGTAACCCGGCCTTGTGTTGGCAGAGTTCCGGTTTGGTTCTCGGGGATGTCTTTCCAGAGGCATTCTCATGTGGCAATGGGAAGTTCCTTGGCCTGACCATTTGTTGAAAATCCAATTCCCAATACGAAACTTGTACGGTATTAGTTGTAGAACCTATCATTCACTTATGGTGGTCACCACTGTTTGGATGGTAGCTATAGTAGGCATAGTTCGAAATGTCTATGTTGGCTAAGATTTATATTCTACTTTCGAAATGAATTTTTCCTACACTATACACTAATAATAATATCAAATGTTATTTTAAATGCGTATCAAGCATCTTTGACTATCATAAGGAGAAATCTGCTCCGATTCTGCGTTTGCATTGTGTGTGTGTGCGGGAGGCCTTATGGTAGTCTCATTTTTAAAAGCATTGCGAATTGAATTTAAAAATATTCCTCTATTTTGATTTTAAAGATAAATAAACTGTTTTGAGTTCTCACACCAGTCACATGACTGACTTGGAGTTTATAGTTTTCCTTCCTAAACTCTGGGTGCCCACCAATTTCCACACGGGCAGTCAAGAGTTAAGGTTTATCAGGATATTCTGGAGTTGCTGGAGGCAAGCTGGATGGCATGGCGTATTACTAGTTTATATAGTATTTCTTTTTCCGCTGCACTATTTGTTGTTGTTGTTGTTGTACACTCTGATGATGATATGATGTAATGAAATGTAATGTAATAACTGATATAGTTCTTTGTTTAAAGATTATTCATTTATTATTATATGTTGTTCCGCTGTGAATTGTGAGATTCTGATGTTGTTCTGCTGTTTTCTTTCTGTTCTATCTTCTATTTTTCTTTTCCCTCCATCTTCTACCTTATCTATTATGTTCTTTCCTCTCTTTTTCTTCTTCTTTCTTCTTCTTTTCTTTTCCTAAATTTTTCTTAAAACCCCTAAGGGTTCGTATTTTCGTTCATCTTGAATTAAACAAAGGAGATTAGTGTCTATTCAAGGAGTACGGATTTACGGGTCTTTACAATAATAGCGGATGATATTTTATTTAAAACCCATATACCGCGATATTCCACCTTGAACTGGAATTGGTATTGCGCTAACATCTATGGATGCAGGGAAACTGGTTGGAGGGATCCAACTGGGTTCCTTAAAATTATCTAGATTATTTAATATTCCGTGTTATGAATATTTGATATTCTGTGATGAATTATATTGATAATTGGAATATTGAATGCTATAGTTTGCTTGAATATATTTCGGTACACTAAGTTATCCAAATATAAAGAATTGGATTCTTGAAAGAAAATAAAAGAGTGAATTTTTGAGTAAAATAATTATTGAGAATTTAAATAAAAATAAGAATGAATTGGAAAGGAATAAAGGTGATTTTTAAATCCTAATAAACTAGTGCGTGGCCCGTGCTACGCAGACGGGCAGTGCTGGTATTTCCATGTAATTGTAGGTCCAGATGAATGTAGTCCAATTGTTTGTTAAAGCAGTATGTACAGATCATCTGCAGTGCTAGTTCTTAAACCCTGCATTGTTATGTTCAGTATTGAGGTACTTGGAAACTGTTGCGAGAATATAAAATAGTGTTAAAAATTTGCAGTAGGGACATACCCAAAGTGCAGAGTAGTGTATCTGCAGTTATTCGTTTGCAGGAAGGTAGTATTGTAAGCAATAAGGTAAAACCATAGTTAGGAAAATCAGTCCATATTCTTTGAATTCAGTTTATGTAGTCTAAATATGTTTATGTGTAGTTGAAAAGTGTTAAAGGTTGAATTTGTTATGGCTCATTTGGCTGGTACTTAAAATTTGAGTTTTTATTTTGTATTTTGGTGGGAAAGAGTGCTTGTAGAGGAAGGGACGTGGAATGCGTCACAGAGAGATTTTGACAGTCCTGAAAAAGTGGGGAATAATAAAATTTCGTTTTTAAAAACTCGCTCTTTGTTTAGACCCCCTATTTTCCTCCACCTTGTTGCCCCCATCCGGGGAGTTGCCCTAGGCAGCTGCCTGGCTGGCCTCGCCGTGGAACCGGGCCTGACTGCTACCCATTATTTATGAGATTAAAAAAGACCTGCAAAGGGTTACAACTGTCAACGACATTTTTGGTAGTACAGACAGTCAACAGCACTCATAAAAATAATAAGCACCCATATATTCCATCGAAATATGTAAGTAGTTCAGTACGCATTGTCTACGGTAGGATGACAGTAATTAAAAGCCTGCCACAGGGTTAATTAAGTACAGAATGTACACTCTGTGATTCAATCGTACACAGCTCTGCCCCACTCCTGTTGGCGGCGAAAAATGACAACCAAATAGAACTGCGCCTTTTAATTTTTTTAAAATGGTAAATCGCATTTTTTTCACAAAACGCATCCTAACTACGTTTACATCTTCTATGAAAAAACATGTAGTACATGGTTGAAAATTACAATAGCGCTGAACAGTAATGGCCAACTGTTTAACTGTGAGCTATAACACGTAAATAGGTATAAGCAAGTAAACCTGTATATCGTTTACAAAGGTTGGAAAATGGTACCGATTTCCCTTAACTGTAAGAACAACATCATATGTACAAACAAAATGTTTTTTTAAATATTTGAAATAATAATTCATCAAGAAATATAAAACTGTAACAGTATCGAGTTTTTAAAAATAAGCAACACATCCGACAGGGTATGTCACAGGAGGGAAAAAAAAGAGTATACAGTAACATTTTAAGAAGAAGTTGGTCTATTCACCGACTGGAAAAATCAAACAACGTAATTTAACTGATGGTAGGCTGCCCTAACTTGATGTCAGTTGAATATAGAACTGTATTACAGATACAGCAAACAAAATTAAAACATAAATCCGGGTCTGCCAAACGGTATGTTCAACTGTGGAGTAGGCACAGTATCTGTATACAATGACCAATTTGTACGCAAGCACTGGGTTGATAAACTGTTACTGCAGTAGTACATGACTGCGACATCATGTGAATGTACAACACAGCTTCACTTCGTTATCACAAAATTGCGCTCAGAAACCAGCAGTGTTCCGTGACTATTTTAAATACCATACAATGCCAACCGTTTGGTGTTCACCAAAGAAAAAAAATTTACATGCCTGCCAAACAGTGATTGTTTGGTTATGTAGTTCAGATGACAACCCTTTGTTCAAAGTCAATGTATGCATTACTTGCATTTTCTACCATCAACGTCTACCGCCTAGTTTAACTACTGTACGAAAAAGTCATATATGTATGGTCGACCATTTTTACATCAACAACCAACGTTGTACACAAAATTATGCAATCTTCAACCTGATACCCTTTTTGTCAACTACACAGTCAGTATGATTTTATGCATTATGATTACACAACAATGGTTGTTCTACCACAAACGAATGTTATACCGCAGATTCCTTGCATCAATTTACAGACTCCTCTTAGGATCAGCAAAGCATCTTCCGCAAACAACCAGACAGTTGAGTTGGTGTAGAACCATTACACGAAGGCACAGGAATTAAATAATGTTGGCGTGCAGGACAGAAAAATACGTTGTAGGACTGAAATAAATCATAAACAGAACTGTAACAACCCGCATATTTATCGATTTTATATTTAAATATTTTATTTAAATATTCTATCGTTCGTCGGATTTTGGTCCGAAAAGCTACTTTTTGCAAACAGTCGAATTGGGACTCGAGACCACCCCCATTGAGTTCAAAATGACGTTTGCGACCTTTTTGAGTATAAACTTCGATATGTTTGGAGATAGTAGAATTTTGACCTTTTTCACCTAGGGCTTTGGTTTGGGCTGAACCCATTAACCCCACTTACTAGTTGTAACAACCCGCATATTTATCGATTTTATATTTAAATATTTTATTTAAATATTCTATCGTTCGTCGGATTTTGGTCCGAAAAGCTACTTTTTGCAAACAGTCGAATTAGGACTCGAGACCACCCCGATTGAGTTCAAAATGACGTTTGCGACCTTTTTGAGTATAAACTTCGATATGTTTGGAGATAGTAGAATTTTGACCTTTTTCACTTAGGGCTTTGGTTTGGGCTGAACCCTTTAACCCCGCTTACTAGCTCAGTTCCAACCCCCTCTCCTCTTCATTACTTCATAATTTCCTAATACATTCAAGCTTCTTCAAAAATGGGGGAAGAGAAAAAGAATTAGGAAATCCTAAGCCCTAGTTTCCATTAGCAAATCCATCTTCTAGCTCCAAACACAAGAGAACCCATTGGTAAGCTTCCTCTTCATCTTCTCCAACTCATTCTCTCTTTGATTTCAGAAATTTCCTAAACCTAATTTAGGAAATGTTTCTCTTTTAAGCTTAGATTGAAGCTTCTTAAGTTGTTATTGAAGGGGAATTGATCTTAGCTTGCTTTCAAGCTTCTTCTTCTATTGTTTGGGTTCAAAGGTGAGATTTTTATCTCACATCTATGCTTATATTTATCTTCAATTGTTAGGTATGAATTCCTAACACTTATTCGTGTGCATTTGCTTTTGGTTTGGATTGATTTGGTGAATATTCCAATTTTAATGTTTTGGGTTCAATTCTTTAAAAATCATAGTTTTGATGTTTTGATCATGTTTTGGTGATGAACCGAGGAGCTTCTATGGCCGGGTAGTCGATTGGCGTAAACCCTTAGTGCCGTTGCTCGTCCGATAGAAATTTGGAAGAGATTGGCATTCATTAGTTGGGCATGGGGGGTGCTGACTACAGGTTCGGCCGACCGACCTGTTACCCAGGCACTTCCCAGCCTCTGTTGGAAGTGCAAGTTACAGGTCCGGCCGACCGAACACAGGGTCCGGTCGACCGACGTGCTACCCCGAGCATTTCTATTTTTTGGTCTGGCCGACCGAGCTCTGTAGCCGACCGACCGACCTGGAGCATTTTTGCCTATGTCGCCTAGTTGCTTGAATTTCCAACTTTAATCGATTCGTGTTGTTTCCTATTTGTTGTTATCATTTATTATGACTTTGATGACTTCTTTTTAGGGATTTTTGAAGATCCATTTTGATGGATTCTTTATCGGTTTCGTTGGATTTTTATTCACATCTTCGTATGTGAATTTTAGTGATTGATTGTTCCTACAATCTTCTTTGTGATTTGTCACTTTAAAAATATAAAGGTTTTCTATACTAGTAGTAAATATCAAAACTCTTTCTTCAAATGATTTCAACTCTATTTTAGTACAAAGCTCGTTTCTTAAACCGTTTTCCAATCTATTAGTATATACAAGCCTTTACCTCACTCGTATGAGAAATCTAATTAAACGACTTAGTAAAACGAGTGGTATGAAACGCTTGCGTTTACTTCGTCGGTTAATTCTTGGACTTGTTCGATTGAAACTCTTGTGACAATTTTCTAGTGGAGATCTACAATTTGTTCGTAAATATTTAAGTTAAGCTAGTGGTTATGGGACATGAAGCTAAGCTCATATATTTACTAGCTTACTGTAATTTACACTTCTCTTAGATCATGACGATCATTTTATGATTTAGACTAGCAATTGTGCGATGTCTCTTTGACTGCAAGGTTAGACTAGACCTCATCTGTGTGATTTCGACTCACACCTATCTCTTTATCTGCGAGGTTAGTCTAGACACCATTTGTGTGATTTCGACTCACACATACCTTTTTGCTTTTTGGTTAGCCTAGACACCATTTGTGTGATTTCGACTCACACATATCTTTTTGTTTGCAAGGATAGGCTAGACACCATTTGTGTGATTTCGAATCACACATATCTTTTTGTTTGCAAGGTTAGGCTAGACACCATTTGTGTGATTTCGACTCACACATACCTTTTTGCTTTTTGGTTAGCCTAGACACCATTTGTGTGATTACGACTCACGCATATCTTTTCTGTCTGCGAGGTTAGACTAGACACCATTTGTGTGATTTCGACTCACATATACCTTTTTGCTTTTTGGTTAGTCTAGACCTCATCTGTGTGATTTTGACTCACACATATGGGGTAGCTCCCCATGGTCTCCGCACCGTCATGTGATAGGCCTCTTTCCTTTTTATTACTTCTGGATTTCGTGTGTTGATTTCTGGAAATTTTATCCTTCACCTATTCTTGTGATTTCTGGATTTCGTGTGTTGAATTCTGGAATTTATGCTTCACCTAATTTCGTGATTTTTATTGATTTGATTTATCAATTATTGTGGCTTGGTGAATGAAATTAGGAGTATGACATTCCTTTTTATCTTGAGTAGATCTTTGCGATATTGATTAATCTCTTATTGATTTTTCAATTACTTATATATCACAGCTTGGCATTGTGATTATTATACGTTTAGTCATATTTCTTATTCTATATCATTTCATCTGATATTTATAGCTAGACTGATCCGTTTATTATTTTCTTATTAAATAATACTCGGGTCAGACCGAGATGTTACAGGTGCTTCTGCTTGACTTCTCATCCAGGATCATTACTCTGACTTTTGGCTAACTACTTAAATTAGTAGTTTATTTTGTTGTATACACTTGAGATTTAGACTCATAGATGTATTCTTTTTTATAGCACGTGTTGCTATTCTTTTGTAATATTGTGGATCTTGTTAGACCACTACTCTGATGAACACTTTTATGTGTTATATATATTCATATCTATTTCCGCCCTTGTGATATGAATTATCTGTGACTGATTTGTGTTATGTTTATTTCTATATTTGTTTTCGAAGTCCTTTATAGCCACTGTGTAGTAGCTTTGAGTTTGTGTCGGTATGTCAGATTTTATATTTTTATCTGGCATATCGGTGCTCGCACAAAGCAATTATACAGATGGTCGCTCCTTAACAGCCTTATTCTCCGTGCTAGTTGACAGCATTACTCCGTAGTGTTCTTGTCTAGCGTGGGTATAGAGGTGGGGCGCCACAGCTTGGTATCAGTGCCAAACTTCGGAACAATATAGAATAATTTAGCAAGGATCATGTCCTAAGTCTTTCTTAGGAGTTGTGCTTTAGGATTTTATTCGGGTCTTCGTACCGTTCTATCCTACTTTCTTTTATGATTCCTTGTTTTATCTATCGAGATTGCTTGATATTTATTTTGAGAATAACTTTTTCCTCTTCTTTCTTTCTTTCTTAAAGAAGAGAAATGGTTAGACCAGGCCGTTCCAGCGCCGATCAATCTGGTGCTACTCCTCAGGATGGAGTATTCATGTCTGCTCAGCAGCTTTTAGATCTCGTGAAGAACGCTCTACCTGCCGGACCCAATCCAGAGCCTACTCATCCTAGATCTGGTTTTGCACGCTTGTGCAGAGACTACACTGATTTGGGTGGAAGGCCATTCAAGGGATCCGAGAGTGTTATTGAAATTCAAGCTTGGCTCAAATCATGCGATCGCATCTTTTCTCGCATGAACCTTATTGATCTACATCGAGTCCAAGTGGCTTCTAGCATGCTCCAAGAAAGAGCATTAGATTGGTATGAGCTTTTAATTTCTGAAATCGTTGAGGCGGATCTCACTTGGGGGCAATTCCGAGAAAGATTCGAATTGAAATTTGTGCCGGAGGCTGAAAAGGTAACTTTGGCCCGGCGTTTTATTAACCTTGTTCAAGGTGAATCTTCTGTGACAGACTATGTCGCATCTCTCGAATCTCTTTCTAAATACGGGATTGAGTATATTAATACTCCGATGAAGAAAAATCAGAGGTTCGTCTATGGGTTGAATAAGAACCTCAAGAAGCCATTACTTTTGAAACTCGAAGTTTCTTTTGATCAGCTTATTGATATCGCTCTTCGTCTTGAAGAGGCCGATAGAGAAAGCGATAATGAAGTTGTGCGTGCCAAACAGAACTTCAACAACAACATGAAGAGGCCTATTATATTCAAAGGCCCCAATCCCAAAAAAAAGAGTAAGCAAGCAACTCCTGCTGCAAAGGCTCCTTCTCCTAGTAGTGGGAAATGCTTCAACTGTGGGTCTAGGGACCATTTTGCGAACAAGTGTTCAAAACCCCGTTGTTGTCGCTATTGTAAGAGCCTGGATCATTATATACATCAATGCCTCAAACTTGAAGGCAAGACGGAGGGAAAGTTAAATGTTGCCCAAGCCCCTGGCAACACATCTCTTGGTCAAGGTATCTTTCACTCAATCCTTGATGGCATTGTTTTATTTCGTGATCTTCTTATTTGAGTTCTTTTTGATATGGGTTCCATCTCACTATTTTATATCAAAAGAACTTGTTGATTCTTTTTCTTTAAACATTTTGGGCTTGATGACTTCTTTGAGAGTTGCGAATCCGGATGGTAGATCCGCAACACCCAATTTGCTTTCTATTAATGTCAAAATTATTTTATGTGATTTTTCTGTCCGAGCCGATTTTTACTTAGGCTTCGGAATTTACTTTTGTAAGGATTGGCTTAATTATTATGAGGCCATTTCCTTTGTCCCGTGTGGACTATTCATCTTTGACATTTTCAATCTGTTAAGCAGATTTCTATTTTTCCTTTATGATTTTGATTCCAACTTGATGGCATCATTTTATTCCTTAAGCCCACTTATAAGGAAAGTGTTATTTCTCTCTTTCATGCAGTTAGAGAAATTTTTCGGTATTTTTTTGAGCTTGTCTTAGGATTATCACCTAAGTAATCTTTTGTGTGGTGCTAAGGTCTTTTCAGTTTGACCTTGCCACCGATTTTCTTTTGGCTACGAGTTGCGTGAGTTAGCATTCCACTTACGCACTCCGCACTCATTATGATTCCTATGAATGAATTATTATGTCATTCAATTTGTCCAGCTTATTTCATCCATTTTATATATCAAATATTCAATGAATATTTCGATGAGACCATTCTTTTATTTATTGATTTTTGGATGAAAATAGCAATTTAAAATTTTTGCAAAATCTTTTTCATAAGATTTATTTAGAAGTATAACTGGATTTTTGTTCTTAAAACGAACAAAGAATATTCTTAGAAGTTTTTGATAAACTTACTTATCCTATAGAATACGATTTTGTGATTGTATTTCCCATTTAGTGTGTTAAGAATTCTGTTCGATGCGCTTGATCAACGTTATCGATAAGAATCTCCTAAACGCTTTGATGAGACAGTCAGACACAGTATATTAACTTGAAAATAGTAAATTTTTCTAGAAAGATTATTACATAAAAATAAAAATGTAATTTTGAAAGTTTTAACTTTTCGGGAAAGAAGATTATTTAAAAGAACTCTTTCTTTCGATACTCTTATTCTTGTGATTCCTGAAGGGGAACCAAGACTTTGCTATTTGTACCGATACTAGTCGTATTGGTTTGTATGCCGTTCTCTTGCAAAGGAGAACGTGCTATCACTTGTGCTTCTAAATCATTATAGCTTATCGAGACTAGGTATGCCACTCATGATCTAGTGCTCGCGGCTATTGTTTTTACTTTTAAAATTTGGCATCACCATTTTTGGATGAGAAATTTGTTCTCTACCTCGATCATAGATCTTTGGAATATTTATTTTCTCATAAGGAACTTCATGTTGACTCGGGTTCCTGACATCTTGTGATCTTGATATTCTTTTTATTCCTGGAAGGGAAATCGTGTTGCCAATGCGCTTTGTAGTAAGCAACAAGTGGTTGATTCTTTGATGTTTTCTGAATGGAATTATCTTTCTATCAAGTTCATCGGACGTTTTGGTATACTTCGTTTTATTGAGCTTTAACTCATTCCTTTTATGGACTAGTGTCCGGTGTTCTTTTATGGTATTCGATTCATTGGATGTACCGTTTGTACTACATCAATGTCTTTGCTATTTGATTCATTGGATGTGCCGTTTGTACTACATCAATGTCTTTGCTTTTGGATTCATTGGATGTACCGTTTGTACTACATCAATGTTTTTGCTATTTGATTCATTGGATGTACCGTATGTACTACATCAATGTCTTTGCTTTGGTTCATTGGGCGTACCGTTTTTGTACTACGCCGTTGCACCGGCTCAATTTTCTGCTATTCTTGACGTTCCCCACGTCTTTTATCTACGGAAATGCCTTAGGGATTCCGGTTTTCATTCTTGAGCCCGGTGATATTGTGGAAATTGAAGTTTCACCAGATTTGATTTTTGAGCAACATCCTATTCGAATTATTGCTTCGGAGCTCAAACGACGTCGAAATAAAGATGTTCTTCTTGTGAGAGTTCAATGGTTCTCAAATCCTAGGGATTACTCTTGGGAATCTAGAGAATTCATCGAGCGATCCCAATCAGGCTTACTCTTTCATGCTCTTTATGGTGAACTTCTTATTTCAATTTTCTTTTGTGCTGATATGCTTCTATGGTTGTTACTTCTTATTTTCTTCTTAAGTATTGCGAGGACGCAATTTCTTTAAGGAGGGGAGTCTGTAACAACCCGCATATTTATCGATTTTATATTTAAATATTTTATTTAAATATTCTATCGTTCGTCGGATTTTGGTCCGAAAAGCTACTTTTTGCATATAGTCGAATTGGGACTCGAGACCACCCCCATTGAGTTCAAAATGACGTTTGCGACCTTTTTGAGTATAAACTTCGATATGTTTGGAGATAGTAGAATTTTGACCTTTTTCACTTAGGGCTTTGGTTTGGGCTGAACCCATTAACCCCACTTACTAGCTCAGTTCCAACCCCCTCTCCTCTTCATTACTTCATAATTTCCTAATACATTCAAGCTTCTTCAAAAATGGGGGAAGAGAAAAAGAATTAGGAAATCCTAAGCCCTAGTTTCCATTAGCAAATCCATCTTCTAGCTCCAAACACAAGAGAACCCATTGGTAAGCTTCCTCTTCATCTTCTCCAACTCATTCTCTCTTTGATTTCAGAAAATTCCTAAACCTAATTTAGGAAATGTTTCTCTTTTAAGCTTAGATTGAAGCTTCTTGAGTTGTTATTGAAGGGGAATTGATCTTAGCTTGCTTTCAAGCTTCTTCTTCTATTGTTTGGGTTCAAAGGTGAGATTTTTATCTCACATCTATGCTTATATTTATCTTCGATTGTTAGGTATGAATTCCTAACACTTATTCGTGTGCATTTGCTTTTGGTTTGGATTGATTTGGTGAATATTCCAATTTTTAATGTTTTGGGTTCAATTCTTTAAAAATCATAGTTTTGATGTTTTGATCATGTTTTGGTGATGAACCGAGGAGCTTCTATGGCCGGGTAGTCGATTGGCGTAAACCCTTAGTGCCGTTGCTCGTCCGATAGAAATTTGGAAGAGATTGGCATTCATTAGTTGGGCATGGGGGGTGCTGACTACAGGTTCGGCCGACCGACCTCAGGGTCCGGTCGACCGACCTGTTACTCAGGCACTTCCCAGTCTCTGTTGGAAGTGCAAGTTACAGGTCCGGCCGACCGAACACAGGGTCCGGTCGACCGACGTGCTACCCCGAGCATTTCTATTTTTTGGTCTGGTCGACCGAGCTCTGTAGCCGACCGACCGACGTGGAGCATTTTTGCCTATGTCGCCTAGTTGCTTGAATTTCCAACTTTAATCGATTCGTGTTGTTTCCTATTTGTTGTTATCATTTATTATGACTTTGATGACTTCTTTTTAGGGATTTTTGAAGATCCATTTTGATGGATTCTTTATCGGTTTCGTTGGATTTTTATTCACATCTTCGTATGTGAATTTTAGTGATTGATTGTTCCTACAATCTTCTTTGTGATTTGTCACTTTAAAAATATAAAGGTTTTCTATACTAGTAGTAAATATCAAAACTCTTTCTTCAAATGATTTCATCTCTGTTTTAGTACAAAGCTCGTTTCTTAAACCGTTTTCCAATCTATTAGTATATACAAGCCTTTACCTCACTCGTATGAGAAATCTAATTAAACGACTTAGTAAAACGAGTGGTATGAAACACTTGCGTTTACTTCGTCGGTTAATTCTTGGACTTGTTCGATTGAAACTCTTGTGACAATTTTCTAGTGGAGATCTACAATTTGTTCGTAAATATTTAAGTTAAGCTAGTGGTTATGGGACATGAAGCTAAGCTCGTATATTTACTAGCTTACTGTAATTTACACTTCTCTTAGATCATGACGATCATTTTATGATTTAGACTAGCAATTGTGCGATGTCTCTTTGACTGCAAGGTTAGACTAGACCTCATCTGTGTGATTTCGACTCACACCTATCTCTTTATCTGCGAGGTTAGTCTAGACACCATTTGTGTGATTTCGACTCACACATACCTTTTTGTTTTTTGGTTAGCCTAGACACCATTTGTGTGATTTCGACTCACACATATCTTTTTGTTTGCAAGGTTAGGTTAGACACCATTTGTGTGATTTCGACTCACACATATCTTTTTGTTTGCAAGGTTAGGCTAGACACCATTTGTGTGATTTCGACTCACACATACCTTTTTGCTTTTTGGTTAGCCTAGACACCATTTGTGTGATTACGACTCACGCATATCTTTTCTGTCTGCGAGGTTAGACTAGACACCATTTGTGTGATTTCAACTCACATATACCTTTTTGCTTTTTGGTTAGTCTAGACCTCATCTGTGTGATTTCGACTCACACATATAGGGTAGCTCCCCATGGTCTCCGGACCATCATGTGATAGGCCTCTTTCCCTTTTTATTACTTCTGGATTTCGTGTGTTGATTTCTGGAAATTTTATCCTTCACCTATTCTTGTGATTTCTGGATTTCGTGTGTTGAATTCTGGAATTTATGCTTCACCTATTTTTGTGATTTTTATTGATTTGATTTATCAATTATTGTGGCTTGGTGAATGAAATTAGGAGTATGACATTCCTTTTTATCTTGAGTAGATCTTTGCGATATTGATTAATCTCTTATTGATTTTTCAATTACTTATATATCAAAGCTTGGCATTGTGATTATTATACGTTTAGTCATATTTCTTAGTCTATATCATTTCATCTGATATTTATAGCTAGACTGATCCGTTTATTATTTTCTTATTAAATAATACTCGGGTCAGACCGAGATGTTACAGGTGCTTCTGCTTGACTTCTCACCCAGGATCATTACTCTGACTTTTGGCTAACTACTTAAATTAGTAGTTTATTTTGTTGTATACACTTGAGATTTAGACTCATAGATGTATTCTTTTTTATAGCACGTGTTGCTATTCTTTTGTAATATTGTGGATCTTGTTAGACCACTACTCTGATGAACACTTTTATGTGTTATATATATTCATATCTATTTCCGCCCTTGTGATATGAATTATCTGTGACTGATTTGTGTTATGTTTATTTCTATATTTGTTTCCGAAGTCCTTTATAGCCACTGTGTAGTAGCTTTGAGTTTGTGTCGGTATGTCGGATTTCCTCTTGAGATGAAAACTTATATTTTTATCTGGCATATCGGTGCTCGCGCAAAGCAATTATACAGATGGTCGCTCCTCAACAGCCTTATTCTCCGTGCTAGTTGACAGCATTACTCCGTAGTGTTCTTGTCTAGCGTGGGTATAGAGGTGGGGCGTCACAAGAACGATATTAACAAATGCAGTATGGAACATTTGCTCTACCTTGCCTCATAATTGGCGCCACTCAGTAAGATTATTGTAGTTTTTATTTACAATAAAGAAATGATAAAATGAATTTAGATCATATCTTATCAGATAAGGTAATTCCAAGGAGGCCGTATTCTATTGATGGCAATGTTTGGTAATTACCACCACACCCGTTACCCTAAATCTGCAAAATAAATATGTACTCAATAAGTGAACAAACAAATGAACTAGTAGTTTTTTTGGAATGTAGTAAAATGAGGGTCATTATGACAAATATTGACTAAGAAAGAAAAAAATTCCTACATATAACAACACGTCCATCAACACAGATATCCATATACCTTTTACATAGATAAATGAGAGAAGTAAAAACCAGTAAAAGATGGTGGGAAAATAGATCAGACGGAAATGGTTCACATTATAATCAATGGAAGCGATGGGTTTGAAGATAAAAATAGATTTGTATATCAAGTGGGCAAAGTTAAGCAAGTAAATTGTCAGATAAGCAACTGATCATCTTGTGGTTATGTACATGTTGGTTAGACATAAACATGACAGTAGTTCGCATAATGTTATAGGCTTATGCATAACTCTAACAACGTTAACTCAAATAACATTTATATAATATCCAAATATTAGGTTAATGGATATTTTATTAATGGTTTGTAGCAGAGGCAGCGAAAAGAGTTTTGGGACCTAACTGACAGAAAAAACAACTGCTTTTTTTCCACACACCTTGCCATTATAGTAACAGCATGCAAGTACAGTCGGAAGGATTAGTAACAACGATAACAAAAAATTGAATTCATACCGATATATATCCACTTTCAATATGAATAAAAATGGTATTGTAAAATACAGTTATTTAATTTTTATTTCTATGCCGTTAAAATAAAAAATTGATCCCAAACTAAAATTAGTAAAGAGGGTTTAGACATTTAAAATTTTGTTATAAATGTGATTTTTTTAAAGACAAATCGTTAATAAAAAGATTTAAAATTTGGAAGAAGAAGTCTCTACTGGTATACTTATTATATTATCATTCATCAGAAGAAGGATTCATATATCCATCTAATGTGCAAAAAGTGCCTCAAATGAAAAAAAATTGCAGGATAAAACTGCATAAAGATTTAGTTTATTTGTTTGACTGTGCATAATACAGTTAATTTGAAGTAAAATAATCATTAAGACAAATATAAATACTATATATTGAAAAATACAGCTGTATGTTGGAAAAAAAATTAAGTAATATTGTTTGACTTAATGAATTATATTTATCCACAAAATTTGAATTTCAAAGATGAAATAATACTACTTACCTCTATTAAAGCTTGAACTCAAAAAATAGAATAATACCTTGCTTTATGGGTATCTTTGTTACATCAAATTTGTTCCCTCGCGACTTCTTTCTGGAAATTCGGCACATACTCCAAATTGATGTAGAACAATTGATGCAGTTGTTGTCACATTCAATGAAGCCATACCAAAACCATGTTGCAGAATATACACAAAGTAATCAGATGTCTCTAGTGTCTTTTGTGATAGCCATGTACCCTCATTTCCAGAAAGAAACGTTGTGCTCATTTTGAATGAACGATCTGCCACCGAAGCTGCTCCATCAACTATATCAAACCAATAGACATAAAAATGTTTCCCCTTGAGATATGCTACACAACAAAGTGACATAAAACATTTTAACCATGATGTTTGGCTAAGGGTGAGCAACATAGTTTCACAAAAAAAATTCAAAAATAGTAGCAATTTTTTTTGAAATGGTACTTAGAAACAACATGTCAGTGAAACAACAAATCACAACTCGTATGTCAATATATGTTTGAATCACGCTACAGAAGTTTTGAACTTGTGATCTCTCGCACAAAAGTTAAATCACTTAACTACTGGGACAATGGTGTTTGTCAAAAATAGTAGCATTATTACAACATAATGTAAGGTACTTTCTACTATAATTAACAATGCAAACCTTTAAAAGTTCGATTTATAAGAAAATTCACCATAATAATTTTTTGATTTCATCATTATTACAAAGAGCAAGTACTAATTGATGAAAATCAAATGTCCTTAAGCATTATTGAAAAATGTATGTAACAAAATAAACTACAATCTTCCTAACTAATGAGGTGCATATATTTGTTGTTGCTCTACTATTAATTATTACAACAAAAATATAAAATTAGAATGTGTAAACAACAAATTTGTAAACCACATACAACCAAAATTTTCATAATTAATAAATCAGTTGAATAGCACCTTTCAAAAGGAAGAAATGTAATTATTTCTTGTTAATTATAAACAAACATAGTCGCAAAATATAGTCGTCTTAATATTGGTATAACAAAAAAGGAAAATACATGGTGCATTAACTCAAACAACTCCCATGCATATCGGCTATGCAACACACAACTTAAGTTGATGCAAAAATATAAGTTTTGAATTGTCATAACGAATAAATTATAAACAAATTTATCTAAGGTCCGAAAATAGTCATTATTCAATAGTTGATAAAAAGGAACGAAGAGTACAAAGTACAAACCATAGTTGCAAACTGTTAGAAAATAACATAAGTCAGCAATTTAAATAAATATTAGCAACTCACAGTTGGTGATCTTGGTGAGCGGTGGAGAAGCAGCAGACCCGATTGACAGAGAAAGTAGAGCCTCAGTGAGGAGTAGATGTCGAAGGGTGATCATACCGCATACGACCCTAATTTTAGAGCGTCGGATTGCAATAAGGTGGATGGATCTGAAATCTAGTAAGAATGATAATTGAGAAGGATATTAAAGTAGTGAATCAAAATCAAGCATAAATAACCATTAATCTATTATCACCTGAAGCAAGCATTGAATCAAAATTCCAAACACAATGTTCGGGAACAAAGAAGATTTGGAGTTGAATACTGTTACATCTTAGGTGGATATTGGTTCAAGAGATAACATGAATAGCAACTCAATCATCACCATAACCATTTTTACATATTTATTAATCAACATAGTACATATAATAACTTAACAAATAAGCGAACAGAAACCAAGTACTATACCGCTGAGAAATGATGGACTATTCTAAGGCTATTCAATTTATAAGTGCACTACTGTCATATTGCTGAAATTTAATCAATAAATAATATAAACACAATTCACTAAAATCATGGACATGTTACATTTTCGTGATCCCAACCCTTCCGTCAAACTATCTTCCATATTTCTAACCATGTTATGGATATCATCTCCAGTTGCCATACAACATTACTACCAATCCACTTCAAATAATTCACAGTTACATCTGGAAGGCAATTACATAACATGTATAAACTTTAATATGGGAAAATATAGCATGAATCGTGTTATCCATAATGCGTTATCGGCTATGCAACTTACAAATTGATTGCTGATAAAAATATTTTACTTGAATAGCCAATACAGATGAATTCCATTAAAAGTTTACCTAAATGCCTAAAATCTTGCATCGGTTCGGTAGTTTGTTAAAAAGAAAGAAAACTGCAAACTGTGGTTGCGAACTAATAGAAAATTGCATAATTATACAATCAAAATAACTCTTACCCATCGATGCTTGGTGATCTTAGTGAGCGGAGGAGAAGCATACCCAGTTGCGAGTGAAAGTAGGGCTTTTGTGAGGAGTAGATGTCGATTGGGGACCATAGGATCCTAAATTTAGATATTAGAATCGCGAGGAGGGTGACAAAATTTGCGATACGGAGAAGGAGATTGAACGACAGTTGGTACTAATTTGGAGTGAAGAGACGGTTTTCTTTTGACGAAAAACGGAAATGGATCATGCCAGATAACTGAACATGGGGTATGTCCAAATCTGGGATACAGGTGTCACAATAATAATGAAGTGGATTGTGCTTTCCTATTTAAGTAATAGATAGATTGGAAACGCAACTAATCTGCACATAAACTACTACTGTGGATTGCAGAATTATGCAATAAATGAGATATAAATTGTTCAGACTTAACACCTATTTGTGGAGGACTAAATTTATAGGACATCCTATCAGCATAACCATTGACTTCCAACAATAAATAATCTTATTAGTAGATTTATGTTATCGGATTGCGGTTTAAATACAGTCAATGTTATCATGCTACAGTCACCTAAATTACCATATAACAAATTATAAATAAGTGAAACGAATACGAAGATGAAAACTACTAATAAATTTACACAAATTCGAATAAAAATAAGAAACTTGGGACATCGCTTGTAAGAGAAGGGGTATACCATAAGAGCATAAGGATATGACTGCAAAATGACATGAATAAAATTGGCCATTGATATACCCAGGACCAAGGATATGGAATCGATCCAGAACGAGAACTCTAGATTTCATAGAAATATGGAAACAACTTTCGCTTTGATTTCAAAAATAGTGCTAATAAGAAAATCCACAGCACCGGCTTAGAAATGAAAGGAATAATAAATGGAATTGAGCATTTAAAACTCAGGCTAATGATTTCGGGAAGATGAGGATGTAGCGGTTGTAGAAATTTTGATTAGAGGTGATAATGCAGTGAGAAAATAAACCCATTTGTTGCCATATCAACATCAACACGGTATAATATTTTTCCATATGGCAACATATTAGATGTTTGGTTTCTCTTTTCCTATTTAAATAATGGATTGGCATTATTCCAATTTTGTTGAGACTGAAAAATATATATAATATGCACATTCAAATAAAATAATTTGCTCAATTATCACTATAAACAGATTCCAAAGCAGAACAGATAGAATGAGTTTACTATGTATTGCCTAAAGCTACTTCATATTCAAAATGGAACTTATCAGTAGTAATCAGGGTGGTAGTTTTAATATAAAAAGGCAAATTTATCACAGCGAAACAGAAATCCAATTCTGACTTGGTCGTAGGCCCAATCATCACTTTCTTAGCATCAGCAAAGGTGGAAAATCATTCATTTTTTAAATAAAATTTTCACTTACTGAATAATCATAGAGGCAGTGGTACAAAAATAAGTTGTGCACATATTGATATGAATTTAGTTGATGTTTCATGCAGTTTGATATATGTATGTGGTGATTTGAAGATGTTTATTAAGATATAGGCTAACTATGGCTTCACATGTATAATTGAACCAATATGCAGACGATCAATCACAAAGTATTATTTCACTTTCAGTGGATTATTTTCCCTAAACAATATCAATAGCTTATTGGTTAAGTAATCCCATTCGACAAATGTATTAGAGGATAATACAAAATTGATATTACATAATTTTTACCACACTAAAATTCATGTTTGAACAATACACAATTGATACAGTGGTATAAAATAGGAAAAATGAAATACGTCTAACTTTTCTATTTTAATTCTCCAATCTGATGCGATCAGTGTACACTGATGTAGAACTTAACTGATAGAAAGTTGTATTTTCGTACAAACAGTAAACTGGAGACATCAAGTCGCTCAAATCAAAAGTTGCACATGCAGTTAACACAAAATCATATCAGAAGTTTGGATTAAGAACTCAAAAACTATTAAACACTGTCAACGAAGTACGACAGCCATATTTTTATTACTCTTAATTAGGAAGTCATAGCATTTCAAAGAACATTAATTTTTCTATCATTAGACTCATCTAAACTTACTAAAACAGAACAGAGATTATAGTAGTGGATGTATCAATGTTCTCAAGTAAATCTAAACAAAGATCTAACTTTGTTCATTAACTTCTGAACATATAAACAATTATACATAACCCATTTTCAAAACTTAGATAAATCAGAGGAAAAATTATCGGAAAATATGACTAAGTATAGGTTGTACTGGTTGAGGATGTAGCAATCGTACCTGTTAGGGATTATTGTTTGTCTCATAGACATCCCGTACCTCTTTTGATATCTGCCCTTATTTTGGATTAACGTCTCTAGGCGATGGTCGGAAAGGCATTCATTATTGGAAGAGCTATTACGGGAGAGAAATGGGTAAAATCCATCTGTTTCGGAAGATAGCAACAACTCCAAATCAAAAACATGCGTCATCTCCAAAATCAAAAGGATTTGTTGTAAGCCGAGAAGCATTGAATGGAAAATCTGCAAAATAGGAATGAAAAGGTTAATTGTCATTTTGTGAGTTAAAAGATGGCTATGGATTGTACAGCGGTAAGGGTTAATGATATCAGGCCGTGAGTTTTAATTTTAAGAGTTCATAATGTAATTGTGATTAGTAGAAGAGGAATGATTGATGTTTGGTTGGGAAACGATGTTAGAATTAGGGAAGATAAATGTTGCCTCGTAAATAGACGAACGGACAGAAAAAAGAACGAACTTCGAAGTAAAGGGACACGTGTAAGTCAAGCAGTGCCCTAGATTCTCCTTTCCTATTTAAGTAATAGATTCCAGGTATGAAAGAGGGATTTGAATAAATAGAGAAATAATGAATTTTAAACTTAAGAGATATTATATCAAGAAATAAAGAATTTACTTTAAAATTCAAGGTTTAAATTTATTTAAAAGGATAAAGAAGGAATTTTGGGAAATATGAAATCGGTGTTTCAAATTAAAAGTTTTTAAATCATAAATAAGGAATAAAAATTTAAAGTCAATGGGTTTCGAAATAAATGAGTAAATAAAGAAATTTATTTCAAATGAAGTAAATTGGAAATCAATTTGGAAATTGATTTAAGTGTTTGAAATTGGGAATTTAAAGGAGAATGTGACTTAGAAATTTATTAACTGGGTTTATTAAAGCGAAGTAATATATCAGGGGATATTTGGAAAAATAAATTCACGGTGGGAATTTATTAAAGGATTGGGTAAAAAAAATTTTAAAAATAAATAGTGATTTATTTTTTTAAAGATGTGAAAGAGAAGCGTATTTTCCTGGATAGCCAAGTACGTTTTCGAAGCAAATTTTAAGTATAAGTTAAAAAGTTTTAAAGTTGTTTTAAAAAAGTATGTTTTAGGAAATTTATTATTTTTAAATGTTTAAATTTTAAAGTAAGTCTTTTCCAAAGTTATTTTAATCGTAATTATTTAAAGGAGACTTGGTGTTATGCTTTAAAAGAGAAAATTTTAATTTATATTTTATAAAGTAGTTTTATTTTAAATATTCATAAAGTATATATTTTTAATAAAGTATTAAATTAGTTTTTCTAAATTTAAATGTTATAGTATATCTTATAATATGGTGTTTTAAATTATTTTAAAATCTAAAGTGTTTGTACTTGGTGATTTCAGTGGGAATAAAAAATATTTGAGGAATTTATTCCATGAGAGAAAATGGTTTGAAACTGTTTTCAAAAGGAATTGAAAAGTGGAAATATATCTCGCGAAGATATTTTGTGATAAATAAATAATTTGGGAGATTATTTATTGTTTGATGGTTGTTTATGAATGTTAATTGATAGTTAAATAACCGACTATCAATATTGGCCAATGCGCTGATAGTTTCGAAGAGACCGGGATCGGGATTAATTTCTTGAAAACCACTTCGATCTGGTTTGAACGTTTTCTTGAGGAAGACGAGTGCGGAGTCGAAGATGGAGCAGTGAAGTGCAAGGGCTAGTCGCTAGTAATCCTGAGGATGATTCCAAAATGGATGTAGTTGGAGTAGTGCCTTCGGTTCCGTTCGAACCAGGACAGACTTGTATGGATGAATGCTTTCGGAACATCGTCAGGTGGACGATGGGCATTCTAAGTGAAACGTTCTAAAAATGTAACGTTTAGCCTCAAGCCTCATCAACCGGGAACGACTAAAAATCAGGGGTTATGCAGCAAGGCTAGGTGGGTAGCACCCATTAGGGTGAGGTCATCCCTGTCTAGATTTCCCTTTTATTCGACTTAGTGGCACGGTTGCTGATCCCAACCGTGGGGAGATCTTACTCGGGATTAAACAGTAAGGGGTAGTCCCGGTCTTGTGTTGCAGGGAATTGGGGGTAATCCTCGGTACGGCGATCTAGGCCACGTACTATGACAGGTGGTACCCCAGTGCCTAGTCATTAGTTGGAAATCCATTCTCCCTACGTGCCTTTTACGATTTTTGTTTGTATAACCCACTTTGTGGCTAGTAGCTGGAATTTAATAGATGTAACAATTTCGTCTATTTTAATAAGCATTTGTAAATAGTCCCTATTATAATATCAGAGGATGTTATAAAAAGTGTTTTGGCTATCATATGGTAAAAACCCGACATGTATATTTGTGGCGTGGTCTTACGAGATGCTTTTGATTTTCAAAGGATTTTGAAATTTTAATAATCAATTTGAGTGTGGTTTTCTCACGTTGGTTTGCCAGACTGACTCGGGTGTTATTTAACTATAATGCTAGGGTTAGACCGAGTATTATAGAATACACGATATGTTGCTGTGGAGCTCAAGAGACGAGCTGGATGGCGATACGTACTTTCATACTTGATTATTATTCCGCTGTGTATTCAGTTTTAAGGAGAGGTTTATATGACTGTCCAGTTGTATGTTATTGATGTTGTTAAACTCTGATGATGTATTCTGATGATGTTAGTATAAAACAGATATAGTTTTCATTTGTGTAAAGATCTGTTATTATCTATTATATTTTATTCCGCTGCGATGGTAAGATTCTGTTGTTGTTTCTATTTTCTTCTTCTACCTCTTTCTTCTTTAATCCAAATGGTTCGTAATTTCGTTCATTTTGAGTTGATTGATGGAGAATAATGCCGACTCAAGGGGTATGGACTTGCAGGTCATTACATCAGTTATATTAAACGAGATAATTTATAATCAAATAATATTATAATTGGAAAAGTTATTTAGGTCGTTTCCATTCTTTTCAACCCTACCGTGTTCAAGACGTCTTCTCTCCCATCAAATCATGTTCCCTCCCCTTATTCCAAATCCCCTCCTTCGTTGCGTGGTCGAGCACGAGGCGTGAGGTCGGCAGCGTTCGCGTGGAGGAAGAAGGTAGAACGAACGGGGCAGCGATTCTTCCTTCGTTCCTTGGTTCCCATGCACGCGTGATAGAGGAGGGAGTTGAAGACGTACGAGGCGGGCTCGTACTTGAGCATGGCGGTGCTGCGATTTTGGTGATGGTGTTTTTAACGAACCATAAATTTTCAATATTAAAATTGTTAATTTAATAGGATTTTTGAAATTTTATATTGAAGAAAATATAGATTTGTGAATTATTAATAAAAATAATAACTAGAACGAATTGCGATAGTATGAGTGTAAGTGAATGGCTAACAACTTGAATGGAATTCAAATTAATTGAAATAGTGGGAATATTATAATTTGTTTATAAATGAAATATAATAAAAACAAATGTAAGTATTGAATTAATTAATGAAATAATACAGTGTTAATGGTAATTAAATAAAATTAGTGTTACATATGAAATTTTAACCTGTGGTGGTAAGTAATAAACTTGTAAATGTAAGTAAAAGTAAATAGGTGACAATTAATATATGTTATTTATTTATTTAGTGTGTTAAATAAAATTGGAAATCAAATTGCAATTAAAGGTAACTAAATAGTACGTTAATTGAAATTAAGTTAAAAATGAAAGAATATTAAGAACCAAGATTTAAAAACAATGTTAGTTATATTCTTATTGTAATAAAGACTCGAATAATAAGGTTTAAAAACTTAATAAATGGATTTTAGAGTTTTAAATTTATAATTACTGAATTTAGCGAAATTGGAAAACTAACACTGAAATTGATGAGTCAATCAACTTTAAATCTGACATCTAGAATGGTTTACGTTATTGTAAATGATTAAGGAATCAAAAATGATGAGATTTGTGGATTATTTAGTTTGAAACGAAAAAGTGATTTAATTAATTAAATATTAATTTAATTTAATTAATTTAAAAAATAGCTATTTTTGCCACCGGATTTCAATGAAACCAGTTTCATCGGATCGGTGAATTATTGTAGGATTTCAGGTTTCATAACGATCGGGCTTGTCGTTTGATCGTACGGACTTGAAACACCTAGAAATAAATTAAATTGAAATCAATTGAAATCTATTTGAAATAACTTGATTTTGGCATAACTTCTTCATACGATGGGATTTGGACTTAGAACCTATTCCATTACGTTTAAAATATTTAAAAACATCTATTTTGATATATGGGTTGACCCAATTTCGTTCCGGAGTCAGAACGGGCTTTTCGGGCCATTTATCTTTCAACGGTCCAAACCAATCGTATCCGTTCTTCTATTTCTCAGCTCTACCTATATATATATATATATATCCTGTTATAAACCCTAGCATATTTCTTATGTTCATTTTTCTGCATATTTCTTATGTTCATTTTTCTGTACGTACAATTCCAATTTGCTCCTCTTCCTCATTTCAATGGCAGACAAACCCTAATTGTAATTGCAATTTCAAAATCAAATTCAGATTCAGAAACTTAACCTCCTCAAAAAAATTCGCAAAAAATATATATCGAAGATCTCAACGATGTGAATCTGCATCTGTTGTCTATTTTGGCAATCGACGCTCGAGTCAACCAGAAAGCATGGTCAAAGCCATGAAATTTCGAAACACTAAGCAAGAATTGGGGCTTTTAGATTTAAGCTGCAATCGAAAAAATTGAAAATTGGGTATCGAAGAGCTCGTCGGGGGGAGTTGATTGGTGGTTGGTTGATGATCTGAAAGCGTCTAGGGTGGTCGAAATTAGGCGATAGGGTTCGAAACCCTAGTTTTTAGGGTGGCAGCGCTCGGCGTTCCAGGCGCGAACCGGTGGAAGGTGGAAGGCGCTATTGTGGCGAGTTCAACGATGGCCGTTCACTCGTCGTCGGTGGCCTGTAGGTGGCGCTATGGGTGGTTCAAGGCTCGGTGATGTGTTGGGTTTCATTTAGACCGCGCGTGAGCAGTTGCGTGAAGGGGGAGCTGATGTGGTAGCATGCGTGTACAGCTATTTACTTCTTTAATTATTTATTTGTTTAAATTTAAATTGTATATTCTTCTTATATCGATATCTTCTGCATGCGAGGTCCAATTCATGCGTTGTTTTCTCCGCTACGTTCGTATTGGGATTCCAAACATTTTGATGCTAGTTTGGACGAATTCTGAGACTGTTCAAATTTTGGGTTTAAATTGGATTTAAATTCAATTTAAATTCAAAATGTGAGTGTTTTAACTCACCCACAACTTCTAAAATTTCTTATGTGTGTTAAATTAATTTTCGATGTGATTAGAAATTTATTTATGACTGTTTGACATATTTTTTAATCATCATCTATGTTAAAGAAAATTTATTTGAATTAAATTGTTATTTAATTTATTATTGCATATAAACTACCAATTAAATAGTTGTTTAATTTATTATTGAATATAAACTGCCAGTAAATGACTGTTATTTGTTATCTGTTCTATATTGCTGTTATTGATTGAATTGGATGATAATCGTGATAAATGTTTGATGATTGATATTGGATGAATGGATGTTGTATTTTATATTGTTATAAACGTCAAGTTTGTTATGGATTTTATTTCATTCGGGATTGCGGTTTGAAATGATATATAACCGTATTTATATTTTAAATTACGGATTTAAATGATAAATATCTGTATCACTTGACCATAGGATAGAAAATTATATACAGACAACGTGGTCTATAAATAAAAATATTTTGAAATGATTTCTATGGTTTTGTAAAGAAATATATGGTTTTATATAAATATCGATTCTAGATATTATATAAATGTTATTTTATTCTTAATTTTTAAGCTATGAATAAATTATTTTAATATAGAATAAGCTTAATAATAAGTTTGGTTTCCATTGTGATAATATGGATAAGTATTTAAATTTTATTTTAATATAGAGTTTATAATGATTTAAATAAATTAAGGTTGGAAGATAAATTGGAAATTTGTTTGAAAATGAATTTATGTAAGAATTAAACTCGAATAAGTTGGTGTAAAATTTATTAAATTTGGAACTTTAAAAGGTATGATTTTATAACTTGATTTCGGTTTAGGGTGAATTAAATGAATATTTCAAGTATAGATCAATTTATTTGTAATTTGAGTTTTATTTAGACGATAATGGATTTATTATGTAAAATATTTCAAACTAGATAATAGTAAAGTGAATTGTTGAATCGTAATTACCAAACTTAGTTTGAAATTGTGAATACTTAAGGTTTGAAATATATTAAATTTGAAATGGTTTATTCTGTTGATCCAATCTATTTTGAAATCAATATAATTTGGAATAGTTTATTGGGAAACTGAATTACATTGAAATTTATAATTTAGGATTTGATTAAATATAGAATTTAGAAATTCGAGTTGTTTTGGAATTGATTTGTGAAATTGAAGATGTTATTTTATTATATAAAAAAACCATTTAAGTGGTGGAAGTTATGTTTCAAAGTTACGACTTTCCAAGTATTAAAATTTGTAAGTGTTATATTTCAAGTGTTTGATTTCGAAATGTTATAACTTTGAAAGTGCTAGGATTTTGGAAAAAGGATATATTTGAAATAAAAATGATATTGTATTGATTTGGGTCTTTATAAAAATGATATCATATTGATTTGGGTTTTAAAAATGGAAAGCATATCGTATTTATATGGTTTTGAAATGGATATTATATTCTGGTTTTGAAGTATAAACTATTTTGAAAAGACCGCGGTGTTATAATAACGTTTGGTTGTTAAAGAGACCGGGATCGGAAGTTGTCATACTCTCTGCCAACTCCGAAAACCAGTTTAAACAACCATGTACGCGGTGGAGATTCCAAAATAAAGTTGGATGGTGGCGGCGTTCCTTTGAGGTATATACGTGGACCCGACTCCCGTAAGTTGGCATAAGGTGGCTAAAACAGGAGTAATTGACAGGCTAATGAGGTCATTCCTTTGATCGGACACACTCCTTCGATATTATATTCTGACTTTGAGATGGATTCGGTGGCCACTTTTGATTCTTTTGATTTGAGGGTGTGGCTCGAGGTGGGCGGTAGTAGCTGCTACGCGTTACCACCGGCCCGGAACTGTAATTGGTATATCTACCCTGGCATTGCCTAGTTGTGTCGTGTCACCTACCCTAGCGTGCCTTGTACGAGTTTGGTTTTCTCTCGTAGCCCGTGGAGTATTTAGGGTAGTCTCCCGATCTGGAGATGCGCTGATACCGGATGGACTACTGGGACTATTATTGTGTTAAGGGGGAGATTGGGTAACTCCTTAATGCTATTTAAAAGGAAGTATATTTTACTATAGACATTGTTATAATAGCGAAATATTATTACATAGTAAATAGTTTAACGGATCCTTAGGAGATATGAATCCCGAGCATCTCTTAAGTTACCGCACTCACGTTAGACACTGGATAGGAGATATCAAATCCCGTAAATATCTCTGAAGCCGTTTACACTCATATTTATTTACAGTTGATTTAACTCACATAAGATATTTTAGTTCTGACTCGAATGTTTTGTCTTTTCAGTTCGCTCGGGTCAATCTGACCATTTCAGGATTCGAAGACTTTATTTCTGGAGGACGAAGACGAAGATTTTACTACTATTATTTTTTATTATATTTCACTGCATCATGTATTCTGCTGCATTGTTATTCATTATTCTCTGGTATGTGTAACTTTGATATGTATTGTATAAGTATAATCAAATGTTTTGTAAACAGCTTTATGAACTATTCATTTCATTATTATATCTTATCCTCCCGCTACAAGATTCTATTTTGTTTTTTTTTCTTCTCTGCTTTTTCTTATTCATTTGACTCATCATAACAATCTGCCCTTTTGTATGGTTTAAGTCTGAAGTGTGTGGTTTATCGTCGATTTAAAGCGTACAAAAAAGGTGGGACGTAACATCTGGCATCAGAGCATTGGTTTAGCCATAAACCTTAGCTTTGTGGGGTCTAACTCTTTATTAATAGGTTAGTAATACACTATGATGAGTCACTGAGAATATATATGAGAAAGCGTATTTGTTAGTGTTATAAAAGAGTTTTGATATTGTGTTAATTCGTTCCGTTTTGTATTTATAAATTTTTGTTGGTGCATAGGACTCTATGACATCAATGGAGATTTATAAACACTTAATAGGACAGACCGACACAGTATTTGTTTTGAAATATAGGTGAATGGAATAATTTTGCATATCATATTTTCTATATATGTAAAATAAATTTTTATAAATGATATATAATTGGTTGTATTATATTGGTTGTTAGGTAGTGAAATTTATAAATATTGATTGGGAACAAGATTTGAAGAAAATAAAATAAATAAAAATTGGAAATTTTAGAACTTAAGCTCTGGGGATTTTTTTGGAAAATTACATTCAAATGATTTTGGAATAATAGTGATATCATTTAGAAGTATTTTCTAATAAATATTTCGATATGATTTGAAAGAATTTCTTTAAAGAAATTTTGGAAAGAAATAAGTTCTGTACTCCCCTCTTTATCATTGGAAAATAATTTCGGTGATGAGTGCACGCATCGCCGACATTCATTTTCGAGTTTCGAAGTGGGATAGCCACTGTAGTAGTTTTACTACAGATGTAACAACCCAATATTTTCAGTCATTCGCATCCACACATGCTGGACTTGAATTGCTTAAAATATCACATTGTAATATAATTTGGAGCAAATAAAATCAATCATACAGAATCACAGACACAGAAATATCAGAATAACTCGCAGCGGAAATCAAAATACCATAGTAGTTCATGATGCTACTATAACAAAATCTCAAAACAAAATATATAATATCAATCTGGAAACATATACAATAGAAATCTCAAATACATAAGTTTATAAATACCAGAACTGAAATATAACAACTGAAACTGAAAGGGAATATATAACTAGAGAAGCAGAATTTCCAGCAATTCCTAGCTCCAGAAAAGAAATCCAAAGCTAAGCTGCAAATACCCAAGCTGACCCAAGCATAAAGTAATACACAAAACACTCGAGTCAAGACATACATACTTAAATAATGTAAACCAACTCAATGGAACTGTAGTAGTGATGCATAATAACTTAAAGGATGTTTGGGATCGCCCATTCTCTAAGGATCAGTTAAACCATAAATTAAATACATCTCGTGGTTAAAATTCCAAAATTCTATTTTATACTTCTAAATCAAATATCATTTCAAAATTCAGTATCATTTAAAATTCATTTTAAAATGTCAAAATATCATATCCTTCCAAAACCTCATTCATTTATTTAATTTAAAATACCATTTCAAATTACATTTCAAAATGGTTTATATTTCAAATCAAATATTCCATTTAAAACCAATTAAAATGAAGTTATTATACTTTGAAAATAAAATATTCAATTCCCTAAAATTTAGTCCTTTCAAAATTCATTGATTCACTTAAATTTATTAAAACGGTGAAATTTTAGCTTTCGCAGCATTTAGAAAATACTACGATAAGTTACATTTGAAAATAATTCAATTTAACAAAGATAGCATTTAAAACTGCTGTAATAGGTTTTAGTTTCAAATAAAAGCTTTAGTTCAATTCTGCAACTACAGCGCTTACAAAGTGTTGTAATAGCATTTAGTTCATTTTTGCCTTTTAGTTCATTTGTATCAACTACCGCACTTAGAAATGCTGTAATATCCTTTACTTCAGAAATGATAGCATTTCTGAAATGCTGTTAATTAAATTCCAATTTTTCAATACAATTTCATAAACAATTAAACTTAAATTTAAACCAATTTAACTTATAAAATTTATATTCCACACCTCAAAATGATCATCTAAATACCCTTTAATTTATGATTTTATAAAGTGCAATTTCACAAATAATTATCAAATTTAAATAATTCACTCATAAAAATTGATGCAAATTTTATAACATTTCATTTACTTTACATTTAAATTAAATTTACCATTTCATAAATTAAATTTAAATTCTATTTTATTTTTCTTAACTTAACTTTTAATTTTAAATACATTTCACATTTTTCAAGTCAAGTTATATTTCAAATTTCAATTTTAAACATTTAATTATTTAACTATTTTTAATTTATAGAAAAAACAATAATACTTTATAAAATCATTTAAATTTTTAATTAAAATCAAATTATCATATTTTCTTACTTAATTTTAAATACATTTGTAAACCAAATCATAAATTCCAAAATTTACATATATTTCAAATTCTACTTTACCATAAATTTATTTCACTTATTTAACTTGTAGAAAATCACTAATATTTATAAAATCATTTTAAATTAAATTTAAATCAAAATATCATAATATTTTCATTTTTATAATATTTTATAAATTCAAGAAAAATATATTAACCACGGGTCTGTATATAAATTTTTCTAACCTAAGTAAAGTGATATAGATAATATATCATTTAATCCTTAATTTATAAAGAAAAATCCAGGTTCTATCATTTCAAACCCGCAATCCCAAGTAAAATGAAATAAATAAAAATCGTTCAGGCCTATCATTTCAGCCCATAACGATTTTTCCCTATTCTAAAGTCCGTTCGGGTATGTATCATTTCAATCCATAGTGATTCTATTCTACAGGGAACTTGCAGTGTGATAAACAGATATAAATAACAGTATAACATCATATAGCAGTAACAGATGATATGACAGGTGTATAAACAGGGATGAACATCATATGATCATAGCATAGGCAGTTATAATATGATAATAAAATTTACAGATTCAAATGGTGTCAATTTACTAATTATATAAGTACAAAATGTCTGGTGAGAAATGCTCACCTCTACAAGCTGGAGATACACAACCAAACACACAAACAAAGATACAAAAGGCACGAAAGCATGACTACGATTCATGTGAGGAGAGAGCCAAACATTAAACAAGCTAGAATTTATGCACAACAAAGAATCAATCAACTTGCCCATGCTTTCACAATTACTATGCTCGGCCATATGGTGATAAGGCACGGCCATGGTGGTATATTTGGGTCAAGTATGGGTCCAACATAGCTCGGCCTAGCTTGGGTAAAGAAGTGGAAGTTGCTTATGGTTTATAACATGAACAAACACAAGTCAAGGCAAAGGTGAAATTTTGTGCGACTACAAGGGTTCGGCCATGGCCTTACGTGGCTCGGCTAGGCCTGGTGGGAGTCAGGAGATGGTGTGGCAGTGGCTTAGGGTCAGGTAGGGGCTGGAGAAGGTGGTGCAAGTGGTGGCCGAGAGGGTGTACGGAGTGGTGAAGGCATTTGGAGGTCGGCTATGGTATTTTTAAGTGGTTCTTTGCATTTTTTTATGGAGCTTCACAACAGGGATAGCCACGGCCAAGTAGGTCAGAGGTGCTGGAGGAGATGACAGCCGAGTATGATGGTGGTGGAGGTGGTGACGAAGGTGGAGGCTATGGCTGAACAATCATAGTGAAAGCAAGGCAAGATAGATACATAAAACAAGAAGAAAGATGGAAAAATATGAAAAACATTTACCAATTTTCTTTAAGAAACGGAGGTCGAAATTTTTAGGGCGAGAAGCTTTATGTTTTGTGTGAGAAAGAAAAAGTAATCGGTTGAAGATAGTAGGTAAGGTCGGCCAAAATTAATGTATGAGTTGATTGAATTGAAAAGGCAAAAGGAGGTGAAAAGTCTAAGGTAAATGAAAGGTTTAAAACTCTTCAAATTGCCTTTTCTTTATTCATTTTTAAACACATGAAAAATGAATATAAATAAAATAAAAACACAAAAAAATAATGTATGAATAAAATTAAATAAATAAATTTTAGATAAATATAAATAAATTAAGAAAATAGTTTAAAATAAAAACTAGGTTATAAAAATTGAAAATAAATACAATAAACTTTGGAAAAATTATAACTTCACTTTAAAAATGTTTTAAAATAAAAATATATACCTAACATGTCATATAACACATATTAGAACATGATATGACAAATAAAATATTATTTATATAAATTAAAACAAATAATTTTATTAAATAAATCAATTTACATACAATATTGTAAAAATCATAACATTCACAATATAAATCGGATTTCAACGAAACGAAAAGAAGTATTCATGGAATTTAATTTATTTTCATAATGAAAGGTAAAATTCAAGAATTCAAATATTTAAATTTTAAATTTGAAAGTCAAAGTTTGAACAAATAGACCAAAATCCACATTTTATGAAAATATGACATTTATTCAGATTTGGAATTATAATCCATACAAAAATCAAAATTTATATTTAAAATAGCAAAATTTATCTATTTTAATAAATATAATAAAGTTTTTAAATCAAGAATAATCAAAATAAGCAATTATAATAAATCATAAAATTCAGGGTTGTTATACTCTCCCCCACTCAAATCTTTTCATCCTCGAAAAGAACGAACAAGGAAAACAAGGAAAGACAAGATAGAAAAAAACAAATAGCACCTGAAAAAACAATTCCAGATTCGAAGCAAGAATGCTCTCCTCCATCTCCCAGGTATAATCTCGATCATCAGTACTTCACAGTACTTTGACCAGACTAACAGATTTCCTTCTTAGCTGCTACGTACCTCTGCAGACAATATGAAGTGGCTTACTCTCGACAGTCAGATTAGGCTCAATATTCAAACCATCAAGAGCAGAAGGCTAAACAAAAGAGATGGTTCATGAAGATACCAGCGAAGATGTGAGACGTCGAATACATCATGCACTCCAAAAAGCTTCTCGGACAAATCCAAACAATAAGCCAAAGAACCAACTCTTTCAAAAAATGTGGAAAGGACCCTCAAAGAGGAAAAAGGTAGGAATAACTAAAAGGGAAATGGGTTGAAAGACAAGGATGAACCATTATTTAAACCATTATATATATAACATTTTAAACATTTATAATAGGATGAATAGTCATTTGTTTCAAATCTGATAGTTCGAAGTAAACAATATTTTAAAGCATTTTAATTTATTTAGGAAAGTAAGATAAATGGTCAAAATATCCTTTATATAATACTTCATCAAAATACTTTTATAACTCGATATCTTAACAAGTTTACTTTCGTTCCTGCAGACTCTGGCTATGCGTTGATCAGGCGCAATGCTTGAATTCTCCAGGTACTTAGTAGACTTGTTTCAACACCCAGTGAAAATACTGGAAAACTATTAAAAACAGATATGGAAAGTACAATCCAAACAAAACAACCAAACCAAAACATGTCGATCATGGATCGTGGATACACAATGGTTACGCCTGGATCCCCTAGGAAACATCCGTACCCGTAGGCTGACTACCGCAGCCCTGCGATTACGCCACAAAGGCTGGTAGTACCGCAGATACACAATGGTTACGCCTGGATCTACCAAGAAACATCCATACCCTTAGGCTCTTGCAGCCCCTGCGCATTACGCCACCAAGCGACCCAATAGACCACAGATACATAATGGTTACGCTTGGATATCCAAGGAAACATCCGTACCCTTAGGCTCTCGTAGCCCCTATGAATTACGCTATGCAGTCGCGTTCATAAGACCATGGAGATCGCCATGGAATTTGATGGACACTCGAGTATCATATCTGGAAAAACCAAATCAGAGAGAATAATATCGATAGAATGAATCCACAGTGTGGCCACAAAGCGGATATCAAGCAGAAGGCATTTTCTATATCTTTGCTTCAAAAATATGTATCATATAGTACCTTTAAAATCACTTTTAGATATCATACTTATATAAAGTCCATTATATATAAGTTTTCATTTTCAAATCAAATACTTTCCAAAATCAATAGTATATCGAATCACACCAATATAGACTTTGATTATATAAGATTTCTCTTTCTAAATTGAGTACCTTTTCAAATCAGCAGTTTTCAAATCAACTTCATACTTATACAAATCCATTTTATATAAGTTCGATAACTCCCAAATCAAGTATTTAGTAAAACAAGGTTCTCAATTTCAATTCCTTTCAATAACGTTTTAGTTTCAAAGTCATATATGATTTTGCCAAATCATTTCTTTTAAATTACATATATTAAGTTTCAAAGTTTCTTAAAACAATAGATTTGGAAATAATCCAAATTTCCAAATCCACAAAAATTTAGGTCAAACAAATTCATTTCCATTTGAAACATATTTTCTTTTTCAAAAATCATAATACTTTCAAAGTTACAAATCTTTTGAAACCAAAATACTTGAAATCATTACACTTTGAAAATCACAACATTTTGAAATCATACATTTGAAATCATAAAACATTCCTTTAATTCTTTACATTTCACAAAATTATTCAATTAAACCCAAATCTATAATTTCCAATTTAAATTCAATTCAAACCATCAGTTTCAATTCAATTTAGTTTTCCAACAAAACCATTTCAAATATTATCAAATTTCCAAATAAAGATTTGATCCACAAAATAAACCATTCAATCTTTAATATATTTCAAAGCTTAAACATACCATATTTCAAAACTAAATTTTTTAATTTCATATATCTCAAATTTTACTTCATTATTACTTAGTTTTGAAATATTCATTTCGTAAATCCAATATTTTTAAATAAACTCAAATTACAAGTAAACCAAATATCCGTTCTTACTAATATAAACTTCAAATTCATTTATTAAAATCAATTATCATTTCAAATTCACATTCTTTATCAAAATAAAGGTTAAATAATTTCCTAACCATTTCAATCATCAAAATATCTAAAATATTTACTAAGTTTAAAACCATCCCTTTTTAAAACCTTCAAACTATTTATTTCTATATGAAAAATCCAATTTACCATTGGAAAAATTATTATTTTTTATATATACACTTTATTCAAAACATTTCAAATCTATATTTCATACCAGTATAATTCAAAATAGTCTTATTTATTTCACTCAACAAACAGTTTCAAACATATATAAGTTATATTACTTTATACTTTAATCATACAAAACTAAACTTATATTCTTTATCAAATACCTTATACCTTTCGAAATTTCTTATCTTTCAAAAGTTAACCTTGATTCGGAAGTGCTCGAATCTTCAAAATAGTCGAAGAAATCATATTTTCAGTCCAAGAGTTGGAAATCACCAACAAATCAGTAAATCAATTCCAATAGATAAGGTTATACCAAAACAAATCTGAATCTCAAGGACTGAACACCGGCTTACTTTAAATCATTTCAAATATATATATATATATATATATATATATATATATATATATATATATATATATATGCATATATCTTTCGAATATCAAACCATACTTCAAAATCTGAAATCAAAATTGGTTTCATAAAATCACTCGCATAGAAAAGCTACTAAAGTGGTCTCTCCCCCACTCAGAAACTCGAAAATCAATGTCGATGATGCATGCATTCATCTTCGAAATTATTTTCCAGTGACATAAGTGGGTTCTGGACTTTTATTTTCTTGAATCTTCTTTGAAATCTCTTCGAAATGATTGAAATTTATTCGAATACATTTGAAACATTTCTTATTCGAAAAGTATCTTTATATTATTATCTTAAAATCATATTCAAAACACCGGAGTTCGATTCCTCGAAATTCAAATTTAAAACCCTTCAGTTATAAATAATTTTTATTTAAATCAAATTCTTATAAATTTCAAATTTTCAAATCCTTTCGAAACTTCAAATTTTCATTTTTAAAAGATATGCAATCCTTATCGAAAACATTTCACTTTTATACACAAAATAGGGTCATCCTTATCAAAATAATAATTTCGATGTATGCAAATTTCAAAATACAACCAAACACAAATTTCCCGAGGGATAATTCAAGGATGGATTTCAAAAAAATAGAGATTCGAATTTGGAGGAACTCTAATCAAATAGAATTCTGGTTCAAAGATAAGCTTGAATGAATACGAGATAATTTAATTAACCAATAGAAGATGATAAGCCTATAAATCGCGGGCGATCTTAACCGAGTCAACCGTGACCACAGGAATATAACCAATGCGGAAATCTAAGTCAAATCGACATTCGATCGCCAAAGATAGAATCCAGGTAGAGCAGGAGATAGATAGCATCGTAAACCAAGGATATAGAAATCTCCAGTGAATTAATGCCAATTGTAAAGGAGTTTCACCCCTTTACAAATCCTTCATAGATTTGTGGAATCACTGATCTTTGTAGAGGCCACTCCAAATTGGAGTTATGGAATGCCCCAAAATCAAAAGAGTAAAATAAGGAAGACAAGACTGGATTTCAGCACCAGTGGAGCGTTCCAAAGTTTAAGGAATCTTAATCGATAAGAATCCTAACCAAGAGATTACTAACAAGGTAGATATCGAAGGGATGAAGTTTAGAAAATTTTTATTTTCAAATAAGAAAAAATTTATACTAATATAATCTTTGAAAATCCTTTAAAATCATTTTGAAATCATTTTATACTTCAAAAATATGTTCTCTCACAAAGAAATGATTCTGAGATTGATTTCACTCATTCTAGGATATTTCTACCCTATCTCTAATGAGTTTTTGCTCCGCGGGGTATGGTTTGCCTAAAACCAAAGCTCTGATACCAACTGTAACAACCCGATATTTTCAGCCATTTGCATCCACACATGCCGGACTTGAATTGCTCAAAATATCGCATTGTAGTATAATTTGGAGCAAATAAAATCAATCATGCAGAATCACAGACACAGAAATATCAGAATAACTCGCAGCGAAAATTAAAATACCATAGTAGTTCATGAAGCTACTATAACAAAATCTCAAAAAAAAATACATAATATCAGTCTGAAAACATATACAACAGAAATCTCAAATACATAAGTTTATAAATATCAGAGCTGAAATAGAACAACTGAAACTGAAAGGGAATAGATAACTAGACAAGCAGAATCTCCAGCAATTCCTAACTCTAGAAAAGAAATCCAAACCTAAGATGTAAATACTCAGGCTGACTCGAGCGTTAAGTAAAACACAAAACACTCGAGTCTGGACATACATAGTTATATAATGTAAACCAACTCAAGTGAACTGTAGTAGTAATGCACAATAACTTAAAGGATGCTTGGGATCGCTCATTCTTTAAGGATTAGTTAAACCATAAGTTAAATACATCCCGTGGTTAAAATTCCAAAATGGTATTTTATACTTCTAAATCAAATATCATTTCAAAATTCAATATCATTTCAAATTTATTTTAAAACATCAAAATATCATATCCTTCCAAAACCTCATTGATCTTATTTAATTTAAAATACCATTTCAAATTACATTTCAAAATGGTTTATATTTCAAATCAAATATTCCATTTAAAACCAATTAAAATGAAGTTATTATACTTTAAAAATTAAATATTCAATTCCCCAAAATTTAGCCTTTTCAAAATTCATTGATTCACTTAAATTTATTAAAATGGTGAAATTTCAGCTTTCGCGGCATTTAGAAAATTCTATGGTAAGTTACATTTGAAAACAATTCAATTTAACAAAGATAGAATTTAAAACTGCTGTAATAGGTTTTAGTTTCAAATAAAAGCTTTAGTTCTATTTTGCAACTACAGCACTTACAAAGTCCTGTAATAGCCTTTTGTTCATTTTTGCCTTTTAGTTCATTTGTATCAACTACAGCACTTAGAAATGTTGTAATATCCTTTACTTCAGAAATGATAGCATTTCTGAGATGTTGTTAATTGAAATCCAAATTTTCAATACGATTTCATAAACAATTAAAATTAAATTTAAACTAATTTAATTTATAAAATTTTATATTTCACACCTCAAAATGATCATTTAAATACCCTTTAATTTATGATTTTATAAAGTGCAATTTCACAAATAATTATCAAATTTTAATAATTCACTTATAAAAATCAATGTAAAATTTTATAACATTTCATTTACTTTACATTTAAATTAAATTTACCATTTCATAAATTAAATTTAAATTCCATTTTATTTTTCTTAACTTAGCTTTTAATATTAAATACATTTCACATTTTCCAAGTTAAGTTATATTTCAAATTTCAATTTTAAACATTTATTTATTTAAATGTTTTAATTTATAGAAAAAACAATAACACTTAATAAAATCATTTAAAATTTAAATTAAAATCAAATTATCATATATTTTTACTTAATTTAAACTACATTTATAAACCAAATCATACATTCCAAAATTTACATATATTTCAAATTCCACTCTACCATAAATTTATTTCACTTATTTAACTTGTAAAAAATCACTAATATTTATAAAATCATTTTAAATTAAATTTAAATCAAAATATTATAGTATTTACATTTTTATAATATTTTATAAATTCAAGAAAAATATATTAACCACGGGTCTGTATATAAAATTATCTAACCTAAGTCAAGCGATACTGATAATATATCATTTTAATCCATAATTTATGAAGAAAAATCCGGGTTCTATCATTTCAAACCCGCAATCCCAAGTAAAATGAAATAAACAAAAATCGTTCAGGCCTATCATTTCAGCCCATAACGATTTTTCCTTATTCTAAAGTCCGTTCGGGTATATATCATTTCAACCCATAGTGACACTATTCTACAGGGAAGTTGCAGTGTGATAAACAGATATAAATAACAATATAGCATCATATAGCAGTAACAGATGATATGACAGGTCTATAAACAGGGATGAACATCATATGATCATAGCATAGGCAGTTATAATATGATAATAAAATTTACAGATTCAAATGGTGTCAATGTACTAATTATATAAGTACAAAATGTCTGGTGAGAAATACTCACCTCTACAAGCTGGAGATACACAATCAAATACACAAACAAAGATCCAAAAGGAACGAAAGCATGACTACGATTCATGTGAGGGGAGAGCCAAAAAAGTTGTCTTGTACATATGAAATAAAACATTAAACAAGCTAGAATTTATGCACAACAAAGAATCAATCAACTTGCCCATGCTTTTACAATTACTATGCTCGACCATATGGTGATAAGGCACGACCATGGTGGTGTATTTGGGTCAAGTATGGGTCCAACATAGCTCAGCCTAGCTTGGGTATGAAGAAGTGAAAGTTTCTTATGGTTTATAACATGAACAAACACAAGTCAAGGCAAAGGTGAAATTTTGTGCAACTACAAGGGTTCGGCCGTGGCCTTATGTGGCACAGCCAGGCGTGATGAAGGTCAGGAGATGGTGTGGCAGTGGCTTAGGGTCAGGTAGGTGCTGGAGAAGGTGGTGCAAGTGGTGGCCGAGAGGGTGTATGGAGTGTGAAGGCATTTAGAGGTCGGCTATGGTATTTTTAAGTGGTGCTTTGCAATTTTTTTTGTAGAGCTTCATGTCAGGGATGGTCACGGCCAGGTAGGTTAGAGGTGCTAGAGGAGACGACAGCCGAGTATGATGGTGGTGGAGGTGGTGATGAAGGTGGAGGCTATGGGCCGAACAATCATAGTGAACGCAAGGCAAGATAAATACATAAAACAAGAAGAAAGATGGAAAAAGTATGAAAAACATTTACCAATTTTCTTTCAGAAACGTTGCACGTTGTGTCTGGGAATAATGGGCTTAGGAAAGATGATGAGTGACAGGGTGTTGTGCTGTGAGTTTTATTTTTGGAGAAGAAGGGGAATTCTCGGGTAGGTCTTGAAGGGGGAGCGTGTTTGACTCGAAGTTGATGGATTAAGTGAGAACTCGAAGGCAAACTCGGGTCCACTTAGGGTTCGGCTCGGGTTTTGTATTGATGGGTAATCGGGTTCAAGGAAGAAACAATTTAAAAAAATGAGAAGAACCAAGTTTTTTTTCAATTAAAAAAATTTATTTCAAATGAGATTGAAATAAGAACGGTTCAAATTTAAGTTATGTCCAAAGAAATTAAAAAGAATTGTTTAAATTAGATTTTTAAAGTTTATTTTAAATGAATAAGTTCAAAGGATATGAAAATTTCGAATTTCAAAGTTAAATAATTGTTTAATCTAATTTAATATGTTTGAAAGGTTTCAAAGATTTTTAAGTATATTAAAGATTTAGAGTTGGAATTGTTTTGTTTAAAGTAAAATTTTATTTCAACATATATACTGATTTCTAAATTGATTTTAATGAAGTTAATAATTGGAATAAGTATATAAATAACTGAAGAGTAATCTTTAAAGGATGAAACTAATTATGGATAATTAATTAGTGAAGTAATGAAAGGTTAATTACTCATTTATGACTAAAATTAATTAATTATGGAAGTAATTAAGTGGAAGTGGTTAAGGATTAATCACTTGATGTTATTAATTACAGGATTAATTAGTATAATTGATTTGAGAGTTAATTGATGATGTGATTAATGATTTGTTAAGGTAATTAATTAATAGTATAATTACTTAATGAAGAAATTTAGGATTTATAAATTAGTGCAATTAATCAAAGGATTTATGTAATTAATTAAGGAGTCAATTAATTAAGGAAAGTAATTACAAGATGATTAATTACTGATTATGATTTGACTAAGGCTTATTTATGAGTATGGTTAATTAAAGATAAATTATTTAATTAATTAGAAGAATGAATGGGGTAATTAGAGGTGCATTAATTAATATAATGAAATTAATCAAAGTTGATTAATGGAAGTGATTAATGGAAGTTTAATTAATTTGTGTAATTAATTAAGGGTTAATTACTTTATGGAATTGAAGATAATTAATCAAGGACGATTAATTAAAGTGGGAAATTTAAGGATGATTGATTTTTTTGTAATTAATCAAATGTTAAGTAAGCAGGTAAGGGAGATTGAAGTAATTAATTTAATTTGTTAAATGGTATGATTATCTTACCTATGAATGATTGAATAATTTAAGATAAGACGGTATTAAATTCGAAGAGATGGGAGTGGGGCATTAGAAAATACCCGAAACCACTTCGAATTTCTATAGATTGGTATATGGAATAAATAGGTTGGAAGGAAATGATTTAAGGGTATTGGACTATTTAATCTAAATGTTGGTACTTAGGAAATTGATGCGTGAAATAGTGATGCCTATAACAAATTGTGAATTCATAAACTGATACGAGTTACCCCGGGTTTTATATAAGTTATATGCTTTGTATTCCATGTCAGCCTGACTCGGGTGTTACTTTGATGTAATGCTCGGGTCAGACCGAGTATTACAGATTTTCAAGTAAGGATGTTCTGGAGCTCAAGAGGCGAGCTGGAAGGCAAGAACGTATGGAGTGTTTCCGCTATATTATATTGTTGTATATCTGAGACATGATGATTATGCATATCCAGTGTCTGTATATATATGTAACTTTGATATATTACAAATGTATTTGACAGATACATAATTCCTTTGTAACTGATATAATTTGTTATTATATTTTATCCACTGCGAATGTGAGATGTTGGTGTTTCTGATCTTCTTCTTCATCTACCTCTTTCTTCTTTTTCCTAACTATCTGAAATTTTCGGGGTAGAAAAATGTCGGGTCGTTACAGAAATGGAGGCCGAAATTTTTAGGGTGAGAAGCTTTATATTTTCTTGAGAAAAAAAAATAATCGGCTGAGATAATAGGTAAAGTCGGCCAAAATTAATGCATGAGTTGATTGAATTGAAAAGGCAAAAGGAGGTGAAAGGTCTAAGGTAAATGAAAGGTTTAAAACTCTTCAAATTTCCTTTTCTTTATTCATTTTTAAGAACATGAAAAATGAATATAAATAAAATAAAAACACAAAAAAATAACATTTGAATAAAATTAAAAGAATAAATTTTAGATAAATATAAATAAATTAAGAAAATAGCTTAAAATAGAAACTAGGTTATAAAAATTGAAAATAAATACAATAAACTTTGGAAAAATTATAACTTCACTTTAAAAATGTTTTGAAATAAAAATATGTACCTAACACGTCATATAACACATATTAGAACATGATATGACAAATAAAATATTATTTATATAAATTAAAACAAACAATTTTATTAAATTAATCAATTTACATACAATATTGTAAAAAGCATAACTTTCACAATATAAATCGGATTTCAACGAAATGAAAAGTAGTATTCTTGAAATTTAATTTATTTTCATAAGGAAAGATAAAATTAAAGAATTCAAATATTTAAATTTTAAATTTGAAAGTCAAAGTTTGACCAAATTGACCAAAATCCACATTTTCTGAAAATATTCCATTTATTCAGATTTCGAATTATAATTCATATAAAAATCAAAATTTATATTTAAAATAACAAAATTTATCCACTTAATAAATATAATAAAGTTTTTAAATTAGGAATAATCAAAATAAATAATTAAAATAAATCACAAATTTCAGGGTTGTTACTATAGATTTATTTGGATAAACAAATATAAATTTCAAATTGTTTTAAATCTAATTGGATATATAAGTTGCAAGTATATACTTTATCCATTACTTTAAAATGATTTTGGAATTTAACCCGATATTTAGTTCTTAAGTTTCCGTTAATAAGTAGTTTCAATTATTGTAGTGAAATAGAATGTAACTAACTAGTAATTGGAACCTTTAATTAAAATAAGAAAATCAAATGCTAGGTTATGAATAAAATTACAAGAAAACTAAAACTAGTAACATATAAAACAAAAGATTTGATTATTGAACATTAAATTAATTCAAAAGAAATGAGAAAAACTTGTATAACTTTCAATTACATTCTTAAAGCATATATATAACTTACAAAATATTAAAATTTGAATGTTTAATAAGAAAACATAATGGAAATTGTACGAGTAAATTTATATTATGAAGGTGTTCAATGAATTTCTTATATTAAGAAGAATTGATGTTATAATTATCATATACTTAAGTTGTAATTTGGAAGGTTATTGTAATTAAATGTGATAGAAAAAGGGATCGTTGTAAGTAAAAGATTATAAACTTAAGTTAATGAAATTGTATGCCAAGTAACTGAATTGAATATGAAAATTATTAATAAATGAAATATAGTTAGTAAGTAATGAATGAAATAAATGAAGATAAGTATTAAATAAATGAAAAGGAAATCAAACAACAAATATTACGAAATGAAAGAATGAACTTGATCTATGGTTGAAATTGTTGTTTGTTCGGTTTATGGTTGTTTGGGTAAGGGTACTTTAAAATTGTTTGGATGTATAAATAATCCATTTAGCTTCATCTAAGACTGTTGAGTAAATGGTGCACTTGATAGTTTATTGTCCATTCTGTACAATTTAAAGTTTTTGAACCCGAACAACTATTTGTTTTAATTGATATAAATGGATGATTGATTTGTGTTGATTTTATGTGATGATTATATGCCTTGTTGCAAGTGGTTGTTGTTTATATTGGATTGTTTGTTTGTGTTTGAAACAACTTTAAACATTTCATTTTATATAATTGTTAACTCTTTTTGGATTATATAAGTAAAATATAGGTTATGGAAATAATTGCCACTGCTTTTGGTTTCAAAATTTAAGCGTTTTTGCCCGACAAATAGATACATTTTCGGATTACGGTTTATAGCATTATTATATTGTTTTTCCCGTGTTGGGATATATATTATTTTGGAAAATATATATTGTATATTGTTATAATTTATAACATATTTTCTCTTGAGTCTCTCCGTACAAAGGAGACTCTACCGAAATTTTCCGTAAATTTTAGACTTAGAAAAATTTTAAAAATATTTTCCAAACTTTATCAATTTGAGTATAAAAAGATTTAATGGTTATAAATTGGTATATTTCCTTTAAATTAATTAATTTCGTAAATTATTGTTTATAAAGTTAATATTTTTGAATGAGATGCATTGTTTATTTAATCCTTTCTTTTTCCTTCATTTCCTTTTCCGGATTAAAAGTTTTGAGTGGGGGAGAGTGTAATGACCCGTAAATTTTCAATAATTAAAATTGTTAATTTAATAGGATTTTTGAAATTTTATACCGAAGAAAATATAGATTTGTGAATTATTAATAAAAATAATAACTAGAACGAATTGCAACAGTATGAGTGTAAGTGAACGGCTAATAACTTGGATGGAATTCAAATTAACTGAAATAGTGGGAATATTATAATTTGTTTATAAATGAAATATAAGAAAAACAAATGTAAGTATTGAATTAATTAATGAAATAATACAGTGTTAACAGGAATTAAATAAAATTAGTGTTGCATATGAAATTTTAACATATGGTGGTAAATAATAAACTTGTAAATGTAAGTAAAAGTAAATAGGTGACAATTAATATATGTTATTTATTAACTTAGCGTGTTAAATATAATTGGAAATCAAATTGCAATTAAAGGTAATTAAATAGTACGTCAATTGAAATTAATTTAAAATGGGAGAATATTAAGAACCAAGATTTAAAAAAAATGTTAGTTATATTCTTATTGTAATAAAGACTCGAATAACAAGGTTTAAAAACTTAATAAATGGATTTTGGAGTTTTAAATTTATAATTTCCGAATTTAATGAAATTGAAAAATAACATTGAAATTGATGAGTTAATTAACTTTAAATCTGACATCTAGAATGGTTTAAGTTATTGTAAATGATTAAGGAATAAAAAATGATGAGATTTGTGGATTATTTAGTTTTGAAACGAAAAAGTGATTTAATTAATTAAATATTAATTTAATTTAGTTAATGTAAAAATAGCTATTTTTGACACTGACTTGAATTTCGACGAAACTAGTTTCATCGTATCAGTAATGGTGAATTATTGTAGGATTTCAAGTTTCACAACGATCGGGCTTGTCGTTTGATCGTACGGACTTGAAACGCCTAGAAATAAATTAAATTGAAATCAATTGAAATCAATTTGAAATAATTTGATTTTAGCATAACTTCTTCATACGATGGGATTTGGACTTGAAACATATTCCATTGCGTTTAAAATATTTAAAAACATCTATTTTGATATATGGGTTGACCCAATTTCGTTCCGGAGTTAGAATGGGCTATTCGGACCATTTATCTTTCAACGGTCCAAACCAAACATATCCGTTCCTCTATTTCTCAGCTCTACCTATATATATATATATATATATATATATATGTATCCTATTATAAACCCTAGCCTATTTCTTATGTTCATTTTTCTGTACGTACAATTACAATTTGCTCCTCTTCCTCATTTCAATGGCAGACAAACCGTAATTCTAATTGCAATTTCAAAATCAAATTCAATTTCAAAAATTTAACCTCCTCAAAAAATTTGAGAAAAATATATATCGAAGATCTCAACAATGCGAATCTGCATCTGTTGTCTGGTTCGGCAATCGACGCTCGAGTCAACCAGAAAGCATGGTCAAAGCCATGAAATTTCGAAACCCTAAGCAAGAATTGGGACTTTTCGATTTAAGGTGCAATCGAAAAAATTGAAAACTAGGTATCGGAGAGCTCGTCGGGGGGAGTTGATTGGTGGTTGGTTGCTGACCTAAAAACGTCTAGGGTGGTCGAAATTAGGCGATTAGGGTTCGAAACCCTATTTTGTAAGGTGGCGGCGCTCGGCATTCCAGGCGATCGGACCGGTGGGAGGTGGAAGGCGCTATTGTGGCGGGTTCAACGGCGGCCGTCCAGTCGTCGTCGGTGGCGTGTAGGTGGCGCTATGGGCGGTCAAAGGCTCGGTGACATGTTGGGTTTCATTTGGACCATGCGTGAAGGGGGAACTGACGTGGTAGCATGCGTGTACAGCTATTTACTTCTTTTACTATTTATTTGTTTAAATTTAAATTGTATAATCTTCTTATATCGATATCTTCTACATACGAGGTCCAATTCACGCGCGGTTTTCTCCGCTACATTTGTACTGGAATTCCGAACATTTTGAAGCTGGTTTGGATGAATTCTGAGACTGTTCAAATTTTGGGTTTAAATTTGATTTAAATTCAATTTAAATTCAAAAAGTGAGTGTTTTAACCCATTCACAACTTCTAAAATTTCTTATGTGTGTTAAATTAATTTTTGATGTGATTAGAAATTTATTTATGACTGCTTGATATATTTTTTTAATCATCATCTCAGTTAAATTGAATTTATTTGAATTAAATTGTTATTTAATTTATTATTGCATATAAACTGCTAGTTAAATAGTTGTTTAATTTATTGTTGAATATAAACTGCCGGTAAATGCCTTTTATTTGTTATCTGTTCTATATTGTTGTTATTGATTGAATTGGATGATGATCGTGAAAAATGTTTGATGATTGATATTGGATGAATGGATGTGGTATTTTATATTGTTATAAACTGCAAGGTTGTTATGGATTTTATTTCATTCAGGATTGCGGTTTGAAATGATATATAACTGTATTTATATTTATAATTACGGATTGAAATGATAAATATCCATATCACTTGACCATTGGATAGAAAATTATATACAGACACCGTGGTCTATATATAAAAATATTTTGAAATGATTTCTATAGTTTTGTAAAAAAATATATGGTTTTATATAAATATCGATTCTAGATATTATATAAATGTCATTTTATTCTTAACTTTTAAGCTATGAATAAATTGTTTTAATATAGAATAAGCTTAATAATAAGTTTGGTTTCCATTTTGATAATATGGGTAAGTATTTAAATTTTTTTTAATGTAGAGTTTATAATGATTTAAATAAATTAAGGTTGGAAGATAAATTAGAAATCTGTTTGAAAATGAATTTATGTAAGAATTAAACTCGAATAAGTTGGTGTAAAATTTATTAAATTTGGAACTTTAAAAGGTATGATTTTATAACTTGATTTTGGTTTAGGGTGAATTAAACGAATATGTCAAGTATAGATCAATTTATTTGTAATTTGAGTTTTATTTAGATGATAATGGATTTATTATGTAAAATATTTCAAACTAAATAGTAGAAAAGTGAATTGTTGAATTGTAATTACCAAACTCAGTTTGAAATTGTGAATACTTAAAGTTCCAAATATATCAAATTTGAAATGGTTTATTATATGGATCCAATCTGTTTTGAAATCAATATAATTTGGAATAGTTTATTAGGAAACTAAATTGCACTGAAATTTATAATTAGGGATTTGGTTAAATATAGAATTTAGAAATTCGAGTTGTTTTGGAATTGATTTTTGAAATTGAAGAAGCTATTTTATTATATATAAAAAACCATTTAAGTGGTGGAAGTTATCTTCCAAAGTTATGAGTTTCCAAGTATTAAAATTTGAAAATGTTATATTTTAAGTGTTTGATTTCGAAATACTATAACTTTGAAAGTGCTATGATTTTGGATAGAGGATATATTTGAAATAAAAATGATATTGTATTGATTTGGTCTTTATAAAAATGATATCATATTGATTTGGGTTTTTAAAACGGAAATGATATCGTATTTATATGGTTTTGAAATGGATATTATATTCTGGTTTTGAAGTATAAACTATTTTGAAAATACTGCGGTGTTATAATAAAGTTTGGTTGTTAAAGATACCAGGATCGAAAGTTGACTTACTCTCTGCCAACTCCGAAAACCACTTTAAACAACCATGTACGTGGTGGAGATTTCAGAATGAAGTAGGATGGTGGCGGTGTTCCTTTGAGGTATATACGTGGACCCGACTCCCATGAGTTGGCATAAGGTGGCTAAAACAGGAGCAATTGACGGGCTAACGAGGTCATTCTTCTGATCGGACACACTCCTTCGATATTATATTCTGACTTTGAGATTGATTCGGTGGCCACTTTTGATTCTTTTGATTTGGGGGGTGTGGCTCGAGGTGGGCGGTAGTAGCTGCTACGCGTTACCACCGGCCCGGAAGTGTAATTGGTATATCTACCCTGGCATTGTCTAGTTGTGTCGTGTCACCTACCCTAGCGCTCCTCGTACGAGTTTAGTTTTCTCCCGTAGCCTGTGAAGTATTTAGGATAGTCTCCGGATCTGGAGATGCGCTGATACTGGATGGACTACCGAGACTATTATTGTGTTAAGGGGGAGATTATGTAACTCATTAACGCTATTTAAAAGTAAGTTTATTTTACTACATACATTATTATAATAACGAAATATTGTTACATAGTAAATAGTTTAACGGATCCTTAGGAGATGTGAAACCCAAGCATCTCTTAAGTTACTGCACTCATGTTAGACGCTGGATAGGAGATGTAAAATCCCGTAAACACCTCAGATGCCGTTTACACTCATATTTATTTACAATTGTTTTAACTCGCATAAGATCTTTTTGTTCTAACTCAAGCGTTTTGTCTTTTCAATTCGCTCGGGTCAGTCTGAGCATTTCAGGACTCGATGACTTTATTTCTGGAGGACGAAGACGAAGATTTTATTACTAATATTATTTATTATATTTCACTGCATCATGTATTCCGCTGCATTGTTATTCATTATTCTCTGGTATTTGTAACTCTGATATGTATTTATAAGTATAATCAAATGTTTTGTAAACAGCTTCATGAACTTCATTTGATTATTATATTTTATCGTTCCACTGCAAGATTCTATTTTGTTTTTTCTTTCTCTTCCTTTTCTTTTTACCCCATAACAATCCTCCCTTCTGTATGGTTTAAGTCTGACGTGTGTGGTTTATCGTCGATTTAAAGCGTACAAAAAGGGCGGGACGTTACTGTGTTCGTGATGATGTTGGGGAATGCGGCTCTTGGCTCTGGGTATTGATGAACACGGGGATGGGATTTGTAAGCTGAAGGTGGCATTATTTAGTTTTAGATCGAGACGAAAGAGATTTAGTTTTTGCTAGCGTGTAGAGGTGTAGATCTGTATCTTCGTGAGGCGTGAAAAAGTAGAAGAAGGTAAGTGATAGATTTTCATTAATTTTAAACATATATGTTAAAATGATAATTTCATTTAGTAAAATCGAATGCTTATAAATTGTATAATGGTTATAGAGGTCTAATATTAACGTAACAAGTCAAGTAGGTCTAATTTTAACGTAACAAGTCAAGTTGGTTCGTATATGGAAAATCTGCGCAATAGATTTAGGTTTTAATTTTTCGAAGGCAGTTGGAAATTTATAATCTGGGTGTCTTCCAATTTAAAAATCTAGGTGAGAATTTCTCAATCATTTTTGGATTGCCACATTTAAATTTAAATGTTGAATATAAATTATTGGATGCATGGTTGGACTGAAAATTTTAATTATTGGTTGGATGATTATATAATATATATAGTGTGTGTGTGTATTAGTATTTGGAGTGATATGCCCGTACAATATAGCGGATGAGACCCTATACGCCCCACATAATAGCGGATGAACCTATATACCGCGATATCCCCCGCGAAGTGGGATTGGTATTCATTTTAAGTGGTATTAACATCTGTGGATGCAAGAAAATAGGTTGGGGGATCCAACTAGATTCCTCAAATTTATTGTTCATTTTTCGTATATAATGATATACGATTTGAGTAGAATAATCTATTATAGATTATTCTAGTGATTGGAATTATTGGATGTTGTTGAGCACTGGCCTGAATTTGATAATTTAAATACGATAAATATATTTTTAAAATTTATGAAATTGAAGGGAGTTTGACAATAAAAATATATATATTGGAATTGGAGTTATTTTAAAGAAATTGTATTAGAAAAAATATATTTGAGTTTGGTTACACTTAACTATTGTGATTTAGTAAATGAAGATTTTTAAAAGTGAATTTTATAAAATAATTTATAAATGATATTCTAGAAAAATAAAATGGAGTTAAAGTCAATAATAAAATAGATTGGAAGCATAAATGGAATTTATAAGAAATGAATGTACATAATGAAATTTTATAAAAAAGATTTGTTATATAAATAGGTAAAAACAAAGGGATTATAAAATTGATAAATGATGTTTATAAATAAAGGAGTTTGATATCAGATGATAATCGAAAATAAAAATTGGTAGGGCGAATTTATATTAGAATATGGAAACAGGGTTGAGAAAAATAGTAGATTCTATTTTGAAATGGGAATGGTTAGGAAATCAACAATGAATCGATATGTTGTGAAATCGAGAGAAAGTATAAATTGAATTGGTTATTAAGATTTTAAAAATAAAATTTAAATTTTCAGAAGTGAGTTTGTTTTAAAGGGAAAATTTTATTGTTTTAAAAATATGGAATTTTAAACTAGTTGAGATTGAAATACTTTGGTAAGTAGATTTTCAAAGGTTAAGTATTTATTTAATAAATTCTAACTTTTAGATTCAGCTTTGGAAATTTATTTGTTCACCTAAAAAAGAGTTATAGATGTTATAAAAGTGTTTTAAATCTTTTAAATGATAACTTAATTATATTTTAAATAAATTACTATTCTTTAAAGAAAATACTCGTTATATACCTATATCGTTTTAAAAAGATTCCAAATTTATTTATGAATTCTCTCAAGATGTGTGGATGGGTTTATTAAAGGATGAGATTTTTTTAAGAGAAATCTTATAAATGGAATGTTAGGGACATGAAAGAATTTTCGAGGTCTAGATACGATAACTTCGGGAAGATTTTGAATTCATTTAAAGGAGTTACAAATGGTGGGTTGGGATTATAAATAAGTATAATCGATTTGGAAATCGTAAAAAGAATTTATTAAAATTCCGAAGACTTATGATATAAGTATGAAATATTTCCAAGTTAAATATTAAAATGATTTTTGGGAATATACGTACAAATATTTTCCTAAGTATCGGAAGGAAGGTTTTGGAAATGTTTTTTGATGCAACGCACCATGATAAGTCGTCTGCTATGAGTCGCTCGGCCTGCTATGAGTCGCATTTCCTTAAGTCGCAACCACATAAGGCGCCCAAAGACCTAAAGCTGCCACAACCATCAACGCATCATGATTTCCTTAAGTCGCAGCGCATCATGATTTCCTTAAGTCGCAACTGCCATAAGTCGCTCAATCCATAAGTCGCTCAATTCATAAGTCGCTTAACGACCTACCTTAAAGATAACGGCTCAAGAAAACAAGGCCGCATTTCCTTATGTCGTTTCCTTAAGTCGCATGATTCTCTTATGTCGCTAGGTTGCTTAGGTCGCATGGCTTCTTATGTCGCATTGTTCAGTTATGTCGCATGATTCCTTATGTCGCTTAAATCGCTTAAGCCGTTCCTGAAGCTGCGCAAGTTCTTATGTCGCTGATTTCTTAGGTCGTAGGTCATATGTTGTTATGTCATGTATTGTTGTATTGTTAAGTCGCATGTATCATAAGTCGTATGTCGTGTGTCACGTGTGATGTTGTAACATGTAATTGTTGTAAGAGGTATGTCGTGTGTTGCTGTTAAGTCGCGTATGATGTTGAGTCGCTTGTGTTGTATTGTTAAGTTGTGTGTGTTGTAAATCCCTATAAATAGGTGCATGATGTCATTGTAAAAGGGAGTTGATTTTGGAATAAAATTTTTGTGTGCGCTTTTGCCACCATTGTTGAAGTTGAGTGTGATCTCCTTCTTCTTTCCATCTTTGGGTTATTCGTGCACGAATCAACGAAGTTGAAGCCAATTCTCGGTATCACTTGCGAGTGATCAACGATCGAATTGTAGATCTCTCAAAACGGTATCTTGCGAGATCAACGGGTTGGAGATAGCTAGATTACGGCATCATCATGATCAACGGAATTGGGCATTTATGATTCTATCGTTTATTTGACAGGAAATCATCATTTCGTGGGAAAATCCTGGATAGGTTGCGAAAGTTTGAATCTAAACTGTTTGAGACTACTTATAAGCTGCATCATTATTGGTATCAGAGCCAAGTGAGAGCTAGGTCAGAGCCACATTAGCTGCATCAAATTGGTATCAGAGCCATATCAAAGTTAGAATGGAGACGAAAATGAGATTTTTTGAAGATCATGTCTCCAAGATGAGCTAATCGCTTTCATAATGTTGAAGATTTGTATAGAAGACAAGAAACTGAGCAGATGGAACAGCGTATCAATGAAAAGTTCAACGAGGGCATTGAAAAGTTGGAGAAATTGATGAAAGATATGAATCAAAATCAAAGGAGAACATCACCAGTTTCGAACCAGAGTGGAATCAGGGTTTCACCATCGGTTTCGGGAGAAAGGAGGATGTCACCCCAGTCTTATCGAGATAGGAGAGAATCATCAATTTCAATGATGCGAGACCACCATGGGTATCGAAATGAAGAGGGAAGAACTCAACGTGGGTTTGAGAATGAACCTTATCGTGATGCTGAAAGACAGGGTAGAAGGGATATGCTTAGTCGTAGAGATGTAGATGGTCAGGATCGATATCGACATACATATGATTTTGAGGAGGATGGTGATGGAGGTAGTATTCATTATCGAAATCGAGGCCAAGTGTGAAATCAATATCTGGATTCGGAAAATGATCGTAAATGGGAATCAGGTATGAGGATGGAAATTCCAGAATTCAAAGGTGGTATGCAAGCGGAAGAATTTCTTGATTGGTTGTCAAATGTTGAAGAAATTTTGGAATTGAAGGATGTGCCTGAGAATCACAGAGTCCAATTAGTTGCTACAAGACTAAGGGGAAGAGCTATGGCTTGGTGGCAACAAACTAAACTTACTCGGGAGAGAATGGGAAAGTCAAAAGTTGTCACTTGGGAGAAGATGATGAAAGTGACTTTCTTGCCGTACAATAATCAATCTCTTATGTATCAACGTTTGCAGAATTTGAGACAAGGGACGAAGACGGTGAATGACTATGCAGATGAATTCTATCAATTGATTGCAAGGAATGATATTATGGAAACGGAGGAACAGCTAACGGCTAGATATATTGGAGGGTTACGAATGCAAATTCAAGAAATGGTTAATATGTTTAATCCAATGTCTGTTGCTGAAGCACATCAGAAAGCTCTAGCTTGGGAGAAACAAGGGAGACGAGGTGGTGGTGTGTTTACAAGTTCGAGGTGGTGGTGTGTTTACAAGTTCTATCAACAAGAATAAGAATGCTAGTAACTGTGCTAATATTTCCAAGGCAGTCAATAAACCAGTTGTCAATGAAGCCGCTAAAGCAAAGGTCAATAACAGTATCAAGTGCTATAATTGTCAGGAGTTTGGCCATAAAAGTAATGAATGTACAAAGCCAAAGAAGAGAGCATTAGTTGCAGAGGAATGTGAGTATGAGGATGTGGAAGCTGAAATTGATTATTTTCAACCATCGAAGTTTGATGAAGATGAAGAAGTTGTGTTAGGAGATGAAAGGTGTAACTTGATGATGAGGAGGTCTTGTTTAGTGCCAAAGCATGAGAATGATTCTAGTTGGCTGAGAAGCAATATCTTTCAGTCTACATGTATTATCTTGGGGAAGGTTTGTCGATTTGTTGTTGATGCGGGAAGTTGTGATAACATTATTTCTGAAGAAGCCGTCACGAAGTTAGAGTTGAAGACTGAAAAACACCCTAGACCTTATAAACTGGCATGGCTAAAGAAATGTGGAGAAGTGACAGTGCGAAGACGAGAATTTGCTACATTTTCTATTGGGAAGAAGTACAAAGATGATATATGGTGTGATGTTGTAGATATGGATGTGTGTCATTTACTATTGGGAAGACCATGGCAATATGATAGAGCTGTGCAACATAATGGTCGCACCAACAACTACAGTTTCATGTTCGAAGGAACTCAAATTATCTTAGTTCCTAAGAAGCGTGAACAAAGTGAAAGCAAGTCAGAGAAGAAAGTGGAATTAACTAGTCTATTATCTACGAGAGAATATGTTAAAGAAGTGGAAGATAGTGCTGAATTGTTTATGTTGATTGGGTATGAAACAAGTGAAGATCTTGAAATTCTTGTGGAGGTTAAACCGGTGTTAAATGAATTTGAAGATGTCTTTCTTGCGGAATTTCCCAAGGAATTACCGCCACTAAGGGACATACAACATCAAATTGATCTAGTGGAAGGTGTTGTTTTACCGCATAGGCCGCATTATCGTATGAGTCCAAAAGAGTATGAAGAGTTGAGGAGACAGGTTAAGGAGTTGCTTGAGCAAGGGCGTGTTCGGGAGAGTCTCGGTCCTTGTGTTGTACCAGCTCTGTTGGTACCGAAGAAAGATGGTTCATGGAGAATGTGTACTGGCAGGAGGGCGCTCAACAAAATAACCGTCAGATACAGATTTCCTATTCCAAAACTTGATGACCTATTGGATCAACTCAATGGGTCTGTAATCTTTTCTAAGGTCGATCGTAAGAGTGGTTATCGTCAGATTCGTATAAGACCAGGTGATGAATGGAAGACAACATTCAAGACTCGGGAAGGATTGTATGAATGGTTGGCCATGCCATTTGGTTTATCTAATTCACCAAGTACATTTATGAGGATGATGAATCAAATTTTCAGACCTTACATCAGGAAGTTTGTTGTAGTCTACTTTGATGATATCTTGATATATAGTGCTAGTACAGAGGAGCACATTCGGCACTTGCGAAAGGTGTTAACTATTCTTCGTCAAGAACAGTTCTATGCAGCAATGAAGAAATGCATGTTCATGGTGCCAAGTGTTTTATTTTTGGGTTATGTTGTGTCTAAGGAAGGGATACAAGTGGACCAGAGTAAAGTAGCCACAATCAGAAATTGGCCACAGCCCAAAACTATAATAGAAGTCAGAAGTTTTCATGGGTTAGTTTCATTTTATCGAAGATTTATACCACACTTTAGTAGTGTGATGGCTCCTGTTACCGATTGTATGAAAGGAAAGCATTTTCATGGACGAAAGAGGCAGGATTTACTTTTGAACAAATCAAGAAACTTTTAACCTCAGCACCGATTCTAGTGTTGCCAGATTTTCAGTTACTATTTGAGTTACATATGGATGCATCTAAAGTTGGAATTGGAGGAGTGTTGAGTCAGAAGGGACGTCCAATCGCCTATTTCAATGAAAAACTTTCTGGAGCACAGATGAGATACAATACTTATGATGTGGAGTTTTATGCTATTGTGCAGGCTGTGAAGCATTGGAGACATTACTTGTTCCATAAAGAATTTGTTTTGTATACGGACCATGAAGCGTTGAAACATTTACAAGGGCAGAATAAAATTGCAGCTAGGCATGCATCGTGGATAGCTTATTTGCAACAATTTACATTCGACATAAAGCACAAGTCTGGAGTAACTAATCGTGTCACCGATGCATTGAGTCGGATGAATACATTACTAACAGCCATGCGAGTAGAGGTGATGGGTTTTGACTTACTTCCATATTTGCTTACATCAGATTCATATTTTTCCGAAATCCTAGACCAAGTCAAACAGGGAAACATGGATGGATACGTGCTGGTTGATGGTTTTCTATTCAAAGCAAATCAAGTGTGTGTTCCAGATTGCAGTCTTCGAATGAAAATCATCAAACAATTACATGAAGAAGGACACGTGGGCCGCGACCGTACTATGCAGTTGATCTCAAGGTCTTATTTTTGGCCGTCAATGAGGAAAGAAGTTGAAAAGTTCGTTCAGAGGTGCCATATTTGTCAAGTTTCAAAAGGGACCGCGACAAATGCAGGTTTATATTTGTCGTTGCCTATACCTACTAAACCAAGGGTGGATATTAGTATGGACTTTGTATTTGGATTGCCGAGGACGCAACGTGGCAATGATTCTATCTATGTGGTGGTTGATCGGTTTTCAAAAATGGTACATTTTATCGCACGCAAGAAGACCGCAGATGCAGTTAATGTCGTACAGTTATACTTCAGAGAGATCTATCGTCTTCACGGATTGCCTGAATCTATTGTATCGGATAGAGACGCTCGTTTTCTGAGTCATTTTTGGATGAGTCTATGGAGAATGGTCGGGACAAAGCTGAAATTTAGTAGTGCTTATCATCCACAGATGGATGGACAGACGGATGTTGTGAATAGATCCCTAGGTAATCTATTGAGATGCCTCGTGAATGACAATTTGAAGAGTTGGGATTTCAAGCTGTGTCAAGCTGAGTTTGCACACAACCTTGCAGTTAATCATAGCACTGGGTTCAGTCCATTCCAGGTCGTTTACTCGACAATTCCTAAGGGACCATTGGATTTATCTATAGTACCACAGCAGAAAGGAGTGATCAAATGAGCTAGTGATTTTGTGAATGAGTTGCAAAAGTGCCACTAGGTTGTACAGGAACGATTGCTTAAGGCGAATGAGAAATATAAGCAATCCGCAGATATTAAACGACGAAATGTTGAGTTCAAAGAAGGAGATTTTGTGTATGCAGTATTGACTAAGGATCGATTTCTATTGGTACTTACAACAAACTAGCTGCTAGAAAGATTGGCCCTTGGAAATCGTGAAAAAGATTAATGAGAATGCTTATCAGTTAAAATTGTCGGATCATGTCAATACTGCTGACGTTTTCAATGTCAAACACTTGATTCCATATCATGAGAATAAGTATGTCGAGGAAGAGGAAAGTGTAAATTCGAGGTCGAATTCTTTTTAACCAGGAGAGGATGATGCAGCGCACCATGATAAGTCGTCTGCTATGAGTCGCTCGGCCTGCTATGAGTCGCATTTCCTTAAGTCACAACCACATAAGGCGCTCAACGACCTAAAGCTGCCCCAACCATCAGCGCATCATGATTTCCTTAAGTCGCAGCGCATCATGATTTCCTTAAGTCGTAACTGCCATAAGTCGCTTAATCCATAAGTCGCTCAATTCATAAGTCGCTCAACGACCTACCTTAAAGATAACGGCTCAAGAAAACAAGACCGCATTTCCTTGGTCATGTCAAGTCGCATGGTTCTCTTATGTCGCTATGTCACTTAGGTCGGATGGCTTCTTATGTCGCATTGTTCAGTTATGTCGCATGATTCCTTATGTCGCTTAAATCGCTTAAGCCGTTCCTGAAGCTGCGCAAGTTCTTATGTCGCTGATTTCTTAGGTCGTAGGTTGTATGTTGTTATGTCATGTATTGTTGTATTGTCAAGTCGCATGTATCGTAAGTCATATGTCGTGTGTCGCGTGTGATGTTGTAACTTGTAATTGTTGTAAGACGTATGTCGTGTGTTGATGTTAAGTCACATATGATGTTGAGTCGCTTGTGTTGTATTGTTAAGTTGTGTGTGTTGTAAATCCCTATAAATAGGGGCATGATGTCATTGTAAAAGGGAGTTGATTTTGAAATAAAATTTGTGTGTGTGCTTTTGCCACCATTGTTGAAGTTGAGTGTGATCTCCTTCTTCTTTCCATCTTCGGGCTATTCGTGCGTGAATCAACGAAGTTGAAGCCAATTCTCGGTATCACTTGCGAGTGATCAACGATCGAATTATAGATCTCTCAACATGGTATCTTGCGAGATCAACGGGTTGGAGATAGCTAGATTCCGGCGTCATCACGATCAACGGAATTGGCATTTATCGTTCTATCGTTTATTTGACACGAAATCATCATTTCTTGGGAAGATCCTGGATAGGTTGCAAAAGTTTGAATCTAAATTGTCCGAGCCTACTTATAAGCTGCGTCATTTTTAGTGGAAATGATTGGAATAGAAATATTTTCCAAGTGTTGTAATAATAGAAGTTGGATATATTTCTAAGTATTGAAATGGTAAAATATCTGGTTATGGATACAAATTTTGAAATTGTTTTCAAATATAGAATATTGAAGAGATTGAATATATATCTTGGTGAAAATGTTTGAAATAGATATTTTCGAGATTATAAAATAAGGCCTAGTGTCTACTGGTGGATGTTTTCTTGATAGTTAAATAACCTAATATAAATCTTGGCCAATTTCATTAATCATTTCGAAGAGACCGAGATCGGATTCTATTACCCGAAAACCACTTCAATCCGGTTTGAACATTATGAATGAATATTATGAATATCATGAAGATGGTGGTTCGGTTTGTCCAGTCCCAAGGCAAATTGTATGGACGAATGCTATCAGAACATCGTCATTGGAGGACGATGAACATTCTAAGTAAAATTGTTCTTGAAAGGTAACGCTTAGCCTTGAATCTCATCAACCGAGAATGACTAAAGCATGGGAGATGTAGCAAGGCTAAGTGGGTCGCACCCAATAAGGGCATGTTATCACCTTTCGAGATGTCCTCGAAAAACTTTATATTATGGATATGGTTGTGTATGAAAGGAGCGCTCGATGGTAAGGGTGAGAACACCATAGATGATAACATATTCGTCTATCCAGGTAAGGGGTAGGCGGGTCTTGTGTAGCAGGGGATCCTGGCATGGTCCTCGGTACATCATTCTAGGGTGTACTATGGTGGGCGGTACCTCAGTTGCCTAGTCATTCGATGGAATCCATTCTTCAATAAGCGCCGTACAGTTTTGATTGTGCCCAACTATGCTGGAATGTGAGATGCAAGCATTTCGGCTATTTTTTTATTTACTTTCTACAGACACTATTATAATATCAGATGATTTTGATATAAACTGTTTTGGTTATCATAAGGTAAAAACCCATCGGGTTTATTTGTAATGTGGTCTTACGACATACCTATGTTTTCAAAGTATTTTGAAAAAAGTTAATAGTTCAAATTGAGTGTGTTTTCTCATGCTATTTTTCCAGGCTGACTCGGGTGTTATTTTTTTCTAATGCTCGGGTCAGACCGAGTACTACAGATTCAGGTTAGGATGCTATGGAGTTCAGCAGACGAGCTGAAGGATTTCTGACGTATATCACGTACTTGTTTATTTCCGCTGTGTGAGGACAGGTTAGTATAAATGTCTAGTTCGATGTATTGATTGTTGTACTCTGATGATTGTAAGTATAAACAGTTACATATCCTTTTGTATAAAATCTGTTATTATATATTATATTTTGTTCCGCTGCGATTGTGAGATTGTGTTATTGTTTCTATTTCTTCTTCTATCTTTCCTTCTTTACCCTGAAGGTTCATAATCCATCCAATTTGAGTTGAGCTGATGTGAGATATTGTCGACTCAAAGGGGTACGAATTTGGTGGCCTTTACACTTGGTATCAAAGCAGAAGGTTAAGCGAGAACCTTGTCTCTGGTGGGGATTACTCATTAGAGATAGAGTTGGTAGTACTCTTAAATGAGTTGAGAGTATTAATAGATACGAGTGCGTATTTGTTAGTGAATATAAAATGGTTCTGCATTATGTTGTTTTATCTATTGAGTGGTTTATAAATTCTGTTCGAGTAGTGGGATGCCACTAAATCGATAGGGGTTTCTAAACACTTGAATAAAGTAATTCTACATAGTATGATTTTGAAGCTGGTAGATGAAATAATTTTTCCCAAATTATATTTTTATATAGAAGGAATAATTTTCTAAAAAATTATAATGGTATATTTGGAGTGTTTGGATGATAATATTATAATCAAAACAAGCTTATAAAGTCTAAAGTTCGTTATATATAACCAAATGGAAATTGTATAAGCATGGATTATACAATTGAATTGAAAATTAAGACTTGATTAAAGCCAGAGTTTGAAGAAAAAAATAATTAAATCCTAGGGATTTTCGGAAGTTTTTTCCAAAGTATTTTGAAGATAAATAATAATAATATTATTTTGGAGATATTTTGGATATAAAAATGTTTTTAAATGGATTTTGGAAGTAATATAGCACTGAGCTCACTTCAGTCGTTGGAAAACAATCATGTTGATGACTATAACATCATCAGTATTCATTTTCGAGTTTCTAAGTGACGAATTGCTATCGGAATTGATTTTTTCAGATTTGTTGGGAAGAACAAGTTTTGTTTTCGATGTTTCGAAGGAAATTTGTTTGGATAAAAACCAGGGTTGGTTTAAAATTTAAAAAGTGTGATTTTGGAATATTTGCAATTTCAAAAAGATTAAATAAAAACCTGGTGTTTGAATTCTAGAATCCTTATTTAAATAATTTAGAAGTCATCAGAAAATAAGTTTTATACTTTTAAATTGAGAATGATTCTAAATAAGGAAGGAAAAGTATGGAATTTGAGTTTTGGAAATGAATTTTAACTTGAGAAAAGTTAAGATGGATAAAAAATTAAACTTAAGCTAAGCAAATTGAAATAAATAAAATGAATTGTATTTGACTCATGAAAGCTAAATAGATTGAATTGGTAAAAGAAAATTTGAATTTAACTTAATAAAAGTAAATGAAATCAGTAAATGAAGTGATTATAATAAATGAGGTTTTAACTTAAGTGAGTTAAATTAAATTGAACAAATTGAAATTTAACTTAAGCCAAGTTAAATAAAATTGGGTTGAATTTGGATTGAATTGAAATAAAATTCAATTGAGTTATAAATGCTTTTGAATGGAATAAATAAACTTCAATGGCTTATAAAAAATTGAAATGAATTGAATAAAAATATAGTTAGGCTATAAGTAAATGTAAAGTCTCGAGTTAAAAATAAAATAGGAATATACTCGAGTATGGAGTTGATGGAGATATGAAAAATAAGTTGTGTTACTTATAAAATTGAAAATTGGAATAGATAAGCCAAAATAAAATGACTTTTATATTTTGGAAATGAAATAAAATCCGAACTTGAATTTTAAAATAAATTTGAACTCGATTAAGTTTATTGAAGTTATTTTTGAAGTAGAAATCAGATATTGAATTATAAAGTGGAAATGAACTAATTAGATAAATAATTAGTTAATTGGATATAAAATGGATATTAATGGGGTTGGATAAATTTGGATTGTGCGTTAAAAATGGAATTCGGAAATGAAACTTGAAATATAAATAAAATTCGACTTAGATTATAAGTGAATTATATATGGTCTTGGATATTATTTTAATGATTTGAGTTCGGAATTAAAATTCAAGTGGATTGGATGAATGAACTAATTGAATAAATTAGTAAACGGAATGAAATTTGATTGAATAAAAATCAAATCAGTAATTTGAATTGGAAATTTTTGACTAGAAAAATAAACTTAAGTTATGGAGTTGAAATAGTTTGAAGTAATTAAATTAACTTAAGTAAATATTTTAAATGGAAGCCTGGTTTAAATTAATTTGTGAAATAGTTAATTAATATAACAACATGGAATGTTTCCAAGCTATATTAAATGGATTTGAGTATAGTAAAAGTGAAATTGAATGGAATGCAAAATAAATTGATCGAAAATCAATTAGAGATGAAATAGAATTAAATATAAATTGAGTTGGAATCAATTCAAAAAAGTCCTAAACTAAAGTGGATATTTTATTAAGTGAACATCGCCGAATTTGCATAAGAAAAATTGACATAGACAAAAATGAAGTAAATAAAATTATACAAATCAAATGGATAGTAAATAAATTTATTTTTAGTCAATTTGAAATGGATGTGAGTTTTATTGGTTTAAAAATAAATTGAACGCATGTAAACTGAGCTGAAAATCATTTAAAATTGAATAAAATGATATGTGGATTGATTGAAAGCAATTAAATTAGTATCCGAACATTATAAATTTCTTATGATATATGTTTAGCATGCTAGTTTACAAAACTTATGTGTTTACACTAGTTAAATAAATGAAATGTCATGGCATTTCATATATTTGGTACTTACGTGTTTAAATTGAGCAAGTACAGGTACTTGGAGCTGTTTTGCTTGATTTTGATTGCGCGAATTGAAAAATAAATAAGCCGTTAGCTTAAAAATGCTAAAATAAGATACGTTTTTGGATTAAATACTGCGAAAATATAAAATATTGTTATATATTTTGTTTTCCAACCGTGTGGGTCGATGTATATATATTTATCTCTCTTTTCATATTGCAAAATGCTCTCCATACAAAGCAGAATCTGGCATAAAATTTCGGAAAGTTAGCGTGTTAGAAAAAATTTGAAAAATTTTGGAAATTTTTTGTTAACGAATATTTTATTTTGAATTTTAATTTGAAATAAAGGATTTTGGAATTGGAATTGTAAACTAATTGGTTGGGCGAAACTAAAATATTAGAAAAGTGAATATCAAATTTTAACTAAGTGGGTTTTGTTAAGTTAATGGGTTTTGAGAACTTTCCTTCCTTAGAAATTTCACAAAATTTGAAATAAAAATGATTTTTAAACGTTTTCAAAGTGCAATAAATAATTTACTTTAGAGAAAATAGAAAAAGAACTAAAGAAATTGTTTAAAAATTCAAAACAGGACTTAAAATTTACAAATTAAAACATCACTGGCTTTGGAAAAATATCTACTTCATTTTAAAAATATTCTAAAGAAAAATTTTGAAATAAAATAATTCATTTATCATTTATAAAATGAAATAAAAAATTATATTTAGAGAAAATAGAAGATAATTAGAGAAATTGTTTAAAAAGGGCAAATAGGACATGAAAATTACAAATAAAACATCACAAGCTTTTAGAAAATTTATATTTCACTTTAAAACAAATAAAAAGGAATTTAAATAAATAAATGAGGAAGAAAATAAAATGGGAATGAGAAGAAAATAAGTTGTAACATTCCTGATTTTTTAGCACGATTAATTTAATACTTTATTTGATCTTTGCGATTAAATTTTGAAAATAATTGAAAATTAATATAAAAAAAAATTGATTTAGTTGTGAATTTATTTGAAATTTGTTTGGGTTTGAAATATTCAAATAAATAAAAATTGAATTGAATTGAAAATTTGGGAATTCTAAAAAATTAAAATATATTGTAAATGAAATTCTGAGTATACTTGAAATTTTCAAATTTAATAAAGATATATGTTCATTTAATTATACAAATGAATTATAATTAATAAATATAATGAACTAAGTTTAAAATAATATTGGCATAAGGATTTAATACATATTGGAATTGGATTTAAATTTAAAATGAATGTTTTTTAAAAATAAATGGCATTTAAAAATTCATGCAAGAAGTAATGTATATAATATAAAGATTGGTTAAAAACAATTTTTCTTTTAAATGGTATATATATATATGTATATACAAACAAATGCTAACATACTTTAAAAGATCTCACATATCTACATATATACAAAATGGCATCATTACTTTTTTATTTAAAAAATATGAAATTTAAAATTACAAGAAACTTTTCATCTTCCCATGTGCCATCATATAACATATCTTAGCAAATCTCAGCAAAATCTGAAAAAGGATTTTTGCATCACACTTCACAAGTTTCAAAACCAAACAGCTGTTCAAAAAAGAAAATACCAGGCTGCTCCATTCTTAAGAAAAAATATATGTTTAGTTCAAACTTAACTCGGCCAGACCAAAGTCTCAAACCTGAAAACAAATCATCTTTTAACAATTCAAAGACCCTCCTCTCCAAAAAATCTGAAAAAAAAAATTCAAAGCAAGCCTGGAAATCAACTTCAACAAAAATTCAAACAATCCAACTTAGTTTAAAAGGGGAAGCAAAGAAATCAAAGCTAGAAGAAGAGTTTCAGCTTTCAATTGGAAAAGGAAAGAAAAAAATATCAGACAATGCAGATTTGAAAGAAACAAGCTATAATTCCATCTTTCAGGTTGATAGGGCTTCAGGCTTTGGTTAGCAAGAAACAGTGCAGTGTTTTCTAAAACAAACTCAAGGAAAGTGAAGTTTTCTTTTATAAAAAAAAGGATTTAATTGAGTTTGTAAAACAGTAATGAAACCAGGATTTAAACACTTGAATCCATCAATTATTTGCAGCAAAGTAATCAAGATCAAGACCTTAATCTATTTCCAGTTTCAAGTTCCAGAAAAGGAAGCTCTCTGTTCAATAAAAAAAAAATCAAACTATAAGTAAGGCCTGAAACCTTTGTTTGTTATTGATGAATTAAATAAACAAAAGTATACAACAGTGATTAAGCAAATTCAATTAAAAGCAATTCAAATAAACAGGATCAACATCCAATTTCAAACAGGAGCAAATCATCTCCCGGTTTGCAAATTTCCAGTTCTCTGCTATTCTCTAGTCTTTGCATCATCAACATGTGAGCAAACCCTTTAACCCTGCTATGTTTTTGTCTTTGAAGTATGATATGAGTGATGCTTGAATGATTGTGTTTGCATGATTTTATATATATACATATATATATATATATATATATATATATATATATGGAAGGTTGTGTGAATAATAGTGTACAAGCAGAAAAAAATAATAATAAACCCTGCCTCTGTTCATATGCTTTTCAACCTGCATAAACAAAAGTACAAAAAAATCCCTTTCCTTGAATCTTTTTAGGTTAGAAACTTTAAATGAAACATGTATGTATATGGATAATATGACTTTTAAAAATAGCTACAGGTGTTTATATGGGATAATTATTTCAAGATAAAAATTTTACAGTTAAAAATCAAAATAGGTCAGAAAATTGATCATAAAAATTTCACGTTTTGATTATTGGAATAGGTTCGTGGTTAGGAATGGAGATTTTTAAAGCTATTTTCATGATTTTTAAGCAAGTGAATGTTGGGAAAATTATAGTTGAACAGAAAATATATTATCATCAAACTTCGTCGTTCGTCGCCGAATTAGGGGCCGTGGTTCTTGGTGAAGCTAGTTGAGGCATCGATGGGTTTGGGGAAAATATGAACTAAAATTATAAATCACTGTGGCGTTAGGAATCGGTCGATCTAGGGTTCGACTGTGGTTTTTGGTTGAAGGGGTTCTCGGTGGAGCCATGTTCTCGTCAGGGGGTTCTGTTAGATCGCACAGGGGGGAAAACGTTGCCTGGCGACGTGGTGAAATTCTTGAGGTGGTCGTGCAAATACTGGTGACCGAGATGATCGGCAGCAGGCGTTTTCGATGATCAAGTTTTTGGGTTGCAGGAGCTCCTGTAGCTTGATTTTGAATCTTAGCAACTTTCGCAAAACAGAGTGGATGGATCTGGTCAGTGCGACGTGGGTGACCGGTTGGGGGCAGTGCGGTGGTCGAAGTTGATCAGAGCTTGGTGTGCACGTGCACGACGGCGATATGTATCAGGAAGTTCTGTTGTGGCTCGACTCGGGTGGATACTCGAGAATGAAGGGGGGAGGCTTCGAGGGGAAACCTGGTGCGTTAGTGTTCTTGCGTGAGTACTGCAGTTTTTTTTATATTAAAACTTAGGAAAAAAAAATAGAAGAAGAAGATAGGTGAAAGGAGAAGAAGCGACGCGAGAAAATAGGAGAGGGGCACGAGATTGACTTCGGGCATTTGCGTGGGCTTAGAAGTGTAGCAGGAAAAAAAAAAGAAGAAAAAAAAAATGAAATGAAGAACGTGGGTTTTCTTGGAGATGGGCTTGGAAAATTAGTGTTTTTGACTCGGGGCTTTTGGGTAAGTTGCTCGGGTTTATAAAATTGAGAGTATATATATATATAAAAGTTTTCTTTAATCTCTTAACCAAATTAGATTTATTTTAAGCAATTTTTTTGTTAAACCCAAGTTTTGAAATCGGTTAAAAGGATAAATTACTTTGAAAAGAATATTTATTTAAGATTTGAAAGGATAAATTCATAAATAAATAAAGATGAAATATTCTCTATTTTTAATTAATTAAGAAATTAACGATTGGTTAATATATGAAAAAAAAAGTAAATTGATTGTTAATTAAATAAATGGTTTAAAATTAATTAACTTAGATTTGATGGTTATCTCCTTAAATAATGTATAAAGAAATTATTATTTTTATAAAGGATGTTTTAAAATTAGTCAAGTAACTTTCAAAGTTTAAGATAGCAAATTGTTAAAGGGAAACTATTATTAGAAGTGAATTACTTAATGGAAGAAACTAAAGTAATTAAAGAAATTAATTAAGAATTCAAGTTAATTAATCAAGAATTTAATGAATGATTAAATAAAAATAATAATTACATAGTGAAAGCAATCAAGGGAAGATAATTAAAGACTAAAGATTGATTAATCAATATTAAGAATTAATTACTTTAAAGCATAATTAATTAATGTGGTTAATTAATTATGGTGATTTAAATTAAGAATAACTAGATAAGGATAATTAATTGGAATTAAGATTTAATTTATAATTAAGAATTCATTAAAAAAAAATTAATTAAAGGTTGATTAATAAAAGTAGCTAAGATTCAATTAATTGTAATTAAAGGTTAATTAATTAAGATAATTAATTAAAGAATGATAAATCATGAAGGTGATTAAAACTTAATCAATTGTAGTTAATGATAATCAAAGATTACTAATTACGTTGGTAATAAATTCAAACCCACCCAATTATTCATCTTAATTGTAGATGTTTGATTGTTATTAAATGCTATGTGATGGATTGATATATTTGATATGTGATGTGATGTTATGTAATGCTTTGCGCTGAGCTGTTATATTTGTGATGAATATACTGTTGTATGAATATGAAACCCTTTGACCCGTAAAACGACATTTGAATTTCGATGCGACAGGGAGTCGGATTCCAGCTGGTTATCCGAAACCCACATCGAATCATATTAGTGAATTTTTGTGATTGATAATTTACTTTATCTATGAATCTGTGAATATAGATAAGCGTTATGGGTTATACCGCTTATCTTTATGATTGAATCTGTGATGATGATGTTGTGCACTATTGTGTAGAACCCCTGGACCACACTTATACACACACAAATATGGATTGCACGTGGTAATGGGTTAAGTCACAGATTTTGAAATTGTTTTAAAATTTGAATTTTAGAATCCAAAATAGTTTTGGAATTAGAATTGAAGTTTTTGAAAAAAAAATGGATTTCAAAAATAAAAGTTATTTTGAATAACTCGATTGAGTTTTGAAATTTTAATAATTTGATTTAAAATTTGAAGTCAATATTTGAAGTTGAATTCTATAATTTGGGAACTAGGGTTTAAAAAGTTATCCAACTTATAAATGGGTTTATATGGGGTTTTTAAACCATTTTAAAAGGTGATGTTTTGAAATTTAAAATTAACCCAAGATTCCAACTTGTATAAATCGGACTTTTCTGAAACGAAAACTGTCGTTTCAAATAATAGAAGCTTTCATATAAGAAATGGATTTCCAATGTATGTTAAAAGGAATTCAAGTTTTGAAATGAAAATTGTTTTCCAAGTTATAGATAAATCTTTGGAAATGAGTTTGAAAGCTATAAATCTTTAATTTAAGGATTTAATCGAGTTAATCCAATTGGAATGGAAGTTGTTTTGAATCTATGAATAGATCTTTATGAAACTAGGGGAAACTTTGTGAAATAAATCTTTTTGTTTAAAGATTTTAAAATGGTAATTTTTTTAACCATTTAAAAGAAAAGTTTGGATTTTTAAGTTGTGACTTAACTGAGATCCCATATCCATATGTTTTAAAATATGGCGCTTACTATTCGGTTTAGCCGGGAGAGGACCTTCGTGTCATATAGCCCATTCCGAATAGTGATACGACGTTATGGATTGCATTTGAAGACCGGTGTTGAAGACCGGGTGTCTTCGAGAACGTTAGGATAACCTATCGATTGTCTGTGCACCGAGTAGCTACGGTATAGAGATTCCCTTAGTGATGGAAAGTCCGATCGTGATTAGGGATTATCCGGATTTGCAAGGGCTTCTTCGGAGGTGCCTTCGGTTCTGTTCGAACCCGGAACAGACTTGTATGGTTGTATGTCCGACATTACACTTTGAGATGTTATCTGATCTCTATCAAATACATTTCTGCTTGGTGGCCGAGAATTTATTCTCTTAGCTTAACACCCTTCTCTGATACGTACGAGCTCAGAGGTTATGTAGTTGATATTTATCAGTGATATTCCCAATTTGGTAATGTGGCATGCTGAGTGCTGCTGTGTGATGATCATTGGTTGATCATTTGTGATATGATCATTTGTTTGATCATTTATCTTTGTGATCATTGCTTTGGTCATCTGTTGACCCAAAGCATGGCTTTGTTGCACAAAGCGTAGCTTTGTGGACGAGACTGCATCAGGACCTCACTCCCCGAAAATGGTCGAAACAGGAAAGATGCGGCAAGGTTATGAGGGTCGCGCCCTTTAGGGTTTGTCATTCCCTTCTGGTAAAGGGTGGTATCATGGTATGGAGCCCAGATACTTACTCATGTGGATACTGCAGATCTATTACTTTGTGATTGCTTTGTGGTTGTTGGATTAGAGGTACCTCAGATAAAGGTCCCAAAGGACCGGGGGATGGCACGCTCGTGTAGTAGTTACCTAGTTACAGAGGTAATCCGGCCTTGTGTTGGCAGAGATCTAACCATAACGTTAGTTTCTCGGGACGTCCCGCCAGAGGCGATCCCATGTGGCAGTAGGAAGTTCCTTAGCCTGACCATTTGTTGGAAATCCATTCTTCAAATACGAGCCTTGTACGGTTTTAGTTGTAGAACCTGCCATTTAACATGGCAGCTATAGTAGGCATAGCATCATGGTACCTATGCTGGCTAGGATTTATATTATACTTTCAAAAGATTTTCCACTATGCACTAGTAATAATATCAAAGAATTTTCTCGTATTAAGCATATTTGACTATCATAAGGAGAAATCTCCCCCATGTGTGCGTTTGCATTGTGTGTGTGCCGGGAGGCCTTATGGTAGTTTCATTTTTCAAAAAGCATTGCGGATTTATTTTAAATTATCTGGTTGTCTGTTTTAAAGACCAAATATTTTTGTTTGCTCATACCAGTCCCATGACTGACATGGAGTTTATTGTTCCTTTCCTAAACTCTGGGTGCCCACTATTTTCCCACACGGGCAGTCTAGAGTTGGGGTTTTTCAGATAATCTATAGTAGGTGTAGATTCGATAGCTTTCAGCCTTAGGATTTGGCAATCGCATTTTGGATCGAGTTGCTTCTCTTCATCTTGATTTGGGAGTTCTCGCTATTTCTGGATTGATGCCTTGGAGATGGAGTTACTGATACTGGAGTTCTTTCTTGAAGACCACATTGGAGATTTTGTCCCGCTGCTAGTGTTATTATTATATTTCCGCTGCTATTCTTTGTATCTCTGATAATGTTGATATCTATTGTACCATTCCATTGTATCATTCTGTTGTATCAGATATTGTATCAAATGTTGTATATTGATATATGCTATTCTTTTTCTTCCGCTGTGTTGTACTTAATGTGTTATAAGCTCCGGCGACTCGAATTTGAACGGTCGAATCTGCGGCATTCGAGTACAATGTAAAGTATGGATGTCGATTTTCGAACGCGAAAAATTCGAATCGTTACATTTGGTATCAGAGCTGAAGGTTGAAACTTTAGCTCAGGAGTATAACACATTAAGTAACTCATTAGAGATAGGGTGAAATATACCCTAGAATGAGCAATCCCTAAGATATCCGTTCGAATGCCTCAGTAAATTCTCTTACTATTCACTGATAGTGAGTATGAGTGCGAGAAGAGGACGAGATAGGGGACAGGGGAATACCAGGACAAATGGTCAATACCCTGCAATAGCGGAATAATTTTCTTCTCAATCTCCTTTGATTCGATTCTAAATTCTTTCGATATCTTCGTAAAAGCTCCAGAAAGAAGTTTCGGTGCGATGGTGGCCTTACGAATCGTTGTAGGAAATCCTTAATTCGTATCTTCGTCGGTTTCTTATCAGCTTTTTGATCTAAACACTAATGAATTTGAAATTGAAAATTTAAATTAAATAAATTGGAAATTTTAAATTAAGTAAATTGGTTAATAAATGTAAGGATAAATTTGAATTGCATTGATAAAACGATAATAGTCAAAACCAAAGATTGAATCCATCTATCCATTCTCTGGTATCCGATATACTCTACGAACGATTAGTTACCCCTTCGAACTAATCAATGCCCTTGCATATTCATAGACTGGTGGACCCGAATATCTTGTGAAATAATTGTATGAGTTTGTTCTCATGTTGTTGATATTCTGATTTGGTAAACCGAATGCAGAATAAATATTTCGATATGAATTGATCAATTATTTCTTTATCTATCATCTTTTCTTTCTCGTCTCTCTTGCAAATTTCGAGGACGAAATTTTTTTAAGTGGGGGAACCTGTAACATTCCTGATTTTTCAGCACGATTAATTTAATACTTTATTTGATCTTTGCGATTAAATTTTGAAAATAATTGAAAATTAATATAAAAAAAAATTGATTTAGTTGTGAATTTATTTGAAATTTGTTTGGGTTTGAAATATTCAAATAAATAAAAATTGAATTGAATTGAAAATTTGGGAATTCTAAAAAATTAAAATATATTGTAAATGAAATTCTGAGTATACTTGGAATTTTCAAATTTAATAAAGATATATGTTCATTTAATTATACAAATGAATTATAATTAATAAATATAATGAACTAAGTTTAAAATAATATTGGCATAAGGATTTAATACATATTGGAATTGGATTTAAATTTAAAATGAATGTTTTTTAAAAATAAATGGCATTTAAAAATTCATGCAAGAAGTAATGTATATAATATAAAGATTGGTTAAAAACAATTTTTCTTTTAAATGGTATATATATATATGTATATACAAACAAATGCTAACATACTTTAAAAGATCTCACATATCTACATATATACAAAATGGCATCATTACTTTTTTATTTAAAAAATATGAAATTTAAAATTACAAGAAACTTTTCATCTTCCCATGTGCCATCATATAACATATCTTAGCAAATCTCAGCAAAATCTGAAAAAGGATTTTTGCATCACACATCACAAGTTTCAAAACCAAACAGCTGTTCAAAAAAGAAAATACCAGGCTGCTCCATTCTTAAGAAAAAATATATGTTTAGTTCAAACTTAACTCGGCCAGACCAAAGTCTCAAACCTGAAAATAAATCATCTTTTAACAATTCAAAGACCCTCCTCTCCAAAAAATCTGAAAAAAAAAATTCAAAGCAAGCCTGGAAATCAACTTCAACAAAAATTCAAACAATCCAACTCAGTTTAAAAGGGGAAGCAAAGAAATCAAAGCTAGAAGAAGAGTTTCAGCTTTCAATTGGAAAAGGAAAGAAAAAAATATCAGACAATGCAGATTTGAAAGAAACAAGCTATAATTCCATCTTTCAGGTTGATAGGGCTTCAGGCTTTGGTTAGCAAGAAACAGTGCAGTGTTTTCTAAAACAAACTCAAGGAAAGTGAAGTTTTCTTTTATAAAAAAAAAAGGATTTAATTGAGTTTGTAAAACAGTAATGAAACCAGGATTTAAACACTTGAATCCATCAATTATTTGCAGCAAAGTAATCAAGATCAAGACCTTAATCTATTTCCAGTTTCAAGTTCCAAAAAAGGAAGCTCTCTGTTCAATAAAAAAAAAATCAAACTGTAAGTAAGGCCTGAAACCTTTGTTTGTTATTGATGAATTAAATAAACAAAAGTATACAACAGTGATTAAGCAAATTCAATTAAAAGAAATTCAAATAAACAGGATCAACATCCAGTTTCAAACAGGAGCAAATCATCTCCCGGTTTGCAAATTTCCAGTTCTCTGCTATTCTCTAGTCTTTGCATCATCAACATGTGAGCAAACCCTTTAACCCTGCTATGTTTTTGTCTTTGAAGTATGATATGAGTGATGCTTGAATGATTGTGTTTGCATGATTTTATATATATACATATATATATATATGGAAGGTTGTGTGAATAATAGTGTACAAGCAGAAAAAAATAATAATAAACCCTGCCTCTGTTCATATGCTTTTCAACCTGCATAAACAAAAGTTCAAAAAAATCCCTTTCCTTGAATCTTTTTAGGTTAGAAACTTTAAATGAAACATGTATGTATATGGATAATATGACTTTTAAAAATAGCTACAGGTGTTTATATGGGATAATTATTTCAAGATAAAAATTTTACAGTTAAAAATCAAAATAGGTCAGAAAATTGATCATAAAAATTTCACGTTTTGATTATTGGAATAGGTTCGTGGTTAGGAATGGAGATTTTTAAAGCTATTTTCATGATTTTTAAGCAAGTGAATGTTGGGAAAATTATAGTTGAACAGAAAATATATTATCATCAAACTTCGTCGTTCGTCGCCGAATTAGGGGCCGTGGTTCTTGGTGAAGCTAGTTGAGGCATCGATGGGTTTGGGGAAAATATGAACTAAAATTATAAATCACTGTGGCGTTAGGAATCGGTCGATCTAGGGTTCGACTGTGGTTTTTGGTTGAAGGGGTTCTCGGTGGAGCCATGTTCTCGTCAGGGGGTTCTGTTAGATCGCACAGGGGGGGAAACGTTGCCTGGCGACGTGGTGAAATTCTTGAGGTGGTCGTGCAAATACTGGTGACCGAGATGATCGGCAGCAGGCGTTTTCGATGATCAAGTTTTTGGGTTGCAGGAGCTCCTGTAGCTTGATTTTGAATCTTAGCAACTTTCGCAAAACAGAGTGGATGGATCTGGTCAGTGCGACGTGGGTGACCGGTTGGGGGCAGTGCGGTGGTCGAAGTTGATCAGAGCTTGGTGTGCACGTGCACGACGGCGATATGTATCAGGAAGTTCTGTTGTGGCTCGACTCGGGTGGATACTCGAGAATGAAGGGGGGAGGCTTCGAGGGGAAACCCGATGCGTTAGTGTTCTTGCGTGAGTACTGCAGTTTTTTTTATATTAAAACTTAGGAAAAAAAATAGAAGAAGAAGATAGGTGAAAGGAGAAGAAGCGACGCGAGAAAATAGGAGAGGGGCACGAGATTGACTTCGGGCATTTGCGTGGGCTTAGAAGTGTAGCAGGAAAAAAAAAGAAGAAAAAAAAATGAAATGAAGAACGTGGGTTTTCTTGGAGATGGGCTTGGAAAATTAGTGTTTTTGACTCGGGGCTTTTGGGTAAGTTGCTCGGGTTTATAAAATTGAGAGTATATATATATATAAAAGTTTTCTTTAATCTCTTAACCAAATTAGATTTATTTTAAGCAATTTTTTTGTTAAACCCAAGTTTTGAAATCGGTTAAAAGGATAAATTACTTTGAAAAGAATATTTATTTAAGATTTGAAAGGATAAATTCATAAATAAATAAAGATGAAATATTCTCTATTTTTAATTAATTAAGAAATTAACGATTGGTTAATATATGAAAAAAAAAAAGTAAATTGATTGTTAATTAAAGAAATGGTTTAAAATTAATTAACTTAGATTTGATGGTTATCTCCTTAAATAATGTATAAAGAAATTATTATTTTTATAAAGGATGTTTTAAAATTAGTCAAGTAACTTTCAAAGTTTAAGATAGCAAATTGTTAAAGGGAAACTATTATTAGAAGTCAATTACTTAATGGAAGAAACTAAAGTAGTTAAAGAAATTAATTAAGAATTCAAGTTAATTAATCAAGAATTTAATGAATGATTAAATAAAAATAATAATTACATAGTGAAAGCAATCAAGGGAAGATAATTAAAGACTAAAGATTGATTAATCAATATTAAGAATTAATTACTTTAAAGCATAATTAATTAATGTGGTTAATTAATTATGGTGATTTAAATTAAGAATAACTAGATAAGGATAATTAATTGGAATTAAGATTTAATTTATAATTAAGGATTCATTAAAAAAAAATTAATTAAAGGTTGATTAATAAAAGTAGCTAAGATTCAATTAATTATAATTAAGGGTTAATTAATTAAGATAATTAATTAAAGAATGATAAATCATGAAGGTGATTAAAACTTAATCAATTGTAGTTAATGATAATCAAAGATTACTAATTACGTTGGTAATAAATTCAAACCCACCCAATTATTCATCTTAATTGTAGATGTTTGATTGTTATTAAATGCTATGTGATGGATTGATATATTTGATATGTGATGTGATGTTATGTAATGCTTTGCGCTGAGCTATTATATTTGTGATGAATATACTGTTGTATGAATATGAAACCCTTTGACCCGTAAAACGACATTTGAATTTCGATGCGACAGGGAGTCGGATTCCGGCTGGTTATCCGAAACCCACATCGAATCATATTAGTGAATTTTTGTGATTGATAATTTACTTTATCTATGAATCTGTGAATATAGATAAGCGTTATGGGTTATACCGCTTATCTTTATGATTGAATCTGTGATGATGATGTTGTGCACTATTGTGTAGAACCCCTGGACCACACTTATACACACACAAATATGGATTGCACGTGGTAATGGGTTAAGTCACAGATTTTGAAATTGTTTTAAAATTTGAATTTTAGAATCCAAAATAGTTTTGGAATTAGAATTGAAGTTTTTGAAAAAAAATGGATTTCAAAAATAAAAGTTATTTTGAATAACTCGATTGAGTTTTGAAATTTTAAATAATTTGATTTAAAATTTGAAGTCAATATTTGAAGTTGAATTCTATAATTTGGGAACTAGGGTTTAAAAAGTTATCCAACTTATAAATGGGTTTATATGGGGTTTTTAAACCATTTTAAAAGGTGATGTTTTGAAATTTAAAATTAACCCAAGATTCCAACTTGTATAAATCGGACTTTTCTGAAACGAAAACTGTCGTTTCAAATAATAGAAGCTTTCATATAAGAAATGGATTTCCAATGTATGTTAAAAGGAATTCAAGTTTTGAAATGAAAATTGTTTTCCAAGTTATAGATAAATCTTTGGAAATGAGTTTGAAAGCTATAAATCTTTAATTTAAGGATTTAATCGAGTTAATCCAATTAGAATGGAAGTTGTTTTGTATCTATGAATAGATCTTTGTGAAACTAGGGGAAACTTTGTGAAATAAATCTTTTTATTTAAAGATTTTAAAATGGTAATTTGTTTAACCATTTAAAAGAAAATTTTGGATTTTTAAGTTGTGACTTAACTGAGATCCCATATCCATATGTTTTAAAATATGGCGCTTACTATTCGGTTTAGCCGGGAGAGGACCTTCGTGTCATATAGCCCATTCCGAATAGTGATACGACGTTATGGATTGCATTTGAAGACCGGTGTTGAAGACCGGGTGTCTTCGAGAACGTTAGGATAACCTATCGATTATCTCTGCACCGAGTAGCTACGGTATAGAGATTCCCTTAGTGATGGAAAGTCCGATCGTGATTAGGGATTATCCGGATTTGCAAGGGCTTCTTCGGAGGTGCCTTCGGTTCTGTTCGAACCCGGAACAGACTTGTATGGTTGTATGTCTGACATTACACTTTGAGATGTTATCTGATCTCTATCAAATACATTTCTGCTTGGTGGCGGAGAATTTATTCTCTTAGCTTAACACCCTTCTCTGAGACGTACGAGCTCAGAGGTTATGTAGTTGATATTTATCAGTGATATTCCCAATTTGGTAATGTGGCATGCTGAGTGCTGCTGTGTGATGATCATTGGTTGATCATTTGTGATATGATCATTTGTTTGATCATTTATCTTTGTGATCATTGCTTTGGTCATCTGTTGACCCAAAGCATGGCTTTGTTGCACAAAGCGTAGCTTTGTGGACGAGACTGCATCAGGACCTCACTCCCCGGAAATGGTCGAAACAGGAAAGATGCGGCAAGGTTATGAGGGTCGCGCCCTTTAGGGTTTGTCATTCCCTTCTGGTAAAGGGTGGTATCATGGTATGGAGCCCAGATACTTACTCATGTGGATACTGCAGATCTATTACTTTGTGATTGCTTTGTGGTTGTTGGATTAGAGGTACCTCGGATAAAGGTCCCAAAGGACCGGGGGATGGCACGCTCGTGTAGTAGTTACCTAGTTACAGAGGTAACCCGGCCTTGTGTTGGCAGAGATCTAACCGTAACGTTAGTTTCTCGGGACGTCCCGCCAGAGGCGATCCCATGTGGCAGTAGGAAGTTCCTTAGCCTGACCATTTGTTGGAAATCCATTCTTCAAATACGAGCCTTGTACGGTTTTAGTTGTAGAACCTGCCATTTAACATGGCAGCTATAGTAGGCATAGCATCATGGTACCTATGCTGGCTAGGATTTATATTATACTTTCAAAAGATTTTCCACTATGCACTAGTAATAATATCAAAGAATTTTCTCGTATTAAGCATATTTGACTATCATAAGGAGAAATCTCCCCCATGTGTGCGTTTGCATTGTGTGTGTGCCGGGAGGCCTTATGGTAGTTTCATTTTTCAAAAAGCATTGCGGATTTATTTTAAATTATCTGGTTGTCTGTTTTAAAGACCAAATATTTTTGTTTGCTCATACCAGTCCCATGACTGACATGGAGTTTATTGTTCCTTTCCTAAACTCTGGATGCCCACTATTTTCCCACACGGGCAGTCTAGAGTTGGGGTTTTTCAGATAATCTATAGTAGGTGTAGATTCGATAGCTTTCAGCCTTAGGATTTGGCAATCGCATTTTGGATCGAGTTGCTTCTCTTCATCTTGATTTGGGAGTTCTCGCTATTTCTGGATTGATGCCTTGGAGATGGAGTTACTGATACTGGAGTTCTTTCTTGAAGACCACATTGGAGATTTTGTCCCGCTGCTAGTGTTATTATTATATTTCCGCTGCTATTCTTTGTATCTCTGATAATGTTGATATCTATTGTACCATTCCATTGTATCATTCTGTTGTATCAGATATTGTATCAAATGTTGTATATTGATATATGCTATTCTTTTTCTTCCGCTGTGTTGTACTTAATGTGTTATAAGCTCCGGCGACTCGAATTTGAACGGTCGAATCTGCGGCATTCGAGTACAATGTAAAGTATGGATGTCGATTTTCGAACGCGAAAAATTCGAATCGTTACATAAGTTCTTAAGAAAAATATAAAAATAAATAAGGAATTATTTAAATTAATTGAAGCTGGAAATTAGAAATTGTAAACAAATATACAACCACACTGGAAAATGTTGATTACACTAAAAAAAAATTTTGAAAACCAAAAAGATACACATAACATGTTATTTTACTCATATAAATATAAATTAGAACATTACATGACCAAATAAAATAGTATTTATATAATTTAAAAAAAACAATTTTGTTAAATACAGCAAATTTCACACAATAGTTAAAAAGGCATAACTTTCACATAATAAATCAGATTTCAATGAAACGAAAAGTAGCGATCTTAAAATTTTATTTACTTTCATAATAAAAGATAAAATTCAAATTTTAAAACTTTTAAATTTTTAAGTTAAAAGTCAAAGTTGACCAAAATTCATTATTTTGGAAATTATTCTATCTAGTCATGTTTGGAATGATAATTCTTATCAAAATCAAAGTTTATATTTTAAAATAACAAAATTATCTAAATTAAATATTATAAAGTTAAATCAAAATTTAATTAAAACAGTTACAAAATACAGGGTTGTTACAATTTAAAAGTTTAAATACGTTGAATGATTAAATGTTTGATAACTTGGTTGCAAATTGGTTAATTATGTGATTGTTTATACGGTTGATAACTTGTTTAATAAATGGTAAGAGAAATGGTTATTAACCATAGTTAATTAAATGAGAATTAAATCCATACGAATAGGTGTATCGAAGTTATTTAGCCTCTTAATGATTTTAAATGAGTTAAAATAGTTTAAATATTATTTAAAACAAATTCGAAGTATTTCGGACAAGTTACGAAGCAATTCACAATATTGGTCAAAATCAAGCTCGTCGCGTAGCGACACTTCATAAATTTCGACCCGTAACTTCAAATTGACGTAGAAAATGATTTATAAGTTGGATTTCTTCGAAATAAAAATTCTTTAATTTACAATGATAATAATTTTCCAACGAAGAAAGAAAATCAAGATTTCATCAAGTAGATTTTGAAATATGTCCAAAATAATTTTCTAAAAAATCGCGATTTTGCTATTCGGAATCCAAATGGGATTTCTTTATAAATGATATTTTTAAATGATTAAAAATATGAAATAAATTTGATAAATCTATTAAAATGGTTTAAAAGATATTTGGTATGGAAAATATGAATTTTGAAATGTTTAAAAGTTTTTTAAATCAAATAAGCTTATATAGCCCCGCAGCACTTTTATGCTGCGAATTCTATAGCATTTTGAATATGAGTTTAAACGTAACGATATTTCCTAGAATCAGTTATGAATATTTTTATAAGAATAATTAAGTGTTTTAAAGGATGATTTGGAAGTTTAATAAATCATTTCTAAAATGAAGATTAATAACTGAGTATGCGGAAACGACTACCATATTTGTCCCGTCTATGAGATCTGGGAAGGTAAACAAGGTGTTTAACTAAGGTTAGGGATGGAGCAACCAGTGCCCTGAACTTACCTGGCCTATGTTTTTTCTTCTTAGGAGAGGGGTGGAACAGATCGAAAGGAAAGCCCAGATGCTATAAAAGATCATATTTAAGTTTTTCCAAGTTAAAAGACAAAGATATTCATGATGTATGATTACTTGCCATTAGTCACTGGAGGAGAAACTTGACATTAATCTCCGGAGGTGAAACTTTCCATTAGTCTCTGGAGGTGAAATTTACCATATCTAAGATGGCAGTACTGCTCTGTTATGAAAATCTTCGATTTACAAGAATATGATTTGAAGTTAAGAAGAAACTCTTTGTTTTAGATTAAAAGAATGATTTGGAAAAGTTTTCCTAAGTAAAAGAGAAAATGATTAGTATTTAAGAAAGGTTTAAATAAACCAAATGATTTGATAAATGAGCCTTAATGATTCCATGTACTCTTGAAAAGAAAATGGAATAACATGAAAGGATTATATCTAAGAAAGATATTTTTTTTAAATAAAAGATGAAGTAATTGATTGATGATTGATATCCATTTATAAACTTGACATCTTTTTAAGCGATGATTGGCTTCGAAGGAACCAGAATCAGATTTGGATGATTCCTGTCCGAAAACCACTTCGAACCAATGTATATGTTTGAAAGTGAAGACATGTAAAAATGATGATTATTGAAGACCGTGGTTCTTTATAGCGTGAAGACTGCTTGTTGAACATGCTCTGGCTCGCTCCCATTATAGAGTTATTTATAGCAGTGGTCTCCCCATTGTGGAGATTTTTTCGTATTGCAAGGGCTTCTCGTGTAGTAATGGCCGAGGAAAGTGCCTTCGGTTTCGTTCAGTCCCAGAATGAACTTGTATGGATGTTTGTCTGACATTATATTCTAAATCACATTTGAGTGGTTTCTATAAATGTGTATCAGTTGGTGGTGGAGAAGGCAACTTCTCTTAGCTTAACACCCTTTCCTGAGACATATGAGCTAAGGAAGTTATATTTTTCTAGAAATCAGTCGTGTGACATAGAATGGCAGTGTGGCATTTAAAGTGGAACCTGTTATGATCAAAGCGTGGTTTTGTATGAAAAGCATGGCTTTGAAGAAATTGAGCGTGGCCTCGCAAGCCTCGCACCTTAGTTATGATGGATTCTATGTGGTCAGATGTATGCTCGCATTTCGGATAGTAGTGATTTGGGTTATCAGATGTTCTGAGCTCTAGGTACCAGATACGTCTGGGCCTCATGGAAGGGATGCGAGAAGTCCGAGTCCTTGGATGTTATTCGTAGATTGTATCCACTTTTAGCCATTTGTGTTGTTGTATAACGGCGTCTGAGTCATGGACGTAAGCCATAGATACAGATTGATCTTTCCACATGTTTCCTATCATGTTGGAAATCCAATCCCAATACGAGATTTACGCTTTTGATTGTATTCCCAAAATAGATGTAATGACTTGCAAACATTTCAGATACCCCTTTTTGTATCATATATTCTGTTCGGTATATTCCATTGACCTAGTCCGAGATATTACCTTAGACTTAGTCCAGGTATTAATACCTTATTTGAATAAGTTTATTTGAAAAGTGTTTTCTAAAGAATGTCATTAGAAATAATATCAAACATTTTGATATAAAAGTATTTTGGTTATAATAAGGTAAAAACCCGTCCGTATTTATGTGTGGGCGTGGTCTTATGAGATATCCTTCTTTTCAAAGGTTTTGATAACATAGTCATTTTAAATTTTGAGTATCTCACGCTGGTTTATCAAGCCTGATCCTGGTATTTTCAATACTCGGGTCAGATCCGAGTAGTTTCAGGTTGAGTTGAAGACGGTTGAAGTTTCCAGAGGAGAGCTGGAGATTTTCATCATCGTATGGACATATTCTATTATCCACTGTGGTTTGTTTTTGTTTGTTGTTTATCAGCATTTGTGAGGGTAGGTTTTATAACTGTCCAGGCTGAATCTAGGTTAGACTCTAATATTGTATTTTAAAATTTTCCGCTGTAAAGATTATTATTGGAAAATATATGTTATTCCATTCGTGTGAGATTTGTTCTATCTTTATTTTCTTTCTACCTTTAATGATACGCTTATTCGTGCAATTTGAGTTCGACATGTGTTGTTTATTGTCGATTCAAAGGGTATGGAAAAAACGGGCCGTTACATTAGGTATCAGAGCTGAAGGTTGAGCGAGAACCTTGGCTTTGGTTGGGTAAAGACTCATCAGAGATAGGGTTAGTAATACCCTAGGATGAGTAACTCATTAGAGATAGGTTTAGTAACACCCTAGAATGAGTTTGGGTGTATTATATATGAGTGCGTATTTGTTAGTGACCAATAAATTGTTTTGTGTTGATTTATCTATTGAGTGATTTATGGATTCTGATCGATGCACTTGATCACCGTTATCGATGAGGGTTCTTAAACATTTAAACAAGGCGAACAGACACACTGATTTTGAAAATTTGGTAAATGAAATAATTTTACCTAGGATTATATTTTGAATATAAAGTATATATTTTGAAAAGTATTATAGTTAGAAATCAGGATAAGTGAAATTTAAATATGAACATCTTATGATTAGAATTTCACAGTTTGACTATAAGATGTTTCATAAAGATAATCGATAAGTAAGAAATCTGATAAGGAAATTAAAATATTTAATACTTATTCCAAAATAATAAATCAAGAAATGATAATGTTAAGTTACTATCATAAATTGATCAATTATTTGATTAAAAAGTTTAAGTACAAATACCTTATGAATTAAGTTTCACGATTTGACTATATGGTATTTGATAATAAGATTTGTTTAAGGAATGAATGCAGAAAACTAGGGTGGTTATAACACAATGTTGGATCTTAAGGCTACAGACACTAGAAGTGTTGAACTGTGTATTAACTACTTACTTATGAATATAAAACTGTATTTACTCAAATTGCAATCAGAAAGAAGTAATCAAAGAATAAGTAAGTAATAAAGTAAAATGCAGTAATGTAAATAACACCCGGATTTTTATACTGGTTCGGATTAACCAATCCTACATCTGTCCTGCACTCTATCATGCAGAATTCCACTATAATCACTTGCTTTCCACGGGTAGTAAGAACACCTTTACAATCTTGGTTTCACGGGCTACAAGACACACCCTCTTGATTTTACAGGCTACAAGAACACCTTCTCCTTATCAGCAACAACAAACTATAGGAAGTACTCGTATCTTCAATACAGATTCTTGCAAATTCGGTACAATGATCCTATAGACCTCCAATGGCAATATATCTTTGAATTCTTTGAGGAATAGAATGAAATTAGAGAGAGAATGATGTGAATTAAAGTACAACTCTCTGATATTGTGTGGCTTGCAAATCAGTGAAGAATTGAAGTGAAATAGTATCGATTTGCAAGAAGGTTTGATGAGTATGCAATGGATTTCTTTTACAAATGTTTGGAGAAGAAGAAGTAAGAGAAAATAAGAATTCTTGATGTTAAAATTGGTTTTCAGAGGCCTTTATATAGTGGTTGAAGAGACATGCCTTTTGGTAAAGAGGTGGAGGGATATATCTCTTCATTTAAAATTTGAAATTCTGAAAAACTGCTAGTATGTCGACATGCCCAAGTACCCATGTCGACATGGGTGTGTTGCAAAATGAACAGCAACACCAATAAGTGTTGCAAATTTTTAGCATTTCAAATTACCTTATATTTATGGATTTTTGTGATTCGGTTGAGGTCAATGGTTGATGATCTTCAAGTATAATTGCCATGAGATATTTAACAAGATATTCTAAGGTTCAGCCAACTCCTCATCACTTCAAACACCTTTATCCTTCAGCATTCTTCTCTAATTGGGTTTTGTTCTTCAATTGCTTTGATTGACCTTCTTCTATAATTCATTTGCTTCCACTGTATTCTTGTTTATCTCTAAAATGTCTCCATAATAAATATGATATGACTGCATAACTTGAAGATATGTTAGTAGTAATATTTATATGGTTGTGATGATCAAAATCAATACCTAAGGTATTAACAATCTCCCCCTTTTTGATGATGATAAACATATAAATATTTGAGAGATAAAATATAATACTTTTATATTTGACTCCCCCTAACTCTATGCACTCCCCCTATCATTTTGCCTAGTATATTTATACCTTTTCTCCCCCTTTGTCATCAATAAAAAGGACGAAAAAGAGTCACTTAAATCACTGCTAGACAATATACAGAGTTTGTATATAGAGATAAATGCTTATAAATAAAACACTTGAGGGGAAACCAAATCAATTCAAAACATGAAATAAACTAATCAAATAATAAGATGAGTTTTAGAGTTAGCGACTTTGCTGATGCCAATAACATATCCTTTTCGTATTTATCCAATGTACAATAGATTTCATGTCATATGCTTTGAGCATCTGCTATCTGATATACATTGTTTGGTACCTGAAAAATTATAAAATATGAACATTGGTACCCTTTTTATTCTGGGTCCATGGGGTTAAGTTTTGGGACGCCAAACCCATGAAGAGTTTGAATGTCCTTTCAAAATATAATCATTAGATGAATGAACCTTATTAATAAAATTATCAATATATTTTTCTTTTTCATTATCGTCCACCCTTTTTGGAACCCATAGGAGGTTTTAACTTTAATTTCCTAGGTTTTGGTTTGAACTTGGTAGCCTTAACAAACATAGTACTTTGAATACTATGTTTCTTTAATTTAGCCTTAGGGGTGTATCCAAGTCCATGTTTATTCCTAGTGTGTTTAGCTGTAGATAATAATTTTTCTAGATTATCCTTCCCTTTGTTAAATTTATCAACATCAGTTTTTATTTTGTCAAAATCCTTATTACGATTAAGAATAACATTGTCTAGAGATCTTATTTTGTCATTCAGATCAGTGATCTGTGACTTCAATGAAAGATTTTCTGATTCTAAGGATTCATTTTCACTTTTTAGTTTTTCAAAACTTCTAAGTGTCAAATCCTTTTCATCATTATACCCATTAAGTCTTTCAATTTCATCTTTTAGACATTGTTTTTCTTCAGTTAACCTTTCATTAAATATTTTTAACTTATCTATCTCTGCCAAACTATTGTTGTACTCTTTCCTAAGTATTTTATATCCCTGATTCATATCATTCAAAACATTAGTAATTTCTTTATTAAAATTCCATACCTGGTCATCCTTTGCCATGAAGCACATGTTGGCGTTTTCTGTTTCTGAATCACTATCACTTGATGATGTATCTGAATCATCCCATTTTGCATTGAATGCCTATTTCCTCTCCTTATTGAAAGTGTTTGACTTTGATTTCTTAAGTTTGGGACAGTCTCTTTTCAAATGACCCGGTTTATCACATTCGAAACACTTAACAACATTTCCATTTCTAGAATTATTGTTGTTAGTTTTTCGAAGTTTGTTTGTTATCCAATACTTCAAGAATTTCTTGAACTTCTTGGTCATAAACTCGATATCATCATCAATAGCATCATCATTTGGTTCATCTTTGTCGATCATAGCATTGAGTGCTAGTGATTTCTTCTCATTTGCCTGATTCTCTTTTCTAATCTGCAACTTTACTTCATAAGACATTAGGTTACCAATTAATCTTCAATTTTCATAATACTAATATCATTGGCTTATTCAATTGCCAGAGTCTTCTGATCCCATTCACTAGGAAGTGAATTCAAGATCTTTCTGACTTGATCTTCTTCGGTAATTTTCTTTCCTAATGATATTAAAGCATGTATTATATCTTGAAATCTAGAATACATATCAGAAATAGACTCATTTGGTTTCATTTGAAAGAGTTGAAACTGGTTAGATAGAATAGATATCTTTGTTTGTTTTACTTTATTGGTGCATTCATGTGTGACTTGCAGTGTTTTCCAAATTTCATATGCAGAATTACAAATAGACACTCGATTAAATTCATTTCTATTTAAGGAGCAAAATAAAATGTTCATGGCCTTAGAGTTATTAAGTGCTTGTGTCTATTGGTCTACTGTCCATTTTGAATATTCAGTTTGAGGCTTTATATATTCTATTTGGGTAGTGTTTCAAATATCCAAACCATTAGATTGGAAATGTTCCATCCTACAAGCCCGATAAGCATAACTACTACCATCAAATAGAAGGGGCCTAATGGTAGATTGCCCTTCTACAAAAGTGTTAAAAAATGTGTTACTAGTGTCATTAGCCATTTATACTTTTCAAAAACCAAGTTATGAATTTTTGAAAACCAAGGATCTGATACCAAATGTAGAAAACTAGGGTGGCTATAACACAATGTTGGATCTTAAGGCTATTCAGACACTAGAAGTGATGAACTGTGTATAAACTACTTACTTATGAATACAAAACTGTATTTACTCAAATTGCAAATAGAAAGAAGTAATCAGAGAATAAGTAAGTAATAAAGTAAAATGCTATAATGTAAATAACACCCGGATTTTTATACTGGTTCGGATTAACCAATTCTACATCCAGTCCTGCACTCTGTCGTGCAGAATTCCACTATAATCGCTTGCTTTCCACGGGCGGCAAGAACACCTTTACAATCTTGGTTTCACGGGCTACAAGACACAACCTCTTGATTTTATAGGCTACAAGAACACCTTCTCCTTATCAGCAACAACAAACTATGGCAAGTACTTGTATCTTCAATACAGATTCTTGCAGATTCGGTACAATGATCCTATAGACCTCCAATGGCAATATATCTTTGAATTCTTTGAGGAATAGGGTGAAATCAGAGAGAGAATAATGTGAATTAAAGTACAACTCTCTGATATTGTGTGGCTTGCAAATCAGTGAAGAATTGGAGTGAAATAGTATCGATTTGCAAGAAGATTTGATGAGTATGCAATGGATTTCTTTTACAAATGTTTGGAGAAGAAGGAGTAAGAGAAAATAAGAATTCTTGATGTTAAAATTCGTTTTCAGAGGCCTTTATATAGTGGTTGAAGAGACATGCCTTTTGGTAAAGAGGTGGAGGGATATCTCTCTTCATTTAAAATTTGAAATTCTGAAAAACTGCTAGTATGTCGACATGCCCAAGTACCCATGTCGACATGGGTGTGTTGCAAAATGAACAGCAACACTAATAAGTGTTGCAAATTTTTAGCATTTCAAATTACCATATTTTTGTGGATTTTTGTGATACGGTTGAGGTCAATGGTTGATGATCTTCAAGTATAATTGCCATGAGATCTTTAACAAGATATTCTAAGGTTCAACCAACTCCTCATCACTTCAAACACCTTTATCCTTCAACATTCTTCTCTAATTGGGTTTTGTTCTTCAATTGCTCTGATTCACCTTCTTCTATAATTCATTTGCTTCCACTGTATTCTTGTTTATCTCTAAAATGTCTCCATAATAAATCTAATATGACTGAATAACTCGAAGATATGTTAGTAGTAATATTTATATGGTTGTTGTCATCAAAATCAATACCTAGGGTATTAACAACGAACACATAAGATAAAGATGTATTTAAATGATTGTGTAAAAAGAAAAATATAACCGGAATAAGAATTTAAGTTCGAGTAAAACAATTGTGGTAATTTAAATGGAGTTAGGATAAAATGAATTTATAAGATAGGTTTTACAAAGTAATCACTAGAAGATTTTGAAAATGGTATTATCTCAAATAAAAAGAGGTATTTTATGATAACTAATTCTATTGAATCGAAAATAAACTAAAAATGGGCAAGAGATGTGTTCGGATGTTAAACACTTCTCTTAAGTATTACTCTTCTTGTTAAGAGGATATATGATACTGTTGATAGTACCCAGTTCCTTGGATTGTTTTGGAGTTACTCGATCTATATAATTTTCCTAAGTTAGAAGAGATAATGTGAATAATTAATGGATAAATTGACTAGTAATCTTTATAAAAATTGTTTAAACCAAAGATAATTTGGAATCACTAATTGATAAGATATAGCGGGATTCTCGACGATTTTGGATAGTCGAAAATTTCTGAATCATACCTAACTTAAAGCTAAGAAATTTATGAAAATTTTTGGTAAAAGATTGTGAAATATTCTGAATAAATGAAATTAGATAAGTATAATTTTTAAATGTGATTTATTGATAAAAAGGATTTAAAAGCTGGGGATTTAATGATTTAAGTACGGGTTTTAGAAAAAAAATTCAAAGCTAGAAAATTAATAATAGTATCCAATAAGAAATAATTTGTATAACTTATGAATTTGAGATAATAGTAAATTACAACAAAGTCAAAATTTGTTAGACAGACGGATTAAAGTAAAACCAATTTGGAATTTGGGATTTGTATATACTCTCAGGATGTAAAGGTATATCATATAAATATATATTTAAGTTATGAACCGTTAAGTAAAATAAAGACTCTTTAAAATGGTAATTATAACCTAAAAAATGTTTTATTAATGAATTCTAGCACAAATTAAGGATTTGGACTTAAGTCTTTAAAATACGATTGATTTGCATAAGTTATTAGATGTAGAAAACTTAAATAATAGTTTTACGAATGATTTATAAATAACAAAAGTGTTCAAGGAAATATACTGAATTAAAAGATTGTGAATTATAATACAGACAAATTATCTTTTGAGTGAAAAATGGTTTCTTTAAAATATTTTCCTTTATTAAAAATATTTGGGAATAAATAATTAAAGGGATTATATAAAGAAGCACCTTTATAAAATGTTTGAGCTTAAGATAAAGTTTTTATGAAAGATTTTTTGGGTTAATAAATACATATATTATATGTAGATCATTTCGTCACAAAAATGTTGATCTAATATGCAAGTACGGAACTTTGAGGTGTTTACACCGATTTGGAAAAGGATTTATCACTCGATTCTTGACGACAAACATTGATGAGGGTTTATGGTTGGATACTTGAGTTTTCTATCATAGTTGAGAACTATGCAAGGAAAGCAAAGGTTTCTGAACAAAGAGCCTGATCAGAGTCCGCACTAGAGGATCGATACTAGTTCGGAAATAAAGTCGTGCATTCGAATAGGAGATCGAATAAGATATTTCATACGAATGATCTGTGTATATTATATGGAATTAATGTGATGCCCCACCTCTATACCCAAACTAGCCAAGGACACTACGGTGTAATGCCGTCAACTAGCACGGAGAATAAGTATGTTGAGGAGCGACCATCCGTGTAATGGTTTTGTGCGAGCACCGATATGCCAGATAAAATATAACTTGCATTCTTTTCAAGAGGAAATCCGACATACCTACACAAACTCAAAGCTACTACACAGTGGCTATAATATCTTCAGAAACAAATACAGAAACAAACATAACACAAATCAGTCATAGATAATTCATATCACAAAGGCGGAAAAAGATATGAATATATAACACATGAAAGTGTATATCAGAGTAGTGGTCAAACAAGATCCACAATGTCACAAAAAAAATGAATAGTTACAAGTGCTAGACAAAAGAATAAGTATACATCCTAGAGTCTGTATCTCAAATGCATACAGCAAAATAAACTACTAATCTAATTAGTTAGCCAAAAGTCAGGCGATAGCCCCTGATAAGAGGTCAAGAGGAAGCACCTATAACATCTCGGTATGACCCGAGTATTATTTAATAAGAAAATAATAAACGGATCTGTCTAACTATAAATATCAGATGAAACGAAATAGAATAAGAGATATGACAAAAACATATGATAACTATAAAGCCATACTGTGATAAGTATGTAATTGAAAACCAACTAGAGATTAATCAATATCACAAGAATCTTCTCAAAGATCAAAAGAATGTCATACTCTTTATTTTTATTCACCAAACCATAAATATTGACAATTATATCAATGCCAATCACAAAAGTCAATGACACACAAAATCACTAACGCACAAATATTGATAAAACTTATCAAATGTAAATCACGAAAATTGGTGAATCACAAATTCTAGAAACCATCAATGGAAATCCAGAAATCACAAAAAAAGGGGAGGCCTATCACAAAACGGGAGCATGAAAACTCACCAACACGCGTATCACAAAATGGAACGTTATTCCATGGTTGCTAACCCTTAATTTTGAGCCGAAGCTCCACAAAACAGTCCGAAGACCATGGGTCGTTACCCCACCAATTTGAGTCGAAGCTCCACAGAAACTAGGTTTAGTCTCCCTCGCAGACAAAGGGACATTGCACGTTGCTAGTTTAAATCACAAAATGATCATCATCGATCATCAAGAAGTGTCAATTACAATAAGCTAGTAAATATATGAGCTTAGCTTCATGTCCCATAACCACTAGCTTAACTTAAATATTTACAAACAAACTGTAAGTCTCCACTCGAAAATTATCACAAGAAATTCAATCGAACATGTCCAAGAATTAACCGACGAAGTAAACACAAGCGTTTCATACCACTTATTTTACTAAGTCGTTTAATTAGATTTCTCATACGAGTGAGGTAAAGGTTTGTATATACTAGTAGATTGGAAAACGGTTTAAGAAACGAGTTTTGTAATAAAATAGTGTTAAAATCATTTTGATGAAAGAGTTTTGATATTTACCACTAATATTGAAACCTTTATATTTTTAAAAGTGACAAATCACAGAAATGATTGTAGAAACAATCAATCACTAAAATTCACATACGAAGACGTGAATTAATTCCAAAGAAATCGATATCGAATCCATCAAAGTGGAAATACCCAAAAATTCAAAAAATAGAAGTTATCAAAGTCGACAAAGGTGATAACAACTAATCAGAGAAGAAGTATTGACTAAAGATTGGAAAAGAAAAGCAAAATGAGCATAAGTAGGCAAAACAGGGAAACAGGAGCAGGTCGGTCGACTGAACTCCCTGAGTCGGTCGACCGAAAATAGTCCAGAAAGGTTTTGGCTACAGCTTCGGTCGACCGACTCAGAGAGTTCGGTCGGCCGAACCCCAAATCCTACATTTTCTACACTATTTAATAGAATTGCAAACTCACTCAATTTGCAACCGGTCGAGCACGGACGCTAGGGGATTACGCCCATCGGCTACCCGGTCCTATTGGCTCCTCAATGCATCACCAAAAACATGTTCAAACATCAAAGTTAGGATTTTAAAGATTTGAACCCAAATTCCCTAAAAATTGGGATATTTACCAATTCAATCCAAACCAAAAGCAAGTGCACATGAATAAGTGTTAGGAATTCATACCCAACAATCAAAGATAGTTATAGACAAAGATGTGAAATAAAAATCTCACCTTTTCACAAAATCAATGAAGGAGAAGCTTGAAAGCAAAGGAAGAATCAACCAAACTTCCACACAACCCAAATGAGCTTGAACCTAAGCTCAAAAGAAGAACATTCCCAAAGTTAGGTTTAGGCATTTCTGAAAATTGAAAGGAGAATGAGTTGTAGAAGAAGAAGATGATGCTTACCAATAGCTTCTCTTTGGATTTGGAGTTAGATGTTGGATTTGCTAATGGAACTAAGGTTTTGAAATTTTAATTTCTTATTCCACTCTCCATTTTCAATGAAGCTTGAATGTTAGAAATTAGAAATGAAGTAATGAAGAGGAGAGGGTTGGGACTGAGCTAATAAGTGGGGTAAATGGGCTCAACTCAAACCAAAGCCCTAAGTGAAAAAGTGGCAAAATTCCACTAACTCCAAACATATCAAAGTTTATACTCAAAAAGATCGCAAACGGCGTTTTAAACTCAATGGAAGTGGTCTCGAGTCCTAATTCGACCTTACGCAAAAAGTAACTTTTCGGACTATAATCCGACTAACGATAAAATATTTAAATTAAATATTTAAATACTCAATCATAAAATATGCGGGTTGTTACAGACTCCCCTCCTTCAAGAAATTGCGTCCTTGCAATATTTAAGAAGAAAATATATAGTAACAACCATGAAAGCATATTCAACACAAAAGAAATTTAAAATAAGAAGTTCACCTCAAAGAGCACGAGAAAGTAAGTCCGGATCTGTTCGCTCGATGAATTCTCTAGATTCCAAAGAGCAATCCATAGGATTTGAGGACCATTGAACTTTAACAAGCGGAACATCTTTATTTCGAAGGCGTTTGACCTCCGAAGCAATAATACGAATAGGATGTTGCTCATAAGTTAAATTAGGCGAAACTTCAATTTCTTCCACAACACCAGGCTCAAGAATAGAATCGGAATATCAAAGGCATTTTCGTAATTGAGAAACGTGAAACACGTCATGAATAGCAGAAAATTGAGCCGGTAATAAAAGGCGATAAGCCACGGAACCAATGCGTTCGGTGATGGGAAATAGACTAATATATCTAGGTGCTAACTTTCCTGATCGACTGAAATGTACAACACCCTTCATGGGTGAAACTCGAATAAACACAAGATCTCCCACAGAAAATTCAAATTTCCTTCTTCGGTTATTGGCACATGATTTTTTCCTACTCTGAGCTTCTTTCATCCTATGACGAAAAAGGTCGATATTTTCTATGGAATCACGAATAAAGTCTGGACCTAAAACCAGCTTCTCACCGGCCTCAAGCCAACAAGAAAGAGATCGGCATGGTCTTCCATAGAGTGCCTCAAATGGTGCCATACCAATACTAGATTGGAAGCTATTATTATAGGAAAACTCAACAAGAGAAATATGATCTTCCCAACTTCCACCAAAATCAAGGACACATGCACGAAGAAGATCTTCAAGAGTTTGATTCACACGCTCGGTTTGTCCATCGGACTGAGGATGATAAGCGGTGCTAAAATTAAGCTTCGTTCCCAAAGCTTTTTGAAGACTCTTCTAAAATCCACTAGTAAACAATGGATCACAATCACTAACAATAGAAGTAGGAACTCCATGCAATTTAACAATTTCTTTGATAAAAAGTTTGGCCAAAAGAGGTACGGTACGATTGGACCGAACGGGAATAAAATCGGCGGATTTAGTAAGTCTATCAACTATCACCTACAAGCTATCATGACCCGAACGAGAACGGGGAAGGCTGTCTATAAAATCCATGGAAATTCGGTCCCACTTCCAAATTGGAATTTCTAAAGGTTGGAATAACCCACCGGGCCTTTGATGCTCGGCCTTAATGAGTTGGCAAGTCATGCAACACTTAACAAAGTTAGCAATATCAGATTTCATTCCCTCCCAATAATAAAGTCGCTTCATATCCGCGTACATTTTAGTACTACCGGGATGAATGGTAAATTTAGAACGATGAGAATCTTCTAAAATGTCTTTACGAAGATCGCAAATATTTGGCATGATAAGTCTACCAAATTTTCGCATACCGCCACGAGAATCAATATCAAAGTCTTTCAAGCCTTTAATATCAATTTTATTCCTAAAATTTTGGCCACAAAGAGCCAATTCGGGATCTAGCTTTTGAGCTTCAATAATGCGGTCTAAAAGAGAGGGATGGGCCTCAAGGCTACATAAAACAAGAGATGAACATAAATCGAAAACGCGATCTCGAATCTAACAAGTGGATAAAATTCTTAGTTCATTCTATTCGGATATCATCATAGAAACAACCGCTTGTTGCTTACGACTAAGTGCATCGGCAACACGATTTCCCTTTCCAGGAGTATAAAAATATCAAGATCATAAGATGCAAGTAATTCGAGCCAACATTGTTGAAGCAAATTAAGTTCCTTTTGAGAAAATAGATACTTCAAAGATTTATGATCAGTGTAAAGAATAAATTTTTCTCCCAAAAGATAATGACGCCAAATTCGAAGGGCGAAAACAATAGCCGCGAGCTCTAAATCATGAGTGGCATATCTAGTCTCGGCTGGCTTTAATTGCCTAGAAGCAAAAGCAATAACACGTTCTCTTTTCATAAGAACGGCACCCAAACCAACGCGACTAGCATCGGTATAAACAATAAAATCTTGGTTTCCCACCGGAATCACAAGAATAGGAGCATTGGAAAGGAGTTCTTTTAATTTCTGAAAAGAAGCTTCACATTTGTCCGACCAAATGTGTTTAACACCTTTCTTTGTTGAGCTTGTAAGAGGCACGACAATTTTAGAAAAGTCTTTAATAAAACGACGATAATAACCCACCAATCCGAGAAAACTACGGATCTCCGTCACACTCTCCGGTCTCTTCTAATTTTGAATCGCTTCAATCTTTGAAGGATCCACGGAAATTCTGGATTTGGAAATAATATGATCGAGAAACCTCACACGAGATTGCAAAAGGTGGCATTTAGAAAATGTTGCTTTCAATTGATTGCTCCTAAGAGTTTCCCACACAATCTGAAGATGCTTTTCATGCTCCTCCTCATTTTTTGAATACACAAGAATATCATCAATAAAGATGAGAACAAATCGATTGACGAAGTCTTTGAAAACTCTATTCATAAGGCCAACGAAATAAGTCGGAGAATTCGTTAAACCAAATGGCATAACAAGCCATTCATAAGATCCATAACGAGTACGGAAAGATGTCAAAGGAATGCTATCCTCTGCAATACGAAGCTGATGAAAACTGGTTGCCAAGTCCAATTGTGAAAAGACTCTAGCACCACTAAGTTGATCGAATAGATAATAAATCTGAGGTAAAGAATATTTATTTTTGATAGTAAGATCATTAAGCTTGTGGTAGCCAACGCAAAGCCTAAGTGTACCATTGGATTTCTTCATGAAAATAACAGAAGCTTCCCAAGGGGAGGAACTAGAGCGAATAAATTGCTTCGTCACCAATTCGGATAATTGTTTGTGCATCTCCTCATTTTCCTTATTGGACATGCGATAAGGAGAACGAGTGATAGGTTGAGCTCCAGGGATGAGATTAATTCTGAACTCAATTGCTCGCTTAGGTGGCAATCTTAAAACGGGCTCAAATATGTCGGAGAATTCACGAACAACGTGAATAAGAGAAATGACATCTTCCTCATCATCATTGTCGTCATCATGAGGATTTAAAGAATATAAAGATGCTTCCAAGCTGGGATCCGAATCTTTAAGATCAATAGAAATCTGCTTAACAGATTGAGGATGTCGAAGATAAATAGTCCGCTCAGGACATAGGATTTGAGCTTCATTGCAGTTAAGCCAATCTATTCCCAAAATCATTCCGAAGCCAAGGTAACGCATAACATTCAAATCGGCACGGAAAGAGTAATCACACAAAATAATTTCGACATTTTTGCACAATAAACTAATTGTTACGGATCCACCAACCGGATTCGCAATTCTCAAAGAAGTCATTAAACACATAACATCCAAAGAAAAAGTATCAACAAGTTCTTTTGATATAAAAGAATGGGACGCACCCGTATCAAAAAGAACTCGAATAGGTTGATCCCGAAATAAAATAATGCCATCAATGATAGAATGAGAAATACCTTAACCACGAGAAGTGTTACTAGGAGTTTGCACCATATTAAGCTTTCCCTCCTTCCCACCTTGATGTTTGGGACATGCGGATAAATAATGGTCTGGGTTTTTGCAATAGCGACAAGCGCAGGGCTTTGAACATTTATTCGCATAATGGTCCTTAGAACCACAATTGTAGCATTGCCCACTACTAGAGGTAGAAGTCTTTGCCACCGAAGTTGCTTGCTTCCCTTTCTTATTGGGATAATGACCTTTGAACTTATTTGGCCTTTTCTTGTTGTTGAAGTTTGGTTTGGCACCCATAACTTCAACATCACTCTCCTTATCTGCCTCTTCAAGTCGAAGAGCGATATCAATGAGTTGATCAAAAGAAACTTCTAATTTTAGAAGTAATGGCTTCTTGAGATTTTTATTCAAGCCATAGACAAATCTTTGGTTCTTCTTCAATGTGGTGTTTATGTATTCGACCCCATATTTAGAAAGTGACTCGAAGGATGCGACATAATCCGCCACAGAGGATTCACCTTGAACCAGGTCAATGAAACGACGAGCCAATGTCACTTTCTTAGCTTCTGACACAGACTTTAATTTGAATCGTTCTCGGAATTTCTCCCAAGTAAGATCCGCTTCATTTATTTCAGAAATCAGAAGCTCGTACCAGTCTAATGCTCTTTCTTGGAGCATACTAGAGGCCAACTGGACTCTGTGAAGATCAATAAGATTCATGCGAGAAAAGACTCGATCGCATGTTCTTAGCCAAGCCTGGACTTCAATAATGGTTTCAGAACCTTTGAATGGCTTCCCACCCAAATTGGTATAATCATTGCACAAACGTGCAAATCCAGACTTAGGGTGAGTAGACTCCGGGTTAGAACTGGCTGCTTGAGCATTCTTTACTAGATCAAGAAGCTGCTGGGCAGATATAAAAACTCCATCCTGGGGAGTAGCACTAGATTGACCGGCGCTAGGATGGCCAGGTCTAACCATTTCTCTTCATTAAGAAAGAAAGAAGAAGAAGAAAAAGGTTATTCACAAAATGAATATCAAACAATAATGATTGATAAAACAAGAAATCACAATAGAAAATAGGATAGGACAGTTCGAAGACCCGAATAAAATCCGAAGGCACGACTCCTAAGGTGGACTTAAGACGATGATCCTTGTTAAATTATTCTACATTGTTTCGAAGTTTGGCTCCGATACCAAGCTGTGACTCCCCACATTTATACCCACACTAGCCAAGGACACTACGGTGTAATGCCGTCAACTAGCACGGAGAATAAGGCTGTTGAGGAGCGACCATACGTGTAATGGCTTTGTGCGAGCACCGATATGCCAGATAAAATATAGCTTGCATTCTTTTCAAGAGGAAATCCGACATACCGAAACAAACTCAAAGCTACTACACAGTGGCTATAATATCTTCGAAAACAAATATAGAAATAAACATAACACAAATCAGTCATAGATAATTCATATCACAAAGGCGGAAAAAGATATGAATATATAACACATGAAAGTGTATATCAGAGTAGTAGTCAAACAAGATCCACAATGTCACAAAAAAATGAATATTTACAAGTGCTAGAAAAAAGAATAAGTATACATCCTGGAGTCTATATCTCAAATGTATACAACAAAATAAACTACTAATCTAATTAGTTAGCCACAAGTCAGGAGATAGTCCCTGATAAGAGGTCAAGAGGAAGCACCTATAACATCTCGGTCTGACCTGAGTATTATTTAATAAGAAAATAATAAACAGATAAGTCTAACTATAAATATCAGGTGCAATGATATAAAATAAGAGATATGACAAAAACATATAATAGCCATAAAGCCATACTGTGTTAAGTATGTAATTGAAAACCAACTAGAGATTAATCGATATCACAAGAATCTTCTCAAAGATCAAAAAAATGTCATACTCTTTATTTTTATTCACCAATCCATAAATATTGACAATTATATCAATGCCAATCACAAAAGTCAATGAGACACAAATTCACCAACGCACAAATATTGATAAAACTTATCAAATGTAAATCACGAAAATTGGTGAAACATAAATTCTAGAAATCATCAATGGAAATCCAGAAATCACAAAATGGGGGAGGCCTATCACAAAACGGGAGCATGAAAACTCACCAACACGTGTATCACAAAACGGAACGCTATTCCATGGTTGCTAACCATTAATTTTGAGCCGAAGCTCCACAAAACGGTCCGAAGACCATGGGTCGCTACCCCACCAATTTGAGCCGAAGCTCCACAGAAACGGGGTTTAGTCTCCCTCGCAAACAAAGAGACATCGCACATTGCTAGTCTAATTCATAAAATGATCATCATCGATCATCAAGAAGTGTCAATTACACTAAACTTGTAAATATATGAGCTTAGCTTCATGTCCCATAACCACTAGCTTAACTTAAATATTTACGAACAAACCGCAAGTCTCCACTCGAAAATTGTCACAATAAATTCAATCGAACAAGTCCAAGAATTAACCGAAGAAGTAAACGCAAACGTTTTGTGATAGCCCTGATTTTATGAACAAGTTTTATAATTTAATCTAGTTATGCTTGTCTAAAAATTCTGTTGCCTAGAAAATAATAATAAATATAATAAACTGACCACAAATGCATTGTGTAAGTATTGATATGTATGCAAGATGGAACACACACATGCACATATTTCTCTGGAAAAAAAAAGCAAAAAATTAATTTGTAAGCTAGAGTAAACTACAAATACATGGATATGATATGATTATTACAGATAGGAATGTGTCATTGAAACAAGTCTAGTATAAGGAAAATAAAGGCTTAGGCAAGGATAGAAATATAGGTATTATACAGGCATTTTAAACAAATGCTGGCTGAAGGAAAAATTAGAAATTGCATGGAAATGGTACGAGTTGTTGAATAAATACTTTATCTACTTTTATTAATTTCCTTAGCTTTAAAAAAAGAAAAGAAACAGAGATCATGCAAATAAGATGACTGGGGTAATAAGGTGTAATTTCTGTTAATAGAAATAGGGACCACTTACCCATTTTCTCTTGAAATAGAATGAGAGGATGATCATAAGTGACAGGGTAAAATTGACATTGGGTAAATTTTAAAAACCCTAGAGGCAGCCAAGGTCTTTTATAAGAAGGCTTAAGGGTAGAAGGATATGTCACCATTTTCTTAAAAACAGAAAGAAAAAAAATATACAGTAAGCAAAAGAAAGAGAAGCATTGGCCATTAGAGATAAGTAGGAAATAGCAGATCAAAAGAAAAGGATTAAGGTGAGTAACCTCACTGAAAATTGGCATTAAGTCCTGAATATTGAGGCAGCCTAAATGATTTTATATTTTTATTCAATCTGTGTTTGTTTTATGATTTTGGTGTGTTAATGATCTACTAAATGTTTAACTCTTCTTATGTTAATATACCCAGAAAATATGTTTATGGTTTTCATGTTTAAATGTTTACTGTGTCATGAATTATCTTTGAGATGCTTTCTTTTATGTGACTTTTACATAAAGATCAATTCATGGAAATTTCAAGGATATATGTTATAGATCTATGGTCAAAGGAGAAAAAAATGAATGAAAAAAAATGGGACTGCAGTATAAAGTGGTTGCTGCTTATGTCTCATGATTAAATAAATGGTAACATAGAAGTGCAATGTCATACATGTGCTGAACTTCTATGTTTACAAATAAATCCAGATGAGAATAAAGACTTGTGGTTTAGTCACATCTTATGCATTCGTGAGTACCTGATTAAATCAGAGGTAAATGGATGCATCAGAGCAAACTATATATATATGACCATATATTTATAAGCATGACTCCTGAAAAGCCCATGATGTAAATAATATGTATACTGAGAAACCAGACTAGCTTGTATGAATAAATTTATGTTATGGAAACATGACATGTTATTCTTTGAATACATGCATGATGGTTTAGTTGTTTATTTTTCTCTGATTAATTATGAGATGCAGAAGGGATTAGCACAATGGGGGAAAAGGGAAAATAAACACTTAGTAATTTAACTAAGGATTTTGGATCTTAGGGCTGCAAAGTATGGCTTGGCAAGGTGAATATTGCAAGCTCACACATGGTATGATTATACCCAGGAGCCTGAGTGTGCTGGGTTAACAGTGAATATGCCCCAGACAATGTGTGATTTAATAGAAGGAAAGTAGCTAAAGTCCATTACAAAACACCTGACATTGAATTTTGAAAAATAAGTTCACAGGTAGGATTGGGGAAAATCCCTGATAGCCAGAAAGTTATAGATAAGGAAAATAATTAAATGATGATTATATTGGTTGGTTAGAGTATTCTATTGGAGAATTATATGTTTGTACTCCCTGATACAATTCATGGAATTATTTATTATTCTGTTATGCATAAATGAACATGCACAGGTGATACATGAGAGTATCCAAGAGAAATGTTGTTTTACCTTACCTGTTTTAAAAGTTACTTGAAAATAAGAAAAGTTATTTAAATTTAGATTTTCAGTAAGATTACTCATACCAGACAATGTAGTCTGACCCTTTGTGTGTTTGAACACCATTGGGTGTCTCATATTTTTATGAGGCAGCTCATGGTGATTGTGCAGGTAATTAGGCATTTCCCTGATCAAGAATTGGATGAATTAGCTGCTAAGGAATTGGATATAATAGTACAGACTCACTAATATTATGATAGAAGTTAATTTGAATTTATGTTATGAAATGTTGGTTAAGTTGTTTTGGGAGGAAACTGGTGTAGTGCTATTCTCTGTTTGCAAGTATTGAACTAATTATGATATTTCTGTTGAAAGCTGTGAGATGCTTTTGAGAATGTTTCATTAAGTAATACAGTTTTTGGCATTAAACTTCTGGAATGCTTAACAAAATGTGCAGTACTAAAATAAATCTGAAATGATTTGTAGATTGGAAAAAAAAAAGATAACCTGATATCTATTGTAAGAACTGTGAGACACATAAAGAAACCCAGATTAATTGGTATGTTGCTTGAGTAAAATAGCAAAAGAATTCAGGCTAACTTGACCAATTTTGCCAAGCCTGGGTTCAACCAGTCTAAATGACCTAAGCTTTTTGGTTAGGAAAGATAATAAATAAATAAAACTAGTAAATCAGGTTAGTTGTATTAGAAAAGAGTGGTTACCTGAAATCATCCAGACACACACATATACACAGAATACATATACACACTTGCACATGTGATAATTATGGTTTCAGTAAATCTGAGGTCATAGAAGTGCAAACAAACTTTGAAACTAGAAAAAAAAATAACATATAGAACTTGCCAAAAATTAAATAAGACAGAAAAGTTATTATGGAAATTATTTTGCTATGAGGAAATCATATGGTGAATTCCAAAATGAATTTTCTGCTTCCAAAACTCTTATACTCTGATTGAAAGAAAAAGAGAAAAAGAGAAACTCAAAATATCATCCATATGTGTTTTCATATAAGTAAGTTAAGATGATTTGTTTATAACAATATTTTTATATTGGTTGAAAGATCCTGGATAGAAGTGAAAAGAGAAAGGATGTTCTCTTGAGTAGATGACCACTGGAAAAGGAAAAAAAAAAACTTGTACAACACTAAAAAAAAAATTATTTGGAGTAAGAAAGTGGGTCATCTCACGTTTCATACCACTTGTTTTACTAAGTCGTTTAATTAGATTTCTCATACGAGTGAGGTAAAGGTTTGTATATACAAGTAGATTGGAAAACGATTTAAGAAACGAGTTTTGCAATAAAGTAGTGTTAAAATCATTTTGATGAAAGAGTTTTGATATTTACTACTAATATTGAAACCTATATATTTTTAAAAGTGATAAATCACAGAAATGATTGTAGAAACTATCAATCACTAAAATTCACATACGAAGACGTGAATTAATTCCAAAGAAATCGATACTGAATTCATTAAAGTGAAAATACCCAAAAATTCAAAAAATAGAAGTTATCAAAGTCGACAAAGGTGATAACAACTAATCGGAGAAGAAGAATCGATTAAAGATTGGAAAAGCAAAGCAAAATGAGCATAAATAGGAAAAACAGGGAAACAAGAGCAGGTCGGTCGACTGAACTCTCTGAGTCGGTCGATCGAAAATAGTCCAGAAAGGTTTCGGCTACAGCTTCGGTCGACCGTCTCAGAGAGTTCGGTCGGCCGAACCCCAAATCCTGCATTTTCTACCCTATTTAATATAAGTGCAAACTCACTCAATTTGCAACCGGTCGAGCACGGACGCTAGGGGATTACGCCCATCGGCTACCCGGTCCTATTGGCTCCTCGATGCATCACCAAAAACATGTTCAAACATCAAAGTTAGGATTTTAAAGATTTGAACCCAAAACACTAAAAATTGGGATATTCACCAATTCAATCCAAACCAAAAACAAGTGCACACGAATAAGTGTTAGGAATTCATACCCAACAATCAAAGATAGTTATAGACAAAGATGTGAGATAAAAATCTCACCTTTTCACAAAATCAATAAAGGAGAAGCTTGAAAGCAAAGGAAGAATCAACCACACTTCAACACAACCCAAATGAGCTTGAACCTAAGCTCAAAAGAAGAACATTTCCAAAGTTAGGTTTAGGAATTTATGAAAATTGAAAGGAGAATGAGTTGGAGACGAAGAAGATGATGCTTACCAATAGCTTCTCTTTGGATTTGGAGTCAGATGTTGGATTTGCTAATGGAACTAGGGTTTTGAAATTTTAATTTCCCATTCCACTCTCCATTTTCATTGAAGCTTGAATGTTAGAAATTAGAAATGAAGTATTGAAGAGGAGAGGGTTGGGACTGAGCTAATAAGTGGGGTAAATGGGCTCAACCCAAACCAAAGCCCTAAGTGAAAAAGTGGCAAAATTCCACTAACTCCAAACATACCAAAGTTTATACTCAAAAAGATCGTAAAAGGCGTTTTGTACTCAATGGAAGTGGTCTCGAGTCCTAATTCGACCATATGAAAAAAGTAACTTTTCGGACTATAATCCGACTAACGATAAAATATTTAAATAAAATATTTAAATACTCAATCGTAAAATATGCGGGTTGTTACAATTAAGTTTGAAGATAAATGTTTTAGACAAACTTTTGTTTTGGTTAATTTCGATGACAAAATTCTTTTAACTAGGGGAGAATGTAAAGACCCGTAATTTCGCTACTTCGAAAGTGAGAGATTTCATTTGTTTTAAATTTAAAAAAGTTTGAAACTTAAATAAATAAGTTATATATAATAGATAATAACAGAGAAATTATTTATTCTTATAGTTTATAATTTAAAAAGTATAAATTGGATTTAAAACATATCAACAAAAGTTAAGTTTTGTTAAAAATAAATAAATGCTTAAATAAATAGGTTTAAATATTTATTTAAAAAGATAAATCTTATTGAAAACATCTAATGAAGATAATAAAAGTATATTATAATATTTAAAAATATGTTAATAATCGTTTACAAAAATAACTAAATTTTATCGCATTTTGTCAGTTTTACATACAATGTAAAATTAGAGATTTTGATATTATTTAAATACGATTTTGAAATATAAAGAAACATGTTTTAATTTATTTAAAGAAATAAAAAGTTCATTTTTAAATCTGGTTTACATAAATAAATAGTTTAACTAAAACGTCAAAATAAGACCTAAAACTTTTTGTCGAAAAAAAAAGTTTTGTCGATTTAAAGTTGTCGCAATGTCGTCGCATCTTTATTTTCTTATATAGAAACATATGTTCAAATAGTGTAAGTATTAATTAATTCACTAATCAAGTTTACTTTTACTAAACATACTTAGAAATTTCTAGAAAACAATTAAGAAAAGTAAGCACAAAAAGACAAAAATGTTATTTCAAAACAAAAAGTAAAACATCAAATCAAAAAAACATAATTATTACTTACTTTACTTAATATCTAAGTGAAAATGACATAAACTAAAGATTTGAAATGTGATGTTAAGTGTTGAAAAAAAATAAGATTACTTTATAAGTAAGTAAGGGTATTTTGGTCTTTTTACAAAATATTATTTTAATCCAAAAACTTTTCTATAAATAAGACCACCATCCTTCCACCTTCTTCACACTATTTCTACCTTCTTCTTCCTCCTTGAAGCTCTCTTTAATGGCTTCTTCTTCTCTTCCAAATGCTTGCTAAATTTTTCAAAGCCATATCAAATCAACTTCAAATACCATCAAACTTTGCCAAATACCTTAAAATACCAATAGAATATGGTTTGGCATCTAAGAAGTGTAGAAATGATAGAGAAACTGATGGAATAGGGTGAGGCCGAACTATCAAGAAGGAGGAGCAAGTTTGTGAAGCTTCGGAGCGTGAAAAAGAGAAGGAAGTGCTGCCGGAATCAAAAGGAAAGTCTACGGAAAAAAATTGGTGAAGATATGGGGATTTAGTGAAGTGTTGGATAATATGAATGTTGGTAGGAAGTGAACGATTTGGTTAAAAGGTGAGTAGTCTTATTTACTAATAAATCCATAAATTATTTCTAGTATAATGATTTAAAAGTTTAAATATATTTAATGATTAAATGTTTGATAACTTGGTTTAAAATTGGTTGATTATGTGATTTTTTATTTGGTTGATAACTTGTTTGATAAATGGTAAGAGAAATGGTTATTAACCATAGTTAATTAAATGTGAATTAAATCCATACGAATATGTGTATGGAATTATTTAGCCTCTTAATGATTATAAATGAGTTAAAATTTCAATATGGTTTTAAAAAAAATTGAAGTATTTCGGACAAGTTTCGAAGCAATTCACAAAATTGGTCAAAATCGAGCTCGTCGCGTAGCGGCAGTTCGTAAATTTCGACCCGTAATTTCAAGTTGACGTAGAGAATGATTTATAAATCGGATTTCTTCGAAATAAATTTTTTTTGGTTTACAATGATAATATTTTTCCAACGAAGAAACAAAATCAAGATTTCATCAAGTAGATTTTGAAATATGTCCAAAATAATTTTCTAAAAACATCGCGGTTTTGCAGTTCGGAATCCAAAAAGGGATTTCTTTATAAATGATATTTTTAAATGATTATAAATATGAAATAAATTTGATAAATCTATTAAAATGGTTTAAAAGGTATTTGGAATGGAAAATATGAATTTTCAAATGTTTAAAAGTTTTTTAAATCAAATAAGCTTATATATCACTTTCCGCGACACTTTTATGCTGCGAATTCTATAGCATTTTGAATATCGGTTTAAACGTAACGATATTTCCTAGAATCAGTTATGAATATTTTTAAAACAATAATTAAGTGTTTTAAATGATGATTAAAAAGTTTAATAAATCATTTCTACAATGAAGATTAATAACTGAGTATGCGGAAACGACTAGTACATTTGTCCCGCTTGTGAGATCTGGGAAGGTAAACAAGGTGTTTAACTAAGGTTAGGGATGGAGCAACCAGTGCCCTGAACTTACCTGGTTGATGTTTTCTCTTCTTAGGAGAGGGGTGGAACAGATCGAAAGGAAAGCCCGGATGCTCTAAAAGATCATATTTAAGTTTTTCCAAGTTAAAAGAAAAAGATATTCATGATGTAGGATTACTTGTCATTAGTCCCTGGAGGTGAAACTTGCCATTAGTCCCTGGAGGTGAAACTTGACATTAGTCCCTGGTGGTGAAACTTTCCATTAGTCCCTGGAGGTAAAATTTACTATATCTAAGATGGCAGTACTGCTCTGTTATGAAAATCTTCGATTTGCTAGAATATGATTTGAAGTTAAGAAGAAAATCATTGACTTAGATTAAAAGAATGATTTGGAAAAGTTTTTCTAAGTAAAAGAGAAAATGATTAGGATTTAACAAAGGTTTAAATAAACCAAATGATTCGATAAATGAGGCTTAATGATTCCATGTACTCTTGAAAAGAAAATGGAATAACTTGAAAGGAATATATCTACGAAAGATATTTATTTTAAATAAAAGATGAAGTAATTGATTGATGATTGATATCCATTTATAAACTTAACATCTTTTTAAACAATGATTGGCTTCGAAGGAACTGGAGTCGGATTTGGATTATTCCTATCCGAAAACCACTTCGAACCAATGTATATGTTCGAAAGTGAAGACATGTTGAAGATGATGATTATTGAAGACCGTGGATCTTTATAGTGTGAAGACTGCTTGTTGAACATGCTCTAGGTTGCTCCCATTATAGAGTTATTTATAGCAATGGTCGCCCCGTTGTGGAGATTTTTTCGGTTTGCAAGGGCTTCTCGCCTAGTAATGGCCGAGGAAAGTGCATTCGGTTTCGTCCAGTCGTAGAATGAACTTGTATGGATGTTTTTCTGACATTGTATTCTAAATCACATTTGAGTGGTTTCTATAAATGTATATCAGTTGGTGGCGGAGAAGGCAACTTCTCTTAGCTTAACACCCTTTCCCGAGACATACGAGCTCAGGAAGTTATATTTTTCTAGAAATCAGTCGTGTGACGTGGAATGGCAGTGTGGCATTTAAAGTGGAACATGTTATAATCAAAGCGTGGTTTTATATGAAAAGCATGGCTTTGAAGAAACTGAGCGTAGCCTCGCGAGCCTCACACCCCGGTTATGATGGGATTCTATGTGGCCAGATGTATGCTCGCATTTTGGATAGTAGTGATTTGGGTTATCAGATGTTCTGAGCCCTAGGTACTAGATATGTCTAGGCGTCATGGCAGGGAAGCGCGAAGTCCGAGTCCTTGGATGTTATTCGCAAATTGTATCCACTTTTAGCCATTTGTGTGGTTGTATAACGGCGTTTGAGTCATGGACGTAAGCTGTGGATACATATTGATCTTTCCGCTAGTTTCCTGTCATGTTGAAAATCCAATCCCAATACGAGATTTACGGTTTTGATTGTATTCCCAAAATAGTTGTAATGACTTGCAAACATTTCAGCTACCTCTTTTGGTATCATATATTATGTTCGGTATATTCCGTTGACCTAGTCCAGGATATTACCTTAGACTTAGTCCAGGTATTGATACCTTATTTGAATAAGTTTATTTGAAAAGTGTTTTCAAAAGAATGTCATAAGAAATAATATCAAACGTTTTAATATATAAAAGTGTTTTGGTTTTAATAAGGTAAAAAAGCGTCCGTGTTTATATGTGGGCGTGGTCTTATGAGATACCCTTCCTTTCAAAGGTTTTGACAACATAGTCGTTTTAAATTTTGAGTACCTCACTCTGGTTTATCAAGCCTGATCCTGGTATTTTCAATACTCGAGTCAGATCCGAGCAGTTTCAGCTTGAGTTGAAGACGGTTGGAGTTTCCAGAGTAGAGCTGGAGATCTTCATCATCGTATGGACGTATTCTATTATCCGCTGTGGTTTGTTTTTGTTTTATGTTTGTCATCATTTGTGAGGGCAGGTGTTATAACTGTCCAGGCTGAATCTAGGTTAGACTCTGATAATCTATTTTAAAATTTTCCGCTGTATAGATTATTATTGAAATAATATATGTTATTCCATTCGTGTGAGATTCTGTTCTGTCTTTATTTTCTTCCTACCCTTAATGATCCGCTTATTCGTGCAATTTGAGTTGGACATGTGTTGTTTATTGTCGAATCAAAGGGTACGGAAAAATGGGCCGTTACATTAATAATCCCTTAATTATTAATTAATAAAACTTAATTATTAATTAATAAAACTTAATTAAGTACTTCTTAATTACCAGTTAATTAACCTTTAATTACTTAATTAATTTCTAATTACAAATTAATTAATCTTTAATCATTAATTAATTAATCTTAATTCTTAATTAATTAATCTCTAATTATAAATTTATAATCTCTAATTATCTAATTAATAATTTTTAATTACAAATTAATTAACCCCCCCTAAATAATTAATTTCTAACCCTTAAATTATTAATTTATAAATCCTTAATCATTAATTAATCAAATTAATTAATTACTCTTAATTAATTACTTAATTAATCCTTTATCATTAATTAATTAAATAAGTTAATTATACTTAAATTTCTTAATTAACTTAATTAATCTCAGCTCATTAAAAACTTTAATTAACCTTAAGATAAAACATTATCCTATTTAATGGCTTAATTATCATTGACTTCTTAAACATTTAGCTTTTAAAAATTATCTTCCTTTATTAAATCTTTTTAATTAAGATTTAAAATAAGTTAAAAATTAACTTAACAAATTCAGGTTAAACACTTACATAATATTCTTAAATCAATTACTTAAAAACATTTATTTTTATAAAGAATAGATTTTAAGAGCTAGATTCATTTCAAAAATTAAAACTTATTTTATTTAAATTTGAAAACTTGTTTTATAAAAACCTTTAAAACTTTTGAAAACTATTTTTAATACTGCTTCAGGTCTAACCCGAACATCACTCGAGAGCTACCCCGAGTTCTCTTCTTCTCTTCCATTTAAAAAAACTTAGCTTATTTTAAGTAAAAACGTATAGCTCGAAAATACTCTCGAACTACTCGAGTTCCCACTCGAGACACCTATCCTAATTACTCGAGCTTGCCTTCAAGACAACCTTCACAACAACCCACTGACACAAGCAAAACCACCGTGCACATGCCCCATCGTCAGATTCGCCTCCGACCTTTGATAAACCTTCCGGCACATCACTCATCACCGTTGCAACCAATCTCGATCACCAAAATACTATTACAAGCCACAGATCAAAATTGAGGTTCAAAGTAGAAACAGGAAACAAAACTATGACAGAAAAAACCCTCGTCCCAACTGTTCCGACCACCAAAGGTTGAGCAACCTCGTCCCAAGCTTCGCCAGTCTTCCACATCACCTATGCCCAAGGTCCGATGCATCCCGATCAACCTGAGACCCCACGATGACAAAAATTCCTACCTCTAACTAAACTAGGGTTAAATCCTAGTTCATCCCACCGCGACCGCCATGGCGAATAGTTGCCACTTCCATCATTTTTGCCAACGACCCCGATCATCACCCTAGCTTTGACAAAAACCCAGACCACCCAGTCTCTGCCGATCACCAGAAAACACTCAAAAACTAATTTCTGGTTAACCTAGAATTTCTCACAGGTTTCCCAACTAAAAATCATGATTTTTATTCTAAAAATCCTAATTTTGAAAGAAGATTTAAGTTATATAATTGGATCAACAAATTATAATACTTGATTTAATCATGTATTTAGAATTGCTACTGTACTATCTTGACTCCAGAAGATTTTCAAATCTATTTTGCTTGAATAAAATTTTAAACTTTAATTTATGTTTAAACAAACATATTATGTTTAAAATTCAAAACCTAACAATGATCAAACAAGGAGGTTTGAATTTTTCTCATTTATTTCTAATTCCTGTAGTTTGAAAACAGAGAAGAACAACATACTATACATGCACAGTCCATACACGTTCATATACACAGAGATATCACTATATATATACAAGCAAGCATCATTCAACTCAGAACATTCACAAGAAACAGAATTTAATTTACTTAAGCTTTAATATAAAATGTTTACTCACTATTTTAAAAAGGCAGAGAGCCTGTATTTTGAAATCTGGGAATGCTTAGTTGAACTGGAACATGATGATGAGATGATTCAAGACTTCGATTAATGCAAGTTGAAGCTTGTTTGCCGATTGAATAAATTTCCAGACTTGAAAAAAAAAGGTTTACATGCTTCTGATGTTGATTAACCTCTAGTTTGATAATTTGTTATATATTTTTGTTTGGGTTTGTAGAATGTTTACAGGTTTGTATTTTTGGTTTGTAGAGATGAACGGGTTGAGTTTTCTTTGGTTGAAGATTTGTAGATTTGTGAATTTGCTTTACAGGTTGAGTTCTTAAGTTTTTAGAAATGAGAAGAAAGGAAAAAAAATAGAAGAAAGGGGTTGTATGATTATATAGTGTTAAATTTAGTATTTATTAATATTAAAGAAAATGAAAAATTAAAATGACACTTGTTTAATTCAACACCATTTGTCATTTACAATCTTTAATTAAACTACACAGGCTATTAACCGGATCTCACCATTTAACACTTATAATTATGCACTTTTTAATTATTTAGAAATGATTTTAAAAGCTTTTATAATAAATTTCCTAATTGATAAGTACATTTCTTAATTTATAAATGTTTTTCTAAATTTTAGATAAATAAAATCCTTTAAAGAAAATAGAATAAAAACCAATTATATTCTAAATAAAATATATAATAATTTTAATCCATTTTAAAATGTTAATATAAAACTTTTGTATTTATTTTACTACTAAATAAATACTTTCTAAATTTATAAAATTCTTTAAAGAAAATATTATAAAACAAATCTTACTTTAAATAAAAACCTTATTCATATATTATATCCAAAATATTTGTAAGATATATATATATATATATCCTTTATATTCAAATTTAAATTCAATTTCAATTTCAATTTCAATTTAAAATCCAACTTAAAAATCAACTCAAATATATATTTATAAACAAACACATTATTAAATTTGTAAATATTTATTCTATTTAAAATCAACTTCAATACATATATATATACACACACACACACACGCACGCACGCACACATACACACACATTTAAACAACACTTATTAAATTTGTTTGAAAATAACAATTTTTCCAATTTTAATTAATTTATAAAAGAGATTATCACATTTTAAATTTTCTTGAAATTCAGGGATATCACATATATAGTAGTTCATGAGGCTATCATAAAAACATCAGAGTCTGAAACAAAATACAACAGAATCTCAAATACAAATGAATCTCTAATACATAAGCAACTGACGAGTCTGAACATAAATGACTGGAATAAACTGAAATAACTGAAAGCTGGATAGATAGATCTTCAAATAAAGCCCCAATCTCCAAAGGTGAGTCTCAAAAGCTGTGATACTCATTCTGACTCGAGCATCAAGAAAAACACAAAACACTCGAGTCGGGATTAACATTCTTATACCAGTAAATTCAACTCAAGTGAAATATCAACTGGAATAAAAGTAACTTAAAGGATGTTTAGGATTTCCATCTTCTAAGGATCCATGGAACTATCTACTATGTAGTAATATATGCTATTATAATATATCTATCAGTAAAGTAAAGTATTAAAATAGCGTTAAGGCGTTACCATTATCCCCTTAACACATTTTATATAATGTCATAGTCTATACAGTACTGTAAAATCCACCAAACTGGTGGGCTATCAGGGAGCACTCCATAGCTACGACAAAAACCAAAATCATAGCGGGCTCGATAAGGTAGATGACAAGGCATGCGAGGCTATACCTTGAGTAGGATTCTACCAATTCACACTTCCGGGATGGTGGTAACGCATAGCCGCAGTTATCGCCCACCTCATATAACACTCCCAAAATCAAAGGTGCACCCAATCAAATCACAAAGTAATAGAATGGTATCGAAGAAGTGTGTCCGATCGGAGGAGCTTCCTCACTTGGCCCGTCAATTACTCCTGTTTTAGTCATCTTATTTAGGACTCATTTCAACCTCAATGCAGCAACGTCGTCAAACCATCCTACTTCGTTCTGGATTCACCACCGTGTACACAGCTGTTGAAGTGGTTTTCGATATTAGCAGAGAGTATGAAAATATCTGATCCCGGTCTCTTTAACAACCAAACACTTATTTCACACCATAGTCATTTCATTTCAAATAGTTCATACTTCATATTAAAATATCATATTCATTTCAAAAGCATATCAATTTGATATCATTATTCACTTTAAATAATATTCATTTCTGAATCGTAACACTTTCAAAATTAAAACACTTTCGAAATCATAACACTTTTAAAATCATAACACTTTTGAAATCAAAACACTTCCGTAATTATAATAGTTCCAACTTAAACAGTTTAGTTAGTTACTGAAATTAGTATATGTATTAAAATAGTTATAAATTAAATAGTTTATATATTAAAATAATTTATATATTAAAATGATTCATAGATTAAAATAATATATATATTAAAAATACTTTATATAATAAGATTAGTTTCCTCCAATTTCACAAATCGATTCAAATCGACTTAAATTCCAAAAATTCAATTTAATCAATCCTAGCACAACAATTTCAATTAACAGGATTAACAATTCAAATTCTCAGTAAACCACCCCAATTTATATCGATTTCAAATCAAGGTTTTCAACTATCACTTCAATTACAATAAGATTCAAAGTTTAAATATTCAAACATTTACAATATAGGTTTCATTTATATTTTAACATTCAATTTTAATTTTACTCAAATTGGAAAATATTCACTTAATCATTTTAATAGCAATTAAATAAAATCTCTAATTACACCTTTAAATCAAACTAAATAGTAAAATTTTAAATTATTTAAATTTATAAATATTCCCTCCATCGCCTTTTATCAAAATCAAGTTATAAAATCCTATCTTTAAAAATCTTATATTAATAGATTTCAATTTAATTTCTGTTTAAATACAATTCTTAAACAAATGCTAAAAAAATCTAAATTTTACAAAATCAATTCCAATTTATCTTTCCAACCTTAATTTATTAAAGTTATTAAAAAATCTATTTTTAAAAATATTAATATAAATTTAATTAAATATTTAAATATATTTTATATATATTAAGTAAATTAAATTATATTAAATTAAATCTATTATTAAATGTATTTTGCATTAAATCTTATTTTATATATTTTTTAAAATAAGAAAAAATCTTTAAAAAAAATTATTTTCAGAACTAACTTATAAATTTAAAATTTCCAAACATATACTAAAAAATCTAAATTTTACAATATAAATATCTTTACCTAATACTAAAATAAATATTTATTAAAATCCATATATTTCCTTCCAAACACTAAAATCATTTTTCAAAATAGACCACCAGTGTCCGTATATAAAATTTTCTATCATATGGCCAAGTGATACGGATATTTATCATTTCAATCTGCAATTTAAATATTTATGGGTATATATCATTTCAACCCGCAATCTTAAAATTTCAAAATCAATGAAAATCACTTGGGTTTATCTTTTCAACCCATAACGATTTTCCCCTAATCTATAATATCGTTCGGGTATGTATCATTTCATCCCATAGGGATTTCTAAACTAACAGGAACTTGCAGAGTGAGAACAGATATAATAAAAAATATAACATATCAGCAACCGACATATATCATCAATAACAAGTTTAAATATAAACAACAGGTGATGCTGTCAGCTGTCATAGGTGAACAGTTACAGATAATGGTATATCATATGTAGAAATTAAATAATATGCAGTTCAAATTTAACACCATATTTTAATTGTCATTTCAATGTGAATTTAATTTAGTAAATATAAGAATTTTAATCGTGAGTGATTGCTCACCTTTCGAGGCTAGAGAGCAACGAATTTGGCAGCAATGTTAATCTTGAGTGGAATGAGAGGTTGCAAAACTGGCATAGGTGGCTGTGTTGGAGGGGCTTCGGCGTTAACAACAGTGTCGGGTTCAGGGTTGCTTGCCCGAGTGTGTTTGGAGATGGCTGTCGGGTAAAGGAAGCCGGTCTGGTAGTTTGTAAAGGCGGAGATGTGGTGGCTGTTAGTGTTGTGGTCGGAGCGGGTTAGGGATGTTGTGGTGACGAATTTGGCGATGGCATGGGCTATTGATGGTGAGGGAAAGTGGATGTGTGGCCATTGGTATATGTTGTGCAAAAGGGGAAGAGGCCAGGGGATAAGGAGGTTGATGGTGACAAGGTGTTTTGGGGATGGCTACACAAGCAAAAGGGTTTCTGTGCTTGGTAGCTGGAGATGCTCGGTCAGAGGAGGAGGAGGCCAGGGCTGACGTCGAGCTGGATGCAAGGCAATAGGGGCAAGGATGCGGCTATTATAACCGAATTTGAAGATGAGGGAGAGGCCGCACGAGAGGAGGAAGAGAGAAGTGGCGGAGGAAGGTTAGGGAATGGGCGGCGGTTTGAAAGAAACCGAACACAGTGGCAAGACCGAGCAAAAATGGGGTAGCCGCGTGAGTATAGCCATGGAACGAATAGCTGGAAGATGGATGAACAAGTGACAAAGAAACATAAAAGAATGAACTACAATAATTTATAAATTTCTATCTCAAAGAACAGAATGAACAAGAAATAAAAGAATCGGAAACATATTTTGAAATGGTAGGAAGTAAAAGGTCAAAAGTTAGAATTTCGTGAATATTAAAATCAAATGGCTATTTAAATTTCAAGATGGATAACTGAATAGACAGAGGAAACCAAAAGGTCAAAATGCGGAACCAATACGATAAATCGTTTTGCAGATTCCACTGTGTATCGAATACCAAAGTGCATAAATGAATATAATATGGAGATTAGCACGATGAGACGAACATAATGGTACACATATATCAGCAATACGACCATATTATCAAAAGTCGATATTCGCTGCCGAAAATGTTGCTAATTTGTCGAAAATAAGATAAACGAGCTAGAGAAGTCCAATTATGGTGAAACGAAATGTGACGTCACAATCAGAAAATGATTTACATTTCTATTATATAAAAAGATTCAGATTTCGAGAATATTTAATTTTCATCAATCTTTAGCTGATTTAAATTGAAATTGAAAATTACACAATAAAACTAACTTTCATATTTTCCAATGAAAACTTACCATACTCTATGTTTAAATAGACGCATTACAAATATAAAATTTTCATTGCGAAATTTTATTGTTAAATTTTCAAGAAAAAATCAGTTAATTACATTATAAAAATCGTTAAAATTCACGGGTCGTTACATTTGATAGCAGCAGTTTTATACATATTTGATAGTAGCAGTTTTTTATGATAGATATACATTTAGTACTGGCAGTTTTGTACACATATTACAGCAGCATTTTTTGATAGTAGATATAAATGATAATGTGCAATATCATTTCTTATGTTTTTTAAAAAGATATTAATAATGCGCCTTTTCTTTATGTACAGTTGGATATGTATTGATGGTGAATATGAAGGAGTAAATTTAAATTGGAAAAGTAAAAGTGTATGTATATGTTAGCTTATAATGACATTAATGATACTACCTAGTATCATTTTATTTAATAAAAGGAAAATGATACTACATAGTAGCAGTGTCAAACCTGTTACCAAAATTTCAAATTTTGGTGATTGTGGTGGTGTTGGGAGCAGCGGCAAGGCTAGTGGTGCAGGTGATAGAGGCAGGTGGTGGTGCGAGGAGTGGTGGTTGGTAATTTTAGCGGTTTGTCTTTATGACTAATTTTGGAAGAATGTTTATCCTTGTTGCTAAAATATGGTGGTTGTGTCCTTTAGGCCAAAAAAATACAATTTTTTGTCCTTTAAACTAGTTCCTCCTATAAAAATCTATACACACACACACACACAAACACATACATACATACATATATATATATATAAATATATTTACTTTTCATAATTATTTATAAACTTTTAAATTCTTATTCTCAATTCTTTTACAACAAAACTCTTTATTTACATAATGGTAGATGTACTTTGTAAAAATCAATCTCATTAAAATTTAAATTTTTAACAATTAATAGCTGCTTAAAATCAAAGGACATCATAACCAATAACAAGCTTGAAGATCCACAAAACAAAGCAAATAAATATAAAGCAAATTGCATTAGAAACTGGGTTTAATACCCAGTAATTAGCTCCATCGGTCGACCCGTGATAATGGACTGGTTGACCGGTTGATGCAACTTCATGATCGTCGATTCGACCTAGTTGATCAGCTAACTTTGGTTGAGTGGAATTTACTAGGGTTGGGCATGATCTGTTAATATTTTCGATTAACCGAAATTCATGAGTGGTTTGGTTAACTGTTAGTATGGGTTGGTCAATACCAACCGAACCGGTTAATATTAACCGCGGTTAGCCATCATATTGAATCGGTTAACCGTTGTGTTTGAATGGTTAATTGAACAAATGATTAACCGAATTTTTTTATTGGTTTGCTGTTAACGTATAAATGTTAACCGAAACTTAATTTTGAAATTGTACAGATTTAACAAAATATCAATGATTCAACATACATAGACTATTACAAATTACAACTATAACGGTCCAAATACAACACATATTATCAAATATATAAATTACAAAGAGCATTTGCCCAGCAAATGCAGCATTCAACCAGTTCCAAAGATGGTGATTCAAAGTCCGGAATAAATACATAAACATATAGTATAGTATGTAGCAAGTAGAATACAATAATATAAACATACAATACACATCATCACTCATCAGATACATGTGCATCTCCAAATCCAAACATGATAAGCTAAGCTACTAAGAGTTCAGCAGAATGCTACTAGTCTCCAATTCTTCATGTTACTGAAGTAAGAAGATGGACAACACTTTTCGCAAGTTAGTTAAAATGTTTTCTTTAATGCTATAGTACCTAGAGAGAAAAGGAGCCTACTCGTGGAGAGGATATCCAGGGGTAGGGGAATGGATTTTCCTATTCTTGATATCCTTAAGCTTTTATATGCACACTTCTCTGCACAGCTAAAAGAAAAATAAGCATCAACTTCAATTATTGCTTAAATCATGTCATAAGCATTGTTATTAATATTCACACTTATTAGTCCAAGATACTTTATATAATTGCTCCCTTTTCACTTTTCTTAGTATGCAATATTAGTGCATCAGTGTAATATCAGTGCGTCAGTGCTCTATTGTTATTAATATGCACACTTATTAGTCCCAGATACTTAATACTAATTTAACTAAAGAGAATATCAGTGCATCGGTGCATTTACATAAAGAGAACAGCTAAATTACCCTATTATCATGCAAAAAATCCAATAATTCACATACACATGTTTTCCACTCGAATATATAAATGATTCAAACTAAAGATTTATAGCCATTAAAAAACACTATGATTTGAAACTAAGAAAACCTGTTGTTGGAATAAAGTCATCTCGATCTGGATGTATCAGACATATTACAAGGATCACTAACACTATAGCTTGGTTAGGAAATTTCAACGATAATGATGCAGCGCACCATGCTTTCAGTCGTAGGTCGTTCGCGAGTTATATGAAGGCGCCAGCGACTCAACAACTTAAGCAGCTTTTCCTTAGGTCGCGTACCTTAAGTCGCCAGCGACCTAGCGGGTTACGGCTTAGCGTGATACGAGGGAAGGAGAAAGCAGTGCACCAGGATAACGAGTTATGCGAGCTTTCCTTAGGTCGCGCACAAGCGAGCTACGACCTAAAGAGTTAGGTCTCTTGTATACGTTAAGACAATCCATTCTTATGTCGCTGAAGGAAGGTCGCTCACCTTATGCTATCTCTTAGGTCGCTCTAGAGTTATGTCGCTCAAATGTTAAGTCGCGTGATATGGTAACTTGTTAAGTCGCGTGACACTGTAACTTGTTAAGTCGTAGGTCGTGTTTGTTTTTATGTCGCATATATGTTGTAACTTGTTAAGTCGCCTGTGATGTTAGGTCGCATGGTGTTCTTAGGTCGTAAGTCGTTGCCACTGTAACTTGTAGTGTTGTAACTCGTGTATTGTTTGTGTTGAGTCGCGTATGTGTGGTGTTGTAATCTTCTATAAATACGGGTGTGTTGCCAGTTGTAAAGGTTGTTGATTTTGAATAAACTTTTGTTTGAGTGCTTTGTGCCTCTTTAAAATTGAAAGTTGAGTGTTATCTCCTTTCTCCATCTTCGGTTATTCGAGTGCGCTCGAATCAACGAACTTAAAGCCGATTCACGAAATCTCGTGCGCGAGATCAACGTCGAAGAATTGTAGATCTTCTAACACGGTATCGTGCACGATCAACGTGTTAAAGATAGCTAGAATTTGGTATCTCGCGAGATCAACGGATTTGCGTATTTATCTTGGGTATCATCAATTCACCATTCATCATTGTATTGTTCCATCGTTTTATCGATTTATTTGACACGAAGCATTATCTCGTGATCAAAGTTGTTATCCGCTGCGTCAAGTTTGGTATCAAAGCTGTACTTAGCCAATCATAGCTAAGCCGAGCCTATTGGGAGTAAAGAGGAAGTGTTGGAGTTTGAGCCGAGTATAGAAGTTGGATCAAGGCCGAGAGTTACAGTTACAGCCGAGCCGAGCTAAGTTGAGTTCGAGTTAAAGTTAGGTTGAAGATTGTTGTAAGTTGATCATGCCTCCGAGACGTGCTAACCGTTTTCATAATGTTGAAGATGTGTGTCGAAGACAAGAAGCTGAGCAAATGGAACAACGTATTAATGAAAAGTTCGATGAAGGTATTGAGAAGTTAGAGAAATTGATGAATGACATGAATCAAAGTCAAAGGAGAAGGTCACCAATCTCGAACCATGGAGGAAACAGGGTTTCTCCATCGATTTCGGAAGCGAGGAGGGTGTCACCACAATCTTGTCGAGAAAGAAGAGAATCATCAGTTTCAATGAGACGAGAACACCATGAGTACAGAAATGAAGAGAGAAGAACTCCACGGGGGTTTGAAAATGAATCATATCGTGATATTGAAATACAGGGTAGAAGGACCATGCATGATCGTGGAGATGTAGATGGACGGGATAGATATCGAAGTACATTTGATTATGATGAAGATGGTGATAGAGGTAGTATTCATTATCGAGATCGAGACCAAGTACGAAGTCAATATCGGAATGTAGAAGATGATCGTCGATGGGAGTCGGGGATGAAAACAGAGATTCCAGAATTCAAAGGGGGAATGATAGCGGAAGAGTTTCTAGATTGGTTATCAAATGTTGAGGAAATTTTTGACTTCAAGGAAGTACCCGAGCATCGTAGAGTTAAGTTTGTTGCTACACGATTGAGGGGAAGAGCTATGGCATGGTGGCAACAAACTAAACTTACATGGGAAAGAATGGGAAAGTCGAAGATTGATTCATGGGAAAAGATGAAGAAGTTGATGAAGGCTACTTTCTTGCCTTATAATTATCAGTCTCTTATGTATCAGCACTTACAGAATTTGAGACAAGGGACAAAGTCGGTAAATGATTATGCAGATGAGTTTTATCAACTGATTGCTAGAAACGATATCATAGAAAAGGAGGAACAGTTGACATCTAGATTTGTTGGAGGATTGAGAATGCAAATTCAGGATATGGTAAATATGTTTGATCCAAGATCCGTTGCTGAAGCACACCAGAAGGCTCTAGCTTGGGAGAAGCAAGGTAGAAGAGGAGGTGGTGCGCTTACAAGTTCGATTAACCAGAACAAGGGTGCTAGTAGCAATACTAATGTTTCTAAAGCTGTTAGTAAACCAGTTGTCAATGAAGTTGCTAAGACCAAAGTTAACAACAATTTCAAGTGTTATAACTGTCAGGAGTTTGGTCATAAGAGCAATGAATGCCCGAAGCCTAAGAAGCGAGCGATAGTTGTTGAGGTTGAGGATGAGGATGTAGAAATAGAATGTTCCAATTCACCACAAGTTGAGGAGGAAGAAGAATTATTGGCGGGAGACGAAGGATATTCTTTAATGATGAAGAGATCTTGCTTGACGCCAAAGCAGGAAGAGGAGACTAGCTGGTTGAGGAGTAATATTTTTCAGTCGACGTGCACTATTTTGGAAAGGGTTTGTAAGTTTATTATCGATGCAGGAAGTTGTGATAACATCATCTCTACAGAAGCCGTAAAGAAGTTAGCATTAAAGACAGAGAAGCATCCCAAACCCTACAAATTAGCTTGGTTGAGGAAAGGTGGGGAAGTGAAAGTTAGTCAAAGAGCTTATGTAACCTTTTCCATCGGAAAGAAGTATAAGAATGAAATTTGGTGCGACGTGGTAGATATGGACGTATGTCATTTTTTGTTGGGGAGACCGTGGTAATTCGATAGAGCCGTGCAACACGATGGAAGGACTAACTGCTATAGTTTCATGTTCGAGGGCACTAGAATCACTTTAGCTCCTAAAAAGCAACAACAAAATGAAAGCAAGTTGGAGGAAATCGAGGAACTAAAGACTCTATTATCTTTGAAGGAGTTTGTCAAAGAAGTAGAGGATGGGCCTGAAATATTTCTGTTGATTAGACGTGAAAGTAGTGAAACGGTTGAAATTCCTGAGGAAGTTAACCCAGTGTTGAAGGAATTTGAAGATGTATTTTCTGATGAATTACCGAAAGAGTTACCACCGTTGAGAGACATACAACACCAGATTGATCTTGTTCCGGGAGTTGTGTTACCGCATAGACCACATTATAGAATGAGTCCAAAGGAGCACGAGGAGTTGAGAAGGCAGGTGGAGGAGTTACTTGAACAAGGGCACGTACAAGAAAGTTTAAGTCCTTGTGCAGTACCAGCCTTGTTTGTGCCAAAGAAGGATGGAACTTGGAGAATGTGTACAGATAGTCGAGCACTAAACAAGATTACAGTGAGGTACATATTTTCGATGCCAAGATTGGATGACTTGTTAGATCAGCTGAGTGGAGCTGCTATCTTTTCAAAGATTGATCTGAAGAGTCGGTATCATCAGATTCAAATTCGACCAGGGGATGAATGGAAGACCGCATTCAAGACACGGGAAGGGTTGTATGAGTGGTTGGTCATGCCATTTGGTCTTTCGAATGCACCTAGTACTTTTATGTGAGTGATGAATCAGATCTTTCGACCATTTATTGGAAAGTTCGTAGTGGTATACTTTGATGATATATTGATATACAGTGGAAGCACAGAAGAACATCTACAACACTTGCGAGAAGTGTTGATGATACTTCGTCAGGATCAATTTTACGCGGCAACAAAGAAGTGCATGTTCATGGCACACAGTGTTTTGTTTTTGGGACATTTATAAATCGGTACTATTTTCCAACATACTGATAATTAATACTTTTATGACCAGGTTTAGTGCTCTATTTTTAACCACGTGTAACATATAAGTATACATTTAGGTTAAGCAACATAATCGTTACCCTAATGAAGGAATCTAATCCAGCGGTATATATTAAGCTCATTTGTATTTTAGGCTAGTTAATATTGGTTGGCTTTTGTGTTAATCCAAACAGGCTACAACTTGATGGCAGTCTAAAAACATGAAATCAAATGCAACGGAACAATACATAACCAATATAATGTAATCTTGATTCTCAAATCTAAAGAGTAGAGGGATGTCTTTTCTTTATGTCTTACTTCTTAATTAAATGCATATTGCAATGCACACAGGTATAATTGAATTCATTATAGACTAGAGGTGCCATTTCTTAATCATAATGGGTACCCATTGCTTATGATGATACAGAACATAAACACATGACAATACAATCAAGAAAAAGCATACGAAGTTCTAATGTATGTATACCATGAATTAAATGTTAGGGATTTCCTTATTTTCTTTTTTTTATTTTCAACTTGTTGTATAATCTAAAAGCTATATAAACTTAATAATACCATTCAGCAGATCAATTAGACCAATAGATTAATTAGCAATCGGGTTAACTAATTACTACATAGTACATACAATAGTTAGCAGTAAATCATACTAATTAGTAATACTATTTATATGTAACAGAAGAATTAATTATTGCAATTTATACTAACGTGATTACTTTTCCTAATACCAGCGTCGACCATGAATCATACTAATTAGTAAACTATTTATATGTAACAAAAGAATTAATTATTGCTGAAAAGATTTAAGAAGAAAACTAAACTGTCATCACAAACAAACCAGAATCAGTCACTGTCCAAGTGTGTGTGTGTGTGTGTATAGTTGCACACCACTTATTCAACGAAATACAAGTATACCAGAATACAAGCGACTGCAATAGTAAAACAACTATGCTATTTATTCTAACTCGTTCCTTCAAATCAAACTCTCTCTTTCCTCTTTATTTCTCTTGCTTCCTTCTTTTCGTTACTCCAGTCTTCTCTTCCTTCCTTGATGACATTCAACCCATCTCTCAGTCTGGAAAAATGATTCATGGACAAAGATTTAGTTAATATGTCAGCACGTTGATATAGTGCAGGTATATGATTAACGCATATGTTTCCCATAGCAACTTGTTCTCTTACAAAATATAAATCCAACTCAATATGTTTTGTTCTAGCATGCAATATGGGGTTAGCAGTTAATATAACTGTTCTTGCATGGTCATACCACACTGTGGCTAAGATCTGTTTCTCCTCTAGAATCTCAAATAATAATGATTTCAGCCACATTATCTCTGATACTACTGCTACTACACTTCGATATTCATCTTCAGTGCTTGATCTCGAGACTGTAGATTGTTTCTTTGAGCACCAAGATATCAGATTCTTGCCTAGATATACACAATAACCACCACCGATCTTCTGTCATCTCTATCCGCGGCCCAGTCGGCATCAGCGAAGGCACTTATATTGAGTTTTCCAGGAGCATATAATTTTAGTCCATGATCTAATGTTCCTGCTAGATAACGAAGATCTCTTTTCACCGCTTTCCAATGTGTATCCAACGGTTTCTACATGAATTGGCAGACCTTATTCACACTATATGAAATTTCTCGACGAGTTATGGTAATATACTGAAGAGCTCCCACTATACTCCTATATTGATGGGCATTCTCTATTGGTCACCATCATTCTTTGTCAACTGCAGATTTTTAGTCATTGGAATAGGTGATCCTTTTGCATTGTCCATCCCTGCTCTCTTTAAGACAGCTTGAATATAGTTTTTCTGATTTAAGTGCATTTCTCCTTTACTGTCCCTTTTCACCTCAATACCCAAGAAGAAATTCAATTCTCCAAGATCTTTCGGTTTGAATACATCATTCAAATGCTGTGTTAGTTTGAGAATTTCAGCACTGCTACTTCCCGTCACAACAAAATCATCTACGTACACTAAAACATATATAATTTCATTCCCCTTTCTCTGCATAAATAGTGAGCTGTCTGATTTTATAGGTTGAGATTCCAACATCATTAACGTCTTCTTTAGCTTGTCAAACCAGACTCTCGGTGCCTGCTTCAGCCCATAAATCGCCTTATTCAATTGACAAACAGTTTGCTGATTTTCCATGACAACTTCAAAGCCTCTAGGCTGTTCCATATAAACTTCTTCCTCTAATTCACCATTCAAGAAGGCGTTGTTCACATCTAACTGCCTGATGGGCCTCTAATTATGTAATTCTATGGTTAGAACAGTTCTAATTGTGGTAGGTTTAATCACCGGAGAGAATGTTTCTTTGAAATCAAAACCTGGTTGTTGAGTGTAACCTTTAGCTACAAGCCTTGCTTTGCACTTGTCAATTGTTCCATCTGCTTTATATTTTAGTTTATACATCCACCTACATCCAATCACGGTTTTATTCTTGGGTAGAGAGTCGCCAACTTCCATGTTTTGTTGCAAATCAATGCCTTGTATTCCTCTTCCATCGCTTTCTTCCATTCTTCATGTTGTATTGCCTGTTCAAATGTAGTAGGTTCTTCTGTTGATTTATGAACTGCATATATTTTTGGTTTAAAATTTCCCATTTTTGACCTAGTTATCATATGGTGACCTTGCTGATTGTGTGTCTCCTCTGTGGTCTGTATGTCCTCTTGTGTATCATCATCTGGCAGATTTAAGGATTGTGTATTTGATGAAGAATCTTGCATATGTGATGAAGAATCTTGCATATGTTCTTCTTGCAAACTGTTAGTTATACTTCTATCTTCATAGCTTCTGAAGTCGCCATTGATGCTGCTAATGGGGAATGAATTCACTGAGGATGTATGACTTCTATCAACTTCTTGTATAGTAAGTGATTTACTCCTGTTAGTTTCTGACTCGTACACTGGTATGCCATGTACATATTGCCTAGCATTTATCACTCTTGTAATGCTTTTTACTTCACGATCTGCAAATGGGAATATTCTCTTATTAAACATTACATGCCTGGAGATAATAATCCTTCCATCACTGGTTAAGCACTTATATCCCTTCTGATTTGAGCCATAACCTAGAAACGTGCACTTTGATGATCTAAAATCCATCTTATGTCTATTGTATGGTCTTAATAAAGGAAAGCATAAGCACCCAAATCCATCTTATGTCTATTGTATGTTTACAGCTGTAGAGAAGCTTTCTGGCTAGAACTTCAATGGCATGGTACCCTGCGCTAGCAAAGTCAGTCCCAACTCTACTACATGTCTATGCTTCCTTTCAACTATTCCATTCTGCTGAGAAGTGTGAGGACACGTGATTCTATGTAATATCCCCTTTTTATTGAAGAAGGACTTTAGTGGCTTGAACTCTAACCCTCCATCAGTCTGCAATATTTTTAGCTTGCTGTCTAACTGTCTTTCAGCTTGAAATATGAACTGTTTCACAGTTTCTGATGTTTCTGACTTCTGCCTCAAGAAATATATCCAAGTATACCTTCTATATGCATCTACAAAAGCTATATAATACTTATAGTTGTAGCTTGAGTTGATTGGAGCTGGTCCCCAAAGGTCACACTCAACCAGTTCTAGAGGTTGATGATATACAGTACTTGACAACCTGAAAGGCAACTTGTGACTCTTCCCTAACTGACATTGGCTACATATGTATGGTAATAATGGATTTGAATATGATATATTTTCTTTGTTCATCACCAGTTTCATCACTTTTACATTGGGATGACCAAGCTTCTTGTGCCAAATATCATACATGTCATTAGTTCCATGATTTACCGAGTTACATTGTCTTGTTTCATCACTATTTCCTCTTCCATTTTTCAGATTAAATTTATATAGACCATCACATATTTTGCCTTGAAGTAAAATCTCTCCACTAACTTTGTCTTTGACCATACAAACTTTAGGGTGAAATTCGAAAAATACTTCATTATCTCTAGCAAACTGTGAAACACTCATGAGATTTTTCTTTATTTGAGGTACTCTAAGCAGGTTCCTTAATAGTAATTGTCTATTTTTCTTAGTGAATTCAACACAAGCATCTCCTACATGAGTAATATGTATAGGTGCACCATTACCCATATAAACATAATTTTTACCTTGTTATGCAGCTCCACCAAGATTTAAGTTGTGTAGTTTGCTTGTGACATGATGTGTTGCTTCCGAATCTGGAAACCAGGCTTCATCTTGAATGTCAGAGTTCTTTGCAGCTAGCTCTTGATCTTCTACAATTTGATTCAGTCCTCTTGATCCTGTGTTCGAGTTGATCTCAGCTTGACTTAAGTTCACATTGTACTGATGTGACTTTGAGATGCCTTGATTGGGTGATATCTGCTGATTACTTGTGTAATTATTGTCAAACCTGAAGTAACATCTCACTGCAGTATGACCTATCTTCCCACAAATTTGACATCTCGGTCTATTGTTGATATTTCTACCTCGTCCTCTAGCTCTGCTGACTTCTCTTCCTCTTCCATACCATTGTCCACCTTGCATGACCTGGATATGGTTGGGATTATTTGCTGACTGCTCTGCTCTAAAATTGCTTTGTTGCTGAGATCTAGCTTTCATATTTACTACATAATTGATTGAGAAATCCTGTGGTGAACTTTGTTTTTGTTCTAATCTTCCTTCATGTGCTAGAAGAACTGATGTCACATATTGAATAGAGGGGGTGGTCTCTTTAGACGAAATCACAGCAACAACAGATTCAAAACTATCATCTAGCCCATTTAATATGTTCAACACTTGTTCTGTCTCACTAATTTTATGTCCCGATAAATCAAGAGTATCACATAGAGTTTTTACTTTGTTCAAATATTCTCTCACGCTCATATTATCCTTTTTCACATTTTGTAGTTGCCTTTTGTAACTCATAATCCTAGCAGATGTCTGAGAATTAAAGTTCAGGTGTATAGCATTCCATACCTCTAGAGATGTCTTACTACCAACAATTTGAGTTAGGATATTGGTGTTGATTGACGAAAGTAACCAAGCACACAATAGGCTATCCTATCTGTTGAAAGTTATATACACTGGATTTGCTACAATTTGACCTTCGATATTGGTGATCAGTTGTTGTGGTCCTATTGTGGCGACGCTGATGAATTTTTCTAGACCGTAGCCCATGATTGCAGTCTCCACCTGAAATTTCCACAATAAGAAGTTATTTTCATCCAATGTAACAGTGAGGAGTTGAGTTTGAGAATTGATGATTGATTTCAAGGATTCTTCAAGAGTTTTTTAGGATTGATTGTGATTTGTATTAGTGGTTTTGGATGAATCAGTGGTTGATTGATTATTGTTGTGTTCGACCATGATGAAGACGCAAATGGATTAGGGTTCCAGATTATTCAGATATACGGCACGATTGATGTAGTGAATTTGGATCTGATGAGGATTAATTGAATCTAAAATTGAATCGGCGATTTGATACTGATTAGGATTTCGGATCTTGAGATTTGTCGTGAGACGATTGATGCTCTGATACCATGAAAAGATTTAAGAAGAAAACTAAACTGTCATCACAAACAAACCAGAATCAGTCACTATCCAAGTGTGTCCTGATATATATATATATATAGGTGCACACCACTTATTCAACGAAATACAAGTAACATGCTAACATTTCCTACCACCAGCGTCAACCGTGATTCGATTTTAGAATTCAGAACTAGGGTTTGCGAACGTCGACCAGCTGATACTTGAAGTATATAGTATATTGGGGACTCGATTAATATGTGAGTCCAAGAAGAGGTTTGGAGATTTTAGAGCAAAGAATTAGAAATAACGATTGGGGAGACTACTAGAGCTCTTTATGGAAATCTCGAGTTTGAGAGAAATGATTAGCATAAGGCAGCTGTTTAATGTTTTCTCATATTAGTTATATCGGTTTAGGATTGTTAGTGGGGTGGGTTAAAATGCAATTCAAGAAAAGAAAAAAAGAAAAACAATATGGTTAAATCGGTTAATGGTTAACTGACCGATCCAAAACCATTAACCATTAACCGACCCGATATTAATCGGTTAAGGTTGTTCGGTTAATCGAATATGCGGTTAACCGAATCTGACGGATAAGTTGGTTCGGTTTTGATTACTTAAGCGCCCACCTCTAGAAATTACTAGTTTTTAGTAAATACTTAAGTTTACTATTTGGTATGGGACAGTTAGTTAATTTCTTGTGATTACATGAGTGACAGTAATTAACACTTTAGATTTGTATTATCTTAGGATGTTCGGATTTTATTTTTAGGCTGATAGAACCCTGAAAGGGAAGAACTCATTTTTCATCGACCTGAGAGTCATTACACTACTAGATTTGGGTAGGCGGATAATTAGTGTTTGCACACATGAATACGCTTGACAATGTTGTCGAGACTGCACCATCAACAGTTATGGACCATAACCCTAGTCGTAGCCAGCGTATCATCTCCTCACAAACATTCGCCTTGAAGCTCGCTGCCTAAACCCTACCCCGATCATATAGTTCCAACCGAACCTCCTTGAAATTTCCTAGGCCACAGCCTCCATCATAGATTGTCGTTAGCGTCCACACGAAGCCGCACCTCCCTCCATTACTGCCAACGATCGAGAAAACGTTGACGTCAATCCTAGTTAGTGCTTTCCCCAAGCAACATTGTTGCCGAAACCATCTCTTGTCGCCTGCCAATTCAAACGCAATCGCATTCTTTCTTTCTCTCATGATTTCAATTTTAGGTTTTTGGGCATTTGGGGATAAGATGAACGAACAGTATTAGACAAAGAAGAGATGAATATGGTTTTGGGGATAAGGTGTTATATTGGACTTGGGTGGGTTTGGGCCTTAATTCAATTTTCTTTTCTTTTCTTTTGAATATCCCTTTTATTCTTTTGTGAATAAATTTTAATTTAAATTAAATTAATCTATACTTCATTTCACACAAGACGTTCGATAAGTGCACAATTTCATTCAACTCAATATGTTTCACTCTATTAAATTATTTATTGTATTGATATAAAATCCATTTATTCATCTTCGTGATTTTATTGATTTTATTGATTTTCATCTATTTCAAATATACAAAATTAATTACACTTTAAAATATTTTATATTTAATATTAAAAATATATCTATTTTAATATATCTTCTGAAAATTATTTTATAATTAATTCAATTTCGTAAAACAATATATATTATTAAATATACTTTAATTAAATAAAATCTTATTTCTAAAATACTTGTTATCAAAAATTAAATTTGTATACCATTAATTAAATCTGTCCAATATTATGGCTTCAAAAACAGGGTTGTTAAATTGAGCATAATCAATAAACAACAAACAATAGTCAATGCTCATATACAACTCAAGCATTACAAATCAAAAAAATGATAATAAAGAAATGTTAACATTTTCTAACAAATAAACCACCATCAATAACTATATAAGTTTGAAAATTATTTCATATATATATATATATATATATATAATATATAAATCCTAGGTAAAATATTTCATTTATCAATTTTCAAAACTAAATATCACATTCATTTGCCTTATACAAGTTTTAGAAAACTCTATCGACCCAATGGCGTCCCACGTCTCGACTAGAGTTCATAAACCTCTCAGCCGACTAATCAACACAATACATTGTTTTAGTAATAACAAATATGCTCTCATATATATAATACTCTCAGCGCATTCTAGGGTTTCACTTACTCTATTTCTAATGAGTCATATCTACCAAAGCCAAAGTTCTCGCTTAACCTTCAAATATGATGCCAAATGTAACAACCCGCATTTTTGACCCTCGAAAGTTGACACTTAATACATCAACGGTATTCAAATGCCGAGCAACCAAGGGCCAGAATGGAAGATTGTTAGGATAAAATAAAAAACGAATAGGAAAATAGAATCTCATAGTGGAATGATAACATATAATATAACAAAGATGATAAAAGTTGTCACTCTAAGATACATGATATATCATAGCTAAAAACAAACCTCATTAGTGTAACATCCAAAAAAAATATAAATAAATTATATTAAATTTAAGGATTATTTAAATATTTGAATTGTGAATTAAATATTAATTAAGTATTTGTCTCCATACCAAGACCGTGTTCGAACCTATAAGCAGAGGCTTGTTTGTATCCAACCATGGGTGACGTGTCATCCTCGATACGAACAAGGCGAATTTTATGGAGTCGATACGGTCAACTCGGAGCAAACACCGGATCGAGGTGAAGTATGCGTGCCACATCATCACAAGACAATGTGAGGTGATCGATTCGAAGGAACCGATACGAATTGATGGATTCGAAATAAACAGCCAACCGAAACGTACTAGCTCGTATCGATCATATCTCTCAAACCGCTGATCCAAATGCAACGAAATTTTCACAGTAGCTTCCATACAAGGTAAAGATTGTTCCTTCCAAGTTTCAGCTCGATTGGATCATTTTTTGATGGATACGAAATCACTTCATATCGATCTCAGATCGAGTCGAAACTTGGTGGGGTCGGTCGCGTAGGCGCACTCACGTGCCAGAAAAAGTCTCCCAAGGTTTGAGCGAGATTTGAGCCTCCTACGCCTATAAATAGCACCCTGAAGCCTACAGAAAGCGGATCTTTGGCCATTGGACGTCCAGACTCTACCGGATTCAATTATATTCTTCATTATCGCTGTTGTAATCAGATTTCAAAGCTACCATCAACTGTAATCCGTTGTAATCGACTGAAATCATCAAGTGAATTAATAAAGACATAAACTTCAGAGTGGATGTAGGCAAGATCGCCGAACCACTATAAATCCTGTGTCATTTACTGCATTATTGTGAATTTGCTGAGTGATTTTCAGTACTTATTTTTCTACATATTTGTTATCTGTGATTTGTGATTGTGAATGGGCGCTTTCAACGACTATCGGGTGTTTGTGGTTAATTTTGGCGCAAACAACAAATTTCTATTTGTTTGAAAATATAGAGTATTTCAATCCAATTTATTTATAAAAGATACTTATTTTTGAATTTCAAATTCAAATTCTATTTCCAATTTATTTTATATATAAATAGACACTTAACTCATTTATTTTGGAAAATTTCAAATTAATTCACCAATTAATCCCAAAAATCATATTAATTACTGATTTAAATTTGGCTTAAAACCAGGATCGTTACAAATATTGTTTTAATGTTATTTAATTATATCAATATTGTTTTAAAGTATTTAATTATATTAATATTATTTTAAATTTATTTAATTATATTAGTATCGTTTTAAAAGTTATTTGCTTATAGTTAATATTATTTTAAAGCATTCATCAAAATGTTAATATCTTGAAAAGTGATCATTTAAGAATAATTATGGTTTGAAATTAATAATAAGGATTTATTAATTAGGTTTTGAAAATAAATTATTACTATTTATAATAAGGGTAAAGATTAATTAATATTATTTTTGAAATGACTAATTATCATTTTAAGATGTTTTAAGATTTATAATTATTGTTTATTTATTCATAATGTTTAATTTTAATAATTATTTTTGTATAATAATGTTTATTTGTAAACTATCTTTATTTGTTTATGAATGTGTTCGAGATTCATAAATAAAGTTTTATAAACGAACTTGGATTGTATGAGAAATTTATAAAATGGTTTGGAGAGAAAAGGAAAGATTATTTACAAGGTGAAAGAGTTTTGTAAATGGTTAGATATTATTAAACGGACTTAAGAAACGGGTTTATAGATGTATAAAAGAAGTTTTATAAATGGTTTTAGAGATTTATAAGGGATTTATAAATGAGTTCTAGAAATGTACGAAGAGGATATATATTTGATCGAAATTCATAAAAGGGATTATAAATGATTCGTGGAGATTATAAAATGGTTTATAATTGGTTTTAGTGAATTATAAGGAGATTATAAATGACTTTTGAATAGAATAAAAAGAAACTCTTTCTCAATTTTGTAGATATACTTATACCGTTGAGATAAGTATATGGATATTTTCTAAGTATTGAAAATATAGAGATTTGCAGATATACCTTTGTATATTTTCATACAAGTAATTTATAAAGTGATTTTAATGAATGAAAGATTTATTAAAGGAGGACAGTGGTTCCTTATTTGCTGAAATAATGTTGGTTTTCCCCTATGGAATAATATTTGTTTGAATGTGTGTTTATTAATAGTTGAATAACCGGTTATCCAGTCTTGGCCTACGCAATCCTTATTATTTTTGGTGGTACAGAAATATTCCCTACTTAACACCGAAGGATTTTAACTCGCGAAATATCTAGGAGAAACACATGAATTATTTGGTACGATTACCGTCGATGGTGCTATATTATAGGTATAAACTAGTTTCGTTCTTTTGGGACAAATGATTAGGAGATTCGTCCACTTAAATGGTTAAAGGTTGATCTTCGCTCTTGTGTGTTGTCTGATTATGTCTTAAAGAACTGGTATTGAGTATTCTAGAAAATTGACGATTGGATTTTGGAGTGGAATCGCAAGAGTGAAGTCATGAGAGATGACTCGAAAACCGTAAACAGTCTGAGACCATATACGGTTCTATGGAGGAGTTTCATAATATATTGAGATATTGGCAATCTATGTGAGATTAAGTAATTTATTTGGTTGCGGTGCGTGAGCTGGAGCGTCGGACATAGCCCCATCAGCGGTAATGACTAAAACCAGAGATATGAGGCATGACCAATAGGGTTGACAAACTCATAGGGTGTAGTCTGCTCCACCAAGACATTACTTATAGTAGTTATGCATGCATGGGGCGATGCACTCGGTCCTAGCGAGACCTGCTATGTTTTTTCCTATGGCACATCATTAGGGATGTATGCTGCTTTGGAAGGATAACTGTGATCCATGTGCAAGAGGACAATTTCTCGAAGTTGTAACAACCCGGATTTTTCGACGTTTGATTTGGAATATTTAAATGATTTTAAATATTGAATTTGAATTATAGATGCATTTTGGATAAGAAAATTTGGGTTTATTTATAAGATAATTCAGAATTTAAAAATAGATATTTATTGAATAATTTAATTATTGAATTTTAAAATTAAATATTGGTCAAATTATTGTATCTTGAGTTTAAGCTCAATAAAAATAATTTAAAGGCTTATAAAATTCATATTAATAATGGTGAAAATAATAAAAGTTTTAAAATTTGAATTTAAAAGTGATCTGTTCAATTTTAAAAATAGCTTGTTTAAATTGATGTTTAAAAATAGCGATCCCGGGCATAGTCTCGGAATTTGACGAAACCAGTTCTAGGGGATCCATAATAGTGTATTAATATTGGATTTCAAATTTCATAGTGTTTGGAGTTATCTTTTGATCGTACGGAATATAAACACGTTGAAATTTATATCGAAATTTCAGTATAATAATTGGGTCCAAAAAGCTATCTTCTCCATGCGATCGAATTAGGACTCAAAACCTTTTCCATTGAGTTCGGAATAGGGGTATAACATTATAAATGCCTAGCGGAATGCTTCTTAGGAATTTGGGATTTTCAGTTGTGATGACCCGGAATTTTTAGGCATTTGAAATTGGAATATTTAATTAATTTTAAATATTTGCAAGATAGTTTAACTTGGATTTCAAATATTAGTTTGAATTTGGCGATTGAATTTATTGAATTTAATAATTTGAATTTGGGTAAAATATTGAATTTTCAGTTTTAAGTCTGTTAAAAATAATTTGAAGGCTTATAAAATTTATAATGATGAGACTGGAGATAATAGAATGGTTAAAAATTTAATTTAAAGGTGATTTGTTCATTTTTAATAATATATCGTTTAAATTGAATTTAAAAATAGCCTTCCGAGGCACAGTCTCGGAATTTGACGAAACCAGCTCCGTTGGATCCATAATATTGTATTATTATCGGATTTCAAATTTCGTAATGATTGGAGTAGTTGTGTGAGCATACAATATATAAACGCGCTGAAATTTTATATCGAAAATTCAATACAATAACTGATCCAAAAAGCTATCTTTTCCATACGATCGAATTAGGGCTCGAAACCTTTTCCTTTGCGTTCGAAATAGGGGTATAATATTATAAACGCCTAACGGCACGCCTTGGTAGGAGATCAAGATTTTGAATTGCGTTTACGGAGACCATTTAAATTTAATTAAAACGATATATATTCTGGTCAAATTACTCACATCAGCTGTTTTTATTTCACCTCAAGTTACTGTACATGAGCAATTTCTTCATGCCACCGTTGTTTCTTTCATTTCGTTCAAATCGTAGTTAATACAGAGAAAAAATATCTCCTTCCTTTTTCTTTTTAAATCATGAAATTTCCTTCTTATTCCAGTCTTCCATTCGAAATCAACGAATCATACCTTCGTCCCTTCTCTTCCCTCAGAAGCTAAAAAAAGACGAACACGGTAAAAAAGAAAAAAAATGGCAAGCTCAAAATTTTAATTCTTGCGATCCATTCGATAAAAATTCTGAAACCACTTCCTAAATTCATTTTTTCGAAGAACTTCGATCTGATGTATTGGTTGTGAGGTGCGGCATCTGTTTTGGCGATCGACTGGGGGGCGCATGCCACTTTGAACTAGGGTTAAGGACTTGCAATGTTTCAGTCATCAATATGGATTTTTGAGCCCAGATTCGACATCGGAAAGTTGAATTGCAGCAAGAAACAAAGTTTTGGAGGTCGCGAGGAAACGTGGTGAGGTGCGACTTTTCCAGTCGAACGTGGAAAGGGCTGGATGTGGCATGTTCAAGGAGGAGACCGAGCTTTGACACTTTGGGTCGAAAAAGTGGGGCTCACGTTGAGGGGATGAGTGGCTTTGGTTTTGGGCGATTTCATGGAGAGACGAAAGGAATTAGGGGTGCATGCATGCGTGAGATGGTGGCTGTGCACGTTTCTTAGCTTCAGGAGCTTTTTGGGAAGAAGGATTCTAACCGAGCCGGGTTTGAAATTGTAGGGTATGGGCTTTGCTTATTTAATAAAAAAAAGTTATATAAGTTATTGTTTAAAATAAAATGGTTAACTTGTAAATATAATATCTCGTTCGTTTTAGATTGGAATCCAACATGGTCAGTTTCGTTGGGTTCGTACAGGGGTGATCTTGGCTATGGAGTCAGTATGGTTGAAAGTAGAGCTTGCTGAATATTTAGATACATTCAAATGCGTTCGGATTCAATCGAAACCGAAACGTAAAAAGCAACAGGAAATACATGTGAGTTAATCTCACTCATCTGGGTTTGATTTAAATTTAAATAGTTAAATTTAAATAATTGGTAGAATAATTGAATTGATTTGATGTGATATATTATATAGTAGTATATAGTATATTGGAGTGATTGATTCCCGCATTACATAGCGGATGAGACCTACGCGTCGCATAATAGCGGATGATATTTTATTTAAAACCCATATACCACGATATTCCACCTTGAAGTGGAATCGGTATTGTGCTAACATCTGTGGATGCAGGAAAACAGGTTGGAGGGATCCAACTGGATTCCTCAAAATTATCTAGATTATTTAATATTCCGTGTTATGAATATTTGAATTCTATGATGAATTATATTGATAATCGAAATATTGGGTGCTATAGTTTGCTTGAATAAATTTCGGTACACTAAGTTATCAAATTATATAGAATTAGATTCTTGAAAGAAAATAAAAGAGTGAATTTTTGATTAAAATAATTATTGAGAATTTCGATAAAAATAAGAATGAATTGGAAAGGAATAAAGGTGATTTTTAAATCCTAATAAATTCCGGGCATGAAAAAGGGATTTGAATAAATAGAGAAATAATGAATTTTAAACTTAAGAGATATTATATCAAGAAATAAAGAATTAACTTTAAAATTCAAGGTTTGAATTTATTTAAAAGGATAAAGAAGGAATTTGGGGAAATATGAAATCGGTGTTTTCAGTTAAAAGATTTTAAATCATAAATAAGGAATAAAAATCTGAAGTCAATGGGTTTTGAAATAAATGAGTAAATAAAGAAATTTATTTCAAATGAAGTAAATTGGAAATCAATTTGGAAATTGATTTAAGTGTTTGAAATTTGGAATTTGAAGGAGAATGTGACGTCGAAATTTACTAACTGGGTTTATAAAAGTGAAGTAATATATTAGGGGATATTTGGAAAAATAAATTAATAGTGGGAATTTATTAAAGGATCGGGTAAATTTGTTTAAAAAAATAAATAGTGATTTATCTTTTTAACAGATGTGAAAGAGAAGCGTATTTCCTTGGATAGCCAAATACGTTTTCGAAGCAAATTTTAAGTATAAGTTAAAAGTTTTAAAGTTGTTTTAAAAGAGTATGTTTTAGGAAATTTATTATTTTTAAATGTTTAAATTTTAAAGTATGTCTTTTCCAAAGTTATTTTAGTCATAATTATTTAAAGGAGACTTGGTATTATGCTTTAAAAGAGAAAATTTTAGTTTATATTTTATAAAGTAGCTTTATTTTAAATATTCTTAAAGTATATATTTTTAATAAAGTATTAAGGTAGTTTTTCCAAATTTAAATGTTAAAGTATATCTTATAATATGGTGTTTTAAATTATCTTAAAATCTAAAGTGTTTGTACTTGGTGATTTGTAACGTTTCGGATTTTTCGATGCCGAAAAACCAAACCGTTATGGGTTTAAGAAACAAGAAAGAGGTAGAAGAAGAGAGAAAAGATAGAAAATAGAACGGAAACAGAAAGAAATAACAGAACAACATCAGAATCTCACAATTCGCAGTGGAATAACATATAATACATAAATGAATAATCTTTAAACAAAGAACTATATTATTTATTACATTACATTACATCATCAGAGTGTACAACAACTAATAACAACAAACAGCGGAAAAAGAAATACTATATACTAGTGAATACGCCATGCCATCCAGCTTGCCTCCAGCAATTCCTGAATTCCAGAATATCCTGATAAACCTTAACTCTTGACTGCCAGTGTGGAAATTGGTGGGCACCCAGAGTTTAGGAAGGAAAACAATAAACTCCGAGTCAGTCATGTGACTGGTGTGAGAACTCAAAACAGTTTATTTATCTTTAAAATCAAAATAGAGGAATATTTTTAAAGTCAATTCGCAATGCTTTTAAAAATGAGACTACCATAAGACCTCCCGCCACACACACAATGCAAACACAGACTTGGAGGAGATTTCTTCTTATGTTAGTCAAAGATGCTTGATACGTATTAAAAAGAAACATTTGATATTATTACTAGTGCATAGTGTAGGAAAAAAATCATTTCGAAAGTAGAATATAAATCTTAGCCACCATAGGTACCATTATAGTATGCTTACTATAGCTACCATATTAAATGGCAGGTTCTACAACTAAAACCGTACAAGTCTTGTATTGTTTCTTTGGATTTCCAACAAATGGTCAGGCCAAGGAACTTCCCATTGCCACATGAGAACGCCTCTGCAATGACGTCCCCGAGAACCAAACCGGATCTCTGCCAACACAAGGCCGGGTTACCCCTAACTAGGTAACAACTGACACAAGTATGCCATCCCCTGGTCCTTTGGGACCTTTAACTGAGCGCTCGTAATCAACATCACACAATCATAAATAAAGTGTTTCAACATGAGTAAGTATCTGGGCTCCATACCATGATACCACCCTTTTCCAGAAGGAAATGCACATACCCTAAAGGGAGCTACGCCTCATAACCTTGCCGCATCTTTCCTTTTTTGACCATTTCGGGGTGTGAGGCTCGACGAAGTCACATCCACAAAGCCACGCTTTATACAAAAGCCATGCTTCGGGTCAACAAATGATCATAGAAATGATCACAAAGATAAACGATCAAACAAATGATCCTATCACAAATGATCAACACAATGATCATTTCACAGCAACACTCAGCATGTCACATTACCAAATTGGGAATATATTGCTGATAACCTTCAACTATATAACCTCTGAGCTCGTACGTCTCAGAGAAGGGTGTTAAGCTAAGAGAATAAATTCTCCACCACCAACAGAAATATATTTGAAAGAAATCAGCTTTATATCTCAATTGTAATGTCAGACATACAATCCATACAAGTCTATTCCGGGATCGAAAAGAACCGAAGGCACTTACAACGAAGTCCTTGCAATCCGGATAATCTCTAATCACTTCCGAATTTCCCATCACATATGGAGATCTCTATACCGGGGATCAGCCAGTGCAAAGACAATCAACAAGAAACCCTTTCGTTTTCGAAAATATCCGGTCTTCAACACCGATCTTCAAATGCAATTCATAACGACGTATCACATATTTGGAATGGGTTATACGACCCCAAGGTCCTTTCCTGGTTAACCCGAATAGTGAGCGCTTATTTTTAAAAATAAGTGTTGCATTAAATTTCAAGCAAATCACAACAAATACCTATTTAAATGTAAATATTGATAGTCGGTTATTGAACTATCAATGGATATGCACAACATCACCAGATTCCAAATAATTTTTCAAATTATTTATTTTCCAAAAATATCTTTACAAGATATATATATATTTTTTCAATACTTCAAAAATAAATCAATATTTATTTTTAAACAAATTTCCCCTTTTCATTAATAAATTCCATAGTGAATTTACATTCCAAAATATTTATGAATATACGATTTCCATTCGATTTCTAATATTCATTTTCAATTTATCTTCAAAAAGATAAATTCAAAATATTCACTTAATATTGGAAAAACATTTCCATACTTATTTATTTATAAGTAATTCACAAATCCTTTTATTTTCTACACTTGGAAAATATTCAATATACTCTAATCGAAATTAAGTATATGTTTCATTCTTTAAGGAAATCATTCTCTTAAACGTATTTATTTGGGCCAAAACGAATGTTGCGTAAAACATCGTTACGACAACCCAAAATCACTAGTATAGGGATTCGAAATTAAAAATAGATATATAAATCCCAATACTATACAAACATTTCCTTTCGGAAATCATTTACTATAACAACAGTGTTGTAGTCCACTATTCCCTTTTATTTCTCGAAAACGTCTATTTCAACAATGAATGTTGAAATCTATGGTTTCGAATCTTAATACATTTAAAAAATCGTTAGATTGTTTTAATTCTATTTAAAACATCACATTCAAAACCATTTCTTTAACATATTATTCACTATTCAAAAACGTGAATATACTTGTTACCCAATTTCATCATTTCTATACATTTTGTTTTAAAGGATTATTCACAGTCTAAAACGTGAATATAACTCCATTAATAAATTACAACAATTTTACTTATCAAAATAAGTCGTTTTGCGGATTTATAAAACAATGTTCATAAATTTCATTTCTATTTATTTTATAACAACTTCCTCTTATAAATTTCCTTTATTAACCTATTCGATTTATAACTCAATTATATACCGAAAGTCCATATTATAAGTTAAATGCTTATAATTTATTTGTTTACAAAATTGTTCTTTTAACTTCCCAAATTATAAATCTTATAACTTGTAAGATTCATTTATTTATCCAAAATCTATTCTTTTAAATAACTTTACAAATTTTATAAACCTACTGTTTATAAAATTCCATTTATAACTTCACCGTTATAATCCTATAGATTTCATTCATTTATAAAATTCATTCACAATTCATTCTAACACTTATAAAAGCTCGTTTTACAATTCCAATATTTTTTTATTTATAAATATCAATTTATAAATCTTTTATATGGATCAATTTATATTATTCTTTTAAAATGTCTTTAAACTCCTTTATAATTTCATCATTTTGATTTATAAAATAATCAAATTTCATAAATCCTATTTTTAAACTTTTTATAATAAATTCAGAAATCCCAGTTTAAACTATTTTATAAAATCATTAATTCCATATTTTCAAAAATCAACTTTTAACTGTATTTCTCAAAAATCATAATTTTTATAACATTAAAATTATAACGTTTATTTATTTATGATGAATTAATTCCAAAAATATTTTATAAACGTATACTTTCAAAAATCACTTTAGAAATCCCTTAAAATCAAAATCGTTATTTTTAAACTTCAAAATTGGATTCGATGATGCAACACATCAAATAGTCAATCACGACTTTCAAACATCATATATCGATATGATAATCAATCAAATATCACAATATTCGAATCAAATAAATATTTGTGAGGAATCCAGTTGGATCCCTCCAACCTGTTTCCCTGCATTCACAGACATTAGCACAATACCAATTCCACTTCGAGGTGGAATATCACGGTATATGGGATTTATAAAAATATTATCCGCTTTATAGGCGGCGCAATAGGGTCTCATCCGCTATACAATGCGGGAAATCAATCAACTGCAATATATACATATGCCAATATATATATATATATATATATATATATATATTGCTATATATATAGATATATCCTACTATATCTAATATCACAACCAAATAGCAATCAATCAATAAATGCAAATCCAACTTATAAATTTTTTGAGTGAGAAGTTCTCACCTTTGCTTTTATTATTTGCCATCCATTTCCCATTCCAGACTTGTTTTTCTTGATTTATAGACCTTGTATAAATATTTACACAATTTATTAATATTCGAACCAATCAATAACCAATTTTCGTTCTTGATTGTTTAATTAATCAATAGTTTTGTTTAAAACAATTTCTTCTTAAATAAATTTATTTAAATAATTTTCCTTTTAAAATAATTCTAACTAGAAATTTCCAATTGAACTATATTTCCTTTTTATAAATTAAATCAACTAACAGATTTTGGTTTTAACTATTAAATTTGTTATAAATAAATTTCCTTTTAAATAGAATATTTGAACTAAGTGAAAAATCACTTACCATTTAATAACTTAATTAACTAATGCTTTCGTTTCAAACTAATTTTTCTTTAATAGACTTAATTAACCAATTTCTCCTTTAATAATTTTTTTTCTTAACTACAATTTTAGTTTAAAATTAAATTTTCTTCTTTAATCATTTCTAAGAATAAATTAAACAAGTAAGTTATCACAAATAAAAATTTACTTACTGTAAGATTTCTGCATTAAACATATATTTTTTTCTTTGTCTTTGAAACTCATACCGTTATACAATAAATTTAAATATCTTCAAAAAACCAATTTTTTTTCATACTGTTCAACATTTTAAAATTCGTATGCATATACATATATATGTTCTTTTAATAACGAAATCAATTTTCTGAAATCGAGTTAAATTACTCACAGTATCACGTTCTCGGCCTTTATTTTAAACTAACAATCTGTAGACTTAACTGAATTAATAACCTAAAGTATATAAAATCAAACTCTGGGATTTTTTTTTTTAAAACTAAACAGCAAACATTTTTTTTTCTGTTAAAATCATACCTCACTGTACACGCGACCACGAAATCGAAGTCGCTGCAATCGCCAAACCCACGCCCTAGCTGCTTTGCCGAGTTCCATCACCTCTCGCGAGCTCTTCCAGATGCTCGCGCTGCTGCCGAGCGCCGCCATAGCGTGACAACCCAAATGCGCGCGCCTCGCTCGAGCTTCCTCTCCCTCCTTGGCCTCGCGATTCACTTCCGCGCCCCACTTGATTTCGTCGACGCCACCTCGCCTCCAAAAATCGAACGCGAATTCCCCTACTCGCGCGCCCTGCTTGATTGCGTCGCCGTCGATGCTGCCGCCCCTCGTGAAACCCTAGGCGAGCGCGAAGAACTCACGGCCTTGGCCTGCGCCTCGCGATTCTAATCGAGATCGACTCGAAAGCCCCTCTGCCATTTTTTTTTAATTTGAGTCTGCAAGAGGCTGCGGCCATTTTTTTTATTTTTTTTTTCTTTGATTTCGTTTGAATGGGGTTTGAAGGAGGGGCGAGGTATTTAAAAACGAACGAAACATGGCTCACACGATTTCCTTCAGTGATTGTAGGCGTAGTTTTAGGCATGAGTTTAGGAACGAAAAGTAACTGATGTGACAAATTTTAAAAGTTTAAATTTAAATCGAATTCGATTTAATTTCAATGCGTTTACTCACCGTGTGCTCACATATCAACTCAGAAAAATACTAAATTTGAAATCCGAGAATAATTCAATATCATGGACCCAATGGAACTGGTTTCGTCGAATTCCGAGACTGTGCCTCGGACAGCTATTTTTAATATCGATTCAAACGATAAAAATTTCAAAACTGAACAATTCAATTTGAATTTCAATTCTGAAGCTTCTATTATCTTCAATATTATCAATATAAATTTTACAATCCTTTGAAAAAAAAATTAGTCAGCTTAAAATAGAAGATTCAAATTTTTATTCAACTCTCAATAGATTAAATTCTATAATTTAATCGCTAAATTCATTCTGATAATTTGAAATTCAAGTCAAATCATCATTCAAATATTTAAAATTAATTAAATATTTTCAAATTAAATTGTTCAAAATTCTGGGTCGTTACATGATTTCAGTGGGAATCGAAAATATTTGAGGAATTTATTCCGTGAGAGAAAATGGTTTGAAACTGTTTTCAAAAGGAATTGAAAAGTGGAAATATATCTTGCGAATATATTTTGTGACAAATAAATAGTTTGAGAGATTATTTATTGTTTGATGGTTGTTTGTGAATGTTAATTGATAATTAAATAACCGACTATCAATATTGGCCAATGCGCTGTGTCTCGAAGAGACCGGGATCGGGATTAATTTCTCGAAAAACACTTCGATCCGGTTTGAACGTTTTCGTGAGGAAGACGAGTGCAGAGTCGAAGATGGAGCAGTGAAGTGCAAGGGCTAGTCGCTACTAATCCTAAGGATGATTCCAAAATGAATGTAGTAGGAGTAGTGTCTTTGGTTCCGTTCGAACCCGGGACGGACTTGTATGGATGAATGCTTTCAGAACATCGTAAGGTGGACGATGGCAATCTAAGTGAAACGTTCTAAAAAGGTAATGCTTAGCCTCAAGCCTCATCAACCGAGAATGACTGAAAATATGGGGTTATGCAGCAAGGCTGGGTGGGTAGAACCCATTAGGGTGAGGTCATCTCTGTCTAGATGTCCCTTTTTATTCGGCTTAGTGGTGCAGTTGCTGATCCCAACCGTATGGTGATCTTACTCGGGATTATCCAGTAAGGGGAAGTCCCGGTCTTGTGTTGCAGGGGATTGGGAGTAATCCTCAGTACGGTGATCTAGGCCACGTAATGTGACAGGTGGTACCCCAGTGCCTAGTCATTAGTTGGAAATCCATTCTCCCTACGTGCCTTTTACGGTTTTTGTTTGTATAAGCCACTTTGTGGCTAGTAGTTGGAATTTAATAGATGTAACAATTTCGACTATTTTAATAGGTATTTGTAAATAGACCCTATTATAATAACAGAGGATTTTATAAAAAGTGTTTTGGTTATCGTAAGGTAAAAACCCGACATGTTTATTTGTGGCGTGGTCTTGCGAGATGCTTTTGATTTTCAAAGGATTTTGAAAATTTAATAATCAATTTGAGTGTGGTTTTCTCACGTTGGTTTGCCAGACTGACTCGGGTGTTATTTAACTATAATGCTCGGGTCAGACCGAGTATTAAAGAATACAGGATATGTTGCTATGGAGCTTAGGAGACGAGCTGGATGGTGATACGCACTTCCGTACTTGATTATTATTCCAATGTGTATTCAGTTTTGAGGCAGGTTTATATGACTGTCCAGTTGTATGTTATTGATGTTGTTGAACTCTGATGGTGTATTCTGATGATGTAAGTATAAAGCAGATATAGTTTCCTTATGTGTAAAGATCTGTTATTATCTATTATATTTTATTCCGCTGCGATGGTAAGATTCTGTTGTTGTTTCTATTTTCTTCTTCTACCTCTTTCTTCTTTAATCCAAATGGTTCTTATTTCCATTCATTTTGAGTTGATTGGTAGCGAATAATGTCGACTCAAGGGGTACAGATTTGCGGGTCATTACAGTTGGTATCAGAGCTTAGGTTGGTGATAAACTTGGCTCTTGTGGGGATTACTCATTAAATAGAGTCTATAGTACTCTGCATTGAGTTTGAGTGTATTAATAGATATGAGCGCGTATTTGTTAGTGAATATAAAATTCGTTTTGTATTGTGTTGACTTATCGGTTGAGTGTTTATGGATTCTGGTCAATGTGTGGGACGCCATGTCATCGATAGGAGTTTCTAAACTCTTGAACAAGATAAGCCGACACAGTATTGTTTTAAATGGGGTAAATTAAATAATTTTACCCAAATTATTTTTGTATATAAAGGAAATGATTTTCCGTAAATTATTATTGGTATATATGGTTGCTTGGTTGTTAAAAGATGATGATATTAAATTATTATCATTATTTTGTAAATTGAACAAGAAAATTGGAAATCATAACTAAAGCTAAGAAAGTAAATTCATATTGCATAATTAAATTGTAAGTGAGAATTATAAATGTAATTTATAATTTAAAATAACCTTTCAGAGTAATATTTGAATATGAATTGAAAGAATTTGGAATTTGGAATTTTGGGAAATTTTAAATTCCTTTGGGTTTGAAAACGGTTTTCAAAGGTTTTGGAAAAATAACAGTGATATTATTTCGGAAATATTTTTTAATTGGATTTGAAATCTGGTAAGATTTGGGATTTAAAAATATTTGAAGAGATTTTAGAATGATAAAAGCACTAAACTCTTTTCGGTCGTGGGAAAATAATTCCGATGATGATCACGACATCATCGGTGTTTATTTTCGAGTTTCCAAGAGGGGGATTGCTACGTGGATGTTTTGGATTAATGTTTGTTTGCAAAATTGGGTTTGATTTTGAAAATGAAAAGGACAAGTTTGATTTAGATATATATTTTTTCAAAATTGAATTTGGAACATTTCAGTAATGGTTTAAACTCTGGAGTTGGTTTGAAATGTTCTGGTATGTTTAAGCAATTGTTTGAAACTCTGGGATCTTATTAAAAATGGTTATGGAATAATAAATAAGTTTGGAAATTTATATGAAAATTTGTTTAGAATAGAAAATTTAACTTGAAGAAGAGTTAAAAATTTGAAGTAAGTAAGAAAATGAAAATAAGTTAGAATATAAGCCAATTAATTTACGTGAGTTAGAAGAAGTGAGCAAACAGAAGGTGAATAAAAAGTGAAATTTTAAGTAAAATAATCGTTGAAATTTTGAATAAATTTAAGAATGAACTGGATAATTAATTATGTAATATGGAAATGGAACACTAGTTGGATAAATAAAAGTTGAAATTTGAGTTAATAATGGATTTGTAAATAAAACCCGAGTTGTAAATAGAAATTCAACTTGGAATTATAAGTGAATTAAACATGAATTAAAGCGGTTATGGAATTGGATTAAAATAAGAATGATTTGAGTTGCAATAAGTCCAATGCGAGTATGGATGAATTAAATATGGCCTTGGATATTATTATAACGAATTGAGAATGGAATTAAAATTTTAAATGGATTATGAGAATGGCTAATTGAATTAAATGAGTTGTGAATGAATTGAATTTGGAAATTAAAATTTGTAATGAATGAAACAAAAGAACTAATCAAATAAATTTGTAGATTGTAATGAGATTTGATTGAAATAGAATCAAGTTAAAGTGAAAAAGAAAATTTATTCGCAAATGAAGTAGGCTTAAGTTTTGAAGTTGGAATAAATTGAAGTAAATCAACTTAAGTTAAAATAATTAGAAGCTCAACTTCGAGTAAGAATGAAAGTTCATTAAATAATAGTTTGGGTTGAATTAATTTGGGAAGTGGTTATTAATATAAGAATCTAACGTTGTCAAGCTCAATGAAATGATTTTAAAATGTATGGTTGGTGAATAAACTAGAAATGGGATGGAATTAAATATAAAATGAGTTGGAATCAAGTGGATGTGGCTAAAAACTAAAATGGATATTCTATTAAGTGGATTTCTTCAAATAGCATGGAATAAATTAGTCGTTCGATATAAATAAATAAATAAATTCTATGAATTGGTAAAGGTAAATAAAATTGATTTTTGGAATCAACTGAAATAAAATGTGAGTTGTTTGGGTTAAAAATGAATTGAATGTAAGCAATTGAGTTGCAAACCATTTAAATTGAATGAAGTTATATACGAATTGGTTGTAAACAATTAAAATTAATGTCGGGTCCTAATAAGTTGTTTATAAATATTGTTTAACCTGCATTACTTATAGAAACTCGTATGTTTACTAGTTAAGTATGTTAAATGTTGTTAAATTACGTGATTTTGGCACTTACATGTTTAAATTAAGTACAGGTACTGGGAAGCCGTTTGGCTGGATTTTGGGCGCGCTAATTGCTAAATAATAAGCCGCTTGCTTAAAATGCTAAATAAAGGTACGCCTACGCAATAAAAATAGGAAATATGAACTGTTTTTGTTTTTCCGACCATGTGGGTCGTTGTATACATATTTATATCTCTTGTCAAATTGCAAAAGCTCCTCCATACAAAGGAGAATCTGCCAAAAAAATTCGAAAATTTTGGGGGTTAGAAAAGTTTTAAAATTTTTGTTAGCAACAAAACAATTTCAAATTGGAAATTGAAATAAATTAGTGGATGAAACTAATTTAAAATAAAGATATGAATCAGTTATAAATGGAAGATAAAATTCAATATTCAGAATTGAAGATAAATTGACCTCATATGGAAATGGGAGAATCAATTTGAATAGAAGTAGATATGAACTAAAGTGGTGAAGTGAAAATAAGTATAAGAAGCGTATAAAATACTTATATTGAACTTAAGAAGAAATGGTAGAATTCTTAAGTAATATGGGTGTCGGGAAAATATATTGAATAAGCACTTGAGTGAAGATTTAATAAAAATATGTGAAATGATAAGCGTTGATAAGTGAATAGAAATCAAAGTGAATGTGAATAAAAAGAGAATTGATATAACCGACAATCAATTGAGATAAATAGGTAAGATGTACGTAAATTATTTTTATTTTTATTCGCATAGCAATTTGATCCAGATTCGGGCACAGAATTTCAAGATAGTTATATCAATCCGAGTTAGGATTTTTCACTCGATTTTCGACGGCGAGCCCTGGATATGGATTTTGATTGATTCTGGAAATTCTCTATCATGGTTATGACTATGCAAGGAGAATGACGGTTTCTGATCAAGAAACCAGATCCGAGTCAGCACTTGGAAGTCGAGGGGACGATACTAGTTCAGAAGTGAGATTGTGTGATCGAGTGAGTGACCGAATTTGACATTGCGTACGGATGATATATGTACATCGTACGGGCTTGAATGCACAGATATTGAAATTTTGTAAGGGAGTCAATAAAATGATTTTGAATGTTGTGATTGAATATTATTGCTATGTAGGATATACAGGTATTATAAAGGAAAAGGAAAATTGTTTTGATTTCAGAAGAGAAATTTGAATTTGCTCGACAAAAGGTATGTATTTAAGATTTCGGTATGAAATTTGATTGGATTTTTGATCTGGCCACTTGGCTTTTGTTTTCTTTTGGAATTTGGGGGCCCGTAGAGGCATTTTGTAGTTGTACCGAGCTAGCCGCGCAAAGGAGACAAAGGCGAAATTTAAGAAGTTAGAAAATTTTTGACAAAATTTTTATAATTCAAAACTTAGATTTGAATTTAAATTTGAATAAGTGGAGTAAATAATGTTGTTGGAATCTATGGAAGGTTTTAGAACTTGGTTGAAGTAATAGAGGGTCTTTAATAAAAGATATGTTGTGGCAAGTTGATAAAACTGTTTGGTTTTAGAAAATAGTAATGGGTATTCGATCATTCTTCCTAACAAGTAATTTTGGGGATGAAATTCTTTTACGGGGGAAGAATGTTATGACCCGGAATTTTTAGGCATTTGAAATTGGAATAATTAATTAATTTTAAATATTTCCAAGATAGTTTAACTTGGATTTCAAATATCAGTTTGAATTTGGCGATTGAATTTATTGAATTTAATAATTTGAATTTAGGTAAAATATTGAATTTACAGTTTTAAGCCTGTTAAAAATAATTTGAAGGCTTATAAAATTTCTAATGATGATACTGGAGATAATAGTATGGTTAAAATATTAATTTAAAGGTGATTTCTTCAGTTCTAATAATATCTCGTTTAAATTGAATTCAAAAATAGCCTTCCGAGGCACAGTCTCAGAATTCGACGAAACCAGCTCCGTTGGATCCGTAATAATGTATTATTACCGGATTTCAAATTTCGTAGTGATGGGAATAGATGTGTGAGCATACGATATATAAATGCGCTGAAATTTTATATCGAAAATTCAATACAATAACTGATCCAAAAGGCTATCTTCTCCATACGAGCGAATTAGGGCTCAAAACCTTTTCCTTTGCGTTCGAAATAGGGGTATAAAATTGTAAACGCCTAGCGACACACCTTGATAGGAGATCAAGATTTTGAGTTGCGTTTAACGAGACCATTTAAATTTAATTAAAATGATATATATTCTGGTCAAATTACTCACATCAGCTGTTTTTATTTCACCTCAATTTACTATACATGAGCAAGTTCTTCATGCCATCGTTATTTCTTTCACTTCGTTCAAATCACAGTTAATACGGAGAAAAAATATCTCCTTCCTTTTCTTTTTAAATCACGAAAGTTCCTTCTTATTCCAGGCTTCCATTAGAAATCAACGAGTCATACTTCGTCCCTTCTCTTCCCTTAGAAGCTTAAAAAAAAGCCGAACACGGTAAAAAAGAAAAAAAAGGCAAGTTCAAAATTTTAATTCTTGCGATCCATTCGATAAAAATTTTGAAACCACTTCCTAAATTCGTTTTTTTCGAAGAGCTTCGATCTGATGTATTGGTTGTGAGGTACGGCGTCTATTTTGGCGGTCAACTAGGGGAGGGGCGTGCGACTTTGAACTAGTGTTAAGGATTTGCAATGTTTCGGCCATCGATATGGATTTTTGAGCCTAGATTCGACATCGGAATGTTGAATTGCAGATAGAAGCAATGTTTGGGAGGTCGCGAGGAAACGTGGTGAGGTGCGACTTTTCCAGTCCAACGTGGAAAGGGCTGGATGTCGCATCTTCAAGGAGGAGACCGAGCTTTGACACTTTGGGTCGAAAAGGTGGAGCTCGTGTAGAGGGGATGAGTGGCTTTGGTTACGGGTGATTTCATGGAGAGACGAGAGGAATTCGAGGTGCGTGCATGCGTCAGATGGTGGTTGTGCACGTTTCTTAGCTTCAGGAGCTTTTGGGGAAGAAGGATTCTAACTGGGCCGGGTTTGAAATTGTAGGGTATGGGCTTTGCATATTTAATAAAAAAAAGTTATATAAGTTATTGTTTAAAATAAAATGGTTAACTTGTAAATATAATATCTCGTTCGTTTTGGATTGGAATCCACATTGTCAGTCGCGTTAGGTTCGTACAGGGGTGATTATGGCTATGGAGTCAGTTTGGTTGAAAGTAAAGCTTGCTGAATTTTCAGATACAATCAAATGCTTTCGGATTCAATCGAAACCGAAACGCAAAATGCAACAGTAAATAAATGTAAGTTAATCTCACTCATCTGGCTTTGATTTAAATTTAAATAGTTAAATTTAAATAGTTAAATTTAAATAATTGGTAGAATAATTGAATTGATTGGATGTGATATATTATATAGTAGTATATAGTATATTGGAGTGATTGATTTCCCGTATAATATAGCGAATGAGACCCTATGCGCCGCATAATAGCGGATGATATTTTATTTAAAACCCATATACCGCGATATTCCACCTTGAACTGGAATTGGTATTGTGCTAACATCTATGGATGCAGGGAAACAGGTTGGAGGGATCCAAATGGGTTCCTTAAAATTATCTAGATTATTTAATATTCTGTGTTATGAATATTTGATATTCTGTGATGAATTATATTGATAATTGGAATATTGAATGCTATAGTTTGCTTGAATATATTTCGGTACACTAAGTTATCCAAATATATAGAATTGGATTCTTGAAAGAAAATAAAAGAGTGAATTTTTGAGCAAAATAATTATTGAGAATTTAAATAAAAATAAGAATGAATTGGAAAGGAATAAAGGTGATTTTTAAATCCTAATAAACTAGTGCGTGGCCCATGCTACGCACACGGGTAGTGCTGGTATTTCCATGTAATTGTTGGTCCAGATGAATGTAGTCCAATTGTTTGTTAAAGCAGTATGTACAGATCATCTGCAGTGCTAGTTCTTAAACCCTGCGTTGTTATGTTCAGTATTGAGGTACTTGGAAACTGTTGCGAGAAAATAAAATAGTGTTAAAAATTTGCAGTAGGAACATACCCAAAGTGCAGAGTAGTGTATCTGCAGTTATTCGTTTGCAAGAAGGTAGTATTTTAAGCAATAAGGTAAAACCATAGTTAGGAAAATTAGTCCATATTCTTTGAATTCAGTTTATGTAGTCTAAATATGTTTATGTGTAGTTGAAAAGTGTTAAAGGTTGAATTTGTTATGGCTCATTTGGCTGGTACTTAAAATTTGAATTTTTATTTTGTATTTTGGTGGGAAAGAGTGCTTGTAGAGGAAGGGACGTGGAATGCGTCAGAGAGAGATTTTGACAGTCCTGAAAAAGTGCGGAATAATAAAATTTCGTTTTTAAAAACTCGCTCTTTGTTTAGACCCCCTATTTTCCTCCACCTTGTTGCCCCCATCCGGGGAGTTGCCCTAGGCGGCCGCCTGGCTGGCCTCGCCGTGGAACCGGGCCTGACTGCTACCCATTATTTATGAGATTAAAAAAGACCTGCAAAGGGTTACAACTGTTAATGACATTTTTGGTAGTACAGATAGTCAGCAGCACTCATAAAAATAATAAGCACCCGTATATTCCATCGAAATATGTAAGTAGTTCAGTACGCATTGTCTATGGTAGGATGACAGTAATTAAATGCCTGCCACAGGGTTAATTAAGTACAGAATGTACACTCTGTGATTCAATCGTACACAGCTCTGCCCCACTCCTGTTGGCGGCGAAAAATGACAACCAAATAGAACTGCGCCTTTTAATTTTTTTAAAATGGTAAATCGCATTTTTTTCACAAAACGCATCCTAACTACGTTTACATCTTCTATGAAAAAACATGTAGTACATGGTTGAAAATTACAATAGCGCTGAACAGTAATGGCCAACTGTTTAACTGTGAGCTATAACACGTAAATAGGTATAAGCAAGTAAACCTGTATATCGTTTACAAAGGTTGGAAAATGGCACCGATTTCCCTTAACTGTAAGAACAACATCATATGTACAAACAAAATGTTTTTTTAAATATTTGAAATAATAATTCATCAAGAAATATAAAACTGTAACAGTATCGAATTTTTAAAAATAAGCAACACATCCGACAGGGTATGTCACAAGAGGGAAAAAAGAGAGTATACGGTAACATTTTAAGAAGAAGTTGGTCTATTCACCAACTGGAAAAATCAAACAACGTAATTTAACTGATGGTAGGCTGCCCTAACTTGATGTCAGTTGAATATAGAACTGTATTACAGATACAACAACCAAAATTAAAACATAAATCCGGGTCTGCCAAACGGTATGTTCAACCGTGGAGTAGGCACAGTATCTGTATACAATGACCAATTTGTACGCAAGCACTGGGTTGATAAACTGTTACTGCAGTAGTACATGACTGCGACATCATGTGAACGTACAACACAGCTTCACTTCGTTATCACAAAATTGCGCTCAGAAACCAGCAGTGTTCCGTGACTATTTTAAATACCATATAGTGCCAACCGTTTGGTGTTCACAGAAGAAAAAAATTTACATGCCTGCCAAACAGTGATTGTTTGGTTGTGTAGTTCAGATGACAACCCTTTGTTCAAAGTCAATGTATGCATTACTTGCATTTTCTACCATCAACGTCTACCGCCCAGTTTAACTACTGTACGAAAAAGTCATATATGTATGGTTGACCATTTTTACATCAACAACCAACGTTGTACATAAAATTATGCAATCTTCAACCTGATACCCTTTTTGTCAACTACACAGTCAGTATGATTTTATGCATTATGATTACACAACAATGGTTGTTCTACCACAAACGAATGTTATACCTCAGATTCCTTGCATCAATTTATAGACTCCTCTTAGGATCAGCAAAGCATCTTCCGCAAACAACCAGACAGTTGAGTTGGTGTAGAACCATTACAGGAAGGCGCAGGAATTAAATAATGCTGGCGTGCAGGACAGAAAAATACGTTGTAGGACTGAAATAAATCATAAATAGAACGATATTAACAAATGCAGTATGGAACATTTGCTCTACCTTGCCTCATAATTGGCGCCACTCAGTAAGATTATTGTAGTTTTTATTTACAATAAAGAAATGATAAAATGAATTTAGATCATATCTTATCAGATAAGGCAATTCCAAGGAGGCCGTATTCTATTGATGGCAATGTTTGGTAATTACCACCCCACCCGTTACCCTAAATCTGCAAAATAAATATGTACTCAATAAGTGAACAAACAAATGAACTGGTACTTTTTTTGGAATGTAGTAAAATGAGGGTCATTATGACAAATATCGACTAAGAAAGAAAAAAATTCCTACATATAACAACACGTCCATCAACACAGATATCCATATACCTTTTACATAGATAAATGAGAGAAGTAAAAACCAGTAAAAGATGGTGGGAAAATAGATCAGACGGAAATGGTTCACATTATAATCAATGGAAGCGATGGGTTTGAAGATAAAAATAGATTTGTATATCAAGTGGGCAAAGTTAAGCAAGTAAATTGTCAGATAAGCAACTGATCATCTTGTGGTTATGTACATGTTGGTTAGACATAAACATGACAGTAGTTCGCATAATGTTATAGGCTTATGCATAACTCTAACAACGTTAACTCAAATAACATTTATATAATATCCAAATATTAGGTTAATGAATATTTTATTAATTGTTTGTAGCAGAGGCAGCGAAAAGAGTTTTGGGACCTAACTGACAGAAAAAACAACTGCTTTTTTTCCACACACCTTGCCATTATAGTAACAGCATGCAAGTACAGTCAGAAGGATTAGTAACAACGATAACAAAAAATTGAATTCATACCAATATATATCCACTTTCAATATGAATAAAAATGGTATTGTAAAATACAGTTATTTAATTTTTATTTCTATGCCGTTAAAATAAAAAATTGATCCCAAACTAAAATTAGTAAAGAGGGTTTAGACATTTATAATTTTGTTATAAATGTGATTTTTTTAAAGACAAATCATTAATACAAAGATTTAAAATTTGGAAGAAGAAGTCTCTACTGGTATACTTATTATATTATCATTCATCAGAAGAAGGATTCATATATCCATCTAATGTGCAAAAAGTGCCTCAAATGAAAAAAATTGCAGGATAAAACTGCATAAAAATTTAGTTATTTGTTTGACTGTGCATAATACAGTTAATTTGAAGTAAAATAATCATTAAGACAAATATAAATACTATATATTGAAAAATACAGCTGTATGTTGGAAAACAAATTAAGTAATATTATTTGACTCAATGAATTGTATTTAACCACAAAATTTGAATTTCAAAGATGAAATAATACTACTTACCTCTATTAAAGCTTGAACTCAAAAAATAGAATAATACCTTGCTTTATGGGTATCTTTGTTACATCAAATTTGTTCCCTCGCGACTTCTTTCTGGAAATTCGGCACATACTCCAAATTGATGTAGAACAATTGATGCAGTTGTTGTCACATTTAATGAAGCCATACCAAAACCATGTTGTAGAATATACACAAAGCAATCATATGTCTCTAGTGTCTTTTGTGATAGCCATGTACCCTCATTTCCAGAAAGAAACGTTGTGCTCATTTTGAATGGACGATCTGCCACCGAAGCTGCTCCATCAACTATATCAAACCAATAGACATAAAAATGTTTCCCCTTGAGATATGCTACACAACAAAGTGACATAAAACATTTTAACCATGATGTTCGGCTAAGGGTGAGCAACATAGTTTCACAAAAAAAAATTCAAAAATAGTAGCAATTTTTTTTGAAATGGTACTTAGAAACAACATGTCAGTGAAACAACAAATCACAACTCGTATGACAATATATGTTTGAATCACGCTACGGAAGTTTTGAACTTGTGATCTCTCGCACAAAAGTTAAATCACTTAACTACTGGGACAATGGTGTTTGTCAAAAATAGTAGCATTATTACAACATAATGTAAGGTACTTTCTACTATAATTAACAATGCAAACCTTTAAAAGTTCGATTTATAAGAAAATTCACCATAATAATTTTTTGATTTCATCATTATTACAAAGAGCAAGTACTAATTGATGAAAATCAAATGTCCTTAAGCATTATTGAAAAATGTATGTAACAAAATAAACTACAATCTTCCTAACTAATGAGGTGCATATATTTGTTGTTGCTCTACTATTAATTATTACAACAAAAATATAAAATTAGAATGTGTAAACAACAAATCTATAAACCACATACAACCTAAATTTTCATAAATAATAAATCAGTTGAATAGCACCTTTCAAAAGGAAGAAATGTAATTATTTCTTGTTATTATAAACAAACATAGTCGCAAAATGTAGTCGTGTTAATATTGATATAACAAAAAAGGAAAATACATGGTGCATTAACTCAGACAACTCCCGTGCATATCGGCTATGCAACACACAACTTAAGTTGATGCAAAAATATAAGTTTTGAATTGTCATTACGAATAAATTATAAACAAATTTATCTAAGGTCTGAAAATAGTCATTATTCAATAGTTGATAAAAAGGAACGAAGAGTACAAAGTACAAACCATAGTTGCAAACTGTTAGAAAATAACATAAGTCGGCAATTTAAATAAATATTAGCAACTCACAGTTGGTGATCTTGGTGAGCGGTGGAGAAGCAGCAGACCCGATTGACAGAGAAAGTAGAGCCTCAGTGAGGAGCAGATGTCGAAGGGTGATCATACCGCATACGACCCTAATTTTAGAGCATCGGATTGCAATAAGGTGGATGGATCTGAAATCTAGTAAGAATGATAATTGAGAAGGGTATTAAAGTAGTGAATCAAAATCAAGGATAAATAACCATTAATCTATTATCACCTGAAGCAAGCATTGAATCAAAATTCCAAACACAATGGTCGGGAACAAAGAAGATTTGGAGTTGAATACTGTTACATCTTAGGTGGATATTGGTTTAAGAGATAACGTGAATAGCAACTCAATCATCACCATAACCATTTTTACATATTTATTAATCAACATAGTACATATAATAACTTAACAAATAAGCGAACAGAAACCAAGTACTATACCGTTGAGAAATGATGGACTATTCTAAGGCTATTCAATTTATAAGTGCACTACTGTCATCTTACTGAAATTTAATCAATGAATAATATAAACACAATTCACTAAAATCATGGACATGTTACATTTTCGTGATCCCAACCCTTCCGTCAAACTATCTTCCATATTTCTAACCATGTTATGGATATCATCTCCAGTTGCCATACAACATTACTACCAATCCACTTCAAATAATTCACAGTTACATCTGGGAGGCAATTACATAACATGTATAAACTTTAATATGGGAAAATATAGCATGAATCGTGTTATCCATAATGCGTTATCGGCTATGCAACTTACAAATTGATTGCTGATAAAAATATTTTACTTGAATAGCCAATACAGATGAATTCCATTAAAAGTTTACCTAAATGCCTAAAATCTTGCATCGGTTCGGTAGTTTGTTAAAAAGAAAGAAAACTGCAAACTGTGGTTGCAAACTAATAGAAAATTGCATAATTATACAATCAAAATAACTCTTACCCACCGATGCTTGGTGATCTTAGTGAGCGGAGGAGAAGCATACCCGGTTGTGAGTGAAAGTGGGGCTTTTGTGAGGAGTAGATGTCGATTGGGGACCATAGGATCCTAAATTTAGATATTAGAATCGCGAGGAGGGTGACAAAATTTGCGATATGGAGAAGGAGATTGAACGACAGTTGGTACTAATTTGGAGTGAAGAGACGGTTTTCTTTTGACGAAAAAGGGAAATGGATCATGCTTGATAACTGAACATGGGGTATGTCCAAATCTGGGATACAGGTGTCACAGTAATAATGAAGTGGATTGTGCTTTCCTATTTAAGTAATAGATAGATTGGAAACGCAACTAATCTGCACATAAACTACTACTGTGGATTGCAGAATTATGCAATAAATGAGATATAAATTGTTCAGACTTAACACCTATTTGTGGAGGAGTAAATTTATAGGACATCCTATCAGCATAACCATTGACTTCCAACAATAAATAATCTAATTAGTAGATTTATGTTATCGGATAGCGGTTTAAAATACAGTCAATGTTATCATGCTACAATCGCCTAAATTACTATATAACAAATTATAAATAAGTGAAACGAATACAAATATGAAAACTGCTAATAAATTTACACAAATTCGAATAAAAATAAGAAACTTGGGACATCGCTTGTAAGAGAAGGGGTATACCATAAGAGCATAAGGATATGACTGCAAAATGACATGAATAAAATTGGCCATTGATATACCCAGGACCAAGGATATGGAATCGATCCAGAACGGAAACTCTAGATTTCATAGAAATATGGAAACAACTTTCTCTTTGATTTCAAAAATAGTGCTAATAAGAAAATCCACAGCACCAGCTTAGAAATGAAAGGAATAATAAATGGAATTGAGCATTTAAAACTCAGGCTAATGATTTCGGGAAGATGAGGCTGTAGCGGTTGTAGAAATTTTGATTAGAGGTGATAATGCAATGAGAAAATAAACCCATTTGTTGCCACATCAACATCAACACGGTATAATATTTTTCCATATGGCAACATATTAGATGTTTGGTTTCTCTTTTCCTATTTAAATAATGGATAGGCATTATTCCAATTTTGTTGAGACTGAAAAATACATATAATATGCACATTCAAATAAAATAATTTGCTCAATTATCACTATAAACAGATTCCAAAGCAGAACAGATAGAATGAGTTTACTATGTATTGCCTAAAGCTACTTCATATTCAAAATGGAACTTATCAGTAGTAATCAAAGTGGTAGTTTTAATATAAAAAGGCAAATTTATCACAGCGAAACAGAAATCCAATTCTGACTTGGTCGTAGGCCCAATCATCACTTTCTTAGCATCAGCAAAGGTGGAAAATCATTCATTTTTTAAATAAAATTTTCACTTACTGAATAATCATAGAGGCAGTGGTACAAAAATAAGTTGTGCACATATTGATATGAATTTAGTTGATGTTTCATGCAGTTTGATATATGTATGTGGTGATTTGAAGATGTTTATTAGGATATAGGCTAACTATGGCCTCACATGTATAATTGAACCAATATGCAGACGATCAATCACAAAGTATTATTTCACTTTCAGTGGATAATTTTCCCTAAACAATATCAATAGCTTATTGGTTAAGTAATCCCATTCGACAATTGTATTAGAGGATAATACAAAATTGATATTACATAATTTTTACCACACTAAAATTCATGTTTGAACAATACACAATTGATACAGTGATATAAAATGGGAAAAATGAAATACGTCTAGCTTTTCTATTTTAATTCTCCAATCTGATGCGATCAGTGTACACTGATGTAGAACTTATCTGATAGAAAGTTGTATTTTCGTACAAACAGTAAACTGGAGACATCAAGTCGCTCAAATCAAAAGTTGCACATGTAGTTAACACAAAATCATATCAGAAGTTTGGATTAAGAACTCAAAAATATTAAACACTATCAACGAAGTACGACAACCATATTTTTATTACTCTTAATTAGGAAGTCATAGCATTTCAAAGAACATTAATTTTTCTATCATTAGACTCATCTAAACTTACTAAAACAGAATAGAGATTATAGTAGTGGATGTATCAATGTTCTCAAGTAAATCTAAACAAAGATCTAACTTTGTTCATTAACTTCTGAACATATAAACAATTATACATAACCCATTTTCAAAACTTAGATAAATCAGAGGAAAAATTATCGGAAAATATGACTAAGTATAGGTTGTACTGGTTGAGGATGTAGCAATCGTACCTGTTAGGGATTATTGTTTGTCTCGTAGACATCCCGTACCTCTTTTGATATCTGCCCTTATTTTGGATTAACGTCTCTAGGCAATGGTCGGAAAGGCATTCATTATTGGAAGAGCTATTACGGGAGAGAAATGGGTAAAATCCATCTGTTTCGGAAGATAGCAACAACTCCAAATCAAAAACATGCGTCATCTCCAAAATCGAAAGGATTTGTTGTAAGCCGAGAAGCATTGAATGGAAAATCTGCAAAATAGGAATGAAAAGATTAATTGTCATTTTGTGAGTTAAAAGATGGCTATGGATTATACAACGGTAAGGGTTAATGATATCAGACCGTGAGTTTTAATTTTAAGAGTTCATAATGTAATTGTGATTAGTAGAAGAGGAATGATTGATGTTTGGTTGGGAAACGATGTTAGAATTGGGGAAGATAACCGTTGCCTCGCAAATAGACGAACGGACAGAAAAAAGAACGAACTTCAAAGTAAAGGGGCACGTGTAAGTCAAGCAGTGCCCTAGATTCTCCTTTCCTATTTAAGTAATAGATTCCAGGTATGAAAGAGAGATTTGAATAAATAGAGAAATAATGAATTTTAAACTTAAGAGATATTATATCAAGAAATAGAGAATTTACTTTAAAATTCAAGGTTTAAATTTATTTAAAAGGATAAAGAAGGAATTTGGGGAAATATGAAATCGGTGTTTCCAGTTAAAAGTTTTTAAATCATAAATAAGGAATAAAAATTTAAAGTTAATGGGTTTTGAAATAAATGAGTAAATAAAGAAATTTATTTCAAATGAAGTAAATTGGAAATCAATTTGGAAATTTATTTAAGTGTTTGAAATTGGGAATTTAAAGGAGAATGTGACTTAGAAATTTATTAACTGGGTTTATTAAAGCGAAGTAATATATCACGGGATATTTGGAAAAATAAATTCACAGTGGGAATTTATTAAAGGATTGGGTAAATTTTTTTAAAAAAATAAATAGTGATTTATTTTTTTTAAAGATGTGAAAGAGAAGCGTATTTTCCTGGATAGCCAAGTACGTTTTCGAAGCAAATTTTAAGTATAAGTTAAAAAGTTTTAAAGTTGTTTTAAAAAAGTATGTTTTAGGAAATTTATTATTTTTAAATGTTTAAATTTTAAAGTAAGTCTTTTCCAAAGTTATTTTAATCCTAATTATTTAAAGGAGACTTGGTGTTATGCTTTAAAAGAGAAAATTTTAATTTATATTTTATAAAGTAGTTTTATTTTAAATATTCATAAAGTATATATTTTTAATAAAGTATTAAATTAGTTTTTCTAAATTTAAATGTTAAAGTATATCTTATAATATGGTGTTTTAAATTATTTTAAAATCTAAAGTGTTTGTACTTGGTGATTTCAGTGGGAATCAAAAATATTTGAGGAATTTATTCCATAAGAGAAAATGGTTTGAAACTGTTTTCAAAAGGAATTGAAAAGTGGAAATATATCTCGCGAAGATATTTTGTGATAAATAAATAATTTGGGAGATTATTTATTGTTTGATGGTTGTTTGTGAATGTTAATTGATAGTTAAATAACCGACTATCAATATTGGCCAATGCGCTGATAGTTTCGAAGAGATCGGGATCGGGATTAATTTCTCGAAAACCACTTCGATCTGGTTTGAACGTTTTCTTGAGGAAGACGAGTGCGGAGTCGAAGATGGAGCAGTGAAGTGCAAGGGCTAGTCGCTAGTAATCCTGAGGATGATTCCAAAATGGATGTAGTTGGAGTAGTGCCTTCGGTTCCGTTCGAACCAGGACAGACTTGTATGGATGAATGCTTTCGGAACATCGTCAGGTGGACGATGGGCATTCTAAGTGAAACGTTCTAAAAAGGTAACGCTTAGCCTCAAGCCTCATCAACCGGGAATGACTAAAAGTCAGGGGTTATGCAGCAAGGCTAGGTGGGTAGCACCCATTAGGGTGAGGTCATCCCTGTCTAGATGTCCATTTTTATTCGACTTAGTGGTACGGTTGCTGATCCCAACCGTGGGGTGATCTTACTCGGGATTAAACAGTAAGGGGTAGTCCCGGTCTTGTGTTGCAGGGAATTGGGAGTAATCCTCGGTACGGCGATCTAGGCCACGTACTGTGACAGGTGGTACCCCAGTGCCTAGTCATTAGTTGGAAATCCATTCTCCCTACGTGCCTTTTACGATTTTTGTTTGTATAACCCACTTTGTGGCTAGTAGCTGGAATTTAATAGATGTAACAATTTCGGCTATTTTAATAAGCATTTGTAAATGGTCCCTATTATAATATCAGAGGTTTTTATAAAAAGTGTTTTGGCTATCATAGGGTAAAAACCCGACATGTATATTTGTGGCGTGGTCTTACGAGATGCTTTTGATTTTCAAAGGATTTTGAAACTTTAATAATCAATTTGAGTGTGGTTTTCTCACGTTGGTTTGCCAGACTGACTCGGGTGTTATTTAACTATAATGCTCTGGTTTGACCGAGTATTATAGAATACAGGATATGTTGCTGTGGAGCTCAAGAGACGAGCTGGATGGCGATACGTACTTTCGTACTTGATTATTATTCCGCTGTGTATTCAGTTTTAAGGACAGGTTTATATGACTGTCCAGTTGTATGTTATTGATGTTGTTAAACTCTGATGGTGTATTCTGATGATGTTAGTATAAAACAGATATAGTTTTCTTTTGTGTAAAGATCTGTTATTATCTATTATACTTTATTCCGCTGCGATGGTAAGATTCTGTTGTTGTTTCTATTTTCTTCTTCTACCTCTTTCTTCTTTAATCCAAATGGTTCGTAATTCCATTCATTTTGTGTCGATTGATGGAGAATAATATCGACTCAAGGGGTATGGACTTGCAGGTCATTACATCAGTTATATTAAACGAGATAATTTATAATCAAATAATATAATAATTGGAAAAGTTATTTAGGTCGTTTCCATTCTTTTCAACCCTACCGTGTTCAAGACGTCTTCTCTCCCATCAAATCATGTTCCCTCCCCTTATTCCAAATCCCCTCCTTCGTTGCGTGGTCGAGCACGAGGCGTGAGGTCGGCAGCGTTCGCGTGGAGGAAGAAGGTAGCTATGAACGAATGGGGCAGCGATTCTTCCTTCGTTCCTTGGTTCCCATGCACGCGTAATAGAGGAGGGAGTTGAAGACGTACGAGGCGGGCTCGTACTTGAGCACGGCGGTGCTGCGATTTTGGTGATGGTGTTTTTAACGAACCGTAAATTTTCAATAATTAAAATTGTTAATTTAATAGGATTTTTGAAATTTTATATTGAAGAAAATATAGATTTGTGAATTATTAATAAAAATGATAACTAGAATGAATTGCGACAGTATGAGTGTAAGTGAATGGCTAACAACTTGAATAATTCAAATTAATTGAATAGTGGGAATATTATAATTTGTTTATAAATGAAATATAAGAAAAACAAATGTAAGTATTGAATTAATTAATGAAATAATACAGTGTTAATGGTAATTAAATAAAATTAGTGTTACATATGAAATTTTAACCTGTGGTGGTAAGTAATAAACTTGTAAATGTAAGTAAAAGTAAATAGGTGACAATTAATATATGTTATTTATTTATTTAGTGTGTTAAATAAAATTGGAAATCAAATTGTAATTAAAGGTAACTAAATAGTACGTTAATTGAAATTAATTTAAAATGAAAGAATATTAAGAACCAAGATTTAAAAACAATGTTAGTTATATTCTTATTGTAATAAAGACTCGAATAATAAGGTTTAAAAACTTAATAAATGGATTTTAGAGTTTTAAATTTATAATTACTGAATTTAACGAAATTGGAAAACTAACACTGAAATTGATGAGTCAATCAACTTTAAATCTGACATCTAGAATGGTTTACGTTACTGTAAATGATTAAGGAATCAAAAATGATGAGATTTGTGGATTATTTAGTTTGAAACGAAAAAGTGATTTAATTAATTAAATATTAATTTAATTTAATTAATGTAAAAAATAGCTATTTTTGCCACCGGATTTCAATGAAACCAGTTTCATCGGATCCATAACGGTGAATTATTGTAGGATTTCAGGTTTCATAACGATCGGGCTTGTCGTTTGATTGTACGGACTTGAAACACCTAGAAATAAATTAAATTGAAATCAATTGAAATCTATTTGAAATAACTTGATTTTAGCATAACTTCTTCATACGATGGGATTTGGACTTAGAACCTATTCCATTACGTTTAAAATATTTAAAAACATCTATTTTGATATATGGGTTGACCCAATTTCGTTCCGGAGTCAGAACGGGCTTTTCGGTCCATTTATCTTTCAACGGTCCAAACCAATCGTATCCGTTCTTCTATTTCTCAACCCTACCTATATATATACATACATACATACATACATACATACATACATACATACATACATATATATATATATCCTGTTATAAACCCTAGCATATTTCTTATGTTCATTTTTCTGCATATTTCTTATGTTCATTTTTCTGTACGTACAATTCCAATTTGCTCCTCTTCCTCATTTCAATGGCAGACAAACCCTAATTCTAATTGCAATTTCAAAATCAAATTCAGATTCTAAAACTTAACCTCCTCAAAAAAATTCGCGAAAAATATATATCGAAGATCTCAACGATGTGAATCTGCATCTGTTGTCTATTTTGGCAATTGACGCTCGAGTCAACCAGAAAGCATGGTCAAAGCCATGAAATTTCGAAACACTAAGCAAGAATTGGGGCTTTTCGATTTAAGCTGCAATCGAAAAAATTGAAAATTTGGTATCGAAGAGCTCGTCGGGGGGAGTTGATTGGTGGTTGGTTGATGATCTGAAAGCGTCTAGGGTGGTCGAAATTAGGCGATAGGGTTCGAAACCCTAGTTTTTAGGGTGGCAGCGCTCGGCGTTCCAGGCGCGAACCGGTGGAAGGTGGAAGGCGCTATTGTGGCGAGTTCAACGGCGGTCGTTCACCCGTCGTCGGTGGCCTGTAGGTGGCGCTATGGGTGGTTTAAGGCTCAGTGATGTGTTGGGTTTCATTTGGACCGCGCATGAGCAGTTGCGTGAAGGGGGAGCTAATGTGGTAGCATGCGTGTACAACTATTTACTTCTTTAATTATTTATTTGTTTAAATTTAAATTGTATATTCTTCTTATATCGATATCTTCTGCATGCGAGGTCTAATTCATGCGTTGTTTTCTCCGCTATGTTCGTATTGGAATTCCAAACATTTTGATGCTAGTTTGGACGAATTCTGAGACTGTTCAAATTTTGGGTTTAAATTGGATTTAAATTAAATTTAAATTCAAAATGTGAGTGTTTTAACTCACCCACAACTTCTAAAATTTCTTATGTGTGTTAAATTAATTTTCGATGTGATTAGAAATTTATTTATGACTGTTTGACATATTTTTTAATCATTATCTATGTTAGAGAAAATTTATTTGAATTAAATTGTTATTTAATTTATTATTGCATATAAACTGCCAATTAAATAGTTGTTTAATTTATTATTGAATATAAACTGCCAGTAAATGACTGTTATTTGTTATCTGTTCTATATTGCTGTTATTGATTGAATTGAATGATAATCGTGATAAATGTTTGATGATTGATATTGGATGAATGGATGTTGTATTTTATATTGTTATAAATGTCAAGTTTGTTATGGATTTTGTTTCATTCGGGATTGCGGTTTGAAATGATATATAACCGTATTTATATTTTAAATTACGGATTTAAATGATAAATATCTGTATCACTTGACCATAGGATAGAAAATTATATACAGACAACGTGGTCTATAAATAAAAATATTTTGAAATGAATTTCTATGGTTTTGTAAAGAAATATATGGTTTTATATAAATATCGATTCTAGATATTATATAAATGTTATTTTATTCTTAATTTTTAAGGAATGAATTATTTTAATATAGAATAAGCTTAATAATAAGTTTGGTTTCCATTGTGATAATATGGATAAGTATTTAAATTTTATTTTAATATAGAGTTTATAATGATTTAAATAAATTAAGGTTGGAAGATAAATTGGAAATTTGTTTGAAAATGAATTTATGTAAGAATTAAACTCGAATAAGTTGGTGTAAAATTTATTAAATTTGGAACTTTAAAAGGTATGATTTTATAACTTGATTTTGGTTTAGGGTGAATTAAATGAATATTTCAAGTATAGATTAATTTATTTGTAATTTGAGTTTTATTTAGACGATAATGGATTTATTATGTAAAATATTTCAAACTAGATAATAGTAAAGTGAATTGTTGAATCGTAATTACCAAACTTAGTTTGAAATTGTGAATACTTAAGGTTTGAAATATATTAAATTTGAAATGGTTTATTCTGTGGATCCAATCTATTTTGAAATCAATATAATTTGGAATAGTTTATTGGGAAACTGAATTGCATTGAAATTTATAATTTAGGATTTGATTAAATATAGAATTTAGAAATTCGAGTTATTTTGGAGTTGATTTGTGAAATTGAAGATGTTATTTTATTATATAAAAAAACCATTTAAGTGGTGGAAGTTATGTTTCAAAGTTACGAGTTTCCAAGTATTAAAATTTGTAAGTGTTATATTTCAAGTGTTTGATTTCAAAATGTTATAACTTTGAAAGTGCTATGATTTTGGAAAAAGGATATATTTGAAATAAAAATGATATTGTATTGATTTGGGTCTTTATAAAAATGATATCATATTGATTTGGGTTTTAAAAATGGAAATGATATCGTATTTATATGGTTTTGAAATGGATATTATATTCTGGTTTTGAAGTATAAACTATTTTGAAAAGACTGCGGTGTTATAATAACGTTTGGTTGTTAAAGAGACCGGGATCGGAAGTTGTCATACTCTCTGCCAACTCCGAAAACCAGTTTAAACAACCATGTACGCGGTGGAGATTCCAGAATGAAGTTGGATGGTGGCAGCGTTCCTTTGAGGTATATACGTGGACTCGACTCCCGTAAGTTGGCATAAGGTGGCTAAAACAGGAGTAATTGACAGGCTAATGAGGTCATTCCTTTGATCGGACACACTCCTTCGATATTATATTCTGACTTTGAGATGGATTCGGTGGCCACTTTTGATTCTTTTGATTTGAGGGTGTGGCTCGAGGTGGGCGGTAGTAGCTGCTACGCGTTACCACCGGCCCGGAACTGTAATTGGTATATCTACCCTGGCATTGCCTAGTTGTGTCATGTCACCTACCCTAGCGTGCCTTGTACGAGTTTGGTTTTCTCCCGTAGCTCGTGGAGTATTTAGGGTAGTCTCCCGATCTGGAGATGCGCTGATACCGGATGGACTATTGGGACTATTATTGTGTTAAGGGGGAGATTGGGTAACTCCTTAATGCTATTTAAAAGGAAGTATATTTTACTATAGACATCGTTATAATAGCGAAATATTATTACATAGTAAATATTTTAATGGATCCTTAGGAGATGTGAATCCCGAGCATCTCTTAAGTTACTGCACTCACGTTAGACACTGGATAGGAGATATCAAATCCCGTAAATATCTCTGAAGCCGTTTACACTCATATTTATTTACAGTTGATTTAACTCACATAAGATATTTTAGTTCTGACTCGAATGTTTTGTCTTTTCAGTTCGCTCGGGTCAATCTGACCATTTCAGGATTCGAAGACTTTATTTCTGGAGGACGAAGACGAAGATTTTACTACTATTATTTTTTATTATATTTCACTGCATCATGTATTCTGCTGCATTGTTATTCATTATTCTCTGGTATGTGTAACTTTGATATGTATTGTATAAGTATAATCAGATGTTTTGTAAACAGCTTTATGAACTATTCATTTGATTATTATATCTTATCCTCCCGCTACAAGATTCTATTTTGTTTTTTTTTCTTCTCTGCTTTTTCTTATTTACCTCATAACAATCCGCCCTTTTGTATGGTTTAAGGCTGACGTGTGTGGTTTATCGTCGATTTAAAGCGTACAAAAAGGTGGGACGTAACATCTGGCATCAGAGCATTGGTTTAGCCATAAACCTTAGCTTTGTGGGGTCTAACTCTTTATTAATAGGTTAGTAATACACTATGATGAGTCATTGAGAATATATATGAGAGAGTGTATTTGTTAGTGTTATAAAAGAGTTTTGATATTGTGTTAATTTGTTCCGTTTTGTATTTATAAATTTTTGTTGGTGCATAGGACGCTATGACATCAATGGAGATTTCGAAACACTTAATAGGACAGACCGACACAATATTTGTTTTGAAATATAGGTGAATGAAATAATTTTGCATATCATATTTTCTATATATGTAAAATAAATTTTTATAAATGATATATAATTGGTTGTATTATATTGGTTGTTAGGTAGTGAAATTTATAAATATTGATTGGGAACAAGATTTGAAGAAAATAAAATAAATGAAAATTGGAAATTTTAGAACTTAAGTTCTGGGGATTTTTTTTGAAAATTACATTCAAATGATTTTGGAATAATAGTGATATCATTTAGAAGTATTTTCTAATATAAATATTTCAATATGATTTGAAAGAATTGCTTTAAAGAAATTTTGGAAAGAAATAAGTTCTGTACTCCCCTTGTGACGACCGCCCATGACTCCTGCACCAAAACAAGGAAATAGTGCGCTGAAAGGCGTGCCAGGTAGCCATGGACGATAGTCAAGGTAAAATAAAACAGCAAACTCTATCGTACAACTCACAGCGCATGGATAAAATACAATAGAGAAATATATAGTGAAGCTCCATAACAGAAAAATCATCATATAAGCATCGTAGTAGTTTTATACAAACATGAATCATCCATACATCAAAGCCTCACTACAAACACTCAATCAGATATAACAGCGGAACACCCAGTACATATAGTAAGAAAACTAGTATGCAAAGCCTCCTGCTCGTCTTCGTCATCATCAGCGTAGATCTCTAAGAACAGCACCTGTCACCTGCTACCTAGTCTGCCCATCCCAACATGGATGAACAGCCCAAGGTAATAAGAGGAGACATAAAACCTTGAGTCAGGCAAAGTCTTAGTGAGTAGTAAATCAACTATCAAACATACCAAAAGAGCATAAGGAATAAAAGGAATAGGAACCAAACCGTCCCACTCCACCTCTTTCTACAGTGATAGCCCCCAGACACACACTAAGGAAAAGCAAGCATAATATAGCAGATAATTAAAGTAAAGCAATAATCACTCGAGTCAAGGGCGATGCTTTCCAAATACAAACCCCCAAGGCCTAAACCAAGATCAGATAAGCACCCAGAAAATACCGCTCTTGAGACCGAATGATAATACAACCAAACATCCATGACTCTGGCTATCACTGTTATCATTGCCATGATTTCACCGTTAATTGAATGACCACCTGTCAAGGGCTAATGGTAACCCCGGTTCTAGACATAACTCCGCACGTCGTCGCAGCCCGTGCCTAGGAATTTTCGCAACTACCCAGAGTACTAGCACGTCGTCGCAGCCCGTGCTTGGAACGTCGTCGCAGCCCGTTCCAACGTACTCTTGCTTTGAGCATGCTAGAACCTTCAACAACGATAAGATCTTAGCCTCCTAGTCATCCTCCTAGACGACTATTTCCATACTAGCTCAAGCGCCTCTCAAGCTAACCATTATCACCTACCCGGATCGTATTACCGAGTTATCAACATAACTTTGCACGTCGTCGTAGCCCGTGCTTGGAACGTCATCATGACCCGTCCCATCTCAACATCACACTTTGCCTCATCGCATCGTAGCAAAGTCCCATCTCGATCTCATGCTTTGCCTCCTTGCATCATGGCAAAGTCCATCGTCATCGAATCCATCCATATGAGCTTCCACATCCGCTTCATACGCCATAGGCAGCTTTCAACATTCAAGAGCCTTTCCACTTAGCTTTTGAATCATCTTCAACCATCTTGTTCCAAATCTATCAACTAGATAGCTCATTCACAACAATTAATCAAGGCAAACATTAATCCAAACAAATAAGTATTCAATCAAGATCTAATTAGGCATTTATAACTAAAATGGCAATTTCGTAAATAAATGAGCATAGAACTAACATACATGAATCATGGGTTTTTAGCATAGATCTAGCAAATATAAAACATGGGTTTTGTTTCTATAACTTAATAAATGAACTTTCATAGGTAAACATCTTCACAAACAATGGATCTATACTTGGATCTAAGGAAAAAAATGCACAAAATCACTATCTACAACACTCCAACAACCCACCAATCCAATATACTCCTTTGGGTCCGCGTGAGAGATAACTACTACTCACCAAATCACCCAAACACCTCAAAAACTAAACACTTCAGATCTGGACAGCGAAGATCAAGGCTTGATCCGGCGAAATCTCGCTTAAAACGATGAAATCTAGCTTCGTTGGATGAAGATCTTCAACTTTGTCTCTTGGATCTTCAATCTCAATCTTCGATCTTGGATGGATGTTAGAATTAGATTGGAATAGAGAAAAGAAGATGAAGAAATGTTGTAGTCGAGTCTTCAAAATGGCAGCACTTCGTCGCTTCAAAAACCGGTGCCAAAAAGTGAGCCAAACCCCTCTATTTATAGGCTGAATTTACCTTAGGTCGTCCGCCCCTTAGGTCGTCACCGACCTAACCAACACAACACAGCCGACCTAAAGACATGGCCGACCCAAGACTCATGCGACCTAACCACTAAGTCGCAAACTTCTTCCTACCGACCTAACAATAACACGGGCCACACGACCTAATGACTATACACGATATAAAAGCCTCCAACCCTACTTAGGTCGCTGCCGACCTATCCCCCTGTCGACCTATCGACTCAACAGTATGGCCGACCTACGACTTATACCATAACCCGTCCCAATCCTTAGACCGCTAACATCTTAACCCGGTCAATCACTTAGGTCGGTCACCTTCCTTGAGTCGTTACCTATGAGTCGCTTACTACCCTGACTAGGTTCAAACCTATAGGTCGTAACTCGGCAACTTCCTTAAGTCGCTGCCTTCTAACTCGTCTACTTCTTAGGTCGTCCAAATTACTAGGTCATAACATGCTAACACCTTAACTCGTCCAACCACCTTAAGTCATCCACTACATAACTATAGGTCGGTCAGAAACCCATAACTTGTTCTCACGACCTAAGCTAACTCGCTCACGACCTAAGCTAACTCACTAAGGTCGTAAACCTCTTAAGTCGGTCCAAACTATCCACGAGTTAACTCCCCACACGACTTAGGTTATGGACGACATAACCAACACTAACAACCTAGTAATTCTACGATCTATCGACACGTAAAATACGGGTCGTTACATTCTCTCCCCCTTAGGAATTTCGCCCCCGAAATTCCAAGCAACGACATCAATCAAAGCTATTCTGCATGCCTACCATCCATAGCAATCAACAAACCATGCATCCAATTTCTAACCTAGCATGCAGAATTCTAAGACTTAGAACAAGCTACAAATTCATGAGATGTCACGACACTTTAGGGCCATACCTCGAAGAGTTCGGGATGAGCTGCCTTCATCCTCTCTTCCTCCTCCCACGTACAGTCGTTAACATCATCACTCCATTGTACCTTGAGCAGCGTAATCGTCTTCCTCCTAAGCTCTTTCGTGTCGGTTTCAACAACACGAAGCGGCTTACGAGGTCTCGTAACCACTGGATCAACCTCTAAATCTTCACAGCAATCAGCAGAAACCACTGTAGTTGGGTCGTGCACATACTTCCGTAGATACGATACATGAAAAACATTGTGCACACCTGTCATCTTTTCCGGTAACTCCAATCTATAAGCGAGCTTTCCAATCCGCTCGATGATCGGGAATGGTCCAACAAATCTCGGAGTTAACTTTCCTTTCTTCCCGAATCTAATAACACTCTTTAATGGAGAAATCTTCACAAAAACCATCTCACCTACGTCGAATTCCAAATCCTTGCGACGATTATCGGCATAACTTTTCTGTCGATCTTGGGCTACCTTCATTCGTTGCCGAATGATCTCTATATAATCTGAAGTCTGTCGAATCATCTCTGGCCCAAGCATCAGCTTTTCTCCAGTTTCCAACCAACATGTCGGAGAGTTACACGGTCTTCCATATAATGCCTCATATGGTGCCATACCAATACTCGACTGATAACTGTTATTATATGCAAACTCCACCAAATGAAGATGATCTTCCCATGATCCTCCGAAGTCCAAAACACAAGCTCTGAGAAGATCTTCCAAAACTCGGTTAACTCTCTCAGTCTGACCATCTGTTTGGGGGTGATAAGCTGTACTCAAACACAACTCGGTTCCCAAAACTTCCTGGAAGCTCTTCCAAAATCCACTAGTGAACAATGGGTCTCGATCGCTCACTATACTCTTCGGAATACCATGGAATCGAACTATCCACTTAACATACAATTCAGCCAACTTCGATGCAGTCCTAGTTGATCGAACAGGAATGAACCTTGCACTCTTTGTCAAACGATCTACTATGACCCAAATCCCTTCATTTCCTGCTCTTGTCCTAGGTAGACCATCGATAAAATCCATTGACACTTGCTCCCACTTCCATGTAGGAACTTCTAATGGCTGAAGCAATCCACTGGGCTTCTTCTGCTCAGCTTTCACCAACTGGCAGTTCATACACTTGGAAATAAAACTTCCAACATCCTTCTTCATGCCTTCCCAGTAGTAAGTTCTCTTCATATCCCGATACATCTTATTTCCACCTGGATGAATCGTCAACTTCGAGTGATGACTTTCCCTTAGAACTTCATCTCTCAATCCATCTATATCGGGAACAACCAGTCGTCCTTGCTTTCGAAGCCGACCCTCTCGATCGATCTCGAATCCTTTATCCTTCTCTGGTTCCAATCCAGATTCCAAACCACGGATAATCCTGACAAGCTTAACGTCTTGCTTTTGGCTCTCGCAAATCCTTTCCACAAGAGTAGGTCTTATCGATAAGTTTGCCAACATCCCAGGTTCCAATTCACATCTAGGCCTGAAGTCAAACTCAGCCAAATACTCGAGACTCTTCCACTCCGAAAACATGGCTCCCAATCCTGCATGTCTTCAACTTAATGCATCTGCCACCGCGTTTCCTTTTCCCGGAGTATAGGCTATACCAAAATCATATGATGCTAGGAACTCTAGCCATCTTTGCTGTCGAAGATTCAAATCCTTTTGGGAGAACAGATACTTCAACGACTTATGATCCGTAAACAACTCAAATCGAACTCCCAATAGGTAATGTCTCCATATCTTCAAAGCAAACACGATCGCTGCTAACTCTAAATCATGAGTCGGATAATTTCTTTCATGCGGCTTCAGTTGTCGACTAGCATACGCAACAACTTTATCCTTTTGCATTAGCACTGCTCCAAGTCCAGTGCCACATGCGTCGGTGTAAACCACCATCTCATCATTCCCACTAGGAATAGTCAAAACAGGAGCACTCGTCAGTCGCTCTTTCAGGATTACGAAAGCTTGCTCACACTTATCATCCCATCTGAACACTTGGTTCTTTTCGTCAATCCTGTCAACGGTGCAGCTATCTTGGAAAAGTCTTTAATAAACCGACGATAATATCCTGCTAATCCAAGAAAACTTCTTACATCAGATGCATTCTTAGGTCTAACCCAATCCTGGATTGCTGCCACCTTAGCGGGATCAACCGCTACTCCATTTCCAGAGATAACATGGCCTAAGAACCTCACTTCACTCTTCCAGAAGTGACACTTTGAAAACTTAGCCTTCAGCTGATGTTTCCGCAAGATTTCCAAAACAATCCTCAAGTGGGTCTTGTGCTCTTCTTCAGTTCTGGAATAAACCAAAATATCATCCACGAATACAAGCACGAACTTATTCAACTGATCTCTGAATACCCTATTCATAAGATCCACAAAATATGCTGGTGCGTTAGTCAACCCAAACGACATTACCAGCCACTCATAAAACCCGGATGGTGTCCTAAAAGCAGTCTTCGGCACACTATCCTTCGCCACTCTCAATTGGTGAAATCCCGTTGCCAAATCCATGTGAGAAAACACCTTAGCCTCGTGAAGCTGATCAAACAAGTCATCTATTCTCGGCAATGGATACTTGTTCTTTTTAGTCAACTTATTTAGCCCACGATAATCCACACACAACCTCAATGATCCATCCGCTTTGGTTGCGAACACAACTGGTGCACCCCATTCGGACACACTTCTCCGAATGAATCCTTTCCGTAAAAGGTCATCAACTTGCACCTTCAACTCTAGCTGCTCCCTAGGCGCCATCCGCCTAAGAGGCATCACAACAGGTCTGGCTCCCTCAACTAGATCGATACGAAACTCGATCTCCCTATGCGGCGGCAACCCTTTGACTTCGTCAAAGACATCCTCAAATCCATTCACAATAGGCACCGATGACAGTCCATCCCGTGGAACAACCAGCGAATACATGAAGCTCATGAAGACGTCTTCCTCATGCTTACATCGTATCACAACCTTTCGCCCTTCCACATTCCCGACTGTCACCTCAAGCCTTTCACAATCAATCCTTGCCGCATATTTCCTAAGCCAGTCCATACCCAAAATAATTCCGAACCCCGCAAAGTTCAGAACAAAGCAATCACAGACAAACGAGCAATCATGACTCGACACAACTAGACCACGGCATATCATACACAAACATGACGAACCCCCAACTGGATTAGTCACAACCAATGGCCTATCAACAATATCCGGTTCCAAACCTAACCGGCCCACCAAATCATCACAAACAAAAGAATGCGATGCTCCAGTATCAAACAACACTCTAACTGGAACACCACAAATAGAAAGAGTACCTTGAACCACCACACCCTTCCCCTTCTCTTCAGCAGTAGGAGCTTTTGTAGACGATGGCACAGCTCCCAAAGCATAAGCTTGCACAATCTGCCTGTCCTTCCTTGGTTCTGGACAGTCCTTCCTGAAATGCCCTGGCTTATCACAGTTGTGGCATTTCGCCGGTGCCCTTGGATTCCTACAATCCTTAGAGAGATGGCCCTTCTGCTGACAATTATAGCAAATCACCTCGCCCTTCGGCTTCTTCTGGCCATCCTTTCCCTTCTGTTGCTGCTGCTTCCTCTTCTTGTTTCCATTTTGCTGGGGTTTAGATCCTTCCTTGGTTACAGAAACAACAGAACTTTCCTTAGGAAACAAACTCTCATGCCTAAGAGCTTTCTCCACCAGCTTCTCAAATGGATCGTCCAAATGATCCACTAACTGCCTCCCAAGATAAGCATCCAGACCAGTCACAAACTTTTCGTTCTTCTGGTAGGGAGAATCAATATACGATCTGGCATACTTGGACAAGGCTTCAAACTCGGAAATATACTCAAGAACAGGCCTCCCACCTTGCTTGAGCTCTACAAACCTTTTGAACAAAGCAGACTTCTGAGCAGTAGAGATGAACTTGGCTTCAAATTTAACTTGGAATTGCTCCCAAGTAATCTCTTCTTCTGAAGTATCTATGGTGATAGAATTCCACCAATCAGCAGCTCTTCCCTGAAGCTGTCTCGATGCAAGCTTCCTCTTGGTTGCATCCTCAATTCCCAAGTCCCCAAAGATTCTTCGGCAAGCATCAATCCACCTCTGCACTTCAATAGTCGACTCTGTCCCCAAGAAAGCTTTTCCTCCAAGAGAAGTATAATCCTTGCAAAGCTTAGCAAAATCCACCGGTCTTGGAGCTTGAACTTGAACTCCCACATCCACTGATGATCCTGAAGCTGGTATCCTTCTCATGATCGAAGTCATCATCGCTTCGAACATAGTTCCATAATCAACCGCTCCTTCAGTAGCACGGCTTTCCCTTGCAGCTGGTCTCCCTCTTCGACTCATCCTTAATATCTACAAAAAGGAATGACTTAGAACACCTTGAGAAACAACTGCAAAAAGGAGTTCAAATCCTCCTAAACTACTATATTACATATAGTAATCATTCCTCAAAATACAATTACGTCTCTCATACGTAGTTACGTCAGCGAGCGTTGGCTAAAATCGATTAACCAAAGCTCTGATACCAAATGTGACGACCGCCCATGACTCCTGCACCAAAACAAGGAAATAGTGCGCTGAAAGGCGTGCCAGGTAGCCATGGACGATAGTCAAGGTAAAATAAAACAGCAAACTCTATCGTACAACTCACAGCGCATGGATAAAATACAATAGAGAAATATATAGTGAAGCTCCATAACAGAAAAATCATCATATAAGCATCGTAGTAGTTTTATACAAACATGAATCATCCATACATCAAAGCCTCACTACAAACACTCAATCAGATATAACAGCGGAACACCCAGTACATATAGTAAGAAAACTAGTATGCAAAGCCTCCTGCTCGTCTTCGTCATCATCAGCGTAGATCTCTAAGAACAGCACCTATCACCTGCTACCTAGTCTGCCCATCCCAACATGGATGAACAGCCCAAGGTAATAAGAGGAGACATAAAACCTTGAGTCAGGCAAAGTCTTAGTGAGTAGTAAATCAACTATCAAACATACCAAAAGAGCATAAGGAATAAAAGGAATAGGAACCAAACCGTCCCACTCCACCTCTTTCTACAGTGATAGCCCCCAGACACACACTAAGGAAAAGCAAGCATAATATAGCAGATAATTAAAGTAAAGCAATAATCACTCGAGTCAAGGGCGATGCTTTCCAAATACAAACCCCCAAGGCCTAAACCAAGATCAGATAAGCACCCAGAAAATACCGCTCTTGAGACCGAATGATAATACAACCAAACATCCATGACTCTGGCTATCACTGTTATCATTGCCATGATTTCACCGTTAATTGAATGACCACCTGTCAAGGGCTAATGGTAACCCCGGTTCTAGACATAACTCCGCACGTCGTCGCAGCCCGTGCCTAGGAATTTTCGCAACTACCCAGAGTACTAGCACGTCGTCGCAGCCCGTGCCTAGGAATTTTCGCAACTACCCAGAGTACTAGCACGTCGTCGCAGCCCGTGCTTGGAACGTCGTCGCAGCCCGTTCCAACGTACTCTTGCTTTGAGCATGCTAGAACCTTCAACAACGATAAGATCTTAGCCTCCTAGTCATCCTCCTAGACGACTATTTCCATACTAGCTCAAGCGCCTCTCAAGCTAACCATTATCACCTACCTGGATCGTATTACCGAGTTATCAACATAACTTTGCACGTCGTCGTAGCCCGTGCTTGGAACGTCATCATGACCCGTCCCATCTCAACATCACACTTTGCCTCATCGCATCGTAGCAAAGTCCCATCTCGATCTCATGCTTTGCCTCCTTGCATCATGGCAAAGTCCATCGTCATCGAATCCATCCATATGAGCTTCCACATCCGCTTCATACGCCATAGGCAGCTTTCAACATTCAAGAGCCTTTCCACTTAGCTTTTGAATCATCTTCAACCATCTTGTTCCAAATCTATCAACTAGATAGCTCATTCACAACAATCAATCAAGGAAAACATTAATCCAAACAAATAAGTATTCAATCAAGATCTAATTAGGCATTTATAACTAAAATGGCAATTTCGTAAATAAATGAGCATAGAACTAACATACATGAATCATGGGTTTTTAGCATAGATCTAGCAAATATAAAACATGGGTTTTGTTTCTATAACTTAATAAATGAACTTTCATAGGTAAACATCTTCACAAACAATGGATCTATACTTGGATCTAAGGAAAAAAATGCACAAAATCACTATCTACAACACTCCAACAACCCACCAATCCAATATACTCCTTTGGGTCCGCGTGAGAGATAACTACTACTCACCAAATCACCCAAACACCTCAAAAACTAAACACTTCAGATCTGGACAGCGAAGATCAAGGCTTGATCCGGCGAAATCTCGCTTAAAACGATGAAATCTAGCTTCGTTGGATGAAGATCTTCAACTTTGTCTCTTGGATCTTCAATCTCAATCTTCGATCTTGGATGGATGTTAGAATTAGATTGGAATAGAGAAAAGAAGATGAAGAAATGTTGTAGTCGAGTCTTCAAAATGGCAGCACTTCGTCGCTTCAAAAACCGGTGCCAAAAAGTGAGCCAAACCCCTCTATTTATAGGCTGAATTTACCTTAGGTCGTCCGCCCCTTAGGTCGTCACCGACCTAACCAACACAACACAGCCGACCTAAAGACATGGCCGACCCAAGACTCATGCGACCTAACCACTAAGTCGCAAACTTCTTCCTACCGACCTAACAATAACACAGGCCACACGACCTAATGACTATACACGATATAAAAGCCTCCAACCCTACTTAGGTCGCTGCCGACCTATCCCCCTGCCGACCTATCGACTCAACAGTATGGCCGACCTACGACTTATACCATAACCCGTCCCAATCCTTAGACCGCTAACATCTTAACCCGGTCAATTACTTAGGTCGGTCACCTTCCTTGAGTCGTTACCTATGAGTCGCTTACTACCCTGACTAGGTTCAAACCTATAGGTCGTAACTCGGCAACTTCCTTAAGTCGCTGCCTTCTAACTCGTCTACTTCTTAGGTCGTCCAAATTACTAGGTCATAACATGCTAACACCTTAACTCGTCCAACCACCTTAAGTCGTCCACTACATAACTATAGGTCGGTCAGAAACCCATAACTTGTTCTCACGACCTAAGCTAACTCGCTCACGACCTAAGCTAACTCACTAAGGTCGTAAACCTCTTAAGTCGGTCCAAACTATCCACGAGTTAACTCCCCACACGACTTAGGTTATGGACGACATAACCAACACTAACAACCTAGTAATTCTACGATCTATCGACACGTAAAATACGGGTCGTTACACCCCTCTTTATCATTGGAAAATAATTTCGGTGATGAGTGCATGCATCGCCGACATTCATTTTCGAGTTTCGAAGTGGGATGGCCACTGTAGTAGTTTTACTACAGATGTAACAACCCAATATTTTCAGTCATTCGCATCCACACATGCCGGATTTGAATTGCTTAAAATATCACATTGTAATATAATTTGGAGCAAATAAAATCAAACATACAGAATCACAGACACAGAAATATCAGAATAACTCGCAGCGGAAATTAAAATACCATAGTAGTTCATGATGCTACTATAACAAAATCTCAAAACAAAATATATAATATCAATCTGAAAACATATACAATAGAAATCTCAAATACATAAGTTTACAAATACCAGAGCTGAAATATAACAACTGAAACTGAAAGGGAATAGATAACTAGACAAGCAGAATTTCCAGCAATTCCTAGCTCCAGAAAAAAAATCCAAAGCTAAGCTGCAAATACCCAAGCTGACCCAAGCGTAAAGTAATACATAAAATACTCGAGTCAAGACATACATACTTAAATAATGTAAACCAACTCAAGTGAACTGTAGTAGTAACGCACAATAACTTAAAGGATGTTTGGGATCGCCCATTCTCTAAGGATCAGTTAAACCATAAATTAAATACATGCCGTGGTTAAAATTCCAATATTGTATTTTATACTTCTAAATCAAATATCATTTCAAAATTCAATATCATTTAAAATTCAGTTTAAAATGTCAAAATATCATATCCTTCCAAAACCTCATTCATTTATTTAATTTAAAATACCATTTCAAATTACATTTCAAAATGGTTTATATTTCAAATCAAATATTCCATTTAAAACCAATTAAAATGAAGTTATTATATTTTGAAAATCAAATATTCAATTCCCTAAAATTTAGTCTTTTCAAAATTCATTGATTCACTTAAATTTATTAAAACGGTGAAATTTTAGCTTTCGCAGCATTTAGAAAATGCTACGGTAAGTTACATTTGAAAACAATTCAATTTAACAAAGATAGCATTTAAAACTACTATAATAGGTTTTAGTTTCAAATAAAAGCTTTAGTTCAATTCTGCAACTACAGCACTTACAAAGTGTTGTAATAGCCTTTAGTTCATTTTTGCCTTTTAGTTCATTTGTATCAACTACAGCACTTAGAAATGCTGTAATATCCTTTACTTCAAAAATGATAGCATTTCTGAAATGCTGTTAATTAAATTCCAATTTTTCAATAGAATTTCATAAACAATTAAACTTAAATTTAAACCAATTTAACTTATAAAATTTTATATTTCACACCTCAAAATGATCATTTAAATACCCTTTAATTTATGATTTTATAAAGTGCAATTTCACAAATAATTATCAAATTTTAATAATTCACTCATAAAAATTGATGCAAATTTTATAACATTTCATTTACATTACATTTAAATTAAATTTACCATTTCATAAATTAAATTTAAATTCTATTTTATTTTTCTTAACTTAACTTTTAATTTTAAATACATTTCACATTTTTCAAGTCAAGTTATATTTCAAATTTCAATTTTAAACATTTAATTATTTAACTATTTTTAATTTATAGAAAAAACAATAATACTTTATAAAATCATTTAAATTTTAAATTAAAATCAAATTATCATATTTTCTTACTTAATTTAAACTACATTTATAAACCAAATCATAAATTCTAAAATTTACATATATTTCAAATTCTACTCTACCATAAATTTATTTCACTTATTTAGCTTGAAGAAAATCATTAATATTTATAAAATCATTTTAAATTAAATTTAAATCAAAATATCATAATATTTTCATTTTTATAATATTTTATAAATTCAAGAAAAATATATTAACCACGGGTCTGTATATAAATTTTTCTAACCTAAGTCAAGTGATATAGATAATATATCATTTTAATCCTTAATTTATAAAGAAAAATCCAGGTTCTATCATTTCAAACCCGCAATCCCAAGTAAAATGAAATAAATAAAAATCGTTCAGGCCTATCATTTCAGCCCATAACGATTTTTCCCTATTCTAAAGTCCGTTTGGGTATGTATCATTTCAATCCATAGTGATTCTATTGTACAAGGAACTTGTAGTGTGATAAGCAGATATAAATAACAATATAACATCATATAGCAGTAACAGATGATATGACAGGTGTATAAACAGGGATGAACATCATATGATCATAGCATAGGCAGTTATAATATGATAATAAAATTTACAGATTCAAATGGTGTCAATTTACTAATTATGTAAGTACAAAATGTCTGGTGAGAAATACTCACCTCTACAAGCTGGAGATACACAACCAAACACACAAACAAAGATACAAAAGGCACGAAATCATGACTACGATTCATGTGAGGGGAGAGCCAAAATAGTTGTCTTGTACATATGAAATAAAACATTAAACAAGATAGAATTTATGCACAACAAAGAATCAATCAACTTGCCCATGCTTTCACAATTACTATGCTCGGCCATATGGCGATAAGGCACAGCCATGGTGGTATATTTGGGTCAAGTATGGGTCCAACATAGCTCGGTCTAGCTTGGGTGAAGAAGTGGAAGTTGCTTATGGTTTATAACATGTACAAACACAAGTCGAGGCAAAGGTGAAATTTTGTGCTACTACAAGGGTTCGGCCATGGCCTTACGTGGCTCGGCTAGGCTTGGTGGGAGTCAGGAGATGGTGTGGCAATGGCTTAGGGTTAGGTAGGGGCTGGAGAAGGTGGTGCAAGTGGTGGCCGAGAGGGTGTACGGAGTGGTGAAGGCATTTGGAGGTCGACTATGGTATTTTTAAGTGGTTCTTTGCATTTTTTTATGGAGCTTCACAACAGGGATAGCCACGGCCAGGTAGGTCAGAGGTGCTGGAGGAGATGACAGCCGAGTATGATGGTGGTGGAGGTGGTGACGAAGGTAGAGGCTATGGCTGAACAATCATAGTGAAAGCAAGGCAAGATAAATACATAAAACAAGAAGAAAGATGGAAAAATATGAAAAACATTTACCAACTTTAAGAAACGGAGGCTGAAATTTTAGGGCGAGAAGCTTTATGTTTTGCGTGAGAAAGAAAAAGTAATCGGTTGAAGATAGTAGGTAAGGTCGGCCAAAATTAATGTATGAGTTGATTGAATTGAAAAGGCAAAAGGAGGTGAAAAGTCTAAGGTAAATGAAAGGTTTAAAACTCTTCAAATTGCCTTTTCTTTATTCATTTTTAAACACATGAAAAATGAATATAAATAAAATAAAAAAACAAAAAAATAATGTATGAATAAAATTAAATAAATAAATTTTAGATAAATATAAATAAATTAAGAAAATAGTTTAAAATAAAACTAGGTTATAAAAATTGAAAATAAATACAATAAACTTTGGAAAAATTATAACTTCACTTTAAAAATGTTTTAAAATAAAAATATATACCTAACATGTCATATAACACATATTAGAACATGATATGACAAATAAAATATTATTTATATAAATTAAAACAAATAATTTTATTAAATAAATCAATTTACATACAAATATTGTAAAAAGCATAACATTCACAATATAAATCGGATTTCAACGAAACAAAAAGCAGTATTCATGGAATTTAATTTATTTTCATAATGAAAGGTAAAATTAAAGAATTCAAATATTTAAATTTTAAATTTGAAAGTCAAAATTTGAACAAATAGACCAAAATCCACATTTTATGAAAATATGACATTTATTCAGATTTGGAATTATAATCCATACAAAAATCAAAATTTATATTTAAAATAACAAAATTTATCTAGTTTAATAAATATAATAAAATTTTTAAATCAGGAATAATCAAAATAAGCAATTATAATAAATCATAAAATTCGGGGTTGTTATACTCTCCCCCACTCAAATCTTTTCATCCTCGAAAAGAACGAACAAGGAAAACAAGGAAAGGCAAGATAGAAAAAAACAAATAGCACCTGAAAAAATAATTCCAGATTCGAAGCAAGAATGCTCTCCTCCATCTCCCAGGTATAATCTCGATCATCAGTACTTAACAGTACTTTGACCAGACTAACAGATTTCCTTCTTAGCTGCTACGTACCTCTGCAGACAATATGAAGTGGCTTACTCTCGACAGTCAGATTAGGCTCAATATTCAAACCATCAAGAGCAGAAGGCTGAAAAAAAGAGATGGTTCATGAAGATACCAGGGAAGATGTGAGACGTGGAATACATCATGCACTCCAAAAAGCTTCTCGAACAAATCCAAACAATAAGCCAAAGAACCAATTCTTTCAAAAAATATGGAAAGGATCCTCAAAGAGGAAAAAGGTAGGAATAGCTAGAAGGGAAATGGGTTGAAAGACAAGGATGAACCATTATTTAAACCATTATATATATAACATTTTAAACATTTATAATAGGATGAATAGTCATTTGTTTCAAATCTGATAGTTCGAAGTAAACAATATTTTAAAGCATTTTAATTTATTTAGGAAAGTAAGATAAATGGTCAAAATATCCTTTATATAATACTTCATCAAAATACTTTTATAACTCGATGTCTTAACAAGTTTACTTTCGTTCCTACAGACTCTGGCTATGCTTTGATCAGGCGCAATGCTTGAATTCTCCAGGTACTTAGAAGACTTGTTTCAACACCCAGTGAAAATACTGGAAAACTATTAAAAACAGATATGGAAAGTACAATCCAAACAAAACAACCAAACCAAAACATGTCGATCATGGATCGCGGATACACAATGGTTACGCCTGGATCCCCCAGGAAACATCCGTACCCGTAAGCTGACTACCGCAGCCCTACGATTACGCCACGAAGACTGGTAGTACCGCAGATACACAATGGTTACGCCTGGATCTCCCAAGAAACATCCGTACCCTTAGGCTCTCGCAGCCCCCGCGCATTACGCCACCAAGCGACCCAATAGATCACAGATACACAATGGTTACGCTTGGATATCCCAGGAAACATCCGTACCCTTAGGCTCTCACAGCCCCTATGAATTACGCTATGCAGTCGCGTTCATAAGACCATGGAGATCGCCATGGAATTCGATGGACACTCGAGTATCATATCTGGAAAAAACAAATCAGAGAGAATAATATCGATAGAATGAATCCACAGTGTGGCCACAAAGCGGATATCAAGCAGAAGGCATTTTATATATCTTTGCTTCAAAAATATGTATCATATAGTACCTTTAAAATCACTTTTAGATATCATACTTATATAAAGTCCATTATATATAAGTTTTCATTTTCAAATCAAATACTTTCCAAAATCAATAGTATATCGAATCACACCAATATAGACTTTGATTATATAAGATTTCTCTTTCTAAATTGAGTACCTTTTCAAATCAGCAGTTTTCAAATCAACTTCATACTTATACAAATCCATTTTATATAAGTTCGATAACTCCCAAATCAAGTATTTAGTAAAACAAGGTTCTCAATTTCAATTCCTTTCAATAACGTTTTAATTTCAAAATCATATATGATTTCGCCAAATCATTTCTTTTAAATTACATATATTCAGTTTCAAAGTTTCTTAAAACAATAGATTTGGAAATAATCCAAATTTCCAAATCCACAAAAATTTAGGTCAAACAAATTCATTTCCATTTGAAACATATTTTCTTTTCAAAAATCATAATACTTTCAAAGTTACAAATCTTTTGAAACCAAAATACTTGAAATCATTACACTTTGAAAATCACAACATTTCGAAATCATACATTTGAAATCATAAAACATTCCTTTAATTCTTTACATTTCACAAAATTATTCAATTAAACCCAAATCTATAATTTCCAATTTAAATTCAATTCAAACCATCAGTTTCAATTCAATTTAGTTTTCCAACAAAACCATTTCAAATATTATCAAATTTCCAAATAAAGATTTGATCCACAAAATAAACCATTCAATCTTTAATATATTTCAAAGCTTAAACATACCATATTTCAAAACTAAATTTTTTAATTTCATATATCTCAAATTTTACTTCATTATTACTTAGTTTTGAAATATTCATTTCGTAAATCCAATATTTTTAAATAAACTCAAATTACAAGTAAACCAAATATCCTTTCTTACTAATATAAACTTCAAATATTCATTTATTAAAATCAATTATCATTTCAAATTCACATTCTTTATCAAAATAAAGGTTAAATCATTTCCTAACCATTTCAATCATCAAAATATCTAAAATATTTACTAAGTTTAAAACCATCCCTTTTTAAAACCTTCAAACTATTTATTTCTATATGAAAAATCCAATTTACCATTGGAAAGATTATTATTTTTTATATATACACTTTATTCAAAACATTTCAAATCTATATTTCATACCAGTATAATTCAAAATAGTCTTATTTATTTCACTCAACAAACAGTTTCAAACATATATAAGTCATATTACTTTATACTTTAATCATACAAAACTAAACTTATATTCTTTATCAAATACCTTATACCTTTCGAAATTTTTTATCTTTCAAAAGTTAACCTTGATTTGGAAGTGCTCGAATCTTCAAAATAGTCGAAGAAATCATATTTTCAGTCCAAGAGTTGGAAATCACCAACAAATCAGTAAATCAATTCCAATAGATAAGGTTATACCAAAACAAATCTGAATCTCAAGGACTGAACACCGGCTTACTTTAAATCATTTCAAATATATATATATATATATATATATATATATATATATATATATATGCATATATCTTTCGAATATCAAACCATACTTCAAAATATGAAATCAAAATTGGTTTCATAAAATCACTCGCATAGAAAAGCTACTAAAGTGGTCTCTCCCCCACTCAGAAACTCGAAAATCAATGTCAATGATGCATGCATTCATCTTCGAAATTATTTTCCAGTGACATAAGTGGGTTCTGGACTTTTATTTTCTTGAATCTTCTTTGAAATCTCTTCGAAATGATTGAAATTTATTCGAATACATTTGAAACATTTCTTATTCGGAAAGTATCTTTATATTATTATCTTAAAATCATATTCAAAACACCGGAGTTTGATTCCTCGAAATTCAAATTTAAAACCCTTCAGTTATAAATAATTTTTATTTAAATCAAATTCTTATAAATTTCAAATTTTCAAATCCTTTCGAAACTTCAAATTTTCATTTTTAAAAGGTATGCAATCCTTATCGAAAACATTTCACTTATATACACAAAATAGGGTCATCCTTATCAAAATAATAATTTCGATGTATGCAAATTTCAAAATACAACCAAACACAAATTTCCCAAGGGATAATTCAAGGATGGATTTCAAACAAACAGAGATTCGAATTTGGAGGAACTCTAATCAAATAGAATTCTGGTTCGAAGATAAGCTTGAACGAATACGAGATAATTTAATTAACCAATAGAAGATGATAAGCCTATAAATCGCGGGCGATCTTAACCGAGTCAACCGTGACCACAGGAATATAACCAATGCGGAAATCTAAGGCAAATCGACATTCGATCGTCAAAGATAGAATCCAGGTAGAGCAGGAGATAGATAGCATCGTAAACCAAGGATATAGAAATCTCCGGTGAATCAATGCCAATTGTAAAGGAGATTCGCCCCTTTATAAATCCTTCATAGATTTGCGGAATCACTGATCTTTGTAGAGGCCATTCCAAATTGGAGTTACGGAATGCCCCAAAATAAAAAGAGTAAAATAAGGAAGACAAGACTGGATTTCAGCACCAGTGGAGCGTTCCAAAGTTTAAGGAATCTTAATCGATAAGAATCCTAACCAAGAGATTACTAACAAGGTAGATATCGAAGGGATGAAGTTTAGAAAATTTTGAGTTTCAAATAAGAAAAAATTTATACTAATATAATCTTTGAAAATCCTTTAAAATCATTTTGAAATCATTTTATACTTCAAAAATATGTTCTCTCACAAAGAAATGATTCTGAGATTGATTTCACTCATTCTAGGATATTTCTACCCTATCTCTAATGAGTTTTTGCTCCGCGGGCTATGGTTTGCCTAAAACCAAAGCTCTGATACCAACTGTAACAACCCGATATTTTCAGCCATTTGCATCCACACATGCCGGACTTGAATTGCTCAAAATATCGCATTGTAGTATAATTTGGAGCAAATAAAATCAATCATACAGAATCACAGACACAGAAATATCAGAATAACTCGTAGCGAAAATTAAAATACCATAGTAGTTCATGAAGCTACTATAACAAAATCTCAAAACAAAATACATAATATCAGTCTCAAAACATATACAATAGAAATCTCAAATACATAAGTTTATAAATACCAAAGCTGAAATAGAACAACTGAAACTGAAAGGGAATAGATAACTAGACAAGCAGAATCTCCAGCAATTCCTAGCTCTAGAAAAGAAATCCAAACCTAAGATGTAAATACTCAGGCTGACCCGAGCGTTAAGTAAAACACAAAACACTCGAGTCTGGACATACATACTTATATAATGTAAACCAACTCAAGTGAACTGTAGTAGTAATGCACAATAACTTAAAGGATGCTTGGGATCGCTCATTCTTTAAGGATTAGTTAAACCATAAGTTAAATACATCCCGTGGTTAAAATTCCAAAATGGTATTTTATACTTCTAAATCAAATATCATTTCAAAATTCAATATCATTTCAAATTTATTTTAAAACATCAAAATATCATATCCTTCCAAAACCTCATTGATCTTATTTAATTTAAAATACCATTTCAAATTACATTTCAAAATGGTTTATATTTCAAATCAAATATTCCATTTAAAACCAATTAAAATGAAGTTATTATACTTTAAAAATTAAATATTCAATTCCCCAAAATTTAGTCTTTTCAAAATTCATTGATTCACTTAAATTTATTAAAATGGTGAAATTTCAGCTTTCGCGGCATTTAGAAAATTCTATGGTAAGTTACATTTGAAAGCAATTCAATTTAACAAAGATAGAATTTAATACTGCTGTAATAGGTTTTAGTTTCAAATAAAAGCTTTAGTTCTATTTTGCAACTACAGCACTTACAAAGTCCTGTAATAGCCTTTTGTTCATTTTTGCCTTTTAGTTCATTTGTATCAACTACAACACTTAGAAATGTTGTAATATCCTTTACTTCAGAAATGATAGCATTTCTGAGATGTTGTTAATCGAATTCAAAATTTTCCATACAATTTCATAAACAATTAAACTTAAATTTAAACCAATTTAATTTATAAAATTTTATATTTCACACCTCAAAATGATCATTTAAATACCCTTTAATTTATGATTTTATAAAGTGCAATTTAACAAATAATTACCAAATTTTAATAATTCACTTATAAAAATCAATGTAAAATTTTATAACATTTCATTTACTTTACATTTAAATTAAATTTACCATTTCATAAATTAAATTTAAATTCCATTTTATTTTTCTTAACTTAGCTTTTAATATTAAATACATTTCACATTTTCCAAGTTAAATTATATTTCAATTTTCAATTTTAAACATTTATTTATTTAAATGTTTTAATTTATGAAAAAACAATAACACTTTATAAAATCATTTAAAATTTAAATTAAAATCAAATTATCATATTTTTTTACTTAATTTAAACTACATTTATAAACCAAATCATAAATTCCAAAATTTACATATATTTCAAATTCTACTCTACCATAAATTTATTTCACTTATTTAACTTGTAAAAAATCACTAATATTTATAAAATCATTTTAAATTAAATTTAAATCAAAATATCATAGTATTTACATTTTTATAATATTTTATAAATTCAAGAGAAATATATTAACCACGGGTCTGTATATAAAATTATCTAACCTAAGTCAAGCGATACTGATAATATATCATTTTAATCCATAATTTATGAAGAAAAATCCGGGTTCTATCATTTCAAACCCGCAATCCCAAGTAAAATGAAATAAATAAAAATCGTTCAGGCCTATCATTTCAGCCCATAACGATTTTTCCTTATTCTAAAGTCCGTTCGGGTATATATCATTTCAACCCATAGTGACTCTATTCTACAGGGAAGTTGCAGTGTGATAAACAGATATAAATAACAATATAGCATCATATAGCAGTAACCGATGATATGACAGGTGTATAAACAGGGATGAACATCATATGATCATAGCATAGGCAGTTATAATATGATAATAAAATTTACAGATTCAAATGGTGTCAATGTACTAATTATATAAGTACAAAATGTCTGGTGAGAAATACTCACCTCTACAAGCTGGAGATACACAATCAAATACACAAACAAAGATCCAAAAGGAATGAAAGCATGACTACGATTCATGTGAGGGGAGAGCCAAAATAGTTGTCTTGTACATATGAAATAAAACATTAAACAAGCTAGAATTTATGCACAACAAAGAATCAATCAACTTGCCCATGCTTTCACAATTACTATGCTTGACCATATGGTAATAAGGCACGGCCATGGTGGTGTATTTGGGTCAAATATGGGTCCAACATATCTCAGCCTAGCTTGGGTATGAAGAAGTGAAAGTTTCTTATGGTTTATAACATGAACAAACACAAGTCAAGGCAAAGGTGAAATTTTGTGCAACTACAAGGGTTCGACCGTGGCCTGATGTGGCACGGCCAGGCGTGGTGAAGGTCAGGAGATGGTGTGGCAGTGGCTTAGGGTCAGGTAGGTACTGGAGAAGGTGGTGCAAGTGGTGGCCAAGAGGGTGTATGGAGTGGTGAAGGCATTTAGAGGTCGGCTATGGTATTTTTAAGTGGTGCTTTGCATTTTATTTTTTTTGTAGAGCTTCATGTCAGGGATGGTCACGGCCAGGTAGGTTAGAGGTGCTAGAGGAGACGACAGCCGAGTATGATGGTTGTGGAGGTGGTGATGAAGGTGGAGGCTATGGGCTGAACAATCATAGTGAAAGCAAGGCAAGATAAATACATAAAACAAGAAGAAAGATGGAAAAAATATGAAAAACATTTACCAATTTTCTTTCAGAAACGTTGCACGTTGTGTCTGGGAACAATGGGCTTGGGAAAGATGATGAGTGACAGGGTGTTGTGCTGTGAGTTTTATTTTTGGAGAAGAAGGGGAATTCTCGGGTAGGTCTTGAAGGGGGAGCGTGTTTGACTCGAAGTTGATGGAGTAAGTGAGAACTCGAAGGCAAACTCGAGTCCACTTAGGGTTCGGCTCGGGTTTTGTATTGATGGGTAATCGGGTTCAAGGAAGAAACAATTTAAAAAAAAGAGAAGAATCATGTTTTTTTCCAATTTAAAAAAATTATTTCAAATGAGATTGAAATAAGAACGGTTCAAATTTAAGTTATGTCCAAAGAAATTAAAAAGAATTGTTTAAATTAGATTTTTAAAGTTTATTTTAAATGAATAAGTTTAAAGGATATGAAAATTTCGAATTTCAAAGTTAAATAATTGTTTAATGTAATTTAATATGTTTGAAAGGTTTCAAAGATTTTTAAGTATATTAAAGATTTAGAGTTGGAATTGTTTTGTTTAAAGTAAAATTTTATTTCAACATATATACTGATTTCTAAATTGATTTTAATGAAGTTAATAATTGGAATAAGTATATAAATAACTGAAGAGTAATCTTTAAAGGATGAAACTAATTATGGATAATTAATTAGTGAAGTAATGAAAGGTTAATTACTCATTTATGACTAAAAATAATTAATTATGGAAGTAATTAAGTGGAAGTGGTTAAGGATTAATCACTTGATGTTATTAATTACAGGATTTATTAGTATAATTGATTTGAGAGTTAATTGATGATGTGATTAATGATTTATTAAGGTAATTAATTAAGAGTATAATTAATTATTGAAGAAATTTAGGATTTATAAATTAGTGCAATTAATCAAAGGATTTATGTAATTAATTAAGGAGTTAATTAATTAAGGAAAGTAATTACAAGATGATTAATTACTGATTATGATTTGACTAAGGCTAATTAATGAGTGTGGTTAATTAAAGATAAATTATTTAATTAATTAGAAGAATGAATGGGGTAATTAGAGGTGCATTAATTAATATAATGAAACTAATCAAAGTTGATTAATGGAAGTGATTAATGGAAGTTTAATTAATTTGTGTAATTAATTAAGGGTTAATTACTTTATGGAATTGAAGATAATTAATCAAGGAAGATTAATTAAAATGGGAAATTTAAGGATGATTGATTTTTTTGTAATTAATCAAATGTTAAGTAAGCAGGATTAAGGGAGATTGAAGTAATTAATTTAATTTGTTAAATGGTATGATTATCTTGCCTATGAATGATTGAATAATTTGAGATAAGACGGTACTAAATTCGAAGAGATCGGAGTGGGGCATTACAAAATACCCAAAACCACTTCGAATTTCTATAGATTGGTATATGGAATAAATAGGCTGGAAGGAAATGATTTAAGGGTATTGGACTATTTAATCTAAATGTTGGTACTTAGGAAATTGATGCGTGAAATAGTGATGCCTATAACAAATTGTGAATTCCTAAACTGATACGAGTTACCCCGGGTTTTATATAAGTTATATGCTTTGTATTCCATGTTAGATGGGTTTACTCAGACTGGTTTCCAGCCTGACTCGGGTGTTACTTTGATGTATGCTCGGGTCAGACCGAGTATTACAGATTTTCAAGTAAGGATGTTCTGGAGCTCAAGAGGCGAGCTGGATGGCAAGAACGTATGGAGTGTTTGCGCTATATTATATTGTTGTATATCTGAGACATGATGATTGTGTATATCCAGTGTCTGTATATATATGTAACTCTGATGTATTATAAATGTATTTGACAGATACATAATTCCTTTGTAACTGATATAATTTGTTATTATATTTTATCCACTGCGAATGTGAGATGTTGGTGTTTCTGATCTTCTTCTTCATCTACCTCTTTCTTCTTTTTCCTAACTATCTGAAATTTTCGGGATAGAAAAATGTCGGGTCGTTACAGAAATGGAGGCTGAAATTTTTAAGGTGAGAAGCTTTATATTTTTCTTGAGAAAGAAAAAGTAATCGGCTGAGATAATAGGTAAAGTCGGCCAAAATTAATGCATGAGTTGATTGAATTGAAAAGGCAAAAGGAGGTGAAAGGTCTAAGGTAAATGAAAGGTTTAAAACTCTTCAAATTTCCTTTTCTTTATTCATTTTTAAGAACATGAAAAATGAATATAAATAAAATAAAAACACAAAAAAATAACATTTGAATAAAATTAAATGAATAAATTTTAGATAAATATAAATAAATTAAGAAAATAGCTTAAAATAGAAACTAGGTTATAAAAATTGAAAATAAATACAATAAACTTTGGAAAAATTATAACTTCACTTTAAAAATGTTTTGAAATAAAAATATGTACCTAACACGTCATATAACACATATTAGAATATGATATGACAAATAAAATATTATTTATATAAATTAAAACAAACAATTTTATTAAATTAATCAATTTACATACAATATTGTAAAAAGCATAACTTTCACAATATAAATCGGATTTCAACGAAATGAAAAGCAGTATTCTTGAAATTTAATTTATTTTCATAACGAAAGATAAAATTCAAGAATTCAAATATTTAAATTTTAAATTTGAAAGTCAAAGTTTGACCAAATTGACCAAAATCCACATTTTCTGAAAATATTCCATTTATTCAGATTTCGAATTATAATTCATATAAAAATCAAAATTTATATTTAACATAACAAAATTTATCCTCTTTAATAAATATAATAAAGTTTTTAAATTAGGAATAATCAAAATAAGAAATTAAAATAAATCACAAATTTCAGGGTTGTTACAATAGATTTATTTGGATAAACAAATATAAATTTCAAATTGTTTTAAATCTAATTGGATATATAAGTTGCAAGTATATACTTTATCCACTACTTTAAAATGATTTTGGAATTTAACCCGGTATTTAGTTCTTAAGTTTCCGTTAATAAGTAGTTTCAATTATTGTAGTGAAATAGAATGTAACTAACTAGTAATTGGAACCTTTAATTAAAATAAGAAAATCAAATGCTAGGTTATGAATATAATTACAAGAAAACTGAAATTAGTAACATATAAAACAAAAGATATGATTATTGAACATTAAATTAATTCAAAAGAAATGAGAAAAACTTGTATAACTTTCAATTACATTCTTAAAGCATATATATAACTTACAAAATATTAAAATTTGAATGTTTAATAAGAAAACGTAATGGAAATTGTACGAGTAAATTTATATTATGAAGGTGTTCAATGAATTTCTTATATTAAGAAGAATTGATGTTATAATTGTCATATACTTAAGTTGTAATTTGGAAGGTTATTGTAATTAAATGTGATAGAAAAAGGGATCATTGTAAGTAAAAGATTATAAACTTAAGTTAATGAAATTGTATGCCAAGTAACTGAATTGAATATGAATATTATTAATAAATGAAATAAAGTTAGTAAGTAATGAATGAAATAAATGAAGATAAGTATTAAATAAATGAAAAGGAAATCAAACAACAAATATTACGAAATGAAAGAATGAACTTGATCTATGGATGAAATTGTTGTTTGTTTGGTTTATGGTTGTTTGGGTAAGGGTACTTTAAAATTGTTTGGATGTATAAATAATCCATTTAGCTTCATCTAAGACTGTTGAGTAAATGGTGCACTTGATAGTTTATTGTCCATTATGTACAATTTAAAGTTTTTGAACCCGAACAACTATTTGTTTTATTTGATATAAATGGATGATTGATTTGTGTTGATTTTATGTGATGATTATATGCCTTGTTGCAAGTGGTTGTTGTTTATATTGGATTGTTTGTTTGTGTTTGAAACAACTTTAAACATTTCATTTTATATAATTGTTAACTCTTTTTGGATTATATAAGTAAAATACAGGTTATGGAAGCAATTACCACTGCTTTTGGTTTCATAATTTAAGCGTTTTTGCCCGACAAATAAATACATTTTCGGATTACGGTTTATAGCATTATTATATTGTTTTTCCCGTGTTGGGATATATATTATTTTGGAAAATATATATTGTATATTGTTATAATTTATATCATATTTTCTCTTGAGTCTCTCCGTACAAAGGAGACTCTATCGAAATTTTCCGTAAATTTTAGACTTAGAAAAATTTTAAAAATATTTTCCAAACTTTACCAATTTGAGTATAAAAAGATTTAATGGTTATAAATTGGTATATTTCCTTTAAATTAATTAATTTCGTAAATTATTGTTTGTAAAGTTAATATTTTTGAATGAGATGCATTGTTTATTTAATCCTTTCTTTTTCCTTCATTTCCTTTTTCGGATTAAAAGTTTCGAGTGGGGGAGAGTGTAACGACCCGTAAATTTTCAATAATTAAAATTGTTAAATTAATAGGATTTTTGAAATTTTATACTGAAGAAAATATAGATTTGTGAATTATTAATAAAAATAATAACTAGAACGAATTGCAACAGTATGAGTGTAAGTGAATGGCTAATAACTTGAATGGAATTCAAATTAACTGAAATAGTGGGAATATCATAATTTGTTTATAAATGAAATATAAGAAAAACAAATGTAAGTATTGAATTAATTAATGAAATAATACAGTGTTAACAGGAATTAAATAAAATTAGTGTTGCATATGAAATTTTAACATATGGTGGTAAGTAATAAACTTGTAAATGTAAGTAAAAGTAAATAGGTGACAATTAATATGTGTTATTTATTAATTTAGCGTGTTAAATAAAATTGGAAATCAAATTGCAATTAAAGGTAATTAAAAAGTACGTCAATTGAAATTAATTTCAAATGGGAGAATATTAAGAACCAAGATTTTAAAAAAATGTTAGTTATACTCTTATTGTAATAAAGACTCGAATAACAAGGTTTAAAAACTTAATAAATGGATTTTGGAGTTTTAAATTTATAATTTCCGAATTTAATGAAATTGGAAAATAACATTGAAATTGATGAGTTAATTAACTTTAAATCTGACATCTAGAATGGTTTAAGTTATTGTAAATGATTAAGGAATCAAAAATGATGAGATTTGTGGATTATTTAGTTTTGAAACGAAAAAGTGATTTAATTAATTAAATATTAATTTAATTTAGTTAATGTAAAAATAGCTATTTTTGACACTGACTTGAATTTCGATGAAACTAGTTTCATTATATCAGTAACGGTGAATTATTGTAGGATTTCAAGTTTCACAACGATCGGGCTTGTCGTTTGATCGTACGGACTTGAAACGCCTAGAAATAAATTAAATTGAAATCAATTGAAATCAATTTGAAATAACTTGATTTTAGCATAACTTCTTCATACGATGGGATTTGGACTTGAAACATATTCCATTGCATTTAAAATATTTAAAAACATCTATTTTGATATATGGGTTGATCCAATTTCGTTCCGAAGACAGAATGGGCTTTTCGGACCATTTATCTTTCAACGGTCCAAACCAAACGTATCCGTTCCTCTATTTCTCAGCTCTACCTATATATATATATCCTGTTATAAACCCTAGCCTATTTCTTATGTTCATTTTTCTGTACGTACAATTACAATTTGCTCCTCTTCCTCATTTCAATGGCAGACAAACCGTAATTCTAATTGCAATTTCAAAATCAAATTCAATTTCAAAAATTTAACCTCCTCAAAAAATTCGAGAAAAATATATATCGAAGATCTCAACGATGCGAATCTTCATCTGTTGTCTGGTTCGGCAATCGACGCTCGAGTTAACCAGAAAGCATGGTCAAAGCCATGAAATTTCGAAACCCTAAGCAAGAATTGGGACTTTTCGATTTAAGGTGCAATCGGAAAAATTGAAAACTAGGTATTGAAGAGCTCGTCGGGGGGAGTTGATTGGTGGTTGGTTGCTGACCTAAAAATGTCTAGGGTGGTCGAAATTAGGCGATTAGGGTTCGAAACCCTATTTTGTAAGGTGGCGGCGCACGACATTCCAGGCGATCGGACCGGTGGGAGGTGGAAGGCGCTATTGTGGCGGGTTCAACGGCGGCCGTCCAGTCGTCGTCGGTGGCGTGTAGGTGGCGCTATGGGCGGTCAAAGGCTCGGTGACATGTTGGGTTTCATTTGGACCATGCGTGAAGGGGGAACTGACGTGGTAGCATGCGTGTACAGCTATTTACTTCTTTTACTATTTATTTGTTTAAATTTAAATTGTATAATCTTCTTATATCGAAATCTTCTACATACGAGGTCCAATTCACGCGCGGTTTTCTCCGCTAGGTTTGTACTGGAATTCCGAACATTTTGAAGCTGGTTTGGACGAATTCTGAGACTGTTCAAATTTTGGGTTTAAATTTGATTTAAATTCAATTTAAATTCAAAAGGTGAGTGTTTTAACCCATTCACAACTTCTAAAATTTCTTATGTGTGTTAAATTAATTTTTGATGTGATTAGAAATTTATTTATGACTGTTTGATATATTTTTTTAATCATCATCTGAGTTAAATTGAATTTATTTGAATTAAATTGTTATTTAATTTATTATTGCATATAAACTGCTAGTTAAATAGTTGTTTAATTTATTGTTGAATATAAACTGCCGGTAAATGCCTTTTATTTGTTATCTGTTCTATATTGTTGTTATTGATTGAATTGGATGATGATCGTGAAAAATGTTTGATGATTGATATTGGATGAATGGATGTGGTATTTTATATTGTTATAAACTACAAGGTTGTTATGTATTTTATTTCATTCAGGATTGCGGTTTGAAATGATATATAACTGTATTTATATTTATAATTACGGATTGAAATGATAAATATCCATATCACTTGGCCATTGGATAGAAAATTATATACAGACACCGTGGTCTATATATAAAAATATTTTGAAATGATTTCTATAGTTTTGTAAAAAATATATGGTTTTATAAAAATATCGATTCTAGATATTATATAAATGTTATTTTATTCTTAACTTTTAAGCTATGAATAAATTGTTTTAATATAGAATAAGCTTAATAATAAGTTTGGTTTCCATTGTGATAATATGGGTAAGTATTTAAATTTTATTTTAATATAGAGTTTATAATGATTTAAATAAATTAAGGTTGGAAGATAAATTAGAAATATGTTTGAAAATGAATTTATGTAAGAATTAAACTCGAATAAGTTGGTGTAAAATTTATTAAATTTGGAACTTTAAAAGGTATGATTTTATAACTTGATTTTGGTTTAGGGTGAATTAAACGAATATTTCAAGTATAGATCAATTTATTTGTAATTTGAGTTTTATTTAGATGATAATGGATTTATTATGTAAAATATTTCAAACTAAATAGTAGAAAAGTGAATTGTTGAATTGTAATTACCAAACTCAGTTCGAAATTGTGAATACTTAAAGTTCCAAATATATCAAATTTGAAATGGTTTATTCTATGGATCCAATCTATTTTGAAATCAATATAATTTGGAATAGTTTATTAGGAAACTGAATTGCATTGAAATTTATAATTTGGGATTTGGTTAAATATAGAATTTAGAAATTCGAGTTGTTTTGGATTTGATTTTTGAAATTGAAGAAGCTATTTTATTATATATAAAAAACCATTTAAGTGGTGGAAGTTATGTTTCAAAGTTATGAGTTTCCAAGTATTAAAATTTGAAAATGTTATATTTTAAGTGTTTGATTTCGAAATACTATAAATTTGAAAGTGCTATGATTTTGGATAGAGGATATATTTGAAATAAAAATGATATTGTATTGATTTGGGTCTTTATAAAAATGATATCATATTGATTTGGGTTTTTAAAACGGAAATGATATCGTATTTATATGGTTTTGAAATGGATATTATATTCTGGTTTTGAAGTATAAACTATTTTGAAAATACTGCGGTGTTATAATAAAGTTTGGTTGTTAAAGAGAACAGGATCGAAAGTTGTCTTACTCTCTGCCAACTCCGAAAACCACTTTAAACAACCATGTACGTGGTGGAGATTTCAGAATGAAGTAGGATGGTGGCGGTGTTCCTTTGAGGTATATACGTGGACCCGACTCCCGTGAGTTGGCATAAGGTGGCTAAAACAGGAGCAATTGACGGGCTAATGAGGTCATTCCTCTGATCGGACACACTCCTTCGATATTATATTCTGACTTTGAGATTGATTCGGTGGCCACTTTTGATTCTTTTGATTTGGGGGGTGTGGCTCGAGGTGGGCGGTAGTAGCTACTACGCGTTACCACCGGCCCGAAAGTGTAGTTGGTATACCTACCCTGGCATTGTCTAGTTGTGTCGTGTCACCTACCCTAGCGCGCCTCGTACGAGTTTGGTTTTCTCCCGTAGCCCGTGAAGTATTTAGGGTAGTCTCCGGATCTGGAGATGCGCTGATACTGGATGGACTACTGAGACTATTATTGTGTTAAGGGGGAGATTATGTAACGCATTAACGCTATTTAAAAGTAAGTTTATTTTACTATAGACATTATTATAATAACGAAATATTGTTACATAGTAAATAGTTTAACGGATCCTTAGGAGATGTGAAACCCAAGCATCTCTTAAGTTACTGCACTCATGTTAGACGCTGGATAGGAGATGTAAAATCCCGTAAACACCTCGGATGCCGTTTACACTCATATTTATTTACAATTGTTTTAACTCGCATAAGATCTTTTAGTTCTAACTCGAGCGTTTTATCTTTTCAATTCGCTCGGGTCGGTCTGAGCATTTCAGGACTCGATGACTTTATTTCTGGAGGACGAAGATGAAGATTTTATTACTAATATTATTTATTATATTTCACTGCATCATGTATTCCGCTGCATTGTTATTCATTATCCTCTGGTATTTGTCACTCTGATATGTATTGTATAAGTATAATCAAATGTTTTGTAAACAGCTTCATGAACTTCATTTGATTATTATATTTTATCGTTCCACTGCAAGATTCTATTTTGTTTTTTCTTTCTCTTCTTTTTCTTTTTACCCCATAACAATCCTCCCTTCTGTATGGTTTAAGTCTGACGTGTGTGGTTTATCGTCGATTTAAAGCGTACAAAAAGGGCAGGACGTTACTGTGTTCGTGATGATGTTGGGGAATGCGGCTCTTGGCTCTGGGTATTGATGAACAGGGGGATGGGATTTGTAAGCTGAAGGTGGCATTATTTAGTTTTAGATCGAGACGAAAGAGATTTTGTTTTTGCTAGCGTGTAGAGGTGTAGATCTGTATCTTCGTGAGGCGTGAAAAAGTAGAAGAAGGTAAGTGATAAATTTTAATTAATTTTAAACATATATGTTAAAATGATAATTTCATTTAGTAAAATCGAATGCTTATAAATTGTATAATGGTTATACGAGGTCTAATATTAACGTAACAAGTCAAGTAGGTCTAATATTAACGTAACAAGTCAAGTTGGTTCGTATCTGGAAAATCTGCGCAATAGATTTAGGTTTTAATTTTTCGAAGGCAGTTGGAAATTTATAATCTGGGTGTTTTCCAATTTAAAAATCTAGGTGAGAATTTCTCACTCATTTTTGGATTGCCACATTTAAATTTAAATGTTAAATATAAATTATTGGATGCATGATTGGACTGAAAATTTTAATTATTAGTTGGATGATTATATAATATATAGTGTGTGTGTGTGTGTGTGTTAGTATTTGGAGTGATATGCCTGTACAATATAGCGGATGAGACCCTATACGCCCCACATAATAGCGGATGAACCTATATACCGCGATATCCCCCGCGAAGTGGGATTGGTATTCATTTTAAGTGGTATTAACATCTGTGGATGCAAGAAAATAGGTTGGGGGATCCAACTAGATTCCTCAAATTTATTGTTCATTTTTCGTATATAATGATATACGATTTGTGTAGAATAATCTATTATAGATTATTCTAGTGATTGGAATTATTGGATGTTGTTGAGCACTGGCCTGAATTTGATAATTTAAATACGATAAATATATTTTTAAAATTTATGAAATTGAAGGGAATTTGACAATAAAAATATATATATTGGAATTGGAGTTATTTTAAAGAAATTGTATTAGATAAAATATATTTGAGTTTGGTTACACTTAACTATTGTGATTTAGTAAATGAAGATATTTAAAAGTGAATTTTATAAAAGAATTTATAAATGATATTCTAGAAAAATAAAATGGAGTTAAAGTCAATAATAAAATAGATTGGAAGCATAAATGGAATTTATAAGAAATGAATGTACATAATGAAATTTTATAAAAAAGATTTGTTATATAAATAGGTAAAAACAAAGGGATTATAAAATTGATAAACGATTTTTATAAATAAAGGAGTTTGATATCATATGATAATTGGAAATAAAAATTGGTAGGGCGAATTTATATTAGAATATGGAAACAGGGTTGAGAAAAATAGTAGATTCTATTTTGAAATGGGAATGGTTAGGAAATCAACAATGAATCGATATGTTGTGAAATCGAGAGAAAGTATAAATTAAATTGGTTATTAAGATTTTAAAAATAAATTTTAAATTTTAAGAAGTGAGTTTGTTTTAAAGGGAAAATTTTATTGTTTTAAAAATATGGAATTTTAAACTAGTTGGGATTGAAATACTTTGGTAAGTAGATTTTCAAAGGTTAAGTATTTATTTAATAAATTCTAACTTTTAAATTCAGCTTCGGAAATTTATTTGTTCACCTAAAAAAGAGTTATAGATGTTATAAAAGTGTTTTAAATATTTTAAATGATAACTTAATTATATTTTAAATAAATTACTATTCTTTAAAGAAAATACTCGTTATATACCTATATCGTTTTAAAAAGATTCCAAATTTATTTATGAATTCTCTCGAGATGTGTGGATGGGTTTACTAAAGGATGAGATTTTTTTAAGAGAAATCTTATAAATGGAATGTTAGGGACATGAAAGAATTTTCGAGGTCTAGATACGATAACTTCGGGAAGATTTTGAATTCATTTAAAGGAGTTACAAATGGTGGGTTGGGATTATAAATAAGTATAATTGATTTGGAAATCGTAAAAAGAATTTATTAAAATTCCGAAGACTTATGATATAAGTATGAAATATTTCCAAGTTAAATATTAAAATGATTTTTGGGAATATACGTATAAATATTTTCGTAAGTATCAGAAGGAAGGTTTTGGAAATGTTTTTTGATGCAACGCACCATGATAAGTCGTCTGCTATGAGTCGCTCGGCTTGCTATGAGTCAAATTTCCTTAAGTCGCAACCACATAAGGCGCCCAAAGACCTAAAGCTGCCACAACCATCAACGCATCATGATTTCCTTAAGTCGCAGCGCATCATGATTTCCTTAAGTCGCAACTGCCATAAGTCGCTCAATCCATAAGTCGCTCAATTCATAAGTCGCTCAACGACCTACCTTAAAGATAACGGCTCAAGAAAACAAGGCCGCATTTCCTTATGTCGTGTCCTTAAGTCGCATGGTTCTCTTATGTCGCTATGTCGCTTAGGTCGCATGGCTTCTTATGTCGCATTGTTCAGTTATGTCACATGATTCCTTATGTCGCTTAAATCTCTTAAGCCGTTCCTGAAGCTGCGCAAGTTCTTATGTCACTGATTTCTTAGGTCGTAGGTCATATGTTGTTATGTCATGTATTGTTGTATTGTTAAGTCGCATGTATCATAAGTCGTACGTTGTGTGTCGCGTGTGATGTTGTAACTTGTAATTGTTGTAAGAGGTATGTCGTGTGTTGCTGTTAAGTCGCGTATGATGTTGAGTCGCTTGTGTTGTATTGTTAAGTTTTGTGTGTTGTAAATCCCTATAAATAGGTGCATGATGTCATTGTAAAAGGGAGTTGATTTTGGAATAAAATTTTTGTGTGCGCTTTTGCCACCATTGATGAAGTTGAGTGTGATCTCCTTCTTCTTTCCATCTTTGGGTTATTCGTGCACGAATCAACGAAGTTGAAGCCAATTCTCGGTATCACTTGCGAGTGATCAACAATCGAATTATAGATCTCTCAAAACGGTATCTTGCGAGATCAACGGGTTGGAGATAGCTAGATTACGGCATCATCATGATCAACGGAATTGGGCATTTATGATTCTATCGTTTATTTGACAGGAAATCATCATTTCGTGGGAAAATCCTGGATAGATTGCGAAAGTTTGAATCTAAACTGTTCGAGACTACTTATAAGCTGCGTCATTATTGGTATCAGAGCCAAGTGAGAGCTAGGTCAGAGCCATATTAGCTGCATCAAATTGGTATCAGAGCCATATCAAAGTTAGAATGGAGACGGAAATGAGATTTTTTGAAGATCATGTCTCCGAGACGAGCTAATCGCTTTCATAATGTTGAAGATTTGTATAGAAGACAAGAAACTGAGCAGATGGAACAGCGTATCAATGAAAAGTTCAACGAGGGCATTGAAAAGTTGGACAAATTGATGAAAGACATGAATCAAAATCAAAGGAGAACATCACTAGTTTCGAACCAGAGTGGAAACAGGGTTTCACCATCGGTTTCGGGAGAAAGGAGGATGTCACCCCAATCTTATCGAGATAGGAGAGAATCATCAGTTTCAATGATACGAGACCACCATGGGTATCGAAATGAAGAGGGAAGAAATCAACGTGGGTTTGAGAATGAACCTTATCGTGATGCTGAAAGACAGGGTAGAAGGGATATGCTTAGTCGTAGAGATGTAGATGGTCAGGATCGACATCGACATACATATGATTTTGAGGAGGATGGTGATGGAGGTAGTATTCATTATCGAAATCGAGGCCAAGTGTGAAATCAATATCTGGATTCGGAAAATGATCGTAAATGGGAATCAGGTATGAGGATGGAAATTCCAGAATTCAAAGGTGGTATGCAAGCGGAAGAATTTCTCGATTGGTTGTCAAATGTTGAAGAAATTTTGGAATTGAAGGATGTGCCTGAGAATAGCAGAGTCCAATTAGTTGCTACAAGACTAAGGGGAAGAGCTATGGCTTGGTGGCAACAAACTAAACTTACTCGGGAGAGAATGGGAAAGTCAAAAGTTGTCCCTTGGGAGAAGATGAGAAAGATGATGAAAGTGACTTTCTTGCCGTACAATAATCAATCTCTTATGTATCAACGTTTGCAGAATTTGAGACAAGGGACGAAGACGGTGAATGACTATGCAGATGAATTCTATTAATTGATTGTAAGGAATGATATCATGGAAACGGAGGAACAGCTAACGGCTAGATATATTGGAGGGTGACGAATGCAAATTCAAGAAATGGTTAATATGTTTAATCCAATGTCTGTTGCTGAAGCACATCAGAAAGCTCTAGCTTGGGAGAAACAAGGGAGACGAGGTGGTGGTGTGTTTACAAGTTCTATCAACAAGAATAAGAATGCTAGTAACAGTGCTAATATTTCCAAGGCAGTCAATAAACCAGTTGTCAATGAAGCCGCTAAAGCAAAGGTCAATAACAGTATCAAGTGCTATAATTGTCAGGAGTTTGGCCATAAAAGTAATGGATGTACAAAGCCAAAGAAGAGAGCATTAGTTGCAGAGGAATGTGAGTATGAGGATGTGGAAGCTGAAATTGATTATTTTCAACCATCGAAGTTTGATGAAGATGAAGAAGTTGTGTTAGGAGATGAAAGGTGTAACTTAATGATGAGGAGGTCTTGTTTAGTGCCAAAGCATGAGAATGATTCTAGTTGGCTGAGAAGCAATATCTTTCAGTCTACATGTACTATCTTGGGGAAGGTTTGTCGATTTGTTGTTGATGCGGGAAGTTGTGATAACATTATTTCTGAAGAAGCCGTCACGAAGTTAGAGTTGAAGACTGAAAAACACCCTAGACCTTATAAACTGGCATGGCAAAACAAAGGTGGAGAAGTGACAGTGGGAAGACGAGAATTTGTTACATTTTCTATTAGTAAGAAGTACAAAGATGATATATGGTGTGATGTTGTAGATATGGATGTGTGTCATTTACTATTGGGAAGACCATGGCAATATGATAGAGCTGTGCAACATAATGGTCGCACCAACAACTACAGTTTCATGTTCGAAGGAACTCAAATTATCTTAGTTCCTAAGAAGCGTGAACAAAGTGAAAGCAAGTCAGAGAAGAAAGTGGAATCAACTAGTCTATTATCTACGAGAGAATTTGTTAAAGAAGTGGAAGATAGTGCTGAATTGTTTATGTTGATTGGCTATGAAACAAGTGAAGATCTTGAAATTCCTGCGGAGGTTAAACCGGTGTTAAATGAATTTGAAGATGTCTTTCTTGTGGAATTGCCCAAGGAATTACCGCCACTAAGGGACATACAACATCAAATTGATCTAGTGGCAGGTGTTGTTTTACCGCATAGGCCGCATTATCGTATGAGTCCAAAAGAGTATGAAGAGTTGAGGAGACAGGTTAAGGAGTTGCTTGAGCAAGGGCATGTTCGGGAGAGTCTCGGTCCTTGTGTTGTACCAGCTCTGTTGGTACCGAAGAAAGATGGTTCATGGAGAATGTGTACCGGCAGGAGGGCACTCAACAAAATAACCGACAGATACAGATTTCCTATTCCAAAACTTGATGACCTATTGGATCAACTCAATGGGTCTGTAATCTTTTCTAAGGTCGATCGTAAGAGTGGTTATCGTCAAATTCATATAAGACCAGGTGATGAATGGAAGACAACATTCAAGACTCGGGAAGGATTGTATGAATGGCTGGTCATGCCATTTGGTTTATCTAATTCACCAAGTACATTTATGAGGGTGATGAATCAAATTTTCAGACCTTACATCGGGAAGTTTGTTGTAGTCTACTTTGATGATATCTTGATATATAGTGCTAGTACAGAGGAGCACATTCGGCACTTGCGAAAGGTGTTAACTATTCTTCGTCAAGAACAGTTCTATGCAGCAATGAAGAAATGCGTGTTCATGGTGCCAAGTGTTTTATTTTTGGGTTATGTTGTGTCTAAGGAAGGGATACAAGTGGACCGGAGTAAAGTAGCCACAATCAAAAATTGGCCACAGCCCAATACTATAATAGAAGTCAGAAGTTTTCATGGGTTAGCTTCATTTTATCAAAGATTTATACCACACTTTAGTAGTGTGATGGCTCCTGTTACTGATTGTATGAAAGGAAAGCAGTTTTCATGGACGAAAGAGGCAAGATTTGCTTTTGAACAAATCAAGAAACTTTTAACCTCGGCACCGATTCTAGTATTGCCAGATTTTCAGTTACTATTTGAGTTACATACGGATGCATCTAAAGTTGGAATTGGAGGTGTGTTGAGTCAGAAGGGACGTCCAATCGCCTATTTCAATGAAAAACTTTCTGGAGCACAGATGAGATACAATACTTATGATGTGAAGTTTTATGCTATTGTGCAGGCTGTGAAGCATTGGAGACATTACTTGTTCCATAAAGAATTTGTTTTGTATACGGACCATGAAGCGTTGAAACATTTACAAGGGCAGAATAAAATTGCAGCTAGGCATGCATCGTGGATATCTTATTTGCAACAATTTACATTCGACGTAAAGCACAAGTCTGGAGTAACTAATCGTGTCGCCGATGCATTGAGTCGGATGAATACTTTACTAACAGCCATGCGAGTAGAGGTGATGGGTTTTGACTTACTTCCATATTTGCTTACATCAGATTCATATTTTTCCGAAATCCTAGACCAAGTCAAACAGGGAAACATGGATGGATACGTGCTGGTTGATGGTTTTCTATTAAAAGGAAATCAAGTGTGTGTTCCAGATTGCAGTCTCCGAATGAAAATCATCAAACAATTACATGAAGAAGGACACGTGGGCCGCGACCATACTATGCAGTTGATCTCAAGGTCTTATTTTTGGCCGTCAATGAGGAAAGAAGTTGAAAAGTTCGTTCAGAGGTGCCATAATTGTCAAGTTTCAAAAGGGACGGCGACAAATGCAGGTTTATATTTGTCATTGCTTATACCTACTAAACCAAAGGTGGATGTTAGTATGGACTTTGTATTGGGATTGCCGAGGACGCAACGTGGCAATGATTCTATCTATGTGGTGGTTGATCGGTTTTCAAAAATGGTACATTTTATCGCACGCAAGAAGACTGCAGATGCAGTTAATGTCGCACAGTTATACTTCAGAGAGATCTATCGTCTTCACGGATTGCCTGAATCTATTGTATCGGATAGAGACACTCGTTTTTTGAGTCATTTTTGGATGAGTCTATGGAGAATGGTCGGGACAAAGCTGAAATTTAGTAGTGCTTATCATCCACAGACGGATGGACAGACGGATGTTGTGAATAGATCCCTAGGTAATCTATTGAGATGCCTCGTGAATGACAATTTGAAGAGTTGGGATTTCAAGCTGTGTCAAGCTGAGTTTGCACACAACCTTGCAGTTAATCATAGCACTGGGTTCAGTCCATTCCAGGTCGTTTACTCGACAATTCCTAAGGGACCATTGGATTTATCTATAGTACCACAGCAGAAAGGAGTGATCAAATGAGCTAGTGATTTTGTAAATGAGTTGCAAAAGTGCCACAAGGTTGTACAGGAACGATTGCTTAAGGCGAATGAGAAATATAAGCAATCCGCAGATATTAAACGATGAAATGTTGAGTTCAAAGAAGGAGATTTTGTGTATGCAGTATTAACCAAGGATCGATTTCTATTGGTACTTACAACAAACTAGCTGCTAGAAAGATTGGCCCTTGGAAATCGTGAAAAAGATGAATGAGAATGCTTATCAGTTAAAATTGTCGGATCACGTCAATACTGCTGAAGTTTTCAATGTCAAACACTTGATTCCATATCATGAGAATAAGTATGCCGTGGAAGAGGAAAGTGTAAATTCGAGGTCGAATTCTTTTTAACCAGGGGAGGATGATGCAGCGCACCATGATAAGTCGTCTGCTATGAGTCGCTCGACCTGCTATGAGTTGCATCTCCTTAAGTCGCAACCACATAAGGTGCTCAACGACCTAAAGCCGCCCCAACCATCAGCGCATCATGATTTCCTTAAGTCGCAGCGCATCATGATTTCCTTAAGTCGCAACTGCCATAAGTCGCTCAATCCATAAGTCGCTCAATTCATAAGTCGCTCAACGACCTGCCTTAAAGATAACGGCTCAAGAAAACAAGGCCGCATTTCCTTATGTCGTGTCCTTAAGTCGCATGGTTCTCTTATGTCGCTATGTCACTAAGGTCGCATGGCTTCTTATGTCGCAATGTTCAGTTATGTCGCATGATTCTTATGTCGCTTAAATCGCTTAAGCCGTTCCTGAAGCTGCGCAAGTTCTTATGTCGCCGATTTCTTAGGTCGTAGGTTGTATGTTTTTATGTCATGTATTGTTGTATTGTCAAGTCGCATGTATCGTAAGTCGTATGTCGTGTGCCGCGTGTGATGTTGTAACTTGTAATTGTTGTAAGACGTATGTCGTGTGTTGATGTTAAGTCACGTATGATGTTGAGTCGCTTGTGTTGTATTGTTAAGTTGTGTGTGTTGTAAATCCCTATAAATAGGGGCATGATGTCATTGTAAAAGGGAGTTGATTTTGGAATAAAATTTGTGTGTGTGCTTTTGCCACCATTGTTGAAGTTGAGTGTGATCTCCTTTTTCTTTCCATCTTCGGGTTATTCGTGCGCGAATCAACGAAGTTGAAGCCAATTCTCGGTATCACTTGCGAGTGATCAACGATCGAATTATAGATCTCTCAACATGGTATCTTGCGAGATCAATGGGTTGGAGATAGCTAGATTCCAGCGTCATCACGATCAACGGAATTGGCATTTATCGTTCTATCGTTTATTTGACACGAAATCATCATTTCGTGGGAAGATCCTGGATAGGTTGCGAAAGTTTGAATCTAAACTGTTCGAGCCTACTTATAAGCTGTGTCATTTTTAGTGGAAATGATTGGAATAGAAATATTTTCCAAGTGTTGTAATAATAGAAGTTGGATATATTTCTAAGTATTGAAATGGTAAAATATCCGGTTATCGATACAAATTTTGAAATTGTTTTCAAATATAGGATATTGAAGAGATTGAATATATATCTTGGTGAAAATGTTTTGAAATAGATATTTTCAAGATTATAAAATAAGGCCTAGTGTCTACTGGTGGATGTTTTCTTGATAGTTAAATAACCGAATATAAATCTTGGCCAATTTCATTAATCATTTCGAAGAGACCGAGATCAGATTTTATTACCCGAAAACCACTTCAATCCGGTTTGAACGTTATGAATGAATACTATGAATATCATGAAGATGGTGGTTCGGTTTGTCCAGTCCCAAGGCAAATTGTATGGATGAATGCTATCAGAACATCGTCATTGGAGGGCGATGAGCATTCTAAGTAAAATTGTTCTTGAAAGGTAACGCTTAGCCTTGAATCTCATCAACCGAGAATGACTAAAGCATGGGAGATGCAGCAAGGCTAAGTGGGTCGCACCCAATTAGGGCATGTTATCACCTTTCGAGATGTCCTCGAAAAACTTTATATTATGGATATGGTTGTGTATGGAAGGAGCGCTCGATGGTAAGGGTGAGAACACCATAGATGATAACATATTCGTCTATCCAGGTAAGGGGTAGGCGGGTCTTGTGTAGCAGGGGATCCTGGCATGGTCCTCGGTACATCATTCTAGGGTGTACTATGGTGGGCGGTACCTCAGTTGCCTAGTCATTCGATGGAATCCATTCTTCAATAAGCGCCGTACAGTTTTGATTGTGCCCAACTATGCTGGAACGTGAGATGCAAGCATTTCAGCTATTTTTTTATTTACTTTCTATAGACACTATTATAATATCAGATGATTTTGATATAAAATGTTTTGGTTATCATAAGGTAAAAACCCGTCGTGTTTATTTGTAATGAGGTCTTACGACATACCTATGTTTTCAAAGTATTTTGAAAAAAGTTAATAGTTCAAATTGAGTGTGTTTTCTCATGCTATTTTTCCAGGCTGACTCGGGTGTTATTTTATTATAATGCTCGGGTCAGACCGAGTACTACAGATTCAGGTTAGGATGCTATGGAGTTCAGCAGACGAGCTGAAGGATTTCTGACGTATATCACGTACTTGTTTATTTCCACTGTGTGAGGACAGGTTAGTATAAATGTCCAGTTCGATGTATTGATTGTTGTACTCTGATGATTGTAAGTATAAACAGTTACATATCCTTTTGTGTAAAATCTGTTATTATATATTATATTTTGTTCCGCTGCGATTGTGAGATTGTGTTATTGTTTCTATTTCTTCTTCTATCTTTCCTTCTTTACCCTGAAGGTTCATAATCCATCCAATTTGAGTTGAGCTGATGTGAGATATTGTCGACTCAAAGGGGTACGAATTTGGTGGCCTTTACACTTGGTATCAAAGTAGAAGGTTAAGCAAGAACCTTGCCTCTGGTGGGGATTACTCATTAGAGATAGAGTTGGTAGTACTCTTAAATGAGTTGAGAGTATTAATAGATACGAGTGCGTATTTGTTAGTGAATATTAAATGGTTCTGCATTATGTTGATCTATCTGTTGAGTGGTTTATAAATTCTGTTCGAGTAGTGGGATGCCACTAAATCGATAGGGGTTTCTAAACACTTGAATAGAGTAATTCTACATAGTATGATTTTGAAGCTGGTAGATGAAATAATTTTTCCCAAATTATATTTTTATATAGAAGGAATAATTTTCTAAAAAATTATAATGGTATATTTGGAGTGTTTGGATGATAATATTATAATCAAAACAAGCTTATAAAATCTAAAGTTAGTTATATATAACCAAATGGAAATTGTATAAGCATGGTTATACAATTGAATTGAAAATTAAGACTTGATTAAAGCCAGAGTTTGAAGAAAAAAATAATTAAATCCCGGGGATTTTTGGAAGTTTTTTCCAAAGTATTTTGAAGATAAATAATAGTAATATTATTTTAGAGATATTTTGGATATAAAAATGTTTTTAAATGGATTTTGAAAGTAATATAGCACTGAGCTCACTTCAGTCGGTCGAAAACAATCCTGGTGATGACTATAACATCATCAGTATTCATTTTCGAGTTTCTAAGTGACGAATTGCTATCGGAATTGATTTTTTCAGATTTGTTGGGAAGAACAAGTTTTGTTTTGGATGTTTCGAAGGAAATTTGTTTGGATAAAAACAATGGTTGGTTTAAAATTTAAAAAGTGTGATTTTGGAATATTTGTAATTTCAAAAAGATTAAAAAAAACCTGGTGTTTGAATTCTAGAATCCTTATTTAAATAATTTAGAAATCATCAGAAAATAAGTTTTATACTTATAAATTGAGAATGATTCTAAATAAGGAAGGAAAAGTATGGAATTTGAGTTTTGGAAATGAATTTTAACTTGAGAAAAATTAAGATGGATAAGAAATTAAACTTAAGCTAAGCAAATTGAAATAAATAAAATGAATTGTATTTGACTCATGAAAGCTAAATAGATTGAATTGGTAAAAGAAAATTTGAATTTAACTTAAGAAAAGTAAATGAAATCAGTAAATGAAGTGATTATAATAAATGAGGTTTTAACTTAAGTGAGTTAAATTAAATTGAACAAATTGAAATTTAACTTAAGCCAAGTTAAATAAAATTGGGTTGAATTTGGATTGAATTGAAATAAAATTCAACTGAGTTATAAATGTTTTTGAATGGAATAAATAAACTTCAATGGCTTATAAAAAATTGAAATGAATTGAATAAAAATATAGTTAGGCTATAAGTAAATGTAAAGTCTCGAGTTAAAAATAAAATAGGAATATACTCGAGTATGAAGTTGATGGAGATATGAAAAATAAGTTGTGTTACTTATAAAATTGAAAATTGGAATAGATAAGCCAAAATAAAATGACTTTTATATTTTGGAAATGAAATAAATCCGAACTTGAATTTTAAAATAAATTTGAACTCGATTAAGTTTATTGAAGTTATTTTTGAAATAGAAATCAGATATTGAATTATCAAGTGGAAATGAACTAATTAGATAAATAATTAGTTAATTGGATATAAAATGGATATTAATGGGGTTGGATAAATTTGGATTGTGCGTTAAAAATGGAATTTGGAAATGAAACTTGAAATATAAATAAAATTCGACTTAGATTATAAGTGAATTATATATGGTCTTGGATATTATTTTAATGATTTGAGTTCGGAATTAAAATTCAAGTGGATTGGATGAATGAACTAATTGAATAAATTAGTACACGGAATGAAATTTGATTGAATAAAAATCAAATCAGTAATTTGAATTGGAAATTTTTGACTAGAAAAATAAACTTAAGTTATGGAGTTGAAATAATTTGAAGTAATTAAATTAACTTAAGTAAATATTTTAAATGAAAGCTTGGTTTAAATTAATTTGTGAAATAGTTAATTAATATAACAACATGGAATGTTTCCAAGCTATATTAAATGGATTTGAGTATAGTAAAAGTGAAATTGAATGGAATGCAAAATAAATTGATCGAAAATCAATTAGAGATGAAATAGAATTAAATATAAATTGAGTTGGAATCAATTCAAAAAAGTCCTAAACTAAAGTGGATATTTTATTAAGTGAACATCGCCGAATTTGCATAAGAAAAATTGACATAGACAAAAATGAAGTAAATAAAATTACACAAATCAAATGGATAGTAAATAAATTTATTTTTAGTCAATTTGAAATGGATGTGAGTTTTTTAGGTTTAAAAATAAATTGAACGCATGTAAAGTGAGTTGAAAATCATTTAAAATTGAATAAAATGATATGTGGATTGATTGAAAGCAATTAAATTAGTATCCGAACATTATAAATTTCTTATGATATATGTTTAGCATGATAGTTTACAAAACTTATGTGTTTACACTAGTTAAATAAATGAAATTTCATGGCATTTCATATATTTGGTACTTACGTGTTTAAATTGAGCAAGTATAGGTACCTGGAGCTGTTTTGCTTGATTTTGATTGCGCGAATTGAAAAATAAATAAGCCGTTAGCTTAAAAATGCTAAAATAAGATACGTTTTTGGATTAAATACTTCGAAAATATAAAATATTGTTATATATTTTGTTTTCCGACCGTGTGGGTCGATGTATATATATTTATCTCTCTTGTCATATTGCAAAATGCTCTCCATACAAAGGAGACTCTGCCAAAAAAATTCGGAAAGTTAGCGTGTTAGAAAAAATTTGAAAATTTTTGGAAAATTTTTGTTAACGAATATTTGATTTTGAATTTTAATTTGAAATAAAGGATTTTGGAATTGGAATTGTAAACTAATTGGTTGGGCGAAACTAAAATATTAGAAAAGTGAATATCAAATTTTAACTAAGTGGGTTTTGTTAAGTTAATGGGTTTTGAGCATTTTCCTTCCTTAGCAATTTCACAAAATTTGAAATAAATATGATTTTTAAACATTTTCAAAGTGCAATAAATAATTTAATTTAGAGAAAATAGAAAAAGAACTAAAGAAATTGTTTAAAAATTCAAAACAGGACTTAAAATTTACAAATTAAAACATCACTGGCTTTGAAAAAATATCTACTTCATTTTAAAAATATTCTAAAGCAAAATTTTGAAATAAAATAATTCATTTATCATTTATAAAATGAAATAAATAATTATATTTAGAGAAAATAGAAGATAATTAGAGAAATTGTTTAAAAAGGGCAAACATGACATGAAAATTACAAATAAAACATCACAAGCTTTTAGAAAATTTATATTCACTTTAAAACAAATAAAAAGGAATTTAAATAAATAAATGAGGAACAGAATAAAATGGGAATGAGAAGAAAATAAGTTTTTAAGAAAAATATAAAAATAAATAAGGAATTATTTAAATTAATTGAAGCTGGAAATTAGAAATTGTAAACAAATATACAACAGACACTGGAAAATGTTAATTACACTAAAAAAATGTTTGAAAACCAAAAAGATACACATAACATGTTATTTTACTCATATAAATATAAATTAGAACATTACATGACCAAATAAAATATTATTTATATAATTTAAAAAAAACAATTTTGTTAAATACAGCAAATTTCACACAATAGTTAAAAAGGCATAACTTTCACATAATAAATTAGATTTCAATGAAACGAAAAGTAGCGATCTTAAAATTTTATTTACTTTCATAATAAAAGATAAATTTAAAATTTTAAAACTTTTAAATTTTTAAGTTAAAAGTCAAAGTTGACCAAAATTCATTATTTTGGAAATTATTCTATCTAGTCATGTTTGGAATGATAATTCTTATCAAAATCAAAGTTTATATTTTAAAATAACAAAATTATCTAAATTAAATATTATAAAGTTAAATCAAAATTTAATTAAAACAGTTACAAAATACAGGGTTGTTACAATTTAAAAGTTTAAATACGTTGAATGATTAAATGTTTGATAACTTGGTTGCAAATTGGTTAATTATGTGATTGTTTATACGGTTGATAACTTGTTTAATAAATGGTAAGAGAAATGGTTATTAACCATAGTTAATTAAATGAGAATTAAATCCATACGAATATGTGTATCGAAGTTATTTAGCCTCTTAATGATTTTAAATGAGTTAAAATAGTTTAAATATTGTTTAAAACAAATTCGAAGTATTTCGGACAAGTTCCGAAGCAATTCACAATATTGGTCAAAATCAAGCTCGTCGCGTAGTGGCACTTCATAAATTTCGACCCGTAACTTCAAATTGACGTAGAAAATGATTTATAAGTTGGATTTCTTCGAAATAAAAATTCTTTAATTTACAATGATAATAGTTTTCCAACGAAGAAAGAAAATCAAGATTTCATCAAGTAGATTTTGAAATATGTCCAAAATAATTTTCTAAAAACATCGCGGTTTTGCTATTCGGAATCCAAATGGGATTTCTTTATAAATGATATTTTAAATGGTTAAAAATATGAAATAAATTTGATAAATCAATTAAAATGGTTTAAAAGATATTTGGTATGGAAAATATGAATTTTGAAATGTTTAAAAGTTTTTTAAATCAAATAAGCTTATATAGCCCCGTAGCACTTTTATGCTGCGAATTCTATAGCATTTTGAATATGAGTTTAAACGTAACGATATTTCCTAGAATCAGTTATGAATATTTTTATAAGAATAATTAAGTGTTTTAAATGATGATTTGGAAGTTTAATAAATCATTTCTAAAATGAAGATTAATAACTGAGTATGCGGAAACGACTACCATATTTGTCCCGTTTGTGAGATCTGGGAAGGTAAACAAGGTGTTTAACTAAGGTTAGGGATGGAGCAACCAGTGCCCTGAACTTACCTGGCCTATGTTTTTTCTTCTTAGGAGAGGGGTGGAACAAATCGAAAGGAAAGCCCAGATGCTATAAAAGATCATATTTAAGTTTTTCCAAGTTAAAAGACAAAGATATTCATGATGTAGGATTACTTGCCATTAGTCCCTGGAGGAGAAACTTGACATTAATCTCCGGAGGTGAAACTTTCCATTAGTCCCTAGAGGTGAAATTTACCATATCTAAGATGGCAGTACTGCTCTGTTATGAAAATCTTCGATTTACAAGAATATGATTTGAAGTTAAGAAGAAAATCTTTGGTTTAGATTAAAAGAATGATTTGTAAAAGTTTTCCTAAGTAAAAGAGAAAATGATTAGGATTTAAGAAAGGTTTAAATAAACCAAATGATTTGATAAATGAGCCTTAATGATTCCATGTACTCTTGAAAAGAAAATGGAATAACATGAAAGGATTATATCTAAGAAAGATATTTGTTTTAAATAAAAGATGAAGTAATTGATTGATGATTGATATCCATTTATAAACTTGACATCTTTTTAAGCGATGATTGGCTTCGAAGGAACCAGAATCGGATTTGGATGATTCCTGTCCGAAAACCACTTCGAACCAATGTATATGTTTGAAAGTGAAGACATGTAAAAGATGATGATTATTGAAGACTGTGGTTCTTTATAGCGTGAAGACTGCTTGTTGAACATGCTCTGGCTTGCTCCCATTATAGAGTTATTTATAGCAGTGGTCTCCCCATTGTGGAGATTTTTTCGGATTGCAAGGGCTTCTCATGTAGTAATGGCCGAGGAAAGTGCCTTCGGTTTCGTTCAGTCTCAGAACGAACTTGTATGGACGTTTGTCTGACATTATATTCTAAATCACATTTGAGTGGTTTCTATAAATGTGTATCAGTTGGTGGTGGAGAAGGCAACTTCTCTTAGCTTAACACCCTTTCCTGAGACATATGAGCTAAGGAAGTTATATTTTTCTAGAAATCAGTCGTGTGACATAGAATGGCAGTGCGACATTTAAAGTGTAACCTGTTATAATCAAAGCGTGGTTTTGTATGAAAAGCATGGCTTTGAAGAAATTGAGCGTAGCCTCGCAAGCCTCGCACCTCAGTTATGATGGATTCTATGTGGTCAGATGTATGCTCGCATTTCGGATAGTAGTGATTTGGGTTATCAGATGTTCTGAGCCCTAGGTACCAGATACGTCTGGGCCTCATGGCAGGGATGCGAGAAGTCCGAGTCCTTGGATGTTATTCGTAGATTGTATCCACTTTTAGCCATTTGTGTTGTTGTATAACGGCGTCTGAGTCATGGACGTAAGCCATGGATACAGATTGATCTTTCCACATGTTTCCTATCATGTTGGAAATCCAATCCCAATACGAGATTTACGGTTTTGATTGTATTCCCAAAATAGATGTAGTGACTTGCAAACATTTCAGCTACCCCTTTTGGTATCATATATTCTGTTCGGTATATTCCATTGACCTAGTCCGAGATATTACCTTAGACTTAGTCCAGGTATTAATACCTTATTTGAATAAGTTTATTTGAAAAGTGTTTTCTAAAGAATGTCATTAGAAATAATATCAAACGTTTTGATATAAAAGTATTTTGGTTATAATAAGGTAAAAACCCGTCCATATTTATGTGTGGGCGTGGTCTTATGAGATACCCTTCTTTTCAAAGGTTTTGATAACATAGTCATTTTAAATTTTGAGTATCTCACGCTGGTTTATCAAGCCTGATCCTGGTATTTTCAATACTCGGGTCAGATCCGAGTAGTTTCAGGTTGAGTTGAAGACGGTTGAAGTTTCCAGAGGAGAGCTGGAGATTTTCATCATCGTATGGAAGTATTCTATTATCCACTGTGGTTTGTTTTTGTTTGTTGTTTATCAACATTTGTGAGGGTAGGTGTTATAACTGTCCAGGCTGAATCTAGGTTAGACTCTAATATTGTATTTTAAAATTTTCCGCTGTAAAGATTATTATTGGAATATATATGTTATTCCATTCGTGTGAGATTTGTTCTGTCTTTATTTTCTTTCTACCTTTATTGATACGCTTATTCGTGCAATTTGAGTTGGACATGTGTTGTTTATTGTCGATTCAAAGGGTATGGAAAAAACGGGCCGTTACATTAGGTATCAGAGCTGAAGGTTAAGTGAGAACATTGGCTTTGGTTGGGTAAAGACTCATCAGAGATAGGGTTAGTAATACCCTAGGATGAGTAACTCATTAGAGATAGATTTAGTAACACCCTAGAATGAGTTTGGGTGTATTATATATGAGTGCGTATTTGTTAGTGACCAATAAATTGTTTTGTGTTGATTTATCTATTGAGTGATTTATGGATTCTGATCGATGCGCTTGATCACCGTTATCGATGAGGGTTCTTAAACATTTAAACAGGGCGAACAGACACACTGATTTTGAAAATTTGGTAAATGAAATAATTTTACCTAGGATTATATTTTGAATATAAAGTATATATTTTGAAAAGTGTTATAGTTAGAAATCAGGATAAGTGAAATTTAAATATGAACATCTTGTGATTAGAATTTCACAGTTTGACTATAAGATGTTTCATAAAGATAATCGATAAGTAAGAAATCTGATAAGGAAATTAAAATATTTAATACTTATTCCAAAATAATAAATTAAGAAATGATAATGTTAAGTTACTATCATAAATTGATCAATTATTTGATTAAAAAGTTTAAGTACAAATACCTTGTGAATTAAGTTTCACGATTTGACTATATGGTATTTGATAATAAGATTTGTTTAAGGAATGAATGCAGAAAACTAGGGTGGTTATAACACAATGTTGGATCTTAAGGCTACAAACACTAGAAGTGTTGAACTGCGTATTAACTACTTACTTATGAATATAAAACTGTATTTACTCAAATTGCAATCAGAAAGAAGTAATCAAAGAATAAGTAAGTAATAAAGTAAAATGCAGTAATGTAAATAACACCTGGATTTTTATACTGGTTCGGATTAACCAATCCTACATCTGTCCTGCACTCTATCATGCAGAATTCCATTATAATCACTTGCTTTCCACGGGTAGCAAGAACACCTTTACAATCTTGTTTTCACGGGCTACAAGACACACCCTCTTGATTTTACAGGCTACAAGAACACCTTCTCCTTATCAGCAACAACAAACTATAGGAAGTACTCGTATCTTCAATACAGATTCTTGCAAATTCGGTACAATGATCTTATAGACCTCCAATGGCAATATATCTTTGAATTATTTGAGGAATAGGATGAAATTAGAGAGAGAATGATGTGAATTAAAGTACAACTCTCTGATATTGTGTGGCTTGCAAATCAGTGAAGAATTGAAGTGAAATAGTATCGATTTGCAAGAAGGTTTGATAAGTATGCAATGGATTTCTTTTACAAATGTTTGGAGAAGAAGAAGTAAGAGAAAATAAGAATTCTTGATGTTAAAATTGGTTTTCAGAGGCCTTTATATAGTGGTTGAAGAGACATGCCTTTTGGTAAAGAGGTGGAGGGATATGTCTCTTCATTTAAAATTTGAAATTCTAAAAAACTGCTAGTATGTCGACATGCCCAAGTACCCATGTCGACATGGGTGTGTTGCAAAATGAACAGCAACACTAATAAGTGTTGCAAATTTTTAGCATTTCAAATTACCTTATATTTATGGATTTTTGTGATTCGGTTGAGGTCAATGGTTGATGATCTTCAAGTATAATTGCCATGAGATATTTAACAAGATATTCTAAGGTTTAGCCAACTCCTCATCACTTCAAACACCTTTATCCTTCAGCATTATTCTCTAATTGGGTTTTGTTCTTCAATTGCTTTGATTGACCTTCTTCTATAATTCATTTGCTTCCACTATATTCTTGTTTATCTCTAAAATGTCTCCATAATAAATATGATATGACTGCATAACTCGAAGATATGTTAGTAGTAATATTTATATGGTTGTTATCATCAAAATCAATACCTAAGGTATTAACAATCTCCCCCTTTTTGATGATGACAAACATATAAATATTTGAGAGATAAAATATAATACTTTTATATTTGACTCCCCCTAACTCTATGCACTCCCCCTATCATTTTTCCTAGTATATTTATACATTTTCTCCCCCTTTGTCATCAACAAAAAGAGCGAAAAAGAGTCACTTAAATCACTGCTAGACAATATACAGAGTTTGTATATAGAGATAAATGCTTATAAATAAAACACGTGAAGGGAAACCAAATCAATTCAAAACATGAAATAAACTAATCAAATAATAAGATGAGTTTTAGAGTTCGCGACTTTGCTGATGCCAATAACATATCCTTTTCGTATTTATCCAATGTACAATAGATTTCATGTCATATGCTTTGAGCATCTGCTATCTAATATACATTGTTTGGTACCTGAAAAATTATAAAATATGAACACTGGTAGCCTTTTTATTCTGGGTCCATGGGGTTAAGTTTTGGGATGCCAAACCCATGAAGAGTTTGAATGTCCTTTCAAAATATAATCATTAGATGAATGAACCTTATTAATAAAATTATCAATATATTTTTCTTTTCCATTATCATCCACCCTTTTTGGAACCCATAGGAGGTTTTAACTTTAATTTCCTAGGTTTTGGTTTGAACTTGGTAGCCTTAACAAACTTAGTACTTTGAATACTATTTTTCTTTAATTTAGCCTTAGGGGTGTATCCAAGTCCATGTTTATTCCTAGTGTGTTTAGATGTAGATAATAATTTTTCTAGATTATCCTTCCCTTTGTTAAATTTATCAACATCAGTTTTCATTTTGTCAAAATCCTTATTACGATTAAGAATAACATTGTCTAGAGATCTTATTTTGTCATTCAGATCAGTGATCTGTGACTTCAATGAAAGATTTTATGATTCTAAGGATTCATTTTCACTTTTTAGTTTTTCAAAACTTCTAAGTGTCAAATACTTTTCATCATTATACCCATTAAGTCTTTCAATTTCATCTTTTAGACATTGTTTTTCTTCAGTTAACCTTTCATTAAATATTTTTAACTTATCTATCTCTGCCAAACTATTGTTGTACTCTTTCCTAAGTATTTTATATCCCTGATTCATATCATTCAAAACATTAGTAGTTTCTTTATTAAAATTCCATACCTGGTCATCCTTTTCCATGAAGCACATGTTGCGTTTTCTGTTTCTGAATCACTGTCACTTGATGATGTATCTGAATCATCCCATTTTGCATTGAATGCTTATTTCCTCTCCTTATTGAAAGTGTTTGACTTTGATTTCTTAAGTTTGGGACAGTCTCTTTTCGAATGACCCGGTTTATCACATTCGAAACACTTAACAACATTTCCATTTCTAGAATTATTGTTGTTAGTTTTTTGAAGTTTGTTTGTTATCCAATACTTCAAGAATTTCTTGAACTTCTTGGTCATAAACTCGATATCATCATCAATAGCATCATCATCTGGTTCATCTTTGTCGATCATAGCATTGAGTGCTAGTGATTTCTTCTCATTTGCCTAATTCTCTTTTCTAATCTGCAACTTTACTTCATAAGACATTAGGTTACCAATTAATCTTCAATTTTCATAATACTAATATCATTGGCTTATTCAATTGCTAGAGTCTTCTGATCCCATTCACTAGGAAGTGAATTCAAGATCTTTCTGACTTGATCTTCTTCGGTAATTTTCTTTCCTAATGATATTAAAGCATGTGTTATATCTTGAAATCTAGAATACATATCAGAAATAGACTCATTTGGTTTCATTTGAAAGAGTTGAAACTGGTTAGATAGCATAGATATCTTTGTTTGTTTTACTTTATTGGTGCATTCATGTGTGACTTGCAGTGTTTTCCAAATTTCATATGCAGAATTACAAATAGACACTCGATTAAATTCATTTCTATTTAAGGAGCAAAATAAAATGTTCATGGCCTTAGAGTTATTAAGTGCTTGTGTCTATTGGTCTACTGTCCATTTTGAATATTCATTTTGAGGCTTTATATACTCTCTTTGGGTAGTGTTTCAAATATCCAAACCATTAGACTGCAAATAACATTTCATTCTACAAGCCCAATAAGCATAACTACTACCATCAAATAGAAGGGGCCTAATGGTAGATTGCCCTTCTACAAAAGTGTTAAAAAATGTGTTACTAGTGTCATTATCCATTTATACTTTTAAAAAACCAAGTTATGAATTTTTGAAAACCAAGGATCTGATACCAAATGTAGAAAACTAGGGTGGCTATAACACAATGTTGGATCTTAAGGCTATTCAGACACTAGAAGTGATGAACTGTGTATAAACTACTTACTTATGAATGCAAAACTGTATTTACTCAAATTGCAAACAGAAAGAAGTAATCAGAGAATAAGTAAGTAATAAAGTAAAATGCAATAATGTAAATAACACCCGGATTTTTATACTGGTTCGGATTAACAAATTCTACATCCAGTCCTGCACTCTATCGTGCAGAATTCCACTATAATCGCTTGCTTTCCACGGGCGGCAAGAACACCTTTACAATCTTGGTTTCACGGGCTACAAGACACAACCTCTTGATTTTATAGGCTACAAGAACACCTTCTCCTTATCAACAACAACAAACTATGGCAAGTACTTGTATCTTCAATACAGATTCTTGCAGATTCGGTACAATGATCCTATAGACCTCCAATGGAAATATATCTTTGAATTCTTTGAGGAATAGGATGAAATCAGAGAGAGGATAATGTGAATTAAAGTACAACTCTCTGATATTGTGTGGCTTGCAAATCAGTGAAGAATTGGAGTGAAATAGTATCGATTTGCAAGAAGATTTGATGAGTATGCAATGGATTTCTTTTACAAATGTTTGGAGAAGAAGAAGTAAGAGAAAATAAGAATTCTTGATGTTAAAATTCATTTTCAGATGCCTTTATAGAGTGGTTGAAGAGACGTGTCTTTTGGTGAAGAGGTGGAGGGAAGTGTATCTTCATTAAAAATTTGAAATTCTAAAAAACTGCTAGTATGTCGACATACCTAAGTACCCCATGTCGACATGGGTGTGTTGCAAAATGAACAGCAACACTAATAAGTGTTGCAAATTTTTAGCATTTCAAATTACCATATTTTTGTGGATTTTTGTGATTCGGTTGAGGTCAATGGTTGATGATCTTCAAGTATAATTGCCATGAGATCTTTAACAAGATATTCTAAGGTTCAACCAACTCCTCATCACTTCAAACACCTTTATCCTTCAACATTCTTCTCTAATTGGGTTTTGTTCTTCAATTGCTCTGATTCACCTTCTTCTATAATTCATTTGCTTCCACTATATTCTTGTTTATCTCTAAAATGTCTCCATAATAAATCTAATATGACTGAATAACTCGAAGATATGTTAGTAGTAATATTTATATGGTTGTTGTCATCAAAATCAATACCTAGGGTATTAACAACGAACACATAAGATAAAGATGTATTTAAATGATTGTGTAAAAAGAAAAATATAACAGGAATAAGAATTTAAGTTCGAGTAAAACAATTGTGGTAATTTAAATGGAGTTAGGATAAAATGAATTTATAAGATAGGTTTTACAAAGTAATCACTAGAAGATTTTGAAAATGGTATTATCTCAAATAAAAGGAGGTATTTTATGATAACTAATTCTATTGACTCGAAAATAAACTAAAAATGGGCAAGAGATGTGTTCGGATGTTAAACACTTCTCTTAAGTATTACTCTTCTTGATAAGAGGATATAAGATACTGTTGATAGTACCCAGTTCCTTGGATTGTTTTGGAGTTACTCGATCTATATTATTTTCTTAAGTTAGAAGAGATAATGTGAATAATTAATGGATAAATTGACTAGTAATCTTTATAAAAATTGTTTAAACCAAAGATAATTTGAAATCACTAATTGATAAGATATAGCGGGATTCTCGATGATTTTGGACAGTCGAAAATTTCTGAATCATACCTAACTTAAAGCTAAGAAATTTATGAAAAATTTTGGCAAAAGATTGTGAAATATTCTGAATAAATGAAATTAGATAAGTATAATTTTTAAGTGTGATTTACTGATAAAAAGGATTTAAAAGCTGGGGATTTAATGATTTAAGTACGGGTTTTAAAAAAAAAATTCAAAGCTAGAAAATTAATAATAGTATCCAATAAGAAATAATTTGTATAACTTATGAATTTGAGATAATAGTAAATTACAACAAAGTCAAAATTTGTTAGACAGACGGATTTAAGTAAAACCAATTTGGAATTTGGGATTTGTATATACTCTCAAGATGTAAAGGTATATCATACAAATATATATTTAAGTTATGAACCGTTAAGTAAAATAAAGACTCTTTAAAATGGTAATTATAACCTAAAAAATGTTTTATTAATGAATTCTAGCATAAATTAAGGATTTGGACTTAAGTCTTTAAAATACGATTGATTTGCATAAGTTATTAGATGTAGAAAACTTAAATAATAGTTTTACGAATGATTTATAAATAACAAAAGTGTTCAAGGAAATATACTGAATTAAAAGATTGTGGGAATTATAATACAGACAAATTATCTTTTGAGTGAAAAATGGTTTCTTTAAAATATTTTCCTTTATTAAAAATATTTGGGAATAAATAATTAAAGGGATTATATAAAGTGTAGGATCTAGATTAACCCTAGAGGGGGGGGGGGTAAATTGGGTTATAGCAAATTTTCTCAATTTAAACACAGAATCAAAACGCAGAAATAAATATGCTGAAAAAAAAGTAAATCACACACAAAATTTACCCAGCTTCGGCAACCCCTGCCTACTGCTGCATTCCCAGATTTCTATTAGAATTAAACAGTATCACGCTTACAAACACTCTACTAGACTCGCAGACCCTTTTGCTCCCGCTCACAAACACTCTACTAGACTCGCAAACATTTGCTCCCGCTTACAAACACTCTACTAGACTCGCACACCCTGCTCCCGCCTATAGAGTTTCGTTTACTTGCAAACTCTACTCCCGCCTATAGAGCTTTGATTACTCGCAAACACTGCTCCCGCCTATAGAGCTTTGCAAACTCGCACACCCTGCTCACTGAACTAATTCTAACTAGACAATCTGACACTACCTAAACCCTAGGTGGTGATTTACAAAGTTTTGATTCGTAAAGTAAAAACAAAAACAATTAAAACAACAATTAAAAATAACACTTGAACCCTAACTAACACTAAAGCCCTTTTAACATCAAACACGGCTGGCCCTTTTATTTTCTAACCCGCTTCATTCTTCTTCTTTGGCCTGTGAAAAAAAATGGTCGTCGTTCCTCTTTGCAACTCAATTAGGGCTTCTGCAACTTTGCTTTTGCTCCTTGCGATTCAAACTAGGGTTGTGCAAATTGAAGTGCCGCTCGACCTCGTTCGATAGTAGGCTTTGATGCTCTTTAATTTGCTCACGGCTCTTCAATTTGGATCGAGTTCGTTTTGCGATTTCGGTACGTAATTTATCCCTTTTTCTTTACTGGTTGATGCTTGAACTCGATGCTTGAAATTGCCAGTGATGATTGGGTTATATATGCGTTCGAATTCCTTGAATTACGTTCGTCTAAATATATTTGAATTCATCAATGGTCGTTCGATCTTGTATTGATGCTTGGAATTTGTTCTGACTTTGTCACTTTCGTATTTTTGGTAGCTTGATTCAAACGGTATTGATTTGATTTCGTGGTCAATTTTCTTGGCTATCACGGTGAACACTTGTTTAACTTGTTCCAATTTTTTTTTAATTTCGGCTTCTTGAATTTTGACTGCATCTCACGGCTTTGAATATTGATGCTTTTGACTTTGGACATTTCCGTTCATCGCTGTAGGAGCTTTGTACAATTCTCTGGCCATAATTGGTTTGTATCTTCTTGAGCTCGAGTTGCTTGTATTTTCCATGTGTACAGACTTCATTGGTGTCATGTTAGTTCGAATTGCATGTGATATCCATGTTCCAACTGTTTCATTGTTGAGTTTATTGCTGTGTTGATTTGAATTGTGTCATTGTGCATCGAGTTGTGTAGTTGGTATCTTTTTTTCGTTTTAAATTGCATTTAGCTCGGTTTACTGGTGCATACATGTTGCATTACTTGTCTCTGTGTTTGACATGGTCTTTGTAGTGCTTACTTGACATATATGCCTGTGTGGTCTTGAGCATTGCTGGTCTCATATGCATTGAACTCTGGTTTTTCATCTTGGCCATTTGGTCGTGTTGTAGTCCAGTTGCACTTGGTCATTTTGTATCTGCATCCTTATCTGTTGCATACATGAGCTTGACACTGTATTTTTGTTGTTTGCATTATTCCTGTTGTGTCACTTTGATTTTGGGGCTGCTGTGTTATCATCATGTTGGTGGCAATCTTCAAGTAAGTTTGCATAAGTGAATTGAGTCTGCATATTGTATAGTTGGTTCCATATTCATGTATCTTGATGTTGCCTCTGGTTGCTGTCATATACTAATGAACTTGAAATGTACCAGTGATAGTCATGTGCCACTGCATCACCACTGTTGCACTGCGTTCTTGTTGAGCCACTGTTTTACTCTTCATTGTGAATTTGGTCTTTGTTGCCTCTTTGTGTATGCACTTGCATACTGCTACTATAGATGTAGTCACTGGGTTTGTTGTGGTGGTCATGTGTCACTGCTGAGTCTTTGGTGCTGTCTTGAATTTGCACAGTCCATGTTGCTGTGTTGATCACTTGATTGTGTAACTTGTGGTTTCATTGCTGCACTCGAGTTTTGTCGCACTGTTTTTGACTTGTGAACTGCCCTGTGTTGAATCCATTTTTTTAAAAAAAAACTCGGGTTTGACCTTGTGCTTGAGTCGTGATACATTGCATGTGAGTTGAACCCGGCTTTTCATTTGGGTTTGACCTGTGCTCACCTGTCCCTGTAGCATTATCAAGTGTATATATCGGTGTGCACGGCCTTGTGGCATATACAGTAATACACTGTGTATGTCACAAGCTGTTCGTGTATGATGAATTCAAATTTAAATTATGACGAACAACCCAAATAACTGAGGCAAATCATATTTTCAAAAATTATCTTTTATTTTTGAATTGCAAAAATATTTCTTTTTCAATTTTACTGCGTTAGTTTATATTTTTGCAGATTGCTCAGATGCTGGATTCAAACTGGAAGGAAGTTGAAGATAAATACGAGTGTGAGTGATATGTAGTAAGGTGAACTGTAAATGTGAAATGTGATGTAATTGTAATCAAATTTGTATAGTTATAGTGAGAGCTTGAAATTGTACTATTCAAAAATGTAATAAATATTTATTTGAATAAAATATCCGTTTGAATTCAAATTCTGTGTAATTTATTTTATTTAACAAATATTTATTTAATCTGTGAAAAATAGAATAGTATATTAAAAAATACATTTAAATGAATGTATATATGTTTATTATCATCAAACAAAAATCATATAAGCGCATGTTCAACAATCTCCCCCTTTTGATGATAACAAACATATATTTAAGATTTTGAATGTATTAAATGTATTTAATCGTTCAATTTGCTCCCCCTATTTGAATGCTCCCTCTCTACACAATACTCCCCCTACATATATGCATACAAATAAAAATATGTAAATGAGCCTATATGCAAATGGAAAATTATTTGACCTTTGCTTGATTCTATTTGACAAAATCTTAACTTTTCTCTCCCCCTTTTGTTATCAGCAAAAGAATAACGGTGTTATAAAAATAGGGATGAAGTGACAGACATGAATCAAACATTTAACTCAATTGAATATAAATATCAAATTTCAATAAAACTCAAACAAAAATCATAAATACCCTTGTCAAACGCATATTCCACTTTCAGAAATGATGGGGATAAAATCATCAAAAAAAATCATACAGTTCTGTCTATTTGTGGTATATTTATTTCAGGAAATTTGAATATCTACTAACCATGCATAACCGTTAGGACTTTTAAATGAGATTAGTAGTATTCACAATTTTTATTTAAAAAAAAATTCAAGTATCTTCTAACCATGCATGACCGTGAGGACTTTTAAATGGGATTAGATTCAACTTGTCTATTTAATCAATTAATTTTGATATGCATTCCATACATGCATAACCGTAAGGACTTTTAAATGAGCATAGAAGCACATAATCAAAAATCCAAGTAATTCACCCATGCATAACCGTGAGGACTTTTAAATGAGAGTGAATACTTTGGATATTTATTTTTATTGCCAAATAAATTGAAGCACAAATAATTTCCTTCACAAATTTAAAGATATTAAAGAACAAATGATTTCCTTTGTAAACTACCACAAATTTACATACTATATGTAATTTTATGAGTGATGGTCGATAGAAAGATGATAGAAATAGAAATGGTCATGGAATTTTTACCCAACAAAAAGGTTTTATAACTCTTGTTATGAAATTCTAAAGAAATTTTCTAATTATACTTTCTCGAGTTATAATATATGATAAATATCAACACTCATCACTTTTTCAATCACTATTCATCTTTTCGATAATCATTAGGGAGTTAGATAAGTCAAAAAAAATAGTCATTTAAAATCAAATCAAAAAATCAAATTTTTTAAGATTTTTTTTAAAAATGATTAGTCAATTTCTATAATTCCCAAATCCAAACGTAATCTGGAAAATCTGTCTTCGGGGAGAGGTTTTGTGAAAATATCATCAAGTTGAGTTTCAGTTGAAATATATTCAATCCAAATGTCTTCTTTAGCAATGTGATCTCTAAGAAAGTGGTGTCTCACATCAATGTGATTTGTGCGTGAATGATGAACAGGATTATTTGACAAATCTATAGCACTCCTACTATCACATTTTAATGGAACTTGTTTATAGACTAAGCCAAAATCAGAATGAGTTTGCATCATCCATAAAATTTGAGCACAATAACTTCCCAAAGCAATATATTCTGCTTCAGTGGTGGATAATGCAACACAATTCTGTTTCCGACTTGACCATGAAACTAATGAGTGTCCTAGCATGAAACATGTCCCACTAGTGCTTTTTCTATCAACCAATGAACCGGCATCATCAGCATCAGAATAACCAACTAAATCAAAATTTTCACAAGAATGGTACCATAATCCAAATTTGTGTGTGTGTGAAAGATATCTCAAAATTCGTTTAGTGGCTTTTAAATGAGATTCTTTAGGGTTAGATTGAAAATGTGCACACAAACACACAGAAAACATAATATCAGGTCTAGAGGCAGTAAGATACAGAAGTGAACCAATTATTCCTCGATATTTCTACTGATCAACAGCAATTCCTTTCTCATTTTTGTCTAACTTTGTTGATGGACTCATAGGAGTTCTCAATAGTTTGGAGTTCTCAATTCCAAATTTCTTCAACAATTCCAACACATACTTGGATTGTGAGATGAAAATACCATCACTGCTTTGCTTGATTTGAAATCCAAGAAAATATTTCAATTCTCCAACCAAGCTCATCTCGAATTTAGCCTGCATGACTTGTTCAAATTTCTCGCACAAGAGTTCATTAGTAGCACCATAAATGATATCATCCACATAAATCTGAACTATCAAAAAATCACTTCCTTTATGTAATAGAAACAGTGTCGTGTCAGCACTCCCCTTTTTAAAACCATTTTCCAAAAGATATGTACTAAGGCAGTCATACCAAGCTCTAGGAGCTTGTTTAAGACCATATAATGCTTTTTCTAATTTATACACATGACTTGGAAAATCATGATTTTCAAAACCGGGGGGTTGTTCAACAAAAACGTCTTCTTTCAAATCACCATTCAAAAAGGCACTATTTACATCCATTTGTTTAAGTTTGAAACCCTTATAACATGCAAAACTTAGCAAAATCCTAATGGATTCTAACCTAGCAACTGGAGCAAATGTTTCATCAAAATCTAAGCCTTCAATTTGGTTATATCCTTTTGCGACCAACCTAGCTTTGTTTCCAATTACGTTTCCCGATTCATCAAGTTTATTTTTGAACACCCATTTAGTTCCAACAATTGGATAGTCATTAGGCCTGGGAACTAATTTCCAAACTTTATTTCTCTCAAATTGATTAAGTTCATCTTGCATTGCTAAAACCCAATTTTCATTATTAAGAGCCATTTCAACAGAATCAGGTTCAATTTCAGAAATAAAACCACTGTGATAACAAAACGAACACAAATTTTTATCAAATGAAGAGCGAGTACGTATACCTTCCGTAGGATCACCTATAACCAATTCAGGAGGATGATTGGATTTAAATTTCAATCTACCAGCATCAACAGTTCTATTTTCTGTTTTCTCACTAGATGTCTCATCTTCAATGCCTTCATGATCTACCCCATCGTCATCCGTCTTTTCAGTCGTCCTTTCCAAGTCAGATTCATCGAATTTCACATTGATTGATTCAACAATTGTCTTTGTTCGTTTGTTGTATATTCTGTAAGCCTTGCTCCTTGTTGAATAGCCCATGAATATTCGCTCATCAGCCTTTGATTCAAATTTTCCAAGTTGATCACCTGTGTTAAGAATGAAACAAGGTCATCCAAATACACGAAAATAAGAAATGTTAGGTTTCCTTTCATGCCACAATTCATAAGATGTTTTGCCAAGTATTGGTCTAATCATTACTCTATTCATTATATAGCACGAAGTATTCACTGTCTCTGCCCAAAAGGTTAGAGGTAGTTTATACTCATTCAACATGGTTCTAGCCAATTCTTGCAATGTACGGTTTTTCCTTTCAACCACCCCATTTTGTTGAGGTGTTCGTGGAGCAGAAAATTCATGTTTTAAACCATTTTCTTCACAAAGTTTTCAAATTCCAAATTTTCAAATTCTCCTCCATGATCACTTCTCAAGGTTTTAATTGAAACTCCTTTTTCATTTTGAACAAGTTTTGCAAATTTTGAAAAATAATCAAAAGATTCAGACTTTTTGGCTAAAAAATAAACCCATGTAAATCTGGAGTAATCATCAACCAATACATAACAATAACGTTTTCCATTTAAGCTTGCAATTTCATTTGGTCCAAATAAATCCATGTGAATTAATTCAAGGACCCTTGATGTGCTAACAATGTTTTTAGGACGAAATGATGATCGACTAAGCTTGCCCAAGGAACATGCTTTACACACTTTGTTATTTTTAAATTTCTGATGTGGTAACCCCCTGACTAATTCTTTCGTTTCAAGTTTTTCTTAGAGACTCATGCTAGCATGACCAAGTCTCCTATGCCATAAAGATGCCTCTTCGTCTGTGACTACCAAACATCTAGAAAGATTTAGATTATCAAATGAAAGTGAGTGAACATTTCCTTTTCTTTTGCCCATAAAGACAATGTTATTAGAATCTTTATCAATGATTTTGCAAGTATCACTATCGAAGACAATATTCATACCTTTGTCACATAGTTGGCTAATAGAAATGAGATTGTGATGCAAATTTTCAACGTATAAAACATTAGTCAAAGAAAAATTACCGTTACCCACTTCACCTTTACCAATGATCTTACACTTACTGTTGTCTCCCATGATCACATTTCCGCCTTTAAAATTCTCTAGACTAAGGAACTTCGATTTGTCACCTGTCATATGTCTAGAACAGCCTGAATCTAGAAACCATTCTTGTTGCTCCTTAGCCCGCCAACAAATCTCACTAGTTTCTTCTGTGCCGGCTTCTGAATCTGATTTTGCCATAAAACACAAATTAGCTTCCTCTGAGCTACTGTCTGAAGCTTCCTTTCCTTCTTCACCATCCTAAGTCGCTGCAAAGACCTTGTATACTAAAGTTAAAAAGCGTTCAAACATATCTCTAGGGTTAAAGTAAAATACCTAGCTCTGATACTACTTGTAGGATCTAGATTAACCCTAGAGGGGGGTGAATAGGGTTATAGAAAATTTTCTCGATTTAAACACAGAATCAAAATGCAGAAATAAATATGCTGAAAAAAAAAGTAAATCACACACAAAATTTACCCAACTTTGGCAACCCCTGCCTACTGCTGCATTCCCCGATTTCTATTAGAATTAAACAGTATCACGCTTACAAACACTCTACTAGACTCGCAGACCCTTTTGCTCCCGCTCACAAACACTCTACTAGACTCGCAAACATTCGCTCCCGCTCACAAACACTCTACTAGACTCGCACACCCTGCTCCCGCCTATAGAGTTTCGTTTACTTGCAAACTTTGCTCCCGCCTATAGAGCTTTTATTACTCGCAAACACTGCTCCCGCCTATAGAGCTTTGCAAACTCGCACACCCTGCTCACTGAACTAATTCTAACTAGACAATCTGACACTACCTAAACCCTAGGTGGTGATTTACAAAGTTTTGATTCGTAAAGTAAAAACAAAAACAATTAAAACAACAATTAAAAATAACACTTGAACCCTAACTAACACTAAAGCCCTTTTAACATCAAACACGGCTGGCCCTTTTATTTTCTAACCCGCTTCTTTCTTCTTCTTTGGCCTATGAAAAAAAATGGTCGCCGTTCCTCTTTGCAACTCAATTAGGGCTTCTGCAAATTTGCTTTTCCTCCTTGCGATTTAAACTAGGGTTGTGCAAATTGAAGTGCCGCTCGATCTCGTTCGATAGTAGGCTTTGATGCTCTTTGATTTTCTCACGGCTCTTCAATTTGGATCAAGTTCGTTTTGCGATTTCGGTACGTAATTTATCCCTTTTTCTTTACTAGTTGATGCTTGAACTCGATGCTTGAAATTGCCAGTGATGATTGGGTTATATATGTGTTCGAATTCCTTGAATTACGTTCGTCTAAATATATTTGAATTCGTCAATGGCCGTTCGATCTTGTATTGATGCTTGGGATTTGTTCTGACTTTGTCACTTTCGTATTTTTGGTAGCTTGATTCACACGGTATTGATTTGATTTCGTGTTCAATTTTCTCGGCTATCACGGTGAACACTTGTTTGACTTGTTCCATTTTTTTTTAATTTCGGCTTCTTGAATTTTGACTGCATCTCACGGCTTTAAATATTGATGCTTTTGACTTTGGACATTTCCGTTCATCCCTGTAGGAGCTTTGTACAATTCTCTGGCCATAATTGGTTTGTATCTTCTTGAGCTCGAGTTGCTTGTATTTTCCATGTGTACAGACTTCATTGGTGTCATGTTAGTTCGAATTGCATGTGATATCCATGTTCCAACTATTTCATTGTTGAGTTTATTGCTGTGTTGATTTGAATTGTGTCATTGTGCATCGAGTTGTGTAGTTGGTATCTTTTTTTCGTTTTAAATTGCATTTAGCTCGGTTTACTGGTGCATACATGTTACATTACTTGTCTCTGTGTTTGACATGGTCTTTGTAGTGCTTACTTGACATATATGCCTGTGTGGTCTTGAGCATTGCTGGTCTCATATGCATTGAACTCTGGTTTTTCATCTTGGCCATTTGGTCGTGTTGTAGTCCAGTTGCACTTGGTCATTTTGTATCTGCATCCTTATCTGTTGCATACATGAGCTTGACACTGTATTTTTGTTGTTTGCATTATTCCTGTTGTGTCACTTTGATTTTGGGGCTGCTGTGTTATCATCATGTTGGTGGCAATCTTCAAGTAAGTTTGCATAAGTGAATTGAGTCTGCATATTGTATAGTTGGTTCCATATTCATGTATCTTGATGTTGCCTCTGGTTGCTGTCATATACTAATGAACTTGAAATGTACCAGTGATAGTCATGTGCCACTGCATCACCACTGTTGCACTGCGTTCTTGTTGAGCCACTGTTTTACTCTTCATTGTGAATTTGGTCTTTGTTGCCTCTTTGTGTATGCACTTGCATACTGCTGCTATAGATGTAGTCACTGGGTTTGTTGTGGTGGTCATGTGTCACTGCTGAGTCTTTGGTGTTGTCTTGAATTTGCACAGCCCATGTTGCTGTGTTGATCACTTGATTGTGTAACTTGTGGTTTCATTGCTGCACTCGAGTTTTGTCGCACTGTTTTTGACTTGTGAACTGCCCTGTGTTGAATCCATTTTTTTTAAAAAAAAACTCGGGTTTGACCTTGTGCTTGAGTCGTGATATATTGCATGTGAGTTGAACCCGGCTTTTCATTTGGGTTTGACCTGTGCTCACCTGTCCCTGTAGCATTATCAAGTGTATATATCGGTGTGCACGGCCTTGTGGCATATACAGTAATACACTGTGTATGTCACAAGTTGTTCGTGTATGATGAATTCAAATTTAAATTATGACGAACAACCCAAATAACTGAGGCAAATCATATTTTCAAAAATTATCTTTTATTTTTGAATTGCAAAAATATTTCTTTTTCAATTTTACCGCGTTAGTTTATATTTTTGCAGATTGCTCAGATTCTGGATTCAAACTGGAAGGAAGTTGAAGATAAATACGAGTGTGAGTGATATGTAGTGAGGTGAACTGTAAATATGAAATGTGATGTGATTGTAATCAAAGTTGTATAGTTATAGTGAGAGCTTGAAATTGTACTATTCAAAAATGTAATAAATATTTATTTGAATAAAATATCCGTTTGAATTCAAATTCTGTGTAATTTATTTTATTTAACAAATATTTATTTAATCTGTGAAAAATAGAATAGTATATTAACAAATACATTTAAATGAATGTATATATGTTTATTATCATCAAACAAAAATCATATAAGCGCATATTCAACATAAAGAAGCACCTTTATAAAATGTTTGAGCTTAAGATAAAGTTTTTATGAAAGATTTTTGGGTTAATAAATACATAAATTATATGTAGATCATTTCGTCACAAAAATGTTGATCTAATATGCAAGTACGGAACTTTGAGGTGTTTACACCGATTTGGAAAAGGATTTATCACTCGATTCTTGACGACAAACATTGATGAGGGTTTATGGTTGGATATTTGAGTTTTCTATCATAGTTGAGAACTATGCAAGGAAAGCAAAGGTTTCTGAACAAAGAGCCTGATCAGAGTCCGCACTAGAGGATCGATACTAGTTCGGAAATAAAGTCGTGCATTCAAATAGGAGATCGAATAAGATATTTCATACGAATGATCTGTGTATATTATATGGAATTAATGTGATGCCCCACCTCTATACCCACACTAACCAAGGACACTACGGTGTAATGCCGTCAACAAGCACGGAGAATAAGGCTGTTGAGGAGCGACCATCCGTGTAATGGTTTTGTGCGAGCACCGATATGCCAGATAAAATATAACTTGCATTCTTTTCAAGAGGAAATCCGACATACCGACACAAACTCAAAGCTACTACACAGTGGCTATAATATCTTCAGAAACAAATACAGAAACAAACATAACACAAATCAGTCATAGATAATTCATAACACAAAGGCGGAAAAAGATATGAATATATAACACATGAAAGTGTATATCAGAGTAGTGGTCAAACAAGATCCACAATGTCACAAAAAAATGAATAGTTACAAGTGCTAGACAAAAGGATAAGTATACGTCCTGGAGTCTATATCTCAAATGCATACAGCAAAATAAACTACTAATCTAATTAGTTAGCCAAAAGTCAGGCGATAGCCCCTGATAAGAGGTCAAGAGGAAGCACCTATAACATCTCGGTCTGACCCGAGTATTATTTAATAAGGAAATAATAAACGGATCAGTCTAACTATAAATATCAGATGAAACGATATAGAATAAGAGATATGACAAAAACATATGATAACCATAAAGCCATACTGTGATAAGTATGTAATTGAAAACCAAATAGAGATTAATCAATATCACAAGAATCTTCTCAAAGATCAAAAGAATGTCATACTCTTTATTTTTATTCACCAAACCATAAATATTGACAATTATATCAATGCCAATCACAAAAGTCAATGACACACAAAATCACTAACGCACAAATATTGATAAAACTTATCAAATGTAAATCACGAAAATTGGTGAAACACAAATTCTAGAAATCATCAATGGAAATCCAGAAATCACAAAAAAGGGGGAGGCCTATCACAAAACGGGAGCATGAAAACTCACCAACACGTGTATCACAAAACGGAACGCTATTCCATGGTTGCTAACCATTAATTTTGAGCCGAAGCTCCACAAAACAGTCCGAAGACCATGGGTCGTTACCCCACCAATTTGAGCCGAAGCTCCACAGAAACTGGGTTTAGTCTCCCTCGCAGACAAAGGGACATTGCGCATTGCTAGTTTGAATCATAAAATGATCATCATCGATCATCAAGAAGTGTCAATTACAATAAGCTAGTAAATATATGAGCTTAGCTTCATGTCCCATAACCACTAGCTTAACTTAAATATTTACAAACAAACTGTAAGTCTCCACTCGAAAATTATCAAAAGAAATTCAATCGAACAAGTCCAAGAATTAACCGACGAAGTAAACACAAGCGTTTCATACCACTTATATTACTAAGTCGTTTAATTAGATTTCTCATACGAGTGAGGTAAAGGTTTGTATATACTAGTAGATTGGAAAACGGTTTAGGAAACGAGTTTTGTAATAAAATAGTGTTAAAATCGTTTTGATGAAAGAGTTTTGATATTTACTACTAATATTGAAACCTTTATATTTTTAAAAGTGACAAATCACAGAAATGATTGTAGAAACAATCAATCACTAAAATTCACATACGAAGACGTGAATTAATTCCAAAGAAATCGATACCGAATCCATCAAAGTGGAAATACCCAAAAATTCGAAAAATAGAAGTTATCAAAGTCGACAAAGGTGATAACAACTAATCAGAGAAGAAGTATTGACTAAAGATTGGAAAAGCAAAGCAAAATGAGCATAAATAGGCAAAACAGGGAAACAGGGGCAGGTCGGTCGACTGAACTCCCTGAGTCGGTCGACCGAAAATAGTCCAGAAAGGTTTTGGCTACAGCTTCGGTCGACCGACTCAGAGAGTTCGGTCGGCCGAACCCCAAATCCTACATTTTCTACACTATTTAATAGAAGTGCAAACTCACTCAATTTGCAACCGGTCGAGCACGGATGCTAGGGGATTACGCCCATCGGCTACCCGGTCCTATTGGCTCCTCGATGCATCACCAAAAACATGTTCAAACATCAAAGTTAGGATTTTAAAGATTTGAACCCAAAATCCCTAAAAATTGGGATATTCACCAATTCAATCCAAACCAAAAGCAAGTTCACATGAATAAGTGTTAGGAATTCATACCCAACAATCAAAGATAGTTATAGACAAAGATGTGAGATAAAAATCTCACCTTTTCACAAAATCAATGAAGGAGAAGCTTGAAAGCAAAGGAAGAATCAACCACACTTCCACACAACCCAAATGAGCTTGAACCTAATCTCAAAAGAAGAACATTCCCAAAGTTAGGTTTAGGAATTTCTGAAAATTGAAAGGAGAATGAATTGTAGAAGAAGAAGATGATGCTTACCAATAGCTTCTCTGTGGATTTGGAGTTAGATGTTGGATTTGCTAATGGAACTAGGGTTTTGAAATTTTAATTTCTTATTCCACTCTCCATTTTCAATGAAGCTTGAATGTTAGAAATTAGAAATGAAGTAATGAAGAGGAGAGGGTTGGACTGAGCTAATAAGTGGGGGTAAATGGGCTCAACTCAAACCAAAGCCCTAAGTGAAAAAGTGGCAAAATTCCACTAACTCCAAACATATCAAAGTTTATATTCAAAAAGGTCGCAAACGGCGTTTTGAACTCAATGGAAGTGGTCTCGAGTCCTAATTCGACCTTACGCAAAAAGTAACTTTTCGGACTATAGTCCGACTAACGATAAAATATTTAAATAAAATATTTAAATACTCAATCATAAAATATGCGTGTTGTTACAGACTCCCCTCCTTCAAGAAATTGCGTCCTTGCAATATTTAAGAAGAAAATATATAGTAACAACCATGAAAGCATATTCAACACAAAAGAAATTTAAAATAAGAAGTTCACCTCAAAGAGCATGAGAAAGTAAGTCCGGATGTGTTCGCTCGATGAATTCTCTAGATTCCAAAAAGCAATCCTTAGGATTTGAGGACCATTGAACTTTAACCAGCGGAACATCTTTATTTCGAAGGCGTTTGACCTCCGAAGTAATAATACGAATAGGATGTTGCTCATAAGTTAAATTAGGCGAAACTTCAATTTCTTCCACAACACCGGGCTCAAGAATAGAATCGGAATATCGAAGGCATTTTCGTAATTGAGAAACGTGAAACACGTCATGAATAGCAGAAAATTGAGCCGGTAATAAAAGGCGATAAGCCACGGAACCAATGCGTTCGGTGATGGGAAATAGACCAATATATCTAGGTGCTAACTTTCCTGATCGAATGAAACGTACAACACCCTTCATGGTTGAAACTCGAATAAACACAAGATCTCCCACAGAAAATTCAAATTTCCTTCTTCGGTTATTGGAACAGGATTTTTTCCTACTCTGAGCTTCTTTCATCCTATGACGAATAAGGTCGATATTTTCTGTGGAATCACGAATAAAGTCTGGACCTAAAACCAGCTTCTCACCGGCCTCAAGCCAACAAGAAAGAGATCGGCATGGTCTTCCATAGAGTGCCTCAAATGGTGCCATACTAATACTAGATTGGAAGCTATTATTATAGGAAAACTCAACAAGAGAAATATGATCTTCCCAACTTCCACCAAAATCAAGGACACATGCACGAATAAGATCTTCAAGAGCTTGATTCACACGCTCGGTTTGTCCATCGGACTGAGGATGATAAGCGGTGCTAAAATTAAGCTTCGTTCCCAAAGCTTTTTGGAGACTCTTCCAAAATCCACTAGTAAACAATGGATCACGATCACTAACAATAGAAGTAGGAACTCCATGCAATTTAACAATTCTTTGATAAAAAGTTTGGCCAAAAGAGGTACGGTACGATTGGACCAAACGGGAATAAAATCGGCGAATTTAGTAAGTCTATCAACTATCACCCATAAGCTATCATGACCCGAACGAGAACAGGGAAGGCTGTCTATAAAATCCATGGAAATTTGGTCCCACTTCCAAATTGGAATTTCTAAAGGTTGCAATAACCCACCGGGCCTTTGATGCTCGGCCTTAATGAGTTGGTAAGTCATGCAACACTTAACAAAGTTAGCAATATCAGATTTCATTCCCTCCCAATAATAAAGTCGCTTCATATCCGCGTACATTTTACTACTACCGGGATGAATGGTAAATTTTGAACGATGAGAATCTTCTAAAATGTCTTTACGAAGATCGCAAATATTTGGCATGATAAGTCTACCAAATTTTCGCATACCGCCACGAGAATCAATATCAAAGTCTTTCAAACCTTAAATATCAATTTTATCCCTAAAATTTTGGCCACGAAGAGCCAATTCGGGATCTAGCTTTTGAGCTTCAATAATGCGGTCTAAAAGAGAGGGATGGGCCTCAAGGCTACATAAAACAAGAGATGAACATAAATCGAAAACACGATCTCGAATCTCACAAGTGGATAAAATTCTGAGATCATTCTATTCGGATATCATCATAGAAACAACCGCTTGTTGCTTACGACTAAGTGCATCGGCAACACGATTTCCCTTTCCAGGAGTTTAAAAAATACCAAGATCATAAGATGCAAGTAATTCGAGCGAACGTTGTTTACGCAAATTAAGTTCCTTTTGAGAAAATAGATACTTCAAAGATTTATGATCAGTGTAAAGAATAAATTTTTCTCCCAAAAGATAATGACGCCAAATTCGAAGGGCGAAAACAATAGCCGCGAGCTCTAAATCATGAGTGGCATATCTAGTCTCGGCTGGCTTTAATTGCCTAGAAGCAAAATTAATAACACGTTCTCTTTGCATAAGAACGGCACCCAAACCAACGCGACTAGCATCGGTATAAACAATAAAATCTTGGTTTCCCACCAGAATCACAAGAATAGGAGCATTGGAAAGGAGTTCTTTTAATTTCTAAAAAGAAGCTTCACATTTGTCCGACCAAATGTATTTAACACCTTTCTTTGTTGAGCTTGTAAGAGGCACGACAATTTTAGAAAAGTCTTTAATAAAACGACGATAATAACCCACCAATCCGAGAAAACTACGTATCTCCGTCACACTCTCTGGTCTCTTCCAATTTTGAATCGCTTCAATCTTTGAAGGATCCACGGAAATTCTGGATTTGGAAATAATATGACCAAGAAACCTCACACGAGATTGCCAAAAGTGGCATTTAGATAATTTTGCTTTCAATTGATTGCTCCTAAGAGTTTCCAACACAATCTGAAGATGCTTTTCATGCTCGTCCTCGTTTTTTGAATACACAAGAATATCATCAATAAAGATGAGAACAAATCGATCGACGAAGTCTTTGAAAACTCTATTCATAAGGCCAACGAAATAAGCCGGAGAATTCGTTAAACCAAATGGCATAACAAGCCATTCATAAGATCCATAACGAGTACAGAATGATGTCAAAGGAATGCTATCCTCTGCAATACGAAGCTGATGAAAACTGGTTGCCAAGTCCAATTGTGAAAAGACTCTAGCACCACTAAGTTGATCGAATAGATCATAAATCTGAGGTAAAGAATATTTATTTTTGATAGTAAGATCATTAAGCTTGTGGTAGTCAACGCAAAGCCTAAGTGTACCATTGGATTTCTTCATGAAAATAACAGAAGCTTCCCAAGGGGAGGAACTAGAGCGAATAAATTGCTTCGTCACCAATTCAGATAATTGTTTGTGCATCTCCTTATTTTCCTTATTGGACATGCGATAAGGAGAACGAGTGATAGGTTGAGCTCCAGGGATGAGATTAATTCTGAACTCAATTGCCCGCTTAGGTGGCAATCCTAAAACAGGCTCAAATATGTCGGAGAATTCACGAACAACGTGAATAAGAGAAATGACATCTTCCTCATCATCATTGTCATCATCATGAGGATTTAAAGAATATAAAGGTGCTGCCAAGCTGGAATCCGAATCTTTAAGATCAATAGAAATCTGCTTAACAGATTGAGGATGTCGAAGATAAATAGTCCGCTCAGGACATAGGATTTGAGCTTCATAGCGGTTAAGCCAATCTATTCCCAAAATCATTCCGAAGCCAAGGTAACGCATAACATTCAAATCGGCACGGAAAGAGTAATCACACAAATAATTTCGACATTTTTGCACAATAAACTAATTGTTACGGATCCACCAACCGGATTCGCAATTCTCAAAGAAGTCATTAAACACATAACATCCAAAGAAAAAGTATCAACAAGTTCTTTTGATATAAAAGAATGGGACGCACCCGTATCAAAAAGAACTCGAATAGGTTGATCACGAAATAAAATAATGCCATCAATGATAGAATGAGAAATACCTTGACCACGAGAAGTGTTACTAGGAGTTTGCACCATATTAAGCTTTCCCTCCTTCCCACCTTGAAGTTTGGGACATGCGGATAAATAATGGTCTGGGTTTTCGCAATAGCGACAAGCGTGGGGCTTTGAACATTTATTCGCATAATGGTCCTTAGAACCACAATTGTAGCATTGCCCACTACTAGAGGTAGAAGTCTTTGCCACCGAGGTTGCTTGCTTCCCTTTCTTATTGGGATAATGACCTTTGAACTTATTTGGCCTTTTCTTGTTGTTGAAGTTTGGTTTGGCACCCATAACTTCAACATCACTCTCCTTATCTGCCTCTTCAAGTCGAAGAGCGATATCAATAAGTTGATCAAAAGAAACTTCTAATTTTAGAAGTAATGGCTTCTTGAGATTTTTATTCAATCCATAGACAAATCTTTGGTTCTTCTTCAATGGGGTGTTTATGTATTCGACCCCATATTTAGAAAGTGACTCGAAGGATGCGACATAATCTGCCATAGAGGATTCACCTTGAACCAGGTCAATGAAACGACGAGCCAATGTCACTTTCTTAGCTTCTGACACAGACTTTAATTTGAATCGTTCTCGGAATTTCTCCCAAGTAAGATCCGCTTCATTTATTTCAGAAATCAGAAGCTCGTACTAGTCTAATGCTCTTTCTTGGAGCATACTAGAGGCCAACTGGACTCTGTGAAGATCAATAAGATTCATGCGAGAAAAGACTCGATCGCATGTTCTTAGCCAAGCCTGGACTTCAATAATGGTTTCAGAATCTTTGAATGTCTTCCCATCCAAATTGGTATAATCATTGCACAAACGTGCAAATCCAGACTTAGGGTGAGTAGACTCCGGGTTAGAACTGGTTGCTTGAGCATTCTTTACTAGATCAAGAAGCTGCTGGGCATATATAAAAAATCCATCCTGGGGAGTAGCACTAGATTGACCGGCGCTAGGACGACCATGTCTAACCATTTCTCTTCATTAAGAAAGAAAGAAGAAGAAGAAAAAGGTTATTCACAAAATGAATATCAAACAATAATGATTGATAAAACAAGAAATCACAAAAGAAAATAGGATAGGACAGTTCGAAGACCCGAATAAAATCCGAAGGCACGACTCCTAAGGTGGACTTAAGACGATGATCTTTGTTAAATTATTCTACATTGTTTCGAAGTTTGGCTCCGATACCAAGCTGTGACGCCCCACATCTATACCCACACTAGCCAAGGACACTACGGTGTAATGTCGTCAACTAGCACGGAGAATAAGGCTGTTGAGGAGCGACCATCCGTGTAATGGCTTTGTGCGAGCACCAATATGCCAGATAAAATATAGCTTGCATTCTTTTCAAGAGGAAATCCGACATACCGAAACAAACTCAAAGCTACTACACAGTGGCTATAATGTCCTCGAAAACAAATATAGAAATAAACATAACACAAATCATTCATAGATAATTCATATCACAAAGGCGGAAAAAGATATGAATATATAACACATGAAAGTGTATATCAGAGTAGTAGTCAAAGAAGATCCACAATGTCACAAAAAAATGAATATTTACAAGTGCTAGAAAAAAGAATAAATATACATCCTGGAGTCTATATCTCAAATGTATACAACAAAATAAACTACTAATCTAATTAGTTAGCCAAAAGTCAGGCGATAGTCCCTGATAAGAGGTCAAGAGGAAGCACCTATAACATCTCGGTCTGACCCGAGAATTATTTAATAAGAAAATAATAAACAGATCAGTATAACTATAAATATCAGATGAAATGATATAGAATAATAGATATGACAAAAACATATGATAACCATAAAGCCATACTGTGATAAGTATGTAACTGAAAACCAACTAGAGATTAATCGATATCACAAGAATCTTCTCAAAGATCAAAAAAATGTCATACTCTTTATTTTTATTCACCAAACCATAAATATTGACAGTTATATCAATGCCAATCACAAAAGTCAATGACACACAAATTCACCAACGCACAAATATTCATAAAACTTATCAAATGTAAATCACGAAAATTGGTGAAACACAAATTCTAGAAATCATCAATGGAAATCCAGAAATCACAAAAGGGGGAGGCCTATCACAAAACGGGAGCATGAAAACTCACCAACACGTGTATCACAAAACGGAACGCTATTCCATGGTTGCTAACCATTAATTTTGAGCCGAAGCTCCACAAAACGGTCCGAAGACCATGGGTCGCTACCCCACCAATTTGAGCCGAAGCTCCACAGAAACGGGGTTTAGTCTCCCTCGCAAACAAAGAGACATCGCACATTGCTAGTCTAATTCATAAAATGATCATCATCGATCATCAAGAAGTGTCAATTACACTAAGCTTGTAAATATATGAGCTTAGCTTCATGTCCCATAACCACTAGCTTAACTTAAATATTTACGAACAAACTGCAAGTCTCCACTCGAAGATTGTCACAATAAATTCAATCGAACAAGTCCAAGAATTAACCGACGAAGTAAACGCAAGCGTTTCATACCACTTGTTTTACTAAGTCGTTTAATTAGATTTCTCATACAAGTGAGGTAAAGGTTTGTATATACTAGTAGATTGGAAAACGATTTAAGAAATGAGTTTTGCAATAAAGTAGTGTTAAAATCGTTTTGATGAAAGAGTTTTGATATTTACTACTAATATTGAAACCTTTATATTTTTAAAAGTGATAAATCACAGAAATGATTGTAGAAACAATCAATCACTAAAATTCACATACGAAGACGTGAATTAATTCCAAAGAAATCGATACCGAATTCATCAAAGTGAAAATACCCAAAAATTCAAAAAATAGAAGTTATCAAAGTCGACAAAGGCGATAACAACTAATCGGAAAAGAAGAATCGATTAAAGATTGGAAAAGCAAAGCAAAATGAGCATAAATAGGAAAAACAGGGAAATAAGAGTAGGTCGGTCGACTGAACTCTCTGAGTCGGTCGATCGAAAATAGTCCAGAAAGGTTTCGGCTACTGCTTCGGTCGATCGTCTCAGAGAGTTCGGTCGGCCGAACCCCAAATCCTGCATTTTCTACCCTATTTATTAGAAGTGCAAACTCACTCAATTTGCAACCGGTCGAGCACGGACGCTAGGGGATTATGCCCATCGGCTACCCGGTCCTATTGGCTCCTCGATGCATCACCAAAAACATGTTCAAACATCAAAGTTAGGATTTTAAAGATTTGAACCCAAAATCCCTAAAATTGGGATATTCACCAATTCAATCCAAACCAAAAGCAAGTTCACATGAATAAGTGTTAGGAATTCATACCCAACAATCAAAGATAGTTATAGATAAAGATGTGAGATAAAAATCTCACCTTTTCACAAAATCAATGAAGGAGAAGCTTGAAAGCAAAGGAAGAATCAACCACACTTCCACACAACCCAAATGAGCTTGAACCTAAGCTCAAAAGAAGAACATTCCCAAAGTTAGGTTTAGGAATTTCTGAAAATTGAAAGGAGAATGAGTTGTAGAAGAAGAAGATGATGCTTACCAATAGCTTCTCTTTGGATTTGGAGTTAGATGTTGGATTTGCTAATGGAACTAGGGTTTTGAAATTTTAATTTCTTATTTCACTCTCCATTTTCAATGAAGCTTGAATTTTAGAAATTAGAAATGAAGTAATGAAGAGGAGAGGGTTGGGACTGAGCTAATAAGTGGGGTAAATGGGCTCAACCCAAACCAAAGCCCTAAGTGAAAAAGTGGCAAAATTCCACTAACTCCAAACATACCAAAGTTTATACTCAAAAAGATCGCAAAAGGCGTTTTGAACTCAATGGAAGTGGTCTCGAGTCCTAATTCGACCTTACGCAAAAAGTAACTTTTCGGACTATAGTCCGACTAACGATAAAATATTTAAATACTCAATCGTAAAATATGCGGGTTGTTACAATTAATTTTGATGATAAATGTTTTAGACAAACTTTTGTTTTGGTTAATTTCGATGACAAAATTCTTTTAACTAGGGGAGAATGTAAAGACCCGTGATTTCGCTACTTCGAAAGTGAGAGATTTCATTTGTTTTAAACTTAAAAACGTTTTAAACTTAAATAAACAAGTTATATATAATAAATAATAATAGATAAATTATTTATTCTTATAGTTTATAATTTAAAAAGTATAAATTTGGATTTTAGAACATATCAACAAAAGTTAAGTTTTGTTAAAAATAAATAAATGCTTAAATAAATAGGTTTAAATATTTATTTAAAAAGATAAATCTTATTGAAAACATCTAATAAAGATAATAAAAGTATATTATAATATTTAAAAATATGTTAATAATCGTTTTACAAAAATAACCAAATTTTGTCGCATTTTGTCAGTTTTACATACAATGTAAAATTAGAGATTTTGATATTATTTAAATACAATTTTGAAATATAAAGAAACATGTTTTAATTTATTTAAAGAAATAAAAAGTTCATTTTTAAATCTGATTTGCATAAATAAATAGTTTAACTAAAACGTTAAAATAAGACCTAAAACATTTTGTCGAAAAAAAAGTTTTGTCAATTTAAAGTTGTCGCAACGTCGTCGCATCTTTATTTTCTTATATAGAAACATATGTTCAAATAGTGTAAGTATTAATTAATTCACTAATCAAGTTTACTTTTACTAAACATACTTAGAAATTTCTAGAAAACAATTAAGAAAAGTAAGCACAAAAAGACAAAAATGTCATTTCAAAACAAAAAGTAAAACATCAAATCAAAAAACATAATTATTACTTACTTTACTTAATATCTAAGTGAAAATGACATAAACTAAAGATTTGAAATGTGATGTTAAGTGTTGAAAAAAAATAAGATTACTTTATAAGTAAGTAAGGGTATTTTGGTCTTTTTACAAAATATTATTTTAGTCCAAAAACTTTTCTATAAATAAGACCACCATCCTTCCACCTTCTTCACACTATTTCTACCTTCTTCTTCCTCCTTGAAGCTCTCTTTAATGGCTTCTTCTTCTCTTCCAAATGCTTACTAAATTTTTCAAAGCCATATCAAATCAACTTCAAACACCATCGAACTTTGCCAAATACCTTAAAATACCAATAGAACATGGTTTAGCATCTAAGAAGTGAAGAAATGATAGAGAAACTAATGGAATAGGGTGAGGCCGAACTATCAAGAAGGAGGAGCAAGTTTGTGAAGCTTCGGAGCGTGAAAAAGAGAAGGAAGTGCTGCCGGAATCAAAAGGAAAGTCTACGGAAAAGATTTGGTGAAGATATGGGGATTTAGTGAAGTGTTGGATAATATGAATGTTGGTAGGAAGTGAACGATTTGGTTAAAAGGTGAGTACTCTTATTTACTAATAAATCCATAAATTATTTCTAGTATAATGATTTAAAAGTTTAAATATATTGAATGATTAAATGTTTGATAAAATTGGTTGATTATGTGATTTTTTATTTGGTTGATAACTTGTTTGATAAATGGTAAGAGAAATGGTTATTAACCATAGTTAATTAAATGTGAATTAAATCCATACGAATATGTGTATGGAATTATTTAGTGTAACGACCCAGAATTTTTAGAAATTAAAATTTGAATATTAATTAATTTTAAATATTAATAAGTGAATTTATAAGTCAAATAAATTTTTATTTGAATTTTTGGATTTAATTAGATAATTAAATCAATAATTTAATATGATAAATTATGGAAATAATTGAAAATCGAGTTAAATATGATAGAAAATGATTTGTAAAATTTTATTTTATCATATTGAAGTTAGAATGATATTTTAGAACTTTTAAAATCGAATTTAAAGTTTAATTGTAAAAATTGAATATTTTAATATTTAATAATCGACTGTAAAATAGTCAATTTTTGAACAGTCTCAGAATTGAACGAAACCAGTTCCATTGGATCCGTAATAGTTAGTTATTACCGGATTTCAATTTTCGTGTCAATCGGAGTTATCGTTTGATCGTGGCAGCTCGAAACGCATCGAATCGTTTTTAATTTAAATTTGGCGAGTCAAAATAGCCATTTTTCAAAAAGTCTCGGATTTCGACGAAACCAGTTTCATCGGATCCGTAATGTGATATTATTGTAAAGTTTCAAATTTCAAGTCAATTGGATTTACCGTTTGTCCGGTACAAATTAAAACGCCTAGAAATCGATTTAAATCGGTTTAATTCAAATTGAGCGTTTACAGCCATAACTCGCACATACTTCCGAATTAGCTTCCGAAACCTGTTCCATTGTGTCCGGAACGCGGGGTAAACCTTAGAAACGCTGGTTACGGCGTCTAAATCGGAGTTCGGAATTCCCGGGATGAATAGTGTTTACGCTTGGTTTTCTATAAATACACCACACACACAAATAAAAATAAAAATAAAAAAAAACCAAAACCCTAAATCAAAATGTACAGCCGCCTCCACCTGATAAACGGCCAGAATTGTCTCTCCTCTCCCCCTCGATTTCTTCCAATCCGTTAACATTTGGCCAAAAGTCTCAACTGCAAAGATCGAGAGCTCGTCGAGAGCTTTACATCCAACGGTGGATCGCGTGTGTCGTCGTCGTTTGGAGGGGCTATGGACCTGCGTTCGGCAGCGTTTCGTGCACGCATTTCTATGCGTGGCGGAGGCCGAGTGCGTGCGGCCTGGGCGTGGTGTTGAGCGACAGTGTGGGCTTCGATATGGTCATGTTTGATCATGCTATAGTTCGTCGTTGAGGGCTCAAAATCTAACCCTAGTTTCGAACATTTATGGGTTCGTGCGTGTTCATCACCTGGAGCATACGAAGATGGAAGAAAACAAACGTGCGGCCGAGATTTTCAGAAAGCAAATGAACGGTGGATGATGGTAGTTAGGTTTAGAAATTTAAAATTATGTTGTAATTGTATATTAAAAATCGTGTAACTTCAAAATTTGATATCTTTTTCATACGAGGTCGAAAAAATGCAAACTCAGTTGCGTTGGAATCGTATGGACGAGCACTACGCGATGGAGCTGGATTGGAAATTTTTGGAACTAGCGAAAATTTTGGGTATAATTAAACGCGTGTTTAATTATATTCGAAATAAAAGCTGAAACGGAAATTAAAACCAAGGTGAAAATTTCTCACTCAATCGAATAGATTTCGATTTTATTTTAAATAGTTAGATTTAAAATATTTGAATGCATGTTTGAATGATGACTGTAAATTATTGATTGTTAAAATAGATATTATGCGCCGTTAGTAAGCGGATGTAATTTAATATAAACATATACCGCGAATATTTCATAAACAGTGAAATTGGTATTATATATAATATCAATATATATATATTGGCATATGTATATATTGCAGTTGATTGATTTTCCGTATTTTTAGCGGATGAGACCCTATTACGCCGTTATTAAGCGGATAATATTTAATAAGAACATGTACCGCGATAATTTCGTACTGGAGCGAAATTGGTATTGTGCTAATGTTTTTGGATGCAGGAAAACAGGTTGGAGGGATCCAACTGGATTCCTCAACAGTTTTTATTTAATTTCAGATATTTTGATATTTGATGGATTATCATATCGATATATGATATCGTTGTTAGTCGCGATTGACTATTTGGCGTGTAGCATCATTGGACCAAATATCTGGTATTTTAAAAATGTTTTTAAAGTAATTTTTGAAAAGATAAAATATTTTGGAATTGATCCATTATAAATAAATAAACGTTATAATTTTTAAAGTTATAAAATTACGGTTTTTGTGAAATATAGTTAAAAGCTGGTTTTTGAGAAATATGAACCAATGATTTTATAAAATAGTTTAAACTGGATTTTTGAGTTTATTATTAAAAGTTTGAATATAAGATTTATAAAATTTGATTATTTTATAAATCAAGAGAACGGTGAAATTTTAAAGGAATTTAAAGACGTTTAAAAGAATAATATAAATTAATTTATATTAAGAGATTTATAAATGGATATTTATAAATTGAATTATGGACATTATAAAACGAGTTTTTATAAGTGTTTGAATGTAGTGAAAATGAATTTCCTAAATGAATGAAATTTATGAAATTATAAACTGTGAAGTTATGAATGAAATTTTATAAGCAATAGGTTTATAAAATTTATAAAGTTATCGAAAGAATGAATTTTGGATAAATAAACAATCTTATAAGTTAAGATTAATAATTTAGGAAGTTAAATGAACGATTTTGTAAAATAATCGTTTTATAAGTAATTAACTTATAATATGAACTTGTAGTTTATAATTGAGTTATAAACTGGAATAGGTTAATAAAGGAATTTATAAAAAGGAAGTTTTTATAAATAAATAGAAACGGAATTTATAAACGTTGTTTTATAAATCCGCAAATGACTTATTTTGATAAGTTAATTGTTATAACTTAGAGATAGAGTTATATTCACATTTTGAACAGTGAATAATCCTTTAAGTTAAAGTGAACAGAAATGATGAAATTTGTTAAGGTAGTATATTCACGTTTTTGAATAGTGAATAATACGTTAAAGAAATTGTTTTAGATATGATGTTTTAAATCGAATTTAAAACGATCTAACGATGGTTTGAAATGGGTTAAGATTCGAAACCATAGATTTCAACATTTATTGTTGAAATAGACGTTTTCGAGAAATAAAAGGGAATGGTGGACTATAACACTGTTGTTATAGTAAATGATTTCCGAAAGGAAATGTTTTGAATAGTATTGGGATTTATATATCTATTTTAATTTCGAATCCCTATACTAGTGATTTTGGGTTGTCGTAACGATGTTTTACGCAACATTCGTTTTGGCCCAAATAAATATGTTTAAGGGAATGATTTCCTTAAAGAATGAATTATATACTTAATTCGATTTAAGTATATTGAATATTTTCTAAGGTTGAAGATAAAAAGATTTGTGAATTACTTATGAATAAATAAGTATGGAAATGTTTTCCAATATGAAGTGAATATTTAGAATTTATCTTTTTGAAGATAAATTGAAAATGAATATTATAAATCGAATTGAAGTCGTATATTCATTAATACTTTGGAATGTAAATTCACCAGTGAATTTATAAAAGAAGGTGGAATTGGTTTAAAAATAAATATTGATTTATTTTTGAAGTGTTGAAATTATATATCTAGTAAAGATATTTTGGAAAATAAATAATTTGGAAAATTATTTGGAATCTGGTGATGTGTGCATATCCAGTGATAGTTCAATAACCGACTATCAGTATTTCCCTTTGAATGGGTATTTGATGTGAATTGATTGAATTTGAATGCACACTTATTTTTGAATAAGCGCTCACTATTCGGGTTAACCGGGAAAGGACCATGGGGTCGTATAACCCACTCCGAATATGTGATACGTCATTGTGAATCGCATTTGAAGATCGGTGTTGAAGACCGGTATTTGCGAGAGTGATAGGATGAACTATCGATTGACTCTGCACCGAGTAGCTACGGTATTGAGTTCTCCATATGTGATGGTGAATCCGATCAGGATTGTGAATATCCGGATTGCAAGGACTTCTTTGTAAGTGCCTTCGGTTCTGTTCGAGCCCGGAACAGACTTGTATGGATTGTATGTCTGACATTACAAGTTGAGATATAAAGCCGATTTCTTTCAAATATATTTCTGTTGGTGACGGAGAATTTATTCTTTGCTTAACACCCTTCTCTGAGACGTACGAGCTCAAAGGTTATATAGTTGAAGTTATCAGCGATATATTCCCAGTTTGGTAATGTGACATGCTGAGTGATGCTGAAATGATCATTGTGTTGATTATTGTGATAGGATCATTTATTTGATCGTCTATCTTAGTGATCATTGTGTTGATCATTTGTTGACCCAAAGCATGGCTTTTGTATAAAGTATGTTTTTGTGGACGTGAATTCGTCGAGCCTCACATCCCGTGAATGGTCAAAACAGGAAAGAAGCAGCAAGGTTATGAGGGGTAGCACCCTTTAGGATGTGTCCATTTCCTTCTGGAAAAGGGTGGTATCATGGTATGGAGCCCAGATACTTACTCATGTTGAAAACACTTTATGATTGTGTGAATTGATTACGAGCGCTCGGTTGATAAAGGTCCCAAAGGACCGGGGGATGGCATATTCGGTCAGTTGTTACTCAGTTAGGAGTAACCCGGCCTTGTGTTGGTAGAGATCCGGTTTGGTTCTCGGGGATGTCCATCCAGAGGCATTCTCATGTGGCAATGGGAAGTTCCTTGGCCTGATCATTCGTTGGAAATCCAATTCCCAATACGAAACTTGTACGGTTTTAGTTGTAGAACCTGCCATCTAATATGGTAGCTATTAGTAGGCATAATATAATGGTACCTATGCTGGCTAAGATTTATATTCTACTTTCGAAATGAATTTTTCCTACACTATGCACTAATAAAAATATCAAATGCTCTTTTTAAATGCGTATCAAGCATCTTTGACTATCATAAGGAGAAATCTTCTCCAAGTCTGCGTTTGCATTGTGTGTGGCAGGAGGTCTTATGGTAGTCTCATTTTTAAAAGCATTGCGAATTGAATTTAAAAATATTCCTCTATTTGATTTTAAAGATAAATAAACTGTTTTGAGTTCTCACACCAGTCACATGACTGACTTGGAGTTTATTGTTTTCCTTCCTAAACTCTGGGTGCCCACCAATTTCCACACGGGCAGTTAAGAGTTAGGTTTATCAGGATATTCTGGATATTCTGGAGTTGCTGGAGGCAAGCTGGATGGCATGGCGTATTACTAGTTTATATAGTATTTCTTTTTCCGCTGCACTGTTTGTTGTTGTATGATGTTGTACACTCTGATGTGATGATATGATGTAATAAAATGTGATGTAATGTAATAACTGATATAGTTCTTTGTTTAAAGATTATTCATTTATTATTATATGTTGTTCCGCTGCGAATTGTGAGATTCTGTTGTTGTTCTTTTGTTTCCTGTTCTGTTCTATGTTCTTTTCTCTATTTTCCTTTTCCCTATCTTTCTCTATTCTCTTTTCCTTCTATTTTAAAATTTTCTATCTTCTGTTTTTCTAATTCTCTGTTTTCTAAAAATTGTCTATCTTCTTTTCCCTCTATTTTTCTTTTTCTTTCTTCTTTTTCTCTCTTCTTTCTTTTTTCTTAATTCTTTTTTTAAAACCCATAACATCTCGGTTTTCGGCCTTTGATTTCTCGGCAGTCGATAAAGTGAGTGTCAATGTCGGTTTTTCGGGCAACGAAAATCCGTACTATTACATTTAGCCTCTTAATGATTTTAAATGAGTTAAAATAGTTTCAATATGGTTTTTAAAAAAATGAAGTATTTCGGACAAGTTTCGAAACAATTCACAAAATTGGTCAAAATCGAGCTCGTCGCGTAGCGGCAGTTCGTAAATTTCGACCCGTAATTTCAAGTTGACGTAGAGAATGATTTATAAATCGGAATTCTTCGAAATAAATTTTTTTTGGTTTACAATGATAATATTTTTCCAACGAAGAAACAAAATCAAGATTTCATCAAGTAGATTTTGAAATATGTCCAAAATAATTTTCTAAAAACATCGCGGTTATGCAGTTCGGAATCCAAAAAGGGATTTCTTTATAAATGACATTTTTAAGTGATTATAAATATGAAATAAATTTGATAAATGTATTAAAATGGTTTAAAAGGTATTTGGAATGGAAAATATGAATTTTCAAATGTTTAAAAGTTTTTTAAATCAAATAAGCTTATATATCACTTTCCGCAACACTTTTATGCTGCGAATTCTATAGCATTTTGAATATCGGTTTAAACGTAATGATATTTCCTAGAATCAGTTATGAATATTTTTAAAACAATTATTAAGTGTTTTAAATAATGATTTGAAAGTTTAATAAATCATTTCTAAAATGAAGATTAATAACTGAGTATGCGGAAACGACTAGTACATTTGTCCCGTCTGTGAGATCTGGGAAGGTAAACAAGGTGTTTAACTAAGGTTAGGGATGGAGCAACCAGTGCCCTGAACTTACCTGGCTGATGTTTTCTCTTCTTAGGAGAGGGGTATAACAGATCGAAAGGAAAGCCCGGATGCTCTAAAAGATCATATTTAAGTTTTTCCAAGTTAAAAGAAAAAGATATTCATGATGTAGGATTACTTGTCGTTAGTCCCTGGAGGTAAAACTTGTCATTAGTCCCTGGAGGTGAAACTTGACATTAGTCCCTGGAGGTGAAACTTGCCATTAGTCCCTGGAGGTAAAATTTACTATTTCTAAGATGGCAGTACTGCTCTGTTATGAAAATCTTCGATTTGCTAGAATATGATTTGAAGTTAAGAAGAAAATCTTTGATTTAGATTAAAAGAATGATTTGGAAAAGTTTTCTAAGTAAAAGAGAAAATGATTAGGATTTAACAAAGGTTTAAATATACCAAATGATTTGATAAATGAGGCTTAATGATTCCATGTACTCTTGAAAAGAAAATGGAATAACTTGAATGGAATATATCTAAGAAAGATATTTATTTTAAATAAAAGATGAAGTAATTGATTGATGATTGATATCCATTTATAAACTTAACATCTTTTTAAACAATGATTGGCTTCGAAGGAACTGGAGTCGGATTTGGATTATTCCTATCCGAAAACCACTTCGAACCAATGTATATGTTCGAAAGTGAAGACGTGTTGAAGATGATGATTATTGAAGACCGTGGATCTTTGTAGTGTGAAGACTGCTTGTTGAACATGCTCCAGGTTGCTCCCATTATAGAGTTATTTATAGCAATGGTCGCCCCGTTGTGGAGAATTTTTCGAATTGCAAGGGCTTCTCGCCTAGTAATGGCCGAGGAAAGTGCATTCGGTTTCGTTCAGTCGAAGAACGAACTTGTATGGATGTTTTTCTGACATTGTATTCTAAATCACATTTGAGTGGTTTCTTCCGTCTTTCTTCCCTCTACAAACCCTACACTCCTCTTTCTTCCGTCTTCTACTAACTAATCTCGACTAATCCTATTACCCCAAACCAATTCACACTGGAGATGTTATATGGTTTGTGAACTTACGAAGGCAAATAGGATACTAACTCCAAGTAGGTGAGTAATTTGTTGATATTTACTGCTCAAATTGAGAATTTGTATGTATCCGAACACATAGTGGATAGAATTTGTTGTAAAAATTGATTTAATTAATTGTTATTCCAATTCTACGCTGCGTCCCAATTATTTATTTCAAATAAGTGGCTTTTAGGTCACTAATTTTTAATCCTTTTCGCTCGAGTTGGGTATTATGCATACAATTGACCACCCAGTTGATTGGTTTGGGTCAGAAAACTCGATTGGATGATATATTATTCCTACTATATGGTACACACACCCTTTTTCCTGCTACATAACGTTTTTTAATACTAAAGGTGGGTAAACCTTAAAATTTTGTAGTCACTGTTTATTTGGCATGAAATGTATTTAGTACATAATCTGGTAAATACATGTAAATGAAAGAATTTGAAGCCCAAGTAAAATAACAGAAGGTTTAACAAACCAATCTGAGGAAAATAGTGCTAAAAAGACCTGGTAGATTTTTATTCCTTTCTCAAGAACTTTTGCGATATAACTATTTTTAGATAAATCATTGTTGATACTATTTGGTATTCTGTCTTCTTTGCATGAATCTTTTTTATAATAAACCATGATTGTGCTCATAAACTGTCGTTGGGAAATTAACTGATGTGAAATTGACGCAGCGAATTTAACTTCGACGTGCTAATAACGCTTTGATTCAAATTGACGCAACTTTCTTCCTCATGAAATGATTTCGTGTCACGTAAACCTGATAGAACGATAAATACCCAATTCCGTTAATCGTGACGATGCCGGAATCTAGCTATCTCCAACCCGTTGATCTCGCAAGATACCGTGTTGAAAGATCTACAATTCGATCGTTGATCACTCGCAAGTGATACCGAGAATTGGCTTTTACTTCGTTGATTCGCGCACGAATAACCCAAAGAAGGAAAGAAGAAGGAGATCACACTCAACTTCAACAATGTGGCAAAAGCACTCACACAAATTTTATTCAAAATCAACTCCTTTTTTACAATGACGACACACTCCTATTTATAGAAAATACAACACACTCAAGCGACCCAACACAGGCGACTTAACAGTACACAAGCCACGACCTAACAATAGTGCACGACCCATGACCTAAAAACATTACATCACACGACTTAACAACATTACATCACACGACTTACAACACACGAGATAAGGAAATTACAACAACATATGACTTAACGATACAACACGACATACGACTTAAGCAACATAAGTTGAGCGACATAAGAACAATACGACTTAACAGAATTACAACGTCACGCGACCTAACACAATACAACATCATGCGACTTAACACAATACAACATCACGCGACTTAAAACAATACGACCTAACAAATCAACATAGCATCAAGACGACATAGCGACATAAGGAATGTGTCTTAAGGAACAGCGGTATAGAGTAAGCGATCTAAGGAACTGAGCGACTTATAAGTCTGCGGCATAAGGAAGCGACTTAAGCGTGGTTGGGGCGGTCTTAGGTCGTTGAGCGACTTAAGCGACTTAACTCGCTTATCTTGATGCGTTGATGGCTGGGGCGGTCTTAGGTCGTTGAGCGACTTATGCACGCGACTTAAGAAAATGAGTGACTTATGTTGGAGCGAGTTAACCTGATGTGCTGCATCATCCATCTCGTTATGCCGCGGGCGACTTAAGGCAAACGAACGACTTAAGACCAATGAGCGACTTAAAGCAAACTAGTTATCATGGTGCGACATAAGATGGTTGGACGAATCATCATGGTGCGCTGCATCATCCTCCCCTGGTTGAAAATAATTCGACCCCGAATTCACACTTTCCTCTCCTTCGACATATTGATTCTCATGATATGGAATCAAGTGTTTGACGTTGAATACGTCGGCAGTATGAATATGATCCGGCAATCTTAATTGATTAGCATTCTCATTAATCTTCTTTACGACTTCCAAAGGGCCAATCTTTCTACCAGCTAGCTTGTTGTAAGCACCAATAGGAAATCGATCCTTAGTCAATACTGCATATACAAAATCTCCTTCCTTTGACACGACATAACCCACAAATAAAACACTTGGCGTCATGAACACGCATTTCTTCGTCGCTGCATAGAACTGTTCTTGACGAAGAATAGTTAACACCTTTCACAAGTGTTGGATGTGCTCCTCTGTGCTTGCACTATAGATCAAGATATCATCAAAGTATACTACCACAAACTTCCCAATGTAAGGTCTGAAAATTTGATTCATCACCCTTATAAATGTACTTGGTGCATTTGATAGACCAAACGACATGACCAGCCATTCATACAATCCTTCCCGAGTCTTGAATGTTGTCTTCCATTCATCACCTGGTCTAATGCGAATCCGATGATAACCACTCTTAAGATCGATCTTCGAAAAGATTACAGACCCACTGAGTTGATCCAATAGATCATCAAGTCTTGGCATAGGAAATCTATACCTGGCAGTTATTTTGTTGAGTGCCCTGCTATCCGTACACATTCTCCATGAACCATCTTTCTTCGTCACTAACAAAGCTGGTACAGCACAAGGACTGAGACTTTCTTGAACACGGCCTTGCTCAAGCAACTCCTCAACCTGTCTCCTCAACTCTTCATGCTCTTTCGGACTCATACGATAATGTGGCCTATGCGGTAAAACAGCACCTGACGCTAGATCAATTTGATGTTGTATATCCCTCAATGGTGGTAATTCCTTGGGCAATTCCGCAGGAAAGACATCTTCAAATTCATTTAACACCGGTCTAAAATCCGTAGGAATTTCAACATCTTCACTTGTCTCATACCCAATCAACATAAACAATTCAGCACTATCTTTCACTTCTTTAACATATTCCCTCATCGATAATAGGCTAGTTGATTCCACTTTCTTCTCTGCCTTGCTTTCACTTTGTTCACGCTTCTTAGGAACCAAAGTAATTTGAGTTCCTTCGAACATGAAACTGTAGCTGTTGGTGTGACCATTATGTTGTACAGCTCGATCATATTGCCACGGTCTTCCCAATAGTAGATGACACACATCCATGTCAACAACATCACACCATATATCATCTTTGTACTTCTTCCCAATAGAAAATGTAACAAATGCTCGTCTTCCCACTGTCACTTCTTCACCTTTCTTTAACCATGCCAGTTTATAAGGTCTAGTGTGTTTTTCAGTCTTCAACCCTAACTTCGTGACGGCTTCTTCAGAAATAATGTTATCGTAGCTTCCCGCATCAATAACAAATCGACAAACCTTTCCCAAGATAGTACATGTAGATTGAAAAATATTGCTTCTTAGCCAACTAGAATCATTCTCATACTTTGGCACCAAACAAGACCTCCTCATCATCAAATTACATCCTTCATCTCCTGACACAACTTCTTCATCTTCATCAAACTTCGATGGTTGAGAATAATCAACTTCAGCTTCCACATCCTCATACTCACATTCCTCTGCAACTAATGCTCTCTTCTTTGGCTTCGTACATTCATTGCTTTTATGGCCAAACTCCTGACAATTATAGCACTTGATACTGTTGTTGACATTTGCTTTAGCGGTTTCATTGACAATTGGTTTACTGACTGCCTTGGAAACATTAGCACTGCTACTAGCACCCTTACTCTGATTGTTAGAACCCACAAACACACCACTTCCTCGTCTCCCTTGTTTCTCCCAAGCTAGAGCTTTCTGATGTGCTTCAGCAACAGACATTGGATTAAACATATTCACCATGTCTTGAATTCGCATTCGTAGCCCTCCAATATATCTAGCTGTTAGTTGTTCCTATGTCTCCATAATATCATTCCTTGCAATCAACTGATAGAATTCATCTGCATAATCATTCACCTTCCTCGTCCCTTGTCTCAAATTCTGCAAACGTTGATACATAAGAGATTGATAATTGTACGACAAGAAAGTTGCTTTCATCATCTTTCTCATCTTCTCCCAAGTGACAACTTTTGATTTTCCCATTCTCTCCCGATTTAGTTTAGTTTGTTTCCACCAAGCCATAGCTCTTCCCCATAGTCTTGTAGCAAGTAATTGGATTCGGCGATTCTCAGGCACCTCCTTGAATTCCAAAATTTCTTCAACATTTGACAACCAATCAAGAAATTCTTCTGCTTGCATACCACCTTTGAATTCTGGAATTTCCATCCTCATACCTGATTCCCATTTACGATCATTTTCTGAATCGTGATACCGATTTCGCACTTGGCCTCGATCTCGATAATGAATACTACCTCCATCACCATATTACTCAAAATCATATGTATTTCGATATTGATCATGACCATCTACATCTCTACGACTACGCATGTCCCTTCTATCTTGTCTTTCAGTATCCCGATATGGATCATCCTCAAACCCACGTTGAGTTCTTTCTTCATTTCGATACTCATGGTGGTCTCGCCTCATTGAAACTGAAGATTCTCTCCTATCTCGATAAGATTTTGGTGACATTCTCCTTTCTCCCGAAACTGATGGTGAAACCCTGTTTCCACTCTGGTTCGAAACTGGTGACGTCCTTTGACTTTGATTCATGTCTTTCATCAGTTTCTCCATTTTCTCAATACCCTCATTGAACATTTCATTAATACGCTGCTCCATCTGTTCAACTTCTTGTCTTCTATACACATCTTCAACATTATGATAGTGATTAGCACGTCTCGGAGGCATAATGTGACGATACGGATTTTTCGCGTCTGAAAATCGACATCCATACTTTACATAGTACTCGAATGCTGCAGATTCGACCGTTCAAATCCAAGTCGACGGAGCTTATAACACAGTTAAGTAAACAACATAGCGGAAGAAAAAGAATAATACATTGATATACAGCATTGATACAATATCTGATACAACAGATGATATAATAGATATCAATATACATCAGAGATACAATAAAATAGCAGCGGAAAAGAAAATAGATAACATTAGCAACGGAACAAATAACTCCAGATAGTCTTCAAAAGAGAACTCCAGCAACAGCTCGAACCAACATCACGATTCACTAAGACAAGCAAGTCTCGTCAGCATCCAAAGACTGAACTAGCTCCAGATAATCTACTAAACCTAACTATCTAAAAAACCCAACACTAGACTGCCTGCGTGGAAAAAATTTGAGCACCCAGAGTTTAGGAAAGAAACAATAAACTCCGGATCAGTCATGAGACTGGTATGAGTAAAAAAAACAGTTTATCTTTAAAAAACAAACAAAGAAATATTTTAAAATAGATTCACAATGCTTTTAGAAAATGGAACTACCATAAGGCCTCCCGCACACACACACAATGCAAACGCAGAATCGGAGGAGATTTCTCCTTATGATAGTCAAATATGCTTGATACACAGAAATTTTCTTTGATATTATTACTATAAGTGCAAAGCGTAGGAAAACATTTCGAAAGTAATGATATAAATCTTAGCCAACATACGACCATTATCGTATGCCTACTATAGCTACCATCTAAACAGTGGGGCGCCACCATAAGTAAATGGCAGGTTCTACAACTAAAACAGTACAAGGTTTCGTATTGAGAATTGGATTTCCAACAAATGGTCAGGCCAAGGAACTTCCCATTGCCACATGGAAACACCTCTGGAAAGATGCCCCGAGAACCTAACCAGATCTCTACCAACACAAGGCCGGGTTACCCCTAACTGGGTAACTACTGACACGAGTATGCCATCCTCCGATCGTAAACGACCTTTATCCGGGGCCTCAGCAACAAATCACAAAGTAATATATATATCTGCGATATCAACATAAGTTAAGTATCTGGGCTCCATACCATGATACCACTTCTATCCAGAAGAAAATGCACATACCCTAAAGGGCGCTACCCCCAATAACCTTGCTGCATCTTTCCTGTTTTGGCCATTTCGAGGTGTGAGGTTCGACAAAGTCTCGTCCACAAAGCTACGCTTTTTACAAAGCCATGCTTCGATCAACAAATGATCAGCAACGCTCAGCATGTCACACTACCAAATTGGGAATATATCACTGATAACCTTCAACTACATAACCTCTGAGCTCGTAGGTCTCTGAGAAAGGTGTTAAGCTAAAAGAATAATTCTCCGCTACCAACAGAAATGTATTTGAAAGAAATCTGCTTTATATCTCAATTGTAATGTCAAACATACAATCCATTCAAGTCTATTCTGGGTTCGAACAGAACCGAAGGCTCTTCCAAAGAAGCCCTTGCAATCCGAGTATTCACAATCCCGATCGGACTTTCCATCACTTAGGAAATCTCTATACCAGCGCGACTCGGGGCAGAGAAAATCAACGAGTTATCCTCTCATTCTCGAAAATACCCGGTCTTCAACATCGGTCTTCAAATGGTATCGATAATGTCGTATCACTATTCGAAATGGGATTTATGACACAAAGGTCCTCTCCCGGCTAAACTGAATAACGAGCGCTTATTTTTAAAATAAGTGTAGCATTCAAATTCAAGCAATCACAACAAATAGCTATTTAAAGGTAAATATCGATAGTCGGTTATTTAACTATCAAAGCAAACCAACAAATATTCAGCACCATAACAATCAGTAGGCCCTTTTATTAATCTTCCATCAATTAAATAACTTGCCAAATATTCAATTCAATTTATCTTTGAAAGGATATATTCTCTAAACCCTTTAAATTTCTACATTGGAACACATTTCTAAATACTTATTCAACAATAAGTAATTCACAAATCCATTTGTTTTCAATACTTAGAAAATATTCGATATACTTAAAACACGATTAAGTATATATTTTATTCTTTTAAGGAAAACATTCTCTTATACACATTTATTTGAGTCAAAACGAATGTTGCGTAAAACATCGTTACGACAACCCAAAATCACTAGTATAGGGATTCGAAATTAAGATAGATATATAAATCCCAATACTATGTAAAACATTTCCTTTCGAAAATTATTTACTATAACAACGGTATTATAGTCAACTATTTCCTTTTTTCTCGAAAACGTCTATTTCAACAATAAATGTTGAAATTTATGGTTTCGACACTTAATACATCTTAAAACAACACAAATCGTTTTAAATTCTATTTAAATATCACTTTCTAAAACATTTCTTTAATATATTATTCACTGTCTAAAAACGTGAATATACTTCGTTAACCAAATTCATCATTTCTACATATTTAACTTAAAGGATTATCCACTGTCCAAAATCGTGGATATATCTCCTTTGATAAGCTTTCATATTTACTTATCAATTCAATAGGTTTTGAATTTATAAAACAACGTTTATAAATTCACATTTATATATTTAATAAAAACTTCAACTTATTACATCCCTTAATTTTCCAATTCTATCTATATCCCATTTAAATGCCAAAATCCAATTTATAAGTAAATCCACTTATAAGCCTCTTATTTAGAAAATTACTTCTTTAATAACTTCACCAATTATAAATCTGTAAATCTTATTTACTTATAAAACCCATTTATACTACATTTTAACGTTTACAAAAACACGTTTTAAAATTCCAATATTTTTAGTTTATAAATATCAATCTTAATTCTTCTATATAAAGCTTTTAAAATAAATTCAAAAATCCCAATTTTAAACTATTTTACAAATTAATCAACTACTTATCTCAAAAAAGTCACATTTCGGTTATATTTCACAAAAATCGTAATTTTTATAACATTAAAATTTTAACGTTTATTTATTTAAAATGAATCAATTCCAAAATTTAGTAAAACGTATACTTTCAAAAAATCACTTTAAAATCGTTACTTTAACATTTTTAAAACTCCAAAAATAGGCCTAATGCTGCAACAGCACTAAATATAACAATCACGGCATCCAAAACATCATATATCATATGATAACAGAATATATCACAATATCTGTACATAAATCAATATGAGTGAGGAGTCCAGTTGGATCCCTCCAACCTGTTTCCCAGCATCCACAGATGTTAGCACAATACCAATTCTGTGTCAATACGGAATATCGCGGTATATAGGATTTACAAAATATTATCCGCTATTATGCGGCGCAATAGGGTCTCATCCGCTATATAATGCGGGAAAATCAACTCCAAGTACATATATAATACCAATTCCATTCAAGTTGGAATTATCGCGGTATATGTTTTTAATAAATAACATCCGCTTAATATACGGCGTATAGGGTCTATTTCAATTCGACAAATAATAATTTATATTCAATCATACAATCAAGAAATTTTAAATTTAACTATTCAAAATTTAAATCGAAACAATTTCGATTGAGTGAGAAGTTTTCACCTTGGTTTCAATAACAGTTTCAGTGTTTATTTCGAATAAAATTAAACACGCGTTTAATTTTACCCAAAATTTTCACTAGCTCCAATCAACTCCAATCTAGCTCCATCGCGTAGTGCTCGATAATACGAACCCAACGCAATTCATTTCGTAATTTTCCGACCTCGTATCAAAAGTTACGCTAGTTTAAAGTTTACACGAATTATAATATAAACAATTTACAATTTCTTTTAATATTTTATACCCAATACATCAGGGCCATTGGATTTCTTTACTCAGATCCTGGCCGTTGCACCCATTTTCTCCATCTCCAGATAAACGCATGCACACAACCCATCACGGCCAACCTATCACCAATTATCGCGACAAATTCGATGACTTCTACAACGATCAGAGACTTCCATCTTGTAGCCCACCTCGAGAGCTACCATCGGCCACCATAGCTTTGAACTCAGCCCCCCCCCCTCACCTTGAATTTCGTGCACGAACTGTAGGAGGACGCGGCCCCCTAGCGACCACCTCGATGCTCCAAATCCAATCTCCACCGTTGGATAGGAAGATCTCTTCGTCTTCTACAATATTGTAGTTGAAATTTTTTGGTATAGGATGACGGATTGGAAGAAAATAGAGGAGGAAGAAGAGTGATTTTTAGCCATTAAAGGATGTAAGTGGCGGCTGAAGGTTTAACCTAGGGTTTTGTGAAAAATGAAATGTTAGAGGGGCTTTTATAGAAAATTTGCGTGCACTATTCAACCGAATTTTTCCCGAACTCCAAACGAAGCGTGCCGCCTGGCGTTTATAATGTTTTACCCCTATTCCGAATGCAATGGAATATATATCGGGAGCCAATTCGATCAAATTTGAAAGATAAATTTTTGAATCGACTATTTAAATTTAAAAATTCACTCGTATCGATTTCTGCGCGTTTTAGCTTGCCGCGGACAAACCGTAAATCCGATTGACATGAAATTTGAAACCATACAATAATATAACATTACGGATCCGATGAAATAGGTTTCGTCGAAATCCGAGGCTGTTTGAAAAATGGCTATTTTAACTCGTCAATTAAATATTAAAATACTCAATTTCTACAAATTAACTTTTAATTCGATTTTAAAAGTTCTATAACATCATTCTAACTCCAATATGATATAATATAACTTTACGAATCATTTTTAATCATTTTAAACCCAATTTCCAATTATTTTAGTAACTTAACATATTAAATTATCGATTTAATTATCCAATTAAACCCAGATATTCGAATTAAAATTTATTCAGCTTACAAATTTTACTTATTAATATTTAAAATCAATTAAATATATGAATTTCAAATGACAGAAATTCTGGGTCGTTACACATGATCTTCAAACAATCTTGTTTCCTTCTCCAATCTAACTTTGAAAGGGCTTTAGTTCGGCTCCGACCTAACTTCCTTTAACTCGGCTCTGACTTAACTTCAACTTGATCTTACTTAGCTCCAATCCCAATTTAACTTGGCTCTCGGCTTTGATATGGTTCGGATCTGATACGGCTTTGATACCAAAAAGTGACGCAGTGGATTTAACTTTGACGTGCTAATAATGCTTTGATTCAAATTGACGCAACTTTCTTCCTCACGAAATGATTTTGTGTCAAGTAAACCTGATAGAACGATAAATGCCCAATTCCCTTGATCGTGACGATGCCGGAATCTAGCTATCTCCAACCCGTTGATCTCGCAAGATACCGTGTTGAAAGATATACAATTTAATCGTTGATCACTCGCAAGTGATACTGAGAATTGGCTTCTACTTCGTTAATTCGCGCACGAATAACCCGAAAAAGGAAAAAAGAAGGAGATCACACTCAACTTCAACAATGGTGGCAAAAGCACACACATAAATTTTATTCAAAATCAACTCCTTTTTTACAATGACGACACACTCCTATTTATAGAAAATACAACACACTCAAGCGACCCAACACAGGCGACTTAACAGTACACAAGCCACGACCTAACAATAGTGCAAGACCCACGACCTAACAACATTACATCACACGACTTACAACACACGAGATAAGGAAATTACAACAACATATGACTTAACGATATAACACGACATACGACTTAAGCAACATAAGTTGAGCGACATGAGAACAATACGACTTAATAGAATTACAACGTCACACGACCTAACACAATACAACATCACGCGACTTAACACAATACAACATCACGCGACTTAAAACAATGCGACCTAACAAATCACCATAGCTTCAGGACGACTTAGCGACATAAGGAATGCGGCTTAAGGAACAGCGGCATAGAGTAAGCGATCTAAGGAACCGAGCGACTTATAAGTCTGCGGCATAAGGAAGAGACTTAAGCGACATACCTCGCTTATCTTAATGCGTTGATGGTTGGGGCGGTCTTAGGTCGTTGAGCGACTTAAGCGACTTAACTCGCTTATCTTGATGCGTTGAAGGCTGGGGCGGTCTTAGGTCGTTGAGCGACTTATGCACGCGACTTAAGGAAATGAGCGACTTATGTTGGAGCGAGTTAACCTGATGTGCTGCATCATCCATCTCGTTATGTCGCGGGCGACTTAAGGCAAACGAACGACTTAAGAACAATGAGCGACTTAAAGCAAACGAGTTATCATGGTGCGACATAAGATGGTTGAACAAATCATCATGGTGCGCTGCATCAGAAATACTTTTCAAACTCCTTCCTTCTTGCATCGATTATATTTACACAAGCCACCATTAATCAACCATGATGGATATCTTGCTGAAACAAATACCAATCCTTTGATTGGTTTCTTTACAATTTTGTTTTACTTCATTTGTTGCTTCATTGAATATATTAGTAGTGGCCCCTTTGAAAATTTTCACCGAGTTGGATATTATGAAATGGCAGTAAATTTTCTTTGAGCTTAGACTGACGCAAGAGCATATAACATCCAGTCAGATAGTAACAAATTTGAGTCTTATAACCAATCTTTTCGTTATTTTTTTAAAATTTTGTAGCTATTTTGGTGTATTATCTAGAACTTTATGTGCATATGCCTATACATCACTTGCAAAATTCAAATTATTATGATGTTCGTGTCCTTCACAGGCTATTATGAAACAAGAAACTAGAGAAGCACAAAGAGATAAGAAATAATAGAAGCTATGTAAAACCGAAGCATAAAAAAGTAGAGAAAGGCATAACTACTACCCGAGAAAAAAGTAGAAGAGAAAGGATAGTAGATAAAGTAGAGATTTTATCCAAGTCAGCAGTGGCATTGTTGATGTATGTGGTTTATAAGTTCCCTCCTCTTGGTAAGGCAAAATGATACATGTCACAATAACATATGAATCATAATTACGTCTACCCCCTTTTTGATAATAATAATAATTCTATGCACATAATACCTTTCACTATCCATATATTTACCCTTCTTTGTAAATAGAAATATGCCTAATTTGTCTTTAGATAAAACAATCCTATCATTTTAGTTCTATCCATTGTTTTTGTAAAGAGTTGATGAATAATGTTTACCAGGTTACTTGATGTATCTTGCCCTTGGTTTTCCTATTATATTTTGGTTTAATTGAATACAAAAGCTAAAACTACATACTTTGAGCTTAGACTGACACAAGAGCATATAACTTCCAGTTAAGACCATTTAGAGTCGATGGAGAAAACCACATGAAGCTACTGAATATTATATTGAGTATTGTAAGTTGTTCATGATGCATGTGTATCGTAGATTAATACATTGGTCATTTGTTTTATATTTTATTTAGCATCCTCATGTGCTAATTTGAATTATACAACAAATATTCCCATCATTTTTGCAACAAGTAATTGATCTCGTGATCAGTTTTTATATAATCCTGCAATATGTTCCACTTCATTGAAGCTTCTTCGTCACAAATTTGTTCTTTTTTTACTATTTTAAAAAGGTTCATAAGATAAAACCGCCTATTTTTGGGTCCTAAACTCATCCACAAATGAAGAATTGTAATTGGTTGATACTAGGCTTTGAGCAATATTATTTTTCTTAATCTCTTTTCTATGGTTTTAATTGTTTAAATTATCAAAAATGTCGGTTTTTTCATTTTTGTTAGTTTGAAGTAGTTTAAATATCGATAATTAACCTGCAGGTGGGAGTGTTCAAAGGATTTATTGGTCAAAAGATTCCGGTGATGAAACATCGGAATGCCTGGTAATCATCAAACACTGTGTTGCAACCATCCACACTTTCAGAAAGATGGTCTGTACAATGCTGGATTGTGTAGTGTTTTGGGGGTTTTCAGCATGCTCACACTAAGATAAGTTATGTATTTCCAACAATTTACTAATATTCTTGAGATTGAGTCCAAATTGAAGTATCTTTTGGCTTTATATTTATAGCTTTGTGGATAGGTAAAATGTATTGATGGTATAAATTCTATTAGTAAATTCTTTGTGTATCACTCTTTTTGCACTTTTCCATCTCATTTTAGTGAATTAATCGAAAATGATAATAACAAAACATTCCACGCTCAACAGGTATATACAGTGTTTTGTATTTTGCACTTAACAATTATCTCATTTTTTCAAAACAAATTTTATCAATAGGACCATTACAACTGTTTCCAATTCGGTTACAAACTCATTGCTTTAGCAGTATAACTCAAGTTACTTCAGATTTAACAGTTCACCATTTTTATATCTTTTAAAACAACAAATTTAACATCCACTTAGCATTGTCATATCTTATAAAACAATAAAGACAGTGTAATAGAATATTTAACTGAAATGAGTGTTTTCTAACAAACTATACCGGACATGGTCATTTGCATTTGTAAGTACAAAATAAACAATATCACCTTTCCTGCTGTACATATAGGTACATTAATCTAACATAGGACTTTTACATCGAACTATACTTACAACATAAGACAACTAAAATACCTGGATAATGAAATTTTTTGATCATACCATTTGATATGTTGACATGCACACATTTCTACTTCATAACAATCGGTTTTAACTTAGAAGATGAAAATATTTACGATGACTGGTGTTATTGAGTTATTGGCTAATTTTAAGTGGGTTTGTATATTAGTTTATTGAGTTGTTAGAGAATTTGGTTTGAAGCTATTCAAGTAAATCTACATGAACTTAAGTAACCCGACATATGATTCTAAATAATCGTGACAAAGTTTGCATTATGGATTATAGTTGCAAAATTAATAGGTTATGACAAAATTATTATCATAAATCATCTAGCATAAGAGAGAGAATCTGGCAAGGTTAGCAGAATGAAAGGGTCAAAAAATCTTATAAAATTTATTTTACCCTTATTTTAGATGTCGATCATATGTACAAAATATTATTGAAAAACGTGAAGTGGCATATTTTTGTGTCAATGTGATAAAATTCATTATGTTTTCCTTTCAAGTTCATATTTATAACATCCATGAAGTTAATGAAAGTAGCTTGAGCACTCATAATTAAGCCAATAAATGGATATTTAAAAACTCAGAAATCTGTCCTTACTTATATTCAAAAATGTATAAATATCTAATATCTAGAAAAACATATATGAATGTGAATACGAAGACATCCACATTGAAGAATTATCTGTTTTTTTTTTGTCAGCAATATATTTTATATTAGTGCATTTTATTACAATGAAATATATGTATTAACTAGTATATTAAGTTGGTAGTTTATATTATACGCATTTAATGCATATCGATTGCTCAAAACTGTTTGTTATCATCATTTGTGAAAACTATTTCTTCCCAAGCTTATTCTTTTTAAGTAGAAAAAGTAGTTGTAGCAAATAATGACAAATACAAATGTACTTCGAATACACTATAAATTGAAGAAAAAATAACATAATTTAACAATAGCACACCACTAAATAAAACCATCACGCATATGGTTATATAAATTTTCGAAAGGAAATTAGACGCACAACACTATTTGTAGAAATACAGTAGTTTGGTAGGTTTTCTGTAATTCATATTATTTAGAAACTGCTACTAATAATCTTTTATTAATATCATCCTTCTTACCTTGCAGTATTTTTGTGGCTCTATCATTTTCAGGTAGATGGAACTTCCCTTTGTTTGCAACGTGATATGAGCTTTTACGCGTAGGTATAGTTCTTATGGATAAAATCCCTTGCTCAGATGGGTAGTACAAGTTCATATATTTATGTAAAGAAGGTATTTTTTACTTCATTATATTGAACTACTTTTAATTTATAACAATGCCTTTACATACAGATTGTGAATTCTTATATTATGTTGCCTTAAATTTTTTACTTTCATAAAGTATCAGTAATATTAACTGGTTATTCCACGAGTAAGAGTTTATGAACATCCTTTGATAGAGCTTTTATTCATAATATGTAGTTCACCATTTCACGTTAACTGCTCACTGCTCAGTAGACTGAATATGTATGCTTCACTCTTATGTAGACTTTTTATTTCAAGGAAAAACGGTAGAAAAGTTTTATTCATGCAATAAATAAGAACGCAAATTGTGTAACATGAATTAACTTATTACATCAGCTTTTATCCAATGATAATGACTTTCTTATGTACCTTTGGGATAACCGTCTCCTATGTCATTTCCCCATTATTTCTTCGTTGATCATAAGTCTTAACAATTTTTCCCACTCAATTGTTTCATTAACTGAGTAGTTTTGGCCATATGAAACTTATACAGAACGTAAAAATTGTATGCTGTTATTAATACTATTGTCTCTTACCTTTTATACTTATTGAGTTTATTATACCTACTTCATGTTGGAATAATTGATGAGCGGTTAAGACCTTGGCAAAAGAATAAAACTCAATTAATCCGCTCTTCCCTCGTGTGGAAAAATAAGTGCAAAAAACATGTGTATGGGAATTTGGTTTCATGAGTAGTCAACACAAGTATAGTTTCTTAAAAAAGATTTTAAGTTATCATTGATCAAAATCAAATTTGCGATACTATATGCATAGAAATAAATCAGTTATATGTTATCACTTTTCTAATTCAAACAAGTTTTGGCCACTTTAAAAGAATATTGATTAACATATTTAATAATTTATTATCTTAGTCGCATAATGTACAAGTTTTGTTTTATCCAAGGCAATCCCCTACATTGATTCTTGGAGTATCCACCCAGTAAGTTGCATATAAACTTAAATGGAGTAATAATATTACAAGAGAATATTTATCTTCGCTGCCAAAATCATTATTTTTGAAGCAACCAATTATAGCGATATAGGTGCTATATTTTAGTATCCACTGTGGCTCAACAAAAATATGCGTCCCACAATACAAAATCCAAAATAAAAAAATATAATTGATGCAAGTGTGTCTATGTGTCATGTTGCATGATACCGCTTTTAGGCTAAAAAAATTCTATGGAGTAGCGGAAGTGTTTGGTAGAATGAATTGTAATTATATAATTGCTCTACTGCATTTTTGGATAATATTTTCATTATATGATCACAATTAATAATACAAAATCGATAGGATTATTCATGCAACTCCTTTTTATACTGTGGCGATTGATGGAAAAATAGTTTAGTGTGTATTATATCAATTTAAGAAGTTTGCTAACGATGTTAATGTATAAAAAAATATTGGTTGAATTAAGATGCCTAAATATTATATTCTCATTTTCATGACAAATCCGATCACATGATTCGATTTGTTGATATGCTTTAGGCTAGCTGATTTATTTCAGATTCCCTGAAGATCTAAAAATTTACCACAGGAGCATGAAATATTATGCATCTAATGTGGATTACATGGACTAGAGTACTCCCACAATTACTTACATTCATATATTACCTAAAAAATATATTCCCATAGATTTAGCAATAGTTGATTAAACAAAATATTGAGATATGGGAACTCACAGCATTACAAAGTTGGATACTTGAAACATGGCATCAACAGAGCATGGTATAAGGATATATTAATAAGTCTGTATACATGAGGTATATTATGCGGTCATATTTATATTGTTGTGAGTTTAATTGTGCAAATAAAATATGTGTACACAAACTAGCTCAAACCTACATATATACCCGCATATGCGAACAAAGATTGAGGAGGAAGTTCAAACTAATATAAATAAAACAACAACTATTTAAATATGCATGATATGTGTACTTAACAGGCAATAGCTCAAGAGAATCACAAGCTCAAAGTTTAAAACGCACGCAAGTATCAATGGAAAAACATGCATCCTTGACCCTCAAGCTTCGCACTATGCTTGCCTGGTGTACATATACGCACCTCTCCCCATGTTTCCATGTTAACACGGTACTATATGAATAAGAAAAATTACTTTTATCATATTATATTCAGATGAATTATTTTTCCAGTTAACTTACGAATAGCTTTCATTTGCATTCACTCACACTTTGGGTTTCCTCTCTCTTACATTCTCATCAGACAACAAATTATGTCTACACATGCATATTCTTATATATGCAATACTCACATACCCTATAGTAGCGAAAACACTCTTTCTCACGATGAAGAAATGCACACATACAACTCATAACACACGCAACCTACACACACACACAGACTCATATATTTACATATATGCATGCACCATAGGCTACAAAAAAACCCAACTATATACATACACATGTACTACAGAATGCAGACCACATAAATACAATTGAATATTGAAGTGCAGGATACAAAAATCCGAATGAGATGAGGGAAAGAAAGAGACAAAGTAATATTCAAAGGTTTTAGGCCAACACATACATTTTTTAAACTTATATTTTAAACTCTACTATGATTATTATACCTTAAAAATAACTTAACGCATTGAATTTAGGATCAATGGTTATTTTTAAAGAAGTTTTGCAGCCATTTTTGGTGTATTATCTAGAATTTTATATGCATATGCATATACATCACTTACAGAATTCTAAATATTACTATGTTCGTATCATGCACAGGCTGTTACGAAACAAGAAATAAGAGAAGCACAAAGAGATAAGAAAGAGTAGAAACCGTGCAAAACTGAAGCACAAAAAGCTCAAAAATGTAAGTGCAGAGGTAAGACCATTTTACATTCACTTTATATAGGTAATAGAACACTATTTTTTGACCAAAATAATCATTATGTATGCTGATAGCAAGCTTAGTGAGCAGAACATAGAGAGAAGGAAAATCAGTATTGAGATTGCAGTTTTTCAGTATTGAACTGAAACGAGTTTATTTTCTGTCATCTGTGATGGATCTTTTGATGGCAGTGCATGTTTTAAATTTCTGCTACATTAACTGAAGTGCTTTGTTTGATCTATGTTTTTTTGGGTGTCACAACAAATATAAAAAGATCATTAAATATATCTTCAAGCCATCATACATAATTTTTTACATTTGATATGAATGCGTAAACGATGTTTGCAGATGCATTTTTATCATTTGCACCTTAAAATAGTGTTACTGTATTTGGTGCAAATGAGACAAATCTTGAAACAAATCCAGAAGTTCGAGAAAATTGGGTTACAAAATTTACCTAGAATCGCGTAGTTTTTATTTTGTTGGCAAATTGGGACCATGTCGATGTGGTATTGAAGCTGACTTAGTGCACTTGAAGGCACAGTCACCATTGTATGATTTATAGGATTTTTCATATGGTGTTCTTAAGCTGTTAAGCTTAATAGCGAAACATATGTGCAGTTTATTGCATTACTATATGTAAGTTTTACTATGAAGTATCATCATACATTCAATCCAACATCATCAATTACTATTTGCAATTTTACTCCATGTTATTTTACTCATTACTATGTGATATTCCGGAATTTGAAACCAAATTTAAATGTGACAATCTTTTTAATAAGTTAATTAAAATTGATAAATTGTTATTTTAAACAATAATAATAATTGTGTTGTAAATATATATTGATTTTAATTGAAATTAATATATACAAGTGGAAATGGATTTGTTAAAATTTTATGTACATATCAAATTTGATTTCTAATTTGAATTTGAAATTTAATTTGAATTTGGGTATTTAAATTGAAATTCAAAATATAGTTATTTATAACTTAAATCATTCTTTGAGTTTAAAGTGTATTTTTATGATTTTATTTAGAATATAAATTTGATTTATATTATTTATTTTAAAAGAATTGATTTTTATAAATTAAAATTTGAAAATTAATTATAAAAACATTTAAAAATCCATTTTTGCATGAGAATTACATTTGTTAAATTTTGAATCACTCTAATAACATGTGTTAAGAGAATAGCCAAGATTAGTGACAAATGTTAGAAATTTTACAAGTGTCACATTTGTAAATTATTTTCTTAAATTTTAATTAAAAAAAATTTATCTATAAAAGTTTATTTCATCCTCTTCATCTAAATTTTCCCATTTTCATTTTCTAAAAGCAAGAAAAAAAATCACTCTTTCATTTACAAATCTAAATTTCATAAATTTCCACTCTTTCAACCAAAAAATTAAAACCAGAATCCAAGTTTATTTCAAAGTTTCTAATCTACAAGCAAAATACAAGAGAAAAGTGTGTAAAAACAAATTTACAGCAAAAAGATTTCATTGAAAGGATTCAAGCTTCATCAAATTTGCAGAAGATTTTCACTGTTAGGCATCATCAAGGAGTCTTCTCAAATTTGAAAGGCAAATCAACAATTAGGATTTAGATCAAAATCAGATTCAAGAAATAAGCAGAATCCTGTCTCTGTTCAAACAATTCAGGTGAGTAAACTGTTAATTAGAAAAGTTTAAGTAAATAAAAGTTGTGCATGTGAATTCCGGAGATGTTTGATGTCTTACATGTATATAATTTCAGTGAAATCGCTGTGTATAAATATTGAATTAAACGGTGCATGTTTAAATCTATCTGATTCTTCTCTGTTTTTCAAGTTATAGAGTAAAACTAAAACGAAATTCAAAATTTTCTTTAACAAACCACTGTTAGGCTTTGATTTACAAACACGGTATGTTTATTTAAACATAAATTAAAGTTTAAAAATTTATTCAAATTAAATTGGTTTGAATATCTTCTGAAACAAGATGATACAGTAAAATTTTTAAGAATATGATAAAATCAAGTATGATAATTTGATGATTCAATTTTATATCTTGAATCAACTCAGTGAAACATGATTTCTAAAATAAAAATCATGATTTTTAGTTTGGTTTTGGGGTAGTAATTTTGTGATGACCAGAAGTTGTGTTTTGGGCAAATTCTGGTGGACGGAGGAGTTATGGTGGTCAGGGCTTCAACTGGAGGAGAATGAGGATGGGTGGTCAAGGCAAAAATGATCGGAGGTGATCTCGAACGTTGATGTGGCTGGACGACTTGAGATTAGGGTTTAACATTTTTTTTTGGGTCGTGTCTGGAAATGTCGTGACTGGAAATTAAAGGATGGATCGAGTGACGCAAGATCGTGGGATTAGTTGCGTGGGAGTCATGCGGTGATGTAGCCGAAGTTTCGTGACGAACGGTGGTCGAGGCCGAGGGGTTCGGTGGTTTTTCTGGTGAAGTGATGTTCCAAATGGGTGCGAGCTACCCCGTTTTTTATTTAGGTCGTGCGATGGTTGGTCAAGGGTCGGAGTCGTGTCAGTGGCCGATGGGGAGTTTGCGCGCGGTATTGCTGGTAGTGGCGGCGGCGTTGGTGCGTCGTGCACGTGTACGGTGTCTTTGGTTGTGTCAGTGGGAATGGTGTTGGGGTAACTCGAGTTGATGATCGAGTAGAGGAGATTCTGGCTCGCATTTTTACACGGGGTGATGCTGTAGTTTGCTCGTCCCTAGGTTCGAGAGTGTTTGCTTCTTCCAGGTTTGAATGTAATTTAAGTTTAACATTAAGCTAAAAGAAATAGGGAAGGAAGAAGGGGTATGGACTCGAGTTTGTTCGAGTTTGGTCGAGTCGAACCCAATGCAAGTGATGCTTTAACAAGTCTTTTCAAAACTTGTTCTAAATTTTAAAATATAAAATTTATTTAAATTACTTTATGATAAATTTTAAACTATTTAATTTAAAGAAATTTATACTTTGATAACTAATTTTGAGATGATTTTGTATTCTTTTAAATTTAACTTTTAAAAGTAGTTAAGTTTAAACAAAATGGAAATGTTTTAAATATGTAATAATTTTAAGTAATTAATGGAATTGATTTGTTTGAAAGTTAATTAAGATTTTATGGATTAAGGATTACTTTAATTAATAAAGTAATTAAAGTTAAATTAATTAATAATTTTAGGTCTAATTAATTAGCTATGGATTAATTAATTGATAATTAAGAATTAAATTAAATTATAATTAATAGATAATTAATTAAATAAATAAAGATTGATTAATAAATGATTAGTAATTAATTAATTAAGTGATTAGTAATTAGTTAATTAAGTGATTAGTTATCAATTAATTAATAATCAAGAATTAATTAATTAAGTAATTAGGGTTAATTATTTAAGTAATTAAACATTAATTAATTTATAATTAGAAGTTAATTAATTAATGATTAAGGATTAACTAATTAAATAATTAAGGTTAATTAATTTATAATTAATTAAGGTTAATTAATTTATAATTAATTAAGTAATTAAGATAAATTGATTTATAATTTGTGATCAATTAAGCAAGTAATTAAGACTAATTAATTGTAAATTAAGGATTAATTAGTAATCAATTAAGGAATGATTAATTTTTTAATCAAGTTTTAATAATGAATAATTAGAGACTATTAATTGATAATTAAAGGATAATTAATTAATTAATTAAAGATTAATTAATTGATAATGAGAATAATTAAGAAGTGATTAATTAATTAAATGATTGTGATTAATTAATTAATGGTTGGTTAAGCAAGGTAAGTGATTAATTTTTAAGTAGTTAATTTAATTTGAATTAATTAAATTAATTATAATATGAATTAGAGATATGCTTGCTTATGGATGATTGTTATGAATTGAATGACTGAATTTGGTTGATATCTGTTGGATGATAGTCTGAAATATTCTATGATGAGATATTGTATATATCTGTGTTTGTTATTATCTATGGATAATGATGTGTGAATTCAATGTTTAAATTTGAATTGATTGTTTAAACCATAAACAACTTGGCCTTCAAGACACGTTTGGATTTCGATGAGACCGGGATCGGGAATCAAATTTGATTTTCCGAAAACCACATCGATCCAAGTTAAACGTTAGGTCGTGACATCTCAAAGTGAAGATCGAGATGGAGTTTCAGAGTGCAAAGGTTATTGTCGTTAACTCTGAGGGTGATTCCAAAATGAGTGTAACGAAATAATGCCTTCGGATTTGTTCGAACTCGGAACGAACTTGTATGGATTGAATGCTTTCAGCACATCGTCAGGTGGACGATGAGCATTCTAAGAGATGTGTTCTATAAAGGTAATTGTAGCCTTAAGCCTCATCAACCGGGAATGGCTAAAACAGGGGAGGTGCAGAAAGGCTAAGTGGGTCATGCCCAAGTAGGACGAGATTTACCCCTATCTAGAAGTCCCTTGTTATTTCGGCTGTGTGAGCAGTTGTTGGCCACAACTGCGGGGTTGTCTTGTTCGGAGCTGTCCAGTAAGGGATGGTTCCGGCTTTGTGTTATAGGGGATCGGGAGTGGTCCTCGGTACGGTGATCTAGGCCACGTACTGTGACGGGTCGTACCCCAGTAGCCCTGCCATTGATGGAAATCCATTCTTCCTACGAGACCTTACGGTTTTGATTGTATTACCCACTTTTGTGGTTAGTAGCTGGAATTTAATAGATGTAAGAATTTCGGCTATTTTCTATTTATTTGAAAACCCTAGACCCTATTATAATATCACTGGATTTTCTATCAAATGTTTTGGTTAGCGTAAGGTAAAAACTTACCCGTGTTTATGTGTGGGAAGTCTTACGTGATACCCTTTTGTTTTCAAATGATTTTAAAGTTAAAAAACTTTAACATGTTTACTCACACTAGACCCATATCTGACCCAGAGCTTATTTTTTTTCATAAACTCTTGGGTACTCAAATTTTTATGAGCAACCAAGTGATCAGGTTGGGATTGAAAAATGTTTTGGATGCTGGAGCTGGAGTCCAGCCGTACTTATCTATCTATCCGCTGTAGTGATTTTTTGATGTTGTATTTTAGGGTTGTATGGTTTGGCAGACTCTTATAAATGTCTAATGTAATGAAGTCGTATTATTTTGTGTACTCTGATATGTAAAACTATGTAATGGATATGTGTAATATTATATTTTGTTCCGTTTCCGCTGTGAGATTCTGATGACCGTTGTTCTTTTCTTTCTATCTTTTCTATTTCTATCTCTTTCTTTCTTATTGATGATACGTCTTTCTGGGAATTGAAAGACGGGTTGTCACATAGTATTTGGTGAATTATTCACTAATTGTGATGGTCTCAGGTAAGTCTACTTATAATAGCTTTAAGTTCAACTATTTCTCACTTAACTGAGATATTGCTTGCAAATTGTAGGTATTAATCCACAATGTTGGATTTATTATGAGTAAAGCCTTGGTTCTTATACAAAGGAATTGTCATTTTATTCAGTCTAGCATCTGAATCATGGGCAAGGACTCATGGTCTACTCGGGGATGGAGTAAGAAGCATGCCCACGTAAACTTATAAGATGGAAAGAATTCAGTTTTGTTCTAGAAAATGTACAACTCAAATGTTTTGTTTTGAAAGTTTTAAATTGCCATAAAATTATATGTGCATTGTGGTTGAATCCTGTGTTGTAAACGCTCTGCACTTTGAATGAACGTATTAACTATCCTTTTTTAGATATGTTTTTTTTCTTCTAAATAGATCTAAATTTTTATCTTCTTCTGTGTGTAAGGATACTTAAAAATAAGTGTGTTCTGTTAACTAACCTACACACTATATTTACACACGAACTCAAAATATAATACAACAGTACATATACCTTCTACCTAAAAATCCTTTATTTTACGTAGGGTGTATTCTAAGTAACTTTTAACATTAATTTAGTAACCAACAATGCACGTGTGCATAGCACGGGCCACGCACTAGTCATCTTAAATAGACGAAGCACAAGAAGGATATCAAAATCAATAGTCAATGAAACAACTATCGGGAATAACAAAAATGATTGTACATGGAAATTAAAATCTCAAATACTTATCACCACTCATCGATCTCAAACTAGTACTACCCCAGGGAAATCAATGAAGCCGGATAAGTTAGGATAGTGTTGCTTCATACCTTAACTCGACATGCATTCTTAAATTTAAGAATGGAAAGAGTTCCCTCAATGTTTAGTGTTAAGATTATGTCTAAATCCTTTCCATATAAGTGATATCTCTTATAGAAATTAAATCTCTTACACATATCACCACTTGTCGATCCTAAACCAAGCCACTATCATGAGGTTAACAATGAGCCGGACAAGTTAAGGCATTGTGCAACGACCCTGGATTTTGGCCCTATTATTTTAATAAATATTTAATCCAATTAAATAGAATGTGAACTGGTCATTTTAAAATGAATAAATCTTTTAGAAATAATTTCCATTTATTTATATAAATTTGTATTTTAAAAAGGAAAATTGATTTGGAACATTTAAATTAAATCTTTTAATAATATTTACAATAATATTTATCTTATATAATTAAATTAAAGTGCTTTGTCTTTGTTATCTTTTGATAAAAATATATAGGAATGATAATGTTCAAAATAAAATCAAAGTCTATCAATATAAAATATAAATATATGTAAGTCAAACATGTGAATGTAATTCAAATCAAATACAAATAGAAATAAATATAAGTATAAAATATAAGTCACCATATTGAATATAACCTAAATATCGATAGTTAAAATATAAAATATAAACACAAATAAGCAAGCATGAATATCACTTAAATATTGATAGCTAAAATACAAATAAAAACAAATATAAGTAAGTAAACCATATTGAATATAATAATTTAAATATTGATTGTCAAAATATAAAATACAAATGTGAATACAAACAAGAATTAGGTGAAACACAAAATAAAATAAGAACAAAGTATAAAATGGAAATCAGCCAAAACATAAAAAGTAAACCAGACAAACATTTTCAAGCTAGAAGTTAACAAACAAATATTTTTATACAAAACAAATCTTTATACACAAGAATAAATATCTACTTGCAAAATGATAGTTAACAAAACAATCATGTACATGAGTTCAAACTAAAAATAATAAGACAAATATTTATATATAAACATATCTTCTTACACAAGCCATATGTATAATTACAAAGTGTACTTTTACATACAATATTTTCACACAGCAGAAACATAATCATAATATGTAAACTGATTAAGAAATAAGGCATTAAATTTATATCATCTCAGCCTAAAATTTTGTCATTTCAAAAATATTTAGAAACCTGTTCATAAAGGAAGGAGCTGACCAGTTACTTCCTTCCCTTATTCATCTGTTATCTTCTATATATAATTGTGACCATCTTCTTTTTAGTTCGTTCAATAACATAGGAAAACCTGAGAAAAACAGAAAGAAGAAAAAGGAAGTATAATCAAATTAAATTCAAAACAAAAACAGAAAGCACTTAAACAAATTCAGGGCAGATTCAAAGGCAGTTTTCAACTACAGCTTTCAAAACATCAAGGTGTTCTTTGTTCACAAGATTTCCAGGTGAGTAAACATCAAGTTTTAAAATTTTAAGTTTAATTAAAATCAGATCAGGATATTTATTGATCATGTGGTATTATATATTCATTATCTTTGAATATAATTCTGTTGCTCTGCATATTGCTCTTCACTATTATGGATCTAGGTTGATTTTCTTTCTAACCTAAATTTGTTTTCAACTGAATCATTGTAAAGTTTTCATTTTTTTTCAATCAAACAAGATGTTAAAACTCAAATAAGGTTTTCGAAGTTGATTAATTATGTTATTGAGACATTACTACAGGAAATCCTGTTTTACAGGTTTCAAATGAAAATTTGATAAAAATTGACTGTTGTAAAATATTAATTAAAGATTATATCTTGAAGTATTACTGCAAATCATGATTTATAAAACAAAAACAAAGATTTTTAATTAGGTATTTCAAGAGCAGTTTGAAATTAAATAAAGTTTGCATTTTTCTCAATTCCTGGCAATTGAATCATTAATAAATATTGAAATTTGTTTTGAAGCAAGTTTGAACATCTATGATATTGGGAAAATTGTTGAAATTTTTTTCGAATTCAAGAATTGGTCGAACGAGATTGATTTAGGTCTTGGGTTCAAGTTTTAATCTTGTCTGAAATATGACGAGTTCATTTTCTACGTGCGCTCGAGTTGCACAAATTTTTGGTGGAGGGTTGCTTGGTGGGTGGTCGAGGCGTGGCCGAAGTTCGAGCGCCTCCGGTGGTTGAGCTTCAGTTTCGAGCAGTTTGATGAAATTTCGAATTCGAATTTTTCCAGGCAATTCGAATTGTGATTTCGAGCCTAGAGACGATTTGCGACTTGCTGTCGATGATGGTGTTCGCTGGAGATGAGAGTCACCGCCGTGCACGCGTATGGCAGCGGTGATACGTGTCTGTGACGTGAAGTCTTGGGTCGCGAGTCGCTCTCGAGAAAATTGGATGATCGCTTCGGGTTTGTATTCGAGTTCGCGTGAGTGAATACTGATGCCTTGATTTATAACTTAAGTTAAAAATTAACTAATGGATAAAAAAGAGAAGAAGAAGAAGATTCAGGGAACGTCTCAGTGATATGGGTGGGAGATACCACTCGAGTTTAATCAAGGAGAGCCTTGGGTTTTTGTCAAACTACAGCAATATGATAAAATTTAATAACTTGTTTTTCTACAAGTTTTAAACACTGCAACTTAATAAAGGTTTAATTGTTTAAGTCAAGAAATTAATACAAGCCTTAATTATTGTTGTTAATACTTTAACAATGTTTTAAACACTTAATTATTATTTTAATTAAGCAATAATTTAAGTATAAAATTTAATTAACAGTAAAGTTGTAGTTAATGATGATTTGGTTTTCAAAAGTTTAAAGTGGAGCTTTAAGATGTTAATTAAATTGAATAGTAATTAATTAATTATTTTAGAAAGTAATTAAGAATAATTACATTATAATTGTAATTAGAGTTTGGGTTAATAAATGATTAAGTACTAAATATGTTTATAATTAACTACTTTAAGTTAATTAATTAATGATCAACAGCAAGTAATTACGTAATTTAATTATGAATTAATAATTAATTAATTAAATAATTAATGGTTAATCAATGGATAATTAATATTTATCAATTAATAATTAAAGTTATTAACTAATGATTAAGGGCAAGCAATTAAGGTTTAATAATTGATTAAGGAACGATTAATTAAATTAAACGATTTGGAAAGAAATAAGTAATTAATTGATAATTAATGATTAATTAAACAAGGTTAAGTAATTAATTCTCAAGTAATTAACTTAAATGGAATTAATTACAATAAGACTCATAGATGATTTCTTATGGATTGTGTATGTAGAATATCTGATTTGTGATATTTATTGATGATATTCTGTGATGTTCTGTGATATGCTCTGATATATCTCTGATGATTGTGTATGGTTTATCTGTTATAAATATTATTTGAATTCAATTGTTGTAATTAAACTGTTTAAATTAATTAGACAACTTGACCTTTAAAATGGCGTTTGGATTTCGATGAGGCCGGGATCGGGTGTCAATTTGATATTCCGAAAACCACATCGATCCAAATTAAACGTCAGGTCATGAAATCTCAAGCGAAGATCGAGACGGTGTTTTCAAAATGCAAGGGTTATCGTCATTGACTCTGAGGGTGATTCCAAAATGAGTGTAACGAGATAATACCTTCGGTTTTGTTCGAACCCGGAACGAACTTGTATGGATTGAATGCTTTCAGCACATCGTCAGGCGGACGATGAGCATTCTAAGAGATATGTTCTGTAAAGTTAAAGGCAGCCTCATGCCTCATCAAACGGGAATGGCTAAAACAGGGGATGTGCAGCAAGGTTAGGTGGGTCATGCCCAAGCAGGACGAGATATACCCCTGTCTAGATGTCCCTTTTTATTTCGGCTGTGTGGGCAGTTGATTGCAACAACTGCCGAGGTTATCTTGTTCGGGGCTGTTCAGTAAGGAATGGTTCCGGCCTTGTGTTGCAGGGGAGTTAAGGTGGCTCCTCGGTATGGTGATCTAGACCACGTACTGTGACGGGCGTTACCCCAGTAGCCCTGCCATTGTATGAAATCCAATCTCCAATAAGTGTCGTACGTTTTGATTGTGCCCAACTATGTTGGAATGTGAGATGTAAGCATTTCAGCTATTTCTGTATTTTACTTGAAAACCCTAGACACTATTATAATATCACAGAATCTCCTATAAAATGATTTGGTTAGCGTAAGTTAAAAACTTACCCGTATTTATGTGTGGGAAGTCTTACGTGATACCTTTATTTTCAAATGTTTTCAAAGTTAAACAACTTTAAACCGTTTACTCATACCAGAGCCATGTCTGACCTGGAGTTTATATTTTGTTTTTCATAAACTCTTGGGTACTCAAATTTTTATGAGTAGCCAAGTGATAGGTTTTGGATTCTGATTTCTAGAGGAGCTTGGAGCAGGAGTCCAGACGTATATATCTATCTAGTTCTGCTGTGTTAGTTGATTTATGTTGTATCTCTGATGTATATAGTGACAGATGTATGTATATATGACTGTCATGTGTATGATGCTGTATGACTCTGATATATGTAAAACTATGTAATAGTTATGTGATGTATTATATTTTGTTCCATTCCGCTGTGAGATTCTGATGTTGTTGTTCTTTCTTTTCTTTTCTTTTCTATTTCTATCCCTTTCTTTTCTTAAATGATGATACGTCTTTCTGGAAGTAAAAGGGTGGGTCGTCGCAGTTAGTATCAGAGCGCTAGGTTGAGTGAATACCTAGGCTCTTGAGTGATTTCTTTCTTGAGAGAGCGTATTTGTAATTTTGATATATATATATATATATACTTATTTCTACATATTTGTTGGGTTACCGTTCAGGTTTTCCAATATAAGTTATAAAGGTAGATAGGGTAGTGGTGTGTGTAACACAACTACCAATGGTTGGAATTTGAATGTTTGAGGTTGAAAGTATATCTGTCGAGACTGTAGACATATTACCGTCTCGACTGAACTTTGGATGGTGTAAGGATTTCATCGATCTCTGAAGGAAACCTGTTAAGGTTCGGAGTTCATCTTTGAAGTGTAAGTTTGGTTGAGCTAGAGTTTGGATCTGTTTGTTGGACAGAAGCAAGACATGATATCTTGATACCTCAGGATGTGGTAGCTGTGTGATGAGACACAGTGACTATGGATGTCTCCAAAGATGTTTCTTTGGAACAAGTTAAAGAAGTATGTCTGCTTCGGTGTTGTGGCTAAGTTCAGTAGGGTGTTTCTGTTTGATTCAAGGTCTGAGTTTCCCGAAGAGCTTTGGATAGGAAGTCTTTGGGCATTTGGGTCAGCATGGTAGCTCGAAGTGTTCTGTGTGCCATCAAGGAGATTTTCCGGTTAGCATTATTTCTTGAGGTAATTTCATGAGCAGCAGAGTGGATCCATTTCTTCGATGGATTGGCTTGATAAGTATAAGCTGTTCTGGATTGTGAAGAGAGAACAGTTTCGTTGGAAACTGATTTGGGTAGGATTGCCAGAGTGTCATATGATAATTCTGGAATTCACTTGAGTAGTCTTTTACATGGAGTTGAGACTTCTCAAGAGAAGGTTGAAGATATCGATGTGGTCCAAGATTTCACTGGTATATTCGAGGAAGTTAAGTGTTTGTCTCCCCATTGAAAGTTAGAGTTTCGCATTGATTTGATTCCAGAAGCAGACTTAGAATCTTTTGGAGAAGGGGTTGATTAGGACCAGTTTTTCTTGTTGAACACTACTTTAATATTTGTCACTAATCTGATGGATCGCTAAGGTTCTGTGTGGATTATCGAGAATTGAATAATTTTGTTCTGGAATTCATTGATAATATTTTGGTTCATTCTAAGTTTGAACAAGAGCACAAGCAGTATTTGAGGATAGTGTTGGAGACACTGAGGAGACATGTTTCAAAGGGGAAGTTATCTAAGTGCCATTTCTGGAAATTGGAAGTCAAATTTTTGGGGCACATTGTTTCTGGTGAAGGTATCTCAGTAGATCCAGTGAAGGTCGAGACTATTCTGGAATGGAAGCAACCGAAGTCACCGAAGGAAGTTCGTAGTTTTTCTGGGACTAACTGGCTACTACAGGAAATTTATCAAGGATTACTGCAAGATTTCTTCACATCTGACCAAGTTGAAAAGGAATGGAGCTAAGTTCAAATGGACACCCCAGTGTGAAGAAGCTTACCGGGAATTGAAGACGAGACAAACCAGTGCACCAGTTTTAGCTATTTCGGATGGGAAAAGCAAATTTGAAGTATATACATATGCTTGTATAGTTGGTCGGGGAGCAGTTCTGATGTAGAATGGAAGAGTAATTGCATATGCGTGTCGGCAATTAAAGCCACATGAAAGGAACTACGCTACGCACAATCTTGAGTTGTTAGCCATTGTTTTTGCCTTGAAGATTTGGAGACATTATCTCTTGGGAGAGAAGTTTGGGTTATTCACGGATCACAAACTATTGAAATATCTTTTCTCTCAGAAGGATCTTAACCTGAGGCAGCAGCGATGGGTCGAATTTCTGGCATCATATGATTTGGAAATTCTGTATTCCCCAGGACAAGCGAATGTTGTGGTTGATGCTCTTAGAAGGAATGCAATTTTGTTCTTTTGGAAGTTGTTCCATCTCTCCAGGACAGAATCATAAGTAAGCAAATGGAGGATAGATCTTTTGAGGAGCTGATTCTTGGAACCAAGGATGGTCAGTATTCGGATTTCAAGGTGGACGATCAAGGTGTTTTGAGAATTTATGGTCGTTTGTGTGTGCCTAATATAGATGGATTGAGGTAAGAAGTCTTAGTTGGATGTCATCGCTCCAGTTTGAATATTCACCCAGGAATTTCTAAGATGTATAAGGTTATGAGAAAAAATTTCTAGTGGCCGAGTATGAAGAGGAATGTAGCTGCTTTCATTATTAGTTGTGCTATTTGTCAACTGGTTAAAGGAGATCAACAGAAGTCAACCGATTTGTTACAGCCTTTGGAAATCCCAGAATGGAAATGGAAAATGATTTCGACGGATTTCATCGACGGTTTGCCTAGAACTAAGAAAGGAAACGATGGTATATGGGTTATTATGGATCGGTCAACTAAGAGTGCTCATTTTATACCGGTTAAAGCAATTCGTACTGCAGTTTCTCTTGCAGAGTTTTTCTTGAGGGAGATAGTTTGATTTCATGGTGTTCCTGTAAGTATAGTAAGTGATCGTGATTTTATTTTCACCAGCAAATTCTAGAAAGCTCTACAATCAGCTATGGGCACAAGTTTAAGATTGAGTACAGCCTATCGTCCTCAGACAGATGGACAGATGGAGAGGCGGGAATGTATTTTAGAGGATATGCCGCGAGCCTATGTTTTTGGATTATGGTGGAATTCTCATAAATTAACGGTTACCAAGTTAGTATTAAGATGGCACCTTATGAAGCATTGTATGGAAGACCGTGTAGATCCCCATCCTGTTGGATAGAGTCGAAAGATCGTCTTGTTCTTGGACCAGACTTGATTCGTGAGGCATCTACTTAAGTTGAGCGTATCAAGGAAGGATGAGAGTTGCTCAGGACCGTCAGAAGAAGTACGCGGATAAGAGAAGGCCACAATTGGAATTTGAGATTGGTGATTTTGTTTTTGTTAAAGTTTCCCGATTAAAGGAGCTATAAGATTTGGAAAGACGGGAAAACTTAACCCGAGATATATTGGATCATTTCAGATATTGGAAAAGGATTGGTGCTGTAGCTTACTGAGTTGGATTACCTGAATGGATGTCTAGAATTCATAATGTATTCCATATGTCCCATCTAAGGAAATTTGTTCAGGATCCATCATTAGTTGTAGAACCAGTAGTTCAGGAAGATTTGGAGGATGAGCCGAATTTGACTGTGGTCAGGAATCCAGTTCGGATTGTTGATCAAGACGAGAGGCAACTCAGGAGTAAGGTAATGAAGCTTGTTAAAGTGCAGTGGAGCGAGGATCCCAGAGATTGCACCTGGGAAACTCTGGATAGTTTTAGGAAAGCTTATCCGGATTTGTGTCCGGGTAGCTAGTGATGTTTGTTAGGATGGACTGTTTGATTGTTTGCTAATGTGTGAACGATATGTATGTTTGAATGGTTGATATAAGAGCTTTAAAATTATCTTTGTTTTAAATTTCGGAGACGAAATTCTTTTAAGGGGGGAGGAATGTAACGACCCTGGATTTTGGCCCTATTATTTTAATAAAGATTTAAACCAATTAAATAGAATGTGAACTGATCATTTTAAAATGAATAAATCTTTTAGAAATAATTGCCATTTATTTATATAAATTTGTATTTTAAAAAGGAAAATTGATTTGGAACATTTAAATTAAATCTCTTAATAATATTTGCAATAAAATTTATCTTATATAATTAAATTAAAGTGCTTTGTCTTTGTTATCTTTTGATAAAAATATATAGGAATGATAATGTTCAAAATAAAATCAAAGTCTATCAATATAAAATATAAATATATGTAATTCAAACATGTGAATGTAATTCAAATCAAATACAAATAAAAATAAATATAAGTATAAAATATAAGTCACCATATTGAATATAACTTAAATATTGATAGTTAAAATATAAAATATAAACATAAATAAGTAAGCATGAATATCATTTAAATATTGATAGCTAAAATACAAATACAAACAAATATAAGTAAGTAAACCATATTGAATATAATAATTTAAATATTGATTGTCAAAATGTAACGTCCCACGAAATTTTAGCAATATTTAATTGGTTTATAACGTGTTGAATTGGATTTTTGAGAAATTATTAATAAAAAAATTTTGAAATAAAATAATTTAATATTTGGATTACGTATAATTATAATTGATTCAGAAATTTGCATGAAATCAAGGGAATCGACTGTTACCATAAATTTTATTTTCCTGTCCATTCAAATTTTACATCAGTTACAAACCAATCAATACCTTACCTTTATTACTCCCTGTATTCGTGCTGTAGCTCTTTAATTTTCTATCCGTTGCTATTTCATTTCGGATTTGTTCCTTCCCTATTTATTCCATTTCAAACGTTTTCTCTTCTCTTCGGCAGAAACATAATATTTTACATCATTATATATATATATATATATATATATATATATATATATATATCTGTAGCTCGCATTCATTCGTTTATTCACTTTTACGTTTCTCATACTTTCTACTTTATTTTCCTTAATTCCCGCGCTTGACGTTATCATTTCAGTTTGTTTCCATTGAAGGTAGCACGTTTCAGGGATAACATTTATGCCATTTATGTGTGGCTTTCCTTTTGCAACCTGTCCCATTTCTATTTCCTTCGTTCCAAAATTTGAAACATTACAGCTGGACCACATTATCTATTCGCTTGAATAAGGAAGCTAAATCAGTGGATGACCGTTGCTAATAAAATTATTACTTTTCTAACATATATACTCATTGCTACTTTTCCTGACCTTTTATTTCTATTTTCTTTTTTTCACTGTTTCGTTCCTGCTTCAAAATTTTAATATATAGGTTATGTATGTATTAAAAATCTTCACGTCACTTGGTCACTCAAGCCATTCATTTTCCTTCCACTAAAACTGCTTATATTTAATTCCATACGTTTCTTTGTAATGTTTTATAATATTGCTTTCATCTTGAGGCTGGAACAAAATGCATCGCATACACATGTTCGTTCAAAAGAAAGTGGATAGGCCTAAAACTTGCAGCTTTTCATTTACTTTTCAATTGATTTCCTCCCTTATATTTTTACTTTACATTCCAAATTTGAAACGTGGTGCTCAAACAATAGAAATTTGCTTTTATTATTCGGCTCAGTTAAGGGTGACCGTTGCCATCACATAACCGGTAAAAGATTTGTATACGTTTTATTTGTTTATGTGGCAACGATTCACATTTACACTACTATTGCCTTTTTAACTTCATTGGTTTTCATTTATTTGTGTACGTTTCGTTTCATTTATTTGCGCTTGAATTTTTCCATATTCGTTACTTTACATTTATATCGGTGCGTTATTTTTGCGTTCATAAAACGTTATACGTTACTTTGCATTCATTAAATTTTAAATGGACCACTTAATTCACCTTTATATTTATTCACTTTTGGCCTTGATATTCCCATTATAAATCTATATGTTTGTTTTGTCCTTTCACTTTCTCTTCTCAGTCATCTGGTGTTGCTTGTGAGAGAATACAACAAAGGATATAAGTGGCCTTCTTCTCCATTCAACTGCTCATTTTGTTCTCTTTGAAGAAAAAAAATATTTCGCATGCTTGTAGATAGCCGCCCCCTCCTCCTTTATTTTCCAAACCCCACCTTTCTCCTTTCCTCTACAACCTTTGCAATTCTTTTATACAAGGTAATATCTATATTATAAATATATTGTGTTGTATTTACCTAAAAGTTAAAAGCTATAATTTGTTTACCTTTTTATACTTATATATATGAATTCATACGAATTATTACAAGTAGTCTTATCTATATATATAGTACGCTGATGATTTGTAAATAGCTTATATATACAATTGTTATATACACACTTGTCAACATACAATTGGTTACATAAACAGGAGCATGTGTGCATACTTAGCCATATTTTACATATAGGGTCTGCATATTTGTTTGCACATATAATTGTAAGAGCTGAATATATTTAGATTTATATCATTATTTTTAAATCGATCATTTTTTTTGCAACAAGTCTTATATAAATAATATGTTCACATATATATAAGTATATGTATTTTAAAGTTTTAATGTATGTGTTTTAACACATGGGTTTTACATTCAGACCTTTTATTTACAATTTATATTAAAAAGTATGTTATAATCTCTTGGTTATATTCAAATTAATTATATATATTGTTTGCAGTAATAAATTTTATTATTGATAAAAATGTAAGTTACATATGTTACTGTAATTATGCGCATAACCGATACGTAAAGATATATTAGTATATAAGTTTATATTTGTGTTATAGGCACGTTACTTTATATTTAAAATAATACATAAATAATCATATGTAGGTAGTTGCGTGTTGCAGTAGGTGGGTTAGCTTATAGCAGTGAGGATTTGTAGATATTTGGAAATTTAAAAGGCTGTGCATATATTTTGTAAAAGGCTGTGCATATATTTTGTAAAGGCTGTGCATATATTCATAGTCTAAAACCTATTATATATATTTTGTTATAAAAAGTTACAGTTATATTTTAAAGTGTGAGTCATAACAGAATTATAAAGGTTACTATATAACTTATACTTGTATGTTGATGGGTCTGCATAGATTTATAATGGGTCTGTATACATTTGGGTAACATGAATGTAGTGGGTGGTATATATATAAATATCTTACATATATTTGTTTATACATATACATACTATTTTGGACTTAAGTTGATTTCGTCGATACTAAATTTATAACAAATATTGTTTTAATTATAGCGTACAATTTATTTTACATGTTTGACTTTAGTATATAAATCCACCTATATACCTTTTACCTTCATTGATCCAGTTGTGATTCGTTTTATCAATTCTTGATCATCAGCCTTGTTCGTCCAATTCACGTTCAAATATTACTTTGCTTTGAGTTGTTGTTTGGACTATTCGATGGTCTAGATCGTGATCCAATTCGTATCTTGTCGAGTCGTCGAAATCTCTAGCCTCGAAAGGTGAGAAATCACTCACGATTAACGTTCTTGTATTTCATTGAATTTGATTTCTATTGAAACGACAATTGAAATATAATGCTGTAGTTATTTTGTTATATATGCTATTATCTGTAACTATTCACCTGTGGGATATGACACCATATCCTGTTGTTTATATTTTATTTAAATTATTGATGATATATGTCTGTTATTATATTATCTGCTATCACTCTGCAAGTTCCCTGTTAGTATAGAATTCACTATGGGTTGAAATGATACATACCCGAATGGACTTTAGAATAGGAGAAAATCGTTATAGGTTGAAATGATAAACCCAAGCGATTGTCATTTGGACTGAATTGGGATTACGGGTCGAAATGATATCTACCCGTATATATATATATATACACACACACTTAATTACGGATTGAAATGATAAATACCTGTATCACTTTACCATATGATAGAAGTATATACAGACGTCGTTGGTCCATATATAAATATTTTAAAATGATTTTCTATGGTTTTAGGAGAAATATAGGGTTTTAGTTAATATTGGAAATATTTTTGTATATAAATATGTTTAATGTAAAGTAGATTTAATAGTAAACTTTAATTTAATAAAGTTTGATTTAATTAATAAAATATGTTTAAGTATTTTATTTTAAATAGATTTCCAATGTTTGTATATGTTAAGGAAGATAAAGTTGAATTGATTGGAATGGTATTTAATTAATAATTTTGTTTAATTAAATCAAATTCGAAACTTATTGAATTTGAAAACTTAAAATATAGTTCATAACATAACTTTGACTTTAGTGATTTAATGAATATTCACGTTTAAAGAAATTGAAGGCAAATATAATGAATTGTAATATAAGGCTATATAAGTAATATTGAGTGGATATTTCAAGAATAAATAATAATGAAGTTAAATCAAGATCTATATGAACTGTTAGGTTTAGTTTGAAATGTTGAAGCTTTGAAATACGGGACTTAAATAGTTAAATTGTGATTCAGATCTGTATTTGAAATTGATAAAATTTGAATTTGTTCTTTAAAAGACTAAATTGAATGGAAATTGAAATTTGAGATTTAATTTAATCTGAATAGGAAAGTCGAGTTGATTTTTGAAGTGATTCGTGAAACTTGAGGAAATTATAAATAGTTTACTTTATAAAATTTTCAAAATTTATATATATCTATTTTTATATTGAAGTGAAAATGATATTTTGGTTTTGAAATATAAATTAATTTGAAAGGACCACGGTGTTATAGTGTATATTTCTACCTTGTAGATAGTTCTGTAGATCCTTAGAGGATGGTTATTCCAAACATCCTTTAAGCTACTTGCATTTCAGTTGATATTTCACTTGAGTTGGATTTATACATATAAGAACGTTAATCCTGACTTGAGTGTTTTTGTGTTTTGCTTTACGCTCGGGTCAGACTGAGTGATACGGCATTTGAGACTCACCTTCGAAGTTGGAGCTTTGCTTGAAGATCCACCTATCTATCCTTTCATTCATCCAGTTGATTGGTTCAGAGAAGTCATCTACTCGTACTGGAGACTTCACTGCATCTGAGATATTCTGTTGTATTTTATTTCTAACTCTGATGTATATATAGTAGCTTCATGAACTACTATTCATTTATTCCGCTGCGTATTATTATACTACTCTGTATCCGTGATTCTGTGATTGATTTATTTACTGTATATGTTAAGTTTGCCAGATTTAAATTAACAATCTGATATTTTGAGCAATTCAAGTCCGGCTTGTGCGGATGCGAATAGTTGAAACTATCTGGTCGTTACAGTTGGTACCAGAGCTTTGGCTCTAGGCAAATTTAGCATGTATGAAAAATTTAATTACGGAATCACTTTTGTTCGGGATTGAACTCCTTTCTCTTGATTGGAAGTTCCTTTGAATTTCGGAATGTCCCTCGGTTCCGAAATTCATTCTTATCTCTCCCTATTTATATTCATTTGATTCTGGAGTATCCCATAACTCCACTGAATGATTTGTAAAGGGGGTGAAAACTCCTTTACAATTAGCATTGATTCACCGAAGATTTCTGTATCCTCAGTTTACGATGCTGTTACATCTTGATATGCCGAATTCTATCTCTGGTGATCGAATGTCGATTTGTTTTGGAATTCCACATCGATTATAATCCTGAAGTCACGGTTGACCCGGTTAAGGTCGCCCGCGGTTTATAGAAGTATATCCATCTTCTATTTTGTAATTTAATTATCTCATCTTTGATCGAGTCTATCTACGAATCAGGATTCTATTAATTAAAGTTCCTCTAATTTAAATCTCTATCTTTGTTTGAAATCCATTCTTGAATCGTCCTTTGAAAATCTGGTTTTGTTTGTATTTTAAATTTGTTTATATACCGAAATTTTTATTGGGGTAACTAAGATTTTATTTTATATATAAAGGAGAAAATGTTTTCGATATGGATTATATATCTATATATAAAACGAATAATAAATGTTATTCTATATATAAAAGTTTCGAAAGGATTTGAAATTTTGAAGATTATATAAGAAATGGATTTATTTAAAAATAATTTATGACTGAAGGGTTTTAATTTGAAATTCGAGAGATTGAATCCCGGTGTTTTGAAATTGGTTTTAAGATTTTGAAAAAAAAAGTATATGGTTTTAAATGAATTGTTTTATTTGTTTTCCAAAGTCTAATTTTTCATCTGGTTGTTTCTATTCTCCTACTTTGTTCCTTTTCAGGGACGAAAAGTTTTGAGTGGGGGAAAGTGTAACGACCCATAAAATTTTAGCAATTTTTAATTTTTTTATAACGTATTGAATTGGATTTTTGAGAAATTATTAATAATAAAATTTTGAAATAAAAAAAAATAATATTTGGATTACGTATAATTATAATTGATTCAGAAATTTGCATGAAATCAAGGGAATCGACTGTTACCATAAATTTTATTTTCCTGTCCATTCAAATTTTACATCAGTTACATACCAATCAATACCTTACCTTTATTACTCCCTGTATTCATGCTGTAGCTCTTTAATTTTCTATCCGATGCTATTTTATTTCAGGTTTGTTCCTTCCCTATTTATTCCATTTCAAACATTTTCTCTTCTCTCTGGCAGAAATATAATATTTTACATCATTATATATATATATATATATATATATATATATATATCTGTAGCTTGCATTCATTCGTTTATTCACTTTTATGTTTCTCATACTTTCTACTTTATTGTCCTTAATTCCCACGCTTGACGTTATCATTTCAGTTTGTTTCCATTGAAGGTGGCACGTTTCATGGTTAACGTTTATTCCATTTATGTGTGGCTTTCCTTTTGCAACCTTTCCCATTTCTATTTCCTTCGTTTCAAAATTTGAAACGTTATAGCTGGACCACATTATTTATTCGCTTGAATAAGGAAGATAAATCAGTGGATGATCGTTGCTAATAAAATTATTACTTTTCTAACATATATACTCATTGCTACTTTTCCTGACATTTTATTTCTACTTTCTTTTTTTCACTGTTTCGTTCCTGCTTCAAAATTTTAATATATATGTTATGTATGTATTAAAAATCTTCACGTCACTTGGTCACTCAAGGCATTCATTTTCCTTCCACTAAAACTGCTTATATTTAATTCCATACGTTTCTTTATAACGTTTTACAATATTGCTTTCTTCTTGAGACTGAAACAAAATGCATCGCATACACATGTTCGTTCAAAAGAAAGTGGATAAGCCTAAAACGTGTAGCTTTTCATTTACTTTTCAATTGATTTCCTCCCTTATATTTTTACTTTACATTTCAAATTTGAAACGTGGTGTTCAACAATAGAAATTTGCTTTTATTATTCAGCTCAATTAAGGGTGATCGTTGCCATCACATAACCGGTAAAAGATTTGTATACGTTTTATTTATTTATATGGCAATGATTCACATTTACAATATTATTGCCTTTTTAACTTCATTGGTTTTCATTTATTTGTGTACATTTTGTTTCATTTATTTGCGACTGAATTTTTCCATATTCGTTACTTTACGTTTATATCGGTACGTTATTTTTGCGTTCATAAAACGTTATACGTTACTTTGCATTCATTAAATTTTAAACGGCCCACTTTATTCACCTTTATATTTATTCACTTTTGCCCTTGATATTCCCAATATAAATCTATACGTTCATCTTTTCCCTTTCACTTTCTCTTCTCAGTCATCTAGTGTTGCTTGTGAGAGAATACAACAAAGGATATAAATGGCCTTCTTCTCCATTCAACTGCTCATTTTGTTCTCTTTGAAAAAAAAATATTTCGCATGCTTGTAGATAGCAGTCCCCTCCTTCTTTATTTTCCAAACCCCACCTTTCTCCTTTCCTCTGCAACCTTTGCAATTCTTTTATACAAGGTAATATCTATATTATAAATATATTGTGTTGTATTTACCTAAAAGTTAAAAGCTATAATCTGTTTACCTTTTTATACATATATATATGAATTCATATGAATTATTACAAGTTGTCTTATCTATATATATAGTACGCTGATGATTTGTAAATAGCTTATACATACAATTGTTTTATACACACTTGTCAACATACAACTGGTTACATAAACAGGAGCATGTGTGCATATTTAGCCATATTTTACATATAGGGTCTGCATATTTGTTTGCACATATAATTGTAAGAGCTGAATATATTTAGATTTATATCATTATTTTTAAATCGATCATTTTTTTTGCAACAAGTCTTATATAAATAATATGTTCACATATATATAAGTATATGTATTTTACAGTTTTAATGTATGTGTTTTAACACATGGGTTTTACATTCAGACCTTTTATTTACAATTTATATTAAAAAGTATGTTATAATCTCTTGGTTATATTCAAATTAATTATATATATTGTTTGCAGTAATAAATTTTATTATTGATAAAAATGTAAGTTACATATGTCACTGTAATTATGCGCATAACCGATACGTAAAGGTATATTAGTATATAAGTTTATATTTGTGTTATAGGCATGTTACTTTATATTTAAAATAATACATAAATAATCATATGTAGGTAGTTGCGTGTTGTAGTGGGTGGGTTAGCTTATAGCAATGAGGATTTGTAGATATTTGGAAATTTAAAAGGCTGTGCATATATTTTGTAAAAGGCTGTGCACATATTTTGTAAAGGCTGTGCATATATTCATAGTCTAAAACCTATTATATATATTTTGTTATAAATAGTAACAGTTATATTTTAAAGTGTGAGTCATAACAGAATTATAAAGGTTACTATATAACTTATACTTGTATGCCGATGGGTCTGCATAGATTTATAATGGGTCTGTATACATTTGAGTAACATGAATGTAGTGGGTGGTATATATATAAATATCTTACATATATTTGTTTATACATATACATACTATTTTGGACTTAAGTTGATTTCGTCGATATTAAATTATAACAAATATTGTTTTAATTATAGCATACAATTTATTTTACATGTTTGACTTTAGTATATAAATCCAACTATATACCTTTTACCTTCATCGATCCAGTTCTGATTCGTTTTATCAATTCTTGATCATCAGCCTTGTTCGTCCAATTCGCGTTCAAATCTTACTTTGCTTTGAGTTGTTGTTTGGACTATTCGATGGTCTAGATCGTGGTCCATTCGTATCTTGTCGAGTCGTCAAAATCTCTAGCCTCGAAAGGTGAGTAATCACTCATAATTAACGTTCTTGTATTTTATTAAATTTGATTTCAATTGAAACAACAATTGAAATATAATGTTGTAGTTATTTTGTTATATATACTATTATTTGTAACTGTTCACCTGTGAGATATGACACCATATCCTGTTGTTTATATTTTATTTAAATTATTAATGATATATGCCTGTTATTTTTCTATTATCTGCTATCACTCTGCAAGTTCCCTGTTAGTATAGAATTCACTATGGGTTGAAATGATACATACCCGAATGGACTTTAGAATAGGAGAAAATCGTTATGGGTTGAAATGATAAACCCAAGCGATTGTCATTTGAACTGAATTGGGATTACGGGTCGAAATTGAATGGAAATTGAAATTTGAGATTTAATTTAATCTGAATAGGAAAGTCGAGTTGATTTTTGAAGTGATCGGTGAAACTTGAGGAAATTACAAATACTTTACTTTATAAAATTTTCAAAATCTATATATATCTATTTTTATATTGAAGTGAAAATGATATTTTGGTTTTGAAATATAAATTAATTTGAAAGGACCACGGTGTTATAGTGTATATTTCTACCTTGTGGATAGTTCTGTAGATCCTTAGGGGATGGTTATCCCAAACATCCTTTAAGTTACTTGTATTTCAGTTGATATTTCACTTGAGTTGGATTTATAGATATAAGAATGTTAATCCTGACTCGAGTGTTTTTGTGTTTTGCTTTATGCTCAGGTCAGACTGAGTGATACAGCATTTGAGACTCACCTTCGAAGTTGGAGCTTTGCTTGAAGATCCAGCTATCTATCCTTTCAGTCATCCAGTTGATTGGTTCAGAGAAGTCATCTGCTCGTACTGGAGACTTCACTGCATCTGAGATATTCTGTTGTATTTTATTTCTAACTTTGATGTTTATATAGTAGCTTCATGAACTACTATTCATTTATTCCGCTGCGTATTATTGTACTACTCTATATCCGTGATTCTGTGATTGATTTATTTACTGTATATGCTAAGTTTTCCAAATTTAAATTAACAATCTGATATTTTGAGCAATTCAAGTCTGACTTGTGCGGATGCGAATAGTTGAAAATATCTGATCGTTACACAAAATATAAAATAAAAATGTAAATACAAACAAGAATTAGGTGAAACACAAAATAAAATAAGAACAAAGTGTAAAATGGAAATCAGCCAAAACATAAAGAGTAAAACAGACAAACATTTTCAAGCTAGAAGTTAACAAACAAATATTTTTATACAAAACCAATCTTTATACACAAGACTAAATATCTACCTGCAAAATGATAGTTAACAAAACAATTATGTACATGAGTTCAAACTAAAAATAATAAGACAAATATTTATATATAAACATATCTTCTTATACAAGCCATATGTCTAATAACAAAATGTACTTTTACATGCAATATTTTCACACAGCAGAAACATAATTATAATATGTAAACTGATTAAGAAACAAGGCATTAAATTTCTATCATCTCAGCCTAAAATTTTGTTATTTCAAAAATATTTAGAAACCTGTTCATAAAGGAAGGAGCTGACCAGTTACTACCTTCCCTTATTCATCTGTTATCTTCTATATATTATTGTGACCATCTTCTTTTTAGTTCGTTCAGTAACATAGGAAAACCTGAGAAAAACAGAAAGAAGAAAAAGGAAGTATAATCAAATTAAATTCAAAACAAAAACAGAAAGAACTCAAACAAATTCAAGGCAGATTCAAAGGCAGTTTTCAACTGCAGCTTTCAAAACTTCAAGGTATTCTTTGTTCACAAGATTTCCAGGTGAGTAAACATCAAGTTTTAACATTTTAAGTTCAATTAAAATCAGTTCAGGATATTTATTGATCATGTGGTATTGTATATTCATTATCTTTGAATATAATTCTGTTGCTCTGCATATTGCTCTTAACAGTTATGGATCAGGGTTGATTTTCCTTCTAATTTAAATTTGTTTTCAACTGAATCATTGTAAAGTTTTCAATTTTTTTCAATCAAACAAGATGTTAAAACTCAAATAAGGTTTTTGAAGTTGATTAATTATGTTATTGAGACATTACTACAGGAAATCCTATTTTACAGGTTACAAATGAAAATTTGATAAAAATTGACTTTTGTAAAATATTAATTCAAGATTATATCTTAAAGTATTACTGCAAATCATGATTTATAAAACAAAAACAAAGATTTTTAATTAAGTATTTCAAGAGAAGTTTGAAATTAAATAAAGTTTGCATTTTTCTCAATTTCTGACAATTGAATCATTAATAAATATTGAAATTTGTTTTGAAGCATGTTTGAACATCTATGATGTTGGGAAAATTGTTGAAAATTTTTTCGAACTCAAGAATTGGTCGAACGAGATTGATTTAGGGCTTGGGTTCAAGTTTTTAGTCTTGTTTGAAATATGACGAGTTCATTTTCTACGTGTGATCGAGTTGCACAAATTTCTGGTGGAGGATTGCATGGTGGGTTGTCGAGGCGTTGCCGAAGTTCGAGCGCCTCCGGTGGTACGTGCGAGGGTGACGAGGTGTCTTTGATGTTTTGGTTGAGCTTCAGTTTTGAGCAGTTTGACGAAATTTCGAATTCGAATTTTTCCAGGCAATTTGAATTTTGATTTCGAGCCTAGAGACAATTTGCGACTTGCTGTCGATGTTGGTGTTCGTCGGAGATGAGAGTTGCCACCGTGCACGTGTACGGCAGCGGTGATACGTCAGTGACGTGAAGTCTTGGTTCGCGAGTCGTTCTCGAGAAAATTGGATGATCGCTTCGGGTTTGTATTCGAGTTCGCGTGAGCGAATACTGATGCCATGATTTATAACTTAAGTTAAAAATTAACTACTGGAAACAAAAATAAAAAGAAGAAGAAGATGATTCAGGGAACGCCTTGGTGATATGGGTGGGAGACTCGAAGTACCGCTCGAGTTTAATCAAGGGGAGCCTTGGGTTTTTGTCAAACTGCAGCAATATGATAAAATTTAATAACTTGATTTTCTACAAGTTTTAAACACTGCAACTTAATAAAGGTTTAATTGGTTAAGTCAAGAAATTAATACAAGCCTTAATTATTGTTGTTAATATTTTAACAATGTTTTAAACACTTAATTATTATTTTAATTAAGCAATAATTTAAGTATAAAATTTAATTAACAGTAAAGTTGTAGTTAATGATGATTTGGTTTTCAAAAGTTTAAAGAGGAGCTTTAAGATGTTAATTAAATTGAATAGTAATTAATTAATTATTTAAAAAGTAATTAAGAATAATTACATTATAATTGTAATTAGAGTTTGGGTTAATAAATGATTAAGTAATAAATATGTCTATAATTAACTACTTTAAGTTAATTAATTAATGATCAATAGTTAAGTAATTAAGTAATTTAATTATGAATTAATAATTAATTAATTAAGTAATTAATGGTTAATCAATAGATAATTAAGATTTATTAATTAATAATTAAGGTTATTAACTAATGATTAAGGGCAAGTAATTAAGCAATTAAGGTTTTATAATTGGTTAAGGAATGATTAATTAAATTAAACGATTTGGAAATAAATAAGTAATTAATTGATAGCTAATGATTAATTAAACAGGGTTAAGTAATTAATTCTCAAGTAATTAATTTAAATGGAATTAATTACAATAAGACTCACGGATCATTGCTTATGGATTATGTATGTAGAATATCTGATTTGTGATATTTATTGATGATATTCTGTGATGTTCTGTGATATGCTCTGATATATCACTGATGATTGTGTATGGTTTATCTGTGATAAATATTATTTGAATTCAATTCTTGAAATTAAACTGTTTAAATTAATTAGACAACTTGACCTTTAAAATGGCGTATGGATTTCGATGTGACCAGGATCGGGTGTCAATTTGATATTCCGAAAACCACATCGATCCAAATTAAACGTTAGGTCGTGAAATCTCAAGCGAAGATCGAGATGGTGTTTTCAGAATTCCAGGGTTATCGTCGTTGACTCTGAAGGTGATTCCAAAATGAGTGTAACGAGATAATGCCTTCGGTTTCGTTCGAACCCGGAACGAACTTGTATGGATTGAATGCTTTCAGCACATCGTCAGGCGGACGATGAGCATTCTAAGGGATATGTTCTGTAAAGGTAAACACAGCCTCAAGCCTCATCAACCGGGAATGGCTAAAAGCGGGGATGTGCAGCAAGGTTAGGTGGGTCATACCCAAACAGGACGAGATATACCCCTGTCTAGATATCACTTTTCATTTCGGCTGTGTGGGCAGTTGATTGCAACAACTGCCGGGGTTATCTTGTTCGGGACTGTTCAGTAAGGAATGGTTCCGGCCTTGTGTTGTAGGGGAGTTAGGGTGGCTCCTCGGTACGGTGATCTAGGCCACGTATTGTGATGGGCGGTACCCAGTAGCCCTGCCATTGTATGAATTCCAATCTCCAATAAGTGCCGTACGTTTTGATTGTGCCCAACTATGTTGGAATGTGAGATGTAAGCATTTTAGCTATTTCTGTATTTTACTTGAAAACCCTAGACACTATTATAATATCACAGAATTTCCTATAAAATGATTTGGTTAGCGTAAGGTAAAAACTTACCCGTATTTATGTGTGGGAAGTCTTACATGATACCTTTATTTTCAAATGTTTTCAAAGTTAAACAACTTTAAACCGTTTACTCATAACAGACCCATGTTCGAGCCGGAGTTTATATTTTGTTTTTCATAAACTCTTGGGTACTTAAATTTTTATGAGTAGCCAAGTGATAGGTTTTGGATTCTGATTTCTAGAGGAGCTTGGAGCAGGAGTCCAGACGTATATATCTATCTAGTTCCGCTGTGTTAGTTGATGTATGTTGTATCTTTGATGTATATAGTGACAGATGTATGTATGACTGTCATGTGTATGATGTTGTATAACTCTGATATATGTAAAACTATGTAATAGTTATGTGATGTATTATGTTTTGTTCCGTTCCGCTGTGAGATTTTGATGTTGTTGTTCTTTCTTTTCTTATCTTTTCTATTTCTATGCCTTTCTTTTCTTAAATGATGATACGTCTTTCTGGGAGTAGAAGGGCGGGTCGTGACACATTGTTGCCACTCAAACCTAGCATTGACGTACATTGTTAACTTAAAAGAGAGTAGGGGTTCCCTTAACGTTTAGTGCTAAGTGTAAGTCTAAATATTTTCTATAAACGAATCAAACTTTTAAAACAATTGATTCGCACTTGCGCTTGATTTTCATATCATAAGTATTTGTAAAAAACTTCGTAAAACACTCTTTATAATATTCTTTTAAAGAGATATTAATATTTCTATGTGTTTTAAAATGAAGGATAAAAAATTCATTAAAACATCATTTACTATAAACCCAAAATAAATTGTACTTACTTTGTTTTTAAAACATTCTTTTTAAAGATCTTTTCATTTATAAAATGTCATTTATAAATCAATTTATTATCATCCTTAAAAAAACTCCTCAAATATTTAAGAATATCAACACTTATCAAGTCAATTAAAAAGTTTTCTTAATAACGTTATGAAATCATTTATTATAACAAAAGTGTTATAATACATGAATTATTTCTCAATTCTCGAAAAACATTTATTACAACAACAGTGTCGTAATCAGTGATTCGTTTTTACTTTTTAGTAAACTCCAAAATACTTGAAATATAGTTTTGAAAACAATGATTTCGAATATTACTTGGAAAATCTCAAGTTTAAAATATATTAAAAAACTGAAAACCATTTCCTTTCCTTATTTCGAAATAAAACTACTTCTTCGATAATTTGTATTAAATAATTTAAAATATTTATAAATTTCAAACCACTTTTAAAACACTTAAATATATGTTCAAAAATCTTACTTAAATGCCTGAAAAGGAAAAATAAAGTTTAAAACTATTTTATAAAAGTTGGAAACAGTGCTGCAAAAGTGCCGCTAAAAGAACACGGAAAATTCCTTTAAATCAGTTTGTTTCAAAATGGAATTTTCTCCATATTTTTACAAAATGTGAATACCTATTTTATTATAAGAACATCATACTATGAGTCTAGCACGCATTCATAAAAATTTGGAGAATTTAGAAGTCAAATAAACCCAACTGAAAGTTGTTTTAAAACTTGACTTTCGAGCTGCAAAAATGCGACCGAAACTTTTCTAACTTTTAAATACTTTGGAGTTAGGTGTTATAATATTTTCCAAGCGATCAAAATTTGGTTTAAACAATAATTATCAAATTTTTAATGATGCAAACACAAGCACAATATTTCAAACACAAGATTTAAAGAGATGGGATTTCAATTTGGAATAACGTGATTTCAAAGTGCAAAAGCGTGATTCTTTCACTATTCAACATATGTGCTACTTTAACATCTCAACCAACAACCAAATATTTATATAAGCAAGATGCATATAAAAGTAAATCAATAATGATGAGAAAACCCTTAGGTTCTCTCTACAAAGTCACCTGCAAATTACATATGTGTATGTTCTTTATAGTGTTCTTAGTGAATTATTCGCTACGAAAACACTATGAGTTCCTCTTTCTTTTTATCCCTTGCAAAACAATGGTTATTTATGCTACGCGGGACCAAGCGGTAACAAATCCAAACAAGCAATATAGGCAAGTATAAACAACAACTTATATTTTACAATATCTTTTCAATTTTAAAACCACTTTAAAGTGAGATTAACTCACTTTCAAACTAAAGAAGAAGCCAACACTTCCTGCCACAACAAAGCAACAACACATTACTTCCTACCCTCAACCAAACAAGCCACCGAACTGGCTCCAAATTCCACCTACCCCTTCCAAAAGCCCACGTCCAAGCATCTCCTTCCCATTGAAGCTCATGGCCCAAGTAAAAAATTAGGGAAATGGAAACAAACTTTGACCTTTAGCAAGATGGTGGTGATTTCAAGGTTGTTCTAAGGTCATATAAGGAATTTGAGTAGAAAAGGAGGTGTTTTGACAAGGTTTTTACTTTATAAAATTATGAAGAGAAGAGAAAAGAAGAGCGCATAAAGTTTTGAGCAAATGAACAAAAATGAAAACAAGAGACATACCCTCTCTTTTATAAGCTCCAAGATGGTGAGCCTAGCCCTATATTTAACCCCCTAGCTTTATTATCCCACTCCCTTCCCCCACATGTGATGTCCATGTGCCATTGTACCTTTCCATCAATTCACATAAAAGTCTCCTCTCCTTAATCATCTTTTAAAGACTTTCTAGAAACTCCTAATGACACTTAAGCTAAGTAATTTATTTGGTGCTAAATGAAATCATATTTGTTATATGTGTGTATAGTAAATATAAGTGTGTATAAACAAATTTTGGTCACATTTTCAACTTTTGTTTGGTAAAACGTCGAAAATACGAAAAACGAATTTAGGTCACATTTTCAATTTTTATCATATTATTTATTTATGTAAAAAAATTTACAAAATGAGTTTGCCATTATTATTTATTAATTTAAGGAGTTTAATAAGGCCAATAAATCTGTTCAATTAATATTTAATTCATGATTTAAATATTTAAATAATCCTACTATTTAAATATAAAGTGTTCGCATTTTCTAGGATATTACATCATTTTCGCTTCTTTTAAAATTATCCAAATATTTCAAGTGTTTTAATCATAAGTGCTCTCCTCCTCGAAAAGAGGATCGCTTATTTTTCTCAAAAAGATAAAAGGTCTTTAACTGTATGATTTTTATATTGAAACTTTAGAATTAAATATTTTACTACTTTGATGTTTCAATGCTGCTCATCACTTCGCTATTTGATAATGCATGTGCGAAAAACTAAGTAATTTCATTATGAATCGAAAAAATAACACATTATAGTTAGATAAGATAAAATAATTTTTTTTCTTGTGGGTTAAAATCTGATGGATTTTGGAGATATCTTGTGCCTAATTGATTTATTATGTATATAACGTTTTATGAGTAGTAATGAAATAAAATAATGAATATTAAATGTACGATTAGATATATTTTAGAAAATGATATTTATAAATCAAGGTGAACGGGTAATACATTATATTCTATATAGTATTCTAAAAAGGTGATGTTATATACACCGAGCCAAACAATCTCTAATGTCATTTAAAAGATATATTAACAAAATTAAAAAAATTACTTAAAACTCATAAACAATTGCTTGTTAAAAAAATTGAATGCCTATGGATTTTAGAAAAAAATCGCTTCAAATTTCTTTATCATCTTGAGCAATGCTTCTATACTCCTCATTCTTGCCATAACTTCAATTTTCGTTGCCCATAATGAGAATACAAATGAATTAGTCATTAATTTAGGTTTGAAAATTAACAACGTAAGCATAATTACATACTCGATTTCAAACCGATTAGTATATGTGGAAACTGTAGTGAAGTTGATGATATTTGAACTTCACAATTGATCTCTATCGTTTTTTCTAAAAGATTTAAGAACGATTTCTTTTTTTTAGCTAAAGAAAATCGAAAAGAGAGAAGTGCGCGTTCATCTAACAGAATTGGTCGCTGCAACATCCAAGATCAATGTAGGAAATAACAAAAAGTAAATATTGGCACCAAGAATAAAAAATATTTAAAATAAAAGTGAAAGACGTCGCTGAATTTTGATTTTGAAGTGAACGTGGCTAAAATTGATTTGCGATAGCAGATTTGTGGTCAGAGTTTATCAAGGCAGAGTCTTTAAGTGAAAGATAGCAGGTAGCTTGTGTCACCATTAATTTTCTAAAGATGAAACTTTGAGTTGTAACTGTAAATGAGATAGATGAAGCCAACTTTAGGGCTAATGCTTGTAGGAATGCTTGAGAGCTTAGGTCGGGCTTACTTTTACCTATTTTTATTTTGTTTGTTTATGTGGGTAGGCGGCTGGTATGTGGACTGTGGGTGAACTGGGCTAGCAAATGCCGTTTAAATATATGTACATTATTTAGTTATAGTAATAAAGGAAGTAAGAGCCAATTTTAGAGAGACATAGAGATAAGAGAGAGAATTTGTAACGATGGTAAATAAATCGTTTTATATTTGAATATTTAAATAATTTTTAAATATTTAAATAATGGATTTAATAACCAAATAAACATATTTTAAATATTAATTAATGATATTAAAATCATTTTTGAAGTTTGTTTACAAAAATAAAAAGTTCAAATAAGTATAGAAAATGCGACCAAAACGCATTTCCCAAAATTTTGACTTCTCGCCTTTGGAAAGTCGTCGGAAACGTTGTGCACATTTTTGTATCACTCATGTACACATGCACACACATGCACATATGTCATGTAATAGGTTAATGATAAGTTAAAATTAATAAACCGTATTAGAAATAAAATAAAACAAGGTTAGACTTATAAAAAAATATAAAATAAAACCTTAGTAGTAACCTAAAGGAGTATATGCCATAACCTAAATTAGCTAGAAGAGTACAAAGGATGATGCAAAGGGGGGGGGCCAAGGTGGTATGCACCTAAGGGGATGGAGAGGCATGGCCTCCATTTCTCATGACAACAAATATTGTTTTTTAAGTTTAAATTAAATTAAATTATATTTTGTCTATAAATACCTCTGCTCTAACTCCATTTCTCACTTTGTTCTCACTTTGCACATTCATTTATATAATCATTTCTCTTTTCTTCATGCTTATATACATCCATGGCTTCCAAGTCCATGTTTAAAGTTGACAAAATATAACTTTCTTCACTACAAAACTTTACATATTCATCTACAACCCCTCCTCTTGCCAAAACAAAACCATTCTCTTCAAAACAAGACACTACACCCTACATACCCACCATGGCCGAGCCCCATATTCTCTAGGCCAAGCCCAAAAGCCCATTAGAGGTCCACCAAACCATTTAAAGCTTAGTCCAAGCAATTTTGGCGTAGTTGGTGTGATTTCCATTCAAGTTGGTAAGCATTACGGTGAGTAAAGCTTCCATCTTTGAACCACAAATTTTAAACTATATCCATGACTATACATGTAGCTATTGAATGTTTATCATATAAGTAATGATGGCTTGGTCGATGGTTGGTTTGTTACTTGAAAAATAGCCGCATGTGAAAGTTAGTAAGCGAAACATTGGCTATAAGGAAATCTAGTAGTCAAACTTATGCCATTGTTATTAAATGTTTGATATATGTTATGTTACTGTAAAACATCATGTATTTATGCTCATATCTTGGTTATTTGAGGTGTGGTTGTGTTGCAAATGTCATATGCTCGAATTTCGAACCGCCCGTAGAGCGATAGTCGCTATATCGGCACTTTCGAAAAATCATCTTTTATCAAAACCGTTTGGTTTAATTATCGAGCTTGGAATTATTTAACAAGTTGAGTAAGTTTTTTATTAATGATGTTTCCAAAAATAATTAATTATTTTAATAAAAATTATTTAATTTAATTAATTATTTATTTAATTAATAAGGATTAAAGTTAACTAATTAACTTGTTAATGATGTGTTTTAAATTTAGCTAATTACTTAGCTAATTATGTTTTAATTTTAATTAATCATTTTATTTAATGTTGTTTAAGACTAAATAATCTTTGGATAATGATGGATTAAGATTAATTTATTTATAATATTTTAAAATTAATTAACCCTTTTTAATTAACAACATTTAAAGGTTAATAAATTTGTTTAACCTTAAATAAATATTTTCCTAAATAAAGTTTAAATTAATTAATCACTTTTAAATAATGATATTTAATTATTACTTAATTTAATCAATTACATTATTAATAACTTGAATTAACGATGATTTAAAGGTAATTTACCCTTTTAATTAAAGGGCATTCAAGTGAATTTATCAACTTAATTAATGAAGTTTTAAAGTTGATTAGTAAATATAATAAGGATGTTTTAAGTGAATAAGTCCTTTTTATAATGATGTTCAAAATCATTAAACTCTTTTAACAAAGTGTTTTAAAGCTAATACTTGTAATGTGAAGCCAAGTACGAATTCAGGTTTTTAAAAGAAAAGTATGAATTGTTTTTGGAAATGAATTAATTTCCATAAAGCGATTCACTTGTATGGAAATGATTTATTTGTATAATTAGCACTAAACATTAGAGAAGTAGACTTGTTGTTATTTTGAAAGATAAGAACAATCGTGAAACATGACTTTGAGGTAACACTACCTTGACTTGTCCGGTATTATTGTTAACCAAGAAGTAATAAAGTTTGAATTCGATGAGTGGTGATAGGTGTACAAGACTTAATTTCCATATAAGATCAATTTATATCCTCAATAGTTGGTTACTCAGCTATTAGTTATTTCAACTTCTTTATTTTCGCCATTCTAAGATGATTTATTGCTCTATTGAGCATTGATACCCTTTGTCGGAAATGATTAAAACCAAAGCGTGAGAGGAGGCCAAGCTATGTGGGGTTGATCGCATCAGGATACTTTCACATCTCATCTAGATTAGATTCGGTAGTGCTATAAGATGTGAAATATTCGGATTCTCGGTAAGGTTTGGCAAGGTCCGGCTTGGAGGGTTTCGAGAAGTGTCACAGAGTAAATGAGCTTCTCAAAAGTATATTGCTAGAGGTATACTTCAAGGGAGTGCCCTTCCTAGACATTTGTTGGAGATTTTTTCCTTTTCTGATTTAATTCGAACCTTCAAATTTATCTCCTTATTTACACCGATAAGAGTCAACCACTCTTCGGGTGTTTAATTATTTATCCATTCTTCACATTTGGATATCGATTTATGTGAGAGTAAACTCATTTCGTGTTCAGCGGCGTGGTCTCACATGTTTGTGTTTAATTACGTGCCTTTGTTTAAAGTTTTTCTCATGCTAGACATATCGTCTGACCTGAGTTGTTTGTGTCCATAAACTCTTGGTTACTCATTTTATTTGAGTAGTCCGAGAGTAGCAGGTTTTTGATTGGGCTCTTTTGAAGACAGCGTCAAAGAAGGAGGCATTTCATCTTCTTATTTATCTATTTCATTGTACTATTTAGTTTTTGTAAGTGTATTTTATTTTTAGCATTTGTAAAGGCTGGATGTTATAACCGCCTAAGCTGATTTGCAGTACTTCTGTGTAACTCTGATAACTTCATGTTAAGGAGTAACCTAATGTACTATTTACTATTATGTTATATTTAATAGTTTCATTGTGAGGTTTTGTATTCTGTTCCTTATTTCACCCAACGATGTGACGACCCGGAATTTTCAAGCATTTAAAATTGAAATATTTAATTGATTTTAAATATTCAATAGAGCAAAATTTAACTTGAATTACGAATATCACAATTTATTTGATAATTAATTATTGAATTAAATAATTTTGAAGTTGGGTGAATTGTTGAATCTGGAGTTTTAAGCCTATAAAAAATAATTTGAAGGCTTATAAAATCTATATTGATAATACTGAAGATAATAGAAGTGTTAAAATTGAATTTAACAGTGATCTGTTCAGTTTTAAAATTTATACTGTTTAAATTGAATTTAAAAATAGCCTTCCGAGGCACAGTCTCGGAATTTGACGAAACCAGTTCCATTGGGTCCGTAATATTGAATTATTTTCGCATTTCAAATTTCATATTGTTCGGAGTTGTTGTGTGCTTATACGTTAAGTAAACGCGCTGAAAATTTATTTGATAATAATCTAGTTGGTCAAGCTTCTTGTATACGCCATCTCATTTACTTATCACGTCACCTCTTTTCCTTATCAGCTAAGACTAATTCATTTCCCCAATTCGGAAAAAAAAAATATTCATATAAAGGAAAAATCAAACCGATAGTCAAATCTTCCTGTATACGCCTCCTTTCTCTTTTATTTACAAGCCGATCCTTCTAAACATATCTCACACCCTTCTTCTTTTCATGGATTCAAACTATTATCAAAAAATGGCCGCTTGCCCTTTTCGAATCAAATATTCTAAAAAAAATGAGTTTCGTTGTACCGAGGTAGCTACTCGTCGTACGCGCGCGAGGCTCTGGGATTGAGGGTCGGCGACGCGATTTTGGGTGGAGCTTTGGAGGCGAGGCTGCTGTGTCAAGTTTTAGGTCGCGCGATCGGCAGAGGGGTACTCGCGATTTTGGGGCCGTGAATCTTGTGGCTTCGGCATCGCGGTGAGGGTCGACGCTGGGAAAGGGGGTTGATGGGTTGGTTTGCGAACGAGAAGGGACGACGGAGTTGACCATGTCGAGGAATTCATTTCTTTGAGCATGAGTCGCGAGTAAATTGTTGTAGGAGGGGAAGAAGTTCACAGGAGTCGTGATGCTTTTGGGTCAACAGTTCGTGCGGCAGCGATGACAAAGAAATGCTCGAGCTCGAGTAGGGCAGTGGCTGATTGGATGGAAGCGGCGAGCAGCAAGGTAGGTGGCTTGTCCGAGTCGCGTATTCGTATGAAGGTGAGGTATTCGATTTTAATTCTCAAATAGAAATTCGATTCAATAAACAGTGTAGTATGAATGTTTATAGGAATATATAGCTATATACTAATTTTTAGCTTACTGTTAATTTTAAGAATTGCTAAATAGTGATTATGGTATATATATATACGCCGTTATAAAATTCATGTTTGGTCAGAAAAGAAAATATATACATACCTCTTTCCATTACCAGTTAACTTTAAAAATAGTGGAGGTGTATCGTTTAATAGACCAAAATTTTAGTTACTAGGAGATTATTTAAGGAAGTTGATTAAAACAAAATCATTAGTTTCACAATTTACATATTAGTTGAATTAAAATTTATAAAATGGGAATTAATTGTTCGATTTTATTTCAAATATTGATGAATCATATAAATTGTTTTAGTCTGTGAAAGATGTTTTAAAAGGGGAATTTATTTAGTTGGAATTTAACTGTTAACTGATTAAATTTATCAAAAAGAAATTAATTATCAGATTAGTTCAAGTGTTAATAAATCATGTAATTATTTATTCAAGGTTTGAAATCTGAAAAGAAAACAAGCCGGATTGGAATGGTTGCATGCGTAGTCAAAGGTGAGTTAATCTCACTCAGTTAAATTTAAATGATTAAATTTAATTAATTGTTTGAATGGTTGAATTGATTGATGTGATATAGCAAGATATAATTTGAAATTGGCATATTATGTGATGCTAACGTCTGTGGATGCAGGGAAAACAGGTTGGAGGGATCCAACTGGACCCCTCAACTTTTATTTAAATTATTTAATACTCTCTGTTCTGATTATTTGATATTCTATAATGAATTATGTGGAAGTATTGAATACTATGGCTTGGTTGATATAATTGGGTATAATGAATTACCAAAGATATGAATTTGATTTTTGGAAATGAAAATAAAAGAAGTGAAATTGCAAGTAAAATAATTATGGAATAAATTTAAGAATGGCTTGGAAAAGAAATAAAGTGACTTTAAAATTCTAATAAATGAACCCTGAGAATGGAAAGGAAAAGTAAATAAATAGAAAGTTAATGAATTTTAAAATGAAGTATTATTAATTAAAAAGAACAAACATTTATTTATTTAGAATTTAAGATTTGAATTATAGAAAGAGTAAAGAAGAAATTGAGAAAAAAAATAATATAATAAAGTCCATAACTACTGAATTTGGAAATGAACTGATAAGTAAAAGAAATTATTTCAAATAAAATAAATTGGAAATCAATTTGGGGAAAATTGATTTAAGTGCTTGAAGTTGGAATTTTTTCTGGATGGTCAAGTACACGTTTTTAAAAGTAAGTTTGTAAATATAAATTAAATGTTTTAAAGTTGTTTTTTGTAAAGAAAGCAATTTTTGTAAAATTTATTATTTCTAATATTTAAAGTCTAAGTATGTATTTTCCTTTAATCTAATTTAGAAGTAATTATTAAGAAGTAACTTAGTATTCTGTTTTAAAAAGTAGAAATCTAGTTTTATATTTTATTACGTAACTTTATTTTCAAATGTTTATATAGTATGTATTTTTAGTAAACTCTTGAAGTAATCTTAACTTGAATGTTTCAAGTAAATTCCAGAGTAAGTATTTTATTTTAATTATTAATTACAGAATAGTTTGGTATTCTGTTTAAAGTATTATTATAAATTAAGTACTCAAGTAAATTTTTCTAAATTGAACGTTAAAATATATTTTACAATAAAGTGCTTTTAAAATTGTTTTAAAAATCTAAAGTTTTGTACTTGGTGATTCCAGTGGGAATGGAAATACTCGGAATTTATTCTGAGAAAAGGAATATAGTTTGACAACTGTTTTCAAGGAATTTGAAAATGAGAATATATCTTGTAAAGATATTTTTGAGATTAATAAATAATTTGGAAAATTATTTATTGTGTGATGGATGTTGTGAATATTAATTGATAGTTAAATAACCGACTATCAATATTGGACAATGCGTTGATCGTTTCGAAGAGACCGGGATCGAGATTTATCTCTTGAAAACCACTTCGATCCGGTTTGTACGTTTTGTGAAAATGATTTTGGATTCGAAGATGGAGCAGCGAAGTGCAAGGGCTAATCGCTACTAATCCTGAGGATATTTCCAAAATGGATGTAGTAGGAATAGTGCCTTCGGTTCCGTTCGAACCCGGGACGGACCTGTATGGATGAATGCTTGCGAAACATCGTCAGGTGGACGATGGGCATTCTAAGGGATAAGTTCTAAAAGGTAACGCTTAACCTCAAGCCTCATCAAATGGGAATGGCTGAAAATCAGGGGTTATGCAGCAAGGCTTCGTGGGTAGCCCCCACTGGAGGGTGAGGTCATCCCTGTCTAGATGTCCCTTTTATTTCGGCTTAGTGGGCGGTTGCTGATCCCAACCGCGGGGTGATCTTGCTCGGGACTGTCCTGTAAGGGATGGTTCCGGTCTTGTGTTGCAGGGGAGTTAGGGTGGCTCCTCGGTACGCTGATCTAGACCAGGTACTGTGACAGGTGGTACCCCAATGCCTAGCCATTAGTTGGAATCCATTTTCCCTACGCGCCCGTACGGTTTTGATTGTGCCCAACTATTGCTGAAACGTGAGATGCAAGCATTTCAGCTAGATTCTATTTTACTTTCTATAGACACTATTATAATATCAGAGGATTTTAATAAAAATGTTTTAGCTATCGTAAGGTAAAAACCCGACATGTTTATTTGTGGCGTGGTCTTACGAGATGCTTTTGTTTTCAAAGGATTTTTGAAACTTTAATAATCAATTGAGTGTGATTTTCTCACGCTGGTATTCCAGACTGACTCAGGTATTATTTAACTGTAATGCTCGGGTCAGACCGAGTATTATAGGATACAGGATATGATGCTGTGGAGCTCAGGAGACGAGCTGGATGACGATACATACTCTCGTACTTGTTTATATATATATATATATATATATATATATATATATATATATATATATATATATATATATTCCGCTGTGTTGAGTTGCTGTGTATCCATTTGTATGGTATTGATGTCGAGCTGTGATTGTTGTACTCTGATGATGTAATATATATAAACAGAGATATTTGATTTGAGTAAAGATCATGTATTATCTATTATATTTTATTCCGCTGTGATGGTTAGATTCTGTTGTAGTTTTCTATTTTCTTCTACCTCATCTTCTTTAACCCAAATGGTTCGTATTTCTGTACATCTTGAGTTGATTGTTGTAGAATAGAGTTGACTCAAGGGTTACGGATTTTGCGGGCTGTTACACTTGGTATCAGAGCGAGGTTGGTGATAACCTTGGCTCTGGTGGGAATTACTCATAAAATAGAGTCCGTAGTACTCTAAAATGAGTATGAGCATATTAATAGATATGAGCGCGTATTTGTTAGTGAATATAAGTTGTTTTAGTATCGTGTTGATTGGTTTATTGAGCGGCATATGAACCTTCGTCGACATAGTCTGCGCAACTGTATTGAAGGGGTTTCTAAATACTTGAATAGAACAATCGACACGGTATTGTTTTACATGTGGGTAAATGAAATAATTTTACCCAAAAACATATTTTGATATAAAGAATAGTTTTTGAAAACTATTTAGCTAATATATGGTTGCTTGGATGTTAATTGGTTGTTAGGAATGATGATATTTAAAGTATTATCATTGTTAAGTGAAAATTTAACTAGAAATTGAAATATAACTAAAATTTAGGGGAATAAATTCATTATAAAATGAAATTTATAAATATGAATTATAAATGTAATTTATGAATTGAAATACAATCAAATGGAAATTTTTATAAGCATAAATTGTACAAATGAATTATAGTTAAAATTTATTTAAGCAGGATTTGGAAATTCAAAATTTCAGAGATTTTAGGAATGTTATCGAAGTGTTTTGAAGATAAATGATAACATTATTGTTTTGGGGGTATTTCTGAATGGAAATTTGTTTTAAATGGGTTTTGAAAGTGATATAGCATTGAATCACTTGGATTATTGGAAAATAATCCTGATGACGACGGCCGCATCATCAGTATTCATTTTCGAATTTCTAAATGACGGATTGCTGCCAAAATTTGATTTGTTCAGAAGAGCTAGTTGTTTTTGAAAATTTCAAAGGAAATTTGCTGGGAATAGAAACCAGAATTGGTTTTAAATTTTTGAGAAGTGTGATTTTGGGATGTTGAAGATTTCAAAATGATTTGAAAACCAAAAGTCGGGTGTATAAAAATTCGGATGAGTTAGTTGTAAGCTTATAAATTAAGATGATTTTTAAACCATGAAAGAAATACAAGCTTTGAATAATGGAATTTAAATTTAAAATGAAAATGAAATTAACTTGGATTGGGAAATAAAAATTTAACTGGGTTAAATTTAATTAAATAGGCTGGAAATAATATCCAGTTGTTTTTCGAATTAAGTTAAAATAAAATTGAGATTAAATAAATCTGAGTTTAAAATAAAATTGAACTGGAATAAAAATACAATTGAGTTATTGAATGGAATTAGATTCTTACCTGAATGAATGGAAAATAAATTGGTTAAGGATTGGATTGGAGTAAATAAATTAGAATAACTTATAAAAGAATCAGAATTAAAAATCCATAGAATAAAATATGCTTGGATTATAAATAAGTGTAAAACTCGAATAAAAAAATAAAAAAAATGAATACATCAAGCCTAGAATGAATGTGATTGTCTAAAATAATAAGTGTGACTTATAAAATTGATAAAAAATTGGGATAGAAACCCAAAATAAATAATTTTGGTGAATTAAAAAAATAAAATGAAATCAAACTTGAATTATAAAATAAATTGAACTAAGAAAATTAAATGAAGTGCCATTTGGAGTTAAAAATCAAGTATTGAATTTTAGCCGGGGAAAAACTAATTAGATAATAAATTGGTTAATGAAATTGAATTGTGAGTTTATGATGAAGTTTAAAAATAAAACTCAAGTTATAAATCAGATTTGACTTGAATGGTTGATGAAGTAAATGTAAGTGAAGTGTGAGTTCTTGAATTTGGAAGGTAAATTGAAAATGGATAGTGGATTCAGAATTTGAGCTATAAATTAAAATTTAACTTGAAATATTAACAAATTAGATACAATTGGAAATTTATCGAGTAAAAATGAAATTGGATTGAAATAGTAGTGGTTTGGATTGCAAATGAAATCCAAATAAGTGGAAGTAAATTGGATATGGCCTTGTAATAAATTAAACGAGTTAAGTCTGAAAATTAAAATTTTATAATAACTAATCAAAAGAAATTGTAGATCGAAATGAGATTTGATTGTGATAGAGTTAAGTCGAATAGAAAAGAGGAAAAAAATCCACTTGTAAAATGAAAATGTGCTTAAGTATAAAATGAAGTAAATTGACTTAAGCTGAACAAATGGAAGAGTTGAATTAAATTCAACTTAAAACTAAGTGTAATGATATTGGGTTGGATTTAAATCAAGTAAAAATAAATTTGAATCGAAATAGAATTTGGTGGGTTATAAATAATATTTAAGGAAATGAAAATTCAAAATGGACTGAGAGGATAAACTAATTATATTGAATAAATAAATGGATGAGATAAATAAGAATCAAATGGAAGTGGACTTAAGTTTGAAGTGAAATAAATTGAGTAAATTAACTTAAGTTGAGAATAATTAGAAGCTCGACTATGAGTAAAAATTGGAAGACCGTTAAATTAAAGCTTGGTTTGAATTAATTCGGGAATGGATAGTAGTATGCAAGCTTGGAATGGGTCGAGCTAAATAAATGGTCGTAAATGAATTAATATAAAAAGGAAATTTAATTGGTAATGAAGATTAACCTAAATTGTTAATGGTTTTGAATGAACTGGTTTGGTTAATAAAATGAAATGCAGGTGAATGGATTCAAATCTGAAATGCAATGAAAATGAGAATATATGGATTGTGAGTAAATTTAAAAATGGAATAGAATTAAGTATAAATTAAGTTGAAATCAATTTCAATTGATTATAAAACATAAGTACTTATTTATTCACATAAATCTCGTCAAATTGCATAGAATAAATTGTCATTTGACAAAAATGGAAGTAATTAAAATTCTATGTATTGATAGAAGTAAAATAAATTGATTTTGAGAGCAATTGAACTAAATATGAGTTCAGTTTGCTTAAAAAAAAACTAAATGTAAGTGATTGAGTTTTAAACCATTCAAATTGATGAAGTTGTATACGAATGGATTGAAAACCATTCAAATTGAATGAAATGGATATGAAAAAGTTGAAACAGTTTAATTAGCATGGAAATTATGTAAATTGCTTACGGAAAATGTTTGATGTGCATTTCTTTTAGAATTCATATGTTTTAATCACTGCAACTAAGTGAAATATAGTTAAACTGCATATATTTGGCACTTACATGTTTAAATTGAGTAAGTACAGGTACCTAGAAGCCGTGTGGCTGGATTTGGTTGTGCTATTTGCTAAAAATAATAAGCCGCTTGCTTAAAATGCTAAATAAGGTACGCCTACGCAATAAAAGTAGGAAATATGAATTGTTTTTGGTTTTTCCGACCATGTGGGTCGACGTATATATATTTATATCTTTTGTCAAATTGCAAAAGCTCCTCCGTACAAAGTGGACTCTGCCAAAAAAATTCAGAAATTTTGGGAGTTAGAAAATTTTTGAAAAATTTTGTTTACAGCAAAACGATTTCAAATCGAGAATTGAAACGAATTAGTAAATGAAACTACTTAAAATAATGACATAAATTAGTTATAAATGGTAAATAAAATTCAATATTTAGAGTTAAAGATAAATTGAATTCGTATGGTAATGAAAGAATCAATGTGAATAGAAATAGATATAAACTAAAGTGGTAAGGTGAAAATGAATATAAGGAACATATTTCATGCATATACTAACTTAAGAAGGAATGGTGAATTCTTAATTGGAAATAGATATTACAAATATATTCCAAGTTGATATTTGAATTAGTAAATAATCACACTTGTAAGGAAGTCGATAAAATGTTTATGGAATATTGTGATTGGATATTATTGTCAAGTAGGATATCCAGGTATTATAAAGGGAAAGGAGAATTGGTTTTGATTTCAAAAGATAAATTTGAAATGCTCGACAAAAAGGTATGTATTTAAATTTGGTATGAAATTTGATTGGGATTTGGATTGAGCCACTTGGCTTTTTGTTTTCTTTTTGGATTTGGGAGGCCGTAGAGCCATTTTTGTAGTTGTACCGAGCTAGCCGCGCAAAGGAGACGCTGGCCAAAAAAATTCGGAAATTTTGGGAGTTAGAAAATTTTTGAGAAAATTTTGATAATTCAAAATTTGGTTTCAAATTGAAATTTGAAGAAAATTTTGAGCAAATAGAATTGTTTGAAACTATTGGGGGGGTTTGAAAAGTTAGTAAGAGTGATAAAGGGTTTTCTATAAAAAGAATAGTTGGTAGGGTGTTAGATTGTTGGTTTTGAGAAAAGTAAATGGGTATTGGATCATTCTTCTCAACTAGTAATTTCGGGGACGAAATTCTATTTAAGGGGGAAGGAATGTGACAACCCGGAATTTTCAAGCATTTAAATCAGAATATTTAATTGATTTTAAATATTCAATAGAGCAAAATTTAACTTGAATTACGAATATCACAATTTATTTGATAATTAATTATTGAATTAAATAATTTTGAAGTGGGTGAATTGTTGAATCTGGAGTTTTAAGCCCATAAAAAATAATTTGAAGGCTTATAAAATCTATATTGATAATACTAAAGATAATAGAAGTGTTAAAATTGAATTTAATAGTGATCTGTTCAGTTTTAAAATTTATACTGTTTAAATTGAATTTAAAAATAGCCTTCCGAGGCACAGTCTCGGAATTTGACGAAACCAGTTCCATTGGGTCCGTAATATTAAATTATTTTCGGATTTCAAATTTCGTATTGTTCGGAGTTGTTGTGTTATACGTTAAGTAAACGCGCTGAAAATTTATTTGATAATAATCTAGTTGGTCAAGCATCTTGTATACGCCATCTCATTTACTTATCACGTCACCTCTTTTCCTTATCAACTAAGACTAATTCATTTCCCCAATTCAGAAAAAAAATATAAAATAAAATAAAATATTCATATAAAGGAAAAATCAAACCGATAGTCAAATCTTCCTGTATATGCCTCCTTTCTCTTTTATTTACAAGCCGATCCTTCTAAACATATCTCACACCCTTCTTCTTTTCATGGATTCAAACTATTATCAGAAAATGGCCGCTTGCCCTTTTCGAATCAAATATTCTAAAAAAAAATGAGTTTCGTTGTACCGAGGTAGCTACTCGTCGTACGCGCGCGAGGCTCTGGGATTGATGGTCGCCGACGCGATTTTGGGTGGAGCTTTGGAGGCGAGGCTGCTGTGTCAAGTTTTAGGTCGCGCGATCGGCAGAGGGGTACTCGCGATTTTGGGGCCGTGAATCTTGTGGCTTCGGCATCGCGGTGAGGGCCGACGCTGGGAAAGGGGGTTGATGGGTTGGTTTGCGAACGAGAAGGGACGACGGAGTTGACCATGTCGAGGAATTCATTTCTTTGAGCATGAGTCGCGAGTAAATTGCTGTAGGAGAGGAAGAAGTTCACAAGAGTCGTGATGCTTTTGGGTCAACAGTTCGTGCGGCAGCGACGACAAAGAAAGGCTCGAGCTCGAGTAGGGCAGCGGCTGATTGGATGGAAGCGGCGAGCAGCAAGGTATCAAGTGATGGTGGCTTGTCCGAGTCGCGTATTCGTATGAAGGTGAGGTATTCGATTTTAATTCTCAATTAGAAATTTGATTCAATAAACAGTGTAGTATGAATGTTTATAGGAATATATAGCTATATACTAATTTTTAGCTTACTGTTAATTTTAAGAATTGCTAAATAGTGATTATGGTATATATATACGCCGTTATAAAATTCATGTTTGGTCAGAAAAGAAAATATATACATACCTCTTTCCATTACCAGTTAACTTTAAAAATAGTGGAGGTGTATCGTTTAATAGACCAAAATTTTAGTTACTAGGAGATTATTTAAGGAAGTTGATTAAAACAAAATCATTAGTTTCACAATTTACATATTAGTTGAATTAAAATTTATAAAATGGGAATTAATTGTTCGATCTTATTTCAAATATTGATGAATCATATAAATTGTTTTAGTCTGTGAACGATGTTTTAAAAGGGGAATTTATTTAGTTGGAATTTAACTGTTAACTGATTAAATTTATCGAAAAGAAATTAATTATCAGATTAGTTCAAGTGTTAATAAATCATGTAATTATTTATTCAAGGTTTGAAATCTGAAAAGAAAACAAGCCGGATTGGAATGATTGCATGCGTAGTCAAAGGTGAGTTAATCTCACTCAGTTAAATTTAAATGATTAAATTTAATTAATTGTTTGAATGGTTGAATTGATTGATGTGATATAGCAAGATATAATTTGAAATTGGCATATTATGTGATGCTAACGTCTGTGGATGCAGGGAAAACAGGTTGGAGGGATCCAACTGGACCCCTCAACTTTTATTTAAATTATTTAATACTCTCTGTTCTGATTATTTGATATTCTATAATGAATTATGTGGAAGTATTGAATACTATGGCTTGGTTGATATAATTGGGTATAATGAATTACCAAAGATATGAATTTGATTTTTGGAAATGAAAATAAAAGAAGTGAAATTGCAAGTAAAATAATTATGGAATAAATTTAAGAATGGCTTGGAAAAGAAATAAAGTGACTTTAAAATTCTAATAAATGAACCCTGAGAATGGAAAGGAAAAGTAAATAAATAGAAAGTTAATGAATTTTAAAATGAAGTATTATTAATTAAAAAGAACAAACATTTATTTATTTAGAATTTAAGATTTGAATTATAGAAAGAGTAAAGAAGAAATTGAGAAAAAAAATAATATAATAAAGTCCATAACTACTGAATTTGGAAATGAACTGATAAGTAAAAGAAATTATTTCAAATAAAATAAATTGGAAATCAATTTGGGGAAAATTGATTTAAGTGCTTGAAGTTGGAATTTTTTCTGGATGGTCAAGTACACGTTTTTAAAAGTAAGTTTGTAAATATAAATTAAATGTTTTAAAGTTGTTTTTTGTAAAGAAAGCAATTTTTGTAAAATTTATTATTTCTAATATTTAAAGTCTAAGTATGTATTTTCCTTTAATCTAATTTAGAAGTAATTATTAAGAAGTAACTTAGTATTCTGTTTTAAAAAGTAGAAATCTAGTTTTATATTTTATTACGTAACTTTATTTTCAAATGTTTATATAGTATGTATTTTTAGTAAACTCTTGAAGTAATCTTAACTTGAATGTTTCAAGTAAATTCCAGAGTAAGTATTTTATTTTAATTATTAATTACAGAATAGTTTGGTACTCTGTTTAAAGTATTATTATAAATTAAGTACTCAAGTAAATTTTTCTAAATTGAACGTTAAAATATATTTTACAATAAAGTGCTTTTAAAATTGTTTTAAAAATCTAAAGTTTTGTACTTGGTGATTCCAGTGGGAATGGAAATACTCGGAATTTATTCTGAGAAAAGGAATATAGTTTGACAACTATTTTCAAGGAATTTGAAAATGAGAATATATCTTGTAAAGATATTTTTGAGATTAATAAATAATTTGGAAAATTATTTATTGTGTGATGGATGTTGTGAATATTAATTGATAGTTAAATAACCGACTATCAATATTGGACAATGCGTTTATCGTTTCAAAGAGACCGGGATCGAGATTTATCTCTTGAAAACCACTTCGATCCGGTTTGTACGTTTTGTGAAAACGATTTTGGATTCGAAGATGGAGCAGCGAAGTGCAAGGGCTAATCGCTACTAATCCTGAGGATATTTCCAAAATGGATGTAGTAGGAATAGTGCCTTCGGTTCCGTTCGAACCCGGGACGGACTTGTATGGATGAATGCTTGCGAAACATCGTCAGGTGGACGATGGGCATTCTAAAGGATAAGTTCTAAAAGGTAACGCTTAACCTCAAGCCTCATCAAATGGGAATGGCTGAAAATCAGGGGTTATGCAGCAAGGCTTCGTGGGTAGCCCCCACTGGAGGGTGAGGTCATCCCTGTCTAGATGTCCCTTTTATTTCGGCTTAGTGGGCGGTTGCTGATCCCAACCGCGGGGTGATCTTGCTTGGGACTGTCCAGTAAGGGATGGTTCCGGTCTTGTGTTGCAGGGGAGTTAGGGTGGCTCCTCGGTACGCTGATCTAGACTAGGTACTGTGACAGGTGGTACCCCAATGCCTAGCCATTAGTTGGAATCCATTTTCCCTACGCGCCCGTACGGTTTTGATTGTGCCCAACTATTGCTGAAACGTGAGATGCAAGCATTTCAGCTAGATTCTATTTTACTTTCTATAGACACTATTATAATATCAGAGGATTTTAATAAAAATGTTTTAGCTATCGTAAGGTAAAAACCTGACATGTTTATTTGTGGCGTGGTCTTACGAGATGCTTTTATTTTCAAAGGATTTTCAAAACTTTAATAATCAATTGAGTGTGATTTTCTCACGCTGGTATTCCAGACTGACTCGGGTATTATTTAACTGTAATGCTCGGGTCAGACCGTGTATTACAGGATATGATGTTGTGGAGCTCAGGAGACGAGCTGGATGACGATACGTACTCTCGTACTTGTTTATATATATATATATATATATTCCGCTGTGTTGAGTTGCTGTGTATCCATTTGTATGGTATTGATGTCGAGCTGTGATTGTTGTACTCTGATGATGTAATATATATAAACAGAGATATTTGATTTGAGTAAAGATCATGTATTATCTATTATATTTTATTCCGCTGCGATGGTTAGATTCTGTTGTAGTTTTCTATTTTCTTCTACCTCATCTTCTTTAACCCAAATGGTTCGTGTTTCTGTACATCTTGAGTTGATTGTTGTAGAGTAGAGTTGACTCAAGGGGTATGGATTTTGCGGGCTGTTACAAACGATGATTCATCTTTCTGGTGCTTGGGCAACGACACACGAACACTAATGATGTGTTAAGTGTTATTCCTACAAAAAGGTGGGCCATCTTAGTTGGTATCAAGTTTTGGTTGAGTGAACACCTTAGCCTGATTAGGGGTACAACTCGTTAGAGATGGGGTGAGTAGAGTCCTAGGATGATTTAATCTTCAGAGAGTGTTTCCTTTTCTCCACTAAAAGTTTAGTTTTAGATCCTTCATTGCAAGTTTCCTTTTTTCATCTTTGGTCCTACTTTGTATTCTAATGATACCTGTCACTTATCCAGTTTATTGAAAATGAGTACAAGAGGAAGAAGAGGGAGGGGATCCAGAACCAACACGGCTACAAATGGAAGAGCTCCTAGAAATGTGCCAACTGTAGAGCCAATAGTAGAAGCACTGACGCAAGTTTAGCCACCTCAAAACTTTGCGACCTTGTGCAAGAATTGCACTGCTTTAGGTGGTAAGCCTTTTTATGGAACTAAAGACATTTTGGAATTTCAGACATGGCTCCACTCTTGTGAGTGGATATTCGAGGATCTTCAACTGGAAGATGCTAGAAAGAGATTGTTGGCATCGCGTCAACTTTAGAAAGCAACAATGGATTGGTGGGATTCAGTCTCCATGAATGCACCATAAGAAGATTTCTCTTGGGCATAGTTTAAGGAAGTTTTTGAAGCACAATTTATCCCAGAGGTAGGTAGGACTCGGTTGTTCAAAAGTTTCATGGATGTGAAACAGGGTGAGATGACAGTGGTGTAGTATGAGCATAGGTTCAATGCACCGCCTCGCTTTGGACCAGGATTGATTGATACACCGCTTAAGAAGAATAAGATGTCGTGAAGGGAATGCGACTAAAATTCCATCGAGAAATGACCAATCATCTCGACGTTACTTTTACTAATTTGATCTGTATGGCTTTGAGATTTGGAATGCTGGATATTGAGCAGGGAGTGTAGAAAGGGGCAGTGTCGGTAGTTAATGCCCGACCTTTATCAGTTATCCCTTTTTCTAGTAAACCGGTTTCAAGCACAAAGGGAAGAAGAAGTGGCCGGGAAAGAAACCTGAGCTCCAACTTAGAACAAGCAGTTAGACTTGACCAAGATTCTTTCTTATAAGTGCAACAAAGTGGGCCATTATGCAAAATATTGCCCGGAGACTGATCTACCTATATGGTATAATTGCAACAAACATGGACATATGAAGAACCAATGCCCTTTTACAAAGAAAGGGGCTTAGGGGAAGGCTTTTACTATTGAGAAAATATCATCTACTTCTGAGGATCCAAAAGGAAAGCATGTGGTGCAAGGTACATTATCCATTTCTGATATTCCTGTTAGAGTGGTATTTGATACCAGTGCATCCCATAGTTTCATTTCGCAGGATCTTGTTGATAAGTTTAACCTCAAACCCATTCTTTTAAACAATTCTATTTGTGTGTCGAACCCAATCGGGCGTCCGACCAATCTTGACACCATATGTTTGAATATGCCTGTTTCTTTCCGAGATTGGCCTTTCTTTTCTAACTTATTTGTTCTTGGTTTCACGGGTTTTAGGGTGGTATTGGGTATGGATTGGTTGTCTAAATTTAGAGCAGTCATAAAATATAATCAAAGGATTATCAAAATTACTGATTCTGGAAATGTTGGCATGGATATTTATTGTAGGGAACCTAATAAGTTGATGAGCAGTTTTCTATATTCGCTCAAAGCACCCAAAGAGGAGATAAGCAATATACTAATTGTTAGGGACTTCAAGGATATTTTTGAAGAAGTGCAAGGTCTACCTCCTTACCAGGAAGTAGAGTTTCGCATTGATTTGGTTCCAAGAAACAGACCTATTGTACAAGCTCCTCAATGGTTGGCTCTAAAGGAAAGAAGAGAGTTAGAGAAGCAGACATTTGATTTATTGTGGAAAGGTTTGATCAGACGACGCACATCGAATGGGGGATCGCCAGTAGTGTTTGTTACCAAGGCTGTCGGTTCTCTTAGATTATGTGTAGATTATCGAGAGTTGAGTAAGAGGACAATCAAGAATAAGTATCCTTTACATAGGATTGATGACATGTTTAACCAGCTCCATGGAGCTCGGGTATTTTCTCAGTTGGATCTTGCCACTGGTTTCTTCAATTAATTATAGCAGAGGAGAGCATACCCTTAACAGCTTTTCGAACCCCTGATAGTTTTTACGAGTGGTTAGTCATGTCATTCGGATTGACTAACGCGCCTGCTTATTTTGTTGATTTGATGAATAGTATTTCGAGACTTTCTTAACAAGTTTGTTTTCGTTACGTTTATTCCAAAACGGGGAAAGAGCATAAGTTCCATCTTCGTATTGTTCTTAGTACTTTAAGACATCATGTTTTAAGGACTAAGTTTTCTAAGTGCCATTTTTGGAAATCCGAAGTTAGATTTATAGGGCACGTAGTTTCGGGAGAAGGCATACAGTGGACCCAGCTAAAGTAGTTGCGGTTCAAGATTGGAAGAAACCTGAAAGTACGACTGATGTCAGAAGTTTCTTGGGTTTGGCGGGTTTCTATAGAAGGTTCATTAAAGACATTTCAAAGATTGCTTCTCATCTAACAAAGCTAATGAAGAAAGATGCTAAATTTGTTTGGACGTCCAAGTGCAATCGAGCATTCAATGAGTTAAAGGAGAAATTGATAAGTGCTCATGTCTAGACTATTCCGGATGGGTGTGAAGGGTTAATAGTTTACACGGATGCTTGTGGGACTTTATTGAGAGTATTTTTTATGCAAAATGGTAAAGATATAGCGTATGCGAGTCGGTAGTTTGAACCTCATGAGAGCAATTACGATACGCATGATCTGGAGCTTTTGGCAGTTGCCATCACATTGAAAGTGTAGAGGCACTACCTTTTGGGTGCAAAGTTTGAGTTATTTACGGATCACAAGTCATTAAAGTATCTTTTTACACAAAAGGATTTGAACTTGAGGCAACAGAGATGGCTTGAGTTTCTTGCGTCTTATGACCTAGAAATTCTATATACCCCAGAGAAAGAAAATGCCGTTGTAGATGCATTGAGTAGGAATGGGGAGACGATTGCAAATTTGGAAGTTAAGCCAGTACTAATAGAGAGGATTGCATATTTCCAAGAAGAAGACCCTAATCTAGATCGGCTTAAGAAGAATGCTGAAAATGGAATTAATTCTAGTTTTTAAATTAATTCTCAAGGCATTTTAAGAATGAATGGACGGATTTGTGTGCCTAGTGTTAATGGAATTAGATAGGAAGTGCTGAGAGAGTGCCTTCGGTCAAAGTTATCCATCCTTCCAGGAGTAACTAAAATGTTTCGGAATATGAAGAAGACCTTTTGGTGGAAAGGGACGAAGAGAGATATTTTGGTTTTCGTAAGCCGGTATGTGAATTGTTAACAGGTCAAGAGTGACCAACAGAAGACCATTGGGTTGCTCCAACCATTGGAAGTACCGAATTAGAAGTGGGAACAAGTATCCATGGACTTTATCGATGGGTTGCCCAAAATGAGAAGAGGACTAAAGGCATCTGGGTAATTGTGGATTGATTAACAAAGACACTTTATCCCCCTGAAATTTACTATAATTGCAGCTTCTTTGGTAAGGATTTATTTGAGGGAGATCGTTCGACTGCATGGAATTCTAGTGAGTATAGTTAGTGATCGAGATCCTATCTTCACCAGTCGATTTTGGGGAGCATTACAAGCCAATTTAGGAACAGAGTTGAAATTGAGCATAGCCTATCACCCACAGACAGACAAACAGAAAGGGTGAATTGGATTTTGGAGATCTCCTAAGAGCATGTATTTTTGATTTTGGGGGTTCTTGGGAGGATCATCTACATTTGGGAGAGTTCTCTTATAACAACAGTTACCAAGCTAGCATTGGCATGGCACCCTACGAGGCTTTGTATGGGTGGCCATGTAAATCACCTTCATGTTGGGTTGAGACAGGAGACCGTTTAGTTTCTGGACAAGAAATAATTCGAGAAGCATCGAAGAAAGTGGCTATGGTCAAGGAAAGGTTGAAAGAAGCCAGGATCGGCAGAAAATGTTATGCCGATCAACGAAGAAGGGACTTAGAGTTTGTGATCGGGGATTTGGTATTTGTGAAAGTTTCCTCGATGAAAGGAGTTATTAGATTCATAAGAACAAGCAAGCTAGCACCTAGATTCATTGGACCATTTAGAATCCTTGAGAGGATTGGATCATTGGCCTATAAAATAGAATTTCCTGAAAGATTGTCAGAAGTCCATAATGTTTTTCATGTATCTCATTTGAGAAAGCATGTTTATGATCCGTCACTTGTTGTAGGGACGTCTATTCAGGAAGACTTAGAAGTAGAACCAAATTTGATGATAGTTCGACATCTAATTCACATTGTTGACGGGATGAAAGAAGATTGAGGAACAAGGTGGTTAAGCTTGTGAAGGTTCAGTGGAGTCATGATCCTTGCGATTGTACTTGGGAGACTGAAGACCATATTAAGGGAATTTACGCTGATGTAATGTCGGGTCAGTTTTTCGTTGTTTGAATGCCTTATGTATGTCCTTCTACACACTAGTTGCTTTGCCTTGTTATATTGATTTCTTAGTATAATACATACCTTTTGGATTGTCTTCCATGTATTAATTTCGGGGACGAAATTCTCCTACAGGGAGGGAGGAGAACGTAACGACCTGTAAATTAATCGATTTATATTTGAATATTTAAATAATTTTTTAAATATTTAAATAATGGATTTTATTAATCAAATATACATATTTTAAATATTAATTAATGATAATAAAATCATTTTTAAATTTTGTTTACAAAAAAAGTAGTTCAAATAAAAGTAGAAAATGTGACCGAAAAGCGTTTTCTGAAATTTCGACTTCTCTCCTTCGGAAAGTCGTTGGAAACGTTGTGCACATTTTTGTATCACTCATATACACATGAACACACATGCACATATGTCATGTAATAGGTTAATGATAAGTTAAAATTAATAAACCATGTTAGAAATAAAATGAAACAAGGTTAGACTTAAAAAAATATAAAATAAAACCTAGGTAACCTAAAGGAGTATATGCCATAACCTAAATGTAATGACCCGTATTTTTTATAACTAAAACTATTAAATTAACTAAGATTTTGAAATTTAATATTGTGAGAAATTAAAATTTATGATTTATTAAAGAGAAAAATACTTAGAATATGATTTAGTAATGTTGTTTGGATGTTATTGATAATTATTTTTATGTAATATAAATTAATTAAAATAATTGTAAAGTTAATTTTGGTTATAATTGTAAATATGGAATAAATTAAATGTTGGATTCAATGTTGAAATTATTAGTTATTAATTGAAATAGGTTTATTATAGAATATGAAATAAATTAATTAGTACGTAAATTTATCGGCCTTTGTTTGTAAAATAACAGACTTAGAAATGTGTTTGCAGTACTAATGTGTAATAATTATTTTATTTATTATTTTACTATTTAATCCGTTTGAAATTAACTTGGAAATCGATAAAATTAATGTATTGAAATATCGCAATTAATACGGTAAAAGACGTTGACCGTCGAGTAATGAGAATTGTAAGATGGAAACTTTTGTTAAATTAATTCATCAAGTAATAGTGATTTAATATAAGAATTTAAATCTAAATGAAATATTTTATTGAAATTTAAATTGTAATGAATGGATTTATTACGGTTGTAATTGAACGTTGAAATTAATGTAATATTTAAATCTTGGGTATAATATGGAAAATTAAAATTCAAAAATTTATAAATTTCTGTGTAATTCCTGTTTAATCAAGAATGATAAAATTGTTAACTTTTAAATTTGAATTTGAAAGTGATTAAATCAATTTAATAATAATTAATTTAATTAACATGAAAAATTAAGTTTTTGGTCACTATCTCGGATTTCGACGAAACTAGTTTCATCAGATCTGTAACAGTGAATTATTATAGGATTTCAAGTTTCGTAGCGATCGGACTTATCGTTTGATCGTGTGAGCTCCAAAAACATAGAAATCAATTAGTGGAATTTAAACGAATATAATTTGATTTTAAATGTTAACTTCTATATACAATGGAATTAGAGTTTGAAACTAGTTTCATTGAATTTAAAAATATCGAAAACCTATATTTCAATATATTGGATGACCTACTTTCGTTTTGGGAAAGAAATGGGCTTTTCGGGTTCTTGTTATCGTTTCGATCCAATTCGATCTGTCCATTCATTCTTATCCATCTTTGCATATATAGGTTGTTATAAACCCTAGAAGTTTCTCATTTTCATTTTTTGGTATGTATCTATTCATTTATCCGTTCCCTCTCAAATGGTTGTCATCTCTAAGCCCTAATTGCAATTCCAAATCAAACTTCAAAATTCAAACTCCTTAAAACCTATCGAATTATATATCGTCACGAAGCTCTCAACGAACGCAATCTACATCTGCAATTCATTTTTGCAATTGAGTCTTAGATTGTCCAGAAATTAGTGAAACGGTCTCGGCTGCCCGCTGCAGGGTTTGTGAATTGACGGTGGATCATTGACCAATCGACGATTGGGGAGTTGCGTCTGGTAGAGGAGGCGATGCAGTCTTCATCCATCGGCTTCATTCTATTCGAAGGCATCTCGATTCACCGAAAATCGAGTTAGAAGGTGGTGGCAGCGGAGGCATTTGTTGCCTAGGGGAGTGTCGCATGCGGTCGTGTCTGAGGCGGCTTGAGGAGGGGGTGATGGCGGCATGCATGGATCTGGGTGCAGGCGCTAATAGGCAGCACAATAGCTTGGTGATCGAGGCGACTGTAGGGTTGTGATTTAGCTTATCACGGTCGCGGCGAGTTAGGATTTGAGGAAGGTAATCGTTTTTACAACTTTGCCCCTGTTTAAATTTTAATTTTAAATTTTAAATTCAAATGTTTTGACCTTAGTAACTTTTTAATACGAACTCAGATTTGGACGCGGTTTCTTCCATTGGGATCGTATCGAAATTCTAGAAAACATAAAATGGGTTTTGTTGGATTTAGAGAAAATTGGATTTTGGGCTTTTATTTGGATTTTAAATCGGCTGTAAATCAAAGGTGAGTGATTTAACCCACTCACGCAATACTAAACCTTCTTATGTTAGTTGAATTAAATTTATGAATTGATACGAATTTTATTGATTACTGCTTGGTAATTTAAAATTGTCATTTAAATTTAGTTTGGAATAAAATTTCCATTTAAATTAATGTTGAATTTAAATTTTTAGTTAAATACCTGATAATGATAAACAGTTAATTGTTGTGATTTATCGGCTGATTTGGAAATTGATTGTGATAGATGTCTATTTGCTGACATTTTGGATAATTAGATATTTATATCTCATTTATCACTATGGGTTGAAATGATACATACCCGAATGATCTTATTGATTAAGGAAAATCGTTATGGTTTGAAATAATACATCCCTGTAACAACCCTGGTTTTGTGATTGCCTATGAAAATAAATTATAATGATGGTTATAATTTAAAATGGAGAAATAAAATAAATTTGGAGATGGGAAATTTGTTGAAAAGTGTTTATTTTAAATAAACAATGGGTTTTGAATGAATAAAATGGAGTTAAGCTGGTTTGGTTGAAAATTAAGTTTGAATAAAAGAAATATGTTGATTTGGTGGTTAATTGAATTAAATAAAGATAAAAGAATTTAATTCAACATTAATTTGTTGAAATAATATAAAATGTTGAAAATAAAGTTTTAAAAACTTTATTATGTTAGTTTAGGGTAAAAATGAGCATTAAATGGTTTTAATTTGTTGAAATGCAATAACTGAGGAAATAATGGTCAAATAGTGATTTTTGTTAATTTTAATAATGTGTTAAAATTTAAATATGGATAATATTGTAAATAAAAATGTGGAATATTGGTTGAAAAAAATATTTGGGTGTAAAAATATTTTTGATATGGTTTGTTATAATTATTTAAGCAAGAGAAATAATTTTATGTAATTTTATTGTTAAAAATATTAATTTGTGTAAATAAAAGTGTAAATTAAAGCATTTAACTAAAAATGGAATTTTAATGATGGAAATTGATTTTTAATGTCTAAAATAACTTTTATAAGTTGTTTAAAAATTTATTAAACATAAAATTTGTTTGTATGTTAATTTTTTGGTTAAATAATGAGAATTAGTGTATATGTGAAATATATGTGTTAATAACTTAAGTAAAAATGTTAATTAAAACACATCATAGTTGCATAGCTCTAATGGGTAGGTTTGGGGCCAAATCTAAACCCAATACCCAAAAGTTAGAAGAGGCTGAAGAGGTATGTTCTGTACGTAGCTATTCAGTATCTTCTTCCTCCTTTTCTTTTTATTTGACAAAAAGAAACGTAAATGGCTGCTCATTGTAATTGTTAAATCCCTCTCCAAATCAAATAAAAATCATAAGAAAACCAGTGATTAGAAAGTTAACAGGTAATCCTCTCAAACCAATAGGCTATTTCATCTCCTTTCTAAGATTTGAGTTCTGATGTTTACTGTAACTTTGTTTTCTTCTTTTGTCGTCTGTGTATTTATCAGTTACAGGTTCCTAAAGCTAAATCCAAGCCAGCCATCATCTTGCTAAAGCTTTGCTTAATATTAGTGCTAAGGTGAGTTTTAAACTCACTCTTCTAATCTAAACAAGCTCTGTATGTTGTCTGGTTGTTGAATTCTTGTGTTTGCTCTATAATCTAGTGAAATTAGTTCATACAGTAAGTATATAACTTCATATTGTCACTTTGTGATCCATTTGCTAATGAATCTTGCACTGAATCCATGTCGAAATTCCTTCGGATTATTGTCTATGTGTAGTTGTATGTGCATGTCAAATTTTATATTCCAGTTAATCCCAAAACTATGCTGAAATTACATTCAAAAATCAAGATGAAGCATGCAGAAATTCTTAGAAGGAAGATCGACCATAGGTCGACCTTCCACACTCCAGGTTGACCATCAAGGTCGACTATAGCCTCTAAGCAGTCAACCTTCAAGGTCGACCTAGGCTAAGGGAGGGTCGACCTATAGGTCGACCCTTTTGTGCCCGGTTCTGATTTCCTACTTGTTTTTCTGACTTTTGTTGCTGCATTCTGTTGGTGTCTGAGATGATTTTTGATGGCTTCTTCTCGCAAAGAAAGCCAACATTTTATAATGAATTTTCTATTTCATATGAGTTTTGAGATATGCAAATTTTCATTTGAACTTGCTGTTATTTTATTGATTTCGCGCATGGGTTTTAAAATGGTTTTAAACTAAATTTACAGAATTAAACCGAATTTTGAAATGGAAATTTTCTAAATAAATTTTTATGAGTTTGAAAATATTTTCAAGCCTATTATTATTATTTAGTTATATATTTCCTTATTTAAAATGATTTTACAAGGAAATAATTTCCAAATATTTTCAGAAAATCATTTTTAACTCGTTTCTCGAAGTAAATTATTTTCTATAAAATTACACATTTTTGCACTCTTTGAGAGAACAAGGAAGTGATTTAAACGATTTAGTAAAACATGTCGTATGGGACACATGCGTTTACTTTTTCGGTTACTTCTGGACTTGTTCGATTGAGGTCATACACAAGAGTGAAATTAACTGCCTTATAGTAAATGGTTAAGTAAGAACGTGTGGTATGGGACACACTGTTGTCACTGATTTGGTTACTCTTTGGAAGTTCATGACACTTTATGTTGGATTGGGTATGTTGATTGCCAGTACTAGACCTTCGGGTCATTTGTTGGACTTTCGGGCCATTTGTTGGACCTTCGGGTCATTTGTTGGACCTTCGGGCCTTTTGTTGGACCTTCGAGTCATTTCTTGGGTGCCAACTTTGTTGGTTATAGTACTTGGCAGGCTTTGGCCATATGTAGTTGATGCACGTGCGGTGTCGCTTGGACTTGCCTTTTGCTGGGATCTGCCTTTTGTTGTTGTTTCTAGATTTCATTATTTTTAATTTCTAGAATTTGTTGATTTTCAAATGTTTTCATCATTTTGTTGGATGTTGGAGTTATACATAGCCATTGAGCTATTTGATGATAATGACATGGTGATTACATTTTTGTTGTTTTGAACTCCTTAGAGTTCGATATGTTGAGATTTATGTTGTTTTAGTGATATGGCTCTTACGCCTTATGTTATTTGGTGATTTGGCTTTTTACGCCTTATGTTGTTTGGTGATTTGGCTTTTAAGCCTTATGTTGTATGTTGATTTGGATCATATGCCTTATGTTGTTACATGATTTGGCTTATATGTCATATATTAATTGAGAACATGGAGTTCATCTTCATGGCAAGTTATTATCCTTCTTGTGTATCTTATCTTCGTCTATCATGTACTATCTTGTTTAGGTTAGATTTGACATGTGTGTTTATATTTTTATATGATGCTCGGGTCAAAGTGAGTCATTACAGGTCAGTAGATTGCAGTTTGACCTCCACCTTGCTTTGCTCCGCTATGATCTTTCCTCTTTATTGCTTAGTGTATGTTTTGATGTAGCCCTTTTGTTGTAGTACTCTGATGTATATATTCTTTCGTGACTCTGATGTATATTTGGTTCATAAGAACCAAACTTATGTAGCATGTATTGTTTTATTTCTGCTGACTTTGTATATGTATATATAAGTGTATGTTCCTGTTCTGTGATATGAGGTATTTGATGTTATTATATTTGTTCTGAATACGATCCTTAGCCACCATAGTTTTGTGTTAAACCTGAATCGAGTATGTCGATCCACTTAAGAAAGAAAGAAAGAAGGGAAAAAATGAACAGTCAATCGACTTATTCGATACTCATTTAAGACAAAGCTCATGGATGGTCGCTCCTAACCAGCCCTATTCTCTACACTAGCAAACAGTATTACATGGTAATTCTCTTTGTTAGAGTGGGTCTCGAGGCAGGGCATCACAGCTTGGTATCAGAGCTGAATTCAGAGCAAATATTATAAATATAGAAAAGAACTAGAATAATACATATGTTACAGAGCATCTGAAGGACAATATTCGTGCCATTCCAATCTTCCATCGTCGTTGTCCTCAACCATTGTCCTTCAATCTTTGATTTGTTGGAGGTAGATAATGATTTGTGAATATGTCTAGGAATGCATTTTTAATTCCATGGTATTCCATATATTGAATTCTATTATCAATGGTATACCCCCGATATTAAATTTTATCTTATCTTCTCTTATACTTTTAGCATTATGGTGGAAGAGGCAGAGCTAGCCGTTCTGGTGTTAGACAGTCCAGCGGCCTGCATCCAGACGGAGTCTATATGTCTACCAAATAGTTTATGGAGCTATTTCGTAGTACTCAGCCTCCAGCTTCTACTCCTACCCCTTTACCTCACAAGTCACCATTCGCACGCATGTGTAGCAGCTTTTTGCACCTTGGAGGCAAGCCTTTCAAGGGTTTGGAAAGTGTATTGGAGGTTCAGGCTTGGTTGCGTACTTATGATTGTATATTTTCTCGCATGGATCTTTCTTGCTACCATCGCGTAGTCGTAGTATCTAGTATGTTGCAAGAACATGCTCTTGATTGGTATGAGTTACTGATTGTGGAAGTTAATGAGTCCTCTCTTTCTTTGGGATCAGTTCAAGGAACGATTCGAGTTGAAGTTCGTTCCCAAATCAGAAAAAGCCCTCCTTGCTCAACGCTTCCTTGAGTTGAAGCGAGGGAAATCTTCTGTTTTTTAGTATGTTTTCTCTTTTGAAGCCTTATCCAAGTACGGTGTTGAGCATATTAATACGTCGTATAAGAAGAATCAGAAGTTTGTGAATGGTTTGAAGAAGTATTTGAAAAAGGCCTTAATGCTTCAGCTTAGGGTCACTTTTGAGGAGCTATTTGACTTGACACTTTGCCTTGAAGTTGTCGAGAAGGATAAGGATAGTAGTGATGAGATTGGGGTTTATTTGAAGCCCAATAAGAAGAAGCGGTTTCCTTTCCATAAATCCAAGTCTTTTCAACATAATAAGAAGAATAAGAAGGTTGGTTCTAGTTCTCATTCCAAGGTAGCACACCTTTAGAAGGGATGCTACAATTGTGGTTCTCATGATCATCTATTCAGAGAATGTCCCAAGCCTCGCATTTTCCATTATTGCAAGCAAGAGGGACATTGGTCTTCATGGTGCCCTAGAGCTCCCAAGGATCCTAATTCTGGGAAGCTGAATATTGTTGATGCTTCTGTTGGTTCTTCTCAGCCCGGAGGTACTTTTTCTTCTATTTTGGAAGGTTCTATATTATTCCATGGCCATTCTATTCGAGTTCTTCTCGATACGAGTTCGTCAAACTCATTCATATCGAAGGAACTTGTTGATGTTATTCATAGATGTATCTTGTCTTATGACTTCTTTGAGGATTGCAAATCCTATTAGAGGATCCACAACACTTAGTATGTTTTGCGAAGATGTTGATATTTTTCTTTATGATTATTCTTCCTTGCGAATCTGCACGTTATTAATTATCTTGTTTTTGATATGATTTGGGGGATAGATTGGCTTGTCCGTTACAAAACCCGAATCTTATGCCCCGTAAGGATTTTATATCTCAAGCATCCTGATTCTATTGATCAGTTATTTATTATTCTTTGTGATGTTGATAGTAGTTCTAAAGCTTCTTTGTTTTCTCTCGAATATCAAGATGATAATGACATATCTCGAATTCCTGTTGTTTGTGAGTTTCCTAATGTTTTTGAGCCTATTTCGGGTTTGCCACCTAAGCGGGCAATTGATTTCCGCATTGATCTTACTCCTAGTGCTCAGCCTATCAGTCGTCCTCCCATAAGGATGTCGGCCAAAGAGAATGAGAAACTCAAGAACAGTTGTTGGAACTAGAAGCTAAGCAGTTTATCCAGTCTAGTTCATCTCCTCAGGGCGCTGCTATTGTTTTTTTTAAGAAGTTTGATGGTACTCTTAGGCTTTGCGTTGATTACCACAAGCTCAAAGAGTTAACCATCAAGAATAAGTATCCCTTGCCTAGGATCGATGATATGTTCGATCAATTATCTAGTGCCAAAGTTTTGTCTCAGCTTGATCTCGCTACCGGATTTCATCAGCTATGAGTTGCGGACGATAGCATTCCTCTTACAGCATTCCGCACTCGTTATGGTTCTTATGAGTAGCTCGTGATGCCGTTTGGTTTGACGAACGCTCTTGGTTATTTTTTGATCTTATGAATCGAGTATTCCGGGATTATCTCGATAAGTACGTCTTGGTTTTCATTGATGATTTCCTTGTTTATTCCAAATCTGATGTTGATCATGCCCAACACTTGAGGATTGTCTTATGTACCCTCCATCGAAATCCACTTAAGGCAAAATTCTGTAAGTGTCATTTCTGGGAGAAGAATGTGAAGTTTCTCGACCATGTTGTTTCTTCTGATGGCATCTCTGTTGATCCTTCAAAGATCGAAGCTATTCAGAATTGGAAGAGGCCTAAGAATGTTTATGAGATTCATAGTTCTATTAGATTGGCGGGTTATTACCGTCGGCTCATTAAATATTTCTCACGCATCGTCCTACCTCTTACTAGCCTCATGAGGAAAGGCATTCGTTTTTTTTGGTCTGATAAGTGTGAATCTGCTTTTCAGAAATTGAAAAAACTTCTTACTCATGCTCCTATCTTAGTGGTTCCCGAAGGGAATCAAGATCTTGATGTTTATACCAATGCCAGTCATTGTGGTCTCGGTGCTATTCTTATGCAGAAAGATTGGGTGGTTGCCTATGCTTCTAGGCAATTGTGGCCAAACAAGATTCGGTACGCTAACCATGATTTAGAATTAGCCGCCATAGTCTTTGCATTAAAGATTTGGCGACATTATCTTATGAGAGAGCAATTTGTTCTTTTCACTGATCACAAAATCTTTGAAATTTATATTCACTCAGAAAGAGCTTAATATGAAGCAACAGTGTTGGCTCGAGATCCTCGGTTCTTATGATTTTGATATCCAGTATACTCCTGGAAAGGGGAATCGAATTGCTGATGCGTTGAGTCACAAACAGCAAGCCATCGTTTTTATGATGTTAGTGGAGTGGAATATGTTGGAAGCTTTATCTTCTTATGATATTCGTGATCGTGCATCTACATCTGATTCTCCTATTCTATTATTCAGCATGGAAGCTCATCCTAGTTTATTGGATCGTATTGTTGATGCTCAAAGGCAAGATCCTGATCTTGTCCATCTTATTCTGCTTTGTAAATCGAAATCCTGTGGTGATGAGTTGAAGGTTTTCGATATTGATGCTCGTGGTTGTATTCGTAGAAAGGCTAAGTTAATCTGCCTAGTGTTGCTGATCTTAGAAGGGACACTCTTGATGAGTGTCATCATTCTAAGTTTACTATTCATCCCGGTAGTAGTAAGATGTACATCGATATAAAATGTCTATACTATTGGGAAGGCAAGAAGCGGGATGTGGCAAGTTATATGAGCAATTGCATGACTTGTCAACTTACAAAGCTGAGCATCAGCGTCCTAGTGGTCTTTTGCAGCCTCTTGAAGTATCATTGTGGAAATGGGATCAGATCTCGATGGATTTCATTAATGGTTTACCTCATTTGTGATCTGGCCATAACATTGTGTGGGTGATTGTTGATCGTTTGACCAAATCAGCCCACTTTATTCCTATTAAGTCCAATCAAACTGCTCATCTGTTGTCTAAGATTTATATTAAAGAAATCATGAAACTTCAATGTTCCTAGTTATATTGTTTGTGACAGAGATCAGTTATTCATTAGTGGATTCTGGCGGAGTCTCTAGAAAGCTTTAGGTACAAAGCTTATTTCAGCACAGCTTAACATCCACAGTCCGACAGACAGACTAAATGGGTGAACCGTATTTTGGAACATCTCCTTTGTGCTTGTATTCTTGATTTTGGTGGTAGTTGGGAAGACCACATACCTCTTGTTGAGTTCATCAACAACAACAGTTTTCATTCTAGTACCGGTATGGCTCCTTTCGAAGCCTTATACGGAAGGCCATGTCGATCGCCATCTTGTTGGTTGGAGTCCGAGGTGAAGTTGTTTTTAGGCCCTGACTCTATTCGTGAAGCTTCTGAGAAGATTGATCACATCCGACGGAGAAGGATAGAGGCTCAGAGCGGGCAGAAACCCTACGTTGTAACCGTACGAAACCCTTAGAGTTCTCCGTTGGTGATCTTGTGTTCATTCGTGTTTCTCCTTCGAAATAGGCAATGCGTTTCAGCAGGACCGGGAAGTTGGCTCCTAGATATATAGGATCATTTCCTATTACGGAACGCATTGGCCCAGTTGCATATCGTGCATCACAGCTCAATTTTCTGGTATTCATGACATATTCCATGTATCTCAACTCCGAAAGTGTCTTCGTGATTCTGATCTGGCTGTTGATCCACTTATTTTGCAAGAGCTTGAGATCTCACCTGACCTGACTATCAAGCAAAATCCTATTCGTATGCTTGCTTCGATGGCTAAGCACCTTTGAAATAAAGATGTTCCACCTGTGAAAATTCAATGGTCCACTAATCCCAAGGACTTTGCTTGGGAAACCATAGAATTTATCGACCGAACATATCTTGGTTTTCTTTCTTCTGCTATATGAGGGTGTATATTCTTAATTCAAGCTTATCTTATTCCTAATTCATGATGAAATAAATGTGTTATAGATAACTCTTTTAAAGAAATTGCGAGGATGCAAATTTTATAAGGGGCGAGTCTGTAACAACCATGGTTTTGTGATTACCTATGAAAATAAATTATAACGATGGTTATAATTTAAAATGGAGAAACAAAATAAATTTAGAGATGGGAAATTTGTTGAAATTTGTTTACTTTAAATAAACAATAGGTTTTGAATAAAAAAAACGAAGTTAAGTTGGTTTGGTTGAAAATTAAGTTTGAATAAAAGAAATATGTTGATTTGGTGGTTAATTGAATTAAATAAAGATAAAAGAATTTAATTCAACATTAATTTGTTGAAATAAATATAAAATGTTGAAAATAAAGTTTTAAAAACCTTATTATGTTAGTTTGGGGTAAAAATGAGCATTAAATGATTTTAATTTGTTGAAATGCAATAATTGTAGAAATAATGGTAAAATGGTGATTTTTGTTAATTTTAATGAAGTGTTAAAAATTAAATATGGATAATATTGTAAATAAAAATGTGGAATATTGGTTAAAAAGAATATTTAGGGTAAAAATATTTTTGATATGGTTTGTTATAATTATTTAAGCAAGGGAAATGATTTTATGTAATTTTGTTGTTAAAAATATTGATTTGTGTAAATAAAAGTGTAAATTAAAGCATTTAATTAAAAATAGAATTTTAATGATGGAAATTGATTTCTAATGGCTAAAATAACCTTTATATGTTGTTTAACAATTTATTAAACATAAAGTTTGTTTGTATGTTAATTATTTGGTTAAATAATGAGAATTAGTGTACATGTGAAATGTATGTGTTAATAACTTAAGTAAAACTGTTAGTTAAAACATATCGTAGTTGCACAGCCTTAATGGGTAGGTTTGGGTCAAAATCCAAACCCAATACCCAAAAGTTAGAAGAGACTGAAGAGGTATGTTCTGTATGTACCCATTCAGTATCTTCTTCCTCCTTTTCTTTTTATTTGAGAAAAAGAAACATAAATGGTTGCTCACTGTAATTGCTAAATCCCTCTCCAAATCAAATAAAAATCATAAGAAAACCAGTGAATTAGAAAGTTAACGGGTAATCCTCACAAACCAGTAAGCTATTTCATCTCCTTTCAAAGATTTGAGTTCTGATGTTTACTGTAACATTGTTTTCTTCCTTTGCATATCTGTGTATTTATCAGTTACAGGTTCCTAAAGCTAAATCCGAGCCAAAGTCATCACCTTGCTAAATCTTTGCTTAATTTTGGAGCTAAGGTGAGTTTTAAACTCACTCTTCTAATCTAAACAAGCTCTGTATGATGTCTGGTTGTTGAATTCTTGTGTTTACTATATAATCTAGTGAAATTAGTTTATACAGTAAGTATATAACTTCATACTATCACTTTGTGATCCATATGCTATTGAATCTTACACTGAATCCATGCCGGATTGTTGTCCATGTGTAGTTGTATGTGCATGTCAAATTTTATATTTAGTTCATCCTGAAACTATGCTGAAATTACATTGAAAAATCAAGCCGAAGCACAAGAAAATCCAGGAAGGAGATCGACCATAGGTCTACCTTCCACACTCCTACGTCGACCATCAAGGTCGACCTAGGTTAGGGGATGATTGACCTATAGGTCGGCTCTATTGTGCCCCTTTCTGATTTCCTTCTTGTTTTTCCGACTTTTGTTGCTGCATTATGTTGATTTTTGAGATGATTTTCGATGGCTTCTTCTTGCAAACAAAGAAAGCCAACATTTTATGATGAATTTGCTATTTCATATGAGTTTTGTGATATGCAAATTTCCATTTGAATTTTTGGTTATTTTGTTGATTTCGCACATAGATTTTAAAATCGGTTTTAAACGAAATTTACAAAATTAAACCGAATTTTGAAATGGAAATTTTCTAAATAAATTTTTATGAGTTTGAAACTATTTTCAAGATTATTATTATTATTTAATAATATATTTCCTTATTTAAAATGATTTTAAAAGGAAATAATTTCCAAATATTTTCAAAAAATCGTTTTTAACTCGTTTTTCGAACTAAATTATTTTCTATAAAATTATACGTTTTTGCGCTCTTGGAGAGAACGAGGAAGTGACTTAAACGATTTAGTAAAGCATGCGGTATGGGACACATGCGTTTACTTTTTCGGTAATTCCGGACTAGTTCGATTAAGGTCATACATGAGAGTGAAATTAACAACCTTATAGTAAACGGTTAAGTGAGAACGTGAGGTACGGACGCACTGTTATCACTGATTTGGTAACTCTTTGGAAGTTGGTGACACTTTATATTGGACCTTCAAGAATGTTGATTACCAGTACTAGACCTTCGAGTCATTTGTTGGGCTTTCAGCCATTGGTTGGACCTTGGGGTCATTTGTTGGGCTTTCGGACCATTTTTTGGACCTTCATGTCATTTGTTGGGCGCCAAATTTGTCGTTGAAAGAACTTGGTAGGCTTCGGCCATATGTTGTTGATGCACATGCGGCGTAGGTTCGATTCGCCAATTGTTGGGATCCACCTTATGTTGTTGTTTGTAGATTTCATTATTTTTTTCTTGAATTTTTTGATTTTCAAATGTTTTCACCATTTTGTTGGATGTTGGAGTTATACATAGCCATTGAGCTATTTGATGATAATGACATGGTGATTACATTTTTGTTGTTTTGAACTCCTTAGAGAGTTCGATATGTTGATATTTATGTGGTTTTGGTGATATGGCTCTTATGCCTTATGTTGTTTGGTGATTTGGCTTTTACGCCTTATGTTGTTTGGTGATTTGGCCTTTAAGCCTTATGTTGTATGTTGATTTGGATCATATTCCTTATGTTGTTACATGATCTGGCTTATATGCCATATATTGATTTGAGAACATGGAGTTCATCTCCATAGCGAGTTATTATCCTCCTTGTGTATCTTATCTTCACCTATCATATACTAACTATCTTATTTAGGTTAGACTCACCCGTGTGTTTATATTTTTATATGATGCTCGAGTCAGACCAAATCATTATAGGTCAGTATATTGCAGTTTGACCTCCACCTTACTTTGCTCCAATGTGATCTTTCCACTTTATTGCTTAGTGTATGTTTTGATGTAGCCCCTTTTGTTGTAGTACTCTAATGTATATTTTCTTTCGTCACTCTGATGTATATTTGGTTCATAAGAACCAAACTCATGTAGCATGTTATGTTGTACTTCTGTTGACTCTTTATATGTATATACATGTGTATGTTCATGTTCTATGATATGAGGTATTTGATGTTATTATATTTGTTATGAATACGATCCTTAGCCACCGTAGTTTTGTGTTAATCCTAAATCGAGTCTGTCGATCCACTTAAGAAAGGAAGGAAGGAAAAAAATGGACACTCAATCGACGTATTCGATACTCGTTTAAGACAAAGCTCACCGATGATCACACCTAACCAGCCCTATTCTCTACACTAGCACATAGTATTACCTAGTACTGCTTTTGTTAGTGTGGGTCTTGGGGTGTGGCTTCACATTACTGAGCGATTTTATAGATTTGGAAATTATTGATTGGGATACGGGTTGAAATGATATGTACCAAGTAAATTTAACTATTTTGGGTTGAAATGATACATACCCAATCACTTGACCATAGGGTAGAAAATTATATGTGGACACTGTTGGTCGATTTTAAATTATTTTCTAAATGGTTAAGTATGTTTTATTTATAAATTTGGTTTTAAATTTAATTTAATGATTTTATTTAAAAATATATATTTGGAAAATAATTTATTTTATATGTTTTAAAGCTTCAAATTATAAGTTAATATATGGTTTTAAATGTAAATTTAAGATTTTAACTTATAATTTTATTTAGTTTTATAAATATATTTTAAATAGTTTAAATTTTAATTTAATAATACATTTAAAATAGTTTTAATATATATTTTAAATTTAATTTAATATAATAAATATAGTTTTGATTTAAGATAATAAATATGGACTTTTATAATAACTTTAATAGATAAAGGATTTTTGCAGAAGATTTTAGAATTTTGTAAAAGGTTTTGTATGGAATTTATAAAGGTTTTGTAAGGGAATTTATAAAGGTTTTTATAAAAGGGATTTTATAAAGCATTTTATTATTGTTTTATAAGGAGTTTATAAAGGTTTTAAAGGATTTTATAAAGGGTTTTATAAAAGAACTTGTGTAAAGGGATTTGGAAGCGTTTTAAAGGAATTTTCATAGAGGTTTATGAAAAGGGGAAGAGTTGTAAACTGTTTTAGAATTTATAAATAGCTTTATAAATGGTTCTAAATTATGTAAATAGTTTATAAATGGTTTAAGAGAGATTTATTATTTATTTTCAAAATTGACTGAAAGAAATCTTCCCCGGTATTTATGAATATATTTATACTTTTGGAATAAGTATATGGACATCTTCATATGAAGGTATAAACTATTTTTTTTTGGATTTATTATTAAAAATGTTTATAAAAATGACCATGGTGTGAAATAAACATTTGGTTGTTAAAAAGACTGGGTTGGATATTGTCATTCTCTCTGCCAATTCCGAAACCGCTTTAACAACTATGCATGTGGTGGAGAATCCATAACGAAGTATGATGGTTTGGCGAATGCTACCGGTATGAGGTAAGAATGCAGCCCTAACCTTCGGGTCAGCTTGATATGACTAAAATAGGAGCTATCCTGGGCCAAGTGGGTCGCTCCTCTTATCAGACACTCTTCTTCGATACCATATTTGTTACTTTGTGATTGATTGGTGGCCACCCTCGATTTGATTATGGGAGTGTGTTTCGAGGTGGTTGGTAGTAGTTTCTATGCGTTACCACCAGTCCGAGCGTGCAAAACGGTAGAATCGTACCTTGGGCATTACCTAACGTTCCTTGTCATATGCCTTATCGAGCCCACTATGATTTTGGTTTGAGTCTTACCTATGGAATGCTCCCCTATGGCTCACCAGCTTACGCTGGAGTTTACAGTACTATATAGACTACGATGCCTATAAAAATGTGTTAAGGGGGATATGGGTAATGCCTTAATGCTATTTTAATATTTTACTTTACCGATATAAATTACATATATAGCATATTCTACTATATGTAGGTAGTTTAACTGTAACGTCCTGCCTTTTTGTACGCTTTAAATCGACGATAAACCACACACGTCTGACTTAAACCATACAAAAGGGCGGATTGTTATGGGATGAATAAGAAAAAGGAAGAAGGAAATAAAACAAAGCAGAATCTTACAGCGGAATGATAAAATATAATAATCAAATACACAGTTCATGAATCTGTTTTACAAAATATTTGATTTTACTTACACAATACATATCAGAGTTACACATACCAGAGAATATTAATAATGCAGCGGAATAAAATGGTGTAGTGGAATAATATAATAGATAATAATAAATCTTCGTCTTCGTTCTCTAGAATACGGTCTTCCAAATCCTGAAATGATCAGGCTGACCCGAGCGAATTGAAAAAACAAAACACTCGAGTCAGAACTAAAAGATATTATGTAAGTTAAATCAACAATAAATAATATGAGTGGAATGGCGTTAGAGATGTTTATGGGATTTGACATCTCATATCCAGTGTCTAACGTGAGTGCAGTAATGTATGAGTTGTTTGGGATTCACATCTCCTAAGGATTCGTTAAACTATCTACTATGTAGTAATATACGCTATTATAATAGTGTCTAAAGTAAAGTATAATATACTGAAAATAGCGTTAAGGGGTTACCCATATAGCCCTTAACACACTTTTATATTCCCATAGTCTATACAATACCGTAATCTCCCCCATACTGGGCGTCGTCAGAGGGCACTCCATAGGTGTGGTACAAAACAAAACCGTATAAGGCGCGCTAGGGTAGGTGACGCGGCACAACTAGGCAATGCTAGGGTAGATATAACAATTGCTATCCGGGCTGATGGTAACGCATGGCCGCAGCTACCGGCCACCTTAAGCCACGCCCCTAAATAAAAAAAATCAAAAGTGGCCACCGAATCAATCCAAAAGTCAAAGTATAATATCGAAGGGATGTGTCCGATCAAAGGTGCTACCTCATTGACTCGAGAATCGCTCATGTTTTAGCCACCTTATGCCAACTCACGGGAGTCGGGTCCACATATTTACCTCAAAGGAAACGCCGCCACTATCCTACTTCATTCTCGAATCTACACCGCGTACACGGTTGTTAAAGTGGTTTTTGGAGTTGGCAGAGAGTATGACAACTTCCGATCCCGGTCCCTTCAAAAACCAAACGTTATTATAACACTGCGGTCATTTCAAAATAATTTATACTTCAAAACCAGGATATGATAGTTATTTCAAACCATATAAATACGATATCGTCTCAAATTTTAAAAACCAAATAAATATGGTATCCCTTTTATTTCAAATCAATATAATATCATTTTATTTCAAATATATCCCCTTTCAAAATCATATCACTTCCAAATTTTATACTTCAAAATCAAACATTTGAAATTTTAACACCTTTAAAACATAATGCTATGAAATTCATAACTTCAAAACATTTCAATTTCTATAAACATTTCGATTTCGATATATTTCAAGGCTTTAAATATTCCAAAATTTCAAAAACTAAATTTGATAATTTCGATTCCATAATTTAATTTCCTATTATTTAGTTTTGAAATATTTTATACACAGTAAACCCCTTATTATTTAAATAAAACTCAAATTACACATAGCAAGATATTGCCTTCAATTCATTATACTTGAAATAATCATTTAATTCACCTAGACCTAAAATCAAGTTATAATAATTATACCTTTTTAAAATTTCCAATTTAATAAATTTTCACATCAACCCTGTTGGTTTAATTCTTCAATAAATTCAATTTCATAAAATCTCAAATTTATCTAAATTTTAAATCAAATTTTATTCGAGTAAAATTCTTAAATAATTTAATTCACATCCATTTCATATTTTAACTTCCAAATCTTAATTTATTTAAATCGTTATAACCTTTATTAAAAAATATGATTTCAATACTTGACCATATTTATTTTAATAAATTAAACTCCATTTTTTTCTTATTGTTGTTAAGCAGATTTATACATAGCTTAAATACATGAATTTAACTATATATATAATATTTTTATATAATATCAAAAAGAATCAGTATTTATTTAACCCGTATAATTCTATCCAAAACCATAGAAATCATTTCAAAATATTTTTATATATAGACCGACGGTGCCTAATTTTCTATCCTATGGTCAAGTGATATGGACATTTATCATTTCAATCTGTAATTTAAAATAAAAATATGGTTATATATCATTTCAAACCGCAATCCCGAATGAAATAAAGTGCATAACAATTTGCAGTTTATAAGGATATAAAATACAACATCCATTCATCCAATATCAACCATCAACCATTAATCACAATCATCATCCAATTCAAACAATAGCATCAATATATAATGGATAATAAACAACAGGTATCAACTAGCAGTTTATATTCAATAATAAATTAAATGAAAATTTAACTGGTAGTTTATATGCAATAAATAAATTAAATAACAATTTGATTCAACTATATTCAATTTAACTGGGATGATGATTAAAATACGCCAAACAGTCACAAATAAGTTCCTAATCACATCCTAAATTAATTTAACAAACATAAGAAATTTTAGAAGTTGTGAGTGGGTTAAAACACTCACCTTTTAAATTTAAATAGAATTTAAAATCCAATTTTAACCCAAAAATTGGACAGTCTCAGAATTTGCCCAAACCTGCGTCAGAAAGTCCAAAATTTCAATACGATCCTAACAAAAGAAACCGCGCATAAATCGGATATAGTATGTGAAAGATATAGCGATAATTGTGTTTGAATTTCAATTTTAAAAATAAAAAAAAGAACACATTTTACCCTCTCGCCACGTCATCTTCTTTCTCTGTACGCAAGCCATCCAGAAACCAAATCCAACTCTCGTACGCGAGTTGAAGCCCGCTCCTGCAACCGTGATCGCACGTGACACCTCACACCGCCACTGAACGACACGCCACTGCCACCCTAGGTTTGCGTGCCTCGGCCCTCCCTTGCGACCCCGACCTCCACCGGTCATGAATGAGGCAGCCGCTGCCAAGAATTTTTAACCCTAGTTCGAATTTTTTGAAAAATCCGACCGTTGAATCACTAAATAAACTGCATGGATGAAGCCCCTTCAGTCCTCTCTTCAAAACCAAGAAAGGATTTCCCGATCAGACGAAGTTCATCGTCGAGCGATGAACGGTCGAAAATTGATTTGGGATTTTTGGAAAATCAATGATTCAAAATCAGAAACAAACTGCAGATCTGAGATGCGTACATCGAGAGCTTCGATATATAATTTTTCTGAATTTTTTTGAGGAGTTTGAAATTTCACTTTGATTTTGAATTGCAGTTGGAATTAGGTGTTTGTCTGCCATTGAACTGAGGATGTGAAAGAAATTGTACACACAGACAAATGAAAATGAGGGACAATTAGGGTTTATAACAGAGTATTAATAAACAAGGTTGAAAAGAATAGATGGATCAGATTGGTATACGCGCTAACGACAAAGTGGCCCAAAAAGCCTGTTTCCACTCCGGAATGAAATTTTTTGTTTGAAATTAATATTTTTCAAATTGATTTCAATTTCATTAATTTCAAGGCGTTTCGAGTCCGTACGATCAACGACAAGTCCAATCGCTACGAAACTTGAAATCCTACAATAATTCACCGTTACGGATCCGATGAAACTAATTTGGTCAAAATCCGAGTCAGTGGCCAAAATGGCTATTTTTACACTAATTAAATAAATTAATTAATTAAATCACTTTTTCAATTTCAATCCTATAATCGACAATCCTTATCATTTTTAAATTTCTTAAACATTTACAGTGATTTAAACAAATTTGGATGTTAATTTAGCGTTGATTCATCCATCAATTTCCGTGTTAAGTTTCAATTTCATTTTATTCAAAAATTAGAAATATAATTTCCAATAGTCTCATTTACTTAATTAATTAATAATTATTCCATTTTATTGTCAAATAAAAGGATTTAACATTGGATTCAAAACTATTACATTAATATCCTCACATTCCATCTAAATTTCAAATAACGTAATAATTTTAATATTTAACTCCACTCATTTGCAATTAATCTAATTATTTAACTTTAAAAGTTCCAATAAATTAATAAATTATGCCTTCTATTCTTTTAATTCAACAAATTTTCATACTATGAATAAAATTTACGTTATTCCCACTTATTACCCTAAATTACATTAACGCAACATTTAGTTTAGATTTATTGCAATTGATTACCCGTTTTAAATTTTATAGACTAAATAAATGATTGCTTTATAATGAATGTTGCCACTAACCCTTAATCATATTTATACAAGTTATCATTTCCAAACACTACTTACAAAAAGTTGATTTTATTCAATTACTATTTATTACTATTAGTTCATTGATAAATTCAAAATTTATTACCAAATATTACTATTTTCAATCAATTACAACCCTGTACTGTTTCAATTTATTGGAATTGCATGGAATAAATTATTTATTAGCTTACATCAACATTCTTACATTAATGTAACTTTTGTTTATATTTATTAAAATTTTATTTCTCATTCCAATTAATAGACTAAATAAACGGGGAATACATAATTATTGTCACCGTTTACCTTTAACTACATTCATAAATTTATTGTTTACAGACCCAAGTTACAACATTTACATTATTTCTATTTATCGTAATCTCATTCAATCTATCAATAATTTAGCTTAGATTACATCTTTACCATTAATTTTAGTTATTATTTAATTATTTATTATAATTACTTACATCATTTGAATTCATTCTATTACCCTAAATCAGACATTAATTCATGTATTCATACAATACTTACATTTATTTACTTAATTTGCATTTATAACTAAGTCCTAACATTTAAATTTATTTTCATTAATTGGAAATTTCTTCCATTCATTTATTATTAACTTTAATTAGTATTGTTTCCTTTGCATTAACATTATTGCCTAAATTTTACACGCAGTTACTATTAATCAATATATTATTGCATTGGTTAATTAAATGCTTACCTTTAATTACTTATTTTAAATTTTATATCCAAGTGCACCAATTAACACTATTTCTTTATTGGGATTTCACTTCAAGTTTCAACAATTAGTTTTAATAACCATTGCTACAATTTCGTTCTTAACATTTACTTCAATATACATTATAAAAATATTATTCTTTTCTAAATTTAATTATGAAAATCTAATTAAATTAACCAATTTTATTTATCAAAATTTACGGGTCGTTACATTAACGAATCCTTAGGAGATGGAAAATCTCGAACATCTCTTAAGTTATTGCACGCATGTTTTACAGTGAATAGGAGATGTAAAATCCCATAAACATCTCTGAAGCCATTATACTCATATTTATTTGTTGTTGATTTAACTTACATAAGATGTTTTAGTTCTGACTCGACTATTTTGTCTTTTCATTCCAGGTCAGCCTGAGCATTTCAGTGTTGAAGACTTTATTTCTAGAGAACGAAGATGGAGTTTGGTATATTACATTATTAGTAATTTTCCGCTGCATCATTATTGGTATGTCGTTGTTTGTACTCTGGTTGTTGTAAAAATTATGTAATCAAATGTATATTATAAAACAACTTCATGAACTGTTTATTTGATTATTATATTTTGTCATTCCGCTGTGAGATTCCGTATTTTGTTTTTCTCTTGTTTTCTTATTTACCCATTGACAATCCTCCCTTTTGAATGGTTTGAGTTAGACATGTGTGGTTTATTGTCGATTTAAACAATCCAAAAAGGCGGGTCATCACAGTTTGTATCAAAGCCTTGGTTTAAAGATACCTTAGCCTATTCGGGGTTAATTCATCAGAGATAGGGTTTCTAATACCCTAGAATGGGTCTGAGTGTATAAATATAAGAGACCGTATTTGTTAATGCTATTAAAATATTTTGTAAATTGTGTTAATTTGTTCTGTTGAGTATTTATGAATTCTGGTCGGTATATAAGATGTTATGGCATCAATAGGGATTTCTAAACATTTAATAGGGCAGACTGACATAATATGGTTTTTAAAATATAGGTAAATGAAATAATTTTACCTAGTGTTATATATTGTACATAAAAGAATAATTTTTATAAATGGATAGAGTTGTATGTGATTTGTTTGTTTGTTAGGAAGTGAAATTTTATAAATATTGGTTGCAAAATATGATTTACAAATAAAGTGAATATGAATTGAAAATTTGAGAACTTAAGTTCCAAAGTTTTGAAGTTGGTTTTCAAAGATTTTAGAATATAATATTAGCATTATTTGGAAGTATTTTCGGATATAAATATTTTCAATGTGATTTGAAAGAAATATTTTAAAATAAATTTAAAAGGAAATAAGTTCGGTGCTCCCTTCTTCTATTGAAAATAATTTCGATAATGATCGCAACATCATCGACGTTCATTTTCGAGTTTCAAAGTGGAAAGACCACTGTACTAGCTTTGCTACACATTTGTCTTGATAAACAAATTTTAATTTTATTTTCTTAGGTATGATTTGATATATATAAAAGATTAGTGTGTGGCCCGTGCTATGCACATGAGCATTTGCTTAGATAATGAGTGAAGGAGGTCTATTGTGTGATGTTGTAAGACTTATCAGTGTTACGATTGGTTTCAACTGTTTAGATATTACTACACCGAAACAGATAATTCCTAACACTTGTAAGTGTTACGAATAATTTTAGTAATGCTGTTCAAATGTTACCGATGGCATGTGAGCAATTGAGCAATCAAATTTGTCACAGGTATAAGTATTATTAACATACTTATTTGTAACGATTATAAGCGTTGCCATGGGAATATTTCGTAATGCTTATTAGCGTTGAAAAATGGTTATTTAGGAACAATTACTATCATCATTATAATAACACTTATAACCATGGATAGTCATAAATTGCATCCTGTATCATTTAATTATGTAATGTTTATAAGCGTTGTTAATACAAATATTGGTAACATTTGTACATGTTACTAACGGAAAATTATCATTTTATACAGTTTCATGCACAAATAACATTAAAATTCTTAAAGCAAATGGATATAACATAAAATAAACAGTAATTTTCATATGATTCATCATATTGATTCAACATAAAATCTAAGACGCCTTCATATCTCAAATACAACCATGTCATAATTAGATAATACTATTATTTGAACCACAAACTATATAATTTCAAAATACAATAATGTATCATGTCCAAATTAAAAAAAGTGAAAATAAAAAAGAGATCATGGTCTCAGTTAGGACCAAGCCACCAAGGCATGTAATAGATGAATAACAGATAAAGCTTCTCGTCAGCTAGTTTCCCATAGCAAGTCTTGTGTTCCGAGTCAACGGTAGTAGATTTAGGAATCGAGCCTTCTTTGTTCAATCCACTCGTATTGTGCCTCCTCTATTGGTTGCACCACCTCTATCTCCTAAGAGGTCCCCGATTTGCTGAACTATGGTATCTCATTCTTGTCTTACCATTTCTCTTGTTATTATTCTGGAGAGCAGGGAAGAGTAGCTTCTCATGTCACTGGCTAACAATTCACGTTTCGTACATTTTTTTGTCGTGCAATGAAAGAACAGTGGACTGCAATATAAAATTAGTATCAGTGAAACCTCTATGAACACGGTACCAATCAGGTAAAGAAAAATAGATACAAATAGCAAAATCATTCTCTTGAAACAGCAGCAGCAGAAGTGGTGAAAAACAAAAGGTAGTATGTTTTTAGTACAGTCGCTCAAATTTTCGAGTTCTATAAATACCATTGGGTTTCTGGAGGAGTTACGCAAATTTGAACGGATCAATGTTAAAAGAGATTTGTTTACCCTTTAAAAATTTATTTAAGGGTATGATATAGGCATAAAGAAACCCTTAGTGCACTTGTTTAAAGTAGAACATTTTTTATATATAGTAAATGAATCACGATAGAGTGCATGTTGGATATTTGATATAAACTGCATACCCTAACGTTGTATTTGCTTGCAATATCCACCTGTATTTGCAATTTCATCTCCATGAACTGAAGTTAAACGGTAAAGAATGCCACATGAAGCTGGAAAAATAAAGAAGGCACATCAGATTGCTCTAGACAACTAATAGTTGAAAGAGCATGAGAAGATCCAGCAATAAATTGCGATCCAAATAATAATTGAGGTCTTGGAATTGGAAAATATTAGTCAAAAACTTCAAATCCAAGCGATGAGTTGCAGATGTAGTTCTATATTAAAAGAGACATACATCATTTCGTACGTAGACACTTATATTCATGTGAGTTCTGCATGCAACTGAATTCAACTCAGTGCACAACTGGGCATTGAGTTCAGCTAGAAGCATACACAGCTGTGCTGTGTGGACTGAGTTTGACCCGGTCCACTGCTGTGCACTGAGTTTGACTCTGTGCAACCACCTTATCCTACCAATTGGGATATGGAACTATATTTATAATTGGAACTGTTTTGATAGCCAACTATCTAAACAGCGAAATCCACATAATTTTATTTTGAATTAATAAGAGTGTAAAAAAAAGTTACTCAAAATTGAAGAGAGGATACATAGTATCAAATATATTTTTTGAAAATTTATCTGGTCATCAATAAGCAATATAAATGGTCGATTCATATCCTTCCCTTTTCTTAAATAAAGAAGCATAAGCATTTTCAAATGTTGTCTTACAGTTCTCCACTAAAGCGCCTTATATTAGTTATCCAAACAGATTCTAGCTTACAATCAAACTAACAAAATGGAAGTAAAGTATCACTTGACAACTGTAAAAAAAATACGGCTATTGTTCAAGGGTGACTCTAGAGGAAAATATCTAGTGACTTACCATCAATAGGTATACCAACTCAAATAACATAAAAACAATATTTAGTTCTAAATAACAGCATGAGATACAACCCATAATCTCTTACATGTTCACAACATTAAGAAATATCGGTGTTTAATGGTCGATAGAAAGTATCATATACTGTATGATATAGTTGGAAAAAAGGAGAATGAAATTATGATTTTGAAAACGGAATAGCGGTACGATTTGTGTATCTAGTCAATTATATGATATAATAATTTGTTAAAACTTTCTTTTCAAATTAATTCCACATGCCTAGAATAATAAAATAGCAGCCATAACATGTTTGATTGAGCGTGTTATATATGTTTAACAGATGATCTTGTGAATTTCATAACTCTTACAAACAAAAGTAATTTATACATTATGCCTTATTGCACTCATGAATTTCCTTATTAACCTTCTCAGAATTTTTTAGTGCCCTTCTCTTATAGTAAATAAAACCATGGTTGCAAATAATAGATCTCCAATTCAATTAATTAAATTTATATCTTAATCAACATCAGTGTTAGATTTATAGAAATAACAATGTTTAAAGTCATGCGAAACATTTTTCTTAGAATTCTTTGGAATAGAAAAATATTATTATTCATACCAGAAAGGATATTTTAATTTCACGTGTAATGTAAACTCAAGCTTCATACAACAAAAATAAATAGCTCAACACAACATTGTACAAAACTAAATAGCTCTGGACTGCAGTTGAACTAAATTGCATAAAGCAAGAAAACTGAATGATTATCGTAACAATATGAAAATAGTTATAACTTTTTATTTTAAAATCAGTTTTATAACAAATGTATTGCTTGGATTATAAATTGGATCAATTTTTTTAATCAGTTAGGAAGTTAGCAATATACCTATTTTTTATTCTATAGAGTAGAAAAATGCAACCGAGTGCATCAAATAATGATGTTCTGCAAGCTGACAAAAAATTATATGCATTTCTTATTTGACCTGGCCAACCTAACTATGTATGCTAGGGAAATTTTTTTAATGTTCGGTTGAAGACCATTGATATGTTAAAAGGTTGTTATTGTTTTGTTGAATATGCTAAAATATGCAAGACAATAAAATTAGTTGGCATCAAAGAAATTACACAAACCCATTTAATCATCTTTTGTTATCACTACCAAAGACATTTTCTTATATTGGTATGTTTGTGTATTTACGTCCAGCCTATTTATACAATATGGGTATACTGGTTTAGTTTCCAAATAACTTGTGTCTTTTCTAACCAGTACAAACTCAATGCCAAGAAATTACATAAGTACATTTCTTCATCATTACACCGTACTCAGTCACCGGTTTTATCATTTTGTTTTAGCATCTTTGTACCTTTTACCAATTAAAATACCAATAAATTAAACATTTAAATACAATTTCATATCTCTGTCTATCTTTGAACAATATTTATTTAATTCATTTTGTAATCAACATCAAATTTGATGAACTATTGCTTATGGAGATCAAACTATAGTGTAAAAAACTGAAAATATGGTCAAGGTATAAAATTCGTTTATAACCCGTAATTCAATTGACAAAGCCATACTGGTTGCCTCGAAGGACATAATTAAGGATAAGAGCCAACCAAAATTTGTTGACATACATTCATTTTGGCAGTGTGGAAAATAGTTCTGAAGAAAGTTAACAGTTCATATGTGAAATAAGTGACTTTATTTGTTTAAAAATGGTGCTAACAATAGTAATAACAATTGCATCATATCTATAGTCCAAACTCTGTAAACTTGTTAGCGGTACTTGGTTTTACTCATATCATCTATTGACTCATCAACTTGGAAGACAACTATTTGAACCTAGAAACCAATAGGAAAATCTGACAAATACGGTTAAAACAACATTATCTAAAAAACAAACAAAATCATAGAGTGAAAAATGCTTACTTGTAAAAAAAACTTCATAGATAAAATTTCATCCACATACATCATTATAAGATATAACAGCAGAAAGTTCGTAAATCTCGAACAAAAAAAGGAGAAAGGACTTACTCGAACAACGTATGCTGAATCAAATCATCCAGTCCAAGAAGAAGAACACATAAGAATCCAATCCAGTTCAAGCACAAAGAACATGCTAAATTGGAGAGTGTCAGAAAGGAAATTGATTTTTATATTGAATCGCCGATTGTGAGTGGAATGATGGTGATGGTGATCGGAAAATTAGGGACTATCGAATCATTTACGATTAAGTAATAAACCCTAGAGTTAGGGAAGAGAGAAGTTGGATTAAAATCGACTGGCTTAGTGGTGAGAAATTTTTTTATTCAATAATCAGTGAAGTATAAAGTTCGTGAAGATGGGGACACTTGTCAACATGTCTTTAGTCGCAAAAGTTTGGTTTCTGCGTTCCTATATAAGTTATATATATTATTTCAAAATGATTTGCAATGAACCGGGTATTTAGTTCTTAAGAACCTGTTAAATTAATGATTTTCAGTTATAGAAATAAAGTGAAATTTTAATACTTGGAAACTTCTATAAAAAAAATAAGAAATTAGAAGCTATGTGATTAATGAAACTGTAAAGAAATTGGAGATTTGTCACTGGTAAATTAAAGGGTAATGAAATTTAGAAGATGTAAATTATTGAACATTTTTGTTAACTAAAATGAATAAGATAAATTTGTATAACACTCAATATCATTCTAAAAACATATATAAAACTCACCAGAAACATTTAAAAGTTGTAATGTTAATATGAATATGTAATAGAACTTTATACAAGTAAAACTTAAGTAATGGTGATATGTCTACAAATAAGAATTATGATGTACAAGAAATATTTTAAACATAAGTTAATATTTTAAAATGCAAGTAATTAAATTAAATAGAAAAAACGAATATTGTTTAAGTAAATGATTGTAAACTCAAGAAAATGACCGAAATGATTCATTGGTGAATATTAATATTAAAATGCATATCAAGGTTATAAGTAAATAATAAATGTGACATAAATTGCAATGAAATGTACGTAATACTTTAATAATGGATTCATCAATGATTTCAAATATTGAATGGGAAATAAATTGTGTAAGTAATGAAGATATATTAATAAAAGATAATTATTGTATGATGAATTAAAACAAATGAAAAGTAAATAATGATTGAAAAAACAAATAAAATAAAATATGTAAATTGTGCGTAAATCATTTTATTCGCATAACAGTTCTGATTCAGATTTGAATACAAGATTTGTAGTAATTCATACCAGTTCGAATTTGGATTTTTCGCTTGATTCTCGGTGGCAAACAATTGGTACGAACTTTTGATATGAATTTGAGTTTTCTATCATGGTTTATGACTATGCAAGGAAAACTAAAATTTCGAATAAAAAAATCGGATCAGAGTCCGCACTAGAGTGGTCGGATCAGAGTTCGAAAGTGGAATGTGTGTATTCAAGCAAGCGATTAGAATTGATATTGTGTATAAAATATTTATGTACATCATGCAAATTTAAATATTACTTAAATTCTTTGTTGTTTTAGTTGATGAGAACTTTGGGAAATGATACTTCAAATTGTTTAAGGATGTGTGCATAATCTATTAAGTAATTATCTAAGGTTGTTGAGCGTAAGGAACACTTGGTAGTTTATTTATCACCTTTGTACGATGAAAAGTTTCTGAACCTGGAAAAACCATTAGTTTGGGTTGCTATAAGTGGTTGATGGATTCTTTTGTGGCATATAATGGTTGTACTACTTTTGTTCGCATATGATTATTATATATTGTATGTTGCTTGTGCTATTGATTTAAAACAACTAAAATATTACACTTTTACATAATTTTAACTCTTTTTGGATTATGTAAGTGAGATACATGTTTATGGAAGAAATAGCTGCTACTTTTGGTTTCATAAATAAAGTTTGTTTGTCCGACAAATAGGTACATTTTCGGATTACTATTTTGCAACGATATTTTCATTGTTTTTCCATGGTTTGGGATGTTTTATTATTAAAATATGATATATATATATATATTGTAATTGTTGATATTATTATTTTTTCGGACCTATCTGCGCAAAGGAGGCTGTCGAAATTTTTTGTAAATTTACTGTACAAACATGGTTATTTTCAAAGTTATATTAAAACTTAATGATGTAAATTTAAAGTGTTTATAAATTGAATAATTTGAATAAAATTATACCAAGTTTCTTAATTCCTTCTTGTTCCTTTTCGAGGATGAAAAGTTTTGAGTAGGGGAGACTGTAACGACCCATATTTTTGATAATTAGAACTATTAAAGTAAATAAGATTTTGAAATATAATATTATGAGAAATTAAAATTTATGGTTTATTAATGAGAAAAATAATTAGAATATGATTTAATAATGCTGTTTGAATGTTATTGACAACTTTTTTATGTAATTTCAATCAATTGAAATAATTGTAAAGTAAATTTGGTTATAGTTGTAAATATGGAATAAATTAAACGTTGGATTCAATGTTGAAATTATCAGTTATTAATTGAAATAGGTTTATTATAGAATATGAAATAAATTAAATAGTACATAAATTTATTAGCTTTTGCTTGTGAACAATAGACTTAGAAATGTGTTTGAAATACTAATGTTAATAATTGTTTTAACTATTATTTTACTAGTTAATTTGTTTGAAATTAATTTGGAAAACAATAAAATTAATATATTGAAATAATTACAATTAATAAGGTAAAAGACGTAAACTGTTGAGTGACGAGAACAGTAAGATGGAAACTTATGTTAAATTAATTCATCAGGTAATAGTGATTTAATATAAGAATTTAAATCTAAATAAAATATTTTGTTGAAATTAAATTATAATGAATGGATTTATTGCAGTTGTAATTGAACATTGAAATTAATGTAATATTTAAATCCTGGATTTAATATGGAAAATTAAATTTCAAAAGATTATTAATTTCTTTGTAATTCCTGTTTAATCAAGAATGATAAAAAATGTTAACTTTTAAATTTAAATTTGAAAGTGATTGAATAAATTTAATAATAATTTATTCAATTAACGTGAAAAATTGATTTTTTAGGCACTATCTCATATTTTGACGAAACTAGTTTCATCGGATCCATAATAGTGAATTGTTATAGGATTTCAAGTTTCGTAGCGATCGGACTTATCGTTTGATTGTGCGAGCTCAAAACACATAGAAATCAATTAATGGAATTTAAATGAATATAATTTGATTTTAAAAGCTAACTTGTATATACAATGCAATTAGAGTTTGAAACTAGTTTCAATGAATTTAAAAATATAGAAAACCTATATTTCGATATATTGGATGACCTACTTTCGTTACGGAAAACAAACTGGCTTTTCGGGTTGTTGTTTATTGTTTCGACCCAATTTGATCTTTCAATTCGTTCCTATCCATCTCTGCCTATATATAGGCTATTATAAACCCTAGCATTTTCTCATTTTCATTTTTCTGTACATATCTGTTCATTTATCCATTCCTTCTCGAATGGTTGTCATCTCTAAATCCTAGTTGCAATTCCAAATCAAACTTAAAAGTTCAAACTCCTCAAAACCTATCGAATTATATATCATAGCGAAGCACTCGACGAACACAATCTACATCTGCATTTCATTTTTAAAGTTGAATCTCGGATTGACCAGAAATTGGAGAAACTGTCTCGGCAGTCCGTTGTAGGGTTTGCGATTCAACGGTAGATCGTCAACCATTCAACAATCATGGAGTTGCATCTGGTAGAGGAGGCGATGCAATCTTCATCCATTGTCTTCATTCTGGTCGAAGGCATCTCGATTCACTAGAAATTGAGTTTGAAGGTGGTGGCGGCAAAGGCATTTGCTGGCCAGGAGAGTGTCGTGTGCGGCCATGTCTGAGGCGGCTTGAGGAGGGGGTGACAGCGGCGTGCGTGGATCTGGGTGCAAGCGCTTCTAGGCGATGCAATAGCCTGGTGATCGAGGCAGTTGTTGGGTTGTGATGTAGCATGTCTAAGTCGCGGTAAGCTAGGGTTTGAGGAAGGTAATCGTTTTTACAATTTTGCCCTTGTTTAAATTTTAATTTTAAATTCAATTAATTCTAACCTCAATAATTTTTTCATATGAACTCGGATTTGGACGTGGTTTCTTCTGTCGGGATCATATCAAAATTCCGACGTGGAATGGGTTTGGTTGAATTTGAAGACCGTAGGATTTTGGGCTTTTATTTGGATTTTAAATCGACTATAAATCAAAGGTGAGTGATTTAACTTAATCACGCAATACTAAACATTCTTATGTTAGTTGAATTAAATTTATGAATGGATTAGAATTATATTGATTGCTGCTTGGTAATTTAAAATTGTCATTGAAATTTAGTTTGAAATGAAATTGTCATTAAAATTAACATTGAATTTAAATTGTTAGTTAAATACCTGATAATGATAACCAGTTAATTGTTGTGATTTATTGGCTGATTTGGATGCTGATTGTGGTGGATGTCTATTTGCTGACATTTTGGATGATTAGATGTTTATATCCCTGTTATTACTATGGGTTGAAATGATACATCTCTAAATGAATCTTATAAATTAGGAAAATCGTTATGGGTTGAAATGATACATACCCAATCGATTTTATTATTTTGTAAACTATTGATTCGGGATATGGGTTGAAATGATATATAGCCGGAAAATTTAACTATTTTGGGTTGAAAAGATACATACCCAATCACTTGACCATAGGGTAGAAAATTATATACAGGCACCATTGGTCGGTTTTAAATTATTTTCCAAATTCTAAAGTATGTTTGATTTATAAATTTGATTTTAAATTTAATGTAATGATTTTATTTAAAAATTTATATTTGGAAAATAATTTATTTTATATGTTTTAAAGCTTCAAATTATAAGTTAATATATGGTTTTAAATGTAAATTTAAGATTCTAACTTATAATTTTATTTAGTTTTATTAATATATTTTAAATAGTTTAAAATTTAATTTAATAAAATATTTAATATATTTTTAATATATAAATTTTAAATTTAATTTAATACAATAAATATAATTTTGATTTAAGATAATAAATAACGACTTTTATAATAACTTTAATAGATAAAAGATTTTAGAATTTTGTAAAAGGTTTTTTAAGATAATGGATTTTTATAAAATATTTTTATTTATAAAGGAGTTTATAAAGGTTTTAAAGGATTTTATAAAGGGTTTATAAAAGAACTTGTGTAAAGGGATTTGGAAGCATTTTAAAGGAATTTGTGTAGAGGCTTATGAAAAGGGGAAGAGTTGTAAACTGTTTTGGAATTTATAAATAGCTTCATAATGGCTCTAAAGCATATAAATGGTTTAAGAGAGATTTATAAACTATTTTCAAAATTGATAAAAGAAATCTTTCTCGGTATTTATGAATATATTTATACTTTTGGAATAAGTATATGGATATCTTGATATGAAGGTATAAACTGTTTTTGTGATAACCCGAATTCCAGAGGGTCCAGATTTTTTGCAAAATGCTAAAATCTAAGCCCACTGAAGCCCGCGTTGGGTATGTGGTATCTTGCAAATAGGCAAGGACAAATATAGTAGAGCTAAAATAAATGTCTCACAGCGGAACTGACTAAAATATAATAGTAAGTAAATACTCACCAAGATAATAACACTTTCTAAACAAGTGTCTTAAAGCTGGAAAGTCTCTGTCATCTACCTAATCTGTAGGATGCTATGAGAAGGGGGTCAGAACTAAAGTTCTGATAAATGGACAAATTATATACTTCTAAGCTTAATTCTTCATATACCGTTTTATTTCCATTTTCTGTTATATTATGTTTATTGGGTTTGTAATACTCTCGCCTCTATGCGTGAATCATACCCATCTACTCCCTAGTAGATTAAAACCTAATAACTAATATATATATATATATATATGCCCAATGACCGCATCAGTCCTAGGTACTACCCATAGTACCTTCCATATCCTCCTCGAAAAGGACTCCATCGTCTTGCTCCTAGAGCGTTCTGTAACTACATCTGTAAAGGACAGCTTCGTGAGGCCTACAATACAAATGTTCCGTCGTCTACTATGAAAACATAAAACTTCGTCTGCACTAGCCTGTACTAATGCTCGAATATCCACAATGTACCACCCAGTGCGTACTTTGAGTACTATACGTAATCGTTATGTCTACTCCCTGAATCCCGCCAACAAGGTCTACCTTGTACGAAACTCAGTCGGCGATTTTCTATATCTGTAAAGGACAAATTTGTTAGGCCTACAATACAGATATTCTACTTGGTCTGTCTCTTTTCTCATCATGGCTATGGCCCCACGCACCATCCCTCAACTAATCGAAAGACCACTAAAGAGCTAAGTGGTCGTGCCCTACTACAAACAATCTAAACATCCAATTGGCTGCACTCATCATCCAATGTCTCGATAGTGAAAGAATTATTGGCATGTTGTTTAGCTCTTGTCTTTCCCAAACTCGTTCTTGGTCGATGATGGCTTGATCTCCGCATGCGACTATCCTTTTGGGTCCTTTCCATGGGTCCTACCCACTAAAACTTACTCGCAAGTCAGAGTACGGTATCGTACGAATATCCTACTCCATTCACCAATCTTTTGACAACCTACAAAGGTCCACTTCGTTGGGCTGCAATGCAAAAGTAGTCAAGACATACTCACTTGATGGAACACCTACAGACCTACCACCGAGGGTGTAGCTTCGTTAGGCCTACCCCAGAGGGCCATCCTAGAGTACCCTCACGTCCCGTTGAAGTCTCATATATCCTTCTAGCCCAAATTAACTAAGTTGGACATGCTATTTCTATGCTAAAAATCTATGTGAACTGCTTCGTTAGGCTCTTCATCCTTTGGGCTGCTCCAAACGCATCTTGCCATTTTATTAGACCCTATGTCTAATCTTTTATTATTCGTTTAGTTTACTTTTCTAATTCTGTTGGTTACTTATTTACCCTAATCAGCATAAACTTGCCCAGTGTCACCTAACTATTGTGAGATCATCAGTTCTTGACTGAAAGGGAATGTTGTTGGTATTGGCCTTTCTTCTGTGTTTGCTTATTAACTTAATGTAAGTTTTAAAATAAGCCTCTTCAGTTATCTCTAATTATAACCTATGTTATAATTATACTTGCAATTGTTACTTCTATATCCTTTTATAATCTACACGTTATAAATATAATTGCGAGTGTTTTTTTCTATTCTAGTCTTTCTTCTTTTATTGTGATATTGAATTCTCTTTAGTTCTCTTATATTATATGACAAATCTTGGCTTGGGACTACGTTCGATTATCACAAATTTACTTATCATAATAACCTTTTTGCTTTTATTCTACTATCTACGCAGTAAATGCAGATCTAGGCACATTTATGTTTATTGTTTCTAGTCGTGTCAAATAATTAACTTGATTTCTTCTTTAATTTCTTTAACTCTTCACTTTATTTTCTTTTATTCTAGGAAGTAGTTCTATTCTATTTGGCTGGTTACAAAAACTGTGCTAAAAATTCATTTCCATATTTTAAATATTAAATGATGCTATAAACAACAACTCGTAATTGCAAGATATTTCTTTTTATTGTTTCTTTAATTGTTGGATAATGCAAAATACAGAAATGTCTCTATTTTACACTAATTCCCTTTTTCTTTCTTTTATTCTTGTAATTACATTTATCGTTATCTTTTAAATATTAAACTATGGAAATGTATTCTCCTTTCTAAACCAAGCAACTAATCTATCACTAACTTCCAAATCAAGTTATTGGATTTCCCTCTTTTTAATTTATTTCTCCCGTTTTAGCATAATTTACTGTAAGTTTCTTGCTTTTAGGCTTAAGCCTTTCTCTTTAACTGTTAAGCCTAATATTAATCATAATTAACTGGATTTCTTTCTTTCATCTCCATATAAATAATAATTAAATATAAGCTTTCTTATAAAATTTACAATTTTAAACATAACTAATAAACAGAACTAATTACTAAAAATAAATGTTGAATTAAATATTTAACGTGACTAACGATAATATATCATAAATCTAAAAGATATATAATTTAAATCCAGTCACAAGTCGTCCTTAGCTTTTCTCCATGGTCTTAGCTCTGCTCCATGGCCTTTCTAGATCCCCTTCTAAGGTGTGTAATATTTTTATTAAGAAGATCTTCTCCCCAAAAATATTTTCTATTTAGGGTTCACCCTCAGGAAGTAAACCCAATTAGGAGAAAATATGATTGTGTGAAAATAGCTAGGTCTATGGTTCTATTTAAAGTGGAGTTTGGGATCTCAGACCGTCAAATTTTAGGATTGAATCTGGTGCAACCATGTCACAGGCTTGTTGTGAATCGTTGGATCCAGAAAACAACGTTCGAGATTGCACGAAAATCAAATTATTAAACGTTAACTTTTAACCATTGCTATCTAATTAATTTTCATCAACTGCAAATTTAATTCCCTTTATAACACATGTTTATTTTGAAATTCAAACGTTGCTAATTAATGTAAATTAATTTCCTTTAATTGCTGATTTGATTAACATTGCCTACTAATGTTAATTAATTACCTCTAATTGCCGATGTCAATTAATTTCCTTTATGACGTGCGTCTATTTTGAAATTCAAAAGCGCATTATTTCAGGAATTTATACGCGCATATATTCATAAAAAAATATATTTACGCACATTTACACTTATAATTATTTTTTGATGCAAAACTTAGAACGTCAATAACTATTTCATACGAAGTCCATTCGAGGCATATTATTTCTGTAAATTAATCAGAAAATCGCCACGAACACAATGGTATAAGTTTCGAGGCCATATTCTGACAATTCCAAAAACGTTCATTTTCACTGTTTATAATTATTTAATTATTTAATAATCTAGAAATGCGGGGCGTTACAGCTTTTTTCTGGATTTATTATTAAAAATGTTTATAAAAATTACCACGGTGTGAAATAAGCATTTGGTAGTTAAAGTGATAGGGGTCGGATATTGTCATCCTCTCTGTCAATTTCGAAACCACTTTAACAATTGTGCACGTGGTGGAGAATCCAGAACGAAGTAGGATGTTTAGTGAACACTACCGGTATGACTAAAACTGGAGTTATCCTGGGCCAAGCGAGGTCGCTCCTCCTATTGGACACACTTCTTCGATACCATATCTATTACATTGTGATTGATTGGTGGCTACCCTCGATTTGATTATGGGAGTGTGTTTTAAGGTGGGCGGTAGTAGCTGTTATGCGTTACCACTAGTCCGGGTGTGCAAAGCGTTAGAATCCTGCCATGGGCATTGCCTTGCGTGCCTTGTCATATGCCTTATCGAGCCCACTACGATTTTGGTTTGTGTCATACCTATGGAGCACTCCTTGATATTCCACCAATTTGCAATGGAGTTTACAATACTATATAGACTATGATGCCTATAAAAATGTATTAAGGTGGAGATGGATAATGCCTTAATGCTATTTTAATACTTTACTTTACTGATAGACATTACATATATAATGTATTCTACGAAATATAGTTAGTTTAACGGATCCTTAGGAGATGGAAAATCTCGAATAGCTCTTAAGTTATTGCACGCACGTTATACACTAGCTAGGAGATGTAAAATCCTGTAAACATCTCTGAAGCCATTACACTCATATTTATTTGCTGTTGATTTAACATACATAAGATCTTTTAGTTCCGACTTGAATGTTTTTTCTTTTCATTTCGCGTCAGCCTGAGCATTTCAGTGTTGAAGACTTTATTTCTGGAGGACGAAGACGGAGTTTGGAATATTATATTGCTAGTCATTTTCCGTTGCGCCATTATTGATATGTCGTTGTTTATACTGATTGTTGTAAAAATTGTGTAATCAAAAGTATATTATAAAACAGCTTCATGAACTGTTTATTTGATTATTATATTTTTTCATTCCGTTGTGAGATTTTGTGTTTTATTTTTCTTTCTTTTCTCTTGTTTTCTTATTTACCTCATTGACAATCCTCCCTTTTGAATGGTTTGAGTTAGACATGTGTGGTTTATTGTCGATTTAAACCATCCAAAATGGTGGATCGTCACACTAAACTAGCTAGGAGAGTACAAAGCATGGGGCAAAGGGGGGCCCAAGAGGGTGCATGTTCACCTAAGGGGATGTAGAGGCATGGCCCTCATTTCTCATGACAACAAATATTGTTTTTGTATGTTTAAATTAAATTAAATTAATCTTATATTCATGTAGATAGATAACTCTACCCTAACTCCACTTCTCACTTTGTTCTCACTTTACACATTCAATTACATACTCAATTCTCTTTTCTTCATGCTCATATACATCCATGGCTTCGTGTCTATGTTCAAAGTTGACAAAATATAACTTTTTTCACTACAAACTTCACATATTCATCTACAACCCCTCCTCTTACCAAACAAAACCATTCACTTCAAAACAAGTCCCTACACCATACATATCCACCATGATTGAGCCCCATATGCTCTAGGCCGAGCCCAAAGGCCCTTAGAGGTCCATCAAATCAAGTTAAAGCTTAGTCCAAGCAATTTTCGAAGAGTTAGTGTGATTTCCATTCAAGTTAATAAGCGTAATAGTGAGTAAAGCTTCCATCTTTGAACCACAAAGTTTAAACTATATATGTGCCTATACTTGTAGATATTGAATTTTTATCATATAATTGTAATGATGGCTTGGTCCATGTTTGGTTTGTTGCTTGAAAATTAGCCGTATGTGTAAGTTAGTAAGCGAAACATTGGTTATATGGAAATCTAGTAGTAAAACTTATGCCAATATTATTAAATGTTTGATATATGTCATGTTACTGTAAAACATCTTGTATGTATGATCATACCTTGGTTATGTGATGTGTGGTTGTGTTGCAAATGTCATATGATCGAATTTCGAATTGCTCGTATAACAATAGTCGTTATATCGGCACTTTTGAATTACCGAAACCGTTTGGTTTCATTATCGTGCTTGGAATTATTTAACAAGTTAAGCAAGTTTTTTATTAATGATGTTTTTAAAAATAATTAATTAGTAACGATTATTTCATTTAATTAATTAATTATTTAATTAATAAGGATTAAAGTTAACTAATTAACTTATTAATGATGTGTTTTAAATTTAACTAATTACTTAGTTAATTATGTTTTAATTTTAATTAATCATTTTATTTAATTTTGTTTAAGACTAATTAATCTTTGGATAATATGGATTAAGATTAATTGATTTATGATATTTGTGACGCCCCACCTCTATACCCACGCTAGCCAAGAACACTACAGTGTAATGCTGTCAACTAGCACGGAGAATAAGGCTGTTGAGGAGCGACCATCCGTGTAATTGCTTTGCGCGAGCACCGATATGTCAGATAGTATAACATGCATTTTATTTCAAGAGGAAATCCGACATACCGATACAAACACAAAGCTACTACACAGTGGCTATATATAATCTTCGGAAACAAATATAGAAATAAACATAACACAAATCAGTCACAGATAATTCATATCACAAAGGCGGAAGAAGATATGAATATATATATAACACATAAAAGTGTTCATCAGAGTAGTAGTCAAGAAGATCCACAATAATACAAAAGAATAGCAACACGTGCTATACAAAAGAATGCAACTATGAGTCTATATCTCAAGTGTATACAACAAAATAAACTACTAATCTAAGTAGTTAGCCAAAAGTCAGAGTAATGAATCCCTGGGGAGAAGTCAAGTAGAAGCACCTGTAACATCTCGGTCTGACCTGAGTATTATTTAATAAGAAAATAATAAACGGATCAGTCTAGCTATAAATATCAGATGAAACGATATAGAGTAAGAGATATGACTAAACACATAATAATCACAATGCCAAGCTGTGGTATATATAAGTAATTGAAAATCAACAAGAGATTAATCAATATCACAAAATCTACACAAGAATCAAAGAAATGTCATACTCCTTATTTCGTTCATCAAATCACAAATATTGACGATTATGTCAATGTCAATCACAAAAGTCAATGACACACAAATTCACCAATGCACAAATATTGATAAAACTTATCAATGAAAATCACGAAAATTGGTGAAACACAAATTCTAGAAATCATCTCAAGAAATCCAGAAATCACAAAAAGGGGGAAGGCCTATCACAAACGGGAGCATAAGGCTCACCAACACGTGTATCACAAACGGAACGCTAATTCCATGGTTGCTAACCATCACAAATTGAGCCGAAGCTCCACAAACGGCCCGAAGACCATGGGTTGCTACCCCACCAATTTGAGTTGAAACTCCACAAAACTTGGTTTTAGGCTCCCTCGCAGACAAAGAGACATCGCACATTGCTAGTCTAAATCACAAAGATGATCGTCATGATCAACGAGAAGTGTCAATTACACTAAGCTAGTAAATATATGAGTTTAGCTTCATGTCCCATAACCACTTGCTTAACTTAAATATTTACGAACAAACTGTAGATCTCCACTAGAAAATTGTCACAAGAGATTCAATCGAACAAGTCCAAGAATTAACCGACGAAGTAAACGCAAGCATTTCATACCACTCGTTTTACTAAGTCGTTTAATTAGATTTCTCATACGAGTGAGGTAAAGGCTTGTATATACTAATAGATTGGAAATCGGTTTAAGAAACGAGCTTTGTAATAAAATAGTGTTGAAATTGTTTGAAGAAAGAATTTTGATATTTACTACTAGTATAGAAAACTTTATATTTTTAAAGTGACAAATCACAAAGAAGATTGTAGGAATAATCAATCACTAAAATTCACATTCGAAGACGTGAATAAAATCCAAAGAAACCGATAAAGAATCCATCGAAATGGATATTCAAAAATCCCTAAAAAGGAGTCATCAAAGTCATAATAAATGATAACAACAAATAGGATCATCACGAATCGATTTAAATTGGAATTCTCAAGCAAACAGGCAAATAGGCAAAAAGAGTGCAGATTCAGACGTCTGAAATCAAGGATTCAGACGTCTGAATTTGGAAAATAAATATTTTCCAAAGACAGAATTCGAACGTCTGAATCCTTGAATTCAGACGTCTGAAATAGGCACTTTTTAGCCTATTTCCTTTCTGGTTCCAAATGAACCAATTTAGACGTCTGAAATCATATATTCAGACGTCTGAATCTAGGAATAGAAATCATCCCAGAACAATATTCAGACGTCTGAATATTACGTTTCAGACGTCTGAATGAAGGGTTCAGGGCATTCCCTGAACCTAAGCCAAAAATGGCCAAACGGATACCGGAAGCGATCGATCGAGCGACGACGACTAAGGAATTACGTCGAGCGACAACCCAGCCTAAACGGCTCTTCGATACGCCTCAAATATCAATGTCCAAATATCCATAATAGGATTTTCATAAATTAGACCAAAACACCAAAAATTGGAATATACACAAAATCAATCCAAACCAAAATCAATTGCACAAGAATAAGTGTTAGGAATCCATACCTAACAATCGAAGATAATTATAGACAAAGATGTGAGATAAAAATCCCACTTTTGAACCCAAACGATTGAAGAAGAAGCTCGAAAGCAATGGCAAGAACAATCACCTTCAATCCCAACTCAAGAAGCTTGATTCTAAGCTTAAAAGAGAAATATCTCCCCAATTAGGTTTTAGGAATTTTCTGAAATCAAAGAGAGAATGAGTTGGGGAAGATGAAGGAGATGCTTACCAATGGGTTCTCTTTGATTTTGGAGCAAGAATTTGAGCTAGCAAGAGGAACTTGGGCTTGGAGTTTCTAATTCCCTTTCCTATCCACCATTTTCAGTTGGAGTTTGAGTTTGAGGAGTGGGAATGAGTGAATGGAGAGGAGAGGGCTGTGCTAGAGTATAAGTGGGGTTAATGGGCTGAAACCCAACCCAAAGCCCTAAAGAAAAAGTAGCAAAATTCAACTTACTCCAAACATATCAAAGTTTACACTTAAAAAGATCGCAAACGTCATTTTAAACTCAATGGAAGTAGTCCCGAGTCCAAATTCGACTGTTTGCAAAAAGTGGCTTTTCGGACTAAATTCCGAGTATCGATAAAATATTTAAATATAAAACCGATAAATACGCGGGTTGTTACAATATTCTAAAATTAATTAACCTTTTTCAATCAACAACTTCTAAAGGTTAATAAATCTGTTTAACCTTAATTAAATATTTTCTTAAATAAAGTTTAAATTAATTAATCGCTTTTAAATAATGATATTTAATTATTAATTAATTATATTATTAATAAATTGAATTAATGATGATTTAAAGGTAATTTACCCTTTTTAATTAAAGGGAATTGAAGTGAATATATCAACTTAATTAATGAAGTTTTAAAGTTGATTAGTAATTATAATAAAGATGTTTTAACTGGATAAATCCTTTTTATAACAATGTTTCAAAATCATTAAACACTTTTAACAAAGTGTTATAAAACAAATACTTGTAATGTGAAGCCAAGTACGAATTCGGGTTTTTAAAAGAAAAGTTTGAATTGTTTTTGGATTAATTTCCATAAAGCGATTCACTTGTATGGAAACAGTTTATTTGTATAATTAGCATTAAACATCAGAGAAGTAGACTTGTTATTTCGAAAGATAAGAATAATCATGAGCCATGACTTTGAGGTAAAACTACCTTGACTTGTCCGGTATTATTGTTAACCAAGAAATAATACAAGTTGAATTCGATGAGTGGTCATAAGTATACAAGACTAAATTTCCATATATGATCGATTTATATCCTCGATAGTTGGTTCCTCGGCTATCGATTATTTTAGCTTCTTTACTTTCGTCATTCTAAGATAATTTATTGCTCTGTTGAGCATTGATATCCTCTGTTGGAAATTACTAAAACCAAAGCGCGAGAGGAGGCCAAGCTATGTGGGGTTGCTCCCATCAAGATACTTTCACATCTCTTCTAGGTTGGATTCGGTAGTGATATTAGATGTAAAATATTCGAATTCTCAGTAAGGTTTTGGGGTCCAGCTTGGAAGGTTCCAAGAAGTGTCACAGAGTAAATGAGCTTCTCAAAAGTATAGTGCTAGAGGTATACTTCAAGGAGATTGCCCTTCCTAGCCATTTGTTGGAGATTTTTCCTTTTCTTATTTTATTTGAACCGTTAAATTTATCTCCTTATTTACACCGGTAAGATCCAACCACTCTTCGGGTGTTTAATTATTTATCCATTCTTTACATTTGGATATTGATTTATGTGAGAGTGAACCCCTTCTGTGTTCAGTGGCATGGTCTCACATGTTTATGTTTAATTACATGCCTCTGTTTAAAGTTTTACTCATACCAGACATATCTTCTGACCCGAGTTGTTTGTTTCCATAAACTCTCTGGTACTCATTTTATTTGAGTAGTCCGAGAGCAGCAGGTCTTTGATTGGGCTCTTTTGCATTTCATCTTCTTATTTATCTATTCTGCTATACTATTTAGTTTGTGTAAGTGTATTTTGTTTTCAACACTTGTAAAAGCAAGATGTTATAACTGCCTAAGCTGATTTGCAGTACTTTTGTGTAACTCTGATAATTTCATGTTAAGGAGTAACCTGATGTTTTATTTACTGTTATGTCATATTTAACAGTTTCGTTGTGAGGTTTTCTATTTGGTTCTTTATTTCATCCCACGACGATTCATTTTTCCGGTGCTTGGGTAGCGGCACACGAACACCGAAGATGTGTTAAGTGTCGTTCCTAGGGGTCAAAAATGTGGTTCGTCACAAAATTGGATATGTAAGGGTGAATGAAGTATTTTATTAAATATAGGTGATTCAAAGAAGAGATGGGCGAAAGGAGAAAGAAAGTGGGTGTATATACAGTAGCACTCTTTTAAAATGAGTTATTGACACCTATAGTTATATATGTGTATATGATTTTTATATGGGTTGCGGAATTATGGATCTTAAAGCTATTAAACACTATAGGAGGGATGAATAGTGTTTTCTAACTTATCTAAATCTTTTTAATTTTCTTTCAAGTTTGATATTAAATAGCATATTAACAACACAAAATTATACTAATAATTAATCACAGATGCAACCATAGATAAAAATAAAAGCAATAAAGTAAAGTAAAGAGCTAGAGAGATGACACTAGGGATTTTATATTGGTTCAGATTTCTCCTACAGCCAGTTCTGTACAATTGTTTGTACATATTTCTTTTCAAATTCCAATCTTTAACCGAGAAGAAGGCAAACCCAAATACAATCTCAATTTCATGGCAAAGAAACGCACCCTCCTAAATTTCCGAGCTTAAAGCACACCCACTTGATTTGAATGGGATAAAGGCATACCCACTTGATTTGAATCGAGCTGAAAGCACACCCACTTAATTTGAACGGGCTACAAGCATACCCAAGCAAACATAAATAGAGTTGATAGTCTTTCCAAAAGTAAATTCTTAGACTTTGGATACAATGGATCCTATGGTCTCTTGGATAGAACTTTGATCTTTGAAATGAGAGAGAAATGTTTCTAAAATGGTAATAAAGTAGTATTGAATCGATACAATGAAGTATTAATTAATTCTATATGATTTTGAAGAGAATATAGTATATTTTTCAAGAGAATTTTCAAGAGAGTAAGAGGAGGGAAGAAAGAAAGTAATTTAGTAATGGAAAAAAATCGTTTGCACTCCCATTTATATAGAAAATGAACAGATGTGTCTTTGTTCATGAAGAGTTGTGTCATATAGACACTTCCATTCAAAATTTGGAAAACCAATTTACGACATATATGTTAACGTATATTGTTAGGTATGTCGACATACCTTAGTTAAAAATGAAAATTGTTTTCATAAAAATAATATGAAAATTATATACTTTGTAAAATAATTTGAACATGGTTTTTAAATATTTTAAACTCTAGAAAACCTTTATAAAATATTTAAAGATATCGTTTGAAATTTAAATAATTTATTTTTCTTTACAATATTAAAGATCATAATTTTGAGATGAAGATCAAAAATTGCTATCAAGGAATTTAACAATATATAATAATGTGACGCCCCACCTCTATACCCACGCTAGCCAAGGACACTATGGTGTAATGCCGTTAACTAGCGCGGAGAACAAGGCTGTTGAGGAGCGACCATTCGTGTAATTTCTTTGTGCGAGCACCGATATGTCAGATAGAATAACATGCAATTCATTTCGAGAGGAAATCTGACATACCGATACAAATTCAAAGCTACTACACAGTGGCTATAATATCTTCGGAAACAAATATAGAAATAAGCATAACATAAATCAGTCATAGATAATTTATATCACAAAGGCGGAAACAGATATGAATATTACAAATAAAAGTGTATATCAGAGTAGTGGTCTACAAGATCCACAATGACACAAAAGAATAGATGCAAGTGCTAGACAAAAGAATATGTATACATCAAGGAGTCTCTATCTCAAAAGTATACAACAAAATAAACTACTAATCTAAGTAGTTAGCCAAAAGTCAGAATAGTAACCCCAGAAGAGGAGTCAAGTAGAAGCACCTGTAACATCTCGGTCTGACCCGAGTATTATTTAATAAGAAAATAATAAACGGATCAGTCTAACTATAAATATCAGATAAAATGAGATATAAGAAGAGATATAATTAAAACATATGATAATCAAAAATGTCTTACCTCGACAAGTATTTAGGAAATCAACAAAGGAAAATCATACAAATATCTCACGAATCTCATAGCACAAAAAGAATGTCATATTCTTTATTTAATTCACCAAGCCATAATAAATGCCATACATATCAATGCCAATTGTAAAAGTTGGTGAAACATAAATTCCAGAAATCGTCAATTAGAAATCCAGAAATCACAAGAAAAGGATGGCCAATCCCAAACGGAACGCTATTCCATAGACCGAACATGACGCTCCATGCATAGTCAAACATCAACACACCTAGAAAGGTACGACCCATGCAAAGACAAACATCGACGCACCTAAATAGATACGCCCCATGTAATGTCTAGCATCGATGCACCTAGAAAGATACACCCCATGCATAAATAAGCATCAACGTACCTAGAAAGATACGTCCCATGCATAAATCAACATCGACGTATCTAGAAAGATACGCCCCATGTAATGTCTAACATCGATGCACCTAGAAAGATACACCCCATGCAAGGTCGAACATCGACGCACCTAGAAAGATACGCCCCATGCCCCGACTTATTGAGCCGATTGTTCCACGAAATAAACAAACATCGATGCACCTAAATAGATACGACCCATGTGTAAATAAACATCAACGCACCTAAATAAGTACGACCCATGCAAGAAATGAGACGAAGCTCAATAAAATGAAGTACAATCCTCCACATGGACAAAGAGACATCGCACATTGCTAGTCTAAACCATAAAATGATCATCATAGATCATCAAGAAGTGTCAATTACAATAAGCTAGTAAATATATGAGCTTAGCTTCATGTCCCATAACCACTAGCTTAACTTAAATATTTGCGAACAAATTGTAGATCTCCACTAAAAAATTATCACAAGAGTTTCAATCGAACGAGTCCAAGAATTGACCGACGAAGTAAACGCAAGTGTTTCATAGCACTTGTTTTACTAAGTCGTTTAATTAGATTTCTCATACGAGTGAGGTAAAGGTTTGTATATGCTAGTAGATTGGAAAACGGTTTGAGAAAATGAGCCTTATAATAAAATAGTGTTGAAATCGTTTTGAAGAAAGAGTTTTGATATTTACTACTAGTATAGAAATCCTTTATATTTTTAAAGTGACAAATCACAGAAATGATTGTAGAAACAATCAATCACTAAAATTCACATACGGAGACGTGAATTAATTCCAAAGAAATCGATATCAAATCCATCAAAGTGGATATTTCCAAAAATCCCAAAATAAAAGTCATCAAAGTCGAATAACAATTGATACAACAAGTGGGAATAAACCCGAATCGATTAAATTTGGAAACACAAGAGAAATAGACAAAAATAGGCAAAATAGGCATTTAAGAGAAGGTCAGTCGACTGGATCAATGAGTTCAGTCGACTGACTGCATGAAACAGAGACCCCTGTCTCTGTTATCTGCCTTTGGTACGCCAATTGGCTACAGCCAGTCGACTGGATTCAAAGTCCAGTCGACTGACTGGAACCTAGGCAATTTTTTCTGCCTATACAAAATAGCATGCAAACCCAACAAATTCGCGACCGATCGAGCAATGGCGCTAGGGATTTATGCCAATCGGCAACCCGACCCTCTAGGCTCTTCGATGCATCACCAAAAACACGTTCAAACATCCATAAAACTATTTTCATAGATTTTGCTTTCAAAACACCAAAAGTTGGAATATTCACAAAACCAATCCAAGTCAAAATCAAATGCACATGAATAAGAGTTAGGAATTCATACCTAACAATCAAAGATAGTTATAGCCATAGATGTGAGATAAAAATCTCACCTTTGAACCCAAAATCACTGAATGAGAAGCTTGAAGACAAGGAAAAATCAACCACACTTCAATCTCAACACAAGAAGCTTGAATCAATGCTTCTCTTTGAATTTGGAGTAAGAATTTGAGTTTTGCAAAGGAACTAGGGCTTAAGAATTCTAATTTCCAATCTTTTCCCCCATTATTCTCTTGAGCTTGAGAGAGTTAGGAAATGAGGAATGAATGAAGAGAAGTGGAGAGGGGTTGGGTTGATATAACCAGAATCGGGCAAATGGGCTGAATCCAAACCCAAAGCCCTATAGAAAAAGTAGCAAAAATCAACTTACTCCAAACATATCGAAGCTTATACTCAAAAAGGTTGCAAATGGCATTTTGAACTCAATGGAAGGGGTCTCGAGTCCCCATTCGACTGTTTGCAAAAAAGTAACTTTTCGGACAAAAATCCGACTAACGATGAAATATTTAAATAAAATATTTAAATATACAATCGATAAATATGCGGGTTGTTACAAATAATGACTCTATACATTGAATTATAACCTTGAGATCTTCGTATCTTTATCTTTAAACTCATAGGTCTTCATATCTTTATCTTGAGCTTTATACAATAGAGTATTTGATTTAGCACCTGTGTAATATTCTGCACCATATACTATATAACTTGACAAAAACAGAAGTATCTGTATTTATGGAATTGTAAATGATTGTTGTAATCAAAATTAATAACTGAGATATTAACGTTCTCTCCCTTTTTAATGATGACACCCATAAAATATCCCTTGAATATATGTATGTATATTTTATATTTTTCTCCTTCTTTGTCATAAAAAAAATGGATGAAAGAATAGAAACTCCCCCCTAAATGAAATACTTATAAACTGTAGAGTCAATGATCAAGAATTAAGTGATACGCTAGCCAAAACATGTTTATCTATATATTTAGACTAAATTAATTAAAATATATTTAAATAAGATATAGATGCAATATAAGTGAGATAAATTACTAATAATAAAAGAAACAGGCAAAATGCAAATTTTATTTATTTGAATCATACAATCAAATCAAATACCAATCATAATAATTTATACAAACTATACTATATCACTCTAATAAATCCAACTTTAAGAGTTTTAATAAATATACGCGCTTACAAATTTAAAATAAGTAAAAATCTAGATATTCCTAGTAACTTCAACCTAACCTTCATATCTAAAGATCGGATCTTCTTTGATTGCATCCCAATCTTCATTGTCCTTGTAGTTTGAGCATTCTACATTGTTAGTTTGATCAAGGAAGAGGTTAACCATCGAAGAGCATCAAAATGTTTCTCTTGTTCTTTTATCATTTGTGTTTGACTTAATTCCAAACACCTTTGGTTCCTCAGAATAAAAGAGAGAATAACTTTAAATGATTAGAGAGTTTCTTTAAGGTTTCATAATGTTTTCGGTGTGGAGAAGACATTTTTATTAAAAAATGCGTGAGAATGAAAAGAAAATGGAGAATGAAATGATAAATCAATTTTTTGGAATAAATAGGCTTAAATTGGAGTGAAAAGTCATTTGAATAGATGGTAGTTATAGTATTTTTAAGTTTCAAAATTTTATCAAATGAGTAGGATATGTCGACATATCTAATATATATCGACACATATGTATGAATTTACGATATTTAAGTTATAAATTTTGTTTTAACTTGACACTAGTATATTTTTATAATTTATAGGGACCAGTAAAACTACATAGAATATAAGAAATAGATTTCATTACCTAAAATAGAGAAATACATGGATTTTAAGGAAAAATAAAAGAAATACATGAAAATGACATGAAATAAAACTAGATAGATGCACGACAAAGGTAAAAAGATAGGATAACTAGATCTAAATGGATGACGGCGGTGATGAAGAGTTTTCACAAGCTTCCTAATTATTTTTCCAAAGTAATTGTCCACATTATTGGAGAAAAGTGAACATTTTACTAAAGGAACATTTAAGTTTCTTTTGGTTTTTGAGAAGCTTCTCTTGGTTCTTTAAAATCTCTTTTTTGGGAGTGTAAGAAGGTTTGTCAAAGCTTTCTAAAGAAGTATCCATTTCCTCTTCTACCTCTTCTTGAATACCCTCTTCTTTAATTTCCATTTCGTTGCCTTCTTCTTGTTGAATTTCTTGCCCCTCTTCCAATGCTATTCTTTTTTCTTTTTCAATAATAGTTTCGTAGGGTTGGATATAAGGAGGAATATACATGAGAAAGATGTTGGCCTCATTGAAAACTTTTCGAGTCAAAGTGAGTTCTCCTCGTAAATCAACACCAAAATAATTAAACACTCTAGTAAGATACACACCATGGTAAAGTATGCTCTCGTGTCTAGAAATATTCCTTTGAACAAAATAATCTAAAATGACTTATGCCCAATTGATGTCGTAGTTTTTATAGATGGCAAAAAAAAAGCTTTAAAAACTTTTTGAGTCGGGTTATTGTAATTATCATCCTCGGAGTGATTTTTTGTTGTAATGAGACTCATAGGTCTCAATTTTGGTCTAAAATTTTGTGTTTGAAATTAAATTCTTCCTTGCTTTCAAACATAGCATGAAAAACTTCACGATTGTGTTCATCAATTTTAAAGGTGGAGAGGTCAATTCCACTAAATTTGCAGCCAAGTATTTGACCTAAAATTTCACAATCTAAAACAATAGCAGTTCCTTTAACACTACTCCAAATTCGTCCTTCTCCTTGAAAAAAAATTCATTTAAATTTGCATAAAACATTTTTACTAAATCTGGTTAACACAAAATATTATTTTGAGAAGAGTCAACTAAACCAAGAATATTATTTGCAAAAAAAGATCTTGAAGACCATAAGAAGAGAAATCACCAAACTTTGCAAATCTTCCAGGAAAAACTTCTCCGAAAGTAGCATATTCAACATAAGTATTGTCGCTTTTTTGTTATTGAAGAGAAAGCCTTTTATTCTTTTTTAGAGCCTTATGGTTTTTGACGATTGACTTAAAGAGGCTATTGTAGAGTTGTTGAAAAGATAAGAGAGTGAATAGATAATGTATACAGTAAAATAAAATATTAAAATGGCATTAAGGCATTACCCATATCCCCCTTAAAACATTTTTATATATATTCCCGTAGTTTATACAGATACTGTAAGCTCCACCAAACCGATGGGATACTCAGGGAGCACTCCATAGGTATGGTACAAACTGTAAAGACCCGTAAATTTTAATAGTTTTAATAACGTAATTAATTGAATTTTTGTGAAATTTTAAATTATTTAATTTGAAAATAAAAATTTGATATTTGGAATACGTCTACTTAAACATAGCAAATGGTAAATTTTCATTTGATAATAGGGAAGTTTATTTTCTTGTGTAATTTTATTTATATTTAAATCAGTTAATATTTGATGATAATAAAATAATTACAAACCTGGATATTTTCATATAATAAATTTGTAAATCATCTTCGGAGTGAGTCGCCACATTTCGTTTTGTCAAATTTGGACTGCTATTGCCCCGTTCATCTTATTTTCGACGTTTTAGCAGCATTTTCGGTAACGATTATCAACTTTTGATAGGATAATCGTATCACAGATATCTTTGTATGGTTTTGATCGTCTCGTCGTGCTGATCTCCGCAGTATATTCATTCGTGTGTTTCGAAGTTCGAAATGCGACGAAATTGGTGAATCAATTAACCGTATCGATACGGTTTTGACCCTTTTGAATTATTTGTCCATTCGTTATCCAAGGTATACACCACTTACCACTTTGTATTACTGAATCCAGTTAGCATGATTTTTTCTATTCCTCTCTATTCTAAATATGTATAGTTTTCCTTAGGAAAAATATATAACGAGTGCAAAAAAAATTTAGCCTGTCATTTTTCAACTACTCTTTCATCCTTCATCTTCTCGACCGCTCCACTTCTCCCCACTCTCCCTCCTCGTGCTCTGACTAACAATGGCCGCTCCACCTCTCCTTTCTCTCCCTCCTTCCCTAGGCCGAGTAACCCTATGCACACCCTTGCTCGTGACCAAAATTTTCCCACGTGACACAACATCGGTTCCCCTTCTCGTGCCCTCCCTTTCCACTTGCAAGCCGAGCACCTCACCGAAGCCACCCAAACCCTTCACCGCTCGTTCTTCCTCGTCCAGATCCAAATGCCTTGCAGCCGTTCTCCCCTCCAAACTCCTATCACCTGCATCTTCACGAAACAAGCTTTTATCAGCGTATATATGTGTAAGTTTATATACTGATATTTATATAGTTTAGTGTTATATATATAAGATATATATATATATATATGATGTGTATATATTTTAATATGTGTATAGTCTGCATATGTATGTTTATATATAGGTTAGTTTGATGTATTAGTTGAATATATATATAAGTGTATATATATATAAGCAGAGTAATATATATGTGACTTCATATAAAAGTATATTTATATAAATACTTTATTTATTGTTTGTATGTATGTATATTTTGGTTTTGTTGATTTGGTTTATGATGTAATGTTTACATATAATATAAAAGTTATATCATATTACATGGAATATAAATTTTTTAGAGTTTATATGTAGGCTGGTTATATTAATATGATATATATTTTGTTCGTTCTGTGCATATATATTGTTTATGCAAGTTTTAAATGATCGGTTGATTTGTATTTATGTTACAATAAATTGAGTATATATATATACTGTAAGATCTTTTATATATATTACGTTTATATTAGTTATATTATATGTTGATTTGTATATATATACAATTTATATTTTTTTTCAGATGTGGGAATATAACATGAATTATATATATAACGTATTGTATATATATTAGTCCAGAAGCATTATCTTGCTCATTTCTAAACCGAATGTTGGTTTTCATTATATATAGTATAATATTGATTATTGCTTCATGTTATCTGTAGTGTGTGTGTGTGTCTATATATATATATATATATATATATATATATATATATATATATATATAAGGGCATGTTTTAGTTTAACTGTAGTATATATATCGAGTTTGTACATAATTAGTTATAGGTCTATATAAATCTTATTCATATCATGTTTCTGTATATATAATATAAGAAAGTTATATATAAGAAGTATTATATATATGTATACGGTATATTTGTTACAGAGATATGTATACTATAGTACATATAACGGTTTTAAGTTTTGATATCTCTTTTTAATTGCCTTTAAAAAATTATATATATTATAATCTATATGTGATGTTTTGAATATAATTGATTTTATATATTTCCTACTTACATATTATGTATAATGATATTGGGTTTAAAATTGAAGGGTACGTGTACAAAATTGTTTAGGTATGCATATAGGATATTAGTCTTATGGAATGATTTCATATATTGTGCATATAATATATGTCTATATATATTTTAAATATTTATGTTAACTTTAAAAATGACCTTGAGAAATATATAGATTTAGTTTTTGATATATATATATATATATATTTAATATTGATTTAAAATTGTATATGTATTTTTAAATTGAATATTAGTTTTAAAGAAAAATTATATAATATGCATCTTGTTTCAATTATATCAAGATGATTCTATTTTGTTCTCAAGATTCCTATTATCAGCTTGTCCGTCGAATTCGTGCCTGTAATGACCCAATTTTTCGACGCCCGAAAGTCGACATCAGTACGTCCACTGTATCAAATGCCGCAAAGTCAAATGCCGAAAAACCAAACCGTTAGGGTTAAAGAAGAAGAAGATAGAAGAAGAAACAAAACAATAAAAAAATCTCTCATCTCGTAGTGGAACAAATATAATAGATAAATGAATAATCTTTAAAACAAAGAACTATATCAGTTTTACATTACATCACATTATTAGAGTTTACAACGACACCATTCAATACTAGGCATTTACAACAACTAATCCATATTAAAACTGAACTTGCAGCAATCCCAACGCAGCGGATAATACATAGTATAATAATATGTCTCGCCATCCAGCTTCACTCCCGATCTCCATAGCAACTATTTGACTTCGCTCTCGAATAACTGATAACCTGAATCTAGGCTGGCCGTTTGGAAAATTTTGGGCACCTAGAGTTTAGAAAGGGAGCAGTAAACTCCAGGTCAGTCATAGGACTGGTGTGAGATCTTAAAAACAGTTATTTTCACAAAGAAAAGGAATAGAAATCCTCTATGCTTTTGGAAAATGAAACTACCACAAGGCCTCCCGTCACACACACAATGCGAACGCAGAATTGGAGGAGATTTCTCCTTATGATAGTCAAACATGCTTAATATGCAAAATCTTTTTAATATTATCATTAGTCCATAGTATAGACAATATTTCGAAATTATAACATTAATCTTAGCCAGCATAGGCATTTTCACTTATGTCTACTATAGCTACCATGTTCAATAGCAGGTTACCGCCACATTCCATGGCAGGTTATACAACTAAAACCGCACAGCGTGCGTATTATTTCTTTGGATTTCCAACAAATGGTCAGGCTAAGTAACTTCCTACTGCCACATGAGTACGCCTCTGGAGGGATGTCCCGAGAACCTACCCGGATCTCTGCCAACACAAGGCCGGGTTACCTCTGTAACTAGGTAACTACTACTCGAGTGTGCCATCCCCCGGTCGTTTGCGACCTTTATCCGAGGATCCCCAACCACAAAGCAACAACCACAAAGTATAATAAATTTGCAGCAACCACATAGGTAAAATATCTGGGCTCCATACCATGATACCACCCTTTTCCAGAAGGAAATGACATACCCTAAAGTGCACGACCCTCATAATCTTGCCGCATCTTTCCTGTTTCGACCATTTTCGGGGTGTGAGGTCCGACGAAGTCTCGTCCACAAAGCTACACTTTTCACAAAGTCATGCTTTGATCAACAAATGATCAGCAGCACTTCGTATGCCACATTACCAAATTGGGAATGTACCACTAGTAACCATCAACTACATAACCTCTGAGCTTGTACGTCCCAGAGAAGGGTGTTAAGCTAAGTGAATAAATTCTCCGCCACCAATAGAAATGTATTTGATTGAAACCAGCTTTACATCTCAAAGTGTAACGTCAGACACACATCCATACAAGTCCGTTCTGGGATTGAAAGGAAACAAAGGCACTTCAAAGAAGCCCTTGCAAATCTAAATATTCACAAATCACGTCCGGAATCCCCATCACAAAGGTGATAAAATCTCTATACCGGAGCAACCCGGTGTAGAGATATTCGACAGGTAATCATTTCGCTTTCGAAAATACCCGGTCTTCAACACCGTCTTCAAATGCAATCCCATTTCATCGTATCATTATTCGGAATGGGTTTTATGACACAAAGTCCTCTCCCAACTAATCCGACTAATGAGCGCTTATTTTTTTAAAAATAAGTGCTCAATCATATTCAAACAAATCACAGCAAATTTCCACTTTGATCAAATTCAAACAAATCCGTATTTTTAAAATAAATTCTTCACCTTTTGAATATTATTACCTGAAATCCATTTATTAAACTTTTCCCATATTTTGAAATTTATTCAATAGGATTTCACTATAGATTTTCTACTTAAATTTTAAAAAAATACAATTTTATTTATTTCTGGTGTCCTACGATACCAAAAATATATTCGACCAAATTTTAGCCTTAAACGATCTCAATCACAATATAATCACACACATATTATAATTAAATATACACACAATATTGAAACAAATTCAATTATTTGTGGAATCCAGTTGGATCCCTCCAACATATTTTCCCTACATCCACAGACGTTAGCACAACAATTAAATACCCATTCCACTACGAGGTGGAATATCATGGTATATGGGATTTATAAATTATCATCCGCTATTATGTAGCGCATAGGGTCTCATCCACTATATAATGCGGGAAATCAATCACTCCAAATATATATATATATATATATATATATATATATATATATATATATAATACCAATTCCACTTCAAGGTGGAATATCACGGTATATGGGTTTAATATAACATCGTCCGCTATTATGCGGCGCATAGGGTCCAATTCAATACAACTGATAACAATTTATCATCAAGCACACGATCAAAAATTTTGAATTTAACTATCACAATTCAACAATCAATCAATAACTGAAATTTTGAATTATTAAAATTTGAGTGAGAAGATCTCACCTTTTGTTTGCTATCCATTTCCAATCCTGATTTGTCTTCTTCACAGTATTAGACCTTGTATAAACAATTGTATGATTTTTTATTAATATTCGGATAAATCGAACAATTAAATTCTCATTTGGTAAATTTAGTTTAACTAATAAATTTAATTTAACCAATCTTCCTTTAATAATAATTTATATATTTTCAAAATCTAATTTTTATATATAATCTTTCATCACTCTAAAAATCTTTATTTCCTAAAATCTTATATATATAAAAAAACTTGATTATTTCAATCTTGGCTGTAAATAAACAACAGTAATCCTATTTACTGTTTTATAAATCATTTTTTATAACTTTATAATTCAAAACATTTGAAAATGCTATTCTTCACCATAAAAATTATATTTTCCTACATGCATATATATATATATAAATATAAATCGAAAACTACGTATATATATTTTTTCTCCTCTGTACAGATTTGTTTTTCATCATTTTTTTTGTTGATTAAAAAAATTTAATTAAATCGAAATAAGGGAAGAACGAACCTCACCCAGACCATCCCACCTTATCGAACTCGAGCTCATCCACGACCTCTCGCCTCGACGCGCGCGACCATGCTGACGCAACCCGCCCCAAATCGCAACCCACATCCTCTATAAGCATCGTTGCAACCCTAACGCACGAGTTCGCAACCCTTGATCTGCCATTCCCCAAACCTCGTGAAGTCGATGTACTGAGTCACGCCTTCCATTGCCTTGCGTGCCATCTGGAATCGTGATGCTAGCATCACTCGAGCTCGTGATCACTAACCCTTGCATGCCCAAACTAACAACACCAATTGATCAACGCCAATGTCGCGCCTCGATACGATCGATGGAAGTTACGCGATTTAGGGTTTCGCTCGATCAATTTTCTTTTTATCGGCTTTGAGGAAAAACATTAGCGGCCCAGATTTGAACGAGAATGAACAAATTTGATTTTGGGTTTTATAAGGTAGCGGCTATGGTTTTGATTTTTGGACGATGAAATGTTTTCATTCGAGCGAGATATACAGGATGCCATTGATTTTATTTTCTTTTTCTTTTATCGCGATGAATCGGCTACCTTAATTTTATTTGATTTTGAACGAGATGAAATTCCTTTTTCAACACGTGTTAACAAAATGTGCCAAATGTTTGAAAGGAGGATACATGTAAGATTTGTCCTGACCTAGAATTTTAAATGTAACAATATATTTAAATTTAAATTCAAACTGCTTTGATAAACACAACTCAAAATTTTAATCTCCAATCGAAGCATGCCGCCGGGCGTTTATAATGTTTAACCCCTATTTCGAATGCAATGGAAAAGGTTTCGAGTCCTAATTCGATCGTATGGAGAAGATAGCTTTTTAAACCAGTTATTAAACTAAATTTCGATATAAATTTTCAGTGCGTTTGCTTATCGTACGGCCAAACGATCACTTCAAATGCTACGAAAATTGAAATCTGATAATAATACTATATTACGGATCCAATGGAACTGGTTTCGTCGAAATCTGAGACTGTGCCTCAGAAGGCTATTTTTAAATACCGATTTAAACGATCTGAATTCAAAACTGAACAAACCATTTTCAAATTCAATTCTGAAGCTTCCATTATCTTTAGTATTATCAATATAAATTTTCCAAGACTTCAAATTATTTTTAACAAGCTAAAAATTTAAAGTTCAAATTTTTACCCAAGTTTCAATAAATTGAATTCAATAATTAAATTGTCAAATTCACAGTTATATTTGAAATTCAAGCTAAACCATCATTCAAATATTTAAAATCAATTAAATTTTTCATTTTCAATTGTCCAAAATTCAGAGTCGTCACAGACTTCCCCCCTTAAAAGAATTTCGTCCCGAAATTACAAGTTAAGAAGAACGATCCTTAACCCATTCGCTATCCTTCCAAAACCAAATAGTTTTATTAGCTTGCCAAAACAAATCTTTTTATTAAAAACCCATTTACTTCAACTAATTTTCCAAAATCTTCCATAGTTTCCAACAATATTGTTTACTTCACAATTCAAATTTAAATTTAAATTCAAACTTTCAAAATTTTCTCAAAAATTTTTATAACGCTCTAAATTTTTGAAAAATTTCGCCAGCATCTCCTTTGCGCGGCTAGTTCGGTACGACTACAATATGCCACAACGGGCCCCTAGATTTCAAAAAGAAAACGAAAAGCCAAGCAGCTAGACAAGAAAGTCATCAAATTTCATACTGAAATTCAAATACATACATTTTTCGAGCTATTTAAATTATCTTCAAAATCAAAATCCCAATTCCATTTCTTTTTAACACACCTGTATATCCTACTTATCATTTTGCACATTTCTTTACAAAATTTTCAATATATAATTTTTATACCATTTTTACTTCACTATTGCAGTTATATATCCATTTTTATTCAATCTTGCATTTTAATTTCATTTGAATTCAGTTTACAATTTCAATTCTATTTGGATTCAATTTACCTTCGGAATATTGAATTTTATCAACTATCTGTCATTCACAACTGATTCATATTATTATTTTAAATTAGTTTCATTTACTAATTCATTACAAATTCAAATTCATTTTATCTCACACAATTCAAATTGGTTTTTAATATTTAATTCCAGTTTTTATTCTTCTGTTCATTCCCTCAATAGTTTATCTAACTAATTTTATTTCAATACTTCACTTTGTTTATCACAAATCAAATTCAATTCCAATTCCATTTCTATTTTCTTACTAATTCGAAATGAATTTCAACATTCAATTTCCCTTTTATTTACTCGCAATTGTAAATTTATTTATTCATAATTCTATTTTCCACTTTAATAGATTTTTATTCCATAACTATATTTTTTTAATAAGATTCCAGAGTCTTTTCAACCTTTCAAAATCATCTTTGAAATCAATTCAAATTATCCTTTGAATTCCCAAAAGCAAACCCAGTTTGCAAACAATTTCTATTTAAAAACAATTTGGCAGCAATTCCTCTTCTAGAAACTCGAAAATGAACACCGATGATGTTGCGATCATCATCGGAATTATTTTCCAGCGACCGAAAAGAGTTTAATGCTTTTATCCCTTCAAAATATTTTTCCAAAACCTTTGATAACCATTTTCAAATAAAAAGGGATTTGTACTTTTCCAAACTTCCCAAATTTCAAATCTTTTCAAATTCTTTTAAATATGACTCTGGAATTCTTTTCAAATTATAAATCACATTTACAATTTATTTTTTACGAATCCCATTCATATATGGATTTTATTTCTTAATAAAAAAAATTAGTTATGATTTCAATTTCTTATTCAATAACCAATGATAATAATTTAATATTATCCCTTCCTAACAATTAAGCAACCATATACTATAATAGTTTACAAAAAATTATTTTCTTCTATATACAAAAATAATTTGGGTAAAATTATTTCATTTACCCATTTTTAAAACAATATTGTGTCAGTTTACCTTGTTTAAGAGTTTAGAAACTCCTATCGACACAGTTAGCTAGACTGCACTGACCAGAATCTATAAACACTCAACCGATAAGTCAACACAATATAAAACAATTTTTTTTATATTCACTAACAAATACGTGCTCATGTCTATTATTACACTCAAATTCATTCTAGAGTACTACTGACTCCATCTCTAATGAGTAACACCCACCAGAGCCAAGGTTGTCGCTTAACCAATTGCTCTGATACCACAATGTAACGACCCAATTTTTCGACGTTCGAAAGTCGACATCAATACGTCCACTGTATCAAATGCCACAAAGACGAATGCCGGAAAACCAAACCATTAGGGTTAAAGAAGAAGAAGATAGAAGAAGAAACAGAACAATAACAAAATCTCACATTTCGCAGCGGAACAAATATAATAGATTAATGAATAATCTTTAAAACAAAGAATTATATCAGTTTTACATACATACATTATTAGAGTTTACAACGACACCATTCAATACTAGGTATTTACAACAACTAATCCATATTAAAACTGAACTTACAGCAATACCAACGCAGTGGATAATACATAGTATAATAATACGTCTCGCCATCCAGCTTCACTCTCGATCTCCACAGCAACTTCTTGACTTCGCTCTCGAATAACTGATAACCTGACTCTAGGCTGCCCATGTGGAAAATTTTGGACACCTAGAGTTTAGAAAGGGAACAATGAACTCCAGGTCAGTCATGGGACTGGTGTGAGATCTAAAAAACAGTTATTTTCACAAAGAAAAGGAAAAGAAATTCACTATGCTTTTGGAAAATGAAACTACCATAAGGCCTCCCGCCACACACACAATGCAAACGTAGAATTGGAGGAGATTTCTCCTTATGTTAGTCAAACATGCTTAATACGCAAAATCTTTTTAATATTATCATTAGTGCATAGTGAAGAAAACATTTCGAAAGTATAATATTAATCTTAGCCAGCATAGGCATTTCGCACTTATGCCTACTGTAGCTACCATGTTCAATAGCAGGTTACCGCCACATTCCATGGCAAGTTATACAACTAAAACCGTACAGGGCGCGTATTGTTTCTTTGGATTTCCAACAAATGGTCAGGCTAAGGAACTTCCTACTGCCACATGGGTACGCCTATGGAGGGACGTCCCGAGAACCTACCCAGATCTTTACCAACACAAGGCCGGGTTACCTCTTTAACTAGGTAACTACTACTCGAGTATGCCATCACCCGGTCGTTTGCGACCTTTATCCGAGGATCCTCAACCACAAAGCACAACCACAAAGTATAATAAATTTGCAGCAACCACATCGGTTAAATATCTGGGATCCATATCATGATACCACCCTTTTCCAGCAGGAAATGACATACCCTAAAGAGCGCGACCCTCATAACCTTGCCGCATCTTTCCTGTTTCGTACATTTACGAGGTGTGAGGTCCGACGAAGTCTCGTCCACAAAGCTACACTTTTCACAAAGTCATGCTTCGATCAACAAATGATCAGCAGCACTTCGTATGCCACGATACCAAATTGAGAATGTATCACTTGTAACCATCAACTACATAACCTCTGAGCACATACGTCTCAGAGAAGGGTGTTAAGCTAAGAGAATAAATTCTCCGCCACCAACATAAATGTATTTGATAGAAACCAGCTTTACATCTCAAAGTGTAACGTCAGACACACATCCATACAAGTTCATTCCGGGATTGAACGGAACCGAAGGCACTTCAAAGAAGCCCTTGCAAATTCGAATATTCAAAAATCACATTTGGAATACCCATCACAATGGTGATAAAATCTCTATATCGGAGCAACCCGGTGCAGAGACATTCGATAGGTAATTCTTTCGCTTTCGAAAATACCCGGTCTTCAACACCGCCTTCAAATGCAATCCCATTTCGTCGTAGCATTATTCGGAATGGGTTTTATAACACAAAGTCCTCTCCCGGCCAATCCGAATAATGAGCGCTTATTTTTTTAAAAATAAGTGCTCAATCTGATTCAAACAAATCACAACAAATTTCCACTTTGATCTTTTATATAAAAGATCCATCACAATCACAAAGGTTCGATGTGGTTTTCGAATATCCATTTGGAATCCGACCCCCGGTCGCATCAAAATTCAAATGCCACTAAAAGACCAATATTGATAGTTGGTTATTTAACTATCAATCAACATTCACAACAATCACCAAGATTTAAATAATTTTTCCTCCAATTATTATTTTCAATGTATTTTCGCAAGATATATTTCACACTTCAGCCATTTGGAAAAAAAATTCAAATCACTTTTCACCTTTCAATCATTTTAAAACAAATTTCAAATCATTTTTTCCACATTTCAATACTTTTAAATCAAATTTCAAATCACCTTCCTCACGTGGAATAAATTTCCAAATATTTATTTGATTCCACTGAAAATTTGCTTGAGCTCAAATATTTTAAAATCATTTAAAATACTTATCCAAAATATACTTGTAAATAATAAAAATGATACTATATTTTTTTTAAACACTTGCTAAAATATTAATTATGAAAATATTATACTAATACCTCATATGATACTTCAAGTCCAAAAACTAATTTTAAAAATAAAATTAGTAAATAGAGTATAAGTATTTAAATAATTATTTTCTAAATCAAACATCAAATTTAATCTTTAAAATAATCCCTTCTATAATTAATTAAATAAATCTTTACTTTAAAGGTTTAAAACAATTCCAAAAAAATAGTTTCTCTAACAATATTCTTCCAAATCTATTTCTAGAACTTTTAATTTTTACTTCAAAAGCTACTTTAAAATATACTCGGCTTTCCAGGGAAGAATTCTCTTTCCATTTATCAATTAATAAATCTTCTAGATTTATTTTAATTTACATTCCAAATCTATAAATTTCTTTTCACACCTTTAAAAAATAAACCAACATTTATTTTTTAAAAAAAATTCCCTTTTCTTTATAAAATTCCCTTTGTGGATTTTAATTTTCCAAATATCTACTGATATGCGATTTCCAAATTGATTTCAAAAATCATTCCAAACACCAAATCAATTTTCAAATTGATTTCAAATTTTATTTTAAACACCAAATCAAATTCCAAATTGATTTCTAAATTTATTTCAACATCAAATCGATTTTCATTCAAACACCAAATCAATTTTCATATTGATTTCCCAAAGATTTATTCTTTAACACCAAATCAATTTTTCGAATTTATTTTTAAAATAAATTCCTTTATCTCTTCCAAATTATTTAAAACCCGTATTTTTAAAATAAATTCTTCACCTTTTGAATATTATTACTTGAAATCCATTTATTAAACTTTTCCCATATTTTTGAATTTATTCAATACGATTTCACTATAGATTTTCTACTTATTTATTTCTGGTGTCCGACGATACCAAAAAATATATTCGGCTAAATTTTAGCCTTCAACGATCTCAATCACAATATAATCACACACAGATTATAATTAAATCAACACACAATATTGAAACAAATTCAATTATTTGAGGAATCCAGTTGGATCCCTCCAACCTATTTTCCCTGCATCCATAGACGTTAGCACAACAATTAAATACTCATTCCACTTCGAGGTGGAATATCATGGTATATGGGATTTATAAAATATCATCCGCTATTATGCAGCGCATAGGGTCTCATCCGCTATATAATGCGGGAAATCAATCACTCCAAATATATATATATATATAATACCAATTCCACTTCAAGGTGGAATATCGCGGTATATGGGTTTAATATAACATCGTCCGCTATTATGCGGCGCATAGGGTCCAATTCAATACAACTGATAACAATTTATCATCAAGCACACTATTAACAATTTTGAATTTAACTATCACAATTCAACAATCAATCAATAACTGAAATTTTCAATTATTAAAATTTGAGTGAGAAGATCTCATCTTTTATTTGCTATCCATTTCCAATCTCGAATTGTCTTCTTCACAGTATTAGACCTTGTACAAACAATTATATGATTTTTTATTAATATTGGGATAAATCGAAAACTAAATTCTCATTTGGTAAATTTAGTTTAACTAATAAATTTAATTTTACCAATCTTCTTTTAATAATAATTTATAGATTTTCAAAATTTTAATTTTTATATATAAACTTTCATCACTCTAAAAGGCTTTATTTCCCAAAATCTTATATATATATATAAAAAAAACTGAATTATTTCAATCTTGACTGTAAATAAACAACAGTAATCCTATTTACTTTTTTAAAAAATCATTTTTTATAACTTTATAATTCAAAACATTTGAAATTGTTGTTCTTCACCATAAAAATTATATTTTCCTACATGCATATATAAATATATATATATATGTGTGTGTGTAAATCGAAAACTATGTACATATTTTTTTTCTCCTCTGTACAGATTTGTTTTTCATCATTTTTCTTGTTGATAAAAAAATTTTAATTAAATCGAAATAAGGGAAGAACGAACCTCACCCAGACTATCCTACCTTATCGAACTCGAGCTCATCCACAACCTCTCGCCTCGACGTGCGCGACCATGCTGACGTAACTCACCCCAAATTGCAACCGGCCACATCCCCTATAAGCATCGTCGCAACCCTAACGCACGAGTTCGCAACCCTTGATCTGTCATTCCCCCAACATTATGAAGTCGATGTACTGAGTCGCGCCTTCCATTGCCTTGCGTGCCATCCAAAATCGTGAAAGTCAGTATCACTCGAGCTCGCGATCACTAACCCTCGCATGCCCAAACTAACAGCCCCAATTGACCAGTGCCCATGTCGTGCCTCGATAGGATCGATGGAAGTTACGCGATTTAGGGTTTCGCTCGATCAATTTTCTTTTTATCGGCTTTGAGAAAAAACAGTAGCGGCCCTGATTTGTACGAGAATGAACAAATTTGATTTGGGATTTTATAAGGTAGCGGCCATGGTTTTGATTTCTGAACGATGAAATGTTTTCGTTCGAGCAAGATATAGAGGACGCTATTGATTTTATTTTCTTTCTCTTTTATCGCTAATGAATATTTCAAATTTACATAAATTGAAATGGTATATTTAGTTTTATTTAAATTTGAAATTTGAAGTTTTATTTAAACGTTATTTGAATGATTAAGTAAATATTTTAATAATAAATAATAGTAAAGCGAATTTGATATATATATGAAATTGTCAAATTTATTTTTGAAATGTTGAATATTTAAAGCTTCGAAATATATTGAAATTGAAATGGTTTATTTTATGGGTCAAACCTGTATTTGAAGTCGATTTAACTTGACACGGTTTATTGAGAAACTGAATTGAATTGAAATTGATGGTTTGAGATTGGATTTAATTTGAATTTTGGAATTCGAGTTGATTTGGAATCGATTTGTGAAATTCGAGGAAGCTATTTTAGTATTTAAAGTATTTTTAAATCGTATTTAAAACCATTTATATATTTTACTTTATAAATTATTTTCATATAAACTATTTTAATATAAATCATTTTAATATAAACTATTTTAATATACTAACTATTTATTATAAACTATTTTAACTTATAATTATTTTATATTAACTATTTTATTGTATAAACTATCATTTATATCTAAACGGTTTAAAGGAAAATGTTATGATTTCAAAGTGTTCTGATTTCAAAGTGTTATGATTTCCAAAGTATTATGATTTCTAAATTATGATTTTCGAAGTATTATAATTTCTAAGTTATGATTTCTAAAGTGTTATGGTTTTAGAAACTTTATAATTTCTAAAGTATTATAACTTTGAAGTGCTATGATTTTTGGAAATGGATATATTTGAAATGAAAATGATATCCTATTTGATTTTGAAATGGACATGATATCGTATTGATATGGTTTTGAAATGGAAATGATATTTCGGTTTTGAAGTATAAACTATTTTGAAATGACCCCGGTATTATAACAACGTTTGGTTGTTAAAGAGACTGGGATCGGATATTGTCATACTCTCTACCAATATCGAAAACCACTTTAACAACCATGTACTTGGTGGAGATTCCAGAATGAAGTTGGATGGTGGCAACAATCCTATATGAGGTATATACGTGGACCTAACTCCAGTGAGTTAGCATAAGATGGCTAAAACAGGAGCAATTGATGGGCCAAGTGAGGTAGCTTCTCCGATCGGACACACTCCATCGTATGTCATTCTATTACTTTGTGACTGATTTAATGCGCACCTTTGATTCGAGAGTGTGGCTCGAGGTGGGGGATTGCTACTGCTCTGCGTTACCACCAGCCCGAAAGTGTAATTGGTATATCTACCCTGGCATTGCCTAGTTGTGCCATGTCACCTACCCTATCGAGACCACTACGAGTTTGTTTTGTGTCGTACCTATAGAGTATCCTCTGGTAGCCTCCCGGTCAGGAGGTATTACGGTACTGTATAGACTATTGGCACTATAAAATGTGTTAAGGGGGATATGGATAACGCCTTAACGCTATTGTTTACTTTACTATAGAAATTATTATAATAGCGTATATTACTACATAGTAGATAGTTTAACGGATCCTTAGAGGATGGTTATCCCAAACATCCTTTGAGTTACTTGTATTTCAACTGTTATTTCACTTGAGTTGGATTTATTGATATGAGAATGTTAATCCTGACTCGAGTGTTTTGTGTTTTTGCTTTACGCTCGGGTCAGCCTGAGTGTCACAGCATTTAAGACTCGCCTTTGGGGTTCGAAGCTTCGCTTGGAGATCCAACCGTCTATTCAACTTTTAGATATTCAGTTGATCCATTGATGTATTCAAAACAATTTTATTAGACTATTGTATTGAGACTTCTATGTATTCGAGACATCTGTTGTATCTTGTATTAACTCTGATATATATATATAGTAGCTTCATGAACTACTATTCTTTGTTTTCACTTCTTATCGTTATATTACTCTGTGTCTGTGATTCAGTGATTTATTTATTTACTGTATATGCTGAGTTTTGCCCAATTTAAATTAACAATATGGTATTTTGAGCAATTCAAGTCCAACATGTGCAGATGCGAATGGTTGAAAATACCAAGATGTTATATGTGGTATCAGAGCTCTGGTTTTTGGCAAAACCTAGCATATAGAGTAAATTTAATTTACAGAGTCACTTTCGTTCGAGCTTGAATTTCTTCCTCTTTGACTCGGTTTCCTTTGAATTTTGGAACGTTCCCATCGGTTCTAAAATCCATTCTTGTCTCTCCTTATTCGTGTTTCTTAATTCTGGAGTATCCTATAGCTCCAGTGTATGATTTATAAAGGGGTGAAACTCCTTTCCAACAATTGATTCACCAAAAATTTCTATATCCTTGGCTTAAATGCTGATATCTCTTGCTATACTCAAATTCTATCTCTTGCGGTCGAATGTCGATTTACCTCAGAGTTCTGCATTGATCCTATTCTTGAAGTCACGATTGACCCGGTTAAGGTCGCCCGTGATTTATAAGTTTATCCATTCTTTTCTCTCTTTGTAATCTATTTATCTTCCTATCGAGCTTATCTTTTGATTAGAAATCTAATTGATTTGGGTCCCTCTAATTTGGATCTCTACCCTTGTTTTAAAATCCATTTTGTATCCTTGAGTGAGGGAGTGTATTTGTTATTAATATAAAATATTTTATAATGTGTTGTTTGAGTTGTTAATGGTGATTTGGGTTTCGATCGATTCATCTGATCAACGCTATCGATAGAAATTCCAAAACACTTGAACAGAGCAAACTGACACAATATTATTTTCAAATTTAGTAAATGAAATAATTTGTATGATTATATAAGAATTTTTTTTCTAAAATTAAAAATTTAGATGAATTGGATGTTTAAAATGATAATATTTGATTTTCATTTATGATTTTGAAAACCATTGAATAAACGGAATTATTAAACATGGTTTATAAATTGATTTATAATTTGAAATGAATTTAGGTTAAGAATTTGATAATTTAATTTTCGATGATTTAAAACTTTGGATTTAAAGTTTTAAAATGTATATTATTTAAAGTATTTCCAAATAGAAAATCATTACCAAAGAATTTTGAAAGTTTTAAATCAGTACTATCTTCTTTGTCGCTGGAAAATAATTTCGGTGATGACCGCAGCATCATTGACATTCATTTTCGACTTTCAGAGTGGAGAGACCATTAGTAGCTTAGCTTCACTTTGTTTTGAAAAAATGGATTTTTATTGAATTTCATAAGTATGATTTGATTTATAATATATATAGGTATATGATTTTTAAATTTGATTCGATATGTATATGTATATATTTATCTCTAAATTGTTTGAAGTTAATCGAAAATTTTAACTCTTAAATTTATGTTAAAGGGATGATTTCAATTATAAATGAAGCCAAGATTTAGAATAAACATTTAAAATTGAAATAATTGGACTGGGAATAGTAATGAATAAATTAATATAAATTTAAGAATAATTAAGATTGGAATTATAAGTGAAATTTACTCAGGTGAAATCAAATGGCATAAATAAATATGATAAATTAAATAAAATTTTGTTTTAAAAGAAACCTTTTTGTGTCGAATATTAACAAATTGGAATCAAATCAACTTAATGAAATAACTTGAATTTAAAATCAATTTTTTTATATTAATTAATTTAAAATTCAAATTTATATGGTTTTATATTAATTTTTTATTTTGTATTTCAACTCTGTTTCCTTTCTGGTTGTTTCTATTCTCCTACCTACTTCCTTTTCGGGGACGAAAAGTTTTAAGTGGGGGAGGGTGTAACGACCCATAAATTTTAATAGTTTTAATAACGTAATTAATTGAATTTTTGTGAAATTTTATATAATTTAATTTGGAAATAAAAATTTGATATTTGGAATACGTCTACTTAAATATAGCAAATGGCAAATTTTCATCTGATAATAGGGAAGTTTATTTTCTTTTATAATTTTATTTAAATTTAAATCAGTTAATATTTGATGATAATAAAATACCAAACCTGAATATTTTTATATAATAAATTTGTAAATCATCTTCTGAGTGAGACGTCACATTTTGTTTTGTCAAATTTGGACTGCTATTACCCCGTTCATCTTATTTTCGGCGTTTTAGCAGCATTTTCGGTACCGATTATCGACTTTTGATAGGATAATCGTATCTCTGATATCTGTGTACCATTTTGATCGTCTCGTCGTGCTGATCTCCGCAGTATATTCATTTGTGTGTTTTGGAGTTCGTAATACGACGAAATCGGTGAACTGATTAACCGTATTGGTAAGGTTTTGACCCTTTTGAATTATTTGTCCATTCGTTGTCCAAGGTATACAACTAAATGGCCACTTACCTTTGTGTATTCCTGAATCTAGTTAGCATGAATTTTTCTATTCCTCTCTATTCTAAATATGTATCGTTTGCCTTGGGAAAAATATATATAATGAATGCAAATTTTTTTTAGCCTGTCGCTTTTCAACTGCTCTTTCATCCTTCATCTTCTCGGCCGCTCCACTTCTCCCCACTCTCCCTCCTCGTGCTCTGACTAACAATTGCCGCTCCACTTCTCCCCACTCTCCCTCCTCGTGCTCTGACTAACAATTGCCGCTCCACTTCTCCTTTCTCTCCCTTCTTCCCTAGGCCGAGCAACCCCATGCACACCCTTGCTCGTGACCAAAATTTTCCCACGTGAGACAACATCGGTTCCCCTTCTCGTGCCCTCCCATTCCACTTGCAAGCCGAGCACCCCACCAAAGCCGTCCAAACCCTTCGCCACTCGTTCTTCCTCGACCAGATCCAAATGCCTTGCAGCCGATCTCCGCTCCAAACTCCCATCATCGCATCTCCATGGAACAAGCTTTTATCAGCGTATATATGTGTAAGATTTATATACTGATATTTATGTAGTTTAGTGTTATATATATAAGATATATATATGATGTGTGTATATTTTAATATGTGTATAGTCTGCATATGTATGTTTATATATAGGTTAGTTTGATGTAATAGTTGAATATATATATAGGTATATATATATAAGCAGAGTAATATATATGTGACTTCGTATAAAAGTATATTTATATAAATACTTTATTTTATTATTTGCATGTATATATATTTTGGATTTGCTGATTTCAATTTATGATGTTATGTTTACATATATTATACAAGTTATATTCTATTGCATGGAATATAAATTTTTCAGAGTTTATATGTAGGCTGGTTATATTAATATGATATATATATTTTTTGTTCTGTGCATATATATTATTTACGCAAGTTTTAAATGATCAGTTGATCTGTGTTTATGTTACAATAAATTGAGTATATATATACTGTATGATATGTTATATATATTACGTTTATATTAGTTATATTATATGTTGATTTGTATATATACAATTTTTTTTCAGATGTAGGAATATAACATGAATTATAAATATATAACGTATTGTATATATATTAGTACACAAGCATTATCTTGCTCATTTCTAAACCGAATGTTGGTTTTCATTATATATAGTATAATATTGATTTTTGCTTCATGTTATATGTGGTATATATAATATCCAGGGTATGTTTCAGTTTAACTTTAGTATATATCAAGTTTGTATATAATTAGTTACAGGTCCATATAAATCTTTTCATATCTTGTTGTTGTATATATAATATAAGAAAGTTATATATAAGAAGTTTATATACATGTATATGTTATATTTGTTATAGAGATATGTATACTATAGTACATGTAACAGTTGCAAGTTTTGATATCTCTTTTTCATTGCATTTGAAAATTATATATATATTATAATCTATACATGATGTTTAGAATACAATTGATTTTATATATTTCTTACGTACATATTGGGTTTATAATTGAAGGGTACGTGTACAAAATTGTTTAGGTATGCATATAGGATATTGGTCTTATGGAATGATTTCATATATTATGCATATAATATATGTCTATATATATTTTAAATATTTATGTTAACTTTAATAACGATCTTGAGATATATATATAGATTTCGGTTTTGATATATATATATATATATATATATATATATATATATATATATATAATTGATTTAAAATTGTACCTGTATGTAACGACCCAGAATTTCTGTCATTTGAAATTCGTATATTTAATTGATTTTTAAATAATTAAAATATAATTTTGTAAGTTGAATAAATTATATTCCGAATATCTGGATTTAATTACATAATTAAATCGATAATTTAATATTTGAAATTGCAGAAATAATTGAAAATTTGGTTTAATGTGAACAAAATTGATTTGCAAAATTTTATTAAATCATATTGGAGTTGTAATAATGTTATAAAACTTTTAAAATTTAATTAAAAGTTAATTTGCAGAAACTGAATATTTTAATATTTAATTGACGAGTTAAAATAGCCATTTTTCAAATAGTCTCGGATTTCAACGAAACCAGTTTCATCGGATCCGTAATGTTATATTATTGTATGGTTTCAAATTTCGTGTCAATCGGATTTACCGTTTGTCCGGGGCGAGCCAAAACGCATAGAAATTTGGTTAATCGATTTAATTTAAATTTGATCGTTTATTTCCGTAACTCGCACATATGATCGAATTAGCCTCCGAAATACGTTCTATTGTGTCCGAAACGTGGGGTAAACTGTAGAAACGCCAACCAGCACACTTCATTTGGTGTTCGGAAAATTTTGGATGAATAGTGTTTTTTGAAATTTTCTATATAAGGGCCTCAACTTTCACAATTTTCAATAAAAAGAAAACCTAACCCTAACTACTTCAGGCCGCCACCACTATTTTTAATGGTCGAAAATTGTTCATCTTCTTCCTCAAATTTCTTCAAATCCACAAACAATTAGCAAAAGTTGTCAACTACAAAAGTGAAGAGGGCGACGAGATCTATATTCTGAATGGTGATGATCGAATTTGGAGCACCACGGCCTCGTCAGGAGGGCCACGTTTACCATCATCTCATGCACGTATTTCACGGCCTAGGGGGGCCAAGCTCCACAACGCCTTGGCCGATAGTAGCACGCTTCGCAAGCTTCGAGGTGGTGTAACCTGATCGTCGTCAGGTGGCTAGTATTGGTTGCGGCAATTAGGGTTGGATGGCGGCTACTGGGTTTTGCTCGCGTTCGAAACCTATAGGGGAAGGAGATGAAAACCACGGCCTTGATTTCCTAGGTGAAAACGAACGGTTGTGATTATTTTTAGGTTAAAATAAATAAAATAATTTGTATTTTAATTTGTATAAACTTTAAAAGTGTATAACTTTGTCATACGAGGTTGAAAAATTATGAAACAACTTGCGTTGGATTCGTTTTGATGAGCACTATGCTATGGAACTGGATTGGAGTCGTTTGGAGCTAGTATGACTTTCGGGTAAAATTAAACGCATGTTTAATTTTATTCGAAATAAAACGCTGGAAATTGAAAACAAGGTGAGAACCTCTCACTCAATCGAATCTTTTTCGATTTAAATTTTAAATAGTTATATTTAAAATTGCTTGATTGTATGCTTGGATGAAAATTCATTATCTGTTGTATTTAAATAGACATTATACGCCGTATATTAAGCGGACGTTATTTATTAAAAACATATACCGTGAATATTCCATATTGAAGTGGAATTGGTATTATATATGTACTTGGAGTTGATTTCCTGCATTATATAGCGGATGAGACCCTATTGCGCCGTATAATAGCGGATAATATTTTATAAATCCTACATACCGCGATATTCCATTTGGAAACGGAATTGGTATTGTGCTAATGTCTGTGGATGCAGGGAAACAGGTTGAAGGGATCCAACTGGATTCCTCACCAGTACTTATTTGATTACAGATATTTTGATATATGTTGATTATAATATACTGATATATGATGTCTTTTTTGTCGTGATTGACTATTTGTTGTGTTGCATCATTGGGCCAATTTTGGAATTTTAAAAGGATTTTGAAGTGATGATTTTCAAATTTAAAAAGGGTTTTAAAGTGATTTTTGAAAGTATACGTTTTATTAAATTTTGAAATTGATTCATTTTAAGTAAATAAACTTTATAATTTTAATGTTATAAAAATTATGATTTTTGAGAAATATAGTTAGAAGTTGATTTTTGAAAATATGGGGTTAATGATTTTATAAAATAGTTTAAATAGAGATTTTTGAATTAATTATAAAAGTTTTAAATATAAGATTTATAAAATTGGATTTTATAAATCAAAGGGATGGAATTAAAAAGGAGTTTTAAAGACGTTTTAAAATAATAATATAAATGGATTTATAAAAGAATAAAATCTACGATTTTAAAGTTATAAAAAGAATGAATTTGGGTAAATAAATGGATTATAAGTAATTAACTTACAATTGAACCTTGGCATTTAAATGAATAATGAAAGGAATTGGTTAATAAAGCAATTTTATAAGTTGAAGTCTTTATAAATAGAAATGGAATTTATAAACATTGTTTTATAAATCCGAAATCAATTGAATTTGATAAATTAAACATAGAAGTTTATTAAAGGAGATATATTCGTGATTGTGGACAGCGAATTATCCTTTAAGTTAAATGTTGTAATCATAAGAGTTTGGTTGGGAATTATATTCACGATTTTGGATAGTGAATAATATATTAAAGATGTTTTGGGGAAGTGATATTTTAAATAGAATTAAAACGATTTAAAGTTGTTTTAAAAGTATTAAGAACCGAAACCATAGATTTCAACATTCATTGTTGAAATAGACGTTTTCGAGAAATAAGGAAATGGTGGACTATAACACTGTTGTTATAGTAAATAATTTCTGAAAGGAAAAGTTTTATATAGTATTGGGATTTGTATATCTATCTAAATTTCGAATCCCTATACTAGTGATTTTGGGTTGTCGTAACGATGTTTTACGCAACATTCGTTTTGACTCAAATAAATGTGTTTAAGAGAATGTTTTCCTTAAAGAATGAAATATATACTTAATTGTGATTTAAGTACATTGAATATTTTCCAAGTGTTGAAAATAAATAGATTTGCAAATTACTTATTATTAAATAAGTATGGGAATGTCTTTCCAATATGAAGTGAAATGTTTTGAGATTTTATCTTTTAAAGATAAATTGAAAGTGAATAATTGAAATCGATTTGAAAATCGTATGTCAGTGGATATTTGAAAATTTAAATTCACTATGGGACATTGAAGAAAAGGGGAATTTGTTTAAAAATAAACATTGATTTATTTTTGAAGTGTGGAAAAATATATCTTGTAAAGGTATTTTTGGAAAATAAATAATTTGGGAAATTATTTGGAATCTGGTGATGTGCATATCCATTGATAGTTAAATAACCGACTATCAATATTTACCTTTAAATGGGTATTTGTTGTGATTTGCTTGAAATTGAATGCCACACTTATTTTCAAAATATTGCGCTCATTATCCGGGTTAGCCAGGCAAGGACCTTTGAGTCGTATAACCCATTTTGAATAGTGATACGTCGTAATGGATAGCATTTGGAGACCGGTGTTGAAGACCGGGTATTTTTGAAAACGGAAGGATTACCGTCGAATGTCTCTGCACAGAATGTCCCCGGTATAGAGATTCCATATGTGATGGGAAATCCGGATGTGATTAGTGAATATCCGAATTGCAACGGCTTCTTTGGAAGTGCCTTCGGTTCCGTTCGATCCCGGAACGGACAGTTATGGATGTGTTCCTGACATTACAACTTGAGATGTAAAGCTGGTTTCTATCAAATATATTTCTGGTTTTGGCGGAGAATTTATTCTCTTAGCTTAACACCCTTCTCTGAGACGTACGAGCTCAGAGGTTATGTAATTGATGGTTACTAGTGATACATTCCCAAATTGGTAATGTGGCATATGAGTGATGCTGATCATTTGTTGATCGAAGCATGGCTTTGTATAAAGCGTTGCTTTGTGGACGAGACTTCGTCGGACCTCACACCCCAGAAATGGTCAAAACAGGAAAGATGCGGCAAGGTTATTAGGAGATAGCGCCCCTTTAGTGTATGTCATTCGCTCTGGATAGAGGTGGTATCATGGTATCGAGCCCAGATATTTAACCAATGTTGTTGCTGCAAGCTTATTACTTTGTGGTTGTTGGAATAGAGGATCCTCGGATGAAGGTCGGTTACGACCGGGGGATTGCATATTCGTGTCAGTAGTTACCCAGTTAGGGGTAACCCGGCCTTGTTTTGGCAGAGATCTAACTGTAATGTTAGGTTAGGTTCTCGGGGCGTCTTTCCAGAGGCGTACCCATATGGCAATGGGAAGTTCCTTGGCCTGACCATTTGTTGGAAATCCAAAGAAACAATACGATCCTTGTACGGTTTTAGTTGTAGAACATGTCATCTAATATGGTAGCTATAGTAGGCATACCATAATGGTACCTATGCTGGCTAAGATTAATATTCTACTTTCGAAATGTTTTCTACACTATGCACTAATAATAATAATCAAATGATTCTGCGTAGTAAGCATCTTTGACTATCATAAGGAGAAATCTCCCCCAAGTCTGTGTTTGCATTGTGTGTGTGCCGGGAGGCCTTATGGTAGTTACATTTTCTAAAAGCATTGCGAATTGCCTTTAAAAATAGTTTTTTGTTTGTTTGTAAAGATAAACTATTTTAAGTTCTCACACCAGTCCCATGACTGACCTGGAGTTTATTGTTTCCTTCCTAAACTCTGGGTGCCCACCAATTTCCACACGAGCAGTCTAGAGTCAGGTTATCAGGTCATTCTGGAATTCGAAAGTTGCTGTAGAGATCTGGAGGCAAGCATGATGGCATGGCGTATCAACTAGTATATAGTATTTTTTTTCCGCTGTTTGTTGTTGTAAACTCTGATAATGTAATGGTTTAATGTGATGTAATGTAATAACTGATATAGTTCTTTGTTTTAAAGATATTCATTTATCTATTATATGTTGTTCCACTACGACTGTGAGATTCTGATATTGTTTCTGTTGCTTTTCTTTCTTTCTTCTTCTATTTTTTCTTCTTCTTAAACCTAAAGAATTGGGTTTTCTAGCATTCGATTGTTCGGCAGTTGATACAGTGGACGTATTGATGTCGACTTTCGGGCGTCGAAAATCCCGGTCCTTACATCTGGTTTCAGAGCATATGGTTAAGTGACAACCATGGCTCTATTGGGAATTACTCATTAGAGATAGAGTCAGTAGTACTCTAGAATGAGTTGAGTGTAATAATAGCTACGAGAGCGTATTTGTTAGTGAATATAAAATTGTTTTATATTGTGATGATTGGTTTGTTGAGTGGTATATGGATTCTGGTCGGTATAGTCTGTACAACTCTATCGATAGGTGTCTCTAAACACTTGTACAGAACAATTTGACACGATATCGGTTTAAAATAGGGTAAATGAAATAATTTTACCTTGATTATATTTTATATATAAAGGAATAATTTTTTAGAATTATTAAAATGTATATAAATTGATTGTTTGGTTGTTGGAAATGTAAGAATATAAATATAAGTTAATTAAAAGAATAAATTGTATAAGCAAAGAATTATAAGAATTGAATTATAATTAATATGATTTACAATTGTGAAGTAATCTTATATATAAGAAGTGAAACTATATGAACATATTTATAAATATGAGTTGTAAATAAAAAATGAATTTGAATAAGTGACGAAATTTGACTTTGGTAAAAGTTAAATAGAATTTACTTTAGAATTGGAATCTGAATTAGATTTGGAAATTTAAATTAAGTTAAACAAATGATGTTTGAAATGGAATATAACTTAGGTAATGTTGAATGAAGTTGATTTTGGTATCGAAGTAAAATAATAAGGTGAAGTGATGGATATAAACTTGAGTTATATAAATGAAATTCAACTTTTGTGGTTAAATGAATTAGCAATTGAATTAATGAATGAATTGAATGTAAATCAATTGAATGTAAATAAAATTGTTATGAAATAATGGATGCAAGTGTTAATTCATTAAAGCTAATTAAAAGTGATGAACCAAATTGAATGAATGTAAAGAAAAGTAGAGAAATTTGGTAATGTTGGATATACATTAGTTGTTATATGATTGTTAGTTGATTGTATAAAATTCATTAAGTGTTAATGAGATTGAATTAATAAATGGAAAGCTAAAGTGATTGAAATCAAATTGGAAGTTAAGTGAATCTTAAATAAATAAATTGAATTTGATTTGGAAGTGAACCAACTTGAATATGAATTAGTGAATATAAACTAATTGAAAATGAATGTTAGTAAAAAACATCCACTGTTAATGAATCAAATGTGATTTAAATTGGAAAACCAATTCATTGAATTAATGAGAAGTGAATGTATGTTGATTTGGTTATGGATGTTAGTTGGATGCTAGTTGGTTGATGGTTGAATTTATTGCTTTTACTGCATTTTCTATATTGGCATATATAGTTGTTGGTGTATGTTGTATATCGATATTATTGTCTATATACATGTTTCTCATGGTTTTTTGAGTGTTTAGTAGGTGCGTATTGCGCTTGCTTCGCATTTGGAGCTCGCTTTCGCGATATATTAGCCGTATATGCTCGCTAATAATATATAAGGTACATATCTCGTATTACATATCGTACTTTTACACTTTTTCCCTACGGGATGCCTCATCACTTGATGAGATGTATATTTGTGATATATATACTGTCATTTTTTTCGGATCGAACCGCGCAAAGGAGACTATGGCGAATTTTTCTGAAAATTTAATGTGTTAGAATATTTTTGAGAAAATTGGAAAATTTTGAAAACTATAACTTTGATTTTTGGAGTGAAAGTTAAACGATATAGTTGGTTTTGAAAAGATAACTAAGTATGATTTGAGAACTTAGTAAACTTATTGTAAGAAGTTAATTATGGATTTTGGAAAAATTAATGGATTTTGTAACTTTTTCTTACTTGGTAATTTCGAGGACGAAATTCTTTTAAGGGAGGAAGTTTGTAATGACCCAGAATTTCTGTAATTTGAAATTCGTATATTTAATTGATTTTTAAATAATTAAATGATAATTTTGTAAGTCGAATAAATTATATTTCGAATATCTGGATTTAATTGGATAATAAATCGATAATTTAATATTTGAAATTGCAGAAATAATTGGAAATTGGGTTTAAGGTGAATAAAATTGATTTTTAAAATTTTATTAAATCATATTGGAGTTATAATAATGTTATAAAACTTTTAAAATTGAATTAAAAGTTAATTTGCAGAAATTGAATATTTTAATATTTAATTGACGAGTTAAAATAGCCATTTTTCAAACAGTCTTGGATTTCGATGAAACCAGTTTCATCGGATCTGTAATGTTATATTATTGTATGGTTTCAAATTTCGAGTCAATCGGATTTACTGTTTGTCCGGGACGAGCCAAAACGCATAGAAATTTGGTTAATCGATTTAATTTAAATTTGATCGTTTATTTCCGTAACTCGCACATATGATCGAATTAGCCTCCAAAACACGTTCCATTGTGTCCGGAACGCGGGGTAAACCCTAGAAACGCCAGCCGGCACGCTTCATTTGAAGTTCGGAAAATATTGGATGAATAGTGTTTTTTGAAATTTTCTATATAAGGGCAACCCTAACTACTTCAGGCCGCCACCATTGTTTTTAATGGCCGAAAATTGTTCATCTTCTTCCTCAAATTTCTTCAAATCCACAAACAATTAGAAAAAGTTGTCAACTAAAAAAGTGAAGAGGGCGACGAGATCTATATTATGAACGGTGATGATCGAATTTAGAGCACCACGGCGTCGTCAAGAGGGCCGCGTTTACCATCAGCTCATGCACGTATTTCACGGCCTAGGGGGGCCGAGCTCCACAACGCATTGGCCGATAGTAGCACGCTTTGCAAGCTTCGAGGTGGCGTAACCTGATCGTCGTCAGGTGGCTATTATTGGTTGCGGCAATTAGGGTTGGAAGGCGGCTATAGGGTTTTCCTCGCGTTCGAAACCTGTAGGGGAAGAAGATGAAAACCACGGCCTTGATTTCCTAGGTGAAAACGAACGGCTGTGATTATTTTTAGGTTAAAATAAATAAAATAATTTTTATAAACTTTAAAAGTGTATAACTTTGTCATACGAGGTTGAAAAATTACGAAATGACTTGCGTTGGCTTCATTTTGACGAGCACTACGCTATGGAACTGGATTGGAGTCGTTTGGAGCTAGTTTGAATTTCGAGTAAAATTAAACGCGTGTTTAATTTTATTCGAAATAAAACACTGGAAATTGAAAACAAGGCGAGAACTTCTCATTCAATCAAATCTTTTTTGATTTAAATTTTAAATAGTTATGTTTAAAATTGCTTGATTGTATACTTGGATGAAAATTCATTATCTGTTGTATTTAAATAGACATTATACGCCGTATATTAAGCGGAGGTTATTTACTAAAAACATATACCGCGAATATTCCATATTGAAGTGGAATTGGTATTATATATGTACTTGGAGTTGATTTCCCGCATTATATAGCGAATGAGACCCTATTGCGCCGTATAATAGCGGATAATATTTTATAAATCCTATATACCGCGATATTCGGTTTGGAAACGGAATTGGTATTGTGCTAATGTCTGTGGATGCAGGGAAACAGGTTGGAGGGATCTAACTGGATTCCTCACCAGTATTTATTTGATTACAGATATTTTGATATATGTTGATTATCATATACTAATATATGATGTCTTTGTTGTCGTGATTGACTATTTGGTGTGTTGCATCATTGGGCCAATTTTGGAATTTTAAAAGGATTTTAAAGTGATGATTTTCAAATTTAAAAAGGGTTTTAAAGTGATTTTTGAAAGTATACGTTTTATTAAATTTTGGAATTGATTCATTTTAAGTAAATAAACTTTATAATTTTAATGTTATAAAAATTATGATTTTTGAGAAATATAGTTAGAAGTTGATTTTTGAAACTATGGGGTTAATGATTTTATAAAATAGTTTAAATAGAGATTTTTGAATTTATTATAAAAAATTTAAATATAAGATTTATAAAATTGGATTTTTATAAATTAAAGGGATGGAATTAAAAAGGAGTTTTAAAGATGTTTTAAAATAATAACATAAATGGATGTATAAAAGAATAGAATCTACGATTTTGAAGTTATAAAAAGAACGAATTTGGGTAAATAAATGGATTATAAGTAATTAACTTATAATTGAACCTTGGCATTTAAATGAATAATGAAAGGAATTGGTTAATAAAGCAATTTTATAAGTTGAAGTCTTTATAAATAGAAATGGAATTTATAAACATTGTTTTATAAATTCGAAATAAATTGAGTTTGATAAATTAAACATAGAAGTTTATTAAAGGAGATATATTCGTGATTATGGACAACGAATTATCCTTTAAGTTAAATGTTGTAATAATAAGAGTTTGGTTGGGAATTATATTCACGATTTTGGACAGTGAATAATATATTAAAGATGTTTTGGGGAAGTGATATTTTAAATAGAATTAAAATGATTTAAAATTGTTTTAAAAGTATTAAGAATCGAAATCATAGATTTCAACATTCATTGTTGAAATAGACGTTTTCGAGAAACAAGGAAATGGTGGACTATAACACTGTTGTTATAGTAAATAATTTCTGAAAGGAAATGTTTTATATAGTATCGGGATTTATATATCTATCTAAATTTCGAATCCATATACTAGTGATTTTGGGTTGTCGCAACGATGTTTTACGCAACATTCGTTTTGACTCAAATAAATGTGTTTAAGAGAATGTTTTCCTTAAAGAATGAAATATATACTTAATTGTGATTTAAGTACATTGAATATTTTCCAAGTGTTAAAAATAAATAGATTTGCAAATTACTTATTATTAAATAAGTATAGGAATGTCTTTCCAATATGAAGTGAAATGTTTTGAGATTTTATCTTTTAAAGATAAATTGAAAGTGAATAATTGAAATCGATTTGAAAATCGTATGTCAGTGGATATTTGGAAATTTAAGTTCACTATGGGACATTGAAGAAAAGGGGAATTTGTTTAAAAATAAACATTGGTTTATTCTTGAAGTGTGGAAAAATATATCTTGTAAAGGTATTTTTGGAAAATAAATAATTTGGGAAATTATTTGGAATCTTGTGATGTTGTGCATATCCATTGATAGTTAAATAACCAACTATCTATATTTACCTTTAAATGGGTATTTGTTGTGATTTGCTTGAAATTGAATGCCACACTTATTTTCAAAATATTGCGCTCATTATTCGAGTTAGCCGGGAAAGGACCTTTGAGTCGTATAACCCATTTCGAATAGTGATACGTCGTAGTGGATAGCATTTGGAGACCTGTATTGAAGACCGGATATTTTTTAAAACGGAAGGATTACCGTCGAATGTCTCTGCACCGAATGGCCCCGGTATAGAGATTCCATATGTGATGGGAAATCCGGATGTGATCAGTGAATATCCGGATTGCAAGGGCTTCTGTGGAAGTGCCTTCGGTTCCGTTCGATCCTGGAACGGACTTGTATGGATGTGTGTCTGACATTACAACTTGAGATGTAAAGCTGGTTTCTATCAAATATATTTCTGTTGGTGGTGGAGAATTTATTCTCTTAGCTTAACACCCTTCTCTGAGACGTACGAGCTCAGAGGTTATGTAGTCGATGGTTACTAGTGATACATTCCCAAATTGGTAATGTGGCATATGAGTGATGCTCATCATTTGTTGATCGAAGCATGGCTTTGTATAAAGCGTTGTTTTGTGGACGAGACTTCGTCGGACCACACACCCCGGAAATGGTCAAAACAGGAAAGATGCGGCAAGGTTATTAGGAGCAGCGCCCCTTTAGTGTATGTCATTCCCTCTGGATAGAGGTGGTATCATGGTATGAAGCCCAGATATTTAACCTATGTTGTTGCTGCAAGCTTATTACTTTGTGGTTGTTGGAATAGAGGATCCTCGGATGAAGGTCGGTTACGACCGGGGGATGGCATATTCATGTCAGTAGTAACCCAGTTAGGGGTAACCCGGCCTTGTGTTGACAGAGATCTAACCGTAATGTTAGGTTAGGTTCTCGGGGCATCTTTCCAGAGGCGTACCCATGTGGCGATGGGTAGTTCCTTGGCCTGACCATTTGTTGGAAATCCAAAGAAACAATACGATCCTTGTACGGTTTTAGTTGTAGAACGTGCCATCTAATATAGTAGCTATAGTAGGCATACTATAATGGTACCTATGCTGGCTAAGATTAATATTCTACTTTCGAAATGTTTTCTACACTATGCACTAATAATAATAATCAAATGATTCTGCGTAGTAAGCATCTTTGACTATCATAAGGAGAAATCTCCCCCTAGTCTGCTTTTGCATTGTGTGTGTGCCGGGAGGCCTTATGGTAGTTACATTTTCTAAAAGCATTGCGAATTGCCTTTAAAAATAGTTCTTTGTTTGTTTTTAAAGATAAACTATTTTAAGTTCTCACACCAGTCCCATGACTGACCTGGAGTTTATTGTTTCCTTCCTAAACACTGGGTGCCCACCAATTTCCACACGAGCAGTCTAGAGTCAGGTTATCAGGTCATTCTGGAATTCGGAAGTTGCTGTAGAGATATGGAGGCAAGCATGATGGCATGGCGTATCAACTAGTTTATAGTATTTTTTTCCGTTGTTTGTTGTTGTAACTCTGATAATGTAATGGTTTAATGTGATGTAATGTAATAAATGATATAGTTCTTTGTTTTAAAGATATTCATTTATCTATTATATGTTGTTCCGCTGCGACTGTGAGAATCCGATATTGTTTCTGTTGCTTTTCTTTCTTTCTTCTTCTATTTTTTCTTCTTCTTAAACCCAAAGAATTGGGTTTTCCGGCATTCGATTGTTCGGCAGTTGATATAGTGGACGTATTGATGTCGACTTTCGGGCGTCGAAAATCCCGGTCCTTACACTGTATTTTTAAATTGAATATTAGTTTTAAGGAAAAATTATATAATATGCATCTTGTTTAAATTATATTGAGCTGATACTTTTTTGTTTTCATCGATTCCTGTTATCAGCTTATCCGTTGAATTCGTCCCAATCTTGCTTTTCCTTGAAATTCACGCTTGGATTCGTAACACGTTTCATTTGTCGAATCTCTCTAGCCTCGAAAGGTGAGCAATCACTCACAATTAGCGTTCTTATATCTATTAAATTTGATTTTAATTGAAACGATAATTGAAATATGTTGCTGCTAGTTATTTGCATTGCTATACATACTATTATCTGTATCATATAGAATCGTTGACCAAACCATCCTACTTCATTCTGGAATCTCCACCACGTACATGGTTATTTAAGTGGTTTTCGGTATTGGTAGAGGTATGACAATATCCGATCCCGGTCTCTTTAACAACCAAACGCTTATTTCACACCGTGATCATTTTACATTTCAAATAGTTCATACTTCGTATCAAAATATCATATTCACTTTCGAAATCATATTCACTTTCGAAACCGTATTCATTTCCAAAATCATAACCATAAATTGGTTAAACCATCATATCAAAATATTCGTATTTGAGTCCGTTAAATCTAAATCATAATAGCTCCAACTTAAAAATTTTGAATATTGAAAGTAGTTAAATATTGGAATAGTTATACATTGAAAATAGTTTATATTTAGAAATAGGTTATAGATTAAAATAGTTTATATATTAGAAATAGTTTATATACTGAAAATAGTTTATATCGAAAATAGTTTTAAATAAGAATCATTTCATCCAATTTCACAAATCAATTCAAATCAAATTTAGTTCCAAAAATCCATTTAAATCAGTCTCAGTTCAACAATTTCAATTAAAGGGTTAAAGGTTCAATTCGAATTATCATAAAACCATTTTTAATTTATATCGATTTCAAATCCAAGTTTGAACCATAAATCCAAATTTACACATATTAAATAATATCTTTATACTATATTTAATAATCAATATTTATTAAAACTTTATATTTCCTTTCAAAACTTTGGAAATCATTTTTCAGAAATAGACCAACGGTGTCCGTATATAATTTTCTACCCTATGGTCAAGTGATATGGATATTTATCATTTCAATACACAATAATTTAATATTTACAGGTATATATCATTTTAATCCGCAATCCCAGAATTCAAAATCAATAAAATCGCTTGGATTTATCATTTTAACCCATAACGATTTTCCCTAATGTATAATATCGTCCGGGTATGTATCATTTCAACCCATAGGAATTTCCTAAACTATTAGGGAACTTGCATACTGAGAACAATAAAAATAAAATAGCATAACGTATCAATTACTAGCATATATAACCATTAACAACTTAAATTTAATATATATATATATATACACACACACATACAAACAGGTTAAGGTGTCATATGTCAATTAACATCGATTAACAATTTTAAATAATAACATATCAGATTCAAAAATTAAATAACTAACAATTCAAATTTGAAAACATATTTCAATCGTCATTTCATGTGAAATCAATTTAATAAACATAAAAAATTTAATCATGAGTGATCGCTCACCTTTCGAGGCTAGAGAAACAACTAGAATGAAGAAAGAGACACGGACACGCACACGAAACAATGACAAGCCAAAGAGCTGCTGCGACAAATTCCAGACAGCAGCGAACAAAGCAAGCTAATAACTTGAAATTGATGAAAATGAATCGAAGCTAGCTTGAGATTGATTGTAACAAAAAATTATGCAATATATATACTTACTTTTTTTTCCAATAGAAGAAGAGGCTAGTGGTTTTAAGGCGAGTTCGGTCATAGGAGGAAAGTAGAATGGCTGTTGCAACTTTCTACACATGCAGCTTTATTATTTATTTTAGAAGAGGGGAAGATACGAGGCACGTCAGTGGGCTAAGCTTGACTACTGGGCGCCATGGGTCTAACCAGGGAGCTGCTGCGCTCGAGGAGGTCGGAGCAGACCGGTTGGTGGAGATCAGGTGGTGGGTGGAGCGAGTCTCGGTTGTGGTTGGAGTAAGGGGCTATGCTCGACAAGCGGAGGAAAGGATTTTCTGGTCGTTCGATAGCGTGGAGTTGTGGAGTAAAGGCGAACTATGAGAGGCGTGATCGGAGGAAGGGGTGTGACGCAAGGTTTGGCGGTTCGGTTCAGGGGAGAGAGGGTGAGGATCGGCTGCTGTACACGGTGAGAGGCAGGGGATGGCTGTCGCGGTGTTTGGTCGTGGGATGTCTCGGCTAGAGATAATATGATGGAGAGAGGACTGGTGGGCGAACAGCTATGATGTTTGTGAGGCAAGTAGTGGGAAAGGCGGAGAGGCGGAGATTGATGCGGAGAAGGTCGCTGCGTGTTGGAGTAGTATTCCATAATTGAGTTAATGATATCTTATCCTATGAATAATCTTAATTGTGATTGTTTTATTCGAGTTAATGATACTATTTTATTTATATTATACAACATATTAAATCCAAATACTTAATTTAAAATTAATAAAATTCAACAATTGGGAATAATTTCGAAAATTATTGCATTTTACTAAAATAAAACCATATATTACTAATTTTATCAAAAACAACCAAAATAAAGTTTTTTAGACAACATTTATATTTAAAGCCCATTGTTTATTTACAATAAACAATTTTAACAAATTACATTGAGTTCGAAACAAAATATGATAAACACATAATAGAACAGATATTACAATACATCAAAGTACAATATAAGTATTACATTTTCCATAATAATCATGTCCTTAACCTTTTCGAGTCCTTTGGGATAGATAGGGAATATGTCTAGGAATGTATTGTAATTCCGTAGTATTCCATAATTAAGTTTCTGGTTGGGGAAACAAGGCCGAGACTGTGGCTGCGGTGGAAGGGGATGCGACAAATGGAGTTAGTGTAAGGAGCTGCTGGTCGACGGTTGATGGAGGGTGGAAGTGGTTGCGTGAGGAGATGAAGGTGGGAGGGTGTCTAGAGATTCGGCTACGTGGTCAAAAGCAGGGAAGGAAGGCGGTGGGTGGAGTACTGGGTGGCGGAGCAGAGGTTGGCCGATGCAAGGAGATGGGTTGTTGGCAAAGAAAGGGACGAGCAGCATGGAAAGAAAGTACGTGAGCAGAACGAAAATAAGCTACGTGGAAAGAAAATATGGACGAGCAGCAAATACATATATATGAACTTTGCTTTCAATTTTTTTCGAACGAAGAAGAGTAGAACTTAAGAGCAGAGAGCTGAGAATGAAATGAAACAACAAATATATTGAAATATAGGGAATAGAAAATTTTAGATATTAATTTATGGGAAATTATAAAAGCTGATGGCTATTAGGTTTCAACCGGTGGATAATTGAATGGCCACGGTAAACCAAAGGGCTCAAAACGGGTACCGATACGGCTAACCATTTTGCAGATTTCGCCGTGCACCGGACGTCGAAATACACAAATGAATATGCGGAGATTAGCACAATGAGATGAATAGAATGGTACACAGATATGAGAGATACGACTATCCTTTCAAAACTCGATTTTCGCTGCCAAAGCTACTGCCAAAACGCCGAAAATAATATAAACGGAGCTAGAGCAGTCCAAATTTCTCGAAATAAAATATGACGACTCACTTAAAAAATAATTTTCATTTTTCTTATGTAAAAATATTCAGATTTCAAAAATATTTTATTTTCATCAATTTAACTGATTTTAAATTTGAAATTTGAAATTTCACTGCCAAACAAACTTTTAAATTTTCAAATGAAAACCTGCCACTTACTATGCTTCAATAGATATATACCAAATATCAAATTTTCATTTCTAAAATTTTATTTTGATTTCATGAAAAATTAAGTTAATTACATTATTTAAATCGTTAAAATTTCTGGGTCGTTGCATGTCCTTTGACAAAAGTGTTAACATGTGTACTAACAGTATTGCTAGCCATTTAAACTTTTTCAAAAATCAAGTTACGATCTTTTGAAAACCTAGTGCTTTGATACCAAATGTAAGTTGCGGAATCATGGATCTTAAAGCTAATTAAATACTAGGATGGGTGAATAATTTTTTAGAACTTATGTAAATCTTTTTAATTTTCTATCAAGTTTGATATCAAATCACATATTAACACAGAAGTGTACTAACAATCAATTATAGATGTAATCGTAGATAAAAATAAAAGCAATAAAGTAAAGTAAAGAAATAGAGAGATGACATCAAGGATTTTATACTATTTTGGATTTCTCCTAAATCAAGTCCCGTATAATTATTTGTGCAGATTTCTTTTCAAATGCCAATCTTTAATCGGGCAGAAGGCAACTCCAAATACAGTCTCGATTTCGAGGCTATAAGACACACCCACCTGAATTTCCAAGCTCAGGGTAGATTCAGTTGATTTGACCGGCTACAAGCACACCCATTTGATTTAAACAGGTTATAAACAAACCCAGGCAAACACAAATAGAGTTGATAGTATTTCCAAAGACAAATTCTTGTACTTTGAATATAATGGATCCTATAGTTTCTTGGATAGCACTTTAATCTTCAAAATGAGAGACAAATGTTTCCAAAACAGTAAGAAAGTAGTATTGAATCAATACAATGAAGTATGAGTTGATTCTATATGATTTTGAAGAGAATAAAGTATATTTTTCAAGGGAATTTTCAAGAGAGTAAGAGGAGGGAAGAAAGTAAGTAATAGTGTCAAATAGATGTATCAAAGGAGAGAATAAAGTATATTTTTCGAGGGAATTTTCAAGAAAGTAAGAGTAGGGGAAAAAGTAAGTAATAAAGTATATTTTTCTATATTAAAAAATTCATTTTCACTCCTCGTATATATAGTAAATGAACAGATATGTTCGTTCGTGGAGAGTTGTGTCGAATAGACATTTCCATTCAAAATTTAAAAAACCAATCGGTAGCGTATATGTCGACATATATTGTTTAGGTATGTCGACGTACCTTAGTTAAAAATGAAAATTGTTTTCTTAAAAATAATCTGAACATAGCTTTTAAATATTTTAAACTCTAGAAAACCTTTATAAGATATTTAAAGATATGTTTTGAAATTTAAATAATTTATTTTTATATAAATTATCAAAGATCGTAATTTTGAGATGAAGTTCAAAAGTTGTTATCAAGGACTTTAAAAATATATACTAATGACTCCATACACTAAATTAAAACCTTGAGATCTTCATATTATTGTCTTTGAACTCACGAGTCTTTGTATCTTTATCTGGAGCCTTTATACTATACGGTCTTCGATTTAGCACATGTGTAATATTATGCACTATATATTACATAACTTGACAAAAACATTAAATTCTATATTTTATATATTTGTATATGGTTGTTGTCATCAAAATCATTACTGAGGTATAAACATTTTAAATTTAAAGAAATTATCGTTTTGGTTCGAAATGTGAACCGAAGGAAAATTACATGTTTGGAAATGGTTTATTTGATTTACCAATATGAGTTGGTGGATAATGTTAATAAATAGGGATAAAATATTTAATTTTAAATATATGGATAAAGGTGGATTTCAAATTATAAGTAATGAAAATATTTTTCTTAAATACATGTGTAGAAAAGAAGATTTATGTGTTATAGATGGATATTGATATGGATAGGTGGATATTTTAATGTGCCAAAATGGGGTGTTTTTTGTGAGCATTGGTTATGAAACTATATGACATGTCACATTGTATAGGTGTCTACCTTATGGATTGGTATGCATTGTAAAAGAATAAAGTTAGTTGAATTGAGAATTATGATGGTGCATGCATGTTCTATATATACACATTGTTTTTATACATATGTTGAGTTGGTATTTGCTTATATATTTTATACTTGGTTTGTGTATAAATTAACAAAACATGTTAAAATTAAATTTAATGTAACTAATTATATAAAAGTGAATATAGTTATTTTGGTAAGTTGGTATTACATGTATACGTATATATAGTATATAATGATGAGATTATGTGCAAGACTAGTGCCTGTTACACGTCTCAAAAATGGAGTAACTAATAGGAAAAATAGTACTATCAAGGTATGATGAATGTGATGCTTATAAAAGTAATGGCTTCTTAGGAGTTATGCAAAAAAAAATTCCTCTAAACTTTAAATCAAAAAGAAAAAAAAGTGTGGTGGATCTGGCTAAATGTACCTAACCAGTACCATTGATTGTTTGTTCATTGGTTATACTCCTAACAATGCTACGTATAAACTCATGTCTTTATAATGATGACATGCTAATTTTTGGCACAAACTTAAATGTAATAGCTAACACTCATACTTTCTTATCTTTCTAACTTGAGATGAAAGACCTAGAAAATATTGATGTGACATTGGACAATAAAATGAGAAAACCTATAATATTATTCCTCCCTAAATCAATGTCACTATACCAAGAAAACCTTGGAAAAATTAATTTTTTTTTCACTGGAAAATCATAGGATCTTCCAATAATTCTAACATGTACCTTAAGAAGAATAAAGGGCCTAATGTAATACGTGATGAATATGTCTAAATTAATAAAAACATCATGTCTCTCATAAACTATACTAGACCGGACATTGCCTACAATGAAGGTTGATTAAGTATATCCGCTCATGACCCCAATGATGAACGATGAAATTGCTAATAATAATATATATAATAGAAAGAAAACACAGATATGCAATAGACTCAAAAATCAAGAAATTGTTGAAAGGAATACTGATCTTCTCTAAATATGTAAGGTTAGATAGATTGATGGATCCCCTCACAAAATCATTGTAACAACCCAAACTTTTAGTTATTCGATTTAAAATGTTTAATTATTTTTAAATATTTAAAATAATTAAATTTTGGATTTTAATAATTTATAATTCAAATGTAGGGAATAATTAAATGTTTTAATTATGAATTAAATGTTAATTAAATCGATTTAATAATTTTATTTAACTCACCAATAAATAATATTGGTGAATTCAATTTGTAATTTAACTTTGAAATATAAATAGTCCAAATAAATATCAATAATTCAATATTTAAATCCGTAACATTGTCGTTCTGGGGCATAATCTCGGATTTCGATGATACCAGTTTCAAAATGGATCTCTAATAGTGAATTATATTACACCGTCGAATTTCATAGCGATCAGACGTATCGTTTGGTCGTGCGAGATCGAAACGCATTGAAATTAATATCGAAAATTTAATATAATAATTGGATCCAAAAATATATCTTCTACATACGATTGAATTAGGTCTCGAAACAAGTTCCATTGCGTTCGGAATAGGGGTATAACATATAGAATGTCTAGCGGCATGCTTCGTTTGGAGTTCGGAATTTTCGAGTATGTTTTATTGAAAATTTTAAAATTAAAGTAATATAAATATATGTATAATCTGCCTTATGCTTGCCATACCCTGTCATTCAAACACCATACACCCCGTACATGCTGCCATACCTCCCTCTTCTTTTTAAACATTGTTGTACAGAGAGATGAAGATTTTTCTTTTAAAACCAAATTTCAAAATCAAAATCAAAATCAATACAAATCTAAAAATCATGAAAAAAAATTTAAAAATCCTAATTCGAGGGAATCTTCGATTTGGTGTAGTTTGGGTAGTGTTCGATTATGGTCTAGGTGATGGCTATTGGCATAGAGGAGCTAGGGCTTATGATTTTGGAGCATAGGGTCACGGATTGTCGAATTGGAGGGTAGTTTTGGGTTTCTCAAGGAAAGACGAGGCGGTGGTGATTTTTTGGCATGATTCGATGGTGAAGTGGGTTGCGGCCTGACGCGCGTGGGCATTGAGAACCCGTTGGTTGCATTTGTCTGAAAGGGTTTGGGCGAGGTGGCGTTGTGTCTAGAAGATAGAGATTTCATCATGGAGTTCAACGGTGTGGTTGGATTTGAAAATCATGGAGAGATGGTGTAACAACCCGGTATTTCGTGCCATTCGCATCCGCACATGTCGGACTTGAATTGCTCAAAATATCAGATTGTTAATTTAAATTTGGAAAAACTTAGCATATATAGTAAATAAATGAATCACAGAATCATAGAATATTACAGTAACAAGCAGCGGAATAGATAAATAACAAAGTTGAAATAAAATACAACAGAATATCTCAGATACAATACAGTCTCGAATACAAACAGATGACAAGTCTAGACCAACAACTAGATAGCTAAAAGTTGAATAGATATAGATGGATCTCCAAGTGAAGCTCCAACTCCAAAGGTGTGTCTCAAATACAGTGTCACTTAGTCTGACCCGAGCATAAAGCAAAACACAAAACACTCGAGTAAGGATTAACATTCTTAAACTAATAAATCTAACTCAAGTGAAATATCAACTGAAATACAAGTAACTCAAAGGATGTTTGGGATAACCATCCTCTAAGGATCCGTTAAACTATCTACAATGTAGTAATATACGCTATTATAATAATGTCTATAGTAAAGTAAACTATTAAAATAGCGTTAAGGCGTTACCCATATCCCCCTTAACACATTATTATAACGCCATAGTCTATACAGATACTGTAAACTCAACCCGCGGATGGGCTATCAGGGAGCACTCCATAGGTATGACACAAAACAAACTCATAGAAGGCGCGATAGGGCATGCGACAAGGCAATCGAAGCAATGCCAGGGTAGATATACCATTTGCGGATTCGGACTGGTGGTAACGCATAGCAGCTACTACCGCCCACCTCGTGACACATTCCCAAATCAAAGGGTAGACCCAATCAATCACAAAAGCAATAGAATAGTATCGAAGAAATGTGCCCGATCGGAGGAATGACCTCACTTGGTCCGGCGTGGCTCCTGTTTTAGTCGCATCAAGCTGACTCACGGGAGTCAGGTCTACGTAAATACCATATAGAATCATCACCAAACCATCCTACTTCATTCTGGAATCTCCACCACGTACACAGTTGTTAAAGTGGTTTTCGGTATTGGTAGAGAGTATGACAATATCGGATCCCGGTCTATTTAACAACCAAACGTTATTGTAACACCATGGTCATTTCAAAATAGTTTATGCTTCAAAACCAAAATATCATTTTCCATTTCAAAACCATATCAATATGATATTATTTCTTACTTAAAATAATATTTATTTCCAAAAATCATAACACTTTCCACTCAAACAGTTTAGATATTAATGATAGTATATAAAATAAAATATTTTAAAAAAATAAAATAGTTTATATTAAATATATTAGTATATATAAATAGTTTATATTAAAATGATTTATATTAAGATAGTTTATATTAGATAACTTATAAAGTAAAATATAAAATAGTTTAAATATAATTTTTAAAAATACTTTATATAATAAATTAGCTTCCTCAAATTTCCCAAATAGACTCACATCAACTCGAATCCCAAATTTCAAATTTAATTCAATCTCAAACCATTTCAAATTATATCGATTTCAAATACAGATTTGAAACACAAAATAAACCATTTAAATTTCAATATGTTTCAAAGCTTTATTATTCAAACATTTCAAAACTAGATTTGATAATTTCATATGTATCAAATTTAACTTCGTTATTATTCAGTTTTGAAATATTTACTAAAAAATTCAACGTCATTTAAATAACCTTAAATTATGTTAAACCAAATATTTCGTTCGATTAATTTAAACTTAAAATATCTGTTTAATCACTTTATATCAAAATCAAGTTATAAAATCATATCTTAAAACCCTCAAATTCAATAAGTTTCAAATCGATTTAATTAAACAAATTTTTTAATTAAATATAATTTCGAATAAATTAAATTTTATCTTTCCAACCTTAACTTATAGCAATCATTATAAAAAACTATTTTTAAATTTAATTTTTAAATAAATACTTAAACATATTGTATTTTACTTAAATCAAACCTTACTAATTTTGAAGCTTATTATTAAATTTATTTTATATTAAAAATTATTCATATACATAATATTTTCAAATTTAAAGAAAACCATATATATTTCCTTTCAAAACCATAGAAATCATTTTCAAAATGTTTATATATAGACCAACTGAGTTTGTATATAATTTTCTATCCTATGGTCAAGTGATACAGATATTTATCATTTCAATCCGCAATTTAAATATATACGGGTATATATCATTTCAACCCACAATCCCAAATTAAATTCAATTTGAAAATCGCTTGGGTTTATCATTTCAACCCATAACGATTTTCTCCTATTCTACAGATCGTTCGGGTATGTATCATTTCAACCCATAGAGAATTCTATACTAATAGGGAACTTGCAGAGTGATAACAGATATGATAAAATATAACATATAACAACAGTCATATATCATTAGTGATTAAATAAATATAAACAACAGGATATGGTGTCATATCCCACAGGTGAACAGTTACAAATAATAGCATATATAGAAATGTAAGTGACTAACAGCAGCATATTTCAATTGTCGTTTCAGTTGAAATCAAATTTAATAAATATAAGAGCGTTAATCATGAGTGATTGCTCTCCTTTCGAGGCTAGATAGATTTGACAAAGAAATGAGCTACGAGTTCCAAAGCAATGCTAGATGGACACAATTCGACGAACAAAGCTGATAGATAAAGAATCGATGAAATAATTAGAACAATTTGATAGAAACAGCAAATATATTATATATTATTATTACTATTAATTTCCCTTAAACCAATATTCAATTGAAATACATATTTAAAATCTATATATATAAATATAATATCAAATAAACCCCTGCTTTATCTTCAAAAATCAAGCTGAAATGTATATACAAACTATATAACTATATATATAGCCACTTTATATAACTTATATACATTAAACAACTTTATATATATATATATATATTGTGACGCCCCACCTCTATACCCACGCTAGCCAAGGACACTACGGAGTAATGCCGTCAACTAGCACGAAGAATAAGGGTGTTGAGGAGCGACCATCCGTGTAGCTGCTTTGTACGAGCACCGATATGTCAGATAGTATAACATGCATTTCAACTTAAGAGGAAATCCGTCATATCGATACAAACTCAAAACTACTACACAGTGGCTATTTAATCTTCGGAAACAAATATAGAAATAAGCATAACACAAATCAGTCACAGATATCCATATCACAAAGGCGGAAAAAGATATGAATATAACACATAGTAGCGTATATCAAAGTAGTGGTCAAACAAGATCCATAATATCACAAAAGATTAGTTACAAGTGTTACACAAAAGAATAAGTATACATCAATGAGTTTATATCTCAAATGTATACAACCAAAAACTACTAATCTAAGTAGTTAGCCAAAAGTCAGGATAATAATCCCAAATGAGGAGTCAAGTAGAGGCACCTGTAACATCTCGGTCTGACCCGAGTATTATTTAATAAGAAAATAATAAACGGATCAGTCTAGCTATAAACATCAGATAAAATGATATAGAATAAGGGATATGACAAAAAAATATGATAACCATAAAGCCATACTATGAAAAGTATGTAATTGAAAATCAACCGGAGATTAATCGATATCACAAGAATCTACTCAAAGATCAAAAGAATGTCATACTCTATATTTTTATTCACCAATTCACAAATATCGACATCATATCGATGCCAATCTTAAAAATTGGTGAAACACAAATTCTAGAAATCATCAATAGAAATCCAGAAATCACAAAAAAGGGGGGAAGGCCTATCTAAAAACGGGAGCATGAAAACTCACCAACACGTGTCTCACAAACGGGACGCTACCCATGGTCGCTAACCATAGAGCCGGTGCAACGGCGTAGTACAATATCGGTACGCTCGAGGAACCTGAAACTCAAATAATTCGGAACATCGACGTAGTACAACGGTGCGCCCGATGACCCTGATAAGCTGGTGCAACAACGTAGCACAAAGGTACGTCCGATGGACCGGACTCCATAAAAGAACATGAGTCGCTAGCCTACAAAAATTGAGTCGAAACTCTAAATAATACATAGATCGTTAGCCTATAAAATAAATGAGATGAAACTCAATAAAACGAGGTACCGTCCCCTTCGTGGACAAAGAAACATAGCATATCGCTAGTCTAAATCGCATAAATGATCATCAATGATCATCAAGAAGTGTCAACTACACCAAGCTAGTAAATAAATGAGTTTAGCCTCATGTCCCATAACCACTTACTTAACTTAAGTATTTACGAACAAATTGTAGATCTCCACTCGAAAATTGTCACAAGAGATTCAATCGAACAAGTCTAAGAGTTAATCGACGAAGTAAACGCAAGCGTTTCATACCACTTGTTTTACTATGCCGTTTAATTAGACTTCTCATACGAGTGAGATAAAGGTTTGTATATGCCAGTAGATTGGAAAATAGTTTAAGAAACGAGCTTTATTGTGAAATAGTGTTGAAATCGTTTTGATAAAAGAGTTTTGATATTTACTACTAGTACAGAAAACCTTTATGTTTTTATAGTGACAAATCACAGAAATGATTGTAGTAACAATCAATCACCAAAATTCACATTCGAAACCATGAATCAAATCCATATAAATCGATATCGAATCCATCAAATGGATACTCCCTAATATCCCAAAAAAAGGAAAAGTTATCAAAGTCAATAATAAATGATAACCATAAGTCGGATAAACACGAATCGATTTAAAAGGGAAACCCAAACACATAGGGCAAATTGGGCAAAGACAACAGATTCAGACGTCTGAAATAGATGGTTCAGACGTCTGAATCTGGAAAATGAATATTTTCCACAGCCCTATTCAAACGTCAGGGTCACTGAATTCAGACATCTGAAAATGGCTAATTTTAGCCTGTTTGCTCTCGGGTTGGATTTGAGCAAATTCATACGTCTGAAAATTATAATTCAGACGTCTGACCTGGGGAATGAAATTTTCCCAGACCAGATTCAGATGTCTGAATCAATAATTTTAGACGTCTGAAACTGAAGCTTTTGGCACTTTCTTGCCTTGGCCAATGATGGCCAAAATGATTATCGGAAGCGATCGGACGAGCAACAACGACTAAGGATTTATGCCAAGCGACAACCCAGCCTTAAAGGCTCTTCGATACGCCCCGAATATCAATGTCCAAATATCCATAAAAGGATTTCATAAATTTTGCTTTCAAAACACCAAAAATTGGAATATACACCAAAGCAATCCAAATCAAAAGCAATTGCACATGAACAAGTGTTAGGAATTCATACCTAACAACAAGGATAGATATAGACCTAGATGTGGGATAAAAATCTCACCTTTAAACCCAAAACAAATGAAGAAGAAGCTATAGAGCAATGGTAAGGACAATAACACTTCAATTCCAACCCAACAAGCTTGAATCTAAGCTTAAAAGAGAAACATTTCCTAAGTTAGGTTTAGGAATTTCTGAAATTGATAAGAGAATTGAGTTGGAGAAGAAGAAGAGAAGGCTTACCAAAGCTTCTCCTTTGAATTTGGAGCTAGAACTTGGATTTGCAAAGAAGATTAGGGCTTGGAGTTTTAATTTCCTGTTCCACTCTCCATTGTTGCTAAAGCTTGAGTATTAGGAAATAAAAATGAAGTAATGAAGAGGAGAGGGTTGGGGCTAAGTTTTAATGGGCTGAAACCAAACCAAAGCCCTAAGTGCAAAAGGGGCAAAATTCCACTAACTTCAAACATATCGATGTTTATGCTCAAAAAGGTCGCAAACGTCATTATGAACTCAATGGGGGTGGTCTCGAGTCCTAATTCGACCGTTCGCAAAAAGTAGCTTTTCGGACAATAATCCGACGATGAAATATTTAAATAAAATACTTAAATATTCAATCGTAAAATATGCGGGTTGTTACAGACTCCCCTCCTTAAAGAAATTGCGTCCTCGCAATCATAAGAAATAAATGAACAAAAAGTAACAATCATAAAAGCATATCAACACAAAAGAAGAAACTTGGAATAAGAAGTTTACCTCAAAGAGGACGAGAAAGTAAGTCCGGATGTGTTCGCTCGATGAATTCTCTGGATTCCCAAGAACAATCCTTGGGATTTGAGGACCATTGAACGTTCACAAGAGGAACATCTTTATTTCGAAGGCGTTTAATCTCCAAAGCAATGATACGAATAGGGTGTTGCTCATAAGTCAAATTAGGCGAAATTTCTATTTCTTCCACAACACCGGGCTCAAGATTAGAATCGGAATCTCGAAGGCATTTCCGTAATTGAGAAACGTGAAACATGTCATGAATAGCAGAAAACTGAGTCGGTAATAAAAGGTGATAAGCCATGGAACCAATACGTTTGGTGATGGAAAATGGACCAATGTATCGAGGTGCTAACTTTCCCGATTGACTGAAACGCACAACACCCTTCATAGGTGAAACACGAATAAACACGAAATCTCCCACAGAAAATTCTAACTTCCTTCTTCGGTTATCGGCATAGGATTCTTGTCTACTTTGGGCTTCTTTCATCCTATGACGAATAAGGTCAATCTTTTCTGCGGAATCACGAATAAAATCTGGAACCAAAACCAGCTTCTCACCGGCATCAAGCCAACAAGAAGGAGATCGGCATGGCCTTCCATAGAGTGCCTCAAAAGGTGCCATACCAATACTAGATTGGAAGATATTATTATAAGAAAACTCAACAAGAGAAATATGATCATCCTAACTTCCACCAAAATCAAGGACACATGCACGAAGAACATCTTCAAGAGTTTGATTCACAGGCTCGGTTTGTCCATCGGACTGAGGATGATAAGCGGTGCTAAAATTAAGCTTCGCTCCCAAAGCTTTTTGATGACTCTTCCAAAATGCACTAGTAAACAATGGATCACGATCACCAACAATAGAAGTAGGAACTCCATGTAATTTAATAATTTCTTTGATAAAAAGTTTCGCCAAAAGAGGTACGGTCCGATTAGACCGAACGGGAATAAAATGGGCGAATTTTGTAAGTCTATCAACAATCACCCACAAGCTATCATGACCCGCACGAGAACGGGGAAGGACGTCGATAAAATCCATGGAAATTTGATCTCACTTCCAAATTGGAATGTCTAAAGGTTGCAGTAACCCACCGGGCCTTTGATGCTCGGCCTTAACGAGTTGGCAAGTCATGCAACGCTTAACGAAGTTAGCGATATCAAATTTCATACCCTCCCAATAATAAAGTCGCTTCATATCCACGTACATTTTAGTACTACCGGGATGAATGGTAAATTTAGAACGATGGGAATCTTCTAAAATGTCTTTGCGAAGATCACTAATATTTGGCATAATAAGTCTGCTAAATTTTCGAATACCGCCACGAGAATCAATATTAAAGTCTTTCAAACCTTCAATATCAATTTTATCCCTACAATTTTGGCTAAGAAGGACCAATTCAGGATCTAGCTTTTGAGCTGCAAGAATGCGGTCTAAAAGAGAAGGATGAGCCTCAAAGCTACATAAAACAATATATGAACATAAATTGGATACACGATCTCGAATCTCACAAGTGGATAAAGTCTCGAGATCATTCCACTCGGATATCATCATGGAAACAACCGCTTGTTGCTTTCGGCTAAGGGCGTCGGCAACACGATTTCCCTTTCCAGGAGTATAAAGAATATCAAGATCATAAGCTACAAGGAACTCGAGCCAACGTTGTTGATGCAAATTAAGTTCCTTTTGAGAAAATAAATAGTTTAAAGATTTATGATCGGTGTAAAGAATAAATTTTTCTCCCAAAAGATAATGACGCCAAATTTTAAGGGTGAAAACAATAGCCGCGAGCTCTAAATCATGAGTGGCATATCTAGTCTCGGTTGGCTTCAATTGCCTAGAAGCATATGCAATAACATGTTCTCTTTGCATAAGAACGGCACCCAAACCAACGCGACTAGCATTGGTATAAACAATAAAATCTTGATTCCCTTCGGGAATAACAAGAATAGGAGCATCGGAAAGGAGTTCTTTTAATTTTTGAAAAGAAGCTTCACATTTGTCCGACCAAATGTACTTAACTCCTTTCTTTGTTAAGCTAGTAAGAGGCACGAAAATTTTTGAAAAGTCCTTTATAAAACGGCGATAGTAACCAGCCAATCCAAGAAAGCTATGAATTTCCGTCACACTCTCCGGACTCTTCCAATTTTGTATCGCTTCAATCTTTGAAGGATCCACGGAAATTCCGGCTTCAGAAATAATATGACCGAGAAACTTCATACGAGATTGCCAAAAACGGCATTTAGAAAATTTTTCTTTTAATTGATTGCTCCTAAGAGTTTCCAACACAATCCGAAGATGCTTTTCATGCTCTTCCTCGGTTTTTGAATACACAAGAATATCATCAACAAAGATGAGAACAAATCGATCGAGAAAATCTTTGAAAACTCGATTCATAAGGTCAACGAAATAAGCTGGAGCATTCGTTAAACCAAATGGAATAACAAGCCATTCATAAGATCCATAACGAGTACAGAACGATGTCAAAGAAATGCTATCCTCTGCAATACGAAGCTGATGAAAACTGGTTGCCAAGTCCAATTGTGAAAAGACTCTAGCACCACTGAGTCGATCGAATAGATCATCAATCCGAGGTAAAGGATATTTATTCTTGATAGTAAGATCATTAAGCTTGCGGTAGTCAATGCAAAGCCTAAGTGTACCATCGGATTTCTTCACGAAAATAGCGGAAGCTCCCCAAGGCGAGGAACTAGAGCGAATAAATTGCTTCGTCTTCAATTCGTATAATTGTTTGCGCATCTCCTCATTCTCTTTATTGGACATTCGATAAGGAGGACGAGTAATAGGTAAAGCTCCAGGAATTAGATTAATCCTGAACTCAATTGCTCGCTTAGGTGGTAATCCTAAAACGGGCTCAAATATGTCGGAAAATTCACGAACAACGTGAATAAAATAAATGACATCTTCCTCATCATCATTGTCGTCATCATGAGGATTTAAAGAATATAAAGATGCAGCCAAGTTGGAATAAGAGTCTTTAAGAACAATAGAAATCTGCTTAACAGATTGAGGATGTCGAAGATGAATAGTCCGCTCAGGACATAGGATTTGAGCTTCATAACAGTTAAGCCAATCCATTCCCAAAATCATTCCAAAGCCTAAGTAACGCATAACATACAAATCGGTTCGGAAAGAAAAATCACATAAAATAATCTTGACATCACTACAAAGCAAACTGAGTGTTGCGGATCCACCAACCGGATTCGCAATTCTCAAAGAAGTCATCAAAGCAACAACACTTAAAGAAAAAGTATCAACAAGTTCCTTAGATATAAAAGAATGGGATGCACCCATATCAAAAAGAACTCGAATAGGTTGATCATGAAACATAATAATGCCATCAAGGATAGAATGAGAAATACCTTAACCACGAGAAGTGTTGCTAGGGGCTTGTGCAACATTTAACCTTCCCTCCTTCTTGCCTTGAAGTTTGGGACATGAAGATAAAAGATGACCCGAACTTTTGCAATAGCGACAAAAGAGAGGTTTCGGACATCTATTGGCATAATGGTCTTTAGAACCACAATTGTAGCATTTCCCACTACTAGGGGTAGGAGTCTTTGCTACATAAGTTGCTTGTTTTCCTTTCTTGTTGAGATTAGGACCTTTGAATTTGATAGGACTTTCTTGTTGTTGTTGAAGTTTGGTTTGGCACCCACAACTTCAACGTCACTCTCTCTATCCGCCTCTTCAAGTCGAAGAGCGATCTCAATGAGTTGATCAAAAGAAACTTCTAATTTTAGAAGTAATGGCTTCTTGAGATTTTTGTTCAAGCCATAGACAAATCTTGGGTTCTACTTCAATGGGGTGTTTATGTAATCGACCCCGTATTTAGAAAGTGACTCGAATGATGCGACATAATCTGCCACAGAGGATTCACCTTGAATAAGGTCAATGAAACGACGATCCAAAGTCACCTTCTCAGCTTCTGGCATAAATTTTAATTCGAATCATTCCTGAAATTTCTCTCTAGTAAGATCCGCTTCATTTATTTCAGAAATCAGAAGCTCGTACCAGTCTAATGCACTTTCTTGAAGCATACTAGAGGCCACCAAAACTCGGTGAAGATCAAGAAGATTCATGTAAGAAAAGATGCGATCGCATGTTCTGAGCCAAGCTTGGACCTAAATGACGCTTTCGGAACCCTTAAATGGCTTCCCACCCAAGCTGGTATAGTCACTGCACAAACGTGCAAATCCATACTTAGGGTGAGTAGGCTCTGGACTGGGTCCGGCAGCTTGAGCATTCTTCACGAGATCTAAAAGCTGCTGGGCAGACATAAATACTCCATCCTAGGGAGTAGCACTAGATTGACCGGCGCTGGGACCGCCTGGTCTAACCATTTCTCTTCTTTAAGAAAGAAAGAAGAAGAAAAGTTATTCTCCAAATAAATATCAAGCAATCTTGATAGTTAAAATAAGGAATCATAAAGAGAATAGGATGAATCGGCACAAAGACTCGAATTTAACCCTAAATCATGACTCCTAAGAAAGACTTAGGACAATGATCCTTGCTAGATTATTCTACATTGTTCCGAAGTCTTGCTTTGATACCAAGCTATGACGCCCCACCTCTATAACCACGCTAGCCAAGGACACTACGGAGTAATGCCGTCAACTAGCACGAAGAATAAGGCTGTTGAGGAGCGACCATCCGTGTAGTTGCTTTGTGCGAGCACCGATATGTCATATAGTATAACATGCATTTCAACTTAAGAGGAAATCCGTCATATCGATACAAACTCAAAACTACTTCACAGTGGCTATTTAATCTTTGGAAACAAATATAGAAATAAGCATAACACAAATTAGTCACAGATATCCATATCACAAAGGCGGAAAACGATATGAATATAACACATAGTAGTGTATATCAAAATAGTGGTCAAACAAGATCCACAATATCACAAAAGATTAGTTACAAGTGCTACACAAAAGAATAAGTATACATCAATGAGTTTATATCTCAAATGTACACAACCAAAAACTACTAATCTAAGTAGTTAGCCAAAAGTCAGGATAATAATCCCAGATGAGGAGTCAAATAGAAGCACCTGTAACATCTCGGTATAACCCGAGTATTATTTAATAAGAAAATAATAAATGGATCAGTCTAGCTATAAATATCAGGTAAAATGATATAGAATAAGAGATATGATAAAAAAATATGATAACTATAAAGCTATACTATGAAAAGTATGTAATTGAAAATCAACCAGAGATTAATCGATATCACAAGAATCTTCTCAAAGATCAAAAGAATGTCGTACTCTATATTTTTATTCACCAAGTCACAAATATCGACATCATATCGATGCCAATCATAAAAATTTGTGAAACACAAATTCTAGAAATCATCAATAGAAATCCAGAAATCACAAAAAGGGAGGGGAAGGCCTATCTAAAAATGGAAGCATGAAAACTCACCAACACGTGTATCACAAACGGGACGCTATCCCATGGTCGCTAACCATAGAGTCGGTGCAACGGCGTAGCACAATATTGGTACGCCCGAGGAACCTGAAACTCAAATAATTCGGAACGTAGTACAACGGTATGCCCGATGACCCTGATAAGCTGGTGTAACAACGTAGTACAAAGGTACGTCCGATGGACCGGACTCCATAAAAGAACATGGGTCGCTAGCCCACAAAAATTGAGTCGAAACTCCAAATAATACATAGATCGTTAGCCTATAAAAGAAATGAGACAAAACTCACTAAAACGAGGTACCTTCCCCTTAACGGACAAAGAAACATAGCATATCGCTAGTCTAAATTGCATAAATGATCATCAAGAAGTGTCAACTACACCAAGCTAGTAAATAAATGAGTTTAGCCTCATGTCCCATAACCACTTGCTTAACTTAAGTATTTACGAACAAATTGTAGATCTCCACTTGAAAATTGTCACAAGAGATTCAATCGAACAAGTCTAAGAATTAACCGACAAAGTAAACGCAAGCGTTTCATACCACTTGTTTTACTAAGCCGTTTAATTAGATTTCTCATACGATTGAGATAAAGGTTTGTATATGCCAATAGATTGGAAAACGGTTTAAGAAACGAGCTTTATTGTGAAATAGTGTTGAAATCGTTTTGATAAAAGAGCTTTGATATTTACTACTAGTACAGAAAACCTTTATGTTTTTAAAGTGACAAATCATAGAAATGATTGTAGAAACAATCAATCACCAAAATTCACATTCGAAGCCATGAATCAAATCCATATAAATCGATATCGAATCCATCAAATGGATACTCCCTAATATCCCAACAAAAAAGGAAAAGTTATCAAAGTCAAAAATAGATGATAACCATAAGTCGGATAAACACGAATCGATTTAAAACGGGCAACCCAAACACATAGGGCAAATTGGGCAAAGACAACAAATTCAGACGTCTGAAATAGAGGGTTCAGACGTCTGAATCTGGAAAATGAATATTTTCCAGAGCCCTATTCAGACGTCTGGGTCACTGAATTCAGACGTCTGAAAATGGCTACTTTTAGCCTATTTGCTCTCGGGTTGGATTTGAGAAAATTCAGACGTCTGAAAATTATAATTCAGACGTCTGACCTGGGGAATGAAATTTTGCCCAGACGAGATTCAGACGTCTGAATCAATAATTTCAGTCGTCTGAAACTAAAGCTTTTGGCACTTTCTTTCCTTGGCCAATGATGGCCAAAACGATTATCGGAAGCGATCGGACGAGCAACAACGACTAAGGATTTATGCCAAGCGACAACCCAGCCTTAAAGGCTCTTCGATACGCCCTGAATATCAATGTCCAAATATCCATAAAAGGATTTCATAAATTTTGCTTTCAAAACACCAAAAATTGAAATATACACCAAAGCAATCTAAATCAAAAGCAATTGCACATGAACAAGTGTTAGGAATTTATACCTAACAACAAGGATAGATATAGACCTAGATGTGGGATAAAAATATCACCTTTAAACCCAAAACAAATGAAGAAGAAGCTATAGAGCAATGGCAAGGACAATAACTCTTCAATTCCAACCCAATAAGCTTTAATCTAAGCTTAAAAGAGAGACCTTTCCTAAGTTAGGTTTAAGAATTTCTGAAATTGATAAGAGAATTGAGTTGGAGAAGAAGAAGAGAAGGCATACCAAAGCTTCTCCTTTGAATTTAGAGCTAGAACTTGGATTTGCAAAGAAGATTAGGGCTTGGAGTTTTAATTTCCCATTCCACTCTCTATTGTTGCTAAAGCTTGAGTATTAGGAAATAAAAATGAAGTAATCAAGAGGAGAGGGTTGGGGCTAAGTTTTAATGGGCTGAAACCAAACCAAAGCCCTAAGTGAAAAAGTGGAAAAATTCCACTAACTCCAAACATATCGATGTTTATACTCAAAAAGGTCGCAAACGCCATTATGAACTCAATGGGGGTGGTCTTGAGTCCTAATTCGACCGTTCGCAAAAGGTAGCTTTTCGGACAATAATCCGACTAACGATGAAATATTTAAATGAAATATTTGAATATTCAATGGTAAAATATGCGGGTTGTTACATATATATATATATATTGTAAACACCAACTGCAAATAAACAAAGCTTTATAAACAACTTTATAATATGATATATAATACAACTTGCTTTATATTTACAGCTCACGGTACCACTGTATATACTTCATATACAATTTATTACATAAAATATATAATAGTAAATCATTGTATACTTACACAAATAACAGACTGTATATATACTTCTTAAAGCAAAATTAAAACACATATATAGCTTACTTTATAACTATATATATATAACAAATCATATATAGGCTAAGAAAAGTTATACACGGAAATCTTATAACTCATATATATACCGTAGAATATAAGCTAATATATATAGGCATATATATATTATATACAACTGCCATATAAACCTTTACATATTATAACAAAAAAATAAATATATATATATATATACGTATAACGAAACATTTATATATATACTTAACAAACTATAAAATATATGTATAAACTAGCATATATATAACTTATGTAAACTCTTATATATATAACTATACTTTAAACTTATATTCAGTTATCAAAACCTTGCTATATATTTGTCCAAACTCAATTATATTTGTATACGTATACATAGTAGACTTATGTTTGTTCATTTATCTTAAACCAACTAAAAGAAAAATCCAGTAATCTAATTTATTAAAGCATATATACAACGTGCAATCATACATAGAATATAAGAATATAAATCATATATATATAGTCTCAACAATCATTATAAATAATGAAAGCAAGCTGTATATATACGAACACAGCTGTATATATTGTATATAGATTTATATATAAACAACAGATTGTTATCATATAAACTATATATATGCAATAAAATATATAAGTGTATATAACTTAGTATAATATTATGTACGTATATAACAGCGAATGCAACTAAAAAAAAAATAAACCATATATATAATATACCCTAAAATCAAAGATAGGTCGAGCCCGGCAAGGGGTAAGGCAGGTCGGAGGCGCGGGATTAGGCTCGAGCTATGACTGGCCGGCGGGATGAGGTTGAAAGAACGGAGATGGGTTGCTGAGGAAAAGAGCTCGGTCAGGCATTTGTCAGAGCGGAGAAAGCAATGGTGGTCGAGGGGAAAAACAAGGCGGAGGGTGATGCTAGCGTACGGGGCTGCCGTGGCTATGAGGTCGAGAGAATTGATGGTGGCGGGTGTGGCTGCTCCGGTCTAGCGAGGCGTTGGGACGCAGAGAGAGTCGGGCTGGACTTGGCGATGATGGAGATGAAGGCGGTGCTTGTTCCAAAAGGGACGGCCGAGGTCTCGAGCAAACAAAAATAATATTGAAGCTATTTCAAAAATATGTTTTTTTTTTGAAAAGGTAAAAGGCCCAAGGCCTGCTTAAAGAAAAAATAACAGTATACAACCAACACGCGAAACAAAACCCCCAACACGCGAAACAAATCCAATATCTCAACTTCTAACCCTAGCCGCAAGCTAAAAGAGAAAGCAAAAAAGAAGAAAATAAATGGTGGCCGGCAATGGCGAAATCATCCACCACCACACAAGCAACACCTCACGGGGGTTTCCAAACTCTCTCCTTCGCACTGAAATCATCTTCGGCTAAGCAATTACGAAGCTTTACACTGAAATGAGGAGAAATTATGAAGTTGAGTCTCTCCATCTTATGATGCTTGTTGCTATTCGCCAGATCTATGCTTTCTTCTTCAGAAAGATGCCGATTGTTAAAGTGAGAAGCTTTACCCTTCCAAATATCGATGTTATTCACCAGATTTTCTGTTGAATAGCATCGATTGGGAGGATGGAAGCCGATTTGAGTGGGATCTTCTACCATCTTACTACTTTCACCCTTGCTCCAGCAAGATACGTGATATACTTTATCATTTAACAAGCTTTTGTAGAAAAACTTCTCGCTTTTATTGTCGCTGATATTAAAATTGATGTAATCTTCCATGGACAGCAACTTGATCTCCTTGGGAACGCTGCTGAGTGCGCGGTAGCTCCTACGAGCTGAGACAGGTAAAAAACCAGTATTACTGTTCGAAATTTGATATGTATAAGAAAAATTACTAATTGTATTGTGTTCACTTCCCTTGCAGTAATTAGACTTGTTCTCAGTTATGGATTGGCCGCCTCCAGTGAGATGGCTCTGGGAATGGCTATCATGGCCGAGGAAAGAAGTGATTTTGGAATTTGAGGGAGCAAAATTCTGACAGTAATTGTGTTTTCTTTGGGGAATATCGGTAGAGTGATTCCCCCTAAGTAAGAAATCTTCCACTTGAGTATCTAACATGTCCAGCTTGCTATTTTCTTGATGATTAATAGTTTTCCTGCTGAGAATTTGAAAGTCAGAGTAAATGTTGTTCCAAAGTTGATTACTATTCCTCTCAATATTTTTATGAAGTCTGTGATTTCTTTCTCTCCATATATTATAGATGACTGTGGTTAGCATGATAGATGCATTTTTGAAGTCCTTTGATTTTGGATTGTATCTGCTTTGGATATAATGAATACTTTCTTCCATGTTTTGAATGGATTGATGCTGATTAAAACTTAAAGAATTTTTTGCATTGGACCAAACATGACTTGAGAAGATACAAACAAAGAAGAGATGTTCTGCATTTTCAACCCCATTATTACACAGCAGACATCTATTATCTGCATTTTTAGTCCATTTGGCACATTTTTCTTTTGTAGGAAGCCTGTTAAGATAGGCAAAGTAAGAACATTGAGCCATTTTGGGACAATTTGATTTACACCAAATAACTTCGTGCCAACTGACTTCAGTGTCATCCCCCTTGACAAATTTCCAAACTTTTTTAAATGAAAATTTATCTTTTGAGTTGAGTTTCCAAACCCAAGTATCTCTTTGAAGATTTTGATCAATTGAGATATTGTTAATGGAAGCTCTAAAAATATTAGCAGCTTGGTGTAATTTTGAATTCCATGTTTGATTTTGAATGATGATTTGAACTTTTTCAGTAGCATTTCCAAATAGATACATGTTATTCCATTCTAAAAGATGAATTAGAGATTTTCCAGAGATCCAAGGTCAAACCATAAGCTAGTCATTTTGCCATCTTTGAATTTCCTTTCTAAGAGAGATTTACCTTTCTCCCTGCAATTAAGAATATTTTTCCAAGTGTATGAATGATGATTTTCAGCCCTTGTCCAAAAAAATTTAATTTTAAGATATTTTTCTCTCAACCATCTAGCCCAAAGAGATTTGTCATCGATGAATTTCCAAAAAAGTTTGTATTTGGCTACTTCACTCAAATCTCTGATATTTCTAAGACCCAGACCACCTGCATTTTTAGGCTTACAGACTTTATCCCATGCAACCTTGTGTTGTTTGCCCTGCCAAATAAAGTTAGCACACATTTTTTCAATTTTACAAATTGCTTTTGTGGGAATATTATGAGCTTGAATCTAATACATAACAATTGCAGTGATGACAGTATGGGTGAGTTCAATTCTACCAGCTAGAGATAATAGCTTACTAGACCATACATCAAGTTTATTTTGAATAATGTCATATAATCTTAGACAATCCCTTTCATTTAGCTGATTAATACTTAATGGCAGGCCTAAATATTTGACTGGCAAACTACCTTCTTTAAATTTGAGAATGTTTAAAATTTCCTCTTTACGGTTGCGTCCTTTACTGAAATAGATTTTACTTTTACACTCGTTAACTCTTAAGCCAGCAAAGGTTTCTAATTTTTTAAAAATGCTAAAAATAGTGTTAGCACTTTTAACATCTGCATTAAAGAACAGCAGCAAGTCATCTGCATATAGCAGGTGGGTAATGGGAGGTTTGATTCTATTTAAAGTTTTCAAATTACCCCTTATATATTCAAAATTAATAATTAAGGATAGATACTCCATAACAATGGTGAATAGATAAGGAGAGAGGGGGTCTCCTTGTCTAACACCTCTATTGCTATGTATAAATCCTTTTGGAGAACCATTAATCATTACAGAGTATGTTACATTGTCAATGCATTCTTTAATTAGATCACATATTTTTTTATTGAAGCCCATTTGTATCATCATATGAATAATGAAGTGTCTATTAATTTTATCAAAGGCTTTGTGTAAGTCAATTTTAATACACATTGCATTTTTATTTTTGTTGTTGAAATTTCTAATTTGCTCATGAGCTAATAAAGTATTATCAGTTATTAGCCTTCCAGGGATGAAGGCACATTGATTTTCAGCAATAAGGAATTTTAAAAACTTTTTTATTCTATTGCATAAAATAGAAGAAATGATTTTATAAATAAAATTACAACAAGAAATAGGTCTATAATCTTCCACTCCAATAGGATAGCTAATTTTTGGAATAAGAGTAATGAAAGTGTGATTGAAAGATTTTAAAAGCTTTCCAGTCTTAAAAAATTCAGAAATAACATCCAAAATATTATTTTTAATATCAGCCCAATGTGTTTTATAAAATTTAGCATTAAAACCATCTGGCCCTGGGCTTTTGTCATTATCAGCATTAAAAATAATATTTTTAATATCCAAGATATTTACAGGAGCTAACAAAATATCCTGACTACAATCTTTTAATAAAAAATTAGTATTAATATTAGGAAAGTTAGTCAAGTAATTCTCAGAGTTGAATAACTCTGTGAAATAATTAATGGCTTCCTCCTCAATTTCTAATAAATTTTTTAAAACAATACCATTAGCATCAATAATATTGCCAATGACATTTCTATTTTTACTAATAGTCATTTTGGCATAGAAGAAATTGCTAGCTTCATCCCCATTAGTTAGCCAGTCAATTTTGGCCTTTTGCCTGTTATTTACTGATTAAATATGAAGGGATGAACTAAGTTTATTTTGGGCCTGAAAAAAACATTTAATGATATTACTGTCTGAGCAATTACTATCAAGATCATTTTGCAATTTCTCACATTCTGCTCTTAATTGTTTTAGCTCATTTTTATTTCTACTATTATTCCAGCTCTTAATATTCCCTTTAGCAATTTGAAGAAATTTATAAAACTTGAGCTGAGCAGAACCATGAATTTTAAAAGATAAACTTCTATTTATGATGTCTTCATAGTTATCCTCAAGCACCCATCCATTCATAAATCTGAATGGGATATTATTTTTATACTGCATGTTGTTAGTTAAGAGAATTTTTAAAGGTGTGTGATCACTTGTAGCTTGGGGAAGAGTAAAACTTTTGTAATGCGGGAAAATACATAAGAAGCTTTGATTAACTAAAATCTTATCAAGTTTACAGTGAATATTCCTAAATTGACCTGATTTCCAAGTGAATTTATTCCCAATAGTGTTAGCTTCAATTAGGCCTGTCCTAAGAAAAAATTATTAATAAAATCAAGCTTGCTAAATGGGACAGGGAGACCACCTCTTTTATCAGATGCATGCATTATGGTATTAAAATCACCCATTAAAATCCAAGGATGTGAGATTTGTTTGTTCATTGATTCTATGTGATTCCATAAAACAAGTCTCTCATATTCAAAATTTGATGCATAAACAAAGGTGATCTCCAAATTTAGACCCCCTTTATTTACAAACAGACAGTGAATAAATTGAAAACTTAAGGAGTGACTAACTAAATTCCATATGTTATCATCCCATAATATTAAAATTCTGCCATTACCCCCATTTGATTGTTATGAATAAAGTTCCAATTGAAAAGATGTCTGGTATGATATTCAGCAATTTTTAAATCATCTAATTTATGTTCTAAAAGACCTAAAATGCTAGGCTTTTCAGTAAAAATTAAGTTGGAAATATCCAATTTTCTGATAGGGGAATTAAGCCCCCTGACATTCCATGAGATGATGGACATAATAGAGAATATGCATAAAAATAATAGTAGTAAAGGATACACATTGGATAAGTGTATAGTTACAGTGAGTCACTGTAACTATCCTCATCCTCCATCACTTCAAGCTTCTTCCCCTTTTTTTGTATGCTGAATCATTTTTGACTTTGAGAAGATTTTCACTTTTATCATTTTTTGAAATATACATATCTCTGAATTCTTTATCTGCAGCATCCTCCACTAATTCTGTAGAAGTGATATCATTTAAGCTTTTAATTCTTGGTCTAGCTTTTTTCCTCTTTTTCTTGTGTTTATCTACAGATGAGATGGAATATACAGCATTGATTGCTGCTTGAATAGCATTTTCAGAAACAGACTTCTTATTATGAGGAGTGAGTGAAACTGGAAGAAATGCTAATCCAGTGCTATCTGGGGGGTATGCAGATCAGGGAGGACTAGATTGTTAATTTGACAATGTTCAACCAACATGGATTCCTATTGCGTATTAACCAGAGCAACATCCTTATTCTTTTCTGTTTCTTCCATGATTGGGATTGAAGAAGATTGAGCAACAGAATCAATATCTTTATCAATGATACCTTGGAAAGCCAGAGGGGAGTAGTTTTCTTTATTTAGCATTAATGTCTGGGTGTTTGCAGTTTTGTTAATATCCATTACATCTGTGCGCATTTTTGGTATTTGAAGATTATCAGCATCTTAATGCATGTTTAAAAGATCCCCTGCATTTTTCCTTGTTGCATCACTGTTTCCACTAGATTTCTCTTTCCAAACTTTCTTAACAGTAAAATTTTCATTCGTGTGACCAAAACACACACAAGCTTTGCATCTTGGAGGAATCCACTCATATTCAATTTTTTGCATTATAGTATCTCCATCATGCATAGAAATGTAAGCTTCTTCAGGTAAATCTGCATCAGCCTTTATTTCGACAAGAATTTTTGCATAACTCAATCTAGTTTCTTAGTTGTTGGTTCATCCAACTTAAGGGGCATACCCACCACACTTGTAATGGCACTAAAAGCATCTTTATCCTATAATCTTAAGTTTAGTTCAGGTAATATGATCCATATTGGCATAGTGGAAAGAAGATCTTTGTCAAAATTAATTTTTTTATTCCATTTTTTCAAAATGATTAACTTGCCATATATAAAGTATGGCCCTCCATTAAGAATTCTTTCACAGTCATCAATATTCGAAAATCTGATAATGAAGAATCCATTATTTCTTGTATAAATTTCAAAGTTACCTGAGGGGTTCCAATATCTAGAAATGTAATTCTTGAAATGATGATATGGGGGACGAGGACCGAACACATAAGCAACAACTGAAAACCCCCATTTATTCTCTGTGCGCTTATCGATATCCTCTTTTACAGTAACAAATTTTCTGTTGTTGATATTGATAAGAGCTACATAATGCAAGTCAAAATCAGAGGCTGCCCCTCCCTTCTTTAAGAGATCTGCCCATGAAGAAGCATTTTGAGTCTTCTGTGCAGCATTTGCGATAACTGTTGCATTGGAGAAATGGCTTCTAGGATTCAACAAGGGCTTATTAACATTTCTTGAAGGTGGATTCAGAATTCTTGGTTCAGAACTTCTTGCTGAAATATGATTAAGATGTGGATATCCTTTTTTTCTTTGGAAATTCCTCTGAAAATAAGGTATACCATCCTTTCTGCTCGATTTCTTGTTGTATGAGACTGTCTGAAACCCGTCTTCATCAATTTTCGAATTACTAGGGTTAGAAGGGCTATCTCTAGTAATGACTTGTTGTGAGAGAGGATTAGAGATAAGTGTAGGAGGAGGAGGGGGAGAAGAAGAGTCCCCTCTCTGATCAAGATATTCGAAAATAGGATTATTTTGTAATTTTAAGGAAACTGCCATTGTTATTACATTTGCAGTTTTTATTTCCTATTACTTTGGCTTTTGGTTTTCTTTAGTTGTTTCTTATTTCAAAAATATGTTGGATACATCAAAAAGATGAATAGGAACAGTGACAAAAAAACAGAGGAAATGTACCCAAAAGAAGAAATGGGGGAAGAAACCAGCAGCTAATAACAAAATGAAAACGAATATATAATAGAAAAAGGAATAAATGAAATCTCAACGTTCACGCTTTGATTCGGCAGAAAAGTTAAATCAAATTATTATTGTTTGGGCTGCACGTTTCAGTTTGAAACCGAAGGAAGGTGTGAAGTCAAAATTTTGGTACTGTTACAATGGACCGTTATTTTCATTTCCATCATGTACCGGACCTCAAAATACAGAAATAAATATACCGTGGAGATCAACACGACGAGGCGAACAAAACAGTATACAGATATTAGTGGTACGATCATCCAATCAAAAGTCGATAATCGGTACCAAAAATGTTGCAAATCTGTCGAACATAAGATAAACGAAGCAATAACGGTTCAAATTTGGAAAAACGAAAGATAACGTCTCACTCAGAAGATGATTTACAAATTTATTGTATAAAAATATCAAGGTTTGGAAAATATTTTATTATCATCAATTCTTAACTGATTTGAATTGAAATAGAATTATACAAGAAAATAAACTTCCATATTATAAGCTGAAAATTTACTATTTGCTATATTGAATAAACGTATTCCAAATATCAATATTTTTATTTCCAAATTTTATTATTTAAAAATTCACCAAAAAATCGATTAAATACGTAAATAAAAATAAATAAAATTTGTGGGTCGTTATAGATTGAGAAGTTTGGGTGTGCATGTACAAGGAAGGATATGGCCATGGCTGTGCACATTTAATTTGGGTAAGAAGGATGAAAATGGGTGAGGGGAAAACTTGTAAATATTGCTTAGTTATTTAATTTTGATTTTAATTTGTCGATAAATTATAAATTGTGTATCTCGCTCATACAAGTTCGGATTTGAATGCCATTTTTTGCGTTGGACTCATGTCATCGAGATCTTCGCAATGGAGATGGTTTGGATGGAATTGGAGCAGTAAAAATTTAGGCTAAAATCGAACGATCATTCGGTTTTTGTCCAAAATCGGGACGATTCAGCGAAAATTAAAATCAATGTGAGTTTAGCTTCCATTAAATTTCACTATAGCATATCTATGATATTACAAACTTTTATTGATTACTTGGATGTTAATTAAATTATTTGATTGATTGTTTGGTTGGACTTTCTTTTGGAAAATGGATGACATAATTATTGATCGTTATGAACCCATATGATTATCTATATATTATCCATAACCATTGTTTTGCAGGGCAAATCTATAGAGAGACCCAAGGGGGTTTCTCATCTGTAATTATTTTTTACATCCTTATGTTATTATATTTATGTTTAATTGAAATTATTCTTGATATTCCATTTAATAGTTTAAATGTCGTTATAGCAATTTTCGCTATACCGTCGTTTATTCAATTTCATTCCTTAAACTCTGTCGTATGAACTTGAGCTTGTGTTTCTGCTAAAAAGAATATTGAAAATTCATTAATGATTTTGATTAATGATAATTTAAATTATAATCACTTTAACTAATGATTTTGAGAATAATTAACCAATTAATAATTTTTAAAATTGGTTTATTTTTAGATTTAATTAATCATTTTTGTAAATGTTATCTTATACTTAATTAATCATTTTAACTAATGATTATTTGAGTTTAATTAATTCTTTTAATTAGTGATAATGGAGATAATTAATTTATTTAACTTAGTTAATTATTTTAATTAATGATGATTGGAATTAATAATCATTTTAGTTAATGATATTTAAAAGTAATTAGTCATTTAAAATAATGATATTTGAATTTTATTAATCATTTTAACTGATGATTGTTTTAAATTTAATTAATTGTCTTAACTAATGATATTTGGAATTTAGTTAAATCATTTTAATTGATGATGTTTTATAATTAAATAAATCATTTTTAACAATGATATGTTAATTAATAGTTTTAACTAATGAGGCTTGAATTTAATTAATCCAATGAATTTATTATTATTTGAACTTAATTAATTGTTTTAATTAATGGAATTTAAAATTTCTTATCATTTTAACAAATGATGTTTGAGATGACTTATTCGTTTTAACTAATGATTATTTGTATCTAATTAATCTTTGTAATTAATGATATTTAAAGTAAATTAATCTATTTAATAAAAGTGATTAAATAATTAATATAATAAGATTGCTTTAATCAACTGATTTAAAGTTAATAAACTAATTTAATAAAGATTTTAAAATTAATTTACTAATGTTATAAAATGTTTAGAAATAATTATCTATTTTATTAAACATAATGGATTTTTTTATTTAAAAGATATATCAAATGTGATTAATTATCTTTCAGGATAATTAATATTGTTTAAAGTATAAAAGGTATTGGAACTTGGTTATCGGGATGTTAAGTTGGATAATCTTCTGGGTGTTCAGTTTGATGTTAGCGGCCCGTAATTTCGCTACTTCAAAAATGAGAGATTTCGTTTTTTTAATTTAAAAAGGTTTAAAACTTAAATAAATAAGTTATATATAATAAATAATAATAGAGAAATTATTTATTCTTATAGTTGATAATTTAAAAAGTATAAATTTGGATTTTAGAACAAATCAACAAAAGTTAAGTTTTGTTAAAAATAAATAAATGCTTAAATAAATAGGCTTAAATATTTACTTAAAAAGAAAAATCTTATTGAAAACATTTAATAAAGATAGTAAAAGTATATTAAATAATCGTTTTATAAAAATAACCAAATTTTGTTGCATTTTGTTAGTTTTACATACACCGTAAAATTAGAGATTTTGATATTATTTAAATATGATTTTAAAATATGAAGATACATGTTTTAATTTATTTAAAAGAAGTAAAAAGTTCATTTTTAAATTTAGTTTAAATAAATAAATAGTTTAACTAAAACATCAAAATGTGACAGTAATACATTTTGTCGAAAATCAACATTTTGTTGCTTAAAAGTTGTCACAACGTCGTCGCACCTTTATTTTCTTACGTAGGAGCAAATATTCAAATAGTATAAGTATTAATTAAGTCACTAATCAAGTTTACTTTTACTAAACATACTTAGAAAACTCTAGAATATAATTAACAAAAAGTAAGCACAAAATGACAAACATGTCATTTCAAAGCAAAAAAGTAAACATCAAATCAAACAAACATAATTACTATATTCTTTACTTAATATTTAAGTAAAAATGACATAAAGCATGGTTTGAAATGTGATGTTAAGTGTTGAAAAAATAAGGTTGCTTAAAAAGTAAGTAAAGGGTATTTTGGCCTTTTTACAAAATATTATTTTAATCCAAAACTTTTTCTATAAATAAGCATCCACTTTCTCACTTTTTTACACTTCTTCTTCATTTTTCAAGATTTTCTCCCACTCTCTAATGGCTCTTCTCTTCTCTTTCCTTACTAAAATATCATCCGGAGCGAATATGGCGGCTTCCGCGGGACTCCGGGCGCAATAACTAGGGCAGTTTCTACGCAGAAATCCCGGGATCGAACCTTATTTCGGAGGCCCGGACTGGAAAAACGAAGGGGGAGGAGGGGGTCCCAACTGGAAAAACGATCGACTGCCCTAGTTATCGCACCCGAAGTCCCGCGGAAGCCGCCATATTCGCTTCGGGACTCCGGTTGGGAGTCCGCGGACGGGATCGAACCTTATTTCGGAGGCCCGGACGGTCCCGGATCGCGATCGTCCCAACCGGAGTCCCGAAACGAATATGGCGGCTTCCGCGGGACTCCGGGCGCGATAACTATACTTTCCAACATATATAAAATCGATATTGTAAATTTGTATATTTTGTTTAAAGTAACAAATCTTGTAAATTTAATTGTTTATAAAATTTATGTTTTGAATAAGATATATTGATTTCTTAACTCTTCTTTTTCCTTCTTTTCCTTTTCGGGGACGAAAAGTTTTGAGTGGGGGAGAGTGTAACGACCCATAAAATTCGATGATTTTAAATGAGTTAATGTAATAGGATTTCTAATTTAATTTAGAAAGAAATAAAAGTCTTAAAGTTTATATTGGAGCGGGTGGGTGGGTGGGGAAGGGGGAGAAGGGGGTCCACGGACTCCCAACCGGAGTCCCGAAGCGAATACGGCGGCTTCCGCGGGACTCCGGGCGCAATAACTAGGGCGGTTTCTGCGTAGAAATTCCGGGATCGAACCTTATTTCAGAGGCTCGGACGGTCCCGGATCGCGATCGTTCCAACTGGAAAAACGATCGACTGACCCTCCTGGGTGGGTGGAGAAGGGGGAGGAGGGGGGTCCGCGGACTCCGAACCGGAGTCTCGAAGCGAATATGGCGGCTTCCGCGGGACTCCGGGCGCGATAACTAGGGCAGTTTCTGCGTAGAAATTCCGGGATCGAACCTTATTTCGAAGGCCCGGACGGTCCCGGATCGCGATCCTCCCAACTGGAATAACGATCGACTGCCCCTCCTGGATGGGTGGGGAAGGGGGAGGAGGGGGGTCCGCGGACTCCCAACCGGAGTCCCGAAGCGAATATGGCGGCTTCCGCGGGACTCCGGGCGCGATAACTATATTTTCCAACATATATAAAATCGATATTGTAAATTTGTATATTTTGTTTAAAGTAACAAATCTTGTAAATTTAATTGTTTATAAAATTTATGTTTTGAATAAGATATATTGATTTCTTAACTCTTCTTTTCCTTCTTTTCCTTTTCGAGGATGAAAAGCTTTGAGTAGGGGAGAGTGTAACGACCCATAAAATTCGATGATTTTAAATGAGTTAATGTAATAGGATTTCTAATTTAATTTAGAAAGAAATAAAAGTCTTAAGTTTATATTGGAGCGAATGTAGAAATTTGATGAAGCAATTGTACTTAAATGTTAACAATTTAATATTTAAATGGCAATAAATTGAAATAATGTTACGTGGTTATAAGTTTAATATAAGAAACCAATAGAAATGTTGAATTTGTGAAATATTAACTAGAATGGAATTCATTAATATAATAATTAATGGTGAAATTTGTTACATTTGGTTTAAAATAGAAAAGGAGTATATAAAAGTAAACGTTGAATAATCAATCGCAATAAATATAAATTTAACGTTTTGTTAATGGAAATTTAGGTAATAAAGTATATGCAGGTCAATAAATAATTAATTGAAACAGTTGTAAGGTCAAAGTTGATTGCATTTAATAAATTGGATGATAAATTTCATTAAAGGTAATTTATTTATTTTGTCAATGTAAATTTAGATAATTAAAGGCACGTAAATGATGATTAAATAACGGAATTGAGAATGTGAATTGAATAGAAACGAAAATTTATTAATAAGGCAGTAATTGATGAAATAAAAAGGCGTGAAACCGAGTGAATAAATTTATTTAGAATAGTTAATCGTAATTAATGGATATAATTTGCTAAGATATAATAAATGAAAAAAGGAAGGTTATTAACTAAGGAAGAAATACGTAATAAATTGAATAAATCAATATTATATAAGAACGGTAACATTTGTTGTGAATAGTGGATTCATATGTGTAATTTAAAGGTTATGATAACGACTGTTTTAAGTTAACCATTTATCTAGTCTGTTAAATTTAAAACGGGTAACCAATTGAAATAAATCTATATTTGATGTTATGTTAATATAATTAGAGAAATAATGGGAATAAAGTTTATCAATATATTTAATTTATGATAATTGAATTTAATTGCAAATAAATGGAATATAACATATAACTATTACGTTAATAAGAAATTTAGAGGAAATTTGAGAATATTAATGCAATAACTAATTCAGTGCAAATAAATGTATGGAACCAATGGTAAGGTCTCAACTAGTTGCAATTAATAATTTGAAATAATGACTATTGGTTGAATAAAGGGATGGAATAGAATTTTATCAATATATTGTAATTCAATACACGATAATAGGATAAATTGCAATGCAATGAAAAGTAAATACTTAGAAGATTGTATAAATGGAAATTTAGATAAAATTTAAGAATATAAATATAAAACAATCGTGAATCAGTGAAAGTTGCATCCTTTTGATAATGATAAATTTAATAATAGAATGAAAGGTGAATTTAATAGGATTATTGGAAATTTTATTTACAATTTTGAATCTAATGAAACTGAGAATTTATATTAAAATTTATAAATTTATTTTCTCTAAATTGACATTTTGATTTGTTTAAATCATTTTAAATGTTTAAGAAATATAAAGGTGATAAAATTGTCAATTTTAGAATTTAAAATTTTTATTTGAATTTAATTAATTTATAATAAATTTATTTCATTAGTGTAAAAATAGCTATTTTGGCCACTGACTCGGATTTCGACGAAATAAGTTTCATCGGATCCGTAACGGTGAATCATTGTAGGGTTTCAAGTTTCGTAGCAATCGGACTTGTCGTTTGATCGTACGGACTCGAAACGCCTTAAAATCGATAAATTGAAATCAATTGAAATCAATTTGAAAAATATTGATTTTAGCATAACTTCTTCATACGATGCAATTTGAACCTGAAACCTTTTCCATTGCGTTTAAAATATTTTAAAACACCTACTTTGATATATGGGTTGACCCAATTTCGTTCCGGAGTCAGAACGGGCTTTTTGGGTCATTTTGGTATTAGCGCGTATATCTGTTTTACCAATCTATTATATTTCAGTTCTGCCTATAAATATCCTGCTATAAACCCTAGCCTTCCTAATTCTCATTTGTCTGTACGTACATCTCAACTCTCTCCTCCTCAATGGCAGACAAACAAAACCTAGATCCAATTTCAATTTCAAAAATCAAACGAAAATTCAAACACCTTAGAAAAATTTGGAAAAAACATATATTGAAGCTCTCAATGAGCGTAATGTTCTGGTGGAATTCGTTTTTAATCTAATTCATCATTTTCCTAGAATTTCGAGTTGAACCTCAGCCGCCCATGGGCTCGGGTTTAGATCCAACGGTGGATTCGCGATGTTGCAGCGATCGGAAGGCAAGAAATCGAAGAGGGTGCTGAGGGGAGGAGATCCATGTGGCCAAGTCATGTAAATGGTCGCTGGTTTCGCCGTGATTGGCCACAAAGGGGAGCGGTGGCGGCTGAGAAATTGGGCATCGATGGGGGTCGCTCGGCCTAGGGGAGGGGCGGCCTAACGTGGCGAAATCAGGGGTGATCTCCGATCATCAGGAACGTGGATGATGTAGCGGAGGCATACGAGATGACGACGGCGGCTTCAGGTTGCTTCGCGACCTGTAGATTTAGGGTTTTGCGTACGAGGTTCTGTAGCGTGAAAATCTTCTTGATGACGTGGCAGGTTGTCACGACCCGAAGTTCAGCGTTCAAAAATCGACATTAAATACTTCACTTGTATTCGACTGCCGGAGATTCGAACGTCGAATTCCGGTTCGGATGGAGCTTATAACAACATTAGATGAATACAAACAGCGGAAAATAAAACTGCCAACATCCATATCCCAGATACAACATCATCACGATATCATTACAACAACAACACCAACATCAGAGTAATTTTATACATTACAACACAACTTTAAAATAGACCATCACGACATAACCACAAGTGATTGCATCTCAAAAAAGTCTTCAAATGAAGTGAAATGATAGCGAACATCCAACTAAGAACCTTTGAGATCAAAAAGTTTCAAAATATCTCCAAGTTAAAACCTTCAAAAAACCAGTAGCCTCCAAACCATACGACTCCAAAATCCAGCTAGCACCAAAACACAGAAGACCTGCTACTAGGCTGCCCGTGTGGAAATTATAGGCACCCAGAGTTTAGAAAGGAAACAATAGACTCTGGGTCAGTCATGTGACTGGTATGAGTAAACAAAGCAGTTGTTTGAAATAAAAGCAATTTATTTAAATCAAAAGCAAACAAAAGAATCTGAAAGAAATTCGCAATGCTTTTTGAAAATGAAACCGCCATAAGGCCTCCCGCCACACACAATGCAAACGCAGACTTGGAGGAGATTTCTCCTTATGACAGTCAAAAGTGCTTAATATAAGAAAAACATTTTAAATATTGTTATTAGTGCATAGTGTGAAAAACATTTTCTAAAGTATAATATTAATCTTAGCCAGCACAGGTACCATTATACTATGCCTACTATAGTTACCACCTGAGGTGGCAGGTTATCCAATTTAAAACCGTATTGGGCTCGTATTGTTTTATTTGGATTTCCAACAAATGGTCAGTCTAAGGAACTTCCTGTGCCACATGGCTACGCCTCTGGAGGGACGTCCCGAGGGCCTAACCGGATCTCTGCCAACACAAGGTCGGGTTACCTCTATAACTAGGTAACTACTGACACGAGTATGCCATCCCCCGGTTGTAACCAACCTTGATCCGGGGCCCCAACAACAATAATCACAAAGTAATATATATATTTGCGATATCCACATAAGTTAAGTATCTGGGCTCTATACCATGATACCACTTCTATCCAGAAGGAAATGCACATGCCCGAAGGGGCGCTACCCCCAATAACCTTGCTGCATCTTTCCTTTTTCGACCATTACCGGGTTGTGAGGTTCGACGAAGTCTTGTCCACAAAGCTACGCTTTTCACAAAAGCCATGCTTTGATCAACAAATGATCAGCAAATGATCATCAATACACAGCAGCACTTAACGTGCCACACTACCAAATTGGGAGTATATCGCTGATAACCTTCAACTACATAACCTCTGAGCTCGTACGTCTCAGAAAAGGGTGTTAAGCTAAGAGAATAAATTCTCTGCCACCAACAGATATGTATTTGAAAGAAATCGGCTTTAGATCTCAAAGTCTAGTGTCAGACACACGACCATACAAGTCTGTTCCGGGTTCGAACAGAACCGAAGGCACTTTGTCCAATAAAGGAAGAAGTCCTTGCAAATCCGGGCATACACAATCCCGATCGGACTTCCCATCACTTAGGGAATCCCAATACCGGAGCAACTCGGTGCAGAGACAGTCGATAGGTTATCTTATCGTTTTCGAAGACACCCGGTCTTCACCACCGGTCTTCAAATTCTCTCCATTCGTCGAATCACTATTCGGAATAGGTTATATGACACAAAGGTCCTCTCCCAGCTAATACAAATAGTGAGCGTCAATTTTAAAAACACGTGGATACGTCATTCACAAAGATTCATAGGTTCGATGTGGGTTTCGGATACACAACTGGAATCCGACTCCCTGCCGCATCGAAATTTAAGTGCCGTTTTATGGGCAAAAAAAAAGGGTTTCATATTCACATAGAAAATATAGAATCACCGCTCAGCACAAAGCAATTCATATCACATAGCATCACAATTACAATTAGAGATGTCAATTAATACTCATCATACAATAGTTATCAATCATATACAGCTACGATGAATCAAACGTGTGAATTAAACTAATTAATCACATAATTAATTTCATTCATCATCCGTAATCAATGATTGGTTATTCTTAATTAAAATTGATTAAATCTTTAATCATCTTCATAATTTAATCATTCATAAATTGATTACCCTAATTAATTCTTCATTAATTGCTCGATAATTAAACCTTAATTACTCTTATTAATTAATTATTTTTCTTAATTTATTATATAAATAAATTAATCATTGATTAATCATTTAATACTAAGTAATAAATTTAAAAAGTTATTTTAATTAAATCATTTAGTACACAAGTAAATCATAAATTACCTACTTAATTCAAAAGATAATCTTGTTATCTTTATTAACCAATTCTGATTTTTCCTTGTAAATCTAATTTAATTCATTATGTGAATCGACTTGAGAGATAAAAATTAATTTGTAAAACATTTCATCTTAACAACATTTTTAATTATATTTTATGACTGATTTTATTTGTAAGTAATGTGACAAAATTTAAATTAAATCAAATTACTAAAAAAATGTCTTTCTTAACTTAAATTTTTTTTAAGATCCAAATCAAAACCATCTTTTAAAACATGAGATTTAAAATTTTAAAGGTTTTGAAATCATTTGTTTTTATATGGGCAAACCACCCTGTAAGCTGACTTCCTCCGAAACCCCTTCGAGTCTTCCCCGAGATTTTCTCTTGCTTGCTTCGAGATTCTACAAAATTTGACCCGAGTGACATTTTTTTAAAAAATTTGGTTAAGTATAAAAACCAACTCGATACAATGCAAATTTAACACGAGTTTCCCTTCGAGTTTTCCATCATTTCCCCGTGTATTCCTTGAGCAACTTCCCTTTCTTCCCCAATCATCACACTGTCACAACAATCAACCACGTGCACGTCGTCGTTAGTCGCCTCCGACCAACGTCATCGCCTCCGGCAACTCATTCATCACCAAAGCAACCCAATTCAACCATCTAAACATTCATACTCTCTACGAATCGAAATTGAGCATTGCTGATGAACCCAAACCCAAAACGATCATCAGCCAATTGCCTCGCCCCCAAAGCTCCGACCACCAAAAGTCAGTCCCTTCCGATCACACCTTGCCGAACCCCTGTGCCACCAATTCCCAAAGCTACACCACGCTCGATCACCCTGAGACAAAGCACAGACCGCAACTCGAGCTCCAACTAAAACTAAGGCTTGGAAACAATTTCCGATCACCGCCATCGCCACAGCCCTTTATAGCCTCAACCACCATTTTTTCCTGAACCCCCATGGCCTCCCCCACCTCCAGTAACAACTCCGATCACCCAGTTGCTCCATCTTCCAGAAATCACCCAAAATCAAATTTCCAGCAAAACCCAAATTTCTCATTCAATTCAACATCTTAAATTTGAATTCTTGTTTTAAAAATCATAATCTTTAATGATGATTCAATACATATACATGAATCAACATAATTCAAAATTTTATTTGTTACATTTTATAAGTTTTCACTACATATTCTAGTTTACAGGTAATTTCCAAGCTTATATTGTTAAAACTTGTTTTCATAATCAAAATGGAGTTTAACCTCAACTAAATTGTTTGAAAACCCTAAGCTACAAAGTGTTTAGATGGAATGTTTGAATTTTTGTTTATTTATGACACTCTGTAATCAAGTATGAACAGAGAAGCACATTTTCAAGAATGCAGATTCAAATGCATTCCTACTTTCAGATTTATGTACAACTACATGCAGGCGTCATCAAAAAAACTTCCTTTTTATTTTTTCATATTTTTACAATTTAAATCTTGTTGTTTTAAACAACCTTTGTTTGAACATCTCAACATGAAAACTAACCAGAGAAGTAACAAACTGGTTTTGAATTCATTTTACACACTGCAGTTTCAAAAACAGAAAGGAATTGACATGCATACACATTAACACATTCCTACATATTTATGCAGTATTATCACAAACAAGCTTCATTGTCACAGAAATTACTTAAAATTTAAATTAGTTGTTTACTCACAATTTTGGGACTGAAAACAAAAGAGGAACAGAAGAAAGCTCTGGAAATTGAAAACTGCAATTTTGAATTCAACTTGATCCTGGACTTTAGATTTTCCTGCAACTAATTGATTAAAAAGTTGCTTAATTTCTGATGTAATTACCTGATTAGTTGTTTAACAAAAAATTAAATTCCAAACAAGGATTTAACTTACATTTTTTTTTTCTTTATGACAGCAGAAAATGAGGATACTGTCAGGTTTGCAACTGGAAAAAGAATTTGAGTTGCTGATCAAAAAGTTTGAAAGAAGAAGCTTGTTTTGTTTTTTTTCTGGTTTGTGAATTAAGGATTTGAGAAAAAATTTCTTCTCGGATCTGTTTCTTTTTAAATTTTTTTATTTTTTTAGGCTTTAGAAAATGTGTAGAAGATGAATTACTTATGTATTATTTTTTTTCTTTTCCATGAATCTCTAAGGAAAATGAAAATGATATGTGACAATTGTTTAACTTTTCTTCCCTTGAATTACACTTGTCACCATAGTTATTATTAATTTAACACTTGTAAAAAAAATTCTTTTATTAAAAAAGTATTTTACATTATTTTAATTCGCATTTAAACTTATATTTTCCCGTTAACAAATATTAACTTTATATTAATGCATATTATCAAAAGAAAGTGTTTTGAATTTTTAAATACATATTATATAAACTGCATAAATATACATTTATAAATCAAATTATTTTACAAAATATTTATTTTAAAATTTAAATTCAAATTAAAAATTAAATTCAATATACGAATCTCAAATTTACCCACATATGTACTAATACATATATATTCACATATATGAATCAAAATTTAGATTTAAACGATTTTAAAAACTTTTAATATTTCCAATTTTTTAAACTCAAAAGAAATTTGAAATTTTTATTCATTTAATTTATCACTTATTATTTATTCTATAGCTTTTTTTTAAAATTATATTATAAAAGTTCAACATTTACCAATTTAAATTGATAAATTTTGGTATGTTACAGATTTCCCCCCTTAAGAAAATTTCATCCTCGAAATTTGAAAGAGAGAGAAAAATAAACAAAGAATATATGAATTCAGAAAAGAATAGAGAAATGGATTACCAATTTAAGCCAAGATATCCACCCTGCATTTGGGATAAGACCTTTGCATACTGTCTTCTGTCTCCCAAGTACAGTGCATTGGATCACCGCACCATTGCACTTTAACCAGTTTCACAATTTTGTTCCGTAATTGCTTTTCATCCCGATCCACAATCTTAATTGGTTCTCTTTTAACTGTTAAATCTGGTGTGATCTCCAGATCCTGTTGCGCTGCCTCTTCGATAATACTGTCTAGATCGTGCACGTACTTTCAAAGATGTGAAACGTGAAATACATCGTGTACGCCAGATAACCAGTTAGGTAGCTGCACTCGATATGCTAGAGGACCAATGTATCGCGGTGCCAATTTACCAGTCTTCCCAAATCTTAACACACCCCGCATTGGAGATACTTTCAAGAAAACAGAATCTCCAACTTGAGATTCCAAAGCTCTTCTTCTGCGGTCGTAATAATTCTTATGGCGACTCTAAGCAGTTATTAACTTCTTTCGAATAAAATAAACCTTTTCAGTGGCTTCCTTAATCATGTGTGGTCCAAGGACGAGTCTATCACCGGATTCAATCCAGCATGCCGGTGATCGACACAGTGGACCATATAAAGCCTCAAAAGGAGCCATTTTGATACTGGCTTGATAGCTGTTATTATATGAAAATTCAACCAAATGTAAATAGTCTTCCCAAGAACCACCAAATTCAAGAATACAAGCTCGTAAAAGATCCTCTAATATTCGATTTATCCTTTCAGTCTGCCCATCTGACTGTGGGTGATAAGTAGTGCTGAAATTTAGCTTTGTTCCCAACGTGGCCTGAAATGCTTCCCAAAATCTACTAGTGAAGATCGGGCCACGATCACTCACTATACTACTCGGTATACCATGGAGACGAACAATCTCTTTGGTATATAGCTCGACTAAACTTACTGCTGTCCGAGTGGATTTCACTGGCATGAAGTGAGCAGTTTTGGTTAGACGGTCCACTATAACCCAAATTGCTTCATTCCCCTTCTTGGTTCGTGGCAATCCGTCGATAAAATCCATTAATACCTAATCCCATTTCCATTTTGGTACCTCCAAAGGCTGGAGTAAACCCGCCATGTTCTTCTGGTCGCTTTTATTTTGCTGACAGGTAGCACAGCGACTCACATATATAGATATATCTCTTTTCATTGTCTTCCACCAGAAGGTTCTTTTGATATCTCTATACATTTTATTAACTCCTGGACGGATACTGAGTTTTGACTTATGACATTCATCTAAAACTTCACTTTTCAGCTCTGGAATGTTTGGGACACAAATTCTTCCCTTCAATCTTATAATTTTATTGCCGTCGACTTCAAAACTGGTATTTTCACCATGACGCATTTTCTCATAAATTTGATGAAGAAACTCATCTTCTTTTTGCTGGATGGCGACTTTCTCAAGAAGAGTAGGAGTAACGATCAGATGAGAAAGAATAGCGTGCTTCCTACTTAAAGCATCAGCAACTACATTGGCTTTACCGGGTGTATACAGAATATCTAGGTCATATGACGCTAGAAATTCTAACCATCGTTGTTGCCGTAGATTTAAATCTTTCTGGGTGAAGAGATACTTTAAAGATTTGTGATCGGTGAATAATTCAAATTTTTCACCTAAAATAGAGAGAGTTCATTAAGTATATTTATTTAGTTAAGTTAAATTTCTTATATCGTTAAGAAAGATGAAAAAGTTCTTACCCAGAAGATAGTGTCGCCAGATTTTCAAAGCGAAAATAACAGCTAAAAGCTCCAAATTGTGTGTTGGGTAATTCCTCTCATGCGGGCGTAATTGTCTACTTGCGTAGGCAATTACTTTTCCATTTTGCATTAATACTGCACCCAAACCGTCTCCACAAGCATCAGTATAGACGGAGAACCCTTGGTTCCCGTTAATGATAGCGAGAACATGAGTGATAGCTAATCTCCTTTTTAATTCCTAAAAAGCTTCATCACACTTTGGAGTCCAATCGAATTTAGCATTCTTCATTGTTAGCTTAGTTAGTGGACTGGCCAACTTAGAAAAATCCTAGACAAACTTTCTATAATATCCCGCTAAACCCAGAAAACTTCGAACTTCTCTAGGAGTAGTGGGTCGCTTCCAGTCCAGAATTGCAGAAATCTTGCTTGGATCAATAGAAATCCCTTCTTCATTAACAATACGACCGAGAAATCTGACTTCTTTGACCCAAAAGTGACATTTAGAGAATTTAGCGAATAAGATATTCCTCCTCAATATTTCCAAAACAATTCTAAGATGTTCAGCATGCTCCTCTTCAGTTTTGGAGTAAACCAAGATATCATCAATAAATACAAGGACAAATTTGTTCAATACTTCTCGAAACACTCGGGTCATTAAATCTACGAAATACGCGGGAGCGTTGGTTAGTCCGAAGGGCATGACTAACCATTCGTAGAACATGTTAGGACCCCTGAAGGCAGTTAAATGAACATAATCCTCGGCGATTCGTAGCTGATGGAATCCCTGAGCTAAATCCATCTTAGAAATGAATCGAGCGCCATGAAGTTGATCGAATAGATCGTCGATTCTGGGTAAAGGGAATTTGTTCTTAAGAGTTTGTTTATTAAGATCGCGGTAATCTACACACAATCTCAAAGATCCATCTGATTTAGCCACAAACACGACAGCTGAACCCCATTCGGAAACACTAGGGCGAATCAATCCTTTTCCTAGCAAATCTCGAGTTTGGTTGACTAATTCAATTCTTTCCCTAGGTGCCATCCTGCGACTTGCGTGGACGACAGGACGGGCATTGGGTACTAAGTCAATTCGAAATTCTATTACTCTGTGTGGGGGTAAGGATTTCACTTCTTCAAATACATCGGAAAATTCCCGAAAAACGGGTATAGACTCCAGACTGGGTTCAGGATATCCCGAAGTATACATCAATTTATCTCTCTTTGGACTCGGATCCTCACAAGAGATTTCAACAAAATTTTCAAGGTTTGTTTTGACTAAAATTGTCCGATTATTACAATCCAATTTAGCTTCGTATCTCGATAACCAGTTCATTCCAAGTAAGATTTCAAATTCATTAAATTCGAGGATATAAAGGTTGATAGGAAATTGATAACAAGCATATGAAATAGGGACTTTCCTACAATACAAACAAAGATTTGCGGGACCTCCAACCTGATTTTTCACGCAAATAGGGTCGTCAACAAATTCATTTTTAAGTTCTAACTCATTTACGATTTGTTAGGAGATAAAGCTATGTGAAGCTCCCGTGTCAAATAAAACTTTAACAACTTTATCAGAAATAGTAAGGTTACCTTCCAGAACACCTTTTCCCTTATCTGCTTTCGAAGTTGAAGGGTCTTCCTTTATCGCATAAACATTTGCCACCTTTGCTTGTTTCATCACCGGACAATTCCTAACAACATGTCCAGGCTTGTGACAATTATAGCATTCTCTAACTCCTTGATCATTCTTCACAGGTTGTTCCTTCTTAGCTTGCTTCTTCGGGTTTTTGCAGTTGTTTGAATAATGCCCCTTTTCTTGGCAATTGTAACAAGTTGCATTTCTAGCCGAATTTCCTTGACTTCTCCTCTTATCCTTGCCTTGATGTGGCTTCTTGCCCCCAAACTTCCTTTTCTTCCAATTCTGATTACTTGAATTTCCGCTTTCCCTTGGAATCACCTGCATATCCAGGGTGGCATACCGATATCCCATATCAATAAGATCAGAAAAAGATTCTTTGATGTGTGCTGTCATCCTTTCGTGATATCTTGTTCATCCCACGAATGAACCTTTCATTTTTCTTTAGAGGCGTATTCACCAACTCCGGACCGAAACGAGATAGTTCGTTGAACTTGTTTAAGTACCACTCAAACGACAAGCCTCCTTGTTTTAAGTCTAGAAATTCTTGATACGTTCGGGAAATTCCTGATGACGGCATACAGCGCTTTTCAAACACCTCCTTAAATCGACTCCAAGTAAATTCTTCTTCTCGTTCATCTATTGTGACTGTTTCCCACCAGGCTGAGGCTACATCTTGTAGTTGCCAAGAAGCAATGAGACGCATTTGATCATCTTGTAGCTTAAGCCCTTTAAAGATCTTTTCGCATGATCTTATCCATGCCTGGGCCTCAATAATTGACTCTTTGCCAGTGAACGGCCTACCACCAAGCCTTGTGAAACTCTTATACAAATCAGCCAGATTCGGCTACTGAGTAGGCATAACTGCTTCCGCTGAAGGGGAAACTCGACTAGCTGTTGTAGCATTTCCTTGACCCTTAGCTCTACCTCTTCGCCCGCTCATTCTTACTATCTGTAATTAGTAAGAAACTTGATTTAGATATTCGGACGAAATATCTAGAGGAATATCAGCAGTTAAAGAAAATAGACTAAGAAAATTTTGGGTTTTAGTCTCGGTTTATACTCATTCTAGGGTATACTTCATCCTATCTCTAATGAGCCATCTAATGTGTTATACTCCATAGCTAAAGTTCTTACTCAACCTTTTTCTCTGATACCACTTGTCACGACCTGAAGTTCAGCGTTCAAAAATCGACATCAAGTACCTCACTTGTATTCGACTGCCAGAGATTCGAACGTCGAATTCCAGTTCGGATGGAGCTTACAACAACATTAGATGAATATAAACAGTGGAAAATAAAACTGCCAACATCCATATCCCAGATACAACATCATCACAATATCATTACAACAACACCAACATCAGAGTATTTTTATACATATACAACACAACTTTAAAATAGACCATCACGACATAACCATAAGTGATTGCATCTCAAGAAAGTCTTCAAATGAAGTGAAATGATAGCCAACATCCAACTAAGAACCTTTGAGATCAAAAAGTTTCAAAATATCTCCAAGTTAAAACCTTCAAAAAACCAGTAGCCTCCAAACCATACGACTCCAAAATCCAGCTAGCACCAAAACACAGAAGACCTGCTACTAGGCTGCCCGTGTGGAAATTATAGGCACCCAGAGTTTAGAAAGGAAACAATAGACTCTGGGTCAGTCATGTGACTGGTATGAGTAAACAAAGCAGTTGTTTGAAATAAAAGCAATTTATTTTAAATCAAAAGCAAACAAAAGAATTTGAAAGAAATTCGCAAGCTTTGTGAAAATGAAACCGCCATAAGGCCTCCCGCCACACACACAATGCAAACGCAGACTTGGAGGAGATTTCTCCTTATGACAGTCAAAAGTGCTTAATACGAGAAAAACATTTTAAATATTGTTATTAGTGCATAGTGTGAAAAACATTTTCTAAAGTATAATATTAATCTTAGCCAGCATAGGTACCATTATACAATGCCTACTATAGCTACTACCTGAGGTGGCAGGTTCTACAATTTAAAACCGTATTGGGTTCGTATTGTTTTATTTGGATTTCCAACAAATGGTCAGGCTAAGAAACTTTCTGGGCCACATGGGTACGGCTCTGAAGGGATGTCCCGAGAGCCTAACCGGATCTCTGCCAACACAAGGCCGGGTTACCTCTATAACTAGGTAACTACTGACACGAGTATGCCATCCCCCGGTTGTAACCAACCTTTATCCGAGGCCCCAACAACAATAATCACAAAGTAATATATATATTTTCGATATCCACATAAGTTAAGTATCTGGGCTCTATACCATGATACCACTTCTATCCAGAAGGAAATGCACATACCCTAAGGGGCGCTACCCCCAATAACCTTGCTGCATATTTCCTGTTTCGACCATTACCGGGTTGTGAGGTTCGACGAAGTATCGTCCATAAAGCTACGCTTTTCACAAAAGCCATGCTTTGATCAATAAATGATCATCAATACACAGCAGCACTTAGCGTGCTCCACTACCAAATTGGGAGTATATCGCTGATAACCATCAACTACATAACCTCTGAGCTCGTACGTCTCAGAGAAGGGTGTTAAGCTAAGAGAATAAATTCTCCGCCACCAACAGATATGTATTTGAAAGAAATCGGCTTTAGATCTCAAAGTGTAGTGTCAGACACACGACCATACAAGTCTGCTTCAGGCTCGAACAGAACCAAAGGCACTTCGTCCAATAAAGGAAGAAGTCCTTGCAAATCCGTGCGTCCACAATCCCGATCGGACTTCCCATCACTTAGGGAATCCCTACACCGGAGCAACTCGGTGCAGAGACAATCAATAGGTTATCCTATCATTTTCGAAGTCACCCGGTCTTCACTACCGGTCTTCAAATGCTCTCCATTCGTCGAATCAATATTCGAAATGGGTTATATGACACAAAGGTCTTCTCCCGGCTAATCCGAATAGTGAGCGTCAATTTTAAAAACACGTGGATACGTCATTCACAAAGATTCATAGGTTCGATGTGGGTTTCGGATACACAACTGGAATCCGACTCCCTGCCGCATCGAAATTTAAGTGCCGTTTTATGGGCAAAAAAAAAGGTTTTCATATTCACATAGAAAATACAGAATCACAGCTCAGCACAAAGCAATTCATATCACATAGCCTCACAATTACAATCAGAGATGTCAATTAATACTCGTCATACAATAGTTATCAATCATATACAGCTACGACGAATCAATCGTGTGAATTAAACTAATTAATCACATAATTAATTTCATTCATCATCTTTAATCAATGATTGGTTAATCTTAATTAAAATTGATTAAATCTTTAATCATCTTCATAATTTAATCATTCATAAATTGATTACCCTAATTAATTCATCTTTAATTGCTCATTAATTAAATCTTAATTACTCTTATTAATTAATTATTTTTCTTAATTTATTATCTAAATAAATTAATCCTTGATTAATCATTTAATATTAAGTAATAAATTTAAATAGTTATTTTAATTAAATTATTTATTACACAAGTAAATCATAAATTACCTATTTAATTCAAAAGATAATCTTCTTATCTTTATTAACCAATTTTGATTTTTCCTTGTAAATCTAATTTAAATTCATTATGTGTAACGACTTGAGAGATAAAAATTAATTTGTAAAACATTTCATCTTAACAACATTTTTAATTATATTTTATGACTGATTTTTTTTAATAAGTAATGTGACAAAATTTAAACTAAATCAAATTACTAAAAAAAAATTCTTTCTTAACTTAAATTTTGTTTTAAATCCAAATCAAAACCATCTTTTAAAACATGAGTTTTAAAATTTTAAAAGTTTTGAAATCATTTGTTTTTATATAGGCAAACCACCATGTAAGCTGACTTCCCCCGAAACCCCTTCGAGTCTCCCCCGAGATTTTCTCTTGCTTGCTTTGAGCTTCTACAAAATTTGACCCGAGTGACATTTTTTTCAAAAATTTGGTTAAGTATAAAAACCAAACCGATACAATGCAAATTTAACACGAGTTTCCCTTCGAGTTTTCCACCCATTTCCCCGTGTATTGCCTCGAGCAACTTCCCTTTCTTCCCGAATCATCACACTGTCACAACAATCAACCACGTGCACGTGCACGTCGCCGTTAGTCGCCCCCGACCAACGTCATCGCCTCCGGCAACTCATTCATCACCACAGCAACCCAATTCGACCACCTAAACATTCATACTCTCCACGAATCGAAATTGAGCATTACTGATGAACCCAAACCCAAAACGATCATCTGCCAATTGCCTCGCCCCCAAAGCTCCGACCACCAGAAGTCAAACCCTTCCGGTCACACCTTGCCGAACCCCTGCGCCACCAATTCCCAAAGCTACACCACGCTCGATCACCCTGAGACAAAGCACAGACCACAAATCGAGCTCCAACTAAAACTAGGGCTTGGAAACAATTTCCGATCACCGCCATAGCCACAGCCCTTTATAGCCTCAACCATTATTTTTTCCTGAACCCCCATGGCCTCCCCCACCTCATGTAACAGCTTCGATCACCCCAGTTGGTCCATCATCCAGAAATCACCCAAAATCAAATTTCCAGCAAAACCCAAATTTCTCATTCAATTCAACATCTTAAATTTGAATTCTTGTTTTAAAAATCATAATCTTTAATTATGATTCAATACATATACATGAATCAACATAATTCAAAATTTTATTTATTACATTTTATAAGTTTTCACAGCATATTCTAGTTTACAGGTAATTTCCAAGCTTATATTGCTAAAACTTGTTTTCATAATCAAAATGGAGTTTAACCTCAACTAATTTGTTTGAAAACCCTAAGCTACAAAGTGTTTAGATGGAATTTTTGAATTTTTGTTTATTTATAACACTCTGTAATCAAGTATGAACAGAGAAGCACATTTTCAAGAATGCAGATTCAAATGCATTCCTACTTTCAGATTTATGTACAACTACATGCAGGCATCATCAAAAAAAACTTCCTTTTTATTTTTTCATATTTTTACAATTTAAATCTTGTTTTAAACAACCTTTATTTGAACATATCAACAGGAAAACTAACCAGAGAAGTAACAAACTGGTTTTGAATTCATTTTACACACTGCAATTTAAAAAACAGAAAGGAATTGACATGCATACACATTAACACACTCCTACATATTTATGCAATATTATCACAAACAAGCTTCATTGTCACATAAATTACTTAAAATTTAAATTAGTTGTTTACTCACAATTTTAGGACTGAAAACAAAAGAGGAACAGAGGAAAGCTATGGAAATTGAAAACTACAATTTTGATTTCAACTTGATACTGGAATTTAGATTTTCCTGCAACTAATTGATTAAAAAGTTGCTTAGTTTTTGATGTAATTACCTGATTAGTTATTTAACAAAAATTTAAATTCCAAAGAAGGATTTAACTTACATTTTTTTTTCTTTATGACAGTAGAAAATGAGGATGCTGTCAGGTTTGCAACTGGAAAAAAAATTTGAGTTGCTGATCAAAAAGTTTGAAAGAAGAAGCTTGTTTTTTTTTCTGGTTTGTGAATTGAGGATTTGAGAAAAATTTTCTTCTCAGATCTGTTTCTTTTTATTTTTTTATTTTTTTAGGCTTTAGAAAATCTGTAGAAGGTGAATTACCTATGTATTATTATTTTTTTCTTTTCTATAAATATCTAAGGAAAATGAAAATGATATATGACACTTGTTTAACTTTTCTTCCCTTGAATTACACTTGTCACCATAGTTATTATTAATTTAACACTTGTAAAAAAAATCTTTTATTAACAAAGCATTTTACATTATTTTAATTTGCATTTAAACTTATATTTTCCCATTAACAAATATTAACTTTATATTAATGCATATTATCAAAAGAAAGTGTTTTGAATTTTTAAATACATATTATATAAATTGCATAGATATACATTTATAAATCAAATTATTTTAAAAAACATTTATTTTAAAATTTAAATTCAAATTAAAAATCAAATTCAATATATGAATTTCAAATTTACCCACATATGTACTAATACATATATATTCACATATATGAATCAAAATTTAGATTTAAATGATTTTAAAAACTTTTAATATTTCCAATTTCTTAAACTCAAAAGAAATTTGAAATTTTTATTCATTTAATTTATCACTTATTATTTATTCTGTAACTTTTTTTTAAATTATATTATAAAAGTTCAACATTTACCGATTTAAATTGATAAATTTTGGTATGTTACACGGGTATTGATTTGTTTATTTGATTTATTTTATTTTTATTTAAGTTAATTTTAAAATGTTCCAACCTACGTATCTTTCTCATACGAACTCCAATTCACGCGCGGTTTTCTCCTCTAGGTTCGTATTGGGATTCCAAACATTTTGGCACTGGTTTGGACGGATTTGGAGACGGTCAAAATTTTGGGTTTAAATTGGATTTCAATTCAATTTAAATTCAAAAGGTAGGTGTTTTAACCCACTCACAACTTCTAAAATTTCTTATGTTTGTTAAATTGATATATGATGTGATTTGAAATTTGTTTATGTTTTTTTGGCATATTTCTAGTCATCATCTCAATTAATTGCATTTATTTAATTAAATTATTATTTATTTATTTATTGCATATTAACTGCTAGTTATTTTATATTTATTTATTACATATTAACTGACAGTTAAATTTATATTTATTTTTATTGCATATAAACTGCCAGTTAAACGGTTATAATTTATTTTGAATATAAACTGATAGTTGATACGAGTTATTTATCACCTGTTACATATTGATGTATTGTTTGAATTGGATGATGATTGTGATAAATAGATGTATGATTTTGATGGATGAATGGATGTTTATTTATATTAACTACCAGTTGTTATGCATTTCATTTCATTCGGGATTGCGGTTTGAAATGATATATAACCGTATTTTTTTTAAATTACGGATTGAAATGACAAATATCCGTATCACTTGACCATAGGATGGAAAATTATATACAGGCACCGCGGTCTATATATATATATATATATATATATATATATATATATATATATATATATATATATATATATATATATATTAAAGTGATTTTCTATTGTTTGGAAAGAAATATACGGTTTAATAAATATAAATTTTTGATATTATATATTATTTTAAATTCTTGAATTTAAGCTATGTATAAATTTGGTTTAAAGAATAAAAGAAGTTTAAAAATAAAAGTTAAATTTTATTTAGATAAAATACGGTTAAGTATTTATTTAAATTTATTGATGGAGTTTATAATGTCTTAAATAAAATAAATGTTGGAAGATAAATATGAATCTGCTTTGAATTAAGGTATTTAAGAATTATCCTCGAATAAAATTTATTTGAAATATAAATTAATATGGGGTTTTAAAAGGGTATGATCTTTATAACTTGATTTTTGGTTTAGAGGACTTAAATGAATATCGAGTCGATTTAAATGAATATTATCAAGTTAATTTAATAGAGAGAATATCCTGTTATATGAAGTTTAAAGGTTTTACTTAAATGATATTTGATTTATTAAGTAAACATTTCAAATCTAAATAATAGTAATTGAATTTGATATAAATGAAATTATCAAAGAATAAGTTTTGAAATGGTCGAATAATTTAAGCTTTGAAATATATGGAAATTGAAATGGTTTATTTGGGAATTTAAACCTATATTTGGAATTTATTTGTAAAATTTAGAAAGCTATTTTGTTATGCAAAGCAGTTTAATACTTAAACCATTTAAGTATTAGAAATTTTGTTTCAAAGCTATGGGGTTTAAGAAATATATATTTGAAATTATTATGATTTTGGGAAAAGGGATATTTATAAATGAAAATGATATCATATTAAATTGGGGTTTAAAATATAAATGATATTGTATTTATATGGTTTTGAAAGGGATATTATATTCTGCTTTTAAAGTATAAATTATTTTGAAATAACCGCGATGTTATAATAACGGTTGGTTGTTGAAGAGACCGCGATCGGAAGCTGTCATACTCTCTGCCAACACCGAAAACCACTTTAACAACCGTGTACGCGGTGGAGATTTCAGAATGAAGTAGAATGGTGGCGGCATTTCCTTTGAGGTAAATACGTGGACCCAACTCTCGTGAGTTGGCATAAGGTGGCTAAAACAGGAGCGATTCTCGGGCCAATTGAGGTAGCACCTTTGGTCGGACACATCCCTTCGATTTTATACTTTGACTTTTGGATTGATTCGGTGGCCACTTTTGATTTTCTTTTTGGGGGTGTGGCTCGAGGTGGGCGATAGCTGCGGCTACGCGTTACCACCAGCCTGGTTGCATAATTGGTATATCTACCCTGGCATTGCCTAGTTGTGTCGTGTCACCCACCCTAGCGCACCTTATACGATTTTGGTTTTGTACCATACCTATGGAGTGCCCTCTGACGAGGCCCAGTACGGGGGAGATTACGGTACTGTGTAGACTATGGGAATGTATTATGTGTTAAGGTGGAAAATGTAAAGCCTTAACGCTATTTAAAAGTAAGTTTATTTTACAATTAGACACTATTATAATAGCGAAATATACTACATAGTAAATAGTTTAACGGATCCTTAGGAGATGTAAATCCCGAGAATCTCTTAAGTTACTGCGCTCATATTTATTCCTGTTGATTTAACTTACATAAGGTCTTTTAGTTCTGACTCGAGTGTTTTGTTTTTCAATTCGCTCGGGTCAGTCCGAACGTTTTAGGATTTGAAGATTTTAGCTCTGGAGGAAGAAGACGACGATTAGTAGTATTATTATCTACTATATTATTCCACTACACTATTGTATTCCGCTGCATTGATATTTATTGGTATGTGAACTCTGATATTTATTGTATAAAGAAGAATCAAATGTGTTGTAAACAGTTTTATAAACTGTATATTGATTATTATATTTTATCCTTCCGCTGTGAGATTCTGTTTTGTTTTTCTCCTCTGTTTTTCTTATTTACCCCATAACAATCCGCCCTTTTGTATGTTTTAAGTCTGACATGTGTGGTTTATCGTCGATTTAAAGCGTGCGAAAGGCGGGATGTTACAAAATTTATAAGAATGAGACTGAATTAGGCAAATTGGTGATTGTCGTTAATTATTTACCCATTTGTTTCATTATTGAATTAGTTTTAAATCCATTGGAATAAAACGTAATAAAAAAAACTACGTTAATGAAAATTTAAAGGAAATTTGAGAATATCAATGCAATAACTACAAACTAATGTAAATTGCATCCTTTTGATAATAATAGACTGAACAATACGACTATTGGTTGATTCAAAGTACAGAAAGCAAGATTTATTAATTTAATGGAAGTATAAAATTCAATAACTGAATTTATTGCAAAATAAATGGAAAGAAAAATATATAACACTGCAAATTGATAAATTTATGAACTTTTAATTTACATCTAGACTTGTTTAAACTTTTGGAAATGATCAAGAAAGTTAAATTTGATAAAACTTGTTAATTGCAGAGTTGAAGTTTAAAAAGTGATTTAATTGATTTATTTTAAATTTATTTAATTAATATAAAAATAGCCATTTTCGCCATTGACTCGGATTTCGACAAAACCAGTTTCATCGGATCCGAAACGGTGAATTATTATAGGATTTTAAGTTTCGTAGCGATCGGACTTGTCGTTTGATCGTACGGACGCGAAACGCCCTGAAATCGATAAATTGAAATCAATTGAAATCAATTCGAAAAATATTGATTTTAGCATAACTTCTTCATACGATGAAATTTGAACCCGAAATCTTTTCCATCGCGTTTAAAATATTTTTAAACGCCTATTTTGATATGTGGGTTGACCCAATTCCGTTCCGGAGTCGAAACGGGTTTTTCGGGCCATACATCGTTCAACGCGTATATCAGTTAAGCCCACCCATTCAAATTTCAATTTTTGCCTATAAATATCCTGCTACAAACCCTAACCTCCCTAATTCTCATTTGTCTATACGTAGATTCATTCTATTCCTCCTCTTCCTCAATGGCAGACAAAATTCTATAGTTCCAGATCAAATTGCAAATCAAATGCAAAGCATAAAATTCAAAGTCCTCAGAAAAATCTGGAAAAAAATATATATTGAAACTTTCAATAAGCATAATATTCTGGTGGAATTCGTTTTTCGATTCGAGCTGTGGTTTTGCTGAAAATCACAGAGTTTGTAACGACCCGTAGATTTTAATAGTTTTAAATGGTTTCATTTAAGGTATTTAATTGGATTTTGGTGAAATTTTAAATAAATTAATTTGAAAATAAAAAAAAATTAATATTTGGATTACGTATAATTAAAATAGCAAATGGTAAATTTTCAATTAATTTTATGAAAGTTTATTTATTTTGTAATTCTATTTAATTCAAGCTAGCTAATAATTGTTGACAATAAATTTATTTTCCAAACCTGAATATTTTTGCATAGGAAAATTCTAAATCATCTTCTGACTAAGACGTCATTTTTTGTTTTTCCAAATTCTGGCTTCTTTAGCTCCGTCGTTCTTATTTTTCTGTGTTTGCTGCACTTTCTCTTAATAGAAAATTCAAAATTTTATAATTCAATCGTACCACTAATATCTATATACCGTTTTGATCGTCTCGTCGTGCTGATCTCAGCGGTATATTTATTTCTGTATTTTGAAATCCGATGCACAATGGAAGCAATAAATTGTTCGTTGTAACGACACCTTTAAATGTAACCATTAGCGTTGCTTTGCTTTTCAAACTTCAACGTGAATTCCTAGCAAGATAATAAACTTCTATAATTATATTCCTGAATTAATGTTTAGCTGTTTCAAAAATCAAACGGATACATTTGTATACGTTGTAATTATTATTTTAAAACGATTCACTTTATTTTTCTTTCCCATTTTAACTTCGTTTCTCTCTCATTACTTTATATTGGGACTTTTTGGTTTCCTTTTCTTTTCAACCTGAGCCGTGCTTGCCAAGCAATAAGTTTATTGCTTAAATAATTTTCAGCTGAAATCAAGAAATTGGACCATTACCATTTTTGGTTATATTGATTTCCCATTTGTTTCTGGCTCGTATTGATCTGACTTTTCCTTTCCTTTTCTATACTTACGTTTCAAAAATAAATAGTACATATAATAACGTACATAATAAATTGCAGCCAGCTCATTTCTCACATATTTATTTCGTGCCTTAAAACCCCGTCACTCAATGCATTGATGACTACCTTTAATTTCGCCAGTTTTGAAATATAAATGTTGGATACGTTGCATCCATTGCCTTATTCCTATATATTTAGATCAGAACCATTTGCCTTTACCTTTTCACTTTCTTCCTCATTCATAAACCACTTCCTCCTCCTTCACGTAACCACCCACCAAACGTTACATCACTCCTTCTTCTCGCACAGATCCTCCCACCCACCAAGATTCACTCCACTGCCAGAAGCCCTCCGCCATCACATACCCACCGCTCCGCGTGCAGCTCCTTTAAGCTCCTCGCCACCATAGCAGCCCGCGTTTCCCCCTAAGGCCACGTCCCTTCCCTTGGTGGCCAAGCAACACAGCCATCAACCCACCTTCACCATACGCATCATTTCCCATCCCTACCGCATGAAGCCACCTCTCCATGTCATCACCGAAGAGCTACCCCTCGCCTCACCAGATCCGCTGCCTTCCAAACTGAGCCGCCACCACAACCGCACCGGACCCGGTCCCTTCCACCGCTGACCGACTCTGCACTTCCCCACTTCCTCGGCCGACCAAAACTGTCACTATCTCCTCTAGTAGCCACATCCTCCCATCGGTTACAGATCATCACCAGCAGTCATCGCCTCGTGTGTAACAACCCGCCTAGGCAATGATCCACCTGTGCCACTCACTTGCATCTCTGTCTTGTAAGCTATAATTTTCTCTTCCTTGCTCCTCAGTCTCGATTCTTAATTATTTTTCTTTGCTTCCAGAAGTAAGTATATGATAGTTGTTTATGTTCTTAGTATGAGCATATATTATAATGTTTATATTTCAGTATAACGTACGTATATATCTATATTTGATTGTTTAAATCTCTGATTTTGCATGATAATCTATATACGTGTATATATACTTTACCCAGTATTTTAATTTATTCAACTGTTCTTAGCCGTATGGGCTATGTAATCTGGGCTTATGCTAGCATATGTGTGTTATATATTGAGTAAGTTTATATATATAAATAGTTTTGATAATATATACAATGTTTTATATTTGTTTGCTGATTTATATTGTATGCAATATGATAGGTCAGAGAGGATATGTCGTGTGTATGTATAAGGGTCTCGCATATATATGAGGGTAGATGTCATTTTTCCCATAGTGGTTCTCGTGTAATACTTATATACTGTTAATATTTATGATTGACTGAGAAAGGCTACTTTCCAATCTAACCTATTACTAAGAGTAGATATAGGTAAATAAACAAATTTCGAAAATAAGTGTATAAAAATATATTTGTTTTAAGACTGATTGAGTATTGTATACTAGACTACAAGTTAATTATAGTTTTTTTTATAAAAATATTTCGAATACTTATATTTTATACAAATGTTGTTGGGTAACTGCGTTTATACTTAACCTTACAGCATATTTTATTATAGAGGGTAATATATATATAGTGGGTTCAAAGCTACTGACCAGTCTAATCAATTTATATCCTTTATAAAAATTGTTGTAGTTTAGGTATTAATATATCATTTTACAACCATACGCATATTTGGTAACAACTGTGTTGTATGTGTATATATACACGTTATAAAACGGTACGATGGGACGTTATGACCAACGTATTTATTTTATATTATAATGATATATATATAAGATGTTTTAAAGTTGAAACTGGATATTGATTTCTACATATACATTTGGTTTGGGTTTTTTAAAATTTACATATTGAGATTTTGTTTATGTATTAGTTATTTAAAACAACGAGTTGAAATACAAATATACATATTTTATTTATAAATATTTGAAATTAGAATATGATTTTTGAATATATGCTATATATATACAAATTCATTTATATCAATTATCTTTGTCGATCTAGTTCTGATTCGTTCCCATCACTTCCATTTTCAGCTTGTCGGTCGAACTCGAGTCCATCGTGCTTTCCTTTGAGATCCGTGTTGTGATCCGTAACTCATCCCGTTGTTTTTCCTCTGGCCTCGGATGGTGAGCAATCACTCACGATTAACGTTCTTTTATTTATTAAATTTGATTTCAATTGAAACGACAATTGAATATGATGTTGTAGTTATTTAAATTGTTATATATGCTATTATCTGTAACTGTTCACTTATGGGATATGACACCATATCCTATTGTTTATATTTATTTTGATAATATATGCCTGTTGCTATTATTATTTTCATATATGTTATCACTCTGCAAGTTCCCTGTCAGTATAGAAAATCGTTATGGGTTGAAATGATAAACCCAAGCGATTTTCATTTAATTGAATTTGGGATTACATGTTGAAACGATATCCACCCGTATATATGTAGTGTACGAATTGAAATGATAAATATCCGTAGCACTTTACCATATGATAGGAAATATATACAGACACCGTTGGTCCATAATTATTTTGAAAATAATTTCTATGATTTTGGAAAGAAATATATGGACTTGATAAATGTTAATTCTTAAATTATTATATAAAAAGGGAAATGATGTATATAGATTTAATAATATCTAATTTAATTAAGATTGATTTAATACATAAATTATGTTAAATATTTATGTAAATTATATTTCAAATAGATTTTGCAATAATTGGGATAAGTTAGGATGGGGAGATAAATTTGGGTTTATTAAAAATGGTATTTAAATAAGGATTTATTTAAATTAAATCGATTTGAAATTTTGAATGGAGAATTTAAAGGTATGATTTTGTAACTGGAATTTTGAGTTAAGTGTTTAATGAATATTTCACATTTAAATAAATTAAAGAAAATATTGAGTAAAATGTAATTTAAGGTTACTTAAATGTTATTGAACCTAATGAGGGAGTATTTCAAGACTAAACAATAATGAGGTTAAATCGAGATCTATATGGAACTGTGAATTGTTAAATTGAACATTTAAATATTAGAGCTTTGAACTATATTGGAATTTAAACGGTTTATTTTGAGATTCGGATCTGTATTTGAAATCAATATAGTTGAATTTGTTATTTAGGAACTAAATTGAATTAAAGTAAAATTTAGGTTGAACCAAATTTAAATTTATTATTTAGAAAACTAAATCGAATAAAAATTTAGTTGAAATGTTGAATACTTTAAGTTTTGGAATATATTGAAATATAAAGAGGTATTTGTGATTATAAATCCGAATTTGAGATCGATAAAATTTAAGTGGTTATTTTAGAAATTGAGTTGAATTTAAATTGATAAATTGAGATTGAATTTAATTTGAATGGGAAGGTCGAGTTGATGTTGGAACGATTTGTTAAGTTGAGAAAATTGAAAATACTTTGTTGTATAAATTATTTAATTTATATAAATACTATTTTGGGAAATATAGAGATATTTGAAGTGAAAATGAGATTTGGTTTTGAAGTATAAGTTAAGCTGAAATGACCACGGTGTTATAGTGTATATTTCTACCTTGTAGATAGTTCCATGGACCCTTGGAGGATGGTTATCCCAAACATCCTTTAAGTTATTTGTATTTCAGTTGATATTTCACTTGAGTTGGATTTATTGATATAAGAATGTTAATCCTGACTCGAGTGTTTTGTGTTTTGCTTTACGCTCGGGTCAGACTGAGTGATACAGCATTTGAGACTCGCCTTTGGAGTTCGGAGCTTCATTTGGAGATCCAACTATCGATTCAGATTCCAGCCTTTCCAGTTGATTGGTTCAGAGAGGTCATCTGTTGCATTGGAGACTTCACTGCATTTGAACTATTTGGTTGTATTTTATTTCTAACTCTGATGTATATAGTAGCTTCATGAACTACTATTCTTTATCTATTCCGCTGCATTATATTACTCTGTGATCTGTGATTGATTTATTTACTGTATATTTTAAGTTTTGCCAAATTTTAATTAACAATTCGGTATTCTGAATTATTCAAGTCGGGTATGTATGGTTTTATTGTCGATTTGAATGGTCCAAAATAGCGGGTCGTTACAGTTGGTATCAGAGCTTTGGCTCTAGGCAAAACTTAGCATATATGGTAAATTTATTTACAGAATCACTTTCGCTCGAGTTGAATCTCTTCCTTTCTGACTCGATTTCCTTTGAATTTTGGAATGTCCCTCGGTTCCAAAATTCATACTTGTCTCTCTCTATTTATATTCTTTTGATTCTGGAGTATCCAATAACTCCACTAAATGATTTGTAAAGTGGGATGAAAACTCTTTTACAATTGGCGTCGATTCACCGAAGATTTTTGTATCCTCGGTTTACGATGCTGCTATATCTTGTTATGCCGAATTCTATATCTCTGGCGATCGAATGTCGAATTGCCCCAGAATTCTACACCGGTCTAATTTTGGAATCACGGTTGACCGGTAAAGGTCGCCCGCGATTTATAGAAGTATATCCATCTTCTATTTTGTAATTTAATTATCTCATCTTCGATCGAGTCTATCTTCGAATTAGGATTCTATTGATTGGAGTTCCTCTAAATTAAATCTCTATCTTTGTTTTGAAATCCATTCTTGAATCATCCTTTGAAAATCGGGTATGTTTGTATTTTTGAAATTGTTTTATATATCGAAATTAATTTTAATAACTATGATTCTATTTATTCTATATATAAAAAGAAAATGTTTTCTATAAGGATTATATACCTATATATAAAACAAATAAGAAATGTTATCCTATATATAAAAGTTTGAAAGGATTTGAAATTTTGAAAATTTATAAGGAATTGATTTATATAAAAATGATTTATAACTGTAAAGTTAAATTTGAAATTCGAGAATTGAATTCCAGTATTTTGAAATTGGTTTTAAGATTTTGGAAAATATATAAGAATAATACGATTTAAAGGTATTTTCCGGATAAGAAATGTTTCAAATGAGTTCAGATGAATTCCAATAATTTTGAAGAAGTTTCAAAGAAGTTTTCAAGAAAATAGAAGTCCAGAACTCACTTATGTCGCTGGAAAATAATTTCAGTGATGAGTGCACGCATCATCGACATTGATTTTCGAGTTTCAGAGTGGGGGAGAGGCGACTTTAATAGCTTCGCTATGCAAGTGATTTTGTAAAACCGTTTTTGATTTCAAATTCCAAAGTATAATTTGATATTTTAGAAAGATATAAGTATATATTTGAAACAATTTAAAATGAGACCGGTGTTCAGTCCTCGAGTTTCGGATTTAATAATTGATTTATTGTTGATTTCAACTCTTGAATTGAAAATTTGATTTCCCTAACTATTTTGAATGTTCGAACACTTCCAAATCGAGATTAAATTTTCAAAGCTAAGAAATTTCGAAGAGTATAAAATGTTTGATAAAGAATATAAATTTAGTTTTGAAATGTTTTGAAAAAAAATAGTTGAATAATGGTTTTCAGATAGGTAAATTGGATATTTCACATAGAAATAGATAGTTTAAAAGTTGTAAAAAAAAGGATAATTGTAACGACCCAGAATTTTTATTTATTAAAATTTGAATATTTAATTAATTTTAAATATTAATAAGTGAATTTATAAGTCGAATAAATTTTTATTTGAATTATTGGATTTAATTGGATAATTAAATCGATAATTTAATACGTTAAATTATGGAAATAATTAAAAATTGGGTTAAATATGATTGAAAATGATTTGTAAAATTTTATTTTATCATATGGGAGTTAGAACGATATTTTAGAACTTTTTAAATCGAATTAAAAGTTAATTTGTGAAAATTGAATATTTTAATATTAAAATCGACTAGTAAAAATAGTCAATTTTTGAACAGTCTCAGAATTGAACGAAACCAGTTTCATTGGATCCGTAATAGTTAGTTATTACCGGATTTCAATTTTCGTGTCAATCGGAGTTATCGTTTGATCGTGGCAGCTCGAAACGCATCGAATCGTTTTTAATTTAAATTTGACGAGTGAAAATAGCCATTTTTCAAAAAGTCTCGGATTTCGACGAAACCAGTTTCATCGGATCCGTAATGTGATATTATTGTAAGGTTTCAAATTTCAAGTCAATTGGATTTACCGTTTGTCCGGTACAAATTAAAACGCCTAGAAAATCGTTTAAATCGGTTTAATTCAAATTGAGCGTTTACAGCCATAACTCGCACATACTTCCGAATTAGCTTCCGAAACCTGTTCCATTGTGTCCGGAACGCGGGATAAACCCTAGGTACGTCGGTTTCGGCGCCTAAATCGGAGTTCGGAATTTCCGGATGAATAGTGTCGTTCGATTCTCTATAAATACACCACCACTCTTCATAATTTTATAAAAAAAATAACTAAAACCTAATTACAAAACCCTAGCCGCCATATACTAACACCAATGGCCAGAAATTCACAAGCTTTCCCCCTTAATCTCTTTCAATCTACAAACAATTAGAAGAAACTTTCAACACGAAAGTTATAGAGCACGATGAGATCTTGAAATCCATACGGTGATGATGGGTTTTGGTGCAACGGAGAGGGAGCTATGGGGGGCCGTTCTCTACAGCTCACGCACGAAATTCCATGCAAATGGGGGGGCCGAACTCAAGGGGGAGGCAGGCGTGGGTAGAGGGGGTGTTGTGCTTCGAGATGGCGGTGGTTTGATCGAGTTTCATCGAGTAATTGGTTTGCAAATTCAAACCCTAATTATGCTAATGGGTTCAAGGTGTTACGGCAATTGTCTGTAGCCGTGCGTGATGAAGGGGAAGAAAGGTTGGAGGGCTGTGATGGCTTGGATTTAGATCCTACGGTCTTGGTTTGCATAGGTTAAAAATAGTTAAAGTTATGTTGAATTGTTTATATAAAATTGTGTACAAACTTGTAAAATCAATAACTTTTTCATACGAGGTCGAAAAAATGCAAACTCAGTTGCCTTGGAACCGTATGGACGAGCACTACGCGATGGAGTTGGTTTGGAGTCAATTGGAGTTAGTGAGAATTTTGGGTAAAATTAAACGCGCGTTTAATTTTATTCGAAATAAATCGCTAAAACGAAATAAATCAAGGTGAGAACTTCTCACTCAATCGAATCGGTTTCGATTTTATTTTAAATAGTTAGATTTAAAATATTTGAATGCATGTTTGAATGAAGATTGTTATCTATTGATTGTTAAAATAGACATTATACGCCGTTAGTAAGCGGATGTTATTTAATATAAACATATACCGCGAATATTTCATAAACAGTGAAATTGGTATTATATATAATATCAATATATATATATTGACATATGTATATATTGAAGTTGATTGATTTTCCGTATTGTTTAGCGGATGAGACCCTATTGCGCCGTTATTAAGCGGATAATATTTAATAAGAACATATACCGCGATAATTTCGTACTGGAGCGAAATTGGTATTGTGCTAATGTTTTTTGGATGCAGGAAACAGGTTGGAGGGATCCAACTGGATTCCTCAACAGTTTTTATTTGATTTCAGATATTTTGATATTTGATGGATTATCATATCGATATATGATATCGTTGTAGTCGTGATTGACTATTTGGTGTGTAGCATCATTGGACCCAGATTTTGGGATTTTAAAATGATTTTAAAGTGATTTTTGAGAATATACTATATTTTTTGGAATTGATCCGTTTTAAATAAACAAACGTTATAATTTTTAAAGTTATAAAAATTATGATTTTTGAGAGAAATAGTTAAAAACTGATTTTTGAGAATATAATGTTAATGATTTTATAAAGTAGTTTAAATTGGATTTTTGAATTTATTATAAAAAGTGAAAATATAGGATTTATAAAATTTAATTATTTTATAAATCAAGAGAATGGTGAAATAATAAAGGAGATTAAAGACGTTTTAAAGAATAATATAAATTGATTTATATTAAGAGATTTATAAATGGATATTTAGAAATTGAAATATTGACATTATAAAACGAGTTTTTATAAGTGTTTGAATGAAGTGAAAATGAATTTCATAAATGAATGAAATTTATAGAGTTATAAACGGTGAAGTTATAAATGAAATTTATAAATAGTAAGAATTATAAATTTGTGAAGTTATTTGAAGAATAGATTTAATTAAATAAATAAATCTTATAAGTTATAAGGTTTATAAATTGGGAAGTCTTTGAAAGAACGATTTTGTAAAATAATCGTTTTATAAGCCTTTAACTTATAATATGAACTTTTAGTTTATAATTGAGTTATAAACTGGAATAGATTTATAAAAGAATTTATAAAAAGGAAGTTTTTATAAATAAATAGAAATGGAATTTATAAACGTTGTTTTATAAATTCGCAAATGACTTATTTTGATAAGTTAATTGTTATAACTTATAAATGGAGTTATATTCACATTTTAGACTGTGAATAATCCTTTAAAATAAAATGTATAGAATTGATGGAATCTGTTGACAAAATATATTCACATTTTTGAATAGTGAATAATCCTTTAAATTTAAAAAGAATAGAATTGATGAGATTAGTTAACATAGTATATTCACGTTTTGGAATAGTGAATAGTATGTTAAAGAGATTGTTTAGAATGTGATATTTTGAACTGGATTAAAACGATCTAACGATGTTTTAAAATGTGTTGAGATTCGAAACCATAGATTTCAACATTTATTGTTGGAATAGACGTTTTCGAGAAATAGAAGGAAATAATGGACTATAACACTGTTGTTATAGTAAATGATTTCCGAAAGGAAATGTTTTGAATAGTATTGGGATTTATATATCTATTTTAATTTCGAATCCCTATACCAGTGATTTTGGGTTGTCGTAACGATGTTTTACGTAACATTCGTTTTGGCCCAAATAAATATGTTTAAGAGAATGATTTCCTTAAAGAATGAAATATATACTTAATCTCGATTAAGTATATTGAATATTTTCCAAGTGTTGAAAATAAATGGATTGAAAATTACTTATGAATAAATAAGTATGGAAATGTTTTCCAATATGAAGTGAATATTTAGAATTTATCTTTTGGAAGATAAATTGAAAATGGATAATTGAAATCGTATATGCATGAATATTTTGGTATATGAATTCACTATTGAATTTATAAAAGAAAGTGGAATTGATTTAAAAATAAATATTGATTTATTTTTGAAGTATTGAAATTTAATATCTTGTAAAGATATTTTGGAAAATAAATGAATTGGAAAATTATTTGGAAACTGGTGATGTGTGCATATCCATTAATAGTTCAATAACCGACTATCAATATTTCCCTTTGAATGGGTATTTGATGTGATTTGTTTGAATTTGAATGCCACACCTATTTTTTTGAATAAGCGCTCACTATTCGGGTTAACCGGGAAAGGACCATGGGGTCGTATAACCCATTCCGAATATGTGATACGTCGTTGTGAATTGCATAGAAGATCGGTGTTGAAGACCGATCGATTGTCTCTGCACTGGGTAGCTCCTGGTATAGAGATTCCTTAAGTGATGGGAAATTCGATCGGGATTGTGAATACCCGGATTTGCAAGGGCTTCGTAAGAAGTGCCTTCGGTTTTGTTCGAGCCCGGAACAGACTTGTATGGATTGTATGTCTGACATTACAAGTTGAGATATAAAGCCGATTTCTTTCAAATATATTTCTGTTGGTGGCGGAGAATTTATTCTTTTAGCTTAACACCCTTCTCTGAGACGTACGAGCTCAGAGGTTATGTAGTTGAATGTTATCAGCGATATATTCCCAATTTGGTAATGTGACATGCTGAGTGATGCTGAAATGATCATTGTGTTGATTATTTGTGATAGGATCGTTTATTTGATCGTCTATCCTTGTGATCATTGTGTTGATCATTTGTTGACCCAAAGCATGGCTTTTGTATAAAGTATGTTTTTGTGGACGTGACTTCGTCGAGCCTCACACCCCGTGAATGGTCAAAACAGGAAAGAAGCAGCAAGGTTATGAGGGGTAGCACCCTTTAGGATGTGTCCATTTCCTTCTGGAAAAGGGTGGTATCATGGTATGGAGCCCAGATACTTACTCATGTTGAAAACACTTTGTTATGATTGTGTGAATTGATTACGAGCGCTCGGTGATAAAGGTCCCAAAAGGACCGGGGGATGGCATATTCGGTCAGTTGTTACTCAGTTAGGGGTAACCCGGCCTTGTGTTGGTAGAGATCCGGTTTGGTTCTCGGGGATGTCCATCCAGAGGCATTCTCATGTGGCAATGGGAAGTTCCTTGGCCTGATCATTCGTTGGAAATCCAAAGAAACAATACGAGACTTGTACGGTTTTAGTTGTATAACCTGCTATGGAATGTGGCGGTAACCTGCTATTAAACATAGTTAGCTATAGTAGGCATACGATAATGGTCGTATGTTGGCTAAGATTTATATTCTACTTTCGAAATGAATTTTTCTACACTATACACTAATAATAATATCAAATGTTATTTTAAATGCGTATCAAGCATCTTTGACTATCATAAGGAGAAATCTCCTCCGATTCTGCGTTTGCATTGTGTGTGTGTGCGGGAGGCCTTATGGTAGTCTCATTTTTAAAAGCATTGCGAATTGAATTTAAAAATATTCCTCTATTTTGATTTTAAAGATAAATAAACTGTTTTGAGTTCTCACACCAGTCACATGACTGACTCGGAGTTTATTGTTTTCCTTCCTGAACTCTGGGTGCCCACCAATTTCCACACGGGCAGTTAAGAGTTAGGTTCATCAGGATACTCTGGATATTCTGGAGTTGCTGGAGGCAAGCTGGATGGCATGGCGTATTACTAGTATATAGTATTTCTTTTTCCGCTGCACTGTTTGATGTTGTATATTGTTGTACACTCTGATGATATGATGTAATGAAATGTGATGTAATGTAATAACTGATATAGTTCTTTGTTTAAAGATTATTCATTTATTATTATATGTTGTTCCGCTGCGAATTGTGAGATTCTGTTGTTCTGTTGTTTTCTGTTCCGTTCTATTTTCCCTCTGTTTTCAAATTCTCTATTCTCTTTTTCTTCTATTTTAAAATTTTCTGTTCTCTTTTCTATTTTCTCTTCTTCCTATTTTCTGTTTTCTTCTCTATCTTTTCCCTCTATTTTCTCTCTTCTTTCTTCTTCCTTTTTCTTAAATTCTTTTTAAAACCCATAACATTCCGGTTTTTGGCCTTCGATTTCTCGACAGTCGATAAAGTGAGTGTCGATGTTGAATTTTCGAAAGTCGAAAATTTTCGGGGTGTTACAGTTGGTATCAGAGCTTATGGTTAAGCGACAACCATGGTTCTGTTGGGTATTACTCATTAGAGATAGAGTCAGCAGTACTCTAGAATGAGTTTGAGTGTAAAAATAGATATGAGAGCGTATTTGTTAGTGAATATAAAATTGTTTTATATTGTGATGATTGGTTTATTGAGTGGCATATGAACTTTCGTCAGCGTGGTCCGCAAGACTATGCCGAAGGGGTTTCTAAACACTTGAATAGAATAATTCGACACAGTATTGTTTTAAATTGGGTAAATGAAATAATTTTACCTTGATTATATTTTATATATAAAGGAATAATTTTTCAGAATTATAAAAGTATATATAAGTTGATTGTTTAGTTGTTTGAATAATCTAAATAAAAGAATAATTGTATAAGTAAAAAGGATTATAAGAATTGAATTATAATTAAAGTGATTACAATTGTGAAATAAACTTATATATATGAGAAGTGAAACTATATGAATATATTTATGAATATGAGTTGTAATAAAAATGTGAACTTGAGTTTATAAATGAAATTCAACTTTTGTAATTGAATTGAATTAATGGATTGAATATTAATCAATTGAATGTAAATTAAATTGATAAGAAATAATGGATGTACGTGTTAATTCATTAAGATCTAATGTTATTGGAAGTTGAATAAATTGAATGAGAATGAATATAAACAAAAGAATTTGGTTGTAATAAATATACATTGATTGTTATATGATTGTTAGTTGATTGACTGTATATAATTCATTAAGTGTTAATGAAATTGGAAGCTAAAGTAATTGAAATTCAATTGGAAGTTAAATGAATCTTAAATAGAATTGAATTTGATTTGGAAGTGAACCAACATATGAATTAGTGAATATAAACTAATTGAAAATGAATGTTAGTAAAAACATCCACTGTAAATAAATCAAATGTGATTTAAATTGAAAACCAATTCATCGAATATTAATGAGAATATGAATGAATATTATTGGTTATGGATGATAGTTGGTTGATGGTTGAATGTATATTGCATTTGTTGTTTAGTTGCATTTGCTATGTTGACATATATAGTTATTATGTTGCTATATGTTGTATATTGATACTATTATCTATATGCATGATTCTCATGTTGTTTGTTGAGTGTTTAGTAGGTACGGATCGCGTTTGCTTCGCATTTGGAGCTCGCTTTTGCGCTATATTAGCCGTATATGCTCTCTAATAAAATATAAGGTACATATCTCGGATTAAATATCGCACTTTTATACTTTTTTCCCTTCGGGATGCCTCATTACTTGATGAGATGTATATTTGTGATATATATACTGTCATTTTTTTCCGGATCGAGCCGCGCAAAGGAGACTATGGCGAATTTTTCCGAAAATTTAAGGCGTTAGAAAAATTTTGAGAAAATTGGGAAAATTTTGAAAACTTTAACCTTTGATTTTGGAATTGAAAGTTAAACAATAGTAATTTTTTTTGAAAAGATAACTAAGTATGATTTGAAAACTTGGTAAAGTATGGTGAGAAGTTTAAACTATGAATTTGGGAAAATTAATGAATTCTGTAACTTTTCTTACTTGTTAATTTCGAGGACGAAATTCTTTTAAGTGGGGAAAATTGTAACGACCCGGAATTTTTATTTATTAAAATTTGAATATTTAATTAATTTTAAATATTAATAAGTGAATTTATAAGTCGAATAAATTTTTATTTGAATTATTGGATTTAATTGGATAATTAAATCGATAATTTAATACGTTAAATTATGGAAATAATTAAAAATTGGGTTAAATATGATTGAAAATGATTTGTAAAATTTTATTTTATCATATGGGAGTTAGAACGATATTTTAGAACTTTTTAAATCGAATTAAAAGTTAATTTGTGAAAATTGAATATTTTAATATTAAAATCGACTAGTAAAAATAGTCAATTTTTGAACAGTCTCAGAATTGAACGAAACCAGTTTCATTGGATCCGTAATAGTTATTTATTACCGGATTTCAATTTTCGTGTCAATCGGAGTTATCGTTTGATCGTGGCAGCTCGAAACGCATCGAATCGTTTTTAATTTAAATTTGACGAGTGAAAATAGCCATTTTTCAAAAAGTCTCGGATTTCGACGAAACTAGTTTCATCGGATCCGTAATGTGATATTATTGTAAGGTTTCAAATTTCAAGTCAATTGGATTTACCGTTTGTCCGGTACAAATTAAAACGCCTAGAAAATCGTTTAAATCGGTTTAATTCAAATTGAGCGTTTACAACCATAACTCGCACATACTTCCGAATTAGCTTCCGAAACCTATTCCATTGTGTCCGGAACGCGGGATAAACCCTAGGTACGTCAGTTTCGGCGCCTAAATCGGAGTTCGGAATTTCCGGATGAATAGTGTCGTTCGATTCTCTATAAATACACCACCACTCTTCATAATTTTATAAAAAAAATAACTAAAACCTAATTACAAAACCCTAGCCGCCATATACTAACACCAATGGCCAGAAATTCACAAGCTTTCCCCCTTAATCTCTTTCAATCTACAAACAATTAGAAGAAACTTTCAACACGAAAGTTATAGAGCACGATGAGATATTGAAATCCATACGGTGATGATGGGTTTTGGTGCAACGGAGAGGGAGCTATGGGGGGCCGTTCTCTACAGCTCACGCACGAAATTCCATGCAAATGGGGGGGCCGAACTCAAGGGGGAGGCAGGAGTGGGTAGAGGGGGTGTTGTGCTTCGAGATGGCGGTGGTTTGATCGAGTTTCATCGAGTAATTGGTTTGCAAATTCAAACCCTAATCATGCTAATGGGTTCAAGGTGTTACGGCAATTGTCTGTAGCCGTGCATGATGAAGGGGAAGAAAGGTTGGAGGGCTGTGATGGCTTGGAGTTAGATCCTACGGTCTTGGTTTGCATAGGTTAAAAATAGTTAAAGTTATGTTGAATTGTTTATATAAAATTGTCTACAAACTTGTAAAATCAATAACTTTTTCATACGAGGTCGAAAAAATGCAAACTCAGTTGCGTTGGAATCGTATGGACGAGCACTACGCGATGGAGTTGGTTTGGAGTCGATTGGAGTTAGTGAGAATTTTGGGTAAAATTAAACGCGCGTTTAATTTTATTCGAAATAAATCGCTAAAACGAAATAAATCAAGGTGAGAACTTCTCACTCAATCGAATCGGTTTCGATTTTATTTTAAATAGTTAGATTTAAAATATTTGAATGCATGTTTGAATGAAGATTGTTATCTATTGATTGTTAAAATAGACATTATACGCCGTTAGTAAGCGGATGTTATTTAATATAAACATATACCGCGAATATTTCATAAACAGTGAAATTGGTATTATATATAATATCAATATATATATATATATTGGCATATGTATATATTGCAGTTGATTGATTTCCCGTATTGTTTAGCGGATGAGACCCTATTGCGCCGTTATTAAGCGGATAATATTTAATAAGAACATATACCGCGATAATTTCGTACTGGAGCGAAATTGGTATTGTGCTAATGTTTTTTGGATGCAGGGAAACAGGTTGGAGGGATCCAACTGGATTCCTCAACAGTTTTTATTTGATTTCAGATATTTTGATATTTGATGGATTATCATATCGATATATGATATCGTTGTAGTCGTGATTGACTATTTGGTGTGTAGCATCATTGGACCCAGATTTTGGGATTTTAAAATGATTTTAAAGTGATTTTTGAGAATATACTATATTTTTTGGAATTGATCCGTTTTAAATAAACAAACGTTATAATTTTTAAAGTTATAAAAATTATGATTTTTGAGAGAAATAGTTAAAAACTGATTTTTGAGAATATAATGTTAATGATTTTATAAAGTAGTTTAAATTGGATTTTTGAATTTATTATAAAAAGTGAAAATATAGGATTTATAAAATTTAATTATTTTATAAATCAAGAGAATGGTGAAATAATAAAGGAAATTAAAGATGTTTTAAAGAATAATATAAATTGATTTATATTAAGAGATTTATAAATGGATATTTATAAATTGAAATATTGACATTATAAAACGAGTTTTTATAAGTGTTTGAATGAAGTGAAAATGAATTTCATAAATGAATGAAATTTATAGGGTTATAAACGGTGAAGTTATAAATGAAATTTATAAATAGTAAGAATTATAAATTTGTGAAGTTATTTGAAGAATAGATTTAATTAAATAAATAAATCTTATAAGTTATAAGGTTTATAAATTGGGAAGTCTTTGAAAGAACGATTTTGTAAAATAATCGTTTTATAAGCCTTTAACTTATAATATGAACTTTTAGTTTATAATTGAGTTATAAACTGGAATAGATTTATAAAAGAATTTATAAAAAGGAAGTTTTTATAAATAAATAGAAATGGAATTTATAAACGTTGTTTTATAAATTCGCAAATGACTTATTTTGATAAGTTAATTGTTATAACTTATAAATGGAGTTATATTCACGTTTTAGACTGTGAATAATCCTTTAAAATAAAATGTATAGAATTGATGGAATCTGTTAACAAAATATATTCACATTTTTGAATAGTGAATAATCCTTTAAATTTAAAAAGAATAGAATTGATGAGATTAGTTAACATAGTATATTCACGTTTTGGAATAGTGAATAGTATGTTAAAGAGATTGTTTAGAATGTGATATTTTGAACTGAATTAAAACGATCTAACGATATTTTAAAATGTGTTGAGATTCGAAACCATAGATTTCAACATTTATTGTTGGAATAGACGTTTTCGAGAAATAGAAGGAAATAATGGACTATAACACTGTTGTTATAGTAAATGATTTCCGAAAGGAAATGTTTTGAATAGTATTGGGATTTATATATCTATTTTAATTTCGAATCCCTATACTAGTGATTTTGGGTTGTCGTAACGATGTTTTACGTAACATTCGTTTTGGCCCAAATAAATATGTTTAAGAGAATGATTTCCTTAAAGAATGAAATATATACTTAATCTCGATTAAGTATATTGAATATTTTCCAAGTGTTGAAAATAAATGGATTGAAAATTACTTATGAATAAATAAGTATGGAAATGTTTTCCAATATGAAGTGAATATTTAGAATTTATCTTTTGGAAGATAAATTGAAAATGGATAATTGAAATCGTATATGCATGAATATTTTGGTATATGAATTCACTATTGAATTTATAAAAGAAAGTGGAATTGGTTTAAAAATAAATATTGATTTATTTTTGAAGTATTGAAATTTAATATCTTGTAAAGATATTTTGGAAAATAAATGAATTGGAAAATTATTTGGAAACTGGTGATGTGTGCATATCCATTGATAGTTCAATAACCGACTATCAATATTTCCCTTTGAATGGGTATTTGATGTGATTTGTTTGAATTTGAATGCCACACCTATTTTTTTGAATAAGCGCTCACTATTCGGGTTAACCGGGAAAGGACCATGGGGTCGTATAACCCATTCCGAATATGTGATACGTCGTTGTGAATTGCATAGAAGATCGGTGTTGAAGACCGAGTATTTATGAAAGCGATAGGATGACCTATCGATTGTCTCTGCACTGGGTAGCTCCTGGTATAGAGATTCCTTAAGTGATGGGAAATTCGATCGGGATTGTGAATACCCGAATTTGCAAGGGCTTCGTAAGAAGTTCCTTCGGTTTTGTTCGAGCCCGTAACAGACTTGTATGGATTGTATGTCTGACATTACAAGTTGAGATATAAAGCCGATTTCTTTCAAATATATTTCTGTTGGTGGCGGAGAATTTATTCTTTTAGCTTAACACCCTTCTCTGAGACGTACGAGCTCAGAGGTTATGTAGTTGAATGTTATCAGCGGTATATTCCCAATTTGGTAATGTGACATGCTGAGTGATGCTGAAATGATCATTGTGTTGATTATTTGTGATAGGATCGTTTATTTGATCGCCTATCCTTGTGATCATTGTGTTGATCATTTGTTGACCCAAAGCATGGCTTTTGTATAAAGTATGTTTTTGTGGACGTGACTTCGTCGAGCCTCACACCCCGTGAATGGTCAAAACAGGAAAGAAGCAGCAACGTTATGAGGGGTAGCACCCTTTAGGATGTGTCCATTTCCTTCTGGAAAAGGGTGGTATCATGGTATGGAGCCCAGATACTTACTCATGTTGAAAACACTTTGTTATGATTGTGTGAATTGATTACGAGCGCTCGGTGATAAAGGTCCCAAAGGACCGGGGGATGGCATATTCGGTCAGTTGTTACTCAGTTAGGGGTAACCCGGCCTTGTGTTGGTAGAGATCCGGTTTGGTTCTCGGGGATGTCCATCCAGAGGCATTCTCATGTGGCAATGGGAAGTTCCTTGGCCTGATCATTCGTTGGAAATCCAAAGAAACAATACGAGACTTGTACGGTTTTAGTTGTATAACCTGCTATGGAATGTGGCGGTAACCTGCTATTGAACATAGTTAGCTATAGTAGGCATACGATAATGGTCGTATGTTGGCTAAGATTTATATTCTACTTTCGAAATGAATTTTTCTACACTATACACTAATAATAATATCAAATGTTATTTTAAATGCGTATCAAGCATCTTTGACTATCATAAGGAGAAATCTCCTCCGATTCTGCGTTTGCATTGTGTGTGTGTGCGGGAGGCCTTATGGTAGTCTCATTTTTAAAAGCATTGCGAATTGAATTTAAAAATATTCCTCTATTTTGATTTTAAAGATAAATAAACTGTTTTGAGTTCTCACACCAGTCACATGACTGACTCGGAGTTTATTGTTTTCCTTCCTGAACTCTGGGTGCCCATCAATTTCCACACGGGCAGTTAAGAGTTAGGTTCATCAGGATATTCTGGATATTCTGGAGTTGCTGGAGGCAAGCTGGATGGCATGGCGTATTACTAGTATATAGTATTTATTTTTCCGCTGCACTGTTTGATGTTGTATATTGTTGTACACTCTGATGATATGATGTAATGAAATGTGATGTAATGTAATAACTGATATAGTTCTTTGTTTAAAGATTATTCATTTATTATTATATGTTGTTCCGCTGCGAATTGTGAGATTCTGTTGTTCTGTTGTTTTCTGTTCCGTTCTATTTTCCCTCTGTTTTCAAATTCTCTATTCTCTTTTTCTTCTATTTTAAAATTTTCTGTTCTCTTTTCTATTTTCTCTTCTTCCTATTTTCTGTTTTCTTCTCTATCTTTTCCCTCTATTTTCTCTCTTCTTTCTTCTTCCTTTTTCTTAAATTCTTTTTAAAACCCATAACATTCCGGTTTTTGGCCTTCGATTTCTCGACAGTCGATAAAGTAGTGTCGATGTTGAATTTTCGAAAGTCGAAAATTTTCGGGGCGTTACAATACTTATAAATTTGGAAACCATTTTTGAGTATAATTGATTTTGGGAAAATATTTGGTTTTGAAATTAAATTGGAATTAAAAACCAGTACTTATATGGTGATTTGAAAATGAATTTGTTTGACTTGAATTATTTTAATTTGGAAAATGGGGTAATTTTCTAAGCCTATTATTTTGGGAACTTTGAAATTTAGATATTTAATTTGGAAGAAAATTTGGTGAAATCATATATGATTTTGAAACTGAATTGATATTGAAATGATTTGAAATTTGAGAATCTTATATTATTAAGCACTTGATTTGGGAGTGGTCGAACTTATATAAAATGGATTGTATAAGTATGAAGTTGATTTGGAATCTATTGATTTGAAAGGTACTCAATTTGGAAAGAGATTTTATATAATCGATGTCTATATAAGTATGATTTGATCTACTATTGATTTGGAAAGTATTCGATTTGGGAAAAATGGAATCCTATATATATGGACTTTATATAAGTACGATATTTGAAAGTGATTTGAAAAGGTACTATATGATATATATTTTCGAAGTAAAGATATGGAAAGTGCCTTCTGCTTGATATCCGCTTTGTGGCCACATCGTGGATTCATTCTATCGATATTATTCTTTCTGATTTTTGGTTTTCCGGATGTAATACATGAGTGTTCCCACCGTGGCGTAACCCATGTTTTTTTCTCTCGTGAATGCATAGCGCAATTTCCTGGCTGAGTCTTGCCTAGGGGTACGGATTGTTTCCTGGGGGATCCAGGCGTAACCATTGTGTATCCTGCAATCTGTGTAGGTCGCGAATAGTAGCGCAAGTGCCTGGCTGAGTCTTGCCTAGGGGTACGGATTGTTTCCTGGGGGATCCAAGCGTAACCATTGTGTATCCTGCGCTCTACTAGTCATCATGGCGTAACTCGCAGGGCTGAGAAAGCTTACGGATATGGATTGTTTCCTGGGGGATCCAGGCGTAACCATTGTGTATCTGCGAACCATGATCGGACAAAGGTTTTGGCTTCGTTGTTTTGTTTGGATTGTATTTTCCATATCTGTTTTTTTTTTAAAAAGGGTTTTTCAAGTATTTTCACTGGGTGTTGAAACGGGTCTACCAAGTACTTGAAGAATTCTAGCTTTGCGCCTGACCAACGCATGGCCAGAGAGTCCGCAAGAACGAGGATAAACTTGTTGAAACATCGAGTTATAAAAGTATTTTCGAAAGGAAAATTTATTGATATAATATTATTTCATTATAAAAGTATTATTTATAAAAGCATTTTTCCCAATAAATAAATTTTGAATTAATATTTGAAATTTAAACTCTTTTGGTTTGAAATTAACTATTCATGCCCGATATTATTCTTTTGAATCTACCTTATCTGCTCGCTTATTTATTCACCTATATTCTGTTTCCTGAATCTACCTTTCTTTCCTTTTGAATATAATCTTTAAAATACTGTTTATTTATATACTACTTGGTTTAATAGAAGATTTTAAATACTGTAAATATTTTGAAGTTATTAATTTAATAAAACATATTTAATTCCAATGGGTTTTGAAAACTTAAAGTATTAAAGATAACTGAATTGCAAATAAAGTTTTCAAATAAATATTTCAAATAAAATTTATATAATTAAATAAATTTTTAATCCTTATCTTTAAATCTATCTTTCTTTCCGCTTGTTCTTTTCTCCTACTTCCTTCCTTTTCGGGGACGAAAAGTTTTGAGTGGGGGAGAATGTAACGACCATAGATTTTAATAGTTTTAAATGGTTTCATTTAACGTATTTAATTGGATTTTGGTGAAATTTTAAATAAATTAATTTGCAAATAAAAAAATTAATAGTTGGATTACGTATAATTAAAATAGCAAATGGTAAATTTTCAATTAATTTTATGAAAGTTTATTTATTTTGTAATTCTATTTAATTCAAGCTAGCTAATAATTGTTGACAATAAATTTATTTTCCAAACCTGAATATTTTTGCATAGGAAAATTCTAAATCATCTTCTGACTGAGACGTCATTTTTCGTTTTTCCAAATTCGGGCTTCTTTAGCTCCGTCGATCTTATTTTTCTGTGTTTGCTGCACTTTCTCTTAATAGAAAATTCAAAATTTTATAATTCAATCGTACCACTAATATCTGTATACCGTTTTGATCGTCTCGTCGTGCTGATCTCAGCGGTATATTTATTTCTGTATTTTGAAATCCGATGCACAATGGAAGCAATAAATTGTTCGTTGTAACGACACCTTTAAATGTAACCATTAGCGTTGCTTTGCTTTTCAAACTTCAACGTGAATTCCTAGCAAGATAATAAACTGCTATAATTATATTCCTGAATTAATGTTTAGCAGTTTCGAAAATCAAACGGATACATTTGTATATGTTGTAATTATTATTTTAAAATGATTCACTTTATTTTTCTTTCCCTTTTTAACTTCGTTTCTCTCTCATTACTTTATATTGGGACTTTTTGGTTTCCTTCGCTTTTCAACCTGAGCCGTGCTTGCCAAGCAATACATTTATTGCTTAAATAATTTTCAGCTGAAATCAAGAAATTGGACCGTTACCATTTTTGGTTATATTGATTTCCCATATATTTCTGGCCTGTATTGATCTGACTTTTCCTTTCCTTTTCCATACTTACGTTTCAAAAATAAATAGCACATATAATAACGTACATAATAAATTGCAGCCAGCTCATCTCTCACATATTTATTTCGTGCCTTAAAACCCCGTCACTCAATGCATTGATGACTACCTTTAATTTCGCCAGTTTTGAAATATAAATGTTGGATACGTTGCATCCATTGCCTTATTCCTATATATTTAGATCTGAACCATTTGCCTTTATCTTTTCACTTTCTACCTCATTCATAAACCACTTCCTCCTCCTTCACGTAACCACTCACTAAACGTTACATCACTCCTTCTCGCACAGATCCTCCCACCCACCGAGATTCACTCCACTGCCAGAAGCCCTCCGCCATCACATACCCACTGCTCCGCGTGCAGCTCCTTTAAGCTCCTCGCCACCATAGCAGCCCGCGTTTCCCCCTAAGGCCACGTCCCTTCCCTTGGTGGCCAAGCAACACAGCCATCAACCCACCTTCACCATACGCATCATTTCCCATCCCTACTGCATGAAGCCGCCTCTCAACGTCATCACCGAAGAGCTACCCCTCGCCTCATCAGATCCGCTACCTTCCAAATTGAGCCGCCACCACAACCGGACCCTGTCCCTTCCACCGTTGACCGACTCTGCACTTCCCCACTTCCTCGCCCGATCAAAACTGTCACTATCTCCTCTAGTAGCCACATACTCCCATCGGTTACAGATCATCACCAGTAGTCATCGCCTTGTGTGTAACAACCCGCCTAGGCAATGATCCACCTGTGCCACTTCACTTGCATCTCTGTCTTGTAAGCTATATTTTTCTCTTCCTTGCTCCTCAGTCTCGATTCTTAATTATTTGCTTTGCTTCCAGAAGTAAGTATATGATAGTTGTTTATGTTCTTAGTATGAGCATATATTATAATGTTTATATTTCAGTATAACGTACGTATATATCTATATTTGATTGTTTAAATCTCTGATTTTGCATGATAATCTATATACGTATATATATACTTTACCCAGTATTTTAATTTATTCAACTGTTCTTAGCCGTATGGGCTATGTAATCTGGGCTTATGCTAGCATATGTGTGTTATATATTGAGTAAGTTTATATATATATATACATAGTTTTGATAATATATACAATGTTTTATATTTGTTTGCTGATTTATATTGTATGCAATATGATAGGTCAGAGAGGATATGTCGTGTGTATATATAAGGGTCTCGCATATATATGAGGGTAGATGTCATTTTTCCCATAGTGGTTCTCGTGTATTACTTATATACTGTTAATATTTATGATTGGCTGAGAAAGGCTACTTTCCAATCTAACCTATTACTAAGAGTAGATATAGGTAAATAAACAAATTTCGAAAATAAGTGTATAAAAATATATTTGTTTTAAGACTGATTGAGTATTGTATACTAGACTACAAGTTAATTATAGTTTGTTTTATAAAAATATTTCGAATACTTATATTTTATACAAATGTTGTTGGGTAACTGCGTTTATACTTAACCTTACAGCATATTTTATTATAGAGGGTAATATATATATAGTGGGTTCAAAGCTACTGACCAGTCTAATCAATTTATATCCTTTATAAAAATTGTTGTAGTTTAGGTATTAATATATCATTTTACAACCATACGCATATTTGGTAACGACTGTGTTGTATGTGTATATATACACGTTATAAAACGGTACGATGGGACGTTATGACCAACGTATTTATTTTATATTATAATGATATATATATAAGATGTTTTAAAGTTGAAACTGGATATTGATTTCTACGTATACATTTGGTTTGGATTTTCTAAAATTTACATATTGAGATTTTTTTTATGTATTAGTTATTTAAAACAACGAGTTGAAATACAAATATACATATTTTATTTATAAATATTTGAAATTAGAATATGATTTTTGAATATATGCTATATATATACAAATTCATTTATATCAATTATCTTTGTCGATCTAGTTCTGATTCGTTCCCATCACTTCCATTTTCAGCTTGTCGGTCGAACTCGAGTCCATCGTGCTTTCCTTTGAGATCCGTGTTGTGATCCGTAACTCATCCCGTTGTTTTCTCTCTGGCCTCGGATGGTGAGCAATCACTCACGATAAACCTTCTTTTATTTATTAAATTTGATTTCAAATGAAACGACAATTGAATATGATGCTGTAGTTATTTAAATTGTTATATATGCTATTATCTGTAACTGTTCACTTATGGGATATGACACTATATCCTATTGTTTATATTTATTTTGATAATATATGCCTGTTGCTATTATTATTTTCATATCTGTTATCACTCTGCAAGTTCCCTGTCAGTATAGAAAATCGTTATGGGTTGAAATGATAAACCCAAGCGATTTTCATTTAATTGAATTTGGGATTACGGGTTGAAACGATATCCACCCGTATATATGTAGTGTACGGATTGAAATGATAAATATCTGTAGCACTTTACCATATGATAGGAAATATATACAGACACCGTTGGTCCATAATTATTTTGAAAATAATTTCTATGATTTTGGAAAGAAATATATGGACTTAATAAATGTTAATTCTTAAATTATTATATAAAAAGGGAAATGATGTATATAGATTTAATAATATCTAATTTAATTAAGATTGATTTAATACATAAATTATGTTAAATATTTATGTAAATTATATTTCAAATAGATTTTGCAATAATTGGGATAAGTTAGGATGGGGAGATAAATTTGGGTTTACTAAAAATGGTATTTAAATAAGGATTTATTTAAATTAAATCGATTTGAAATTTTGAATGGAGAATTTAAAGGTATGATTTTGTAACTGGATTTTTGAGTTAAGTGTTTAATGAATATTTCACATTTAAATAAATTAAATAAAATATTGAGTAAAATGTAATTTAAGGTTACTTAAATGTTATTGAACCTAATGAGGGAGTATTTCAAGACTAAACAATAATGAGGTTAAATCGAGATCTATATGGAACTGTGAATTGTTAAATTGAACATTTAAATATTAGAGCTTTGAACTATATTGGAATTTAAACGGTTTATTTTGAGATTCGGATCTGTATTTGAAATCAATATAGTTGAATTTGTTATTTAGGAACTAAATTGAATTAAAGTAAAATTTAGGTTGAACCAAATTTAAATTTATTATTTAGAAAACTAAATCGAATAAAAATTTAGTTGAAATGTTGAATACTTTAAGTTTTGAAATATATTGAAATATAAAGGGGTATTGGTGATTATAAATCCGAATTTGAGATCGATAAAATTTAAGTGGTTATTTTAGAAATTGAGTTGAATTTAAATTTGATAAATTGAGATTGAATTTAATTTGAATGGGAAGGTCGGGTTGATGTTGGAACGATTTGTTAAGTTAAGGAAATTGAAAATACTTTGCTGTATAAATTATTTAATTTATATAAATACTATTTTGGGAAATATAGAGATATTTGAAGTGAAAATGAGATTTGGTTTTGAAGTATAAGTTAAGCTGAAATGACCACGGTGTTATAGTGTATATTTCTACCTTGTAGATAGTTTCATGGACCCTTGGAGGATGGTTATCCCAATCATCCTTTAAGTTATTTGTATTTCAGTTGATATTTCACTTGAGTTGGATTTATTGATATAAGAATGTTAATCCTGACTCGAGTGTTTTGTGTTTTGCTTTACGCTCGGGTCAGACTGAGTGATACAGCATTTGAGACTCGCCTTTGGAGTTCGGAGCTTCATTTGGAGATCCAACTATCGATTCAGATTCCAGCCTTTCCAGTTGATTGGTTCAGAGAAGTCATCTATTGCATTGGAGACTTCACTGCATTTGAACTATTTGGTTGTATTTTATTTCTAACTCTGATGTATATAGTAGCTTCATGAACTACTATTCTTTATCTATTCCGCTGCATTATATTACTCTGTGATCTATGATTGATTTATTTACTGTATATTTTAAGTTTTGCCAAATTTTAATTAACAATTCGGTATTCTGAATTATTCAAGTCGGGTATGTATGGTTTTATTGTCGATTTGAATGGTCCAAAATAGCGGGTCGTTACAGAGTTAGTCTCGGCCATTCGTATGTAGTTGGCGGATTCGACGTTGGATCTTCGCCATGAGTTTGATCAGGAGGTATGGGATGGTTAGGCTCGTCGAGCAGTGTATATCCATCGGTTTAGTTCGCCTCGCAGTGGACCAAATCAACGGCGATTCTGACGTATAGGGTTTGCGGCGGCGGGCTGGCTAGGGCGTTGTGATGGGTCGATAGACCATCAAGGGGTGTGGCCCGAGCTACTCGTAGCGAAGGCATCGGCTGATCGACGTGGACGTGGTTGTAGTGGTGTGCGGTTCGATTTAGGGTGGCGACGCTGGTTTCTGTGCGTGCGTGAGAACGAGGGATTCGCGTATCCAACTTGGTGACGTGGCCAATCAAGGTGAGTGCTATGGTTTGTTTGTTTATTTTTTTAAAAAAAAAATTAAAACACTCTAACATACTTATCTTTTGCATAAGAGGTCCGTTTCACGCGCGGTTTTCTCCGCTAGGTTCGTATTGGGATTCCGGACATTTTGGCACTGGTTTGGACGAATTTGAAGACGGTCAAATTTTTGGGTTTAAATTCAATTTAAATTCAAAAGGTGAGTGTTTTAACCCACTCACAACTTCTAAAATTTCTTATGTTTGTTAAGTTGATTTATGATATGGGTAGAAATTTATTTATGACTGTTTGGCATATTTTTATTCATCATCTCAGTTAAATCGCATTTATTTAATTAAATTGTTATTTAATTTATTCATTACATTTAAACTGCCAGTTAAATTGTTAGTTAACTATTCATTGCATATAAAATGCCAATTTAACAGTTATTTAATTTATTATCGAATATAAACTGCTATTTAATACCTGTTGTTTATTATCCGTTCTATATTGATGCTATTTTTTAAATTTGATGATGATTTCGATAAATGGTTGATGGTTGATATTGGATGAATGGATGTTGTATTTTATATTGTTATAAACTGCAAGTTATTATGCATTTTCATCTCATTCGGGATTGCGGTTTGAAATGATATATAACCGAAATTTTTATTTTTAAATTGCGGATTGAAATGATAAATATCTGTATCACTTGACCATAGGGTAGAAAATTATATACAGACACCGCGGTCTATATATATATATATATATATATATATATATATATATATATATATATATATATATATATATATATATATATATAATATTGTGAAATGATTTCTATGGTTTTGGAAAGGAATATACAGTTTATTAAATATAAATTTTGATGTTATACAAATATTATTTTATATATATAGTTAAATTCTTGAATTTAAGCTATGTATAAAACTGTTTAATAAAAAAAATGAAATGAGTTTAATAATGGAGTTTGATGGTTTATATTATATGGTTAAGTACTTATTTAAGGTATTATAGAGTTTTAAATGACTTAAATGAAATTTAAGTTAGAAGATAAATATGAAATTGGTTTAAATTGAATTATTTAAGAATTGTACTTGAATAAATTTGATTTGGAATTTAAATATAAGTTGAGATTTTAAAGAGTATGATTCTTATAGCTTGATTTGGTTTAAAGTGTTTAAATGAATATAAAGTTGGGATAAATGAATATATCGAGTTAAATAAAATTAAAAAATATCCGGTTGTTGAGGTTAAAAGTTTTACTTAAATTTTATTGGATTTATTAAGTAAACATTTCAAATCTAAATAATAGTAATTGAATTTGATATATGGAATTATCAAAGAATTAGCTTTGAAATGGTGGAACGGTTAAAGCTTTGAAATATATGAATTGAAATGGTTTATTTGGAGTTTTAAATCGATATTTGGAATTTATTGTGAAATTTAAAGAAGCTATTTTATTATATAAAAAAATATAGTATTTAAACCATTAAATATTAAAAGTTATGTTTCAAAGCTATGGGTTTCAAGATATATAGATTTGAAAATGCTATGATTTTTGGAAAAGATATATTTGAAATAAAAATGATATCATACTGATTTGGGTTTTTAAAAATGGAAATGATATCGTATTTATAAGTTTTGAAATGGATATTATATTATGATTTTGAAGTGTAAATTATTTTGAAAGATCGCGGTGTTATAATAACGTTTGGTTGTTGAAGAGACCGGGATCGGAAGTTGTCATACTCTCTGCCAACTCCGAAAACCACTTTAACAACCGTGTACGCGGTGGAGATTCCAGAATGAAGTAGGATGGTGGCGGCGTTTCCTTTGAGGTAAATACGTGGACCCAACTCCAGTGAGTTGGCATAAGGTGGCTAAAACAGGAGCGATCGACGGGTTAATGAGGTAGCACCTTTGATCGGACACATCCCTTCGATATTCTACTCTAACTTTGGTTTTATTCGATGGCCACTTTTGATTTCTTTGATTTGGGGGTGTGGCTCAGGTGGGCGGTATCTGCGGCTAAGCGTTACCACCGACCCGGAAGCGTAATTGGTATATCTACCTTGGCGTTGCCTAGTTGTGCCATGTCACCTACCATACCGAGCCTTGTACGAGTTTGGATTTCTCCCATAGCCCGTGTGGTATCCTCCGGTGGCTTCCCGATCAAGAGGGACTATGATATTGGATGGACTACTAGGACTATTATTGTGTTAAAGGGGAGATTGGGTAACTCTTTAACGCTATTTAAAAGTATATTTATTTTACTATAGACATTATAATAATAGCGAAATATTACTACATAGTAAATAGTTTACGGATCCTTAGGAGATGTGAATCCCGAGCATCTCTTAAGTTACTACACTCGTATTTATTTCTGTTAATTTAACTCACATAAGATATTTTAGTTCTGACTCGAGTGTTTTGTCTTTTCAATTCGCTCGGGTCAGCCTGAGCATTTCAGGATTCGAAGACTTTAGCTCTGGAGGACGAGGACGAAGATTTATATTACTATTATCTACTATATTATTCCACTACACCATTTTATTCCGCTGCATTGTTATTATCCTATGGTATGTGAACTCTGATATTTATTGTATAAAGAAAAATCAAATATTTTGTAAAACCGTTTTATAAACTGTATATTGATTATTATATTTTATCGTTCCGCTGCAAGATTCTGTTTTGTTTTTTTTCTTCTCTGCTTTTCTTATTTGCCCCATAAAAATCCGCCCTTCCGTATGGTTTGAATTGGCACGTGTGTCGATTTAAAGCATGCGAAAAGGCGGGATGTTACATCACACTTAAGTGAAAATGAAGAAGATTGAATATGATAACAAACTGAGTATGCGGAAATGACTAGTACATTTGTCCCGCCTATGAGAGTTAAACGGTAAAAAAATGTGTGTAACTAAGATTAGGAATGGAGAAACCAGTCCCTTGAACTTACCTGGCCTTCGCTTTATGTTTTAGACGAAGGGTGGAATAGATTGAAAGGAAAGCCCGGATGTTCTAAAAGATCATATTTAAGTTTTTCCAAAATAAAAGAAAAGAAAAAATTCTTTGAATGTTAATTAACCACTTAACATCTTTTATTCGATGATTGGTATGAAGGAATCGGGATCGAATTTGGTTGATTCCTATCCCAAAAAACCGGGATCGGATTTGGATGATTCCTATCCGAAAACCCCTTCAAACTAATTTTCGAAATAAAACATATTGAAGACGATGATCATTGAAGAAAAAGATCTTCATGATGTAGGATTACTTGCCATCAGTCTCTGAAGGTGAAATTTACCATATTTAAGATGGCAGTAGTGCTTTGTTATGAAATCTTCGATTTGCAAGAATATGATTTGAAGTTAAGAAAGAAATCTTTGATTAAGATTTAGTAAATGATTTAAGAATGTTTTCCCTAAGTTAAAAGTTATAACTTGAATATAAGAAATCTTTGATTAAGATTAAAAGAATAATTTGGAAAAGTTTTCCTAAGTAAAAGAGAAAATGATTTGGAATTATTCCAGGATTTAAGAAAGGTTTAAATAAACCAAATGATTTGATTAATGAGACTTAATGATTCCATTTACTCTTGAAAAGAAAATGGAATAAATTGAAAAGAGTATATCTAAGAAAGATATTTGATTTAAATAAAAGATGAAGTAACTGACTGATGATTGATATCCACTTATGAACTTAACATCTTTTTATTGATAATTGGCTTCGAATGAATCGGGGTCGGATTTGGGTGATTTCTATCCGAAAACCAATTCGAACCAATGTATACGTTCGAAAGTGAAGACATGTTGAATATGATGATTATTGAAGATCGTGGATCTTCATAGCATGAGGACTGCTCGTTGACATGCTCTGGGTCGCTCCCATTATAGAGTTATTTATAGCAGTGGTCTCCTCGTTGTGGAGCTTTTTCGGATTGCAAGGAAAACTCGCTACTAGTGGTAGTAGGAAAGTGTCTTAGGTTTCGTTCAGTCCCAGAATGATATTGTATGGACGAATGTCTGACATTACATTTCTGAGATACAATGTTTGACTTTTACAAACGTACATCTGCTTGATGAGGGAGAAGGCAACTTCTCTTAGCTTAACACCCTTCTCTGAGACATACGAGCTCAAAGGTTGTATGCTTATGGGAGTCAAATAGTGATCAAAGGAATGGCACTGTGGCATTCAAAGTGGAACCTGTTATGATCAAAGCATTGTTTTGTATGAAAAGCATGGTTTTGAAGAAATTGAGCGTAGCCTCACTAGCCCAACATCCCGATGATATGGGATACTATGTGGTCTGATAGACACAAATTCGGAATAAGTGAGTATGTATGGTGGTGTCCAATACGTTGGGCCCTTTGGAGGATACGTCCCTCAAGGCATTTATTGCCTCATTTGGATAAAGTGATTAGCTTGAGAAAAGCAGGGAACTACCAGTTATCAGTGGTAGTATAGCAAGTACAGTTCCAAGTGACTAGTTTGAGAAAAGCGATTAAGGCACCGTGGGAGCTATGTTTGTTATGCGTGGATCGAAGAAAAAGCCACTAGTTCCCTATCATGTTGGAAATCCAATCCCAATACGAGATTTACGGTTTTGATTGTAATCCCAAAATAACTGTAATGACTTGCAAATATTTCAGCTACCCCTTTTGGTATCATATATTTTGTTTGGTATATTTCATTGACCTAGTCCGGGTATATTACCTTAGACGTAGTCCATATATTGGTACCTTGTTTGAATAAGTTTATTTGTAAGATGTTTTCAAAAGAATGTCATTAAAAATAATATCAAGTGAATTTTGGTATAAAAGTGTTTTTGTATCATAAGGTAAAAACTTGTCCATGTTTATGTGTGGGTGTGGTCTTATGAGATACCCTTCTTTTCAAAGGTTTTGATAACATCGTCATGATCTATGCATTTAAAATTTCGAGTATCTCACGTTGGTTTATCAAGCCTGATCTGGGTATTGTTAATACTCGGGTCAGATCCGAGTAGTTTTAGATTTAGTTGAAGACGGCTGGAGTTTCCAGAGGAGAGCTGAAGATCTTCATCATTGTATGGACGTATTCTATTATCTGCTACATCCATTGCATTTGTTTTGTTGTTTTCAGTAAGGACAAAAGTTTATAACAGTCCAAGCTGAATCTAGATTAGACTCTGATGTTGTATTTTAAAATTTTCCACTGTAAAGATTATTATTGAAATAATATATGTTATTCCATTCGTGTGTGATTCTGTTATTTCTTTATTTTCTTTCTACCTTTAATGATCTACTCATTCGTACAATTTGAGTTGGACATGTGTGGTTTATTATCGATTCAAAAGGTATAGAAAAACGGGCCGTTACATTAGGCCTTCGGGGTCGCGCACTTGGAAAGATTATTCTCTTAACATTTTAACAATCAGAAACTAATTTTAAAAGTGTTTTACCAATATGGAAATATGGAAATAAAACATGAGTTCGGTTCGTTTTTTTAAAAGAAAACGTGTGATTCATTTATGTAAATGATTTAATTCCCGTAAGGAGAATCGCTTATATGGAAATGATTTATTTATATAGTTAGCACTAAACATCGAAGAAGTAAACTTGTCGCTATTTCAAAAGTTAAGAATAATCGTTGGACATGACTTCGGGGTAACACTACTTTGACTTGTCCGGTATTATTATTAACCAAGAAAAAGTACAAGTTTGAATTCAATGAGTGGTGATAATTATACAAGACTTAATTTCCATATACGATTGTTTTATATCATCGACAGTTGGTATCTCAGCTATCAGTTACTTCAACTACTTTAGTAACGTCATTCTAAGATTGTTTATTGCTCCATTAAGCGTTGATTATCCTTTGCCCGAAATGACTAAACCAAAGCGCGTGGTTTTTGGGGGTTAAGTTATGTGGGGTTGCTCCTATTATGATATTTTCACATCTCATCTAGATACTGTCATGTGAAAAATGGTTGAGAGTTTATAGATGTGAAATATTCGGATTCTCGATAAGGTATGGTGGGGTCCGGCTTGGAGTTCCCAGGGTTTTTAAGTATATTGCTAGAGGCATACTTCTTTTAAGGGGGATGCACCCTCCTTATCATTTATTGGAAATTTTCCTTTCCTTATTTGATTCGAAAACCCTGAATCTTTTTTAGCTTTAAACTGCCATGAGTAGAGTCAACTCCTCATCACGGCATTTATATATTGATTTAGTCCATTCTATTAAGTTGGACTATTACCTTATTCTGTCCATTCTATCAAGTTAGAGGTTAGTTTATTTAGTCCATTCCATCAAGTTGGACTTTTTTCCTTGTTTTATCCATTCTGTCCAGTTTGGATTTTACTCAGTTTATTTTCATTCTTTCAAGTCTGGTTTAATATTATTTATGCTCATTCATATTTGGATTTGTTCTTGATATTTATTTCTGCTTCTTTCTATATGGATGTTATTCTCATGAGGTAAAAACTCATTCCACGTTAGCGGCGTGGTCTCAAAGAAATTTTATATGATCCTCTTTATTCGAGTTATCTCACGCTGGTATTCCTATACTGGTCCGGGTGTTATTGTATTATAATGCTCGAGTCAGACCGAGTATTTTTCCAGGTTTTCTATGGTGTTATGAAGATCGTGGAAGGGAGTTGAAGAATCACATATCGTAGTGTTTTATTTTCCACTGTATTATAGTATCCCTATCAGCATTTGTAGGTTAGGATTTTATAATTGTTCAGCTGATAAGTTTTGTTTTTAACTCTGATATACTCTATATGTTTGGAGTGACAGTTTCTACTGTCCTTGTTATATTATATGATGTCGATTCCAATGTGAGATTCTATTTTTCTTTGTTCTCTGTTCTTTTCTTTTTATTTACCCTAACAATCTGTCCTTTTGCCGATTTGCTGCACGATATTGGAACACAGTGGTAGTGTTCGGTGTCGACTTTCGATGGTCAAAATGACGGGTCGTTACTATCATTGTCAAGTAAAGTAGTCCTTGAATTTCCCACAGGGATGAACCTCAAGCATGTAGTAGAGGAAAGCATGGTCAGTACCCATCCGAGATCAGTTGAAGCCAAATAATTACTCTGCACTAAATTTTTCCTTCCTGTTGTTGAGCTACATACTACTATGAATTTCACAGCTAGTCTTTATGGTGATTTTGTGATGGGCTTGATGGATTCTTTTTTGTTAGTCTTGATTTTGGGTTGATTATCATTGCTAATTCATAACTATCTTAGTGTTGCTTACGAGAAGCACTTGATAATTTTCATTGATAGATCTAAGATTGAGTTTTTTTGCTCTTATTGATTCATAATTAATGATGGTGGTGCTTTGAAACGCACTTGATAAATTCTATTGATTAATCTAATACTGACCTCGTTTTCTTTTATTAATCATAATCATCTTTACTGGTGATTTTGAAATGCACTTATGGATTATATACGAAGGTTGTTAGTAAATCCATAACTAAATTTGGTAGTGCTTTTGTGACATACTTGATGAATTTCACATAATTTTTTAAGATTGAGCTTCATGCTATAGAATGTATAACATTAGTATTGGTGTTGCACGATGAATTCCTGATTTTATAAAATTATCATATTGTTTTATCAAATACATAATCAGCAGCAGTGATGCATTTGAGACATATTTGATGGATTTTATTGTTCTGTTTAAGGTTAATCATTTTGCTCTTAACGAGACTATAGTCATATATGGTGATGCTAAAGAGATGCACTCGATGAACTCGCCTACTTGAGTGGAAAAGTTGACTGCCTTCTATAGGAGACGGACAATCTCTTTAGAGCACTCATGAATTCCAAGGTGAACACTTAACATAAATACTGCATATTAATTGATGTTTGCGTAAACTCGAATTGTAATACATGTTGTAAGATCTCAACTAGATCTTTATAATTCAAGAGGAATTCAATTTTAGACTATGTTGTAATTTAGATCATTTATGTGCCAATTTAATAAAAAATATAAGGTAATCAAATCCTTTTGGTACCTACATATGGAACTTTTCATCCTCTTATGTCGTTTGTCATTCATCTATTACCTTGTAGTTAACGAGGATTGTAAGGTACAATAAAATTCACTATAACTCAAAAGTCATATCTCCTCACCCGCTTTTGCATTTTATTTTAATTGGCAACCGTTTCTGTAATGTTTGTTTATAGGATTAATATGCTTGAGAGCTATAACGGAAAAAAAATCAACATTAATTTCATCACGTTCCTTCTTCTCTCTTTTCTTTGATCAAGAATACGTTAAACAAAATCCACTTTCTTCATTTCATTCTCTCCACAAATTCATATAAAATAAAACCATCTTTCAAGTATATTAAAAACTCATGGGCAATGTTCTGCGTTTCTTCAGATCTTTCAACCTTGAATATACATATTTGAATGATCTTATATTAACCTTGAGGATCAAACATCAATTATCCATTATATTGTAATTATACCGAATATCATTTTCAATGCGATGATCATCTACAACACAACAAAACTTCAATTCCAATGTAACTCAAATCAACATATTACACACCCTACAACCAAGATGGTCCTGAACTTGGGTAGTTTGCACGACGACTCAAAATCCAGTTTGGAGAAAAGGCCCATTTCAACGGTATATATTATTATAAAAGCATAGCACAGCAAACCTTTTTATGAGTAACAACTTCCGGTCGGTGAATAAAGGGAGCAGAGTTCATTTCCAATTAATTTTTTCAGTATAACAATATGGACACAATAAAATTATCCTATCCTTTCCATGACCCAAATTTACATTAGGTCGGGCCTAGTGTACTACCGGCAAATCACAAGTCTGTTGTACCTAACCCACACTTTGAGAAATTTAGGTAGTTTTTGGTTTGAAAATTAAATTTTGCATTTTGCGTTTTCAATTGTACTTTAAAATAATGTGCAAGAGCAAAAGCGGATGAAAAACGATCGATTTGGAAAATGATTTCAAAATATAAAATTGAAAATGACTTTTCTTATTCCGCCTTTTAGAAAATATTAAAATCTATTTTCTTTCATTTCTTTTTTCCATTGTTGGATTGACTAGAATATTCCAACTCCTTCACCTCAACAAATACAGATATTTACCTTAATCTTTTATGCAGCCAAGATTGGGATTTTACAGTCCTTTTAGTGGAGTTCAGAAGATTAATGGTTTGACCATGATTCATGAATATACAAATTTACTTTTGAAAAAATAGATCCAATGGAAAATACATCAATAAACAGACACGAAACATTTTAACCACGGCTCAAACCAACAATAACGATAGATTGACTGCTAAAATTTATTATCATATTTAAACGTAATGTACTGGCAGTTGTGCAGTTAAAAGACCAAGTAATACATATTTTCAGGTAAGGACGTTCTGGATCTCAGAAGACGAGCTGGATGGCAGGAACATATGGAGCGTATTCCGCTGTGATAATTATTGTTTAGGACAAATTTTCGATGTGGGCTAATTTTCGAATCAATTTCGCGATCGGCGTTGGTTTTGAAACTTATTACCAAACAGGGCTGGTTTCTGCCCAGTCAGCAGCCCAATCACGTTTTTGTAACTGCCACCAGAAAGCGCAACTCTTAGTTGCGCATGGGATTTCCATATTTTCGATAGCGTAATTATGAAACGCGCCGATGAATTTTACGAAGAAGCGCAATTTATAGTTGCGCGTGGGGGGTGTTGGTTTTTTCAACCAGGCGCAACTGTTAGTTGCGCCTTCTATTGTTTCGTGCAGGCGCAACTCATAGTTGCGCCTGCACAGGTTGTTGCTGCTAAAACAGAGGCAGCAGCAACCCTCCTCCCCATAATCCCAAAACTCTTCCCAACCTTCAACCCCTCTTCCATGGCCGAACCCAACAACTCCAAACCTAAATTTTAGCCAATTTCCACCATTTTTTCACAAAATTATCAAATTTCTTCATCTTTCTTCGATTAAACCAAAGCTACAACAATCCATTCAACCTCACTCACATTATCACTAATTATTATGGATAATTGGGAGATTCCAGATGCAATATCGGTGCAATATGTTGAACGGATGGAAGCTGAAAGGAATTTGTTCCTGAAACTCAGTTTGAAACAGTTCCTGAAGCTCAATTTGAGATAGTTCCGGCGGCTAATGATGTTGATGTTCAATCTGCTTTGGATAATAAATTCTATGTAGACAAACCGAATCAAAGACTGGGAAAACAAATTAGCGGCGAAGGACGAGTGAGAGAAGATAAACATCCACTTTGCCACTGTGGAGATGTTTGTGAGGTAGTTGTATGCAAGGCTCAAACAAATGCTGGACGTCGGTTTTATGGATGTGCCAGTTACCTTAATCATATAACTAACCCGAAAGGTGTTGAGTGCTGTAATTTCTTCAAATGGCTAGATCGTCCCTTGACCCCGAGGGGGCAAGCCGAAGTAAGACGTTTGGAAAAGGAAAAAAGACAGCTTCGACATCAAGTAGACTATTTGCAGTCCGTAAATCCAATTTGGAAAGGGGTCTAATAAACTTGGTAGTGCAACTGTACTATAATGGATCTGTATCAAACTTGTTTAATTGAGTTATGTATGCTTTAGTTGTAATGAATGTTGTATTACTTGGTTTTATTTGTACTTGGTTTGTTGTAGTGGATATGCAATAGATGATTTAATCAAAGTAACATAACATTGCAAGTAATTTAAATGTTTGACATAAGATATCGTTTGATAACAAAGTTGCATATAGAATAAAAATATAAGTTATACCGTTCACGAATGACAGAAGTGGTAGAAACAGATAAAATATTTATTGCTTCCCACACGTTCGTCTCTTATGACCCAAGTTACCGCATTATCCACATCTGTCCTGTCTTCTGTCCTCCATTTCGTCCATGACTCCCTTTATTCTTGTGGACCTCGGTCTTCCTGTATTCCTTCGTGTTGGTGGCGGGAGTATAGTAGGGCCTTCAGGTACATCCCAATATCACCTGTCGGGCACTGGATGAAAAACCATAGAATATCTGCCGTAAACCAAGATGAAATAAGATCATGGTAAGCTCTGTTCGCTCCTCCTCTACATCGTGCGCATGTAGCTAAAACATGGGAACATGGAAAATGGGCTAGAATAAGAATATTGCATGAACAGCTGCAACTGTCATTGGTAATATTTACTGTGTAATTGCACGCATTTGTATCTGTTACTTGCCACTCCATTAAGCTGAACCTGTTAATGCTCATATTACGTGTTTCTGCTGAATATTTTTCCATCATTTTGTCATAATTTGGCGTGACGAAGATGCATAATCCATTCCATCGGTACGTCTTCTGTAGAAGTAGCTATTAAGGCGATGAAAGGTACGTGCCACTAACGCCTTGACCGGTAACGATCTTGCATCTTTAAGAACTCCATTGAAACTCTCCGAAGCATTGGTAGTCATCATACAGAACTGTTCACCGTTGTCCTTGTAAAGAGCCCACTGTTCATCCTTATGTCGAAGATTTCTATCAATCCATCTATCAGCAGCAGCACTCACATTTTTTAGTTGCTCTCTGAGTGCTTTGTATGTTATCTCATCTCTTGCTTCAGCAGAAGCATGAAATAAGTTTTGCAAAATCTTGCTACCAAAACCAGCTTTTTTAAAATTTGCTTTCAAATGGCGTAGGCAGAAGCGATGATGATGTGGTCTTCTCCACTTATCTTGCAAGGCGGTTGGAATTCCTTTCATTCTATCGGAAATGAATGTAATGCACCTTGCATTTAACGATGGAATTAAGTGTCCCATGCATGAAAAAAACCAACCCCAACGTTCCGCAGACTCCGTCCTTTCAATAGAAAATGCCAAAGGGAAAAGAGAGTTGTTTGCATCAACTCTTGTGGCCACAAGCAACGTACCTTGATATTTACCATATAGATGTGTTCCGTCAATAGAAAGAACCAGACGGCAATGGTTGAAACCTGCAATGTTCGGTCCAAATGCCCAGAAAGCCCTCCAGAATTGTACTCCTTCTGTATGTACATGATAAACAGTACCTGAATTGCATTTCTGTATAGCACGAAGAAACTGAGGCAAATCATTGTACGAAGACTCCCAATCGCCAAAAATTTTAGACACCGCTTTGCTAAGTCCTTTCCAGGCTCTCATGTAGCTTATTTGAATTTTGTAAGTGTGTGCCATAAGCTCTTGGACAGATTTTGCAGTGTAACTTGGATTCGAACGAACATGTGGAAGGACTTTGGTGCAAATGAATTTGGCTGTTGCTTGTTCGTGGTTTGAGTTGATGATTGGATTTGAGCAAGCGTGATCACCACCATATTTTTTTATCATCCACCACCCAGCATGATCTCTGTTAGACACAATAGCATGAAGCCGCCATGGACAATTAGCATCAATATCACATATAGCAGTGAACTCTCTAGCATGAGACTTTATGTTTTTAAATGAAACTGAACACTTTATCGACCATTCACTTATATGTTCAATTAAAGATTCCTTCGATTTAAAAATCATACCAACTCGAGGGCCTTTCTCTACACATTCTAGCCCAAACATTTCGGCGGTAAATTGAAATTCTTGCACAACAGATCTTTCCATAATTGTATCATTGCATTAGTCATCTTCTAACGGTTCTTCCATCTCGATATGCTCATCGGTGTCATCAACTTCCTCTAGAATAGCATCTAAAGGAGCGTCATTGTTAGCATTCATAACATCGATCCATGTTTCATCGTCGTCTAGTGAAGCAGCGATTTCCATGCTATCCAAATGGGAAATTTCAATATCAGCATTTCCATCCTCCATATCCTCGGTGTCAACATCTTCATCTGAAAGTCCATGCAAGTAGTCGTTTGAATTCGGAGTTGGAATTGACTGTGGAGGATACGATGGATATGGAAGGAAAGCATACCCGGGTGACTGCGATGGATATGCCATGACACCGTACCTGTACACAAACATTTGATTGTTAAGTGCCAAAAACATGAATAAAACATTAATACAGCACATAAAAGCATACCCGGCTGCCTGTGCGTAAATGTTCGGTGGCTGGTAGGAGTAGTGTGGGTAATATGTTTGACTTTGCTCGGCAGTATTACTAGGTCCGGGTTGACTGGTATAATCAAAGATTTGAGCTTGCTCTTCAGTTGTATGTACCACATCCGTCTTCTTAACATACAGCTCAATTACTTTCATCCCCACACAAAACATAGAATCGACGTCATCATCGTTGTTTACCTCAATAGCAATTGGTCCATCATCTGTTACCCACTTACTAACCAACGCGATGTCGAACTCCGTAGAAGCAATCTTTATAGCTTAAATTGCCGTTTTTAGCTCAAGAAAATTGCAACCCCTCCTGACTTTCGATCCCTTATGCTTTCCGCCAACATAGGTTGGCTTGCTATTTTCATCGATGACTAAATCACCATCATAGTGACAAATAATAGGCACGGTAGTCATTGATCTGTCAAAATTACAGAAAGTTAATTGTCAACACCATACCTATCAAAATTGGTGGAGTAGGGTTTCGATTCTTTACCTCTAGTGTAGATGAACGTGAAATCTTTTGTTTATCTCCGTAGAATTAAATGATTTTGAGTGGAAAGTTGTGTTGATAGTAGTGAAAATAATGGAAATGGATGTTAGGGTTTCTGAAAGAAAATGGGTTTGAGGAGTTGTGTTTGTTTTGAGTGGAGTTGTGTTGTTTATATGCAGCTGTTGGATCAGGGTATAGCCCAGGTATGTAGGCGCAACTCTTAGTTGCGCATAGAGGAAATTATTAAGCGCGTTGTATACACATGGGCGCGCAACTATCAGGTGCGCATGCAACTTTCCATTTCTGCGCGATTCAAAGTTGCGCCTGCAACTTTCTAGAGACCATATGCCATATGCAACTTTCATCAAACATCAACTTTCATATAATAACAACATACAAGTACAATAGTTCATCCAACGAGGTGAAATATTTCATACAACTCATCATATTTCATATAACAACATGTTCCAAGTCAATAATACAACAACGCAGCACCTACAAGCCAACAAGTTTCAAGTCAATACAAATTCAAAACATAGCAACCAAACGACAGAACAACACAACCCTATCTTCTTATTATATTTTTGCGGTCGCGTAGTATTATTTAAGTTTGCGTCGGAGGCGGTTGAGATGGTCCAGCTTCAACAATTTCAAGCCCCGGGTGGTACCTTGTGAAGGACCCCGCGTGCCTCTAAAACGTCTTCTTTGGTATAAGACCAAAAGCCCGGGGCGGACGAGGCGTATACGGTGGTGGTCTTTCTAGCTTATGCCTACCAAGAAGCGACTTGATAATTTTCTTGATGTTGAAGCACTTTCCTTTTACTCTGTCCTCATCTGTAGGATCTGCCAGGACATCGTCAACTTCATTGGAAATCATATACAACCCTTGAACCTAAAATAAAAGAATCAACGACGCAAGTAAGTAAAGCTTTTTGAGGAAGTTCAAAGAGTAAAACTTGTTGTCACTTACCAAATCACGTTCCACCGATCCCCGTGGAGCATACCTGGGCAGTCTAGTTGACGATTCTTTAAGTACAAATCGCCATGTGATATGCCAGTACCAACTATAGTACTGTTCGATTGAAATTCTAGGTATGCGTTCGACCTGAACGTGACCCAACCTGTGATCCCACCTTGCGACATACGTGTTGTACAAGGCTCTATTCCAAACATGTGGGAAAATCTGCTCGGTCGGATCCGGTATATGCTGATGAAGACCAAATTGCCTCATCACTCTGTCGGGGTAGTGCATGGCTACACTTTGCAAGCAAATAATCGGGGTCCTTACATACCAACTTTGCTCCCCGTCCAAACATATAGGCGGGAGATCCTGTACGATCTCAGCCGTGTATGGCGTCCAGTCAACAGCATGCTCGTCCATAACATCGAGCTCGTTGCGATAGAATGTAGGATGTCGGGCTGGATTATCTCTCCAACGTCTATCTCCGGTCCATCTACAGTCATAATCAAAATAGTATGTGAATATTGGCAGAAATCAAAAAAAAATCACTGCTAATTTCAAGATGCTTTTACCTTGACCCGTACGGTAATCCCGGAGCAACGTTGGCACTAACATTTGGCCGTCCAACAGAAATACGCGTCCAAGACCATACCTGCAAATTATGAGTGTTAAGAAACGTCTTTCAAAATATTTCATAAATTTGGTACACCGATAAGTCAAATCCGACATACCTGCAGAAGGGTTAGGCAACCTGCTAATCCGTTCGTCTTTCTTAGTGCCACATTATCCAACTCCTTGTACAATGCGCACAAAACAGCGCAACCCCATGAATAATCGGAAATGGTGGCAAAATCCTCTAGCAAGTACTACCATTTAACGCTAACTCTACCCTTCGAATGGTTCGAAAATAGACAAGATGCGATTAGAAGTAATATGACAGCCCGTGTGAACTGTTCTATCTCCTCAATAGATGAATCGACTGAAATCTCCCGGCCGATTATAAGGTCATTCAGGCATTTGACCTTCAACTCTCTTCTATTGACCACCGCTTCTGGAGGTGGAATTTCACCAAGCAAACGTTGACAAACCTCATCGGCGTCCACGTTACCACCGTAGTTCAACACGGCGCCTTCGATGGGAAGGCCAAGCAAAATAGATACGTCTTGCAATGTAATGGTCATTTCTCCAACGGAAAAATGAAAAGTGGAAGTCTCCGGTCTCCATCTATCTCATAAAGCTGTGAGTAATGACATGTCAAATCTGATATATCTAATCTGTATGAAATACCAAAATCCCGCTTGATGTAGTAATTGTTGAACCCGTTGATCTTCAACCATCTCCATCAATTCTTCAAAACTTTGCGAATGATCCAGGCAATCCACCAGTTTTACACTCTACAAAACAAAGAATTATATCTTTTAGTTAATTCAAATGGCGAAATAACGTGCAAAAATTTACTATAATTACAAGGCAAATAATATTACCCTCATTAACTCTTCAAAGTTAGAGCGGTGATTATCTTGCATATAAAGCACGCTACCGTCTACCGGCCCGCTTCCGGTTCTTCAAAGTTCATGCAAAAAACCGATTTTTACACATCGTTTACAATCAATTAGTGATTCAACGCTTCAAATTGGATTATTAAGATGTACAACAAGCTCTTTGACAATATTTCTAGCAAATACAACCAAATAATAAGCAAATTTTAAATTTATCAAAAAAACTAAGGTTTACAAATTACCGAAATCTATTTGTATTGAAGAGGATCCCGCTCTCATTGTTGTAGCTTTGGTTTAATCGAAGAAAGATGAAGAAATTTGATAATTTTGTGAAAAAATGGTGGCAATTGGCTAAAATTTGGGTTGGGAGTTGTTGGGTTCGGCCATGGAAGAGGGGTTGAAGGTCGGGAAGAATTTTGGTGGAATGGGGAGGATGGTTGTTGTTGTCTCTGTTTTAGCAGCAGCAACCTGTGCAGGCGCAACTATGAGTTGCGCCTGCACGAAACTATAAAAGGCGCAACTAACAGTTGCGCCTAATTGAAAAAACCAACATCCCCATTAAGCGCAACTCTTAGTTGCGCATTCGAAAAAAATAAATGTAAATCCCATGCGCAACTAAGAGTTGCGCTTTCTGGTGGCAGTTACAAAAACGTGACTGGGCTGCTGACTGGGCAGAAACCAGTCCTGTTTGGCAATAAGTTTGAAAACCAACGTCGATCGCGAAATTGATTCGAAAAGTAGTCCGTTTTGAAAATTTGTCCTATTGTTTATCTGGGACATATTGATTTTAACTTCCAGTGTTTATATAATGGCTGTAACTATGATATATTTATGTAAATTAACAGATACAGTTTTCCTTTGTATAACTGTTATTATGTGATATTTTATTTTGATCCGCTGCGAAATGTGAGATTCTGTGTTTTGTTTCTGTTTCTCCTTCTATCTCTTTCTTCTTTTCTCTAACAATCTGGGATTTTCGGAGTCGAAAATTTCAAGTCGTTACATTTGTTGGCGGTTTCATAGCGGTGGAGATGCAAAATATTATAACGGGAATAAAACGGGGATGCAGCGAGAAATATGAGGTGCAAAACACTTCATTAGATATAAAACCAAGTATTTAAAGTTACTTTTTATTATTCACACATCATTTGTGTAGGAAAAGGAAATATTGTTTAATCTTATATAACAAAACCGAAAAATATCATGATTTATGCAAACTAGGTTTAGTGACTACAATAGATTTCTAACTTATATTGTGCATTTATGCGTTAAGATTAGATCCTTACCCTAACTTCGTTGATTTAGTTTTAAAAAGAACTAGTCAAGTCAACATTTGTATATTAATGTTGCTAAAGCAGCTGTTAAAAAGCCTTGATTTAGGAAATGTAGCAGAAAATAACGGAGCTTAAAACGGATCAACTGTTTAATAACACTAAACTGAAATAACGTAGCAGTCTAAGAGCATCATGCGTCACAGTGGGAATTTAACTGCACAGAGTACAAATATTTGTAGAGAACTTTGCAAATATTTATAGATAAACAGTAGAGAACGGAGTACTCTGTAGATATTCACATTTTTTTTTAAAAAGATGTTTTGAGAGAGACGTGCATTTAATTTTCAAAAAAAAAATACAAAATTATTTTTACCGAAATAAAAAATAAAGGAGTAATTAAGAACATGTTCTGAAGAAGTATTTTTCACATACAAAATTGAAATTAGAGAACGTACCAAATTTCCACGATAAATAAATAATAAAGAAGAAACGAAGCCATGGACAAAGCCTTGCATTTAATCTCCGAATTCTAGTCAAAAATATTATAATTCTGCAAATGCTATAAAAATAAAAATAAATTATTTTAATATAGATTGAAAAAAAGCAAGTCAGTCGTGAGATCATTGTAACATATGATGAGGTATGTAGAATTATTAGTAATCAAGAATTCAAAACATGTTAGCATGTGAAGCTATTGAAAGTTACTTTACAGAATACTTTGAACATATACTAAGGATAGGTCTTTGTGTTTGCATAAGTCCTTTCATATTTATTTATGTTTGACATCTATTACAATATTAGGACCCAACCAGACACTACATCAAGTTGCTCCATTTCATTCTTTGTTCGCCTTCAAGAATTGCTTAAACCAAAGAGCCGATGATTTTGGCCGCCTTGTAAGTCCATTTTTGTAGTCGACGTAAACTATGCCAAATCGTTTAGTGTATCCTTGGGCCCACTCAAAATTGTCTAGCAGCGACCAGGCAAAATAACCACGAACATCTACACCATCTCTGTTTCAATAATTGGATTTCAAACTCTTTGTCAGAATATGTTAACATTTGCTTCCAATTTTCATTGTTGTATCTAATTATTACTTCCATTGCTATTCTAAAATATATATATTTAAAAGTGATCTCATAGACATGAACCAAAGGCTACTAGTTCTACACGCAAAGGATCTTACCGTCTAAACAAATGGTCTTTGGTTTTGTTGCTGCACATACAGAGACGAACACAAAGCTTAAAGCTAACTTCTAGAGAATTTGGTCAATATCAAAATCAACCCTTGTTCATTTCTTTATTTTTTAACTATAACTGTTGAGATATTGAAATTCGAGCATACATGTAATGAAGGAATATAGTGGCATTGATTATACCTTATAGCCTGGGCAACAGCAGCAAGGTAGCCCTTAAAATATCCAACTCTCCTCTTATCATTTAGTAAAAGTGATTCATTTTCATTGTCTTCATCATCCATGCCTAATTGATAAGAAAACAATAATTGAACGTAAAAATGAGATCCGTTGACAATCTTATTATTTTGTTTGAACAACTCATAGTTAATAATTAGAAACATCAAGAACGCTATGGCTAATGAATGGTACCATTTTCAGTAACATAAATGGGTATATTGGGATACTTCTTTCCAATGTAGTTAAGGACTTTCCGAATACCCCAGGGAACAATATAAAGCCAGTCTGATGCGGCCTGCAATAGTGAAATGGTTTATATTCACATCAAATCAAGTTGATTTGAAAAACTTCAAAATTAGATGTATGCAGTCGATGGTGTGAATGCAGGGAATGACGAATTAAATACCCTTTCACCAATTGCTTCGCCTCCTTTCCATTCAACTGCAAAATCAACACCTTAGTTCAATTAAAGCTCAGTACCGTCAAGCATTCAACAGTTACCGCAAGCACTGCATAATTGTGTATGTGACTTTTTGTTATAACTGATTGTAAGTTAGATAGTGCTGCGTCTCACCAGATTTTGAGGAACTACATAAAAACATTTGGCGGAAATGGTAAAAATATACCTTATTATATCATCCATAATCTTACATTTATATTTCCCAAGATTAATTCCCATCTTAATACTTACGTTACTTGTTCGCTGTGTATGGAATTGAACAATGGCAAATAGTGTGTATGCACACATGCATGTATGTGTGCATGTATATGCATATATGTATGTTTGTATACACACAATAAGGATGGTACTACATCATCTCCTTTATAATTTTTTCTTAATCTCCCCAACTATTGTGTGTATCCAAAGGTGTAGAAATGATCAACTTTTCTATAACTACTATTTTACCACTTTCAAGATCTCCACAAAAATTATATATTTCCAAAAAGTTCATAAGTATACATCAAATCGATATAAAAGTAAATATTCACGACAATATAATTGGTATGAATCACAACCAACTGGCCAAAGATAACATGTTCGAATCTTGCAACCGATAGTTGTAGTTACACACCTCATATTTACCCAGAGCATTGTTATCAAAAAAATTAAAATCTTACGATTTAAATCTCATTTTCGATCAGATCTCTTCTGTTTCAATTCGATTTACATTCCGATTCAAACTCATTTAAAACCGCAGTTGATAAAAATCATTCGATACATACTTATATTCAATATGCTTATTTGAATCAACAATTTCAATTCTAGTAGGGTTGTCAATGGATACTCGAAAAATCTGAAATCTGTCTGCATCCGCATCCAAAAAGCGGATAAATATCCAATATCCGAAAAAACGGATGCGGATGCGGATACGAAGACATCCGCATCCGAAAATTATTCGTCCGGTTTTTGTCAAGATTATAGTTCAAATTATGTGTATTTTAGTGCAGTGAAAGATATTCGTTTATTATTTTATTAATTTAGTAGTTTATATTATATGCATTTAATGTTTATTAACTGCTCGAAACTATTTATTATCATCATATTTGTTAATTTTGAACACTTTTATAATCAATGAGATTGAAAATAAATTATGTTAAACTAAAATTTTCTTTTTTATAATTCTTGATTGATCGGTCGTTAGCGGATAGGATAATTATTCGATATCCGTTCGTATCCGCGGATGCGGATATCCGATATCCGAAAATGATTTCGGATGTGGATGCGGATGTGACAGTATCCGCATCTGAAAGCATCCATTGACAGGCCTAAATTCTAGTGTTTCTTTTAAATAGAATAAAAATGAAATAAGAGAAAAACCTAATTTTAAAGTTTAGATATATAAATTCAAACTTTATAATAAGTTCCAAAACGTATACAAAACTTAAAATATGGACATTTTAAATTTACGATTTACGATTTAAATTACGTTTTGATTTAAAATTTGAACTTTACGATTTATGATTTGAATTCATTTTGATAACCTTGACCCAGAGTATGTGTACAATTGTAGCTTAATTCTCTCAGGTTAAAATAAAACGACGACTTATATTGACTTATTATAGTCTTGAGTGATATTATAGTTTTAGGACGATTCAAATTTCTATATATGAAGATTTTGATGGTAGTAAGATTATTTCTACATATTTTAAGCATATTTTGACAGTTTAGGCTCTACGTGGGAGCTTTGTAATAGCGATTATGGGAAGAATTGAGAGTACCGATTTTGTAACGACCCGGGGTTTTTGACACGTGTTATTTGAATATATTACTGATTTCAAATATTGGAATAATATTTTTATCAGTCAAATAATAAATTCTTGTCTTTATAGATATATATATATATAGCTATGAATTAAAAATCTAAAATCTTAATCTCTCAAAAATATTTAAATAAAAATTCCACTTTTCTATTAAAAGATATAATTGTATATATAGATATATAGGTGTGAGTATGCATAAGTTTGATATAAAATTTAAAATAAAATATATAAAAATAGGAATAAATACATGTAAGTAGCTAATTTTATGTGTATGTAGTTATAGGTTATAAGTAAAATCTATATAAATAACAAAATAACACAAGGCTTACGCATGTGAATACATATGTTTGTATAAGGTAAAAATGTGTCCATATTGTAAAAATAAAGCTATGTTATATATATAAAATACGTATGTATATTCTATGATGTATATATAAACACATAAGGGAACATAGCAATTAATACATACCATCTCAAGCATATAATAAATCAAATTCTCCTTTCAATTAATCAAATCACTTATATTCTATGAGATCGGTTTCAAAATCAAAGTAAATCAAAGCAAATAAAATGAAAAAAAAAAAGGAATAAAAACTTACTGTATAGGATAAAGCTACAGCCTATCCTCTGTTTATAAATAGCACTGCCTTGTTTCACATTCTTACATTCGAGCAGAGGAAAAAAAAATACAAGCTACCATTTAACTCTGTAGAAAAACAAGGGTGCTAGTAGATCAAAACAAAAGCAAGCAATTTTTTTTTTTTTCAAAAAAATGTCTCTGTTTCAATGAAAAAGGTGAGTAAAACTTAATCCTTTTTATATTGTAACCTGTGTTATGCTTGGATGTGGAAATAGAGGGTTGTTTGATGAGTATGTTTGTACAGGAATATATATATATACACATATATATATATATACATATATATATATATATATGAATGTATATCGAGTTTTATAACCAGAAAAACCCACAGACTTGAACATCATCTTCTTTTTATTTTTCCTCTGTATACTGGAAAAAAATATTATGCTCGGCTTCTAAAATCCCTACCTCACAACATAGTTAGATTTAGGTTACGGTTTAAAAAGAAAAGCTGTTTGTTTTTTTATTATACTTTGTTTTAAAATTGGTTTTATTGAATATTATTAAGCATAGAGGATGAAGAGTGTTTTTACAATAGGAAAACCCAAAATGGAAGAAAATCCAAGAATCATAGTTTATTTATTTGATCATATAAACATGATCGTCTCTTAAAATAAGAATTTTGGAGGTGGTTTGGGCATTTTTAGTCAAGTATGTCGAGAGGGAAAGGGGGATGAATGGGATGTCGTTTTTGGTCAAATTCCGACGAACCGGTCAGTGTCGTGGGTCGAGTCTGGCATGGAGGAGGTTTAGTGGTGGAAAGCTCGAGAAAAATGGCGTTGTATTTTATTAATTGTTGTGGTGGTCGGTCGGGGTCGATGTAGGGTTAGAGGGAAGGTTCTGGCCGTGTTCGGTTGTCGATGAATGGGGGCGACGTGAGTGTTTTTCAGGCGTGCGGTATGGGGAAAAAAGAGGAGAGTGTGGCGATGCTGCTGGTGGGTTCTGACAATGGCAGGTGATCGGACGATGTGAAGGAAGGGGACGGTTCATTTCTGGACTTGGGTTCGAGTTTGAATTTTTCAAACTAGGGCTTTGTCGTGAAATTTAGGGTGGTCAGTGGGTTTGCAAGGTCGGAGGTGACCTGGGAAGATGGTCGGCGGCGAGAGATGGTGGTCGGAGGGCGTGTACGTATGCATGCGTGGTTCAATTTTTGTTGTGTGCACGTTAAGGAAGAAGAAGGGAAGGAAGCAGTAGGAAGAAGAAGGGAAGGGGCAGTAGGAAGAAGAATAAAACGGGAGGGGGAGTTTTTTGGTTGTTGGGCCGAACAGGCCGGTTCTTTTAAAAAAAAGTATTACCAAGTGTTCTCATTTTAAAACCTATTAACCTTTTAACCAATTATTTTCTTTCACAAATTTAAAACAATATAGGAACTTGTATTTTACCCTATCACCTAAACATTCATGCCTAATTTACTTTATTAAGTTTTGGTAATATGGAATTAAATAAATTTTAATAATTAAAGTAAATAAACAATTTAAACTTTAAATTGATTAAATCCTAAGTTAATTTATATAAAATAGTTAGTAATGAATTTTTAAATTTATTTAAATTAAGAATGAATAGTTTTGTAATTAATTTTATTTATAAGTAAGCAGGGTTAGAGATATAATTAATTTTGGGTTATTTAAATTAATTAGATGACGATTTGTGATTGGTTAAATCGTTAAATAGTTCATGATATGTGGTTTGACTTGATTTCTCTTGTGTATTCATTTCACTTGCTCTGTGATAAAATACCCTGATAAATTGAACAGTTAAAAATATAATCGTTGACACGTTTTATTGAAAATAGACATGTAATTAAATTTTCATTTGTAGTTGTGGCATTCCGAATATGAATTGTCTGTTAAAAACAACTTGGCCTTTTAAAAATCTATCGTTTGGATTCGATGAGACCGGGATCGGATATCAGTATTATCCGAAAACCATATCGATCCAAATAAACGATTAGGTCGGGAAGATTCCAAGGGACGATCCGCAATGAAGATTCAGAGTACAAGAGCTATTTGTCACTAACTCTGAGAGTGATTCCAATATGGGTGTAGTGGAGAGTGTCTTCGGTTCCGTTCGGATCCGAAACAGCCTTGTATGAACGAATGCTATCAGTTGATCATCATTGGAGGACGATGAGCATTTCAAGTGAATGTGTTCTTAAAAGGTAATCGTAGCCTCAAGCATCATCAACCGGGAGTGACTAAAACATGGAAGATGCAGCAAGACTAAGTGGGTCGTACCCAAGTAGGGTAAGGTTATCCCTTCTAAAGTCCCCTTTTACTCGGTATGTTTGGTGCGGTTGCCGATCCCAACCGTGGGGTAATCTTACTCGAACTATCCAGATTAGGGATAGTCCTGTCTTGTGTAGCAGGTGATCCCGGCGTGGTCCTCGGTATTATTTTTCTAGATATGCACCGTGACGGACGGTACCCCCGATGGCCCAGTCATTATATGGAACCCAATCTCCAATAAGTGTCGTACGTTTTGATTGTGCCCAAATATATTAGAACGTGAGATGCAAGCATTCCAGCTATCTTCTATTTATTTGAAAAACCCTAGGCATTATTATAATATCATTGGATTTCCTATGAAAGTGTTTTGGTTATCGTAAGAGAAAAACCTGTCTGTGTTTATGTGCAGCGAGTCTTACGAGATACCCTTGATTTCAAATGGTTTTCATTTAAAGTAATTTAACTATTTTACTCACACCAGACCCATGCCTGACCCAGAGTTTATTTTTCTGTTTTTTCTAAACTTCTGGGTACTCAAATTTTTATGAGTAGCCAAGAGATTTCAGGTTTGCTTTCAAAGTATTTTGGAGGAGGAGTTGGAGCAGATGGCTTCAACGTATCTAGCTATATTTATATTCCGCTGTATAAGTGTCTATTTCGTTGTATTCATATTTCCTCTGATGTATTGTAATAGCGACTATGTAATATATGTTTGTAATATATATATTATCCGTTCCGCTGTGAGATGTTGTGATTCGTTTAGTTCTTTTCTTCTATCTATTCTCTTTTCTACCTATTTCTTTCTTTATTACGACTCGTCTTTCGAAGTAAGAAGGGCGGGCCGTCACGTTTGGTATCAGAGCGCTAGGTTAAGTGAATACCGAGGTTTTTGGGTTAATATCAATCTTGAGAGAGCGTATTTGTAAATATATATATATATATAGACACACACACACCCCCCCTCCTGATTGTTAGATCAGCTTTGATAAGATATTATTAGTGCCATCTTGGGAATGTATTTCATCCCAGTGCCAAGTATCCTCTTACTATGTCCAGGTAGTAAACAATGAGTACAAAGGGAAGGCGAGACAGAGGAACCAGTAGCACAACAACCACTAATGGAAGAACCCCTAATGTTAGAGGTGGCGGAGTAGTTGTTGAGGCCATAGCTCCAGTACAGCCTCGAGTAAACTTTGCAACTCTGCGCAAGGACTTTGCGAATTTTGAAGGGAAACCCTTTAAGGGTACTGAATCTATTATCGAGGTGCAAGCATGGTTAAGCTCTTGTGAGAGATTTTTTAAGGATTTGGGTCTTTCTGATGAACAGAAACGAGTCCTAGCATCATGGCAGTTACAGGAAGGGGCGGCCGTGTGGTGGGACTCGGTCACGACGGATGTCCCCGATAATGAATTTTCATGGAATAAATTCAAAGAGGTGTTCGAGGAGCAATTCATGCCGACTGCGGGTAGAACTCGATTATATAGGAGTTTTCTAGACCTCAAGCAAGAAGATATGTCAGTGGCAAAATACGAAACGAAGTTCAATGAGTTATCCCGTTATGCCCTGCACTCATAGACACCCCTCTTAAGAAAAATGAAATGTTTGTATTAGAAATGAGGGCAGAATTTCACGAAAAGATGACCGCGCGTCTCAAGGGATCGTTTGTGGAGCTTGTGGATATGGCTTTGAGGTATGAAGAATTTTTGGAAAAGAAACCCTCAACGGCAGTTGCAAAACAAAGTGGCGGTGCTACAAATCAAAATATGAGAAAGTTTAACCCGAATTGGAGGAAACAAAGTAAAGGAAAGCAAGGAGGCAACCATGCGAATAGGGAATGTTATAATTGCAAACAGAAAGGTCATATTGTCAGATTCTATCCAAGAAGTGAAGCCCCGAAGCAGCAAAGCGGACCTATTTCTCAAATGGTTCAGAAGACCGTGTGCTTCAATTGCCATCATCCCGGGCACAAGGTGAAAGCATGCCCACTCTACAGAAGGCGCAGTCAAACAAGGTGTTTTCCATCCAGAATGGACCATCAGCTTCAACGGATGTGAAGGATAGAAGCGTCCTCGAAGGTACTTTGCTTTTAAATGGTGTTTATGTTAGGGTATTATTTGATTCTGGTGCTTCTCTTAGCTTTATCTCCTTGGAAACGGTAGTGAAATTTCGCCTTACCCGTAGAATCGTAGACAACTCTATTTGTGTATCCAATCCCATAGAGGGAGTGACCCAACTGAATATGATTTGTAAAGGATTGAAAATTTCTTATCTTTCCCATAGCTTTTCGTATGATCCATATGTATTAGATTTTAAAGGATTTGACCTTATACTTGGAATGGATTGGTTAACCAAGTATAAAGCTGTTCTCGACTGTGAGGAGAGAACCGTAAATTTGGAAACCGAGTTAGGAAGGACTGCAAGGGTGAAGTGTGATAGCCCTGAAATTCATGTGTGGTTTTTTGCATGTGCTCGAAGCATCTCAAGAAGGATTGGGATCCATTGAAGTTGTTAGAGACTTCCCTGACGTTTTTGAAGAAGTTAAGGGTTTTTCCCCGCATCGAGAGATCGAATTTCGTATTAATTTAGTTCCAGTGGCAAAGACATGTAGTCCAACCAAAAAGGAGAATGGCTCCGAGTGAGAGGGAAGAGTTGATGAGTCAAACACAGGATTTGTTGAGAAGAGGGTTGTTAGACCAGTCGTTCGAGCTGGGGTCCGCTGTAGTGTTTGCAGCAAATTCGGATGGGTCGTTAAGACTTTGTGTAGACTATAGGAAGTTGAATAAGCTGACCATTAGGAATAACTATCCTTTACCTCGCATCGACGATCTTTTTGACCAGCTTCATAAGGCTACCGTATTCTCGCAGATGGATTTAGCTTCAGAATTTAACCAACTGAGGGTTCCTAAAGACGGTATACCATTAACTACATTTAGAGGGCCTGACTGTTTCTTTAAGTGGTTGGTTATGCCTTTTGGGCTAACCAACGCACCGGCTTATTTTGTGGATTTAATGAACCGTGTCTTCCGAGATGTTCTGAACAAGTTCGTGCTAGTATTCATCGACGACATTCTTATCTACTTTAAATCGGAGGAGGAGCATAGTCATCATCTGAATGTGGTATTGGAAACCTTGAGAAGGCATGTCCTAAAAGCGAAGTTTTCAAAGTGCCATTTTTGGCAATCGGAAGTAAAGTTTTTAGGGCACATCGTATCGGGAGATGGTATTTCAGTGGATCCAGAAAAGGTGGTGGTTGTTCAGGAGTGGAAGCAACCACAGACTCCTACGGAGGTTCGCAGTTTCCTTGATTTGACATAATACTACAGGAGATTTATTCGGGATTACTCTAAGATTTCCTCTCATTTGACCAAGCTGACTAAGAAGGGAATGAAATTTGAATGGATTCCAAAGTGTGAAGAAGCGTTCCAAGAATTGAAGGTGAAATTAACCAGTGCACCCGTTTTGGCTGTTCCAGATGAGAATAGTGAATTCGCAGTGTACACCGATGTTGTGGAGTAGGACTAGGAGCTGTTTTGATGCAACACGGTAGAGTGATTGCGTATGCGAGCAAGCAGTTGAAGCCTCATGAGAAAAACTATGCTATGCATGACCTGAAATTGCTGGTTGTCGTCTTTGCACTTAAAATGTGGAGACACTACCTGTTGGGTAAGGATACTTCTATTTCTTGTTAGTTTCGTGTTAACTCTTAGAAATTTAGGAGTAAACTTTTTTATATTAAGTGAAAAATTCGAGCTCTTCACGGATCATAAACCCCTGAAGTATCTTTTCACCTAGAAGGATCTGGACCTGAGACAACAAAGGTGGTTGGAATTTCTTGCATCCGATGATTTGGGTATTCTATATATACCGGGAAAGGCGAATGTGGTGGCGAACGCTTTGAGTAGGAAAGTCTTGGCTCTTTTGAAAGTTACCTCGACTCTTCAGGAAAGGATTGTGAGCAATCAAAGGAAGAATGAAACTCTAGAAGAATTAATTCAAGGATTTGAGGAGGATCGGTATTCGGATTTTGAGATAGACAGTCGAAGAGATTTAAGGATTAATAGGCGGTTGTGTGTTCCGGATGTGAATGGACTAAGGCAAGAAATTTCATTAGAAGGCCACAAATCTAGGTTAAGTATCCATCCAGAAGTGAATAAGATGTACAAGGATATGAAAAGAGTTTTCTGATGGCCGGAAATGAAGAAAGACATCTCTACCTAAGTTAATAAGTATGCAAGCTGTCAACGGATAAAAGGTGATCAACAAAAGGCAGTGTAACTGTTACAGCCTATGGAGATTCCGAAATGGAAGTGGGAGATGATATCAATGGATTGCCCAGAACTAGAAAAGGAAAGAAGGGAGTGTGGGTTATTGTAGACAGGTTAACCAAGAACGCTCACTTTATTTCGGTTAAATCAACTAGAATTGCAGCTTCCTTGGCAGAGATTTTCATGAGAAAAATCGTGAGATTGCACAAAGTTCCCATAAACATAGTAAGTGATCGTGACCCGATTTTTACCAGTAAAATTTGGGCAGCTTTGCAAACAGCCCTTGGGATGAAGTTGAGTTTAAACACTGTTTATCATCCTCAAACGGATGAGCAAACTGAGAGGCTGAACCGTATTCTAGAGGATAGGTTGAGGGCCTGCATTCTGGACTTCGGTGGATCTTGGGAAGATCATCTACATCTGGTAGAATTTTCTTACAATAACAGTTACCAGGCAAGCATAGAAAAGGCACCCTACGAAGCTCTCTACGGAAGGTCATACAGATCACCAGCTTGTTAGATGGAGTCAGGGGATTGTTTAATCCTTGGTCCGGACATGATTTGGGAAGCATCAGAGAAAGTCAAGCTGATCAAGAAGAGAATGAAGGCAGCACAGGATCGTCAAAAGAGCTACGCCGATAGAAGACGTAGGGATCTGGAATTTACAGTTGGAGACCTGATATTTGTTAAGGTTTCCCCGATAACAGGAGCAATTAGATTTAGCAAGACTGGAAAGTTGACTCCAAGATATATATAGGACCTTTCCGTATTCTCGAAAGGATCGGTACTCTGACGTATAGGATTGAATTACCAGAAAGGATGGCAGGGATTCATAATGTATTCCACGTATCTCATATTAGGAAATACATGCATGATCCATCATTGGTCGTAGAACCGTCAGTCCAGGAAGATTTGGAGGTTGAACCGAACTTGACCATAGTCAGGCATCCAGTTTAGATTGTGAATCGAGATGAACGGAAGCTTTGGAATAAGGTGGTGAAGTTGGTTAAGATCCAATAAAGCGAGGATCCTAGAGATTGTACCTGGAAAACTCTGGATGGTGTAAAGGAAGCCTATCCGGAATTGTTGTCTGGGTAGTTAAGGTTGTTTTGTTCTGTGAATAACTATTTGTTATGATTGCTAGGATATGATTGATGTATGTACTTTGCTATGTGAATATAAAACTTCTGTTAAAATTTGAATTATTCTTGTTTTAAATTTCGGGGACGAAATTCTTTTAAGGGGGAAGCAATGTAACGACACGGAGTTTTTGACACGTGTTATTTGAATATTTTACTGATTAAATATTGGAATATTATTTTTATCAATCAAATAATAAATTCTGGTTTATATATATATATATATACATAGCTATGAATTAAAAATTAAAAATCTTAATCTCTCAAAATATTTAAATAAAAATTCCACTTTTCTATTCCATGATATAATTTTATATATATATATATATATACACACACATATACATATAGGTGTATGAGTATGCATAACTTTGATATAAAATTTAAAATAAAATATATAAAAATAGGAATAAATACATGTGAGTGGCCAATTTTATTTGTATGTAGTTATAGGGTACAAGTAAAATCTATATAAATAACACAAGGCTTAGGCATGTGAATACATATGTTTATATAAGGTAAAAATGTGTCCATATGGTAAAAATAAAGCTATGTTATATATATATATATAAAGTATATATGTATATTCTATGATGTATATGTAAACACGTAAGGGAACATAGCAATTAATCAAATCACTTATATTCTATCAGGTCAGTTTCAAAATCAAAGTAAATCAAAGCAAATAAAATGGAAAAAAAGGAATAAAAACAAACTGTACAGGATAAAGCTACAGCCTATCCTCTGTTTATAAATAGCACTGCCTTGTTTCACATTCTTGCATTCGAACAGAGAAAAAAAATTACAAGCTACCATTTAACTCTGTAGAAAAACAAGGGTACTAGTAGATCAAAACAAAAGCAGGCAATATTTTTTTTTCAAAACAGTGTCTCTGTTTCAAAGAAAAAGGTGAGTAAAACTTAATCCTTTTTATACTGTAACATGTGTTATGCTTCGATGTGGAAATAGAAGGGTTGTTTGATAAGTATGTTTGTACAGGAATACATTTATATATATACTTATATATGAATGCATATCGAATGTTATAACCAGAGAAACCCACGGCCTGTACATCATTTTCTTTTTCTTTTTGCTCTGTATAATGAAAAAAATATTATGCTCAGCTTCTAAAATCCCTACCTCACAACCTAGTTAGATTTAGGTTACGGTTTAAAAAGAAAAGCTGTTTTTTTTTATTATACTTTGTTTTAAAATTGGTTTTATTGAATATTATTAAGCATAGAGGATGAAGGGTGTTTTTACAGTAGGAAAACCCAAAATGGAAGAAAATCCAAGAATCATAGTTTATTTATTTGATCATATAAACATGATCGTCTCTTAAAATGATGAATTTTGGAGGTAGTTTGGGCATTTTAGTCAAGTATGTCGAGAGGGAAAGGGGATGAACGGGATGTCGTTTTTGGTCAAATTCCGACGAACCGGTCAGTGTCGTGGGTCGAGTTCTGGCATGGAGGAGGTTTAGTGGTTGGGAAGCTCGAGAAAAATGGCGTTGTATTTTATTAATTGGTGTGGCGGTCGGTCGGGGTCAATGTAAGGTTAGAGGGAAGGTTCTGGTCGTGTTCGGTTGTCGATGAATGGTGGCGACGTGAGGGTTTTTCAGGTGTGCGGTATGGGCAGAAAGGAAGAGGAGAGTGTGGCGATGCTACTGGTGGGTTCTGGCGATGGCAGGTGATCGGAGGTGGTCGGACGATGTGGTGGAAGGGAACGGTTCGTTCCTGGACTTGGGTTCGAGTTTGAATTTTTCGAGCTAGGGCTTTGTCGTGAAATTTAGGGTGGCCAGTGGGTTTGCAAGGTCGAAGGTGACCTGGAAAGATGGTCGGCGACGAGAGATGGTGGCCGGAGGGCGTGTGCATATGCACGTGTGGTTCAATTTTTGGTGTGTGTGCGTTAAGGAAGAAGAAGGGGAGGGAGCAGTAGGAAGAAGAATAAAAAAGGAGGAAGGGGGAGTTTTTTGGTTGTTGGGCCGAACAGACCGGTTCTTTTAAAATAAAAAAAAAGTATTACCAAATGTTCTCATTTTAAAACCTATTAACCTTTTAAACAATTATTTTCTTTCATAAATTTAAAACAATATAAAACTTGTATTTTATCCTATCACATAAACATTCATGCCTAATTTACTTATTAATTTTTGGTAATATGGAACTAAATAAATAAATTTTAATAATTAAAGTAAATAAACAATTTAAACTTTAAATTGATTAAATCCTAAGTTAATTTATATAAAATAGATAGTAATGAATTTCTAAATTTATTTAAATTAAGAATGTTATCCCGCCAAGCAAGGCCATGATACCAAAAAATTAACTGGAAACCAAAAACAGTTCTCCTCGATTGCCAGTTATGTACAGATCGGCCATGGATGTTGGTAAATTTTGTCTGAGTCCGGATCAAGCTACAATTGGTATGACACGATAAACAAAGCTATAGAAAGCAGCGTTCTAAATTTCAAGTCAATCGGAGTTCGTATGCTCGAAATATTGATCGATCGCGGTTGAGAAATCCAACACTATTCGTAACTATGCACTTCACATCCATCCAACCATCGTTATTTCGTATCCATCAAAAGGGCAACCTGCTTCGTATCGGTCTTGTTCGAATCCATCCTAAAACAAGCCTTCATCGTATCCATCAAATATGTTGGTTCGTATCCATCAACGTGCACTGCAATTCGTATCCATCAAGATGCACTGCAGTTCATATCCATCAAGTGTACTGCTTCGTATCCATCGAGGACCGACCTGGTTCGTATCGATCACAGGTAAGGTTGGTCCGTATTCATCCACCCTGCAGACCTAATTCGTATCCATCAAGTTCATGGTTGTTCGAATCGATAGCATCCATGAGCTTTCATATCCATCATAGTCCTTGTTCGTATCCATCAGAAAACCCCTCAAACGAAGTCACTTCGTATCGATTGTATCTACAACGGTTGATACAAAGTACACCATCAATTATCGATACGCATAGGGGCTGAAATGGATGGATGCGAATGGAGTATTACATATGGATACGAATGAAGTTTACAAGGATGAAGGCTCGGTCAACGCGGCAAAAAATATGGATCCGCCCCAGTTTATCGCTCCACGTCAACAAGTAAGCGCGTGCCTTTGATCGACACAAAGGAGATGGAAGCGAAGGAGTCCATACGAATTCGTATCGATAATGAAAAACTCAACTCGTATCGATCATAACTCACAATTTACAAGTCCAAATGCTACCAAATTTTCACAGGAGCTTACGTACAACCTAAAGAATGTTCATGCTAAATTTCGACTCGATTGGATCAAATTTTGATCGATACGAAATTTGTCTGTATCGATCACCGACCTAGTGCAGATGACATGGGATCATCACATGGGCCCACCCACGTGGGAGGAGTGGTCTTTCGAGATCTGGGCAAGATATTAGCAGCATACACCTATAAATAGCAGTCCAAGAGCTTCAGAAAAGGGACTTTTGGCTCTCTGACGTCCAGACTCTGCCGAAATCATTCTTGTACTCAAAGATCACTGTTGTACTCGAAATTCATTGTTGTGACCCGTTGTAACCAGTTGTAATCAACAAACGAACATCAATAAAACCAGCCATTTCATAGTGGACGTAGGCAAAACGCCGAACCACTCTAAATCTGTGTATTTCTGTGTGATTCTTTTTAAATTTTGAATGTTCTTCAAATTTATTTTCTCTACATATTTGTTATCTGTTATCTGTAATTGTAAACGGATGCTTTCATCGACAATTGGGTGTTTGTGATCAATTTTGGTGCAAACATTTTGGTGCTTTCACTAAGAACGCTAGCATTCAGGGATTCTACAGCTTGGATATTAGATCTAAAGGCTTAAGGACTTAGATCCGGGTAGCAAAGGTGAAGCAATCAGCAAGAAAACCAAGAGCAGAAAGAAGCCAGCATGAAGGAAGTCAGGAGGCTTCCTCAGGAGCGAATCAAGCCTCAGTCTTCATCATCCGAGACGAAATGAAGATGATGATGGAAGCTATGCAGGAGGGAATGCTGAAAAGGCAAGAAAAGATAATACAGAACCTACTCCAACAAGTTGGACAAACTAGAACGCAAAATCAAGGGAACACTACGGCAGGGAACGCTAGAGACAGAGGTCAAGAGCATGGATCAACCAGGATCCAGAATAGAGCAGAGCCGTCAGGAGCAGCCAATGAACTAAGGGGCACTCCACAAGAGCATGTTGATCCAACCTCAGGCAGGATACCAGACGCAGCTGTTCGATATGGGATTGATAGAGGAACGGATGTCCGTCCAGGAGAGCAGATTCCAGGATTCTCTCACAAACTCGGAGGAAGATCGAAGGCAACGGACAAGGACTACGGCTTGGCGATGGTGATAGATTGGCGGAGATGGTCAGACGAGCCATAAGAGGCGGACTGGTGAATAGAGATTTGAAAGATGTTAATAGAAGCCCCTTCGCTCCCGCAATTAGGCAGGCCAGGAATCCATCAGAATTCAAGCTACCGACATTGGAGACATATGATGGAAGGACATATTCAGTTGTTCATCTGACAAGATACATGAGACATATGAAAGTACTGAGAGCATCAGAGGAAGTCATGGCCTGGTGTTTTCCATTGTATCTGACAGACATAGCAGCATTATGGTTCAGACAATTGAAAAGCGGGTTCGTTAGAACATGGACCGAGCTGACTGAGAAGTTCATGAGGCAGTTCAGAGTTCACATCTCGAGGCCCAAGAATGTGATGAGTCTAGCGGCACTGAAGCAGAAGACCGAAGAGTCTTTGAGGAACTTCTTAACATGATTTAATACAGCAGCAGCATCGGTGGATCGCTCAGAACCATCCATGGTCTTAATGGCAGCTGTATCTGACATAGCTGATGGAACGGAGTTTAAAAATTCACTGACAAGGGATCCATCTATGGATCTAGGGGTGTTTTATCATGAGGCCGAAGGGTTTCTACGATTAGAGGATACAAATGTTGAAAGAGAGGAAGGAGAAAGAGTTGATGTTTATGCAGTCAAAGGCGGAGATCCACCCGGAAAGAATTCGGGCAAGGATAAAAGGAAACAGAAAGCAGAGGATGACGGTGATGAACCAAAGCGGCCATGAAAAAAACCGAGATTCACCTCTTATACGGAGTTGAATGAAACTTTGGAACGAATCTACCGGGACACCAGGGGGCAGGTTCTCTATCGAAAGCCAATGAGAAGGGATCCGACCAACAATGAGAGGAGATCAGACAAGTACTGCTCATTACATGAGCTAAGCGGCCATAATACCAACGATTGCACGCACTTGAGGGATGAGATAGAATGATGTATCTGGAATGGTCTGCTATCGCAATATGTGAGAAGGCGAGCAACAACGGTGGAACGAGAGCAACCACCGCCTGCATCAAATGAAGGTGGCTCCGGATCCCCGCGTCAGCTTGTCGTTAACTGATCAGAATAATGACGAATAAGCGGCAAACTACACACCAACGTGATTGAGTCATTTACACATGTACACGATCACAAACGATCCTTAGGCATGCTCTGATACGACTATCAATCACATCGGTATATGTGTTTGCACTTTAACGTCTCTGTTTTGCTTTTGTTTTCTATTTCTTATGTTTGGACTTGATTTTGTTGGACATTTCTGTTAAAAGACCCATTTTGAATGTAAATCTGCTATTTGTGACTCCATAACGGCTAAGCCACTTACACATGTACGGGATCGCGAATGGTCCTTAGGCATGCTCTGAGATGACGATAAACGGCCATAAAAAACCATTCAAAAACTCACTCGAACGTGAAACCTGACATTAATGATACTAAGTCCCCCCGGACACACAACTCGCCTCGAACGGCACCCGACCGCGAACGGTCACCATTCGCCGCAAACGGCACCCGACCTCGAACGGTCGTATACCACTCCGAGTGACATACAATCTTGAACGATCGTCATTCGCAATCAGATAAGATTATCAATATCTTTGCAGGTCATTGACAGGATATTAACATCCAGCTTATGACGTTACAAAACACATCTTCTTATCGCAAGGCATGTTTTGGAGGGCAAGTGTTCTCCAACCTTTTAGCAAGGCCATGATACCAAAAGATTAACTGGAAACCAAAGACAGTTCTCCTCGATTGTCAGTTATGTACAGATCGGCCATGGATGTCGATAAATTTTGTCCGAGTCCGAATCAAGCTACAATTGGTATGACACAATAAACAAAGCTATAGAAATCAGCATTCCAAATTTCAAGTCAATCGGAGTTCTTATGCTCGAGATATTGATCTATCACGGTTGAGAAATCCAACACTATTCGTAACTATGCACTTCGCATCCATCCAACCATCATTATTTCGTATCCATCAAAAGGGCAACCTGCTTCGTATCGGTCTTGTTCGAATCCATTCTAAAACAAGCCTTCATCGTATCCATCAAACATGTTGGTTCGTATCCATCAACGTGCACTGCAGTTCGTATCCATCAAGATGCACTGCAGTTCGTATCCATCAAGTGTACCGCTTCGTATCCATCGAGAACCGACCAAGTTCGTATTGATCACAGGTAAGGTTAGTCTGTATCCATTCACCCTGCAGACCTCATTTGTATCCATCAAGTTCATGGTTGTTCGAATCGATAGCATCCATGAGCCTTCGTGTCCATCATAGTCCTTGTTCGTATCCATCAAAAAACCCCTCGAATGAAGTCACTTCGTATCGATTGTATCTACAACATCGATACAAAGTACACCATCAATTATCGATACGAATAGGGGCTGAAATGGATGGATGCGAATGGAGTATTACAAATGGATACGAATGAAGTTTACAAGGATGAAGGCTCGGTCAACGCGGCAAAAAATATGGATCCACCCCAGTTTATCGCTCCACGTCAACAAGCAAGCGCGTGCCTTTAATCAACACAAAGGAGATGGAAGCGAATGAGTCGATACGAATTCATATCCATGATGAAGAACTCAACTCGTAACGATCATAACTTACAATATATAAGTCCAAATGCTAGCAAATTTTCACAGGAGCTTACGTGCAACCTAAAGAATGTTCACGCTAAATTTCGACTCAATTGGATCAAATCTTAATCGATATGAAATTCGTTCGTATCGATCACGGACCGAGTGCAGATGACATAGGATCGATCACGTGGGTCCACCCAAAGGAGTCTTCCGAGATCTGGGCAAGATATTAGCAGCCTACACCTATAAATAGCAGTTCAAGAGCTTCAGAAAAGGGACTTTTGGCTCTCCGACATCCAGACTCTGCCGAAACCATTCTTGTACTCAAAGATCACTGTTGTACTCGAAATTCATTGCTATAACCCGCTGTAACCAGTTGTACTCAACAAACGAATATCAATAAAACCAGCCATTTCATAGTGGACGTAGGAAAAATGCCGAACCACTCTAAATCTATGTGTTTGTGTGATTCTTTTTAAATTTTGAGTGTTCTTCACGTTTATTTTCTCTACATATTTGTTATATGTGATCTGTGATTGTAAACGGGTGCTTCCATCGACAATTAGGTGTTTGTTACTAATTTTGGCGCAAACAAAGAATGAAGTTTTGTGATTAATTTTAATTATAAGTACGCAGGGTTAGAGATATAATTAATTTTGGGTTATTTAAATTAATTAGATGATGATTTGTGATTGGTTAATATTGGCTATAAATTGTTAAATAGTTCATGATATGTGGTTTGACTTGATTTCTCTTGTGTGTTCATTTCAGTTGTTCTGTGATAAAATACCCCGATAAATTGAACAGTTAAAAATATAAACGTTGACACGTTTTATTGGAAATAGACATATGTAATTAAATTTTCATTTGTAGTTGTGGCAATCCGAATTTGAATTGTCTGTTAAAAACAACTTGGCCTTGTAAAAATCTATCGTTTGGATTTGATGAGACCGGGATCGGATATCAGTATTATTCGAAAACCACATCGATCCAAAATAAACAATTAGGTCGGAAAGATTCCAAAGGAAGATCCGGAATGAAGATTCAAAGTACAAGAGCTATTTGTCACTAACTTTGAGAGTGATTCCAATATGGGTGTAGTGGAGATAGCGCTTTCGGTTCCGTTCAGACACGAAACGGACTTGTATGGACGAATGCTATCAGAACATCATCATTGGAGGACGATGAGCATTCCAAGTGAATGTGTCTTAAAAAGTAATCGTAGCCTCATGCCTCATCAACCTGGAATGACTAAAACAGGGGAGATGCAGCAAGACTAAGTGAGTCGCACTCAAGTAGGGTAAAGTTATCCCTTCTAGGATACTTTTTTACTCGGTATGTTTGGTGCGGTTGCTGATCCCAACCGTGGGGTAATCTTACTCGGACTACACAGGTTAGGGGTAGTCCGGTCTTGTGTAGCAGGGGATCCCGACGTGGTCCTCGGTGTTATTTTTCTAGAGATGCACCGCGACGGGCGGTACATCGATGGCCTAGTCATTGTATGGAACTCAATCTCCAATAAGTGTCGTACATTTTGATTGTGCCCAAATATGTTGGAACGTGAGATGCAAGCATTCCAGCTATCTTCTATTTATTTGGAAAACCTTAGATATTATTATAATCACTGGATTTCCTATGAAAGTGTTTTGGTTATCGTAAGGGAAAAACCCGTCCGTGTTTATGTGCGGCGAGTCTTACAAGATACCCTTGATTTCAAATGGTTTTCGATTTAAAGTAATTTAACTATTTTACTCACACCAGACCCATATCTGACCCAGAGTTTATTTTTATGTTTTTCCTAAACTATTTAATACTCAAATTCTTATAAGTAGCCAAGTGATTCCAGATTTGCTTTCGACGTATTTTGGAGGAGGAGTTGGAGCAGGTGGCTTCAAACGTATCTAGCTATATATGTATTCCGTTGTATTAGTATCTATGTCTGTATTTTAGCTTGTAATGGATAGACAGGTCACTACGACTATCTGGATATGATGCATGTACAATTATGACTCTGATGTATTGTACTAGTGACTATGTGATATATGTTTGTAATATATATATTATCTGTTCCGATGTGAGATGTTGTGATTTGTTTGGTTCTTTTCTTCTATCCATTCTCTTTTCTACCTATTTATTTCTTTATTACGACTCGTCTTTCGAAGTAAAGAAGGACGGGCCGTCACAGATTTTGATCATTAATGATCGTAGCAATTTTAGTTGGTCTATACAAAGTGTTGTTATAATTAATCAACGCATATTTGGGAGTGTTACAATCAAATTTTTACAGCCTTAAAATAGACTCAAAAATACGAAATGGACTGCAAACTAATTAACGAATGAGTCAATGAGCTTGGAAGATGTAAAAATTAATAAAATCAAAGATTATGCCAAGTTTCAGAAATGCAAATCAGGTTGGTACCGACATGATTCATGTTGGTATCGACATGATTCACGCTAACACGATTAAAGCTATCTAAAATGATGATATTAAGAAACTCATAAAGTTTGACGAACCTTTGAACAAGAAAATCATGTTGGTACCGAAATGATTTGGTTGGTACCGAAATGAATTGGTTGGTACCGACATGAATTTAAGACTTGAAATGGCAAGAGATAGATGGAAGGAGCTTAAATATGAAGAGAAAATTGGCTTTGCATGCACAAATTCATGTCGTTACCGACCCGATTCATGTCAGTACATGTTCTACCAGCTGAATATTCAGATCTTGAAGTTATGACGTTTTCAAACCTGGATGGCGAGATCTATGCTCGATTTTGCCTATAAATATGAAGCTACTTGCAACTAGAAAATGGATGGATACTTTTGATCTGGAGAGCCGTCTTCTTCTTCCTTAACTAAAAACCTCTAACAAATCCAAGATCTATTAGACTGTGATTGGATTCGAGTTATAATCTTTATATTCCGGAGAGAATCAAAAGGATAAGAAGATTAAAGTGGATGTACGCTTCATATTTGTCGAACCATTATAAAAAAAATTCGTATTTATTACTTTATTTTGTTAGATCTCTTTGTTCAATTTCGTTTAGGGGTGTTGTGTTATTTTCCAGCGCAATATTTTGGCGCTTTCACCAAAAACGAGCTAGATTTGACAACCGAAAACTTGGATCTGAAGTTTGAAAAAGATGAAAAGACCTTCTATCAAAGCAATCACAGGACCAAGTCAACCAAGGCATGGGAAAAGCAGGAGGCGTCGTCAAGTTCATATACATCCGTCTGTGTGACATGAGAAGAGATGAAGATGATGACGAAAGAGATGCAAGAAGGAATAATAGCTCGACGGCAGGAGATGCTAGATAGACTTTTCAAAAGGATGATCATCAAAGAATAGCCGAAACGGCTGAAATTCAAAACCAAAGACCAAAAACCAATGCAGGGGCATCTGAAGCTGAAGCGAAGCAAGGTGAAACAAGGCCCCCACCACAAAATCAGATCAATACTGACCTAAGTCGGGTCGATATCGACATGGATTTACAGGGGCATTGTCAATTTGGATTTGGGACGATCTAGGATGCCGAGAGCGGACAATGCTGAAGCTAGAGATGTGATCAGAATGCAAACGCAACCAGAGTAGTATATGCCAGAATTTCTCAGTGAGAACGAGAGGCGGAATGTAGAAATGGATCAGAGACCTCCGTTTGATGACAACGATCGAGTAGCTGAGATGATCAGAAGAAAATTGAGGTGGACTTCCATACCTGAGGTTGAAGAACGTGAACAGGAATCCATTCACCCCTAACATTTGGTACACAAGAAATCCACTTGATTTCAAACTGCCAACACTGCAACTGTACAACGGTAGGACAGATCCGACTGTTCATCTGATAAGATACATCCGACGTATGAATGTGTTGGATACTTCTGAGGAAGTAATGAGACACTGTTTACCATTGTACTTGACGGAGTCGGCTGTTATGCGGTTCAGGCAGTTAAAGAATGAGTCTATAAACACGTGGGCCGAATTGATAAACTTTTTTTGAAACAGTTTAGAGTTCACATTTCCTGATCAAAGAATGTGATGACATTTTCGAGCCTGAAGCAAAGGGACGAAGAGACTCTAAGAAGTTACTTGACTAGGTTTAATGTAGCAGAGGCTGCGGTTCATAAGCCGGATCCATCGATTGTTCTGATGGTTGTAGTGTATGGAGTTGCAAATAAGACTGACTTCAAAATTGCTTTGAAAAGGGATCCATCGATGGATCTTACGGAGTTTTATCATGAGGCTGAGAGATACTTGCGTCAGGAGGACGTTGAAGCTAAGAATGATAAAGTTAATGTTGTGGATGACGGAGTACCGTCCGGAGAAATATACAGTAAAGACAAAGCAAAACGAAAAACTGAAGATAGCTTCGGAGGACCAAAACGGTAGAGGAGGAAACCAAAATTCACTTCTTACACTAACCTAACAGAAGCCTCAGAGATGATTTACTTAGGTACTAGGGAGCAAATCCCCTACCGGAAGCCAGCTCCTAAAAGAGAGCCCACGAATCAAGAAAAAAGATACAGAAATTTTGCATTTTTCATGAGATGGACGGTCATGAAACGAACGAGTACACACCTTCGCAATTTAATAGAAAAGCAGGTTCGGAACAACCGACTACAGCAGTACATGAAGAACCAAATTACAATAGTGCAGCAGAAGCAACCACCATCTGCAACGAACACAGCTGGATATGACCACGGAGTTGGGTCGAGAATGATAATCTCTTGATTGAGATGGACGAAAGTCGGATTTGATTCCTTAGTTTTGCTTTCTGTATTGAATAAATAAGACAATAATAACATCGGACCGCTTACACGTGTACGAGACCTCCATTGGTCTTTAGACACGCTCTGAGTTGATGTCTGGGATGTATGCTTAGGATATTTGTTTGTTGCTTTGATTTGGATTTTGCAAATATTTAATCTTGAAAACCACTAGAACGTGGTAACTGATATTGATTGAACATGGTAGTCCTGTCTAGAGAGATGGGGCGATGACCATAAGTCGCAAGTCCCCATGCCGGAGTGCACGTAGATTGGAATTGTACAAATAGCTATCCCCTCATCAGATAGTAAGTGGATGGGTTAGATAAGAAAGCAAGTCCCATCAAGGGAGAATTAGCGGATGGACTTGCTTGAACGTTTGGCCCCTTCGTCAAAGAGCGGACGGATTGGATTCAGCAAGATTTCGGAGAGATCAAACCTTAAATTGGATGTTGAACGATCCAGAGAGATAGAGCCCTAGATTGGATGTTGGATGATTCGAAGAGATCGAACCATAGATTGAATGTTGAACGATCTAGATAGATCAGACCCTGATTGTGCGGTTCAGAGAGATGCAGACTTGGCTTTAGGATTTGAATGTCTTACGATATAAATATTGGTTTATTATAGCTTAACCTCGGACAAACATAGGATGACTGTGACAGTGATATATGATATGATAACTCCAGATGAACATGGATTGCTTATGATTTTTGACTAACACTTAGGCAAAAACTAGAATCCTTAGTTATGATGGTCCAGAACAATCTTTGATTTGCAAGTGAATCTGAAGGAATCAGATGATTCACCATGATTGGAATCGATAGAAAGCTTAACTGTCAGAGGTCGACTACTGTTGAAACTTGTTTTTGAGCAAAACATACCTTATATTCATAAAGCGTACTTTATGGGACAGGTGTTATGGTCAAATTTTTCAATCTTAAAATGGACTCAAACATATAAAATGGACTGCAAATTCATGAAAGAACGAGTCAAGGAGTTTGGAAGATGTCAAGATTGAAGAAATTAAAGATTTGATTAAGTTTCAAAAATGCAAATTAGGTTGGTACCGACATGATTTTCACCAACATGATTCACGCCAACAGAGAGTTTAACATGCACTGGCTTTAAAAGTTCTCTATAAAGGTAATCTTTAATATATGTGTGTATCATTTTCTCTAGTTTAGTTTTTATTGTATAGAATAATTTTCCAATATGATTGTTAGGAGTATAATAGGAAGGAAAAATTAAAACCCCTCAAAACACTCCAATTTGATTGGTTAAGAATTAACATTAAAATTATATTACATCGGTTTTTACCAATTTTATAAGCGATAAGAACCGAAGAAAAAAAACTACAAGCAAAGGTTTTGACACCACCTGAAATATGAAGTCGTCCAAACTAGTCATAACCGGTAGGAAAAATCTTACAAACGGAGCCCTATATGCGACTATACCAGGGGATTTGAAACGAAGGGTTCTAAATCTCCAGTACAATATCTAATCTAATATTTAGAATGAAAATTAGCTGAATGTGCAATTTATCTACACAAGAAGGGAAAAAGATTCAATTAACTAGCATTAAGAGTGAGAAAGTACACAAAAACTTGGATAAAATGCTAAGCTGATCTATAAATACAAAAGAAAATGCACATAAGCTAATGAGGAAGAAAGGATATGGAACATGAAGGACACAGGAATCAAATTAAAAACTCTTTCAGTACCAAGTTAATGCAGAACCATTATATGCTAATCCAAATACAAAAGAAAAAGCACATAATCTAATGAGGAAGAAAGGATATCAGATATGAAGGACACAGGAATCGAATTAAAAAATCTTCCAGTACCAAGTTAATGCAGAACCACTAGACTACCGCGCGCGCGCATATATGTGTGTACACACACATATATATACATATATTTATATATATATATATATATATATATATGATTCAATGGCTCCCCTAATTTTAGCACTCATATGCCTCTTAATTTTCACCGTTGGATTCATCATAGCGATATACGAATTTGAAGAAAAACAAAAGTGAATAACGACAAAAATTCTCTTTCTTGCATTTGACTTTTTCCATTCTTTCTAATTCATTGATTTGACGAATCCAATAACGGAAATTAGGGAGTGTTTGGTGGAAATGAGAGAGAGAGAAGCTATACTCCAGCTGTTACACCCCTAAGCTACCCAGTGGATAAGTAGCACAATCAGTTACTCAGAGGTCACACGTTAGAACTTTACAACCAACAGTTGTAGCTACTCACTCCATGATTTACCTATAATACATATATGCAAGTGTAAACTAGTTCTTTGAGTTTATAAGAAAACGATGACTTATACTGACTTATTGTTTTGAGTGAGATAAAAGTTCTAGAATGATTTAAAATTTGTGTGGAAAATTTTGATGGTAATAGGATCATATATCTACAACACAAAGGCGTATTTTGATATTTGACACTTCAAGATGCAACAAATACAAGGGATCTGAGGGCATTTTGAAACAAGGGATCTAGACCCTTCACTTCAAAATTTCCCTTCCAGTTCAATTAACAGGGAATTTCAAGCTAGAAGGTGTTTAGAAAGCTAAGATCGATTGTCTTCATGTGCTTATTGCAGTTTATCAAGTACATTACAATTATAGTTAACATCAGGGAATTTTCTACCACACAATAATGGTTCAGCGTCTCAATTTAAGCCTAGTCGTCATTTCAAAAAACGTAGTGCGCCTAATAATTATAGGACTTTCAATTGTTCATTCCAACCATTAGGAGCTCATAATTTTGAATGATATTTGTAGTCTAAATTTCACTGGTAGAGAATATATGTTTCATCTATTTCTGATAAGTAATAGACTAGAGTGCATTGCATCATACCTCTTCGCTCCATTTCTTGCACTGTGTAGAAGGGCTCTTCTTCAGACTTATTTGAATAAGCAATTAATCTTGATGTGTAGTGATTTAAACCAATAAAATCAACCGTGTTTGGCAGTAGTTCCTTATCCCTCTCAGAAAATTTTGGTAGGTTATCCCCTAATCTTTCTCGCATAGAAGCTGGATAATCTCCGTGGAATAAGGGATCCAAGTACCTAAGCAAAAGAACTGGCATACGTTATATTTTTTACAAACTGACATATGTTATATTTAAACTATATAGCAAGACATGCATGCACGAACGCACACACATGCACAAATGCACACATACTCGCACGTACACATGAACGCACAGACATGGCATATATGCATGCATGTGCACAAATTGCAACTTATGCTGTATAGTAAGACACGCACATGCTGCATGTAAAGAATACAATTACATATTCAAAAAAAACTGATATTCAAATAACTTGCTATATAAGTTTATGTATCACATTGCAACTTATGAAATATTAGTAGTTGGCGACCTGTGAATAGACAAGCAAATAGAAGTGCATAAATATAGTAAGAGAAAGCTAACCAGCCAAGCTGAAAATCAAGACGTGTCTCGGCAGCAACCTTATCTTCCAATTTATCTGTGAAAGCCTCTGCCCATTCAACATCTACCACGATTCCAATTTCACCACCTTGTGTATCCTATAACAACATTAGATAAATGGTTGTTTCAAATGGGAAGAACCAGTGCATATGGGTCTGGCAAGGATCACCCTGAAAAACATCATTTCCATGATATACGTAGTCCAACAGGTCATTCCCAAGACCCATACACATTAAAGATAAAACATGTTAATTTCCCATGTTGTAACATAAAACCAAACCCTTTGCTTTAATTACAATCAATATATCTGTGTAAGACTGGCGATCCAAGAATAAGCATTGGAAACTTACTACTCCATATGTCTAACTGTTTGTTGTTGCCAGTGTGCACAGAGATAAGATCTTACGAATTGCAATTTTTGATGAAAAATATATATACTTAATGTGTTTTTACCTAAATGATTTGTTATATTGTTAAACAATTGTGGGATTAGCATAAAAAAAATTAGGATATTGGAAGCTGCCAATATTGTTGTGTTTCTTGTATTAAATAACAAGCAGTGACCAACACCAACAAAATATAAAAATGAAACTTCAGATTTTTGCTACTTAAGAAGCTGCTTTCATGAAGATGTGCTTCTTAGCAATACCAAAATACATACACACTAAAACACTTTAGAATGTATACCTTAAATTTCTTTTTAAACACATTGGCGGCAGCTGCATGAGCCAGAATTTGGTAGTGTGAAACCAGATATGGTTCTGTAGATTTATTCACATGCCTTCCAGGTGCAAATATTCCAGCACCATGACCGTTTATAGCTGTTTGAAGAGGCTCGTTTACTGTAATCCAATGCTTCACTCTGTCTCCGAAATTTGCAAAACAAGTTTCTGCATAAATTGCAAAGCATTCCCTGGCCATTTGACATAACTTGTCAAAAAGTGACTGATTAACAACAGCTAAAGGAATATAGAATGATACAATTCACAGCTATGCACAAGACTTGTTTCTACTTTTATATGACATGCTACCAGGACACTGCTCTGTAAATTTGTTTAGGTGTTTATAAAGGTAAAAGCTTAGTGCAATCAATAACTGCATGAATGGGATGTATTTATAATGTATTAAGCGAAGAAATAAACTAGTGGATTGAAACTGGTCAAAGATTGATGCAGCTTACACTATTTTTTCAGATAACCATCCTCCAAATGTCTCCTGAAGATTGTTTGGAAGATCCCAATGATATAGGGTAACATACGGAGTGATGCCTATAATAAAAATAATAATTAAAAACTGATTATCATGAGTAAACAAGAAAGGCGCCAAATAGAGAATCATGGACCTTTTTCTAGTAGATAGTTAATAAGATTGTTGTAATATGCAATTCCTTTCTTATTTACTTTGGTCCCAAATCCATCTGCAATAGCGATCAATAAAGAAAACCATTTTTCATAAAGTCGTAACTATTTTCACAGGTTAGCTGAACAGCAATTTATGATAGGAACTTGCCAGGGAGTATACGTGACCAAGATATAGAAAACCTGTAAGCTTCAAAGCCTAATTCTGATATAAGCTCCACGTCCTCCTGTTCACAAAATTAAAGAGATAAGGGGGGATAACAAAGAAATGATTTTACTCATAACCACATCAAGAAGACACTTCCGGTGACCCAATTATTGTAGCATCTCCAATAATAAATAAAAACATAAAGAAGAAAATACGACAATCAACAAAAGAACTTTACACATGATGTAGAACCATTACAATGTGGACTGATAACACACAAACAAGACAAGGGAAACTATATTATATTAGCGGATATCAAAAATCCCAGCAACACCTTATAAAAAGTAATTGATAGTCAACTATAACTCATAGCCACAAACTGCAAATACTGCAGATCTTGAAACAAAGTCATGTTTGGGTCAGTTATCATACTACAAGTGTAAGTATAAAACCTTGTAGCGATGATATTGGTCCACAGCAACACATGCATTGCTTCCATCAATAATATTTCCTGCAAAATAAAACCACAAAATCTCAAAACTAATATGTTCAACAATTTACTTCCATTATTGCACATGCAAAAACATTAATCGATGAGAAGAACTACCTTCCTTTTCCTCAAATACATCCCAAATGCTGTCTCCCTTACCATCTTCCGACCTTGCCCCTTCAACCTTCCAAAAGATTATAATTCACGTTTTATAAATTAAACAAATTTTAGCTAAACCGGGTTTAAAAGGACACATGCATTCTAGTTACATATACACAGATCAAAAGAAACTAAATTTTTACCAAAATCGCTGCAAACTTGCTAAATTACAGATCAGCATCTAATTATGATCAAACGATACATTTAAACTAAAGATCATATAGCCGGAAATAGCTCTATCTACAGTCGATTGGTATATTTCGTAGAAATGAAAAGCGAAAACCTGATGAGCTGAAGTGGCGACACCAAATACGAACGTATCGGGGAAATCGCAGCGGGATATTTCAGTGAGGACTAATGAACCTCCTCCTTTTGCCATTATAAGCGATACCAAGAGTCTGAGATTTACTAAATCTACAGTGAAAAGTCAGACGGTGTGTTCATATAGTAGGTGAGTTGATTTTCTTACATGTCTCACGATTTCAAAATTGCTAATTTTGTATAAGATGCATTATCATACCTCAGAACTATTAAGTTTCCACATCTTAAAATGTTGCCTTAGAATAGTAACTCATATCCAAGGTCTATTTGCATACTTTTAGGGAACAATATATTTTCGTAGATACAAGATTCACTGAGAAAACAAATCCACATAAGAAAATTAACAACCGTTTATTAGTAGTTATGCCTTCTCATATAAACTTTAAACTCCAAAAAGCTTATAAATTTTTAATTAAAAGGGTTGATATAATTGTGAGTTTCCGACTGCATTCTTGCGCGATAGTGAAGAGTTTGAAAAGGAGATTGAAAAGGGGAATAGAGAACGGGTTGAGATGGAAAAGAATAACATGTTCTTGTGTATTGAAATGATTGGCATAAGACTTCAAAAGTGAAAGAAGACGATACGTCATTCGTTGGCCTGGTAGTAACATCTCGAAATTTTATCGTTTTAATTTTAAATATTTAAATAATTGGTTTTAAAGTTTAATAAATTATACTTAAGTATAGTGATTATTTAAATATTTGAATTTTTAATTAAATATTAATTAAATGAATTTAATAGCATTATTTAATTCCTTTTAATTAGTAAATTATAATAAGAAAATTTATTGTCAATAAAACGACTTGATTCTAATGAAGTATTTTTAAATAAATTTGTAGGATTTTCCCATAATTTTTAATTTGAAAAATATTTAAATACTCGTTTGACGTATTTTACGGCAAACGTAGTATTTTAAAATCACACAGAATAAAATAATCTCAGTATTTTATTGTTGGTTTGTTGTCGTGTCGTATAATAGTGCACGGTCGTATTTTATTGTTGGGTTTTTCTAGTGAAGACGAGCATTTAGTGAGGTCCGGCACCTCCAACCAGTTTGCATCCATTGTACGGACGAGGGGGGTAGCCTAGGTCGAGTTTTGATTGGCGATGTTGAGTTGGGTGTTGAGGTGTTGGATGGTAGTGCTTCGCGTAGTGGAGTTGAACAGCGAAGGCAGTTCGTGATTTCCTCAAAGGATGAAGGAGGAATTGTCGATTGAAGAATTCCATGAGTGGGTTTTGGTGTGTACAAGCGCATGCGTGCACTGTGCACGTAGGGAAGAAAGATTAGCATAATGGGGTCAGTTTAAGTGAGTAATTAGTGATTTAATGAGTTAATTATTTAATTTAATTAATCCAATATCTTAAAATCCAAAACTCTCTTATACGAGGTCGGATTTGAACGCGGTCTTTTGGATTGGACCTGTATCGGCGTTATCTTTTTCTTGGAGTTAGATTCGTTGAATTTGGAGCTAGTGGAATTTCGAGCTAAAATCAAACACCTTTCGATTTTAGATTGAACCAGAACGCGAAAGCGTCAACCAGAATTTGGTGAGTTATGTAACAACCCGCATATTTATCGAGTTTGTATTTAAATATTTTATTTAAATATTAACTCGTTAATCGGATTTTGGTCCGAAAAGCTACTTTTTGCAAACGGTCAAATTAGGACTCGAGACCACTTCCATTGAGTTCGAAATGTCGTTTACAACTTTTTAAGTATAAACATCGATAGGTTTGGAGTTAGTGAAATTTCACTAACTTTTCCCGCTTTGGACTTTGGGTTAGTTTAGCCTATTAAGCCCAAGTTCCAACCCTCTTCTCCTCACTCTTCGTAAATTTCCTAACTAATCAAGCTTTGGCATTAATGGTGGAGGGAATGGGAAATTAAAACTCCAAGCACAAATTCAATTGCAAATCCAACATTCAACTCCAAATTCAAGTAGAAGATATTGGATTCAAGCTTTGGATTGCTTCTCCTTACTTTCAAGCTTCATCTTCGTAAACTTTAGTGCAAAGGTGAGATTTTTGTCTCACAAATCTAGTCTATAACTATATTCGACTGTTGGGAATGATTCCCTATCACTTTTGCATGCACATTTGCATTTGGTTTGGATTGGATTGGCGAAAAACTCCAATTTTTAGCATTTTGGTGAATTTTCTGCACTTAGGTCGTTCTGGCCATTTTTAGGTCGTTCGGAGTTAAGTCGTTCGTCCATGGGTCGTGAGTCGTTCACGAGTTAACTTTAGGTCGTTCTGGAAGAATTGGCACTTCGGAATTAGGTCGCTCACGAGTTAAGTCGTTAGGTCGCTCGCGAGTTAGTACCATAGGTCGCAGGGCTTTAGGTCATTCTGGAAGTATTGGCACTTCGGAGTTAGGTCGCTCGCGAGTTAAGCCTTAAGTCGTAGGTCGCTCACGAGTTTGGCCTTAAGCCGTAGGTCGCTCGCGAGTTAAGCTTTAAGTCTTAGGTCGTTTCCGACCTATAATCTCTAGGAAAACGTTAAGTCGCTCGCCCTGGTTTATCTCGTAGGTCGTCTCCGACCTAAGCTCCAGATAAGTCGTTCGAGTTAGGTCGTTGGACCATTTACCTTAGGTCGCTCGTCCACTAAGTCGGCCTGGTTTATCTCGTAGGTCGTCTCCGACCTAAGCTCCAGATAAGTCGTTCGAGTTAGGTCGTTGGACCATTTACCTTAGGTCGCTCGTCCACTAAGTCGGCCTGGTTTATCTCGTAGGTCGTCTCCGACCTAAGCTCCAGATAAGTCGTTCGAGTTAGGTCGTTGGACCATTTACCCTAGGTCGCTCGACTCTGTTAAGTCGGCCATGTTGGGTCGTGAGTCATCGTTAGGTCGCGAACACCTCTAGGTCGCAACCACTAAGTCGCTTGACCCCTTAGACCCCTAGGTCGCAGCCGTTAGGTCGTATGACCCTTGAGTCGTTAGGTCGTTAGACCTCATTTTGTCTTCACTAGGTCGTACCGTTTTGGTCGGGGCGCTGCCCCCTAGACCCCCGCGACCTGACCGGGCAGGTCGAACCCCGTAAGCGGTGGCGTTGCCCCCGCACCCCCACCTTGGGGGGTTGCCACCCCCCCTGGACCCCCCCCCTCCGTAGGGGATCTTATCTGAAAAACATTGAGCTGATTTCCTTGGATTTTATTCGCATCTCCGTATGCGATCTTTGTGACTGATTGTTTCTACACTTGCTTATGTGTTTTGTCACTTTATAATACAAAGGTTTCAATACTAGTAGTAAATATCAAAACTCTTTTAACAAACAATTTCAACTCTATTTTTAATAACAAAGCTCTTTTCTTAAACCGTTTTCCAATCTATTAGTATATACAAGCCTTTACCTCACTCGGATGAGAAATCTAATTAAACGACTTAGTAAAACAAGTGGTATGAAACGCTTGCGTTCACTTCGTCGGTTAATTCTTGGACTTGTTCGATTGAACCTCTTGTGACAATTTTATTAGTGAAGATTTACAGTTTGTTCGTAAATATTTAAGTTAAACAAGTGGTTATGGGACATGAAGCTAAACTTCTATATTTACTAGCTTAGTGTAATTGACACTTCTCGTTGATCTTGATGATCGCTTTATGAATTAAGACTAGCAATTGCGCGATGTCTCTTTCATTGCAAGGTTAGACTATACACCACTTGTGTGATTCCATTCACACATACATTTCTGCTTTTTGGTTAGTCTTGACCTCAATCTGTGTGATTCCACTCACACATGTGGGGTAGCTCCCCATGGTCTTCGGACCGTCATGTGATAGGCCTCTTTCCCTTTTTATGATTTCTGGATTTCTCGTGTTGATTTCTGGAATTTATGTCATTGACTTGTTATGAGTACAAGTTTAGGGTATGATGCCCTCTTCGAATCTTTGAGAAGATTCTTGTGATATTGATTATCTCTTATTGATTGATCTTCTGTTGATCATTATTTACATACTTATAGTGGTATGTCGTTATGGATATTTATGTTTATGCCATATCTTTTATGTTATATCATGTCATCTGATATTTATAGCTAGACTGATCCGTTTATTATTTTCTTAAATAATACTCGGGTCAGACCGAGATGTTACAGGTGCTTCTGCTTGACTTCTTCCCAGGGATTCATCACTCTGACTTTTGGCTAACTGTTTAGATTAGCAGTTTTTGTTGTATACACTTGAGATATAGACTCATAGTTGTATTCTTTTGTATAGCACGTGTTGCTATTCTTTTGTATTATCGTGGATCTTACTGACCACTACTCTGATGTACACTTTCATGTGTTAGTTATATATTCATATCTTCTTCCGCCTTTGTGATATGGATATCTATGACTGATTTGTAATATGATTATTTCTATGTTTGTTTCCGAAGATTATTTATAGCCACCGTGTGATAAGCAATTACATGGATGGTCGCTCCTCAACAGCCTTATTCTCCGTGCTAGTTGACAGCACTACTCCGGAGTGTTCTTGGCTAGCGTGGGTATAGAGGTGGGGCGTCACAAGTTAACTCACCTTTAAATAAACTATATGATATTTATGTTACTATAGATTATGGTTAAATGCTTGGATGATAATTTATTGTTGGTCCTTTGAATTTTTTGGATTCCTGCTTCGGAAAGCAGATGACACATAGTATGATTTATAGGAAACCCATATGACTATATATTGTTGTTTGATCTCGCTTAATAGTGGATGACATAACTAACCATATTGTTGCAGGCGACAAAAAGAAGTAGTTAGAGGGTTTTTGTAGCGAATAGATCGCTACGGGACACTTCGAAGTGCATCAATACATGAGATTTACAGGGTACTTTTGTAGAGAGACCCTAAGGGGTTTCTCGTCAATATTGATTTATTTATATTCTTGTATTGCTTGTATTGATGTTTGGTTGAAATATTTATGACATACTATTTGATTTGTGTAATTGTCATTACAGCGATTTACGATATACCGCCACTTATGAAATATCATCTACTTAAACCTTTGTGTGTGTTGAACTTGTGCTTGTATTTTTACAATAAAAATGTTTGGTCATGTTTTTACACTTTGAAAGTTGTTTAACCATATTTCCAAATATCTTGAGAGTTTTGAAAATAAAGGATAAGTTTAATTAAACTTTATAAAAGAAGTTATAAATTTGATTAATTATCTTTCGGGATAATTAAGGTTGTTTTAAATTTATCAAAAGACTATAAATTTGATTTATTATCTTTTGGAGTAATTAATATTATTTTAAATTTACAAATGATTATAAACTTGATTAATTATCTTTCTGGATAGTAAGTTATTTTACATTTATAAAAGATTATAAATATGATTTATTATCTTTCTAGATAACTAATATTGTTTAAAATATATAAAAAGATTATAATTTGATTTATGGTCTTTTGGGATAATTATTGTGGATTAATAATTTATAAAAGGATCATATCAATTATCTTTCAAGATGATTAACATTGCTTAAAAGTAATGAGTATTTAAATTGATTTATTATCTTTCGGGATAATAAATGTTATTTTAAATTTATAAATGATAGTTTATAAATGTGGAAATCTTTAGAAAGTAATGTTTAAAAAACAAAGCTAAGTGTAAATTATTTTGGGGCTTGTAGTAAATAATGTTTTCGATGATATTCGTTTTTTACCATTCTTTTAATACACTTAGAGATATAATTTGCCCTTTAAAAGAATATTTTTAAAGAGTGTTTTTAAAATGTTTTACAAATATTTGTGATATGAAAATCAAGCACAAGTGAGAATCAAATGTTCTAAAAGCTTGAATCGTTTACTGATGGTAAGTGTGTGATTTAATTCCCATATGCAATCATTCGTTTGTTTCGATAGTTGATTTCCTAACTATCAATTTTGATATCCTTCTTTGTGTTTCGTTGATTAAAGATGATTATTTTGCTCGTTTGGAGCATTTAAACTCTTGTTATTCTTAAATTTAAGAATGTAATCGTGGAAAGATATTGCAACACTACCCTAGCTTATCCAGCTTTATTGTTTTCCCCAATGTAGCACTAGTTTGTTTTCGATACTTAATTTATCGACTATCGATTTTATTATCCTTCTTTGTGCTTCCTCAAATTTAAGATAATTTATTGCTTATTGGAGCAATTGCATCCAACACCATGGATACTAAAAGTAAAGAGCGAGTGGGAGCCAAGCCATGTAGGTCGCACTCATTAGGGTATATTCGTATTTATCTAGAGATTTGTTGGTAGCATACATGCAGTGATTGATGAGAGTATATACGGATGCCTATATTAAGTCATACAATGTCCAACTTGAAAGTTCCAGAGAGTGTTGCATGTTTGGCGTGGGTTCTCAAGTATATTTTATGTAACGACCCGTAATTTCGCTACTTCAAAAATGAGATTTTTTTTATTTTAAATTTAAAAAGGTTTAAAAATTAAATAAATAGTTTATATATAATAATAGAGAAAATATTTATTCTTATTGTTAATAATTAAAAAGTATATATTTAGATTTTAGAACAAACCGGCAAAAGTTATGTTTTGTTAAAAATAAATAAAGGCTTAAATAAATAAGTTTAAAAAAAATTAAAAAGTTAAATCACAAACACCTAATAAAGATAATAAAATATATTAAAAGATTTAAAAGTAGATTAATAATCGTTTTACAAAAATAACCGAAATTTGTCGCATTTTGTCAGTTTTACACACACTGTAAAAACAGAGATTTTAATATTATTTAAATATAATTTTAAAATATGAATAGGTATATTTTAATTTATTTAAACAATTAAAAAAGTTCATTTCTAAATTTGGTTTACATAAATAAATAGTTTAAGTAAAACTCAAAATGTGACCGTAAAACATTTTGTCAAAAATCAACGTTTTATAGATTAAAAGTTTTCGCAATGTTGTCGCATCTTTATTTTCTTATATAGGAACATGTATTCAAATAATATAAGTATTAATTAAGTTATTAATCAAGTTTACTTTTACTAAACATACTTAGAAAATTCTAGAATTTCATTAAGAAAAAGTAAGCACAAAATTTCAAAACATATCAAATCAAACCAAACATAATTATTACTTTACTTTTCTTACTCCTTAAGTGAAAGTGACATAAAGCATGATTTGAAATGTGATGTTAAGTGTTAAAAAAAATAAGGTTGCTTAAAAAGCAAGTAAAGTGTGTTTTGGCCATTTTACATAATTATATTTTATTTCAAACTTTTTCCTATAAATGTCATGCATACCTCTTCCATTTTCACACAAATCATTCTCTTCTTTTTCCTTTAAGCTATTTTAATGGCTTCTATCATTAAGAGAGGTAGGAGGGTTATAAATAGTGGGGTGCTTAGGCACTAATCCACCTGTTACTCTCTAACCTTTTTTAAACAGCTTCTTAATCCACTTCTTCCTCTCTTCCATGGCATCCAACTCTACCAAGGTCGTACCCTCCTCCATATAGAAAAGGGAAAAAAGGAAAGAGGAGAAAAGAGAGTCCGGTTTTCCGAAGGCGATGAACGAGTTCAAAAAGAAGCGAAGACGCTAACGGTAGAAAAGTTTGACGGAGTGGAAACAAAGGTGAGAAAAAATTCCCACCGCTTTTAGAAGATCATATTTTGATATTGTTATAATAGTCATCTTATTACATATGCAAGTATACACTCATTTGAAATGTTGTTATGGATGTTTGGATATGTTTGTGTTATGTTTGAATAGTTGCAAGTATTTATGGTTGTGATTATTTATCATATTAGTTTGTGTATGGACCATAATTATGTTAGTAATAAATGTTTTTTGATAAAAAATGTATGATCTTCTAATAAAAGAGGAGAGCACACCTGAAGCTATATATATAACAAATAAAATGGAGCTGCCAACACGCCTGGCAGGTGACAAGTCTATCAACTAGAAAAAATAAAGAAATAGATACCCCTCAAATGAGTTCTGGCAAAGCCACCGCCCATTACACCCTAATACGGAGCTTCGGCAATGCCACCGCCTAATAATAAGGTGTTAGAGGTATCTAAAACCAAAGATACTAAGAAACAACACCAACAAAAATGACACTATGAAACCGCCTCAGAAGAGAAAAAACTGATCTCTAATGAGAGAAGATCTATAAAAAAGAACTCTAAGAGGTGGCCCAAAATGAAGAACTCCACTCTGAAGACCTGGAGTGAACTAAAAGATAAGCCAGACGCAATCAGAATCCTTGAGAAAAGCTATCCAGCCAACCTGCACAAAGCTGCAAGCTATCCTACAAACCAGTCAAGAGAAAAACCAGCAACCTACCTAAAAAAATCCTGAAACGAAACTAGGAAACCAAGTTAGAATGAATCGCATATATGTATATAAATTCTATTTATATACATATATGTGAGAATAAAAACCAAAGTGAAAAATAAAGCAAGGATAAGCTAGAACCAAAAACTAACAATTCTAAAAAAGTTAATAAAAAATGAACCAAATTGAAAAGGAAAACAAATAAGAAAACCAGGACTAAAGGCCTATTATAGGAAGAGAACTATAATGCATCAAGTGAACATTATTTAAATTAGAATAGGAATTAATATAAATATTATTAGAGACAAAATTATTTATGTTAAGTTTGAAAAAGTTAATATTATTTCTAACCTTATTAAGATATTACTTAAAGCAATTATTTTTGGCTAATTTATGTATGGGATTTGATATCCAATTTAAGCAGAAAGATGAAATTAAAATTATCAAATTATTATAGTGATTATTTTTATTATTAAAAATCCTTTGATTTCTCTCAAACCAAATGAACCAACAAGAAATAGTGAATAAAGTATCAAGCAAGTATCTAAAATCCTTATTGAACTTAAATTTAAAAGAGTTCCAATAGAAAAAACAATAAGACCCTAAATGTTAACCTTGATTATGCTCATTTTGATTAAGTGATCTCTTTATTAAATAAGACCCTATTTTGGTGATATGATATACTTTGAAAAAAAAAGTCTCTTTTTAAGTGGAATTGAAATTAAAGTGGAAATAAAAGAGAATTTTAAATTTGAAGTGAAATGGGATTTGAAATATAAAGTTAAATTGAAATTGAGATGAATAGTGAAATTGAAATCGATTTTGAAAATTGAATTTGAAATTAAGGTGAAATTTAAGTTTAAATTGAAAATTAGATTTGATATCTATACTTTGATTGAGTTTGATTTGAAGTTAGAATTGAAATTGAATTGAAATTGAAATTTAATATTTAGTATTAAAATAATAGGAATAAAATAATATTATAATATTGAAATATTGAAAATACATTATAAAAGCTTTAAAAAGTGAAAATATTGATTTAAAAATGATTTGTATTGGTTTTATAAGTAAATAAATTTAATTTGGATAAATTATTCCAAGCATTGAAAAATAAGTTAAAATAGGCGCGTTGCGCAATGGTTGTTTGCGATTTCATGTCGAAAAGTTCAAATGAGTGTGTAGAGTGGAATATAGCTTGGAATTCTTCGAGATAAAAAAATTCCAGACAATTATATCCATATCTTCAAAACGAAGAAAGAAAATCAAAATTTCGTTGAGTAGATTTTGGGATATATCCAAATCAATTTTCTAGAAAAATCGCACTAGTGTAGTTAAGTGACCATAACGAAAAATCGTTTTAGATGAACGATTTTAGTTATGAAGAAAAATATGGAATGAATTTGATAAATCTATTTAAATAGTTTAGAAGGTATTTGAAATGAAAAATATGAATTTTCAAATATTAAAAAGTTATTTAAATCAAATAAGCTTATATAACACTTTCCGCAGCACTTTTATGCTGCGAGTTCTTTAACCTTTCGAATATGAGTTTAAACGTAACGATTTTTTCTGAAATCAATTATGAATATTTTTAAAAGGAAAATTAAACATTTAAGAGATAATTTGGAATCTTTATAATCAATTCCAAAATAAAGTTGATAACCGAGTATGCAGAAACGACTAGTACATTTATCCCATCTATGAGATTTGAAAAGATAAAACAAAGTGTTTAACTAAGGTTGGGGATGAAGCAACCAGTGCCCCGAACTTACTTGGCCTATGTTTTGTTTTCTTAGGCGAGGGGTGGAACAGATCGAAAGGAAAACCCAGATGCTCAAAAAAGATTATATTAAGTTTTCCAAAATAAAAGAAGATTAGTATTATCCAAAATTTAAGCAATCTCCAAAATGAATAAACTGCAACTTGGATTGCATAGAGATAATCTTCTTATATTTGGTATTAAATTCCAAAAAGGGAACTCATCCTATTCGTAGAATTTAAAAGGTGGTCTCACCGTTTTTCCATCCATAGCACTTGTTGACTATAGAAATTGATATTGATTAAAACTAGAATGATTTTTATGATCCTATTTACTCAATAACGTTGCTACGATTGATTTTAGGGTTTACAGTAAACGATGTCTTAAAAAACATTGTTTTTTACCCACCTAAAAGTTAAGGAATTTGGATCGAGAGTTAAGTGAGGAAATTTGAAATATTATCTAAAGCAAAAGAATGAATTAACTTAGAATTACTCTAAGACAAAAGGAAGAGACTTTGACATCATCCGAGAAGAATTAAAGTTAAAAGAGACTTAATAAATCATGTATACCCATATTCACTTTTTATCGATAATTGGATTTCGATGGAACCGGGGTCGGATTTGGGCGATTCCTATCCGAAAACCACTTCGAACCAATTTACATGTTCGAAGAATGAAGATGTTTGAAGATGGAGATATTGAGACGAATAACAATGAGGGACTACTTGTTGATTAATTGGGGATAAACTCTCGTTTCACTATATTGTAGCAGTGGTCTCTTTGTTATAAAAAAACCTCAAAATCACAAGGACTTCTCTCCTAGTAATGGCCAAGGAAAGTACCTTCGGTTTCATTCAGTCCCAGAATGAACTTGTATGGATGAGTGTCTGACCTTGCATTCCAAATCATAATGAGTGATCTCTATAAAAGCATATCAGTCGGTGGCAGAGAAGACACCTTCTCTTTGCTTAACACCCTTTCCCGAGACATTTGAGCTCAGGAAGTTATACGTTTGTAGAAATCAGTCATGTGAATGTGGAATGGCAATGTGGCATTCAAAGTGAAAGAAGATGTGCTATGTGAAAAGGTAATTGTTGCCTCGAGTCTCATCAATAGGAAATGACCGAAACAAGGTTAGATGCAGCAAGACTAAGTGGGTCATTCCCAATTAGGGTATGATCATTCCCTTTTAGATACATTTCTTCCCGCTATGACGTTTGGGATGTAAATTAATGTGGTTTGTATGCTAGAGCGCGCTCGGTTAAAGGTCGGTAATGACCGACAGATGATATATTTGGTACTATCTAGTTATAGAGATAGGCCAGTCTTGTGTTGGTAAAGGATTCTTTGTGATGGTCATCGATACATTCCTCTAGAGATGTACTGCAGAAGGCAGTCCCTTCACCTGGTCATTTGTATGGAAATCCATTCTCCAATAAGAACCTACAGTTTTGTTTGTAGAGTCTAGTATGCTGGAATTTAATAATGATAACAATTTCGGCTAAGATTAATAAGTTTATTTGCAAATGTTTTCAAAAAATGTCATTAGAAATAATATCAAACGTTTTGATATAAAAGTGCTTTAGTTATCATAAGGTAAAAACCCATCCGTATTTATGCGTGGACGTGGTCTTATGATATACTCTTTCTTGTTAAAGGATTTTATTAAAAGGCTGATATGTGACACTTTCATTTATCACGGAGTTTTTCTCACGCTGGTTTATCAAGCCTGATCCGGATGTTTTCAATAATTGGGTCAGATCCAAGTAGTTTTAAGGTTTAGTCGAAGACAGTTGAAGTTTCCAGAGGAGGGCTGGAGATATTCATCTACATATGACATATTCTATTATCCGCTGCTATCTGTTTGTTTTTGTTTGATGTTTTTCCGTAATTGTAAGGACATATGTTTATAACTGCCCAAGCTGAATTTAGCTTAGACTCTGATATTTGTATTTAAAAGTATTCCACTGTAAAGATATTGTTCAATATTATATATTATTCCATTCGTGTGAGATTCTGTTCTGTTTATTTTTCTTTTTTACCCTTAATGATCAGTCTTTTCGTGCAATTTGAGTTAAACATGTGTGGTTCATTGTCGAATCAAAGGCTATGGAAAAATGGTACGTTACATTTTATCTAGAGGTATACTTTTGGTAAAAGAGGGTGCACCCTTCTAGTCATGTTGGATAAATTCTTTCTCCTTGTTTTAATTCGAACCTTGAAGTTGATTCTTTCTTAATTGCATCGAGAAGTGCCGTATGCCTTTTTCTGTGTCTATTTTTTGTCCATTCTTTAATACTGGATTTTGTATATTCTTCAAGTATGTGATTTTTCCTTAGTTGTGTCCATCCATCATGTTTGGATTTATTTTTGTTGTTTGTCCATTCTCTTCTGTATGGATATTGTTCTTGTATTGTGAAACTCTGTTCGTATTTTGCGGCGTGGTCCTACTAGTTATTTTATGTTTGCAATATCTCTTGAGTTTTCTCACGCTGGGTTTCCAAACAAAGATGGATGTTATTTTATTATAATGCTTGGGTGAGGCCGAATATTTTTAGGTTGGATTGGTGTTATAGAGATTTGGAGAAGACGCTGGATGTTCACTTTCCATAGTATTTTATTTTTCGCTCTATTATATTGTATACATATCGACAATATTAAGGTCAGGAAATTATAACTGTCTAGCTGATGGGGTTTGTTTTTAACTTTTATATATCTTGTATCTTAGAGTGACAGTTTATATCGTCTTTATTATATTATATGTTGTTATTCCCGCTGTGAGATTGAATTTCCCTTATTATTTTTTATTTTACCCTAACAATCTGCCTTTTCGACGATTGGATGCTCGATATTTGAATATCATGGATGCATTGAGTGCCGACTTTCGATGGTCGAAAAGGGAGATTGTTACATTTGGTATTAGAGTTGAAGGTTAAGCGAGAACCTTGGCTTGGTGAGGTAAACTCATTTGAGATATGATAAGTAACACCCTAAAATGAGTTTGAGAGCATTATTTATACGAAATTCTATTTGTTATTACTATAAAAACATATTGTGTTAATTGGTCTATCGAGTATTTATGAATTCTGGTTGAGATTTGGGACGCCACGATGTCGATAGGGATTTCTAAACACTTGAACAATGCAAACAGATACGATATTGATTTTTGAAAATTGGTAAATGAAATATTTTACCTGAGATTACATTTTATATATATGTGTGTGTGTATAAAGGAATCGTTTTCAAATTTGTATAGTTATTTATGTTGTGTTTGTTTGTTTGAAAATGACAATATTTATTAACTATCATTATTGCTTGATTTGTTGTGCTCAAATAGTTTAGGAGTATTAACTATTGTTTGTTGATTATTAATTATGCTCGATTAGTTTAAGAGCATTTATTGTTTTGATAATTATGAGTACCTTAAAACGAACTCCTTGTGAATTAAGTTTCATAATTTGACGATAAGATGTTCGGCAATAATGTTGAGTTAAAAGTCATCTTTTAATAAAAAAAATTAATATAATCTAAATGGGAAGATAAAATATTTAAAGAATAATTATTTGTGAAAAGTTTACTATAATAAAGGAAAATTTTAATTCAAGATGATTTTAAAAGCGCATTTTATATGAGTATGATATATAAACGATATATAAGTTTTATAAAAGGTGTTTTATTAGTAGAAAGGGTTTTCGAGAATTTAAATCTCGGTACTGCTTAAAATGTTTTCGAAAAGATTTTTCTAATAAAAGTAATGGTGATATTACTTGCAAGTATTTACAAGTATAAATGTTTTAAAGAGAAATTTAAAGTGAAATACATTTTCTTTGGATAGTTCGGTGAAAACATCTCGATTTATTTTGTGGTAATCGAAATAATATCCTAAGTGACAATCGAATGTTTGTTTAGGAAAATGTTGTAGAGCATGTAGTAAAATATTCTCTTTATCATTATGCGATCTAAATGAGTTCGAAACCGAACAAACCCGAAGTGAGTGTTAGTGAATAAGTAGTTAAAGTTGTTTTATATATGGAAATATATGCTTTCAAAAAGGATTTTGAAATCAAAACCAGATTTTTTTGTTCTTAAGTTCTCTTATAGGAAATTTATTTAAAATAGAAGGTATTTTAATGAAAAATTGTTTTGATAAATGCAATTTTTTAACTACGATAGAAAAACTCAATTTTTAAATATGTTAAATTGGACATGGAGGTTTAATTAAGCATTGTTTTATTAAAATCATAATTTTGTTTAAATATCTAAATCTCATAAAACCATTTGATGTTATTGGACCAACTAAATAAACCGCTTTACCTTGGAGATGTCTAAGGAAAATAGATTCTGAGACTGACTTGGGTACCTGCACCTTACTCTTCTTGGCCACTTACCGGACCGGATAGGTAAAGAGGTCGAAGTAATCGACTCAGCTTTAAGGCCCGTATTTTGTTTGCGCCTCCACTTGAATTTTGAAAGAAAATATAATAATAAATAAGTAAAATAAAATTGACATTTTGTATATACTCTTAGGATGTAGAAGAGTATTGTACAAGTAAATAAAGAGTGGAGTAAGTTTTTAATTTAATGTTTTACAAAGATGTGTCCTTATAAAATGTTTATAAACTTAACTAATATTTATAGAGTAATTCATAAATAATTTTAGTATTGAATGAAATACTATAAATGAAAATGAAAGTGATTTAGAAAAATATTGGTGTAATTAAGAAAAAAGTCAGATTAAGTACGTAAGTTGTACGTAGATCATTTTATGTGCACGGTCTTGATATATGATTCGAGTACATAACTTCAGGGTGATTTACACCAGTCCGAAAAAGGTTTCTCACTTAATTCTTGGCAGCGAACACTTGATTCAGATTCTTGATATGATACTAAAGTTTTCTATCATAGTATATGGCTATGTAAGGAGAACAGAGGTTTTTAATCAAGAAACCTGATTGGAGTTTGCACTAGGGAGATCGAGTGAGTGATTCTAGTGCGGAAGTGAAGTGCATGTACCCGAGTAAGTGGTCGGATCAGATATTGTGTACGAATGATTTAGGTACATTACATGGGCTTAAGTATATTTATATGTTTTTTTCTATGGCTTAGGAAAGTTTAGAAAGCGACTTTCAATTTTGTTTAAGGGAGCTTAAATAATCTTCCAAGTAACAACCAAAGGCTGGTGAGCGTAATGGTACACTTAGGAAATTATCTATATTCTTGAACGATTGAGAAAGTTGTATACCTAAGCGAAATTCTAAATCTTGTTTATTAGTCATATAACATTTTAAATAATGTTGAGTGTCAGTTTATTCCTTTATGTGGTTTGATTTGATTGATAGTGTGATTTTATAGACTACGGTTTATAAAATTGTTGTTTGTTAATACTTAAACGCAGTGCTTTTGGAAAAAAAGTGATTTCAGAAGAATTTGTGAAAATAATAATAATATTATTATTTCAAAAGTATTGGTGGAGTATTATTTTTCAGTATATTTGAAAAAGGTTTTTGTGAAGTGAATTTTCAAATATTTTGGATATGACTAAAGTTGGACGATTGGGGGTTTTTTGATTTCGAAGACTCGTCGGGTATAATTGTTTACTCCAGTTTTTATTTTAGGAGGAACCGGATGCCAAGTGATTATCCATGTTTTTTTATTCTAGAGTTATACCATGCTTCGGTTCGAGGAGCCCTCTCTTTGTCATAATTGATTTTGGTTTTCATTTTAATTCTAAAAAATCCCGGCCATTTGGTTCTATATTTATCTTTTAAAAAAATTGAATGCTTAGTATTTTATTTAAGAGTATTCTTTGTAATTTTATTTTACATGGTTGTTATTAATAGAGTTAAAGGTTGCCCGAGGGGTAATTATGTTATTTTGTTACATATATCTAACTCGTTGACTAATCTTGTTCAAAATAAAGACATTTTCTTTCTATTATATACTTGATATAATGTGGTTATATTAATTAATCAATTTAATTAAAAGTATACTTAATAGACCATAAATGGCATATTTTGTGATAGTAGTTACAAAGTGTTGTAACCGTGAGTAATTTATCACAATAAAACAAATATACCATTTTAAATGTTTCTAATCAAGATGCATCGAGACTGGATATTGATGTATCAGTTGAGATTGGAGCATGTAACGCTCTCAAAATGTTGGGCAGTGTATTACTCATGACTGTTGGGGGCACCTTGGGGTTATGTACAGATAGTTATTGGATAACCATGGAACGACCCACTCGATAGTTTTCTGTTGGTTATTATAACTAAGGTCAAATGGAAAATATCGATGTGACTGATTTACACAATTATCTTGACTTGAGAATACTATGGATCTTCAATATAAAAGCCCCATTTTAATTATAGTCAAATCATGGCATTGTAACAACCCGGAAATTTTCGAACCCGAAAACTCCAGATAGTTATGAAAAGAAGAAAGGGATAGAAGAAGAAGAAGAAAAACAACATCAGAATCTCACATCGCAGCGGAATAAAATATAATATATAGAATACAGTTTTAAATACAAGAAATATGTACTGTATACATATACATACATACCATCATCACAGTACATCAATCAACTCATACAGAGACAACTACTATAAGATCATACACAGCGGAAATAATAGGCAAATACGTAGATACGCTCTGTCATCAGCTCGTCTCCTGAGCTCCAGCATATATAACCTGAACCTGTTTAACTCGGTCTGACCCGAGCATCATATAAAACAACACCCGAGTCAGTCTGAAATACCAGCGTGAGAAAATCACACTCAATTGGATTATTAAAGTTTCATAAATCTTTTGAAAACAAAAGCATCTCGTAAGACCACGCCACAAATAAACATGTCGGGTTTTTACCTTACGATAGCTAAAACAATTTTTATGAAAGTTCTCTGATATTATTATAGTGTCTATAGAAAGTAAATAGAATCTAGCTGAAATGCTTGCATCTCACGTTTCAGCAGTAGTTGGGCACAATCAAAACCGTGCAGGCGCTTATTGGAGATTGGATCTCATACAATGGCAGGGCTACTGGGGTACCGCCCGTCACGGTACCGCCCGTCACAGTACCTGGTCTAGATCAGAGTACCGAGGAGCCACCCTAACTCCCCTGCAACACAAGACCGGAACCATTCCTTACTGAACAGTCCCAAGCAAGATCACCCCGCAGTTGGCGCGACCAACCGCCCACTAAGCCGAATAAAAGGGACATCTAGACAGGGGAAACCTCACTCTCCAGTGGGGGCTACCCACAAAGTCTTGCTGCACCTCCCCTATTTTAGCCATTCCCGGTTGATGAGGCTTGAGGTTAAACGTTACCTTTCAAGAACGCATCACTTAGAATGCTCATCGTCCACCTGACGATGTTCTGAAAGCATTCAATCCATACAAGTTGCCCTGGGTCTGGACAAACCGAATCACCGTCTTCAACTCTTCACGGTCTTCATTCGTAATCGTTCAAACCAGATCGAAGTGGTTTTCGGATAATTAAATCCGATCCCGGACTCTTCGAAACGATCAGCGCGTTGTTCAATATTGATAGTCGGTTATTTAACTATCAATTAATCACATACAAGCAACCATCAAATAATTTCCATAAATTATTTATCTCAAATATCATTCAGATATAATTCTCATTTTAATCCATTTGAAATAAATTTTCAAAGTCCTTTTATTTCCATGAAATCATTTAACTGATTTCTTATACTCACTCACAATTGATTTATCCTTTGAAAATATTTCTATTTTCTCATTTCTTCCCACTTTCCTTATAATTTCTCAAACTCACTTTTTCCACTTAATAAGATTTCTCCTAAATCTTATCCCATTTAAATTAATTTGCTTACCATCACAAGAGGATTTTAATTGGATTTTAAAAACATTTTGAAAACATATAGATTTATAAGATAAGAAGTAATATTAAATATAAATATTTATATCTAGTTATTTATAAGTTTCAAAGCTGGTTTTAGAAAAAAAATAGAGTTTATTACAAATAATTGCTAAACTTTGAAAAATACTAATTCGAAATATTTAAGTTCAATAATGATTTATAAACCTATATAGTATAGTAATTTAAAATATTCTTTTTTTAAAATAAATTATAACTTTAGAAAATCCAATATCCATTTTATAAATGCCTCTTGCCCATCCAACAAATTTCATACCTCATTATAAATTCCATTCATGAATTTATAAAATCTCCCTGGGTTTCATTTATTAAGATAGTTTTGATTTAAAAATCTCATCTTTATAATTTATTTCTTCCTATAAAGTTCCATATTGTCCCATTTAATAAGTTCCATTCATTATTAAATAAAATCTCCTTTTGACTCTTAATAGAATTTCTTATTCGTAATTCTTAATAGAATCTTCTTTATTTCCTAATAAATTTTCTTTTCTTTTCTTATTAATATTTCTTTTTATTTCCTTAGTAGACCTCCATTTCCATTTCTTAATATAATTCCATTTTCTTTAATTTCTTATTGATTACAATATTCCTTCAGGTATAATTTATAATTTAAATTTTCCAAACTCAACTTTATCACATTAAAGTTTAATTTAAGTAGAAAATATACTTTTATTTTCTTTTCTTCATTCTCACTTAAAGTAGATTCAAATTTCAAATAAATATTTTCTATTTGAGTTTTATTTAACTTCTTCAAATTAATTTATCAACGGTAATAGAAATTTAAAATTTTCAACTTCTCTGTGATTCAACAGTTGATAATTCAATTATCTATAAAACCATCCAAATCAATATATCATCCTGTCACAGAACAACATATATATAAAATAAAATAAATAGTTTTGAGGAACCCTGTTGGATCCCTCCAACCTATTTCCCTGCATCCACAGATGTTAGCACAATAAAATAACAATTTCACTTCAATGGTGAAATATTGCAGTATATGGGATTAATATTTCTAACATCCACTTATTTAATTATTCACTACTTCAATCATCATTCAAGCAATTCAACAATTAAATTTAAATTCAACCATTCAAATTTTAAACTTAACTGAGTGAGATTAACTCACCTTATTCCGTTTGCATTCCATTTCCTTTACAACTTGTTCTTCACGATCATTAACCTTGAATAATAATTTATATGATTTATTAATATTTGAACTTAATCGAATCAATCAATTTCCCCGTTAATAAATTTGATTCAGGCTAATAAATTTTTAATTTTAACTAATGATTTTATTTAAGCAAATAATTACACTTCCAACTAATTTCCCTTTTGATAAATCATTTCAGTAACAACATAGCTACATAAGTTTATTAAATAAATTAATCACCTAAACACATATTTTTAAAATAAACTAATGAGTTGAGAGTGTGTATACATATATTTATTTTTCTGTAGAACTTCCTAAATAGTTTCTTTAACCCGTATCTATATATTTAACTCAAATTAAAAGAAAAGTTATTTTACCTTCCAGCTTAATCCTAAACTCAAGATGCCCAAACCCTAGCTGTCGTGAAAGAACTCGAACTGCTCGCAACCTTCTTCTCGATCGCCGCAACGACCTGGACCACCGTGCCTAGCGCCCCTACGTCTCGCCTAGCTCAACAACTCGCGACGTCTTTTAAGTCGCGACGACCCAGATTGATCGAACCACGAGCTCGACGCAGCTACAGTGCTTCCCCACGCGAGTGGCCCTAACCCATAGAAGCGAGAATCGAAAGCCCTTTTTCCTAATTGCCGCAATCCTCCGAGTGCACGCGGCCATAATTCTTTTATGAAATTCGATTCTCGTTGTGGATTTAATTTTTGTTTGAACAAGAAAAGGCTCTACCCTAGTTGAATTGAAAGAAGAGGAGAACGACCATTGATTTGTGACCGAGTTTGAACAGGGAATTCGCGATTGAAGAACGAAATAATTTCGTTCGAGCAGATAAAAGATTGTGGGGAAAGATGAAAAAGAAGTTCGGCCATTTATATTTTTTTTTCTTCAAGCATTTCGAACTGATAGGATAAGGTCTCGCGTTCGAAAAGAAATAGGATAAGAGATGGTGTGTTCGTGAAGGCAAAGGAGGTGTGTTGAAGACGCCTTGTTACAGTGTTCATCCTCATCATTTTTTTCTTCTTCAACTTCAAACCGATTTTTATTAATTAAACTTTCAACACGTTTATAAACCGTACACTCACACACTAACTCCGATTATTACGAAATTTGAAATCCGATAATAACTCAATATTACGGACCCAATGGAACTGGTTTCGTTGAATTCCGAGATTGTGCTTCGGAAGGTTATTTTCAATTGTCAAATTAAACATTGTAAATTTAAAATTGAACAAACGGCAGTTAAATTAAATTTTGATCAATTTATTATTTCCAGTATTATCAATATAAATGTATAAGCCGTTAAAATATTTCTAACAAGGTCACAATTCCAGATTTAAATAATTTATCCAATTGTCAACTACTATTTAATTTATTCAATTAATTGTTATATTTAAAATTCCGAGTTCTCTTTTTATTAAATCAAACCAACTTTTCATATTGAAAACAAATTATATTTCAAATTAATTATTTAAATTTATTTATAATATCACTAATTAACTGTTGAAAAAGCCGGGTCGTTACAATCCTCCCCCCTTAAAAGAATTTCAGCCCCGAAATTACTAGTTAGGAAGAATGGTCCAATACCCGTTATTATTACTTTACAATCAACAATTCAACATCCTACCATTATCTCTTTAATAAAAGATGCATTACCCTTCTTATTCACTTTCTAAACTTTTTCCCTAGTATCCAACTATACTATATGCTTAACTATTTAAGTTTCAATTTAAACTCAAATTTTGACTTATCAAAATTTTTCTAACACCCTAAATTCCCGAAAATTTTTGCCAGCGTCTCCTTTGCGCGGCTAGCTCGGTACAACTACAAAATGGCTCTACGGCCTCTCAAAAACCCAAAAGAAAACAAAAGGCCAAGCGGCTCAATCAAAATCCCAATCAATTTCCATATAGAAATTCAAACACATACCTTTTCGTCGGGCATTTCAATTTTATCTTTTGAAACCAAACTCAATTCTCTTAATCTTTATATTACCTGCATAACCTTACACAGCAATATATCCAAACACAATTTACAAAACATTTTATCGATATCCTCACAAATGTCCATATCAATTCATTCAAGTATTTATTTAGCTTACATTTGAACTATCCATTCTCGATTGAGAATGTATCATTCCTTACTTAAGTTAGTATAAACATCTTATGTGTTTCTTATATTTACTTTCATCTTACCACTTTAGTTTGTATTCATCCTTAGTCAATTTATTCTTTCATTCCCATATGAATTTAATTTATCTATAACTCTAAATATTCAAATTCTAATTTTCATTTATATTAAATTCATGTCTTAAATTTTAAATTAGTTTCATTCACTAACTTATTCATTTTCAATTTTGCAAACATTTGTCATTAACAAATTTTTCAAAAACTTCCAAAAAATTTCTAACTCCCAAAATTTCTGAAAATTTTTGGCAGAGTCCCCTTTGTACAGAGGAGCTTTTGCAATTTGACAATAGATACAAATATATATACATCGACCCACATGGTCGGAAAAACAAAAACAGTTCATATTTCCTAGTTTGTATTGCATAGGCGTACCTTATTTAGCATTTTAAGCAAGCGGCTTATTTTATTTTAGCATTTACGTGCCAAAATCCCGCTATACAGTCTTCTGGTACCTGTACTTACTCAGTTTAAACTCATAAGTAACATCTTTATGAAATTTATAACATTTCATTTATTTAAACAACTACAACACATCAAAAACATAAGCAATGCAATATAAATCACTTCATAACGAATTTATATAGTTTCCAAACTAGTTCCATTTGTTTCTAACTGACATAAACACTGTTTGCATCCAACTTTAAGTAGGTTACTACACATTTGCTTAACTCCAATTCATAATTATGTCCAAACAAACCTATTCTCCATTTAATTGATTTCAAAAATCAATTTATGCTTCTTATCAATTCAAAACCATATTTTATAATCAATTAGACATGAATCCAGTTTTATAAATAATTGATAAGGTTCCAACTATATTTAATTGCTTTTACTCAATTTATAATATCATATTCGATTCAGAATGATTTCCAATATCATTTTTTTTATTCAATTCATTTTTACTGCAAACTAATTTGTATTCATGGCAATTCTATTCAAAAATCAAGTTTATTGACTTCTATTATTCCAAAGAACTTTATTCAAACATGTTTACGACAACAACAATTATTTCATGCAAATTTGACAATATTCGTTCAACGAACAATTTCTTTAGTTTTACAACTATTTTGAAATTGATTCCAACTCAAGTTATATGAAATTTCATTCCATTTCTAATTTATTTATAAACCATATCTTTGCATTGACTTATTCAACACCGTTTTTATTAAGCTCGACAACTTCAATGCTTAAAATTTAACAAACATGTCTCAAATTTATATAAGTCGTGCTTCATTGAATTTAGACTTAGGTTAATTTACTTCAAATTATTTAATTTTCATAAGTTAAGTTAATTTCATTTGTCCATAATTTCTTTTCCAATCTAATTTGATTTTATTCGAATCAAATCTCTTTCATTCACTTCATAGCTCAATTAATTATTTCATCAAAACAAATTGCAATCCCCATGTTCGATTCATTCTCGAACTTATTTAACTTATTACAAGACCATTTTCACTTTAATTATACTCAATTGGATTTTGTTTGCACTTCTAACCATCACATTTAATCCAATTTCATTTTATTTACCAACCAATCCAAGTTGAATTTTATATTTACAATTCGAGTTCTCTTTCTACCATTCACTTAAATTCACAACCCCATCTTATTAATTCACCATTCAACTCTATTTAACCAATTCAAAGTTTATTCACATATTCAAGTTAATAAATTATCCCAAATTAGTTTATTTCCAATTTATAATTCAATACTTGAATTTTTTTTTTAGCTTCAAAAATCTCTCCATTTAAATTTCTTTGGTTCAATTTTATTTTATAATTCAGGTTTGGATTTTCTATTCATTTCCCAAATTCAAACAATTCTATTTGACTTATTTATTCCATCTTAATTTTATAAGTCCACTTCTTATTTATCTTCTCGCTTCCATTTATTTACCAGTTAACCATATTCCCATTTTATTTTACTTCGGGTTTATATATTTTTACTTAGCCAAGTTATTTCAGCACCTCTCAATTCCTTCATAAGCTATCGAAGTCTTATTACTTCAAATTCAAATTCCACTTAGCTTACATTAAATTCATCTTCATTCAAATTCACAGATTAACTTAGCTTAAGTTAATTCCAATTAAATCAAAGTGCTCAATCCAATTAAATTTGCTATTCACTTTCCATTCACATCACTTTACCAATCCATCTTATTCAATGAACTTTCACTTCCGTCAAAATGACCTTTCCATAAATTTTAAATCTTAAGTTTATTCATTTATTGCAACTTCTTACTTAAATTCATTGTAATTGATTTGATACTCATCTAGATCAAATCCCATGTGATTTAATTAGCCATTCTAAATTTGTTAAGATAATATCCAAGGCCAATTTATTCCATCCATACTTGATTTGGATTTTATTTGTAACTTCTAATTACCTTTACTTTAGTCCGATTCCAAAACAATTTCAATTCATATTTAATTTACTTACCATTCAATGGAATTTCTATGTATAATTCAGGTTTCATCACTAAATTCCATTTTAATTCCAAATTTCAATTTTATTCAATACAACTGAATTTTGTTTTCAGTTTAATTCAATTACTTCCATTCACATAACTTGAATAAATTTCAATCCACTTAAGTTTTATTTCTCTTCTCAATTCATTTACATTCCAAATTTTTATTTACCTCTCCACATTATTTATATTTATTTTATTTTTATATTTTCATCATCTCACTTCAATCACACAAAATTTTCTTATTCATTACTCACATTTCAAAATTTTAATCTTAAATCCAAGTTAAATTCTCATTTCTAACTTTCCACTTGATTTTAAATTCCAAAATTCAAATTTAATATGATTTCCTGGGTTTTATAAGGTATTCGGATTTTAAAATCTCATTTGTCTACAATACTAGCATCCAAACATCCAAGTTATAATAATAATTTCAGAAAAATATTCCTTTTATATCAAAATATATTTTGGATGAAATTATTTCATTCACCCACATTTTGAAAATCAGTATTGTGTCGAATTGCTCTACTCAAGTGCTTAGAAACCCCTTCGATGCAGTTTCGAGGCTGTGCCGACGAAGGTTCATATACCACTCAATAAATCAATCAACACAATACAAAACCACTTTATATTCACTAACAAATACGCGCTCATATCTATAAATACGCTCAAACTCATTCTAGAGTACCATTGACTCTATCTCTAATGAGTAATTCCCCACCAAAGCCAAGATTCTCGCTTAACCATTCAGCTCTGATACCAAGTGTAACAACCCGGAAATTTTCGAACCCGAAAACTCCAGATAGTTAAGAAAAGAAGAAAGGGATAGAAGAAGAAGAAGAAAAACAACATCAGAATCTCACATCGCAGCGGAATAAAATATAATATATAGAATACAGTTTTAAATACAAGAAATATGTACTGTATACATATACATACATACCATCATCACAGTACATCAATCAACTCATACAGAGACAACTACTATAAGATCATACACAGCGGAAATAATAGGCAAATACGTAGATACGCTCTGTCATCAGCTCGTCTCCTGAGCTCCAGCATATATAACCTGAACCTGTTTAACTCGGTCTGACCCGAGCATCATATAAAACAACACCCGAGTCAGTCTGGAATACCAGCGTGAGAAAATCACACTCAATTGGATTATTAAAGTTTCATAAATCTTTTGAAAACAAAAGCATCTCGTAAGACCATGCCACAAATAAACATGTCGGGTTTTTACCTTACGATAGCTAAAACAATTTTTATGAAAGTTCTCTGATATTATTATAGTGTCTATAGAAAGTAAATAGAATCTAGCTGAAATGCTTGCATCTCACGTTTCAGCAATAGTTGGGCACAATCAAAACCGTACAGGCGCTTATTGGAGATTGGATCCCATACAATGGCAGGGCTACTAGGGTACCGCCCGTCACAGTACCTGGTCTAGATCAGAGTACCGAGGAGCCACCCTAACTCCCCTGCAACACAAGACCGGAACCATTCCTTACTGAACAGTCCCAAGCAAGATCACCCCGCAGTTGGCGCGACCAACCGCCCACTAAGCCGAATAAAAGGGACATCTAGACAGGGGAAACCTCACTCTCCAGTGGGGGCTACCCACGAAGTCTTGCTGCACCTCCCCTGTTTTAGCCATTCCCGGTTGATGAGGCTTGAGGTTAAACGTTATCTTTCAAGAACGCATCACTTAGAATGCTCATCGTCCACCTGACGATGTTCTGAAAGCATTCAATCCATACAAGTTGCCCTGGGTCTGGACAAACCGAATCACCGTCTTCAACTCTTCACGGTCTTCATTCGTAATCGTTCAAACCGGATCGAAGTGGTTTTCGGATAATTAAATCCGATCCCAGACTCTTCGAAACGATCAGCGCGTTGTCCAATATTGATAGTCGGTTATTTAACTATCAATTAATCACATACAAGCAACCATCAAATAATTTCCATAAATTATTTATCTCAAATATCATTCAGATATAATTCTCATTTTAATCCATTTGAAATAAATTTTCAAAGTCCTTTTATTTCCATGAAATCATTTAACTGATTTCTTATACTCACTCACAATTGATTTATCCTTTGAAAATATTTCTATTTTCTCATTTCTTCCCACTTTCCTTATAATTTCTCAAACTCACTTTTTCCACTTAATAAGATTTCTCCTAAATCTTATCCCATTTAAATTAATTTGCTTACCATCACAAGAGGATTTTAATTGGATTTTAAAAACATTTTGAAAACATATAGATTTATAAGATAAGAAGTAATATTAAATATAAATATTTATATCTAGTTATTTATAAGTTTCAAAGCTGGTTTTAGAAAAAAAATAGAGTTTATTACAAATAATTGCTAAACTTTGAAAAATACTAATTCGAAATATTTAAGTTCAATAATGATTTATAAACCTATATAGTATAGTAATTTAAAATATTCTTTTTTTAAAATAAATTATAACTTTAGAAAATCCAATATCCATTTTATAAATGCCTCTTGTCCATCCAACAAATTTCATACCTCATTATAAATTCCATTCATGAATTTATAAAATCTCCTTGGGTTTCATTTATTAAGATAGTTTTGATTTAAAAATCTCATCTTTATAATTTATTTCTTCCTATAAAGTTCCATATTGTCCCATTTAATAAGTTCCATTCATTATTAAATAAAATCTCCTTTTGACTCTTAATAGAATTTCTTATTCGTAATTCTTAATAGAATCTTCTTTATTTCCTAATAAATTTTCTTTTCTTTTCTTATTAATATTTCTTTTTATTTCCTTAATAGACCTCCATTTCCATTTCTTAATATAATTCCATTTTCTTTAATTTCTTATCGATTACAATATTCCTTCAGGTATAATTTATAATTTAAATTTTCTAAACTCAACTTTATCACATTAAAGTTTAATTTAAGTAGAAAATATGCTTTTATTTTCTTTTCTTCATTCTCACTTAAAGTAGATTCAAATTTCAAATAAATATTTTCTATTTGAGTTTTATTTAACTTCTTCAAATTAATTTATCAACGGTAATAGAAATTTAAAATTTTCAACTTCTCTGTGATTCAACAGTTGATAATTCAATTATCTATAAAACCATCCAAATCAATATATCATCCTGTCACAGAACAGCATATATATAAAATAAAATAAATAGTTTTGAGGAACCCTGTTGGATCCCTCCAACCTGTTTCTCTGCATCCACAGATGTTAGCACAATAAAATAACAATTTCACTTCAATGGTGAAATATTGCAGTATATGGGATTAATATTTCTAACATCCACTTATTTAATTATTCACTACTTCAATCATCATTCAAGCAATTCAACAATTAAATTTAAATTCAACCATTCAAATTTTAAACTTAACTGAGTGAGATTAACTCACCTTATTCCGTTTGCATTCCATTTCCTTTACAACTTGTTCTTCACGATCATTAACCTTGAATAATAATTTATATGATTTATTAATATTTGAACTTAATCGAATCAATCAATTTCCCCGTTAATAAATTTGATTCAGGCTAATAAATTTTTAATTTAACTAATGATTTTATTTAAGCAAATAATTACACTTCCAACTAATTTCCCTTTTGATAAATCATTTCAGTAACAACATAGCTACATAAGTTTATTAAATAAATTAATCACCTAAACACATATTTTTAAAATAAACTAATGAGTTGAGAGTGTGTATACATATATTTATTTTTCTGTAGAACTTCCTAAATAGTTTCTTTAACCCGTATCTATATATTTAACTCAAATTAAAAGAAAAGTTATTTTACCTTCCAGCTTAATCCTAAACTCAAGATGCCCAAACCCTAGCTGTCGTGAAAGAACTCGAACTGCTCGCAACCTTCTTCTCGATCGCCGCAACGACCTGGACCACCGTGCCTAGCGCCCCTACGTCTCGCCTAGCTCAACAACTCGCGACGTCTTTTAAGTCGCGACGACCCAGATTGATCGAACCACGAGCTCGACGCAGCTACAGTGCTTCCCCACGCGAGTGGCCCTAACCCATAGAAGCGAGAATCGAAAGCCCTTTTTCCTAATTGCCGCAATCCTCCGAGTGCACGCGGCCATAATTCTTTTATGAAATTCGATTCTCGTTGTGGATTTAATTTTTGTTTGAACAAGAAAAGGCTCTGCCCTAGTTGAATTGAAAGAAGAGGAGAACGGCCATTGATTTGTGACCGAGTTTGAACAGGGAATGCGCGATTGAAGAACGAAATAATTTCGTTCGAGCAGATAAAAGATTGTGGGGAAAGATGAAAAAGAAGTTCGGCCATTTATATATATATATATATATATATATATATATATTTTCTTCAAGCATTTCGAACTGATAGGATAAGGTCTCGCGTTTGAAAAGAAATAGGATAAGAGATGGTGTGTTCGTGAAGGCAAAGGAGGTGTGTTGAAGACGCCTTGTTACAGTGTTCATCCTCATCATTTTTTTTCTTCAACTTCAAACCGATTTTTATTAATTAAACTTTCAACACGTTTATAAACCGTACACTCACACACTAACTCCGATTATTACGAAATTTGAAATCCGATAATAACTTAATATTACGGACCCAATGGAACTGGTTTCGTTGAATTTCGAGACTGTGCCTCGGAAGGTTATTTTCAATTGTCAAATTAAACATTGTAAATTTAAAATTGAACAAACGGCAGTTAAATTAAATTTTGATCAATTTATTATTTCCAGTATTATCAATATAAATTTATAAGCCGTTAAAATATTTCTAACAAGGTCACAATTCCAGATTTAAATAATTTACCCAATTGTCAACTACTATTTAATTTATTCAATTAATTGTTATATTTAAAATTCTGAGTTCTCTTTTTATTAAATCAAACCAACTTTTCATATTGAAAACAAATTATATTTCAAATTAATTATTTAAATTTATTTATAATATCACTAATTAACTGTTGAAAAAGCCGGGTCGTTACAGGCATGGCGTTCCATCGAGTGATTATAGCTAGGCCAAGTGGAAGTATTGGAAGTGAAGCATTATTCAATAGAGGATTCGTCTCCTCGGTTATATGGGGTTAGTATCATGGTCAACTGATGTCAACTCAAAGTCAGTCTTTGGCCAGAGCATTTCGGTTAATAATAATTGTTATTATTAAACCAAGGACTTTGTGTTTGGATTATAAAGTTGAATGTGGATGATATTAGAATTTTGACCATTACTAAATTTCATAATCCAAAGTGATATAGTTTTGATGAAGAGAATTGGTGTAAATAATTGTCACTATTAGGAACCGCTAATTGTAACGACCCAGGATTTTTAGTAATTAAAATTTGAATATTTAATTAATTTAAAATATTAATAAGTGAATTTATTAGTCGAATAAATTTTATTTCGAATAATTGGATTTAATTGGATAATTTAATCGATAATTTAATATATTAAATTAGGGAATTAATTGAAAATTGGGTTAAATATGATTGTAAATGATTTGTAAAATTTTATTTTATCATATTGGAGTTAGAATGATATTTTAGAACTTTTAAAATCGAATTAAAAGTTTATTTGTGAAAATTGAATATTTTAATATTTAATCGACTAGTGAAAATAGTCAATTTTTGAACAGTCTCGGAATTGAACGAAACTAGTTTCATTGGATCCGTAATAGTTAGTTATTACCGGATTTCAATTTTCGTGTCAATCGGAGTTATCGTTTGATCGTGGCAGCTCGAAACGCATCGAATTATTTTTAATTTTAATTTGGCGAGTTAAAATAGCCATTTTTCAAAAAGTCTCGGATTTTGACGAAACCAGTTTCATCGGATCCGTAATGTGATATTATTGTAAGGTTTCAAATTTCGTGTCAATTGGATTTACCGTTTGTCCGGTACAAATTAAAACGCCTAGAAATCGATTTAAATCGGTTTAATTTAAATTGAACGTTTATTGCCATAACTCGCACAGATGTCCGAATTACCTTCCGAAACCTGTTCCATTGTGTCCGAAACGCGGGGTAACCCTAGAAACGCTGGTTACGGCGCGTAAATCGGAGTTCGGAAAATCGAAATGAATAGTGTTCGTTTTTTCTCTATAAATAGACACCCTTCTCTTTAGAAATTAAAAAAAATAAAATAAAAAAAACTAAACCCTAGCCGCCAGTGAAGAGATGGAAGGCCGAAATCATCTCCACTTCCTCCCTCGATAACTCCAAATCCGTTCATTGATTCCAGAAATCTCCAACTACAAAAGTATAGAGCTCGATGAGATCTTGGATTTCAACGGTCAAGATCGTTTAAAACGAAGCGGATTGACGTGAATTTGCGTGCAAAAGGTGGCCGTTCGTTCTCGAATTTCGTGCCCTAGGGGCGACCGAGTGTGGCCGGACCTTCGGCGGTGGTAGGGGGAGCTAGGCGCACGTACTGGAGCTCTTTGACCGTGTTCTTGTTACACGAAAAAAATCGAATAATCTAACCCTAAATTCAAAGTTGGGTTCGGCTTCAATACCGGTAGAAACGCGAGAGAGAAGGAGAAAGGGCGCACGGCTATGATTCAGGGAGCATGGATCCAACGGCTTAGATGTGAGGGGTTTAAAATAAAAATTTATGTTATAAAATTTATAAATAAAATTCGTATAAACTTCAAAAATGCATATCTTTTTCATACGAGGTCGAAAACGCGCGAAACCAGTTGCGTTGGAATCGTATGGACGAGCACTACACTATGGAATTGGATTGGAGTCGTTTGGAGTTAGTGAGAATTTCGGGTAAAATTAAACGTCCGTTTAATTTTATTCGAAATAAATCGCTAAAACGAAATTGAAATCAAGGTGAGAACTTCTCACTCAATCGAATCAGTTTCGATTTTATTTTAAATAGTTAGATTTAAAATATTTGAATGTATGTTTGAATGATGATTGTTATCTATTGATTGTTAAAATAGACATTATGTGCCGTTAGTAAGCGGATGTTATTTATTAAAAACATATACCGCGAATATTTCATAAACAGTGAAATTGGTATTATATATAATAGCAATATATATATATTGGCATATGTATATATTGCAGTTGTTGATTCCCCGCATTTTTTAGCGGATGAGACCCTATTGCGCCGTCTATTAAGCGGATAATATTTTAAATCCCATATACCGCGATAATTTCGTACTGGAGCGAAATTAGTATTGTGCTAATGTTTTTGGATGCAGGAAAACAGGTTGGAGTGATCCAACTGGATTCCTCAACAGTATTTATTTGATTATGGATATTTTGATATTCGTAGATTATCATATCGATATATGATATCGTTGTTGTCGTGATTGACTATTTGGTGTGTAGCATCATTGAACCAAATTTTGGGATTTTAAAATGATTTTAAAGTGATTTTTGAAAGTATACGTTTATAAAATATTTTTGGAATCGATCCATTTTAAATAAATAAACGTTATAATTTTTAATGTTATAAAGATTATGAATTTTTGAGAAATATAGTAAAAGGCTGATTTTTGAAAATATGGGGTTAATGGTTTTATAAAATAGTTTAATCGGGATTTTTGAAATTATTATAAAGAATTGAAAATATAGGATTTATAAAATTTAACTATTTTATAAATCAAAAGGATGAAATTATAAAGGAGATTAAAGATGTTTTAAAATAATAGTATAAATTGATTTATATAAGAGATTTATAAATGGATATTTGTAAATTGAATATTGACATTATAAAACGAGTTTTATAAGTGTTAGAATGAATTATGAATGAAATTCGAAAATGAATGAAATTTATAGAATTATAAACGGTGAAGTTATAAATGGAATTTTATAAGCAGTAGGTTTATAAAATTTGAAAAGTTAATTGAAGAATGGATTTTCGATAAATACATGAATCTTATAAGTTATAAGATTTATAATTTAGAAAGTCTTAAAAGGAACGATTTTGTAAAATAATCGTTTTATAAGTATTTAACTTATAATATGGACTTTTGGTTCATAATTGAGATATAAAGTGAATAGGTTAATAAAGAAAATTTATAAAAGGAGTTGTTATAAAATAAATAGAAAAAGGAATTTATAAACGTTGTTTTATGAATTCGCAAACGACTTATTTTAAGAAGTAAATTGCTGAAACCTATTTATGGAGTTATATTCACATTTTTGACTGTGAATAATCCTTTAAAATGAAATGTATAAAAGGATGGAAATTGTTAACGTAGTATATTCACGTTTTTGAATAGTGAATAATATGTTAAAGAAAATGTTTAGATTTGATGTTTTAAATTGAACTAAAACGATCTAACGATGTTTTTAATTGTGTTGAGATTCGAAACCATAGATTTCAACATCTATTGTTGAAATAGACGTTTTCGAGCAATAAAAGGAAGTGGTGGACTATAACACTGTTGTTATAGTAAATGATTTCCGAAAGGAAATGTTTTGTTTAGTATTGGGATTTATATATCTATCTTAAATTCGAATCCCTATACTAGTGATTTTGGGATGTTGTAACGATGTTTTACGCAACATTCGTTTTGGCCCAAATAAATATGTTTAAGAGAATGATTTCCTTAAAGAATGAAATATATACTTAATCTCGATTGAAGTATATTGAATATTTTCCAAGTGTTGAAAATAAATAAAATTTGTGAATTACTTATGAATAAATAAGTATGGAAATGTTTTCCAATATAAAGTGAATATTATGAGAATTTATCTTTTTGAAGATAAATTGAAATGAATAATTGAAATCGTATATTAGTAGATATTGTGAAATATAAATTCACTATGGAATTTATAAAAGAAAGGGGAACTTGTTTAAAAATAAATATTGATTTATTTTTGAAGTATTGAAAATAATATATCTTGTAAAGATATTTTAGGAAATAAATAATTTGGAAAATTATTTGGAAACTGGTGATGTGTGCATATCCATTGATAGTTCAATAACCGACTATCAATATTTCCCTTTGAATGGGTATTTGATGTGATTTGTTTGAATTTGAATGCCACACTTATTTTTGAATAAGCGCTCACTATTCGGGTTAACCGGGAAAGGACCATGGGGTCGTATAACCCATTCCGAATATGTGATACGTTGTTATGAATTGCATTTGAAGATCGGTGTTGAAGACTCGGTATTTGCGAGAGCGATAGGATGACCTGTCGATTGACTCTGCACCGAGTTGCTCCGGTATTGAGTTCTCAATGTGTGATGGGAAATCCGATCAGGATTGTGAATATCCGGATTTCAAGGGCTTCGTAAGAAGTGCCTTCGGTTCTGTTCGAGCCCGGAACAGACTTGTATGGATTGTATGTTTGACATTACAAATTGAGATATAAAGTAGATTTCTTTCAAATATATTTCTGTTGGTGGCGGAGGATTTATTCTTTTAGCTTAACACCCTTCTCTAAGACGTACGAGCTCAGAGGTTATGTAGTTGAATGTTATCAGCGATATATTCCCAATTTGGTAATGTGACATGCTGAGTGTTGCTGTAAACGATCATTGTGTTGATTATTTGTGATAGGATCATTTATTTGATCGTCTATCTTGGTGATCATTTCTATGATCATTTGTTGACCCAAAGCATGTCTTTTGTATAAAGTATGTTTTTGTGGACGTGACTTCGTCGAGCCTCACACCTCGTGAATGGTCAAAACGGGAAAGATGCAGCAAGGTTATGAGGGGTAGCGCCCTTTAGGATGTGTGCATTTCCTTCTGGAAAAGGGTGGTATCATGGTATGGAGCCCAGATACTTACTCATGTTGAAAACACTTTATGATTGTGTGAATTGATTGCGAGCGCTCGGTTGAAAGGTCCCAAAGGACCGGGGGATGGCATATTCGGTCAGTTGTTACTCAGTTAGGGGTAACCCGGCCTTGTGTTGGTAGAGATCCGGTTTGGTTCTCGGGGATGTCCATCCAGAGGCATTCTCATGTGGCAATGGGAAATTCCTTGGCCTGATCATTCGTTGGAAATCCAAAGAAACAATACAAGACTTGTACGGTTTTAGTTGTAGAACCTGCCATTTAATATGGTAGCTATAGTAAGCATACTATAATGGTACCTATGCTGGCTAAGATTTATATTCTACTTTTGAAATGTTTTCTACACTATGCACTAATAATAATATCAAATGTTTCTTTTTAATGCGTATCAAGCATCTTTGACTATCATAAGGAGAAATCTCCTCCAAGTCTGCGTTTGCATTGTGTGTGTGGCGGGAGGTCTTATGGTAGTCTCATTTTTAAAAGCATTGCGAATTGACTAAAAAAAAAATCCATCTATTTTGTTTTTAAAGATAAATAAACTGTTTTGAGTTCTCACACCAGTCACATGACTGACTCGGAGTTTATTGTTTTCCTTCCTAAACTCTGGGTGCCCACCAATTTCCACACGGGCAATCAAGAGTTAGGTTTATCAGGATATTCTGGATATTCTGGAGTTGCTGGAGGCAAGATGGATGGCATGGCGTATTACTAGTTTATATAGTATTTCTTTTTCCGTTGTTTGATGTTGTTTGTTGTTGTTGTACACTCTAATGTAATGATGATATGATGTGATGTAATGAAATAACTGATATAGTTCTTTATTTAAAGATTATTCATTTATTATTATATGTTGTTCCGCTGCGAATTGTGAGATTCTGATATTGTTGTTTTTTTCTATTGCTTTCTATTTTCTATTCTCTATTCTTTCTATCTTCTTATCTCTTCTTTCTGTCTTTTTCTTTTTCTTAAAACCCTAAGTGTTTGGTTTTTCGGCCTTCGATTTCTCGGCAGTCGATAAAGTGAGTATCGATGTTGAATTTTCGAAAGATGAAGAATCGGGTCCTTACAATGTGGTATCAGAGCTTATGGTTAAGCGACAACCATGGTTCTGTTGGGTATTACTCATTAGAGATAGAGTCAGTAGTACTCTAGAATGAATTTGAGTGTAATAATAGCTATGAGAGCGTATTTGTTAGTGAATATAAAATTGTTTTATATTGTGATGATTGGTTTGTTGAGTGGTATATAGATTCTGGTTAATACGAGTAAGTAACGTTGTTGATAGGGATCTCTAAACACTTGTACAGAACAATTCGACACAATATTGTTTTAAAATTGGGTAAATGAAATAATTTTACCTTGATTATATTTTATATATAAAGGAATAATTTTTCAGAATTATTAAAGTGTATATAAGATGATTGTTTAGTTGTTTGAATAATCTAAATAAAAGGATAATTGTATAAGCAAAAGAATTATAAGAATTGAATTATAATTAAAGTGGTTTACAATTGTGAAATAAACTTATATATATAAGAAGTGAAACTATATGAATATATTTATAAATATGAGTTGAAATAAAAATGAATTTAAGGTTAAATGGAAATTTACTTCAGAATTGGAAGCTGAATTGATTTATAAGTGGGAATTTAAGTTAAGTAAAACAAAGTAATGTTTGTAAAAATGGAAGTATAACTTAAGTGATATTGAATGAAGTTGATATGGGTATCAAAGTAAATTATTAAAGTTAATTGATAGATATGAACTTGAGTTATGTAATGAAATTCAACTTTAGAAATTGAATGAATGAATGGATTGAATGATAATCAATTGAACGTGAATTAAGTTGATATGAAATAATGAATATAAGTGTTAATTCATTAAAATCTTATATTATGGAAAGTTGGATAGTTGAATGAAAATCAATTTAATTAAACCAATTGAATGAATATAAGCAAAGGAATTTGGTTGTAATTAATATACTATGGTTGTTAGTTGATTGTATATAATTCATTAAGTATTAATGAAATTGGGAGCTAAAGTAATTGGAATTCAATTGGAAGTTAAATGAATCTTGAGTAGAATTGAATTTGATTTGGAAGTGAACCAACTTGAATATGAATTAGTGAATATAAACTAATTGAAAATGAATGTTAGTAAAAACATCCACTGTTAATGAATCAAATGTGATTAAATTGAAAACCAATTCGTTAATATTAATGAGAATATGAATGAATATTTATTGGTTATGAATGCTAGTTGGTTGATGGTTGAATATATTGCTTTTCATACATTTGCTATGTTGGCATATATAGTTATTATGTTGCTATATGTTGTATATCGATACTATTGTCTACGTGCATGTTTCTCATGTTGTTTGTTGAGTGTTTAGTAGGTGCGGATCGCGTTTGCTTCGCATTTGGAGCTCGCTTTCGCGCTATATTAGCCGTATATGCTTGCTAATAAAATATAAGGTACATATCTCGGATTAAGTATCGTACTTTTATACTTTTTTCCCTTCGGGATGCCTCATTACTTGATGAGATGTATATTTGTGATATATATACTGTCATTTTTTTTCGGATCGAGCCGCGCAAAGGAGACTATGGCGAATTTTTCCGAAAATTTAAAGCGTTAGAAAAATTTGAGAAAATTGAAATTTTTTGAAAACTTTAAACTTTGTTTTGGAATTGAAAGTTAAACAATAGTAGTTTGTTTTTGAAAAGATAACTAAGTATGATTTAAAAACTTAGTAAAGTTGTTATAAGAAGTTTAATTATGGATTTAAGGAAAATTAATAGATTCTGTAACTTTTCTTACTTGTTAATTTCGAGGACGAAAGTCTTTTAAGGGGGGAAGATTGTAACGACCCAGGATTTTTAGTAATTAAAATTTGAATATTTAATTAATTTTAAATATTAATAAGTGAATTTATTAGTCGAATAAATTTTATTTCGAATAATTGGATTTAATTGGATAATTTAATCGATAATTTAATATGTTAAATTAGGGAATTAATTGAAAATTGGGTTAAATATGATTGTAAATGATTTGTAAAATTTTATTTTATCATATTGGAGTTAGAATGATATTTTAGAACTTTTAAAATCGAATTAAAAGTTTATTTGTGAAAATTGAACATTTTAATATTTAATCGACTAGTGAAAATAGTCAATTTTTGAACAGTCTCAGAATTGAACGAAACTAGTTCCATTGGATCCGTAATAGTTAGTTATTATCGGATTTCAATTTTCGTGTCAATCGGAGTTATCGTTTGATCGTGGCAGCTCGAAACGCATCGAATTATTTTTAATTTTAATTTGGCGAGTTAAAATAGCCATTTTTCAAAAAGTCTCGCATTTCGACGAAACCAGTTTCATCGGATCCGTAATGTGATATTATTGTAAGGTTTCAAATTTCGTGTCAATTGGATTTACCGTTTGTCCGGTACAAATTAAAACGCCTAGAAATCGATTTAAATCGGTTTAATTTAAATTGAACGTTTATTGCCATAACTCGCACAGATGTCTGAATTACCTTCCGAAACCTGTTCCATTGTGTCCGGAACGCGGGGTAAACCCTAGAAACGCTGGTTACGGCGCGTAAATCGGAGTTCGGAAAATCGAAATGAGTAGTGTTCGTTTTTTCTCTATAAATAGACACCCTTCTCTTTAGAAATTAAAAAAAAAAAAACTAAACCCTAGCCGCCAGTGAAGAGATGGAAGGCCGAAATCATCTCCACTTCCTCCCTCGATAACTCCAAATCCGTTCATCGATTCCAGAAATCTCCAACTACAAAAGTATAGAGCTCGATGAGATCTTGGATTTCAACGGTGAAGATCGTTTAAAACGAAGCGGATTGACGTGAATTTGCGTGCAAAAGGTGGCCGTTCGTTCTCGAATTCCGTGCCCTAGGGGAGGCCGAGTGTGGCCGGACCTTCGGCGGTGGTAGGGGGGAGCTAGGCGCACGTACTGGAGCTCTTTGATCGTGTTCTTGTTACACGAAAAAAATCGAATAATCTAACCCTAAATTTAAAGTTGGGTTCGGCTTCAATACCGGTAGAAACGCGAGAGAGAAGGAGAAAGGGCGCACGGCTATGATTCAGGGAGCATGGATCCAACGGCTTAGATGTGAGGGGTTTAAAATAAAAATTTATGTTATAAAATTTATAAATAAAATTCGTATAAACTTCAAAAATGCATATCTTTTTCATACGAGGTCGAAAACGCGCGAAACCAGTTGCGTTGGAATCGTATGGACGAGCACTACACTATGGAATTAGATTGGAGTCGTTTGGAGTTAGTGAGAATTTCGGGTAAAATTAAACGTCCGTTTAATTTTATTCGAAATAAATCGCTAAAACGAAATTGAAATCAAGGTGAGAACTTCTCACTCAATCGAATCAGTTTCGATTTTATTTTAAATAGTTAGATTTAAAATATTTGAATGTATGTTTGAATGATGATTGTTATCTATTGATTGTTAAAATAGACATTATGCGCCGTTAGTAAGCGGATGTTATTTATTAAAAACATATACCGCGAATATTTCATAAACAGTGAAATTGGTATTATATATAATAGCAATATATATATATTGGCATATGTATATATTGCAGTTGTTGATTCCCCGCATTTTTTAGCGGATGAGACCCTATTGCGCCGTCTATTAAGCGGATAATATTTTAAATCCCATATACCGCGATAATTTCGTACTGGAGCGAAATTAGTATGTGCTAATGTTTTTGGATGCAGGAAAACAGGTTGGAGGGATCCAACTGGATTCCTCAACAGTATTTATTTGATTATGGATATTTTGATATTCGTAGATTATCATATCGATATATGATATCGTTGTTGTCGTGATTGACTATTTGGGGTGTAGCATCATTGAACCAAATTTTGGGATTTTAAAATGATTTTAAAGTGATTTTTGAAAGTATACGTTTATAAAATATTTTTGGAATCGATCCATTTTAAATAAATAAACGTTATAATTTTTAATGTTATAAAGATTATGAATTTTTGAGAAATATAGTAAAAGGCTGATTTTTGAAAATATGGGGTTAATGGTTTTATAAAATAGTTTAATCGGGATTTTTGAAATTATTATAAAGAATTGAAAATATAGGATTTATAAAATTTAACTATTTTATAAATCAAAAGGATGAAATTATAAAGGAGATTAAAGATGCTTTAAAATAATAGTATAAATTGATTTATATAAGAGATTTATAAATGGATATTTGTAAATTGAAATATTGACATTATAAAACGAGTTTTATAAGTGTTAGAATGAATTATGAATGAAATTCGGAAATGAATGAAATTTATAGAATTATAAACGGTGAAGTTATAAATGGAATTTTATAAGCAGTAGGTTTATAAAATTTGAAAAGTTAATTGAAGAATGGATTTTTTATAAATAAATGAATCTTATAAGTTATAAGATTTATAATTTAGAAAGTCTTAAAAGGAACGATTTTGTAAAATAATCGTTTTATAAGTATTTAACTTATAATATGGACTTTTGGTTCATAGTTGAGATATAAAGTAAATAGGTTAATAAAGAAATTTTTTAAAAGGAGTTGTTATAAAATAAATAGAAAAAGGAATTTATAAACGTTGTTTTATGAATTCGCAAACGACTTATTTTAAGAAGTAAATTGTTGAAACCTATTTATGGAGTTATATTCACATTTTTGACTGTGAATAGTCCTTTAAAATGAAATGTATAAAAGGATGGAAATTGTTAACGTAGTATATTCACGTTTTTGAATAGTGAATAATATGTTAAAGAAAATGTTTAGATTTGATGTTTTAAATTGAATTAAAACGATCTAACGATGTTTTTAATTGTGTTGAGATTTGAAACCATAGATTTCAACATCTATTGTTGAAATAGACGTTTTCGAGCAATAAAAGGAAGTGGTGGACTATAACACTGTTGTTATAGTAAATGATTTCTGAAAGGAAATGTTTTGTTTAGTATTGGGATTTATATATCTATCTTAAATTCGAATCCCTATACTAGTGATTTTGGGACGTTGTAACGATGTTTTACGCAACATTCGTTTTGGCCCAAATAAATATGTTTAAGAGAATGATTTCCTTAAAGAATGAAATATATACTTAATCTCGATTGAAGTATATTGAATATTTTCCAAGTGTTGAAAATAAATAAAATTTGTGAATTACTTATGAATAAATAAGTATGGAAATGTTTTCCAATATAAAGTGAATATTATGAGAATTTATCTTTTTGAAGATAAATTGAAATGAATAATTGAAATCGTATATTAGTAGATATTGTGAAATATAAATTCACTATGGAATTTATAAAAGAAAGGGGAACTTGTTTAAAAATAAATATTGATTTATTTTTGAAGTATTGAAAATAATATATCTTGTAAAGATATTTTGGGAAATAAATAATTTGGAAAATTATTTGGAAACTGGTGATGTGTGCATATCCATTGATAGTTCAATGACCGACTATCAATATTTCCCTTTGAATGGGTATTTGATGTGATTTGTTTGAATTTGAATGCCACACTTATTTTTGAATAAGCGCTCACTATTCGGGTTAACCGGGAAAGGACCATGGGGTCGTATAACCCATTCCGAATATGTGATACGTCGTTATGAATTGCATTTGAAGATCGGTGTTGAAGACCCGGTATTTGCGAGAGCGATAGGATGACCTGTCGATTGACTCTGCACCGAGTTGCTCCGGTATTGAGTTCTCCATATGTGATGGGAAATCCGATCAGGATTGTGAATATCCGGATTTCAAGGGCTTCGTAAGAAGTGCCTTCGGTTCTGTTCGAGCCCGGAACAGACTTGTATGGATTGTATGTCTGACATTACAAATTGAGATATAAAGTAGATTTCTTTCAAATATATTTCTGTTGGTGGCGGAGGATTTATTCTTTTAGCTTAACACCCTTCTCTGAGACGTACGAGCTCAGAGGTTATGTAGTTGAATGTTATCAGCGATATATTCCCAATTTGGTAATGTGACATGCTGAGTGTTGCTGTAAACGATCATTGTGTTGATTATTTGTGATAGGATCATTTATTTGATCGTCTATCTTGGTGATCATTTCTATGATCATTTGTTGACCCAAAGCATGGCTTTTGTATAAAGTATGTTTTTGTGGACGTGACTTCGTCGAGCCTCACACCCCGTGAATGGTCAAAACAGGAAAGATGCAGCAAGGTTATGAGGGGTAGCGCCCTTTAGGATGTGTGCATTTCCTTCTGGAAAAGGGTGGTATCATGGTATGGAGCCCAGATACTTACTCATGTTGAAAACACTTTATGATTGTGTGAATTGATTGCGAGCGCTCGGTTGAAAGGTCCCAAAGGACCGGGGGATGGCATATTCGGTCAGTTGTTACTCAGTTAGGGGTAACCCGGCCTTGTGTTGGTAGAGATCCGGTTTGGTTCTCGGGGATGTCCATCCAGAGGCATTCTCATGTGGCAATGGGAAATTCCTTGGCCTGATCATTCGTTGGAAATCCAAAGAAACAATACGAGACTTGTACGGTTTTAGTTGTAGAACCTGCCATTTAATATGGTAGCTATAGTAAGCATACTATAATGGTATCTATGCTGGCTAAGATTTATATTCTACTTTTGAAATGTTTTCTACACTATGCACTAATAATAATATCAAATGTTTCTTTTTAATGCGTATCAAGCATCTTTGACTATCATAAGGAGAATTCTCCTCCAAGTCTGCGTTTGCATTGTGTGTGTGGCGGGAGGTCTTATGGTAGTCTCATTTTTAAAAGCATTGCGAATTGACTAAAAAAAAATATCCATCTATTTTGTTTTTAAAGATAAATAAACTGTTTTGAGTTCTCACACCAGTCACATGACTGACTCGGAGTTTATTGTTTTCCTTACTAAACTCTGGGTGCCCACCAATTTCCACACGGGCAGTCAAGAGTTAGGTTTATCAGGATATTCTGGATATTCTGGAGTTGCTGGAGGCAAGATGGATGGCATGACGTATTACTAGTTTATATAGTATTTCTTTTTCCGCTGTTTGATGTTGTTTGTTGTTGTTGTACACTCTGTTGTAATGATGATATGATGTGATGTAATGAAATAACTGATATAGTTCTTTATTTAAAGATTATTCATTTATTATTATATGTTGTTCCGCTGCGAATTGTGAGATTCTGATATTGTTGTTTTTTTCTATTGCTTTCTATTTTCTATTCTCTATTCTTTCTATCTTCTTATCTCTTCTTTCTGTCTTTTTCTTTTTCTTAAAACCCTAAGTGTTCGGTTTTCCGGCCTTCGATTTCTCGGCAGTCGATAAAGTGAGTATCGATGTTGAATTTTCGAAAGACCAAAAATCGGGTCCTTACACTTATAATAAGTAAAATTGGATTTTACCAAAAGATGTGTAAGCGATGAATTTAGCCAAAATGTCACACTACCTGTTAAGTGTCGTGTGAACGTTAATATTTGAATTGTTGAATATTAATCTCTGACTGAATTTATACGTTTGAGTCGCACAACCGTAATGATGAATTCTCCGAAAAACCACGTGATTTAGTTAACTTATAAAAAGTTGTAAATTAATTAAATTGATCAGTATTTAAGAAATATTAATTGTTATTTATTTTATTTAATGTTTGAGAGTTATTTGTAATTATTTAAATGCATTTATAAAAGTTATATTTGCACACGTTGATATATGATATCATTTTAATTATATAAAAGATAATTACATGCGTTAATTTATGGAATCTTATGTCATTTGGTGGCACGTAATTTTCCGCCATACCATGTAAAGAAATAGGAGTGAAAAGAGAAAGTTAATGAAGGGAATTAATTAGAGAAGTTTTAATTAAAGAATGGAAAAGTTTACATTCCTTCAAATAAAACATATTCTCTAATTCACTTTGTATGTATAATTAAGTTTCTCATTCTTTCTGTAACTTTTCTGGTTCTCACCTTCTCTAATGGCTGAAAATATGAGATCTTTCATGGCTTCAATTATTTCTAAAATAAAATAAAAATAGAATCAATTATGAAAAATGGTTCATTCCTCTTAATTCATGCAACATCTGGAGGCTGATTTCTAAATCTAAGAGATTTGATTCGTCATTCAATTCAAGGTACGATTCATTGGCTACATCTAGAGGAAAAATTCAATGTTTCAAGGCGTATTACAAGGCTTTGTAATTAAGGTATGATATTTTTATTCTAATAATTTTGATATAATGTTTTAATGAATAAAATTGAATATCTTAATTTATATGTTTATAATAGTGTCTCGTTTGATTTGAAAATGGTTTATATATTTCAAATTATTTATTATATGAATTTATTGTTTTTTATTTAGATAAATCAAAACTGAAACTTGTATATGATTAGACAATAATTTAATTTTAGATCTATGTTTAAACATTCAAGTCAAATCATTATTTATTTATTTTTTTGAATGTTTACATGTTCTTATTGTTTGATTTTTTCTGTAATAGAATCTTACAATGATTAAATGATGTTTTGATAATAAATTGATTACAATTAATTTCTAAGTTTGTTACCCTATTTGACATCACAATTATCCTTCTTTAACTATCAAAGGATTTTAACATGTTGCTTAGTTCAATATGTATCACCTTTTGTTTTATAATTATTTATTCATATAGGTTGAATCTCCTTAGATTTGTAAGTTTATTTGTTCTTATTATCTGCATCTTATTATAATTGAAACCCACACATGATTAAAGGATATTTGGATAATAAATTGATTACAATAAATTTATAAATTTGTTACACTATTTGACATGACTAATATCTTTCTTTAGGTATTCAAAGGATAGTTAATATATTGCTCAGTTTAGTGCGTTTCACTTTTGTTTAATTTTTTTTATTCGGATAAGTTGAATCCCTTTAGATTTGAAAGTTTATTTGTTCTTATTATCTGCATTTTATTGTAATTGAAACCCACACATGATTATAGGGTGTTTTAATAATAAATTGATTACAATAAAGACTAATACTTTTTAAGTATTCAAAGGATTGTTAATATATTGCTCAGTTTATTATGTTTCACTTCTGTAAAAAAATCATATAGGTTGAATCTCTTGATTTAATCATATACATATATATTTTATTAACTGATTTAAGTTTATATAAGTTCATAAATACCTCAAAAAATTTAAATGTTATATAGTTTATTTTGAATTAATTAAGAAGCTTTGGGTTAATCATTATATAAAAATTATTATATATGTGTGTGTGTACAGATAAAACTTAATATTTATATCTCAAATTGTATAGATTAAATGCTTTTTAATATTAAACAATTTTAAAGAGACAGTGGTTTATGCATTTGAATTATTTTTGGCTATTCCTAATCTTATGTCATAATGATTCATTGATTGTTAATTGAATGTTGCATAAATCAAGTTTGTCAAAGATGACAAAGATTTGTCATCTTTTATTCTTTCCTTTTTGTCCCTTGTGTGATTGCTTTTAAATTTATTCTTGTTTATTCATATACATCATGTTATCAATTGGTCATACTTGCATTATGTTTAACTATTGTGTCACACAAGTAAGGAATGAATATATTTGATATATTCAAACCTTTTTTTATATCCCATTCTTTGTTGTTTTAGAATCAGATTAATAAAAAAATATGGTATTAAATAGAATACTGATTTTATTTAAAATAAATTTAGATAAGAGCTAAATATAATTAGACTTCAAAGGCCCGCTAATGATCCAAAATGGTAAAATTTTGAAATTCGTCCATTTCTTCCGCTGCGGGCTGGCCCGATTCCTTTCAACGATATCAGAGCACAATAGCCCATGCGTTCTTAATTAGTCAAGTTAGGGCTAACTAATTAAGCTTGTGCACTTAGCACGATGTCTAGAAAGGTGATGTCTAGGATTGGAATTGGGTAATCAAGTACCATGTCCTACCTGGTTACCTGCCTGGCCTAAAAGGTGATGTGAGCTCAAAGGTTACCCCTAACAGAAAAGGCCCAATTTAATTGGGCCTTGTTCTAATTTTCAAAATAGTTTTGAAAATTGAGACAATATTTTAAATTAAAAATTAAATTTAAAATAAAAACATGTTTATTATAAAAAGTTATAGTATAACATAAATTTTCAAAATGTTTGAAAAGGTAATGAAAATTTCAAAATGTTTGAAACTATTTAAATATTAATTTCAAAATTCAAAATTTATTAATAAGATTAATAAAATTAATTAATTAAATGACTTAATTAATTAATACTTCAATGCATGTATTATATATGTTGATATATGTTATGTTATTATAAAGTGTTAAGATAACATAAGTATACATGTATGTAAGATAAATTTTTAAATTGATTTGATAAATTAATTAAAGGTTAATTAATTAAATAAAAATACACATATATAAGATTTATTTGTTATACTATAAAGGTTATAATATACACTACAAAGGTTATAATAGATATGTCCAATATAAAAGTTGTATTGGACTACTAATTTAAAATTAGTTAAAGAGTTAATTAGTTAAATAAGATTTATTTAATAAAATGTTATACATAAGTTTATTGTATAAGTTAACTAAAATATTAAAGTTATATAGTAATAAAATTTATATACTATGAGTGTATACTTCGAAACCAAAACCATTTTATTTCAAAACTATTTATTCAATCAAAATAGTTTATACTTCGAAACCAAAACCATTTTTATTTCAAAACTATATTCAAATCAAAATAGTTTATCATGTCCATTTCAAACATATATTCACCTTTAAAAAATTCATAATACTTCCAAAGTATAACTTTTTCGAAACCAAAATACTTGAAATCATTACACTTTGAAAATCATAACATTCCGAAATCATACATTTGAAATCATCCTTTTATTCTTTACACTTTACAAATTTATTCCATTAAACCAAAATTTCAAATTTCCAACTTAATTCAATTCAAACCATCAGTTTCAATTCAATTTAGTTTTCTGACAAAACATTTCAAATCTTATAAATTTCAAATATAGATTTGATCTACAAAATAAACAATCCAATTTTAATATATTTCCAAACTTTAATATCCCACATTTCAAAACTAAACTTTATAATTCCATATATTCATATCTCAAATCTAATTTCATTGTTATTTAGTTTTGAAATATTCATTTCATAAATCCAACATTATTTAAATAAACATAAATTACAATTAAACCAAATATCTTTTCATACAAATATAAACTTCAAATATTCCTTTATCAAATAAATCAAAATCAAATATTATTCCACATTCATATTCTTTATTAAAATAAAGATCAAATCATTTCCAAACCATTTCAAAATCATTAAAGTATCATATCCTTTCAAAACCTCAATATTAGATCATTATTTGAATTCAAATTCAAATACTCAAATTTAAATATCATTTTTAAATCAAATAAGTCATTCATTTATTATTTCAAGTATCATTACAAAATACATTAAAAATTCCATTCAAAAATTCATTTATCTTATTACATTTCATTCCATTTAACACATAACCAAGTAAACCCTATTTAAATTCAAATTCAAATTTAAATTCCTTAAAAATTCAAATTTAAATATTAAAATATATTCAAAACTTCTTAAATTTCACAATTAATCAATTTCCAAAAGTTAAATCATTTAACACTTTAAAATATAACTCAAACAGTGTTAAAACGTATAACATTTCAAACATTGTCAAATTATAGCAACGACGGCATTTATAAAGTGCTATCGTAGCTTATAGTTTCCAAAATGGTTTAGTTCAAGAATAACAGCATTTATAAAATACCGTAATAGATATTTAGTTATTTCAAACATTGTTAGATTCAAAACAACAACATTTAAAAATGCTGTAAAAAGACTACAGCATTTTGAAAATGCTATAAAATTCCAGATTTCATTTTAGCTTTTCAAAAGTAATAATAAAACTCCAAATTTTATTATTATAACTTTAAAATCATATTTCTAGACTTCAAAATTTCACATTTAAAATCATTTTAACATATGATTTAACACAATAAAATTTTAAGATCAAATATTCAATTTAAAAACTCCATTCATTTATTAAGTCAAAATTCACTGTTTATTAACTTATAAATTTAATAAAACTTAACATTTTACTTCAAATATCATTTCAAAACTTTAAATTTAATTTCCATTATTTATTTACATTTTAAAATAAAATTTAAGGTCAAAAATCACAATTTCTTCAAATTTACATACTTAAATTCACAATTTCAAGACTTGATATTTAATTTTCTTAAAACCATAAAATATATATAGTTTTAAATCAAAATTTCATACTTTTAAAAATACATATTTTAATAAAAATCATTTAAAAATATACCACGGGGTCTGTATATAATTTTCTAACCTAGGTCAAGTGATACGGATATATATCATTTCAATCCGCAGTTTACAAAGAAAACCCGGGTTCTATCATTTCAAACCCGCAATCCCAAGTCAAATGAAATACAATAAAAATCGCTCAGGCCTATCATTTCAGCCCATAATGATTTTTTCATATTCTAAAGCCCGTTCGAGTATTTATCATTTCAACCCATAGTGATTCTGTTCTAATAGGGAACTTGCAGTGTGAATATATGCATAAACAATATAAACAATGTCAATGTCACAATATAATGTCATATATCAGATGTCAGGTGATAATTAACAGTTTTAACATGGTAATAACATGTCATAGCATATCGTATGATCATCATTAACTTGCATAAACATTTTATATTACTAAACACTTGTCATCAATTCACTATTTCATAAGTATAAATGTCAGAGTGAGAAAGACTCACATTTTCAAGCTGAAGACCACTACGACACACAAAAATGATTCCAGAAGGCATGACAAGCACGATTTGAATTGAATGAATGGAGAGCCTTGATAATGATCTTGTATACAGCAAATAAACATGACCATATAAACATTTGCATACAATACAAATATGAATTGAAACAAAATGGAAATTTTAAATCAACAAAGAACATTACCCAGCTTTAACACGAAAGTGCCTGACCACGACAACAAGGCTTGTCATATGATCAAATGGGCTTGTTCTCATCACACTAGGCTCGGCCTAGATGCCAACATGGCTCAGGTTTGGGTCAATATGGGTTCATATGGCTCGGCCTAACTTGGATATGAAGGAGTGGATGTTCTGACATGAGAAATACAAAAGTCAAGGCAATTAAGTGGATTTTTGGTGCAACTATAGGTTCGGCCTACCATGGCTTGGGCTTGGTCATGCAAGGGGATGGTTAGGTGGTGGCTGGAGTGGCGGCCATATGTAGTGGAGGGACTGGTGGCGGCGGCCATGGAGGTGGTTTAGGTGAAAAATGAAGGCTATGGCCTTAAGGGTTTGGCTAGGCTAGTTTTCAAGTGATGCTTGTATTAACTTGAGGAATTTGCAACCTTGGGAAGGCCATGGTCAGTGGACTAGGAGGAGGAGCTGCCAAGTATGGTGGAGGTGGTGGTGATGTGGTGATGGAGTAGAGGCTAGCCCAAGCAAACTTGAAGAAGCAAAGGCAAAAACAAGGAAAACAAGGAGAAAAGTGAGAAGAGAAAAGCCATTAACATTTTATTTTTTTAGAAAATGGTAGCCGTGAGTTTTGAGGATGAGGAGATATATTTCTCACATGAAAATGAACGAGAAAGTGATGGCTGAAGCAAGAGATTTGAACGGTTAAAGCAATGAAGTGAAAAGGCAAGAAATGAAAAGACAGAATACAAAAAGGTTTAAGCAAATAAAGAGTCACAAACCTTTCAAATTTCCACCATTTCTTTTTAAATTTTAAATACATGTAAAATATGTATAAATATAGATAAAAACACGAAAATATAGCAAATAAACAAAAATAAATAAATATTAATTAAATATAATTAAATTAAGAAAATAGCAAAGAAAATGTAAACTAGGTTTGAAAATTTGAAAATAAATGAAATAAACTTTGAAAAAATTGTATGTACATGAAAATTATTTATAAATAAAGATAAAAACATAAAAATAAAAATGCATACATAAAAGTGAATAAATAAATTTTAATTAAATATAATTTAAATGAAGAAAATAACAGAAAAATGGAAACTAACCTTTAAAAATAGAAAATAAATTCAATGAGCTTTGGAAAAATTCAAAAACCACTTTAAAAATATTTAAAAGGTAAAAAAAATATAGCATAACATATAATACAATTTAGAATAAGATATGAAAATTAAAAAGATTATTTATATAATTTAAAATAAACAATATTGTTAAATAAAACACTTTACACCCAATATTGTAAAAAACATATCTTTCATAATATAATTCCAATTTCAACGAAACGAAAAGCAGTATTCTTGAAATTTTATTTAATTTCATAATAAAAGATAAAATTAATATTCTTAAATATTTAAAATTTAAATTTAAAATTCAAAGTTTGACTGTATTGACCAAAATTCACATTTTTGGAAAATATTCAATATATGCATGTTTGAAATTCTAATCCACATCAAAATCAACATTTATATTTCAAATAACAAAATATATTAATTTTAATAAATAAAATATTTAAATTAGTAATTTAAATTAAAATAATTAAAATATACAATTACAATAATAAAAAAATACAGGGTTGTTACACGCTCCCCCACTCAAGACTTTTCGTCCCCGAAAAGGAATGAGGTACGGGAAAGCACAGAAAAAGATAAAATGAAATAGTATTAAGACAAGATGACAAGAAGATTAAAATTATACCTGATAACTGTTGCTATAGGTAAGTTTAACAATGTGGAGATGATCTTTCCAAGATCTTCTAGAATCAAGAACACAAGCACAAAAAAATCATCCGCTTGACCGACGGTCTGTGGATGGCAAGCAGTGCTCAGATTCAAAGATGAGTCAAAGATTATCAAAGATTATAGAAAGTTTTCTACCCAGATTGGTATAAGCATAGCTTTCCCATTCCATAACAAGATAAGGGAAATAAGGTCAACCAAAAGATGGTTTGTAAACAAATAAGATAATAAATTCGAAAACCTGAAATTTCAACTTAAATTTATAATTAATCTTACATAAGTTAAATAAATCTAAACCATCTCTAATTTCATTATCTAATCATCTAATTATCTTAAATTAACAAATCCCTAAAATCATGGATTTGAAAAAAATCATTTATTATACTCAAAATATATTTAATAAATTTAATTCTTCATTATTCCTAATTAAAATTAAATTTACTCCTCTTAATATATTTTATCGCCTATGTTAAATATATTTATACTTATTATAACTGTTTTATCTTATTCTTATTTCTTTTAACATTATTTTATATTGTAAATTATTCCATTACCCTTTTTCTTTATTTACCTCTGTTAATCATTTTATAACTAAAATTCAAGTGTACAACATTTATTATAACCACTCAAATTTTATTTATAAAAACTTTTTTTTATATTGTATATTATCCAATTACATATTCAAATTTTGAAAATTAAGGTAAGTTATATTGGAATGAAATTGTGTATAATACAAATAAAACTTTCCAATTCAATCATTCAAGCTTGAATATTTATCCAAATCTTGAAATTATACTTAAAAATTATCCTTCAAGATAAAATTTAGGAATTAAATTTTCGATAAATTCCAAACTATTTAGAGATAAATAAATGCTCATATATTATATATATCCATTCAAATTTAAATCATATATCAGTATATGTTATAAATCAAGTCTTATTTTAGAAATTAAAATCAATTAAATTTCCCAAAACAAAACTGTAGCATGACTACAAAATGGTCTCTTCACTTCGAAACTCGAAAATGAATGTCGATGTTGCTGCAGTCATCACCGAAATTATTTTCCAACGACAAAGAGAAGAGCACTAATTTTAAACTTTAAAAATTCTTTGGAAACAAATTTCTATTCAAAAATACTTTAAATAATATATCCTTTAAAACTTTAGATACGAGGTTTGAAATCCATCGGAAATTAAATTCTCAAATTCTTGTTTAAATTCATTTTAAATTTCCAAATAAATTTATAACCATGTTTTATAGTTCAATTATTTATATATGAAACAAGAACTAATAACATATAAAATCAAATATTATTTCTTAACAACCAATTCAATAAAATCCAGAAAAATTTATAATATAGTTACAAAATTTATTTCATTACTAAATTTGAAAAACATATTTTGTTAGTTTGCTCTGTTAAAGTGTTTTGGAAATCTTATCGATAGCGTTGATCAGACGAATCGATCAGAAACCCAAATTGTAACGACTCGGTATTTTCAACCATTCGCATCCATTATAAGTGTATAGGTAGATACTCATGCCGGAATTGGATTGCTCAAAATACCGCGTTGTAAATAAAAATTTGGCAAATATCAGAATATACAGTAAATAAAAATCACAGATCACAGACACAGAGTATATAAAAATGCAGCGGAAGAAAAAGAGATAGTAGTTCATGAAGCTACTATATAAAATATAAGATACATCAGGGTTAAATAAGATACAACCGAAGAGTAACAAGATACATCAGGTACAAATCAGATACATCACTGAAACACTGGATACTGAAACAAAATAGATGGCTGGATCTTCAAGGAAAGCTCCAACTCCGAAGGTGAATCTTGAATGCTAACTCAATCAATCTGACTCGAGCGTAAAGCAAAACACAAAACACTCGAGTCAAGACATAAATACTTATAAACTGTAAATCAACTCAAGTGAACAGTAACAAAATGCATCAGTAACTTAAAGGATGCTTGGGACCGCCCATCCTCTAAGGATCCGTTAAACTATTTACTATGTAGTAATATACGCTATATACGGTAGTGTCTAATCAGTAAAGTATAATCATATAGAAAATAGCGTTAAGGGGATGGTGAACCTTAACGCGGTCGGATCTTTAAAACCAAAATCGTAGTAGGCTCGATATAAGGATATGACACGGCACGCGAGGCAATGCCAGGGTGGATACACCGTTTGCACTCCCGGACCGGTGGTGACGGCAAGCCAGCAGCTTCCGCCCACCTCGAACAATACCCCCGAATCAAAGTGGCGCCACCGAATCGAATCACAACAGTAATAGAATGGTTTTCGATGGAGCATGCTCGATGAAAGGGTGCGACCCTTTGTGTAGCCCGGTATAGCTCCTGTTTTAGTCATATTTGCCAACTCACGGGAGTTGGGTCCACGTAATATATACCTCGAGAACGTCGCCACCATCCTACTTCATTCTGGAATCTCCACCGCGTACATAGTTGTTAAAGTGGTTTTCGGTATTGGCCGGCTATAAGACAATATCCGATCCCGGTCTCTTTAACAACCAATCGTTATTATAACCCGTACCTATAACTTTAAAACAATATTTTATACTTCAAAATAAAATATCCTTTTCAATCCAAATCTTTATCAAAATAAAGATTAAATCATTTCCAAAACCATTTCAATATATCATCGTAAAATATCTTTCAATTCAAATATTTATCAAAATAAAATCAAGTCATTTCTAACCATTTTAATATATTAAATTTTCATACCCTTTCAACACTACCTTTCAAATCATTTTAATATATCAAAATATCATAACCTTTCAAAGCTTCAGTTCCAAAATATCATATCTTTCAGAACTTCTTTTTAAATCATGTTAATATCAAAATGTCCTATCTTTCAAACTTCATTCAAATCATTTTAATATATCAAAATATCGTATCTTTTCAAACTTCATTCATTTCAAACATTATTCATTTTATTCAATCTAAAATACCATTTCAATTCATATTTCAAAACAGTTTATGTTCCAAAATCATTTTTAATCATTAAATGAAGTTATTATGTTTAATAATTAAATTATTAAATTGCCAAAATTTCAACTTTCAAAGTTCATTTATTCACTTAAGTTTATCAAAACCGTGAAAATTCACTTTTCGCATCATTTAGAAAACTTATACGGAAAGTTACATTCTAAACAGTTCAATTTAACAAAAGACAACATTTTAAAATGTTATACTAGGTTTACTTAAATTTCGAATAACTTAGTTAAATTCAAAAATTATAGCACTTACAAAGATTGCTATAATAGCTTTTAATTCAACTTAGCTTTTTAGTTCATTATCATCAACTACAGCGTTTACAAATGCTGTAATATCATTTACATTGTAATTAATAGCATTTCAAAAAATGCAGTCAATTAACTTCAAATATTCAATAAAATTTCTCAACCAATTATATTTTTATTAAAAACATTTTTAACTTATAAAATCATACATTTTCGCATTTATAACATCATTTAATTTTCCTCAAGTTCATGATTTTATAAAGTTAAATTTCCATTCAAAAATCAAGATTTAATAATAATTCACTTATTAAAATGCAATGTTGAATTTTTAAAATCCATTACATTAAATTTCAACTTAACACTTAAGTTAAAATTCTCAAATATAATTTAGTTTTATTTTTATTTACTTAACTAAAAGTTCACTTTTACGTCAATTTCATAAATTTCCAGTTTTAGTTATATTTCAAAATTTCAACTTACAATATTCATTCATTTCACATTTCAACTTTATTAAAATCATTAATATGATATAAAAATCACTTTAAATTTATTTAAATTCAAATTATCATAAATTTATCATAATTTCATATTCAATTAAATTTCCAATTATAATTAAATCAAAATTTCCAAAATAACTTACGTTCAAAATTTCTAACTTTTCAATTAATTCATTTCACTTACAATTATTTAGAAAATCAATAATAATTTACAAAAATCCTTTTTTTTAATTAAATTTAAAATCAAAATATTATAATAATTAAATTTCTAAAATATTTAAAATTTTAGAAAAACATATTTTAACTACGGGCCTGTATATAATTTTCTACGCTAGGTAAAGTGATATGGGTAATATATCATTTCAACCCATAATTTACAAAGAAAATCCGGATTTTATCATTTCAAACCCGCAATCCCAAGTCAAAATGAAAAATTTAAAACCATTCAGGCCTATCATTTCAGCCCATAACATTTTTTCTAACAAGGAACTTGCAGTGTGATCATATACAGAAATAATATAAACAAGGTCAATATCACAATATACAGTCATATATCAGATGTCAGGTGAAAATTAACAGTTTTAACATGGTAATAATATGGTAATAACATGGCATAGCATATCATATGATCATCATTAACTTGCATAAACATTTTTTATTACTAAACACTTGTCATCAATTCACTTTTCATAAGTATAAATGTCAGAGTGAGAAAGACTCACTTTTTCAAGCTGAAGACCAAAACAACAAACACAAGTGTGATTCCAAAAGCACGACAAGCACGATATAGCATGACTTTTGATTTGAATGAATGGAGAGCGAATCAAATCTACAACCATTGTGTACAACCCAAAAAAAAAAAAATCAAAACAACAAAATTCAATACGACTTTAAAATGCAATAACATTGAAATAAAAGGAGATACGACTACGCAGTCTTTTGCTTTGCCTTCTCTATTGTTTGGTATGGCTTTGGGGTCTGATGTGGTTTAGATGTGGTCAAGTTTTGGGTCAGGTTTGGGCTAACATAGCTCGGGTTCAAGGCTAGACAAGGTGGAGTTTGTACATGAGGAGGTTATGTGGTTTTGAAGTCAATTAGGTGGTTTTTGGTCAAAACAAGGGCTCGGCCATGGGGATTGGGCTCGGCCTGTGATGTGTCATGACTGGACAGAGGTGGGGAGGGGTGTGTTGTGGTCAGGTCTGGGGAGTGGTGGCGGCTGTGGTGGTGGTTTGGGTGGTGGTTGAAGTGGATGAGCATGTAGAGGTCAAATAAGCATGGATCTAGGCATCTAGGTTGTAATTTGAGGGGTTTGACCATCAAAAGGGGTTCGACCATGGTCAGATCTGATGGGGTAGATGGTGGTGATGGTTGGGAAGAGGTGTAGGGGGTGGTGGCCGTGGCTATGGAGGAGAGGCCAAGCAATACACATGAGAAAACAAGGCAAAATATAAGAAAACAATGGAAAAAGAAGAGCAAAAAAAAAGAGGAAGAGAGGAGCCATTACCAAACCTTTCTAGCCGTGAAAAATGAAGTGGAGAGCAATGTTATCATGTGAAAATGAGGTAAGAAATGCACAGCTACAATAAAGAAAGGAATGGTCAAAGGAAATTAAATCTATTAATTGGAAAAGAAACGGAAGAAGAAACGTTAAAACGGTTTTACGTTTCTTTACTTTCAAACCTTTTAAACTTCCTATGTATATATTCATATACATCTTAAATAACTGAAAACACTTATAAATTTCAGTTATAATTCGAAAATATAACAGATAAACAAAATATTAATAATTAAATATTAATTAGATATGATTAAAATAAGAAAAATAGCACAGAAAATGAAAACTTGACTTAAGAATTAGAAATAACTTCAATACACTTTGGAAAAATTTGCTTTAATTTAAATACATGTAAAATGAATAAAATAAAGTAAAACACAGCAAATAAAAGTGAGTGAAAAAAAATAAATAAATAAATTTTAATTATATAAAATTAAATTAAGAAAATGGCTTAAAATTGTAGACAAGGCTTTAAAATTAGAAATAAATTCAAATGAACTTTAGAAAAATTATATTATCATTTTAAAAATACTTAAAAGTCAAAATATACATCATATAACATATTATCACATATTAAAATAAAATATAACAAAGAAGAAGTAATTTATACAATTTAAAATAGTCATTGTTAAATAACTCTATATACGCACAATATTGTAAAGGGTATAACTTTCACAATTTACATCCGATTTCAACGAAACGAAAAGTGGTGTTCTTAGAATTTTATGTACTTTCATAATAAAATAAAAAAAATTAAAATTTTAAACTTTTAAAATTTTAAGTTGAAAGTCACAGTTTGACTATTTTGACCAAAATCAGCATTTCAGGCAAATATTCAATTTACACAAGTTTGGAATTATAACTAATATAAAAATCAAGATTATATTTAAATAATAAATTTAATCATTTCAAATAAGTAAAATAAGTTTTTAAGTCAAAATCTTACATTAAAAAAATTAAAATATACAATAAAATAATTACAAAATACAGGGTTGTTACACTCTCTCCCACTCAAAACTTTTCGTCCCCGAAAAGGAATGAGGTATGGAAGGGCATAGAAAAGATACAGTGAAATATGATTAAGATAAGATGACAAGAAGATTGAAGTTATACCTGATAACTATTGTTATAGGTAAGTTTAACAAGGTGGAGGTGATCTTTCCAAGATCCTCCAGAATCAAGAACACAAGCACGAAAAAAGGTGGATTCAAAATGATTACCAAAGGTCTATCAAAGATTATAGAAAGATTTCTAAACAGAAAGATTATAGAAAGATGCCTATGCCGGTCTATAGCAAGATAAGGATAATAATGACAACCAAAAGATAGTTTGAAAACAAAATAAGGAAATGAATTTGAAAGCATGGAAATTTCAACTTAAACAGAGAATAAATCTTTACATAAGTTAAATAAATCTAACTATCTCAAATTTCATTATCTTATTATCCAATCATCTAAAATTAACCATTTTTAAAACCATGGATTTGAAAAATAATCATTTATTACACTCACAATGTACTTAATAAATTTTATTCTTCTTTATTCCAAATCAAAATTAAATTTATTCCTCTCAATATATTTATCACTTATGTTAAACATACTTACACTTATTATAACTACTTTCTTTTATTCTTAGTTCTTTTAAAATTAATTTATTGTAAGTTATTCAATTACCCTTTATTATATTTACCCCTATTAATCATTAAAATTTAAATGTATAACATTTATTATAACCACTCAGATTTTATTTATAAAATCTTTTTATATTGTATATTATCCAATTACATTGTTAACTTCTGAAATTAAGGTAAGTTGTATTGGAATGCAATTGTATTATACAAATAAAACTTTCCAATTCAATTATCTCAAGTTTGAATCATTTATCCAAATTTTTGATTTTCTTTTTACAATTGAAATTATTCTTCAAGCTAAAATTTAAGAATTAAATTTCCGATTACATTCAAACCATTTGGAGATAAGAAATAATATATACATAAATTTCAATCATATATCTATATATATACATATGTATTATAAATCAAGTCATGTTTTAGAAAATTCAAACAAATTAAATTCCCCAAAACAAAGCTGTAGCAAGACTACAGAACAGTCTCTTAACTTCGAAACTCGAAAATGAACGTCAATGATGTTGCGATCATCACCGAAGTTATTTTCCAGCGACAAAGAGAAGAGGACTAATTTTAAACCTTTAAAATTATTTGAAAACAAATTCTATTCAAAATACTTTAAATAATATAACCTTTTAAAACTTTAAACCAAAGTTCGAAATAATCGGAATTTAAATCCACAAATTCTTGTTTTAAATTCATTTCAGTTCCCAAATAAATTTATAAACAAATATTTCCAGATCTATTTGTAGAACAATAAATGATAAATCAAGTATTATCATTTCAAATTATCAATTTAAATCATTTCATTAAGTTCCATAAATTTACTTATATATCAAAATTTATTTCATTAACCAAATTTAAAAAAAAAATATATTGTGTCCGTTTGTTCTGTCAAAGTGTTTTGGAAATCTTATCGATAGCGCTGATCATACGTATCGATCAGAAACCCAACTCAACATCAACAACTCAAACAACACAATATATAAAACATTTTAATTTTAAATACTAGCTTACAAATACACTATACATGAATAGATTTTCAAAGAAGGTTAGAGATTCAAATTTTTGATTAACACAAATCAAAGGAGATTATGATTTAAAAATAAGTTGGAAACAAGGATGACATGATTAAATAACAGAATAGGAAGATGGATAAGCTTATATAAATCACGGGCAACCTTAACCGGGTCAACCGTGACTTAAAGAATAAGATCAATGTTGATTTTTCTAGGGTAAATCTACATTCGATCTCAAGAGTTAGAGTTTGAAATAACAAAAGATATTAGCATCTAAACCAAGGATAGATAAGAATCTCTGGTGAATCGATGCTAATTGTAAAGGAGTTTTCCCCTTTTTTCAATTCAATTTGAAATTGGCGTGACCGCCGACTCACTAGAAAGATCATTCGAAGCGGAGTTATGAAATGCTCTAGAGTCAAAAGAAGATGAATAGTGAGGGATACGAATGGATTTTGGAACTGTAGGGAACGTTCCAAAATTCAAAGGAATCGAGTCAAAAGAAAAAGATTCAACTCGAATGAAAGTGATTCTGTAATTACATCTACTCCATATGCTAAGTTTTGCCTAGAGCTACCAAAGCTCTGATACCAACTGTAACGACTCGGTATTTTCAACCATTCGCATCCATTATAAGTGTATAGGTAGACACTCATGCCGGAATTGGATTGCTCAAAATACCGCGTTGTAAATAAAAATTTGGCAAATCTCAGAATATACAGTAAATAAAAATCACAGATCACAGACACAGAGTATATAAAAATGCAGCGGAAGAAAAAGAGATAGTAGTTCATGAAGCTACTATATAAAATATAAGATACATCAGTGTTAAATAAGATACAACCGAAGAGTAACAAGATACATCAGGTACAAATCAGATACATCACTGAAACACTGGATACTAAAATAAAATAGATGGCTGGATCTTCAAGGAAAGCTCCAACTCCGAAGGTGAATCTTGAATGCTAACTCAATCAATCTGACTCGAGCGTAAAGCAAAACACAAAACACTCGAGTCAGGACATAAATACTTATAAATTGTAAATCAACTCAAATGAACAGTAACAAAATGCATCAGTAACTTAAAGGATACTTGGGACTGCCCATCCTCTAAGGATCCGTTAAACTATTTACTATGTAGTAATATACGCTATATACGGTAGTGTCTAATCAGTAAAGTATAATCATATAGAAAATAGCGTTAAGGGGATGGTGAACCTTAACGCGGTCGGATCTTTAAAACCAAAATCGTAGTGGGCTCGATATAAGGATATGACACGGCACGCGAGGCAATGCCAGGGTGGATACACCGTTTGCACTCCCGGACCGGTGGTGACGGCAAGCCAGCAGCTTCCGCCCACCTCGAACAATACCTCCAAATCAAAGTGGCGCCACCGAATTGAATCACAACAGTGATAGAATGGTTTTCGATGGAGCATGCTCGATGAAAGGGTGCGACCCTTTGTGTAGCCCGGTATAGCTCCTGTTTTAGTCATATATGCCAACTCACGGGAGTTGGGTCCACGTAATATATACCTCGAGAACGTCGCCACCATCCTACTTAATTCTGGAATCTCCACCGCGTACACAGTTGTTAAAGTGGTTTTCGGTATTGGCCGGCTATAAGACAATATCCGATCCCGGTCTCTTTAACAACCAATCGTTATTATAACCCGTAGCTATAACTTTAAAACAATATTTTATACTTCAAAATAAAATATCCTTTTCAATCCAAATCTTTATCAAAATAAAGATTAAATCATTTCCAAAACCATTTCAATATATCATCGTAAAATATCTTTCAATTCAAATATTTATCAAAATAAATATCAAGTCATTTCTAACCATTTTAATATATTAAATTTTCATACCCTTTCAACACTACCTTTCAAATCATTATTCATTTTATTCAATCTAAAATACCATTTCAATTCATATTTCAAAACAGTTTATGTTCCAAAATCATTTTTAATCATTAAATGAAGTTATTATGTTTAATAATTAAATTATTAAATTGCCAAAATTTCAACTTCCAAAGTTCATTTATTCACTTAAGTTTATCAAAACCGTGAAAATTCACTTTTCGCATCATTTAGAAAACTTATACGGAAAGTTACATTCTAAACAGTTCAATTTAACAAAAGACAGCATTTTAAAATGTTATACTAGGTTTACTTAAATTTCGAATAACTTAGTTAAATTCAAAAATTATAGCACTTACAAAGATTGCTATAATAGCTTTTAATTCAACTTAGCTTTTTAGTTCATTATCATCAACTACAGCGTTTACAAATGCTGTAATATCATTTACATTGTAATTAATAGCATTTCAAAAAATGCAGTCAATTAACTTCAAATATTCAATAAAATTTCTCAACCAATTATATTTTTATTAAAAACATTTTTAACTTATAAAATCATACATTTTCGCATTTATAACATCATTTAATTTTCCTCAAGTTCATGATTTTATAAAGTTAAATTTCCATTCAAAAATCAAGATTTAATAATAATTCACTTATTAAAATGCAATGTTGAATTTTTAAAATCCATTACATTAAATTTCAACTTAACACTTAAGTTAAAATTCTCAAATATAACTTAGTTTTATTTTTATTTACTTAACTAAAAGTTCACTTTTACGTCAATTTCATAAATTTCCAGTTTTAGTTATATTTCAAAATTTCAACTTACAATATTCATTCATTTCACATTTCAACTTTATTAAAATCATTAATATGATATAAAAATCACTTTAAATTTATTTAAATTCAAATTATCTTAAATTTATCATAATTTCATATTCAATTAAATTTCCAATTATAATTAAATCAAAATTTTCAAAATAACTTACGTTCAAAATTTCTAACTTTTTCATTAATTCATTTCACTTACAATTATTCAGAAAATCAATAATAATTTACAAAAATCCTTTTTTTTAATTAAATTTAAAATCAAAATATTATAATAATTAAATTTCTAAAATATTTAAAATTTTAGAAAAACATATTTTAACTATGGGCCTGTATATAATTTTCTACGCTAGGTAAAATGATATGGGTAATATATCATTTCAACCCATAATTTACAAAGAAAATCCGGGTTTTATCATTTCAAACCCGCAATCCCAAGTCAAAATGAAAAATTTAAAACCATTCAGGCCTATCATTTCAGCCCATAACATTTTTTCTAACAGGGAACTTGCAGTGTGATCATATACAGAAATAATATAAACAAGGTCAATATCATAATATACAGTCATATATCAGATGTCAGGTGAAAATTAACAGTTTTAACATGGTAATAATATGGTAATAACATGGCATAGCATATCATATGATCATCATTAACTTGCATAAACATTTTTTATTACTAAACACTTGTCATCAATTCACTTTTCATAAGTATAAATGTCAGAGTGAGAAAGACTCACTTTTTCAAGCTGAAGACCAAAACAACAAACACAAGTGTGATTCCAAAAGCACGACAAGCACGATATAGCATGACTTTTGATTTGAATGAATGGAGAGCGAATCAAATCTACAACCATTGTGTACAACCCAAAAAAAAAAAAAAAACAAAACAACAAAATTCAATACGACTTTAAAATGCAATAACATTGAAATAAAAGGAGATACGACTACGCAGTCTTTTGCTTTGCCTTCTCTATTGTTTGGTATGGCTTTGGGGTCTGATGTGGTTTAGATGTGGTCAAGTTTTGGGTCAGGTTTGGGCTAACATAGCTCGGGTTCAAGGCAAGACAAGGTGGAGTTTGTACATGAGGAGGTGATGTGGTTTTGAAGTCAATTAGGTGGTTTTTGGTCAAAACAAGGGCTCGGCCATGGGGATTGGGCTCGGCCTGTGATGTGTCATGACTGGACAGAGGTGGGGAGGGGTGTGTTGTGGTCAGGTCTGGGGAGTGGTGGCGGCTATGGTGGTGGTTTGGATGGTGGTTGAAGTGGATGAGCATGTAGAGGTCAAATAAGCATGGATCTAGGCATCTAGGTTGTAATTTGAGGGGTTTGACCATCAAAAGGGGTTCGACCATGGTCAGATCTGATGGGGTAGATGGTGGTGATGGTTGGGAAGAGGTGTAGGGGGTGGTGGCCGTGGCTATGGAGGAGAGGCCAAGTAATACACATGAGAAAACAAGGCAAAATATAAGAAAACAATGGAAAAAGAAGAGCAAAAAAAAGAGCAAGAGATGAGCCATTACCAAACCTTTCTAGCCGTGAAAAATGAAGTGGAGAGGAATGTTATCATGTGAAAATGAGGTAAGAAATGCACAGCTACAATAAAGAAAGGAATGGTCAAAGGAAATTAAATCTATTAATTGGAAAAGAAACGGAAGAAGAAACGTTAAAACGGTTTTACGTTTCTTTGCTTTCAAACCTTTTAAACTTCATATATATATATTCATATACATCTTAAATAACTGAACACTTATAAATTTCAGTTATAATTCGAAAATATAACAGATAAACAAAATATTAATAATTAAATATTAATTAGATATGATTAAAATACGAAAAATAGCATAGAAAATGAAAACTTGACTTAAGAATTAGAAATAACTTCAACACACTTTAGAAAATTTTGCTTTAATTTAAATACATGTAAAATGAATAAAATAAAGTAAAACATAGCAAATAAAAGTGTGTGCAAAAAACAAATAAATAAATTTTAATCATATAAAATTAAATTAAGAAAATGGCTTAAAATTGTAGACTAGGCTTTAAAATTAGAAATAAATTCAAATGAACTTTAGAAAAATTATATTATCATTTTAAAAATACTTAAAAGTCAAAATATACATCATATAACATATTATCACATATTAAAATAAAATATAACAAAGAAGAAGTAATTTATACAATTTAAAATAGTCATTGTTAAATAACCCTATATACGCACAATATTGTAAAGGGTATAACTTTCACAATTTACATCCGATTTCAACGAAACGAAAAGTGGTGTTCTTAGAATTTTATGTACTTTCATAATAAAAGAAAAAAAATTAAAATTTTAAACTTTTAAAATTTTAAGTTGAAAGTCACAGTTTGACTATTTTGACCAAAATCAGCATTTCATGCAAATATTCCACTTACACAAGTTTGGAATTATAACTAATATAAAAATCAAGATTATATTTAAATAATAAATTTAATCATTTCAAATAAGTAAAATAAGTTTTTAAATCAAAATCTTACATTAAAAAAATTAAAACATACAATAAAATAATTACAAAATACAGGGTTGTTACACTCTCCCCCACTCAAAACTTTTCGTCGCCGAAAAGGAATGAGGTATGGAAGGGAACAGAAAAGATACAGTGAAATAGGATTAAGATAAGATGACAAGAAGATTGAAGTTATACCTGATAACTGTTATTATAGGTAAGTTTAACAAGGTGGAGGTGATCTTTCCAAGATCCTCCAGAATCAAGAACACAAGCACGAAAAAAGGTGGATTCAAAATGATTACCAAAGGTCTATCAAAGATTATAGAAAGATTTCTAGACAGAAAGATTATAGAAAGATGCCTATGCCGGTCTATAGCAAGATAAGGATAATAATGACAACCAAAAGATAGTTTGAAAACAAAATAAGGAAATGAATTTGAAAGCATGGAAATTTCAACTTAAACAGAGAATAAATCTTTACACAAGTTAAATAAATCTAACTATCTCAAATTTCATTATCTTATTATCCAATCATCTAAAATTAACCATTTTTAAAACCATGGATTTGAAAAATAATCATTTATTACACTCACAATGTACTTAATAAATTTTATTCTTCTTTATTCCAAATCAAAATTAAATTTATTCCTCTCAATATATTTATCACTTATGTTAAACATACTTACACTTATTATAACTACTTTCTTTTATTCTTAGTTCTTTTAAAATTAATTTATTGTATGTTATTCAATTACCCTTTATTATATTTACCCCTATTAATCATTAAAATTTAAATGTATAACATTTATTATAACCACTCAGATTTTATTTATAAAATCTTTTTATATTGTATATTATCCAATTACATTGTTAACTTCTGAAATTAAGGTAAGTTGTATTGGAATGCAATTGTATTATACAAATAAAACTTTCCAATTCAATTATCTCAAGTTTGAATCATTTATCCAAATTTTTGATTTTCTTTTTACAATTGAAATTATTCTTCAAGCTAAAATTTAAGAATTAAATTTCCGATTACATTCAAACCATTTGGAGATAAGAAATAATATATACATAAATTTCAATCATATATCTATATATATACATATGTATTATAAATCAAGTCATGTTTCAGAAAATTCAAACCAAATTAAATTCCCCAAAACAAAGCTGTAGCAAGACTACAGAACAGTCTCTTAACTTCGAAACTCGAAAATGAACGTCAATGATGTTGCGATCATCACCGAAGTTATTTTCCAGCGACAAAGAGAAGAGGACTAATTTTAAACCTTTAAAATTATTTGAAAACAAATTCTATTCAAAATACTTTAAATAATATAACCTTTTAAAACTTTAAACCAAAGTTCGAAATAATCGGAATTTAAATCCACAAATTCTCGTTTTAAATTCATTTCAGTTCCCAAATAAATTTATAAACAAATATTTCCAGATCTATTTGTAGAACAATAAATGATAAATCAAGTATTATCATTTCAAATTATCAATTTAAATCATTTCATTAAGTTCCATAAATTTACTTATATATCAAAATTTATTTCGTTAACCAAATTTAAAAAAAAAATATATTGTGTCCGTTTGTTCTGTCAAAGTGTTTTGAAAATCTTATCGATGGCGCTGATCAGACGTATCGATCAGAAACCCAACTCAACATCAACAACTCAAACAACACAATATATAAAACATTTTAATTTTAAATACTAGCTTACAAATACACTATACATGAATAGATTTTCAAAGAAGGTTAGAGATTCAAATTTTTGATTAACACAAATCAAAGGAGATTATGATTTAAAAATAAGTTGGAAACAAGGATGACATGATTAAATAACAGAATAGGAAGATGGATAAGCTTATATAAATCACGGGCAACCTTAACCGGGTCAACCGCGACTTAAAGAATAAGATCAATGTTGATTTTTCTAGGGTAAATCTACATTCGATCTCAAGAGTTAGAGTTTGAAATAACAAAAGATATTAGCATCTAAACCAAGGATAGATAAGAATCTCTGGTGAATCGATGCTAATTTTAAAGGAGTTTTCCCCTTTTTTCAATTCAATTTGAAATTGGCGTGACCGCCGACTCACTAGAAAGATCATTCGAAGCGGAGTTATGAAATGCTCTAGAGTCAAAAGAAGATGAATAGTGAGGGATACGAATGGATTTTGGAACTGTAGGGAACGTTCCAAAATTCAAAGGAATCGAGTCAAAAGAAAAAGATTCAACTCGAATGAAAGTGATTCTGTAATTACATCTACTCCATATGCTGAGTTTTGCCTAGAGCTACCAAAGCTCTGATACCAACTGTAACGACTCGGTATTTTCAACCATTCGCATCCATTATAAGTGTATAGGTAGACACTCATGCCGGAATTGGATTGCTCAAAATACCGCGTTGTAAATAAAAATTTGGCAAATCTCAGAATATACAGTAAATAAAAATCACAGATCACAGACACAGAGTATATAAAAATGCAGCGGAAGAAAAAGAGATAGTAGTTCATGAAGCTACTATATAAAATATAAGATACATCAGGGTTAAAGATCATTCGAAGTGGAGTTAAGGGATACTCCATAATCAAAAGAAGACGAATAGTGAGGGACCTGAATGGAATTTTGGAACCGCGGGGAACGTTCCAAAATTCAAAGGAATTGAGTCAAAAGGAAGAGATTTAAACTCGAATGAAAGTGATTCTGTAAATACATTTACCATACATGCTGAGTTTTGCCTGGAGCTACCAAAGCTCCGATACCAACTGTAACGGTCCGCGCCAGTGGGGTATCGCCCACCGTAGCATACATTGGTACCTGTGTTCTACCTTTACGGCCAGCCTCTCGACTGCACCACAACCCCCGCGGGAACATGTAGGAGTAAGAGTCAACCGTTTGCTACCAAACCAGGAAGCGAGAACCCCCTATCATGCTGCACCCTCCAAGTGCAATGGCAGACACACATGTCGGACTTGAATTGCTTAAAATACCGTGTTGTAAATAAAATTTGGCAAACCTCAGAATATACAGTAAATACGTAATCACAGATCACAGACATAGAGTAAATAATAATGCAGTGGAAATAAAAGAGATAGTAGTTCATGAAGCTACCATATAAAAATAAGATACATTAGAGTTAAACAAGATACAACAGAAGAGTAACAAGATACATCAGGTACAAATCAGAATACATCGCTGAAATCACTGGATACAGAAAGAAAAATAGATGACTGGATCTTCAAGGAAAGCTTCAACTCCGAAGGTGAATCTTGAATGCTAACTCACTCAATCTGACTCGAGCGTAAAGCAAAACACAAAACACTCGAGTCAGGACATAAATATTTATGAACTGTAAATCAACTCAAGTGAACAGTAACAAAAATGCATCAGTAACTTGAAGGATGCTTGGGATCGCCCATCCTTTAAGGATCCGTTAAACTATTTACTATGTAGTAATATTGCGCTATTATAATAATGTCTACAGTAAAATAAACATACTTTTAAATAGCGTTCCGGGCTACCCATATCACCCTTCACACATAATAGTCCCAGTAGTCCATCCAATATCATGATATCTCCAGATCGGGAGACTATCAGAGGATACCACACGGGCTACGGGAGAAAAATAAACTCGTAGTAAAGGCTCGGTATGGTAGGTGACACGACATACAAGGCAATGCCAGGGTAGATATACCAATTACGCACACGGGCTGGTGGTAACGCAGCAGCCACATACGCCCACCTCGGAACACACTCCCAATCAAAATCGGAGGATGACCATCTAATCAATCACCAGTAAGAGTATAGTATCGAAGGAATGTGTCCGACCAGAGGAGCTACCCCTTTTGGCCCGATATCGCTCCTGTTTTAGCCTCCTTATGCCAACTCACGGGAGTTCGGTCCACGTAATATACCTCAAGAACGACGCCACCATCGTACTTCATTCTGGAATCTCCACCGCGTACACAGTTGTTAAAATGGTTTTCAGAGTTGGCAGAGAGTATGACAACTTCCGATCCCGGTCTCTTTAACAACTAATCGTTATTATAACGTCGTGGTCATTTCAAAATAATTTATACTTCAAAAATCAAATCATTTCATTTCAAAATTATATCCCTTTCAAAATAGTTATACTTCGAAACCAAAACCATTTTATTTTTGAAAACTATTTATTCAATCAAAATAGCTTATACTTCGAAACCAAAACCATTTTCATTTCAAAACTATATTCAAATCAAAATAGTTTATCATGTCCATTTTAAACATATATCCACCTTTAAAAAATTCATAATACTTCCAAAGTATAACTTTTCTGAAACCAAAATACTGGAAATCATTACACTTTGAAAATCATAACATTCCGAAATCATACATTTGAAATCATCCTTTAATTCTTTACACTTTACAAATTTACTCCATTAAACCAAAATTTCAAATTTCCAACTTAATTCAATTCGAACCATCAGTTTCAATTCAATTTAGTTTTCTAACAAAACATTTCAAATCTTATAAATTTCAAATATAGATTTGATCTACAAAATAAACAATCCAATTTTAATATATTTCCAAACTTTAATATCTCACATTTAAAAACTAAACTTTATAATTCCATATATTCATATCTCAAATCTAATTTCATTATTATTCAGTTTTGAAATATTCATTTCATAAATCCAACATTATTTAAATAAACTTAAATTACAATTAAACCAAATATCTTTTCATACAAATATAAACTTCAAATATTCCTTTATCAAATAAATCAAAATCAAATATTATTCCACATTCATATTCTTTATTAAAATAAAATCAAATCATTTACAAACCATTTCAAAATCATTAAAATATCATATCCTTTCAAAACCTCATTATTAGATCATTATTTGAATTCAAATTCAAATACTCAAATTTAAATATCATTTTTAAATCAAATAAGTCATTCATTTATTATTTCAAGTATCATTACAAAATACATTAAAAATTCCATTCAAAAATTCATTTATCTCATTACATTTCATTCCATTTAACACATAACCAAGTAAACCCTATTTAAATTCAAATTTAAATTCCTTAAAAATTCAAATTTAAATATTAAAATATATTCAAAACTTCTTAAATTTCACAGTTAATCAATTTCCAAAAGTTAAATCATTTAACACTTTTAAATATAACTCAAACAGTGTTAAAGTCTATAACATTTCAAACATTGTCAAATTATAGCAACGACAGCATTTATAAAGTGCTATCGTAGCTTACAGTTTTCAAAATGGTTTAGTTCAAGAATAACAGCATTTATAAATTGCCGTAATAGATATTTAGTTATTTCAAACATTGTTAGATTCAAAACAACAGCATTTAAAAATGCTGTCAAAAAACTACAGCATTTTGAAAATGCTATAAAATTCCAGATTTCATTTTAGCTTTTCAAAAGTAATAATAAAAATCCAAATTATTATTATTATAACTTGAAAATCATATTTCTATACTTCAAAATTTCACATTTAAAATCATTTCAACATATGATTTAACACAATAAATTTTTAAGATCAAATATTCAATTTAAAAACTCCGTTCATTTATTAAGTCAAAATTCACTGTTTATTAACTTATGAATTTAATAAAACTTAACATTTTACTTCAAATATCACTTCAAAACTCAAAATTTAATTTCCATTATTTATTTACATTTTAAAATAAAATTTAAAGTCAAAAATCATAATTTCTTCAAATTTACGTACTTAAATTCACAATTTCAAGACTTAATATTTAATTTTCTTAAAACCATAAAATATATATCTTTAAATCAAAATTTCATACTTTAAAAATACATATTTTAATAAAAATCATTTAAAAATATACCACGGGGTCTGTATATAATTTTCTAACCTAGGTCAAGTGATACAGATATATATCATTTCAATCCGCAGTTTACAAAGAAAACCCGGGTTCTGTCATTTCAAACCCGCAATCCCAAGTCAAATAAAATACAATAAAAATCGCTCAGCCCTATCATTTCAGCCCATAATGATTTTTTCCTATTCTAAAGTCCGTTCGGGTATGTATCATTTCAACCCATGGTGATTCTATTCTAACAGAGAACTTGCAGTGTGAATATATGCATAAACAATATAAATAATGTCAATGTCACAATATAATGTCATATATCAGATGTCAGGTGATAATCAACAATTTTAACATGGTAATAACATGGAATAGCATATAATATGATCATCATTAACTTGCATAAACATTTTATATTACTAAACACTTGTCATCAATTCACTATTTCATAAGTATAAATGTCAGAGTGAGAAAGACTCACCTTTTCAAGCTGAAGACGACTACGACACACAAAACGATTCTAGAAGGCACGACAAGCACGATTTGAATTGAATGAATGGAGAGCCTTGATAATGATCTTGTATAAAAAAATAAACAAGACCATATAAACATATGCATACAATACAAATATGAATTGAAACGAAATGGAAATTTTAAATCAACAAAGAACATTACCCAGCTTTAACACGAAAGTGCCTGACCACGACAACAAGGCTTGTCACATGATCAAATGGGCTTGTTCTCATCACACTAGGATCAGCCTAGATGCCAACATAGCTCAGGTTTGGGTCAATATGGATTCATATGGCTCGGCCTAACTTGGATATGAAGGAGTGGAAGTTGTGACATGAGAAATACAAAAGTCAAGGCAATTAAGTGGATTTTTGGTGCAACTATAGGTTCGACCTGCCATGGCTTGGGCTTGGTCATGCAAGGGGATGGTTATGTGGCGGCTGGAGTGGCGGCCAGAGGTGGTGGAGGGACTGGCGGCGGCGGCCATGGAGGTGGTTTAGGTGAAAAATGAAGGCTATGGCCTTAAGGGTTTGGCTAGGCTAGTTTTCAAGTGATGCTTGTATTAATTTAAGGAATTTGCAACCTTGGGAAGGCCATGGCCTGTAATGGTCAGTGGAGTAGGAGGAGGAGCTGCCAAGTATTGTGGAGGTGGTGGTGATGTGGTGATGGAGTAGAGGCTAGCCCAATCAAACTTGAAGAAGCAAAGGCAAAAACAAGGAAAACAAGGGGAAAAGTGAGAAGAGAAAAGCCATTAGCATTTTATTTTTTTAGAAAATGGTAGCCGTGAGTTTTGAGGATGAGGAGATATATTTCTCATGTGAAAATGAACGAGAAAGTCATGGCTGAAGCAAGAGATGTGAACGGTTAAAGCAATGAAGTGAAAAGGCAAGAAAATGAAAAGACGGAATACAAAAAGGCTTAAGCAAATAAAGAGTCACAAACCTTTCAAATTTCCACCATTTCTTTTTAAATTTTAATACATGTAAAATATATATAAATACAGGTTAAAACACGAAAATATAGAAAATAAACAAAAATAAATAAATAAATATTAATTAAATATAATTAAATTAAGAAAATAGCAAAGAAAATGTAAACTAGGCTTGAAAATTTGAAAATAAATGAAATGAACTTTGGAAAAATTGTATGTACATGAAAAATATTTATAAATAAAGATAAAAAAATAAAAATAAAAATGCATACATAAAAATGAATAAATAAATTTTAATTAAATATAATTTAAATGAAGAAAATAACAGAAAAATGGAAACTAACCTTTAAAAATAGAAAATAAATTCAATGAGCTTTGGAAAAATTCAAAAATCACTTTACAAATATTTAAAAGGTAAAAAAATATGTAAAATAACATATAATACAATTTAGAATAAGATATGACAATTAAAAAGATTATTTATATAATTTAAAATAAACAATATTGTTAAATAAAACAGTTTACACCCAATATTGTAAAAAACATATCTTTCACAATATAATTCCAATTTCAACGAAACGAAAAGCAATGTTCTTGAAATTTTATTTAATTTCATAATAAAATATAAAATTAAAATTTTCAAATATTTAAAATTTAAATTTAAAAGTCAAAGTTTGACTGCATTGACCAAAATTCACATTTTTGGAAAATATTCAATATATGCATGTTTGAAATTCTAATCCACATCAAAATCAACATTTATATTTCAAATAACAAAATATATTCATTTTAATAAATAAAATAAAGTATTTAAATTAGTAATTTGAATTAAAATAATTAAAATATACAATTACAATAATCAAAAAATACAGGGTTGTTACAAGTTGTATGTGATACATCCGATAAGTGTTATCTATCGTTTGTGGGGCTATGATTTGTTGAACAAACTCAAGGTCAGAATACCAAGACAGACGAGTCCTAACACCCACTAGTGAATTCGAAAGACTTCTATGTTTCATCTTAGGGTTTGGAGAAACATAAAAGACAAGTGGGAGCCTTACTAGGAAAATGAAACGGTAACATTTAACCTTTTTAATATTATAAGAACATATGCTAAATAATGTTATTGTTATCTACAATGATAAATTTATGCATTTAATATGATTGATAAAATGTTTATCAATTAACATATACAAACGAACTGAATTGAAAGTTGACAAATGGAAATATAATACCTACTATTAAATGCTTATTGCATGTTAATGTTTTCTATACCCATGCAAGTGGCTTATTTTACAACTACTTAATACATTCATAAAATGGTCACTTATGTGCTTATTTGGTTAAGACCGTGTATTGCACTATATGAGTTTTGAACTTTAAAAGCAATACAAGGCTATGGATATTTGATCCATATACTATCATTTAAAAATGTTATATGGTGAATGGTTACAGTTCGTAATGTATGATACTTCAATGAATATAGTTCATTGGAAATAATCCAATATATAATAATTGAGATCATGCATTCAACTTGATTGATTACAATAGGGATCATATTATGTTAATGTAACATAAGACCAAAAACTACAATATAGATCTAAGAACTCGATCGTTGAAATGGCATTTTGATCGGTTTACGTAAAGTGCAACAAATTTGATATCATTAAATGTTAAGGATAATCGAATGTGCTTTTGTAAAATTTTTGTTATGATATTATAGTAAGGTTGTCTTTTGTATAGTTTGGCCATTTGAAAGGAAAACGAACGTATAAGAATATATGTAATTTAAGGTACAATTGGGATGAAGAGAATGAACAGTCACTTCTGCTTCATAGAGAAATAATGGAAACTAGAATTGTAATAATAATCGTATAACGACCTGTAAATTTTCAATAATTAAATCTGTTAATTTAATAAGACTTTGGTAATTTAATATCGAAGGGAATAAAGATTAGTGAATTGTTAATGGAAATAATAACTAGAATGAATTGCAACAGTGTAAGTGTAAGTTAATTGTTAATAACTGGTACGTAATTCCAATAAATGGAATAATGTAAATGCTATACTTGGTTATAAGATTTAATATAAGAAACAAATGTAATTATTTAATTATTGTATGAAATAGAGAATTAATGACAATTAAATAAAATCAGTATTATATAAGTATTGTAACATTTATTTGCGAATAATGAATTCATAAGTGTGATTAAAATTTATAGTAACAATTGTTGTAAGTTACCTGTTTATTTGGTCTATTTAATTGAAATGAGAAATAAATTAAAATTTAATGTAATTTAACATTATATTAATGAGAATTAATACAATAACTGAAAGTGTGGATGTAATAAAGTAAATAAAAATGTAAATTTATTCATAAGATGATAATTGATGTAATAAAAAGAATGAAACCAAGTTAAATAAATTAATTGAGAATTTTTAATCATAATTAATGTAAATATTTGACAAAAATGCAATAAAATAGAAATATGATAGTTAATTCAAACTGAAGATGGAAATTGAAGTATATTAATGTAATGAAATGTAAAACAAATGTTAATCATGTTTATAGAGTAAGAATGGATTTAATAGAAGGATTGAAATTGAACCAAATCAATTTATTTGGAATAATTATAAATAATTGGATTTAATCACAACTGAAATTTAACACTGTAATTGGTAAAATAATTTACATTGAATTGATATAGAAATTTGTTTTAAAGGATTATAAATTACCAAGTAAATCTGAAGTGATAGAAAAGGTAAGTTTTTAAATTTGAACGAAAAAGTGATTTAATTAATTAATTATTAATTTAATTAATTAAGTGAAATATAGCCATTTTGGCAGCTGTCTCAGATTTCGAAGAAACATGTTTCATCGGATCTATAATAGTGAATTATTGTAGGATTTCAAGTTTCGTAGCGATCGGATTTGTCGTTTGATCGTACGGACTCGAAACGCCTAGAAATTAATTTAATTAAAATCAATTAAAATCAACTTGAAATAAGCTGAATTCAACATAACTTCTTCATACGGTGGAATTAGGACCTGAATCATGTTCCATTGAGTTTAAAATATTGGAAAACATCTATTTTGATATATGGGTTGACCAATTTTCGTTCCGAAGGCAGAACGGGCTTTTCGAGTCGTTTATCGTCCAATCAGTCTGGTCCATTCTTTATGTTTCAGCTTTGCCTATAAATAGTTCATTATAAACCCTAGCCACTCCTCATATTCATTTGTCTATAAGTACATTTCCTTCTCAACTCCTCATTCCAATGGCAGATAAACCAGACAAACTTCTCAATTCAATTTCAAAATCAAATTCAAATCAAAATTTCAAACTCCACAAACTATATCGAATTATATATCGATTTGAAGCTCTCATCGAGCGCAAGACAAATATATGATTTGTTTTTCGATTTGGGTTTCGATGTAGCCAGAAATTGTTGATCTGTTTTCGGCCGTTCATTGCTCGACGATGAACTTCGTCTGATTGGTTAATCATTGACATGGGTGTGTAGAGGGTCGAGTGTGCCGTGCATCGAAGTTGTTCGTTCATGAAGATGACGGTTTGATTGACACCTATAATTCAACTAAGGGTCGATTTTTTTTGGCGACTGCTGTGTTTTTGTCACGATCTAGATTGGGTCAAACGTGGGGGGGGGGGGGGGGAGGGCGCGGAGCTCAGGCGAAGACGGCGAACGTGGTCGGCGAGGCCAGGAGGAGATCGATCACCTCCGGCAATCATGCGTGAGCTACAGGCTCATGGCGGCTGCGAGCAAATTTCTGGTAGGGTTTCGAACGTGATAAAGTGTGCTGACATGGCGCTCGAAGATAGGTCTTTATTGTTTTGTTTTGTTTTATTTTAATTTCAATTTCAATTGTTCTGATCGCAATAACTTTCTCATATGAGGTCCGATTCATGTGTAGTTTATTTTGCTGGGATCGTATCGAAATTTTGGACATTTTTACGTTGGTTTGGACGAATTCTAAGACTGTTTGAATTTTGGGTTTAAACTGAATTTAAATTCAAAGGTGAGTGTTTTAACTCACTCACAACTTCTAAAATTTCTTATGTTCGTTAAATTAAATTTGTGATGTGATTAAGAATTTATTTATGACTATTTGGTACATTTTGAATCATCATCTCAGTTAATTTGAATTTATTTGAATTAAATCGTTATTTAATTTGTTATTGAATGTAAATTGCCAGTTAAATACCTGTTATTGATTATCGGTTCTATATTGATATTTATTGATTGATTTGGATGATGTGTGTAATGGATATTGGATGAATGGATGTTGTATTTTATACTGTTATAAACTACAAGTTCACTATGGGTTGAAATGATACATACCCGAATGATCTATAAATTAAGAAAAAATCGTTATGGGTTGAAATGATAGACTCGAGCGATTTATGGATGTTATTTATTTCGGGATTGCGGTTTGAAATGATATATAACCGTAAAATTTTTAATTTGCGGATTGAAATGATAAATATCCGTATCACTTGACCCTAGGGTAGAGAATTATATACGGACACCGGATTTGGTTAAATTAAATGATTTTAAAATCCTTAATTTTTGAATGGAATTAAATGATATTTTGAAGAAAATTCGATTTGTATAAATTGAAGTATTTTTGAAAAATCAAGTTTTGTGTTGAAATGTGAATTGGCTTAAAGGAATTGTATTAAGAAATTAAACTGAAATGGTCCGATATTGTTGAAATGAAATAAATAGTTTTAAATTGATATAAATTCCAAATTCATGTTTTCAAATATAAACTATTTTAAATTATATCATTTTAAGATTTTAAATTTTAAGATTTTCAGATATTAAATCAATTTAACCTATTTTAAACCATTTAAATTATTTTAAAATAAATTAAACCATTTTAACTTATATTAAATCTAATTAATCTATTTTAAAGCTATTTAATTTTATTTAATCTATTTTAAGTCTATTTAACTATTTTCTAAAATTCCAGACTAAGTAAAAGGGAAGTGTTTATATTCAAAATTCATTGGTTTAAAAGAAAATATGATGAAATGATGAAATGACCTAAGTTGGGATTTAAACGTATAATAAATTGAAAATGATGATTTAGAAGTAAGGATTTAACCTGTTTTGGAAATATGGTTTTGGAAGAAATTATGATTTGAAAGTGAATATGATTTCAAAGTGAATATGATTTCGAAAGTATTATGATTTTGAGAAGATGATACTTTGATATAAATTGTGAATTGACTTTTGAAATATAAAAGAACCATCCGGTGTGTAATAAGCAATTGGTTGTTAAAGTGACTGGGATCGGATATTGTCATACTTCTTGCCAATACCGAAAACCACTTTGACAACTCTGTACACGGTGGAGATTCCAAAATGAAGTAGGATGGCGGCGACGATCCTATATGAGGTATATAGTGGACACGACTCCCGTGAGTTGGCTTAAGGTGGCTAAAACATGAGCAATTGACATGCCAAGTGAGGTCATTACTTCGATCGAGCACACTCCATCGATTCTATATTCTGACATTGTGATTTATTTGGTGGCCACCCTTCGATTTTTACTCGGGAGTGTGTTCCGAGATGGGTGGTACAAGTTTGTTTTGTGCCATACCTATAGAGTTCCCTCTGACGACGTCCAGTACGGGCGAGATTACGGTACTGTATAGACTATGGGAATATATAAATGTGTTAAGGGGGAAAATGCAACGCCTTAACGCTATTTTAATACTTTTACTTTACTACAGACATATTATAATAGCGTATTTGACTACATAGTAGATAGTTTAATGGGTCCTTAGGAGATGTGAATCCCAAGCATCTCTTAAGTTACTGCACTCACGTTAGACACTGGATAGGAGATGTCAAACCACATACATATCTCTGATGCCGTTCCACTCATATTTATTTACCGTTGATTTAACTTACATAAGATCTTCTAGTTCTGACTCGAGTGTTTTGTCTTTTCAATTCGCTCGGGTCAACCTGAGCATTTTAGGATTTGAAGACCTTATTTCTGGAGGACGAAGACGAAGATTTTATTATTGTTATTTACTATATTATTCCACTGCATCACACTATTCCGCTGCATTGTTATTTATTTATCTCTGATATGTGTAACTCTAATTTTGTATTGTATAAGTATAATCAAATGTTTTGTAAACAGCTTCTTGAACTGTTATTTGATTATTATATTTTGTCATTCCACTGCAAGATTCTGTTTTGTTTTATTCTCTCTGCTTTTTCTTATTTACCCCAATAACAATCCGCCCTTCTATATCATTTGAGTTGGCATGTGTGTCTGCTTGAACTGTCCAAAAAGCGGGATGTTACAAATCGATAATTAATATTGGAATGAGAAATATGATTTCTATTCCGAAATTTATTTTCATATAAAAAATTGTTTTCTATGAGATTTATTTCTTTAAGCTCAAGATATTTGATCAACGAACACTTCATTGTATAGTTGCAGTGTATGAAATAAAAAAATTGTATTAAATGAATGATGGACCTTCGAATTTAGTACGATATTATAGAAATGGTGGAAATAATTGGAGCATGCCATATAACACTTATTAATTGCGTCATAGTACGAAAATTATTTCCGTAAAACTTACCATACATTATTTATGAAATAATGATTATTTTTTGGTATCGGTTTAAAAAAATAGACATAGCTATATTTCAATATGAATATTCTTTGTGAAATAAAACTATAATGTGGTAAACTTTTTATAAAAAAGTGATGCATTGGAAAATACAAAAGTATCTAATATTATTTATGGTTGTTTTGGAATTATAGACTAAGCCGTAGTTTTGAAATAATTTTATTGAATGATTTTGAATCATACGATACTTGTTACTTATATCTCAAACAATAAAGGGCTATGCACTCATTTAGTGGGAGTATCATAAGAGTTGATGAACTCTTTTGATTGATACATATAGACGTACGCAGTTATAATTCTATAAATACCAAAACGGTTCCATGTACTTCGTCATATTCACCGATGAGTTATCGTCAATATGGACATGTGTATTTGATACACATGTAGTATGTCTATGGTAAACTTATAGAATATAAAACAGAAGTAAATAAAATAACATGCGATAGAAATGATTTGATTTGATCGAGTGAGTGAGTATATTAAAAAACGTTCCAAACATACCTAAAATGAATAAAGATTCAATCTCAAAATTACTCCTCTATGTGACACATAATGATACGTCGATATTCAATAATCGAACTTTATTGGACAATGTATGATTAATTGCGAGCGAAATTGAGTTAGTTTCTTTTTATAAGGTAATGTACTTAAGGGTATTACACGTTAATATTATTTCATATGAATAACAGTTTATAAAATTTTACAAGATAAGGGTTTACAAGAAACTCCAACATATCCTAGGCCAAGGAATTAGCAGGTTGTGCGAGTCGAAAGGTTGCATGTAATAATTGTTCATGAGGGATTTATGAATCTCCCCAAAAGGATTTTGAAAAGACTGTCATTGGATGACATATATATGTTTCGAACATAATTTTTGTAAACTAAAACCCAATCATTTTTATAAATAAAGAAATTTTGTAACGATCCCGGTTTTGAGTCAAATTTAAATTGGTAATTTAAATATAAATTTTGAATTAAATTGTGAATTAATTTGAAAAAATTTCAAATTTAATAAAAGATATGTGTTTGTTATATATATATATTTATATATTAAATTGAAATTTGATTTGGAGTTCAAAAATAAATATTTTGAAAATAAATTGGTTTTGAAGACTTTATATTTTAGAGATAATAAAAATTTGTTTTATAATTATAACATATGAAAGTTATATTTTGAAATTAATATAGCAAAAGTTTAAAAGTTGTTTAAAGCTAAATTTCATATTATCTATCATAGTTGTGTTTATTTATTCAAAATATAATTAGTTTTAAAATCATTTTTCTTTAAATTGATGTAAATATAAATAATTAAAATGTATGAATGCAAATGTAAAGCAAGAATTAATAAAAGCTTTAAACTTACATATATGTATAAATATATCTTTTGAAAATGAAAAGGAAAATGGTTTGTACATATATATGAAATAAATATTTTTTAAGATATAAACATGATGTATAATTTATAATAACATAAGGTTTAAAACAAAATTTATAAGATTATTTAAAGTAGGGATGTAAACATAAAAATTCATACTAGTAACACTTGTAAATAAATTTTAAAACATGTATAACACTTGTAAAACAATTGTGTCATGAAATATACAAGCGGCAAATTAGTTTGTATTAAGATTAGAAAATATAAGTATATTACTTAAAAACAAAACCAGGTCATTTTCTCTTCACTTCTTAAGTTGGAAAACTAGAAGCAAAAGAAGAAAAAGAAAAAAAAATCAAAACTGAGAATCAAAACCAGAAAAACAAAACTTGAATTCATTTCAAAATCCTGAAGCCATATCTCATCTCAAACCAGAAAAATCAAAACAACTACAAAACCTGAAATGAAAATCAGAGTAAATCAAAAGAAGATTGAATCAAACAAATAGCTCAAGTTCAAACCAGATCAAAAAGAAAAACCAAGATCTGATCTTTTCAGATCAAAAACAAGTTAAAGAACAAATGCAAAATAATCTTCAAAATCTGAAAGCAAACCGGGAAGTTCAAGTTCAAAGCCTTGAAGCAAGAAAGTCAACCTGAGTAACAACATCAGGTTCAAGCAAAGCAAAGCTTTAAATCAAACCTGGAATAGGCTTAAGTTTTCAAAAATGGCAGATCAGATTCAAGTTTTAAATCTTGGAATCAAAGCAATCAAACTGAAAGCATTTCAAACTTAAATAACAGATCAAAGTTCAGGGCCAGTTGTAAATTTCCAGAATTTAAATCAATTCCAGATCAAACTTAAGATCAAGTTCCAGGTTTCCAAGCTTCTTCTCTATTCTTCAACCAGGTGAGTGAACATCTAAACCTGTTTATATGCTGATGAATATGATGAATTCTTGAAGTAATAATGCTTGCTTGGACAAATCATTGTGTTTGCATGTATGAAATTATGTGTTATATGGATATAAACGCAGAATAATCTATGTGCATGTTTGTTTATATAGATGTTAGCCTGTGTAGTGTTCACAGACTCAAGATCATCATAAAAAATTCATATCTTCCCAATGAATTAATTTTAGACCATGATCTTTAAAGAAAAAATGATTATAACATTGTGATATCACTTTTAAAAATGGATTTAAGTGGATATATCAAGTAATTAGTTCAAAAACAAGGATTTACAGTGGTGATCTAATATAAGTCAGAAATCGACCATTTTAATTTCACGGTTTAATTCCATAATTAGATTTGTGTTAGCAAATTATGATTTTAGATATAGATTCCATGATTTTTTTAATTTGGGAATGTTGCGTATTCTCGAGTTGATCGAAATTTCTATTTTCGTCGATTCTTGATGTTTGGAAAAGAGTTAGGCGTCGAAACTGAAGTTGAAGGAAGATGGAGGAGTGGAGATCATCAGAAAAATAATCAGTGGATCCATTAATCACCGTGGTGGTCGGTACATCCACATTTAGGGTTTTTAACCTAGTTTAAGACGATGTCGGAAAATGGATTCATACGACGTCCATGGTGGATCGGAATCAATGAGACCGGGGGAAATGGAGCAGAGGACATAAGCGAAGATAGGGTCAGAGTTTCGGCACCTCCGGTGAATTGTGGTGGCGATGCGAGTGATTTCTTGGTGATCAACTTTGTCCATGGGTATGTTCGAAGTGCACGATTTTAGGTTGCTTGGGTTTCTGAGTTTCTGGGTGGTCGGGAAGCTTGCGAGGAAGGCTGGCGACTTGCTAAAGGTGTTAGCAGTGGTCGGAGCAACGATGATCGGCCGTGCACGTGCACATGGTATCTTTGATGTATGGAAAATGTTGTGGAAATTTGGTAAAGATAAGGGTACTTGGGTCGTTGCTCGAATTCGAAGAAGTTTGTCTCGAAGTAGGGAAGAGGAATAGATTGTCTCGTGTTATACTCGGGAAAATTTAGTAATTGGCTCGGGTATTTTGCTATGCGCTCGGAATTGTTTAAATTTGATTCCAGATTTTCAAATTTGAAAAGAAAATGGTTTTCAGGTTTTTGAAAATAAATCTTGTTCAGGCTTAAAATTTTAAAAGTAAACTTTGGTACAGATTTTTAAAAGTAAAGAAAACCAAAGTTTTAAAGTTAATTTTTTTTTAAAATTTTTTCAAAATAAAATATTTAAACAAGTTTTAAAACAAGTTTCCAAAAAATTGATTTTTAAGTTAAAAATATGTTTAAAATTGTTTTGGGTTTGAATAATTATATTGGAATGATTATTTAAAATATTCTTAAGTGTTTCAAATAGAATTTGATGATTTAACTAAAATAAGTGATTAAAATAAATGGTTTATCTTAAGTTAATTAAGGCCTTGAGTAATTAAAGGATCATTTATTAACGTAATTACTTAAAGGTTAATTACTTTAATGTAATTAAAAGTTGATTAATTAATTTGTTATTAAAAGTTAATTAATGATAAGTAAATAGAAGGGTAACTAATTACTTAAAGATAATTACTTAATTAAAAGTAATTGATTAATGATTTAAAAAAATTGATTAATCAAATGATCAAACAATAATTAATTAAAGGATAATTAATTAATATGATTAATTAATTTAGGTAATTAATTTGAGGATAATTAATTAATTAAAGTTTAATTAATGAAAGTGATTAGGGATAATCACTTATTGTAATTAATTAAGGATAATTAATTCAATTAATTAAGGGTTAATTAATTTATTAAGAGTAATTAATTAAAGGATAATTAAATAATTAAAGGTTAATTAAATAATTAAAGGTTAATTATTTAATAATTAAAGGTTGATTAATTTATTATTAAAGGTTAATTAATAAATGATTAAAGGTCAACTAATTAAGATGGTTTGTAATTAATTAATATTAATTAACCAGGATTAGAAATTTATTCATAAGTAATTAATCTAAATTAATCAGATAATTAATTGATCTGACTTATGAATGTTTGGATTCTATTGAATGCTTGAATTGTTGATATCCCTGGTGTGTGTTGCTCTGTGACATGAATTGTTTTGATTTGAGCTGTAATGAATGTAATTTATTTATCCGTGATAAATTTATTTATCTGTGTTTATCTATGAATAAAGATAAGCGTTATAGGAATATACTGCTTATCGATATCGATGTGCTTGAATCTGTGACGATCGATGATGTTGCACTATTATGTACAACCCCCGGACTGCACCATACTCACACTAATATGGAGTGCACGAGGAAATTGGTTAAGTCACAGATATTTGAATTTAATGTAATAGTTTTAAAGTTGAATTTTGAATCCAAATAATTTTGAAGATGGAATTGGGTTGAATATGAAAGGCTTTTGAAAAGGAAGTTTGAAATTGAAATATAGTTTGAATATAATATATCTTGTTTAAGTTTTGAAATTGCTTTGGAAATTTGTTTTGAAAGGTTTATGCAAGTTATATAAAATATATATGTGGATTTAAAACCATTTTGAAGTATATTGAATGTATTATTTTGGGAATTCGAATTAACCCAAGTTTATACTTTAAAAGCTATAACTTGTGCATATTTGATCGGATCTTTCCGAAACGAAAAGTATTTGTTTTCAAATGGTAATGGCTCTCATATAACTTCCAATTTTTGAAAAGATTTCAAGTTTGAAATGGAATTGTTTTGAAAGCTATGAATGAATCTTTGTGAAAGATTGGTGAACTTTGTTTTCAAATTGAAGAGGATCTTAAAGGTATATCTTTTGTATAAAAGATTTGGAATTGAAATAATTTTGAAAGCTATGAATGAATCTTTGGAAAGATTTATGAACTTTGTAAAGTGAATCTTTTTGTTTAAAAATTGAAAATGGTAATTTGTTTAAACCATTTGAAGAAAGGTTTTGGGCTTTAAGTTATGACTTAACTAAGATCCCATATATCCATATGGTTTTAAAATTTAGCGCTCATTATTCGGTTTAGCCGGGAGAGGACTTTATGTCATAAAACCCGTTCCAAATAATGATACGACGTTATGGATTGCATTTGAAGATCGGTGGTGAAAACCGGATATTTTCGAAAGCGAAAGTATAACTCGTCGAATGTCTCTGCACCGGCTGATCCTCGGTAGAGATTTGATCTCCCTTTATGATGGGGAGTCCGGACGTGATTAGGGATTATCCGGATTTGCAAGGGCTTCTTTTGAAGTGCCTTTGATTCTGTTCAAACCAATAATAGACTTGTATGGATGTATGTCTAACGTTACACTTTGAGATGTAAAGCTAGTTTCTATCAAATACATTTCTGTTTGGTGGCGGAGAATTTATTCTCTTAGCTTAACACCCTTCTTTGAGACGTACAAACTCAAAGGTTATGTAGTTGATGGTTACTAGCAATACATTTCCAATTTGGTAATGTGGCATACAAAGTGCTGCTGATCATGTGTTGATCGAAGCATGTTTTTGTGAAAAGCGTAGCTTTGTGGATGAGACTTCGTCGAGCCTCACAACCCGGAATGGTCGAAACAGGAAATACGCAGCAATGTTATTTGAGGGTAGCGCCCCATGAGGGTATGTCATTTCCTTCTGGATAGAAGTGGTATCATGGTATGGAGCCCAGATACTTAACTTATGTGGATGCTGCAAACTTATTGCTTTGTGGTTGTTGGTTGAGAGGATCCTCAGATAAAGGTTGGTTACCAACGGGGGATGACATACTCGTGTAGTAGTTACCTAGTTACAGAGGTAACCCGACCTTATGTTGGCAGAGATCCGGTTAGGTTCTCGGGGCGTCCCTTCAAAGGCGTACCCATATGGCCCAGGAAGTTCCTTTGCCTAACCATTTGTTGGAAATCCAAAAAATAATATGCGTCCTGCACGGTTTTAGTTGTATAACCTGCCATGGAATGTGGCGATAACTTGCTATTGAACATGGTAGCTATAATAAGCATACAATAATGGTTGTATGCTAGACAAGATTAATATTATACTTTGGAAAGGTTTTCTGCACTATGCACTAATAATAATATCAAATGGTTTTCGCGTATCAAGCATTTTTGACTATCATAAGGAGAAATATCCTTCAAGTGTGCGCTTATATTGTGTGTGGCGGGAGGCTTTATGGAAGTTTCATTTTCCAAAAAGCATTGCGGATTCCTTTTTATTTCTTTTTGTTTGTTTTGTTCAAAGAAAACTGTTTTTGTTTGCTCACACCAGTCCCATGACTGATCCGGAGTTTATTGTTCCCTTTCTAAACTCTGAGTGCCCACAATTTTCCACATGGGAAGTCTAGAGTTGGATATTTCAGATAATCAGCTAGTAGGTGTAGCAATTGGAAATCTTCTTTAGTCTTTGGATTTGGCAATCACATTTGGTTCATCAGCTACCAGGCCTGCTTGGGTTCAGTATGTTTTGGGAGTTCGAGCTTTTGTATCGAGCTATCTTTGACAGGAGCTTTTGGAGATAGGGTTGCAGTTGTAGTTTGGTGTTGGAGTTCTCTTTTGGAGACTCTATTGATGGTTATTTTTCCACTGTCAATGGTCGCAAAGTCTAGACCATCCTTGTTGTTGTTATCTTATTCTGCTATTGTATATTTATCTCTGATATTGTTGAGATTCATTATTGTATCAGTCATTGTATCAATTGTTGTGTATCAGTGATATTCATTTTTTTCTTCCGCTGTGTTGTTGTACTTAATGTGTTGTAAGCTCCATCCAAACTGGAGTTCGACGTTCGAATCTGCAGCATTCGAATACGAGTGAGGTATTTGATGTCGATTTTCGACCGTCGAATTTCTGGTCGTGACAAATTCATAAAACATTTATGAATACATATTCTATTACACTGATGAACAATTGTTGTTTCAAGATATACAAACTTCATTATGGAGAAATTTCTTTGAGGAATGATTGGTAGTAAAATGGAATTGGATACAATCCATGGATAGAATTGATTATATGAGATGAAATGAAATTAACTAACCTAAATCAACACATATCATTAGAATGTCTAATAACTATTCTCGCACATCGAAGAGAAACTATGAGTTTCTTATTAATGTCGAAAATATATAATCCTAGATTGTTTAATTAAACCATTAAGAGTGTTGAATCTATATGATATGATGCACAAATCCAAAATAATTTCAAGTACGCTATCAAAATATAGATTTTGGTGGTTGTAACTGACGGGATATGATCCATCGACCTCGACCGTGTCTTTATGAGTAAGACTAATGCAATTGGAATTAAATGAGCAATGTTGATTAGAATAATATCTTAAATTTCAATTGTTAAAATTAACGTAATAGACTCGATATTCAACATGTTCAAGTCAATTTGGATTTACTCACAAAATTATCGCTTGACAAATCCTAGTGTTTTGGTACATATGTATTGAAACAGAAATTCTAAAAAATGATTTAGAGTAAGCTGTTTACACATATTAAACAAAAATGTCTCAAAGTTAGTGGGAGCAATATTGAGTTTGTGAGTTTTTAAATATGATTCAAGAAATGATACGAAAGTATCATTTTATAAGCATCAAGATTAAATAAGTATTTTGATAGAATTATCAAATAGTTTGATTTTTAATCAAAATGTAGATGAAGCGTGTGTTCATAAGATAGAACATTAAAAGGTATATTAATATTTCTAAACTATAAGTTAACAACATGTTATTGATTTTAATAATGTACTTGTGTTAAAATCAGCCATAGTTGTTTTAATACTCAACATTGGATTAATAAATGATGACTTTCATAGTAGTATAAAAGATGTCGGGAATGTCCCAAATGATGTGCAAGGACACCTTATTAAAATGTTTAATACGAAACATGTAAGATTGATTCCTTTGCATTGGCAAAAGAAATTATCATACATGTGTTGTGTACGATATCATGATTTTCTTACATATTTGATAAATGAAGCAAATATCAAATCCAAACTAATATCACTAAATGGTTGTTTCAAGTGTTCTCGTGTATTTACGAAGTAGTAGAGAAGTGTTTGCAGAAAAAAACTGCTTATAAAGGAGGGTTCGAACTCAAACTTCATAAGTAATATTGAGTGTAGTATGTCAATAATAAATTCAAGTTAATAACCTTTAAGTTGGAAATGTTCCAAATAAAAGACTGTGGTTGATTAATGAAAAAAGGCTACGTATATCGCCTTGAATATTGCCACAATAAAAACAATGTATATAAAATTATAAGTGCACAATTTATAACCGAGCTGATTCTAAATGTTGAGAATCACATAACATTGTTATTTGATAAAAATGTTGTGATATGGCTCGTAATGGTACCTAGAGATAACTAGAAGCCGAGAGACATACTCCGAATTATTCCACATGATAAAACAGTTTATCACTGTCGGAGAGAGTTGACTGACAGAGTAGATAATTAAAACATAATATCATACCCATTCACAAAGGGACTGTCCCCATTGGTTTTGAGAAAATCGATTGGCGAAGTTGGAACAAGATTTCATAATTGACCCCACGTGCAAGTGAGAGATTATAGAATTAAGGGTATGCCCTAGGGGCAATTATGTAATTTGTTACATATGTCTAACTCATTGACCAATCTTGTTCGAAATAAAGGTATTTTCTTTCTATTATATACGTGATATAATGTGGTTGTATTAATGAATCAATTTAATTAAAAGTATATTTAATAGAAAATCCATAAATGACATATTTTATGATAATAGTTACAAAGTGTTGTAACTATGAGTAATTTATCACAATAAAACAAATATACCATTTTAAATGTTCGTAGTCAAGATGCATCAAGACCTGATATTGATGTATCCGGCGAGACTAGAGTATGTAACGCTCTCCAAATGTTAGGCAGTGTATTACTCATGACTGCTGGGGGAACCTAGGGGTTACGTAGTGATAGTTATTGGATAACAATGGAACGGCTCACTCAATATGTTTTTGTTGGTTAATATAACTAAGGTCAAATAGAAAATATCGATGTGACTGATTTACATAGTTCTCTTTACTTGAGAATACTATGGATCTTCAATATGAAAGCTCCGCTTTGATTATAGTCAAATCATGGAATGGCGATCCATTGAATGGCTATAGTTGGGTCAAGTGTAAGTATTGGAAGTGAAGCACTATTTAAGAGAGGATTCGTCTCCTCGGTTATATGGGGTTACTATCATGGTCAACTAATGTCAACTCAAAGACAAAGTCTCTTTCCAGAGCATTTCGGCTAATAATAATTGTTATTATTGAACCAATGACTTTGTGTTTGGACTATAAATTGAATGTGGATAATATTGGAATTTGACCATTACCAAATTTCATAAATCAAAAGTGATATAATTTTGACGAATAATATTGGTGTAAATAATTGTCACTATTAGGTACCACTTATAATAAGTAAAATTGGATTTTACCAAAAGATGTGTAAGCGATGAATTCAGCCAAAATTTCACACCAATGTGACGTGTGAACGTTAATATTTGAATTGTTCAATTTTAATCGCTAACTGAATTTACACCTCTGAGTAGCACGACCGTAATGATGAATTCTTCGAAAAACCACATGATTTAATTAATTTATAAAAAGTTGTAAATTAATTAAATAATTTGTGTTTAAGAAATATTAATTATTATTTATTTTGTTTGATGTTTGGGAGTTATTTGTAATTATTTGAATGCATTTATAAAAGTTATATTTGCATGCATTGATATATGATATCGTTGTAATTAAATAAAAGATAATTACATGCGTTAATTTATGGAATCTTATGTCATTTGATGGCATGTAATTTTCAGCCATACATGTAAAGAAATATGAGTGAAAATAGAAATTTAATGAAGGGAATTAATTAGAGAAGTTTTAACTAAATAATGGGAAAGGTTTCATTCCTTCAAATAATACATATTCTCTAATTCACTCTATACGTACAATTGAGTTTCTCATTCTTTCTGTAATTTTTTTGGTTCTCTTCTTCTCTAATGGCTGAAAATATGAGATCTTCCATGGCTTTAATTATTCCTCAAATAAAATACAAATAAAATCAATTATGAAAGGTGGTTTATTCCTTTTGATTCTTACAACATCTGGAGGCTGATTTTTGAATCTAGAAGATTTGATTCACCATTCAAGGTACGATTCATTGGCTATATCTAGAAGAAAAATTCAATCTTTCAAGGTGTACTTCAAGGCTTTGGAATTAAGGTATGATCTTTTTATTCTAATAATTTTGATATAATATTTTAATGAACAAATTGAATGTCTTAATTTATATGTGTCTAATATTGTCTCATTTGATTTGAAAATGGTTTATGTATTTCAAATTGTTTACTATATGAATTGATTGTTTTTCTTATTTGGATAAATCAAAACTGAAACTTGTATATGATTAGACAATAATTTAACTTTAGATCTATGTTTTAAAATTCAAATCAAATCGTAATTTTTTTTATTTCAATGTTTATATGTTCTTATTGTTTGCATTTTTACTATTATAGAAACTTACATATGATTAAACGATGTTTTGATAATAAATTGATTGCAATTAATTTCTAAATTTGTTACCCTAGTTGACACCACAATTATCCTTCTTTAACTATTCAAAGGATTTTAACATATTTCTTAGTTAAGTATGTATCACCTTTTGTTTTATAATAATTTATTCATATAAGTTGAATCTCCTTAGATTTGTAAGTTTTTTGTTCTTATTATCTGCATCTTATTGTAATTAAAACCCATAAATGATTAAAAGATATTTGAATAATAAATTGATTACAATAAATTTATAAATTTGTTACACTATTTGACATGACTGATATCTTTCTTTAAGTATTCAAAGGTTTGTTAATATATTGCTCAGTTCAGCGTGTTTCACTTTTGTTTAATTTTTTTTATTCAGATAGGTTGAATCTCTTTAGATTTGAAAGTTTATTTGTTCTTATTATCTGCTTTTTATTGTAATTGAAACCCACACATGATTAAAGGGTGTTTTAATAATAAATTGATTACAATAAACTTATAAATTTGTTCCCTATTTGACATGACTAATACTTTTTAAGTATTCAAAGGATTGTTAATATATTGCTCAGTTTATCACTTTTACAAAAAAAATCATATAGGTTGAATCTATAGATTTAATTGTATACATATATATTTTGTTAACTAATTTAAGTTTATATAAGTTCATAAATACATCAGAAAATTTAAATGTTATATAGTTTTTCTGAATTAATTAAGAAGTTTTGGGTTAACCTTTGTATAGAAATAATTATATGTATATATATGTACATATAAAACTTAAATGTTTATATTTCAAATTGTATAGTTTAAATGCTTTATTAATATCAAACAATTTTAGAGAGGCAGTGGTTTATGCATATGAATAATTTTTGCTATTCCTAATCTTATGTCATAATGATCCATTGATTGCTAATTGATGCTAGTTTTGGCCCTGTTCCTTTCAATTATAATGTTTATGTTGCTAGTGTATTTCTCTTTTGTTAGCATAATTCTCTTTTGATTATGTAAGTAAAAGATAGGTATAGGGAAGATAGATATTGCGATTTGATTTCTTGCACTTCTACATTCGCATCGAGATAGTAAGTTGCTTGTAAAAGTTAAAATCAAATGCAAAAGAGTTATATAGTAGATTTAATAATCGGTGATTGGTTGATGATTTTATGCCTCTGATATGCGAGACCACTTGATTTTGTCTTTTTATTGATTTGGGCCAGTTGAGCTCAGCCGCACAAAGGCGATGCTGCCGAAATTTTCTATATAAAGGACTTTAAAGTTTAATAACTCATTTTAATAATAGATTTTAAATCTTAGGGGTTTGGGGACATTTTCTCCCTTTGGGAATTTCGGAAACGAAATTCTTTTAAGGGGGTAGAATGTAACATCCCATTATTTTTATCATTTAAATTTAGATTATTTAATTAATTTTATATAAATAATTGGTTTGCAAAATTTAATAACTTATATTCAAATATCGTGATTGTTTAAATATTTAAATTTAGAATAAATATTAATTAAATGGATTTAAGTGCATTATTTAACTCCATTTAATCAATAAATTATAATAAGAAAAATTTACAGTTAATAAATGACTTGATTTTAATAACATATTTTTAAATGAATTCGTAGGATTTTTCCATAAATTTAAATTTGGAAAAAAATTTAAATTTTCATTTAACTTTTTTTACAGTAAACGACGGTATTTTAGGAATTTCAAAGAATAAAATATTCTGTTTATTTTATTGTTGATTTTTGATCGTGTTGCATTTTAGTGCATGGTCGTATTTTTATTTCTATCATTTGCACGTTAACGACCCGGGATTTTGGCATCTTGAGTTTTGAATATTAATTTGTAATATTCAATAATACGGTATTTTAATCAATCAAAAATACCCGTTAAATAAATATTTGAAATAATCTACAGTTTTCAAACCAAAATAATACTTGAATTTTCATATTTTTATTTATAAAATAGGAAACTGATTTAAATTGGAATTTCTTATATATATATATATTCAGAACAATAGAATATATATATATATATATATATATATATATATATAAATTGAAAACGAATTCAATTTAGATAAGTATAGATGAAATAAGAAGAATACATTATAAATAGAAATAATACGACTTATGGAAAATACATTGTATTATAAATAAAAAGAGTTTAAATTGGATTTTTCATATATATATATATATATATGAATATATGCATATCAGTTGAGAAGAGTGTAATATTTATAAACTAAATAAGCTAGTGGGTTAAAAACAATATATGTAATATACATATTTGTGGACTAATAAATATAGCTATTAAGAATTTTATACTTATATATACATATATAGATATATGTATATATTGAAAATAAAAGAAGGATGTATACATATATAAGTTCAAAAAGGATTTTTTTTGTATCTATAAACAAATAAATATTGTATGTTATAAACTAAATAAAATTAGTATGTTGAAAATAATATATGTAATGATAGGTTATATATATATATGAACCAAATAAATATAGTTTATTAAGAATAATATATATTTATATATTGAATAATAAAAAAGTAAATATATGATGATAGAATGAGAAAATCTATAAAATCATTTCAAAAATAAAATCATTAACAAAGCAATGTTTGTTAAAAATGTTATTTTATACATTTGAAACAAAATAGCAAGATTTCCATTTTGCCTTGAGTTATATAGAAGTATATATATAAATATGAAGATTTGAGATTTGTTTCAAACCACTTTATGTATCTTGTGTTTCAAAATACATGTCTGAAGCTTGCTGTACAAAATAAAAAGGAAAATTCAGCAAAGTAAAAAAAATAACGAAAAGTAGAAAGGCACAACGAGTAAAATTGAAAAGAAATGATAAATGTTTATACATATGCTGCCTGGCCAAAAAGAGAAAGTCTAAAACACACTCCATCTAAAAATCAACTTAAGTCACATAGATTCACTTCAATCCATCTAAAAACTTTTGTACAACATAGCAGAATCTTTTTGAGCCAAGAAAGTATTATACGCATACATTAACTCTGGGTATAAACTATATATATATTGGCATATATGTATGTGGCTTTAGATTTTAAAGCCTATAAGAAAAGTCTAAAAACATAAGAAAAAAAAAGAAAGAAACAAAGCTATGTAAACTCAAAACAGTAAAAAGAAAAGGAAGCAATCTCTTCCAAAATCAAAGAAAAAGAAAGAGTTCAAGTTCTGATCATAAAAACTAGAGATCAAGTAGAATTTTTTTTCAAATAAAAAGCAAATGTGGAAGGTGATAATTTGCATTTGAAATACCTGGAATTTTTTTTTTAAACTGCTCTGTTATATTTAACAATGAAAGTTGTATTCATGTTCAACCCTCAAAAATCTTTTCCTTCCCGTCTAGTTGGATTTGCCAACGCCATAAACTAATAAAACATTTTTTAAGTCTAAATCAGGTAAAAAATAGTTTAAAGCTCGATTATTATATATATTGTGTGTAATGATAAGGATATAGTAAACCAACCAATTTTTGATGAAAATCAACTTGATTAAAATAGTAAATTAGGACCATGATTGTGATCGGCGTAAGAAAATAGGATTTTTAGTAAAAAAAAATTAAGATTTTTAATAGCTTGGACGTTGAAAATTTTAAGGATGATCATAATTCATAATAAAAATAAACTCTGGCATTGTCGACAATGAGGAAGGGTACGGTTGGGTTGAGGAGGAGCAGGGGGACATGGAAGATAAATTCACCATGGCCAATTCTTGTTTTCGACTTTGGTTTGGGTTGGCAAGGAGTTTGTAGGGTTTAAGGGGAGGATTTGAAGGCGGTCGAACGCGACTTAATTGGAGGAGGATAGCCTTATCAGAAGTTTTGGGACTGGATATGGAGGGAGTGGCATGGACGAGGCCTCAAATGGTGGCGGCGGCAGGTGGAACAATGGCGTAGGTTAGGAGCAGTTCGGTGATAAGTGGAGGCGGCTCTTCCTTGGGGTTCGGGTGGAATGGCTAGATCTTCATTCGTGAATGCTGGAGTTTGGATGAGGTGACCAGGAGCATCAGGGTTTGAAGGGAAGTTGATTCGGGGTGTCACCGGCAATGATTTGAGTAATGGGACAAATGTGCACGTGCACAGCGTGCACGTAAGTTGACCATGGCAGTAGGGCAGTGGAAGAAGGAAGATAGGTCGGGTTCAGGAAAGGGTGGATATGGGGCTTATGGTCGAGTCTTGGTGCGTGTGCGAAGGAATGGTAGTGAGGCGAGTGTTTTTGTGAGCAATCTGGAAAGCATGGATTCAGGCAGGAAGAAAAGAGAAGGGAGGAAGAAGAGAAGGAGAAGCGATTTTTTAGGGTAGGAAGGATTTGAGCTTCGGCCCATTAAACCCTTGCCTATATTTTTCAAAATGATATAACTCGTTCATACGAAACCCGATCATCGCGATTCTTATTGCGATGGGTTCGTATCACTGAGTATTTCGATGCTACAAAGTTTGTTCTTAGATTTAACTTAGTGATAATTTATGGTATTTTAAAACAGGCAGGTTTTAAATATAAAGTGTTGAATTATATATGTATATTTTGAATCATTTTTTTAAATATCATAACTGATGCATACGAATTCCGATCGAAGCGAAATTCATTGCGTTGGGTTCATATAGACGGAAAATACGGTGTCATATGAACAGTTGTCGAGTTTGAATAAGTGAAATTTAATAGCAATTTGAAACGGGCAGGGATTTTAAATAATCAATTAAAAAAAATATCGTCGATTAAATTTATATGTCAACTATTGAAGATATTTGCCCAGATAAATATAACGATAAGTTGTTTTAAGTTAATTATGATGTTTTGACATTTGTATCGCGGAACAAAACACTATTCCGCTAATTATATTTAATTGGACCCCTGTTGGCAGAATAAGTCAACGTTCTGCCATATATCTGTTTGTGGACATTTACTTGCAAAAATAAAAACCCTGTTCTGCTATTATATTCGAACGGACATCTATTTTTTTCCTTGATATATTATATTGGCAATATGGCGTTAAATTGATTGTTAAATGCGGGTTGATATGAATATCTGTATCTGTTATTCTGGACTGTTATGAAATTGAATGGTAACTTGATTTAGTACCATTGGAATTATTAAGCCTTCTTTTCCGACTAGGAAGTTGACTTTTGAACCAGAATTGTTTAAAAGATTATTATTATTTATGAATGATATTTCAAGTTAATTAGTAAATATTTTTGATAATGATTTAAAGTAATTAATTTATTATTCTCAAAAAATTATTTAAAAAGTATTAATTATAGTTTTAAATTTATTAGTTATTAAATGTTTCAAAGTATATTAATTATTAATTAAAGTTAATATATAGTGATTGTTTTAAAGTTAAATTATTACTTAAGGGTAAATTAGTATTAAGGTATATTTATTTCAAAGATAAATTTATTAAATATTAAAATTGTTTTAAATAATATATTATATAGTAAACTTTTATTAAGAGCATTTTACTTAATTAGAACTTGGAAAATTTATATTGAAAACTTTATAAGTATTATTTTGGAAAATTATTAAACAAAGTTTTCGCAAAGTAATGGTATGCTTTTATGGAATAATCGGAGGCAATGAGTGCCTATAGTTAAGTTTTGTATTTCTCTAGGATAGAAACACAACCATTGAGTTGTGAATCCATGGTTGATACCATAGTAGTGATTTCCACGTTTATTAAACATTTTGAAATGAATGGTTTGTGAATGTACTTATCCGGTGAGATAAGCATATGTTGTTTTGATTAAGTAATTTGAATTTATCGAAATCTGAATTAATAAGGCTCAATGTTTTCAATGGGAATTGAAACCTTTGTTTGGATGATTGTATATTTGATAGTTAAATAAGAGACTATCAAAATCTGGACCCAGAAACATAATTTTAGGAATATCAAGATGGAGCATGGGAATTATGTGGTACAGTTACTGTTCGAGGTGCTATACTACACGTATAAACTCGTTCGTTCTTCTAGGACGATGATAAGAAAATTATTCCACTAAATGATTAGGAGGTGATCTCCGATCTTATTTTCATCGGTTTATTTCCTAAAGAACCGCGGTTGAGTTTACCGAAAATATCAAACGTTGTTTCAAAGAGACCAGGATCGGATAAGTAATCCGAAAACCACTTTGATTCTACGAGTACATTTTCGAAGGAAGAACAAGAGCATGGAGTCAAATATGGAGCAGTGAAGTGCAAGGGCTAATCACTACTAATCCTAAGGACTTTTCCAAGATGAATGTAGTAGGAATAGTGCCTTCAGTTCTGTTCTAGCCCAAAACGGACTTGTATGGATGAATGCTATCAGTACATTGTCATTGGAAGACAATGAGAATTCTAAGTGAAAATTCCTTTAACAGGTAATCGTAGCCTCTAGCCTCATCAACCGAGAATGACTGAAAAGCAGGGGAGAAGCAGCAAGGCTAAGTGAGTCGCACCTTTCTAGATACCCTCAGATATTATTACTACGATACATGTAAGGAACTCGAAAAGGGTGGGAACACCCGGGGTAATAGCATATTCGGTCTGTCCAAGTTACGGGTAGTCTGGTCTTGTGTTGCAGGGGATCCCGGCATGGTCGTCGGTACGCTGTTCTAGACATGTACTATCACAGGTGGTACCCCAATGCCTAGTCATTCGCATGGAATCCATTTCGTAATATTTTCCTTTACAGTTTTGGTTGTGGAGCCTAGTATGCTGGAATTCGATTAATGTAACAATTTCAGCTATTTGAATAAGTATTTGGACTTGGACACTATTATAATATCACTGGATTTTCTATAAAAGTGTTTTGGTTACCGTAAGGGAAAAACCCGTCGTGTTTATATGTGGTGTGGTCTTACAGGATATCTTTAATTTTAAAAGGATTTCGAAGGTTTTAATGAATAAAATTCTTTATGATTTAAATTCTCATGCTGGTTTTACCAGACTGACCCGGACGTGGTTTTTCCTATATGCTCGGGTCAGACCGAGCTTATTTCCAGGTTTAGCTGGAAGGATGGAGCTTCAGGAGGAGGGCTGGAGAGCCAGAGTCATATTCTCGTAGATGATTATATTTCGTTGCATTTAGTTGTGTATATCAGAAATTGTAAGGACGGATTGTTATAACTGTCCGTGCTTAATAGGTGTATATTCTGATTGATGTCTATAAATGTTTAAGTTATAGTTTTTGTTTCATGTAAAGACTTATTCTATATTATAGCTTATTCATTTCCGCTGTGAGATTTTATGTTGTTCTATTTTTCTTCTATTTTCTTTCTACTTTCTTTCCTTACTATCCGCCTTTCTGTTCAATTTGGACTGGACAAGTGTGGTAAAGTGTCCGTTCGAACTGTACGAAAAAAGTGGATCGTGATAGTATGCGTATGGATATTGTACAGCGGAATATCACAAAATCTTCTTTTCAAAACCTTTTTAAATCAAATCAAATTCAAAATTTTAAACTTGCATTGATGATGATTTGATTGATATGATGGTGGCTTGAAATTTTTGGTTAACTCGATTTTAAATTAAAGTAAATGGGCTTTTTTGTAAATTGAAAATAACATCACACTTAGGCAAATTCTCACTTTTCATTTTCCTCCCTCATTTTCATTTTCACTTCCTATAACCAAAAGAAAATGGCCTCCTCAAACAAAAATCCAAATCAAAATATTTACTCATCTAAAAATCATAAAGATGAGTTCATATAGGCTAGATCTTCAAATCAATATTGGTTTGGATGTATGCAATATTGATTTGAGATGCTCCATTTTCGCCCAATGAATTAGTGTTTCACCTTATGGGAGCTGGAGGAGATTTTAGGTGGAATGGAGGGGTGTTGGGTTAGTCTAGCGAAAATGATCGAGGGGGTGGAGTTTGGTGAGGTCTGGCGCCTCCAGGCAGTTTATGTCCATTGTACGGACGAGGAGGAATAACCCAGGTCGGGTTGTGATTGGCAATGTTGAATTAGGTGTTGAGGTGTTGGCTGTTTAGTGCTTATGTAGTGGAATTGAATGGTAAAGGCGGTTCACGATTTCATTGAACGATGAAGGAGGAATTGTCGATTGAAGAATTCAGTGAGTGGGTTTTGGTGTGTACAGGTGTATGCGTTCACTGTGCACGTTAGGGAAGAAAGGTTAGCCTTGTGGGATTGGTTTAAGTGAATATATAGTGATTAAATGAGTTAATTAATTAATTTAATTAATCCAATATTTTTTAAATCCATAAATCTCTCATACGAGGTTAGATTTGGACGTGGTCTTTTGCGTTGGACTCATATCGATGATATCTTCACATTGGACTTAGATTCGCCAAATTTGAAGCTAGTATAATTTTAAGCTAAAAGATCGAACCCAAATGCAAAAGCATCAAATGGAATTTTGGTGAGTTGACTCACCTTTAAATAAATTATATGATATCTATGTTACTATAGATTATAGTTAAATGTTAAGATGATAGTTCATTGTTGGTTGTTTGAATTGTTTGGATTCCTGCTTTGGAAAGCAGATAACACATTATATGATTTACAAGGAACCCATACGACTATATATTGTTGCTTGATCTCGCTTGATGGCAGATTGGCATAAATAACTATTTTGTTGCAGAGGATAGAAAGAAGAAATCGTATGTTTTCGAAGCAAATAGGTCACTACGGGGCACTCGAAGTGCATGTATATATATGAGATTTATATAGGACTTATAGAGATACCCTAAGTATTTTCGGGCCAATTTTGATTTATTTATATTCTTATATTGCTTATATTGATGTTAGGTTGAAATATTTGTGGCATACTGTTTGATGTGTGTAAGTGGCGCTATAACGATTTTCACTATACCGTTACTTACAAAATATCATCTCCTTAAACCCTTGTATTTGTTGAACTTTTGCGTATATTTTTACAAAATATATGTTTGGTTGCGTTTTTTCACTGTAAAAGTTGTTTAACTATATTTTCACAGTTTTTGAGAATTTTGAAAATAAAGGATAAGTATTGATTAAAATTTATAAAAGCAGTTATAAATTGATTAATTATTTTTTGTGATAATTAACATTGTTTTAAATTTATCAAAAGATTATAAATTTGATTTATTATCTTTTGGGATAATTAATATTGTTTTAAGTTTGTAAATGGTTATAAATTAAATTAATTACCTTTCGTGATAATTAATGTTTTTTTAATTTATAAATATTATAAATTTGATTTATTATCATTTGGGATAATTAATGTTGTTTAAACTATATAAAAAGATTTTAATTTGATTTATGATCTTTTGGGATAAAATGTGGTTTTAGAATTAATAAAAGAATTATATCAATTATCTTCTTGGATGATTAACATTGTTCAAGAGTAGTAAAAGTATTTACATTGATTTATTCTCTTCTGGGATAATAAATGTTGTTTTAAATTTATAAATGATAGATTATAAATGATGAAACCTTAAAAAGGAATGTTTAAAAACAAAGGTAGGTGTAAATTAATTTGGGGTTTATAGTAAACAAAATTTTCGATGACATTCGTTTTTGACCCTTCTTTTAATACATATAGAAATATAATTTTCGCATTAAAAGAATATTTTTAAAGTGTTTGTTTTTAAAATGTTTTACTAATATTTGTGATGTGTAAATCAGGCATAAATGAGAATCAAATGTTTTGAAAGCTCGATTCATTTATTGGTGGCAAGTATATGTGATTTAATTCCAATATACAATCATCCGTTTGTTTCCGATAGTTTATTACTTAACTATCGATTTCGATATCCTTTTTTGTCTTTCGTCGATTCAAGACGATTTGTTTGCTCGTTTGGAGCATTTAAAATCTTGCTATTCTTAATGTTAAGAACACTGTCATGGAAGATAGATAGCAACATTGTCCTAGCTTATCCGAGTTCATTGTTTTCCTAGGGTAGCACTAGTTAGTTTCCATAGTTGATTTATCGACTATCGATTTTAATATCCTTCTTTGTGCTTCATCAATCTAAGACAATTTGTTGCTCATTTTGATCATTAGCATCCGACAGTGTGGATAACTAAAACCAAATAGCGAGTGGGAGCCAAGCCATGTGGTTCACATCCATTAGGTTAAATTCACATTTATCTAAAGATTTGTTGGTAGCATGCATGCGGTGATGTGAGTATATTCAGATGCCCACATTAAATCGTACGGGGTCCAACTTGGAAGTTCCCAAGAATTTCGTGTGTTTCGCGTGGGCTCTTAAGTATATTTTTCTTAGATGTATACTTTCAATGAAAGGGGGTGCACCTTCCTAGTCTTGTTGGATAAATTCATTCTCCTTGTTTTAATTTGAACCTTGAAGTTAATTCTTTCTTAATTGCATCGAGAAGTTCCTTTTGTATTTAATTATTTTTGTCCATTCTTTAAGTCTGGATTTTGTACATTCTTCAAGTATGGGATTTGTCCTTATTTTGTCCACCCTTTATGTTTGGATTTGTTTCTGTTGTGTAACGACTGTGGTTTTTTACCGTTGAAAACCGATATTAATATATCCTCGTGCCACAAATCCAAGTGCCGAAAATCCCGATTGTTAAGGAAAAAGAAATTAATGATAGAACAAAATCTCACATGAATGGAATAACATATATTATTGCAATATATAATCTTTATAGCGGAAAATTTGAATTAAATATCGGAGTCTAACCTGGATTTAGCCTGAACGGTTACAAACCCTTTGTCCTTAAAAATGTAAATGCAATAGATGCCACGGATAATAGAATTCGTCTATACGTAGATGAAGATCTCTAGCTCCTTTTTGGAAACTCTAGGCATCTTCAACTAAACCTGAAACTATTCGGATCTGATCTGAGTATTAAAAATACCCAGGTCAGACTTGATAAACCAGCGTGAGATACTCAAAATTTTAAATGCCGATGTCAATCAAAACCTTTGAAAAGAAGAGTATCTCATAAGACCACGCCCACACATAAACACATTTGAATTTTTACCTTATGATAACCAAATCACTTTTATACCAAAATAATTTAATATTATTTCTGATGACATTTCATTGAAAACACTTTCAAGTAATCTATCAAAATAGCCAAAATTGTTACCATTATTAAATTTGACGACATATTAGCTACTTTGTTAAAGTAGGTTCTACAATCAAAACTGTAAAGGCAACGTATTGAAATTTAATTTCCAACATGATAGTGAACTAGTTGTAACACCCCATATTTTTATAACATTATTTTGAATAATTAATTGGGCAAATAAAATAAAATAATGTGAAGATAACAGGTTGAGATTTGATTAGACTAAGGGTAGTCATGCCACGTTAGCGTGTTAACTAAAATGAAATAACATAAACAAAGGTGTTAGGAACGAGTAAGAGCAAAATGGAAAATAGGGAAGGCTTATGCCCTAAACCCTTAAGAAATAGAACTTACGTTCATTTTCATTTTAGCAAACTAAAACATCTAAGGCCGGTCACCATTACAGTTCTCAAGAGAAGATTAAAGCTAGGATTCAAGTAAAGGAAGATAATCAACATAATCAACATCAAATATCACATCATATAATCTCAAAGCTAAGGTGAATAATTACTACATCCCATTTTCTTATGATTTGGTTTTAATAATTAGATCCGAAATGTTTTTGCAAGTATATGTCATATTTTGATGATTAAAGTTATATATATATATATGTGCTTGTTGACGAATTATATATGTTCACGTTAGTTTTTAGGATATTTTGGACATGAAAACCCTATTAGACGACATCCAAATGCCTTGAAAATTTAAATATAGGTCAAAAATGATAATTTAGAGATGGGTTTCATTTTTCATAATTTTCTGAATTAATGTGAATTTTATATAAATTTTCTAGTGAAGTAAATGATTTATTGGGTTATGAATTATTTATGGATAAAATAATTATTATTTGCATTTGGAATTTTTATATGTTGGGAAACATATTAAAATAGTTTTTCTATATTTTTCCTAAATTATTAGATGAATATATAAAATTATTAAAGGCATGGAACTTATATGTTTTATACATTTAATTAAGGAGAAGGGGCATTTTATGAAATAAAATGATTATTTAATTCTGAAAAATAGTGGCAGCACTTTTTTGAAAATATTTGTTAACTAATGAGAATTTGACAAATAAAGGCATGTTAGTTGAAAATTATCCTTTTTAAGTTAAAAATAAAGAAATCATACTTTTGGCATGTTTCAGCCAATTTTTCTATTAAACTTTCCGACCTAGACCTTCCGACAAGGTTGAGTGGTTCAAAGCTTTCGACAAGTTCAAACCAATGCAGAGGGTATCAAGTTACTTGGTACGTAATGAATTGGACAAAGTCGAAGGGTTCTTAGTGGAAAGGTTGGTTGCCGAAGGGGTTGAAGTATGTTTGTTTTATAAGCCAAATAATCACCTGCTTTGCTTTTGAATAAGAGCTTTTGACTAGATCAAATGTTTAAAATAAAGGTTTTAAACCTTTCGACATAGTCGAAAGGTTATAGCTATTTTATCTCTATTTTTTTTTGAAACCTCGAAAGGTCACTGTCGCTTTTTTTTGGATTTGAACCTTCCAACAAGGTTGAAATGTTTACTTGTTTTAAAACCAGCCGCTTCTCCATGCTTTCAAAAGAAATCTTTCGACTTAGGTGATTTATATTTGTTTTCTAAGTAAAGTATAATCTAAGCTTTTGAAGAAGTTGTTTTAAAGACTGAAGCATATTGTTTAAAAGTTAATTTTTAAAGCTTTCGAAGCAAACCTTCAGATATGGTCGAAAGGTTGTTTCCAATCAAGTTGAAAGGTTATAAAAGAAGGTTTTCCACTTGTTTTAAATTGAACCCAGTAAGTCTTCGAAAGGTTTACTTGTTTTAAAACCAGCTGCTTCTCCATGCTTTTGAAAGAAAGCTTTCGACTTAGGTGATTTATCTTTGTTTTTCTAGATAAAGTATAACCCAAGCTTCCAAAGGAGTTGTTTTAAAGACTGAAGCCTATTGTTTAAAAGTTAAGTTTCAAAGCTTTCGAAGCAGGCCTTTCGACAAGGTCCAAACGTTGCTTCCAATGAAGTCGAAAGGTTTTAAAAGAAGGTTTTCCATCTTGTTTTTAATTGAACCCAGTAAATCTTTGAAAGGTTTAGTTGAAAGACTTTGGAAGGTTTTAGTCCATTGGTTTTGAAAGGTTTGATGAATGATTTCGAAAGGTTTAATTCAATGGTTTTGAAAGGTTGAGATGGAAGGTTTTCCAAGGTTTTTATAAGGCAATGTTTTAAAGAGATTTTTAAAGAAGGATGTCCAAAATTTCATTACTTTCAAAAGGTTTGCTTTTCAATGGTTTCGAAAGGTTTGATGAGTGGTTTTGGAAGGTAGGGTTTTAGCATATTGGCCTAAGTAATTAAAAGGTTTTCACTTGGTTTTGGAAAGAGGTACTTTCAAAGATTTAGAAAGAGGTTCTTTCAAGTGTCTAAATATTTCCATCAACTAAGATTTGAGTAACGAAGATATATATATATATATATATATATAACATGGTGATATGATTTTGAGTAAAGCATATAGATTATATACTTTTCCTTGTTTAAGTTTGATTTAAAGGTTTTAAATCATTTTGAAAATGTTTTCAAGGAAAATTATGGGAGGGGGTCCTTAAGTGAAAATGACTCGGATATTAGAATAACAGATGAGACCAGTATGTGGTCGCACCCTATACATTAGCTATAAGCCCTAGCTAATCGTTGTCCAAAATTCTAGTGTGTAGGGCTTGGTCACATGTAGGCTAAAATTATGATTACGCATCGAAAGAAATATATGTTGTATACAGATAGGTTATTGGTGGGCCTGAAAAACCATTAGGATCAGGAAGACCTGGGAGATGACTAAGTTAGGGATAAACCATCCAAAAGAAAAGGATTTAACAGATAGTTAAGGACAGATCGTCTAGAAGTGCAGTATTTAACAAATGTTAAGGATAGATAATCCAAAAGAAGAATAGCTAACATGTTTTAGATTAATTTTGATTATATTGTCTGATAGGCCCGAATCAGCCAAAGGTTAAAAGTTATCCAAAAAAACTTATGTGTTTGAACCGATAGTTCATTATTACCTGATGTTTATGTATGTTTACATAAGGATGCTTTACAGTTTTTATCCAATTTTGATTGTAGGAAAAGTTTTTGCAAAGATATGTTTTAAAAGGATGTTAGTGAGCGGAAACCCGTTCCGTTAAGGGACGTGGTCTCACTTAACATATTTATTTCGGGATGTATAGTATTATTCATACCAGGCTTTATGTCTGACTCAAAGTTTATCTTTTTCCCTTAAACTCTCGGGTGCTCAAAATTAATATGAGTAGACTGAGGGGTTAAGGTCTTTTCAGGTTTAGTAGGATGACGAATAAGGCTATCGGAGGTTTACAGGAGGCAAACAGATAGCTATTTAGGAGTTGCAGTTCTTGTTTTATGTTTTGATGTATTTCCGCTGTGTTTTATATTAAGTCTATTATGACTCTATGACTCTGATCATCCAAGGGGATATATTCATATATCGCTCTAAGCGTATTTGTAATAAGCATATTTTATCTGTGTCTGGGAACGAATTTGGGATTATGTTTTGGAATGTGAAACATTTGGTTTTGAAATGCAATGAAGTATAATCTGTTTTTGAAATTTGTGTTTTGTTTCATATTCAAATGCTTTCGATATTATAGATACTATTAACATAGCCGTATTGAGTCGCCAGAAGCTAATACTATAGATGACCGCAACATCTGTAGCACTTAGTTTTGGACCTTTAGAAAGGGGATGTTACAGCTTGGAATCAGAGCATGGTTTATGAAATACTTTAACTAAAAATGGGTTTTTTAAACATAATCCCTAGTAATTAGAGTTAAGATCAGGGTATGAGATAATGCTATAGTAACGTACTTGTATTTGCTATATATATATATATAAGTATACACCGTATCTCTAGACTCCTATCTTATTTAGGCTATTCATCTGTAACCTACAAGGTTTGAATACAGATATGGAAGGAAGAAGAGGAAAAGTTTATCTTGGAGGAAATAGCACCACAACCAATGGAAATGCCTGACCAATTGCTAGAAGAGGTCCAGATCAAGCTCAAGCTGAAAATGTTGGTGCTGGCATTCCCCAAGTGGACATGGGAGCCATGTTTCAGTTTTTCACAAACATGATGCAAACTGGAATTGCAGCTGGAGTTATCGGAGGAAATGCTGCTGGAGGTGGAGTTCAGGAAGCTCCGATGGTCAATTAGTATGCCAACTTGAACAAAGATTACACTAGGCTTGGAGGGAAGCCGTTCAATGGGACCGAAGATGCGATCGAGGTGGAAAATTGGCTGCTACATTGTGAGAGGATTTTTGCTGACTTAGGATTGAATGATGAGCAAAAGAGGAGATTAGCTTTGAGATAGCATCAATGAGCTTCTCTATTTTAGTGGAATACTGTTGTAGCTGGTGTTCATAAGGAAACTATGGACTTGGGCAGAGTTTATGAGAAGGTTTCAAGAAAGGTTTATGCCGGTAATGGCGCAATCGGCATTGGTGAGGAAGTTTGCAGAACTAGAACAAGGGGAGATGTTTGTTCTTGAATATGCACAAAAGTTCGAAGGGTTGGCCCGGTACAAGTATGCTTTGGTTGATACGGTGATCAGGATGAATGAAAAGTTTATAAGAGGCTTGTAGCCGGAGTTAATAAGTGCTACATTGCCACGCTTAAGGGATCCAAGTGATGTAGTGGTGGAAATGGCTTTGAGGCAGGAAGAAGCGTTGGCTTGTTTGAGGAAGAAAATGAAGGAGGTCCAGGTAGGCCAAGGCTAGAAATGAAAATTTTTCCATAAGAAGAATGCTCAAAAGGGAGAAGCACAAAAGAAGGGAAATGCTGAGGTGGTTTGTTATAAATGTGATAAGAAATGGCACTATGCTAATGAGTGTCGTACTAGAAAAGGAAAAGAGAAAGGAAAGGAAGTGATTCGGAAGAAGAACATCTGATGTTTTAATTGTGATTAGATCGGCCATTATAAGAACCAATGTAAGGAGCCTGCTAAAGAAGGAAGGGGGCAAGTTTATGCATTGGAGCCCGCAACTTCAAGGCCAGTTGTGCAGGAGAAAGGGAAGGCAGTTCTGGGAGGCTCGCTACAGATTCACGGTATGTCTGTTATCGTTCTGCTTCACATTCTTTTAGTTCTCAATGTGATAGGCTTAATCTAGATCCCTCATACTTAGTTACTTCCTTAAGGCTTGCAAATCTGATAGGAGGGTATGCAAAACTTGTGATGAGATGTGACCATTTAGAGTTTGATTTGTTAGGTCATACTTTTGATTATTGTTTGCATGTGTTTGATTTTGTGGGATTTGGTATTATCCTAAGGATGGATCGGTTAAGTAAATATGATGCTAGGATATTTCGCCACGATAGGAAAATATCATTTAGTCACCCAGATTCTAGTGATCGGATAGTTTATACCATAGAGAACCCTGATTGCGAAGTGAATGCTTTACTGAGTATAATGGAGTTGGAGGATGAGTTGCATCGAGTCTTTGTGGTTAGAGAGTTTGCTGATGTGTTTGAGCTAGTAGTTGGATTACCACCGAAACGAGCTATTGAGTTTCAGATTGATTTGGTGCCTGGAGCAGAACATGTGAGTAGGCCACTAAGTAGGATGACACCTACAAAGATGAGAGAGTTGAAGGTGCAATTGGTGGATTTGGAAGGCAAGAATTTTATTCAACCGAGTAGTTCACCATGGAGAGCTGCCGCAGTGTTTGCTAAGAAGCCAGACTGATCATTAAGGATATGTATCGATTATCGTAAGTTGAATGAGAAGACGATAAAGAACCGATATCCATTGTCGATAATTGACGATTTGTTCGATTGGTTAAGTGGAGCTAAGATATTCTCTTGATTGGATTTAGCGACTGGATTTCATCAGCTTAGAGTGGTAGAGGATGGCATTCCTTTGACGGCGTTTAGGACAAGGTATGGATTATACGAATGGTTAGTTATGCCGCTCGGAATAACTAATGCGCCAGCATTTTTTGTAGATATGATGACCCGAATTTTCCAAGAGCACTTGGATAGATTTGTGTTGGTCTTCATAAATGATATTATGATATACTCTAAGGATGAGAAGGAGCATGAAATTCATCTTAGAGTTGAGCTCGAGACATTGAGGGAGCATTGGTTGAAGGCTAAGTTTTTGAAGTGTCATTTTTGGAAGAAGGAAGTGAAGTTCCATGGTCATGTAGTCTCAAAGAATGGGTTATCTGTAGATCCGACTAAGATTGAGCCGGTGAATAATTGGAAGAGACCTGAGATGGTGACCGAGATAAAGAGTTTTCTTGGATTAGCTGGATATTATCGAAGGTTTATAAAGGATTTTTCATGAATAGCTGCACAGATGACCAAGCTTACACGAAAAGATGTGAAGTTCGTATGGACTGATAAGTGTGAGGAAGCATTCCAGAGCTTGAAACGCTTATTGACCCATGCACTGGGTTTAGTGGTTCCAGAGGGGAATTAAGATTTGGTTGTTTATATTGATGCATGTGGAATTGGATTGAGAGCTATATTGATGCAAAGAGGTAAAGTGATTGCTTATGCTTCTATACAGCTCAGACCACATGAAGTAAGGTATCCTACACATGATTTAGTGTTAGCTGCCGTTATATTTTCTTCGAAGGTGTGGAGGCATTATCTTTTGGAAGATCGATTTGCGATTTGAACTTTATACAGATCATAAGTCGTTGAAATACTTGTTCTCTCAGAAGGAGCTAAACATGAGACAACAGAGATGGTTGGAGTTTATTGCCGCTTATGATTTTGGAATTAAATACACACCTGGGAAAGGAAATAAGGTAGCAGATGCAATTAGCAAGAAGCATCGAAATGCATTATTGGCTATGATTGCTGAGTGGCAAGATTTAGAAGCATTATCATCTTGTAGAGTGTAGTTTAGATCGGAGGCATGTTCTAGTGCAGGAAGTGCTGTATTGTCTTGTTTAGAAGTTCGACCGCTAATGATTGAGAAGGTAGCATCTAAACAGGAGGAGGATCTAGTTTTGGCTGAACAGATCAGAAGGTTAAGGTAAGAAATAGAGGGCGATGACTTAAAGGATTTTAGTCTTAACCAAAATGGGTGGTTGAGAAAGAAAGGAAGGTGCGTGTTTTGAATGTAGGAGACATGAGAAAGGAAATTTTGGATGAATGCCATCGTTCGAAGTTCACTATCCATCCAGAAGGAACGAAGATGTATCTGGATATGAGGAGAAGTTTATTCTCGGAAGGTATGAAACAGGACATTGATGTATGTGTTAAGCAGTGCTTGAATTGCCAAAAAGCAAAGATCGAACATCAGAAGCCAAGTTGATTGCTTCAACCGTTGGAAGTTCCGTTGTGGAAGTGGGATTCTACCTCAATGGATTTCATTGATGGGTTGCCAAGGTCTAGTAAAGAGAATGAGAGCATATGGGTCATAGTAGACAGACTAAAAAAGAGTGCTCATTTCATTCTAGTAAAGTCTACTAGGACGACACCTATTTTAACGAAGTTGTTTATGAAGAATAAGGTTAGATTGCACGGGATTCCTAGTAGTATCGCCAGTGATAGAGATTCACTATTTACTAGTGAGTTCTGGAAGAGTCTACAGGAAGCATTAGGAACCAATCTCAATATGAGTACTGCTTACCATCCATAGATTGATGGGAAAATGAAAAGAGTTAACAAAGTCTTGGATGTTTTGTTAAGAGCTTGCGTATTGGATTTCGGGGGATCTTGGGAAAACCATCTCCATTTAGTCGATTTCTCGTTAACAATAGTTATCAGACTAGTATTGGGATGCACCGTTTGAAGCTTTATATGGAAGACCATGCAAATCTCCCGTATGCTGGTCGGAGAACGGGGATACACTGGTTCTTGGTCCGGATTTGGTGAAAGAAGCCGTGGAGAAGATTGAGTTGATTCGAGCTAGGATGAAGGAAGCTCAGTCTAGGCAGAAAAGTTTTGTTGACCGAAGAAGGAAAGATTTGGATTTCTCGGTTGGAGACTATGTGTTTATTAAGGTTTCACCGATGAAGGGTGTGATTAGATTTGGAAAGTCGGGGAAGTTAGCACCTAGATTCGTTGGACCTTTCCGTATTGTTGAGAGGACCGGGAAACCCGCTTATAGAGTAGAGTTATCGAACAGTTTGGCTGGAGTCCATGATGTATTCAATATTTCTCATCTTAGAAAGTGTATTAGAGACCCAGATACTACTATAGCACCTACATTATTAGAGGATTTAGTAGTAGAGCCGGACTTGACTATAGTTAGAAAGCCAATTCAAATTGTGGCTAGAGATGAGAAGAAGTTAAGAAACAAGATAGCCAAGTTAGTAAAGGTTCGGTGGAGTGACTTTGCTAGAGACTGTACTTGAGAGACTGAGAGAAGAGTTAGGATGCTTATCCTGATTTGTTTGACGATATGTTTTATTCTTGATTGTTTTCTTGTGTACCCTATCATAATTTCGAGGATGAAATACATTAAGGTGAGGAGTCTGTAACACCATATATTTTTATAACATCATGTAGAGTAACTAATTGGGTAAATTAAATAAAATAATTTGAAGATTAATAGGTTGAGATTTGATTAGACTAAGGGTAGCCGTGCCATGTTAGTGTGTTAATTAAAATAAAATAACATAAAAAAGGTGTTAGGAATGAGTAAGGGAAAAATGGAAAATAGGGAAGGCTTGTACCCTAAACCCTTAGGAAATAGAGCTCACGTTCATTTTCATTTTAGCAAACTAACACATCTAAGGCTGGCCACCATTATTGTTCTCAACAGAAGATTAAAGCTAGGATTCAAGTAAAGGAAGATAATTAACTTAATCAACATCAAATCTCACATCTTATAATCTCAAAGCTAAGGTGAATAATTACTACATCCCAATTTCTTATGATTTCGATTTTTAGAATTAGATATGAAATATTTTTGCAAGTGTATGTCATGTTTTGATGATTAAAGTATATATATGCTTGTTGATGAATTATATATATTCATGTTAGTTTTTATGACATGTTTGACATGAAAACCTTATTAGATGACATCCAAATGCTTTGAAAATTTAAATATAGGTCAGAAATGATATTTTAGAGATGGGTTTCAATTTTTATAATTTTCTGAATTAATGTGGAGTTTATATAAATTTTCTAGTGAAGAAAATGATTTATTGGGTTATGAATTATTTACGGCTAAAATAATAATTATTTGAGTATGAAAATTTTATATGTTGGGAAACATATTAAAATAGATTTTTTGGAATTTTGCTAGATTTTTCCTAAGTTATTAGATGAATATACAAAATTATTTAAGGTATGAGACTTAAATTAAGGTATGAGACTTAAATGTTTTATATATTTAATTAACGAGAAAGGGGCATTTTATGAAATAAATGATTGTTTAATTTAGAAAAATAGTGGCAGCAATTTTCTAAAAAGTATTTGTTAACCAATGAGAATTTGACAAATAAAGACAGGTTAGTTGAAAATTATCCTTGTTAAGTTAAAAACAAAGAAATCATCCTCTTGGCATGTTTCAGCTAATTCTCGCACTAAACCTTCTAACCTAGGCCTTCCGACAAGGTTGAGAGGTTCAAAGCTTTTGACAAGGTCAAACTAATGCATAGGGTATCAAGTTAATAGGTACGTAATGAATTGGACAGAGTCGAAGGGTTCTTAGTGGAAATGTTGGTTGCCGAAGGGGTTGAAGTATGTTTGTTTTATAAGCCAAAGAATCACCTGCTTTGCTTTCGAATAAGAGCTTTCGACTTAGTTGCTTTCGACTAGATCAAATATTTAAAATAAAGGTTTTAAACCTTTCGGCACAGTCGAAAGGTTACTGTTGGTTTATCACTATTTTGTTTTGAAACCTTTCGACACAGCCAAAATGTTACTACTGTTTTTGTTTTGTTTTGATTTAAACCTTCCGACAAGGTCGAAAGGTTTACTTGTTTTAAAACCAGTTGCTTCTCCATTCTTTCATAAGAAAGATTTCGACTTTGGTGATTTATCTTTTTTTTTCTAAGTGAAGTATAACCCAAGCTTTCAAAGGAGTTGTTTTAAAGAATGAAGCCTATTGTTTAAAAGTTAAGTTTCAAAGTTTTTGAAGTAGGCCTTCCGACAAGGTCGAAAGGTTGCTTCCAATGAAGTCGAAAGGTTTTAAAAGAAGTCTAAATTTTAAATGCCGATGTCAATTAAAACCTTTGAAAAGAAGGGTATCTCATAAGACCACACTCACACATAAATACGGGCGGATTTTTACCTTATGATAACCAAATCACTCTTATACCAAAATAATTTGATATTATTTCTAACGACATTCCTTTGAAAACACTTTTCAAATAAACTATCAAAATAGCCCAAATTGTCACCATTATTAAATTTGACAGCGTACTAGCTACTTATTTTAAAAAAAGTAGGTTTTACAATCAAAACCGCAAAGGCAATGTATTGAAATTGGATTTCCAATATGATAGGGAACTAGTGACCATTCATACCCAAAAATCCACATATAACAATACTAATTCAATCCAGTGGCCTTACACGATCCCGTCAGCCTTCGAACTATACTGCTACACTACTTTAGAACACAACATTGCTCGTTGGCTTTATACGATATCCATTAGCCTCCATACTTGTCCATTTCATCATCTTAAGGCAATAGATGTCTTTCATTCCTCATAACTGATAGCTCGAAATTTGTCATGCATACCACATAAAACCTTTTTTTTGAATCTTGGAATAATTCCAAACCACTTCACCTTTTATTTAGGAAAACATTTTCAAATCATTTCTTTAAATCTCATATTGGAAAACATTATTAAGTAAAAAGGATCATGGAAATTGTACTAATTCTACTTGATGTCAATTTCTGCATTCAACCTTTACTATCCGTTGAGTAGCGGTAGAATAGCCTTTTAAATTCATACAGATAGTAAGGATTCCCTCCTCGAAATTTAACACCAAGGGTAAGAAGATTATTTCCATGCAATCGAAGTTTCTTAAATTTGAAAAATTTAATCTTTTATGCTTAGCTCGTTTCCAACATTTCGACCTTATCTATCCCTCGCCCAGGAGAGATCAGGTGAGCCAGGGCACTGGTTGCTCCTGAACATCTCTTAGTTTAAGCACCTCACCTAGATCTCAGAAATAGAAAAATCCAGTCTACTCGTCGGTTTAGAGTCAAGACTAAATCATTTGATTTTGGCAGCTTTTCTTTAAATCATTTATTTAAACTTTTTAAAATAAATTATAAAATCCTCAAATCATCTTTAAAAAACTTAATTATTTGATTGAAAATATTTATAAAAGATTTGGGAAAGAACACTTAAGTGTAAGTTCGTATTTCAAAATTTATCAAAGTGCTGCAAAAAATGATGCGAATAGTGCTACAAATCGTGTTTTCAATGCTTATTTGATTAAAACAACTTTTCGATCATTTATAAATCCAATTTTATAATTAAAATCTCCTTTAAAACATTTTACAAGATTTATAGAATTTATTCCATATTTTTGAACATTTATAAATATATATTTAGAACATTTGCTACTTTAGCCACCGAACTGACAAAGCGCGATTTTATCGAGAATTTGATTTGCTAACATTTTAAAATATATTAAATGAAATCTCGATCATTTTCTTTTGTTTAAAAAATATAGTCATAAGAGTTCGAAAAATTCTTATTGTAAAGAAATCCAACTCCGATTCCATCCTATAGAAAGATTTAACTTTCACCGCGCGAAATCGTGAACTACCGTTCCGCGATGCGCCTATTTTTGACTCCAAATTCAATATTTTTGAAAAATTCTCCAAATTGAATTTAATGTTTATAAAACATTTATAAACCATTTTCAAACATTTAAACCAATATTTTCCACATTAAATCTCTTTTTTAATTTTTAAATCATTTTATAATATTATTATTGTATTCATTTTCGACTTTATTATATTCTTAAAACTATTAAGAGGCTCTATAAAATCCATACACATATTATATGAATTCATTTTTTTATTAATTAACCATTTTTATTATGATTTCTCAGAATTACCACAACCAAATTATCACCATATAAACATCCACATAATCAACCATATAATCAACCAAGTTATCAAACATTCATACATTTTTAAGAGATTAAACGATCATATTATCTGTTAACCCACCTTTTGGCAAGGCAGTATACTGGCGGATTTAACCCAACAGATTTCACGGTTATCGAGGCTGGAAAATTACGGATTTGGCTCAATGGATGCATAGATAATCAACCACAAATAATAATATAGAGCCAGGATTAAACATAGTAGGCAGATACACGATGAAGGGTGCTTGAAAGGTGGATATTGGCTTGAATAAGGAAAGATCAACATAAGAAGGGATCTGAGTAGTATCGAGTAGGATAATATGGTCGGTATGTGAGATGGAATAATGGTTGGCATGATTGGGCTCAGTATAGGATAGGGTCGGCATGGTAAACTAGCGGCATGAATGGGGTCAGCATAGGATAGGGTTGACATGATTGGGCTTGGCATAGGAGGAGGTCAGAATGATTGGGGTCGGCATGGTAAAGGTCGGCGTGGTCGGAGCAAAGGAGGGATTGGCGTTGGCAAAGGCAATTGGATCGGTATAGTCCGAGGCAAGATGGATCGGTGATGTAGGCAAGAAGGGATCGGTATGCATCAGTTCTCAAGTAAGGGATCGACACTCATTGGGTCGGCATAACATTCCAAGCATGGTGTGTCGGCATGGCATGGATTAACATCGTAAGGTTTAACTAAAGATGGTTCAGCATAATGTGGATCAGCTCAAGAAGAGAAGGGGTCGTCATTTTCGTGAAGGAAGAGGGGTCGGCATTTTGCATGAAGGAGGAGGGACCAACATTTCTCTAGAAGAATGGATCGGCATTGTACGTTGGAGGATGATAGGTTGGCGTAGCAGCATGGAAAGGGAACGATCGACATTGAGTGAAGTGAAGAAATAACGTTCGGTAGTTGTAATATCCCGGAATTTTGGACAATATAAATTTAATAATCTGTGTTTAAATTTATATTGAATTGATAATTTTTGTTGATAAATTTGATTTGATTTAATAATCTTCTTTATTTAAATATTTAATTTGTGAATTTATTTTTATTAAACTGATAAATTTATTTTCTATTTAATAATGTATATGTATTTACATATATTTTTAATAGTCAAGTTGTTAAATCAGTATAGCATAATTTTAATATTTTAAAATTAGAAATTTTGATTTATTTTTGGATTTAAGCCTTTCAAAAATATTTAATGAAATAACTAAATGATTTTAAATATGTGAAATAAATGTTTTATTAGTTTAAAATTCATTTTAACTTAAGTTTGTATATTAAAATAAGTTATAAAAATGTTTGTGTTATTCTTTTTAAAATATTGATTTATAAAATGTGATTTGTTAATTTAATTTGAAATTTAAAATACAATTTTAATTATGAAACATGTATTCATTTAAGTGATAACCTCATTTATAAATCTATTTTAATTATTTAAAAGTATCTTTTTCAAATGATTTATTTGTATGTTGTTTTATTTATAAGAACACTTTGATTTATTCTTTAGAAATTAATTTTATATATAACTAGGTGTTAATGGAACTAATTAAGTTTAATTTATCTTTAACACTTAATCTAAATTACTAATTACTTGAAAGAGACATGTGTATATAATTTAGAAGATAAGTAACATGTGTTAGATGTTTGAATAAGAAATTTAACAAATGTTAACACTTAACACAAGTGTCATGTTTCAATTTTTATTTTCCTTTAATTTTAATTTAAATCAAAACATTGTTATATAAAACTTGCATTTTTCTCCCCTTTCTTTTTTTTCATTTTTCATTCTAAAAAGAAATCTGAAAATCTGTTCAATTGCATTCCTCAAATCTGCAAAATTTCATCTCCTCTAACCTGCAAAATTATTTCCTGATCATCAAAACAAATCTGCAAGTTCATCTCCTCAAAATATAAATCTGCATTCCCTTCTTTTAAAAGCAAACATGCATTCCATTTTCAAACAATCAAACTTGTTCATAAAACTAAGGCCTGCATTCATGAATCTTCAAAATCTGGAAGCAAGTTTACCTGCATGTAAAAATTGAAAATGCAAGATTCTGCATTTTAAAATCAAGTATGAAGACCTGCATTTCATCTGGAAGCATTTTTTAAAAAAAAACAAGAAGTCTGCAAAATTCTTCTTCAATCTACAACCTAGAAATTTGCATCTGCATCCATCTATTCTTTAGAATCTGGGCTCTGCATTTAGTACAAGTGAGTAACAAATTCTTTCCTTAAATTTAAAAATGTGAATTATGGTTGCCTGATTTAAAAACTGGAATATGAATACTTGCTATAAATGCATTGTTATGTATATTTATATATGGTTGTACTTCTGGTTGTATGAATCTGCTTATTGTTTATTTACCGAATCTACCCTGTTATAGTTCTTGTTCAAGTACAAATATCTTGATTTAATCATTATTAAATCTGAGTTTCAAATGAAACTTGTTAGATTAATTTCAAACTTTAATTTAGGATTTTACTTAGTTAAAATAACCTTAGATTGTATCTGGAAACTGAATCAAAAAAATCAGGTTCAAATAAGTGAAAATCTTAGTGTCACAACCTATTGATTCAGGGTTATATATCCAAACATTATGCAAAAGTATGATTTTTAAAAACAATTTATAGTGTTTTAAACAAGGTACAGTGTTAAATTTACTGTATCATACATATTTGATTAGCATAATTGATACTTGCTTTTGATTTGGTTGAATCTGCTCCTGGAGATTGTGTAAAGATCTAGGTTGATGAGAAAATTCTTAGATTAGGATTGCATTTAGTTTTGATGATGAGATTTGGAAATTTTAGTTAGGAACCCTAGTTTTACGGGATTTGAGAAAATTGGGTTCTGCGGCTTCAAAAATGAATCGAGTTCAAAGATCTTTTGGGTATTGGTAGATGATGTATTGATGAAGTCATCGCCGGAGTATGGAGTGTGATGGTGGTCGAGGATGGAAGAATTTGAGGTTGACAGGTTGGGTTGTTTGGGCATTGATAGTTGTTCCAGGTTTGGAAATTTAGTCTCGATGTTGAAATCGAGTAAGTGATGTTTGGTTAACGTTTTGGTGTTCTGTGTTGATGGTTGTCAACTATAGGAAGGTGGTGGAGTTGGCCAGCGGTGGTGGAAGATGGTGTACAGGTGCACGGTGGAAGGTGGTATGGTTAGTGATGTTTTTGGGTTACAGGTTTGACTTCCTAGTGTTTATCTCGGGGAAATCGACTTTTAACTCGAAGTAGGGGTGGAGTAGACTCGAAGCAATTGTGGAATTGCCTCGAGTTACCTGTGTTTCAGGTTTATAAGTAAAACAGAAAACCTGATTCTGTTTTAATAAAAACTTAAGTATATTTTGATTATAAACTGGAAATTGAACTTAGGATTTAAACCTGAATCTAAAGATGAATTCAAATAGTTTGAATTCTGGTTTTGAAATAATTTGAATTAAGGAAATTCAAGTTTGGCTTAAATAAAAAAAGGGAAGAACAAGAAACCTGTTTCCAGTTTTTATAAAATTTGAAATAAAAAGTAAATGCAAACTAAAATTTGAAACCAAGTTTGAAAACCTGAATTTAGATATAAATTCAAATAATTTGAATTTTGGTCTTTGTAATTATTGAGTTTTTAAAATTTAGTTTGGGTTTTTAAACAAAACAGAGACTGTTTTCTGTTTTTATTTAAATTTAAAAGTAAGTTTAAAATTGTAAGATTAAGTTTAAACAGGAATTTTCAAACCTGAAATGTAATTATGAAATCAATAATTTAAATCCTGGATTTTTGAATCATTTTTGAATTCAAATGTAAGATGTTAAACTAAAACAAAAAACTGTTTTTCTGTTTTAAATTTAAAAGAAAATTTTAAAATGCAACTGAAATTTTAAAACAAGTTTAAAATCTGGAAAACAGAAATATGGAACCTGAGTCTGAATTTAGATCTGGAATTTAAATTTAGATTTTGAACTTTTTAAAGTATAAAAGAACATTGATTTGAATTTAAAACTATAAGTTTTAAATTTATGAAATAAGGTTTAAAATAAGGTTAAATTCAGTTTTATACCTGGAATTTGATTTTTATGTCAGTTTTTAAAATAAGTTTAAAATTTAAATTTGTTTTAACTATTTTAGAAAGGTTATGTGGTCTGAAATTAAAAATGAGATGGAAATTTGAAATAAGATTTAAATGTATTTCAGTTTGAAATTTAAAAAGAAATTTTTAAATTTGAATTTTGCTTGAAACAAATTGTTTGAAATATAAGAAGAATGTTTCTTAATTTAGAATTCAAGAAATTGATTTCATTTAAATTATTAAATTAATTTAAATGGAATATTAATTATTTAATTAATGAATAATGTGGATGTTTAATTAAGTAATTAATATTATTTTTAAGTTAATTAATTAAGATTTGAGATTAATTAATTAAGGTTAATTAATCTATAATTAAGGATGATTAATTAAATTTTGATTAATGATTAAGATTTATTTAATCAAGTGATTAAATATAATTAAAATTTTAATTAACACTTAATTAATTGATAATTAGAGATTAATTAGATTGTAATTAAATATTAATTAATTGATAATTAATAATGATTTATATAAGTTAATTCTTAATTTGGTAATTAAGAAATGTTAATGAAGGTCATTAACTTAAGATTATTTAACAATTAATTAATGTGATTAATTTTAATAATTAATTAAATTAATTAATTTAATAATAATTAATTATTTAAGTTTAATTACTTAATGAAAGTAATTAATGAATTAATTACTTGGTGTAATTAATTTAATTTATATGATTAGTTTAGATTAATTAAGTTAAATTAATTTAAACATTGTGGATTGTTTGATTATTACTTTATGTAATTTATGGATTGTAATTATTTAGAGAAGTAATTAATTAATAAATACTGAATGTAATTAAAGATATTTAATATAGAAGTAATTTGGATTTAAATTACTTTGAAAATTAATCAAGTGATTAATGAATATAATTAATTTAAAATAATTAATTATGGGATGAGTGATTAAAGTAGTTAATTACTGAATGGTTATTAATCATGGGTGATTAATATATATGTGTGGTTTAAATTGAAGATTAATTACTTATGTAATTAATTTATATAGAGATTAATTAAATGTAATCAGGAAATATTAATTAATTAATTAATATGTAATTTGGAATTTATTAATTAAGGTATAATTAATAATGAATAAATGATTAATGTAACTAAGTAATTAATTAAGTAATTACAAGTTAATTATTTGCAAAGAGTTTAATATATAATTAACTTGTGTAAGTAATATTAAAGGCTAATTATTTATTGTAATTAGAGATGGTTAATCAGTAATGATTAATTGAAATGAATATTGAGATGATGATTTATAAATTGATTTGTAATCAATTAATGGTTAAGTTAAGCAGGATTTTAATGATAAAGTAATTAATTTAATTTATTTTAAATTAATTAGAGATTAAGTAATTAATTTAATTCATTTTAAATTAATTATAAATGGAATGATCATTAGATCATTGCTTATGTTTGATGATTGGTATTGGGTGCCATGTATGGGTTGTAATCTCAGTTATGAGATGAGTAAATGTATGTGATATGGATGCATTTGTTGTTTTTGGATGATAATATGGATTATCTGATTATGATATGAATTATCTGTTGATGATAATGTTGATAATCTATTGTGTTGTGAATTATCTATCTGTGTATATTTAGATAATGAATTGAATTGTTTTAAACTTTAAAACAACTTGGACCTTAAAAGACACGCTTTGGATTTCGATGAGACTGGGATCGGGTTTCCATATTTGGGATCCGAAAACCACATCGATTCCAAATTAACGTTAGGTCGTTAATCCAAGTGGAGCGAGTGAAGACTCGAGGTGTAAGGGCTATACGTCAGTATAACTCCGTGGGTGATTCCATAATGAGTTGACGGAATAGTACTTATAGATTCGAGATGGTGATTCAGAGTGCAAGGGTTATTGTCATTAACTCTGAGGGTGATTCCAATACGAGTGTAACGAGATAATGCCTTCGGTTTCGTTCGAACCCGAAACGAACTTGTATGGATTGAATGCTTTTAGAACATCGTCAGGTGGACGATGAGCATTCTAAGTGATATGTCCTATAAAGGTAATCGTAGCCTCAAGCCTCATCAACCGGGAATGGCTAAAACTGGGGAGGTGCAGCAAAGCTTCGTGGGTAGCCCCAACTTGAGAGCAAGATTTATCCCTGTCTAGAGGTCCCTTTATTTTTCGGCTTAGTGGTGCGGTTGCTGATCACAACTGCGGGGTGGTCTTGTTCGGAACTGTTCAGTAAGGAACGGGTCCGGCTTTGTGTTGCAGGGGATTGGGAGTAATCCTCGGTACGGTGATCTAGGCCACGTACTGTGACGGGCGGTACCCCAGTAGGCCAGCCATTGTATGGAATCCAAAAATCCAATAAGTGCCAACGGTTTTGATTGTATTACCCACTTTTGTGGCTAGTAGCTGGAATTTAATAGATGTAACAATTTCGGCTATTTTTTATTTACTTGAAAACCCTAGACACTATTATAATATCATCGGATTTCCTATCAAATGTTTTGGTTAGCGTAAGGTAAAACTTTTCCATGTTTATGTGTGGGAAGTCTTACGTGATATCTTTTCTTTTCAAAGGTTTTTCAAAGCTAAGCAACTTTAACCTGTTACTCCCACCAGACCCATGTCTGACCCGGAGTTATTTCTGTTTTTCTATAACTCTTGGGTACTCAAATTTTTACGAGTAGCCAAAGGAATTCAGGTTAGGATTCAGGTTAGCTTTGACGAATTGTGGAGGAGCAAATGAAGCAGGAGGCTTCTGCGTTTAGTTATATAGTTCCGCTGTGTTGGTATCTCTGAGTGTTTTCTGTAATGTATTGAGTTGTAATAACTAGATAGGTGTTTATAACTGTCTAGTATGTGTTGTATATGTCTGTGTAACTCTGATATTTGATGTATACTATGTAATACTTATGTTATTAATATAATTTATTCGTTCCGCTGTTGAGATTCTTGTGTTGTTTCTTCTTTCTCTTCTTTCTTTTCTCTTTTCTATCCCTTTCTTTCTTAAGGATGATACGACTTTTTGTGGAGAAAAAGTCGGGTCGTTTCAGTAGTTCTAGGCCGATCGTAATTTTTTGAGGATTAGGGCTTGCCGATCGTTATAGTGGGCCCATGTAGGTAAGAAGGCCCTGTAACCGAAGTTTCACCTATAAATACAACAGGATTGGCTTCAAAAATAGGGGCTTCATTTTGCTTCTCTTCATCTTCTACCTAAAGGTTACTCTTCCATTTTCATTCTGGAATCTTGGATTGTAACCGCAATCAAATTTCAGTATGATAAAAAAGGATTGTTCTGGAGTGGATGTAGGCCAGAGTTAGCCGAACCACTATAAATCTTGTCTCTTTTATTTGCTTTTATTTTAATTTGAATATTCTTCATATCATATTCTCTACATCATATACTATCTGTGATCTGTGACTGGATATTGGTGCTGTCACATATAATTGGAAGTTGGTTGCTAATTCTAACGCCGACATTATCATACTTAAAAATAGTTATAGAGATTATTTATCATTTATTAAACATTGAGTGCTCACAATTAGTTCCACTCCTCCAATCTTTTCCATTGGTTAACGAATCAACTCTGGGAGTACTTTCTTCTCCATTTCTTGCACTAGAGCTTCCCAGTCTCCTTCCTTTCTTCAAAATGTGTTTGGCCTAGGCCTTTGGGTGGAGATGTGTCCGTTTATGGGGTGGTGGGTGTGTGGCCTCAGTTATAAGTGGGAAGATAATTGGTTTGCACTTGATTTTGAAGTTGATTGATATCCTGTACTTGCTTAAATAATTTCTTCTTCTACTCTTGACATTTTTCCGTTAATTTCTTATAATAAGAAGTCATTGGAAAAGCTTGGAAAAGAGAGAAGAAGAAGAATGGTTTTTAGAAATGTGAAGGAATACACGACTATTTATAGGAAAAGTAAAAAGTGGTAATTTACTAAATTAACCCCTTACCAAATTACCAAAATACACTTGGATATTTCTCTTGAACTTCACATCACCCTTTTAACACTTACCATCATCCCATAACATCTTATTTACTTAATAATAAAGTAAAACGTGCATTTGTGGTGATTTGATGTTTGATTTTCATTACTTATCCTTTAAGCATTCTTAATTTATTATATATAAATATATATATTTTATTTAGGTTTAATTTGACTAATGGTATATATGATTTAAAATGTGTATTAGTATGTGTTAAAATATGTCAATAGAGGTGCAACAACGTTGCGACAACTTATATTGAACAAAACATTGATTTCGACAAAACGTTTTACCGTCACATTTTGACATTTTTGTTAAACTATTTATTTTTGTAAACAAAAACTGAAAATAAGTTCTTATCATCTTTAAATAATTAAAAAAAATTTAATTTAGTTATAAAACCATATTTAATAATATTGAAATCCAATTACAAAATATGATGTCGATTGGTCGAGGTGCGACGAAGTTAAGTATATATGTTTATAAAACCATTATAAATCAAATTTATATTATTATAATATCATTATATAGCTATTAAAAAGAGTTATTTACCATTTGCAACAATTTTATGAACGTATATCAAGTTTTATTGAACGGAGCTTCTGTCACTTTTAGATGAATATCCAAACTTCTTGATTTTCTAATCAAAGTCTAAAAATAAGTTTATTATTCTTATTTATTACATAAAAAGGATTATTTAATTAAAATTCTATATTTGAATATATATACAGTTAATTAAATATTCTATTCAAAAGCGATAAAATTACGGGTCATTATATGTTGCTTGTCCATCTTCTATGTATGGATGTTGTTCTTGTATGGTGAAACCCCGATTCATGTTTTGTGGCATGGTTTCACCATTTATTTTATGTTTACCATATCCCTTGAGTTTTCTCGTGTTGGTTTTCTTGATTGTGCTAGATGTTATTTTATTCTAATGCTCGGGTTAAGCCGCGTATTTTCTAGGTTAGCATTGGTGTTATGGAGCTCTTGGAGAAGACATGGATGCTTTCATTGTATTTATTTTTCATTGTATTATATTGTATATCTATCAAAGATTGTAAGGCCAGGAAATTATAGCTCTCTAGTCGATGAGATTTTATTTAACTTCGATGTACCTTGTATCTTAGAGTGACAGTTTATATTGTCGTTGTTATATTATATATTATCGTTCCAGCTATGAGATTCTATTTTCCCTATTGTTCTTTTTATTTTACCTTAACAATCTACCTTTCTAATGGTTGAATGTTAGCCATTTGAATACTGTGGATATATTGAGTGTTGACTTTTGATGGACGACAGGACGGGTAGTCACATTTGGTATCAAAGGCATTCGATGCGTCTAACATTTCTTACATGAAAGAACATTTTGAGATTTCTTCAAACTAGTTTGAATAGTTGTTAACCAAGTCTGGAAGACAGATATATTGGATGCCTGAACTTGGCTTATTGGTCATTTAACTATGGAAAGGATCAGATATCCCAAAATTAACTATTTATTTTTGCAAAAAAATAAATAAATGAAGCCAAATCTTAATGTATATTTGAGGGAGTAACACTGCTATATGTTCTCTACTACTCTTCATCTACTCCCTATGATTTTTCAAGTTCTACCATTCAATTATGCGCCTTAAAGTTAACTTCATAAATTTTTGTTCAATATGAAAAATCCCAACGTAATTAAATTAACATTTCAAACAATGAAGGGAAATATTTTAATGATTAACATTGACTTAATATTCAAATTGTCACAATTTTTGTGGACAAGGTGTTCATAATGTTGGTTAAAAGTTTCATTTGATTTTGAATAGTATTATGCTAAAACCCATATATTTGTAGAATGGTGTAGCAAAAGACGGGTGTAATTGAAATAACCTGCTATTTTCGGCCCTTTGATAATGTCTGAATCAACGTTCAAATAACAAAAGCTAAAAATGATAGATCGTTAAGTGATAATAATAAGAAACAAAATAGATTCTAACTATATATTTCCGTTTCCACAGTAGAAGGAACAATATATGATATCAAACAAACATATATGCAAACCTAATTTCATTGATATATATCTGATATCATATATTCGTACAATACTAATTATAATTCAAATCCACACTAATACATAATAATGTCAGATGATAGTATATGCAATATATACATGGGTAATGCCTATGTTATCTACAACTTCGACATCACCTATACCATCTTGACACGCTAATTTTTCAACCTATCAGTGATATATAAGAAAGCAATGTATGGTGGGGGTTAGGCATATGTATGAGTAAGTGAAACAAGTCTGCCTCATATATACTTATAATTGCTGATATAATGTCATTAGTATAAAATGGCATATGTAAACATTCCTTAACCTTCCTATTATGCATTCAAAGAGTAATATCAACACCATAACTAAGTTGAATATTTGATTAAGTTCTTGCTTCATCAAATTGCATGATATATCAATGTAATAATAGAACATGTCCTACAGTCACTATTCGACCGATGGACATAGTCATAGTGTAATGACCTAGAATTTTAGCCATTTGAATTTGGAATATTTAATTGATTTTAAGTATTGAATTATAATTTTTATAAGTTAAATAGCTTAAATTTTAAACATTTGAATTATTTAATAATTGAATCTTGGATCTAATTCAAGTAAAAATGATTCCGAGAGCTTATTCAAATTCTGTTTAGATGGGAATAATAATAGTAATCTTTTATTTTCAATTAAAAGTAATTTAAATTGGTTCTCATAAGATTCGTTTTGATTCACGTGTGAAAAAAAGCCTCCTAGGGCACTTTTTTAGATTCCGACAAAACTAGTTTCATTGGATCATTAATAGTGTATTATTGTATGTTAACGAATTTCATAGTGATCGAACATATCGTTTGGTCGTGCGAGATCGAAATGCATAAAAAATTAATTTCAAAAACTTACATAATAATTGGGTTTGAAAAGCTATCTTCTGTGTATGATCGAATTGGATTTTGAAACTAGTTCTATTAAGTTCGAAATAGGGGTATTACATATAGAATGCTAGGTGGCATGCCTCTTTTGGAATTTGAGATTTTTCGAACATATTGAGCCGATTATTTAAAATAAAATAATATATATTAGTCCATACTCAAGCCCATCAACCTACCTATAGCTACACCGTTCAAAGCCATACACAAGGCATGCTACCTGTTCCTCCTTTCCTCTATATTAACGTGTTAAACCAGAATTCATTTTTTTAAAATTGAAGCTCCATCCATCCAACAGCCAATACGCGATGGCGCCACCAAGGGCGTCAATCGTCGATTGTCACATGGAAGTTGTCAAGCTCAATGCGAAGAGTAGTTTGGATGGTTGGATCCCCTCAGATTATGGCATGAAGGTAGAAAAGCTAGGTTGAGCGTATATGTGGTGGATTTCATTTTTTGGGGTTTCTAGTGTCATCGTAGTTTGATGGGCGAGGAGGATTGAAGGTGGAGTGTGGAGAACCATGTAGGCAAGGTTGTGGCGAATTTCTTGGTCATTGGTGGTGCATGGCGGTGGTGGGAGGAGGAAAGCATCAATCGACATTTTTATGGAATTAATGGCCGTGGCGGCATCGGGGGGTTCAGGGTTGCTGATGAGGGGCAAGTGGAGGTGGGGCGTTCTATTGGTGGGAACGTGGAGGCTTTCGGTGAAGCACATCGGTGGTGGTGGACGCGAGAATGAGGAGGGACTGTTTTGTGCATGAAGGGATTGGCAAAGAGGGAAGAAGGATTTAAACTGAAATTATAGGTTAATTATGTGATTAGTTATCTATATTATAATTTAAAATATCGATAACTTGAAATATAAATACATTTTGCATTCGAGGTCCAATCGAGGAATGGATTTTTGCGTCGTGCTCGTGATGATGTAAGCTTCGATGGAGCTGGTTCGGTTGGATTTGGAGACTGTTAAAATTTGGGCTAAAATCGAATGTCGTTCTATTTTAGATAGCTATAAAGGAATTTTATAAATGGTTTATAGATTTATAAGAAGAGCTTTATAAATAGTTGCATGGATTTATAAAGGGTTTATAAATGACTTGAGAAATGATATAGAAATATTTATAAATGGTTTCAAGGATTATAAATAAGTTTATAAATGATTTTAGAGATTTATGAAGGAGTTTGTAAATGGTTTTGGAATGGTGCAAAAAGGAAATCTTCCTCCGATTTGTGAATATACTTATACCGTTCGGATAAGTATATGCGTATTTTCTAAGTATTCAAAATATAAGGATCTGTGAATATATCCTTGTGAAAGTATTTTTATGCTAGTATTATAAAGTGATTTAATTAATGAGGCTAGTGGCTGCTTATGTACTTAACCAATGTTGGTTTTCCCTATAGAATTAAATCCCTATAATGAATGTGTGTTGTTGATGGTTAAATAACCGACCATCAAATTTGGACCCAAAATGTAATTTTGAAAATATCTAGAAGAAACACATAAGCTATATGGCACAGTCATCTCTGAGGATGCTGTACTGTGCGTATAAATTTCGTTTCATTCTCCTATGACAAACGATAAGGATAACTGTCCACTAGCGGTTAGGAGGTTATCGCCGCTCTTACCTTTGACTGTTTATTTCCTAAAGAACCGGGCTTGAGTTTATTGGAATGTTGTTTCAAAGAGATTGGGGTCGGATATGTTATCCGAAATTCACTTCGATCCAACTCAAGCGCTTCGAAGTGAAGACATCTTGAAGGTGATGGAATTGAAGATGGGGCTCTCAAGCATTTCGTTTAGTCTTAGAACGAACCTATATGGATGAATGCTGGTAATGTATTGTTGCTTGGAAGGCAGTATTAGCATTCCAATTTAAAAGTGCTATATTAAAGGTAAAACGTAGCCTCAAGACTCATCAACCAGGAATGACTAAAATATGAAAGATGAAGTAGGGCTAAGTAGGTTGCTTTCGAGTAGGGTATCACCATCCCTTATCTAGAATCAATATTATCTCTTATTTGTATGCTTCGAGCACATTAAACAAGAGGTGATCATATTTGGTACTATCCAGTAAAGGGTATGCCGGTTCTGTATTGGCAGAGGTCAGTAGGTGAGAATTCGATGTTATTTTATCTAGAGATGCACCGTGACGGACGGTACCCCAGTAGCCCAATCAATATGTGGAATCCATTATCCAATACAAGCCTTTACGGTTTTAGTTGTATACCTATTATGCTATAGCTTAATTAATGTAACAATTTCGACGATGATTAATAAGTATTTGTATCTTAGACACTATTATAATATCAGAGAATTTTATATGAAATGGTTTGGTTATCATAAGGTAGAAACTCGTCGGTGTTTATGTGCGGCGTGGTCTTACGAGATATCTTTGATTTAAATGTTTTTATAACTTTAAAATCTAGTTAGGTGTGTTTTCTCATGCTGGTTTTCCAAACCGACTCGGGTATTATTTGTTTATAATGCTCGGGTCAGACCGAGCATATTACAGATTTAGTTTGGATGTTTAGAGCTTCGGGAGATGAGCTGGAGGCCCAGAGACATACTCACATATATGGTTATTTTTTTGGTGCATTCATTGACGTATTAATTAGCAATTTTGAGGATAGACAGTTATAACTGTTCGGGCTAAAATAGGTTAGTATACTGTGATTGATGTATGTATATTACATTTCTTCTTTGTGTAAAGATTTATTGTATATTATCGATTATTCTTTCGGTCGTGAGATTCTGTGTTGTTTAGTTTTCTTCCCTTCTTCCTTCATTCTTTCTTTTCACCCAACAGTCAGGTTTTCCAGCATTTGATTACAAGGCACGCAATACAGTGGACGTATTAGTGTTGATTTTCAAGGGTCAAAAATCTTGGCTGCTACATTTCATATCAGAGCTGAAGGTTAAGCGAGAACCTTGGTTTTGGTGGGGTAACTCATATAAGAGAAAACATAAGGGAATGCCTCTTATGAGTTTGAGTGTGTGTGCGTGTGTATGAGCGCGTATTTGTTAGTGATATAAAAATGTTTTATATCGTGTTGGTTGATTTGTTAAGTGGCTTATGAATTCTGGTCAATATGAGTAATTAACGTTGTTATTAGGGGTCTATAAACACTTAAACAGACCAATTAGATATAATATTGTTTTGGAATTAGGAAAATGAAATAATTTTACCCTGATTATATTTTACATATAAAGGAATAATTTTTGAGAAACTTTTATAGTATGTGGTGTGCTTAGTTGTTAGTGAATGATAATATTTAATTCTTGTCATTTGCTGTTTATGTTCTAATAAAAGTTTTTATTATTATAATGTAAATAAGACAAACAATTAAGAAATGGTTTTATACAACCATAATGAAATTATAAATAAGGGAAATATATAAATACGGTTTGTAAATAAAAGGGATTTAAAAGCTGAGAATTTGAGAATTTAAATCCCATTGTTTTTCAAAGTTTTGGAAATAATAATATTATTTGGAAATATTTGCTGAATGGAAATATTTTAAATGGAATTTAAAAGAGATAAAAAGCAGTGAACTCACTTTGGTCGCTGGAAAATAATTTCGATGATGACTACATTATCATCGACATTCATTTTCGGGTTTCGAAGGGAGGAATTGCTACCACGGTTGTTTCTTTTATAGTTGTTTGGTAAAACAAGGTTATTTTAAATTCAAAAAGTATGATTTGGAATACAAAGAAGTTATTAATAGTATTATTTCAAATTAATTTGAAATAAGAACAGGGTGTTAAGCTCTGAAATTTTTCATTTAAGTGTTTTATGAGAATATAAGAAAATAAGTTTTATAAATTTTAAGGAATAACAAGTTAAACTTTTTTTTAAAATTATTGAATATGAATGTTGAGAAAAGAAAATACGAAATGAAATTTAGCTTAAGTTAAGTTAAGTAAAATTAATTTGAACGGAAATTTAACCTAAGTTAAGTTAAATGAAATGATTTTTGAAAATGGAATTGATTTTGATTAGAAATGAATTAATGAATGAACTAATTAAAAAAATTAGTGAATTGAATATGGTTTAGAATGTTGTTTGATAGAATTAAATGTTAAAAGTGAATTAATTGAATGGGTCAAATGAAATTGAAATTATTTTGAAAAGAATGAAAATAAAGGAATTAGTAATTTAAATATGAACTTAAGTATTTAAGTGATAATAAATATGAGAAACGTTGTATAAAATGTTTATAATGAAGTTAAGTAAAATTGATGGAATGGATTTTTAAGTGATGTTTGTATTGGAAGGATATACTAAGTAATTCAATTTAATGTGAGTTATTGAATGTAAATGAATTGAATGAGAACAAAATGAATAAAATGAATGTGAATAAAAAGAATTTTAGTACAGTCGAGTAACCAATTGAAGTAAATATGTAAATTGTACGTATATTATTCTATTCGCATAACTGTTTGATCCAAATTCGAGTACATAATTTCGAGATAATTTACGTCGGTCCGAGTTAGAATTTTTCACTCGATTCTCGATGGCGTACACTGGATATGGATTTTTGATTGATTTTGGAATTCTCTTTCATAGTATATGGCTATGCAAGGAGAATGGGGTTTGTAATCAAGGGACCAGATCCGAGTCCGCGCTTGAGTGGTTATGTGGACGATACTAGTTCATAAGTGAAACTGTATGATTGAGCGAGCAATTAGATTTGATATTGCGTACGGATGATATATGTACATCTTACGAGCTTTAGTAAACTAACATTGAAAATTAAAAATACAAAATAATATGGTAATAGGGTATATGGTTGGATATCATTTGTAAATAAGATGTAGGTATATAAAAGCAAGAGCTAGTTTGATGCCCTTGATTTCACAAGTAAAATTTGGTTTCCCGACTAAAAGTTACATGTTTACATTGTTGTTTGATTTGATGATTTTATGATCAACCGCTTGGTTTTTGTTTCTTTGTGGTTGGTTTAGGTCAGTAGTGATGATTTGTAGTTATTCCGACCAAACCGCGCAAAGGTAACATTGCCGAAATTTTTCGTAAATGAAAGAGTTAGAACTTTTTTGAGAATTCTGGAATTTTTTGGATTATTATAAATTTCTTTTAGATTTTAATGTTGTGACTTGGAATGATATTGGTTAAATCTACGAATGAAATTAAAGACATAGAAAAGGTAGTAACAAAGTTTCAACAATTTAATTTCGGAACATCAAAGAGTTAAAAAGATTTTATAATCTACTTTAACAAATTGGTTTTGAAAAGTTAAAGGGTTTGTGGCATTTTCTTACTTGCTATTTTCAGGGACGAATTTTTTTTTCGGGGGGAGAATGTAACGACCCAGAATTTTAGTTGTTTGAATTTGGAATATTTGATTGGTTTTAAGTATTGAATTATTATTTTATAAGTTAAATAGCTTAAATTTCAGATATTGGAATCATTTAATAATCGAATCTTGGATTTAATTCAAGTAAAAATGATTTTGAGAGCTTATCCAAATTTTATTTAGATGGGAATGATAATAATAACTTTCAATTTTCAATTAAAAGTGATTTATACTAGTTCTCATAATGATTCGTTTTAATTCACGTGTGAGCCTTCCAGGCACTATCTTGGATTTTGACAAAACCAGTTTCGTTGAATCCGTAATAGTATATTATTATATGTTAACGAATTTTATGGCAATCGGACATATCGTTTGGTCGTGCGAGATCAACATGTGTAAAAGATCAATTTCAGGAACTTATATAATAATTGGGTTTGAAAGCTATCTTCTGTATATGATCGATTTAGATCTTGAAACTAGTTCAATTGAGTTTCAAATAGGGGTATTACATATAGAACGCCAGGCGGCATGCATCGTTTAGGGTTTGAGATTTTTTGAACATGTTTAATCGATTATTTAAAATTAAATAATTTATATTAGTCCATACTCAAGCCCATCACCCTACCTATAGCTACGCTTTTCAAAGCCATACCTAAGACGTGCTACAAGTTCCTTTTTCCCCTATATAAACGTGTTCAACCAGAATTCGTATTTTTAAATTAAACCTCCATCCATCCAACAGCTAATATGTGATAGCGCCACCAAGGGCGTTAATTATTGATGGTCGCAGCATGAAAGTTGTCAAGCTCGACACGAGGAGTTTGGACGGTTCGATCCCCTCAGATCGTGGCATAATAGCGGAAAAGCTTGGTTGAGCATAAATGTGGCGGGTTTCAATTTTTTGGGGTTTCCAGCATCATCGTTGTTTGATGGGAGAGGAGGTATGAAGGTGGAGTGTGGAGAATCGTGTGGGCAAGTTTGTGGTGAAGTTTCATGGTCATCGGTGGTGCGTGTGGATGGTGGGAGGAGAAAAACATCAATCGACGTTTTGATGGAATTGACAGCAATAGCGGCGTCTGGGGGTTCGACGTTGCCGATAAGGGGCAAGTGGAGATGAGGTGTTCGATTGGTGGAGTTGTGGTGGCTTTCGATAAAGTATGGCAGCGACGGTGGATGCGAGAAGGAGATGGGACTGTTTCGTGCATGAGGGGATTAGCAAAGCGGGAAGAAGGATTTAAATTGTAATTATATGTTAATTATGTGATTATTTATTTATATTATAATTTTTAGAGAAATGTTCTAAAGTAAAGGAGAGAACACATGTACATACATACATACATACATACATACATACATACATATATACATATCACCGATAGCAATGGAGCTGCCAACATGCCTGGCATGTGACAAATCATAGTAGAAAAAACTAAGAAAAACAAACTCAGGTAACTTGTTGAATGAGCTCCGACAAGGCCACTGTAACGAAACAGATTTTTCGACCCTAAAAAATCAGCCGTAATATGTTCACTGTATCTCATGTCGAATATTCAAGTGTCAAAAATACCGATCTGTTAGGGTGTAAGAAGGTAGAATGTAGAAGGTAGAAGAAAACTAAATAACACATAATCTCACAACGCAGCAAATAATATATATACAAAAATGATCTTTACAAAATGGAACATCTTTATTCATATATACAACATCAGAGTACGTCACATTTCTCCTAAATTTGGACAGTTATAATAACCCATCCTTATCATCGACAAACATACCAACTCCATATTACAGCGGAAAAAAATATGTGAATACGTCCTGATCATCCAGCTCCTTCCCAATTCCAAAGTATCTAGCTAAACCTGGGAAAAACATGCTCGGTCTGACCCGAGCATTATATGGAATAACACCCGGCCGGTCCGGTCAACCGACGAGAGTAAAACCCGATAACAGGTAACAACCAAACTGGTTTTATATTTGAAAACTTTTTAACATAAGGGTATCTCGTAAGACCACACCGCGCATAAAAGCGGATGGGTTTTTACCTTACGGTAACCAAAACATTTTATATCAAATCCAACGATATTATCATAATGTCTAAGGGTCAAAGTAAAATATTAAAATAGCTGGAAGCTTTCATCCCACGTTCCAACATATTTGATATACAACTAAAAAACCGTAAAGCTCGTATTGGAGAATGGATTCCAACTAATGACTGGGCTACTGGGGTACCGACCATCACAGTACACCTCTAGGACAATGTATCGAGATTGTACCTAATGACACCCTCCAACACAGGACCGGCCTACCCCTTGCTGGATAGTACGGAATATGTCATCACCGCGGTTTTCCCAACTTTTATGGAGCTCCCTCACGCACAACTTAATTTGGAAATATGAACGGTCATCTAGAAAGGTGATAACATACCCTTTGTGGGAGCTAGGCACACCTAGCCCTGCTGCATCTCCTTTGTTTTAGTCATTTCTGGTTGATGAGCCTTGAGGCTACGTTTTACCTTTCACATATAGCAATTCCCTCTTGGAATGCTAACACTACCCTCTTAGCATCAATGCAATGCTAGCATTCATCCATACAAGGTCATTTTGGGACTGAACAAAATCGAAGGCACTACTCCTATTATGTCCATTACGGGGAATTCCTCCTAAGGATTAAAAGAGAATAGCTCTTGCACTTAAAACTCCATCTTCAATTCTATGCTCTTTAGATGTCTTCATCACGAAACATTGAGTTGGATCACAGTGGTTTTCAGACAACATATCCAATCCCGTTCTCTTCGAAGAAACGTTCGGTAATTTCCAGAAAACTCAACCCCGGTTCTTTAAGAAATAAACGGTCAAAGATAAGATCAGAGATCATCTCCTAACCGTTAGTAGACGGATTTCCTTATCATTGACCAAGGAGAACGAAACGAGATTTATACACATAGTTCAGCATCGTCGGAGACGAATGTGCCATATAACTCACGTGTTTTTCCTAGATATTTCCAAAGTTACATTTGGGTCCAATTTCGATAGTTAGTTATTTAACTATCGAATAACAAACATACAATCAAAAATTTCTTCGTATGAAAAAAAACTAACATTGATTTATAATATAATCAATTTCTAGCCTTCTTTTATAAATCTTTTATAAATAAAACCATTTGTTTACATTATAGCCCATTTCATCGATCATCTAGATTATTTACAAAATATCTTTATACCTTTCAATTTCTCAGACATCCTTTTTTTTTCCATTTCCAAAATCATTATTAAAGCCTTAAAAACTCATAAAACTATTTAAAAATCTTCTTTATAAATCCTATTCATAATTTTCCTTTTATAAATCTGTTAAACTTTTACTATTTAATGTAAAGCCCCGTTCTTTTATATATAATACCCTTTACAATTTATTTCTTTTACTTGAAAGAAAATATTATCCAAAAAATATTTTTGACAAATCATCCGACAACTTAACCCGATTTAATCAGCGATTTAATTAGACATCATTAATTACTATGATTAATTATTTTACACCCTCTTAATTACACATCAGTTAACCACAAATATCATAAATAAATAATTAATATTTCTTAGTTATTAATATTGAAATAATTAATTAATTTAAAACACTGTGAATTAAACGGTTAACTAAATTAGCTTCATTTATAAATCTTAACTTTATTTATTTACAAAAAGTAACTTACCTTTGTTAATCATGTAATTTACATAAGTCATTATGATTTATGTAAATTATCAACCTTAGTCCATATAATAAAGAAGTTTATTGAATAAAAACCTTTTTAATAGAGTGACTTATAAATTTTTAAAAATCTTAAATTAATAATTAAATAAATTAGGTTAAATAACGTTAATAATAAAATTTATTAAACCCAACTTAAATATTTAATATAATTATTAAATAATATAAAGAAAATTAACGTTAAAATATCAAAATTAATTTCAAATTATGTAAATAAATTAGAAATCAAATTTAAATCTTTTAAATAACATAATTAGTCTTAAACTAATTTCAATTGTGCATTTAATGAATTAACATCGATCAAGTCCGAGGCTTAACGACTGCAAAGGTTTATAAGTAATTTACCATCCCTTCCAAATCACTCGAGTTCATTATCGGTGCCATATTCAATATGGTCCGACTACCAAACTTCAACACTGGATAAATAACAATCCATAGTTAACTTACCCTCAAACCATACTTATTTATCCGTATGCTAATTAATACACAAATTGACAATTTACTTAGCACGTGCATAATGGGGTTTTTGTTCTGCTCCATAGACGTCCATAATAATCTATATGTCTCAAGCTAACTTAACAGTGCTATATCTAGCCAAATAAACATTTCCAGTCAAGGTTTAAAATTTTAAACGACATTATTTATATAAATAACGTAATTTAAAATCAGCCTGTTTAATATGCTATAAAATTATAAAGGTCTACATCAACCAAAAATCTACAAGGCATCGTATTCATTAATATGATCACAAATGAGGATTGGTAAATATATTCTTGTAAAAGTATTCTAGTACAAGTTATCTACAAATGGTTTTATTTATAAAAGATTTATAAAAGAAGGCTAGAGATTGCTTATATGATGAATCAATGTTAGTTTTTTTTTTCATACGACGAATTCTTAATTGTATGTTTGTTATTTAATATTTAAATAACTAACTATCGAATTGTACCCAAACGTAATTTTGAAAATATGTAGGAGAATCACGTGAGTTATATAGCACAGTCATCTCCGATGATGCTGTACTATGAGTATAAATCTCATTCCGTCTCCTAGGTCGATGATGATGAAATCCGTCTACTAACGTTTAGGAGATGATCTCCGATCTTATCTTTGACTGTTTATTTCCTGAAGAACTGGGGTTTAGTTTATCGAAAATTATCAAACGTTGCTTCGAAGAGGCCGGGATCAGATATGCTATCCGAAAACCACTTTGATCCAACTCAACGTTTCATGATGAAGACATCTGAAGAGCATGGAATCGAAGATGGAGTTTGAAGTGCAAGGTCTATTCTCTATTAATCCTTAGGAGGGATTCTCCGTAATAGGAGTAGTGGGTTCGGTTTCGTTCAGTTCCAGAACGAACTTGTATGGATGAATGCTAGCATTGCATTGATATCAAGAGGGCGGTGTTAGCATTCCAAGAGGGAAGTTGTATATGTGAAAGGTAAAACGTAGCCTTAAGCCTCATCAACCGAAAATGACTAAAATAAGGGAGATGCAACAGGGCTAGGTATAACTACCCACTATTTTGGACCATTCAAATCGACAATAATCCACAAATGTCAGACTTGAATACTTCAAAATAGTGGATTGTTAAGAAATTTGGAATTTAACTTGACTTGGAATTGTGAGATTTGGTTTTCAAAATGGAAGTTTAAATAAATTAAATAAAATGGAAATTTAGTTTAATGTATGAAATGGTAATTTGAAATTTAAGTGATAAATAATTGTTAAAAGGTAAAGAATGGGAAATTTGTACACTTGAATTTAATAAGTGAAATTATTGATATTTATTTGTGAAATTTACTTTATAAAAATCATAAGCTCAAGGGTATTTTAAATGACCATTTTTAAAGTGGAAAATATGAAATTTTATAAGTTAAAAATGGTTTAAATTGAAGTTTATTTGTGGCTGAAATTCTACAGTAAATCTGGAAATGTCTTTAGTAGCACTTTAGAATGCTATCGTTTCTGAAAAATTTCTTAAATCTGAACTAATAAGAATCTGCAGCACCTTGCAAGTGCTGTGGTTGCAGAAGTAAAATAAAAGAGCTAAAATGAACTAAGGGCTATTGCAGCACTTTGTAAATGCTGTAGCAACAGAATCTAAATTTAAACCCGAAACTAATAGTAGAGCTATTGTAGCACTTGTTAAGTGCTGCAGTTGGCTGAAATGTGATTTTTGAATGTAATTGAACTAAATCTTTTAGTTTGAATTCTAAACTATTACAACAGTTCTATAATTGCTGTCTTTGCTGAATTGAACTATTTTTCAACTAAAACTGAACTATTACAATAGTTTTAAATGCTGTCTTTACTGAAATGAATTGTTTTCAAGTATAGCTTACCACAGCATTTTCTAAATGCTTTGAAAGGCTGAAATTTGAATGTTTTGAAGTTTTAACTAAACAAATGAACTCTAAAAAGGCTAAAATTTTGGGAATTTAATATTTGATTTGAAGGTATAATGACTTCACTTTTAATGGTTTAAATGAATGATTTTATTTCGAAGTTATAAACCATTTGAAATTTATAACCACGGGTATACTTCTTTGTATGTCATTTGATTTCCAAGTGATTGCTTTGATGCACACGTTCAATTTGATAGTATGACTAGAGGTGAGCGATTACTGCAGCTATACGCTACCCTAGTCACAATAACACTGTTATTTTCATTGTTTACTTTAATATGGATATTTCTAGGATAGTGTTTACTACTACTTAATTGATGGTTTGACTGATCCTTAAAGATGGGCGATCCCAAGCTTCCTTTAAGTTATTGTGCATTGCTATTACAGTTCACTTGAGTTGGTTTACATTGTATACGTATGTATGTCCTGACTCGAGTGTTTGTGTTTTACTTTACGCTCGGGTCAGCCTGAGAATCACAGCTTGGATTCACCATCTGGAGCTAGAGTTTTGTTGGAGCTTATCTGTCTATCTATTCATCTACTTCTTCCAGTTAGTTCCTATTCGGTATCTGTCTCTGTATTGTTGTTTATGAATCCTGACATCTATTGTATCTATTTTACTATGAGATTTTGTATATGTTTGAGAGTTTGTATATAGTAGCTTCATGAACTACTATGGTATTTTATTTCCGCTGCGAGTTATTCTGATATTCTGTGTCTGTGTGTGACAACCCGGATTTTCAGGCATCAGATAACTTGATAGTTATCTGATTTAACTTTTGAAAATATTGATTTATAATTTGAACAAATATATGTGATAATATCCTTTATAATTATTTAAAATTGATAAAATTAATTTTTTTTTCAAATCAATAATAATAATGTGTTATTTTTTTCATATATAAATAGATTTTAAGTAAAATTAATATTTACAAACTGAGTTTATGTTTGTTTAGATATATATATATATATATATTTGAGTTGAATTTTAATTGAATTTTAATTGAATTTTAAATTGAATTTGGATTAGAATAATGAAATTCAAAAGATAGACATATATTTGTGGGAGAATTGAAAGCATTTGATTTGAATGAAAAATAATAAGAATAAATACAAGATTATACATGACTTTTGAAATTTAATAAGATTTATAGAAGTTCTTTCTTTTAAAAAAATGCATATGAACTAAGTTATAAATATATTTAAGTTTATAATATAAAACATAGTAGTCCAAATTTGAATAGAATTTGATAAAAGATTTAATATACATTTGTAACATAATACATTTTCTTAGTATGTATATGACCCATACATTAATTAAATGAAAGGAGTTAAGTATAAAACTTAAACATAAATTAAACATACAAACATAATACATAAATAAATAAAAAGACATAACTTCATGCATTAAAACATTGTAAGATTGGTTATATATACAATTAACATTGTAACTAAGGTAACATGCATAATAATAAGTGGCATGGTTTCTTATAACTTGAAATATTAATAAGGGAAAAGTATAAAGATAAATTAATAATATGTATACATAAACCTAATAAAAAGTAATTTTAAAATAAAATAAATTTTTAACATGCATTCCACAAGTGTAAGAAGATTACATATACAAATAACAAGTGTAAACAAACTTTATCACACAATAAACAAGTGTCAAGATGAAATATTTTCCTTTCTTTTTAATGACCTTTGTATGTATAGCAAAAAGGACTTTCCTCTCTTCTTTATGAAAGATCAAAAACAAAACAGAAAAATGAAAGGCCAAAATCAAAGGATAATAAAACAATTAAAATCTGAGGATAAGAAAATCAAAACATGCTCAAGCCTTCAAACTAAACTGAAGCAAAGTCTAAAACAACTTCAGATTTAAGCCGTGTTAAGCAACCAAAACAACTCTATACAGAGGAAGTTCAAAAGCTATGCCTCTGTTTCCATCTGTGGGTAGAATTTCACCTGAAACTAAATCTTCTTTATATTTCTATTTTATATGATATTCATAATAGTATGGTTGTGAAATATTTTGCATGTACGTATAATATGTTATGTTTGATATATATATATATGCTGTCGTATGACTGTGTATAAAGGTATAAGCTTCTGCTTGTTTTTTTAAAAAAATGTTCGTTAGGATAAGCAGCAGGTAGTTTTACTGGGAAAAGAAATTTTTGTGAAAGCAAATTTAAGTCAGAACATCAAACTTTAAAATTTCGTAAGTCATATTTTGATTCGTATTTGAAGATCATGATTTTTAGTAAAGATTATAAGATTTTTAAGCCTGTAGTTGTAGGGATATAGCGAGTTGAACGGAGCTCGATTTTTCGTCAATATCTGGAAATTGGTAGAATGATTGTCATCGAGATCGATGGTGCAAGAGGCTGAAGGGCTGGGTATCACGAGAAAATTGGTCAGAGAGATCATTGACCACCATGGCGACGTATTGACGACAATGTAGGGTTTTTCGATTGATTTTGGTCGACGATGTTCCAGTAGCTCGTGCGACAACGAGGGGGAATCACACATGATCGTGGTGTGAGGGATCGATGCGTGGTACGCAGGCAGTGGTTCAGGCACGAGGCCGTGGCCTCCGATGGACGGTGATGGGTGATTTTGGTGATTGTTGATCGGAATTTTAGCCAAATAGGTTCGTTTTTTTCGATTTTTGGATTCGAGGGGTGGTCTGGATTTCTGGGTGTTCGGCTACGATAAGATGGTCTTCGCCGACTTGTCTGAAGGTGCTGCGGCGATCAGAGCTGTAGCGAGGAGTTGTACCTGTGTACAGGGTCCTTCGTATCTGATGTCATTTCTGTGCTGTGTTGAGCTCGGGAATGGGTGCGGGTGGAACGAAATTTGGCTCGAGTTTTCGGAGAGAAGGAACGCTTGGGTTCGATCGCGTGTACTTGCAAGTTTTTTCTCGGGATGGTTTGCTAAGTTGGGGTTTTAAGTTAGCAGTTTTTTGTTGTTTTAGAAACAATTTTTTTTGCACAAATTTTAAACTAGAGAAGGAAGTTTGATCGGGGATAAAAAGTAAGTATATTAGTGGATAAGTTTCTTAAGTTAATATCAACAAGTTTCAAAATATGTAGTTTAAATACAAATGTTTGAAATTAAATTGTTTTGATTGGATATTTATATGTTAGGTTAATTATTAAATCTCTAATTTTTTTTAAAAAAATATAAGGATGTGATTAAATAGATAATTAAGAAATGAGGTATTGAACTTTAAGATTTAAGTGATTTGTATAAATTAATTTCAAACTTTTGGTTTAAATAAGATTTAAGTGTTAATTAAGTAATTAAATTAAGATAATGGGTTATCTTTGAATTAATTAAAGTACTAAGTCATTAAAGGTTAGTTAATTAATAACCAAGGATAATTAATTTATGTGATAAATTTAAGGGTAATTACTTAATAAAAGTAATTAGTGGATAGTTGATGAAGTAATTGGAGGGTAATTACTTAATGGAAGTAATTAAAGGGATTAATTGATTTGTTTAAATTAATTTAAATAATCACTTAATGATGGGAATGAGTGTAATTACTTAATGAGGTTTATTAAGTGTAATTACTTAGTGAAGTAATTTATGATGGTAATTACAGGGTGTAATTAATTGAGGATTGAAAGTAGTTTTGGGTTAATTACCTGGTTTAATTAATATGAAGAATAATTACTTAGTAGTGTAATTAATTGAAGAATTGACTAACAAAAGTTCTGGGAAGTTACTTAAGTAATGTAATTAATTACAGAATGGGATTAATCAAGGGTGATTAATAAATATAATTAATTAAAGGTTAAGTATAATTACTTAAGGTAATAATGAGGAGTGATTCCTTAGTGAAGCAATGAGTGGATAATTACCGGATGTAATAAATTAAAAGGAAATTACTTGATGGGAAGTAATTAAAGGATAATTACTTGGTGGAAGGAATTAAGTGGTAATTACTCAGTGTAATTAAAGGATTAATGAATATAATTAATCAAGGAGTAGGTTTAATTGATGGAGTAATTTAGAAAGTTAATTTCTGATTGTGATTAATCAAGGTTGATTAATGAATGTAATTAAGTTATAGGTTAATTATTAAATGAAATTTAAGAATAATTAACTAATGAAAGTAATTAGATGATCATTAATTAATTTAATTAATGGAAGTTATCAATCTTGCTTATGAATGATGATGAGTACTTTGAATTGGTTGATATCTCTGATATGAATTGCTTTGTGATATGATATGTTGGATGGATGGTGATAATGTGATTATCTATCAATTATGAATTGCTGTGTAATAGTGTTATCCGATAATTTTGAAATTGTATTTTACTTGAATAACATGGGTTAAGATGGAATTGAATTCGAAGAGACCGAAGTCGGATATTAGTAAATACCCGAAACCACTTCGATTCTTTATATATTGATATGTGAAATCAATAATCTGGAATGGAATGATTTAAGTGAATTGGGCCATTTAATCTAAGTTTTGGTACTTAGAAATTGATGTGTGAATTAAGTGATGTCTATAACAAATTGTGAATTGGTAAATTGACACGGGTTACCCCGGGTTTTAAATAAGTTCTATGCATTAGAATTTCATGTTAGATGAGTTTACTCACGCTGGTTTCTATCCTGACCCGGGTGTTACTTTGATGTAATGCTCGGGTCAGACCGAGTATTACAGATTTTCAGGTAAGGACATTCTGAAACTCAAAAGGCGAGCTGGATGGCAGGAACGTTTGGAGTGTTTCCGCTGTATTATATTGTTGTATATCTAGGACATATTGTTTAAAACTGTCCAATGTTGTGTAAATGTTGTAACTCTGATGTATTAAAGTGAAATTTGGCAAGTACAGTTTTCCTTTGTATAACTGTTATTATTTGTTATTATATTTTATCCGCTATGAATGTGAGATGTTGGTGTTTCTGTTCTTCTTTCACTTCTATCACTTTCTTCTTTTTCACTAACTATTCGGAATTTTCGGGATCGAAAATCCCGGGTCGTTACATTTGGTATCAGAGCGAGGATAAGCGAAAACCTTGGCTCTGGTGGGATACTCATTAAGGATAGGGTCAATGGTACCCTAAAATGAGTTGAATATTATATATATATATATATGAGAGCGTACTTGTTATTTTCTTAAATAAAATTTTAAAATGGTTATATATAAGAATATATTTTGATATATATAAAGCAATATTTCTTTCTAATAAATATTAAGGTACTTGGTTGTTAAATTATTGGAACTAAATTGAGTGGTAATAGAAATACAACCAAAGTGAAATTAAATCAAAAGGTAAGTTTGAAATGGATTCGAACTGAAATTAAATCTTGAAGTTGGGGAAGAATTTCAAAATAAGATGAATTAGAATTAGTTTCAAACCAGAGAAATAGAATGGTTATTGTGTTTAATATTGGATGATTGTTTTCCAATAAACAATAAAATGTTTTAAGGAAGTAACCATTTAAAAAGAGTAACTTGTAAATTTGAAAGGATGTAAATTAAAGTGGGTTTCAAATTATGAATTTCTGAATTCTAAATTTGAACATTAGAATTGGTTTCAAAATGTTAAAGGAAATAATATTATTCAAACTATTTTGAATATGATCTTATTTTAAAATAAGAGATGTTATTTAATATATTCGAATGAAAGGGTCCTATTTCAAACAAGGGTTGTTCGAAATTTTAAAGGAATTTGTTTGAATTTAAAACCAAAGGTGGTTTAAAATTTAAAAGTAACCAAGTGTGAAAGGAAGTAAACTCTAAGGTTGAGTTCTGAATTTTCCTTGGAATATGATGTGAAACCCAAAGTGAAGTAGGTTTTAAACTTAAGTGGGAAGGATATTAATTTGAAGTTTAAAATTTGAATGGGAATTCAAATTGTGTAAATTTGACCGGATTAAGTAAATTGAATTTAACTTGGAAGAAGTTAAATAAGTTTAAATGATCAACCTGATTTGAAAATTTCAAGATGAAATTAAGATTTAACTTGGGAAGTTAAATGGTTTATTGGAATTGAGAGTTTGAGTGATCACAAATTGGGTTTGAGATCCGAAATTGGAAATAGATGGTTGTTTTAAAATAATTGGATGATATTACCCTATTATTATTAATAATCTTTAAACTGTGAATTGGATTTGTTTAAGGAAATGGGGTGTGGTAACATATCCATTATTAAGGTAAAATGGAATCATTTTGGACTTAAGATTTGAATGTTTTAAAATAAAACTTCAAAGTTTGATTTCAAAATTTAAATCTAATGATAAATTGAATTTCAAAGATGTAGTTGTTTAAAAAAGGATTTGAATTATTTGAACTTTGAAATAAGTTAAAAATGGAATTTGAATTCTGAATTAAATGGATTAAAGATATAATTTGATTTGATTTAAAGTATTAAATCAACATTTTAAAAAAAATTATTAATTCGAATTTATATAATTTAGGATGGTTTAAATTTGGAATTTGAATTGAATCAGTTCAAATTTAATTTGATTTGAATTAATTAGATTTGTGATTAAAAATGTATAAGTTTAAAAATTCAAATGGAAAATTTGAATTAGATTGATCTGAAATGCTTTGAAATTTGAGGTGGGTTCAATTTGAAATTAGTCCAAATTTATTTGAATAATTTGGAATTGTAATTAAAGTTGAATAGTTTTAAATTCAAATGGAATTTGATTTGAATTCAGGAAAGAAACTGAGGTTAATTCAACTTGAATTGGGGTTAAATCAATTTCAATGGGAATTGAAGTTATTTAAATTGAAATTGAGTCAATTTAAATTGAATTGATTGAAAATGGAGTGTTGGGAATTGATCAGTTTGACTCTGGACTATTTCAAAATAAATTGTTTTGATATAAATTAATTTTTCCAAACTATTTTGTACTTGTTTTATAACTACTTTTGGAATTATTTAACTATTTTACAACTATTTTATAAACCAACTACCGCTTTTTAACCATTTTACAAATTAATTACTATTTTACAACTATTTTTCAATTATTTAAAATTATTATAATTATTTCACTATTTTCCAACTATTTTACAGATATTTTACAAACAAATAATTATTTTTCAAACTACTTATCTATTTTTAAACTTTTCAAGCTATTTTCTAAATTTAAGCTGCACAGAGTTCAAACTGTTTATGATTGAATATCCATTTGGGATAAGAATTGAAGTGATAATTGCAAATGGGATTGAAGCAATTGTGAATAAGTGAATGAAATTTAAGTGAATGTGAATAGAAAGGGAATTAATTTGATTAATAAATCAATAAAGATAAATACGTAGGATGTACGTATATTATTCTATTCACATAGTGATTTGATCCACATTTGAGCACATAATTTCGAGATAATTATATCGATCCAAGTTGGGATTTTCCACTCAATTTTCGACTTCGAACCTGGATATGGATTGTTGATTGGTTCTGGATATTCTCTATCATAGTTAGGCTATGCAAGGAGAATGACAGTTTCTGATCAAGAAAACAGATCTGTGTCCGCACTAGGAAATCGGGTGGACGATACTAGTTCGGAGGTGAAATTGTGTGATCGAGTGAGCGATCAGATTGGTATAGCGTACGGATGATAAGTGTACATCGTACGGGTTTGAATGAAATTGATATTGGAAAGAGTAATTAAATTGGAACATTTGATTTTGAATAAACAAAGTTATATATTTTTGTATATATAAGATAAATCTCCCCTTGTTGAATCTATTGACGGCAGGAAAGGATTTTGAAAATGTTTGAAGTATAAAAGGAATTTTATACAAGTTTGAAATGATGCCAAGTTTTAAAAGTTATATATATCTATATATATAAAGGATCTTATGAGGATTTTGGAAAAAGGTATGGGAACCTTTGGATTTGGAAAGGCTTTTGATTTTTGGGTAAAATCAATATTGAAATTTGGAAAGCCTAGTTTGAGAATTATCAATTTTGGGATAATCAATTTTGTGTAAAGGAGATTTATATGAGATCATACTAGGTGTATGATTTGAAAGATACAATATGTGTATAGTATAAAGTATTTTGATGATGGCTCTGGGGAAAAAGGCGCTCCCTTGAAATGAACTTCTCAGGAGTGCCACCGGGTGGTGCTGCCTTGAGCCCCAAAGGGGGGTTCTAAAGTTGATCCTGTGAGGAGTCCGGACAAAACTAGTTCCTGAGGATTATGAGTAGAGTGTACCATAGCGAAAGTCGTGTGTGCCGCTGAGAGCCAACAGTCTGCGTTTGATTTTATATCAGTAGACTGCGACCTATGGTAACATAGAGAAAGTCCTGTGTGCCACTGAGAGCCAACAGTCTGCGTTTGATTTTATATCGGTAGACTGTGACCTATGTAGGAGTGGAGAAGTTTCATTTTGACAGCGAAAGTCGTGTATGCCGCTGAGAGCCAACAGTTACATGGACTTTTGCTGCGATGGCAACGTAACCCTGGAATGTAACTGCGATCTGTTATGGGTTCCATGGCGTCGAGGGGCGTGGAGTGCCTACAGTTACATGGACTTTTGCTGCGATGGCAACGTAACCCAGGATGTAACTGTGACCATGGATGGGGGTGATGATTTCCAGAGCATTCTCACCAAAGATATTTCCTCTATTTTCAAAAATGTTTTCGATATTTTCAATAAAATTATTTTCTAAGTATTTTCACTGGGTGTTGAAAATGGGTCTGCTAAGTACTTATAGATTTTCAGTCCTACGCCTGATCAACGTATGACCGAATTTCTGTGAGAACGAGGATGGACATGTTTAAGCATCAAGTTATAAAAAGTATTTTTATAAAACCTATTTTGTAGTATTTTGTGGATTTTTAAAAAAGTATTTTAAAATGATCAAAGAATAAATTATCCGATTTTAAGTATTATATAAATTCTGGTTTCGTTCCTTTTCGAGGACGAAAAGATTCAGAGGAGGGAGGAATGTGATAACCCAGATTTTCAGGCATCAGATAACTGGATAGTTATCTGATTTAACTTCTGAAAATATTGATTTATAAGTTGAACAAATATATGTGATAATATCCTTTATAATTATTGATAAAATTAATTATTTTCAAATCAATAATAATAATGTGTTATTTTTTTCCATATATAAATAGATTTTAAGTAAAATTATTATTTACAAACTGAATTTATGTTTGTTTAGATATATATGTATTTGAGTTGAATTTTAATTGAATTTTAAATTGAATCTGGATTAGAATAATGAAATTCAAAAAATAGACATATATTTGTGGGAGAATTGAAAGCATTTGATTTGAATGAAAAATAATAAGAATAAATACAAGATTATACATAACTTTTGAAATTTAATAAGATTTATAGAAGTTCTTTCTTTTAAAAAAATGCATATGAACTAAGTTATAAATATATTTAAGTTTATAATATAAAACATAGTAGTCCAAATTTGAATAGAATTTGATAAAAGATTTAATATACATTTGTAACATAATACATTTTCTTAGTATGTATATGACCCATACATTAATTAAATGAAAGGTGTTAAGTATAAAACTTAAACATAAATTAAACATACAAACATAATACATAAATAAATAAAAAGACATAACTTCATGCATTAAAACATTGTAAGCTTGGTTACATATACAATTAACAATGTAACTAAGGTAACATGCATAATAATAAGTGGCATGGTTTCTTATAACTTGAAATATTAATAAGGGAAAAGTATAAAGATAAATTAATAATACGTATACATAAACCTAATACAAAGTAATTTTAAAATAAAATAAAATTTTAACATGCATTCCACAAGTGTAAGAAGATTACATATACAAATAACAAGTGTAAACAAACTTTATCACACAATGAACAAGTGTCAAGATGAAATATTTTCCTTTCTTTTTAATGACCTTTGTATGTATAGCAAAAAGGTCTTTCCTCTCTTCTTTTTGAAAGATCAAAAACAAAATAAAAAAATGAAAGGCCAAAATCAGAGGATAATAAAACAATTAAAATCTAAGGACAAGAAAATCAAAACTTGCCCAAGCCTTCAAACTAAACTGAAGCAAAGTCTAAAACAACTTCAGATTCAAGCTGTGTTAAGCAAGCAAAACAACTCTATAGAGAGGAAGTTCAAAAGCTATGCTTCTGTTTCTATCCGTGAGTAGAATTTCACGTGAAACTAAATCTTCTTTATATTTCTCTTTTATATGATATTCATAATAGCGATGGTTGTGAAATATTTTGCATGTACATATAATATGTTATGTTATGTTATATATATATATATATATATATATATATATATATATATATATATGCTGCCGCATGACTGTGTATAAAGGTATAAAATTCTGCTTGTTTTTTTTAAAAATGTTTGTTAGTATAAGTAGCAGGTAGTTTTACTGGGAAAAGAAATTTTTGTGAAAGCAAATTTAAGTCAGAAAATCAAACTTTAAAATTTCGTGATTCAAAGTCATATTTTGATTCGTATTTGAAGATCATGATTTTTAGTAAAGATTATACGATTTTTAAGCCTATAGTTGTAGGGATATAGCGAGTTGAACAGATCTCGATTTTTCGTCAATATCTGGAAATTGGTAGAATGATTGTCATCGAGATCGATGGTGCAAGAGGCCGAAGGGCTGGGTATCACAAGAAAATTGGTCGGAGAGATCATTGACCACCGTGGCGACGTATTGACGACAATGTAGGGTTTTGCGATTGATTTTGGTCGACGATGTTCCAGTAGCGCGTTCGACAACGAGGGGGAATATCACATGATCGTGGTGTGAGGGATCGATGCGTGGTACGCAGGCAGTGGTTCAGGCACGAGGCCGTGGCCTCCGATGGACGGTGATGGGTGATTTTGGTGATTGCTGATCGGAATTTTAGCCAAATAAGTTTGTTTTTTTCGATTTTTGGATTCGAGGGGTGGTTTGGATTTCTGGGTGTTCGGCTACGATGAGATGGTCTTCGCCGACTTGTCTGAAGGTGCTGCGGCGATCGGAGCTGTAGCGAGGAGTTGTACCTGTGTACAGGGTCCTTCGTATCTGATGTCGTTTCTGTGCTGTGTTGAGCTCGGGAATGGGTGCGGGTGGAACGAAATTTGGCTCGAGTTTTCGGAGAGAAGGAACGCTTGGGTTCGATCGTGTGTACTTGCAAGTTTTTGATCGGGATGGTTTGCTAATTTAGTGTTTTAAGTTAGCAGTTTTTTTTGTTTTAGAAACAATTTTTTTTTGCACAGATTTTAAAATAGGGAAGGAAGTTTGATCGGGATAAAAAGTAAGTATATTAGTGGATAAGTTTCTTAAGTTAATATCAACAAGTTTCAAAATATGTAGTTTAAATACAAATGTTTGGAATTAAATTGTTTTGATTGGATAATTATATGTTAGGGTCAGCCTGAGAATCACAGCTTTGGATTCACCTTCTGGAGCTAGAGTTTTTCTATAGCTTATCTATCTATCTATTCTTCTACTTCTTCCAGTTAGTTCCTATTCGGTATCCGTCTCTATATTGTTGTTTATTAATCCTGACTTCAATTGTATCTAATTTAATTTTAATATGAGATTTTATATATGTTTGAGAGTTTGTATATAGTAGCTTCATGAACTATTATGGTATTTTATTTCCGCCGCGAGTTATTCCTATATTCTGTGTCTGTGATTCTGTGTTGATTTTATTTGCTCCAAATTTCTTAACATCCACTGTTTTGGAGTATTCAAGTCTGACATGTGTGGATTATTGTTGATTTGAATGGTCCAAAATAGTGGGTCGTTACATTTGGTATCAAAGCTTTAGTTTTAGGCAAACCTTAGCGTAAGGAGCAAAACTCATTAGAGATAAGGTAGAAATACCCTAGAATGAGTGAAATCAATCTCAGAATCATTTCTTTGTGAGAGAACGTATTTTTGAAGCATAAAATGATTTCCAAATGATTTTAATGGATTTTAAAAGATTATATTGGTATAAAATTTTCTTATTTTGAAATCAAGATTTTCTAAACTTCATCCCTTCTGTATCCACCTTGTTAGTAATCTCTTGGTTAGGATTCTTATCGATTAGGATTTCTCGAACTTTGGAACGCTCCCACTTGTTCTGGAATCCAATCTTGTCTTCCTTATTTTATCCTTTTGATTTAGGGCATTCCGTAACTCCACTTTGAATAACCTCTATAAAGATCGGTGATTTTGCAAATCTTTGAATGATTTGTAAAGGGGTGAAACTCCTTTACAATTGGCATTGATTTATCGGAGATTTCTGTATCCTTGGTTTACGATGCTTTCTATCTTCTGCTCTACCTGGATTCTATCTCTTACGATCGAATGTTGATTTGCCATAGATTTCCGCATTGATTTATGTGCCTGAAGTCACGGTTGATCGGTTAAGGTCTCCCGCGATTTATAAAGGCTTATCCATCTTCTATTTAGTAATTTAATTATCTCATCTTCGTTCGAGCTTATCTTTGAATCAAAATTCTATTTGATTTGAGTTCCTTAAAATTTGAATCTCTGTTCTGTTTTGAAATCCATCCTTGAATCATCCCTTGGAAAATTTCTGTTTGGTTGTATTTTCGAAATTGTGTATACATCGAAGTTATTATTTTGATAAGGATGGCCATATTTTTATATAAAAGTGAAATGTTTTCGATAAGGATTATATACCTTTTAAATGAAATTTGGAGCTTTGAAAGGATTCGAAATTTTTGAAAATTATATAAGAATTTGGTTTATATAAAAATGATATTAATGAAATGGTTTTGAATTTGAAATTTGAGTGATTGAACTCTGACATTTTTAAATTGGTTTAAGGTTTTGAAATATAATAATAATACGATTTAAAAGTATTTTTCGGATAACAAATGTTTCAAATTACTTCAAATGTGTTCCAATGGTTTCGAAGAAATTTCAAAGAAGTTTCAAGAAGATAGAAGTCCAGAACTCACATGTGTCGCTGGAAATTAATTTCGGTGATGAGTGCACGCATCATCGACATTGATTTTCGAGTTTCAGAGTAGGGGATAGGCCACCCTAGTAGCTTTTCTATGCGAGTGATTGTGTGAAACAAATTTTGATTTCAAAAATTCCAAAGGATGATTTGATTTTCGAAAGATATGTGTATATATATTTGAAATGATTTAAAGTAAGCCCGGTGTTCAGTCCTCGAGTTTCGGATTTGATTTAGTATAACTCTATTATAAAATTTGATTTATCGATTGTTACTGATTTCCAACTCTTGGATTGAAAATATGATTTCTTCGACTATATTGAACAAGCACTTCCAAATGAAGGTTAACTTTTCAAAGCTAAGTAATTTTGAAAGGTATTTGATAAAGAATATAAGTTTAGTTTGGTATGATTAAAGTATAAAGTTATATGATTTATATAATTTTGAAACTATTTGTTGAGTGAAATAAATAAGTCTATTTTTGAATTATGGTAGTACGAAATAAAGAGTTGAAATGTTTTGAATAAAGTATATATATATATATATATATATATATATAGAATAATAATCTTTCCAAAGGTAAATTGGATCTTTTGAATAGAAATAAATAGTTTAAAGGTTTTAAATGGATAGTTATAAAAATTGGAACCCATTTTGAGTATAATTGATTTTGAGAAAAATATTTGGTTTTGAAATTAGATTGGAATTTAAAACTAGTACTTATATGATGATTTTGGAAAGGAATTTGTTTGACCTAAATTATGTTAATTTGGAAAATGGGATTATTTTCTAAACCTATTATTTTGAAAACTTTGAAACTGAAGATATTTAATTTGGAAGAAATGATTTAGTGAAATCATATATGATTTTGAAACTGAATTGATATTGAAATAGATTGAAATTTGAGAACCATATGTTACTAAATACTTGATTTGGAAGTTATCGAACTTATATAAAATGGATTTGTATAAGTATGATGTTGATTTGAAAACTGTTGATTTGAAAGGCACTCAATTTGGAAAAGAAATCTTATATAATCGAAGTCTATATAAGTGTGATTTGATATACTATTGATTTGAAAATTATTTGATTTGAAAGTGGAATCTTATATATAATGGGCTTTATATAAATATGATATTTTAAAGTGATTTGAAAAAGGTACTATATGATAAATATTTTCAAAGTAAAGATATAGGAAGTGCCTTCTGCTTGATATCCGCTTTGTGGCCACATTGTGGATTCATTCTATCAATATTATTCTCTCTAATTTTTGGTTTTTCGGATGTGATACTCGAGTGTCCCACCATGGAGATATCCATGGTTTTTCTTTTGAGCGTGACTGCATAGCGCAATTCACCTGGTTAAGATGGCCTAGGGGTACGGATTGTTTCCTGGGTGATCCAGGCGTAATCATTGTGTATCCTGTGAACTATGTAGGTCGCATTAGTAGCGAAATCCGCCTGGCTGAGAAGGCCTAAGGGTACGGATTGTTTCATGGGGGATCCAAGCGTAATCATTGTGTACCCTACGGTCTTCTAGTCATCATGGCGTAACTCGCAGGCCTGAGAAAGCTTACGAATATAGATTGTTTCCTGGGGGATCCAGGCGTAACCGTTGTGTATCTGCGAACCATGGTTAGACAAAGGTTTTGGTTTGGTTGTTTTGTTTGGATTGTACTTTCCATATCTGTTTTTTAAAAGTTTTTCAAGTATTTTCACTGGGTGTTGAAACAAGTCTACTAAGTACCTGGAGAATTCTAGCTTTGCGCCTGATCAATGCGTAGCCAAAGCCTACAGGAATGAGGATAAACTTGTTAAGATATCGATTTATAAAAGTATTTTGATAAAGTACTATATAAAGGATATTTTTATCATTTATTTTACCTTGTTAAACTTACCTATAACAAAAGTTATCAGGTATAATTTTAATCTTTTTATCATCTTGTCTTAGTCTTATTTCATTCTTTTTTTCTCTGTGTTTTCCGTACCTCGTTCCTTTTCGAGGACGAAAAGATTTGAGTGAGGAGAGTGTAACAACCCTATATTTTTTGATTATTTTAATTGTATATTTTAATTATTTTTATTGGATTTCTGGTTTAAAAAACTTTATTTTATTTATTAAAATTAATAAATTTTTTATTATAAATATAAATTTTGATTTGTATGTGAACTATAATTCCAAACATGAATAAATAGAATATTTTCCAAAAAAGTGGATTCTAGTCAAAATGGTCAAACTTTGACTTTTAAATTTAAAATTTAAATATTTAATCTGTAGTCATGTCATCTGTAGTCATGTCATCGTGCTTTCTGGAATTCGTTTGTGTTTATTGATTTGCTAACTCCAGCATAAAAAAGTGAGTAATCACACCTGACATTTATACTTATATGATTGTGAATTGATAGCAAGTGAAAGTGTAGAAATTATTACATCATGTTATTCCTGACTTTGTTATAAATTATATGATGTTAATCCTGTTTATTTATCTGTCATATCATCTGATATTGCTATACATTGTTACACTATTCATTTTATTTTGATCATCACTGCAAGTTCCCTATTAGTATAGAAATCATTATGGGTTGAAATGATACATACCCGAACGGACTTTAGAATATGAAAAATTATTACGGGATGAGTTATAGGCCTGGGTGACTTTTATTTATTTGTATTTGTCTTGGGATTTTGGGTTTGAATAATCAAAACCCGAAAATTTTACTGATTACGGATTTAAATGATAATTTCCGTATCACTTGATTTAGGTGTGAAATATTATCCGGACCCGTGGTTGATTTCAAAATATGACTTCTTTTAAAAATTCATGTATTGTAAATGAAAGAAGAAAAAAAATGAAATTTGACTTATACTGGATTTAAAATGGTTAAGCAGTGATTTTCTAAAAGGTTAAATGGTATAAGTTAATAGATGGTTTGAGTTGTAGTGTGAAAGTTTGATTAAACTTAATAATGGGAATTTAAGTAAAAATGGAATTATAAGATTAACTTGGTAATTAATATAATTCATTGGATAAATATAAAGTAAAAGAAAATATCAAGTTATTTGTAAAATAAAGTTATGCAACTTACAATGTATTTTGAATTTATGAAATTAGTTTAAAATGTTAAATAAATGGATAGTTAAATGGAAATTTGGAATTTAACTTGACTTGGAATTGTGAGATTTGGTTTTTAAAATGGAAGTTTAAGTAAATTAAATAAAATGGAAATTTAGTTTAATGTATGAAATGGTAATTTGAAATTTAAGTGATAAATAATTGTTAAAAGGTAAAGAATGGGAAATTTGTACACTTGAATTTAATAAGTGAAATTATTGATATTTATTTGTGAAATTTACTTTGTAAAAATCATAAGCTCAAGGGTAGTTTAAATGACCATTTTTAAAGTGGAAAATACGAAATTTTATAAGTTAAAAATGGTTTAAATTGAAGTTTATTTGTGGCTGAAATTCTACGGTAAATCTGGAAATGTCTTTAGTAGCACTTCAGAAATGCTATCGTTTCTGAAAAATTTCTAAAATCTGAACTAATAAGAATCTGCAGCACTTTGCAAGTGCTGTAGTTGCAGAATTAAAGTAAAAGGGCTAAAATGAACTAAGGGCTATTGCAGCACTTTGTAAGTGCTGTAGTAGAAAAATCTAAATTTAAACTCGAAACTAATAGCAGAGCTATTGTAGCACTTGTTAAGTGCTGCAGTTGGCTGAAATGTGATTTTTGAATGTAATTGAACTAAAATCTTTTAATTTAAATCTTGAACTATTACAGTAGTTATGAAATTGCTGTCTTTGCTGAATTGAACTATTTTCAACTAAAACCGAACTATTAGTAGTTTTAAATGCTGTCTTTGCTGAAATGAACTTTTTCAAGTATAACTTACTACAGCATTTTCTAAATGCCGTGAAAGGCTGAAATTCGAATGTTTTGAAGTTTTAACTAAACAAATGAAATCTAAAAAGGCTAAAATTTGGAGAATTTAATATTCGATTTGAAGGTATAATGACTTCACTTTTAATGGTTTAAATGAATGATTTTATTTCGAAATTATAAACCATTTGAAATTTATAACCACGGGTATACTTCTCTGTATGTCGTTTGATTTCCTAGTGATTGTTTTGATGCACACTTTCAATTTGATAGTGTGAATAGAGGCGAGCGATTACTGCAGCTCTACGCTACCCTAGTCACAATAACATTGTTATTTGCATTGTTTACTTTAATATGGATATTTCTAGGATAGTGTTTATTACCACTTAATTGATGGTTTGACTGATCCTTAAAGGATGGGCGATTCCAAGCATCCTTTAAGTTATTGTGCATTGCTATTACAGTTCACTTGAGTTGATTTACATTGTATAAGTATGTATGTTCTGACTCGAGTGTTTGTGTTTTACTTTACGCTCGGGTCAGCCTGAGAATCACAGCTTTGATTCACCTTCTGGAGCTAGAGTTTTGCTACAGCTTATCTGTCTATCTATTCTTCTACTTCTTCCAGTTAGTTCCTATTCGGTATCTATCTCTATATTGTTGTTTATTAATCCTAACTTCTATTGTATCTATTTTACTATTAGATTTTGTATATGTTTGAGAGTTTGTATATAGTAGCTTCATGAACTACTATGGTATTTTATTTCTGCTGCGAGTTATTATGATATTCTGTGTCTGTGATTCTGTGTTGATTTTATTTGCTCCAAATTTCTTAACATTCACTGTTTTGAAGTATTCAAGTCTGACATGTTTGGATTATTGTCGATTTGAATGGTCCAAAATAGTGGGTCGTTACATTTGGTATCAAAGCTTTGGTTTTAGGCAAACCTTAGCCCGAGGAGCAAAAACTCATTTGAGATAGGGTAGAAATACCCTAGAATGAGTGAAATCAATCTCAGAATCATTTCTTTGTGAGAGAACGTATTTTCGAAGTATAAAATGATTTCCAAATGATTTTAAAGGATTTTAAAAGATTATATTGGTATAAAATTTTCTTATTTTGAAATCAAGATTTTCTAAACTTCATCCCTTCTGTATCCACCTTGTTAGTAATCTCTTGGTTAGGATTCTTATCGATTAGGATTCCTTGAACTTTGAAATGCTCCCACTTGTTCTGGAATCCAATCTTGTCTTCCCTACTTTATTCTTTTGATTTAGGGCATTCCGTAACTCCACTTTGAATAACCTCTTTAAAGATCGGTGATTCCGCAAATCTTTGAATGATTTGTAAAGGGGTGAAACTCCTTTACAATTGGCATTGATTTATCAGAGATTTCTGTATCCTTGGTTTACGATGCCTTCTATCTTCTGCTTTACATGAATTCTATCTCTTACGATTGAATGTCGATTTGCCTTAGATTTCCGCATTGATTATATTCCTGAAGTCACGGTTGACTGGTTAAGGTCTCCTGCGATTTATAAAGGCTTATCTATCTTCTATTTAGTAATTTAATTATCTCATCTTCGTTCGAGCTTATCTTTGAATCAGAATTCTATTTGATTTGAGTTCCTTAAAATTTGAATCTCTGTTCTGTTTTGAAATACATCCTTGAATCATCCCTTGGAAAATTTCTGTTTGGTTGTATTTTTGAAATTGTGTATAGATCGAAGTTATTATTTTGATAAGGATGACCATATTTTTATATAAAAGTGAAATTTTTTCGATAAGAATTATATACCTTTTAAATGAAATTTGGATCTTTGAAAGGATTCGAAATTCTTGAAAATTATATAAGAATTTGGTTTATATAAAAATGATATTAATCGAATGGTTTTGAATTTGAAATTTGAGTGACTGAACTCTGACATTTTTAAATTGGTTTAAGGTTTTGAAATATAATAATAATACGATTTAAAAGTATTCTCCGAATAACAAATGTTTTAAATGACTTCAAATGTGTTCCAATGGTTTCGAAGAAATTTCAAAGAAGTTCAAGAAGATAGAAGTCCAGAACTCACTTGTGTCGCTGGAAAATAATTTCGCTGATGAGTGCACGCATCATCGACATTGATTTTCGAGTTTCAAAGTGGGGGAGGGGCCACCCGAGTAGCTTTTCTATGCGAGTTATTGTGTGAAGCAAATTTTGATTTCAAAAATTCCTAAGGATGATTTGATTTTTGGAAGATATATGTATATATATATTTGAAATGATTTAAAGTAAGCCCAGTGTTCAGTCCTTGAGTTTTGGTTTTGATTTAGTATAACTCTATTATAAAATTTGATTTACTGATTGTTGCTGATTTCCAACTCTTGGATTGAAAAATATGATTTCTTTGACTATATTGAAGTTTCAAGCACTTCCAAATCAAGGTTAACTTTTCAAAGCTAAGTAATTTTGAAAGATATTTGATAAAGAATATAAGTTTAGTTTGGTATGATTAAAGTATAAAGTAATATGATTTATATAAGTTTGAAACTGTTTGTTGAGTAAAATAAATAAGTCTATTTTTGAATTATGCTAGTATGAAATAAAGAGTTGAAATGTTTTGAATAAAGTATATATATAGAATAATAATCTTTCCAAAATTAAATTGGATCTTTTGAAAAGAAATAAATAGTTTAAAGGTTTTAAAGGGATAGTTATAAAATTGGAACCCATTTTGAGTATAATTGATTTTGAGAAAAATATTTGGTTTTGAAATTAGATTGGAATTTAAAACCAGTACTTATATGATGATTTTGGAAAGGAATTTGTTTGACCTAAATTATGTTAATTTGGAAAATGGGATTATTTTCTAAACCTATTATTTTGGAAACTTTGAAACTGAAGATATTTAATTTGGAAGAAATGATTTGGTGAAATCATAAATGATTTTGAAACTGAATTGATATTGAAATAGATTGAAATTTGAGAACCATATGTTACTAAATACTTGATTTGGAAGTTATCGAACTTATATAAAATGGATTTGTATAAGTATGATGTTGATTTGAAAACTACTGATTTGAAAGGTACTCAATTTGGAAAAGAAATCTTATATAATCGAAGTCTATATAGGTGTGATTTGATATAGTATTGACTTGGAAAGTATTTGATTTAAAAGTGGAATGTTATATATTATGGGCTTTATATATGTATGATATTTGAAAGTGATTTGAAAAAGGTACTATATGATATATATTTTCGAAGTAAAGATATGGGAAGTGCCTTCTGCTTGATATCCGCTTTGTGGCCATATTGTGGATTCATTCTATCGATATTATTCTCTCTGATTTTTGGTTTTCCGGATGTGATACTCGAGTGTCCCACCATGGCGATCTCCATGGTTTTTCTTTTGAGCGCGACTGCATAGCACAATTCGCCTGGCTGAGATGGCCTAGGGGTACAGATTGTTTCCTAAGGGATCCAGGCGTAATCATTGTGTATCCTGTGAACTATATAGGTCGCATTAGTAGCGAAATCCGCCTGGCTGAGAAGGCCTAGGGGTACGGATTGTTTCCTAGGGGATCCAGGCGTAATCATTGTGTATCCTACGGTCTACTAGTCATCATGACGTAACTCGCAGGGCTGAGAAAGCTTACGAATATAGATTGTTTCCTGGGGGATCCAGGCGTAACCATTGTGTATCTGCGAACCATGGTTAGGCAATGGTTTTGGTGTGGTTGTTTTGTTTGGATTGTACTTTCTATATCTGTTTTTTAAAAGTTTTTCAAGTATTTTCACTGGGTATTGAAACAAGTCTACTAAGTAGCTGGAGAATTCTAGCTTTGCATCTGATCAACGCATGGCCAGAGCCTGCAGGAATGAGGATAAACTTGTTAAGATATCGAGTTATAAAAGTATTTTAATAAAGTATTATATAAAGGATATTTTTTATCATTTATTTTACCTTTCTAAATAATTGAAATTTATATAGCTTTAAAATAATGGTTCATCCTTCTCTTTCAACCTATTTTTCCCTTCTAGCTATTCTTATTCTCCATCATGTTAAACTTACCTATAACAACACTTATCAGGTATAATTTTAATCTCATTATCATCTTGTCTTAGTCCTATTTCATTCTTTTTTTTCTGTGTTTTCCGTACCTCGTTCCTTTTCGAGGACGAAAAGATTTGAGTGGCGAGAGTGTAACAACCCTGTATTTTATGATTATTTTAATTGTATATTTTAATTATTTTTATTGGATTCCTGATTTAAAAAACTTTATTTTATTTATTAAAATTAATAAATTTTTTATTGTAAATATAAATTTTGATTTGTATGTGAACTATAATTCCAAACATGAATAAATAGAATATTTTCCAAAAAAGTGGATTCTGGTCAAAATGGTCAAACTTTGACTTTTAAATTTAAAATTTAAATATTTAAATTTTATCTTTTATTATGGAAATAAATTTAAATTTCAAGAATACTGCTTTTCGTTTCATTGAAATCGGATTAATATTGTGAAAGTTATGCTTTTTACAATATTGTGTGTAAATTGTTTTATTTAACAAATATGTTTATTTTAATTGATATAAATAATATTTTTGGTTGATATATCATGTTATAATTGTGTATATATGTGTAACATTACATGTTATGTATATATTTATAACATTTGTTCCATTTTTGTTTCATTTAATTTGGATATATACTTTGTAAATAAAGTAACATACAAAGTTGTAAATAGCAATTAATTTATACGTTTCTATAATCATTTTCTTATTTATTTCTATAGTGTTTATATAAACGATATGTATTTATTGAATTATTTCTTTAGTATATATTCTATTAAATAGATGGGAAACAAATTAAATTTAGATATGTTACCTGTTTTTAATTAAAGGCATACGTTACGTTTTGATTTATTACCTTTTTATCTTTTCATCCATTGATTTCATACCATAACTCCTCCATATTTGTTGCCGTTTATTTCTTGATTCCTAGATGCCTATATCTCTTTTTTCACGTGAGAAACTTCTTCCCATCTTCATTTTTCTCACGGCAGCAAAAAGATTGTGGTAATGACTTCTTCTGTTTCCACTTTTCTTCTTTGTTTTGCCTTTAGTTTCACTTGAATTTGCCTTGATCTTCAAATATGTTGCTCAGCCCATACGCCTACCATCTCCTCCACCTACCACCACTACTTCCTTTCCCATATAACCCATGGCCTGACATCATTCTCCTCTAACCTGAAAGTGCCTTGATCATCCCTTGCACAAAACTCCACAAAAACAATGCCAAACTCCTTGAATTTATACCTAGCCAAGCCTATATTCACATCAACTTCATTTCCTTGCCACGACCACTTCCTTAGACTCCACCACCAGCAAGAACCACACCTAAACACCACTACTTACATCTGACCTGACCTGAATTAGCCCTGGTCGAGCCCAAATGTGCCAAGGCCGAGCCCAAAATGATGAACAAACCACCTCCCTTTTGCTTGCTTTTACCTTCCTCATTTGTAGCCTCCAAACCCTTTGCCTTCTTGACAAAGCATTGTTATTTTCAGATCCAAACCTGACCATTAACACCTGAAAACATCCAAGGCCAAACCAATATAGCCTTGTGGCCGAGACTATGTGGGTAAAGGTCAAGCAAAATTGATGGGAAAGCTTGGCGATGTCTCTTGTTATTTCTATTTCCATTTTTTTTCAATAGATTTTGGTATTGTAAAAATATTAATATATGGTTTGTTTTATTGTTAAATACAAGATATACATCTTAGCTCACTTTCCACTTGAATCTGTAGTCATGTCATCGTGCTTTCTGGAATTCGTTTGTGTTTATTGATTTGCTAACTCCAGCATAAAAAAGTGAGTAATCACACCTGACATTTATACTTATATGATTGTGAACTGATAGCAAGTGAAAGTGTAGAAATTATTACATCATGTTATACCTGACTTTGTTATAAATTATATGATGTTAATCCTGTTTATTTATCTGTCATATCATCTGATATTGCTATACATTGTTACACTATTCATTTTATTTTGATCATCACTGCAAGTTCCCTATTAGTATAGAAATCATTATGGGTTGAAATGATACATACCCGAACGGACTTTAGAATATGAAAAATTATTACGGGCTGAGTTATAGGCCTGGGTGACTTTTATTTATTTGTATTTGTCTTGGGATTTTGGGTTTGAATAATCAAAACCCGAAAATTTTACTGATTACGGATTTAAATGATAATTTCCGTATCACTTGATTTAGGTGTGAAATATTATCCGGACCCGTGGTTGATTTCAAAATATGACTTCTTTTAAAAATTCATGTATTGTAAATGAAAGAAGAAAAAAAATGAAATTTGACTTATACTGGATTTAAAATGGTTAAGCAGTGATTTTCTAAAAGGTTAAATGGTATAAGTTAATAGATGGTTTGAGTTGTAGTGTGAAAGTTTGATTTAACTTAATAATGGGAATTTAAGTAAAAATGGAATTATAAGCTTAACTTGGTAATTAATATAATTCATTGGATAAATATAAAGTAAAAGAAAATATCAAGTTATTTGTAAAATAAAGTTATGCAACTTACAATGTATTTTGAATTTATGAAATTAGTTTAAAATGTTAAATAAATGGATAGTTAAATGGAAATTTGGAATTTAACTTGACTTGGAATTGTGAGATTTGGTTTTTAAAATGGAAGTTTAAGTAAATTAAATAAAATGGAAATTTAGTTTAATGTATGAAATGGTAATTTGAAATTTAAGTGATAAATAATTGTTAAAAGGTAAAGAATGGGAAATTTGTACACTTGAATTTAATAAGTGAAATTATTGATATTTATTTGTGAAATTTACTTTGTAAAAATCATAAGCTCAAGGGTATTTTAAATGACCATTTTTAAAGTGGAAAATACGAAATTTTATAAGTTAAAAATGGTTTAAATTGAAGTTTATTTGTGGCTGATATTCTACGGTAAATCTGGAAATGTCTTTAGTAGCACTTCAGAAATGCTATCGTTTTGAAAAATTTCTAAAATCGAAACTAATAAGAATCTGTAGCACTTTGCAAGTGTTGTAGTTGCAGAAGTAAAGTAAAAGGGATAAAATGAACTAAGGACTATTGCAGCACTTTGTAACTGCTGTAGTTGAAAAATCCAAATTTAAACCCGAAACTAATAGCAGAGCTATTGTAGCACTTGTTAAGTGCTGCAGTTGGCTGAAATGTGATTTTTGAATGTAATTGAACTAAAATCTTTTAATTTGAATCCTGAACTATTACAGTAGTTATGTAATTGCTGTCTTTGCTGAATTAAACTATTTTTCAACTAAAACTAAACTATTACAGCAGTTTTAAATGCTGTTTTTGCTGAAATGAATTATTTTCAAGTATAACTTACCACAGCATTTTCTAAATGCTGTGAAAGGCTGAAATTCGAATGTTTTGAAGTTTTAACTAAACAAATGAACTCTAAAAAGACTAAAATTTTGGGAATTTAATATTTGATTTGAAGGTATAATGACTTCACTTTTAATGGTTTAAATGAATGATTTTATTTCGAAATTATAAACCATTTGAAATTTATAACCACGGGTATACTTCTCTGTATGTCGTTTGATTTCCTAGTGATTGTTTTGATGCACACTTTCAATTTGATAGTGTGACTAGAGGCGAGCGATTACTGTAGCTCTACACTACCCTAGTCACAATAACAATGTTGTTTGCATTGTTTACTTTAATATGGATATTTCTAGGATAGTGTTTATTACTACTTAATTGATGGTTTGACTGATCCTTAAAGGATGGGCGATCCCAAGCATCCTTTAAGTTATAGTGCATTGCTATTACAGTTCATTGAGTTGGTTTACATTGTATAAGTATGCATGTCCTGACTCGAGTGTTTGTGTTTTACTTTACGCTCGGGTCAGCCTGAGAATCACAGCTTTGGATTCACCTTCTGGAGCTAGAGTTTTGCTAGAGCTTATCTGTCTATCTATTCTTCTACTTCTTCCAGTTAGTTCCTATTCGGTATCTGTCTCTATATTGTTGTTTATTAATCCTGACTTCTATTGTATCTATTTTACTATGAGATTTTGTATATATTTGAGAGTTTGTATATAGTAGCTTCATGAACTACTATGGTATTTTATTTCCACTGCGAGTTATTCTGATATTCTGTGCCTTTGATTCTATGTTGATTTTATTTGCTCCAAATTTCTTAACAATCCACTGTTTTGAAGTATCCAAGTCTGACATGTGTGGATTATTGTCGATTTGAATGGTCCAAAATAGTGGGTCGTTACACTAGGTGTGGGTAACTCCCACAAAGGGTATGTTATCACCTATCTAGATGACCATTCATATTTTCATATTCAGCTATGCATGAGGGAGCTCCATAAAGGTAGGGAACAACCAGGGTGATGACATATTCGGTAATATCTAGCAAGGGGTAGGTCGGTCCCGTGTTAGCAAGGGTCGTTAGGTACGATCTCGGTAAATTGTTCTAGAGGTGTACTGTGACGGGCGGCAGCCCAGTAGCGCAGTCATTAGTTGGAATCCATTCGCCAATATGAGCTTTACGGTTTTTTAGTTGTATATCAAATATGTTGGAACGTGAGATGCAAGCATTCTAACTATTTTAATATTTTACTTTGACCCCTAGACATTTTGATAATATCAATGGATTTGATATAAAATATTTTGGTTATCATAAGGTAAAAACCCATCCGTTTTTATGTGTGGTATGGTCTTATGAGATACCCTTATTTTGAAAAGATTTCAAACATAAAATCTGTTTGGTTGTTACCTGTTATCGAGTTGTACTCACGCTGGTTTACCAGACTGACCTAGATGTTATTTCATGTAATGCTCGGGTTAGAACAAGCATGTTTTTCCTAGGTTTAGCTAGATACTTTGGAATTGGGATGGACCTGGATGATCAGGACGTATTTACATATATTTTTCCGCTGTAATATGGAGTTGGTATGTTCGTCAATAAAAATGAGGGTTATTGTAACTATCCACATTTAGGATAAGTGTGATGTACTTTGATTTTATATATATGAATAAAGATGTTCCTCTTTGTAAAGATCATTTTTGTATTATATATTATTTTCTACGTTTTGAGATTCCATGTTACTTAGTTTTCTTCTACCTTCTACCTTCTTTCACCTTAACAAATCGGTATTTTCGACACTTGAATATGCGACATGAGATACAATAAACGTATTAGTATTTATTTTCTAGGGTCATCAAAAAATACGGTTTGTTACATTTGGTATTAGAGTTGAAGGTTGAGCGAGAATCTTGGCACTAGTGGGGTAACTCAATTAGGAAAGGTTAGTGAAGTCCTAGATCGAGTTAAGAGCATTATATATAAGTGCGTATTAGTTAATGATATTAAAATGTTTTACATTATGTTGATTGATATGTTAAATAGTTTATGGGCTCTGGTCGGTATGCCTGATCAACGTTATCAATAGGAGTCCCAAAAGACTTTAACAAAGCAACTCAACATAGTGTTGTTTTAAATTTGGTAAATGAAATAATTTTACCGTAGATTTTATTTTAATAAGGAATTTTTAGTGATATCTTTCCTAGGGATTCTTCTATTTGAATAACCATGTGATTAGAAATCTATAGAAATAATTGCTATAGATTTGAGCAGTTAATAATTTTTGAATATCAGGAAATATAGTAAGAAAGGGGAAACAGACCCCTAGGACTTTATTTTAGAATACCTTAGATTAAAAGTACTTAGAAAAAAAACAACAAAGAAATAGGAAGTCTAGTAACATTATTTATAAGTCCCACCCGAAACATTTCCATATCCTTAGGGTTAAGTCTTTAAGAAATACTCACCACTTATATATACACAAATTTAAAAGGGGTCACTTAGATTGGTAGAGGAAATAATCACATTAATACCCAAATAGACACTTTTTTTAATTAAGGCAGTCATAGACATTTGTTCCATCTTAGTTATATTTCCCTAGCCAAATAGATAGACTAAGAATTAAATAGCAAAATTAGACAATAGGAAATTTTGAGAACATTTAAGACCTGAATACCTTGTAGGTTAAATTTCACACTTAAATAAAGAATGTTTAAATAAATAGCTTAGAGTTAATTTTAAAAGGGTCATTTATATAAGAAGTTTCCTACATTTAGGATACGACTAAATGAACCAATTAAGTAGGGCCGATACTGACTTGGATATGAAAGACATGGTAATAAATAGGATACACCGAGCTTATATATTAATGAATTGGACTATCATTTAGGATATATTAACTTTTTAGTTTAAGTACCTTATCCTTAGATTTATTTGTTTGTCTAGATAGCACCTATTATTCGCGTGACTATGAAGAAGAGACTCAGCTAACTTAATAATATATGCTTAAGAAGGGAAAGACCAGAAGTGATTAACCCTCCGATGATTGAAGAGCCTATGGTGGATAGTGAGCGAAAGGATAATGAGGAACCCATGGAAGATGAAGGAATAGCACGTGGATCAGAGGAAGAATCAGAGGAAGAACAGGGAGGGCAGGTAAGATTGATCAAGAAGAAGACCATGATTTTGAAGAAGATAGTGGATACCTAGGAGGAGAGGAAGACCCAGACGAAGAAGAAGACCCGGAATAGGAGGAAGACCCAGACAAAGAAGAAGACCCAGAGGAGGAGGAAGAGGAGGAGGAGCCGGAGGAGGAGGAACCAGAGAAGGAAGTGGACGACCCAATCGAGGAAAGAGTAGATATTATGGAGGAAGATGGAGTGATAGTAATGGAGCCTAATTGGAATGAGGTTGGAAACACTTTCTATCAACTTGAATAAGTGATGGGCCATCATTGGACTGACGAGCAGCTATTTGAGTACGGATATGAGTCCCTGATGCTTTTCCACCAAATCTAGATCCGGAGGTTTTCCGTATATCTAATGATGATAAGGATGATGATGTGGAAGTTATTAACATTCCTAGTGACGATGATTCAGATGGGAAGGGGTTTCTGCATGATGGTAGGATCAGGAAGTGATAGTGTTTGATTAAGTATTTCATCTAAGTATATATATATATATATATATATTTGTGTGGACGTATTTAACTGGGTAGCTTAAGTATGTAAACTATATGCTCATGTATAATATGTTAATTAAGTATTATGTTATATGATGTAGTTGGATGACATTATGTGCTTAGATCTTGTTATTGTTTTCTTTGATAAGAATTTTTCTAGTTTATTTTTTTGTTAAAAGGTAGAATTAATTTCAGGGACGATATTCTTTTAAGGGGGGAAGAGTGTAACGACCCACGATTCAACCACATTTTTATGGATATTTAATCAATCTTAAAATTGAATAATACATATATATGTGTGTGTGTGTGTGTATGTATGTATGTATATTATTCTATTTTCCTTGGAACTTGATCGAAAATTAGAATTTTATGCTATTTACTTGAATATTATTTAGATACTGTCAGTTGTTTTTGAGAAGATTTCTTACCACACTCACAACAACCCTAAAATTTCATATATAAATAAGAAATAGATTCGACGAGCAATTTGACATATTATTCGTTCAATATATTCCAAATATTTTTGGGTTGTTTAAATTGTTGGAAATTTTGCGTACAAGCTTCAAATACTAAAAAAAAGAAATATTAATAAGAAAATATACTTACATTTATATATATAAAAGATAAGAAAAAATCCAACCAAATCTTGAGATAAGAATACATAATGTAATTAGGCTATGTTTAGTCAAGGAAATATGTTGGCTATGTTTAGTAAGTGACTTCAACACAAAAGGAGGGGTTATAGACCATAATTAATCTGAGTAGAGATATTTTTTTTGATATGTAAAATCAACATGTAGCTATAAATAACACTATCCTCCCTTGTTTGAGCACATTGCAATTCATTTTCTTTTCAATTCAATTAGTAGGAAGCTTTCTGGAAGCTAATAGTCAGTACTCTGTCTTCTTTTCTACGTTTCTAGAATTTCATATTTCACTGAAGTTGTATAATTCATGTGTAAGTTGAATTTAAAATGATAAGAACACCTTGTTGAATGTATGATATGGCTAAAGGACATGTACATAGAAAATATTATTCACTTTTGTTCACTTGACACTTACTGAAAAGGGAATTCACCTTTTTCACAAATTCAAAAATTCACATCTCCCTTAACACTTGAATTATCCTCCATCGTCTAAATGAAAGTTGTTCACATTTTCCTGTAGTATTTTTAGAAACTTACGGCACAGATTTTCATTGAGTATCGATGAAGATATCTCAAAAAAACTGAAAGTGGGTAAAATATCGTTAAAACTTTGAAAAAAGAATTCTCACAAACCAATACAAATTGTTTGTCACCATCTACGCCAACAGGTTCGTATCGAGGAGAAGAATTTTTCATGTGAATTCGACGAAAATCCGTGACGACGATTTGAAAAAAACTAGGTTTGCGGTTAGTTTTTGATTGGGTTAGCGAGACTTGAATTGGAGGATCGATATGCGATCAGGTAGGAGAGCGGCACGCATGGGAATTTTTTGGTTGGCTTCGACGATAAAATGTGTCATAGCATCGGTAGCTTGCCATGGAAATGGAAATGCGATCCTGGGCATCGGTCGAATAGCAAGGGGGTGGGGAAGGATGGGCGGAAACAGAGAAGTTCGACGATGAAGCGAGGCGTGTGTTTCGGGGAGGGATTACGTGGTACACGTGCACGAAGTGCACAAGAATGGTTGTGTAAAGGGAAAAGAAAAGGAGGAGGAAGAAGAAAGAGGGGGAAGAAGAAGATGCGGTCGGTTTCTTGGTGTTGGGCTCGGCCCAGTTTCTGTTTAAAAAATAAGAATGTAAGTTTTAATTTTAAACGAAAACTAAAAACATCAATAACGAGTTCATTTTAAATCCGATTGATGTGCGGATTTTTGCGTTGTGATCGTATTGACGAATAAGACGCCTTCTTGTTGATTATTGGTTGATGTGGATCTTTGTGTACTTTTATGTAAGTATTATAAAGTGATTTAATTAATGAAAGGATTAATTAAAGAGGCTAATGGTTGCTTATGTACTTAACCAATGTTAGTTTTTCCTATGGAATAAAATCCCTGTTATGAATGCATGTTGTTGATAGTTAAATAATCGACTATCAAATTTGGACCCAAACGTAACTTTGGAAATATTTAGAAGAAATACATGAGTTATATGGCACAGTCATCTCCAAGGATGTTGTATTGTGCATTTAAATTTCGTTTCATTCTCTTAAGACAAATGGTAAGGAAATCTGTCCACTAACAGTTAGGAGGTGACCTCCGCTCTTATCTTCAATTGTTTTTCGCTAAAGAACCGGGGTTGAGTTTAACCGTAACTATTGAGTCTTTTTTTGAAGAGACCGGGGTCGGATATATTATCCAAAAACCACTTCGATCCAACTCAAGCGCTTCGAAGAGAAGATATCTAAAAGATGATGGAATTGAAGATGGGGCTCTCAAGCGTTTCGTTCAATATCAAATTGAACTTTCATGGACGAATGTTGGCATTGTATTGTTGCCTAGAGGGCAGTGTTAGCATTCCAAGTAGGAAGTACTATATTAAAGGTAAAACATAGCCTTAAGCCCCATCAACCGGAAATGACTAAAACAAGGGAGATGTAGCAGGTCTAAGTGGGTCGCTCCCAAGTAGGGTATGATCATCCCTATCCAGGTTCGATATTATCTCTCATTTGTATGCTTAGGACCCATTAAACAAGGGTGGTCTTATTCGATATTATGCAGTAAAGGGTATGTCGGTTCTGTGTTGGCAGTGGTTGATAGGTTCGACCTCAATGTTATTTTATTTACAGATGCACCGTGACGGGCAGTACCCTAATAGCCCAGTCATTGTATAGAATCTATTCTCCAGTATGAGCCTTTGCGATTTTAGTTTTATACCTATTATGTTGGAACTTAATTAATGTAACAATTTTGGCTATGATTAATAAGTATTTGTAACTTAGACACTATTATAATATCCGAGAATTTCATATGAAATGGTTTGGTTATCTTAAGATAAATTCCCATTCATGTTTATGTGCGGCGTGGTCTTACGAGATACCTTTGATTCAAAGTTTTTTAACTTTAAAATCGGGTTAGGTGTTTTTTCTCATGCTGGTTTTCCATACTGACTCGAATGCTATTTATTTATAATGTTCGGGTAAGACCTAGCATATTATAGATTTAGTTTAGATGCTTCGTAGCTTGCGGAGATGAGCTGGAGGTCTAGAGACATATTCACGTATATGGTTATTCTTCCGTTACGTTCATTGTTGTATTTATCAGCAATTGTGAGGATAGGCGGTTATAACTATCCAGGTTGAAATAGGTTAGTATACTCTAATTGATATATGTATATTACATTTTTTCTTTGTGTAAAGATTTATTGTACATTATAGATTATTTGTTCCGCTATGAGATTCTATACTGTTTAGTTTTCTTCTCTTCTTCCTTCTTTCTTTCTTTTCCCCTAATAATAGGGTTTTTCGGCATTCAATTGCTCGACACGCAATATAGTGGATATGTGTTATTTTTGAGGGTCGAAAATCCCGGCTGTTATACGTAGGCACAATCCAGTGAAGGTTGTATTAGCCTACGTATGGATGTCTTCGTTCTCTCAATATCCACATACTCAATACATGCGACATGTGACACCATGGTAAGTCATAGATACCTTCAAAGTTAAACAAGTAATCGGTATGACCATCAAACATCAATAACTATGCCATACACATCCAAATCCATTCACTAAACATCCAAACATCAATAACTCTATCTTATATCAAATTCATCTATATTGAACATACACACATTTTAATCATGTCTATATGCCTCGTCACCTTAATATCGTGTTGCACAGTCGCCTTCGAATATAACACCTCGTAAAATTAACCATAAATAAATAAATTGGATAAACTAATTTAAATAAGATAGAGGCACAAATAGAAATTTTGTAAAAGTTAGAATTTGGCCACAAACGGTATGTCGTTGCATCGTGGCAATTTTTTGATTAATTTCTGTATATAATATGTTGAAAATAGAGCTCAAACGAGGAAGTTATTGACATTTGACATTTTGAATTCAAATTAATTTAAGTAGAATTGAAATTCAAATAAATAATCTCTAAATTTTAAATTCAAAATTTAACGGTAATTATACTTTGGTGTAGGTAAATGCTAAGATTAACTTTAACGTTAAAGTGTAATTAATGAAGAAAATAAATTAGACAACGGCAAGAAAGAAAATTAACGTTCCCAAAATCGAATTAGTCGACTCCAAACCCACAGCCGGTCAACCATTAGTGGCCAATCAGTGGTGGGGGCGGTCGACTAGTGAACACAAGGTGGTGATAAGGATTTTGCAGCAAAGAACGTTCCGAATTTTATAATTTTAAACCAACTTAAATGTGACGGTTCTTGTGCATTCTAACCATAATAAATAAGAGCCTAGCCCCTTCACTTTTCTTCACAAAATATTTTTGAAACACTAGAGAAGCTCTATCAGTTCATCTCTTCATATATTCAGAAAACTCCATTAGGGCTTCAAGTAAGAAATCCTATATATCTATTGTAATGCATTGTAAATTTAAGTTATTTAGCTAATTAATTAATCAGGGTCCAAAAAATAATTTTGTGCAAACAGTAAAACTTGGCCATGCAACTTGCGTCATTGTATTCATGATAATTTTCTAAGCGATTTTCATATTTGGAATTTCATGATCAGAGTTCAAACAAAGAAGTCATGGACGATAAACGCTTTTAGAACAAAAATAGTTCATAAGACAAAATTAACATTTATAATTAAATACCGAGATCCATCGATCGACCCCCTCATTGGGAAGGCCAAATTTTGGCGGCCGACCCCTATAAATGGGCGTTCGATCGGTCCAAGTGGTGACAACCAGGATTTTCCTTAGCCAAACTGCCTTGATTTAACATATTTTAATCTAATAGCTACGGTTGATTCAAGTGCCTATAAATTCAGTTCTAACCCTCCATCCTCTTCTCATATTTTCTAAAAAGAACAACAATGCTCTAACATTTCTTCTTCTCCACTATTCCTTCAAATTATAATATAAATTATATTTATACAAATTGGAATGAAGAACCTAAAATAAATTGAAGAAAAGAAGATGCGAATCAACGTTATGCGATAACAAGGAAAATTTCAATATAATGAATTTATATTCCCTTCGAACCCCAAATCTCTTCTCGGATATAAAATTCTAATGTATGTACATGCCTTTTTTTTTACCTTTTTTGATTAAAAAGAAGATAGAGTTGAATCAAAGGATTTAATTTAAATCTGGAGATTTGGAACACTTTAAAAGGTGAGTAGGAAATTTTATAAGTTGTTTACGGTATTAAAATTTATTTCATGGGCTTTTATTTGATTCTATGCCTAAATCAATAAATATATGTGAATTTTAGGCAACTTATGAACCATTGCTTACATTTTTGTCCTATAATCTAGAGAATTTGATTGGAATTGTTGTTTGTATCCAGATTTGGAAATCAGTCCCAAAAGTTATAATAGTTGAAGATTATTAAGTTGTATAATCTATTCCAGATTTATAATTGGATTATAAAAATAATAGTAGAATCTTAATTCTTACCCTAATATTATTGGAATGTGAATTTTCTACACTTTAATTATTGGAAAAGATCTCTATTTAGTTTTTGTAAATTGGTTTGGTCCTCTTATTTTCATACAAAAACACAACGTTTGATTTGAAAAGGAATATATGTAAATAAAAGAATGAGACATGTAAGGTACGTAGCCACTTGTCGTAGTTAGCACGGCTATTTCAAATAAAAACAATCATTCTTTGTAATTTCAAACGAGACAAACCTTTATTGGAAATCATAATGGAGAATCAATTTAGACGTATAATTTCCGTATTTAAGTATGGAAAAAAACTGTTCTATATAAAGCTTTATAGCTAGAATGTAATTGATGGAAATAAATGTTTATATGTATTTAACCACACTAATCGATTAAAATGAAATTTAACTAATACGACGATTTACGTGTAACATTCGCTTTAAATGTAGTTAAACCTAGGAATAAATCAAATAATGATAAAAGAAATAGGAAAGAAAGCTAGGAAGGCTGTAACTCCAATTAATGGGTAATAAATGTGAAATGAATTTGCGAGTTACAGAAAGTTAATAGGGTAAATGGATTAATGGAACCGGTAAATAAAGATGTTAATTAATAACTATGGAATAGTTAGAGGAAAATTACTAAATGGAATTTAGTAAATGAATAAATGTCTTAGGAATTATCCGTTAGAGTAATAATTATTCAATATGGACAAGTTGACATTTGTGGAAAAAGTAGTTTTAGGTAATAATTGAACATTTAAGGTAAATTATGTTATAGCCTTAAATAAATTTGAGGAAGATTAGTAAGCTAAGTCCACAATTTTAGAATAATAAAGCCTAGGATGATGCTTAGAATAATTAAATGGACTTAGTGGATTATAATGTGGGGTCGGTAGAGTTATGCAATAAAAGTATGTCCTTCACTTTGAGGCTACTAGCAGCTGTGTACACTTCTACTGATGTAAGACATCTCCAACCATAGAACCCATGGAAAATGAATATGCGACCACATGACCTACTTTTAGATTGGTGGTACTAAGTAGTTGGTTAAGGATTCACCTTCTCCCTAATTAATAATAGGTAAATGGTAGGAGTTAGCGGTAGTGGATGTCCTAGGGTGGATGTGATGCCCCACCTCTATACTCACACTAGCCAAGTACACTACAGGGTAATGCCATCGACTTGTACGAAGAATAAGGCTGTTGTGGAGTAACCATCTGTGTAATTGATTTTTGCGAGTATCGATATGCCAGATAGAATATCATGCATTTCATTTCAAGAGGAAACCCGACATATCAAATACAAACTCAAAGCTACTACAAAATGGCTATGTGGCCTTTGGAAACAAATATAAAATAAGCATAACACAAAATCAGTCACATATATTCATATCACTAAGGCAGAAACATATATGAATGTTACACATAGAAGTGTACGTCAAAGTAGTGGTCATACAAGATCCACAACATCATAAAAGAATAATTATACATCAAGGAGTCTCTAACTCGTATACATGAAAACAAAAACTACAAAGCTAAAGTAGTTGGCTAAAAGTCAGAAGCTAATCCCTGCTAAGAAGTCAAGTGGAAGCACCTGAAACACCTCGGTCTGACCCCCAGTATTATTTAAGAAGAAAAATAATAAACGGATCAGTCCAGCTATAAATATCATACAAGATGAGATAGGATAAGAGATACGACAAAAGTATGGTAACAATAATGTCATGCTTTGATAAGTATATATTGGATAACAATAAAAATCATATAATATCTCGAATCTCATCAAATATCTAAAAAGAATATCATATTCTTTAGCTTATTCACTAAACCTCAAATATTGATTGTGACGACCCGTCTTTCAGTACACAGAAAGACGTATCATCAATAAGAAAAGAAAGAGATAGAAATAGAAAAGATAGAAAGAAAAGAACAACAACATCAGAATCTCACAGTGGAAACAGATCAAAATATAATATTACACGTATCCATTACATAGTTTTACATATCAGAGTACACAAAATAATACGATTTCATTACATTAGATATTTATGAGAGTCTGCTAAACCATACAACATCAAAATGTCACTACAGCAGATAGAGATAGATAAGTACGTCTGGACTCCAGCTCCAGCTTCCAAAACATTTGACAATTCCAACCTGATCACTTGGCTACTCATAAAAATTTGAGTACCCAAGAGTTTATGAAAAACAAAATAAACTCCGGGTCAGACATGGGTCTGGTGTGAGTAAACAGGTTAAAGTTGTTTAACTTTAAAATCATTTGAAAACAAAAGGTATCATGTAAGACTCCCCACACATAAATACGGGTAAGTTTTTACCTTACGCTAACCAAAACATTTGATAGGAAATCTAGTGATATTATAATAGGGTCTAGGGTTTTCAAGTAAATAGAAAATAGACGAAATTGTTACATCTATTAAATTCCAGCTACTAGCCACGAAAGTGGGTAATACAATCAAAACCGTAGGGTCTCGTAGGGAAAATGGGTTTCCATCAATGGTAAGGCTACTAGGGTACCGCCCGTCACAGTACAGGACCTAAATCACCGTACCGAGGACCACTCCCGATCCCCTGCAACACAAAGCCCGAACCATCCCTTACTGGGCAGTCCCAAACAAGACAACCCCGCAGTTGTGGCCAACAACTGCCCACACAGCCGAAATAATAAGAGACTTCTAGATAGGGGTAAATCTCGTCCTACTTGGGCATGACCCACTTAGCCTTGCTGCACCTCCCCTGTTTTAGTCGTTCCCGGTTGACGAGGCTTGAGGCTACGATTACCTTTATAGAACACATCTCTTAGAATGCTCATCGTCCACCTGACGATGTGCTGAAAGCATTCAATCCATACAAGTTCGTTTCAGGTTCGAACGAAACCGAAGGCATTATTTCATTACATTCATTTTGGAATCACCCTCAGAGTTAATGACAATAACCCTTGCACTCAGAAACTCCATCTCGATCTTCACTTTGAGAAGTCATGACATAATGTTTAACTTGGATCGATGTGGTTTTCGAAAAATCAAACTTGATTCCCGATCCCGGTCTCATCGAAATCCAAACGCCATCTTAAAGGTCAAGTTGTTTAAAATATTTAAACAATTCAATTCAATTTAAACATTGAATTTACACAGCATTATCCACAGATAATAACAACATCTATCACATATATATACAATATCTCATCACAGAATACCTCATACTATCATCCAACAGATATCAACCAAATCTAGATATTCAATTCAAACAATCATCCATAAGGTAGCATATCTCTAATTATAATTAATTTAATTAATTCAAATTAAATTAATTACTTAAGAATTAATCACTTTACCTTGCTTAACCAAACATTAATTAATTAACCACAATTATTTAATTAATTAATCACTTCGTAATTATCCTCATTAACAATTAATTATTCTTTAATTAATTAATTAAATATCTTTTAATTATTAATTAATAACTCTAATTATTCATTATTAAAACTTGATTAAAAATTAATCATTCCTTAATTAGTTAATAATTGATCCTTATTTAACAATTAATTAATCTTAATTAATTGCTTAATTGATTATAAATTATAAATTAATTTATCTTAATTACTTAATTAATTATAATTGACTTACCTAAATCGTTTAATTAATTAAGTCTTAATCACTAATTAATTAACTATTAATTAATTAATATTTAATTACTTTAATTAATTAACCATAATTATTTAATTAATTAATTCTTAATTATTAATTAATTAATCACTAATCACTTAGTTAATTAATTACTAATTATTTATTAATTAATCTTCAATTATTTAATTAATTATCTATTGATTATAACTTAAATTAATTCCTAATTATCAATTAATTAATCCATAACTAATTAATTAGGCCTTTATAAATTAATTAATCTAAAATTATTAATTAATTTAACTTAAATTTCTTTATTAATTAAAAGTAATCTTTAATTATAAAACTTATCTAACCTTTAAATAAAACAATTTCATTAATTACTTAAAAATATTAAAACATTTCAACTTAATCATTATATTATTATTATATTATTTTTTCTTTAAAGAAAGTATAAACATTTCAATTTAAATTAACAAAGTATAAACTTTCTTAAATCAAATAGTTTAATTCATTTATCATGTAGTAGTTTAAAACAATTTAGTTTTAATTTTAAAATTAGTTTGAAAACTTTTAAAACAAGAACTAATCTTCGGGTTTAACCCGTAACTGTCTCGAGTATTGACTCGAGATCTTCATCTTTTTTTTTAGTTTTAAACTTAACACAATACTGGAAGAGGAACACATCACCAACTCGAGTACAAACTAGAGCTTTAACCAAATCCACCCGAGCAATATCCCAAACGCACACGAACTCAACAAATTCCGGCACGACAACGCCACTGTGCACGTGCATAGGTCACCAACGGCGTTGATACCAACGACGACACCCTCTACATGTCGGCGATCAAACACTCATCCATTTCCGACCCTCAAACCCAAATTGCAAAGCTCGAAACAAAATCGAGTATCTCCGTCGAACCTGAACCCATAACTTCACCAGAAGATGATCTCACCACGGCCATCCACACCAGCAGAAACGCTACACACTGCCTATGACTTTGATCATGACTCCGGTACATCCTCCTTAAATTAGGCCAAGCTCGATGCACTCACGAATTCACCGCGACCAAATCTATGAACCCAGACCAAACTAGGGTTAAAAAATGAAGTCACCAATTTCCGACTCCACGATGAACAAATTCCTCCTCCACTATTTTTCTCAGATTCATCGTTCACCATTACAACTCTGACCCAAGCCTCGACCCCTAGAATCTACCTAGTCACCAGAATTTGATCAACATGCCTTTTCTGGTTATCCCAGAAATGCTCCAAAATCCACATCTAAAATTCTTGATTTTGTTATTAAAAATCAAGTTTTTCCATGTTGATTCAAGTTGCAAACTCGAATCTAGAAATCAGAGTACTTGGTTTTATCATATTTTAAAGAATTTTACTGTTTTTCTCTTGTTCCAGAGAATTTTCTTATTTAAATTTGTTAAACAAAATTTTAAAATTTAGATTACGATCCTATAATAATATTGTAATGACCCAGAATTTCAATTAATTAAAATTCGTATATTAAATTGATTTTAAATATTAATAAGTGAAATTTATAAGTCGAATAATTTTATTTCGAATAATTGGATTTAATTGGATAATTAAATCAATAATTTAATAGCTGAAATTACAGAAATAATTGGAAATTGGGTTAAATATGATTAAAATTTATTTGTAAAATTTTATTTAATCATGTTGAAGTTATAATGATGTTATAGAACTTTTAAAAATGAATTTAGAGTTAATCTGTGAAAATTGAATATTTTTATATTTAATCGACTAGTGAAATTAGCCATTTTTCGAACAGTCTGAGAATTGGACGAAACTAGTTCCATTGGATCCGTAATAGTTTGTTATTATTGGATTTCAATTTTCGTAGCAATCGGAGTTTTCGTTTGACCGTGGCAGCTCGAAACGCATCGAAATTGTTTTAATATTAATTTGGCGAGTTAAAATAGTCATTTTTCAAACAGTCTCGGATTCCGACGAAACCAGTTTCATCGGATCCGTAATGTAAAATTATTGTACGGTTTCAAATTTCGTGTCAATCGGATTTACCGTTTGTCCGGGGCAAGTTAAAACGCACAGAAATTTAGTTAATCGATTTAATTTGAAATCGATCGTTTATCCCCGTAACTCACATAGATGATCGAATTAGCTTCCAAAACCTATTCCATTATGTCCGGAACGCGGGGTAAACTCTAGGAACGTCAGTCACTGCGCGTAAATCGGAGTTCGAAAAATCCGGAATGAATAGTGTTCGGTAAAATTTCAATAAGGACCTTAATTCACAAAAATAAAAATAAAAAGGGGCTAGGGTTTCAAAATGCTCAGCCGCCATCTATTGAATTCAATGGCCGAGATTCTCTCGTTTTCTTCTTCAATTATTTCACAATCCGCAAATCAATTCAAGAAAGTTTCGACTAACAAATTATAGAGCTCGAGGAGTACTTCGATGTGAACGATCGTGATTGGATATGGTGGCTGGACGTGGGAGTTAGGGGGGTGCATTTGTGCTCCGTTCAAACACGGAAATCGAGAGAGAGGGAGGGCCAAGTGCCACATGGTTGGGCGCGGTGGTGCGCGGCGGCGAGGGGTTCGACGTGGCGTGGTTCGATCAAGCTGGAATGGATCGGGGGCGGCTCGAAATTAATGACCTAATGGCGGCCACGTTGGGTTCGTGAACGTGTTCTTCATGTTGGAGAAGAAGATACAAGGAGCGGCCAGGATTTGCTTTGCTGAGATGGACGGTGATGATGTAGATTAGGGTCTTAATTAAAAAAAATAAAGTGTAAATTATTGTATTTAAAATTTGTATTAACTTCAAAATATCATAACTCTTTCATACGAGGTCGAAAAATTACGAAACAAGTTGCGTTGTCTTCGTTTCGTCGAGCACTACGCTATGGAACTGGATTGGAGTCATTTGGAGCTAGTGAAAATTTTGGGTAAAATTAAACGCTTGTTTAATTTTATTCGAAATAAAACGCTGAAACCGAAATTGGAATCAAGGTGAGAACTTCTCACTCAATCGAATTGTTACGATTTTATATTTTAAATAGTTATATTTAAAATTGCTTGAATGTATGTTTGAATGATAATTACTATCTGTTGTTTTGAAATATACATTATACGCCGTTATTAAGCGGAGGTTATTTATTAAAAACATATACCGCGAATATTTCACTGTATAGTGAAATTGGTATTATTTACGTACTTGGAGTTGATTTTCCCGCATTATATAGAGGATGAGACCCTATTGCGCCATCTATTAAGTGGATAATATTTTATAAATCCCATATGCCGCGATATTCCGTACCGGAACGAAATTGGTATTGTGCTAATGTTCGTGGATGCAGGGAAACAGGTTGGAGGGATCCAACTGGATTCCTCACCAGTATTTATTTGATTACAGATATTGTGATGTTTGTTGATTATCATATCGATATATGATACTTGGATGTCGTGATTGACTATTTGGTGCTACTGCATCATCGGATCTATTTTTGAAGTTTTAAAATAATGATTTTTGATTTTAAAAAGAATTTTAAAGTGGTTTTTGAAAGAATACGTTTTATTAAACTTTTGAATTGATTCATTTTAAATAAATAAATGTTAAAATTTTAAAGTTATAAAAATTATGATTTTTGGTGAAATATAACCAAAGTGTGATTTTTGGAATAAATAGTTAAGTAATTTATAAAATGGTTTAAATTGGGATTTTTGAATTATTAAAAACGATGTATATAAAAGATTTATAAAATTGAAATTTTATAAATTAAAAATATTGGAATATTAAAACGAGTTTTTATAAGTGTAAAAAAAATAAAATAAAAAAATTAGATTTCATAAGCAAACGAAATTTATAGATTTATAAATTGTGAAGATTATAAAATGAATAGATGTTGTAAAATAAAAGATTTATAAGTAATTAACTTATAAACTGGATTTTGGGCATTTAAATGGGATATTAATAGAAATTGTTAATAAAGGAGATTTTATAAGTTGAAGTTGTTATAAAATATAAATGAATCTTATAAGTAATAGAAGCTTTAAAAAGAATGATTTTGTAAATAAATGAATTATAAGTATTTAACTTATAATATGGACTTTTGGTATATAATTGAGATATATAAATTGAATTGGATTAATAAAGGAGATTTATAAATCGAAGCTTATAAATAGAAATGGAATTTATAGACATTGTTTATAAATTCGAAATCAATGGAATTTGATAAATTGAATGTTGAAATTGGTTAAGGAAGTATATTCACGGTTTTGGACAGTGAATATATTATTAAATAAAATGGATATGCTTGGGAAAATGAATATTATAAAATGAAGTTAATCGTTTTAATGATGTTTTAAAATGTATTAAACATCGAAAACATAGATTTCAACATTCATTGTTGAAATAGACGTTTCGAGAAATAGAAGGAAATGGTGGACTATAACACTGTTGTTATAGTAAATGATTTCCGAAAAGGAATGTTTTATATAGTATTAGGATTTATATATCTATCTAAATTTCGAATCCCTATACTAGTGATTTTGGATCGTTGTAACGATGTTTTACGCAACATTCGTTTTGACTCAAATAAATGTGTTTAAGCGCACGTTTTCTTTAAAAAATGAAATATATACTTAATTTCGATTTAAGTATATTGAATATTTTCCAAGTGTTGAAAATAAATAGATTTGTGAATTACTTATTATTAAATAAGTATGGAAATGTTTTCCAATATGAAGTGAATATTTTAAGATTTTATCTTTTAAAGATAAATTGAAAATGAATATTAGAAATCGATTTGGAAATCGTATATTCATGGATATTTTAGAATTGTAAATTCACTATGGAATTTATAAAAGAAAGGGGAATTTGTTTAAAAATAAACGTTGATTTATTTTTGAAGTGTGGGAATAAATTTACGGATTTGGAACGTAAATATAAAGTAAATCAGAAAGGATTTATTTAATTGGTTTAAATAAACCATTTTGAAATGAAAGTATTTCCGCGTAAGGAAAATGATTGAAACTTATTTTCAAAGGTGGTAAAGGTGAAAAGTGATTTGAAAATTGTTTTCAAATGTTGAAGTGTGAAAAATATATATCTTGTAAAGATATTTTGGAAAGTAAATAATTTGGGAAATTATTTGGAATCTGGTGATGTTGAGCATACCTATTGATAGTTAAATAATCCGACTATCAATATTTACCTTTAAATAGGTATTTGTTGTGATTGCTTGAATTTGAATGCCATACTTATTTTTGAATAAGCCCTCACTATTCGGGTTAGCCGGGAAAGGACCTTGGGGTCGTATAACCCATTCCGAATATGTGATACGTCGTTATGGATTGCATTTGATGACCGGTGTTGAAGACCAGATATTTGTGAAAATGGAAGGATTACCGTCGAATGTTTCTGCATCGGCTGATCCCCGATACAGAAATTTATTACCCTTTGTGATGGGAAGTCCGGTCGTGATTAGTGAATATCCGGATTGCAAGGACTTCTTTGTAAGTGCCTTCGGTTCCGTTCGATCCTAGAACGGACTTGTATGTATGTGTGTCTGACGTTACAATTTGAGATGTAAAGCTGGTTTCTATCAAATATATTTCCGTTGGTGGCGGAGAATTTATTCTCTTAGCTTAACACCCTTAGAGGTTATGTAGTTGATGGTTACTAGTGATACATTTCCAAATTGGTAATGTGGCATACGAAGCGCTGTTGAGCATTTGTTGAAACAAAGCACAACTTTTATATAAAGCGTGGCTTTGTGGACGAGACTTCGTCGGACCTCACACCCTGAAAATGGTCAAAACAAGAAGGATGCGACAAGGTTATTAGGGGGTAGCGCCCCTTCAGTGTATGTCATTCCTTCTGGATAGAGGTGGTATCATGGAATGGAGCCCAGATACTTAACCTATGTTGCTGCTGCAAATTTATTGCTTTGTGGTTGTTGGAAATCGAGGATCCTCGGATATAGATCGGTTACGATCGGGGAATGACATATTCGTGTCAGTAGTTACCTAGTTTGAAAGGTAACCCGGCCTTGTGTTGGCAGAGATCCGGTTAGGTTCTCGGGTCGTCTTTCTAGAGGCGTACCCATGTGGCAATGGGAAGTTCCTTGTCCTGACCATTTGTTGGAAATCCAAAGAAACAATACGATCTTGTACGTTTTAGTTGTAGAACCTATCATTCACTTATGGTGGTCACCACTGTTTGGATGGTAGCTATAGTAGGCATAAGTGCGGAATGCCTATGCTGGCTAAGATTTATATCTTTATTTTCAAAATGATTTTTCCTACGCTATGCACTAGTAACAATATCAAATGTTTCTTTTTAATGCGTATCAAGCATCTTTGACTATCATAAGGAGAAATCTCCTCCGATTATGCGTTTGCATTGTGTGTGTGTGCGAAAGGCCTTATGGTAGTCTCATTTTCTAAAAAGCATTGCGAATCTATTTTAAAAAATTATCCTGTTCTTTGTTTTAAAGATAAACTGTTTTAAGTTCTCACACCAGTCACATGACTGACTCGGAGTTTATTGTTTTCCTTCCTAAACTCTGGGTGCCCACCAATTTCCACACGGACAGTCAAGAGTCAGGTTTATCAGAATATTCTGGAATTCAGGAGTTGCTGGAGGCAAGCTGGATGGCGTAGCATATTATCTATTGTATATAGTATTTCTTTTCCACTATTTGTTGTTGTACACTCTGATGATGTAATGTAATGTAATAACTGATATAGTTCTTTGTTTAAAGATTATTCATTTATCTATTATATGTTGTTCCGCTGCGGTTTTGAGATTCTGATATTGTTCTGTTGTTTTCTTTTTTCTTTCGCTCTTCTTCTATCTTCTACCTCTTCTTTAACCCTAACGGTACGGTTTTCCGGCCTTCGATTGCTCGGCAGTTAATCCATAACTAATTAATTAGGCCTTTATAAATTAATTAATCTAAAATTATTAATTAATTTAACTTAAATTTCTTTATTAATTAAGGTAATCTTTAATTATAAAACTTATCTAACCTTTAAATAAAACAATCTCATTAATTGCTCAAAAATATTAAAAAATTTCAACTTAATCATTATATTATTATTATATTATTTTTTCTTTGAAGAAAGTATAAACATGTCAATTTAAATTAACAAAGTATAAACTTTCTTAAATCAAATAGTTTAATTCATTTATCATGTAGTAGTTTAAAACAATTTAGTTTTAATTTTAAAATTAGTTTGAAAACTTTTAAAACAAAAACTAATCTTCGGGTTTAACCCGTAACTGTCTCGAGTATTGACTCGAGATCTTCATCTTTTTTTTAGTTTTAAACTTAACACAATACTGGAAGAGGAACACATCACCAATTCGAGTACAAACTCGAGCTTTAACTAAATCCACCGAAGCAACATCCCAAAAGCACACGAACTCAACAAATTCTGGCACGACAACGCCACTGTGCATGTGCACAAGCCACCAATGGCGTCGATACCAACGGCAACACCCTCTACACGTCGGCGATCAAACACTCATCCATTTCCGACCCTCGAACCCAAATCGCAAAGTTCGAAACAAAATCGAGTATCTCTGTTGAACCTGAACCCATAACTTCACCAGAAGATCAACTCATCACGACCATCCACACCACCAGAAACGCTACGCCGCTGCCTATGACTTCTATCATGACTCCGGTACATCCTCCTCAAATCAGGCCAAGCTCGATGCATTCACGAATTCACTGCGACCAAATCTATGAACCCAGACCAAACAAGGGTTAAAAAATGAAATCACCAATTTCCGACTCCACGGTGAACAAACTCCTCCTCCACTATTTTTCTCAGATTCATCGTTTACCATTACAACTCCAACCCAAGCCTCAACCCCTAGAATCTACCCAGTCACCAGAATTTGATCAACATGTCTTTTCTGGTTATCCCAGAAATGCTCCAAAAATCCACATCTAAAATTCTTGATTTTGTTTTTAAAAATCAAGTTTTTCCATGTTGATTCAAGTTTGCAAACTCGAATCTAGAAATCAAAGTACTTGGTTTTATCATATTTTAAAGAATTTTACCATTTTTCTCTTGTTCCAGAGAATTTTCTTATTTAAATTTCTTAAACAAAATTTTAAAATTTAGATTATGATCCTACAATCATATTTGCTATGAAACATTAAGTCCAGTAGTAACTGGATTGGAAGATTTGAATATTTATATTTTTTTCCCTAAATTCCGGACTCTATAAATTACAAAACAGAGATCAATACTCATTACAATATACAGGATCAATATATATATATATACACATATATATATATATATATATACATATACATATATATATATATATAGAAGCTTTAAACATAAACATGCAAGCAAAAATTTATCAGAGTAGTCACATGCAAGATATTTAATTTTCTAAATTTCTTTAATTTATATGTTTACTCACCTGGTTTTTTTCAAACAGAGACCAAAAATTTGCAAAATCTGGAAAAGATGGACTGCAGACCTTAAACTGGAAATTTAGATAGGAAATGCTTTTGAAATTCAGGTGCTCTTGTTTGCTTCTCGACTTGAATTCAAATCAGAGCTTTAGATTGAAGAGAGCTTTGAATTTGCTTTTACTAGAATTTGATTTTACAGGTTTTTTTATATTTTGCTTGTGGATTTGGAAGTTTGAAATAAACTTGAATTCTTGCTTTAATTTTTGGTTGAAAGAGTGGAAATTGATGAAAATTTTCAGATTTGTAGATGAAGTAATGATTTATTCTTTGCTTTTTAGAAAATGAGATGGAAAATTCAAATGAAGAAGATGTAGCAACTTTTATGGATAAATTTTTTTGTTTTGTTAAAATTAAAGAAAATAATTTATATATGTGACACTTGTAAAATTTCCTAACATTTGTCACTAAACAAGGCTATTTTCTTAACACATGTTAGAAGAGGGATTCACAAATTAACATATGTAGTTCTCATGCAAAATAGATTTTTAAATGTTTTTATGAAAATATTTTCTAATTTTTAAATACATTTTTAATTTATATAAATCAATCTCTCTAAAAAGAAACAAATATCAAACAAATTTTATATTCTAAATAAAATCATAAAAATACACTTTTAAAATCAAAGTATGATTTAAGATATAAATAACCATAATTTATATTTCAACTTAACAATTCAAATTCAAATTAAATCTCAAATTCAATTTAAAAATCAATATGATATGTACATAAAATTTTAACAAATCCATTTTCCATTTGTATATAATAATTTTATTTAAAATCAATATATTTACAACACAATTATTATTATTTGTTAAAAATAACAAGTTTATCATATTTTAATTAATTTATTAAAAAGATTATCACATTCAAATTGGGTTTGAAATTCCGGAATATCACATTCCTCCTCCCTTAAAAGAATTTCGTCCCCAAAATTTAAACAAAAGATAATCCAAAATTTTCATTTCATTTCAACGATTCAAGCATACATATCATCCATACATAAGCAATCAACAAACAAAACATCCAAACAACGATTCATCCAATACAAACATCATTAGCTATCCGGACACATATCCGGATAAGCCTTCCTAAAACTATCCAAAGTCTCCTAGGTACAATCTCTGGGATCCTCACTCCACTAGACTTTAACGAGCTTCACTATCTTGCTTCTGAGTTGCCTCTCGTCTTGATCAACAATCTGAACAGGATGTCTGACAATTGATAAGTCCGGCTCAACCTCTAAGTCTTCCTGCACGGCTGGTTCCACAATAAGAGACGGATCGTGCACGTATTTCCTTAGATGAGATACGTGGAAAACATTGTGAATTCCAGCCATCCGGATTGGCAATTCAATCCTGTATGCTACGGCACCAATCCTCTCGAGCACTCGGAATGGACCAATATATCTCGGGGCGAGTTTCCTTGTTTTCCCAAATCTTACTGCTCCTTTAATAGGGGAAACTTTGAAAAAGACAAAATCATCAATCTCAAACTCCAATTGTCTTCGTCTTTTATCTGCATACTTCTTTTGACAATCCTGGGCAGCTCTCATCCTTTTCTTGATAAGCTCAACTTTAGCAGATGCTTCACGAATCAGATCTGGTCCAAGCACAAGACGGTCTTTCGACTCTATCCAACAGGCTGGAGATCTACACGGTCTTCCATACAGAGCTTCATAAGGAGCCATCTTAATACTTGCTTAGTAACTGTTATTATAAGAGAATTCCACTAGATGTAGATGGCCTTCCCACGATCCACCAAAATCCAATACACAGGCCCTCAGCATATCTTCTAGAATTCGATTAAGCCTTTCCGTCTGCCATCTGTCTGGGGATGATATGCTGTACTCAGTCTCAAACTTGTTCCCATAGCTGATTGCAAAGCCTCCCAGAACTTGCTGGTGAAGATAGGATCTCGATCACTTACAATACTAACCGGAACACCATGCAATCTGACTATCTCTCTCAAGAAAATCTCTGCCATAGAAGCTACAGTACGGGTTGACTTAACTGGTATAAAATGGGCGCTTTTAGTTAGGCGATCCACAATTACCCATATTCCTTCATTCCCCTTCTTGCTTCTAGGCAAACCATCAATAAAATCCATCAAAATCATCTCCCATTTCCACATCGGGGTTTCCAAAGGTTGTAACAAACTGGCTGACTTCTGCTGATCTCCTTTAACTTGCTGGCAGATAACACAAATATTAACGAATCTAGCAATATCTTTCTTCATATTCGGCCACCAGAAAACTCTTCTCATATCTTTATACACCTTTGAGATTCCCGGGTGAATATTTAATCTGGAACGATGACTTTCTGACAACACCTCCCTTCTTAGATCCCTATCATTTGGAACACAAATCCTCCCGTTAATCCTCAATGTTCCTTGGCCATCAATCTCAAAACTAGGACACTGACCTCTCCTAACTCTTCTGATAATTCTTTTCAACATTTTATCAGATTCTTGCTTGCTTGAAATCCTTTCCAGAAGAGATAGAACCACTTGCAAAAGAGAAAGAACTGCATTCCTGCTAAGAGCGTCTGCCACAACGTTCGCCTTTCCCAGGGTATACAAAATATCCAAATCATACAATGCCAAAAACTCGACCCATCGCTGCTGTCTTAGATTAAGATCTTTTTGAGAGAAAAGATATTTCAACGGTTTGTGATCCGTAAATAACTTGAACTTCTCTTTCAAAAGATAGTGCCTCGAGATCTTTAAAACAAAAACAATGGCCAATAGTTCTAGATCGTGCGTAGCGTAGTTACTTTCATGTGGCTTCAATTGCCGACTCGCATACGCAATTACCCTACCATTTTGCATTAGCAATGCTCCCAATCCAACAATACAGGCATCAGTATAAACCTCAAACTTGCTCTTACCATCCGGAATAGCCAATACAGGAGCACTTGTCAACTTTGCCTTCAGATTTTGGAAAGCCTCCTCACATTCAGGTGTCCACTTGAATTTAGCTCCCTTCCTTGTCAGCTTAGTTAGGTGCGAAGAGATCTTGGAGTGATCCTTAATAAACTTCCTATAGTAGCCAGCCAATCCCAGAAAACTGCGAACTTCAGTCGGTGTCCGAGGCTGCTTCCATTCCAAAATAGTCTCAACCTTCGCTGGATCTGCTGAGATGCCTTCTCCAGAAACAATGTGCCCAAAAATTTTACTTCTAATTTCCAAAAATGACACTTAGAGAATTTTGCCTTCAGAACATGCCTTCTCAGAGTTTCCAATACTATTCTCAAGTGCCGCTTGTGCTCTTCTTCCGACTTAGAGTAGACCAATATATCATCGATGAACACCAAAACGAACTTATTCAATACATCACGAAAGACTCGATTCATCAGGTCAACAAAGTAGGCAGGAGCATTGGTTAACCCGAAAGGCATAACCAACCACTCATAGAAACAATTAGGTCCCCTAAATGCAGTTAAGGGAATGCTGTCCTCCGCTACCCTTAACTGATGGAAACCTGATGCTAAATCCAATTGAGAAAAGACTGAAGCTCCATGTAGCTGGTCGAAGAGATCATCAATACGAGGAAGAGGATACTTATTTCGAATGGTCACTTTGTTCAACTCACGATAGTCTACGCAGAACCTTAGCGACCCATCCGACTTGGTGACAAATACTGCAGCAGAACCCCAACAAGAGAAACTGGGCCTAATCAATCCCGTCTCCAACAGATCTTGAGTTTGCTTCACTAGTTCCTCCCTATCCCTAGGAGCCATCCTCTTACTAGTCTAAATTACGGGTACTGCTTCTGGAACCAATCTATGCGAAACTCTATTTCTCGGTGCGGAGGTAAACACTTAACTTCCTCGAATATATCTGAGAAATCTTGGACCACTTTGATATCATCAACCTCCTCTTGAGAAGTCTCAGCTCCATGTAAAAGACTACTCAAGTGTATTCCATAGTTATCACACATTACTCTAGCAATCCTACCCAGATCAATTTCCAACGAAATTGTTCTCTCATCACAATTTAGGACAACCTTATACTTACCAAGCCAATCCAACCCTAATATAAGGTCAAACCCCTTAAAATCTAACACATAAGGATCACAAGAAAAACTATGGGATAGATAGGAAATCCTCAAATCCTTACAGATCCTATCTAGTTTGGTTACCCCCCTTATAGGATTAGATACAAAGATGGAATTATCTACAGTACTAGGGGTAAGAACGAACTTCTCTATAGATTCCAGAGAAATAAAACTCAAAGAAGCACTAGAATCAAAAAAATACTTTAATATACTTTCCATCTAAAAGTAATGTAACTTCCAATACTCCCTTGCCCTTAGATGAAGTTGATGGCGCACCTTCCAAAGCAAATACCTTTTTCTGCTGAACTTTATGAAGGAGCGGGCAATCCTTGATCATATGACCCGGTTGATGGTAGTTGAAACAATGAGATTTCTGAACCAAAGCTGAACCCGGTCCACTATAATGCGACTGCTGCTGCTATTGCTGAGACCCTTTTCTGGGATACTTATTCGCCATGTGACCTTGTTGCTGACAAATGTAGCATTTGCGAGGTCCATTGTTGCTTCTAGACTTCTTCTTGTTTTTCCTCTTCCAATTGGGATTGAATTTCCTCTTATTTGGGTTGGAAGAATTTTCTCCCAATGCAGCAACTCGTGCCACTGATCTCTTATTCATCAAATCCTCGTATCTTAACGCCATATCAATTAACTCTACAAAAGATCCTTTCATGTGCGCTGTCATCCTTTTATGGAACTCTGGCCTCAATCCTTGCACAAACATCTCGTTCTTTTTGAGAGGGGTGTCTATCAGCCCTGGACCATAGCAAGATAATTCATTGAAGTACTCCGCTATAGTCATGCTTCCTTGCTTTAAATTCAGAAAATCCTGATAAAGACGAGTTTTCCCTATTGTAGGCATGAATTTCTCCTCAAACAACTCTTTAAATTCTTCCCAAGACATATTGTCCTCCGAGACATTCGCTGTCACTGCATCCCACCAGGCTGCAACACTCCTTGTTATTGCCATGAAGCCATTATCCTCTTTTGCTCATCCGATAATTTCATGCTCTTAAAGATTCTCTCGCAAGAACGTAGCCATGCTTGGACCTCAATTATAGTCTCTGACCCTTTAAATGGTCCTCCTCCAAGGTTAATGAAGTCCTTGCATAAAGCAGCAAAACTGACTGGAGGCGGTACTGGATTAACAGCCTCATTATCAGCCCGACCCCTTCTATCATTGGTCGATGTGCTTCCTACAACCCTTCCCCTTCTGCCTCTTGAACTCATTCTGGCTACCTGGACAGGTAACCCAACCAATTTAGATAAAGATATAGTTATATAAGATAATTACAAATACACACTCTCAAGATAGATACTACTCCATAGCCTAGGTGTTTCTCAAGCTATGCTCTGATACCAACTGTGACGACCCGGCTTTCAATACACAGAAATACGTATCATCAATAAGAAAAGAAAGAGATAGAAATAGAAAAGATAGAAAGAAATGAACAACAACATCAGAATCTCATAGCGGAAACGGAACAAAATATAATATTACACATATCCATTACATAGTTTTACATATCAGTGTATACAAAATAATACGACTTCATTACATTAGATATTTATGATAGTCTGCCAAACCATACAATCCAAAGTACAACATCAAAATGTCACTACAGCGGGTAGAGATAGATAGGTACGTCTGAACTCCAACTCCAGCTTCCAAAACATTTGACAATTCCAACCTGATCACTTGGCTAATCATAAAAATTTGAGTACCCAAGAGTTTATGGAAAACAAAATAAACTCCGGGTCAGACAAGGGTCTAGTGTGAGTAAACAGGTTAAAGTTGTTTAACTTTAAAATCATTTGAAAACAAAAGGTATCATGTAATACTCCCCACACATAAACACGGGTAAGTTTTTACCTTACGCTAACCAAAACATTTGATAGGAAATCCAGTGATATTATAATAGGGTCCAGGGGGTTTGCGCCAAAATTGGTCACAAACACCCGATAGTCGTTGAAAGCACCCGTTTATGAACACAAATCAGCAATAATCAACACAAAACTCAGATCTAAGCAATATCAAACACAGCAATTCGCAAATAACAATTACAAACACAGGATTTATAGCGGTTCGACGATCTTTCCTACGTCCACTCTGAAGCTTATGTCTTTATTGATTCACTTGATGATTTCAATCAATTACAGCGGATTACAGTTGATAATAGCTCTGAAATCTGATTACAACAGCGATAATGAAGAGTAGAATTGAATCCGGCAGAGTCTGGACGTCGAATGGCCAAAAGATCCCCTTTCTGTAGGCTTCAGGGTGCTATTTATAGGCGTAGGAGGCCCAGATCTCGCTCAAACTTCGGGAGACTTTTTCTGGCACGTGAGTGGGTCCACGCGACCGACCCCACCAAGTTTCAACTCGATCTGAGGTCGATACGAAGTGATTTCGTATCCATCAAAAAATGATCCAATCGATCTCAAACTTGGCAGGAACAATCTTTACCTTGTATGGAAGCTTCTGTGAAAATTTCATTGCATTTGGATCAGTGGTTTGAGAGATATGATCGATACGAGCTAGTATGTTCGGTTGGCTGTTTATTTCGAATCCATCAGTTCGAATCGATTCCTTCGAATCGTTCACCTCACGTGATCTTGTAATGACATGGCGTGCATACTTCACCTCGATCCGGTCTTTGCTCTGAGTTGACCGTCTCGACTCCATGAGTTTCGCCTCGTTTGTATCGATGACCGTTGTATTGCTCGAATCCACCAATGACGTGTACTTCGCATCGGTTCGTAGCGTGCCCACTTCGTATCGATGGAGGTGGTGTTATTCGTATCGATGGAAGTTGCCTCCATTCGATCGATACGAACAAGCGTACTTGGGATGGATACGAACCGAGGTTCTCTGATGGATTCGACCAAGTGCCTCTTTTATGGAATCGATACGAACTAAGGTTTATGGATGGTGCATCGATGGATGCGAAGCGGTGTGGGTTGATCGATACGAACACCATCGATTCGAACCCGGTGGATACTAATCTGACGGATTCGAATAGACCAATGCATTATTTCTTGGTGAATGCGAACGATGGATTCGAACTGTTCTATACTCAATGGATACGAACATGCTGGGGCGATGCCTATTTTATCGATTCGAAACCGATTGATTCGAACTGAACGATATCACGTTACTGATCGATTCGAACTCGATCGATTCGAAGTATGTGTAAACTGATGGATTCGAACAAGACAAACATTGATGGATACGAATCCGATGGATTCGAAATGGGCATCTCCTCAACTTTTTGATGGATACGAACAGCGTACTTTGGCTAACTTGCATTGGTCATATCTCGTTCATACGAACTCCAATTAACCTGAAATTTGAAACACTGGCTTTATGGCTTTGCTTGTCATGTCCCATCAATTGTAGCCTGATCCGGGCTCGGAAAAAATTCATCGATATCCATAGCGAAGCAATGTGTAACCAGTCTTTGAGACGAACTGTCTTTTGTTTTCGATCGATCTTTTGGTATCACGGCTTTACCAAAAAGCGGGATAACATTTTCCCCCCAAAACATGCTTGCGGTAGGAAGGTGTGTTTTGTAATGCCTTGAGTTGGATGTTCATATCCTGTCAACAACCTGTAAAGAACTTGATAGTTTCATATGACCTCAAATGATGATCGTTTGGGATCATGTGTCATTTGAGATGAATTGGGACCGTTCGCGGTCGAATGCCGTTCGTGGCGGATGACAGAATGGGATCGTTCGCGGTCGATGCCATTCGCGGCGAATGATGAGATGAGACCATTCGTGGTCGTATACCATTCACAGCGGATATCGATCGTTCGCGATCGAGTGTCGTTCAAGGCTGATTGTGACCATTCGAGGCCGGACATAATAAGTGAATCGTGACCGTTCGCAGTCGGGTGCCGTTCGAGGCAAGTTTTGACCGTTCGCGATCGTGTTCCGTTCGAGGCAACTTGTGATCGTTCGCGATCGTGTGCCGTTCGAGGCAACTTGTGATCGTTCGCGATCGTGTGCCGTTCGAGGCAAATTATGATCGTTCGTGATCGTGTGCCGTTCGAGGCAAATTGTGATCGTTCGTGACCGTGTGCCGTTCGAGGCAAATTATGTGTGCCCGGGGGGGATTTAGTATTATCGATGCCGGAGTTCATGTTCGGGGGAGTTTCTGAATGAAATACACTTGGCGGTTCATCGCCATACAAGAGGTGCTCGTGGACCGTTCGCGATCCAACGGGCATACAAGTAAAAAATTTCACAGAACTGCAAATATCAAAGCAATAATCACACGAATCCCATAACAGAAACGTCCAAACAAGAAGAGTCTAAATGTTCAAATCAATATCAAAGAAAAAAGCAAGATGAAGATGTCAAACTGTAAACTCTTACTGTGATGCAGTTGGTGGTCATTCAGAGCATGCCTATGGATCGTGCGCGATCGGTCACATGTGTAAATGACTTAACCGTGTCAGTGAGAGGTTTACGACTTGTTCATCATTATTTCAGTTAATCAATGAATAATCAAACGTTATCCCGGCTCAGGGTCACCTCTAGCTGATGTAGACGGTGGTCACTCTGGCTCCACTGTTGGAGTTCGCCTCCTCGCATACTGAAAGAGCATACCGTTCCTGATTTGCCCTTCCACCTCGTCCTTCAGATGCCTGCAATCATTAGTGTTATGACCGTTCAATTCATGAAACACACAAAACTTATCTGATTTTCTTTCGTCAGAAGTTGTATCCCTTTGTATTGGCCTACGATAGGGAACTTGCTCTCTTGTCTCTTGATAGATTCGCTCCAAACTCTCATTCAGCTCAGAGTAAGTGGTGAATCGCAGCTCCATCCGTGGTCGCTTTGACCTGTCACCATCATTCTCGGTCTTTCTTTTTCTTTTACTAGTCTCCGCACCCTTTCCAGGTGTATTCCCGCCTTTGATTGTGAAAACATCAATTCCCTCTCCTTCCTCTCTTTCGGCGTTCGCATCCTCCAATCGTAAAAACTTTTCCGCCTCGTGATAGAATTCTCCTAGATCCACAGGTGGATTTTTAGTTAATGAATTTTTGAACTTTGTTCCGTCAGCTATTCCGGACACAGCTGCCATCATAACCATAGATGGATCTGGTCGATCCACCGAAGCTGCTGCCACATTAAATCGCGTTAGAAAACTCCTCAAAGTCTCCCCAGCTTTCTGTTTTAGAGTTGCCAAAGTCATCACATTCTTGGGTCTTGCAATGTGAACCCTGAACTGCCTCATGAATCTCTCAGTTAAATCTGCCCATGTTCGTATGGAGCCGCTCTCCAGCTGTCTAAACCATAATGCCGTAATATCTACCAAGTACAATGGGAAGCATCGGGCCATAACCTCCTCCGATGCCCCCAGCACCTCTATATGCCTCATATATTTCGTCAGATGAACTGTAGGGTCTGTCCTTCCATCATACATATCTAAACGATGGTAGGTTAAAATCTGGTAGGTTCCTTGCTCGCCTAATTGCCGTGGTAAAAGGGCTCATATTAACATCCTCTAAATCTTTGTTTACTAATCCGCCTCTCATGACTCGCCTGACCATCTCCGCCAACATGTCATTGTCTCCAAGATGCAATCCTCGTTCATCACTTTCGACCTGCCCCCCGAGTTCATGAGGGAATTCTGGGATCTGCCCCCTTGACTGAGCATTCATTCCTCTGCTACCTCCAGGTTGGGTAGATGCTCCTCTCTCTCTCTCTCCGGGATTGGGTCAACATTCTCCATGTGTGTGCTTCCTAATCCAGGTGCTACGCTGGATGATCCTGCTCCGTTCTGAACTCCATCATCTCCTCTGTTCTGTGCTCCAAGTTGCCCTATCTGCTGAAATAAACTCTGGATCAACTCCTCCTGTTTCTTCATCATTGTCTCCATCTCGTCCCTAGTGATGAAGATCGATGCTTGATTCGCTCCTAAAGAAGCCTCTTGACTTCCTTGGTGTTCACTTCTCTCTGGCCTTTGTCTCTTACTTGTTTGTCTTGTCATAGCTCTTAGATCTGAATTCTTAAATCTTCAAATTCAACTTCTCCTGAATCAGCTTTTCTCAGTGAAAGCACCAAAATGTTTGCGCCAAAATTGGTTACAAACACCCAATAGTCGTTGAAAGCACCCGTTTATGAACACAAATCAGCAATAATCAACACAAAACTCAGATCTAAGCAATATCAAACACAACAATTCGCAAATAACAATCACAAACACATGATTTATAGTGGTTCGGCAATCTTGCCTATGTCCACTCTGAAGCTTATGTCTTTATTGATTCACTTGATGATTTCAATCAATTACAGCGGATTACAGTTGATAATAGCTCTGAAATCTGATTACAACAGCGATAATGAAGAGTAGAATTGAATCCGGCAGATTCTGGACGTCGAATGGCCAAAAGATCCCCTTTCTGTAGGCTTCAGGGTGCTATTTATAGGCGTAGGAGGCCCAGATCTAATTCAATCTTCGGGAGACTTTTTCTGGCACGTGAGTGGGTCCACGCGACCGACCCCACCAAGTTTCAACTCGATCTGAGGTCGATACGAAGTGATTTCGTATCCGTCAAAAAATGATCCAATCGATCTCAAACTTGGCAGGAACAATCTTTACCTTGTATGGAAGCTTCTGTGAAAATTTCATTGCATTTGGATCAGTGGTTTGAGAGATATGATCGATACGAGCTAGTATGTTCGGTTGGCTGTTTATTTCGAATCCATCAGTTCGAATCGATTCCTTCGAATCGATCACCTCACGTGGTCTTGTGATGACGTGGTGTGCATACTTCACCTCGATCCGGTCTTTGCTCCGAGTTGACCGTCTCGACTCCATAGTTTCGCCTCGTTTGTATCGATGACCGTTGTATTGCTCGAATCCACCAATGACGTGTACTTCGCATCGGTTCGTAGCGTGCCCACTTCGTATCGATGGAGGTGGTGTTATTCGTATCGATGGAGGTTGTGTCCATTCGATCGATACGAACAAGCGTACTTGGGATGGATACGAAGTGAGAACAACTGATGGATACGAACCGAGGTTCTCTGATGGATTCGACCAAGTGCCTCTTTTATGGAATCGATACGAACTAAGGTTTATGGATGGATGCAAAGCGGTGTGAGTTGATCGATACGAATGTCATCGATTCGAACCTGGTGGATACGAATCTGACGGATTCGAATAGACCAATGCATTATTTCATGATGGATGCGAACGATGGATTCGAACTGTTCTATACTCAATGGATACAAACATGCTGGGGCGATGCCTATTTTATCGATTCGAAACCGATCGATTCGAACTGACCGATATCACGTTACTGACCGATTTGAACTCGATCGATTCGAAGTATGTGTAAATTGATGGATTCGAACAAGACAAACATTGATGGATACGAATCCGATGGATTCGAAATGGGCATCTCCTCAACTTTTTGATGGATACGAACAACATAATTTGGCTAACTTGCATCGATCATATCTCTTTCATACAAACTACAATTAACCTGAAATTTGAAACACTAGCTTTTATGGCTTTGCTTGTCATGTCCCATCAATTGTAGCCTGATCCGAGCTCGGACAAAATTCATTGATATCCATAGCGAAGCAATGTGTAACCAATCTTTGAACTGTCTTTTGTTTTCGATCGATCTTTTGGTATCACGGCTTTGCCAAAAAGCGGGATAACATAGGGTTTTCGAGCAAATAGAAATAGCTGAAATTGTTACATCTATTAAATTCCAGCTACTAGCCACGAAAGTGGGTAATACAATCAAAACCGTAGGGTCTCGTAGGGAAAATGGGTTTCCATCAATGGTAGGACCACTGGAGTACCGCCCGTCACAGTATGGGGCCTAGATCACCGTACCGAGGACCACTCCCGATCCCCTGCAACACAAAACCGGAACCATCCCTTACTGGACAGTCCTGGACAAGACAACCCCGTAGTTGTGGCCAACAACTGCCCACACAGCCAAAATAATAAGGGACTTCTAGACAGGGGTAAATCTCGTCCTACTTGGGCATGACCCACTTAGCCTTGCTGCACCTCCCCTATTTTAGCCATTCCCAGTTGATGAGACTTGAGGCTACGATTACCTTTATAGAACACATCTCTTAGAATGCTCATCGTCCACTTGACGATGTGCTGAAAGCATTCAATCCATACAAGTTCGTTCCGGGTTCGAACGAAACCGAAGGCATTATTTCGTTACACTCATTTTGGAATCACCCTCAGAGTTAACGACAATAACCCTTGCACTCAGAAACTCCATCTCGATCTTCACTTTGAGATGTCACGACCTAACGTTTAACTTAGATCGATGTGTTTTCGAAAAATCAAACTTGATTCCCGATCCCGGTCTCATCGAAATCCAAACGCCATCTTAAAGGTCAAGTTGTTTAAAAGATTTAAACAATTCAATTGAATTTTAAACATTGAATTTACACAGCATTATCCACAGATAATAACAACATCTATCACAAATATATACAATATCTCATCACAGAATACCTCAGACTATCATCCAACAGATATCAACCAAATCTAGATATTCAATTCAAACAATCATCCATAAGCAAGCATATCTCTAATTATAATTAATTTAATTAATTCAAATTATATTAATTACTTAAGAATTAATCACTTTACCTTGGTTAACCAATCATTAATTGATTAATCACAATTATTTAATTAATTAATCACTTCTTACTTATTCTCATCATCAATTAATTGATCTTTAATTAATTAATTAATTATCCTTTAATTATTAATTAATAACTCTAATTATTCATTATTAAAACTTGATTAAAAATTAATCATTCCTTAATTAGTTACTAATTAATCCTTATTTAACAATTAATTAATCTTAATTAATTGCTTAATTGATTACAAATTACAAATTAATTTATCTTAATTACTTAATTAATTATAATTAACTAACCTAAATCATTTAATTAATTAAGTCTTAATCACTAATTAATTAACTATTAATTAATATTTAATGACTTTAATTAATTTACCCTAATTATTTAATTAATTAATTCTTAATTCTTAATTAATTAATAACTAATCACTTAATTGATTAATTAATTACTAATTATTTATTAATTAATCTTCAATTATTTAATTAATTATCTATTAACTATAATTTAATTTAATTCTTAATTATCAATTAATTAATCCATAACTAATTAATTAGGCCTTTATAAATTAATTAATCTAAAATTATTAATTAATTTAACTTAAATTTCTTTATTAATTAAGGGAATCTTTAATTATAAAACTTATCTAACCTTTAAATAAAACAATTTCATTAATTGCTCAAAAATATTAAAACATTTCAACTTAATCATTATATTATTATTATATTATTTTTTCTTTGAAGAAAGTATAAACTTGTCAATTTAAATTAACAAAGTATAAACTTTCTTAAATCAAATAGTTTAATTCATTTATCATGTAGTAGTTTAAAACAATTTAGTTTTAATTTTAAAATTAGTTTGAAAACTTTTAAAACAAGAACTAATCTTCAGGTTTAACCCGTAACTGTCTCGAGTATTGACTCGACATCTTCATCTTTTTTTTAGTTTTAAACTTAACACAATACTGGAAGAGGAACACATCACCAACTCGAGTACAAACTCGAGCTTTAACCAAATCCACCCAAGCAACATCCCAAACGCATACGAACTCAACAAATTCCGGCATGACAACGCCACTGTGCATGTGCACAAGCCACCAACGGCGTCAATACCAACGGCAACACCCTCTACAGGTCGGCAATCAAACACTCATCCATTTCCGACCCTCGAACCCAAATCGCAAAGCTCGAAACAAAATTGAGTATCTCTGTTGAACCTGAACCCATAACTTCACCAGAAGATCAACTCATCACGGCCATCCACACCACCAGAAATGCTACGCCACTGCCTATGACTTCTATCATGACTCCGGTACATCCTCCTCAAATTAGGCCAAGCTCGATGCATTCACGAATTCACCGCGACCAAATCTATGAACCCAGACCAAACTAGGGTTAAAAAACGAAATCACCAATTTCCGACTCCATGGTGAAAGAACTCCTCCTCCAATATTTTTCTCAGATTCATCGTTCACCATTACAACTCCGACCCAAGCCTCAACCCCTAGAATCTACCCAGTCACCAGAATTTGATCAACATGTCTTTTCTGGTTATCCTAGAAATGCTCCAAAAATACACATCTAAAATTCTTGATTTTGTTATTAAAAATCAAGTTTTTCCATGTTGATTCAAGTTTGCAAACTCGAATCCAGAAATCAGAGTACTTGGTTTTATCATATTTTAAAGAATTTAACTATTTTTCTCTTGTTCCAGAGAATTTTCTTATTTAAATTTCTTAAACAAAATTTTAAAATTTAGATTATGATCCTACAATCATATTTGCTATGAAACATTAAGTCCAGTAGTAACTGGATTGGAAGATTTGAATATTTATATTTTTTTCCCTAAATTCTGGACTCTATAAATTACAAAACAGAGATCAATACTCATTACAATATACAGGATCAACACACACACACACACACACACACACACACACACACACACACACACACACACACACACATATATATATATATATAGAAGCTTTAAACATAAACATGCAAGCAAAAATTTATCAGAGTAGTCACATGCAAGATATTTAATTTTCTAAATTTCTTTAATTTATATGTTTACTCACCTGGTTTTTTTCAAACAGAGACCAAAAATTTGCAAAATCTGGAAAAGATGGACTGTAGATCTTAAACTGGAAATTTAGAGAGGAAATGCTTTTGAAATTCAGGTGTTCTTGTTTGCTTCTCGACTTGAATTCAAATCAGAGCTTTAGATTGAAGAGAGCTTTGAATTTGCTTTTACTGGAATTTGATTTTACAAGTTTTTGTATATTTTGCTTGTGGATTTGGAAGTTTGAAATAAACTTGAATTCTTGCTTTAATTTTTGGTTGAAAGAGTGGAAATTGATGAAAATTTTCAGATCTGTAGATGAAGTAGTGATTTATTCTTCGCTTTTTAGAAAATGAGATGGAAAATTCAAATGAAGAAGATGAAGAAACTTTTATATATAAAATTTTTTGTTTTATTAAAATTAAAGAAAATAATTTATATATGTGACACTTGTAAAATTTCCTAACATTTGTCACTAAACAAGGCTATTTTCTTAACACATGTTATAAGAGGGATTCACAAATTAACATATGTAATTCTCATGCAAAATAGATTTTTAAATGTTTTTATGAAAATATTTTCTAATTTTTAAATACATTTTTAATTTATATAAATCAATCTCTCTAAAAAGAAATAAATATAAAACAAATTTTATATTCTAAATAAAATCATAAAAATACAATTTTAAAATCACAGTATGATTTAAGATATAAATAACCATATTTTAAATTTCAACTTAATAATTCAAATTCAAATTAAATCTCAAATTCAATTTAAAAATCAATGTGATATGTACATTTAATTTTAACAAATCCATTTTCCATTTGTTTATAATAATTTTATTTAAAATTAGTATATTTACAACACAATTATTATTATTTGTTTAAAATAACAAGTTTATCAAATTTTAATTAATTTATTAAAAAGATTATCACATTAGTTTATCATAAACGGGAGCGTGAAAACTCACTAACACGTGTATCACAAATGGAACGCTATTCCATGGTCGCTAACCCATCAAATTTGAGCCAAAGCTCCACAAATGGCCCGAAGACCATGGGTCGCTACCCCACCAATTTGAGCCGAAGCTCCACAAATGGGGTGTAGTCCCCCACGCAGACAAAGAGACATCGCACATCGCTAGTCTAAATCACAAAATGATCATCATTAATGGATAAGTGTAAATTACACTAAGCTAGAAAATAAACGAGTTTGGCTTCGTGTCCCATAACCACTGGCTTAGCTTAAATATTTACGAACAAATTATAGATTTTCACTCGAAAATTGTCATGAGAGTTCAATCGAACAAGTCCGAGAATGAGCTTCGTATTAAAAGTAATGTTGAAATTAATTTTGTGAAAGATTTTGAGTATTTACTATTAGTATAGAAACCTTTGTATTCTAAATGTGACAAATCACAGAAACGATTGTAAAAACAATCTATTACTAAAATCTACATTCGACGACGTGAATTAAAACCATAAAAATCGACAACAAATCCAATCAAATGGATATTCCCAAAAATCCAGAAAAGAAGTCATCAAAGTCGACAATAAATGACAACAACCAACCAGATCAACAAAAATCGATAAAAATTGGAAATTCACTCAAAAATAGGAAAATAGGCAAAATTTCATAGGATCAGACGTCTGGTTGGTTTGGCTAGACGTCTGACCTGGGGTTCAGGAAGTTTTATACTTTTCCTCCTTTTCCTTTTTTATTCCTTGAAGCCTACCAGATGTCTGGTTGGCTTTAACCAGACGTCTGGTCCTAGGCTTTGAATTTTTTTTCTTCTGTCGTTTCCTTTTTTTTAATCTAGTGCCCAAACCAAACATCTGAATTTGTCAACCAGATGTCTGGATGCCTGTACTGGGCAACAATTTGCCTAGGCCATTAGTGGCTAAATCAATTCGCAAGTGATCAGACGGGCGATGGATGCTCGGGATTTATGCCAAGCAATAACCCAGCCGTATAGGCTCTTTGACACACCCCAAATAACATGTCCAAGCATCCAAGTTAGGATCTTTAAAGATTTTGACTTCAAAACATCAAAATTGGAAAATTCACCAAATTAATTCAAATTAAATGCAAATGAACATGGAATAGATGTTAGGAATTCATACCCGACAACAATGAAATCTATGGACATAGATGTGAGTTCAAGAACTCACCTTTAAACTCAAAAACAAGGAATGAGAAGCTCTAAAACAAGGAAAGATCAATTCCTCTTCAACTACACCTCTAGAATCTTCAATCTATTATCACATGCAAAGATTTCCTAAGTTAGGTTATAGGAAATTCTGAAAACTAAAGAGAGATTGAGAGGGAGAAGATACGAAGGATGTTTAACTAAGCTTCTCCTTTTTAGAACTAGAACTTGAATTTCCTAAGAGAACTTGGGCTTAGGAATTTTAATTTCCTTTTTTCCCCAATTTTTCCTTTTTCTTGAGAGTGTTATAAAATTATGAAAGGAATGAATGAAGAGGAGTGAAGTTAGGGTATTTGGTAGAGGAGTTTGGGTTATCCAGTTGGGTTGGTGGGCTAGAACCAAACCCAAGGCTCTAATGAAAATACCAAAATCCTAATCAACTCCAAATATAATGATGGTTATCTTAAACAAGTTGTAAACGTCGTTTTAAACTCAATGGAAGTGGTCTCGAGTCCAAATTCGACTGTTTACAAAAATTCACATTTTGGACTTTACATTCAACTAACGATGTTATATTTAATAAAACATTTAAATATATAGTCGTAAAATATGCGGGTTGTTACAGACTCAACCCTTAAAGAAATTGCGTCCTCACAATACTTAAGAAGAAAATAAAAAGTAATAACCACTCTAAGGCATAATAACACAAAAGAAAATTTTGAAGTGAGAAGTTCACCTTAAGGAGCACGAGAGAGTAAATCCCGATGCGTTCGCTCGATGAATTCTCTGGATTCCCAAGAATAGTCCTTAGGATTTATGGACCATTGAACTTTCATAAGCGAAACATCTTTATTACGAAGGCGTTTATCCTCCGCAGCAATGATACGAATAGGATGTTGTTCATAAGTCAAATTAGGTAAAACCTCAATTTCTTCAATAACACCGGGCTCAAGAATAGAGTCGGAATCTCTATGGATTTTCGTAGTTGAGAAACGTGGAACATGTCATGAATAGCCGAAAATTGAGCCGGTATTAAAAGGTGATAAGCCACAAAACCAATGCGTTCGGTGATGAGAAATGGGCCAATATATCGAGGTGCTAATTTCTCGATTGACTGAAACGCATAACACCCTTCATAGGTGAAACACGAATGAACACCAAATCTCCCACAGAAAATTCTAATTTCCTTCTTTGATTATCGGCATAGGATTTTTATATACTTTGAGCTTCTCTCATCCTACGACGAATAAGGTCAATCTTTTTCGTGGAATCACGAATAAAATCTATATCTAAAACCTGCTTCTCACCGGCTTCCAGCCAACACGAAGGAGATCAACATGGCCTTCCATAGAGTGCCTCAAATGGTGCCATACCAATACTAGATTGGAAGCTATTATTATAAGAAAACTCGACAAGAGAAATATGATCTTCCCAACTTCCACCAAAATCAAGAACACATGCACGAAGGAGATCTTCAAGAGTTTGATTCACACGCACAGTAGGATGATAAGCGGTGCTAAAATTAAGCTTCGTTCCTAAAGCTTTTTAAAGACCTTTCCAAAATCCACTAGTTAAAAATAGATCACGATCGCTAACAATAGAAGTAGGAACTCCATGCAATTAACAATTTCTTTAATATAGAGTTTAGCCAAAATAGGTATGGTCCGATTGGACCGAACGAGAATAAAACGGGCGGATTTTGTAAGTTTATCTATAATCACCTATAGATTTTCATGACCCAAAAAAGAGTGGGGAAGACCGTCAATAAAGTCCATAAATACTTGATCCTACTTCCAAAGTGGAATGTCCAAATGTTGCAATAACCCATCGGGCCTTTGATGCTTGGCCTTAACGAGTTGGTAAGTCATGTAGCGCTCAATAAAGTTAGCAATACCAGATTTCATTCCATCCCAATAATAAAGTCGTTTCATGTCCACATACATTTTACTACTACCGGGATGAATGGTAAATCTAGAACGATGAGTATATTCTAAAATGTCTTTACGAAGATCACTAATATTTGGCACAATTAGTCTACCAAATTTTTGAATACCTCCACGAGCATTAATATCAAAGTCTTTCAAACCATCATTCTTATTTTTATACCTACAACTTTGGCTATGAAGAGCCAGTTCGGGATCTTTCTTTTAGGCATTAAGGATGTAGTCTAAAAGAGAAGGGTGAGCCTCAAGGCTACATAAAACAAGAGATGAACATGAATCGGATTCACGATCTCGAATCTCATAAGTGGACAAAGTCTCGAGATCATTCCATTTAGATATCATCATGGAAACAACCACTTGTTGCTTAGACTAAGGGCATCAACAACACGATTTCCTTTTCCGGGAGTATAGAGAATATTAAGATCATAAGATGCAAGGAATTCGAGCCAACGTTGTTTACGCAAATTAAGTTCCTTTTGAGAGAGAAAATACTACAAATATTTGTGATTGGTATAGAGAACAAATTTCTCTCCAAAAAGATATTGAGGCCAAATTCTAAGGGCCAAAACATTGGCCGTGAGCTCTAAATCATGAGTGGCATATCCAGTCTCGGCAGGCCTTAATTGCCTAGAAGCACAAGCGATAACATGTTTCTTTTGCATGAGAACGACACCCAAACCAACATGACTAGCATCGGTATAAACAATCAAGTCTTGATTCCCTTCGAGAATCACACGAATAGGAGCATCGGAAAGGAGTTCTTTTAATTTCTGATAAGCAGCTTCACATTTGTCTGATAAAATGTACTTAACTTCCTTCCTTGTCAAACTAGTAAGAGGTACGGAAATTTTAGAAAAGACTTTTATGAACCAACGGTAATAGCTCCAATCCAAGAAAGCTACGAATTTCCGTTACACTCTCCGGTCTCTTTCAATTTTGAATCGCCTCAATCTTTGAAGGATCCACGGAAATTCCGCATTCATAAATAATATGCCCTAAAAATTTCACACGAGATTGTCAAAAGTGGAACTTAGAAAATTTTGCTTTCAATTGATTGCTCCTAAGAGTTTCCAACACAATCCAAAGATATTTTTCATGCTCTTCCTCGGTTTTAGAATAAACCAGAATATCATCCATAAAGATGAGGACAAATCGATCGAGGAAATCTTTGAAAACTCGATTTATAAGGCCAACGAAATAAGCTGGAGCATTCATCAAGCCAAATGGCATAACAAGCCATTCACAAGATCCATAACGAGTATGAAACGATGTCAAAGGAATACTATCCTCTGCAAAATGAAACTGATGAAAACCGGTTGCTAATTCTAACTATAAAAAGACTCTAGCACCACTAAGTTGATCGAATAGATCATCAATCCAAGGTAAGGGGACTTTATTCTTGATGGTGAGATCATTAAGCTTCAATAGTCAACGCAAAGCCTAAGTGTACCATCGGATTTCTTCACAAAGATAGCTGAAGCTCACCAAGGAGAGGAACTAGAACGAATAAACTATTTTGCTTCCAGTTCGGATAAATGTTTACACATATCCTCATTTTCCTTATTGGACATACGATAAGGAGGACGAGTGATAGGTAGAGCTCCAGGGATTAGATTAATTTTGAACTCAATTGCTCGCTTAGGTGGTAATCCTAAAATGAGCTTAAATATATGGGGAAATTCACGAACAATGTGAATGAGGGAAATGACATCTTCCTTGTCATCATTATCGTCATCGTGTGGATTTAGAGAATATAAGGATGCCACCGAATTGGAATCTGAATTTTTAAGAACAATAGAAATCTGCTTAACGGATTGGGGATGTCGAAGATGGATAGTCCTCTCAGGACATAGGGGGTGGGCTTCATTACGGTTAAGCCAATCCATTCCCAAAATCATTTCGAAACCTAAGTAGCGCATAACATGCAAATCGGCTCGGAAAGCATAATCACATAAAATAATCTCGACATCCTTAAAAAGTAAACTGAGTGTTGTGGATCCACTAACCGGATTCACAATTCTCAATGAAGTCATCAAGTCCATAACATCGAAAGAAAAGGTATCAACAAGTTATTTTGATATAAAAGAGTGAGATGCACCCATATCAAAAAGAACTCGAATAGGATGATCATAAAACATAATAATACCATCAAGGACAGAATGAGAAATACCTTGACCAAGAGAAGTGTTACTAGGGGCTTGCACAACATTTATCTTTCCCTCTTTCTTGCTTTGAAGTTTGGGACATGAAGATTTAGGATGACCCGAACTTTTGCAATAGCGACAGTAAGGGGCTTCAGACACTTATTTGCATAATGGTCCTTAGAACCACAATTGTAGCATTCTCCACGACTAGAGGTAGAAGTCTTTGCTACCAAAGTTGCTTGCTTCCATTTCTTGTTGGGATTAAGGCCTTTGAAATTACTGTCGAGTTGCCTCTTCTTGTTGTTGTTGAAGTTCTATTTGGCACCCACAACTTCAACATCACTTTCTTTATCGGCCTCCTCAAGTCGAAGAGCGATACTACAAGCTGAACGAAAGAAACTTCTAGTTTTAGAAGTAAAGCCTTTTTGAGGTTCTTGTTCAACCCATAGATAAACCTCTGATTTTTCTTCAATGGGGTATTAATATACTCAACCCCACATTTAGAGAGGGATTCAAAAGATGCAACATAATCTGTCATAGAAGATTCACCTTGAACAAGGTCAATAAAGCATCGGGCTAAAGTAACTTTTTCAGCTTTCGGCACAAACTTTAACTCGAACCTTTCCCGAAATTGCTCCCAAGTAAGATTCGCTTCAACAATTTTCGAAATCAAAAGCTCATACCAATCTAATGCTCTCTCTTAAAGCATGCTAGAAGCCACTTGGACTCGATGTAAATCCACAAGATTCATGCGAGAAAAGATGCGGTCACATGTTCTAAGCCAAGCTTTGAACTTCTATAATGCTTTCGGAACCCTTGAATGGCCTTTCACCCAAAGTGGTATAATCACTACACAAGCGTGAAAATCCGGATTTAGGATGAGTATGCTCTGGAATGGGTCCGGTAGCTTAGGCATTCTTTACAAAATCCAAAAGATGTTAGGCAGCCATGAATATGCCATCCTAAGTAGTAGCATTAGATTGACCGGCGCTAGGACGACCAATTCTAACCATTTCTCTTCTTTAAGAAAGAAAGAAGGAAGAGGAAAAAGTTTATTCTCGCAATGAATATCAAACAAATTTGATTGATAAAATAAGGCATCATAAAAGGGAATAGGATAGAACGGGTCCTAAGACTCGAATTAAATCCTAAGGCACGATTCCTAAGAGAGACTTAGGACAATGATCCTTGCTAGATTATTCTACATTGTTTCGAAGTTTGGCTCTGATAACAAGCTATGGTGGCCCACCTTTATACTCACACTAGCCAAGGATACTATGGGGTAATGTCGTTGACTAGCATGAAGAATAAGGCTGTTGAGGAGCGACCATCTTTGTAATTGATTTGTGCGAGTACCGCTAAGCTAGATAGAATATCATGCATTTCATTTCAAGAGGAAATCCGACATATCAAATACAAACTCAAAGCTACTACATAGTGGCTATATGGAATTCCGAAACAAATATAAAATAAGCATAACACAAAATTAGTCACATATATTCATATCACTAAGGCGGAAACAGATATGAATATAACACATAGAAGTGTACATCAAAGTAGTGGTCATACAAGATCCACAACATCACAAAAGAATAAGTATACATCAAGGAGTCTCTATCTCGTATACATGAAAACAAAAAATACTAAGCTAAAGTAGTTGGCCAACAGTCAGAAGCCAATCCCTGCTAAGAAGTAAATTGATAGCACCTGAAACACCTCGGTCTGACCCGAGTATTATTTAAGAAGAAAAATAATAAACGGAGTAGTCTAGCTATAAATATCATACAAGATAAGATAGGATAAGAGATATGAAAAAAATATGATAACAATAATGTCATGGTTTAACAAGTATATATTTGGTAACAATGAAAATCATATAATATCTCGAATCTCCTTAAATATCCAAAAAGAATATCATATTCTTTAGCTTATTCACCAAACCTCAAATATTGACAAAACATATCAATGCAAATCAAAAAAAATTAGTGAAACATAAATTCTAGAAATCAATAATTAGAAATCCATAAAACACAAAAGGGGAGGCCTATCACAAATGGGAGCATGAAAACTCACCAACACATGTAAGGAATGCTATTCCATGGTCGCTAACCCATCAAATTTGAGCCGAAGCTTCACAACGGCCTGAAGACCATGGGTCACTACCCCTCCAATTTCACCTGAAGCTCACAAATGGGGTTTAGTCCCCCACGCAGACATCGCATATCGCTAGTCTAAATCACAAAATGATCATCACTGATCGATAAGTGTAAATTACACTAAGATAGTAAATAAATAATTTAGGCTTCATGTCCCATAACCATGGGCTTAACTTAAATATTTACGAACAAAATGTAGATTTCCAATCGAAAATTATCATGAGAGTTCAATAGAAGAAGTCCAAGAATTAACCGACGAAGTAAATGCAAGCTTTTCATTTCACTTGTTTTGCTAAGTTGTTTAATAAGATTTCCCATACGAACGAGGTAAAGGTTTGTATATACTAATATATTGGAAAAGGTTTTAAAATGAGCTTTGTATTAAAAGTAACGTTGAAATCATTTTTGCGAAAGAGTTTGAGTATTTACTACTATTATAGAAACCTTTGTATTCTAAAAGTGACAAATCACATAAATGATTGTTAAAACAATCTATCACTAAAATCCACATTCAACGACGTGAATTAAAACCATAAAAATCGATATCAAATCTAATCAAATGGATATTCCTAAAAATCTAGAAAAGAAGTCATCAAAGTCAATAATAAATGACAACAACCAACCGGATCAACAAAAATCGATAAAAAATGGATATCCACTCGAAAATAGGCAAAATTTCACAGGATCAGACGTCTGGTTGGTTTGGCCAGACATCTGACCTAGGGTTCTGGAAGTTTTATACATTTTCTCCTTTTCCTTTTTTATTCCGTAAAGCCTACCAGACGTCTGGTTGGCTTTAACCAGACGTCTGGCCCTAGGCTCTGGATTTTATTTTTTCCGCCATATCTTTTTTTTCTTCTAGTACACTAACCAGACATCTGGATTTTTCAACTAGACGTCTAGTTGCCTGTACTGGGCAATGATTTTCCTAGGCCATTAATGGCCATATCAATTCGGAAGCGATCGGACAAGCGATGGAGGCTAGGAATTTATGCCAAGTGAACAATCCAGCCCTATAGGCTCTTCATTACCCCAAATAACATGTCCAAACATCCAAGATAGGATCTTTAAAGATTTTGACTTCAAAACACTAAAATTGAAAAATTCACTAAATCAATTCAAATAAAAAGCAAATGAACATGGAATAGATGTTAGGAATCCATACCTAACAACAATGAAAGCTATAGACATAGATGTGAGTTCAAGAACTCACCTTTAAACTCAAAAACAAAGAATGAGAAGCTCTAAAATAAGGAAAGATCAATTCCTCTTAAACTACACCTCTAGAATCTTAAATCTATTATCACATGCAAATATTTCCTAAGTTAGGTTATAGGAAATTCTAAAAATTGAAGAGAGATTGAGATGGAGAAGATGAAGAGGATGCTTACCAAAGCTTCTCCTTGATTTTGGAACTAGAACTTCAATTTCCTAAGAGAACTAGGGCTTATGAATTTTAATTTCCTTTCTTTTCCCCCATTTTTCCTTTTGCTTGAGAGTGTTAGGAAATTATGAAAGGACTGAATGAAGAGGAGTGGAATTAGGGTATTTGGTAGAGGAGTTTGGGTTATCTTGTTGGGTTGGTGGGCTAGAACCAAACCCAAGGCCCAAATAAAAATACCAAAATCTTAATCAACTGCAAACATATCGATGTTTATATTTAAACAAGTTGTAAACGTCGTTTTAAACTCAATGGAAGTGGTCTTGAGTCCAAATTCAACTATTTACAAAAAGTCACATTTCGGACTTTACATTCAACTAATGATGGTATATTTAAATAAAACATTTAAATATATAATCGTAAAATATGCGAGTTGTTATAGAGGATCCACTTCGGGTTTGAGGTATTAAGTGCCTGTTGTGAGGTCCGCTTTTCTCCTCTAAAGAAATATTAAGTAGCTTAGTGAGATTCCAAGCAATGTCAGCTAGATAGTACTAGTGAGGAGTCTGCCTTGGGTTAGGTATTAAATGATGGGGACCTGCCTATAATATAAGTATTAAATGGTCAGAATTCTGCCTAGTCCTTATTAACGAGGTATTAAGTGGCCTGGGTACTGTCTCTTACATGGCAAAGACATCAATGATGATGGATACATTAGTAGTATAGCTATTATGTACTATAAAGCCATAATAGTGGTCAAAGGTCTCTGTAGCTAGGATCATCAGACCAATGGTGATGATTCTAGGAGCCCGCTTCATTTTTTGAAAATATTAAGTGGCTTATAGACATGCGTTGGTATTTTGTACCTTGGGGTTCGTGCGTGCATATTAGGTTAAATAAATTAGCCGTAAATAATAGGCAGTAATTAAATGGAAAAAATCGGTGTAAATTTATGTTATGGACAAAGTATATATTTTCCAATCACTAAAACACGACCTCCTCCTCATTACAACCCACAAGATAGACTTAGAGGAAAAGGTCGTTGGAGCAAGGCATGATCGGTTAATGGAGAAGTTTTCTTATCCCTCATGCTCAATATTGATAAGGAAAATTAATGTTTCAGGGAACGCTATTGATTCTGCGATAGCAGCCTCGGTCGGTATTTATATCCTATTATATTTTTCCATTCCGTTCTAAGTTTAGATCTATCAATCTTTGATATGCTCATGCTTACTGCATGTACCAAAAAAAATCGATACTCTAATGGATTTGGGTTTTGATTTTATCGAAATTTAGGCCCATTAAGTGTGAGTTCTTACATTTTGTATCAGAGCTGGTTGCAGCATGACAGTGGGTTCTCGCTTTGTGAACTATAGCAAAGCTTTGTCTCTTACCCCTATATGTTCCAAGGTGGTTTGGTCAGGAAGTCAAAGGACTGTTCTAGAAGTTGAGAGACTGGCCATAAAACCAATTGCCGAGGTTACCATTTGTAGCCACCACCATTTAGGGTGGTTGTCGCATTTGGTATCAGAGCTTAGGTTAGTCGAGGATTAGGTTATTTTATGAGAACGTACTTGTATTCTTTTATCTGTTAATATATTTTATGCCTATCTCTATAAATTCCAACTATAAAAGTAGTTGCAACCATATTTTGAAAGGAATGAGCAAAGCAACTATGAGTTGGAAATATCTTATAGAGTTAAAGATTTATATACCTACCTCGATTATCACATGGATCGTTGGCTGTATGTAAGGCGTTAGCTTTGAAGAGCATGAGCATGACATATGAAAGTGTACCAGCTGCTGGATGGTGTGACCTATTTGTTGAAACTAGATACCTTGCGACTTTGGATTTTGATGGATAGTCGATTAAAGATTCACATTTTATCCAAGTAAGCAGAGTTAAGAATTTATATGTCACAGATATCCAGAGGCAAGTTCTTACAAGGGTGCGTTCATTAACCACCTTAAGATGGCAAACCAAATTTTTATTGTAAGACCTAAGTAAATTTCTTAGTCCAACTCCATGGGAGAAATTTATTATATATTTTGGGAAAGCCTTAAATTATGAAAAAAAGGTTTCTAAAGGATTTCTTTTCCAAAGACTTATTTGGGATAATTTTTGTTTTGAGAAATTTTGCAGTCTTATTTTTTAAGAAAGATGTGTACTAAAGAATTTGGTTGTGCTAAGAAATTTTGGCAAAAAAGAAATAAGTTTGAAACCCTATTTATATATATATATAACTTGTGTTGTATGTGTATCATAAAAATTTTAGTTTGGTTTTATTAAGGAAGTTTTGGAAGAAAATAATTTTTCAATTTGGAAACAGATTTATAAGAGCATATATTTAGCTTGACGATTTTTCCTTTTATAAAAATCAGAGTTTTCAAATTATTTTCTCTTTTAAGGGGTAGACAAAATAGGAATGACATCCGATTTTGTTGAGGTATGAAGTTGGAAGTGTAGTTACTCGCTAGCTAACTAGATGTTTTCGTATAAATGTACCATGGAATATAACAGCTGGAATATTTTTGGTTTTTGAAGTGTTGTTGGTTGTAGCAGTATAAGTTGGGAATACTACGTTATAGCTGAGGTATGGTTCGAAAGGCTAGGCGGTAAACTTAAACATGGTCATGAAGAGGATATGAATTTTTTTAGATTATGTCCAATCGAAGGTGATAGCATGAAATAATAATTATTCTTATTGTTATTAATTAACCCAACTCGAATTGAGTCCAAGTTCAGCCTATGCCCAAAATTGACCGAGCGGTCGAGTTGTAGTAGTCGATCGGTAACCCTAGAGTAGTAAACCAATCAACGGGTGTTGACTAGATCCGAACCTAAAACGAGACTTATAAAATTTGCATCTAAACCACGGTCGCCTCATTTTTGCTTCCCTCTTCCTCAGAATGGCCAAACCCAAAACCGCCTCCTCCTCTCCAAAGCAGCCGCCACCCCTTCCATTCCACCACTAGGCGACACCGCCTCTCCCCCTCTCCATGAGCAATAACCTTAACTCTTCCCCATGCCAATTTTTGCATGTCATACCTTGCCCCACCATTACTCCAGATCTAAAACCTATCTTTCCTCTCCGACTACTTCCCAGTCCATGACACTGCCCCGCACTACCGTTTCTTCCTTGCGTGACCCTCTCACCCCTCAAGTGGTCATATGGTTAGGCCGGAATGAGCAGAGAATCACCAATTATCTTAACTCAGCAGGCTTCACTTTCCTCCAAGGACGACTTATCAAGTTTGAAGACTTTCCAGCTTTTAGGCTTGAGGAATTATTCATGGAGACAGGATTAACACCAATCCTTCGTTTCAACACTTTTGAGTGGGATTGCTACCAGCACTGCATCCACCATTTTGACATCCATCTAGGGAAATTTTTTGTTGATGGAAACAGTCTCATTCGATCGAATGTGAAGGGAGTCAGTATCGATTTGACCGAAGATGGCGTCAGTGATGTTTTGGAGTTTTCCATGGAGGGTGTGGACTTAGACGATATAGAGATGTCAGACCCTAAGATACTGTACTGTATCTTTTCTGGAGACATCGATGTTTGGAAATAATTTACGACCTACAGCTCGCCTCGTTGTGCACATCTTTCAGCATAACATTATTTCAAAGACGGGGAGTCTGATCAGATCTATCATTTGGTGAAGAAGGCTCCTATGCTATCATTGGTGGCGCAACTATCAATTGGGCTCGTGCCCTGATGATCCACTTCATCGATTAAGGATTTGGTACTCCATGGAGTTACTTCCCACATTGCCACCTACTCACTTGCCACTTTGGGCGATACGAAGTGAACGTACAAGGGGATTTAGTCCAGAGGAAGGTCCCAATTACCATTGACAGAGCCACCCTTAATAAGATATTTATCCCTTTTCCACCACTAGTAGAGGAGCAGCCGCAACAAGAGGCGGAGCCAGGACAGGGCGTCGAGGGATTTCAATGCCCATCGATGATTGCTACTCGACAAGTCCAGGCTGCACGCTAGGGGATCCAGACCGATCAGCAGCATATGTGGGTCGAGCTACAACGCTAGAGTCGTGAGATTGGGTGCTTAGCCGCCATGCTACATCTCTTTCGAGGCCACGACAATGGCTCGAGCTTTCGTGGAGGGTTGAGACCATCCCGTAGCTGTAAGTAATGTTTTTGGTTTAGTAGTGTTACTATTATTTTTTCTTCCAGCATTTTTCATTTTTTTGGTTGTTTGGGTTGTAACTGTTGGTTGTCTCTTGTAAAAGGCATGTACGGTGTTATGAGATCGTTCCTATTTATTCATTATTTTTTTTATTTCTGGATAGGTGAACCACTCTTATATGTGTATATGAAAGAAATGGTATAAATATGGAAATCTCATGAAGACACTTGACCAATGGTAAATGCAATATAAGACTGGAGGTTTATAATAAACAGTAAATTTTAGCAAATGAAGGACAAGTTAAAGTTTGGAAATTATAGGTCATTATTAATGTTTCTTAAAGAGCTAAAATTTATGAATAATAAATTTATTGAATTGTAAAATAAAATGATATGTTTTAAAGGTAAAGGTTGAATGTGAAGTGTTAGAGTCGAACTTATGCATTAGCGCATAACTAACTTCCGACTACGTTGAAATGTGGCTTGAATTGTTCAAAATTTTGAAAGGCAAGTATTTTGAAAGAAGAAAAGATTTTTAATTATTTTTAGCGCTCAAATAATTTTTGGAACTTTTGTCCAAAATTATTTCAAGGAAATTTTGCATCTAAATATTTTTGGAAATTATTCCTCATGCGGCGTACAAACTTGAAAATTTAAAGAGATATTTACGGAATTTCTGATTTTGGAGGCCATATGCTAAGTGTAAGGAAGGTAAATAAATTAATAAATGTGAATTTAGCTATGCATTAGAGTTGACAATACGATAAAATACAAATGATAACGAGGGAAAAACTGTTTTAGCCTTTGGATTTCAATTTACATACTTTGTCGACGACGCGGGAGAGTGCTTTTTTTGATTCAATTCATTTTAGAGCTTGAGAACAAGCCTCCTTATGCGTTTTGTATGTGGAAATATTTGGAGAAATCTGGGACAATGAGGAAATTTCTATAACGGGAATTTGTAGCTTATAGAGTGGTAAGAATGTAGAATTCTCCACCTAAATTCTTCTTCCGACATAGGAACAATGTTTAGGAAGCGATATTTCGACGTGTTAGATTTTTAGATGGTAGGAATTGAATGGTTGCAATATGCTTCTATTCATAGGAGTATTAGGATTTTCGATGAAAAAGATTTTTCAAAATCTGCATATATATAGAATTGGTAGTACATGTATAGGTTGTTTGTATCCTATTTTCAAAAATGTTTTTAAAAGAAATGCATACATATAGGAGTGCATGATTTAGAATCATTCTGCATACATGTTTTCTATGGTTGTGATACACTATGTATTTATGCATATTTGGTTGCAAAATTTATTTACACTAATTAGTTGAGTAGTTTAGGAAGATTATGAGCAATAACTATGATTTGATCATTGGTGTAATTTTAAGAATGAAATTCCTTTAAGGGGAGAAGAATGTAACACATGTAAATTTACATTAGTTAGTTAATCAGGCTCTAAATATGAAATTTTTATAGACAGTGGAATCTATTCATGAAACTTATGCCATTATGTTCGTTGTGATTTTTTAAGAAACTTTCATATTTGGAGTTTCACGATTGGAATTCAAATGAAGAAGTTACGGATAATAAACGATTTCGGAACGAAAATAATTAATTAAACAAAACTAACGTTTATAATTAAATACGGGGACTCACCGGTCGACCCCTCTTGGGATAGGTTGACCTCTGGCGGTCGACCCCTATGGAGGGGCATTGATCGGTCCAAGTGGTAATGGAGTGTTTATCTTGTCCCAACGACCTGAATTTAATACATTTTAATCTAACGGCTATGGTTGATTCAAGTGCCTATAAATTCAAGCCTAACCCTCTATTCTCTTCTCATATTTTTCGAAATGAACAGAAAGGCTCTGCCATTTCTTCTCCACTATTCTTTCAAATTATAATATAAATTATGTTTATACAAATTGGAGGAGGACTAAAAATAAATTGAAGAAGAGCAAAAGTGAATCAATGCTACATGATAACAAGGAAAATTTCAATATAGTAAATCTACATTCTCTTCTAACCTCAAATCCCTTCTCAGATATGAAATTCTAATATATGTATATATCCATTTTATACATATTTCTTAAATTAAATAGGAGATGGAGTTAACTCAAAGGATTTAATTAAAATTTGGAGATTTTGAATGCTTTAAAAGGTGAGTGTAAAATTTTATAAGCTGTTTACAATATTGAAATTTATTTTGTTGGCTCTTATTTGATTTTATGCCCAAATCAATAAATATATGTTAATTGTAGGCTCAAATCGAACGTATAAAACATTGCCTACATATTCTTATCCGGTAATCAAGGGAATTCGATTGGAACCGTTGCTTACACCTAGATCTAGAAATCAGTCCTAAAAGTTCTAATATTTGAAGATTGATAAGTTATATAGTCTATTCCAAATCTATAATTTGGTTGGAAAAATAATAGTAGAATCTTAATTCTTACCATAGTATTGTTGGAATGTAAATTTTCTGCATTTTAATAGTTAAAAGTTGATAAGTTGTATGCTCTATTCCAAATCTATAATTGGGTAATAAAAATAATAGTAGAAACTTAATTCTTACCATAGTATTGGTGGAACCTGAATTTTCTACACTTTAATTGTTGGAAAGGATCTCCGTTTAAATTTTGCAAGTTGGTTTGATTTTCTTAATTTCGCAGAAAACACAACGTTTGATTAGACAAGGAATATACGTAAATAAAGAAGAGATGAGTATGGTACGCAGTCACTTGTCGTAGTTTACACTATCTATTTCAAATAACAAGAGAAAGAATCATTCCTTGTAATTTCAAACAAGGTAAATCTTTTATGAAAATTACAACAATCTTTTTAGACGTATAATTTCCACAATTAAACATGGAAAAGAATGTTCTACTTAAATATTTATAACTAAATGTAGTCAATGGAAATAAATGTTTATATGTATTTAACTGTGCTAATCAATTAAAATGAAACTTAACTAATACAATGATTTACATGTAATATTCATTTTAAATATAGTTAAATGTAAGAATAAATCAGACAATGAATAAAAGAAATAGGAAAGAAAATTAGGAAGGTTGTAACTCCAATTAATGAGTAATAAATGTGAACTGAATTTAGGTGTTGCAGAAAGTTAATGGGGTAAATGGATTAATGGGACTGATAAATAAAAATGTTAGTTAATAATAATGGAATAGTTAAAGGAAAATTACTAAATGAAATTTAGTAAATGAATAAATTTCTTAGGAATTTTCTTTTGGAATAATAATTATTCAATATGGTTAAGTTGACATTTGTGGAATAAGTAATTAAAAATAATAATTGAATATTTAAGGTAAATCATACTATAGCCTTAAATAAATTTAAGGAAGATTAGTAGGCTAAGTCCAATATTCCACTTAGAATAATAAAGCTTAAGACTGCTTAGAAAAATTAACAGACTTAGTGGGTTGGTATGTGATGTCAACAGAGTTACACAATAGAAGTCTGCCGTTCACTTTGAGGCTAACAGTAGTTGTGTGCACTTCCTAGTGATATGAGACATCTCCAACCATAGAACCCATGGAAAATGAATATGCAAACGTAGGACCTAATTTCGGTTGAAGGTATTAAGTGGTTGGTTGAGTGCCCGCCTTCTAGCTAATTAATAAATAGGTAAGTGGTCCGAGTTAGCAGTTAGGAGCGGTAGTGGATATCTCAAGGGAGGGTGCCCTTCGATTTTTAGGTATTAAGTGATAGTTATAGGGTCCTCCTTTCTCCTATAAAGAAGTATTAAGTATCCTGGTGAGATTCTAAGCAATGTCAACTAGATAGTGCCAATGAGGAGTCCGCCTTGGTTTAGATATTAAATGATGAGGACATCCCCAAAATATAGGTATTAAATGGTTAGAAGTTTTCCTAGTCCTCGTTAATGAGGTATTAAGTGGCTTTGATACTGTCTCTTGCATGGTTAAGACGTCAATGACGATAGATGCATTAGTACTATGGCTACTATATATTATAAAGCCATAATAATGGTTAAAGGATTTTGTAGCTAGGACCAACGGACCAATGATGACGATGCTAGGTGGCCGCTTCATATTCTAGAAGTCTTAAGTGGCTGATAGAGATGTATCAGTATTTTGTACCTTGGGGAAAGTTAGATAGACGAATCGTGTTGGGTAGAAATTTCGTGCGTGCATATTAGGTTAAATAGATTAACCGTAAATAATAGTCATAATGATTAAATACAAACCAATCAGTGCAAATTTATGTTATGGAGAAAATATAGATTTTCCAGTCACCAAAACGTTGTTTTGACTCCTCCTTATTCCAATCTATAGGATAGAGTTAGAAGAATAGGTCGTTGAAGCAAGGCGCAATCGGTTGATGAAGAAGTTCTTCCTATCTCTCATGCTCGATACTAATAAGGCGAATTAGTGTCCCAGGGAAAGCTATTGATTTCGAGGTAGCAGCCCTAATCAGTATTTATATTTTATTATATTTTTACATTTCGCTATGAGTTTAGATTTATCAACCTCTAATATGCTCATGCTTATTACAGGTACCAAACAAATGATCCACACAAATGTGGACTTGGGTTTCGATTTTTTTGAAATTTGGGCCCATTAAAGTGCGGGTCGTGACATTAATTTTTGTCTATTGTTTATTTTTTTCATCTTATTCTCCACTAAACCTCTAATTTTCTAAATTTAACATATTTACAAATCTCTTGCTGTATATATCAAAAGGAAGAGATCTGAAAAGAGTTAATTGAAGGCATGTCAAATCCAAAAGAAAGCAAAATAAAGAACCTAAAGTAAGTGAAAATCTTAGTTTTCTATTTTAGTAATCGAATAGTGTATTTTGGATTTGATATATGCCTTGGGGAGCTTTGATTTATGAAAACATTACATCAAAATTCTCTAAACACCAAAGTGAAATGTCCGGATCTGGAAATTAGTCCCAAAAGTTCAAATATTTGAAGGTGGATAAGTTGTATAATCTATTCCATATCAATAATTAGGTTGGAAAAATAATGATAGAATCTTAATTCTTACTATAGTATTGTTGGAATGTGAATTTCTGCATTTTAGTGGTTAAAAGTTGATAAGTTTTATAGTCTAATCCAAATCTATAAGTGGGTGGTAAAAATAATAGTAGAAACTTAATTCTTACCATTGTATTGCTGGAATCTGAATTTTTTGCACTTTAATTATTGGAAAGGATCTCCGTTTAATTTATGTAAATTGGTTTGATTTTCTTATTTTCACAAAAAAACACAACGTTTTATTTGACAAGGAATATATGTAAATAAAAGAAGAGATGAGTAAGGTACGCAGTCACTTGGTACAGTTTACACTATCTATTTCAAATAAAAGAGAAAGAATCATTCTTTCTAATTTCAAACAAGGTAAACCTTTTATGGAAATCAAAATAGAGAATCCTTTTAGACATATAATTTCCACAGTTAAACATGGAAAAGAATGTTCTACTTGAAGATTTATAAATAAAATGTAGTTAATGGAAATAAATGTTTATATGTATTTAAATGCGCTATTCAATTAAAATTAAACTTAGCTAATACGACAATTTACGCGTAATATTCACTTTAAATATAGTTAAGAATAAATCAGATAATGAATAAAAGAAATAGGAATGAGAATTAGGAAGGTTGTAACTCCAATTAATGAGTAATAAATGTGAATTGAATTTGGGTGTTACAGAAAGTTAATAAGGTAAATAGATTAATGGGACTGATAAATAAAGATGTTAGTTAATAATTATGCAATAGTTAGAAGAAAATTACTAAATGGAATTTAGTAAATGAACAAATGTCTGTTGGAATAATAATAATTATTCATTATGGATAAGCTGACATTTGTGGAATAGGTAACTAAAGAAAATAATTGAACATTTAAGGTAAATTATATTATAAGTCCTAAATAAATTTGAAGAAGATTAGTTGGCTAAGTTCAATATTCAACCTAGAATAATAAAGCTTAGGATGAAGCTTAAAATAATTAATATACTTCGTGGGTTGGTATACGATATCAGTAGAGTTACACAATAGAAGTTTGTCATTCACTTTGAGGCTACCAGTAGTTGTGTGCACTTCCTACTGATATAAGACATTACCAACCATAGAACCCATGGAAAATGAATATGCAACCGTAGGACCTACTTTCAGCTGGAGGTATTAAGTGGTTGGTTGAATGCCCGCCTTCTCGCTAATTAATACATAGGTAAATGGCCCACGTTAGCGGTTAGGAGAGGTAGTGGATATCTCGGGAAGGGTCCCCTTCAGTTTTGAGGTATTAAGTGACTATTATAGGGTCAACCTTTCTCATATAAAGAAGTATTAAGTAGCTTGGTGAGATTCCAAGCGATCTCAGCTAGATAGTACCAATGAGGAGTCCGCTTGGGTTAGATATTAAATGATGAGAACCTGCCTAAAATATAGGTATTAAATGGTCATAAGTTTTCCTAGTCCTCATTAATGAGGTATTAAGTGGCTTGGATACCGTCTCTTTCATGGCTAAGACATCAATGATGATAGATTAGTTAGTACTATGGCTACTATGTATTATAAAGCCTCAATAATGGTCAAAAATTTTTGTAGCTAGGACCAATGGACCAACGAAGACGATGCTAGGAGCCCGCTTTATATTTTGGAAGTTTTAAGTGGTTGATAGACATGTATCAGTATTTTTTACCGTAGGGAAGGTTAGCTAGATGAATCATGTTTGGCAGAATATTCATTCGTGCATATTAGGTTAAATAGATTAACCGTAAATAATAGTCGTAATGATTAAATATAAACAAATCGGTGCAAAATTATGTTATGGACAAAATATAGATTTTTTAGTTACCAAAACGTTGTTTTGACCTTTCCTCATTTGTGACAACCAGGTATTTTCAACCATTCGCATCCATTATAAGTGTATAGGTAGACACTCATGCCGGAATTGAATTGCTCAAAATACCGCGTTGTAAATAAAATTTTGGCAAATCTCAGAATATACAGTAAATAAAAATCATAGATCACAGACACAGAGTAATAATAATGCAGCGGAAGTAAAAGAGATAGTAGTTCATGAAACTACTATATAAATATATCAGAGTTACATAAGATACAACAGAAGAAATAAAGTACAACAGAAGTTTCAATATGATAACCAAGTACAAGATGAATAGAACAACCGAACTGAAATAGATAAGACTAATAATCTCCAGCGATTCAAATCTCCAGAAGTGGAATCCAAATCCGTGAATAACTCAGGCTGACCCGAGCGTAAATAAAAATACAAACACTCGAGTCAGGACATACATACTTATACAATGTAAACAACCTCAAGTGAACTGTAGTAAAAGTACAGGTAACTTAGAAGATGCTTGGGACCGCCCATCCTCTAAGGATCCGTTAAACTATTTACTATGTAGTAATATATGTTATATGCAGTAGTGTCTAATCAGTAAAGTATAATCATATAGAAAATAGTGTTAAGGGGATGGTGAACCTTAACGCGGTCGGATCTTTAAAACCAAAATCGTAGTGGGCTCGATATAAGGAGATGACACGGCACGCGAGGCAATGCCAGGGTGGATACACCGTTTGCAATCCCGGACCGGTGGTGACGGCAAGCCAGCAGCTTCCGCCCACCTTGAACAATACCCCCGAATCAAAGTGGCGCCACATATCGAATCACAAAAGTAACAGAATGGTTTCCGATGGAGCATGCTCGATGAAAGGGTGCGACCCTTTGTGTAGCCCGGTATAGCTCCTGTTTTAGTCATTTATGCCAACTCACGGGAGTTGGGTCCACGTAATATACCTCGAGAACGTCGCCACCATCCTACTTCATTCTAGAATCTCCATCGCGTACACAGTTGTTAAAGTGGTTTTCGGTATTGGCCGGCTATAAGACAATATCCGATCCCGGTCTCTTTAACAACCAATCGTTATTATAACCCGTAGTTATAACTTTAAAAAATATATTTTATGCTTCAAAATAAAATATCAACCCAAATCTTTATCAAAATAAAGATTAAATTATTTCCAAACCATTTCAATATATCATCATACAATATCTTTCGATTCAAATATTTATCAAAATAAATATCAAGTCATTTCTAACCATTTCAATATATTAAATTATCATATCCTTTCAAATCATTTTAATATATCAAAATATCATAACCTTTCAAAACTTCGTTCAAAATATCTTATCTTTCAGCACTTCCTTTCAAATTATTTTAATATCAAAATGTCATATCTTTCAAAACTCCATTTTCAAATCATTTTAATATATCAAAATATCATATCTTTTCAAACCACATTTCAAATCATTATTCATTTTATTCAACTTAAAATACCATTTCAATTCATATTTCAAAACAGTTTATATTCGAAAAAAAATCATTTTTAATCATAAAAATGAAGTTATTATGTTAAAAATTAAATTATTAAATTTCCAAAATTTTCAAATTCCAAAGTTCATTTATTCACTTACGTTTATCAAAATAGTGAAATTCCACTTTTCGTAGCATTTAGAAAACGTTACGGAAAGTTACATTCAAAACAGTTCAATTTTACAAAAGACAACATTTTAAAATGTTGTAATAGGGTTTACTTAAATTCCAAATAAACTTAGTTAAATTCAAAAATTATAGCACTTACAAAATTGCTATAATAGTTTTTAATTCAATTTAGCTTTTTAGTTCATTATCATCAACTACAGCATTTACAAATACTGTGATATCATTTACATTGTAATTAATAGCATTTCAAAAATGCAGTCAATTAACTCCAAATATTCAATATAATTTCTCAACCAATTATATTTTTATTTAAAACATTTTTAACTCATAAAATCATACATTTTCACATTTATAAGCATCATTTAATTTTCCTCAAGTTCATGATTTTATAAGGTTAAATTTCCATTTAAAATCAAGATTTAATAATAATTCACTTATTAAATTGCAATGTTCAATTTTAAATTCATTGCATTAAATTTCAACTTAACACTTAAATTCAAATTCTCAAATATAACTTAGTTTTATTTTTATTTACTTAACTAAAGTCAATTTCATAAATTTCCAATTTTAGTTATATTTCAAATTTTCAACTTAAAGTATTCATTCATTTCACATTTCAACTTTATTAAAAATCATTAATATGATATAAAATCACTTTGAATTCATTTAAATTCAAATTATCATAAATTTATCATAATTTCAAAGTTAATTTAAATTCCATTAAAAATTAAATCAAAATTTCCAAAATAACTTACATTCATATTTTCTAACTTTTCCATAATTTATTTAACTTATAGATTTCCAGTAAATAAATAATACTTTACAAAAGTTATATTTTTATTAAATTTCAAATCAAATATTATAATAATTAAATTTCTAAAATATTTTTAATTTTTTTAGAAAAACATATTTTAACTACGGGCCTGTATATAATTTTCTACGCTAGGTAAAGTGATACAGGTAATATATCATTTCAACCCGTAATTTACAAAGAAAATCCGGGTTTTATCATTTCAAACCCGCAATCCCAAGTTAAAATAAATTAAATAAAAACCGTTCAAGCCTATCATTTCAGCCCATAATGATTTTTCCCTATTCTAAATTCCGTGCGGGTATGTATCATTTCAACCCATAATGATTTCTAATTTACAGGGAACTTGCGTGTGATAAACTGATAAAATATACATAATAGCATGAAATAACAGTAACATATGATATAACAGGTGTTTAACAGGTGTGAACATCATATGATAATAATATAAGTAGTTATAACATGTTAATATAGTTCTACAGATTCGCAGGGTGTCAATTTACTACTTATATAAGCACATAATGTTTGGTGAGAAATACTCACATTTTTGGTGCTGGAGATTGCAACACAAATGACACAACGGATTCCCGAATGCACGATGACACAACAATAGGCTCAAGTGGGAAGAGATCCAAGCTTAGAACTTGTGTTACAACCCAAAACAAAACAAAATGTAACACATGAATTTCTAATACAAAACAACATTGAAACAGATTGAAATAAAAGCAACAATGAACAAGATGATTTTACCATGCCTCAATCACTTCAATGCTTGGCCTAAGGGACTCTTTAGCTTGGCCATAATGATGTTTTGGCTCAGGTATGCATCATATAGGTCAGGTTTGGACTCGGAAAGGCATGGCTACAATGGAAATGAGAAGGGGTATGGTAAGTTATAAGGCAAAGAATGCTAAAGGTCAAGGCAAAGTGGTTTTGGTACAACATAGGCTCGACCTATGGTCATGTTTGGGTTCGGCCTTCATTGCTACAGGTCTGGTCATGTCAGGTACAGGTCTGGAACTGATGTCAGAGGTGATGTGATGGCTGGAGGTGGTGGCTATGAGGTGGCCAAGGCAAGGTATGGAAGGGTAGTGATGAAACATGAGTTCTGCTAGCATGTTTGTGGAGTTTTTGTGCAAAGTTTGTGGTGATGCTTCATCCAATGGTCATGGCCTGGATTTTTTTTGTCAGAGGAGGGGATGAGGGCTGCTGTAGATGGAGGAGGTGATGGTGGAGCAAATAGGTACAGCCAAGGTGGTGAAACAACTAGGCTAGGCTAGGCAATGTTTTAAGGGATTTTGCATAGTTTTTGTGGAGATTGGATCATTGGATGGTCAAAGCACTCTCAGGCCAGAGGGGGGGAATGGTTTGGCCGTGGATTGTGTGGGGAAGAAGTGGTGGTGGTCGGTGGTGGTGATTGTGAGGCTATGGCCGAGCAAACACATGGAAGAATCAAAGCAAATTCAAGTGAAAACATGGAAAAAAGAGGAAGAAAAGTGAGCAAAGAAGAAGCCATTTCTTATTTTTCTTTGCTCAGATCTGAAATGGATGTGTATTATTGATGGAATGAGAAACTTTCACATGAATAAGAAAAAGAAAAGGAACGACTACAATAAATTGATGCATTGATTGAAAAAGAAACGGTGAAACGACTTTACGTTTCTTAGCTTTTAAAACCTTCCATGCTTTCTTTTCTTTTAAATCAAGTAAAACAAAATAACTTCAGCAAGTACATCTAAAACCGAAACAAAGTGGGAAAAAATAAAAATATATAATTAAATTTAAAGAAAATATAAAAAGAATTAAGGAAATTGCTTAAAAATTGAAAACAGGGTTCAAAAATTACAATTAAAACATCAATGGCTTTGGAAAAATATCTACTTAATTTTAAAAATATTCTAAAGCAAAATTTTGAAATAAAATAATTTATTTATCATTTCTAAAATAAAATAAATAATTAAATTGGAGAAAAATAGAAAAGAACTAAAGAAAATGTTTAAAAATTAAAAACATGGCATGGAAATTACAAGAAAAATACTACTAGCTCTAGAAAAATTCCTACCTCACTTCAAAAATATTAAAAGACAAAAACATACATAAAATAGCATATAAATACATATTACAATAAAATATGACAAAGAAAAATAAAATTTATACTATTTAAAATAATAAAATTGCAGAATAAACAAATTGCACTCAATATTGAAATATACATAACTTTCACAATTTAAATCCGTTTTCAACGAAACAAAAAGCAGTGTTCTTAAAATTTTATGTACTTTCATAATAAAAGATAAAATTTAAATTTTCAAACTTTTAAAAATTTAAATTAAAAGTCAAAGTTTGACTATTTTGACCAAAAATTCACTTTTTGGAAAATATTCTTTTTAGTCATGCTTTGGAATGATAATTCATATCAAAACTAAAGTTTATCATTCAAAATAAATAAAATAAGTTTTTAAATCAAAAATTAAATTAAAATAATTAAAATATACAAAAAAATCACATAATACAGGGTTGTTACACTCTCCCCCACTCAAAACTTTTCGTCCCCGAAAAGGAATGGAGTACGGGAAAGCACATAAAAAGATAGAGTGAAACAAGATTAGGACAAGATGACAAGGAGATTGAAATTATACATGATGGCTATTATTATAGGTAAGTTTTACAAGGCGGAGATGATCTTTCCAAGATTCTCCAAAATTAAGAACACAAGCACGAAAAGGTGGATTCAAAATGATTACCAAAGATCTATCAAAGATTATAGAAAGATGCCTATACCAATCTATAGCAAGATAAGGATGATAAGGACAACCAAAAGATAGTTTGGAAAACAAAATAAGAAAATAAATTTGAAAGCACGGAAATTTCAACTTAAATAGAGAATAAATCTGTACAGAAGTTAAATAAATCTTAACTATCTCAAATTCCATTATCTTATTATCCAATCATCTTAAATTAACAATTTTTAAAACTATGGGTTTGAAAAATAATCATTTATTACACTCACAATGTACTTAATAAATTTTATTCTTCTTTATTCCTAATTAAAATTAAATTTATTCCTCCCAATATATTTATCACTTATGTTAAATATACTTATACTTATTATAACTGCTTTCTTTTATTCTTAGTTATTTTAACATTATTTCATTGTAAGTTATTCAATTATCCTTTATTATATTACCTCTTTTAATCATTTTATAATTAAAATTTAAGTATATAACATTTATTATAACCACTCAAATTTTATTTATAAATATTTTTATATTGTATATTATCCAATTACATTTTTAACTTCTGAAATTAAGGTAAGTTATATTGGAATGCAATTGAGTATTATATAAATAAAACTTTCCAATTCAATTATCTCAAGTTTGAATTATTTATCCAAAAAAAATTATTTTCATTTTATAATTGAAATTATTCTTTAAAAATAAAGTTTAAGAATTAAATTTCCGATTTCTTCAAACCATTTAGAGATAACTAAAGGTATGTACATAGTTTGTCAAATCAAATTTAAATCATATATTTATATATATTATAAATCAAGTCATATTTTAGAAATTCAATTCAATTTGATTTACCAAAACAAAGCTGTAGTAAGTCTACAGAGCGGTCTCTTCACTTCGAAACTCGAAAATGAATGTCGACGATGTTGCAGTCATCACTGAAATTATTTCCCAGCGACAAAGAGAGGAGCACTAATTTTTAAACTTTAAAATCCTTTGAAAACAAATTTCTATTCAAAAATACTTTAAATAATATAACCTTTTAAAAATTAAACACAAGGTTTGAAACCATCGAAAATTAAATTCTCAAATTTCTTGTTTTAAATTCATTTCAGTTCCCAAATAAATTTATAAACAACTATCTATAAATTCATTTATAGAACAATAAATGATAAATCAAGTATTATCATTTCAAATGATCAATTTTAAATCAATTTATTAAGTTCCATAAATTTACTTATATATCAAAATTTTATTTCATTAACCAAATTTTAAAATAATATTGTGTCAGTTTGTTCTGTCAATGTGTTTTAGAAATCCTATCGATAGCGTTGATCAGACGAATCGATCGGAAACCCAAATCAACATCAACAACTCGAACAGCAAAATATATAAAACAAAACATAGATATACAAGTACGATTCAAAATGTTTGGAAGAATAGATTGGAAACAAAAGACAAGATGATTAAATAACAGAGTAGAGAGGTGGATAAGCTTAAATAAATCACGGGCAACTTTTACCGGGTCAACCGTGACTTAAAGAATACGATCAATGTGGATTTTTCTGGGGTAAATCTACATTCGATCTCAAGAGTTAGAGTTTGGGATAACAAAAGATATTAGCATCTAAACCAAGGATAGATATAAATCTCTGGTGAATCCATGCTAATTGTAAAGGAGTTTTCCCCCTTTTTTCAATTTAATTTGAAATTGGCGTGACCGCCGACTCACTAAAAAGATCATTCGAAGCGGAGTTATGGAATACTCCAAAGTCAAAAGAAGATGAATAGTGAGGGATACGAATGGATTTTGGAACCGTAGGGAATGTTCCAAAATTCAAAGGAATTGAGTCAAAAAGGGAGAGATTCAAACTCGAATGAAAGTGATTCTGTAAATACATTTACTCCATATGCTGAGTTTTGCCTAGAGCTACCAAAGCTCTGATACCAACTGTGACAACCAGGTATTTTCAACCACTCGCATCCATTATAAGTGTATAAGTAGACACTCATGCCGGAATTGAATTGCTCAAAATACCGCGTTGTAAATAAAAATTTGGCAAATCTCAGAATATACAGTAAATAAAAATCACAGATCACAGACACAAAGTAATAATAATGCAGCGGAAGTAAAAGAGATAGTAGTTCATGAAGCTACTATATAAATATATCAGAGTTACATAAGATACAACAGAAGAAATAAAGTACAACAGAAGTTTCGATATGATAACCAAGTACAAGATGAATAGAACAACCGAACTAAAATAGATAAGACTACATAAGCAGATAATATCCAGCGATTCAAATCTCCAGAAGTGGAATCCAAATCTGTGAATAACTCAGGCTGACCTGAGCGTAAATAAAAATACAAACACTCGAGTCAGGACATACATACTTATACAATGTAAACCAACTCAAGTGAGCTGTAGTAAAAGTACAGGTAACTTAGAAGATGCTTGGGACCGCCTATCCTCTAAGGATCCGTTAAACTATTTACTATGGAGTAATATATGCTATATACAGTAGTGTCTAATCAGTAAAGTATAATCATATAGAAAATAGCGTTAAGGGGATGGTGAACCTTAACGCGGTCGGATCTTTAAAACCAAAATCGTAGTGGGCTCGATATAAGGAGATGACACGACACGCGAGGCAATGCCAGGGTGGATACACCGTTTGCACTCCCGGACCGGTGGTGACGGCAAGCCAGCAGCTTCCGCCCACCTCGAACAATACCCCCGAATCAAAGTGGCGCCACATATCAAATCACAAAAGTAACAGAATGGTTTCCGATGGAGCATGCTCGATGAAAGGGTGCGACCTTTTGTGTAGCCCGGTATAGCTCCTGTTTTAGTCATTTATGCCAACTCACGGGAGTTGGGTCCACGTAATATACTTCGAGAACGTCGCCACCATCCTACTTCATTCTGAAATCTCCACCGCGTACACAGTTGTTAAAGTGGTTTTAGGTATTGGCCGGCTATAAGACAATATCCGATCTCGGTCTCTTTAACAACCAATCGTTATTATAACCCATAGTTATAACTTTAAAAATATATTTTATACTTCAAAATAAAATATCATTTCAACCCAAATCTTTATCAAAATAAAGATTAAATTATTTCCAAACCATTTCAATATATCATCATACCATATCTTTCGATTCAAATATTTATCAAAATAAATATCAAGTCATTTCTAACCATTTTAATATATTAAATTATCATACCATTTCAAAACATCCTTTCAAATCATTTTAATATATCAAAATATCATAACCTTTCAAAACTTCGTTCAAAATATCTTATCTTTCAGCACTTCCTTTCAAATTATTTTAATATCAAAATGTCATATCTTTCAAAACTCCATTTTCAAATCATTTTAATATATCAAAATATCATATCTTTTCGAACCACATTTCAAATCATTATTCATTTTATTCAACTTAAAATACCATTTCAATTCATATTTCAAAACAGTTTATATTCCAAAAAAAATCATTTTTGATCAGAAAAATGAAGCTATTATGTTAAAAATTAAATTATTAAATTTACAAAATTTTCAAATTCCAAAGTTCATTTATTCACTTACGTTTATCAAAACAGTGAAATTCCACTTTTCGTAGCATTTAGAAAACGCTACGGAAAGTTACATTCAAAACAGTTCAATTTAACAAAAGACAACATTTTAAAATGTTGTAATAGGGTTTACTTAAATTCCAAATAAACTTAGTTAAATTCAAAAATTATAGCACTTACAAAATTTCTATAATAGTTTTTAATTCAATTTAGCTTTTTAGTTCATTATCATCAACTACAGCATTTACAAATACTGTGATATCATTTACATTGTAATTAATAGCATTTCAAAAATGCAGTCAATTAACTCCAAATATTCAATGTAATTTCTCAACCAATTTTATTTTTATTTAAAACATTTTTAACTCATAAAATCATACATTTTCACATTTATAAACATCATTTAATTTTCCTCAAGTTCATGATTTTATAAAGTTAAATTTCCATTCAAAATCAAGATTTAATAATAATTCACTTATTAAATTGCAATGTTCAATTTTAAATTCATTGCATTAAATTTCAACTTAACACTTAAGTTCAAATTCTCAAATATAACTTACTTTTATTTTTATTTACTTAACTAAAAGTTCACTTTTAAGTCAATTTCATAAATTTCCAATTTTAGTTATACTTCAAAATTTCAACTTAAATTATTCATTCATTTCACATTTCAACTTTATTAAAAATCATTAATATGATATAAAATCACTTTGAATTCATTTAAATTCAAATTATCATAAATTTATCATAATTTCAAAGTTAATTTAAATTCCATTAAAAATTAAATCAAAATTTCCAAAATAACTTACATTCATATTTTCTAACTTTTCCATAATTTATTTAACTTATAGATTTCCAGAAAATAAATAATACTTTACAAAAGTTATATTTTTATTAAATTTCAAATCAAATATTATAATAATTAAATTTCTAAAATATTTTAAATTTTTTAGAAAAACATATTTTAACTACGGGCCTATATATAATTTTCTACGCGAGGTAAAGTGATACGGGTAATATATCATTTCAACCCGTAATTTACAAAGAAAATCCGAGTTTTATCATTTCAAACCCGCAATCCCAAGTTAAAATAAATTAAATAAAAAACGTTCAAGCCTATCATCTCAGCCCATAATGATTTTTCCCTATTCTAAATTCCGTTCGGGTATGTATCATTTCAACCCATAGTGATTTCTAATTTACAGGGAACTTGCAGTGTGATAAACTGATAAAATATATAGAATAGCATGAAATAACAGTAACATATGATATAACAGGTGTTTAACAGGTGTGAACATCATATGGTAATAATATAAGCAGTTATAACATGTTAATATAGTTCTACAGATTCGCAGGGTGTCAATTTACTACTTATATAGCACATAATGTCTGGTGAGAAATACTCACATTTTTTGTGCTGGAGATTGCAACACAAATGACACAGCGGATTCCCGAAGGCACGATGACACAACAATAAGCTCAAGTGGGAAGAGACCTAAGCTTAGAACTTGTGTTACAATCCAAAACAAAACAAAATATAACACATGAATTTCTAATACAAAACAACATTGAAACAAATTGAAATAAAAGCAACAATGAACAAGATGATTTTACCATTCCTCAATCACTTCAATGCTTGGCCTAATGGACTCTTTAGCTTGGCCATAATGATGTTTTGGCTCAGGTATGGCATCATATAGGTCAGGTTTGGACTCGGAAAGGCATGGCTACAATGGAAATGAGAAGGGGTATGGTAAGTTATAAGGCAAAGAATGCTAAAGGTCAAGGCAAAGTGGTTTTGGTACAACATAAGCTTGACCTATGGTCATGTTTGGGTTCGGCCTTCATTGCTACAGGTCTGGTCATGTCAGGTACAGGTCTGGAACTGATGTCAGAGGTGATGTGATGGCTGGAGGTGGTGGCTATGAGGTGTCCAAGGCAAGGTATGGAAGGGTAATGATGAAACATGAGTTCTGCTAGCATGTTTGTGGAGTTTTTGTGCAAAGTTTGTGGTGGTGCTTCATCCAATGGTCATGGCCTGGATTTTTTTGTCAGAGGAGGGGATGAGGGCTGCTGTAGGTGGAGAAGGTGATGGTGGAGCAAATAGGTACAGCCAAGGTGGTGTATGAAGGTGGTGAAACAACTAGGCTAGGCTAGGCAATGTTTTAAGGGATTTTGCATAGTTTTTGTGGAGATTGGATCATTGAATGGTCAAAGCACTCTCAGGCCAGAGGGGGAAAATGGTTTGGCGGTGGATTGTGTGGGGAATAAGTGGTGGTGGTCGGTGGTGGTGATTGTGAGGCTATGGCCGAGCAAACACATGGAAGAATCAAAGCAAATTCAAGTGAAAACATGGAAAAAAGAGGAAGAAAAGTGAGCAAAGAAGAAGCCATTTCTTATTTTTCTTTGCTCAGATCTGAAATGGATGTGTATTATTGATGGAATGAGAAACTTTCACATGAATAAGCAAAAGAAAAGGAATGGCTACAATAAATTGATGCATTGATTGAAAAAGAAACGGTGAAACGACTTTACGTTTCTTAGCTTTTAAAACCTTCCGTACTTCCTTTTCTTTATATCAAGTAAAACAAAATAACTTCAGCAAGTACATCTAAAACCGAAACAAAGTGGAAAAAAAGAAAAATATATAATTAAATTTAAAGAAAATATAAAAAGAATTAAGGAAATTGCTTAAAAATTGAAAACAGGGTTCAAAAATTACAATTAAAACATCAATGGCTTTGGAAAAATATCTACTTCATTTTAAAAATATTATAAAGCAAAATTTTGAAATAAAATAATAATTTATTTATTATTTCTAAAATAAAATAAATAATTGAATTGGAGAAAAATAGAAAAGAACTAAAGAAAATGTTTAAAAATTGAAAATAGGGCATGGAAATTACAAGAAAAATACTACTAGCTCTAGAAAAATTCCTACCTCACTTCAAAAATATTAAAAGACAAAAACATACATAAAATAGCATATCAATACATATTACAATAAAATATGACAAAGAAAAATAAAATTTATACTATTTAAAACAATAAAATTGCAGAATAAACAAATTGCACTCAATATTGAAATATACATAACTTTCACAATTTAAATCGTTTCCAACGAAACAAAAAGCAGTGTTCTTAAAATTTTATGTATTTTCATAATAAAAGATAAAATTTAAATTTTCAAACTTTTAAAAATTTAAATTAAAAGTCAAAGTTTTGGAAAATATTCTTTTTAGTCATGCTTTGGAATGATAATTCATATCAAAACTAAAGTTTATCATTCAAAACAAATAAAATAAGTTTTTAAATCAGAAATTCAATTAAAATAATTAAAATATACAAAAAAATCACAAAATACAGGGTTGTTACATCATTACAATACTAAGGATAGATTTAGGAGAACAGGTTGTTGGAGCAAGGCGCAATCGGTTAATGGAGAAGTTCTTCTTATCTCTCATTTTCAATACTAATAAGGCGAATTAGTGTCCCAAGGAATGCTATTGATTCCGAGGTAGCAGCCTCAATCAGCATTTTTATTTTATTATATTTTTATCCGCTATGAGTTTAGATTTATCAATCTTTGATATGCTCATGCTTATTGCAGGTACCAAACAAATGATCCATACTCTAGTGGACTTAGGTTTCGATTTTGTTGAAATTTGGGCCCATTAAAGTACGGGTTGTTGCATTTTTTTTTTTATTGTTTATCAACCTCTCATTTTCTAAATCTAACATATTAAAAAATCCCTAGCTGTAGATATCAAAAGGAAGAGACCTAAAATGAGTTAATTGAAGGCATGTCAAATGCGAAAGAAAGCAAACCAAAGAGCCTAAAGTAAGTGGAAATCTTAGTTTTTCTATTTTAGCAATTGAATAATGTATTTTGGATTTGATATATGCCTTTGGGAGCTTTGGTTTACGAAAACATCACATTAAAATTCCCTAAAATTTCCTCAAAGTGAAATGTCTAGATCTGGAAATCAGTCCCAAAAGTTCTAATATTTGAAGGTCGATAAGTTCCAAGTCTATAGTTGGGTTAGAAAAATAATAGTAGAATCTTAATTCTTACCATAGTATTGTTGGAATGTGAATTTACTGCATTTTAATAGTTAAAAGTTGATAAGTTGTATAGTCTATTCCAAATCAAAAATTGGGTAGTAAAATTAATAGTAGAATCTTAACTCTTACCATAGTATTGCTGGAATCTAATTTTTCTGCACTTTAATTGTTGGAAAGGAACTCCATTTAATTTTTGTAAATAGGTTTGATTTTCTTAGTTTCATAGAAAAACATAACGTTTTATTTGACCAGGAATATATGTAAATACAAGAAGAGATGAGTAAGGTACGCAGTCACTTGTCGTAGTTTACACTATCTATTTCAAATAAAAGAGAAAGAATCATTCCTTGTAATTTCAAACAAGGTAAATCTTTTATAGAAATCACAACAGAGAATCTTTTTAGATATATAATTTCCATAATTAAACATGGAAAAGAATGTTCTACTTGAAGATTTATTACTAGAATGTAGTCAATCATACGTATTTAACCACGCTAATCAATTAAAGTGAAACCTAACTAATACGACGATTTACGTGTAATATTCGCTTTAAATATAGTTAAACGTAAGAATAAATCGGATAATGAATAAAAGAAATAAGAAAGAAAATTAGGAAGGCCGTAACTCCAATTAATGATTAATAAATGTAAATTGAATTTGGGTGTTACAGAAAATTAATAGGGTAAATGGATTAATGGGACTGATAAATAAAGATGTTAGTTAATAATTATGGAATAGTTAGAAGAAAATTACTAAATGGAATTTTGTAAATGAATACATGTCTTAGGAATTTGTCTGTTGGAATAATAACTATTCATTATGGATAAGCTGACATTTATGGATTAAAGTATAAAGAAAATAATTGAACATCTAAGGTAAATTAGACTATAGCCTTAAATAATTTGAGGAAGATTAGTAGGCTAAGTTCAATATTCAACTTAGAATAATAAAGCTTAGGATGAAGCTTAGAGTAATTAATGAACTTAATGGGTTGGTATGTGATGTCAGTAGAGTTACAAAATAGAAGTTTGCCCTTCAACTTTGAGGCTATCAATAGTTGCGTGCACTTTCTACTGATGTGAGACATCTCCAACCATAGAACCTATGGAAAATGAATATGCAACCATAGGACCTACTTTCGGTCGGAGGTATTAAGTGGTTGGTTGAGTTCCCGCCTTCTTGCTAATTAATAAATAGGTAAATGGTCTGAATTAGCAGTCAGGAGAGGTAGTGGATATCTCAGAGATGGTCACTTTTGGTTTTGAGCTATTAAGTGACTATTATAGGGTCCACCTTTCTGCTATAAAGAAGTATTAAGTAGCCCGACGAGATTCCAAGCGATATCAGCTAGATAGTAATAATGAGGAGTCCATCTTGGATTAGATATTAAATGATGTCGACCTGCCTAAAATATTGGTATTAACTTGTCAGAAGTCTGCCTAGTCCTTATTAATGAGGTATTAAGTGGCTTGGATACTTTCTCTTGCATGGCTGAGACATTAATGACAATACATGTGTAGTACTATGACTACTATGTATTATAAAGCCACAATAATGGTCAAAGATTTTTGTAGCTAGGACCAGCGGACCAATGATGATGATTCTAGGAGCCTGCTTTTTATTTGGAAGTATTAAGTGGCTGAAAGAAATGTATCATTATTTTGTACGTTGGAGAAGGTTAGGTAGACGAATCGTGTTGGGTAGAAATTTCGTTCGTGCATATTAGGTTAAATCGATTAATTGTAAATGGTAATCATAATGATGAAATATAAACCAATCGGTGCAAATATATATTATGGAAAAAATATAGATTTTCCAGTCACCAAATGTTGTTTGGACCCCTCCTCATTAAAATCCATAGGATAGATTTAGAAGAACAAGTCATTAGAACAAGGCGTGATTGGTTGATGGAGAAGTTCTTCCTATCTCTCATGCTTGATACTAACAAGGTGAATTAGTGTCCAAGGAAATGCTATTGATTCTGAGGTAGCAGCCTCAATTAGTATTTATCAACCTCTGATATGCTCATGCTTATTACAGATACTAAACAAATGATCCGTACTTTGGTGGACTTGGGTTTCGATTTTGTCAAAATTTGGGCCCATTTAAGTGCGCATGGTTACGTTTATTTTTGTCTATATTTTATTTTCTCAACGTATTCTCCACTAAACCACTAATTTTCTGAATCTAACATATTTACAAATCCCTTGTTGTATACATCAAAAGGAAGAGATCTAAAAATAGTTAACTGAAGGCATGTCATATCCAAAAGAAAGAAAAAAGAAGAACCTAAAGTAAGTGGAAATCTTAGTTTTTATATTTAGTAATTGAATAGTGTAGTTTGGATTTGATATATGCCATGGGGAGCTTTGGTTTATGTAACGTCTGCTATCTTGAAGCCTAAAGCTAAGCGCTACAGATGTTGCAGTCATCTGCATTATTAACTTCCGGCAACAAAATACGGTAATGTTAATGGTATCAATAATATCAAAAGCACATAAAAATGAAAAAAAATCACAGATTTCGAAACAACTTTTCTGATTACATTTCACAAAATCATGTTTTATATCTAATTACATAATCCAAAACATTTCCCAAGCATTGAACAAATATAATTATTACAAAATACACCAAGAGCAACATATGAAGATGCCCCCTTGAATGATCAGAGTACTAAATAGAAAAAACTATCTTAATACATCCCAACGGAAATAAAGACATAACAACTCCTAAACAGCTAACAACTGCCTCTTGCTCGTCTCTAGAAGCTTTATTTGTCCACTTACTAAAACCAATAAATCCTCAACTCTCAATCTACTCAAATTAATTTTGAGCACCTGAGAGTTTAAGGGGAGAAACATAAACTTCGATTCAGACATAAATCCTGGTGTGAATAATACTATTACATCTCGGTTTACTAATGTTAAGTGAGACTATGCCGTAGCGGAATGAGTTTCCTCTCACTAATATCCCTTTAAAACATATCTTTTTGCAAATCAAAATTCTGCAACCAAACTAGTTAATTAAACTAATTATAACAATAATACCAGTATCATATATACTCAAAATCAGGTAATAAATGGACCATCTTTCTGGACAATATAGTTTTGTTTGGCTAACTACTAACCATTGGTTGACTCGGGCCTACCAAATAAAATAAATAATCTAACATCTGTTAGACAAACTTCTGGATGGTCTCCTTAACTTACTTCTCCAAGTGTCACTTGATCCTAATGGTTTTGCAGGCTCACCAATGACTTATTCTCCTTCTTTGTATATATTCATTTCTGTGTGTAACCATCATTTAAGTCTTACCTATGACTAAGCCCTACACATTGGAATTTTGGACTAAAGTAGCTAGGGGCTATAGCTAATGTATAGGGCACGACCCTATATCAGTTCTATCTGGTATTCTAATATCCGAGTCCTTTACGTAGTTAACTAACCTTTAAATTTTCAACCTTTTCACATTGATTTAACAATTTAAATCATACTTAAACAAGGAAAATATATTATATGCTTTACTCAAGTCATTTTTTCATGTTATGTATATACTTTACATAAAACATTGTTGATAAAAACATTCGAAACCTTTGTTAGAACCTTTAAACAATCTCTTTTGAAACCTTTGAAAGTACCCCTTAAGAAACCATTGATAATACCCCTTTCGATTCAAGTAAGCTACTTTACTTTATAATCTTGGCCGAAAGGCCAAAACGTACCCTTAGAAACCATTTACAACAGACCTTCTGAAAACATTGAAAGTATCATTTTAAAAGCTTTATGAAACTTTAGATATCCTCTTTTCAAAACACTTTAAACATGCCTTTTAGAAACCTTAGAAATCCTCCATTTAATATTAAGGTATACCTTTCGAAAACATTGGGGAACCACCGTTTCAAAATCTTTATCATATACTTTTCGAAAGCATTAATGTCTTCTACTTTAAACAAACCTTTCGAAATCATTGGGTTTAAGCAAAAACATGTGGAACAACCTTTCAAAACCATTCAAAACTATTCCTTTCGAAATCCTTGGGTTTAACTTTTAAAATCTAAGATGAATCTTAAAAGAACTAAGTCGAAAGCAACTCCATTAAAAGAAATTTCCTAAGTAAAAGAAGTGGATTGTGTTAAAACCAGACCCTTCGAAAGCATTAGAGAAGTTGCTCTTATTTTAAAACCGAAAGAACCCTTTCGAAGGCAATACTTCGAAGGGTAGGATGCGACAGTAGGGGTTTCAACCCGTTTAAAAGCATTTTCTTGAAACAAAGGCGGCAATCTCCGTCGAAAGCTTTTTTTCTTTTAAAACACTTGACCAAGTCGAAATCTATCTCATTCGAAAGCATTCCTTACGAAAGCAAAGCAAGTGGCATTTCCTTTTGAAAGCAAAACAAGGTCTCGACCCCTTCAAAAGCACTGTTTCAACTCTATACTTTTCTCTTATGTCCAATCCACCATGTACGATGACTTTGATACCCTACGTATTCATTTCGTCTAAGGTGAAGGTGGAAGTATATGGTCGAAAGGTGGCTGCCGAAAGTGGCGAAATAGCAAAAACCTTATAAAACCGATTTTTAACTTTAAAAGGAAATTTCTTTTCAATTAACCTGCTTTATGTGTCAACATATGATTGGTTGCCAACACTTCTCCAAAATCTTTTCTAAAAAAGCTGCCAAATTTCAGAGATTAATAATTTAAAACATTTAAAAATTGCCCTTTCTCCATTTATAAACATATAAAACATTTAAATCCCATACCTTAAATAATTTTATATACTTATTAAAAACTTGGGAAAATTCTCCAAAAATTCTCATAAATTAATTCTAATATGTTTTCCAACATATATAAATTTCAGACCCAAATCCAATATAAAAAACCATAGTTAATTTTATACCCAATTAACCATTTTCTTCACTAGAAAATTCATAATAAATCCACATTAATTCAAAAAATTGTGAAACTTGAAATCCTACTCTAAAATAATATTTATGACCTCGTATCAAAATTGCAAGGCATTTGGATGTCATTTGATTAGTTTTTCAAGTTAAATCTTATTATAAAATCTATATGAAATATCATAAATCATCAACAAGCATATATATCTCTATTTAAACAATCAAAACATGACAAATCATTTGCAAAATAATTTAGGTTCTCAACCATATCCGAAAACAAAAATATGAGATGTAACCTATTATTCACCTTTAGCCTTGTTAAGGAGTTGAGATTTGATCTTGGATTAAGTTGACTAAGCTTCCTTCTTTTGATTCTAGCTTTATCTTCTTCTTGCTTTTCCCCTAATGATGGACGACCACTCTTATGTTTTAATTTTAGTTTGTGGATGTGTAAAATGAAGTGGTATAGGGTTTAGGGTATATGAATATAACTTATTCCTACTTTTCCCTTATAAATTTTCCTTACCTACTTCATTTTAATCCCTTTTAGTTCATTGTTCATTAGGCACGGCTACCCTCTATGAACACAAATCTCAATCCCTTAACCATTTACATAATTTCATTTAATTTAACTAATTTAATGTCCTAAATAATGTTAATTAAAATTCGGGTCGTTACAGTTTACAAAAACATCACACTAAAATTACCTAAAATTTCCCTAAAGTGAAATGTCAATTCTTTGGTTGGAATCTTAATTGTTTGTGTTAAAATAACGAAATTTGTGTGGATTTAGCAATTTAGTAGTTTTACCTTATGTTCCACTTCTTATTATTTTTCTATGGATCTGATTAAAAGATTTGATTATGAAATGGCGTGTAAGGTACAAAATCTTATTCATAGTTTGCATTGCCTCGTTCTATAAATTGAATAGAAATTCCTTATCTAATTTTATGCAAAAGAATATGAATAGAGCGTAAAATTATTTATATTATAAGTTTACATTATTGGTTTATTCCATTGTTTTAATATGAAATAAGTTGGATTTGGATTCTATATACAAGTCCTTTTATTTTGTTTTAGGATACTGGATTTATGGTATAAATGTTATTGTGGAGACGAGACGTGCATAGTTTTGGAAGATTTGACATTTAAAACGTTAGTTTAGGACGTAAACTCCGCATGCACAGAAATCAATAGATTATGTGTATGTGTGTGTATAAACACACACACACACTAGCGTAAATAATGTAAGATTATAACATATCAATGGCATAGTTAACTAGGTTAATAATTATATTTAAATCCCCCTTAGGAAAGTAATTAATTGCAGAGGGGAAACAAGAAGGATTTCTTATAAGGCTAAAGTAGATGATATGGTGAGTTGTGTGATAATATACTTAGATAGTGTTGTGAACTATGACTAAGATATAGGAATGCAACGTCATTCAAAAGCACCATAGAAGTATGCCCAGCTAATATGGCTACCAACAGTGTGACTTTATGGCTGATGTGAGACTTTACCTATAATAAGTAACGAAGGATGACGTGAGGTTAGTCCTAATTCTATACGGTAAATTTTCCTAGCTAATTTGACTACTAGTAATGAATTAGACTAATATGAGACGTCCCTGTGGGGTATAGGTCATAATACGAAGGACCACTACAAGAAAATCAGCCTATAGTTGCATAAATTGGTGGCATTTATACGTAATTGCAACAATTAATATTTCACCCTTTATTATAAGCGTAACAAAAATTTTACAATATCCCTCCTTAACTAATAAATTTCTGCCTCAATCTAATAAACATAGCTAAGAATTTACGTTATCCCGCCTTAACTAAAATTTCCCCTCTGCCTCATGACATAATAAACGTAACATAAAAATTTCCCTTTTGTGCTTCTACAAACTCCACCTCGACCATCATCTTCGATTCAACCATTACTCCATTTTCATTGTCGCTGTAGCACTCCGCTATTCTGCTCCCCTCCACGTCATCGTGGTTGCCCTCCAGTAAGAATTTCTCCTCGTGGTACCCTAAATAGGTATGATTAACTTTGTGATTCTAGTTAGATTTATACAAAATTGTATGCATTTTATTTTTGGATTTGTACATAAGCCCTAACTTGAATAGTTGATTAACCCTAATTGGGATATTTGGCCAAACTGGTCCCTTCTATTTTGTAGGAACAGATTGAAAATGTATATTCTATGAAACAAACTATGAGTAATTCTTGTGGAACCACTGGTATTCTTTGTGCCATAGGCAATGTAACTTCACAAATCAAGTTGAGTATGTCTAAAAGAAGCAGCAATTTTGTTTTGTTTCTTTTCTTCTTACTGCAATCTGTCCATTTTCCTTATGTATATGTACTTTATTAATTTAATCCTTAATATTCTTCCAACAAGTAAGGGTAAGGAATTCAAGGACTTGTGTGCACCATAGAAGTTTTTCCAAAAGAATTTAGTGGCAATTTATTCAATAAAGTCCTAAAAAATTGATATTATTCTTTCATTATTTGATAATTAAAATATATTGAACATGCACTAACTAAATTTACGCGGTTATTAATAATATAATATAATATAATTTTTAAAGTAATCAGCAGCTTTGTGCCTTTTACCTATAGTGTATGCGCGTGCGTGATTGCTGTTAAAATGTTAAGCAACTAATAAAACATAAATATCATAATATTCAGGTATCACTGATAACACTTTTTTTATATTTGTTTTCAATAATTTTTAAACATATTCCAGCAACTCCTTTATATGTTTATGATAAAGTTTTTTAACTTCCAAGAATTATTTAGCATGCTTCAGTAGTTAGGAAAAATTAAAAACATTCTATTTTTAGTTGAGAACTTGTACTTGGATAGATTCTTCAAGACCATAACTAAAATGGATCCTTCTAAGGTTGCAAATAGTTCCTTGGCCTACTTAGTTGTTACATAAATTTAACTCATGTGATATTTTTATCAACATTTTATTTACTTAAAACAAAAGTCATTTTAGCGTGTTGGGTTTCCTAGAAAATGATTGGAAAATTGAAGATGCCCATGTTGTAGCTGCTTCTGCTGGGGATACAGAGGTAATATTATTCCGTAAAAGGCAATGTTCACCTACATACAATTTACACTTTTATAGCTCATTGTGTAGTTTATTACTTAGATATTCATACTCCATGAATGTTTCTATTTGCTAAATATATCTATTCTGGTAGAATTTTAGTATAATTAGGCATGCTTGACGGACACTAAATATGTAAGCGCTTTCACTATCATTGACTCTTTTATGCTTAGATTGTTAACCATATTTTTAGTTTAACATGGAAACATGGATGCAAATGTTTGGTGGTGGTCAACAAAAAGACTTGTTATAGCAGTTACGACATGTTTGTGGACTGCATAAAGGTTTTTGAAGCACGAAAATTACTACCTCATAAAATGGAGATGATATGGACATTGAGCCACGGTAATATATTTTCGTACTTATTTTTTGTACAATTTTATATTCTTATATAAATTAATGGGTAGAGTATCAACCTATTGGCTTCTTTCTAAAATTTGAATCACATAGATAATAAATATGAAATCGGTGTTTAAAATGAAATATATTAGAAATTGAAGTATTTGACATACTTGAGTGTGTTCATCTAATTTTGGTGATGATATTTTTGAACATTATAAATGCTTTTCCACTAGAAATCAATATCTTATTTATACCATACTTTTGGACTTTGTTTGGTGATTAGATCTTTCTTGAGAATTGATTCGAGTTGATCATGGGTTGTTTAGGGATTAGTTGATCTATACTTGGAGTATGACAATTAAATAATTTGATGAAAAAGCTGGTTATTATTTTGTACTTCAACTAAGAATTGGTTGGTTGCATGATCTAAAATTCAGTTGGTTGTTTAGAATCTACTGTATTAATATCAATGTGTGTTTTAATATGTCTAAAATTGGGTAGGCGTGTGTCTGCATTTTATTATTTCTTTTGTAAAGTTGCAGTACATGTTTAGGATCTGTTTTAGTGAATCACGGTGTATTATTATCTTAGTTAGTAGCAGTACACACTTTGCCTCACTTTATTTTTGCTACTCACTAAGACAAGAAATACACATTAGGAGGTTGCTAAAATGAAGCAGGGGCAGGCTTAGAATTGTTGCTATATAGCTATATCGTTCCATGTTGGTGGATAGTGATAGCAGGAAATTGCTGAAATGAACAGAGTGCATTTGAAAAGAGGAGCACTGTAAAATTGCAGGCATAAACTTCTTTTTCATATGAAATTATAACTCTAAGAGCCATCACCACACATTGCACCTCTTCCTTGTCCTGCTCCAATGGCCATTCACTTCTAGTGGCGACATAACAAAAATTCAAATTTCTACGAAATATGGCGCGTGCGATGTTATCCAGCACCATCATCAACATTTCAACACCTAAAAAGCAACTTCCGTCAACGTTGAGCTGTTATCCTCACCGGGCGGTGACCAGAACACCTCGCACCTGCCTTCAGATTCTTCGATGCAACAAAGATCCTGATAAAGCTCAAACTCCTTCAGGGGTCAGTAAATACTTTATCTATCTCTCTTTCTTTTATTTATTTATTGTTATTATTTTTCCTTTTGAACTAATTAGTTAGCAGGCATATTTGGAACTGTATTTTTTTACTGATCAGCTAAAACTAGTGTTTTGAGTTGTAAATTTATAAGCAGCTTTTGGGGGAAAAGAGAAAGTTTGGATGGACAGTTAAGTTGAAATTCTAACGAAATGCAGATGTAAAATTGACTTAAACAAGTATTTATTGCTTACGATCCAATAACTTGTAAGCAATTCATGTTAGTTTATAGACGATGTTTGGCTTATTTGAATGAACAGTATCTTAAAATGGATGGTATATTATCAGGATGAACCTAGAATAGAAGATAACAATAAAACCACAGATTCATCACTAAGTATAGTGCCAGAAGAATTCCCGAACAGAAGCTTTAACAGAAGGGTAGCTTTGGCATCGTCTACTTCAGCAGTAGGGCTCTTCCTTTCTTCTCGCCTTGATTTCGGTGTCTCTTTGAAAGATCTGTCTGCTGCTGCCATTCCATATGAAGTGGTCAGTTTACTTTCTACATTTTGTTTTTCCTTTTATTTTTTTCATCATGCACATATATCCATATATGATGTATCTGGCATCGTCTTGGCATTATATAATAAATTGACTTTATTCAGAATTTTTTATCTCATACTTGTGTTTCAGGCAATCTCAAATGGGTTGCCTACAGTGGTAGAATTTTATGCATACTGGTGTGAAGTATGCAAGGAACTAGCACCTGATGTATACAAAGTTGAGCAACAATATAAGTAATTTCATTACATTTTTCATTTCATGCTTCACAATCACAATTCATATCAAGTATTTGCAATTGTAAACTTGTTTAGCATGGTTTTCAATATTACTTCAGAGAACTTTTATTTACCCTTTTCTTTTCCTTTTTTCCCAAAATAAAAGACTCGGAGAACCGAGCTTATGTTTGTAAAATGATGTATTTAACTTTTATATCATTGTTATCTTATTGTTTTAATTGAACATATTATGATAAGATTATGAATGTTTTAGGGATCGAGTGAACTTCGTGATGCTAAACGTGGCAGCACATGTACGTAGTTAGGTTGATTAAAACTGTTATGAAACTAGTATGTATGGTAGCAGCACTACTTTAGCAACATGTACTATTACGAAACTGTTTATGGTAGTTTGGTTGTGTAAATGTATGGTTAACCTTTTGTCTTGACACTAATGTTATGATATAGCGATGATTATGTAATTGCTTTTGTTTGTGTTATTGTGGTTCATTGAATGTGTTATTTTTGAATGTGTATGTGTTTATATATTACGTTATTGTATAAGTTTTGAAGTACTTGAATTGGAGGCGAAATCAGATGTAGTCATGGAACAGCAAGCAATAAAATCGAAACATACGGTGGCGGAGAAAAAACGCCACCAAAAATATTTTTTTGTAGCGTTTAAAGAGCGCTACAGAATTAGCAATTATAGTAACTCAGATAATCTTCGTGGCGTTCAAAAAACGCTGCAAAAATAATAATAAGTGCAACAAAAAAATAAGATAGTAAACAGCACCTTTTCGGTGACGTTTCTTAAACGCTGTAAAAAGATCTTTAGTAACGTTTAAAAAACGCTGTCAAAAATTCATTTATAGTGGCGTTAAAATAAATGCAACAAAAAATCATGGATTTTTAGTCGCATGTTTTCTAGCGGCGTTTATCAAAACGCCACCAAAACTTTTTATAGCGTTTTTTGAGCGCCACTAGAAATCAAATTTCTTGTAGTGGACCTGTTTCTGGAATTGAAGGCACAAAGTGGTTTGCTGAGAACCCACCTCTTTTGCTTATACGAAGTACTAAATGGTCATGATTGGGTTTATGCACGGTTAAGGATATATCAAAATTGTCCGCTTCAATGGAAGTAGTAAGTGTCCGAAGAGATTTTCATGCAATGTCAGCTAGATAGATACCTGTGAGGAGTCCACTTTGGGAATATGTATTAAATGATGGGGACCTACCTCAACTGAGGTCTTAAATGATCAGAGTCTACCTATTTTTCATCGAAAGGTATCAAGTGGCTATGGTACTATCTCTCGCATTGGTAGACATCAATAATGATGCTTATAGTATATGGAATTGGATAATACAAAGGACCTGCTTTGGTGATTGAAGGTATTAATTGGTTGTTTGAGGGCCTGCCCCTTTCCATTATATGAAGTATTAAATGGTTCTGAATAAGTTTAAATGCGGAAGACATATCCTTATTTAAATTATACAGCCTAAGTACTGATATAGAAAGGCTCAAGATTTCTATTTACCAGACATTATTGTTCTGACTCCCTTCTCATTATAACACAAGTTGGGGAAGGAGACGATGATCGAGATGGAGATGAGAAGAGCTTATAGCAGCAGTCTATTTATCTATTTATGCAATTTTCTGATGTACTCATTTGAAGTTGATAATGTATTTTTGAATATGGTTATGTAATGGTTATGGTCGACATTATGTTATGGTTCTGTGACATTTGGGATTTTAAATAAAATGGATACTGTTTATGCTATTATATTTTACGCTTCCGTTGTGGATTCTAAATAGATAGATAAATAGCTCTATATTGTTCTTTTGACCAGCCAAGAATTAGCTTTTGAATGGGTCTAAATTTCGATGAGCCTTTTCTAGGTTGAGATTTATGCCTGTTATATGGTGGGTTGGTACATTTGGTATCAAAGCCTAGGATACCCGATCATGGGGAAAAATATATGCATGAGTGGCATATTTTTTATTTTTGAAAATACTATTAAAAAACCCCTACTATGTATACTATTTTTGAACATATGCACATAAACTAGGAAAATCTTTTTTTCAACATATAATACTACCTTGGAAAGCTATAACTAAAAGCTCAAGATATAGATAGTTGATATGGCTGATAATCATTATTCTTCTAAGGCTGGAAACCCTGCCCAAGGAAGACTCGCCCTTCGAGGGATACGTGAATGGTTTAAACAATACCTCAAGCAAGTAGGTCACCCCTTGTTCCTCAAACTGTGATGGCGACACCTGTTGCCCCACCTGGCGACGTAGTACCCTATCTCGTTGACTTTCCCAAAACGTGTAAGGACTTTCTTAGTATAAGAGGAAGAGTATATTCTGGAAAAAAGGGTTTTACGGAGTCAAAGACATGGATAAATGACCGCGAGAAGATAATTCAGGAGCTCAGTTGGGATGATCAGCTGAAGAGGAGAATGGCAGCTTGGCTCCTCAAGGGAGAAGCGCTAAATTGGTGGAATATTATGGCCGAGGAGAGTGTGAGTAGGATTTTCACTAAGGAATTCAAGGACAGATTCAAGTCAAGGTTTATGTTAAGGATGGAAGTAAGCTTACAACTGGGGAATTTTATACAGCTTAGGTAGGTACACTCCATTGTGAAGGAGTATATTGGTAAGTTTATAGAATTGGCTAAGTTTGGGATGAGCCTCATCGATATGCCTATGAAAGAGGCCATAAAGTTTGTTAGTGGCCTAAACTTCCCGCTTAGAGAATTGTTGTTAACCCAAGTTCCCACTGGTTCCACATACGAGATGTTAGTTGAGATGGCTTTGCTGCAAAGGCTAGTGAGGAAATAAAAGAGGAGGAGAAGGAGATGGCAGGATTTACTAAAAATCAAACCCAAAAGAGGAACTTTGGGTATATAAGAATTCGAATGGAAAGTTCAAGAAAGAGAGTAGGGTGTGCAAGAGATGCCAAAAGAATGGTCATGTAGCTAAAGATTGTAGGGTGAGTCTGATGAAGGAAGCTTTAATGAAAGTGTTCATAAGGAATGACACCTCAAGAACTAATTTCTAAAGTTGGCGAAATAAGGGACGAGTTGGCAGGCCTACGCTATTTATGTTGTCCTTATTTTGAGTAGACCACCTTCTAGAGACCAAGGGAAGTCAGTATTGGAAGGTATAAGTTTTATTTTTGGGGCTACAATTTGTACCCTATTTGATTCTGGAGCTTCGCATTCCTTTATAGCAAGGAATATAGTCAAATCCTTTAATCTTTATACCTAATTTTTCACCAGCCCAATAGTACTCTCTAATCCTATTGGGAGGTTGACACATCTCGCTTTAGTTTGCAAAGACCTAGTTGCGGACATATGTGATGTTGATTTCATATGTAATGCGTACATTCCAAATTATAAGGGGAATGGACTTATCTTGGTATCATACTAAGAGGCAATTTTAGATCATCATAAGAGGGTTATATGATTAAAGGGTTGTAGAGCATGAGACTTAGAGGTCCACTGTACACCCCAAGACTCAGTCGAGTCAAGTTATTTGTACTCGTCGAGCTTATCTCATAACGAGCTTTCATCCATACCCGTAGTCCAAGAATTTCCCCTGAGGGAGATTGAGTTTAGGATTAATTTGGAGAAGGGTGCTAGACCAATCGCTTTGCCATTAAGATACATGGCCCTCAAAGAAAGACATGAGTTGGACAAGCAGATCTTGAAGTTGCTGCAGTAAGGATTTATCCGACGAAGTACTTCAGAATGGGAAGCCTATGTTGTTTTCACCACTAAGGTAAATAGCTCATTGAGGCTATGCATCGACTATAGGGAACTTAATAAGTTGACAGGGAAGAATAAGTTTCCCATACCTAGGATAAACGACTTTTTCGATCAATCTGTGGGAGCCAAAGTCTTCTCCCAATTTGACTTGGCAACTGGATTCATTAGTTGAGGATTGCAAAGGACAACAAGTCGAAGACCGCATTCTTCATGCCTGATGGACTCTATAGGTGGGAAGTAATTCCTTTCGAATTGACGAATGCCTCCATATACTTTGTAGATTTGATAAGTAAAATACTTAGGGGACAACTTAATAAATTCATCGTAGTGTTTGTTGGTGATATCTTAGTATTCTCCAAGAGTGAAGGAGAGAATGATAATCACTTAAGGGAGACACTAGGGACTTTGAGGAGGCACCAGCTTAGAGCCAAATTTGCAAAATGCCACTTTTGAAGGGAGGAGGCAGGGTTTCTTGGAAACATCGTTTCTGAGTATGGATTGGTGATGGACCTCGCAAAAGTGGAAGCTATTCAAGAGTGGAATGTTGCAAGAACTGCAATTGAAGTAAGGAGTTTTCTCGGGTTAGCAGGCTATTATTAGAATTTCATAAAGAATTTGCAAAAATAGCAGTCCCTTTAACCGACTTGACTAAAAAGATCCAGTCTTTACTTGGGATGATAGATGCATTGAAGTTTTCGAGAAAATTAAGGAACTATTGATAAGTGCACATGTTCTTACCAATCCTGATGGGATAAAGCCTTTAACAGTTTTCGTGGATGCATGCGACATAGGATTGAGAGAAATTCTCATCCAAGAAGGAAGGGTAGTAGCTTATGCTAGTAGACAACTGAGGGAACATGAGAAGAGGTACCTAGTTCATAACTTGGAGTTGGCAGCTATTGTCTTTGCCTTGAAGATGTGGAGGCACCATCTTTTGGAAGAAAGGTTAGAGTTGTTCATTGACCATAAATCACTCAAATATCTATTTTTCCAAAAATATTTAAACCTCAGGCAGTAAATATGGATAGAGTATACAACATCTTTTGACTTTGGTATACAATAAACCCCCGGAAATGGGAACGTCATCGCCAACGCCCTCAATCGGAGGCACACTACCTTAGGTGCTATTTGGAAGTTGAATTTCCTCTCAAATTTTAACTTCCAACCGCCAATAGAACCCATCCAAGGCTTTTTGGCAGGAAAGGAAGTTAGGCCGGCTTTGATGGACTGCATCGGTTTGAGCAAAAGAAGGATGGAAAGGTAGTGGAGATTCTAGATAAGTTAAGAAAAGGAGAACTTTCCCCATGTCAGTAGATATGCAGTTGATGAGAAATGATGTTTATGAAGGGGTGGACGCCTTTGTGTCTTATTGATTGATAATGCATTGGAGGAAGTGCTCGTAGAGTGTCACCACACGAAAATGGCCATTCACCACAGAGGAGATAAAATATATAGTGATATAAAGAGAATTTTCTATTGGCCAGGGATGAAGAAGAGGGTAACCGAGTTTGTTGCTAGGTTTTTGAAATGTCAAAGAATAAAAGCTGAGTAAGGGAAACCTAATGGAATGTTGTTACCTTATAGATTATGACTTGGAAATGTAAGCACATTTCAATGGACTTTGTAGAAGGATTGCCTAGGATTTAGAGGGGCAATGAAGCTATTTGGATTATAGTAGATAGACCCACTAAGAGTTCCCATTTCATTCCTGTTAGGAATAATTAGACCACAATGTCTCTAGCATAGATTTATATTAAGAAGATAGTTTGATTACATGGAATTTCGGTGACTATTGTTAGTGATAGGGACCCCTTGTTCACCAACGAGTTTGAGGAGTTTGCAGGCTGCTTTGGGAACTTCATTTAATATCAGCACTACTTACCACCAACAAACCGATGGTCAAACTGAAAGGGTGAATAGAATCTTGAAAGACTTGTTAAGGGCTTGCATCATGGACTTTTTGGGACCGATGGTCAACCAGCATCTACCTTTATTGAGTTCATGTATAATAATAGTTACCAAGTGACGATTGGTATGTCCCCCTTTGAAGCACTTTATGGGAGGCCATGCAAATCACCAAATTGTTGGCATGAAATCACTGACAAAATTTTCCTCAGACTAGATTTGATTCGTGATACTTTAGAAAAAGTAGAGTTGATCAGGCAACGTATGAAGGCAGCGCAAGACCGTCAGAAATCCTATGCCGACAAGAGAAGGAAAGAGAGTTTGAGATTGGAGACTCGGTATTTATCAAAGTCACCCCTCTTAAAAAATTTGTTAGGTTAGGTAAGTCGGAGAAATTAGCGCCAAGATTTTTTGGGCCTTTTCGAGTTTTAAAAAGGATAAGTAGACTTACTTATTGCGTGGAGCTACTGGATAAATTGCCAAGAGCCCATGATGTCTTTCACATTTCACATTTAAGGAGATGCCTTCATGACAACAGCGTTGTGATAGAGCCCGATTAGTTGGGGGATATTGAGCCGGAGCCAATATCATACCGTGCTACTGCATGCATTGTGGAGCATTGAGCTAGGAAGCTCCGCAATAAAGAAATTAAGCTGGTCCGAGTACAATACGGAGACAACCCGGCGGGAAGCACATAGGAAACTATAGAGAATATGAAGATCCCTTATCCTGAGTTATTCACTGGTAAACTTTTCTCTCCCAAACTAGGTTTTTGGTTGCACCATGGTTGCTAGATTGGATGGTAGGAAATAGTTGCTACACTTTTCACTATCACTTTGCACTCATATAGAAATATTTATGCATGTTTATGGTGTTTGCATACATACTTATATGTCACGATCACACATTCGCGCTAGGATTGAGCTCACTTATAGTATGTTTGTAGTACGTAATCACATTGCACTTTTGATTGAGTAGAAGAATGTGTAGATAACTTGGTTGTATAACATGGATGTTTATTACAAGTTACGATGTCCGTCCCTTAGAAAGATTTCGGGGACGAAACCTTTTAAGGGAGAGAACGTAACATCCCATATAATCACCCAAAAATAAATAAATTGGAAAATTTAATTTAAATAATTTAGCGGTAAAAATGGAAATTTGGTAAAATTCATAGTTTGACCACAAAAGTTATGTTGTTGGATTCGTGGCCATTTTATGAACAATTTCCATATATAAAATGTTGAAAAAAGAGCTCAAACGAGAAAGTTATGGATGTTTGAAGTTTGAAATTTAAATTAATTTAAATAGAATTCAAATTCAAATAACTAATTAATTCCTAAATTTTAAATTCAAAAGTTAACATTAATTATATTTAGGGGTTAAGTAAACGTTAAAATTAACGTGAACGTTAAAGTGCATTTAAGAAAGAAAATCAACATTCCTAAAATAGAACCGGTTGACTCCTGACCCACGACCGGTCGATTGCTAGCAATTAACCAGTGGTGTGGGCAGTCGACCGGTGAACATAGGGTTGCGGCTAAGGTTTTGTAGCAATGAACGTTTCAGATTTAATAATTTAAACCGACTTAAATCCGACGGTTCTAGTGCATTCCAACCACTATAAATAAGACACTAGCCTCTTCGCTTTTCTTCACAAAATATTTTGGAAATACTAGTGAAGTTCTATCAGTTTGTATCTTCGTAGATTCAGAAAACTCCATTTGGGTTTCAGGTAAGAAATCATATATATCTATTTTTGTATATTGTTTATTTTCTCAACTTATTCTCCTCCAAAACTCTAATTTTCTAAATCTAATATATATACACAAATCCCTTGTTGTATATATCAAAAAGAAAAGATCTATAAAGAGTTCGTTGAAGGTGTGTCAAATTCAAAAGAAGGAAAAGCTAAGTTTCTGTAGTGATGAATATTTTAGTTTTTCTATTTTAGTGGTTGAATAGTGTAGTTTGGATTTGATATATGCTTTGAGGAGTTTTGGATTACGAAAACATCACATCAAAAATTCCTAAAATTCCCCCATTGTTTAGTGTCAATTCTTAGGTTGGAATCTTAATTGTTTTATAATAAAATAACATAGTTTGTTTGGTTTTGCAATTTAAGTGTTTTACCTTCTGTTTCACTTCTTATCCTTTTTCTTTGGACCTGATTAACGGATTTGAATAAGGGTTGGTATGTAAGATATGAATTCTTATTCGTACTTTGCATTGCCTATTGATACAAATTGAGTAGAAATTCCGTTATCTAATTTAATGCAAAAGAATACAAATAGAGCGCAAAATTAATTAAATTGTAAGTTTCTATTATTAGGCTATTTCATTGTTTTAATATGAAATACGTTGGATTTAGATTCTATATACAAGTCCATTGACTTGATAGACTTATGGTATATATATGTTATTATGGAGACGAGACTTGTATAATTTTGGAAGATTTGACATTTAAAACGTTAGTTTAGAACGTAATCTTTGCATGCATAGAAATCAATAATGTGTGTGTATGTGTGTAAACATACACTAGCATAAATAATGTAAGGTTATAACATATAAATGGCATAGTTAATTAGGTTAAAAATTATCATTTAAACCCTCCTTAGGAAAGTCATTAATTGGTAAAGGCGAAATAAGAAGGATTTCTTATAAGGCCAAAGTAATTAATGGGGTGAGATGTGTGATAATATACTTATAGAGTCGAAATATGACGAAGTTATAGGGATATGAGGTCAGTCAAAAGCACATAGAAGTCTGCCCAGCTAATCTGGCTACCAACAGTGTGACTTTGTGGCTGATGTGCGACATCGCCTATAATAAGTAAATATGGAAGACGCGAGATTAGTCCAAATTCTGTAGGGTAAGTCTACCCAGCTAATCTGACTATCAGTACCTATGAATAATCAGACTAATGTAAGACATCTCTGTGGGGTATGGATCGTAATACGAAAGATTTGCTTCGTGGATTGAAGGTATTAAGTAGTTGTTTAAGGACTCACCTCTTTCCCTCGTATGAAGTATTAAATGGTCAGGATTGGGTTTAGGCATGGTTTAGGTTGTCTTAGAATGGTCCGCTTCAATGGAAGTAGTATGGGTTCGAAGAGATTTCCATGCAATGTCAGCTAAATAGATATATATGAGGAGTAAACTTTAGGAATAAGTACTAAATGACAGGGGTTGTTATCCCGCCTTTTGGCAAAGCAGTGATACCAATGACTTGACTAGAAACTAAACACATTCCGCCCCGAAGATCAGTTATCTATAGGCCCACGATGGCCATAGGCAAACTTGGTCCGAGTTTGGATTAAGCTACAATTAGCATGGTATAACAAGCAAAGCTACGAAATGCAACATTCCAAATTTTAGGTCAATCGTAGTTCATATGCTCAAGTTATAGATCGATCAAGGTTCGTGTGGAACATGTTCAATTCGTGTCTATTAACTTCGTATCCATCAAATTTGTATCCATCTACCTCACACCTATCCACATACTTTGTATCCATTTAATTCATATCCATCCATTTCGTATCCATCAGGCAATAGCAGCAAGCTTCGTATCGATCACCCATTTGATCGATATGAGGGAAGAACTAGGTATCGATACGCAGGGATGACTTTAGCATCACTACAAAACCATATGAAAAGCCTCGATATTAAGAGAACAACTTCAAATGGATACGAAGAAAGTAGTCAAACCAGAGGAAACAGTCTCTCAGCATGAAATATGGATCCCTATCAGACACTCAAGCCACGTTATCGATACGAAATCGATCGACACGCATGTATTGATACGAATCCATCAGCCTACTTGAAAATCCAATCTTGGATCGATCATAACTCAAAAACTACAAGTCCAAATTCTACGAAATTTTTCACAGAAGCTTTCTTATTCAGTCAAGAATGTCCATGATCGATCGCAGCTCCATTGGGCAAATTTTGGATTGATACGATATGAACTTGGATCGATCAGAATCGATCGCAAACGACACCAGATCGATCTGGTGGGCCCACCCACATGTGAGAAGAGGTATTCCGAGGTTTGAGGGAGATCTTTCCAGACCTACTCTTATGAATAGCGCCCCTACGCCTACTGAAAAAGGACTTTTGAAGCTTCTACGCTGTTACTCTACTGTAACTCCATTGTAACATGAGTGCTAGTGATCTGTACTATAGTAATCAGTTGAGAGTCATCAATAAACAACAAACTATTCAAAGTGGACGTAGGCTACAACGCAGAACCACTATAAATTCTTGTCTCTTTCTACTTCTGCATACTTTTATTGGTGTGATTGTTAGATTAGCCTCATTTTTCATTTAATTTATTCATTCTAATCTCTTCAATTACATCCGAAGAGTGTTGTGCCCAATTTGGTACAAACACTTTGGTGCTTTGACTGAGAAAAACTCTGCCTTTTCTCCTGCTCTATGGATCCCCTACCGTTATCAGATTGCTAAAATCTAAGGAAGAGATCCGGATCTGTCTTCCAGTAGTTTCTTCCATTCTACTCAGATTACTCCAGATCTAGGAAAGAGCTATATTCATCATGGTCTGCATTACCAGAACCACTTTAAATGCTATAGATCCAGAAGGAATGGATAGGCAAAATCCTACGTAGCTGGGGCTCTAGATCCATAAGGTCCTATGACTAGTGAAGAGTTGCAGACCCTCATGCAAGAACTTACTCAAAGCCGTCAAGAGCTCACTCAGCAGATCCGTGCCAACACAAAGCTCGCAAACCTATTGAATGAAGAAAGGTGAAGGAGATCTAGAAGAGATCATGTCTCTCATTCCTCGACCGAAAGTTCAGCTTCATCCGACTTTAATCATAGATCTATAGGCCGTCAGCTAGATGGAAACTTTGTAGAAGCCTCCAGGCATCAGCATGCTGTGAATCTTGGACAACCCAAGATCTGTCCTTCTACAAGGAATCGAGCTGGACCCTCCTCCCAAGGAGGGGCACTTCCTTATCACACCATTCATGACCACGCAGCTGCTGCCACTATAGATCTGGAAGCCAAGATCTAGAACCAACCAGATCTAGCTCATCGCCAACACGTTCATGCTCAGGATCCTCACTTCCTTGAAGATCGGGAGCCAAAGAGGCGAGGAACGGACCGTAGACAGCGACCGGACCGTCCCCACAACATGGAACCCGACCATGCCGTGGCCTCGAACATCCATATGCCTGACATTCCAACCATAATACGCCAAATGATTAGAGAAAGTCAAGTCCTTATGAATGACGACTGGGGAATCTCCCAAGGTCACACTCCATTCGCCAATGACATTCTTTATGTAGAGCCGCCCCGTCTACTCAGGATGCTGACTCTGCCAATGTACGTAGGAAATGCAGATCCTAACCAGCATATCTTGTAATATGAATGGATCATGAACGCCACTCGAGCTGACGATGCGGTCAAGTACATGAGCTTCCCTATCTCTTTGGAAAGCATTACAACTATGTGGTTCACTCGTTTACCACCCAAATCCATCTTATGTTTTGATCAATTGGCTACTAAGTTTGTCAAGTAGTTCTGTATGCATGCGACTAGACCAAAGAATGTCAACACCCTATTCAGTGTTACTCAAGCTCCAAGAGAGACCCTTAGACGTTATCTGGAAAGGTTCCTTGCTGCTTGTGCTGAGGTCACCCACTGATAATTCTATTCCGATTGCATTGACTAAAGGAATCGATACTGATTTCGAATTTGGTGATTGGTTAGCTAGGAAACCCCCTCGCTTCGTTGGATCGTTTCTATGCTACGGAAGACCAGTTTTTAAGGAGAGAAGACGCTAGATGATCTAGAAAGCAGGTCATAGCAGGGCCCAGTGGTGAAGGCATTTAGAGCAATGTTGAAGCAAAGCAGACCGATGAGGATTCTAGTAAAGTACAGTTGAATATACAGAACAAGCAAGGTCAACAAAAAGGTAATGGAGGTCAGGAGAAGAAGAGAGACCCACATAGCGGGCCGAGACCCAAAGCTCCTACGTTTGACTGATACATTCCCTTAAACACGTCGGTGGAAAATGTTTACCTTCAGACTTGTAATACCGGACAGTATAAGAAGCCTGCTCCGAAACCATCATCTGAGAAAAAAATTTATACCGGAAAGTTCTGTAGATTCCACGATTGTTACGGCCATAACACTAATGAGTGCCGTCATTTGCAAAATATCATCGAGAGGTTGATTAGAGAAAGAATGTTAGAGCAGTTTGTTCAGGCTCCACAGGACCGAAGCACAGGCCCATCTAATCCAAATCAAGGTCAAGGCCAAGCTAGACCAGAAGAATCCACGCGTACTGGTGGGAGGTTGGTAATAAATACTGTGAGTGGTGGTCCTCATCTGGTTGATTGAAGCTGGAAGGAAATGGAGTCATATGCCAGTTCGATCAGGCATATGGACTTTGAATGTTGTAGTAATATTGATGATGGAGCCTTGGCAAAATAACAGAGGACGATGACAAAAGACATTGTTTTCATGAATCGTGATGCTGATAGAGTCAAGGCCCCTACTATTGATCCATTGGTCATCTCAGCCCAAAATAGGTCATGCTTGGATGAAGAGGATCTTAGTTGGCAGCAGAAGCTTTGTGAACATTCTTTTCAAGCATGCTTATGACCAAATAAGGATGGAAGAGGAAGACTTGAAACCGTGTCAATCACGTATTCATGGTTTTAATGGAAGCGCGACTATACTAGCTAGGATGGTGAAATTGCCCGTTGAGTTGGGTACAGGTGATCGTCGGAGAGTCCGGATGTTGCAGTTTGTTGTGTTAGACATACATTCCCCTTACAATGCTTCCTTAGGCCGACCGACCCTTGTGGAATTCAGGGCAGCGATTACCCCATGATGTACAACTCTGAAGTTCCCCACTGATAATGGGGTCGGAGCAGTACATGGTGATCAGGCAGCTGGACATGCCTGTTATGTTGCGGAGCTGCGAGATGCACAGTGGAAGGAGAAAGGAAAGGGCATAGAGGAATCTATCTGCGTCCGTTTTTTAGAAAATTGACAGATAGCGGCTGGGAATCGGCCCAAGAACCACAACCAGTTCCTTAAAGACCTTGATCCCTGAGACAATAATGATGAGGAGGAAGTAAAAGATTACTAGGCTTCCCCGACAGAGTTGATGATCGACGTTACGATCCACGACAATGACGATTCCAAGACAGTGAAGGTTGGATCTCAACTCAGCCCCCAGGTGAGACAAGAATAGGTTGATTTTCTCCAGGAAAACCTTAATGTGTTTACCTGGACTCATTCAGATATGTGTAAGATCTCACACAACATCGCGAGCCATGCATTAAATATCGACCCGCAGCATGTCCTGGTGAAACAAAAAAGACGCGGTATGGATCCAGAGAGATTTGCCGCCCTGAAGGTAGAAGTAGATAAACTCAAGACTAATGGGTTTATCCATGATGCTTTATACCCAGAGTGGGTGTCGAATTCAGTGCTTGTCAAAAAATTGAACGGAAATGGCGGACATGTGTGGACTACTCAGATCTGAACAAAGACTACCCCAAAGACATTTTCCTGCTTCCCTGAATTGACCAACTCGTGGATTCAACAACTGGACATGAGCTCTTATCTTTTATGGATGCATACTCCAGCTACATTCAAATCCCAATGCACCTTCTCGACCACGAACATACTAGCTTCATCACTGAACTGCAAGAAGATGTCGTTCCGACTCAAGAACGCTGAAGCAACTTATCAGAGGCTCGTGAACCGAATGTTCGCTAACCAGATCAGAAAAACCATGGAGGTGTACATAGACGATATGCTCGTGAAGTCATGACCGTCCATCAACCATGTCGGTGACTTGGAAACGATGTTTAACATACTCTGATAGTACAGAATGAAGCTCAATCCATTGAAGTGTCATTTCAGAGTAGCATCAGGAAATTTCCTTTGATTCATCGTCAACGCCAGAGGTAATGAAGCAAATCCTGAGAAAATATTGACGATACGGAACCTCGAAACACTCAGAACCACAAAGTTGGTGCAAAGCCTCAACCAGGAAGGTGGTGGCCTTAAGCAGATTTATTTCCAGATGCACAGACAAGTGCATTCCTTTCTTCGGTCAGATCAGAAAGGGACAACAAAATTTTGAATGGACAGAGGAGTATGAAGGTGCATTCCAAGCACTAGTTCAACATCTGGTAACACCTCCTATTTTGTTGAAGTCGGCTGATAATGAAAGATTATATATCTATCTGGTGGTTTCAACAAATGCAATAAGCGTTGCAATAATTCGAGAAGAGGCTCGGATCCAATGATAGGTCTACTATATTAGCAAAAGATTTATAGGTGCAGAAAGAATCTACCCGTAATTGGAAACTCTGGCTTATTGTCTCATCATAGCCTCGAGGAAGCTCCGTCCGTATTTTAAGGCTCATCTGATCACAGTCTACACCGACCAGCCGTTGCGACAGATACTAACATGACCTGAGACGTCTGGCAGATTGCTTAAGTGGAGCATCGAGCTGATTCAATTTGATATCATTTATACACCAAGGCGAGCTATCCAAGGACAAGTTCTGGTGGACTTCATACCTGAATTCACCATACTGGAGGATTTTCTCGGAGCTAATGAATCTCCCAAATGTGCATAGAAGCTATACACTGACGGTGCATCGAACAACCATTGCTCAGGCGCTGGAGTGGTCCTCGAAACCATAGAAGGTCTATCCATATGCTATACTTTGAAGTTTTACTTCCGTGCAACTAACAACAAAGCCGAGTACGAAGCTTTGCTTGTTGGACTAAGGCTTGCCAGAGACTTAGGAGTTATTGCTATGGAAATTTACTGTGATTCGCAATTGGTCGTATACCAGGTTCGAGGGGAGTATTAAGCCAAAGACCAAAGGTTAGCCACTTACCTTGCTCGGGTTCAAGAAGTGTTGAATCAGTTCGACTATTATGTTATTCATTGTATACCCCGAGAGAACAATCAGAAAGCCAATTCTTGAGCGAAACTGGCCAGCACTAGGAAGCTCAACAGATGGACTCGTCTCTGTCTAGACACTTACCGCTTCGAGTATCGATCAAATGGAGACAGATTGGGTACACGAGGCAATTCCCGAGAAGGAGTCATGGATGACTGCATTCAGAAATTATCTTAAGTATGGAGCTTTACCTGAGCGTAAAAGTGAGAAAAGACAGGTTCTCCGAAAAGCTTCACGATTCATTATCCAGAATAGAGTCCTATATAAGAGGGGATATTCTGTTCCTTTACTCTGGTGTATCACCCACGACGAGATCAAATGAGTGTTGCATGATATGCATGAAGAAACATGTGGCGATCACACTGGGGGCAAGCCCTTGCGAAGAAAATGCTCGGGTGTGGATATTACTGGCCAACAGTTAATCGAGATGCATCAGATTACGCTAAGAAATGCAATAAGTGCTAGAAGCATGCCAGGATTCCAAGAGCAAAACCTATCAAAATCACTTAGATGTCAGTCCACGGCCGTTTTCCACATGGGGCATTGTGTAATAGGATCTCTACCTTTAGCCAAGGGTGGTGCGAAGTACGCCATTATTGCAGTTGACTACTTTACAAAATGGGCGGAAGCTGAGCCCCTTTCCACTATAACGACGAAGAAAGTAATCAAATTTGTTGTGCGTAACATCATCTGTCGCTTTGGCCTCCCACACACCATTGTAACTGAAAACGGGACCCAATTCGATAGTGTCAAGTTCAATGATTTCTGTCAACGCTGCCGCATCCAGAAGAAGTTCTTCGTAGTAGCTCACCCTCAAGTGAATGGGAAAGTCGAAGCCGTCAACAAAGTTATCAAGTCCATTATAAAGAAATGACTGGAAAAAGCTGGAGGTAAGTGGGTCTATGAGCTTCCCATGGCCTATGGGCGTATCGAACTACCCACAAGTCTGTGACTGGCCATACTCCGTTTGCACTTTCCTACGGCTCCAAAGCTTTTATTCTAGTTGAACTAGAAGTACCTTCTCATCGTGTGACCTATTACGATCCAAAGATGAATGCCATCTCACTTGAAGAATCTTTGGATTTTGTGACAGCTCGCAAATCCATACCCCTTGAGTCAACACTATTCTACATCAATTAACTCAAGTGGAACAGAAATACGCACCATTAGGGTTAAAGAAGAAGAGATAGAAGAAGAAGAAACTAAACAATATCAGAATCTCACAGTCGCAGCGGAATAAACTATAATAGTAAATAATAGATCTTTACATAAAAGGAAACTATATCTATTTTATACATCATATCATCAGAGTATCTCATACAACAATATTACCAGACAGACAAATCCATACAATCACAGCAGCGGATAAATATACATGTACGTATAATACGTCTCGGACTCCAGCTCATCTCCTGCTCCATAGTATCATGTCCTGTACATATAATACTCGGTCTGGCCCAAGCATTAAAATGAAATAACACCCGAGTCAGTTTGAATACCAGCTGATAATAATGCATCCAAATTGATTATTAAAGTTTCAAAAATCCTTTTGAAAATAAAAGCATCTCGTAAGACCACGCCACAAATAAACATGTCGGGTTTTTACCTTACGATGGCTAAAAACACTTTTTATAGAAATCCTCTGATATTATAATAGGGTCTATATACAAATACTTATAAAATAGCCGAAATTGTTACATCTATTAAATTCCAGCTACTAGCCACAGAGTGGGTAATACAAAAAAAACTCATAAAAGGCTCGTAGGGAGAATGAATTTCCAACAATGAATAGGCACTGGGGTACCACCTGTCACAGTACATGGTCTAGATCACAGTACCGAGGAGTACGCCCGCTCCCCTGCAACACAAGACCGGAACCATCCCTTACTGGACAGTTTCGAATAAGATCACCCCGCGGTTGGGATAAGCAACCGCACCACTAAGCCGAAATAAAAAGGGACATCTAGACAGGGATGACCTTACTCTCAAGTGGGGGCTACCCACGAAGCCTTGCTGCATAACCCCTGATTTTCAATCATTCCCAGTTGATGAGGCTTGAGGCTAAGCGTTACCTTTTAGAACGTTTCACTTAGAATGCCCATCGCCCACCTGACGATGTTCCGAAAGCATTCATCCATACAAGTCCGTCCCAGGTTCGAATGGAACCGAAGGCACTACTCCTACTACATCCATTTTGGAAATATCCTCAGGATCAGTAACGACTAGAACTTGCACTTCACTGCTCCATCTTCGACTCCGAACACGTTTTTCCACGAAACGTACAAACCGGATCGAAGTGGTTTTCGAGAAATAAATCTCGATCCCAGCCTCTTCGAAACGATCAACGCATTTGTCCAATATTGATAGTCGGTGATTTAACTATCAATTAATATTCACAAACATCCATCACACAATAAATAATTCCCAATTATTTTCCTCAAAATATCTTTACGAGATATAATTCCAATTTCAAAATTTCTTTTGAAACACTTTTCAAATCCAATTTCCTCATGGAATAGATTCTCAAATCTTTATTCCCTCTGAAACATCCATGTACCCATATTTAAGGTTTAAAATAATTTAAATACTTTATCCCTCAAAATACATTAAAACCATTTATATCAAATTTACTTACATACTTAGTTTAAAATATACATATACTTTAAAAATATATTTCGAATAAAACTGCTTTATAAAATATAAATAATTAACTTTAAAATAAGTTAAGTCGTACTAGTTTAAACATGAAGTTATGAATCCTTATACAATTTCAAATAAAGGTTTAATTGATTTTCTTTAAAATAGAACCATTTATAAAGTATAAATGATAATAATATTCTTTAAAACATAATTTTAATTACCCTTTTAAAATAGTTACTTTTATAACTACTTTAATATATATTCACTTCAAAAATTCTTACAACTCAAATAATTTTTCTTAAAACCATTCTTTAAATAAAACTCAAAACTCCTAACCTTTTAAAAATCATCTTTAAAAACGTACTTGGCATCTCAGGGAAATATACTTTCTTTTTAGGAACCCAAGAATTCTCTTTATCAATCCAATCACGATTTACCCAATTCAATTTTACGTTCATCCCGTAAAATTCCTTCCCATACTTTAAAAATAGCTCCTTTTATTTTTTAAACACATTGCTATCTCCTGGAAATCACTTTCAAATATACGTTTAAAATATTTAAAATAAGCTTTGGAAATTATTTAATAGAAAATAATACTTAAGGAAATATATAAGGGTTCCATAGTATTTTTAAATAAAATTTAGCTTTAAACATAAGGTTATTAAATCAAATATTCATATTAAGATTTCCTTTTTAAAACTTAATACTACTTTACCCTTTTATATTTAAATAAAATTAAAGATCATAATTACTTAATCAAATATTGGCTTTTATTTAAAATATTTTAAAATAATATTTCTTTCTAAAATATTACAAACATATTTAAACTGCAAATTTATAATTTGAAAGTTTTTCTTAAAACAAAATAAAATTTCCAGGAGAAAGCACACTTCACATTCTTTAAAATAAATCTCGCTATTCTTTAAACAATTCACATTTCCTTTATAGATCACATTCCCAACACTTCAAATTATCAACAAATTTCTTGAATTTAATTCCTTTTAAATTCCTTACTAAGGAATTTCTTTAATATCCTTTAAACCCAATTCATCTATTTATAGTTAAAAAATTTAGGTTGTATTCCCTCAATCATAGTACAACACAATTAAAATTTCCAATTTAATTCATCACAGCATATAAATAAAACGCAGCATATCAAGATCTAAACAAATTATCACATAACAATAAATAATCTATATCACAGAATATAAACTAATTTCTACTTATAAGGGATCCAGTTGGATCCCGCCAACCTGTTTCCCTACATCCACAGATATTAGCACAACAACATATATCGATTCAATCATATTCAACCAATCAAGCAATTCATTTAAATATCGACTATTTAAATTAACAAATACTCCAGATGTGCGTGAGTTAAACTCACCTTGGGTTTTCGGCGAGCGTTTCGAAATTTAAATTAAACCGAACGGTGTTCGACTTAACCTAAATTTTTACTTGCCCGGAATGATTTCAGAACTGCACTACTGCGTAGTGTTCATCTCTACGATCCCGGTGTTTCCAGTTTCGTCAAAAACGGATAAAACATGAGTGAGATATTGAATTTTAAAGATTGTATAAACATTTATATAAATAAATTACATTTTTTTAATATATATATATATCAAATAGCTCTCATGGCCGCACGATCGAAGATGCAAAATCAAGGCCGAACGTTACTTCTTCCTCACGCGTGCGGTACCAGTTCACGGCCGAACCCGAACTCACGAACTAGGGTTGAACGCCGCACCAACCTCGATCACCACGGCCACGATCGGCCACCACCGCAACGAAGAGCATAGCTCCCTCTACCTTCGGTCAAGATCCGGCCGTACTCGACAGCCCCTACGCGTCGCAACTCGAATGCGAACGCCCAGCCAACGCGGCCCTCCTATCCCCTCTACGCTTCGCCAAAACCCATCACCACCGTCCACTTCGTAAAGCTCGAGCTACTCTCCGACTTTGCAGTAGAAGATTTAGCCTAAAATCGCTTGGATCGAGAGAGAAGCATGGAAAATTGAGGGACATTTTAGGCCATAGGAGTATGAAGATGGCGGCTCCGAAAATAGGGCTAGGGTTTTCTTGTTAAACGAGAATATATGAACGTATTTATAATATTAAAACAATTTTAAAGTAACTCTCTCAAACGATCTCCAAACAACGCGTGCCGACAGGCATTCCTAAGGTTGATCTACGTTCCGAACACAATGGAGCGTGTTCTGAAAGCTAATTCGATCATATACGCGAGTTACAGAAATAAACGATCAATTTTAAATTAAATCGATTAAAGTATTTTCTATGCGTTTTACGCTACCGGGGTCAAACGACAACTCCGATTGCTACGAAAATTGAAATCCGATAATAACTAACTATTACGGATCCAATGGAACTGGTTTCGTCGAATTCCGAGACTGTGCCCCGGAAGGCTATTTTAACTCGTCGATTAAATCGAGTGATTTTCAAAATCGTCGAAATCATCTAAAATTTCACTTTTAAAATTTTTACTAACTCTATTATAACTCGTATGAGATTTATATTCACATTAGAATTCATTCTGATTCAGTTTAAATAAAAATTTGAATATTTGCATTATTATAATATTAAATTCCATTATTAAATTAATATAAAATTTCAAATTCAATTTATCAACTTCTAATTTCATCCAACAGTCCAATACTACTATTTAAATCAAAATAAACTTAAATAAATTTTTAGAAACTATTTTTATATTTATTTACTCTCAGATTCCCCCATTTATCCCAATTCTAATATTAAACTATTATTACTCAAATTTTCAATTTCATTCCCGTAATTGAAATTTAACTAATTTTATTAACTTAACCAAAGTCTTTTATTTAAAAAAAATTCAAATTATAATCAATATTCAATATTTAAAATGAATTAAATGTTCAAATTTAGCGACCCTAAATTCCGGGTCGTTACATTCCTCCCCCTTTATAAAAATTTCGTCCTCGAAATTTGCTAGGATAGAAAATACTTCTAAACCCACTTACTTACCCAATTTACTTGGTTAAAAACTTATATACACTTCCCAAAACCCTTTAACTCAAATCCAAACTCATTTGCTTTATTTACTCTAAAGCTTTTGTTTCAACATCATTTCAAAACACTTCACTAGTTAATAAAATTTTCCAAAATTCTCAAAAATTTTCTAACTCCCAAAATTTCCGAAAATTTTTGGTAGTGTCTCCTCTGTATGGAGGAGCTTTCGCGATATCGCGATACTGATAAATGTACATACATCGACCCACACGGTCGAAAACCAAAATATATCACAATATATATATATATATATATATATATATATATCATTTCCCAATTATATTTGCGTAGGCATACCTTTTTAGCAAATTTTTAAAGCAAGCGGCTAATATGACGCATGTACGCGCTCCAACTCTATCGAACGCCCTCCGTACCTGTACTTACTCAACAAACTCATCAGTTTTCAAAGATATGAACATTTTAACAACATTTCCAATATAAATGTAAGCCAAACATATCCATTTCATAGCCTAACCAAGCTACTTCATAATTTAACAATGTTAACCATATTTTATCAACAATGTAAAGATTTCAATCACTCTTTTAATTTCTTATTCAAGTCCAAACTTCATTTTATTTCACTTGAATGATTTATATTCAAGTTCACTATATACAATTCATATTTATTACAACCACTCCATATTCACTTCAATATTATGAACATATGCTTCACTATTTTCAATTTGCTTCAATTCAAATTCAAATTGATTCACAATCTAATGTACTTACAATTTGATTTATTTGCATTTCTTTTCCAAATTCAAACTTCATTATATTCCACTCGAATGACTTACATCCGAGTTCAAATGTTAGATTCACATTCACTTCAGTAAGAGTAATATAAGCTTTTGATTCATTTACTTTTCTCTTTAATTAACCTGCATTTACATACAAACCCACTAAATAGATTCTAATCCATTTCCCATTATTCAAATATCAATTTCATTTACTTAAGTTTAAAGACTAATTTCTATGCAGGTTGTGGTTATTCAAACAAATAACCAAGCCTTAAGCTTATAACCAGTTAAAATTAATTTCCAACTCAGATTCATATTAATTTTATTCAGTTCTGCATGGTTCACAATCCAAGCATTCTTATCACATTACAGTTATTCAATTTCATTAACCAATTCAAGTTTATATTAATATCATTCCATTCTGGATTATTTATGTTGAGTCAAGATTTTTATAGAGTTTTGATTTCTGACAAAGGAATAAGCCGTGATCGACAAAAAGAAGTTATTCATTTAAGAAACACAAAGAGCTCCATATATTAGAGGTTGATTATTTGGTATGTTAGTAATTTATGTTAAAATCTATCCTCAAATAATCATATAACTTCAATCTTTCAATATATATACATATGCACATTAACTGTGCAAATTGGACTAAACCGGTCGACCGGTTGAAAATAAGGTGGTCGACCGTTTTTGCCCAGAATGCACAGATAACATGCACACATGCACATAACGTATATATATTTGAATTCCTGTCTACCGGTCCATTTTTGACCTGTCGACCGTTTTTAAACAGAAAGCAACTTTTCCAAAAGACACTTCTCTTCTCCAAAGGTTGCATCTCCTATCTTTCATCAATGATCATAACTCTTAATGGCAACTGTTCACAAAGAGTTACAACTATTTTTCTCTATATATACTCATCTAAATCATTGATTCAAACACAAGTTTTTACACGATCATATATGCTCTCTAATCTAATCTCTAACACTCCTGCATTCTAAAAATTAATTTAGCTTATTGAATCATTGAAATTATTTCATATCTTTTGATTCAATAAGTAAATACCTTCTTTAATCTTTACAAAACATCATTCATATTCTTTGAGGATAAGATTACAGGAAGGGTGTACTACTAGTGACAAATCCGTGTTTTCAAGAACACAAGTTGTCAACAACAATTGTATTTGTTTTTTTGTTGAAGTCCTCGTGTTGTAAGAGGCAAGTGTTGAAGTCCTCGGTGTTGTAAGAGGCAAGTGTTGAAGTCCTCAGTGTATTAGAGGCGTGAAATCCCGTTCGGCTGTTCGGGTATTGTAAACCTGTTCCTCCGGGTGAAGCGAGGTAGTTAATAGTGAAAATCCAGATAGGAGTCTGGGACTGGACGTAGGACGGTGCTCCGAACCAGTATAAAAATCTCTGGTGTGATTTTTTTATTTTTTTATTTTTACTTTGCTACTATCATCTATTTTCCGCATTTATATTATTGTCCATATTACACGATCCGTGTGTACTATATTAGCACATATAATTGTATACACACCGCACTTTCATTTGGTATCAGAGCACGGTCATCATATAACCGTAACACAGTTATTTGATATATTCTTGTAATATGGCAAATAACGCAAGTACTAGCACTCAAAACACCACTTACACAGAAGGGCAATCGACACAAAGACCTCCATTTTTCAATGGTCTTAACTATAGTTATTGGGCAACACGTATGTCATTCTTTATGCAATCAAGTAGCTATGATGCTTGGAATGCTACTCAAAGAGAAATAGTGAATCCAACAACTGATTATTCAGAATGGACTGTGGCTGAGAAAACGGCAGCAGCCGTAAATGCAAGAGCAATAAATATGTTGTTCTGTGCATTAGACCAAAATGAATATAACCGTGTTAGTATTTGCACTACTGCATATCAAATTTGGCAAACGCTAAAAATCACTCATGAAGGTACTAACAAGGTTAAACAAGCCAAAATAGCCATGCTGAAAAGTCAATTTCAAAATTTCAAAATGAAACCAAATGAAACAATCAATGACATGTATTCACGGTTTCAAACTATTCACCATGCACTTATTGGGTTAGGACAAAAGTATTCTGATTTTGATGTTGTTTCAACAGTCCTACATTCTCTAACTAATGAATGGGAAGGAAAAGTATTAGCAATTGAAGAAGCTAATGATCTTTCCATCATGAAGCCAGATGAATTGATAGGAAATTTAATGTCCTATGAAGCAAATTTGCAGGCTAGAAAAGAACAGAAAGAAGAAAAGAAAAATGTAGCATTTCATGTTGAGAAAGATGAAAATAAATCAGATTCTGAAGATGAAGATTTGGCGTTCATTGCTAAAGGTTTCAAAAAATTCCTAAAATATCGAAAAGCCAGTCGCTACAATAAAAGGAAACCTGGATCAAATAAACCATCTTCATCTGCTATAGAATGTTTCAACTGCCATAAAAAGGGACACATGCAGAAGGATTGTCCAGAACAAAAGAAAAAGTCAGAAAATGACAAATTCAAATATAAGAAGGACAAATCAAAGAAACGAGCCTTCTCAGTAACATGGGATGATTCAGAGTCATCTTCATCAGAAAGTGAAAGTGATTCGGAGAATGAACAAGCTAATGTTTGCTTTATGGCAACAGAAGATGAGGTACAAATTCCTACATTTGATGAATTACTTGATATTAATGCTGAATTGATAGTCAAATATAAAGACTTAAAACGTCAATTAAAAGTAGTCAAAGCAGATTTAAGTAGAGCAGAGTTTGAACGAGATATGTTAAAAGATGAGAAGAAAATATTAGAAGAAGAACTTGAAAATATTCAAGAATCATCATCTAATGTTGACTCTCAAATATCTCTTTTGAGTCAAGAAATAGAAGCTCAAAAAGAGAAAAATAATGCTCTCACTACTGAAAATCATGAACTTAAAGCAAAAGTCAAAATTCTAGACCTAGAAAAAGCTAGTTTACAAACAAAGTTTGATGACATTACTCAAAATGTTTCTAACTTTAACAAAGGTCGAGAAAATTTGACTAAAATCATTGAAAGTTCACAATCTATTTCAGATAAACAAGGTTTGGAATATAACAAACATGAAACTAAGAAACATCTTAGAAATAAAAGGAAGAAGAAAGTACAAAAAACTGAAGCTAAGAAAAATCTTAGTTTATTATATTTCAAACCAAAACCAGTTGTGAAATTTCAAAAGAGAAATGTCAAGACTATCAAAATATGGGTTCCTAAAACAAATAATAATTTGATTAGGAACAAATACATTCAGCAATTCATGAATAATGTACATTTTAATAACAATTATATATATAAAGGGGATACCGGACCCAAATGGGTTTGGACTCCTAAGACCTAACTCTTAGGACCCTATAAAAAGTGGGTACCATGGACTTAATTCTATTTTTTGCAGGTCCTACTTAAGAAAAGAGGAAAATGGATATTCTGGCTGATATACTCCTATATTATTCCATTATCTATTATTCCTTTTTGTCGATGACAAAGGGGGAGAAAGTGCTAACAATTATTTGCAGGAATATATAAATATAAGACAAAATCTCAGGGGGAGATCACATATTCAGGGGGAGATTCAGAACTTCAGATATATGTTGTCATCAATCAAAAAGGGGGAGAATGTTGAGTCAAGATTTTTATAGAGTTTTGATTTCTGACAAAGGAATAAGCCGTGATCGACAAAAAGAAGTTATTCATTTAAGAAACACAAAGAGCTCCATATATTAGAGGTTGATTATTTGGTATGTTAGTAATTTATGTTAAAATCTATCCTCAAATAATCATATAACTTCAATCTTTCAATATATATACATATGCACATTAACTGTGCAAATTGGACTAAACCGGTCGACCGGTTGAAAATAAGGTGGTCGACCATTTTTGCCCAGAATGCACAGATAACATGCACACATGCACATAACGTATATATATTTGAATTCCTGTCTACCGGTCCATTTTTGACCTGTCGACCGTTTTTAAACAGAAAGCAACTTTTCCAAAAGACACTTCTCTTCTCCAAAGGTTGCATCTCCTATCTTTCATCAATGATCATAACTCTTAATGGCAACTGTTCACAAAGAGTTACAACTATTTTTCTCTATATATACTCATCTAAATCATTGATTCAAACACAAGTTTTTACACGATCATATATGCTCTCTAATCTAATCTCTAACACTCCTGCATTCTAAAAATTAATTTAGCTTATTGAATCATTGAAATTATTTCATATCTTTTGATTCAATAAGTAAATACCTTCTTTAATCTTTACAAAACATCATTCATATTCTTTGAGGATAAGATTACAGGAAGGGTGTACTACTAGTGACAAATCCGTGTTTTCAAGAACACAAGTTGTCAACAACAATTGTATTTGTTTTTTTGTTGAAGTCCTCGTGTTGTAAGAGGCAAGTGTTGAAGTCCTCGGTGTTGTAAGAGGCAAGTGTTGAAGTCCTCAGTGTATTAGAGGCGTGAAATCCCGTTCGGCTGTTCGGGTATTGTAAACCTGTTCCTCCGGGTGAAGCGAGGTAGTTAATAGTGAAAATCCAGATAGGAGTCTGGGACTGGACGTAGGACGGTGCTCCGAACCAGTATAAAAATCTCTGGTGTGATTTTTCTATTTTTTTATTTTTACTTTGCTACTATCATCTATTTTCCGCATTTATATTATTGTCCATATTACACGATCCGTGTGTACTATATTAGCACATATAATTGTATACACACCGCACTTTCAATTTACAACTCATACAACCTTATTTTATCACAATAATTAATTAAAATTCTCTTCCACAATATTTTCATTATCTTCTTATATCAATTTTTATTTTATTTTCATTTAATTCTCATCCAAATCAATTTCAATCCATTTACAAATTTAATGCACTTTGTTTATTTATTCAATCCATTTTTAGATTTATTTTATTAACAAAGAGACCATTTTAAATTATTTCACTCATTGGAATTTATTTACAATTCAAACCATCACTATTATAATCTAATTCCATTATTCATTCACACTCTCAACTTTTATTTGCCAAAACTAAATTCCATATCAGAACTGGGTTTCTATTTTTCTTTTCAAAATTTTCTTAACAATCCATTAAAATTCCATCCATGTCTACAAATTTCATTTAATTTAGTTTACACTAAATTCATCTTCAAGCTTCTCTTTATTTAGTTTAGCTTACGCTAAATTCTTTCTCAAATAATTCCTTTAAATTTAGTCGAGTTAAAATTTTATTCATACAATATCCTTCTTACTTCTCTGATTTAAATTTTCTCAAGTTAATTTCTTTTTCAATTTAATTCAAGTCCAACTAAGTTTTAGTTAGTCAACTTGAATTCATTTTATTTCTTTTACTATTTAAATAAGAATTCAATTTTATTCAAAATTATTTGTAACACAACTGAATTTTGATTTTATTTCAATCGAAATTCAACTCCATTCATTTAATCTAAGTTAAATCCAATTTAATCAAATTTTAATTCTCCATATACAAGTTTAAATTTATTTACTAACTTAAGTTCATCCACATCCTTTATATTTTATACTTTCATCATCTTATTTCAATTCACATTTCATTTGAGATTAGGTATGAATTCACCATACCATTAAACTATTTCCCATTAATGATTATAATTCCATTTCCCTATTTATAAGTTTACCAACTTATTTACTTAAAAGTTTATATTGCTCATTTTAATCCATCTACATCTTATAATCACAATTCCAAATTTTATATATATATATATATATATATGTCACTGAATTCTTAAGGATACAAATTTTCTTCAATTTAATTCTTTGCACCATTTTAAATTCACAATTCCAGATTATAAGTATAATACTTAATGGCTTGTGGGTATAATTCATTACACCATAACCCAAATCAATTTATTCTAGGTCCAATTTATTTTACTTATCCCAAGCTAATATTCAAATTTTCTATTTACCTCATCATACTTCATTCACTTCCATTTACTCAAGTTAAATTTTAATTCCAAGATTAAAATTTTCATTTCTTCCTTATTAATATCAACTTCACTTAATAAGTTCAATAGTTGATTCATTTTAACTTTACACATTATTTAAATAGAATTTTCCAGAATTCAATTACCCGGTTTTATCCCAAAACCATTTGAAATGTTAATCTACTCATACCTACTTGGTATATCATATCAAACTTCCGAGTTTCCAAAACAACTTGGTTGTACCAAAACAATTTTCCCATTTTGAAATTTTCAAAACAACTGTTATATGCAACAAGTCCAAACAATATCATAACCAACCACTTTGGTAGCAATCCATCACTTTAGAAACTCGAAAATGAATTCTAATGATGTGGCCTGCATCATCAGGATTATTTTCCAGCGACTGAAGTGAGTTCAGTGCTTCCTTATTTCCCCACATTCATTTCAAACAGTTTCCATCCAAAATACTTTCCACAATAATATTCCATCATTGCTTGCAAACACATTGGAAAACATTTCAAACATACCCAAGGTTTAAATTTCCAAACATTGTTTTCAATATATTTAAAATCTTTTTCAAAATTTCCGGGATTTAAATTTTTGTTCAGTTCAAATTTTAGTTATTCCTCTTTTGTATAATTTATACTCATAGAATTTGTTTTAGATTAAATTTTAGATTAAATTTTAGATTCTTATTTGATTTAGATATCCACATCCAAGAAATCAAATATATAAATATATATAATAATTCAGAAAATTATTCCTTTTATATCAAGAATCTAATTTTGGGTAAAATTATTTCATTTACCCACTTTAAAACAACACTATGTCGGTTTATCTTGCTTTAGAGTTTAGAAACCCCTATCGATACGGTTGTACTTTCCGTACCGACCAGAATTCATAAACACTCAACCGATAAGTCAACACAGTATAAAAACAATTTTTATATTCACTAACAAGTATGCTCTCATATCTATTAATACGCTCAACTCATTATAGAGTACTATTGACTCTGTTCAATGAGTAATTTCCCCACCAAAGCCTAGGTTGTCGCCAACCTAAGCTCTGATACCAAGTGTGACAGCCCGCAAATTCGTACCCCTTGAGTCAACACTATTCTACATCAATTAACTCAAGTGGAACAGAAATACGCACCATTAGGGTTAAAGAAGAAGAGATAGAAGAAGAAGAAACTAAACAATATCAAAATCTCACAGTCGCAGCGGAATAAACTATAATAGTAAATAATAGATCTTTACACAAAAGGAAACTATATCTGTTTTATACATCATATCATCAGAGTATCTCATACAACAATATTACCATATAAACAAATCATACAATCACAGCAGCGGATAAATATACATGTACGTATAATACGTCTCGGACTCCAGCTCATCTCCTGCTTCAAAGTATCATGTCCTGTACATATAATACTCGGTCTGGCCCGAGCATTAAAATGAAATAACACCCGAGTCAGTTTGGAATACCAGCTGATAATAATGCATCCAAATTGATTATTAAAGTTTCAAAAATCCTTTTGAAAACAAAAGCATCTCGTAAGACCACGCCACAAATAAACATGTCGGGTTTTTACCTTACGATAGCTAACAACTCTTTTTATAGAAATCCTCTGATATTATAATAGGGTCTATATACAAATACTTATAAAATAGCCGAAATTGTTACATCTATTAAATTCCAGCTACTAGCCACATAGTGGATAATACAAACAAAACTCATAAAAGACTCGTAGGGAGAATGAATTTCCAACAATGACTAGGCACTGGGGTACCACATGTCACAGTACGTGGTCTAGGTCACAGTACCGAGGAGTACGCCCGCTCCCCTGCAACGCAAAACCGGAACCATCCCTTACTGGACAGTTCTGAATAAGCTCACCCCGTGGTTGGGATCAGCAACCGCACCACTAAGCCGAAATAAAAAGGGACATCTAGACAGGGATGACCTTACTCTTAAGTGGGGGCTACCTACGAAGCCTTGCTGCACAATCCCTGATTTTCAGTCATTCCCGGTTGATGAGGCTTGAGGCTAAGCGTTACCTTTTAGAATGTTTCACTTAGAATGCCCATCGCCCACCTGACGATGTTCCGAAAGCATTCATCCATACAAGTCCGTCCCGGGTTCAAACGGAACCGAAGGCACTACTCCTACTACATCCATTTTGGAAATATCCTCAGGATTAGTAGAGACTAGCCCTTGCACTTCACTGCTCCATCTTCGACTCCGAACACGTTTTCCCACGAAACGTATAAACCGGATCGAAGTGGTTTTCGAGAAATAAATCTCGATCCCGGTCTCTTCGAAACGATCAACGCATTTGTCCAATATTGATAGTCGGTGATTTAACTATCAATTAATATTCACAAACATCCATCACACAATAAATAATTCCCAATTATTTTCCTCAAAATATCTTTACGAGATATAATTCCAATTTCAAAATTTCTTTTGAAACACTTTTCAAATCCAATTTCCTCATGGAATAGATTCTCAAATCTTTATTCCCTCTGAAACATCCAAGTGCCCATAATTAAGGTTTAAAATAATTTAAATACTTTATCCCTCAAAATACATTAAAACCATTTATATCAAAACTACTTACATACTTAATTTAAAATATACATATACTTTAAAAATATATTTCGAATAAAACTGCTTTATAAATTATAAACAGTTAACTTTAAAATAAGTTAAGTCGTACTAGTTTTAAACATGAAGTTATGAATACTTATACAATTTCAAATAAAGGTTTAATTGATTTTCTTTAAAATAAAATTATTTATAAAGTATAATTGATAATAATATTCTTTAAAACATAATTTTAATTACCCTTTTAAAATAGTTACTTTTATAACTACTTTAATATATATTCACTTCAAAAATTCTTACAACTCAAATAATTTTTCTTAAAACCATTCTTTAAATAAAACTAAAAACTCCTAACCTTTTAAAAATCATCTTTAAAAAAGTACTTGGCATCTCAGGGAAATATACTTTCTTTTTAGGATAACCCAAGAATTCTCTTTATCAATCCAATCACAATTTTCCCAATTCAATTTTACGTTAATCCCGTAAAATTCCTTCCCATACTTTAAAAATAGCGCCTTTTATTTTTTAAACACATTGCTATCTCCTGGAAATCATTTTCAAATATACGTTTAAAATATTTAAAATAAGCTTTGGAAATTATTTAGTAGAAAATAATACTTAAGGAAATATATAGGGGTTCCAAAGTATTTTTAAATAAAATTTAACTTTAAACATAAGGCTATTAAATCAAATATTCATATTAAGATTTCCTTTTTAAAACTTAATACTACTTTACCCTTTCATATTTAAATAAAATTAAAGACCATAATTACTTAATCAAATATTTGCTTTTATTTAAAACATTTTAAAATAATATTTCTTTCTAAAATATTACAAACATATTTAAACTGCAAATTTATAATTTGAAAGTTTCTCTTAAAAACAAAATAAAATTTCTAGGAGAAAGCACACTTCACATTCTTTAAAATAAATCTCGCTATTCTTTAAACAATTCACATTTCCTTTATAGATCACATTCCCAACACTTCAAATTATCAACAAATTTATTGAATTTAATTCCTTTTAAATTCTTTACTAAGGAATTTCTTTAATATCCTTTAAACCCAATTCATCTATTTATATTTAAAAAAATTTAGGTTGTATTCCCTCAATCACAGTACAACACAATTGAAATTTCCAATTTAATTCATCACAGCATATAAATAAAACACAGCATATCAAGATCTAAAAAATTATCACAGAACAATAAATAATGTATATCACAGAATATAAACTAATTTCTAGTTATGAGGGATCCAGTTAGATCCCTCCAACCTATTTCCCTGCATCCACAGATATTAGCACAACCACATATATCGATTTAATCATATTCAACCAATCAAGCAATTCATTTAAATATCGACTATTTAAATTAACTAATACTCCAGATGTGAGTGAGTTAAACTCACCCTGGGTTTTCGGCGAGCGTTTCGAAATTTAAATTAAACCGAACAGTGTTCGACTTAACCTAAATTTTTACTTGCCCAGAATGATTTCAGAACTACACCACTGCATAGTGTTCATCTCTGCGATCCCGACGTTTCCAGTTTCGTCAAAAACGGATAAAACATTAGTGAGATATTGAATTTTAAAGACTGTATAAACATTTATATAAATAAATTACATTTTTTTAATATATATATATCAAATAGCACTCACAGCCGCACGATCGAGGATGCAAAATCAAGGCCGAACGTTACTTCTTCCTCACGCATGCGGTACCAGTTCACGGCCGAACCCAAACTCACGAACTAGGGTTGAACGCCGCACCAACCTCGATCACCACGGCCACGATCGGCCACCACCGCAACGAAGACCATAGCTCCCTCAACCTTTGGTCAAGATCCGGCCGTAATCGACAGACCCTACATGTCGCAACTCGAACACGAACGCCCAGCCAACGCGGCCCTCCTATCCCCTCTACGCTTCGCCAAAACCCATCACCACCGTCCACTTCGCAAAGCTCGAGCTACTCTCCGACTTTCCAGTAGAAGATTAGCCTAAAATCGTTTGGATCGAGAGAGAAGCATGAAAAATTAAGGGTCATTTTCGGCCATAGGAGTATGAAGATGGCGGCTCTGAAAATAGGGCTAGGGTTTTCTGGTTAAACGAGAATATATGAACATATTTATATATTATTTTAATATTAAAACCATTTTAAAGTAACTCTCTCAAACGATCTCCAAACAACGCGTGCCGACAGGCGTTCCTAAGGTTTATCTACGTTCCAAACACAATGGAATGTGTTCCGGTAGCTGATTCGATCATATACACAAGTTATGGAAATAAACGATCAATTTTAAATTAAATCGATTAAAGTATTTTCTATGCGTTTTACGCTGCCGGGGTCAAACGACAACTCCGATTGCTATGAAAATTGAAATTCGATAATAACTAACTATTACGGATCCAATGGAACAGGTTTCTTCAAATTCTGAGACTGTGCCCCGGAAGGCTATTTTAACTCGTCGATTAAATCGAGCGATTTTCAAAATCATCGAAATCATCTAAAATTTCACTTTTAAATTTTTTACTAACTCTATTATAACTCGTATGAGATTTATATTCACATTAGAAATCATTCTGATTCAGTTTAAATCAAAATTTGAATATTTGCATTATTATAATATTAAATTCCATTATTAAATTAATATAAAATTCCAAATTCAATTTATCAACTTTTAATTTCATCCAATAGTCCAATATTACTATTTAATCAAAATAAACTTAAATAAATTTTTAGAAACCATTTTTTATTTATTTACTCTCATATTCCCCCATTTATCCCAATTCTAATATTAAACTATTATTATTCAAATTTTCAATTTCATTCCCGTAATTGAAATTTAACTTATTTTATTAACTTAACCAAAGTCTTTTATTTAAAAAAATTCAAATTATAATCAATATTTAAAATGAAGTAAATGTTCAAATTTAGTGACCCTAAATTCCGGGTCGTTACAGATTTACTGGATGAGAAGCGTGAAGAGGCTGATTTGAGAGTAGATGCACACCACAGTTAAGTCACCCGATTATACGACGCTAAGGTCTGACCCAGAACCTTCGAAGTTGGCGATCTCATACTTATGCAAATTTATCCGGTCCCTTCACACATGAAACCGACATAGGAAGGATCATATATCATCGAGCAAAGACTTAGAGACTGCACATTCAAGCTACAATTATTGACGGTCTCACTTTACCGAGAGCATGGAACAGCGAGTGTCTACGCCGCTATTACACATAACTGGCTTTTCTTCATTTAGTATGCTTTTCCTTTGGAAATTTGTTTATGCATTTTTTGAATTCGAAATTGTAATAAGGCAACTGACTTTGCCATACTTTCTTATTTCAGCAATAAAATGCAAACTCATCAAGCTAGATTGGCGATTCTTGGAATGCATCGTGTGACCGTCACTATGTATGAAGAGCTAAGTTCCATCTTACAATGGGACTTGTTCAAACAGGGAGTGACCTTGATTCGACCGATCACTCGCTAAGTGAAACCTTTAGCTCGGGGCCAAGCAATGATAAAATAAAATAGGATTGAAACACGATGATCCTCCAATGAACTCTAGCTCCCGAATTGGGAACTATAGCACAAACTCCAAAATGCGGGCTTGAAGAGGGTGGATCCATCTACCCACGACTTTGCCCTCATTCAATCTAGGTTCGAGGAGGACGGATCCATCTATCCACGACCTCGCCTTCATTTTTTCAAGCTCGAAGAGTATGGATCTGTCCATCTACGACTTCGCTTGTCAAATCAAGGTGGATGTGATCCGACCATCCACAACCTTGACCAACTCCTTGTTCCATAGTGCGAATGAGATCCTAATACTTACACAGATGTGATTGACCATCTGTCGACCGACTCCAGATTCTCGGAGTGCGAACTGGAGTATAAACATTAACGGGGGTGATCGACCACCCACCGACCAACTCTGGTCCAAAGAGCATGGACTGGAGCATAAAACACCAAATGGGTGTGACTGACCACTCATCGACTAACTCTGGCCCCGAGAGTGTGGACTGGAGTACAAACAAACGGGTGTGACTGACCACCCGTAGATTAACTTATATCCCAGAGTGTGAATATAATCCTTAGCATTAAATGGGTGTGACCAATCGCCCGTAAATTAAACTATGTCCATGGAGTGCGGATATTATTCCGAGCATTAAATAGGTGTAACCAACCGCCCGTAAAAATAAATTAAGTCCACCGAGTGATATTCCAAACATTAAGCAGGCTTGACTGACCGCAAGCATACAAGGTTTAATCCCCAGAGTGTGGATGTAAAAACCAGCAATTGAGCGAGTGTGATCCGACCACTTAAACTCACTTCACTTTAACTTTGTTCCAACTAAGTTAAAATTAAAGTTAGTAAAGGCGGAAGATGACTGCTGACTGACTACTTCAATTCTCTCCAGGACTGAGGGCATAACTCAAGTACCAGCCGCTGGCCTAGACAGCGCAACGTTGGGACTCGACTCGACGTTTGATTATGACCCGAAGCCATGAATTCAAGACCTAATAATCGGACTCAAGTTCGACTCAGAAACTAAGGCCTCACAAGTACATTGAATGGAAACGTGAGTGCTGAAATACTTAAACAAACGAACACAGAGTTATGTTGAAAAATTAGTAGAAATTTTATTTCCACTATTCTATGAAATAGTAAGTACCAAACATGTTCGAAGAATTCCTATAAGCGGGGGCCAAGCCTGCATCTATACATGGCCAACAAAAATAAAAGAAAAAGCTTATTCTAGCAACCTACAAAAGGGAGGAAACAAAAATGCGAATCTACGCCTTTGGTTTTTTTATCCTTCTTACTTTTCTTTGGTGTAGACCCGCTTGAACTTCCGCTCAGATGTCTCTTTGAGCCTTTTCCTCCCCGGCCTACTCCAGCTGGCTTGTCTCCTGCTAGGGGAATCGAAGCAGTCTCCTCTTCGGAACTCACAGGGATCAGAATATCCTTTGTGGGTGGAACTGGAGGAATGGTGATACCCTCAATGCTAGAAGAACGAGGCACGCTGGTATCGATGATGGTGCCACGCGGAGAAATAAAAAGTATCGAGACCAGACCAGGACCTGCCTTTCCCCGACCATCTCTACGAGCCTGCTCAGGTTCCTCGATTTTGGCTTTTATTTCCTCCATTATCTGCTCCTCCCAGTCCACACGTATGCCCATTGGAATGCCGTTGGTCAGACCCGAGGAGCTCGTGATGACCACATCTTCATCTACAATGAACGACACTTTGATACTTGGATTACTTTAATGGCCGAAGATTGTTTCCATAAATTGTTCATCAACCAAGCTGCCGCTATCGTGCATCTCTCCATCCAATGTGGTGGCCGTCACGATTGTAGCCTCCGTCACCAGCACCTCCTGCTTGTGATGTACTTCTTGAGCTGCATGAGGATCAGTCGATGCAGAATCTAAGAATGAATGAAGATAAGAGAATATATTAGTAATATCATTTAATAGCGCTCCTGCATTTTGAGGAATAGGAGAAGTGTCCAGAATACCTTCCTTGGGTTGGCTCCCGTGTTGAGCTGATGCGCATTCCGAGCTGCATTCGATTATCGAAAAGAGATGCGGCCTATCAGGGTCATATTCTGAAACAGTTGTAGGATCGATAGAAGAAGTAGTCTCGGATTGGGACATTAAAGGTACTTCCGAACTTACTTCATGATGCTCGATCCCGGATCCTTCCCCAGCTTCCGTATACTTGGCGGCCAATTTTTCTTTCTCAAGAGAAATAATTGTATTGTGGAGGACTTTAGGCTCATTTGCAACTAGCACTTGAGCTTCAAGTTCGAACTCATCGATAGTTGTAGCATTGCGGATAACCTTTTTGTCCTCTACCAAGCAACTCCAGGCCTTGTATAGTTGGAAAGAATAATCTTCGTCAAGCCAGTTTAAGTTGCGATTTCTTAAGACATTGGCGTTGTACGTAACTAGGAGATCTTTAAATTCGCTCTCCATCCTGGCCTTAACCGCTTTAACCTCCCTTTCAATCCAGGCATCAGTTTCCTTGGCCTTCAAATTCGCTGCATCCTTCTTCTCCTTAAGTCTCACTGCCTATTCACGTGCCTCCTGGGCGGCTCGATTGGCCGCTTCTTTTTCCTTAATGACCTCGGCTAGCTTCGCCTTTAGCTCCTCAACCTCTTTCCATGCAAAGTCCCTTTCTTGAGTAATAACGGCGTTACGGTGACCCATCTCCTGCACTAAGTCCATATGAGTCTTCCTCATGTTTTCCATGGGCTTCCTGGCCTCCTTGGCTTTTTGTCTGACATCCACCTCGGTTTTCCTCGAAGATTCGGGCTCATTGGTAAGCGCTGTTATTAATATGCCTTTTTGAGAAAGGTCACTCTCCAATTTTTCAATCAATTTAGCCCGCTTGAAAGATACTACCGACACCCTCTCAGCTGTCTTAACCCATTCCCTGTACTAGTTGTATGCATCCTGCAGATAATCTTATACCGATTTTTCTATGTTGCTGGGGATTCTTTTCAAGTTGTAGGGAAGTGGAAGCCATCGAAACAAATATTCGGGAAGTCTTTCTTTTACTTGGCGATTTGGATGGCTCCCTCCCATGTGGACTTTATAGCAGTTTGTTTGGTGACGATGGGAGCTTCCATTTCAGTTCTACGGTGTTGATCGTCGAATTTCGATGTGTGAGGTGGCACTATTTGCTGTGCAGTTTTAGAAGATTCCCTGCTAGAGCCGGATAGTTTTGAGGGTCCTTTAGATGGTGGAGATCACGACCGAGAGCAGCGCCTACTTTGATGTGACCTTTCTTTCTCCCTCCCATAATGCTCGCGCTCTTGGCAAGAGTGATAGCCAAGACCGTAGTCTCTATCACTTTCCCGCCTATGAGATTCAGAGCATGAACTGGAAGAATGTCGTGAAGAGTGAAGATTGCTGATCATAGATCCCCGTTTCACCATCGTATCTAAAAAATGAAAAGAGAAGCAGAATTAGTGTAACGATCCCAATTTTTAATTAAATTTAAATTGATAATTAAAATAAATTTTTGAATAAAAAAGTAGATTAATTTGAATTTTTCAAATTTAAATAGGATATTTGTTTATTTGGATATTGATTTTAAAATTTAATTGGGATTTTGAATTTGAATATTTAAAATCTTATAAATAAAAAAGTAACATCCTAAAATCTGTCAATATAAATTAATAATGTATTTTAAACTTTTGAAATTTAATTTGAAAATATATAAAAAAAATCTCGTAACAAATAAAATAAGTAATAACTATATATAAATGAATTCCAATTTATTTTGAGTTTAAAATTTTGAAATAATGAGAGTTTTAAAAAGTCAATTAAATTTATAATTTTGTACATATATGTATATTGCATATATGAGTAGATTTGAGTGTATACATTTAAATTGAATATAAAATTATACAAGTGTATGAATGAATATATATAAATAGACATAAATGAATTTTTATTCAAGTGAATTGGGAATTCGAATCTACATTTGAAATGAATGTTTTTAAAATAAATATTTGGCTTTTAAAACCATTAAGATGAAATTTATATAGTGTAAATATTGGGTAAAACAATTCTTCTAACATTGTATATATATACACATACAAATGGATAAAGAGGTATATTTATTTACAAAGTAAATATGATATAAAATTTATTTAAAAAAAATTCTTTTGTCTTTGAAAACTTCAAATGATAAACATACACATGGAGGTGGAGTAAAGAAGTAAACATTAAATGGGAATATCATGATGATTTCTTACAAATGGCATTCAACATCATTGTTTAAATAAAATAATAAAATTAAAAATTACAAAAAAAATTCATCTCCCCATAACCAAATCATATTTACTCTCAGCAAATCTGAAAAATACAGTAGCAAAGATCTAGCATTTCAAACTCCAAAACCAAAGAAAAAAAGGAAAAAATCAGGAAAAAAGAAGAAATAGCAATCTGAAATTCAAAGCCACAATCCTGAAGAAAATTCAAACAGAACCTGAGCAAATCAAGCAGATTCAAAGGCAGATTAATACAAGGAATCAAAACAAACAGAAAAAGAAATTCAAACAAATTTGGAATCAAATCTTCAACTCTGAAAATTTCCTGAAACAAGCAAAATTCTGTGCAACAGGAGCTGATCATTTCAAATTTAATAACAGGTTAAAGAACAAGAGCAAGATCAATCCCACGAAAGTTTTAACTTTATAGTTAATGAATTTGTAACTTAAAAAAAGAAAATCAAGTTGTAATAAACCAATTTAAACTGCAGATTTGTTTTATAAAATGAAAAAAAAAAGAGGAGCTTCAGTTTTTCCAATGCAAGGTTCTCTGGAAAACAAATAAAGGCAAGTAAACTTCTTCAAAGATTTGAATTTAATGTTGTTAATCAGTAGTAAAGTAAGAATATAAGAAAATTTTATTTATCAGTTCAGGAAGAAATCAAGTTCAAAGATAAAAAAGTCAATTTCTGCTTTGCAACTGTCTCTGTTCCTTCCTCTGACCCTGTTCTTTGTTTCTGCTGCAATTCCAGGTGAGCAAATCTCCTCCCTGAATCTGTTTATTTTTGTTTGTGAGCAAACTAGCCTTAAATCTGTATGTGTTTTTGATGAATGCTTGAATGGATTGTCTCCTCTGATATATGGTATGCTGGAATGTAAACTTATATATATATATATGTGTGTGTGTGTGTGTGTAATGCATGTCTGAAAATAAGTTGAATTTGCCTCTATGTATACATTCCAGGTTTTAAAACCTGTTAGAAAATTTTAAATTACCCCAACCTAAGCAAATTTTAGGTTTTGATTGCTGAATGAAAAGTATTTATATGAGTACAACATCATTTTTAAGAATAAATCCAAGTAAAAATATGGAGTAAATGATTTTAAAATAAATAAATAAAAAATTACAAGGGATAATCATAATTAAGTCAGGAAATAAATGGTTACAATTTCATGTTTTAACTTTATAATCTAGTTCGAGCTTGAAAATGTTGATTTTTGAAACTGATATCATAATTTTTAAGTCAGTATTTCAAGTGGCACTTAAAGTTAAACAGGATTGAGTTTCTCATCAAATTCTGATGATCAGTGGAGAGTTGGGTCTCGTGATCATGCCTAGAGGTGGATGGTGGGATGGGCCACTCGAGAAAAATAATACAAAAAGTTTCAGATGGCCGGAGTTGCCTGGCGCGGCCAAAATAGGGTTTTGGGTCTAGTTCTGTTCGATGTTGGTCAAGGGGAATTTTCATTGTCATAGTATGATCAGAATCGTTCGCACTGGAGGGAAAATATTCATGGGTGGATGGCACGGCTCTGGACAAATTTTCGTGGTCTCTAATGGTTTAGGGCGGTGGTGCGAGGCGATTTCCTGATGGTGGTTCAAGTCCTGGTAGCGGTTGAAGTTGTCGAATTTCGTTTCTGATGTGGTCACCGGAAATGGGTGTTCGAGGTTGGTAGAGGAGGACAACGGTGATGTGTGGGTGGCCTCGGCGGCAATCAAAGATGGTCTGAATCTTGGTGCACGTGCACACGTGATAGTTGTATCTGGGTTTGTGAAGTTGTGGAAGAAGAAGCTGGTTTGAGTTGTTCGTGTGATTCACGAGTTTGGGCTCGGGAAAGTGATGGCGTAACTCGAGTCTTAACTCGAAGTAGGAAGGTTGTGCGAGAGTAAAAATACTTAGAAATTTTTAAGGTAAAAAAAATTGAGGCGCTCGGGTAAATTTTGGGAAAACCCGAAGAAATGGACCAATTTGCTCGGGTTTGTCTCGAAGCAGGTCTCGAGTCAGTATGTGAATAGCTTTGAAGTTTAAGGAAATTCAAGTTTTTGAAAATAAAATTTGTTAAATTAATTTTCTTTCAATGTTTATCGTTTCCTAAGTTTTAAAATAAGTTAAGGAGGGTTTTAAATAAATTGTTTTAATTAACCTAAATTTAAATGGTTTAAAATAAATTAACTTTAATTTGAAAGTTACTTTCTTAATAATATATAAAGAAGTTAATTATTATAAAGGATGTTTTAAAATGGTTAAGTAACCTTCAAAGTTTAAGTTAACATATTTGTTAAAGGGAAATTATTATTATTAGAAGTAAATTACTTAATGAAGGTAATTAAAGCAACTAAAGAAATTAATTAATAATTCAAGTTAATTAATCAAGTAACTAATGAATGATTAAAGAAAAATAATAATTACTTAGTGAAAGTAATTAAGAGTAGATAATTAAAGATTAAAGATTGATAAATCAAATATTAAGGGTTAATCACTTTAAAGCATAATTAATTAATGTGGTTAATTAATTAGGGTAATTAAATTAAGAATAATTAATTAAAGAATAATTAATTAAAGGACAATTAATTATAATTAAGATTTAATTAATCAATAATTAAGGGTTTATTAATTTAAGTAATTAATTAGGGAATAATTTATTAAGAATTAATTAATTACAATTAAGGGTTAATTAATTAAGATAACTAAGGAATGATTAATTAATGAAGGTGATTAAGACTTAATCAGTTGAAATTAATGATAATTAATCATTGATTAAAAATTACTAATGAAAGTAATTATGTGAGTAATAAATTTAAAACCACACGATCTATTCACCTTAATCGAAGATGTTTGACTGTTATTGAACGTTGTGTGATGGATTGTGATGTGATGCTATATGATGCTTTGTGCTGAGCTACTATATTTGTGATGAATATACTATTGTATGAATATGAAAACCCTTAACCCGTAAAACGACATTTGAATTTCGATGCGACAGGGAGTCAGATTCCAGTTGGTTATCCGAAACCCACATCGAATCGTAATGGTGAATCTTTGTGATTGATAGATTTACCTTATCTATGAATCTGTAAATGAAGATAAGCATTATGGGTTATACCGCTTATCGATATGATTGAATCTGTGATGATGATGTTGTGCACTATTGTGTTGAACCCCTGGACCACACTTATACACACACAAATATGGGTTGCACATGGAAATGGGTTAAGTCATAGATTTTTGAAATTGTTTTAAAATTGAAGTTTTGAATCCAAATAGTTTTGGAAATGGGTTGGGTTTAATATAAAAAGTTTTTGAAAGGGAATTTAAAAGATTAAATTTATTTTTGAATAACTTAATTTAGTTTTGAAATTTGATTTAAATTTGAATCCCAAATTTGAAATTGGGTTCTATTTATGGTTGAAAGGGGTTATACCAGCTTTAAATCATTTTTAAAGCGTTGTTTTAGTACTTTAAATTTAACCCAAGATTTTAACTTGTATAGATATAATTGGATTTTTCTGAAACGAAAACTGTTTGTTTTCAAATAATAAAAGCTTTCACATAAGAAATGAACTTCCAATTTGTGTTAAAAGGATTTCGAGTCTAAAATGGAAAATGGTTTCCCTAGTTATGAATGAATCTTTGGAAACGGTTTGAAAGCTATACGTTAAATCTTTAATTTAAAGATTTAATGAGTTAACCCAATTGAAATGGAATTTTTTTGAAATCTATGAATGGATCTTTGTGAAACTAGGTGAACTTTGTGAAACGAATCTTTTAGTTAAAAGATTTGAAATGGTAATTTGTTTAACCATTTGAAAGAAAAGCTTTGGATTTTTAAGTTGTGACTTAACTGAAATCCCATACCCATATTTTTTAAATATTGCGCTCACTATTGGGTTTAGCCGGGAGAGGACCTTGTGTCATATAACCCATTCCGAATAGCGATACGACATTATGGATTACATTTGAAGACCGGTGTTGAAGACCGGATATCTTCGAGAACGTTAGGATAGCCTATCGATTGTCTCTGCACCGAGTAGCTACGGTATAGAGATTCCCTAAGTGATGGGAAGTCCGATCAGGATTGTGGATACACGCATTGCAAGGGCTTCTTCGGAAGTGCCTTCGGTTCTGTTCGAACCTAGAACAGGCTTTTATGGTTGTATGTCCGACAATACACTTTAAGATATTAAACTGATCTCTATCTTGGTGGCGGAGAATTCATTCTCTTAGCTTAACACCCTTCTCTGAGACGTACGAGCTCAGAGGTTATGTATTGATAGTTATTAGTGATATACTCCCAATTTGGTAGTGTGGCATGCTGAGTGCTGCTTGTATCATTTGTTGATCAAAGCATGACTTTTGTATAAAGCGTAGCTTTGTGGACGAGACTGCATCAGGACCTCACACCCCGGAAATGGTTGAAATAGGAAAGATGCGGCAAGGTTCTGAGGGTCGCTCCCTTTAGGGTGTGTCATTTCCTTCTAGAAAAGGGTGGTATCATGGTATGGAGCCCGGATACTTACTCATGTGGATACTGCAGATCTATTACTTTGTGATTGCTTTGTGGTTTAGAGGCGCCTCGGATAAAGGTCCCAAAGGACCGGGGGATGGCATGCTCGAGTAGTAGTTACCTAGTTACAGAGGTAACCCGGCCTTGTGTTGGTAGAGATCCGGTTAGGTTCTCAAGACGTCCCGCCAGAGGCGTACCCATGTACGGTAGGAAGTTCCTTAGCCTGACCATTTATTGGAAATCCAAACAAAATAATACACGTCCTGTACGGTTTTAGTTTTATAACCTACCATGGAATGTGGTGGTAACCTGCTATTGAACATGGTAGCTATAGTAGGCATAAGCGCGAAATGCCTATGCTGGCTAGGATTTATATTATACTTTCGAAATGGTTTTTATGCACTATGCACTAGTAATGATATCAAAGAAATTTTCTCGTATCAAGCATATTTGACTATCATAAGGAGAAATCTCCTCCAATTATGCCTTTGCATTGTGTCAGTGGCGGGAGGCCTTATGGTAGTTTCATTTTCCAAAAAGCATTGCAGATTTATTTTAAATTCTCTTACTGTTTTTTTTAAAGATAAAAATAGTTTTTTTTGCTCATACCAGTCCCACGACTGACCTGGAGTTTATTGTTCCTTTCCTAAACTCTGGGTGCTCACAATTTTCCCACATGGGCAGTCTAGATTTGGGTTTTTCAGATAATCGAATAGTAGGTGTAGATTCGATAGCTTTCAGCCTTAGGATTTGGCAATCGCATTGGATCGAGTTGCTTCACTTCATCTTGATTAGAAGTTCGAGCTATTTCAGGATTGGTGATTTGGAGATGGAGATTACCGACATTGGACTTCTTTCTTGAAGACCATATTGGAGTTATTGTTCCGCTGCTAGTGTTATCTTATCTTTCCGCTGCCATTGTCTTGTATCATATCTCTGATGTATATTGATGTTCATTGTATCACCCAGTTGTATCATATTGTATCAATGTTGTATATTGATATATTCTTTTCTTCCGCTGTGTTGTTATACTTAATGTGTTATAAGCTCCGACGAACCAGATTCGATGTTTGGATCTGCAGCATTTGAGTACAAGTGTCGTATTTGGTGTCGATTTTCGAAGGTCGAGCCAGGGTCGCTACAATTAGTCTTCTCCAGAGATTAGAAAACATGTGATTAAAAGTTGTATGATGCTGTGAAGTGTGTGTATGCATGTGCAACCCCCCCCCCCCCAACCGACCGATTGTGGTAGCCTATTTCGTAGGAGTGGCTCCCCTATGTCTAAAGTAGTTAGGCCTATGCCAGTTCATGGTGGGGAAGGGAGCCCCTCTAATCCAACATCCTAGAATGAAGATATGTCATCTGGAATAGGAATATCTGACAATCCTCTTAATGAACCTTCTATTTGTGGAGAAGAGGTCTTCGGACCTGTAGAAATTGCCACGGGCTGAGTTATTACAACAGTCTTATGGCTCTTAGCTTTGTGGGCGAGAGTTTTGCCCTTTCTTTTTTATTCTAATAGTCGAAGGCCCTGTGGAGGCACAACCACGGGCTTATGCCAAGCTGCCATACTCTCATCATCGCCCAATTCAGTGATTGTAACTTTAGTTGCACTCTGAGCACCCCTGACTAGGGGCACGATAGGAGCTTTTCTTCCTTCTTGCCTTACCGGAGCTACCTTAGGAACTCCTGTTAGCCCAATCCTTTGTCCTCTCTCTATGAGCCCCATAGTGATCGAGTTATCGTCAGTAAGAACTTCATATATTTCCCTGAGTTCAGCCGGCACCGCCTGAAGCATTCTCAGTATCTCCTAGAACTATGCTCCTTCGGGCCGTATAATCAAAGCTATAAAAGAAAGGCAGTAATTGATTCAGCATCAACTTATATTACCCAGTCACTTGACGAAGGAGTTAAAGCACTTACGTCTGACTAACCACCATCTAGCAAACCCCGGTGGGCATCTCATGAAGAACCATTCTATCTTGAAGTAGCTTAACTTACTCTAAGCGCCTGCCATGACTTGGAAGTTCCTCACCGCTTCTACGAAAGTAAACGAAGGGTTTCCTCGTGACTCTTGACATTGAATAAGTATCTGATTTCGTCAAGGGCCGAGGGTCAGAGAAGATGCTCCATAATATGATATATAAGCTATTGAGAAGTGCATACCCATTCGAATGCAGTTGAGAAGGCACCATCCTCAAGAAGAATGGGACATCCCGAATAAATTGGTTAAACGGGAGCAACGTTTCAGTTATGCACATAAATCTGTTGCAAGCAGTGAACCCTCATAAGGGATTGTGTGCTCTGTCTTCTGGCCCCGATAATAGAATGTCTTCTAGAGATAGACCATGCCTGAGACAAATTCTGCCAGCATGTAACAATCGAATTCCAGTGGGTCCAGATTTTTCACAAAAATGCTAAAACCCTAGCCCATTGAAACCCGAGTTGGGAATTTGGTATCCTTCAAATAGGCAGAGACAAATCTATCAGAGCTTAATTAAATATCTCACATCGGAATTGACTAAAATATAATAGTAAGTAAATACTAACAATATAATAACACTTTCTAAACAAGTGTCTTAAAGCTAGGAGTCTCTGCCATCTGCCTAACCCGTAGGATGTTATAAGGAGGGGGTCATAACTAAAGTTCTGGTGAATGGATAAATTATACACTTTTAAGCTTAATTCTACATGTACCATTTTATTTTCATTTATTGTTATATATTAGGTTCACTAGGTTTGTCATACTCTCGCCTCTGTGCGTGAATCATACCCAGCTACTCCTTAGTAGACTAAAACCTAATAAATGATATGTATATATATGTAGCAATATGCCCAATGACCATATTGGTCCTAGGTACTACCCATAGTACCTTTCATATCCTCCTCGCATAGGAATCCATCGTCTTGCTCCTATAGCATTTTTGACTACATCTGTAAAGGATAGCTTCGTGAGGCCTACAATACAGATGTTTTATCGTCTACTATGAAAACATAAAACTGTGTCCACACTAGTCTATGCTAATGCTCGGACATCTGCAACGTACCACCCAATGCGTACATTGAGGACTATGTGTAATCATTCAGTCTACTCTCTAAATCCCGCCAACAGGGTCTATATTGTACAGAACTCGGTCGGGGATTTTCTATATCTCTAAAAGATAGCTTCGTTAGGCCTACAATACAGATATTCTAGTTGATCTGACTCTTTTCTCATCGTGGCTATGGCCCCAAGCAACCACCCCTCAACTAATTGAAATACCTCTAAAGAGTTAAGTGGTCGTGCCCTACTGTAAACAATCTAACATCCAATTGGCGGTGCCCCTCATCCAATGTCTCGATAGTGAAAGAATCATTGGACTTTTGGTTTTAACTCTAGTCTTTCCCGAACTCACTTTTGGTTTTGATGCTGACCAATATCGACATGCGACTATCCTTTTGGGTCCTACCCACTAAACTTTCTTGCAAGTACTAGGACATATGAATATCATACTCCGAACACCAACCCCTTCTGACTGCCTACGATGGTCCTGCCATGCAAAAGCAGTCAAGGCATACTCTCTTGATGGAACACCTACAGACCTGCCTCCGTGGATGCAGCTTCGTCAGGCCTACCTGGAGGGCAATCCTAGATTATCCTCACGTCCTGTTGAAGTATTGTACTTGCTTCTAGCCCAGTATAACTAAGTTGGATGTGCTTCTCCTTTGTTGAAATATGTGATGAACTGTTTCATTAGACTCTTCATCCTTTGGCCTACTCCAAACGCATCTCACTCTTTTACTAGACCCTAATTCTAATCTTTTAATTTGCATTTAGTTTACTTTTCTTATTCCTTTGGCTACTTATTTACCTTAATTAGCATATTCTTGCCCTCATCTCACTTCTGGCTATTGTGAGACCACCATTGATCTAATAGGAAATGCTGTTTGTACTACCACTTCTTTTATCCAGCTTATTTAACTCAATTTAAGTCTTAAGTTTTTTAAATAAGCATCTTCTATTATCTCTATTCTATTTTCTTATTAACTTAATTTAAATCTTAAATAAGCCTTTCCGTTCTTTCAACTTAAATTATAACCTATGTTATAATTTTACTCGTAATTGTCACTTTTATCTTCTTTTATAGTCTGTATACAGTTTCAAGTGTCTCTCTTCTATTCTAGGCCGTCTATTTTTATTATGATATAGAATTCTCTTTAATTCTCTTATATATCAAAAACGTAAAAGATATAATTAAATACACTCACATTGCTAGCTTTCAAATCTCCATGTTTTTATTTCAGATCTATCCCTGACATCTATATTCACCTCCCTTATAATCCCTACTTGGAATTACAAACTATATATTTTCATATCTATAATATTTGAAAGAAAAAAGGAAGAGATTTGGATTAGAAATAGAAAATAAAACTCAGATCTAGGGTTTTACCTTTGACATAGCCTTCTGATTTGAACCAATTCCTAATTCCATAATTAATTTTATTCCCTTTCTACTTAGATCTAAATTCGTGTGAATTAGATCTAAAATTTTGTTAGTAAGAAAGTGTGGAAGAGATAGAAAAATGGCAGAGCTTCTGTAGGAAAGAGAAAAATAATGAGAATAAAAATGAGTCTCTACACCTATATTTTTAGTGGTTCAAATCAGTGCTAATAATTAGATATAAAACCCTAAAATCTAAATCATACACTCAGTCTATGGACATTAAATTAATATGTTTTCTTCTGCGTTTGTTTATATTTCAAATTGATTCTCTAACAATATTTTTATTAATCACTTTCCCCTTCCTCTCGCAATCTATGGAAACATATATTTTTAAATGTGACATTTCTTTTAAATAAGATGGCCCTATTAACCACCCAATTATAGATTTCATATATACCTAGAATTAACTTACTATCTAATTAATCCCTGCCTGCATTGTGATTTCTTACCAAATTAATATGCCAGTCAACACCATATTAATTCGTTACATATATGCTTATTAATTTATTTGATTCCCATAATTATTGCATGCATATATTCTACAATTGAATTTTGAATCACAATCGTAATAATATATGTTACCATAAGCCTTCGTGTTTGTTAATTGACAATTGATTACTTGCATAAATTACTCTTCCTCCATTTTATCCTCTTGCACTAACATATATGTTTCTAATCATATCAATGGGTTGCTACAATATATGTTCCATTTCTTCTCAGTTCCTGTCAATTAATCACCTCTACTAATTAATTGAATATTAATTTCCTTTTAAACAAACACCATTAATTAATCTTCCCTATTAATTGATTTTATATAATTTCTCTCTCTAATTTATTTGTTACACAAATATGTATATGTATTCTAAATAATATTAAATAGTTGCCCCATTTACAAACATTTCTTTGTTTTAAAATTTCAAACCTATATAACTTAATTAAATTATTTGCATATATAATTGTAATTTAACGCGGGGTGTTACATAGCATATCTTCAGAAAATTTGGAACAGACTGAGTCCTTTGGATTTAGAACCAACACTGCACCTGGTAGTTCATCTGGAGCAGGACTTACTATGTCAGCTGCGATGTCTGGCACTTCAATTCAAGGAAGTGGAGGACTCTAAACTCCCTGCTGCTCGGAGCTTCCGGGATCCATAGCTATTAAACTCAGTAAAAACTATTATTAGATGGCAAGAAACCCATGTTCCCCCAAGTGTAAAGTGAGCGATTATGTTGTGTAATGAAGTGCAGCATAAAACTTCAATTTTCTACAAGTTTAAAAGATGGTAAAGCGACAAGACTTTGAGATTCGATCGGAGTGACCACCATCGCTGACCGTCCCAACCATGCCATCTTGACTTCGAAGACCGATCCATGTTATAGTTTGTTATGTTTGTCAAATGACAGTTCCATCTACAAGCTTTAAAGGGTGGTCGTATATGCAGTTTTCAATCAAGTCAAAGTATGCAAGGCTAAAGCTCGGCGGAGTTAAACGCTCGAATATGCGAAAGGCTATGTTTCATATCCATCATGGTTTGAATTGGATAATTCCCCTGAAGCATTAGTTCGTATCGATTCAAAACCTAGACCGATAGCCTATTCGTATCGATACTCTGTGTATCGATCAACTACATATCGATACTCATCGTATAGATCCAGAGAGAGCAGTCTCATATCCATCAATCTGAATCGATATGAACACCTACGATTTCCAGATCGATACAAAAGCAACTTCCACCATCTCTTATCAATACGAGTTTGAAGCAAAGGATTGGAAGTCAGTGACTCCATCGTCTCCATCGATCTCTCTCTTTCTTCCCTAAGCCTCCAAGACGCCATCAATTACTTCCTCAACCTTGCCCAAACCAAGCTCCAACACCAACGGCGCCGGAGGTGGCCCTCACCACGAACGGAGTGTCATTTTAAACATGGGTCTACTTATCATTTACCTAGATTAGAAGAATTGGTTTGAGGATTGACGGGTAAATTATTTAGAGAATAAGGTTTTGACAGTTCTGTTTCTTTTCGGAGCGATACTTAAGCGAAAATGATAGCAAAGCAAGTGGAAAATTTGTCTAAGTCCAAAATCCATTTATATGGATATGTATCCAAGGGAAGTCATTTTGTATCCCAGTTACTAACTAAGAGAATAGGTCAACATCCATCGATGAAAAGGTTGGCTTTCATATCCATTAACGCAAGGCATTCCAAAACTTAACTTTCATACCCATTAGCATTTCGTATCCATCAATGCTGATCGATCCGAAGCCTACTGTTTCATAACCATCGATATAAAAGTCACTGAAGATCATGTTTGGACCATTCAACTCTATCGATACGAAACGTCAATTTCGTATCCATCTATTCGAGACCCAAAACTTCATGTCCATTTATACGAAACACTCCTAGAGACCATCTACCTTCGTATCGATAGCCATCATTACGAAGCCTACATTCATACATCCTAGATCAATCCAGAAGAGGATCGATACGAAGGAGTGAATCAAATCGACTATCAATCATTGTTACAACTCAAATTTCACATTGATCCAGAAGAGGATCGATATGAAACTTGATCAAAACAAGAACAAAGGAACCTAACGATGTCCCATGAACGTGCAAAAAAGAACGAGAGTCACGTTAACATACGTGCATGTATGTCATATTATCATTTGATTTTAAAGTTGACATGAATTGAATGCTTACCTAGTGACAACCAGAACAGTGAACAACAAATTGCTAACACTCAACCTTCAGTTACAACATACAACTGCATGATCGTTGGCAGTCTACAATTCAACATTTATAGTACTGGAAATTAGTCAAAGGTAACATCTCTTGATGAAAAGGCGCCAATAACTCAACAAATCAGATACAAATTTTTCAGAATAAAGATTTTAGCTTTACAAAGCACATCATATTCACTTAAGACGTACTTTGGGGGACAAATTTATCCCGCCTTTTGGCAAGGCCGTGGCACCAAGGACTTGACTAGAAACTAAAGACAATCCGCCCCGGAGATCGTTTATCTACAGGTCCACGATGGATACAAGAAAACTTGGTCTGAGTCCAGATCAAGCTACAATTAGCATGGTATAACAAGCAAAACTACGAAAGGAAACATTCCAAATTTCAAGTCAACCGGAGTTCATATGCTCAAGTTATGGATTGATCACGGTTCACGTGGAACATGTTCAATTCGTATCCATCAGCTTTGTATCCATCAGCTTCGTATCCATCTACCTTACACCTATCCATATACTTCATATCCATTTGGCTTGTATCCACCTAATTCATATCCATCCATTTCGTATCCATCAAGCAATAGCAGCATGCTTCGTATCGATCACTCATTTGATCGATACGATGGGAAGAACTAGGTATCGATACGCAGGGATGACTTTGGCATCGATATGAAACCACATGAAAAGCCTCGATACGAAGAGAAAAACCTCAAATGGATACAAAGGAAGCAGTCAAACCAGAGGAAGCAGTCTCTCAGCATGAAATATGGATCTCTATCAAACACTCAAGCAACGTCATCGATAAGAAATCAATCGACATGCATGTATCGATATGAATCCTTCAGCCTACTTGCAAATCCAATTTTGGATCGATCATAACTCAAAAAATACAAGTCCAAATGCTATGAAATTTTCATAGAAGCTTTCTTATTCAGTCAAGAATGTCCATGATCGATCGCGGCTCCATTAGGCCATATTTGGATCGATACGAAATAAACTTGGATCGATTAGGATCGATTCCAAATGACCCCAGATCGATCTAGTGGGCCTACCCACATGTGAGAAGAGGTATTCTGAGGTTTGAAGGAGATATTTCCAGATCTAGTCCTAAAATAGCACCCATATGCCCACTGAAAAAGGACTTTTGAAGCTTCTATGCCGTTTCTCTGCTGCAACTCCATTGTAACCTGAATGTTAGTGATTTTTACTGTTGTAGCCAGTTAAGAGTCATCAATAAACAACAAACTATTCAAAGTAGACGTAGGCTACAACGCTAAACCACTATAAACTCTTGTCTCTTTCTATTTCTGTATTCTTTTATTGGTTCGATTATTAGATTAGCCTCGTTTTTTCATTTAATTTCTTCATTCTAATCTCTTCAATTACATCTGAAGAGTGTTGTGCCTAATTTTGGTACAAACAAGGGCCTACCTCTGTTAAGATCTTAAATGGTCAAAGTCTTCATATTTCTCATCAAAAGGTATAAAGTGGCTTGGATACTATCTATCGCATTGGTAGACATTAATAACGATGGTTATGGGATATGGAATTGGATAACGCGAAGGGCCTACTTCGAGGACTGAAGGTATTAAGTGGTTGTTTGAAGGTCCGCCTCTTTCCATTATATGAAGCATTAAATGGTTCTGAATATAGTTTAAATGCGAAAGACATATTCTTACAAGTACTAATATAAAAAGGCTCGAAATTTCTATTCACCAGACATTGTCGTTCTGACTCCTTCCTCATTACAACACAGGTTAGGGAAGGAGACAATGATCAAGATGTAGGTGGCGATGAGTGGAGCTTGTCGTAGTAGTCTATTTATCTATTTGTGCTATTTTCTAATGTACCCATTTGAAGACGACGATGTATTTTTAAACCTGATTATTTGACGATTATTGTTGATATTATGTTATAGTTTTATGACATTTGAAATTTTAAATAAAATGGGTTTTTATGCTTTGATTATATTTTATCCTTTCTCTGTGGGTTTTGAATGAATAATAATTATCTCTGTATTGTTCTTTTTACTAACCAGCAGCCAGCTATGGAATGGGTTTTAATTTTTGGTGGGCCTTTTCTGGGTTGGGATTTAGGCTTGTTCAGGGCGGGTTCTTACTCTGTTGTAGCCTTGAAGTGTCGAGCAATATCCTAGTCCCATATATAAATTTTGATTGAATAGGCCTTGTTGGATCTAGGTACATACTAGGCCCAACAATAGCCTACCGGTCCACCAGTCGTGACCGGTGCACCGGTCATGGGCCGCCGATTGATCGGTCAGGGTGTGTTCAGCCCTCCTGTGCATTTTGATTTCTTCATTTGTTCACTCTGCCTTCGCCTATTTGGTTATGTTCTTCACTATTATGATTATGCTTCTTCTATTTCTTGTTTTCTACTTATTCCATTCATTATTAATGATTATACCAATAGTTTGTTATATAATTCATTCAGATTGTCCTATATTTGTAAATGTACATTTATTTTTAGTTGAACTACTATTAACATTAATTACCCTTTTAGTTACCAAATTAATCATCAAAACTCGGTGTAAAATGGAAATTAGGCCCTTACCATCTTAGACCACTGTAAGTTATTGTATATGCATAATAATGCTCTACTCACAGAATCAAAGTCCAAAATGCTTGCTATTGAAGAAGAACTCGGAAATTCCTCCATTTTTAAGAATTTGGCATCCACAAATCTAATTTAACTCCTCAAAACTAGTATTCTTATAGCCTTTGCTCCAGCGATCGTTTTTATATATAATTTTCTATATTTAATTGAGAATCGAGAGAGCTATGGCCTTCTGAATGGTTGAAGAGAAGGAGAGAAGAAGAGTGATTGGTAAAGAAGAAATTGTTATGGCAAGGCATAAATTCAACAAAATACATAAATATAAGATGATTCATACCGAAAGGCTAAGGTGATATACTAGTTTGTTCAAGTTATTTATAGGTAAAAACTGGAAGCTCAAAGATAACGGCTTAAACCCAAAATCGCTTCAATAAGCAATCGAATCAACGGCCAATATGGCCTCCATATATATGTCAACAGCCCAGGTAGCTAAAAGCTTATATGAATTATGCATGTTAAAGCATATATATATATATATATATATATATATATATAATGTCATGTCAGTAGTCCAAGTCAATTTGCAAGCAAGCCAAATATCAACATATATGCGAATCTTAGCACCACATATGGGAAAAATTAGCAATCAAGGGGAAAAGCTCACCACCAATGATTAAGCTACAAGATATTTATTAATAGGCACAAATACCAAAGCAGCAAGGATGTTTTAGCAAATACATGATTAAGATGCTAAGAAAAATTATAGTTTTCTATATTAGAGTTTTTTTTGCAAAATCTCATTAACAGCAGACATTGCCAACTCAATGTTATAATAGCCTTTTATTTTTATATAGAACTAACTCTAAAGAAAGGAAAGGACAAAGTGGACATATGGATATTGCTCAAACCACTTTAAATCTTGGTGAATCTCGCTGGTTTCGTTATTTTTGACTCTTGATCATATTTACAAGTACTTACTCTTGGCCTAGTTTACTAAAACTTCCTTTCGGCACTAATCCTTAAAATTCGACCTATTCCCCGACATTTACTTAAAGCCTTCGATAACAAATCCATGTAAATCCCTCTTTAATACCATGATTAACTAAAGCTTGCTCTTCCGTTCTAGGTGTTGGTATTATGGAAAATACCATCAACATTTTTTACGTTAGAAGGAGGGCCTCCCTCTCTGTTTCCTTACCTAAAAAGTCATCTTCAGTAACCAATCATATATAATTCCAGTGGTGAAAGCAATAATGAAGGAATCATCTAAAAAATATCACTCAACCTTCGAATGCAGCTCATAAATGAAGACAACAATGAACGCGTAACAACTATTGTTTTGAAAAAAGAAAAGGCTAAAAAATATGACCTTGTCTGTGAACTTTAGGCTTCTCAATTCAGGCAGCTTTCGAGATATCTTCGGGAATCAGCTCAACTTAGAAAGTTTTTCAAAGTCATGAATAATGAGGTAAGAGACTTAAGCATTAAATTGATGAGACATAAAGATCAAGCTTAGAATACCAAAAGGCCTCATCTTATGACTCCAGTCGATGAACCCCGAACGAGACTGAAGAAGGAGAGGATGCTCACCCCATTTAATGATACTTTGTCCAGTATCTTTCGAGAGACTCATAACAAGCTCCCTTATCTGAAGTATCCTTTATCGAAAAGGGAAAGTATGAAAAGTGAATTCGTTTATTATCATAAAAATGGACATAAAAGAGCCCAATTGCTGAAGCTTACATACGCCATTGAGAGAATGACTCAAAAGGGGGAACTTCCAAAAATTATTAGGGAATAGTTTCGATGTTTCATTTTAATGCTTTGTTTAAATTTGTTCTTCTTTCCTTTCGAGGAAAAAAATGTGATTTCAGACTTACTTCATTTATATTAATGCAATTACAACTTCCAGAATACATATTTCGGCAAAAAAAGGGGGCAAGTTATTAAATCTTTCAGAAATCTCTATGCTCTAAGAATTTCAAAAGATGGCTGTTGACTTTTGGCATTCTCGGTCTCCTTCTATTCATCTGATTGGTTTTCTCATGGGCCTTCGGTGCTATAAGATTCTTTTTTTAAATTCTCTCAATATCCTCAAATTCTCTATATATGTTCTCTTTGGCTAATGCCTTTTTGGCTAGGCTTATACCTGAGGGCCACTCATTGAATTTCTTATGTTCCTATTAATATTCTTGCACCCATGCTCTTCGGCAATTGCCTTTTCCTCTAAGTATATACTTAGGGACAGTTATTGGATTTCTCCATCGGTATTCTTGGATTTTTCTCGGTATTCTTAGGTTTTCTATTTATTGTCTTTAGTAATTGTCCTCTCAGCCAAACGTAAAATTAGGGGGGCACTTGTTAGATTTCTCCTTCGGTATTTTTGGATTTTTCTTGGTTTTCTATTTATGGTCTTTGGCAATTGCTCTTTCAACCAACTTTATACCTAGGGGCCATTTATTGGATTTCTTGGATTTATGTCAGTGTTATTGGATTCACGGTCATAGGTAATTTCTCTTTCTGCCAGATTTATACATAGGGGAAATCACTGGATTTCTTATTTAACTTTCAAACTACTAGTTTTTCTTATTCTGATATTCTAAACTAAATAAGCATTGTCGAACGTAACCCTCATTTTTTCTCTTTGTGATTAGCCATGAGCTTTGTCTCATGCAAATTTTTACAAAACTCCTTACAAAATGAGAGCTTGGATCTTGATTACAAATTGTACACCAAAATGGCCAAACATGAGAAGTCTTTAAAATAGAAAATATTTTCAAAAATTGTACCCTTCAGAAATACTATCTTGTAGAGCTTTTCAAAAGCTCAAGAAAATTCAATATGTAATTTCTCTACCGAAGATACATTTCTTTGAAAAAATAAATAAATTTGGTTATGGCATAGCATGGTGCTAAAAAATGCATTACTCCGTTGGAACGTAATTATCAAAATTATTTGAATGATTGATTTATTTAATATTTGGAAGTTGCCTATAATTATTTGAAACATATATAAAGTTATATTTGTGTGCATCAATATACAATATCGATGTTTTTTTTGAAAATGGGTTTAAATAAAAGATAGTTGCATAAAAGGATTATAGAAATATTATGCCATTTGATGACAAGTAATTTTGGTCTAACCATGTAAAGAGAGAGGATTGGAGAGAGAATTAAGAGAGTGAATTAGGGATGTTTTAATTAAAATAATAAGAAAAGTTTCGCTAATTCAGTTAAAATATGTCCACTAATTCATCCTATGGAGACTCATTCTTTCTGATAAAATCCATTTCCTTTTTCTCTTAATCTCCTCATCTCCTCTAATGACTGAAAATTATTGTCTTCGTGAATGAATAAAAACTCCACAAACAATTCAAGGATTGAATAAAATGAATACAAAGGTGGTTCTTCAGATTATTGCAATTTCTGGAGATGATTCAATCGAATCTAAGAGTCTTCATACATTCAATGTTTGATTTATTGGCTACATTCAGAAGGCAATTCTTTTATTTAAATTCACCTATATTTTATATCATTGATATAATTGGATTTCGTATGATGCACCTGATGTTTTATTTATTCATCTAGCCACATGTAACTTAAACCTCCCTTATGTTTATTTTGATTATCATATGTTATTGTATTGTTTTGGTTTAGATCTACTTTTGTTCATCATCTCCCTTTAATATATATTCATGATAAATTGATATGTTTTGGATCCCATATTACTTTTGATAATTTGTTATTATTCTTTATATTTTTTAGATCTGTAAGTTCTTACCATAAATTTTCACATGCCTACTTTGTCAAATTTCTTTCATTTTTTGGAAATTTTGTGAAATTGGAAGCTAATTTCAAATAATTTTTTTGACAATTATATAACATTCACATACACAAATGGTATAAGTTAACTCATTTATTTTTCTTTGAAATTAATCTTTAATTTTATATGGTAAATACGTGAATATAAATGTTTCAATCATTGTTTATAAAAAAAGAAAAGAACAAAAACTTGATTTGAAATTAGTGAATGAACTTTAGTGCAAGTTCTAATTCTTTATGGTTTTCTAAGGTTATAGTCTCATGTAAAATCTTAAACTCTAGTTTCATTCCTAAATTATAAGTTTAATTAAAATTGTTAACCTTAAAATCACTTATTTTTATATATGTATATATACAAATATGATATGCTATAATGTTTGCAAATATATGTTGTTTTAGATATAAATTATTAAATTATAATAATCAAGAATACGCAAATATATATGTGTATTTTTATTCAAATTTGTAAGAGGATTTTGTGCAAGAATGCAACCTTTTGCTGTCAAACCTTTCTTTAATTGAAATCATTTTCGTTAATGTTAATTTGGATTTAAAATTGTTTAAAGCAATTGATAGGTTTTTAATATATGTGTGTGTGTGTGTATATAAATGTATGTATGTATGTATATTATAGATGTGCATATATATTTAATTAGTCAAAAAACTTGGGAAACAAATGCATGTGAAATTTAGTTAATAAGTTATAAATGTCATTTAGTATATCAATTATTATAATTCAAGATAGAGAGAAATGAAAGGTTTCTCTCTCTTCTTATATTTCTATATCTTCCTTTAAATAATTGTGTATGTTAAGTGAGGAATAAAAGGGTTTTCTTCTCTAAATTCATTTATACATAGTTCATATACATAAAAAACACTACTTATATACAACACTTAGACTTCAAATAAATAAATGTATTCAATACATTCATTATAATACATACATATTTTAATCCTCATTTTAACAATTTAAGCAAAATAAAATTTTATTTTTAATTTTTTTAGATTGGATCTAATATACCTGTAGACTTTATAATCCCAATATGATCAAACAGGAAAAAAATTAAAATCTACCAATTTTGTCCGCTTCCGACTAGTTCGGTTCCAACAATGGTATTAAAGTCAAATAGTCTATGCATGATAAGAGTTAGGTAGGGGTATGGCCTAGGGGCAATTATGTAATTTGTTACATATATCTAACTCGTTTACCAATTTTGTTCGCAATAAAGGCGTTTCTTTCTATTATATACTTGATATAATGTGGTTATATTAATTTTAATTAAAATTATATTTAATAGAATATCCATAAATGGTATACTTTATGATTGTAGTTACAAAGTGTTGTAACCATGAGTAATTTATCATAATGAAACAAATATACCATTTTAAATGATCCTAGTCAAGATGCATTGAGAGCAGATATCTATGTATCTATTGAGACTAGAGTACATAACGCTCTCCAAATGTTGTGCAGTGTATTACCCATTATCGTTGGGGGCACCTAAGGGTTATGTACTAATAGTTATTGGATAACATTGCACTCGATAGTTTTCTTTTGGTTAATATAACTAAGGTCAAACCGAAAATATCGATGTGACAAATTTACATGGTTCTCTTAACTTGAGAATACCATTGATCTTCAATATGGAAGCTCCCTTTGAATAGAGTTAAATCACGGCACGACGTCCATCGAAGAACTATAATTGGGTCGATTGGAAGCATTTGAAGTGAAACACTATTCACGACCAAATGAATTTACTAAAATATGAGTAAGAGATAAATTCGACCAAATGTCACACCACTAAAGCATTACGGTTGACCAAATGAATTCTTTGAAAAAACCATATGATTTAATTAATTTATCAAATATTGCAAATTTATTAGATCAATTGATATTTGAGAAATATTATTTATTATTTATTTCATGTTTGGAATTTTTTTATAATTATTTTAATGCATTTGTAAAAGTTATATTTGCATGCATTAATATACAATATCAATGTAATTTAAAGACAATTGCATGAAATGATTTACAGAAATTTTATATCATTTGACGACACGATTTATGAAAATTTTATGTCATATGATGACATGATTTGTGAAAGTTTTATGTTATTTGATGACATACGTGTAAAGAAAGGATAGGAGAAAGATAAACAATCAAGAGAATTAACTAGGAAAGTTTAATTAATGAATGGTAAAAATTTCATTCTTTCAAATAAAACATATTCTCTAATTCATTATGTACGTACAACTCCTTTTTCTTCTCATTCATTCTTTCTCTTTCTCTCCTCCTAACTTTTCATGGTAGAAAAAAATGAATTTCCAAAATATTTCAACACTAAATAAAAAGTTCAAATAAAATAAAGCAAAAGTGGTTCATCCATCTCTTGCAAGGATAGGATGTGGATCTTGAAGATCGGAGGAGATATCATCATTCAAGTTGTGATTTCTATGCAACGTCCTAAGGTTTTTTTTAAGGATTGGGTAGCAAGGTATGTCATTTTCTATATATAGATTGTGATTTTGTAATGTTTGATGGAAATTTAATTTGACAATCATAATTTGTATGTTGTATTACTCTCTGCTTAATTAAAATTGTTTATGAAGACTGAATTATTTGTTGGATGATATGATTGAGTTTTTATTTGATAGATCAAAATTAATTTTGTTTATGTTTTAAAACAATATTTATGTAATGCCTTGGATTTTTCGATGAATAACTTTTGAATATTTAAATAGTTTTAAATACTAAATTTGAAATATAAGTTTATTTTGAATATGGGATTACTGGTTGGAATTTTAGAATAAAATTTAAATTTCAAATATAGCGATTTATCATAATATGGAAATAGTGAATAATTGAATAACTGGGTTGAATATGAGTTAAGATGATTTCTAAAGTTGTTATAAATTTTATTTGTATTAGAAATTAGATAATAAGTTTTTAAAACTAAAATCCAAGCGATTTCGTAAATTTTAGAAATCATTGGTTTAATCAACATTTTAAATTTCAGGTCACAGTCTTAGAATTTGACGAAACCAATTCCATTGGATCCGTAATTGTGTATTATTATCGGATTTCAAATTTCATGACATTTGGATTTACCGTTTGGTCGCACGATCTGAAAATGCCTAGAAAAGATTTAATTGAAATTAATTTAAATGGTCGATTTAAAAAGCTATCTTCACCATATGATTGAATCAGGGGTCGAGACTTGTTCCATCTCGTTCGAAATAGTGGGATAACATTAGGAACGCCAAGTAGCATGCCTCGTTAGGGGTTCAAATAAAATATCTAGATATTTAAATTTTTTAATATACATATATGGCATATCTATTCACATCAGCTGTTAAAGACATTCCCATCAGCCATCCTAGATCGTAAGCATGTCATCCTATTGGCCGACCTAGTTATGTACATTAGCCGCCCCTTCTCTGATTAAAATCATGAATTCTTTCCCTTTCTTCTTCTAAACGATTTAAAATCGAAGCAGTTCATTTGAAAAGAAAAAAAAGACCGAAAGAAAGAATTTTTTTGAACAAAGCCGCCTCAAAACATAAAATCACGACCCCTTTTCAAATCCTCAGACCTAAATCCACAAACAAAATCAAATTCGATTTCGAGAAAAAAGAAAAAAAAGTAATATAAACGAAGGAATCTCATTCGAATCAGATGGAAATCGAATGGAGGTGGGTTCCTGTACATGGTGGTCGCGATGGGTGGCGGTGCTCGTACGTGCACGCGTAAGAAGGAGGTGCAACAGTGCATTGACATGAGCTTTTGACTAATGTTGGGGATTATAGGAGGTAGTGACAGTGTTTTGGGAATCAAAGGCTAGCTTTGGGTTCATGTAAGAAATTGGCACCGTCGACTCAAAAATGTAGGAGTGCGACATTGTCAGTCGTGATTAGGGCTCTAAGTCACAATCGAATGGCGGTCTTGGAGTGGGGTTTCAATAGTCGAGGGTTATTCGCGTTGAAGTCATTAGCATGAAGGTTAGATGATGCTTCAACGTTTAAAGGAAGGGATAATGTGATTGGTGGCAATGGTGGCTGCAGTAGAGAGTAGGGCAGTAGGATGGTGCTGGCATGCGAACTCGATGACGTGGGTGGAGTGCTTGAAAGGAGGAGCAGTTTCGTTGAAGCAGTCGAAGAGGGCAAGGTTGCAGACGAGACTGAAAGATTTATTTGGAAGGAAGGTAATTAAATTTTTAAGAATGTGGTTAGACTGGTGTTTAATTAATTTTAATTAAAATTGATAACTTATAAAAATTCATAATTTTCATACGAGGTCCAAAAATCATTTAAACAAGTCAAGTTTGGTTCGTATCTGGAAAATCTATGCATAGGGATTAGTTTGGGACTTTTCGGCGGCAGCTGGAATTTTAGAAAAAAATTAAAATCTGGATGTTCGAAAAAATAAAAATCAAGATGGGTAAAACTCACTCATTTGTATTGCTAGTTATAATTTAAAAATGTTGAATTTAAATTATTGGTTGATTGAATGAATTTAATAGGTATTATCAGTTGGATGATATATAATTTATACAGTACTATATATATTAGTAGTTGGGTATATTTCCCGCTGATTGGAGCTGATGAGACCCTATGCACCCTGCATGATAGCGGATGACCCTATATTACCGTGATATCCCGTCTCGAAGCAGGATTGGTATTTTTGTGTTATCTAACATCTTTGGATGCAGAAAAATGGGTTGGAAGGGTCCAACTGGTTTGGAAGGATCCAACTAGATTCCTCAAAAATATATTGATTGTTCATATATATTGATATATGATGTGCGTGAATAAAACCGATATAGATTTGTTGTGATTGAATTTTTGATGCAATAGTAGCATTAACCTTGACTTTGGTATTTTAAATACCATAAATATTATTTTTAATTTTTAAGGAATTAAAAGGAGATTCTGAATATAGAAATAATTAGATCGAAATTTGGACTAATGTAAAAGGAAACTGATTGAATAAAACAATAATTTAGTTTTTGGTTGTGCTTAATAAATTCGATAAATGTTTAAATAGGGATTTTGTAACGTCCCGCCTTTTCGCACGGTTTAAATCGACGATAAACCACACACATCAGACTTAAACCATACAGAAGGGCGGATTGTTATGGGGTAAATAAAAAAAGCAGAGAAAGAAAAAAACAAAATAGAATCTTGCAGCGGAACGATAAAATATAATAATCAAATATACAGTTCATGAAGCTGTTTTACAAAATATTCGATTACACTTATACAATACATATCAGAGTTACACATACCAGAAACAATAAATACCGCAGTGGAATAGTATAAATGTAGTGGAATACAATAATAATAAATCTTCGTCTTCGTCTTCGTCCTCCAGAGGTAAGGTCTTCAAATCCTGAAATGCTCAGGCTGACCCGAGCGAATTTGTAAAGACAAAACATTCGAGTCAAAACTAAAAGATCTTATGTAAGTTAAATCAACAGTAAATAATATGAGTGTAACTGCGTCAGAGATGTTTACGGGATTTGACATCTCCTATCCAGTGTCTAACGTTAGTGCAGTAACTCAAGTGATGCTTGGGATTCACATCTTCTAAGGATCCGTTAAACTATTTACTATGTAGTAATATACGCTATTATAATAGTGTCTAAATTAAAGTATAATATACTGAAAATAGCGTTAAGGCTTTACATTTTCCACCTTAACACACTTTTATATTCCCATAGTCTATACAGTACCGTAATCTCCCCCGTACTGGGCGTCGTCAGTGGGCACTCCATAGGTATGGTATAAAACAAAATCGTATAAGGCGCGCTATGGTAGGTGACACGTCACAACTAGGCACTGCCAGGGTAGATATACCAATTACGCTTCCAGGCCGGTGGTAACGCATAGCCGCAGCTACCGCCCACCTCGAGCCACAACCCCAAATAGAAAAATCAAAAGTGGACACCGAATCAATCCAAAAGTCAAAGTATAATATCGAAGGGATGTATCCGATCAAAGGTGCTACCTCATTAGCCCGTCAATCGCTCCTGATTTAGCCACCTTATGCCAACTCATGCGAGTCGGGTCCACGTATTTACCTCAAAGGAAACGCCGTCACCATCCTACTTCATTCTGGAATCTCCACCACGTACACGGTTGTTAAAGTGGTTTTCGAAGTTGGCAGAGAGTATGACAACTTCCGATCCCGGTCTCTTCAACAACCAAACGTTATTATAACACCACGGTCATTTCAAAATAATTTTACTTCAAAACCAGAATATAATATCCATTTCAAACTATATAAATACAATATCATTTCTATTTTAAAAACCCAAATCATTTTGATATCATTTTTATTTCAAAATATATCCTTTTCCAAAATCATAGCACTTCCAAAATCTATATACCTCGAAACCAAACATTTGAAATTATAACACTCTTAAACCATAATACTTTGAAATTCATAATTTTGAAACATTTCAATTTCGATAAAACATTTCAATTTCGATATATTTCAAGGCTTTAATATTCCAAAATTCCAAAACTAAATTTGATAATTTAGATTTAAAAATCAAATCTTCTATTATTTAGTTTTGAAATATTTTACATTATAAATCCATTTCATTTAAACAAAACTCAAATTTCAAATAATTAAATATTTTCTTCAATTCATTTATACTTGAAATAATCATTTAATTCACCTAGACCCAAAATCAAGTTATAATAATTTATACCTTTAAAATTCTCAATTTAATAAATTTCACATCAACCTTTTAGAGTTTAATTCTTAAATAATTTCAATTTCAAATAAATCTCCAATTTATCTCCCAACCTTAATTTATTTAAATCATTATACACTCTATATAAAAATAGAATTTAAATACTTACTCACATTTATTTTAATAAATTTCAAACTCTATTATTAAACTTAATTTTTAATTGACAACTTATACATAGCTTAAATTCAAGCATTCAACTTTATATAAAAATAATATTTATATAATCTCAAAAATCAATATTTATTAAACCAAATTATATAAAAAAATCAAACTTGATTGTTGGGCTTATTTTATATTTCAAAGCATATTTATATGTAGCTAGATTCAATAATAAATTTTATGTTTATATAACATCAAAAATCAACATTTATATAACCTGTATATTTCTTTACAAAACCATAGAAATCATTTCAAATATTTATATATATATATATATATATATATATATAGACCGCGGTGTCTGTATATAATTTTCTACCCTATGGTCAAGTGATACGGATATTTATTATTTCAATCCGTAATTTAAAAACAAAAATTACAGTTATATATCATTTCAAACTGCAATCCCAAATGAAATAAGAATGCATAATAACTTGCAGTTTATAACAATATAAAACACAACATCCATTCACCCAATATCAATCATCAACCATTTAATACAATCATCATCCAATTTAAACAATATCATTAATATAGAGCATATAATAAATAACAGGTAATTACTTACAGTTTATATTCAAAAATAAATTAAACAATCTATCTAACTGGCAGTTTATATGCAATAATAAATTAAATGACAATTTAATTTGAATAAATGCAATTAACTGAGATGATGATTAAAAATATACAAACAGTCATAAATAAATTCATAATCACAACATAAATTAATTTTAACAAACATAAGAAATTTTAGAAGTTGTGAGTGGGTTAAAACACTCACCTTTCGAATTTAGATTGAATTTAAATCCAATTTAAACCCATAAATTTGACAGTCTCAGAATCTGTCCAAACCAGCGCCAAAATGTCCGGAACTCCAATACGAAACTAGCGGAGGAAACCGTGTATAAAAATGACCTCATATGCGAAAGATATTCTAGTTAGATGACTTACATTTTAAAATCTGTAATTATTAACAAATAAAATGAAGCAAAATATTATTATTCTAAATCCTCTATCACTCCCGTCCTTACCTTCTCTTCAGGTCGAGAAACGCACAGGACAACACCAAGAAACCCAATCGGCACGTCTTTCACAGCCCTATCCTCCGATCAAACAACATCCTCGAACGCGCGACGCCCTCCTCCCCCATCGCCAACCACCACGGCACCAGATAAGCGCGCAACCGCCGCCAAAATGGCGACCTCCGAGCCACCTTTTGCCTCGATTTCGGGTCTAACCATCACCTACCTTGACAACAAACCGTTATAGATCTGTAGAGGACATCGAGAGCTACGCTTTCTCTTTTGATGCCAACACGAATCATTGAAGGGATGAAGTGAAATAAAGGTTTGAAGGTCGGTAACTCTCGGCTATTGAAAATAGAGATGGCGGTAGGAGATTATTAGGGTTTAGAAAATAATTTAATAATATAATTTTTTTCGTTTTGCGAGCCGTATTTATAGCTAGGTCCGAAAATAGCCCGAACTCCGACTTAAGTGTGCCGATAAGCTATCCTAATGTAAAAAGGCCTTATGAACACAATGGAATGGGTTTCGGAGTTCAATTCTATCATTTTCGTAGGTTACTGTTAAAGTCAAATTTGTTTGAAATGACAATAATTCCCCGAAAAGCCCGTTTCGGCTCCGGAACGAAATGGGTCATCCCATATATCAAAATAGATGTTTTAAAATATTTAAATGCGATGGAACAGGTTTTAAGTCCAAATTCCATCGTATGAAGAAGTTATGCTAAATTCAATTTTTTTCCAAATTGATTTCAACTGTTTTCAATTAAATTGATTTCAACGCGTTTCACGTTCGTACGATCAAACGACAGGTCCGATCGCTAGGAAACTTGAAATCCTAAAATAATTCACCATTACGGATCCGATGAAACTGGTTTCGTCGAAATCCGAGTCAGTGGCCCAAATGGCTATTTTTACATTAATCAAATAAATTAATAATTGATTTAATAAAATCCAATTTTTAATTTCAATTCTATAATTGACAATTTTATCACTTTATACTTCTTAATCATCTACAATAATTTAAACAAGTTTAGATGTCAATTTAAAGTTGATTAATCTATCAATTGCAGTGTTAAATTTTAAATTTATTTATATTCAAATTTATAAATTAAATTCCCAATAATTCTATTAAATTTATTTTTCATTCTCGTTATTCAATTCATTATTATCCAACGGATGAAATTAACATTGGTTCGTGGTTTATTGCATTATTATTCTCAAATTTCGTCTTAATTTCAATAACGTAATATTTATATTTAACTCCACTTATCTGCAATTAATCTAATTATTTAACTTTAAATTCCAATAAACTAATAAGTCCTGCCTTCCATTCTTTTAATTCAACAAATTACCATATTATGAATAAAATTTACGTTATTTCCAATTATTACCTCAATTTTCATTAACATAACATTTAATTTTAGATTTATTACAATTGATTACCCGTTTTAATTTAATAGGCTAAATAAATGGTTAACTTATAATAATCGTGGCCACTATCTCTTAATCACATTTATATAAGTTATCATTTCTCAACAATCATTACAGAACGTTAATTTTTATTCAATTACTATTTATTATTTTTAATTCATTGTTAAATTCAATATTTACTGTAACGACCCAAGATTTTTAGTAATTAAAATTTGAATATTTAATTAATTTTAAATATTAATAAGTGAAATTTATAAGTCGAATAAATTTTATTTCGAATAATTGGATTTAATTGGATAATTAAATCGATAATTTAATATGTTAAATTATGGAAATAATTGAAAATTGGGTTAAATATGATTGAAAATGATTTGTAAAATTTTATTATATCATATTGGAGTTAGAACGATATTTTAGAACTTTTAAAATCGAATTAAAAGTTTATTTGTGAAAATTGAATATTTTAATATTTAATCGACTAGCGAAATTAGTCAATTTTCGAACAGTCTCAGAATTGGACGAAACTAGTTCCATTGGATCCGTAATAGTTAGTTATTACCGGATTTCAATTTTCGTAGCAATCGGAGTTATCGTTTGATCGTGGCAGCTCGAAACGCATCGAAATTGTTTTAATATTAATTTGGCGAGTTAAAATAGCCATTTTTCAAACAGTGTCGGATTTCGACAAAACCAGTTTCATCGGATCCGTAATGTGATATTATTGTAAGGTTTCAAATTTCGTGTCAATTGGATTTACCGTTTGTCCGGTACAAATTAAAACGCCTAGAAAATCGTTTAAATCGGTTTAATTTAAATTGAACGTTTATAGCCATAACTCGCACAGATGGCTGAATTAGCTTCCGAAACCTGTTCCATTGTGTCCGGAACGCGGGGTAAACCCCAGAAACGCTGGTTACGGCGCGTAAATCGGAGTTCGGAATTTCCGGAATGAATAGTGTTTCGTCGGTTCCCTATAAATAGCCCCATCTCTCTCTAAAATAAAATAAAAAGAAATTAAAACCCTAATTTCATCTTCAGCCGCCACCCTCAAACCTATGGCCGAAAGTTTCTATAGTTTTTCTCTCAATCTCTCCCAATCTACAAATAATTAGCCAATGTTCTCAACTAACCAATCGTAGAGCGATGTGAGGGCTTTAAATCTATACGGAGATGATGAGTTTTCGTGCGACGTGGAGGGGGATATGTGGCCGCGTTCGGCTGTGACTCGAGCACGAATTCCCATGCACGTGAAGGGCTGAGTTGCATATGGTTTGGGGCGATGGTTGCTCGTGCTTTGCTCTTCAATTTGGAGACCTTTGATCGAATTTTCAGCGAGTAATTGGGTTGCAAAATCAAAACCTAATATGGTGTTTGATGGGTTTAGTTGCGTGATTGTTACTGGAGATGTTGTGTGTGGGTGATGGAAGAAGGAAGGTACGGCTATGATGAGGGGGTTTAGAGATCCAACGGCCAGAAGTGTTTTAGGTTATAAATATTAATAAAGTTGTAAATTTATTTTATTAAAAATTCGTGTAAAACTTTGTAAAATCATATCTTTTTCATACGAGGTCGAAAACGCGCGAAACCAGTTGCGTTGGAATCGTATGGACGAGCACTACGCGATGGAACTAGATTGGAGTCGTTTGGAGTTAGTGAGAATTTTGGGTAAAATTAAACGTTATTCGAAATAAATCGCTAAAACGAAATTGAAATCAAGGTGAGAACTTCTCACTCAATCGAATCAGTTTCGATTTTATTTTAAATAGTTATATTTAAAATATTTGAATGCATGTTTGAATGATGATTGTTATCTATTGATTGTTAAAATGGACATTATGCGCCGTTAGTAAGCGGATGTTATTTATTAAAAACATATACCGCGAATATTTCATAAACAGTGAAATTGGTATTATATATAATAGCAATATATATATATATTGGCATATGTATATATTGCAGTTGTTGATTTCCCGCATTTTTTAGCGGATGAGACCCTATTGTGCCGTTATTAAGCGGATAATATTTTAAATCTCATATACCGCGATAATTTCGTACTGGAGCGAAATTGGTATTGTGCTAATGTTTGTGGATGCAGGAAAACAGGTTGGAGGGATCCAACTGGATTCCTCAATAGTATTTATTTGATTTCAGATATTTTGATATTTGATTGATTATCATATCGATATATGATATCGTTGTAGTCGTGATTGACTATTTGGTGTGTAGCATCATTGAACCAAATTTTGGAATTTTAAAATGATTTTAAAGTGATTTTTGAAAGTATACGTTTATAAAATATTTTTGGAATTGATCCATTTTAAATAAATAAACGTTACAATTTTTAAAGTTATAAAAATTATGATTATGAGAAATACAGTTAAAGATTGATTTTTGAGAAATATGGGTTAATGTTTTTATAAAATAATTAAATTGGATTTTTGAATTTATTATAAAAAGTTTAAAAAAAATAGGATTTATAAAATTTGATTATTTTATAAATCAAGAGAATGGTGAAATTATAAAGGAGATTAAAGATGTTTTAAAATAATAGTATAAATTGATTTAATAAAGGATTTATAAATTGATATTTATAAATTAAAACATTTGAATTATAAAATGAGTTTTTATAAGTGTTTGAATGAAGTGAAAATGGATTGCATAAGTGAATGGAATTTATAAAATTATAAATGGTGAAGTTATAAATGAAATTTATAAATAGTAAGATTTATAAATTTTGTGAAGTTATTAATGAATATATTTGGATAAATAATTGAATCTTATAAGTTATAAGATTTATAATTATGAAGTTTAAAAGAACAATTTTGTAAAATAATTGTTTTATAAGCATTTAACTTATAATGTGAACTTTTGGTTTATAATTGAGTTATAAATCGAATAGGTTAATAAAGGAGATGTATAAAAAGGAAGTAGTTATAAAACAAATAGAAATGGAAATTATAAACGTTGTTTTATAAATCCGCAAATGACTTATTTTGATAAGTAAATTGTTGAAACCTATTAATGGAGTTATATTCACATTTTTGACTGTTTTTGATAAGTAAATTGTTGAAACCTATTAATGGAGTTATATTCACATTTTTGACTGTGAATAATCCTTTGAAATAAAATGAATAAAAGGATGAAATTGGTTAACGTAGTATATTCACGTTTTGAATAGTGAATAATATGTTAAAGAAAATGTTTAGATTTGATGTTTTAAATAGAATTAAAACGATCTAACGATGTTTTAAAATGTGTTGAGATTCGAAACCATAGATTTCAACATTCATTGTTGAAATAGACGTTTTCGAGAAATAGAAGGAAATAGTGGACTATAACACTGTTGTTATAGTAAATGATTTCCGAAAGGAACTGTTTTGTATAGTATTTGGATTTATATATCTATTTTAATTTCGAATCCCTATACTAGTGATTTTGGGTTGTCGTAACGATGTTTTACGTAACATTCGTTTTGGCCCAAATAAATATGTTTAAGAGCATGATTTCCTTAAAGAATGAAATATATACTTAATTTCGATTTAAGTATATTGAATATTTTCCAAAGGTTGAAAATAAATAAAATGTGTGAATTACTTATTTAATAAGTATGGAAATGTTTTCCAATATTAAGTGAATATTTTGAATTTATCTTTTTGAAGATAAATTAAAAATGAATATTAGAAATCGAATTGAAGTCGTATATTCATGGATATTTTGGAATGAAAATTCACTATGGAATTTATGAATAAAAAGGGAAGTTGTTTAAAGATAAATATTGATTTATTTTTGAAGTATTGAAAATAATATATCTTGTAAAGATATTTTGGAAAATAAATAATTTGGAAAATTATTTGGAAACTGGTGATGTGTGCATATCCATTGATAGTTCAATAACGGACTATCAATATTTCCCTTTGAATGGGTAATTGATGTGATTTGTTTGAATTTGAATGCCACACTTATTTTGAATAAGCGCTCACTATTCGGGTTAACCGGGAAAGGACCATGGGGTCGTATAACCCATTCCGAATACGTGATACGTCGTTATGAATTGCATTAGAAGACCGGTGTTGAAGACCGGATCTTTTTGAAAGCGAAAGGACAACTCGTCGATTGTCTTTGCACCGAGTAGCTACGGTATAGAGACTCCCTATGTGATGGGAAGTCCGGACGTGATTAGAGATTATCCGGATTGCAAGGACTTCTTTGAAAGTGCCTTCGGTTCTGTTCGAGCCCGGAACAGACTTGTATGGATTGTATGTCTGACATTACAAATTGAGATATAAAGCCGATTTCTTTCAAATATATTTCTGTTGGTGGCGGAGAATTTATTCCCTTAGCTTAACACCCTTCTCTGAGACGTACGAGCTCAGAGGTTATGTAGTTGAAGGTTATCAGCGATATATTCCCAATTTGGTAATGTGACATGCTGAGTGTTGCTGTGAAATGATCATTGTGTTGATTATTTGTGATAGGATCATTTGTTTGATCGTCTATCTTGGTGATCATTTCTATGATCATTTGTTTACCCAAAGCATGGCTTTTGTATAAAGTATGTTTTTGTGGACGAGACTTCGTCGAGCCTCACAAACCGGTAATGGTCGAAACAGGAATTGTGCGGCAAGGTTTTCAGGGATCGCTTCCCTAGGGTATGACCATTCCTTCTGGAAAAGGGTAGTATCATGGTATGAAGCCCAGATATTTACTCATGTTGAAACACTTATTATTATGGTGTGATGTTGGTTAGAGAGCTCTCGTTTAAAGGTTCCAAAGGACCGGGGGTGGCATATCTGAGGGTTTGTAATATCCCTTGGGAAAAGGGGTTCCCGGCCTTGTTTAGCAGAGAACGGTTTGGTTCTCGGGGCGTCCTTCCAGAGGCGTTTCCATGTGGCAATGGGAAGTTCCTTGGCCTGACCATTTGTTGGAAAATCCATTCTTCAAATACGAGCCTTGTACGGTATTAGTTGTATTACCTGCCATCTACTTATGGTGGCGCCCCACTGTTTGGATGGTAGCTATAGTAGGCATAGTTCGAAATGTCTATGTTGGCTAAGATTTATATCTTTATTTTCGAAATGAATTTTCTCTACACTATGCACTAGTAATAATATCAAATGTTCTTTTTATTGCGTATCAAGCATCTTTGACTATCATAAGGAGAAATCTCCTCTGATTCTGCGTTTGCATTGTGTGTGTGTGCGGGAGGCCTTATGGTAGTCTCATTTTTAAAAGCATTGCGAATTGACTTTAAAAATATTCTTCTATTTTGATTTTAAAGATAAATAAACTGTTTTGAGTTCTCACACCAGTCACATGACTGACTCGGAGTTTATTGTTTTCCTTCCTAAACTCTGGGTGCCCACCAATTTCCACACGGGCAGTCAAGAGTTAGGTTTATCAGGATATTCTGGATATTCAGGAGTTGCTGGAGGCAAGATGGATGGCATGGCGTATTATTATGTATAGTATTTCTTTTCCGCTGTTTGTTGTATGATGTTGTACACTCTGATGATATGATGTAATGAAATGTAATGTAATGTAATAACTGATATAGTTCTTTGTTTAAAGATTATTCATTTATCTATTATATGTTGTTCCGCTGCGAATTGTGAGATTCTGTTGTTGTTGTTTTCTTTCTGTCCTGTTCTGTTATTTCTTTCAGTTCTATTTTCTATCTTTTCTCTCTTCTTCTACCTCTTTCCTTTTCTTAAACCATAACATTTCGGGTTTCCGGCCTTCGATTTCTCGGCAGTCGATAAAGTGAGTATCGATGTTGAATTTTCGAAAGTCGAAAATTTTCGGGACGTTACATTTACCTTTGTTATTCATATATTAAATTTATTACCAAATACCACTATTTAACCCTGTAATAGTTTCAGTTAATTGGGATTGCATTGAAATAATTTATTTATTTGCCTACATTTCATTCCCGTTATAAATTCATTAACAAATTACAAATTTCCTTTATTTATACAACACTTACATTCATACCTAATTACATTAGTTTTATCCCATTACTCTAATATACGCCTATTTACCTCTTAATTTGAATAAATATTCCATTTCTAAATGTGTACTTCTATCAATTGTACACATTAATTTAAGTTTAAATCCAATTAATGAATTTACCTTACTTCCATTTTTTTTATCAATTTATTACCTTATAAATAAATTACGATTCTATTTAATTTACATTCTCACTTCCGTTATTTTATTAATTACCATTAAAGTAATGTTTATTATCAACAACAAACATTAATTTTTACTTATCTACATTGATTGTATAAATTTTCCATTTATTATGTATTACTTCATCGGTTAATATGACATTGAATTCGTTAAATTACCACTAATTATATCATTGCATTAGTTAATACAATATTTCCATTTGTTTTCTTATATTCAATTCTTAGCCTAGTATAACAATTCCCATTACTTCAATTAATCGTAATTTCATTTCAATTGTTAATACTTAGCCCTAATTAACTTCGTTGTTACTTTTCATCCTAGTTATTATATCATTATTCAATATTTAATACCAAGATTCATTGGTTAAATTCAACACTAACTTTTATTTGCTTATTTTTCAGTTTAACCAAATGCGAAAATTTTCACTACTACACTATTGGGATTTAACTTTAATTGTCAATAATTAATTTTAATTACCCTTGCTACATTCATTCTTAACATTTACTTCATTATAAATTATAAAAAATTTATTTCTTTCTAAATTTAATTACAAAAATCTTATTAAATTACAATTTTAAATCTTCAAAAATTACGGGTCGTTACAGATTTTTAAAAATAATCTATGTAAAGGATTTTTAAATGATATCCGAAAAATGTAAAAAAAATGGGTGAAATTGATATTGAAAATTATATTGGCAGAAAAAATGGAATTTATATGGAAATGGATTTATAAAATGAAATTTTATAAATAACATTTGTTTTTATAAAAAAGTAAAATCCTAAGGACTTAGAAAAATTTATAAACAATGTTTGTAAATAAGGGAAAATGATAGCCATTGCTAAATAGGGAATATAAAATTAATAGTGTGAATTTATATTAGAACATGGAAATAGGGTTGAGGAAAATGGTGGGTACTATTTTTGAAAAGTGGAAATGGTTAGGAGAATCAGAATAAAATTGATAGGTTGTGGATCGAGAGGAATCCATAAATTAATTGGTTATTGAGATTTTAAGAATATATTTTATTACTAAGAAATTAAGTTGTTTTAAAAAGGGAGGTTTTATTTATCAAACTATATAATTTTGAACTAATAGAATTGAAATACATCGAAAAGTGAAATTTTCAAATACTTAATAATATTTATTTTAATAAATTCTAATTTTTAAAATCAACTTTGAAAATTGATTTGTTTATCTAAAAATGATATATTAATGTTTATAAAAAGAGTTTCGATATTTTAAATAATCACATGTTTTAAAAATAAATTATTATTCTTTAAATACTTATTTTATATATATAGGGTTTTGTAATGATTTAAATTTATTTATAAATCTTCTCAAGGTTTGAAAATGGGGTTTATTCAGTAGATGGGGTTTACAAGAGAAATTCTCAACGTGGAATTTGGGGAAAAGTAAGGAAAATTTCCGAAGTATTTAAATAAAAGTGAACTTCGAAAAATGAATTAGGATTCATAAAAGAAGTTAGAAATGGATATTTGGAATTATAAATAAGTGTTTTTGACTTTGGAAATATTAAAGGAAATTAATTAAGGAACCTCGGAACTTATATAATTCGTTACAAACGAGTTAAGGAATTTACAATATAAATTGTGATGGATTTTTAGAAAAGAAAAATAAATGGAACCTTCCTAAGTGTTGAGAAGTAAGAGGTTTTGAAAAATATATTTTTAAATATTTTTCTAAGTGTTGAAATAAGAGATGGTTTGAAATATCCTGATGTGGATATAAGTATTTGAGTTGTCTTTAATATTGAAATTTGGAAGAGATTTGAATATATATCTTATAAAGGTGTTTTGGAAATAAATTTTGGAAAATTATAATATGGGTCTAGTGACTGCTTATGGATGTTATAATTATTGTTAAATAACCGTCTATCAAATATTGGCCAATTTCACTGATCGTTTCGAAGAGACCGAGATCAGATTTAATTATCCAAAAACCACTTCGATCCGATTTGAGCATTACGAATGGATATCGTGAAGATAATGAAGATGGAGATTCGGTTTGTCCAGACCCCAGACAACTTGTATGGACGAATGCTACCAGAACATCGTCATTGGAGGATGATGAGCATTTTAGGTGGAATTGTTCTTGAAAGGTAAACGTAATTTCAAGCCTCATCAACTAGGAATGACTAAAATAGGGGAGATGCATCAAGGCTAAGAGGGTCGCACCCAATTAGGGTATGATATCACCTTTCTAGATACCCTCGGATATATAAAATTTTTGGATATGGTTGTGCATGGAAAAGAGAGCGCTCGATAAGGCTGGGAACACTCGGGATGATAACATATTTGGTACTATCCAGATTAGGGATAGGCCGGTCTTGTGTTGGCAGGGGATCCCGACGAGGTCCTCGGTACATTTTTTCTGGAGGTGTATTGTGACGGGCGATACCCCGGTTGCCCAGTCATGTGTGGAATCCAATATCCACTACGAGCCTGTATGGTTTTGATTGTGCCCAACTATGCTGAAATATGAGATGCAAGCATTTCAGCTACTTTCCAATTTACTTTCTACAGACAGTATTATAATATCATATGATTTTTCTATAAAAATGTTTTGGTTATCGTAAGGTTAAAACCTGTCATGTTTATGTGTGACGTAGTCTTATGAGATACCTTTGTTTTCAAAGGATTTTGGTAATAATAATAATAAGTCAAGTTGAGTGTGTTTTCTCACGTTGGTTTTCCAGACTGACTCGTGTGTTATTTTATTATAATGCTCGGGTCAGACCGAGTATTACAGATTCAGGATAGGATGCTATGGAGCACAGGAGACGAGCTGCAGGATTTCAGACGTATTTCACGTACTTGGTTATTTCCGCTGTGTGAGTTATGTATAGGAGGACAATTTGTATAACTATCCAAATTGGTTGTTAACTGTTGTACTCTGATAATGGTAGTATATTTACTAATACAGTTTCTTTTATACAAAGATCTGTTATTATATATTATATTTTGTTCCGCTGTGATTGTGAGATTATATGTTCTTGTTCTGTTTCTTCTTCTATCATTTTCTTCTTCACCTCTAATTATTCGCTTTTTCGTACAATTTGAGTTGGACAAGTGTGATTAAATGCCAGCTCAAAGTGTACGAAACGGCATGTCGCTACACTTGAGTAAGTAAAAGATTGTGTTTTAAACTTTTGACTAATAAGAAATTAGAAATAAGATGTAAATTAGATGTACCGACATTGTTGACGTCGCCTTTTCCAATGATATATCCTTTGGAATTGTCTCCAAAAGTGACTAAGCCTCCATTTGAGTAAGTAAAGTTTGATAGCATATTCTTGTCTCCAGTCATATGTTTTGAGCAACCGCTGTCGAGTATCCATTTTCCTCTCTTTTTAAGTAGGTCCTGAAAAGAAAAAATATATTGGTACCCACTTTGTGATAGGGTCCTAAGAGTTAGGTCTTAGGAAACCAAACCCAAACAGGTTCAGTATCCCCTTTACAAATATAATTTTTATTTTTATGAACAGTTTCAAAAAAGTTATTTATATATTTATTCCTAATCAAACTATTGTTTGTTTTAGGGAACCCATGTTTTTATAGTTTTAGAATTATTTTTCCTTTTTGGATAAGTATTAGCATTAGAAATATTTCTCCAAATTTCCTTTTTAGGTGGTGATTTTGATTTCTTAGTGTATCCTAGTCCCTTCTTATTAGAAGTGGATTGAGAATTTTCAATGACATTGGATAGATTTTCTCTACCTTTATTAAGGTTAGAAACATTTCTAGTAATATTATCTAACTTGGTTTTGAGGCAAGTATTATCTAATTCTATCATTTTGATTTTAGTTTTTAGCTCATGATTTTCAGAGACAAGAGAAACATTCTTTTCTTTTTGAGTTTCAATTTCTTGACTCAATAAAGTAAGTTGAGAGTTATCATTAGAGAAGATATCTTGAAGTTTTCCAAGTTCTTGTTCTAATATTTTCTTTTCATCATTAAGCATATCTCTCTTGAATTCTGCTTTTCTCTGATTTTCTAGAGCCTCTTTATATTATCTTTTGATGCTTTTTAATGTATCAAGAAGTTCTGAGTTAATTTCAATCATATCATCAAAAGTAAGATCAATTACCTCACTCTCTGTAGCCATGAAACAAACATTTGCTTGTTCTTTCTCACTATCATTGCTGCTTTCTGAAGAAGAAGAATCCGAGTCATCCCATGTTACTGAAATGCTTTTCTTTTAGACTTGTCCTTTCAATTCTTATTGTGATATATCTTCTTTTATTCTGGACAATCTTTTTGCATGTGTCCCTTCTTATGGCAATTAAAGCATTCTAGTATTGATGAAGATGGCTTATTGAAGTTTCTTTTCCCGTTGTTTCGATTTCCTTTTTTGTACTTCAAATTTTTTTTAAAAGTTTTTAGCAATGAACGCTAAGTCTTCTTCATCCGAGTCTGATTCTTCTTTTTCAACATGGAATGCCATATTCTTTTTGTCTTGTGCTTGTACTCTTTTAGCCTGCAAATTCACTTCATAAGACATTAGATTTCCTATCAACTCTTCTGGTTTCATGGTAGAAAGATCATTAGTTTCTTCAATAGCTAAGACTTTTCTTTCCCATTCATCCGTTAAAGAGTTAAGGATTTTTGAAATAATATCGAAGTCAGAATACTTTTCTCCAAGTCCTAGTAATGAGTGATATATATCTTGAAATCTAGACTACATATAGTTTATAGATTCATCCTACTTCATTCTAAAAATTTAAATTGACTTTTGAGCATGGATATTTTGCTTTGTATAACCTTGTTAGTCCCTTTGTGAGTAACTTTAAATGTTCTCCATATTTCATAAGCAGTTGTGCACATGCTAACACGATTAAACTCATTTCTATCTAAATCACAAAATAACGTATTCATAGCTTTGGCATTTGCAGTAGCTTCTAGTTTTTGTGTGTTTGACCATGTAGAGTATTCTGTCGTAGGAATGTTATACTCTGTTTAAGTGATATTCCATGAGTCAAAACCACTTGCTTGCATATAAATACGCATTCGAGTTGCCCAATAGTTGTAATTCATGCCATTAAATAGTGGAGGTCGTACAGTAGATTGACCTTCATTAAAAGTAGTGTTAGTGACGGTGTTAATAGTGCTGGTGTTGTTTTCCATCTTAGCAAAATATCATATAACTGTGTAACGGTTATAAGATGCCTTGCTCTGATACCAAATGAAAGTTATTGTGGATCGTGCTATATGGAATTATATTATACTAGTGCGGAAATAAACAATAGCAATGTAAAGTAAGTAAAAATAAAACAAGTACACCAGGAATTTTTATACTGGTTCGAACTTCCCGTTCTACGTCCAGTCCCAGACTCCTTTCTGGAATTTCACTAACAACAATCCTCACTTAACCCGGAGGAATAGGTTTATACAACCCTTGAACAGTCGAACAAGGGACCTGAGCAGCAGAACAGGATTTCGCCTCAACACCCGAAGAGGACTTCAACTTATACAGAATGTATGTGACACAATGTGTTCTTAATAACACGAATTTGTCTCTTGATAGTATAAATTTCCTATAATCTTTCTCCTTTATGATATATGTGTAAATATGTGAAGATTAAGGAAGTAGGAAATGAATTTGAATGATGTTGAAGGCACAAATGTATTAGAATCAAGAATTTCAAGAATAGAATAATAATTAGTAGAATTAGTGATTATAAAACTTGATTCTAATGTGTTTTTATATAGATAGTAAATAGTTGCAATTGTTCATGAAGAGTTATCATCAAGAGTTATGATTATCTGTTGGATTAAAGATTGCAACTCTTCATGAATGGAAATGCCTTTTCAAAAAGTAGCCGTTGTAAATATTCAGACGTCCGGAATTAAAAATTCGGACTTCTGAAATACAACGAAATCAAAACAGAAAAAAATAGGGAAAAAATTGTCATATTCAGACGTTTGATTTATAACTTTCAGACGTTTGAATATTGTAGTTTACAACATTCAAACTTCCAGAACCAAATGTCTGAATTGAGGCATTCAGACGTCTGAATGTAACATAAAAATGAGATAATTCCTTTAAACAAAATATATGAAATGATAATGTAGTATATATCATATAGGAGAGATTTTAACATGAATAAACTCTAGACACAGACTCGATACAAACTTAAGAGTCGAACCTCATTTGAATCCGGTCTTTGATTGATTCCTGTAAAAAAACAAGTTAGTATATAATAATGACTTATATAGTTGTTATGGACAAAATATCGTAATTACGAGATATCTTAAATACGAAGTTCCTACATTCTTCCCCTTTTTGACGATGACAACTATATATACACAATATAAGCATATATAACAGGAATTAGAGTTATATTTACTCCCCCTTACTATAAGCTACCCCTTAATATAAGCTCCCCTTGTATATCTCCCTCTTTGACATCGACAAAAAGGAAAGTTTAAAATATAAACAAGGAATAGGAGAACAGGGAAGCAACATAATCATTACAAGATACAAGAAGCCAAAAAATAGTAGCATATGTTTAAGTTACATACCAAAAGAAGAAGTAGCATATGTTTAAGTTACATACCAAAATAAACATCAGGAATGAAAAAAAAAATAGTGCAAAAAGATTTGTTATGAGATATAGAAGTGAAAGTTCCATACCACCACCATTTTAGAAAGATGAACTAGGACGATCATCACCTTCTTCATCATCGTCATCATTATCTTCATCATTGTTAGTACCGGAGCTAGACGACCATTGAAAGGGTGTGGGATTAAAGACCTTGGTAGAAGTGGAAGATGAGCAACCAATACGTTCCCAAATTTTGTTTAGGAAGCCACAAATAGAATAAACTTCTTATTGGTTTGCTTTTCTAATCTATCAGTCTTGGTATTGAGCTTAGCCTGATTTTGAGAAATTGTAACAAAGGCTTGTTTAGGTGTTGATTCAAGGGAAAGCACTTCTATGTTATCATCGTCATGCTTGGGAGCTTGTGGAGCAATGTGGTGATGAGGTTGAGGTATATTTTGATCCTGGTTTGTGATCCACTCTTGGAAAGAAATAAAGTTAAGGTTTTGTGGAGGCTTAGGCAAGTTCATCAGGCCTAAGGTTTTGGATCCTAGCTCCTTTGTAGGTGAAAATTCTGATTCTGGAAAAGTTACTCCATACTTTCTAAGAATTTTCATTATATATGCACCATAATGAAAAGTTTTATAACGACGGCGACGATTAACATCCATAAACTCCTCAAGAATAACACGACCCCAATTTATAGATTGTCCCAAATATATGGCATACAAAGCTTGGAAGTTGCGTTTGTTGATAACTTCATAACTTTCGGCTCTCGGTAAGATGGAACGAATTATAGCTCGATGAAGAATACGGGCTTGTGGACAGAGTTGGACAGAGGTAAGCCTAGTGATATCATCGGAAAGAAATCTATGAGAGACCTCATATCTATGATCCAAAGAGAGTGAAGCTTCAATTTCATCCAAATCTGTACCGGATGAAGGATATTGCAAAATATCTCTAAGATGAACTAAGGGAAGATAGATTTTAACACCACATACCCAAGTCCAAATACAGTCCTCTCTATTATGGGGATGATGATGGTTTAAGTTCATATTGGCATAGAATAATTTAACAAAAAGATGATTTATCTTAACATTATTTGCAGAAAAGGATAAGAGAGATTCTAACCCACTTGCGCGAGCAATTTGTTGAATTCTGTAAGGTTCAAATTCGTCAAATTTAACAAAAGCTTACGGGAAGAAACCAGATCTATCCATTTGAGCAAATCTTTTCTTTGCTTCATCATTCCATAACCATTGATCTATATTTGGTGTAGATGAAGAGCTTGGAGCCCTTGGACGTTTTGTTTTTAGAGGAATTGGAGATTTTTGTTTAAAATTTTTGAAATTGAAGAGATAAAAAATGGAGTTTTGGAGGATAGAAAGGTGCTGGTTCAGATGAAGTAGGAGATGAAGTAGTAGATGAAAGTAATTAAAGTGGTTGGTGGATGGATAACTTAAAAAAACCCCTTGAATTTTAAATCGCCAGTTGGATTCAGACGTCTGGAATTTCAATTTCAGATGTCTGAAGTTGTAAATCTTAAAACAGAAGAAAAACAGTTCAATTCGAGGTACTTTCAGACGTCTAGAATAGAGTGTTCAGACGTCTGAATCTGAGTGAAGAATATTTCTTCAACAATATTCAGACGTCTGAAACAACTATTTCAAACGTCTGAAATATTTTTTTTTCTTCAGACAATGTTCAATATATTTGATAAAAAATATGATAATTTTGAATGATTTACAAAATATAAATATGATTATTCAACAACAATAAATATAGATGAAAGAAATCATTTATCCTAATCACTCGGAGTTTTGCACTCTTCCGGTTCTATCTTGGTTATCTCTGTGTATGGTCGTAATGGAGACCAATATGGTTGACGTTCCCAAGAATTTGGAGAAACTGGAGGATGCTGTGGACTTGGCTCCCATCGATTTGAAGTAGAAGGTTGAACTGCATCTTTCTTTGGAGATGTACCGCAAAATTTTAGTGCCACTTGTTCAATGAAACTAAGTCGTTTGGCATTTACTTTCTGCTCATATTACATCTCTCATTGCAAATCCAATTGTTCTTTTTGGTAATGATGAATCTCGGATATTTTTTCTTTGGTTGATGGAGAACCGAAGAAAAGAAACCGTCAAGATTACTTCTTTTCTGGCGTATAACCAGAATGTTCGCGTGAAGGACGAGGTCTATCCTGTTCACGTGGTGTTGTTGTATACCATTGAGAGAAGGAGGAATAACATTTTGAAATCCATTGTAATAACTTTTTTAGCAATAGAAAAAAAATAGAATATTATTTGGTAATTAGAGAAGAAAAGTTTGTGTGATTAAATGGAAGAGGAATGTTTAAATATAGAATGTTTGTTAAATCAGTTTGTGGCTGAGAAGCTTTAGTTGGTAAAATTCATACGTTAAAAAGGAAGGAAAATAAAAGGTGAGTAATGAAGCAAAGAATATCAGCCAAATGAAAGTATGAAATTATGAAATTTAGTAGGAAGAAATTATGAAGCAAAGAATAAGTTACAAATCTTAATATCTCATAAAAGATATCATAGATTTTTAAGAGAGACAATACCAAGCTCTCGTCTGAGTTTGATAAAAATATTTTCTAAAAGAGGTTTTATAAAAGTATCAGCCAACTGATTTTCAGAAGAAACAAAATCCAAATTTATTGTTCCTTTTTCAACATTGTCACGAAGAAAATGATGACGAATGTCAATATGTTTTGTTCGTGAATGATTGATAGGATTTTTAGACAAGTTAATAGCACTAAAGTTGTCACAATATATGGTTGAATTTGATAAGTTTATACTGAAATCTTCAAGTGTTTGTTGCATATAGATTACTTGAGTACAAGCCAAAGTAGCTGAAATATATTCTGCTTTACATGTAGAAAGAGAAACGCAATTTTGCTTCTTGCTAAACCAAGATACAAGTGATTTTCCAATAAAATGGCATGTACCACTTGTACTTTTTCGATCTGTTCGAGAGCCACCGAAGTCAGCATCACTATATGAAACTAATTCGAACGGACATTCTTTAGGATAGAACAGACCAAAATCCTTTGTGTTTGTGAGATAACGTAATATACGTTTCACTGCTCTTAAATGTGATTCCTTTGGATTGACTTGAAATATAGCACACAAACATACACTCATCATTATGTCAGGACGACTTGCAGTTAAATATAGTAATGATCCAATCATACTTCGGTATAGTTTCTGATCAACACTTCTGCCATTGTCATCTTTTTCAAGATGTGTTGTTGTACTCATTGGAGTTGGTTTGGCAGAAGTATTTTCCATTCCGAAACGTTTGATTAAATTATTACAATATTTTTCTTGATTAATGAATATGCCATTTTGAAGTTGTTTAATTTGTAAACCAAGAAAATATGTTAATTCTCCCATGTGAGACATTTCAAACTCCTTGATCATTATTTCTGAGAAGTCCTGACACAACTTGTCATTAGTAGAACTAAAAATGATATCATCAACATAAATTTGAACTATTAAAATATCCTTTCTTGAATGTTTAATAAAAAGTGTTTGATCAACTTTCCTAATTTGACATCCCGAAGAAATTAGATATGTCTTTAGTCGATCATACCAAGCACGTGGTGCTTGTTTTAAACTGTAAAGAACTTTCTTAAGTTTATAAACATGAATAGGAAATTTCTCATGAATAAATAAGGGAGGTTGTTCAACATACACTTTTTCTTTTATATAACCATTCAGAAAAGCATTTTTAACGTCCATTTGATAAAGTTTGAAATTGTGAAAACATGCAAAGGCCATTAAGATTCGTATTGCTTCTAGTCTTGCAACCGGAGCAAACGTTTCTTCGTAGTCAATTCCTTCTTCTTGATTATATCCTTTCGCAACTAATCTTGCTTTATTTCTATTGATGTTACCTTGTTCATCTGCTTTGTTCTTATAGACCCATTTTGTTCCCATAACAGTTTGATCACTTGGTCTAGGAACTAATTCCCAAACTTCATTGCGTTCAAACTGGTTTAGCTCTTCTTGCATTGCAATTATCCAGTAGTCGTCTGTGGAAGCTTCTTTGGGATTCTTTGGTTCGATATTAGAAAGGAATGCTACGTGGCCCATTTGATTTAGTTGACTTCTAGTTCGTACGTTTGAATTAATTTCTCCAATAATATTTTGAACAGGATGATCCCGTAATATTTTTGGTGGAGATCTTAATTCATCATTATTATCAACAATGTTTTCATTATTTTCTAAACTTGTAGATTCCGTATTTATAATGTTATCCGGAAAATCTTCATCATCTTCTATACTTGGTTTTTGTAGAAAATTTTCGTCGAAAGATACATGTAACGTTTCTTTAACAGTATTTGATCTTTTATTAAATACGCGATAAGCTTTGCTACGATCTGAATATCCCAGAAAGATTCCTTCATCGGATTTCGTATCGAATTTACCAAGCCAGTCTTTTGTATTTAATATAAAACATTTTGAACCAAAAACTTTAAAATAAGAAATCTTTGTTTTGCATTAGAGGTCGAATGGAAACACGATTCAAAACATAACAAGCAGTTGCAACAGCTTCTTCCCAAAAATGTTTTGGAAGAGTGCTTCCATTTAACAAAGTTCATGCACATTCTTGTAAAGTTCTGTTTTTACGTTCTACAACCTCATTTTGTTATGGAGTTCTAGGAAACAAAAAATTATGAAAAATTCCTTTCTTATTACAAAAATGGTCAAAGACTTCGTTTTCAAATTCTCCTTCATGATCACTTCTTATATTCTTTATCTTTAAACCTTTTAAATTTTGAATTCGTTTGACAAAAAATTTAAAATGCTCAAACGTATTACTTTTGTTTTTCATAAAAATGGTCCAAGTATATCTAGAAAATCATCTACTATTACAAACACATATTTATTATGGTTTAAGGATTGGATTTGGGTTGGCCCAAATAAATCCATGTGTAGTAATTCAAGTGGTTGTAAAGTAGAAATAACTTTCTTAGATTTAAAAGATGATTTAGTTAATTTTCCTAATTGACATGCATCACAAATATGATTGACTTTGAAGTTCATTTTTGGTAATCCTCTGACTAAATCATTTTTAGAAAGTTTTTTTTATAGTTTTGAAGTTGATATGACATAATCTTTTATGCCATAGCCAAGGATCATTTTCGTTAGCTATTAAGCACATATCTGAATTGTGATTGATTTTCATATTCAGAACATAGATATTTCTGTCTCTATTTCCTTCAAATATAAGATTTTGAATTTTATCAAAAATGCTACACTTATCTTCAGAAAAAGAGATTTTGAAACCTTTGTCACATAATTGGTTGATACTTAAAAGATTGTGTTTTAAACTTTTGACTAATAAGAAATTAGAAATAAGATGTAAATTAGATGTACCGACATTGTTGACGCCGCCTTTTCCAATGATATATCCTTTGGAATTGTCTCCAAAAGTGACTAAGCCTCCATTTGAGTAAGTAAAGTTTGATAGCATATTCTTGTCTCCAGTCATATGTTTTGAGCAACCGCTGTCGAGTATCCATTTTCCTCTCTTTTTAAGTAGGTCCTGAAAAGAAAAAATATATTGGTACCCACTTTGTGATAGGGTCCTAAGAGTTAGGTCTTAGGAAACCAAACCCAAACAGGTTCAGTATCCCCTTTACAAATATAATTTTTATTTTTATGAACAGTTTCAAAAAAGTTATTTATATATTTATTCCTAATCAAACTATTGTTTGTTTTAGGGAACCCATGTTTTTATAGTTTTAGAATTATTTTTCCTTTTTGGATAAGTATTAGCATTAGAAATATTTCTCCTAATTTCCTTTTTAGGTGGTGATTTTGATTTCTTAGTGTATCCTAGTCCCTTCCTATTAGAAGTGGATTGATAATTTTCAATGACATTGGATAGATTTTCTCTACCTTTATTAAGGTTAGAAACATTTCTAGTAATATTATCTAACTTGGTTTTGAGGCAAGTATTATCGAATTCTATCATTTTGATTTTAGTTTTTAGCTCATGATTTTCAGAGACAAGAGAAACATTCTTTTCTTTTTGAGTTTCAATTTCTTGACTCAATAAAGTAAGTTGAGAGTTATCATTAGAGAAGATATCTTGAAGTTTTCCAAGTTCTTGTTCTAATATTTTCTTTTCATCATTAAGCATATCTCTCTTGAATTCTACTTTTCTCTGATTTTCTAGAGCCTCTTTATATTATCTTTTGATGCTTTTTAATGTATCAAGAAGTTCTGAGTTAATTTCAATCATATCATCAAAAGTAAGATCATTTACCTCACTCTCTGTAGCCATGAAACAAACATTTGCTTGTTCTTTTTCACTATCACTGCTGCTTTCTGAAGAAGAAGAATCCGAGTCATCCCATGTTACTGAAATGCTTTTCTTTTAGACTTGTCCTTTCAATTCTTATTGTGATATATCTTCTTTTGTTCTGGACAATCTTTTTGCATGTGTCCCTTCTTATGGCAATTAAAGCATTCTAGTGTTGATGAAGATGGCTTATTGAAGTTTCTTTTCCCGTTGTTTCGATTTCCTTTTCTGTATTTCAAATTTTTTTAAAAGTTTTTAGCAATGAACGCTAAGTCTTCTTCATCTGAGTCTGATTCTCCTTTTTCAGCATGGAATGCCATATTCTTTTTGTCTTGTGCTTGTACTCTTTTAGCCTGCAAATTCACTTCATAAGACATTAGATTTCCTATCAACTCTTCTGGTTTCATGGTAGAAAGATCATTAGTTTCTTCAATAGCTAAGACTTTTCTTTCCCATTCATCCGTTAAAGAGTTAAGGATTTTTGAAATAATATCGAAGTCAGAATACTTTTCTCCAAGTCCTAGTAATGAGTGATATATATCTTGAAATCTAGACTACATATAGTTTATAGATTCATCCTACTTCATTCTAAAAAATTTAAATTGACTTTTGAGCATGGATATTTTGCTTTGTATAACCTTGTTAGTCCCTTTGTGAGTAACTTTAAATGTTCTCCATATTTCATAAGCAGTTGTGCACATGCTAACACGATTAAACTCATTTCTATCTAAATCACAAAATAACGTATTCATAGCTTTGGCATTTGCAGTAGCTTCTAGTTTTTGTGTGTTTGACCATGTAGAGTATTCTGTCGTAGGAATGTTATACTCTGTTTAAGTGATATTCCATGAGTCAAAACCACTTGCTTGCATATAAATACGCATTCGAGTTGCCCAATAGTTGTAATTCATGCCATTAAATAGTGGAGGTCGTACAGTAGATTGACCTTCATTAAAACTAGTGTTAGTGACGGTGTTAATAGTGCTGGTGTTGTTTTCCATCTTAGCAAAATATCATATAACTGTGTAACGGTTATAAGATGCCTTGCTCTGATACCAAATGAAAGTTATTGTGGATCGTGCTATATGGAATTATATTATACTAGTGCGGAAATAAACAATAGCAATGTAAAGTAAGTAAAAATAAAACAAGTACACCAGGATTTTTTATACTGGTTCGAACTTCCCGTTCTACGTCCAGTCCCAGACTCCTTTCTGGAATTTCACTAACAACAATCCTCACTTAACCCGGAGGAATAGGTTTATACAACCCTTGAACAGTCGCACAAGGGACCTGAACAGCAGAACAGGATTTCGCCTCAACAGCCGAAGAGGACTTCAACTTATACAGAATGTATGTGACACAATGTGTTCTTAATAACACGAATTTGTCTCTTGATAATACAAATTTCCTATAATCTTTCTCCTTTGTGATATATGTGTAAATGCATGAAGATTAAGGAAGTAGGAAATGAATCTGAATGATGCTGAAGGCGCAAATGTATTAGAATCAAGAATTTCAAGAATAGAATGATAATTAATAGAATTGATGATTATAAATGTAACGCCCCGAAAATTTTCAACTTTCGAAAATTCAACATCGACACTCACTTTATCGACTGTCGAGAAATCGAAGGCCGAAAACCCGAAATGTTATGGTTTAAGAAAAAGAAAAGAAGAAGAAAGAAGAAAGAAGAGAGAAAATAGAGGGAAAAGATAGAGAAGAAAACAGAAAATAGGAAGAAGAGAAAATAGAAAAGAGAACAGAAAATTTTAAAATAGAAGAAAAAGAGAATAGAACGGAACAGAACAGAAAACAACAGAACAACAACAGAATCTCACAATTCGCAGCGGAACAACATATAATAATAAATGAATAATCTTTAAATAAAGAACTATATCAGTTATTACATTTCATCATATTACATTACATCATATCATCAGAGTGTACAACAACAACAACAAACAGTGCAGCGGAAAAAGAAATACTATATAAACTAGTAATATGCCATGCGATCCAGCTTGCCTCCAGCAATTCCAGAATATCCAGAATATCCTGATAAACCTAACTCTTGACTGCCCGTGTGGAAATTGGTGGGCACCCAGAGTTTAGGAAGGAAAACAATAAACTCCGAGTCAGTCATGTGACTGGTGTGGGAACTCGAAACATTTTATTTATCTTTAAAATCAAAATAGAGGAATATTTTTAAAGTCAATTCACGATGCTTTTAAAAAAATGAGACTACCATAAGGCCTCCCGCACACACACACAATGCAAACGCAGAATCGGAGGAGATTTCTCCTTATAATAGTCAAAGATGCTTGATACGCAATTAAAAGAACATTTGATATTATTACTAGTACATAGTGTAGGAAAAATTCATTTCGAAAGTAGAATATAAATCTTAGCCAACATACGACCATTATCGTATGCCTACTATAGTTACCATCCAAACAGTGGTGACCACCATAAGTGAATGGTAGGTTCTACAACTAATACCGTACAAGTTTCGTATTGGGAATTGGATTTCCAACGAATGATCAGGCCAAGGAACTTCCCATTGCCACATGAGAATGCCTCTGGATGGACATCCCCGAGAGCCAAACCGGATCTCTACCAACACAAGGCCGGGTTACCCTTAACTGAGTAACAACTGACCGAATATGCCATCCCCCGGTCCTTTGGGACCTTTCACCGAGCGCTCGTAATCAATTCACACAATCATAACAAAGTGTTTTCAACATGAGTAAGTATCTGGGCTCCATACCATGATACCACCCTTTTCCAGAAGGAAATGCACACATCCTAAAGGGCGCTACCCCTCATAACCTTGCTGCTTCTTTCCTGTTTTGACCATTCACGGGGTGTGAGGCTCGACGAAGTCACGTCCACAAAAACATACTTTATACAAAAGCCATGCTTTGGGTCAACAAATGATCAACACAATGATCACAAGGATAGACGATCAAATAAACGATCCTATCACAAATAATCAACACAATGATCATTTCAGCAACACTCAGCATGTCACATTACCAAAATGGGAATATATCGCTGATAACATTCAACTACATAACCTCTGAGCTCGTACGTCTCAGAGAAGGGTGTTAAGCTAAAGAATAAATTCTTCGCCACCAACAGAAATATATTTGAATGAAATCGGCTTTATATCTCAACTTGTAATGTCAGACACACAATCCATACAAGTCTGTTCCGGGATCGAACAAAACCGAAGTCACTTACAAAGAAGTCCTTGCAATCCGGATATTCACAATCCTGATCGGATTCACCATCACATATGGGGAACTCAATACCGGAGCAACTCGGTGCAGAGTCAATCGATAGGTCATCCTATCGCTTTCGCAAATACCGGGTCTTCAACACCGATCTTCAATGCAATTCACAACGACGTATCACATATTCGGAATGGGTTATACGACCCCATGGTCCTTTCCCGGTTAACCCGAATAGTGAGCGCTTATTCAAAAATAAGTGTGGCTTTCACATTCAAACAAATCACATCAATTACCCATTCAAAGGGAAATATTGATAGTCGGTTATTGAACTATCAATGGATATGCACAACATCACCAGATTCCAAATAATTTTCCAAATTATTTATTTCACAAAATATCTTTACAAGATATATAATTTCACACTTTAAAAATAAATCAATATTTACTTTTAAACAAATTCTCCTTTCCTTTATAAATTCAATAGTGAATTTATATTTCACAATATCTATTGATATACGATTTCAATTATCCATTTTCAATTTATCTTCAAAAAGATAGATTCTAAATATCACTTCATATTGGAAAACAATTCCATACTTATTTAATAAGTAATTCACAAATTTTATTTATTTTCAACACTTGGAAAATATTCAATATACTTGAATCGAAATTAAGTATATATTTCATTCTTTAAGGAAATCATTCACTTAACCATATTTATTTGGGCCAAAACGAATGCTGCGTAAAACATCGTTACGACAACCCAAAATCACTAGTATAGGGATTCGAATTTAAAATAGATATATAAATCCCAATACTATACAAAACATTTCCTTTCGGAAATCATTTACTATAACAACAGTGTTATAGTCCACATTTCCTTTTATTTCTCGAAAACGACTATTTCAACAATAAATGTTGAAATCTATGGTTTCGAATCTCAACACCTTTAAAACATCGTTAGATCGTTTTAATTCAATTTAAAACATCACATTCTAAACAATTTTCTTTAACATATTATTCACTATTCAAAAACGTGAATATTCTTTGTTAACAAATTTCATCCTTTTATTCATTTCATTTCAAAGGATCATTCACAGTCAAAAATGTGAATATAACTCCATTAATAGGTTTCAACAATTAACTTATCAAAATAAGTTGTTTGCGAATTTATAAAACAACGTTTATAAATTCCATTTCTATTTATTTATAACAACTTCTTTTTATAAATTCCTTTATTAACCTATTCAATTTATAACTCAATTATAAAACAAAGGTTCATATTATAAGTCAAATACTTAAAATTTATTCGTTTACAAAAATCGTTCCTTTGAACTTCATAATTCTAAATCTTATAACTTATAAGATTCAATTATTTATCCAAATATATTCTTTAATAATTTCACGAAATTTATAAATCTCACTATTTATAAATTTCATTTATAACTTCACCATTTATAATTTTATAAATTCCATTTACTTACAAAAATCAATTTTCACTTCATTCCAACACTTATAAAAACTCGTTTTATAATGTCAATATTTCAATTTATAAATATCCATTTATAAATCTCTTAATATAAATCAATTTATATTATTCTTTAAAACGTCTTTAATCTCCTTTATTATTTCACCATTTTGATTCATAAAATAATTAAATTTTATAAATCCTATATTTTAAACTTTTCACAATAAATTCTAAAATCCCGATTAAATTATTTTATAAAACCATTAGCATCATATTCTCAAAAATCAGTTTTTAACTATATTTCTCCAAAAATCATAATTTTTATAACTTAAAAAAATTATAACGTTTATTTATTTAAAATGGATCAATTCCAAAATTATTTTATAAAACGTATACTTTCAAAAAAAATCACTTTAAAATCATTTTAAAATCCCAAAATCTGGGTCCAATGATGCTACATACCAAATAGTCAATCACGACAACAACGACATCATATATCGATATGATAGTCAACGAATATCAAAATATCCATAATCAAATAAATACTGTTGAGGAATCCAGTTGGATCCCTCCAACCTATTTTCCTGCATTCACAAACATTAGCACAATACCAATTTCGTTCCAGTACGAAATTATCGCGGTATATGTTTTTAATAAATATTATCCGCTTAATAACGGCGCAATAGGGTCTCATCCGCTAAACAATGCGGGAAATCAATAACTCCAATATATACATATGCCAATATATATATATTGCTACTATATATAATACCAATTTCACTGTTTATGAAATATTCGCGGTATATGTTTTTAATAAATAACATCCGCTTACTAACGGCGTATAATGTCTATTTTAACAATCAATAGATATTAATCATCATTCAAACATGCATTCAAATATTTTAAATCTAACTATTTAAAATAAAATCGAAACTGATTCGATTGAGTGAGAAGTTCTCACCTTGATTTTAATTTCCGTTTTAGCGATTTATTTCGAATAAAATTAAACGGACGTTTAATTTTACCCAAAATTTTCACTAACTCCAAACGACTCCAAACCAACTCCATCGCGTAGTGATCGTCCATACGATTCCAACGCAACTAGTTTCGCGCGTTTTCGACCTCGTATGAAAAAGTTATGATTTTTTAAAGTTTACTCGAATTTTATAAACATAAATTACAACAACTTTTAATTAATTTTAAACTACAACCATTTTCAGCCATAGGATCTCACCCAAACTCATCACTGCCGTTCTTATCATCTTCCTCATTCACGTTTCCATCTCCAGAACATGAATCCAAGGCCGAACCCATATTTAGATAATTAGGGTTTAATTATGCAACTTCATCTCTCAACGATACTTCGATCAGGGACTTGCGTTTTGAAGCTCCTTCCACCACCTATGCACGGCCACACTAGGGTGGAGCTCGGCCCCCTATGTTGCACGCAAAACCGTGCACACCTGGCCACTGTCGGCCCCCCCATCTCCTCCTCTGGTTAACTAAACATCATCTCAACCGTATGGATCTCTAGCTCTCGCCTTGCTCTACAATGTTGCTGTTGAACACTTCGCGTGAATGTCAACGGATTGTGAGTGATTGAGGGAAGAAGGTGGGAAAAATCTGGCCTTTCATTTGTTAGGTGGCGGCTAGGTTTAGATTAGGGTTAGGTTTTATTTTATTTTTTCTAAATTTATGAAGGTGTTGGTCTATTTATAAAGAAAAATCGAACACTATTCATCCAGAAATTCCGAACTCCGATTTATGCGCCGTAACCAGCGTTTCTAGAGTTTACCCCGCGTTCCGGACACAATGGAACAGGTTTCGAAAGCTAATTCGGACATCTGTGCGAGTTATGGCTATAAACGCTCAATTTAAATTAAATCGATTTCTAGACGTTTTAATTCGTACAGGACAAACGGTAAATCCAATTGACTTGAAATTTGAAACCTTACAATAATATCACATTACGGATCCGATGAAACTAGTTTCGTCGAAATCGGAGACTTTTTGAAAAATGGCTATTTTAACTCGCCAAATTTAAATTAAAAATAATTTTATGCGTTTCGAGCTGCCACGATCAAACGATAGCTCCGATTGACACGAAAATTAAAATCCGGTAATAACTAACTATTACGGATCCAATGGAACTGGTTTCGTTCAATTCTGAGACTGTTCAAAAATTGACTATTTTCACTAGTCGATTAAATATTAAAATATTCAATTTTCACAAATAAACTTTTAATTCGATTTTAAAAGTTCTAAAATATCGTTCTAACTTCAATATGATAAAATAAAATTTTACAAATCATTTTCAATCATATTTAACCCAATTTTCAGTTATTTCCATAATTTCACATATTAAATTATCGATTTAATTATCCAATAAAATCCAATAATTCAAATTAAAATTTATTCGACTTATAAATTCACTCATTAATATTTAAAATTAATTAAATATTCAAATTTTAATTACTAAAAATTCTGGGTCGTTACAATCTTCCCCCCTTAAAAGAATTTCGTCCTCGAAATTATCAAGTAAGAAAAATTACAGAATCCATTAATTTTCCCAAAACAAATTTAAACTTCTTATAATAACTTACTAAGTTTTCAAATCATACTTAGTTATCTTTTCAAAAACAACTACTATTGTTTAACTTTCAACTTCAAATCAACATTAAAGTTTTTAAGAAATTTCCCATTTTCTCAAAAATTTTCTAACGCCTTAAATTTTCGGAAAAATTCGCCATAGTCTCCTTTGCGCGGCTCGATCCGAAAAAAAATGACAGTATATATATCAGAAATATACATCTCATCAAGTAATGAGGCATCCCGAAGGGAAAAAATGTAAAAGTACGGTATGTAATCCGAGATATGTACCTTATATTTTTATTAGCAAGCATATACGGCTAATATAGCGCGAAAGCGAGCTCCAAATGCGAAGTAAACGCGATCCGCACCTACTAATCACTCAACAAACAACATGAGAACATGCATATATGAAAATAATCTCAATATACAACATATATCTCCATAACAACTATATATGTCACATAGCAAATGCAACTAAACAACAAACGCAATATATATTCAACCATCAACCAACTAGCATTCATAAACAATGTATATTCATTCATATACTCATTAATATTAATGAATTGGTTTTCAATTTAAATCACATTTGATTCATTAACAGTTGACGTTTACTAACATTTATTTTCAATTAGTTTATATTCACTAATTCATATTTAAGTTGGTTCACTTCCAAATCAAATTCAATTCTATTTAATTCCAATTGAATTTCAATTACTTTAACTTTCAATTTCATTAATACCTAATGAATTATATACAATCAACTAACAATCATATATCAACCAAAGTATATTCATTTTGGTTCAACTCCTTAAATTAAATTGACTTCCATTCAATTTATTAAATTTTTCAACTTCCAATAACATTAGATTTTAATGAATTAACACTTAAACTCATTATTTCATATCAACTTTATTCACATTCATTTGATTAATATTCAATCCATTCATTCAATTCAATTACAAAAGTTAAATTTCATTTACATAACTCAAGTTCACATTATCCTTAACTTTATTAATTTACTTTGATACCGAAATCAATTCCATTCAACAACACTTAAGTTATATTCCCATTTCTAAAGTAAATTTCCATTTAACTTTAAATTCATTTTTATTTATAACTCATATTCATAAATATATTCATATAGTTTCACTTCTTATATATATAAGTTTATTTCACAATTGTAAATCACTTTAATTATAATTCAATTTTTATAATTCATTTGCTTATACAATTATTCTTTTACTTAGATTATTCAAACAACTAAACAATCAACTTATATACACTTTAATAATTTTGAAAAATTATTCCTTTATATATAAAATATAATCAAGGTAAAATTATTTCATTTACCCAATTTTTAAAACAATATTGTGTCGAATTATTCTATTCAAGTGTTTAGAAACCCCTTCGGCATAGTCTTGCGGACCACGCTGACGAAAGTTCATATGCCACTCAATAAACCAATCATCACAATATAAAACAATTTTATATTCACTAACAAATACGCTCTCATAGCTATTATTACACTCAAACTCACTCTAGAGTACTACTGACTCTATCTCTAATGAGTAATACCCAACAGAACCATGGTTGTCGCTTAACCATAAGCTCTGATACCAAATGTAATGCCCCGAAAATTTTCGACTTTCGAAAATTCAACATCGACACTCACTTTATCGACTGTCGAGAAATCAAAGGCCGAAAATCCGAAATGTTATGGTTTAAGAAAAAGAAAAGAAGAAGAAAGAAGAAAGAAGAGAGAAAATAGAGGGAAAAGATAGAGAAGAAAACAGAAAATAGGAAGAAGAGAAAATAGAAAAGAGAACAGAAAATTTTAAAATAGAAGAAAAAGAGAATAGAACAGAACAGAACAGAAAACAACAGAACAACAACAGAATCTCACAATTCGCAGCGGAACAACATATAATAATAAATGAATAATCTTTAAATAAAGAACTATATCAGTTATTACATTTCATCATATTACATTACATCATATCATCAGAGTGTACAACAACAACAACAACAACAAACAGTGCAGCGGAAATATAACGACCCAGAATTTTTAACAATTTAATTTGAAAATATTTAATTAATTTTAAATATTTGAATGATGGTTTGGATTGAATTTTCAATATAACCTTGAATTTGACGATTAAATTATAGAATTTAATCTATTGAAAGTGAATAAAAATTTGAATCTTCAATTTTAAGCCGATTAAAAATATTTCAAAGGCTTGTAAAATTCATATTGATAATACTGAAGATAATCGAATCTTCAGAATTGAATTTGAAAGTGGATTGTTCAGTTTTGAATTGAATCGTTTGAATCGATATTTAAAATAGCCGTCCGAGGCACAGTCTCGGAATTCGACGAAACCAGTTCCATTGGGTCCGGAATATTGAATTATTCTAGGATTTCAAATTTCGTATTTTTTGGAGTTTATATGTGAGCGTACGCTGAGTAAACGCGTCGAAAATTTAAATCAAATTCAATTTAAATTTAAATTTAAATTTTAGTCAAACACAGCACGTTCTTCCTTTAACCACGCCTAAATTTATGCCTAAATTCACGAAGAAAAGATCGTGCAGCCCATGTTCTTCACGATTTTAAATATCACGTCCCTCACCTTCAAAATCAAACCACAGAGAGATAAAAACAATGGCCGAAGCCTCCTAAAATCTCGTTCGTATCTCCCCCTTTCCTTCTTAAATTCAAAATCAAGCAGAGATAGTTGAAATTAATGGCCGAGCTTCGTTTAATAAAATCTCGTTCCCCTTACCTTCATTCAAAAACAAATCACCGAAAGAAAAATCATGGCCGAAGCGACAAATCGAAGTCGCGATTCGTAGAGATGGTGGAGGCGCGGCGGCGCGAGATGGAGTGGCGTTCGATTTGGTGATGGGCGCGCGATTCGAGAGGCGGCAGGAGGCGATGTTGCGGCGCGTGAGTTGATGGTGGCGCGTGGTTCGAGTGCGTGGGCGCGACGGCGTCGAGGCAGGAGAGGCGATAGTGGAGCGGCACTCGTGTGAGGGGAAGGCGGCGGCGTCGAAGTAGCTAGCGTGCGCACGCGTGATGATGGGGGGGCTCGAGATTCTGGGTTTCGATTTTTACAGTGAGGTGAATTCATTTTTTTTTTCTTTCTTTCCTTTTCAAATTTAATTTTTTTCAGTAAAGGAAAAGAAAATTAGCAGTAAGTTATAAATGCTGCTATATATATATATATATATGCAGGTTTTAATATTTGCAGAAAGACAAATGTTACAATATGTATGTCGTTTTAAAATAAAAAAATCAAATAATACAAGTCATTTGTTTAAAATTTAAAAGCATTAGTTTGAAATTAAAGTGTTTAGTTAAATAAATTTATTTAACAGAAATTTATAAAAGGATTAATTAGCTTGACAGAATTTATTTGTTTGTTTTAGTGACTAAAAGATATTTTATTTAAAGGAAAATTATTTAAATAAATAATTAGTTAACAGAAAATAATGAAAGCAGTTAAAGAAAAAATGTTGGTGGTTAGTTTATTTTATTATCTGTTGAGTCAATTTAAATCACTAGTTAGAAATTAAATTTATTAATTTGAATTAAAAACATTGGTTAATTTGAATTATTTTTAAGTTACTAAATGATATTTGTTAATAAAGGAATTTAGTTTTTAAATTTAAATTTTGGGTTAAATAAATATGTTAAAGAAATTAATTTTTCGACTAGCGGAATTAAGTTGTATAAATGGTTCAATTAAAATTTACAATTTAAAACTAAGTTTCCTTAATGGGTTTAAAAATAAATATTGATTTATTTTTGAAGTATGGAAAGTTTATATCTTCTAAAGATATTTTTGGGAAATAAATAATTTGGAAAATTATTTGGATTCTGGTGATGTTGTGCATATCTATTGATAGTTCAATAATCGACTATCGATATTTACCTTTGAATAGGTATTTGTTGTGAATTTGTTTGAAATTGAATGCCACACTTATTTTTTTTTTAAAAATAAGCGCTCACTATTCGGGTTAACCGGGAAAGGACCTTGGGGTCGTATAACCCATTCCGAATATGTGATACGTCGTTATGAATTGCATTCGAAGACCGGTGTTGAAGACCGGATATTTTCGAAAACGTAAGGGTTTCTTGTTGATTGTCTCTGCACTGGCTGATCCCCGGTATAGAGATCTCCATATGTGATGGGAAATCCGAATGTGATTAGAGATTATTCGGATTGCAAGGACTACTTTGTAAGTGCCTTCGGTTCTGTTCGAGCCCGGAACAGACTTGTATGGATTGTATGTCTGACATTACAAGTTGAGATATAAAGCCGATTTCTTTCAAATATATTTCTGTTGGTGGCGAAGAATTTATTTTTTAGCTTAACACCCTTCTCTGAGACGTACGAGCTCAGAGGTTATATAGTTGAAGTTATCAGCAATATATTCCCAATTTGGTAATGTGACATACTGAGTGTTGCTGTGAAATGATCATTGTGTTGATTATTTGTGATAGGATCATTTGTTTGATCGTCTATCCTGGTGATCATTTCTATGATCATTTGTTGACCCAAAGCATGGCTTTTGTATAAAGTATGTTTTTGTGGACGTGACTTCGTCGAGCCTCACATCCCGGAATGGTCAAAACAGGAAAGATGCGGCAAGGTTATGAGGGGTAGCTCCCTTTAGGGTATGTGCATTTCCTTCTGGAAAGGGTGGTATCATGGTATGGAGCCCAGATACTTACTCATGTTGATACACTATATTTATTACTGTGTGGTGTTGTTGGTGACGAGCGCTCGGTTAAAGGTCCAATGGGACCGGGGGATGCCATATTCGTGTAGTAGTTACCTAGTGATAAAGGTAACCCGGCCTTGTGTTGGCAGAGAGCTGGTTAAGTTCTCGGGACGTCCAGCCAGAGGCGTTTCCATGTGGCAATGGGAAGTTCCTTGGCCTGACCATTTGTTGGAAATCCAAAGAAACAATACGAGACTTGTACGGTATTAGTTGTATAACCTGCTATGGAATGTGGCGGTAACCTGCTATTGAACATAGTAGCTATAGTAGGCATAAGTGCGGAATGTCTATGCTGGCTAAGATTTATATCTTTATTTTCGAAATGATTTTCCTCTACACTATGCACTAATAATAATATCAAATGTTATTTTAAATGCGTATCAAGCATCTTTGACTATCATAAGGAGAAATCTTCTCCGATTCTGCGTTTGCATGTGTGTGTGTGCGGGAGGCCTTATGGTAGTCTCATTTTTAAAAGCATTGCGAATTGAATTTAAAAATATTCCTCTTTTTGATTTTAAGATAAATAAACTGTTTTGAGTTCTCACACCAGTCACATGACTGACTCGGAGTTTATTGTTTTCCTTCCTAAACTCTGGGTGCCCACCAATTTCCACACGGGCAGTCAAGAGTTAAGGTTTATCAGGATATTCTGGGTATTCAGGAGTTGCTGGAGGCAAGCTGGATGGCATGGCGTATTACTAGTATATAGTATTTCTTTTCCGCTGTTTATTGTATGTTGTTGTACACTCTGATGATTTGATGTAATGTAATATAATGTGATGTAATAACTGATATAGTTCTTTGTTTAAAGATTATTCATTTATTATTATATGTTGTTCCGCTGCGAATTGTGAGATTCTGATGTTGTTTTCTTTCTGTACCGTTCTATTTTAAAATTTTCTATTTTTCCCTCTATTTTCTATCTTCTTTCTCTCTTCTTCTTTTTCTTTTCTTCTTTTTTAAAAACCATAACGTTTCGGGTTTCCGGCCTTCGATTTCTCGGCAGTCGATAGAGTGAGTATCGATGTTGAATTTTCTAAAGTCGAAAATTTCAGTTTGTTACATTTGGTATCAGAGCATATGGTTAAGCGACAACCATGGTTCTGTTGGTTATTACTCGTTAGAGATAGAGTCGGCAGTACTCTAGAATGAGTTTGAGTGTAATAATAGATATGAGCGCGTATTTGTTAGTGAATATAAAATTTGTTTTTGAATCGGGTAAATAAGATAATTTTGCCCAAAATTATTTTGTATAGAAAAGAAATGATTTTCTATGAATTATTATAGTATATGGTTGCATGATTGTTAAGAAGTGATAATATTGAATTATTATCATTAGTATATGGAATTAAATAAAATAAAATGGATTGAATTCAAGTAAATTAACTTGATAATTTATTTATTTGTGAAATAATTTCAAATGGAATGAATATGAATATGGAATGTGAATAAAATTGAATGAAATGGATATGTAACTTCAATAGTGAAGTAAAAACGTATAAGAAGTATATGTTGGAAATTTTGTAATTGAATTAGCAAAATAGTTTGAATGTTGGAATTAGATACTACTACTAGCAGGTTATACAGGTGTATAAAGGAATTGAGATTTTGATTTCAAAGATAAAATTGAATTGCTCGACAAAAAGGTACGTATTTCAATTTCAGTATGAGATTTGATGACTTTCTTCTCTAGCCACTTGGCCTTTCTCTTTTCTTTTTGATTCTGAGGGGCCGTGGTGCCATTTTGTAGTCGTACCGATCGAGCCGCGCAAAGGAAACGCTGGCGAAATTTTTCGAAAATTTAGGGTGTTAGAAAATTTTTGAGAAAATTTTGAAAGTTTGAAATTTGAATTTGAATTTAAATTTGAATGGTTAGTAAAACAATATTGTTTGAAAACTATAATTGAAGTTAGAAAGCTAGTTGAAATGATAATGAAACTCTAGTAAAAAGATTTGTGTTAGTGAGTTGATAAAACTATTTGAATTGTGAAAAAAATGATAGACGGGATAAGGGCATTCTTCTTAACTTGTAATTTCGGGACGAAATTCTTTTAAGGAGGGAAGATTGTAACGATCCAGAATTTTTAACAATTTAATTTGAAAATATTTAATTAATTTTAAATATTTGAATGATGGTTTGGATTGAATTTTCAATATAACCTTGAATTTGACGATTAAATTATAGAATTTAATCTATTGAAAGTGAATAAAAATTTGAATCTTCAATTTTAAGCCGATTAAAAATATTTCAAAGGCTTGTAAAATTCATATTGATAATACTGAAGATAATCGAATCTTCAGAATTGAATTTGAAAGTGGATTGTTCAGTTTTGAATTAAATCGTTTGAATCAATATTTAAAATAGCCGTCCGAGGCACAGTCTCGGAATTCGACGAAACCAGTTCCATTGGGTCCGGAATATTGAATTATTCTAGGATTTCAAATTTCGTATTTTTTGGAGTTTATATGTGAGCGTACGTTGAGTAAACGCGTCGAAAATTTAAATCAAATTCAATTTAAATTTAAATTTAAATTTTAGTCAAACACAGCACGTTCTTCCTTTAACCACGCCTAAATTTATGCCTAAATTCACGAAGAAAAGATCGTGCAGCCCATGTTCTTCACGATTTTAAATATCACGTCCCTCACCTTCAAAATCAAACCACAGAGAGAAAAAAACAATGGCCGAAGCCTCCTAAAATCTCGTTCGTATCTCCCCCTTTCCTTCTTAAATTCAAAATCAAGCAGAGATAGTTGAAATTAATGGCCGAGCTTCGTTTAATAAAATCTCGTTCCCCTTACCTTCATTCAAAAACAAATCACCGAAAGAAAAATCATGGCCGAAGCGACAAATCGAAGTCGCGATTCGTAGAGATGGTGGAGGCGCGGCGGCGCGAGATGGAGTGGCGTTCGATTTGGTGATGGGCGCGCGATTCGAGAGGCGGCAGGAGGCGATGTTGCGGCGCGTGAGTTGATGGTGGCGCGTGGTTCGAGTGCGTGGGCGCGACGGCGTCGAGGCAGGAGAGGCGATAGTGGAGCGGCACTCGTGTGAGGGGAAGGCGGCGACGTCGAAGTAGCTAGCGTGCGCACGCGTGATGATGGGGGGCTCGAGATTCTGGGTTTCGATTTTTACAGTGAGGTGAATTCATTTTTTTTTTCTTTCTTTCCTTTTCAAATTTAATTTTTTTTCAGTAAAGGAAAAGAAAATTAGCAGTAAGTTATAAATGCTGTTATATATATATATATATATATATATATATGCAGGTTTTAATATTTGCAGAAAGACAAATGTTACAATATGTATGTCGTTTTAAAATAATAAAAAATCAAATAATACAAGTCATTTGTTTTAAATTTAAAAGCATTAGTTTGAAATTAAAGTGTTTAGTTAAATAAATTTATTTAACGGAAATTTATAAAAGGATTAATTAGCTTGACAGAATTTATTTGTTTGTTTTAGTGACTAAAAGATATTTTATTTAAAGGAAAATTATTTAAATAAATAATTAGTTAACAGAAAATAATGAAAGCAGTTAAAGAAAAAATGTTGGTGGTTAGTTTATTTTATTATCTGTTGAGTCAATTTAAATCACTAGTTAGAAATAAAATTTATTAATTTGAATTAAAAACATTGGTTAATTTGAATTATTTTTAAGTTACTAAATGATATTTGTTAATAAAGGAATTTAGTTTTTAAATTTAAATTTTGGGTTAAATAAATATGTTAAAGAAATTAATTTTTCGACTAGCGGAATTAAGTTGTATAAATGGTTCAATTAATTTTTGTCATTTAACAATAAGTTATTTAAGGAAACTTAGTTTTAAATTGTAAATTTGTAGTTAAATAAAAATTTTAAAGAAAATTTATTAAGAATTCAAATTATATTTGATAAAAATGATTTATTTAAGGAAATTTGATTTTAAATTAAATAAAGAAATAAATTAACTAAGTTATTAAAGGGTAAGTGATTTTTCACTTAGTTTAAATATTCTATTGAAAAGGAAAATTTATTTATAACAAATTTAATAGTTAAAACCAAAATGTATTAGTTGATTTAATTTATAAAAAGAAAATTTAGTTTTAAAAATTAAATTGTAGTTTAATAGAATTATTTTAAAAGGAAAATTAGTTAAAATAAATTATTTAAGAAGAAACTGGTTTGAAATAAAGAGCATTTGTTAAGAAAATCAATTAAATAAAAATAAATTAGTTATTCAATCTGTTTGAGTATTAATGAATTGTATAAATATTTATACAAGGTCTAAAATGGTGAAAACGAGTCAAGATGGAAATGGATTGCTAATAAAAGCAAAGGTGAGAACTTCTCACTCAAAAGGAATTTTGTTGTTTATTTAAATTTTAAATAGTTAGATTTAAAATTGTTTGACTGTGTTGAGTGAATGCTTGAATGATGATTGTTATATATATTGGATGTGAATAGACCCTATACGCCGTTAGTAAGCGGAGGTTATTTATTACACACATATACCGCGATATTCCACCTTGAAGTGGAATTGGTATTATATTTTATATATAGCAATATATATATATTGGTATATGTATATATTGCAGTTGATTGATTTCCCGCATTTTCTTTTAGCGGATGAGACCCTATTGCGCCGTTAGTAAGCGGATATATATTTATAAAATCCCATGTGCCGCGATATTCCGTCTTGAAACGGAATTGGTATTGTGCTAATGTCTGTGGATGCAGGGAAACAGGTTGGAGGGATCCAACTGGATTCCTTACAAATATTTATTTGATTTCATATATTGTGATATTTGATTGTTATCATGGATGAGATATGATGTTTGAAAGTTGTGATTGACTATTGATGTGTTGCATCATCGGATCCAATTTTTGAAGTTTAAAAATAACGATTTTGATTTCTAAAGTGATTTTTGGAAATATACGTTTATAAAATATTTTTGGAATTGATTCATCTTAAATAAATAAACGTTATAATTTTAATATTATAAAAATTATGATTTTTTTGAGAAATACAGTTAAAAGTTGATTTTTGAAATTATGGGATTAGTGATTTTATAAAATAGTTTGAACTGGGATTTCTGAATTTATTATAAGAAGTCTAAAAATAGAATTTATGGAATTTGATTATTTTATAAATTAAATGATGAAATTATAAAAGAGTTTAAAGACGTTTTAAAAATAGTAATATAAATTGTTTTATATTAAAAGATTTATAAATTGATATTTATAAATTAAAGAGATTGGAATTATAAAACGAGCTTTTATAAGTGATAGAATGATTTGTAAATGAATTTCATAAATTGGAATTATAGAATTATAACGGTGAAGTTATAAATGGAATTTTATAAACAGTAGGTTTATAAAATTTGTAAAGTTATTTAAAAGAATGGAATTTGGATAAATAAATGAATCTTATAAGTTATAAGATTTATGAAAATTTATGAAGTTTAAAGGAACAATTTTGTAAACAAATAAATTATAAGTGTTTGACTTATAATATGAAATTTTAGTATATCATTGAGATATAAAATTGAATAGATTTATAAAGTAAATTTATAAAAGGAAGTTGTTGTAAAATAAATAGAAATGAAATTTATAAACATTGTTTTATAAATCCGCAACGACTTATTTTGATAAGTAAATTGTTGTAACTTGTTAATGGAATTATATTCACATTTTAGGAAGTGAATAATCCTTTAAAATAAGGTGAATAGGAATGATAAAATTTGTTAACAGGGTATATTCACGTTTTTGAATAGTGAATATTCTGTTAAAGAAATTATTTTGGAAGTGATGTTTGAAATAGAATTAAAACGATCTAAAGATGTTTTAAAAGGTGCTGAGATTCGAAACCATAGATTTCAACATTTATTGTTGAAATAGATGTTTTCAAGAAATAGAAGGAAATGATAGATTATAACACTGTTGTTATAATAGATGATTTTCGAAAGGAAACGTTTTGTATAGTATTGGGATTTATATATCTATTTTAAATTTCGAATCCCTATACTAGTGATTTTGGGTTGTCGTAACGATGTTTTACGCAACATTCGTTTTGGCCCAAATAAATATGTTTAAGAGAATGATTTCCTTAAAGAATGAAATATATACTTAATTTCAATTAGAGTATATTAAATATTTTCTAAGCGTAGAAAATAAAAAGACTTGTGAATTACTTATTTAATAAATATGGAAATGTTTTCCAATATAAAGTGAATATGTTGAGAATTTATCTTTTTGAAGATAAATTGAAAATGAATATTTGAAATCATATATTCATAAATATTTTGGAAATATAAATTCAATATGGAATTTATAAATGAAATTGGGAAATGGGTTTAAAAATAAATATTGATTTATTTTTGAAGTATGGAAAGTTTATATCTTCTAAAGATATTTTTGGGAAATAAATAATTTGAAAAATTATTTGGATTCTGGTGATGTTGTGCATATCTGTTGATAGTTCAATAATCGACTATCGATATTTACCTTTGAATAGGTATTTGTTGTGAATTTGTTTGAAATTGAATGCCACACTTATTTTAAAACAAAAAATAAGCGCTCACTATTCGGGTTAACCGGGGAAGGACCTTGGGGTCGTATAACCCATTCCGAATATGTGATACGTCGTTATGAATTGCATTCGAAGACCGGATATTTTCGAAAACGTAAGGGTTTCTTGTTGATTGTCTCTGCACTGGCTGATCCCCGGTATAGAGATTTCCTTATGTGATGAGAAATCCGAATGTGATTAGAGATTATTCGGATTGCAAGGACTACTTTGTAAGTGCCTTCGGTTCTGTTCGAGCCCGGAACAGACTTGTATGGATTGTATGTCTGACATTACAAGTTGAGATATAAAGCCGATTTCTTTCAAATATATTTCTGTTGGTGGCGAAGAATTTATTTTTTAGCTTAACACCTTCTCTGAGACGTACGAGCTCAGAGGTTATATAGTTGAAGTTATCAGCAATATATTCCCAATTTGGTAATGTGACATACTGAGTGTTGCTGTGAAATGATCATTGTGTTGATTATTTGTGATAGGATCATTTGTTTGATCGTCTATCCTGGTGATCATTTCTATGATCATTTGTTGACCCAAAGCATGGCTTTTGTATAAAGTATGTTTTTGTGGACGTGACTTCGTCGAGCCTCACATCCCGGAATGGTCAAAACAGGAAAGATGCGGCAAGGTTATGAGGGGTAGCTCCCTTTAGGGTATGTGCATTTCCTTCTGGAAAGGGTGGTATCATGGTATGGAGCCCAGATACTTACTCATGTTGATACACTATATTTATTACTGTGTGGTGTTGTTGGTGACGAGCGCTCGGTTAAAGGTCCAATGGGACCGGGGGATGCCATATTCGTGTAGTAGTTACCTAGTGATAAAGGTAACCCGGCCTTGTGTTGGCAGAGAGCTGGTTAAGTTCTCGGGACGTCCAACCAGAGGCGTTTCCATGTGGCAATGGGAAGTTCCTTGGCCTGACCATTTGTTGGAAATCCAAAGAAACAATACGAGACTTGTACGGTATTAGTTGTACAACCTGCTATGGAATGTGGCGGTAACCTGCTATTGAACATAGTAGCTATAGTAGGCATAAGTGCGGAATGTCTATGCTGGCTAAGATTTATATCTTTATTTTCGAAATGATTTTCCTCTACACTATGCACTAATAATAATATCAAATGTTATTTTAAATGCGTATCAAGCATCTTTGACTATCATAAGGAGAAATCTCCTCCGATTCTGCGTTTGCATGTGTGTGTGTGCGGGAGGCCTTATGGTAGTCTCATTTTTAAAAGCATTGCGAATTGAATTTAAAAATATTCCTCTTTTTGATTTTAAGATAAATAAACTGTTTTGAGTTCTCACACCAGTCACATGACTGACTCGGAGTTTATTATTTTCCTTCCTAAACTCTGGGTGCCCACCAATTTCCACACGGGCAGTCAAGAGTTAAGGTTTATCAGGATATTCTGGGTATTCAGGAGTTGCTGGAGGCAAGCTGGATGGCATGGCGTATTACTAGTATATAGTATTTCTTTTCCGCTGTTTATTGTATGTTGTTGTACACTCTGATGATTTGATGTAATGTAATATAATGTGATGTAATAACTGATATAGTTCTTTGTTTAAAGATTATTCATTTATTATTATATGTTGTTCCGCTGCGAATTGTGAGATTCTGATGTTGTTTTCTTTCTGTACCGTTCTATTTTAAAATTTTCTATTTTTCCCTCTATTTTCTATCTTCTTTCTCTCTTCTTCCTTTTCTTTTCTTCTTTTTTAAAAACCATAACATTTCGGGTTTCCGGCCTTCGATTTCTCGGCAGTCGATAAAGTGAGTATCGATGTTGAATTTTCGAAAGTCGAAAATTTCAGTTTGTTACAGGAAAAAGAAATACTATATAAACTAGTAATATGCCATGCCATCCAGCTTGCCTCCAGCAATTCCAGAATATCCAGAATATCCTGATAAACCTAACTCTTGACTGCCCGTGTGAAAATTGGTGGGCACCCAGAGTTTAGGAAGGAAAACAATAAACTCCGAGTCAGTCATGTGACTGGTGTGGGAACTCAAAACAGTTTATTTATCTTTAAAATCAAAATAGAGGAATATTTTTAAAGTCAATTCGCGATGCTTTTAAAAAAATGAGACTACCATAAGGCCTCCCGCACACACACACAATGCAAACGCAGAATCGGAGGAGATTTCTCCTTATAATAGTCAAAGATGCTTGATACGCAATTAAAAGAACATTTGATATTATTACTAGTACATAGTGTAGGAAAAATTCATTTCGAAAGTAGAATATAAATCTTAGCCAACATACGACCATTATCGTATGCCTACTATAGTTACCATCCAAACAGTGGTGACCACCATAAGTGAATGGCAGGTTCTACAACTAATACCGTACAAGTTTCGTATTGGGAATTGGATTTCCAACGAATGATCAGGCCAAGGAACTTCCCATTGCCACATGAGAATGCCTCTGGATGGACATCCCCGAGAACCAAACCGGATCTCTACCAACACAAGGCCGGGTTACCCCTAACTGAGTAACAACTGACCGAATATGCCATCCCCCGGTCCTTTGGGACCTTTCACCGAGCGCTCGTAATCAATTCACACAATCATAACAAAGTGTTTTCAACATGAGTAAGTATCTGGGCTCATACCATGATACCACCCTTTTCCAGAAGGAAATGCACACATCCTAAAGGGCGCTACCCCTCATAACCTTGCTGCTTCTTTCCTGTTTTGACCATTCACGGGGTGTGAGGCTCGACGAAGTCACGTCCACAAAAACATACTTTATACAAAAGCCATGCTTTGGGTCAACAAATGATCAACACAATGATCACAAGGATAGACGATCAAATAAACGATCCTATCACAAATAATCAACACAATGATCATTTCAGCAACACTCAGCATGTCACATTACCAAAATGGGAATATATCGCTGATAACATTCAACTACATAACCTCTGAGCTCGTACGTCTCAGAGAAGGGTGTTAAGCTAAAGAATAAATTCTTCGCCACCAACAGAAATATATTTGAATGAAATCGGCTTTATATCTCAACTTGTAATGTCAGACACACAATCCATACAAGTCTGTTCCGGGATCGAACAAAACCGAAGTCACTTACAAAGAAGTCCTTGCAATCCGGATATTCACAATCCTGATCGGATTCACCATCACATATGGAGAACTCAATACCGGAGCAACTCGGTGCAGAGTCAATCGACAGGTCATCCTATCGCTTTCGCAAATACCGGGTCTTCAACACCGATCTTCAATGCAATTCACAACGACGTATCACATATTCGGAATGGGTTATACGACCCCATGGTCCTTTCCCGGTTAACCCGAATAGTGAGCGCTTATTCAAAAATAAGTGTGGCTTTCACATTCAAACAAATCACATCAATTACCCATTCAAAGGGAAATATTGATAGTCGGTTATTGAACTATCAATGGATATGCACAACATCACCAGATTCCAAATAATTTTCCAAATTATTTATTTCACAAAATATCTTTACAAGATATATAATTTCACACTTTAAAAATAAATCAATATTTACTTTTAAACAAATTCTCCTTTCCTTTATAAATTCAATAGTGAATTTATATTTCACAATATCTATTGATATACGATTTCAATTATCCATTTTCAATTTATCTTCAAAAAGATAGATTCTAAATATCACTTCATATTGGAAAACAATTCCATACTTATTTAATAAGTAATTCACAAATTTTATTTATTTTCAACACTTGGAAAATATTCAATATACTTGAATCGAAATTAAGTATATATTTCATTCTTTAAGGAAATCATTCACTTAACCATATTTATTTGGGCCAAAACGAATGCTGCGTAAAACATCGTTACGACAACCCAAAATCACTAGTATAGGGATTCGAATTTAAAATAGATATATAAATCCCAATACTATACAAAACATTTCCTTTCGGAAATCATTTACTATAACAACAGTGTTATAGTCCACATTTCCTTTTATTTCTCGAAAACGACTATTTCAACAATAAATGTTGAAATCTATGGTTTCGAATCTCAACACCTTTAAAACATCGTTAGATCGTTTTAATTCAATTTAAAACATCACATTCTAAACAATTTTCTTTAACATATTATTCACTATTCAAAAACGTGAATATTCTTTGTTAACAAATTTCATCCTTTTATTCATTTCATTTCAAAGGATCATTCACAGTCAAAAATGTGAATATAACTCCATTAATAGGTTTCAACAATTAACTTATCAAAATAAGTTGTTTGCGAATTTATAAAACAACGTTTATAAATTCCATTTCTATTTATTTATAACAACTTCTTTTTATAAATTCCTTTATTAACCTATTCAATTTATAACTCAATTATAAAACAAAGGTTCATATTATAAGTCAAATACTTAAAATTTATTCGTTTACAAAAATCGTTCCTTTGAACTTCATAATTCTAAATCTTATAACTTATAAGATTCAATTATTTATCCAAATATATTCTTTAATAATTTCACGAAATTTATAAATCTTACTATTTATAAATTTCATTTATAACTTCACCATTTATAATTTTATAAATTCCATTTACTTACAAAAATCAATTTTCACTTCATTCCAACACTTATAAAAACTCGTTTTATAATGTCAATATTTCAATTTATAAATATCCATTTATAAATCTCTTAATATAAATCAATTTATATTATTCTTTAAAACGTCTTTAATCTCCTTTATTATTTCACCATTTTGATTCATAAAATAATTAAATTTTATAAATCCTATATTTTAAACTTTTCACAATAAATTCTAAAATCCCGATTAAATTATTTTATAAAATCATTAGCATCATATTCTCAAAAATCAGTTTTTAACTATATTTCTCCAAAAATCATAATTTTTATAACTTAAAAAAATTATAACGTTTATTTATTTAAAATGGATCAATTCCAAAATTATTTTATAAAACGTATACTTTCAAAAAAAATCACTTTAAAATCATTTTAAAATCCCAAAATCTGGGTCCAATGATGCTACATACCAAATAGTCAATCACGACAACAACGACATCATATATCGATATGATAGTCAACGAATATCAAAATATCCATAATCAAATAAATACTGTTGAGGAATCCAGTTGGATCCCTCCAACCTGTTTTCCTGCATTCACAAACATTAGCACAATACCAATTTCGTTCCAGTACGAAATTATCGCGGTATATGTTTTTAATAAATATTATCCGCTTAATAACGGCGCAATAGGGTCTCATCCGCTAAACAATGCGGGAAATCAATAACTCCAATATATACATATGCCAATATATATATATATTGCTACTATATATAATACCAATTTCACTGTTTATGAAATATTCGCGGTATATGTTTTTAATAAATAACATCCGCTTACTAACGGCGTATAATGTCTATTTTAACAATCAATAGATATCAATCATCATTCAAACATGCATTCAAATATTTTAAATCTAGCTATTTAAAATAAAATCGAAACTGATTCGATTGAGTGAGAAGTTCTCACCTTGATTTTAATTTCCGTTTTAGCGATTTATTTCGAATAAAATTAAACGGACGTTTAATTTTACCCAAAATTTTCACTAACTCCAAACGACTCCAAACCAACTCCATCGCGTAGTGCTCGTCCATACGATTCCAACGCAACTGGTTTCACGCGTTTTCGACCTCGTATGAAAAAGTTATGATTTTTTAAAGTTTACTCGAATTTTATAAACATAAATTACAACAACTTTTAATTAATTTTAAACTACAACCATTTTCAGCCATAGGATCTCACCCAAACTCATCACTGCCGTTCTTATCATCTTCCTCATTCACGTTTCCATCTCCAGAACATGAATCCAAGGCCGAACCCATATTTAGATAATTAGGGTTTAATTATGCAACTTCATCTCTCAACGATACTTCGATCAGGGACTTGCGTTTTGAAGCTCCTTCCACCACCTATGCACGGCCACACTAAGGTGGAGCTCGGCCCCCTATGTTGCACGCAAAACCGTGCGCACCTGGCCACTGTCGGCCCCCCTAGCTCCTCCTCTGGTTAACTAAACATCATCTCAACCGTATGGATCTCTAGCTCTCGCCTTGCTCTACAATGTTGCTGTTGAACACTTCGCGTGAATGTCAACGGATTGTGAGTGATTGAGGGAAGAAGGTGGGAAAAATCTGGCCTTTCATTTGTTAGGTGGCGGCTAGGTTTAGATTAGGGTTAGGTTTTATTTTTTTTTTCTAAATTTATGAAGGTGTTGGTCTATTTATAAAGAAAAATCGAACACTATTCATCCGGAAATTCCGAACTCCGATTTACGCGCCGTAACCAGCGTTTCTAGGGTTTACCCAGCGTTTCGGACACAATGGAACAGGTTTCGAAAGCTAATTCGGACATCTGTGCGAGTTATGGCAATAAACGCTCAATTTAAATTAAACCGATTTAAATCGATTTCTAGGCGTTTTAATTCGTACAGGACAAACGGTAAATCCAATTGACTTGAAATTTGAAACCTTACAATAATATCACATTACGGATCCGATAAAACTGGTTTCGTCAAAATCCGAGACTTTTTGAAAAATGGCTATTTTAACTCGCCAAATTTAAATTAAAAATAATTCGATGCGTTTCGAGCTGCCACGATCAAACGATAGCTCCGATTGACACGAAAATTGAAATCCGGTAATAACTAACTATTACGGATCCAATGGAACTGGTTCGTTCAATTTTGAGACTGTTCAAAAATTGACTATTTTCACTAGTCGATTAAATATTAAAATATTCAATTTTCACAAATAAACTTTTAATTCGATTTTAAAAGTTCTAAAATATCGTTCTAACTTCAATATGATAAAATAAAATTTTACAAATCATTTTCAATCATATTTAACCCAATTTTCAATTATTTCCATAATTTCACATATTAAATTATCGATTTAATTATCCAATAAAATCCAATAATTCAAATTAAAATTTATTCGACTTATAAATTCACTCATTAATATTTAAAATTAATTAAATATTCAAATTTTAATTACTAAAAATTCTGGGTCGTTACAATAAAACTTGATTCTAATGTGTTTATATAGATAGTAAATAGTTGAAATGTTCATGAAGAGTTATCATCAAGAGTTATGATTATCTGTTGGATTAAAGATTGCAACTCTTGATGAATGGAAATGCCTTTTCAAAAAAGCAGCCGTTGTAAATATTCAGACGTTTGGAATTAAAAATTCAGACTTCTGAAATGCAACGAAATAAAAACAGAAAGAAAATAGGCAAAAAATTATGATATTTAGACGTCTGATTTATAACTTTCAGACGTCTGAATATTGTAGTTTACAACATTCAAACTTCCAGAACCAGACGTCTGAATTGAGGCATTCAGGTCTGAATGTAACATGAAAATGAGATAATTCTTTTAAACCGAATATATGAAATGATAATGTAGTATATAACATATATGAGAGATTTTAACATGAATAAACTCTAGACACAGACTCGATACAAACTTAAGAGTCGAAGCTCATTTGAATCTGGTCTTTGATTGATTCCTGTAAAAAAAAACAAGTTAGCATATAATAATGACTTATATAGTTGTTATGGTTAAAATATCGTAATTACGAAATATCGTAAATATGAAGTTCCAACATGAATAGCCTAAAAAATTGGTATTAGTGGAATATATATGTATATATATATATATATAAGCTATAAGTGATGCATAATCTTAAGTTAAAATATAATGTGAATATACTCGAGTATAGAATTGATGGAAATGTGAAAAATATGTTCTGTAATTTACAAAATTGAAAAGTGAAATAGAGAACCTAATAATATAAAATGGTTTGATATTTTGGTGCAGGAAATAAAATCCAAACTTGAATTATAAAAGTGAATTTGAACTCAAGCAACTTAAATGAAGTGATTTTTGAAATAAAATTAAGGTATTGAATCATAAATTGGAAGTGAACTAATTAGGTGAATTAATTAGTTAATTGGATATGGGAATGAAACTTAACTTGGTTAAGTAATCTGGATTATGAATTAAGATTGAAGTTGAATGTGGAACTTGGTTTATAAATAAAAATTCGACTTAAATATAAGTGAATTAAATATATTTCGAAATGTGTCGAATAAAATGGAATTGGATTGAAATAGTAGTAACTTGAGTTGTATAAATTAAATTTAAGTGCGAATAAATTGAATATGGCCTTGGATGTTGTTTAAATAAATTCGAGCTTGAAGTTAAGTTTTGAAGTGGATTGAGTGAATGAACTAACTAAATTAATTAGTAAATGGAATGGAATTTGATTGAATAAGAATTGATCTAAAATTGAATTGGAATTTGGTTGCAAGGGTAATAAACTTAAGTTATATAATTGAATTAATTGAAAATGAATGAATTAACTTGTTAATATTTTTGGATGGAAGCTTGGCTCAAATGAATTTAGGGAATGGTTCATAAATAAATTAGCATAGAGTGGTGGTTGTTGAATATAAATAAAATTGAGCGAATAAGATTTTAAATGAATTGAATGCGAATCAAAGGAAATAGATAAATTCTTATAAAATCAATTGAAATGGTTTATAAGCGCAAGTGACTATTTTTTTAAATGAATATCACCGAAATTGCATGGAAATATGGTCGTTTGATGAAAACGGAAGTAAAAAAATTCGGTAAATCAATAGCAAGTGAATAAATAGATTTGTAATCAATTAAAATTAATATGAATTTGTTAGGTATAAACGTAAATTTGATGCAAGCAAAATTGGCTGTAGTTCATTCGAATTGAATGAAATGATATATGGATTGACCGAAGTAATTAAATTAGTATCGGAACCTTATAATTGCTTATAAATATATGTTTAGCATGCATTGCTTATGAAATTCATGTGTTAACTAGTTAAATAAATGAAATGTTATTAAAATTTCATGTTTTTGGTACTTACGTGTTTAAATTGAGTAAGTATAAGTACAGAGAGACTATTGGGCTCGTGTGGGTTGTGAAATTGCATATAAAGTAAACTCGCTTGCTTAATAACGCTAAATAAAGGTATGTTATTGGATTAAATACTACAATGAAAAAATATTGATATATATTGTGTTTTTCGACCGTGTTGGTCGATGTATATATTTTTATCTCTCTTGTCATACTGCAAAAGCCGCTCCACACAAGGGAGGCTCTGCCAAAAAATTTCGAAAATTTAGGGTGTTGGAGAAAAAATTGAAATTTTTTGGAAATTCTTTTGTTGACATAAAAAGGTTGATTTTTGAATTGAAATTAAAATAATGGGCTGGGTCTAGAAACGGAAACCTAAAGGTTTGGATGAAACTAAAGGATTAGAAAAGTGAATGTCATGTTTTAACTAAGTGGATTCTGAAAAGTTAATGGGTTTGGATCATTCATCCTGCCTTAGCAATTTCCAGGACGAAATTCTTTTAAAGGGGTAGGAAAGTAATGACCCAGATTTTTTGACGAATAAATTTTAAATATTTAAATAGTTTTAAGTATTGAATTTGAAATATAAGTTTATTTCAAATATGGGATTACTAGTTGAAATTTTAGAATGAAATTTAAATTTCAAATATAGCGATTTATCGTAATATGAAAATAGTGAATAATTGAAAACTGGGTTGAATATGAATTAAGATGATTTAATGTTGTTACAAATTATATTTCAATTAGAAATTTGATAATAAGTTTTTAAAACTGAAATTCAAGCGATTTCGTAAATTTTAGAAATCGTTGATTTAATCGACGATTTAAAATAGCGATCCGGGGCATAGTCTTGGAATTCGACGAAACCAATTCCATTGGATCCGTAATAGTGTATTATTATCGAATTTCAAATTTTGTAGCATCTGGATTTACCGTTTGATCGCACGATCCTAAAACGCCTAGAAATGATTTAATTGAATTTAATTTAAATTGTCGAAGCTATCTTCTCCATACAATTTAATTGGGGCTCGAGACTTATTCCATCTCGTTCGGAATTGTGATATAACATTAGAAATGCCAGGCAACATGCCTCATTAGGGGTTCGAATAAAATATCTAGATATTTCGAAATTTATATATATATATATGGTCATATCTGTTCACATCAGTTGTTTAAGACATTCCCATCCGCCACCCTAGATTATACGCAAGTCAACCTATGGGTCGACCTAGTTATGTACGTTAGCTGCCCCTTCTCTAATTAAAATCATGAATTCTTTCACCCTTCCTCTTCCAAACGAAATAAAATCGAAGTAATTCGTTCGGAAGGAAAAAAAGATCGAAAGAAAGAAATTTTTTAAACAAAGCCGCCTCAAAACATAAAATCGTGACCCCTTTTCAAATCCTCAGACCAAAATCCACAAACGAAATCAAATTCGATTTTGATAAAGAAGAAAAAAGAAAAAAGAAAAGAAAAAAACAAACGAATCTCCTTCGAATAAGATGGAAATCGAATGGAGGTGGGTTTGTGTACATGGTGGTAGCAATGGGTGGCGGCGCTCGTACGCGCGCATGTAAGAAGAAGGTGTGGGAGTGCATTGACGTGAGCTTTTGACTAGGATTGGGGATTATATGAGGTAGTAATGATGTTTTAGGAATCAGAGACTCGCTTTGGGTTCATGTAGGAAATTGGCATCGACGACTCAAAAATGAGGGAGTGCGACATTGTCAATCACGATTAGGGCTCCAAGTCACAATCGAATGGTGGTCTTCAAGTGGGGTTTCGATAGTCGAGGATTGGTCGTGTTGAAGTCATTGGCATGAAGGTTGGGTGATTCTTTCGCATTCGAAGGAAGGGACAGTGCGACTGGTGGCAATGGTGGCTGCGACAGAGAGTGGAGCAGTAGGATGGTGTTGGCACGCAAACTCGATGGCGTGGGTGGCGAAGTGGAGTGCTTTGGAGGAGGACGAGCAGTTTCATTGAAGCAATCGAAGCGAGCGAGGTTACAGACGAGATTGAAAGATTTATTTGGAAGGAAGGTAATTAAAATTTTTAAGAATGTTGTTAGACCAATGTTTAATTAATTTTAATTAAAATTTGTTAACTTATAAAAATTTGTAATTTGCATACGAGGCTTAAAAAACATTTAAACAAGTAAAGTTTGGTTTGTACTTGGAAAATCTTTGCATAGGGATTAGTTTGGGATTTTTTTGGAGGCAGTTGGAATTTTAGAAAAATTAAAATCTGGATGTTTGGAAAAATAAAAATCAAGGTGAGTAAAATCTTGCTCGTTTGAATTGTTGGTTATATTTTAAAAATGCTTAATTTAAATTATTGGTTGATTGGATGAATTTAATAAGTATTATCAGTTGGATGATATAATATATATATATAAATAATAGTATATATATTAGTAGTTGGATATTTTTCCCGTCGATTGGAGCGGATGAGACCCTATGCTTCTCGCATAATAGCGGTTGATTTTATATTACCACGATATCTCGCCTCGAAGTGGGATTGGTATTTTTGTGTTATCTAATATCCGTGGATGCAGGGAAATAGGTTGAAGGGATCCAGCTGGATTCCTCAAAAATATGTTAATTATTCACATATATTGATATATGGCGTGTGTGAATAAATCTGATACAGATTTGTTGTGATTGAATTTTGGATGCTATAGTAGCACCGGCCTTGATTTTGGTATATTAAATACCATAAATATTATTTTTCATTTTTAGGGAATTAAAGGAGATTTTGAATATAAAAATAATTATATCGAAATTTGGACTATTTTAGAAAGAAGTTGATTAAATAAAACAATAATTTGGTTTTTGGCTGTGCTTAATAAATTCGATAATTGTTTAAATAGGGATTTTTTAAAATAATCTATATAGAGGATTTTTAAATGATATCCGAAAAATGTAAAAAGGGGTTGAAATTGATATTAAAAATTATACTGGCGAAATAAACGGAATTTATAAGGAAATGGATTTATAAAATAAAATTTTATAAATAAGATTTGTTTCTATAAATAAGTAAAACCCTAAGAAGTTATAAAAATTTATCAGCGATGTTTATTAATAAGGCAAACCAATAGCAGTTGCTAAATGGGGAATATAAAATTCATAGGGCGAATTTATATTAGAACACAGAAACAGGGTTGAGGAAAATAGTGGATACCACTTTTGAAAAGTGGAAATGGTTAGGAGAATCGGAATGAAATCGATGGGTTGTGGATGGAGAGGAATCTATAAATTAATTAGTTATTGAGATTTTAAAAATATATTTTATTACTAACAAATTAAGTCGTTTTAAAAAGGGAAGTTTTATTTATCAAACTACGTAATTTTGAACTAGTAGAATTGAAATACATCGAAAAGTGAATTTTTCAAATACTTAATATTTATTTTAATAAATCCTAATTTTTAAAATCAGCTTTGAAAATTGATTTGTTTATCTAAAAATGAGTTAAGAATTTTGATATTTTAAATAATTACTTGAACATGTTTTAAAAATAAATTATTAATCTTTAAATACTTATTTTATATATATATATAGAGAGTTTTTGTAATGATTTAAATTTATTTATAAACCGTCTCGAGGTTTGAAAACTGGGTTTATTCAGTAAATGGGGTTTATAAGAGAAATTATCAACATGGAATTTGGGAAAATATAAGGAAAATTTCCAAAATATTTGAATAAAAGTGAACTTCGAAAAATAATCAGGATTCATAAAAGAAGTTAGAAATGGATATTTGGAATTATAGACAAGTGTTTTTTACTTTGGAAATATTAAAGGAAAATAATAAGGGAACCCTAGAACTTATAGAATTCGTTATAAACGAGTTAAGAATTTACAATATAAATTGTGAAGGATTTTGAGAAAAGCGAAACAAATGGAACCTTCCTAAGTGTTGAGAAGTAAGGGGTTTGAAAAAATGTATTTTTAAATACTTTTCTAAGTGTTGAAATAAGAGATGGTTTGAAATATCCCGATATGGATATAAGTATTTGAGATGTCTCACATATTGAAATTTGAAAGGGATATGAATATATATCTTATAAAGATATATTGAAAATAAATTTTGGGAAATTATAATATAGGTTTAGTGACTACTTATGGATGTTATAATTATAGTTAAATAGCCGACTATCAAATATTGGCGAATTTCGTTGATCGTTCCGTAGTGATCGGGATCAGATTTAATTATCCAAAAACCACTTCGATCCGATTTAAGCGTTACGAATGGATATTGTGAAAATAATGAAGACGGTGATTCGTTTTTTCCAGACCTCGAACAACTTGTATAGACGAATGATATCAGAATATCATCATTGGAGGACGATGACCACTCTAAGTGGAATTGTTCTTGAAAGGTAAACATAACCTCAAGCCTCATCAACCGGGAATGACTAAAACAGGGGAGATGCAGCAAGGCTAAGTGGGTCGCACCCAATTAAGTTATGTTATCACCTTTCTAGATACTCTCAGATATATAAATTTTTTGGATATGGTTGTTCATGGAAAAGAGAGCGCTCGATAAGGGTGGGAATACCCTGGGTGATAACATATTCGGTACTATCCAGGTTAGGGTAGACCGTTCTTGTGTTGGCAGGGGTCCCAAGGAGGTCCTCTGTAATGACCCGCAAATCCGTACCCCTTGAGTCAACACTATTCTACGTCAATCAACTCAAGTTGCACAGAAATACGAACCATTTGGTTAAAGAAGAAGAGGTAGAAGAAGAGAATAGAAAACAACATCAGAATCTAACCATCGTAGCGGAATAAAATATAATAGATAATAAAAGATCTTTACACAAAAATCAAATATCTCTGTTTATATATTACATCATTAGAGTACATCAATCACAGCTCATACATCAATATCATACAAATGGGTACATAACAACTCAACACAGCGGAATATATATAAAAGCAAGTACGAGAGTACGTATCGTCATCCAGCTCGTCTCCTGAGCTCCACAGCATTTCTTGTATCCTATAATACTCGGTCAGACCCAAGCATTACAGTAAAATAACACCCGAGTCAGTCTGGAATACCAGTGTGAGAAAATCACACTCAATTGGTTATTAAAGTTTCAAAAATTCTTTGAAAACAAAAGCATCTCGTAAGACCACGCCACAAATAAACATGTCGGGTTTTTACCTTACGATAGCAAAAACAATTTTTACAAAAATCCTCTGATATTATATTAGGGTCTATTTACAAATACTTATAAAATAGCCGAAATTGTTATATTATTAAATTCCAGCTACTAGCCACATAGTGGGTAATACAAACAAAACTCGTACAAGGCTCGTAGGGAGAATGGATTTCCAACTAATGACTAGGCATTGGGGTACCACCTGTCACAGTACAGGGCCTAGATCACCGTACCGAGGAGTACGCTCGCTCCCCTACAACACAAGACCGGACTACCCCCTACTGGATAATCCCGAGTGAGATCACCCCACGGTTGGGATCAGCAACCGCCCACTAAGCCGAAATAAAAAAAAGGACATCTAGACAGGAATGACCTCACCCTGCTTGGGTGCTACCCACCTAGCCTTGCTGCATAACCCCTGATTTTCAGTCATTCCCATTTGATGAGGCTTGAGGCTAAGCGTTACCTTTTATAGAACATATCCCTTAGAATTCCTATCGTCCACCTGACGATGTTTCGCAAGCATTCATCCATACAAGTCCGTCCCGGGTTGGAACGGAACCGAAGGCACTATTCCCACTACATCCATTTTGGAAATATCCTCAGGATTAGTAGCGACTAGCCCTTGCACTTCACTGCTCCATCTTCGAATCCAAATTCGTTTCCACAAAACGTACAAACCGGATCGAAGTGGTTTTCGAGAAATAAATCTCGATCTCGGTCTCTTCGAAACGATCAACGCATTTGCCAACTATTGATAGTCGGTGATTTAACTATCAATTTAGATTCGCAAACAACCGTTCAACAATAAATAATTTTTCAAATTATTTATTAACCTCAAAAATATCTTCACAAGATATATTTCCACCTTTCAAACCCTTTTGAAAACAGTTCCAAACTAACTTTCCTTCTCAGAATAAATTCCAAGTATTTCCTATTCCCACTGAAATCACCAAACATAAAATTTTAGATTTTTAAAATGATTTAATCCGCTTTACTTTGAAATATACTTTAAAGTATTTAAGTTAAAAAAAATTACTTCAATAATTTATTAAAAACATATACTATACGAATATTTGAAAATAAAGTTACTTCATAAATATAAAACTAGGTTTTCACTTTTAAAACAAAACACTAAGTCACCTTTAAATAATTATTACAATAATAGATTTGAAAAATATTTACCTTAGAATTTTACTTATTCAGAAATAATAAATTTTCTAAAATATGTTTTTAAACAACATTAAACTTTTATCTTATATATATAAAATTTACTTTGAAAACGTACTTGGCTATACAGGAAAATATACTTCTCTTCACATCCTTTAAAAATAAATCACTATTTATTTTTAAACAAATTTTCTCATTTCCTCTTAATGAATTCCCATTTTAATTTATTCTCCCAAATATCCAAATTCAAACACTTAAATCAATTTCCAAATTGATTTCCAATTTACTTCATTTATTCAAAAATCCTTTAATTTCAGATTTATTCCTTAATTATGATTTGAAATACTTTTAACTGAAAATACCAGTTTTAGATTTCTCAAATTACTTCTTTATCCTTTTAAATAAATTAAAACTTTAAATTTTTAAAATAATTCTTTATTCCTTTAATTGATATAACTTAAGTTTACAATTCATTAATTTCGGTTTATTCAAAATTCCTTTCATACTCGAAGTTATTTATTATTATTTTCATATTACTTCTATTCTTTTCAGTTCATTCTTAATTTATTCAAATTTCCTATAATTATTTCGCTTACAAGTTTACTTCCTTTATTTTCTTCCCAATAATCCAATTTATATATTTTTGGTAATTCATTATACCCAAATATATCCAATCAAATCATAACATTCAATATTCCAATATATTCATCATAGGATATCAAGTAATCAACATAGAGAATATTAAATAATGAATGTTGATGGATCCAGTTGGGTCCCTCCAACCTGTTTTCCCTGCATCCACATACGTTAGCACAACATAAATATCTCCGCTATATAATGCGGAAAAAAATCAATCATTCCCAGATATAGTATATACTATAATATAACACATAAATCAATTCAACCATTCAACTACTTTATTTAAATTTAAATAAAACCAGAAGAGTGAGATTAACTCACCTTTGCATTTGTTTTGCAGTCCATCCTTGAACGGCTTGTTTTCTTTTTAGATTTCAAACCTTGAATAAATATTAGATGATTTTATTGATATTTGAATTAATTAAACAATTAATTGCCATTCTATAATTTAATTAACTAGGAATTTTATTTAAACCAATTTTCCTTTAATAAATTATTTTTCTGTTTCACCTATACATTTTTAAATTAATTTCTGAAAAAACTGTCTAACAGATAAAATTCTTTACTCTAACATTTTTTTTAACATATATTTACTAAACCCTTATGAAAATAAAATCTCTTCTAACATATATATACTATAAACAGAAATGGTTGTATACCTTAAATAAAATTTTCCAAACTAGACAAATTAATTTAAAAATCATAAAATACCTCGTCGTCTTAACCTCACGATTCTGACAACCCTTAGAACCCCATCACCAGAACGACCCCGAGAACAAGACCTCGCTTGCTTCCCATCGTTTGCCACGCTGCCTGCCGCGGCGCTGCATCGAACGCTGGCGAGCATCCCATCACGACACCCATCTAGAGCCTCGCGAGAAGAAAACCCTAAACATACGCGCCTTCGATTGCCAGATCAAGCACACAATTTGATATCGAACGCGGCTTCTCCGTCTTCATGAATCCCAAACCCCAAATCGAAACCTCGAACCTCCTCCGTCGTTCTCTTCGAAGTCGCCCAAGTCTTCCAGCCCCAACTCGCTCGATCGATTACACGGTTAGAATAGAAGAGGAGAGTGGATGCTTGCGACTTGATTTTCGATTTCAAAATTGAAAGACGAGTCGTAATTCACATTTGAACAGAACGAATCTGAGGAAGGATACACGAATTTCTCGTCTGCCATTATATATATATATATATATATATATATATATATATATATATATATATATATATAAACGAGGCGGAAATCGAATTTGAAAGGAGAAGGGGGTTTCAGCTTTGATTCAATTGGAAAGGAAAAGCGCCCTTTTTTTTTTCTTCTGATCGAATTGTGACTTGAGAAGATGGGAAGAAAAGAAAGATGGGTACGAAGGAGGCAAATAGGCGGCAGGTTGTACAAAATGTCGGATTAAAGAAAAGTGAATATATTGCATTTAAATTTAATTTCGTCTCAGAAAATTTCCATGCGTTTATATACCGTATGCTCACTCTGCAACTCCAATCACTACGAAATTTGAAATTCGATAATAATTCAATACTACGGATCCAATGGAACTGATTTCGTCGAATTCCAAGACTGTGTCTCGGAAGGCTATATTTAAATTCAATTTAAACGATATAAATTTCAAAACTTTAACAAATCATTTTTAAATTTGATTTCAACACTTCTATTCTCTTCAGTATTATCAATATAAATTTTACAAGCCTTCAAATTATTTTTAACAGGCTTAAAACTTCAGATTCAACATTTAGCTCAACTTCAATTATTTAATTCAATAATTTAATTATCAATAACTAGTGATATTTGAATTTCAAGTTAAAAACTAATCTTTAAATATTTCAAATAAATTAAATAATCTAATTTTAAATGCTTAAAAACTCCGGGTCGTCACATTTCTCCCCCCTTAAAAGAATTTCGTCCCCGAAATTACTAGTTAAGAGGAATGGTTCAATGCCCGTTTACTTTTCCCAAAACCAAACGATTCAACATTCTACCAACTATCTTTTTATAAAAGACCCATTACCATTCTTACTAACTTCCCCAACTTTCCCATAGTTTTCAAACCATACTATTTGCATAATCACTCAAATTTAAGTTTTTAATTAAATCTAAAATCATCAGAATTTTCTCAAAATTTTTCTAACTCCCTAAATTTTCGAAAATTTTTGCCAGTGTCTCCTCTGCGCGGCTAGCTCGGTACAACTACAAAATGGCTCTATGGCCTCCCAAATCCAAAAAGAAAACAAAACGACAAGTGCTAGATCCAAAAACCCAATCAAATCCCATATAGGGTTTTAAACACATACCTTTTTGTCGAGCAATTCTAATTTATTACCTGAAATCAAAACCAATTTTTTTTCCCTTTTTCATACCTGCATATCCTGTTTAGCAATAATATATAATCACAACATTCAAAATCGTTTATTCGACTTCTTTCCAAAATTTCAATGCTCATTCCATTTAAGCCCGTACGATGTACCTATATCATTCGTACGCAATGCCAAATCCGATCGCTCACTCGATCACACAATTTCACTTCTGAACTAGTATCGTTCACCCGACTTCCTAGTGCGGACTCGAATCTGGTTTTTTAATTAGAAACCTTCATTCTCTTTGCATAGTCATAACTATGATAGAGAATTTCCAGATTCAATCAACAATCCATATCCCGGTTCGCCGTCGAAAATCGAATGAAAAATCCTAACTCGGATCGATAAAATTATCTCGAAATTCTATGCTCGAATCTGGATCAAATAGCTATGCGAATAAATAGTATACGTACACCTTACGTAATTAGCCCAATTGACTTTTGCTACATCAATTCTCTTTTATTCATGTTTATTTGAATCTCTATTCCCTTATCCACAATTATTCCATTTCACAACTTCCAAATAAAATTTCATCCAAAATTTAACTTAGTATATTTTCGATATCGGATTTACTTAAGAACTTTCACTATTAAGTTTAATTTAAGCACTTTATATACTCTTATATTATTATATTCACTTTACCACTTGGTTCTTATTTAAATCAATTTGGATTCTAATTCCAAATAAATTCAATTTGCTTCACTTAATTGATTTATTTAAAATCTCAAATAAAGTTTATTTGCAAACTTTTTCACTTCAATTAGTTTCTTCGAACCATTCCTTCACTTCCATCTTACTTAGTTTTACCATAGTTATGACCCGAGCATATGGTCAAATTTCGTAGAAGTAATTGTCGTTTGACGTAAACAAGATTATATAGAGGTGTTTTGTTACGGACGGTACCCCGCTAGCCCGGTCATTGTATGAAATTCAATATCCACTACGAGCTTGTACGGTTTTGATTGTGCCCAACTATGCTGAAACATGAGATGCAAGCATTTCATCTATTTTCTAATTTACTTTCTATAGACACTATTATAATATTATGTGATTTTGATATAAAAATGTTTTGGTTATCGTAAGGTAAAAACTCGTCATGTTTATGTGTGATGCGCTTACGAGATACCTTTGTTTTCAAAGGATTTTGATAAGAGTAATAATTCAAGTTGAGTGTGTTTTCTCACGCTGGTTTTCCAGACTGATGGTGTTATTATAATGCTCGGGCCAGACCGAGTATTACAAATTCAGGATAGAATGCTATGGAGCCCAGGAGACGAGCTGGAGGATTTTAGACGTATTTCACGTACTTGGTTATTTCCGTTGTGTGCGTTATGTATATGAGGACAAGTTGTATAACTGTCCAGATTGGTTGTTGACTGTTGTACTCTGATAGTGGTATGTTTATTTACTGATACAGTTTCTTTTGTATAAATATTTGTTATTATATGTTTTCTTTTGTTCCGCTGCAACTATAAGATTCTATGTTTTTGTTCTGTTTTTTCTTCTATCATTTTCTTCTTCACCCCTAGTTATTCATCCTTTCGTACAGTTTGGGTTAGACAAGTGTGATTAAATGTCAGCTCAAAGGGTACAGAATGGCGGGTAGCTACAATTTAAGTGTAGATCTATGTTTTTAAACATTCTAATTAAAGTGTAATTCTTCAGATCTGAATGTTTACATGTTCGAATTGACTAGCGGCTTTCCTTTACTTTGTTAAATTGAAACTGAATCTATATATTTTAAAATACAATGTTTTATTTTAGTTCTATGTTTTAACATTTAATTTAAATTCCATTTCTTTAAGGAATAGTTTGGCTCACATCCATGTTAAATTTCAAAATATAGAAAACATCCTCCTCTAACTAAACTTACGTTTCTAGTCCCTGTTTTCAAATTCGCCTGCACCAAAAGACCCAAACACCCTTTACGTTCTTAGCATTTCAAACGCGCATAACTTTATATAGAAACATCGGATTAGCATACCGTTTTCACCAACAAATCATAAATTTTATGAACATTAAAATGAGATCCATTGTTGATGCCAAAAAATCACTTTTGCAGTAAGGCTGCAATTATTCCATTTATTTGTAGAGAATTCTGCAATTTTTGGACATCCTCAATTTTTCTTCAAATGTCAGTATTTATTCCATAATGCAGACTTTTATGCAATTATATGCAATAATTCAGAGTTTTATGCAATTATGTGTAATAATTGCAGACTTCTCTGCTATTATTCCATATAATTGCCGACTTTTCTGCAATTATTCAGTATACCCGCATTTTTTTCAATTATATGAAATGCTTATCAATTTTTCTTCAAATATCAGCAATTATTCCATATATTTGCGGACTTTTATGCAATTATATGGAATAACTATAGATTTTTCTGTAATTATTCCATATAAATGCATATTTTTATGCAATTATATCGAATAATTGCAAAAAACTCTGCAATTATTCCAAGTAATCACAAAAAAGTGCAACCATACCATATTAATTGCAGACTTTTCTACAGTTATTGCATACAAAATCTGATTTGTTTGCAATCATACTATATAATTGCAGACTTTTCTGCAATTATTGCATATAATTGCTGAATTGTCTGTGATCAAACTATATAATTGCAGAAAATTTGAAAAACATCAATTTATAAATTGCAGTTAGTTCCATGAATAACTTATCCTACCATTGTTTTTACATATGCATAATGCCACTCATTAGAAAGATAATAAAATTTATGGTTTAATGGCGAAAACGGTTTGTCAATCCATCGTTTCTACGAAAAGTTATTGTATTTTAAAAATTGATAATTAATAGGGTGCAAAATTTAATTATGGGTGTGAGAATAGCATCCACATATGAAAAATCAACGTTCAGTAATGGAGTAGAGGGGTATTTTAGGAAAGAAAATTGCAATATTTGAAAATAGGGATGTAATTTATATTATTTTTTTAGGAAGGAAGTCTTGTGTATTAAGTTTGATTCTAGGGATGTGTCCCTTATTCTCACTTTCTTTAAATCTAAAAATTTACATTTTCATGTTGATTGATTGAATTATACTTAAAGTTAAAAGTGAAATTTATAAGGAATCAATACAGTGTTTCAATTGTATATCTATGTTTTAATCTTTCATAACAAAGTGTAATTTTAGTTTTGAATGTTAATTTATGTATTATGTATGCATGTATTTGTAATAACCCGGATTTTTGAATACCTGTAATTTATAGATTAATTAATGGAAATACTGATTTATAAGTTAAATAAATAATTCTGGAAATGAAAGTATATATCTGAATAAGTATTGGTTTGATAAACTTTCTAGTATAATTAGTTAAATTGGCAAAAATTGATGTTTTCAAAACAAATAATAATGATTGTTTATATATAGATATAAATAGATTTTATTTTAGGAATAGGATTGTTTTTTTAAATTGAATAAGTAGTTACATAGGCATATATGTATAACTTGATTTCTAAATCAAATTTTAGAATTTGATTTAGACATGAATTTAAAGTTTTGAAATTCAAAAGTATATATTTTAAATTATTTTAGATTTTAAAATATGTGTATAAATTTTTATTTATAAATAATTAGTTTTTGTTTCTTTTCAAAATTATCTACACATATGTATAAATACTAATTAACTAATTCATTAAGTTTGATCTTGTATCAATCTTTCATTAACATTTAAATTTTAACTAATTAACCTTAAAAGAGACATGTGTTAGATTGATATGCATACTTATATGACAAATGTGAGAATATAAGACAAGTGTCAAAATTTAATTTAGTTTTTCTTCTATTTTTATCTTTAACATTTTAGCCTATATGTTTACAAATCTCTTTCCTTCAATGTTTTCTTCTTTCCTTTTTCAAAAGATAAGTTCAAATCTTAAGCCAAACACAAAATCTGAAGAGAAAAAAAAAAGAAAGAAATAATTCATCTAAAACCAAGATCTGTAATTAAACAAACAATGCAAATCATAGTTTAATTTTAAAAGTAGAGTTTTAAAAGAAAAATAGAGATTTAACTTAAATTTAACTTTGTACTCGAAGCCAAATTTGAATCATAGTTTAGAAATAAAGGAAGTTTTTAAATTTAAATTTATTTGAAACAACTTTGAATGTTTAAGGTAATTTAAAATATGATTTATATTTTAAAATGAATTTGGGTTTAAAATTCCTTTAAACTTCTTTTATAATAAAATCTTTAGCATAAGTTTTAGAGGGTTTTAAAATGTTTTTAAACTTTGTTTAAGTTAAGTTTGACTTCACTTAAATCTTAAACTTAAAATAAAATTTGAAACCAATTTAGAGTAAATTGTTTTGAATTGCTTTGTTAATGATAATTTAATCATTAATGAGAAATGTTTTCATTTTAAAACAAATCAAAGAATTTAATGAATTTTGATTCATTAAGTTGGTAAGGTAATTTAAATAAGATAATTAATTAATTTAATTAATTAAGGGTTTGAAATAAATTAATTAAGGTTAAGTTAAGTAATTAAGATTAATTAAATTTGAAATTAATATTAATTAATTTAGGTTAATTACTTAAGAAAGGTAATTAAGGAATTGACGATAAGTTAATGAATGTCATTAACTTGGGATTATTTATTAGTTAATTAATGTAATAAATTTTGATAATTAATTGGATTAATTAATGTAGATAATCATTTATGGTATTTGGTTAAGTATGATTACTTTATGAAGGTAATTAAAGGTATAAATTACCCATTGTAATTAATTAATTAATTAGATTAGTTTAAATTAATTAATTAAGTTTAATTAATTTAGAATAATCGTTGGATGGGTTAATAAGTAATCAATGAGGAATAATTACTTGGAGAAGTAATTAAGATAAGTAAATTACTGGAGGTAATTAATTGAAGTATGGAAGAGTTTTGAGATAATTGTTTGTGTAATTAATATGAGGATAATTACTTTGTGAAAGTAACTAATTACTTAGTGTAATTAATTTAAGCATTGATTGATTAAGTCATGTGAAAAAAAATTAAGTAATGTAATTAATTAAGAGTAATTAATTACTAATGAGAATAATCAAGGATGATTAATAAATATAATTAATTATTAAATGTAATTAATTTAGGAGTAATTAATGAAGTAATTAAGAGTAGTTAATTACTGATAATAACTAATTACTGAATGTGATTAATCAAGGTTGATTAATGAATGTGGTAAATTAATTAAAGGCTAATTACTGAATGTAATTAGGGAGGATAATTAGGGAATGATTAATTAATGGTTTGTAATTAATTAGTGTTAAGTAAGCAAGATTTAATAATGATTAAAGTGATTAATTTCATTTAATTAGTAGTGGGTGGCTTCAAATTTTGCTTATGAATGATTGGTGGATATTTCTGATATGAAATGTTTGTGGTATGATACGTTTGTCTTGAATAATGATTGTGTGATTATCTGCCGACGATAAATTGTTGTATAAAAAGTGACATCTTGAATTTAAAAGTTGAATTGTATAAAAGTTGAATTGTATTTCACTTGATTAACGTGAGTTAAGATGACATTAGATCCGAAGAGACCGGAGTCGGGTATAGTGAATACCCAAAACCACTTCGATTCCTTATAGATTGATATGTGGAATCAATATGCTGTTATGGTATGATTTAAGTAAGTTGGACCATTTAATATAAGTTTGGCACTTACAATTTGACGTGTGAAATAAGTATTGTCTATAACAGCTTGTGAAGTAGTAAATTGATATAGGTTACCCCGGGTTTATATAAGTTGCATGCTTTTGTATTCTTGTTAGATGGGTTTACTCACGCTGGTTTCCAGCTTGACCCGGGTGTTACTTTGATGTAATGCTCGGGTCAGACCGAGTATTACAGATTTTCAGGTAAGGACTTTCTTGAGCTCAGAAGGCAAGATGGAGGGCAGGAATGTATGGAGTGTTTTCCCGCTATGGTATGCTGATGTGTAACTAGGACATGTTGTTTTAAACTGTCCAGTATTGTGAAATCGTTGTAGCTCTGATATATAAAAATGTAAATGTACTGATACAGTTCTCCTTTGTATAACTATTATTTATCTGATATTATATTTTGATCCGCTGCGAATGTGAGGTTTCTGTGTTTTGGAGTTTACGTTTCTTCTTTTTCTTCTATCTCTTCTTCTTTTTCTCTAACTATCTGGAAATTTTGGGATCGAAATTTCCGGGTCGTTACATTTGATAGCAGAGCATAAGGTTAAGCGAGAACCTTGGCTCTGGCGGGATTACTCATTAAGGATAGGGTAAGTGGTACCCTAGGATGAGTTTAGTGTGTGTGTGTATATATATATATATGAGAGCGTACTTGTTATTTTCATATATAAGGATTTTAAATGATCTTATATAAGAATATATTTTGATATATATAAAGCAATAAATCTTTTTTAATAAATATTAAGGTAATTGGATGTTGAATATTGGAATTAAATTAAGAAGTTATATAATACAATTAAACTGAAATTAAATAAAGATATGTTTGAAACGGATTCAAACTAAAATTAAAATCTTGAATTGGAGAAGTATTTCAAAATAAGATGATAATGGATGGTTTTAGATATGATAATCTTGGATATTATCATAAATGGTTGTTGTATTTAATAATGAAATGTTTTAAGGAAGTAACCATTTAAAAAGGAGAATAAACTTGTAAATTTGAAAGGTTGTAAATTAAAGTGGGTTTCCAGCTGTGAATTTCTGAATTATAAATCTGAACATTTGAAATTGTTTCCAAAGTGTTAAAGGAAATAATAAGTATCCAAACTATTTTGAATATAATCTTATTTTAGAATAAGAAATTGTTTGTAAATTTTAAAAGAATTTGTTTTAAAATCAAAGGAGGTTTAAAATTTTAAAACATGGCTAGGATGGGCCAAGAAATAAATATGTATATATGTATGGATATACATGATATCAAGGATAATTTGAAATAAACTCTAAATATTGAGTTTTAAATTGGGAATGAGATGTGATACCCAAAAGTGATAAGTTTTTGAACTTAATAAGTGGGAAGATTATTCAGGAGAAGTTCAAAATTTGAAAATAGAGAATTCAAATTGGGTAAGGTTGACTGGATTAAGTGAACTGAGTTTAACTTGGGGAAAAGTTGAATAAGTTTGAATTTAATTTGGGAGGAAATCAAGAATAATTCAACTTGATTTGGAAATGGGGTTTGAAATTGGGATTAATTCAAACTGGAGTTGAAATGAATTGAAATTGAAACTAGTTCAATTGAACTTTATTTGAATTAGTAGAATTTAAGATCAAGGATTGAATAAAGTTAAATTTGGAAAGAAATTGAGGTTAATTTAACTTGAATTGGGGTTGAATCAATCTCAATTGAAATTGAAGTTATTTAAAATTGGAATTGGGTCAATTTAATTGGAAGTGGAAATTTAAATTGAATTGATGAGAAAGGAGATTGGGAAGTGAGCAGTTTTGACTCTGGACTATTTTAATATAAATTATTTTTAATATAAACGTATTTTTCCAAGCTATTCATTATATATACAACAATTCTTTTAAAAGTCAAACTATAAATTGTTTTTCAACTACTTATCTATTTTTAAAACTTTTCAAGCTATTTTTAAATTTAAATGGACAGAGTTTAAACTGTTATTGGTTAAATACCCAATCGAGGGAAGAATAGAGGTGATAACCCAAATGGATTGAAGCAATTGAGTAAGTGAATAAAAATCAAAGTGAATGTGAATAGAAATGGAATTGATTTGGCTAATAACCAATAAAGATAAATACATAGGGTGTACGTATGTTATTCTATTCGCATAATGATTTGATCCAGATTCGAGCACAGAATTTCGAGATAGTATGTCGATCCGAGTTGGAATTTTCACTCGGTTTTCGACGGCGAACCTGGATATGGATTGTTGATTGGTTTTGGATATTCTCTATCATAGTTAGGCTATGCAAGGAGAATGACGGTTTCTGATCAAGAAACCAGATCTGTGTCCGCACTAGGAAGTCGGGTGGACGATACTAGTTCGGAAGTGAAATTGTGTGATCGGGTGAGCGATCAGATTGGTATGGCGTACGAATGATATGTGTACATCGTACAGATTCGAACGAAATTGATATTAAAAGGAGTAATCAAATTTGGATATTTGATTTTGGATAAATAAAGTTATATATCTTTGTTATATAAGATAAAACTCCCTTTGATGAATCTTTTGCCAAAAGAAAAGGGTTTTTGAAAATATTTGAAATATAAAAGGAGATTTATACAAGTTTGAAATGATCCAAAGTTTTGAAAATTATATATATCTGTATATATATAAAGGATCTTATGAGGATTTTAGAAAAGGTTTTGGAAACCTTTGGATTTGGAAAGGCTTTTAATTTTTGGGTAAATTCAATTTTGAAATTTGGAAAGCCTAGTTTGAGAATTATCGATTTTGGAATAATCAATTTTGTGTAAAGAAGCTTTGCATGAGATCATGTTAGGTGTATGATTTGAAGATACTGTATGTGTATAGTATAAAATGTTTTGATGATGGCTCTGGGGAAAATGGCGCTCCCTTGAAATGAACTTCTCAGGAGTACCACCGGGTGGTGCTGCCATGAGCCCCAAGAGGGGTTCTAAAGTTGATCCTGTGAGGAGTCCGGACAAAACTAGTTCCTGGGGATTATGAGTAGAGTATACCATAGCGAAAGTCGTGTGTGTCGCTGAGAGCCAACAGTCTGCGTTTGATTATATATCGGTAGACTGCGACCTATGGTATAACATAGAGAAAGTCGTGTGTGCCGCTGAGAGCCAACAGTCTGCGTTTGATTTTATATCGGCAGATTGCGACCTATGTAGGAGTGGAGAGGTTTCATTTCGACAGCGAAAATCAGAGGTCGCTGAGAGCCTGCAGTTACATGGACTTTTGCTGTGACGGCAACGTAACCCTGGATGTAACTGTGATCTGTTGTGGGTTCCATAGCGTAATCGAGAGGCCGCGGAGAGCCTGCAGTTACATGGACTTTTGCTGTGACGGCAACGTAACCCTGGAATGTAACTACGACCATGGATGGGGGTGATGATTTCCAGAGCATTCTCACCAAAGATATATCCTCTATTTTAAAAAAAAAACGTTTTCTGAATTTTCAATAAAATTATTTTCTAAAAGTATTTTCACTGGATGTTGAAGATGAGTCTACTAAGTACTTATAGATGTTCAGTCCTATGCCTGATCAACGTATGACCGAATTTCTGTAAGAACGAGGATGGACTTATTGAGACATCGAGCTATAAAAAGTATTTTTATAAAAATTGTTTTGTAATATTATATAGATTTTAAAGGTGTTTTGATCAAAGAATATTTTAACTGGTTTTAAAATATTTAATAAAATTCTGGCTTCGTTCCTTTTCGAGGACGAAAAGACTCAAAAGGGGGAGGAATGTAATAACTCGGATTTTTGAATACCTATAATTTATAGATTAATTAATGGAAATACTGATTTATAAGTTAAATAAATAATTCTGGAAATGAAAGTATATATCTGAATAAGTATTGGTTTGATAAACTTTCTAGTATAATTAGTTAAATTGGCAAAAATTGTTGTTTTCAAAACAAATAATAATGATTGTTTATATATAGATATAAATAGATTTTATTTTAGGAATAGAATTGTTTTTTTAAATTGAATAAGTAGTTACATATGTATAACTTGATTTCTAAATCAAATTTTAGAATTTGATTTAGACTTGAATTTAAAGTTTTGAAATTCAAAAGTATATATTTTAAATTATTTTAGATTTCAAAATATGTGTATAAACTTTTATTTATAAATATAATTGGTTTTTGTTTCTTCTAAAAATTATCTGCACATATGTATATATATTTATTAACTAATTCATTAAGTTTGACCTTGTATCAATCTTTCATTAACATTTAAATTTTAACTAAATAACTAATTAACCTTAAAAGAGACATGTGTTAGATTGATATGCATACTTATATGACAAATGTGAGTATATAAGACAAGTGTCAAAATTTGATTTAGTTTTTCTTCTATTTTCATCTTTAACATTTCAGCCTATATGTTTACAATCTCTTTCCTTCAATTTTTTCTTCTTTCCTTTTTCAAAAGATAAGTTCAAATCTTAAGCCAAACACAAAATCTGAAGAGAAAAAAAAACAATTCCTCGAAAACCAAGATCTGTAATTAAACAAACAATGCAAATCAAATTGTCCCAAATCTGGAAGAGATCATCTTTAAAAACAAAGATCCAACTCAGATCCAAGAGCTAAACCAATAAAATCAAACGCAAATTTGCAGTTTTTCCAAAACCTATTTTCAAGTATAAATCTGGAGGCAGAACAGAAATCAAAATCCTTTGTTTCAATCCAGATAATGAAGTACCTGCAGTTCTTCCCTCTGTTTCCAGAAATGAGGTGACTTAAACTACTCTGTAAATATATCAAAACCCACCTGCATCTTAAATGGAATAAAGTGATTATCGAAGTTTGAATTGGAAACTATGTTTGCATGACTGTTTAAAAATGAAAGCATGTATTTGTAAGTTAAAAAAAATTCAGATTCAACCAGATAATGCAAGCAGATCAAAATTAATTTAAATTTGCAGTTTTTTTTAAGTGAAGTTTCAGATTCCAAAACTCTGTCTCCCCGATCAAAGTTTCATTGTGAGTAAATTTTAAAAATCAGAAATTTAAGTAAGAATGTTGCATGTGAATGTTAGTCCAGATAATGTTTGCATGTATCTATTTTTTTTAAAAAAATCTTTGTTTACAGGTTATTATTTAACCATGCATGTTAAATACTACTAATGCTCTCTGCATCTTCAAGTTCAGAGTAAAATTTTAAACAAAAACTTCAAACTTATATGCAACAAATCATTGTTAAGTTAGTATCTTCAATGCAGTAAGTTTTATCAAATATGAATTAAAATTTAAATTGTTATTTAAAAAGAAATTGTTGAAAATCTGCTAAATCAAGAAGTTACAGTGGAAAATATTAATACCATGATTAAATCAAGTATCAGATTTGGTTGACTCAATTTTGTATCCTGAATCTACTTTGTAAAACACGATTTTTATCAAAATTTTAAAATTTAGATTGAGGGTGTATTTTGTTGATAACCTGAAAATGGGTCTTGAGCAAATTCGGGTTACTGTAACGATTTTAGGCTTTGAAATTTGGGGCAAAGTTGTGTTAATGGTTGATAAACACAAGAAAAATAATGGAGGTGATTATCATTTAGCAGAGAGTTTGGAATTTGGTTAACTTGGGTTTTGGGTCTATGATTGATCGAGCTCGAGAATTTCGTGAAAGTGGGTTTTTGGATTGATCGTGTTGCGAATGGTTTTAGGTGAAGCTGCGTTAGGGCCTTGCGAGGTTATGGCCGGAATTCTGAGGCGTTTGATGGTCGACATTGTGGGTAAAGGGGATTTTTCTGATGAGGGTTATACGGTCTGATGGGTTCGAGCAACCATATTTCGATTTAGCTCGTGAAAATGGAAATTGAGGGCCGGAGTCGTGCCAGTGGCCGAAGTGGGGTCTGCGCGTGGTTTCGTGGATGGTGGCGGCGGAGTCGGAGCAGCATGCACGTGCACGAGGCGGCGACCGTGTTAGTGGAGTTCGGTTCGAGTGCGTGTGGATTATTGCTCGAAGCAGCATTCGAGTGGATTGGGTGTGTGGCTCGTGTGAGTGCTCGAAGTGATTTGGGAAGAAAGTGTCTTTCTAGTTTTTCTTGTTTTTGGAATAGTTGAATTTTAAACTAAGATGTAGAGGGAAAAGAAAATGGGGATTAGTTTGTGTTTAGCATGGGTTGGTCGAGTCAAACAATAAGGGGGCAAGGGAAGTTTGAAACTTTCAAACTTAAAATTTCAAATTGTTTAAGTTTAAACTTTAAAATAATTTATTTCAACTACTTTATGAAATGTTAAAATATTTTAATTCAAAGTATTTCATATTTTGTTAATTGAAGATTTAAAATGATTTTACATCTTTTAAATTTAACTTTTAAAAAGGTAATTAGTTTTTAACAAATTGAAAATGTTTTAAATATGTAATAGTTTTTAATAATTAATGAAATTGTTAGGTTTTTGAAAACTAATTGAGTTTTGAAATTAAAGTTTACTTTAATTAATTTGTAATTAAGGTTGAAATTAATCAATCAATTTAGATTAATTAATTTGTTAAGATTTAATTAATTACTTATGGATTATTGAATGGATAATTAAGAATTAAATTAAATAATAATTAATAGATAATTAATTAAATAATTAAATATTAATTAATAAGTGATTAGTAACTAATTAATTATTAAAAGTAATAGTTTAATTCTGATGCAGGCTCGGGTCAGTAATAGTTTAATTTTAAAAGTAGAGTTTTAAAAGAAAAATAGAGATTTAACTTAAATTTAAATTTGTACTCGAAGCCAAATTTGAATCATAGTTTAGAAATAAAGGAAGTTTTTAAATTTAAATTGATTTGAAACAACATTGAATGTTTAAGGTAATTTAAAATATGATTTGTATTTTAAAATGAATTTGGGTTTAAAATTCCTTTAAACTTCTTTTATAATAAAATCTTTAGCATAAGTTTTAGAGGGTTTTAAAATGTTTTTAAACTTTGTTTAAGTTAAGTTTGACTTCACTTAAATCTTAAATTTAAAATAAAATTTGAAACCAATTTAAAGTAAATTGTTTTAAATTGCTTTGTTAATGATAATTTAATCATTAATAAGAAATGTTTTCATTTTAAAACAAATCAAAGAATTTAATGAATTTTGATTCATTAAATTGGTAAGGTAGCTTAAATAAGATAATTAATTAAGTTAATTAATTAATTAAGGGTTTGAAATAAATTAATTAAGGTTAAGTTAAGTAATTAAGATTAATTAAATTTGAAATTAATATTAATTAATTTAAGTTAATTACTTAAGAAAGGTAATTAAGGAATTGAAGATAAGTTAATGAAGGTCATTAACTTGGGATTATTTATTAGTTAATTAATGTAATTAATTTTGATAATTAATTGGATTAATTAATATAGATAATCATTTATGGTATTTGGTCAAGTATGATTACTTTATGAAGGTAACTAAAAGTATTAATTACCCATTGTAATTAATTAATTAATTAGATTAGTTTAAATTAATTAATTAAGTTTAATTAATTTAGAATAATCGTTGGATGGGTTGATAAGTAATCAATGAGGAATAATTACTTAGAGAAGTAATTGAGATAAGTAAATTACTGGAGGTAATTAATTGAAGTATGGAAGAGTTTTGAGATTAATTGTTTGTGTAATTAATATGAGGATAATTACTTTGTGAAAGTAATTAATTACTTAGTGTATTAATTTAAGCATTGATTGATTAAGTCAAGTGAAAAAAATTTAAGTAATGTAATTAATTAAGAGTACTTAATTACTAATGAGATTAATCAAGGATGATTAATAAATATAATTAATTATTAAATATAATTAATTTTGGAGTAATTAATGAAGTAATTAAGAGTAGTTAATTACTGATAATAATTACTTACTGAATGTGATTAATCAAGGTTGATTAATGAATGTGGTAAATTAATTAAAGGCTAATTACTGAATGTTATTAGGGAGGATAATTAGGGAATTATTAATTAATGGTTAGTAATTAATTAGTGTTAAGTAAGAAAGATTTAATAATGATTAAAGTGATTAATTTCATTTAATTAGTAGTGGGTGGCTTCAAATCTTGCTTATGAATGATTGGTGGATATTTCTGATATGAAATGTTTGTGGTATGATACGTTTGTCTTGAATAATGATTGTGTGATTATTTGTCGACGATAAATTGTTGTATAAAAAGTGACATCTTGAATTTAAAAGTTGAATTGTATTTCACTTGATTAACGTGAGTTAAGATGACATTAGATCCAAAGAGACCGGAGTCGGGTATAGTGAATACCCGAAACCACTTCGATTCCTTATAGATTGATATGTGGAATCAATATGCTGTTATGGAATGATTTAAGTAAGTTGGACCATTTAATATAAGTTTGGCACTTACAATTTGACGTGTGAAATAAGTATTGTCTATAACAGCTTGTGAAGTTGTAAATTGATATAGGTTACCCCGGGTTTATATAAGTTGCATGCTTTTGTATTCTTGTTAGATGGGTTTACTCACGCTGGTTTCCAGCCTGACCCGGGTGTTACTTTGATGCAATGCTCGGGTCAGACTGAGTATTACAGATTTTCAAGTAAGGACGTTCTGAAGCTCAGGAGGCAAGATGGAGGGCAGGAACGTATGGAGTGTTTTCCCGCTATGGTATGCTGATGTGTAACTAGGACATGTTGTTTTAAACTGTCCAATATTGTGAAATCGTTGTAACTCTGATATATAAAAATGTAAATGTACTGATATAGTTCTCCTTTGTATAACTATTATTTATCTAATATTATATTTTGATCCGCTGCGAATATGAGGTTTCTGTGTTTTGGAGTTTCTGGTTCTTCTTTCTCTTCTTCTTTTTCTCTAACTATCTGGAAATTTTGGGATCGAAATTTCCGGGTCGTTACAGTATTACTTGCACTTTTTATTGCAATAGATATTTACATATGAATAGAAGGAATTCTAACAAAAAATCAAATTTGAAATGGACCGTAATAACTATCTAATTTATATTATTAGAAAGCTTTTGTTGAATTCCATATATACATATTTGAATCTACTTATTTGTATTCATATAAAATTTATTTTTCTTTACATATATCATCATAGTATGAAATCATTTCTCTTTTTTTTCTTAAGACAATAATGTATATGTTCAATTCATTATTTACCTTCTGTATTCTTACATTGTGGTACGTATTAATTGTCATTAATATGTTGCATTAATTAAGTTTAATAAAAGGGAAACTTTATCAATCACCCTTGTATCCCTTATTTATTTCATTTTAATTTCTATGTAATAACCATTCAAATTATTCTTGTTTATTTTATGTATACATATCAATTACTACTGACTATGCAAACCCCTACATGTTGCACTTGCACAATATTTACTGTGGTTATATTTACAATTCATGTCATATTTAGATTAGTCATTAATGTTATTTTAGTAATCAATTATTTAATTTAATTAAGAGAAGGAAATAAAAAGTTTCCTTCTCTTTATGATCCCTCATTTATTGAATAACCTAGGAGAAAGGAAATGAAAAGTTTCTTCTCTAAATTATTATATGCCCCGCCATTAATTGAATAAGTTAAGAGAAAGGAAATGAAATATTTCCTTATCTAAATAAATTTGAAAAGTAAACGTTATGCACAAATTTGTATATAAGAGTATATTTGATATAGTCTAACATACATACACATTAAATTAAAGTGAAAATTTATTTATGAAGTTAAATAAAATATTGATTTTATTTAAAAGAAACTTAGGAAAGTCCAAATGAATATAGACTTCACAGGTCCATTAAATATCTAAAATAGCAAAAAAAATTGAAATTCATCAATTTCTTCTGCTGTGGGCTGGCCCAGTTCCTTCAATGGTATCAAAGCCCAATAGCCTATGCGGTCTAAATTAGTCATGTTAGGGCTAACTAATTAAGATTTCTCACTTAGTATGGTGTCTAGAAGGTAATGTCTATTATTGGAATCGGTAATCAAGTACCCTATCCTACCTGTTTACCAGCCTAACTTGAAAGGTAAAGTGAGCCCAAAGGTTGCCTATGATAGAAAAAGCAAAATTTGTATTAGGCCTTGGGCTAATTTTCAAAATAGTTTTGAAGATTAAGACTAGATTTTAAATTTAAAAGTTAAGTCTAAATTAAAAGAATTTTTATTATAAAATATTATAATATAACATAAGTTTTCAAAAGGTTTGAAAATGTAATGAAAAGTTCAAAATGTTTGAAACTATTTTAATATTAATTTCAAATTTCAAGTTTATTAATAAATTAATAAAATAGATTAATTAAATGAGTTAATTAATTAATACTTATATGATTAATTAATACTTATATGCATGTATTATATATATATAATGATATATGTTGTTATTTTAAAGTTCTAAGATAACATATGTATGTATATAAGATAAACTTTCAAAATTATTATACTAATTAAAGGTTAATTAATTAAATAAAAACACACATACATAAGGTATATGTGTTATATTATGAAGGTTATAGTAGATATGTCCAATATAAATGTTGTATTGGAACACTAATATAAAACTGATTAAAGAGTTAATTGGTTTAAATTAATTAAACAAGATTTAGTTAAATGAAATATTATACATAAGACTATCATATAAGTAATATGAAATATAAATGTTATATAACAATAATACTTATATGATATAAATGTTTAAACTAAAGATGGAACATTAAAGAAACCTAAATAGACTTAAGGAATAAATACATATATAAACGTATGTATACCGTGATTTCTGATGTGTCTAACATCTGAATTACGAGGGTATTTCACAGGAAATGCATTATTCCATAAGTGATATCACTCAATAATATATTGTAGGTTATGAATCTTCAATATGATGTTGTCCTCCACTATATATATTAATAACTTACTTGCATTCTCCTTAATTGTTGAGCAAACTCAATCTAGGGATGTAATGTATAGTATTATTAATATATTGAATAGATGAGGTAAGATAACTATATGTATTTGTTGAGAAAACTCAAGGAACATATATTATACTTAGGCTGTCGCGATATGGTAGGTATGAGTGGATAATCTCTTTCGATTTCTTAAGCAAACTCAAGTTTGAAATGAAACTAGGACAAGGAAACATGGGTTAGGAGTTGTATATAATACAACCGATAAGGAGTTATCCATCATTTGTGGGGCTACGATATGTTGAGCAAATCAAGGTCAGAATACCAAGACAGATGAGTCCTAACACCCATTAGTGAAGTTGAAAGACTTCTATGTTTCATCTTAGGGTTTAGAGAAACATAAAAGACTTGTTGGAGCCTTATTAGAAAAATCAAATTGTAACATTTAACCTTTCTAATATTGTAAGAACTTATGCTAAATAATGTTATAATTATCTACAATGATAAATTTTTGCATTTAATATGATCGATAAAACATTTATCAATTTATATATACAATTGAACATAATTGAAAATTAACAAATGGAAACATAACATATTCTCACTATTAAATGCCTATTGCATGTTAATGTTTTCTATACCCATGCAAGTGCGTAATTTTACAACTACTAAATACGTTCATAATATGGTCACTTAGATGTTTATTTGGTCAAGACCCTTTATTGCATTTTTAGGAGTTTCGAACTCTAAAAGTAATAAAAGACTATGGATATTTGATCCATATACATTGCATATAAGTGTTATATGGGGAACAATCACAGTTCGTAATGTACAATACTACGATGAAATTAGTTCGTTAGAAATAAGCTAATAAATTAAACTATGAGATCGAGTATTCAATTTGATTGATTACATAAAAGACCATATTGTGTTAAATGTAACATAAGGCCAAAACTACAGTACAAATCTAAGAACTCGAGCGTTGAAATGTCGGTTTGATTGATTTATGTAAAGTGCAACACATTTGATTTCCTTAAATCTTAAGGATAATCGAATGTGCTTTTATAAAGAGTTCGTTATGATGTTGTATTCTTTTGAATGGTTTGACTATTTAGAAAGGAAAACGAATGTACAAGAGTAAATGTGATTTAAGGTACAGTTGGGATGAAGAGAGTAAATGGTTACTTCTACTTTATAAAGAAACATGAAAACGAGAGTTGTAATAATAGTGATATGATACTTAACATTGGAATAAGAGATTTGATTTCTCATGGCGACTGGCGATTGTTTCCTTTTACTTTTTCTTCGACATCTGACCTTCCTTTTGCTTCCGCTCTTATCTGCGTCGAATCTTCCATATGCCAAAGCAGAAGTCTGCCTATTCCACCACCGTTGATCTGGTTTGTGGATCTTCTTTCTCGATTAGATCAGCTCTCACGTGTGGAGCAGCTAGAGTCTCCGATGATCTTTCTACGACCGTTGCTCGTGATATCCCAGTCTCGGCAGCCGCTCGTGCCCAGTTTTCAGATTGCAACCTTGTTTCAGCAGCTGCTCGTGATAACCCAGTCTCAATCTTTCTTAACGAAATATGCTCCCCACATAATGCTGGTCCTGATATTGCTATCAGTAATCATGCTTCGAATCCGTTGTCATCGCTATTATCTAATATAGGTAACAAATCTTGGACTCAAACTGTTATTGGGTTGAATGTTGGTTCTGAAATGGGTACAACCGAGAATGGGCAGAACGTTCTTGATCTTTCGACTATTGGCAATGTGGTAAATGAAGGCCGTGTGTCTTTGGATGATGCTGTGGTGTTCAACGATGCCAAAAATGGTTAACAAAGGGTTGTACACAAAGTGCTTATCGAAATGTCGAAGACAAAAATCCTATCTACAACGCAAGCAAATCCTTTTGATCATCCAAATCTACGGCCTACTCCTGAGTGGACATCATTGTTTTCCAAGCTGGCTCTTAATGCCGGTAAGCATTCTCCTCATTGCTTTGATTTAGTTGAGATTGAGGGTATGATGATTCTGCCGCCGGAAGTGATTGAGGCCGACGTGGATTATTGGAAAGAACACTTGGTTGGTTTCTTTCTTGACTTCAATCTTGGTCGGCATGTTTGTTTGGGATCGGCATTGCTTGGGGTCGGTATTAGGGAACCTTGGGGTCGGCATCAGGAAAACTTGGGGTCGACATTGGATGTGGGTCAACATTGATCTTACTTCAGGTCATCTACAGGTTTGCTTCGGGTTTGCACTGTGTTTTCTCCAGGTCGACATGTTGTCTTCCTCAGGTCGGCGTATTTGGAGGAGTTGGGATCAGTGGTCACTAAGGTGGGCCCATATAGGTGAGGAGGCCCTGTAGCCAGGATTTCACCTATAAATACAGCAGGCGTGGCTTTACAAAAGGGATTCTCAATCTGTTCATCTTCATTTTCTTCTACAAAATGCTACTCTGTATTTTTTTTAGAAATTCCGTATTGTAATGGTAATCATATTTCAGTATAATAAAAGGGAAATTTCTGGAGTGGACATAGGCCAGAGTTAGCCGAACCACTATAAATCTCATCTTTTTTACTGCTTTCATTTTAATTTTTGTTATTCTTCGTATTATTTCCACTACACATACTCAATCTATGATCTGAGACTGGATATTGGTGCTTTCGCTTGCCATTGGGTATTTGTGACCAATTTTGGCGCAAACATTTCAGTGCTTTCACCGAGAAAGCTAGCACTCAAGGATTTGGAAGCCTAGATCTTGGATTTGAAAGCTTAGGAACTTGGATATGGGATGCTATGGTTAAGAAATCAACAAGGAGACAGATGATAGAGAGGAGTCAACATAAAGGAAGTCTAGAGGCTTCCTTAGGAGCTAATCAGACCTCAATCTATATTACTAGAGATGAGAGGGAAACGATGCTGAAAAGGCAGGAGGATATGACAAAAAACCTACTTCAATAGGTTGGACAAGCTGAAGTGCAAAACCAAAGGAATGGAGTAGCAGGAAGTATTAGAAATGTGGATCACAAAGCTAGAACAGAAGGAGCGAAGGAAGTCCAGAATCAGAATGCAGGAAACAAAGCAAACAGGATGCGGGATAGAGCGGAACCACCAGGAGTTGCCCTTGATCGTTCTACACTCGGGGGCACGCCCCAGGATCATATTGGCTCGATTCTGGGTAGGATACTAGGAAGTGCTATGTAGTTTGGCATTGGTTGGGATATGGATGCTCGTCCAGAAGGGCAGGTTTCATGATTCCCTCGTGGACTCGGGGCCATGATGGGAATGGTGATGGGAAACAACCTATGGATGCTGGAACAAATGGAAATTGTTATCCAGGACTTGGAGTGGAATTTGGCAGGCTTAGATATGGATTGGATCAGCTAGGGGCAAACCCCAACCAAGGAGAATGGATTGGCATAACTATCTATGGAACTGGGGCCTTGGATTTGGATGGCTTTGTTCAGAAATGGATAGCGGTGATTGTTCGTCGACGGAAATTCTATCGGTTTAGAAAACTGTCGAACGAATTTGAATTAAAAATAACCGCAAGCGCACAGTGTACGAATGTAGCACGCGGCGAATACGGGTCGATCCACAGGGAATTGATGATTTTAAAATTCTATTCAATCAAATTGTACCGAAGTCGAGAGTGAATAGCTAGAAATGTAAGAAACTAACAAAAACTAGCAAAAGAAAATGATAAAAATATGAGAGTTAAAAGAACAATTTAGAAATAAATCCACTCTCTAGATCATATAAATCAACAAAATGAAGTTATGATCTCTCTTTTCTTATCATTAGTGAATTAGTTGATGTGCTTATCATAAGTATGTTATATTTGTGCTATTAATTAGCTCAATATAAACCATCAAACTGTAACACAACCACTAATACACATTTAACTCTCATGAAATATGACAACAAAGTTGAAATAAAAATCTATTTTAAGCATAGCCTATTAACTATTATTTAGAAATATAGGCTATCAAATTTCAATTTCAACATTCACTTCTTTGCCATAATCATATTTAGATGAAGATGCAATTTGTGTTATGTTTGTTTAAGCATAGCCTATTTGTTATGAACAACATAGACTATCAAATTCAAAGCTAAACAACATCATTAAACCACTTCAAGTGTTTCCATTAAAGCACAAAAAGAGAGCATAAACATCAAAATGTTGCATCTACATACTAGAGAGCTTCATTACCCCTAAATTGTAGGGATTAAGCTCTCATATTTGTTATCAAATCAACAAATGTAGAAAACAACATGAAATCAAAAAGAAAGGAAAATGAAAGCTAATGGAAAAGACAACTAATCTAATTGCATAAAGGTAGATCTACACTATTACATAAGAAGAGAAGAAGCATGTAAATAAAAGAGAATTAACATTGCATAAAAGAAAAGAAAATTACATGAAATAAAATGGCTAATTAGCCATGGAAAGAAAGAGAGCTTTCTTTTATTTTCTTAACTAAAACTAACTAACTAACTAAGAAGGAGTTGGCTACATGAAACATAAGGGGTATTTATACAAGTGTTAAAACCCTAATTCATTTTTTAGGAATGCCCAAAATGCCCCTTAGGAAGTGTGGAGGCCAAGTAATCATTAGCATGTCTTAATCCCCCATTAAGTGTACATGAAGCCATTAACTCCAAAAGCATGTGCATTAGCCTTTAATTTGTACATTAAGGTAGGTGGGTAGGTGGGGTCCTCCATGTTCTTCACTTTGAATTATTTCCATCTTCATTCCTTTGTATTAATTTTGTGCATGCATATCTTCATGAAACCACTTCTATTTGAGATCAAAATCCTACAAAAATATATACAAATTTTCAACTAATTTTTCTCAAAGAAATATATGCACACAAATGACCATTTTGCCCATATATGAAGATGAATATGTGACAATTTGGAATAATTTGAATTTTTGGTTTAAACATGTTAAAATACCCGATATGATCATTTATTTAATTCAAATAGATTAAATATGGTGGTAAAAATATGCACATTTACGTGCACATCAAATACCCTCACACTTATCTTTTTATTCGTCCTCGAATAAAGAAAAACTAAGATAAATCCGTTTTCGTAGGGAGCACGATTGCATTAAGCGTATGCAATAAGCCGTTAAACCTCTGGGTGTCCCCAGTAGGACGAGTGTTGTCTCGTGAGGGTTTTCAACGGATACTACCCACAAAATCCATATGCAGGATGAAAATATTTACAAAATGCAAGATTTTATTTACAAAGAGATGAATGCGAATTTTTGAAAATATTTACAATGAAGGATTTACTTTTAAATCGAGACAAATAAGTTAAATATAGGTTTTGGTCATTATCATGAAAATTTAAGTCATTTACTTGTCAAATTTCTAACAAAAATCAAGTTATCATAACAAATAGACAATAGTTTAACTTGTTGTTTCGGTTGATAACAAAGTGTAATTATAAAATGGATCCTTAGTTGATTATCAAAGTTTATCAAAGTGGTATTTTCATTTCTTTTCAATAACAAATCAAATCAACTAAGTAAAAATAGTGCTAGGATTTCAATTGCTTGCTCTCTCATTATTTGCAAGAAAAATTACACACCTAGCTCAGGTAAACTGAGGCCATATATACCACCCATGCAATGCCTTTCGGGCTTATGTGAGGGGAGTACAGAGCATGGCGAGTGCACACACTTTCGTGCATACACCTATCGACCGTAGGTGGTTTTTATTAAGTCTATTCTTGTTTTACATGTGTTCCATACATGCATAACTGTGAGGACTTTTAAATGAGTATGAAAGCACATAATCAAAGATTCTAAGTAATTCACCCATGCATAACCGTGAGGACTTTTAAATGAGAGTGAATACTTTGTTATTATTTTTTTATTTTTTATATTACTTTAAGAGAGAGAGAGTTTTGCAAAATCATCTTAGCACCATTTAACTTAGAAGGCAAAAAAAATGTTATATCCTTTACTTTAAATCAACCACTTTTTAAAACAAAGATTTTCAATTAGGATGTACTTCATAATTAACACGTATGAATCTTCCTATATACTAGTTAAACCATTATTATTTGTAATCAAACTTCATTTTTATTTTTGTTAAGACAAATAAATTTTCAAAAATTTCAATTTAATAAACCAAAAACCATATATTTATCTTAGTGTTTCCTTTAAAAATAAATCAAAAGAAAATTTGTTTTTGTGATTTTGTTTGAAATTTTAAAGCAAAAATAAACTATGAAAAATAGAAAAATTGAAGATGAGTCTCCCCCCACACTTGATTTTGGCTGTGTCCCCATAGTCAACCCAAGTGGAAAGAGAAAAAATAAAATAAAAATCCTATATTTACATGAAAGATTATTATTTACAAGAGATAAGAAAGTATACAGTCAAAAAGTAAATGAAACGGTCTTCCAAAGACCGATTCATTTGTCTCGTCAAATGTGCGAGACACAGCTTAAGCACGAAAAACCAAATCGTAAAAGATTTCGCAGTTGAATGTGGATTTGGAAAAACGAAAGTCATTTTATTGAAAATCATACGAGTTGTTTTATTTTCGATGATTTTTGGGGTAGATAGAAAAATTGGTTGAAGTTCAATTTCTTTCAAAGTATCGATTTCAAAATCAAAATGGTGATCGAAATTTTCCCCTTCAAAATTTAACAACTCGTTTTCAAAAAGTCCATAAAACTCATGTTCGTTAAATTCGACTTCCTTTGTTGGATTATCAACAACTTCATCATGTAAATCGAGTTTCAAAGTTGTCGTATTCAAGTTTTCAGAAAAAGGAAGATCGAAGTTTAAATCGAGTTTCGCACCCTCAAAAGAATTGAAATCCAACTCAATTACCGTATTTTCAACAACTTGATTAAGATCGTCATTATCAAATTCAAAAGTTGTTATTTGAAAATCGTCGGTTTGAGTAAAAGGTGGATTATCACTTGACTCATCACACGTTGAGATTTGATTTTGTTGTTCACGTTGTTTCATATAAGTTTCAAACAACAAATCCGTGTGATCATCGTAAATTTCATTCGTTTGTTCAACAAAATCCAATTTATAGTTATTAAATTGAGAATTTTCGATTTGGATTTGTTGAGAACAAAAATTTTCACTCGTAACATGGTTAAGAATATTCCCATTGCCAAATTCGTTTGAAAAGTTATTCTCGTTTTCACGTTGGGTTTGAAATTAAATTGGCATGGGTTATAATCAGAATCGTTTGAATTTTGAATTGAATTTAAATTTTGAAATCCTTGACTCGAGTTATTACACAAATAAGAATTACATAAATCATTTATCTCTTGATTTTGTCGTGTAGAAAGTTCGAGTAAAGATGAAATCATTTCAATGCTATTTTCAAGAGTCGAAGGTTGGTCATCGTTTTGAAAATTTTGTGGTTCGAAATTCGAATTGTCTAAACAAAAATTGTTGTTAAAATATCCATACGAATTTGGAGTGAACTCATATGGATTATATTAATTTTCACAACTATTATAAAATTCAAGTGAATATGGAAATTCGGAAATTTTCAAGAATGTTTTTGGTTTTTTTTTATAATGGAAAAATATTTACAAATAGAATTTACTTTTCAAAATGGAAAATTGATTTTTGTTTTGTTTTTGGATTTTCAAATTTTTTTGGCTTTTGAAAAGATTTTATATATATTTTTTGGATTTTTGTTTTTCTAAATTTTTTTTTGAATTTTTTTTAATATTTCGAAGGAAAATGATTTAAAAATTAAGAAGAGGAATATTTACAATTTTTTTTTGTTTTGGATTTTGAATTTTTTTTTTGAAAAAAATATGCATGAACTAATGCAACTAAATGAATGCAAGGGTTAATTACAAATGATTTATCCTAAGTTAACCCAAAATTGTGTATTTGCAAATTGTCTTAGATAAACAAGATAGTTCTCAGCCAGGTAACGGGCAGGATTTATCGGTGCACCACGAATCACCGTAGCAATGCAGCCGAAGGTTTAAGTACCTTCAGAGGAACAACCACTATAATATTTACGAATCACCGTAATATTTATAAATGGTTATTACTCTGCCGTAGCCTAGACACCAAGAAGTTAAATTGTTCAAAGAAGACAGATTGTCAATATACAATTAAGTGTTATCGATGTCTAACCGTTATTATTAATCAAAATTCTAAGATGAAATGCAAAACAGAAATTAAACGTGTATTAACAATGCAACTACGAATGGATTTTTTTTTGCTTTTGATTTTGAATTTTTTTTTTAAATTTTTTTTTCTTAAAATGCAAGCAAACAACAATGCAAGACAACTAAAACATAAAATTTTATAAGCAAGCAAGCAGTTATTTTTTTTTCGGCAAGCACTTCAAATAAAGCAATTTATTTAACAAGCACTTCTGCTCTTTCTGTAATTCTGCTTTGGCAACCTGAAATAAAGCAAGATACATACAACTTTTTTTTTTGAAAGGAAACTTAAAAGTAGGGTTTTACTTTAAAAAAAAATTATGGTATTTTTTTAAGAAAGAAATTAAGAAGAATATGAAACTAAAACAATTAGAAACTAAGAACAAACGAATATAACCAAAATAACCCTTTTTTTTGTAAAAAGAACCAAAACAAGTTAAACAAACAAAACAAACCTCTTTTTTTTTGTATATTCTTGAAGGCACAAAAGCAAATGAAATTAAAACAAATCAAATTAAAGCAATTGAAAGAGGATTAAAACTTAAATGAGGAACCAGCCCACTCTATTTTTTTTTAACCCGGCCCACTTTACTTTTTTCACTTCGATAACGCAAATCAAATTGAGATAAAACACATCAAAGCACGAAATTTTATTTTCCAAAAAATCTCCAATCTTCAAAATTTCAGATCCCCTATGCTTTTACAACTCAAAAGCGCTCTCCTTTTTTATGGGAGTCGATTCACGATGGCAGAGGAAGGCGATGGGTTCGAATGGCAGGCGAGATGAAGTATTGCCGTGGTCTGAAGGGATGTAGTGGTTATGAAGGCGATGAGGTTCTCGAGTTGCGTGATGGAATTGAAGTGTGGTTAATGTGAAGAGATGCAGTGGTTCTTGGATGATTGGCGATTGGTGGAAGTTGCGATGGTGATGGTTTGTATTGAAGGAATGACTGAAATGAAGTGCAGAAGAAAGACAGGTACGTTGGTGTATTGTGATCTGTAGGAAGAAGTGTGGCAGAGTTGTGTTTGCTCAGAAAACTGGAAGGGGCAGCACTATGTATTATGGGTTGTCGCAGTTGACAATGGGGACGGTATCAGTTTGTACAGTGATGACAATGTGAACGTTGAGTTAGTTGTTGGCGTGGGTTTGGCAAGTGACGATGCAGTTGAATTGTTGTGATAGTGGTTTTTCCGTAGATGATGAATGGTAAGTATGAATGGTTTTAAGCAGCGGTAGGGTTGTTTGATGGTAAATGAGGAGAGAATGTTTTTGAATGGGATGTAGTGGTTAGGCAAGTTGTGAAATGTAGTAGGTGAGATGTTGATAAGGTGATGGATTGTGTTTATGGCAAGGGAAGGAGCAATTGAGTTTTGTGGTATCTGTTGACTGATGGATGGGGGTGCAGGTTGAAGGTGGAAGGTGTTGGTGGGATGTTGACAGAAGTCAGGTGTGTTGCTGCTTTGGTGGTGGGTGTGTTGATGTGTACTATTGATATGATGGCAGGGTTGTCAAAGTTGATGGAAGGCAGCAGTGTTTGTGAGTTTGTAGGGGATGTTGTTGATGGTCTAAGGCGGGGTTGCTTCTGTTGAATGTTTGTAGTTGAGTGATGGGGGTTGGTAAGGATGACAATATGGTCAATGGTAAAGGAATGTGAAGTGGTGATAGAAGTTCCAGGCAGAAGCAATGCAGGTGGTGATAGATGATCAGAGATAGGGCAGAGGCAAGCCGTTGAAGTGGTGGGCTGTTTTGCTGCCTTGATGAAGTGGAGTGTAGATATTTTGAAGCAAGGCAGTAGAAGTTTGAAACAGGAGACAGGGGGTGAAGAAAGTGTAGTTTATGGTTGTGTGTGACAGTGGAGCAGCTTTGGACAGTATGGTGGTATTGCAAGTGGGTAGTGTGATGGTCTGGTTGCTGGAAGGAAGTGTTGTCTATGACGATGGTGAAGTGTTTTGATATGAAGTTGATTTTGTTGCAAACTTGTGGGAAGTAGGAGACGGTGACTGAAATATAGTTTCGATGATGAAGTGGTGTGGGAGCAGAATTGAAGGTGGTTTGACTGTTGTGGTGGCTTTGTGATGAAGTAACGTGGACAGTTGGTGAGTGGACTGGTTATGGTGAAGGGGAAATTAAAGGCCAGTGAGTTGAAGGTGAACAGAGGTGGTTGAATGGTGGAGTAAGAACAAGGTGTGGAGCTATGACAGGGCAAGGCAGTGAACCAAAACTGATGGTTGGAGGAAGTGCACTTGGGTAGGAGTCAGGGGGAAGACATATATGATATGAAGTAATGGTGGTCGGGGAATGGTGGAATGATATGTACTGGTCAAATTTGAAATGCAAGTCAGTAAAGATGTAGACAAAGAAGAAATGCAAATTGCTGATGTTTGTACAGGGGAAAACAGAGAACAGTAAAATGTAAACAGAACTGTAAAATGTAAACAGAGAATAGTGAAGTGAATGATATTTGTTTTTAAAAGAAAACTTTGTATGCTTTTTTTTTTATATATGCAAATGCAAATGGAAAAGCAACAAATGCAAACAAACACACAAAGCGACAATCACATAAACACAATGTTTTTTTTAACAAATGCAAACAAACACAAAATTAAAAGAAATAATTCGAAGAATAGAAAATCAAAATCGAATCAAACTCCCCGGCAACGGCGCCAAAAACTTGTTCGTCGACGGAAATTCTATCGGTTTAGAAAACTGTCGAACGAATTTGAATTAAAAATAACCGCAAGCGCACGGTGTACGAATGTAGCACGCGGCGAATACGGGTCGATCCACAGGGAATTGATGATTTTAAAATTCTATTCAATCAAATTATACCGAAGTCGAGAGTGAATAGCTAGAAATGTAAGAAACTAACAAAAACTAGCAAAAGAAAATGATAAAAATATGAGAGTTAAAAGAACAATTTAGAGATAAATCCACTCTCTAGATCATATAAATCAACGAAATGAAGTTATGATCTCTCTTTTCTTATCATTAGTGAATTAGTTGATGTGCTTATCATAAGTATGGTATATTTGTGCTATTAATTAGCTCAATATAAACTATCAAACTATAACACAACCACTAATACACATTTAACTCTCATGAAATATGACAACAAATTTGAAATAAAAATCTATTTTAAGCATAGCCTATTAACTATTGTTTAGAAATATAGGCTATCAAATTTCAATTTCAACATTCACTTCTTTGCCATAATCATATTTAGATGAAGAGGCAATTTGTGTTATGTTTGTTTAAGCATAGCCTATTTGTTATGAACAACATAGACTATCAAATTCAAAGCTAAACAACATCATTAAACCACTTCAAGTGTTTCCATTAAAGCACAAAAAGAGAGCATAAACATCAAAATGTTGCATCTACATACTAGAGAGCTTCATTACCCCTAAATTGTAGGGATTAAGCTCTCATATTTGTTACCAAATCAACAAATGTAGAAAACAACATGAAATCAAAAAGAAAGGAAAATGAAAGCTAATGGAAAAGACAACTAATATAATTGCATAAAGGTAGATCTACACTATTACATAAGAAGAGAAGAAGCATGTAAATAAAAGAGAATTAACATTGCATAAAAGAAAAGAAAATTACATGAAATAAAATGGCTAAGTAGCCATGGAAAGAAAGAGAGCTTTCTTTTATTTTCTAAACTAAAACTAACTAACTAACTAAGAAGGAGTTGGCTACATGAAACATAAGGGGTATTTATGCAAGTGTTAAAACCCTAATTCATTTTTTTTTGGGGAATGCCCAAAGTGCACTTTAGGAAGTGTGGAGGCCAAGTAATCATTAACATGTCTTAACCCCATTAAGTGTACATGAAGCCATTAACTCCAAAAGCATGTGCATTAGCCTTTAATTTGTACATTAAGGTAGGTGGGTAGGTGGGGTCCTCCATGTTCTTCACTTTGAATTATTTCCATCTTCATTCCTTTGTATTAATTTTGTGCATGCATATCTTCATGAAACCACTTCTATTTGAGATCAAAATCCTACAAAAATATATACAAATTTTCAATTAATTTTTCTCAAAGAAATATATGCACATAAATGACCGTTTTGTCCATATATGAAGATGAATATGTGACAATTTGGAATAATTTGAATTTTTGGTTTAAACATGTTAAAATACCCGATATGATCATTTATTTAATTCAAATAGATTAAATATGGTGGTAAAAATATGCACATTTACGTGCACATCAGTGATGGAACAGGAGCAGCTATCATACGCCACAAATCGGAGCTAGCCCGATTTAAGGTCACAGCTCGTCATCTCTTGATGGTATAGAATAAATAATAAACCCTATAGTAATGCGTCTAAGTCACTTACACATGTACATGATCGAGCATGGTCCTAGGCATGCTCTGAGATAATGATGAACCATAGTGCTTGGGTTTTTGAAATCTTGTTTTTTCTGTTTGCTGCAAACTTTGGTTTTTCAGGTCATGGTTACGGTCTCGACCGAAGAGACGAGGCAATAACTGCGAGTTCGAGTCCCTTCGTCAGAGAGCGATAAGATGGAATTGAATTTGGATGTAAGTCCTCGACCAAAGAGTCGAGGTCGGAGAACATAAGTCCTCGACCTGAGAGTCGAGGCCAGAGAATATAAGTCCCCGATCAGAGAGACAATGCCGGAGAATATAAGTCCTCGATCGGAGAGTCGAGGTCGGAGAATATAAGTCCTTGACTAAAGAGTTGAGGCCGAAGAAAAAACCAAGGATAAGCCCTCGACCGGAGGCTGGAGTAGGACAAAATGACCCAACGAGGTCTATGGATTTGGATTTAGACCCAGAGAGGTCTCGGCTTTGAATTTGGATCGGCTAGGTCCCGGATTTAGATTACAAGACCTAAAGAGGTCCCGGACTTGGATAGAATGATACGGAGAGATTGTGGATTCGGTTAAACTGGAATGGATTTGAAATGGGATATCGACTCAGAACAGTCGTAGTTTGGCTTTCGGACTTGGATAGAATTGCTTAGTAATGGATTGAATTATGGATTGGATGATATGGCTATGGATGGAGCATGGACTTTGGATATTAGATTTAAAGCTATTCAAAGCACGCCTTCCAATAGCAAGGCATGTTTTAGAGGGTAAATGTTAACCCGCCTTTTAGCAAGGCCGTGTACAGGGGGATTTAACTCAAACGATTGCTTAGTTATCAAGGCTGAAATATTATGGTTTTAATTCGAATGGATGGATGGATGATCAATCACGAATAGTAAATATGAATATGTAGCCGGGATTCAGCATGGTCGATGGACAAATTACGGGGAATACTTGGAATACGGGTTTCGAAACAAGTCGAGTTGCTTGGAGTTTGCTTCAAGTCACCTTTGGATTTACTTCGGGTTTTCAGGAGGCTTGCTTCGGGTCAGAGGGAAGGTTGCTTTGTGTCATATTTCATTGCTTGGGTCGGCATCAGGAAAACATGGGGTCGGCATTAGGAAAACTTGGGGTCGACATGTTTGTTTGGGATCGGCATTGCTTGAGGTCGGCATCAGAAAAACTTAGGGTCGGCATCAGGAAAACTTAGGGTCGGCTTTAGGAAAACTTGGGGTCAGGATGTTTGTTTAGGACCGGCAATGCTTGGGGTCGGCATTAGGAAAACTTAGGGTCGGCATTAGGAAAACTTAGGGTCGACATTTGACTTGGGGTCGACATTGATCTTACTACGGGCCATCCATAGGTTTGCTTCCGGTTTGCACTGAGTTTTCTTCGGGTCGACATGTTTTCTACTTCAGGTCGACGTATTAGGAGGATTTAGGCTCGACGGGCACTGAGGTGGGCCTACATAGGTGAGGTGGCCCTGTAGCTAGGATTTCACCTATAAATACAGCAGGTGTGACTTTAGAAAAGGGATTCTTATTCTGTTCATCTTCGTCTTCTTCTACAAAAAGCTACTCTACCATTTTTGTTTCAAAAATTCCGGATTGTAATGGTAATCAGATTTCAATATAATAAAAGGAAATTTATGGAGTGGGTGTAGGCCAGAGTTAGCCGAACCACTATAAATCTCATCTTTTATACTGATTTCGTTTTAATTTTTGTTATTCTTCATATTATTTCCACTACATATACTATATCTATGATCTGAGACCGGATATTGGTGCTTTCACTTACAATTAGGTGTTTGTGACCATTTTGGCACAAACAATATATTACAGTTTTGTTATTGTGTAAATATTTGTGGTATATTATGGATTATTCATTTCGCTGTGAGATTATGTGTTGTTTAGTTTCTTCTTGTCTTCTTCCTTCTTTCTTTTCCCTAACAATCGGGTCTTCCGACATTCGATTGCTCGGCATGTGATATAATAGACGTATTCGTGTCGATTTCCGAGGGTCGAATAGCCCGGTTCATTACATATGATTTGTTTATGTATTTGATACATGAAGCAAATATCAAATCCAAATTGATATCAATAAATAGTTGTTTGAAGTATTCTCTTGTATTTATAAAATACTAGAGAATTGTTTACAGAAACAAAAAATCCTTATATAGAAGTGTTCGGACTCAAACTTCATAAGCGATATTAAATGAAGTATGTCAATAATAAATTCAAGTTAATAATCTTTAAGTTGGAAATGTTCCAAATGAAAGACCGTGGCTGATTCAATGAGAAAGGCTAAGTACATCGCCTTGAATAGTGTCGTAATAAAATTATGTATATAAAATTACAAGTGCACAAATTTATAACTAAGCTAGTTCCAAATGTTGAGAATCTCATAACATTGTTATATGATAACAATGTCGTGATATGGTTCGTAATAGAACGTAGAGCTCACTAGAGGTCGAGAGACATACTTCAACTGTTCCACGTGATAAAGCAGTTTATCACCGTCGGAGGGAGTTGATTGACAAAGTAGATAATTAAAACATAATAGAATACATGTTCACAAATTCATTGACCCAATTGGTTTTGAGAAACTGATTGGAGAAGTTGGAATAAGATTCCATAATTGACAACAAGTGCAAGTGGAAAATTGATAGAGTTAGGGGTATGTCCCAGGGGAAATTATGTAATTTGTTACATATGTCTAACTAGTTCGACCAAAATGTCATACACCCAAATGTTATATCACCTATATATACCGCCACTCTTTAATGTTTCTCATTTTACAACATCCATCTTCACTTTAAATATTACTAAAAGCTTGAAGTAACATCCATGGCTTCCTTTCATAAAATATAAAGTAAGAAAAAAATCACTTCTTTTGCTAAAAATCTGCTCTTTAGTTTATGAAAACATTTCTACATCTTCTACAAAACGCCCTCTTCCAAAGTTGTAAGCCCATCCACCCTAAAACACCATGACGATACCTAACATGCCCTAGGCCAAGCCCAAAGCCCATATGGCTAAGCCCATTTAAGGTGTTCGAGCATCAAAATTTCAATTTTTGCAAAATTCTAGATTATATCCAAGTTAAGCAAAAGTTCGCCTTGAGTTAGTACAGTTTGGGTAAGTAAAACTCTTGTTTTTGGAAAAGAAAATTACTTGATTTTGATGAACTATATGTTGTAAAAATATAGTGGTTGTTGTAGCATATGATTAAAAGTTCGTGTTTGAGCATGAATTTTTGATTTGGATGTTAAATAATATGTTTGGATATGGATATGAGAATGGTTGGTTATGACATGATGGTAGTGTATTTATGAAACAAAACCAAGTGTATGTGTTGTAATTGTTGTGAAGTTAGCAACTTGAAAAGTCTCAAAGGACTTGAGATCCGATTTGGAAACAAAAGTGTGCTTCTTATTTTGGATTTTTGAAAAATGTATTTCCCAAGATTTCACCTTTCGTTTAAGTTTTCAAAACTCTTCCTTTTGCGTTTCAAACATGTAATAGCTAGAGTTAAAGTGTGTTTTTCACCTAGAAATCAATTCTAGCGAACTGTGCTCATAGCGATAATCGTTATAGATGGAGTTCGCAAAATTTCACGATTTCAAGTTTCAAAATGTTTTCTTTTGGATTGTTTTTTAAAACTCATTTCAAATAAATTAATTAAGTCGAAATTTTTTAGTTTTAATTATTTAATAATTTACTTATTTAATTTACTAATTAGGGTAATTATTAATTAATTAATTAGGTTAAGTAATTAGAGTTTAAGAAATTTTTTAACTAAGTTAAATATTTGCAATTAAGTAAGTTATGATTAATTAAGATAAAAGGAAATTAAATTTTTCTTAATCAATTTTATTATGACAATTAATTATTTAATTAGAGTTAATTATCTAATTTATTATTTTTAAATTAAAAATTAATTATCCACCTAATTAGGATTTAGTTTGTTAAATGAATGTTATTTAATTGAAATTTAATTGAAGTTTAAGTATAAATAAATTAAGGTTAACTAAGTTTAATTAAAGTTTTTTATTTTAAAGATGCTTTTAAAATTCTATCGGTTATTTATTTTTAACCAACTTTCTTGTTTAAGTAAATTGTTTTAAAATAAAATTATTCCTTGTCCACGCTATTAAGTAGCCAAATAAATTAAAGTAGTTGTAATAAAACATTGACACGTTTTATTGAAAATAAGCCCACTTTCACCTGTCACAAATACTACACTTTGGGAAAGTGATGAATACAAGATGGTTAAATTTGATAAGCGGGTCATGATAATCGAAGCATATGGAACATATGTTTATATGTAAATCTTTAGACCCTATTGGCGAAATGGTCCAGTGTAAACAACTTGACCTTTATATCTATCGAACGATGGTTTTGGGAGACCGAGATTGGATAGCAGTTGTTATCCGAAGACTTTGAAGCGCAAGGGCTATTTGCTACTAACCTTGAGGGTGATTCCAAAACAGGTCTAGTGGAAGTAGTGTCTTCAGTTCATTCATCTCCTTAACGACTTGTATGGACGAATGTTGGCATTGTGTCAACATTTGGAAGGCGATGTAGCATTCTAAGGGAGGCAGTGCTTTAGTAAAGGTAAACGTAGCCTTAGGCCTCATCAATGCAAAATGACCAAAGCAGGGTATGCAGTAGGGTATGCAGCAGGGCTATGTGGGTCAATCCCATCAGGGTATGTCATCACCATATCTAGAATCGATATTTGACACATTTTTATGCTCCGGTATGGTTGCGGATCCCAACCGTGGTGGTGATGTATTTGGTACTACTAGTCAAGTGGTAGGCCGGTTCTGTGTAGCAGGGGTACAAGGTGTTCTTGTTAGATCCCAGGTGTACTTTGTCTAGAGGTGCACCTTTTGGAAGGTATTTTCTTACTTGATCATGTATGGAATCCATTCTCTAATAAATATCGTATAGATTTAGCTGTACCCAAATATGTTGAAATATGAGATGCAAGAATTTCGGCTATGTTCTATTTTACTTAAAAACCCTAGACATTTTCATAATATCACTGGATTTCTATATTAAGTGTTTTGGTTATCGTAAGGTAAAAAATCATCTTTGTTTATGTGCGGCGTAGTCTTACGAGATACCTTTGATTTTCAAAGCTTTTAATAAAAGAAAAAAGTTAACTTTTTGAGTTTACTCCACTGGACCCATGTTTGGCCCGAAGTATTATTTTCTTTTCCTAAACTCTTGGATACTCAAATTTTTATGAGTAGCGAAGTGATCCATGTTTCTTACGAAAGCATTTTGAATAACCTGGAATAGATAGCTTCACTGTTTAGCTAGTTATTATATTATTCTGCCATGTTTATGTATGATCTATGTATTTTGTGATGGACATGTAGTTATAACTGCCCAGTTGAAGTTCTAATGTAGTTACTCTGATATAATATTTACATAGAAATGACAATGTAGTATCTTATGTTATCTACTATATGTTGTTCTGATTCATGGTGAGATTCTGTGATTGTGTAGTTTTTTTATCTTTCCTTTTCTTCTTCCCTTAATGGCTCGTTTTTCGATGCAAGAAAGGAATTCGTTACATTTTTGGTATTAGAGCCTGGTTAAGCCAACACCTAGGCTTTGGGTTGCGGTCAACTTTAAGAGTGCATATTTTTAATTTTTATTTGCATATGTGTGTGTGTGTGTGTGTTAGCTTGATAGGTTTGATTAGTACCCTTCTTTTAAGATTTATCTCATCCAAGCATTCTAACAAATATCTTGTAGGATCTAGATTAACCCTAGAGGGGGGGGTGAATAGGGTTAATGCAAATTTTCTCGATTTAAACACAGAAATAAACTGCAGAAATAAATATGCTGAAAAGTAAATCACACACAAAATTTACCCAGCTTCGGCAACCCCTGCCTACTGCTGCATTCACAGATTTCTGTTAGAATTAAACAGTATCACGCTTACAAACACTCTACTAGACTCGCAGACATTTGCTCCCGCTCACAAACACTCTACTAGACTCGCACACCCTGCTCGCAAACATTTGCTCCCGCTCACAAACACTCTACTAGACTCGCACACCCTGCTCCGCCTATAGAGTTTCGCTTACTCGCAAACTTTGCTTCCCGCCTATAGAGCTTCGCTTACTCGCAAACTCTGCTCCCGCCTATACAGCTTTGTAAACTCGCACACCCTGCTCACTGAACTAATTCTAACTAGACAATCTGACACTACCTAAACCCTAGGTGGTGATTTACAAATTCTTTGATTCGTAAAATAAAAAACAATAATTTAAAAACAATAGAAAATAACCCTAAAACCTTAATTAACAATATAATAAAGCCCCTTTTATAAAAATTAAAAAACAAAACCCCTTTTTTAATAATAAGGCCAGCCCACTCCCTTATTTCACCCAATCCTTTTGTCTCGTTCGTGAGAGTAATGGCGGCTTCGTCCTGTTTAGGGATTCGTTCCCTTTGTTCCAATTAGGGCTTCGGCTCTTGTGTAAATCAGGGCTTCAATTTCTTCGATCGATCTGAGATATGTTGCCCTAGCTCGCTGCTTCTCTGATGGTTGACTATTGCTCGTTTGCAGTTGCTTGATCGAGTTCGTTGTTTGTGAATTCGGTATGTACTGTTTCCTTTTGCTTTACTAAGTTGATACTTGAACTCGATAGTCGATTGCCTGTGATGATTAGGGTTCTTATAGGATTTGATTTCCTAGAATTGCGCTCGTATATGTTGATATGAATTTTTCAAATTCTTCATCTCAGCCACTTTATTATTCTTGAACGATTGAGATTGATTCTGACTTGTTCAATATGAATATGCTTTCGGTGATTTATTTCGTGATGACCACGGTGTTGATTTCTACTGCTTCGGCCTTGACTCGTTCATCTTGAAATTGTTTTGATTTCTAAAGTCACGGCTTTGACTTTCTCAAAGATGCGTACTTGATACACTGTCATGAATTCGAATTTTGTGTACTGTTAAACTTCATTCATTTGTACTTTGTTTCTTTATAATGCTCGAACTTGTTCATGTGATTCATGCTTTATTTTGACCTGATCTTGTAGTTGTACACTTTGTAGTCTACATTTAATATGCTTGCAACCTTGCTACTGTATTCGTGAGTTTTGATGCATATTGCAATTTGGACATGGTTTCATACTTGTTGTCATTTGCAACCGGTCTCTGTGCATTTCTCTGCTTGACTTCGACTTGGTTTTTGACTTGTTCAACATTGATTTCACTGCCACTTCGACTTGTACCTTGGTCTTGAACATTGCTGTGTCCATATGGTATTGTTTGTACTTGATGGTTGCTCTTCTAGTTGGATATGTTGGTTCGAATTGCAATTTGTCTTTTGTACTGTTTCACCATGTTCAATGTTATTTGTTTCCTGTCATGTTTGTTTGCAACTTGACACTTGTTGTCTGCATTTCTAGTTGGATATGTTGGAGTTCCACTACTTTGTGCTTGTGTATTTCTGTGTTGGTTTAACCTGTACTTGTGGTTGCCTTCAGTAGCTTCTGGTTGGTCACTTGATTCACATGTGCACTGCCTTTGTGGTCTTCACTGTGTTCATGATGGTTGCTGTGCACTTTTGTGCTTTGATGCATTTGCATGCTGCCATACTTGTTCACTCGTATCATGCTTGGCTCTGCCGTTCATCCTGTTGCACTTTGGTCTCTTGTCATGTTTGCTGTCCATTTTGCATTGGTGCATTGCTGTCATATTGGTTCGAATTGCACTTGCAGTTGTTAACTTGATTCGGAAAAAAATTGGAACTGGATTAGTGCAGTTTTCATTCTAGTTTGTAACTGCAGCCATGTTTCATTTTGAGTTGCAGTGTTGGTCTGACTTGCTTGAGTTTCACTGCCATAAGTCGTGCATGTGTGTTGCAGTTGTTTATATGCACTTCATCACTTCAGTATTGCATTGTTTTCACCTCTGGCCTGTTGTAGTTTGATTGTGTGATGTTGTACTTTGGTCTATTGGGCTGCATACATGTTGTAAGTGATTTGTGCTTAGTTGCATCACTGGTCCATTGAGGTTGATCATCTGTTGTAGCCTGACTTGGTCTTGTTTCATGTTCGCTTGAGTCTGGGCATGTGTACTCCCGACCATTTTATTGCATTCGAATTTATTTTTGAATTTGCACCTGTGTTGAATCCAGTTTCACAACTCGGGTTTGACCTTGTGCTCGTGTCGTGATTTTCAATGTTATTGCACGTGTGTTGAACCCGATTTTTCATTTGGGTTTGACCTGTGCTCACCTGTCCCTGTAAATCAATCAAGTGTATATATCGGCGTGCACGGCCTTGTGGCATATACAGTAATACACTGTGTATGTCACAAGTTGTTCGTGTATGATGAATTCAAATTTAAATTATGACGAACAACCCAAATAACTGAGGCAAATCATATTTTCAAAAACCATATTTTATTTTTGAATTGCAAAAATATTTCTTTTTCAATTTTACTGCGTTAGTTTATATTTTTGCAGATTTCTCAGATGCTGGATTCAAACTGGAATGGAGTTGAAGATAAATACGAGTGTGAGTGATATGTAGTGAGGACATTTGTAAATGTGAAATGTGATGTAATTGTAATCAAAGTTGTATAGTTATAGTGAGAGCTTGAAATTGTACTATTCAAAGATGTAATAAATATTTATTTGAATAAAATATTCGTTTGAATTCAAATTTCGTGTTATTTATTTTATTCAGCAAATATTTATTTAATCTGTGAAAATAAATAGTATATTATCAAATACATTTAAACGAATGTATATATGTTTATTATCATCAAACAAAAAATCATATAAGCGCAAAGCGCATATTCAACAATCTCCCCCTTTTGATGATAACAAACATATATTTAAGATTTTGAATGTATTAAATGTATTTGATCGTTCAATTTGCTCCCCCTATTTGAATGCTCCTCTCTACACAATACTCCCACTACATATATGCATACAAATAAAAATATGTAAATGAGCCTATATGCAAATTGAAAATTATTTGACCTTTGCTTGATTCTATTTGACAAAATCTTAACTTTTCTCTTCCCCTTTTGTTATCAGCAAAAGAATAATAGTGTTAAAAAATAGGGATGAAGTGATAGACATGAATCAAACATTTAACTCAATTAAATATAAATATCAAATTTCAATAAAACTCAAACAAAAATCATAATTACCCTTGTCAAGCGCATATTCCACTTTCAGAAGTGTAACGACCCTGAATTTTTAACAATCTAAATTTGAAAATATTTAATTAATTTTAAATATTTGAATGATGGTTTGAATTGAATTTCAAATTATCAGAATGAATTTGGCGATTAAATTATAAAATTTAATCTATTGAAAGTGAATAAAAATTTGAATCTTCAATTTTAAGATGATTAAAAATATTTCAAAAGCTTGTAAAATTCATATTGATAGTACTGAAGATAATCGAAGCTTCAGAATTGAATTTGAAACTGCTTTGTTCAGTTTTGAATTTATATCGTTTAAATTGAATTTGAAAATAGCCTTCCGAGGCACAGTCTCGGAATTCGACGAAACGAGTTCCATTGAGTCCGGAATATTGAATTATTGCCGGGTTTCAAATTTCGTATTTTTCGGAGTTGTTATGTGAGCACACGGTGAGTAAACGCATTGGAATTCGAATCAAATTCAATTTGAATTTAAATATTTAAATTGTCAATTCAAAGCCACCTTCGTTCCTGAATACAGCCACCCTACTCTCTGAGCTATCGCGTACCAGTGTCTCCCCAACTCATTTCAAATCGTACGCGAATCCTCTGAAAAAAAGCAAACATCGCAGATAGCAAACGAAGAAAAATCTCGTTCAAATATTAATGGCTCCAGTTTCTATTCAAAATCAAGCCGAGCCCTCTTCTCTTCCGTTCGAAATCATTCCCAAATTTAAATAAATGGCGGCCGAAGTTCTCATTCAAGTAAAACATTCGTTCGAACAAACGGAATCGATTCAAATCAAGTAGCGACATTGAGGGGGGCGGGCCTCGTTCGAAAATTGAGTGCCAGAGGAGCTCGCGGCGGTGGGCGCTCATATGGATGTCGCGAGGCTAGTCGGCGATGGCGCGGCGACAGGGTTGAAGTGGCGAATTGCGGCGACAAGGTGCTGGGTTTCACGATGAGATTTTGGGGCTCTAGCACGTACGTGGGTTATCATCGCGGTGGAAAACTCGAGCGCGACAATGGTAGCAGCGGCGACCTGGGGGTTGGCGACGTGCCGAGGCTAGGGTTTTCGATTTAGCATGGCGGCAACGAGATTTGTTCAAGCTGAGGTATTCAGCTTTCTTTCTTTTCAATTAACATTAATTTAGATATATGCAGAAACTAAAATTTTTATAAGATTTTGAAATATATATGCATACGAATTTTAAAATATGAAACAGTATGAAAAGTTGGTTTTTGTAGATATTTAAATTATTGTATAAATGTATGAGCTTCCTATACAGATTGAATTTTAAATAAAATGAAATGATAATAATATAGATGTATATATCTAGACAGTTTTAAATGAAATATAGAAATTTTAAATAGTTGGGATTTCTATGCAGAAATTTGTTTTTGAAATCTTAAAATAAATAAATTTTATTTGGTTAATTTATTAAAAAAAGGAAGCTTAGTTTTTATTCAATTTTTAGTTAAGCAAATTTGTTTAAAAGAAATTAGTTTGAAATGGAATCATTTGTTCAAATTAAATTGTTAGTAATTAAATTTGTCAAATGGTTAGACAATTGGATTTATTAAAGGAAATCAGTTTATAACAATCCATTAGTTAATTAAAACTATCAAATGGAAATTTATTATTCGATTTATTTCGAATATTAATAAATTGTGTAAATAATTTAAATAGGTTTGAAACCGTGAAGAAATGGTCAAAAATGGAAATTGGACTGCAAATTAAAAGCAAAGGTGAGAACTTCTCACTCAAAAGGGTTATTTAAAATTTTAAATAGTTATATTTAAAATTTGTTGATTGATTGATTGATTGCTTGATTTGTGATATTAGATATTTTAGGATATATCTATATATAGCAATATATATATATTGGCATATGTATATATTGCAGTTGATGATTCCCGCCTCGTATAGCGGATGAGACCCTATTGCGCCGTTAGTAAGCGGAATATTTTCTAAAATCCCATATACCGCGATATTCCACCTCGAAGTGGAATGGGTATTGTGCTAACTCTTTGGATGCAGGGAAACAGGTTGGAGGGATCCAACTGGACCCCTCACAAATATTTATTTGTTTATAAATATTTTTGATGATTGTGAATATCATATCGATATATGATATTTGTGTAGTGATTGACCAATTGATGCTGTGGCATCATCGGATTCGTTTTTAAAGTTAAAAATAATGATTTTTGATTTTAAAGGGATTTTTAAATCGATTTTACAAATATATGTTTTTAGTAAAATTTTGAATTGATTCATTTTAAATAAATTTAAAATTTAAATTCTTGAAGTTATAGAATTTAAGATTTTTGTGAAATGAAAGCGAAATGTGAATTTTGAAATAGTTAGCAAATTTATAGAATTGATACTTATAAATGTAAAAATATTGGAATTATAAAACGAGTTTTTTTTATAAGTGTTATAAATGAAGTATAAATGTGGTTATAAGTAAATGAAAATTTATAAATTTATAAATTGTGAGATTAGAAAGTGAATAGATTTTATAAAATAAAAGATTTATAAGAAATTATCTTATGAATCGGAATTTGGTATTAAAATGAAATATAAAGGAAATTTGTAAATAAATTGGTTTTTATAAATAGAAGTTATAAAATTATAAATGGGATTTATAAACGTTGTTTTATAAATCCGAAATTGAATTTAATGTGAATATATTATAAATAAAAATGGATATTTTGGGAAAATGTTTTAAATGAAATTTAAAACGATTTGTAGATGTTTTAAAATGCATCAAGTATCGAAACCATAAATTTCAACATTTATTGTTGAAATAGATGTTTTCGAGAAATAGAAGGAAATGAAAACATAGATTTCAACATTCGTTGTTGAAATAGGCGTTTTCGAGAAAATAAGGAAATGATGGATTATAACACTGTTGCTATAGTAAATGATTTCAGAAAGGAAATGTTTTGAATAGTATTGGGATTTATATATCTATTTTAATTCCAAATCCCTATATTAGTGATTTTGGGTTGTCGTAACGATGTTTTACGCAACATTCGTTTTGACCCAAATAAATTATAATAAAAGAATGATTTCCTTAAAGAATGAAATATATACTTAGTTATGGTTAAGTATATTGAATATTTTCAAGTTATTGAAAATAAATAGATTTATGAAATACTTATTATTAGAATAAGTATGGGAATGCTTTTCCGATATGAAAACGAAACGTTTTTGAGAATTTATCTTTCTAAAAGATAAATTGAAAATGAATATTAGAAATCGATTTGAGATCGTATATTTATAGATAATCTGAGAAATAAATTCACTATGGAATTTATAAACGAAAAGGGAAATTTGTTTAAAAATAAACATTGGTTTATTTTTGAAGTATTGAAATTTTATATCTAGTATAGATATTTTGGAAAATAAATAATTTGAAAAATTATTTGGAATCTGGTGATGTGGCGCATCTTTATTGATAGTTAAATAACCGACTATCAATATTTACCCTTGAATGGTATTTGTTGTGATTGTTTGAATTGGATGCCACACTTATTTTAAAATAAGCGCTCACTATTCGGGTTAACCGGGAAAGGACCATGGGGTCGTATAACCCGCTCCGAATATGTGATACGTCGTTATGAATTGCATTTGAAGACCGGTGTTGAAGACCGGATAATTGTGAAAATGGATGGATTACCGTCGAGTTACTCTGCATCGGCTGATCTCCGATACAGAGGTTTATCACCCTTAGTGACGGGACGTCCGGACGTGATTAGTGAATATCCGGATTGCAAGGACTTCTTTGGAAGTGCCTTCGGTTCTGTTCGATCCCGGAACAGACTTGTATGGATTGTATGTCTGACATTACAAATTGAGATATAAAGCTGATTTCTTTCAAATATATTTCTGTTGGTGGCGGAGAATTTATTCTCTTAGCTCAACACCCTTCTCTGAGACGTACGAGCTCAGAGGTTATATAGTTGAAGGTTATTAGTGATATACTCCCAATTTGGTAGTGTGGCATGCTGAGTGTTGCTGTTGAATGATCGTTGAGTGATCATTTGTGATAGGATCATCTGTTTGATCGTCTATCTTGATGATCATTGCTTTGATCATTTGTTGACCCAAAGCACTGCTTTTGAAAAGCGTGGCTTTGTGGACGAGACTTCGTCGGACCTCACACCCCGGAATGGTCAAAACAGGAAGAATGCGGCAAGGTTCTAGGGAGTAGCGCCCCTTAGTGTATGTTCATTCCTTCTGGATAGAGGTGGTATCATGGTATGGAGCCCAGATATTTACCTATGTGGTTACTGCATTTCTCTTATGTGGTTGTTGGTTATCGAGGATCCTCGGATAGATCGGTTACGATCGGGGAATGGCATACGCGTGTCAGTTGTTACCCAGTAAGGGGTAACCCGGCCTTGTGTTGGCAGAGATCCGGTTAGGTTCTCGGAGCGTCATTCCAGAGGCGTCTCCATGTGGCAATGGGAAGTTCCTTGGCCTGACCATTTGTTGGAAATCCAAAGAAACAATACGAGCCTTGTACGGTTTTAGTTGTATTACCTGCTATGGAATGTGGCGGTAACCTGCTATTGAACATAGTAGCTATAGTAGGCATACGATAATGGTCGTATGTTGGCTAAGATTTATATTCTAATTTCGAAATGTTTTCTTCACTATGCACTAATAATAATATCAAAAGTGATTTGATTTCTGCGTAGTAAGCATCTTTGACTATCATAAGGAGAAACCTCCTCCAAGTCTGCGTTTGCATTGTTTGTGTGGCGGGAGACCTTATGGTAGTTTCATTTTCAAAAGCATTGCGAAATTGACTTTGAAAATTTCTCCTATTCTTTATTTTTAAAGTTAAACTGTTTTAAGTTCTCACACCAGTCACATGACTGACCTGGAGTTTATTGTTCCCTTCCTAAACTCTGGGTGCCCACCAATTTCCACACGGGCAGTCGGAGTTAAGGTTTATCAGGTCATGCTGGATTCAGGTGTTGCTACAGATATCTGGAGGCGAGCTGGAGGGCGTAGCATATTATCTATTATATATAGTATTTCTTTCTTTTTCCGCTGTTTGTTGTTGTACACTCTGATGATATGAATGAATGTAATGAGATGTAATATATAAAATATTCAGTTCTTTGTTTTAATGAATATTCATTTATCTATTATATGTTGTTCCGCTGCGATGGTTAGATTCTGATATTGTTCTGTGTTCTTTTCTGTTCTGTTTTCTGTTTTTCTTCTATCTTTTTCTCTCTTCTTCTACCTCTTTCTTTTTCTTAAACCCATAATGGTTCGTTTTTCCGTGCATCTTGAGTTAATCAATGGAGATTAGTGTGTACTCAAGGGGTACGAAAATCTGTGTCGTTATATTTGGTATCAGAGCATATGGTTAAGCGACAACCATGGCTCTGTTGGGTGTTACTCATTAGAGATAGAGTCAGTAGTACTCTAGAATGAGTTTGAGGGTAATAATAGATATGAGCGCGTATTTGTTAGTGAATATAAAATTTGTTTTATATTGTGATGATTGGTTTATTGAGCGGCATATGAACCTTCGTCAGCGCAGTCTGTACAACTATGCCGAAGGGGTTTCTAAACACTTGAATAGAACAATTCGACACAATATTGTTTTAAAAGTTGGGTAAATGAAATAATTTTACCCAAAACTATTTTTGTATATAAAAGAAGTTATTTTCTATTAAATATTATAGTATATGGATGTTTGGATGTTAGGAATTGATAATATTAAAATTATCATTGAAATTGAATAAGAATTGAAATCATAACTCCAAAGTTAAGAAATAAAATCCATATATAAAAATAGAATTTGCGGATATAAATTGTTACTGAATTTATAAATGAAAATGGAATTCCAAGAAGATAATTAAAATTCATTAATGGAATGGAATTAGTAATAATGAACGTATAAGTGAAATTTATAAATCGAAATGCAAATAAGTTGATAACTTATAAAATATTCGAAATTTGATTGGAATGAGATTCTAATTGAAATGAAAATTTTGTGAAATAAATAGATTGGAACTTGAATTTGTAAGCAAATGAAACTGAAATTGAAATTGATTTGTGAAGTATTAAACTAAAATTAGTAAGTGAAGCTAATTGAATATTGACCAAATGAATAAGGATGGAACGAATTAAATTCAATGATAAAGAAAGAAAGGTAAATTGAATTCGAATTGGAAATCCAGTTTGATATGAGTGGTTATAAACCAAAATAGAATTAGTGAAAATAAAATTGTAAATGTGATGTATAATTTGAAATAAAATTCCAGAAAAATATTTGAAGTAAAATTCAATAATGGGATGAGATTTGGTTTAAATAACATTGAATAGAAAATCCAAACTTGGAAAAAAAATAAATAAAAATAAAGTAGATTGAATTCAAGTAAATTAACTTGATAATTTATTAATTCGTGAAATAAACGAATTGAAGGTTGAATTAGTTAAATATGAGCTGTGAGCTAGGTTTAAAAATGGTTTGAATTTGTATATAAATTCAAGTAAGTAAAAGAAATAAATTGAAATTCCTTTGTTATTAATTAAGTAAATTCAAGATGAATTGAATATGGGAATTAAAATAAATTGAGTAGTATCAATTTAAATTAGTTGTAAACTAGAATGGATACGAATTCGTTTCACTTAAAAATGAATTGAATGAGTTGTTAATCACTAGAATTTAATATAAATTGAATGTGAATTTGATGAAAGCAATTTAATTTATATTAAAACTATATAGATTGCTAATGGAATTTATCTTGAATGTATTGTCCAAGTATTTGCTATTGAAAATAGATGAGAATTGAAACTGAATATTGAAAACAAATTTGAATTGTATGAATTGGAATTTGTAATGAATTAGTAATTGGAACTAATTTAAATAATATAGTTGTGAATGATAGTTAATATAATTCAATGTTCAGAATGGAGTTGAAATTGTGAATTAAATTCAAATGAAGTTGAAATGCAAAGTTGATGAAATTGGATATCATTATTCAGCAGGTTATGCAGGTATATAAATGTTATTGGAATTTTTATTTCAAAGATAAATTTGTTTATTCGACAAAAGGTACGTATTTCAATTTTAATATGGGATTTGATGACTTTCTCCTCTAGCCGCTTGGCTTTTTCTTTTTCTTTTTGATTCTGAGGGGCCGTAGAGCCATTTTGTAGTCGTACCGAGCTAGCCGCGCAAAGGAGACGCTGGCGAAATTTTTCGAAAATTTAGGGTGTTAGAAAATTTTTGAGAAAAAATTTGAAAATTTGAATTTAAATTTGAATCGTTAAGTAAACAATGTGGTTTGAAACCTATAAGTGAAAGTGAAAAACTAGTTGGAATGAGAATGAATCCCTAACGAAAAGATTTAGGCTAGCTAGTTAATGAAACTATTTAGATTATGGAAAATAGTAGACGAGTTAAGGAACATCTCTTCCTAACTTGCAATTTCGAGGACGAAATTCTTTTAAGGAGGGAAGATTGTAACGACCCTGAATTTTTAACAATCTAAATTTGAAAATATTTAATTAATTTTAAATATTTGAATGATGGTTTGAATTGAATTTCAAATTATCAGAATGAATTTGGCGATTAAATTATAAAATTTAATCTATTGAAAGTGAATAAAAATTTGAATCTTCAATTTTAAGATGATTAAAAATATTTCAAAAGCTTGTAAAATTCATATTGATAGTACTGAAGATAATCGAAGCTTCAGAATTGAATTTGAAACTGCTTTGTTCAGTTTTGAATTTATATCGTTTAAATTGAATTTGAAAATAGCCTTCCGAGGCACAGTCTCGGAATTCGACGAAACGAGTTCCATTGAGTCCGGAATATTGAATTATTGCCGGGTTTCAAATTTCGTATTTTTCGGAGTTGTTATGTGAGCACACGGTGAGTAAACGCATTGGAATTCGAATCAAATTCAATTTGAATTTAAATATTTAAATTGTCAATTCAAAGCCACCTTCGTTCCTGAATACAGCCACCCTACTCTCTGAGCTATCGCGTACCAGTGTCTCCCCAACTCATTTCAAATCGTACGCGAATCCTCTGAAAAAAAGCAAACATCGCAGATAGCAAACGAAGAAAAATCTCGTTCAAATATTAATGGCTCCAGTTTCTATTCAAAATCAAGCCGAGCCCTCTTCTCTTCCGTTCGAAATCATTCCCAAATTTAAATAAATGGCGGCCGAAGTTCTCATTCAAGTAAAACATTCGTTCGAACAAACGGAATCGATTCAAATCAAGTAGCGACATTGAGGGGGGCGGGCCTCGTTCGAAAATTGAGTGCCAGAGGAGCTCGCGGCGGTGGGCGCTCATATGGATGTCGCGAGGCTAGTCGGCGATGGCGCGGCGACAGGGTTGAAGTGGCGAATTGCGGCGACAAGGTGCTGGGTTTCACGATGAGATTTTGGGGCTCTAGCACGTACGTGGGTTATCATCGCGGTGGAAAACTCGAGCGCGACAATGGTAGCAGCGGCGACCTGGGGGTTGGCGACGTGCCGAGGCTAGGGTTTTCGATTTAGCATGGCGGCAACGAGATTTGTTCAAGCTGAGGTATTCAACTTTCTTTCTTTTCAATTAACATTAATTTAGATATATGCAGAAACTAAAATTTTTATAAGATTTTGAAATATATATGCATACGAATTTTAAAATATGAAACAGTATGAAAAGTTGGTTTTTGTAGATATTTAAATTATTGTATAACTGTATGAGCTTCCTATACAGATTGAATTTTAAATAAAATGAAATGATAATAATATAGATGTATATATCTAGACAGTTTTAAATGAAATATAGAAATTTTAAATAGTTGGGATTTCTATGCAGAAATTTGTTTTTGAAATCTTAAAATAAATAAATTTTATTTGGTTAATTTATTAAAAAAAGGAAGCTTAGTTTTTATTCAATTTTTAGTTAAGCAAATTTGTTTAAAAGAAATTAGTTTGAAATGGAATCATTTGTTCAAATTAAATTGTTAGTAATTAAATTTGTCAAATGGTTAGACAATTGGATTTATTAAAGGAAATCAGTTTATAACAATCCATTAGTTAATTAAAACTATCAAATGGAAATTTATTATTCGATTTATTTCGAATATTAATAAATTGTGTAAATAATTTAAATAGGTTTGAAACCGTGAAGAAATGGTCAATAATGGAAATTGGACTGCAAATTAAAAGCAAAGGTGAGAACTTCTCACTCAAAAGGGTTATTTAAAATTTTAAATAGTTATATTTAAAATTTGTTGATTGATTGATTGATTGCTTGATTTGTGATATTAGATATTTTAGGATATATCTATATATAGCAATATATATATATTGGCATATGTATATATTGCAGTTGATGATTCCCGCCTCGTATAGCGGATGAGACCCTATTGCGCCGTTAGTAAGCGGAATATTTTCTAAAATCCCATATACCGCGATATTCCACCTCGAAGTGGAATGGGTATTGTGCTAACTCTTTGGATGCAGGGAAACAGGTTGGAGGGATCCAACTGGACCCCTCACAAATATTTATTTGTTTATAAATATTTTTGATGATTGTGAATATCATATCGATATATGATATTTGTGTAGTGATTGACCAATTGATGCTGTGGCATCATCGGATTCGTTTTTAAAGTTAAAAATAATGATTTTTGATTTTAAAGGGATTTTTAAATCGATTTTCCAAATATATGTTTTTAGTAAAATTTTGAATTGATTCATTTTAAATAAATTTAAAATTTAAATTCTTGAAGTTATAGAATTTAAGATTTTTGTGAAATGAAAGCGAAATGTGAATTTTGAAATAGTTAGCAAATTTATAGAATTGATACTTATAAATGTAAAAATATTGGAATTATAAAACGAGTTTTTTTTATAAGTGTTATAAATGAAGTATAAATGTGGTTATAAGTAAATGAAAATTTATAAATTTATAAATTGTGAGATTAGAAAGTGAATAGATTTTATAAAATAAAAGATTTATAAGAAATTATCTTATGAATCGGAATTTGGTATTAAAATGAAATATAAAGGAAATTTGTAAATAAATTGGTTTTTATAAATAGAAGTTATAAAATTATAAATGGGATTTATAAACGTTGTTTTATAAATCCAAAATTGAATTTAATGTGAATATATTATAAATAAAAATGGATATTTTGGGAAAATGTTTTAAATGAAATTTAAAACGATTTGTAGATGTTTTAAAATGCATCAAGTATCGAAACCATAAATTTCAACATTTATTGTTGAAATAGATGTTTTCGAGAAATAGAAGGAAATGAAAACATAGATTTCAACATTCATTGTTGAAATAGGCGTTTTCGAGAAAATAAGGAAATGATGGATTATAACATTGTTGCTATAGTAAATGATTTCAGAAAGGAAATGTTTTGAATAGTATTGGGATTTATATATCTATTTTAATTCCAAATCCCTATATTAGTGATTTTGGGTTGTCGTAACGATGTTTTACGCAACATTCGTTTTGACCCAAATAAATTATAATAAAAGAATGATTTCCTTAAAGAATGAAATATATACTTAGTTATGGTTAAGTATATTGAATATTTTCAAGTTATTGAAAATAAATAGATTTATGAAATACTTATTATTAGAATAAGTATGGGAATGCTTTTCCGATATGAAAACGAAACGTTTTTGAGAATTTATCTTTCTAAAAGATAAATTGAAAATGAATATTAGAAATCGATTTGAGATCGTATATTTATAGATAATCTGAGAAATAAATTCACTATGGAATTTATAAACGAAAAGGGAAATTTGTTTAAAAATAAACATTGGTTTATTTTTGAAGTATTGAAATTTTATATCTAGTATAGATATTTTGGAAAATAAATAATTTGGAAAATTATTTGGAATCTGGTGATGTGGCGCATCTTTATTGATAGTTAAATAACCGACTATCAATATTTACCCTTGAATGGTATTTGTTGTGATTGTTTGAATTGGATGCCACACTTATTTTAAAATAAGCGCTCACTATTCGGGTTAACCGGGAAAGGACCATGGGGTCGTATAACCCGCTCCGAATATGTGATACGTCGTTATGAATTGCATTTGAAGACCGGTGTTGAAGACCGGATAATTGTGAAAATGGATGGATTACCGTCGAGTTACTCTGCATCGGCTGATCTCCGATACAGAGGTTTATCACCCTTAGTGACGGGACGTCCGGACGTGATTAGTGAATATCCGGATTGCAAGGACTTCTTTGGAAGTGCCTTCGGTTCTGTTCGATCCCGGAACAGACTTGTATGGATTGTATGTCTGACATTACAAATTGAGATATAAAGCTGATTTCTTTCAAATATATTTCTGTTGGTGGCGGAGAATTTATTCTCTTAGCTCAACACCCTTCTCTGAGACGTACGAGCTCAGAGGTTATATAGTTGAAGGTTATTAGTGATATACTCCCAATTTGGTAGTGTGGCATGCTGAGTGTTGCTGTTGAATGATCGTTGAGTGATCATTTGTGATAGGATCATCTGTTTGATCGTCTATCTTGATGATCATTGCTTTGATCATTTGTTGACCCAAAGCACTGCTTTTGAAAAGCGTGGCTTTGTGGACGAGACTTCGTCGGACCTCACACCCCGGAATGGTCAAAACAGGAAGAATGCGGCAAGGTTCTAGGGAGTAGCGCCCCTTAGTGTATGTTCATTCCTTCTGGATAGAGGAGGTATCATGGTATGGAGCCCAGATATTTACCTATGTGGTTACTGCATTTCTCTTATGTGGTTGTTGGTTATCGAGGATCCTCGGATAGATCGGTTACGATCGGGGAATGGCATACGCGTGTCAGTTGTTACCCAGTAAGGGGTAACCCGGCCTTGTGTTGGCAGAGATCCGGTTAGGTTCTCGGAGCGTCATTCCAGAGGCGTCTCCATGTGGCAATGGGAAGTTCCTTGGCCTGACCATTTGTTGGAAATCCAAAGAAACAATACGAGCCTTGTACGGTTTTAGTTGTATTACCTGCTATGGAATGTGGCGGTAACCTGCTATTGAACATAGTAGCTATAGTAGGCATACGATAATGGTCGTATGTTGGCTAAGATTTATATTCTAATTTCGAAATGTTTTCTTCACTATGCACTAATAATAATATCAAAAGTGATTTGATTTCTGCGTAGTAAGCATCTTTGACTATCATAAGGAGAAACCTCCTCCAAGTCTGCGTTTGCATTGTTTGTGTGGCGGGAGACCTTATGGTAGTTTCATTTTCAAAAGCATTGCGAAATTGACTTTGAAAATTTCTCCTATTCTTTATTTTTAAAGTTAAACTGTTTTAAGTTCTCACACCAGTCACATGACTGACCTGGAGTTTATTGTTCCCTTCCTAAACTCTGGGTGCCCACCAATTTCCACACGGGCAGTCGGAGTTAAGGTTTATCAGGTCATGCTGGATTCAGGTGTTGCTACAGATATCTGGAGACGAGCTGGAGGGCGTAGCATATTATCTATTATATATAGTATTTCTTTCTTTTTCCGCTGTTTGTTGTTGTACACTCTGATGATATGAATGAATGTAATGAGATGTAATATATAAAATATTCAGTTCTTTGTTTTAATGAATATTCATTTATCTATTATATGTTGTTCCGCTGCGATGGTTAGATTCTGATATTGTTCTGTGTTCTTTTCTGTTCTGTTTTCTGTTTTTCTTCTATCTTTTTCTCTCTTCTTCTACCTCTTTCTTTTTCTTAAACCCATAATGGTTCGTTTTTCCGTGCATCTTGAGTTAATCAATGGAGATTAGTGTGTACTCAAGGGGTACGAAAATCCGTGTCGTTACAAGAAGTGATGGGGATAAAATCATCAAAAATCATACAATTCTGTCTATTTGTGGTATATTTATTTCAGGAAATTTGAATATCTACTAACCATGCATAACCGTTAGGACTTTTAAATGAGATTAGTAGTATTCACAATTTTTTTTAAAATGAAATCAAGTATCTTCTAATCACGCATGACCGTGAGGACTTTTAAATGGGATTATAATCAACTTGTCTATTTGAATCAATTAATTTTGATATGCGTTCCATACATGCATAACCGTGAGGACTTTTAAATGAGCATGGAAGCACATAATCAAAAATCCAAGTAATTCACCCATGCATAACCGTGAGGACTTTTAAATGAGAGTGAATACTTTGGATATTTATTTTTATTGCTAAATATAATAAGTTGAAGCACAAATAATTTCCTTCACAGATTTAAAGATATTGAAGAACAAATGATTTCCTTTGTAAACTACCACAAATTTACATACTAAATATGATCTTGATGAGTGATGGTCGATAGAAAGATGATAGAAATAGAAATGGTCATGGAATTTTTACCCAACAGAAAGTTTTTATAACTCTTGTTATGAAATTCTAAAGAAATTTTCTAATTATACTTTCTCGAGTTATAATATATGATAAATATCGACACTCATCACTTTTTCAATCACTATTCATCTTTTCGATAATCAAAGGGAGTCGGATTAGTCAAAATAATCATTTAAAATCAAATTCAAAAAATTATAAAATCAATTTTTCAAAAATGACTAATCTGTAAATATAGTCAAACATGATTTTCTCGAGGGGGTTTTATAAGAAAATTTTCTGCTATTTGAAAATTATTTCAAGTGAAAAATATGCAGATATTTTCTTTGAAAAAAATGATGCAGCAAATGAATGTTTCAAAATAATTAATCACGTTACACTCAGTAATTTTTCTATCAACCATATTACCAGTGTAATCTGCATCTGAATTTAAATTTCACTCAATATTCACTCGTTGAATTTGATTGACCAAAACATGAAGTGTGCACCAAGAATTTCAAACTTAACATCAAATTAAATGACATTCTTTTGAATTTGAATTGAAGCCGTGTTAACACTCAAACACATATCATGGTGTTAATTTCAGAAACCATAGGATAAACAAGTTCATGAGTAATCAACAGTCAATCAACATCATAATTATTTCAAAAACAATTTCTTAAGGTTTCAACAATTTTTAAAATCCTTTTTCACATGAATTTGAAATCGTGCAAATTTACAAGCAGTGACCAAAATATATCTACGTGTAGCATGAGTAATCAAATACCATCATTTGACCGAACAAATTTATATGGATTAGTTCAAAGTTGAAAATCTGATTGGTCATCGATTAAGCACAAATCAATGTCATAAATAAGAACAAGTCAAAAAATCATATCAATTAAGTCCGAATCAGTCAACCATCATAATTACTCCAAGTAATTCTATTTAAAGATGGTTAGTCAATATTTTAAAAAAAAATCATAGCATCAAAATCATCATCTTTTGTTTTTTCTCAATATTGGCTGATTTTAATTTAGAGTATGGTGCAAATAATCACATTTAAAAAACAATTACCTGTTTTACCTTTACGATAATTTTTCATGATTGCCCATTGTGATTCTGTCACCTTTATACTAGGCTAAGGAACTTTGCTTTGTCGCCCGTTGTGTTTCTGGAACAGCCGAAATCCAGAGAACACTGTTGTTGTTCCTTAGCCTGCCACCACACCTACACGATAAAAGATTTATGTGACCTATTTGTTTTTATAGGTCCATTGTTGTTAGTGGCAGAATATGAAAAATATGTTTTTGGAGACCCAAAACTATTTATATATGTTCCTTTTGGCACCCAAATTTGTTTGACTTTCAAAGATTTTATATTTGTGCCTTTTGGAACCCAAATTGGTATAGTTTTCACATGTTTGGGTCTATACCAACAATTATTTCGATTATGTCCAAATTCTCTACAAAACGTGCTCATTAAATTGACTTGATTAAATTTTGTGTTCCTATGACTATGATTTTCAACATGATTTCCAATTATTTCAGATCGAGCAAAAACACTTCTACTTTTTGCATTATCATCATTTTATGATTTCCCAAAGCCTAGTCCTTTTCTATTGTTAGCAAAAATTTGATTTCCCAATAGCATGTTGAAAGATTTTTCGCCTCTTGAAAAGTTATTCAAAGATTTCTCAAGATTTTGGACTTTGGTTTTTAGTGTTGTATTTTCAGTGACAAGTGAGGTGCATCGATTTATAAAATCCTTTTTCCTAATGTCGATGGTTTCCTTAAGATTCAAGTTTTCTTTTTCAAGATTCTCAGAGTTATTCTTAAGTCTTGTCAATTCTGAATCTAAAACTTTACATCTTTTACATTCTAGGTTTTGAATATTTTCAAGTTCAGTTTCTAACCTAAAATTTTTACGAGCAAGTTCTCTCCCATCAATTTTCAGTTTTTCAATTTTAGATTCAAGAGCATCAATTACTTTAGTAAGATCGGAACACATAAAAACAAGTTCTTTATAAGAAAACTCACCTGCCTCACTAGATTCATCGGAGGTTGCTTCTGATTCTAATTTTGCCATGCAACACAAGTTAGCCTCCTCTGAGCTGCTATCCGAAGCTTCCTCTCCTTCTTCATCATCCCAAGTCGCTGCAAATACCTTCTTCGCCTTTTTCTTTTCTTTGTTGTTTTTGAGAAGTGGGCATTTTGGTTTGATGTGGCCAGGTTTGTTGCAGTTATAACACGTCAGTTCATTATCGGAATTTTCGGAATCTTTTGACCTATTGCCCTTTGTTTTCTTCTTGCGTGGCTTGAATCTAGACCATCTTCTAAGATTATTGACAGCCATTGCAAGCTCTTCAATTGGATCTTCTTCATCGCTTTCTTCTTTGCTCTTTAAGGCAATCGTCTTCTTCTTTGGTTCGGAGTTGTTGCGTTCTTCCTTTGCTTTTAACTCAAGCTCATATGTCATCAAGTTGCCAATCAACTCCTCCATGCTTAGTTTGCTCAGATCTTTCGATTCTTGGATTGCTGTGACTTTTGCCTCAAATTTCATTGGTAAAACTCGTAGTATCTTCCGCACAAGCTCTACCTCAGTGAATACCTTCCCAAGCGCTCTAGCATTGTATACCAAGGTTGAAAAGCGTCCAAACATATCCTTTATGCTCTCGCCTTTGTCCATCACAAAGTTTTCGTATTCATTGCTGAATAGGGCTAGCCGAGACTCCTTGACTTGTGAAGTTCCTTCGTGTGTCACCTCCAAAGTATGCCATATTTCCTGTGCTGTTGTATAATGAGAAATTCTATTAAATTCATTTTTATCAAGAGCACATATCAAAGCATTCATGGCTTTAGCATTTGTCGTTTTCAATTTCTTATCGTTAGCATCCCACCTATCCTTAGGTTTAGGAATCTCAGTATCACCAACGATTATAGTGGGAGGTTTAAAGCCAGTTTCAATAATATCCCAAACATCATAATCAACAGAACTAAGATAGATACCCATCCTAACTTTCCAATAAGCATAATCGTTCCCGTTAAACATGGGTGGCCTAGCAATAGATTGCCCCTCATAAAAAGCATTATTTTGTAGACTCATGACTCTAGAGTTAAATAATAATAAAAATATACCGGGCTCTGATACCACTTGTAGGATCTAGATTAACCCTAGAGGGGGGTGAATAGGGTTAATGCAAATTTTCTTGATTTAAACACAGAAATAAACTGCAGAAATAAATATGCTGAAAAGTAAATCACACACAAAATTTACCCAGCTTCGACAACCCCTGCCTACTGCTGCATTCATAGATTTCTATTAGAATTAAACAGTATCACGCTTACAAACACTCTACTAGACTCGCAGACATTTGCTCCCGCTCACAAACACTCTACTAGACTCGCACACCCTGCTCGCAAACATTTGCTCCCGCTCACAAACACTCTACTAGACTCGCACACCCTGCTCCGCCTATAGAGTTTCGCTTACTCGCAAACTTTGCTTCCCGCCTATAGAGCTTCGCTTACTCGCAAACTCTGCTCCCGCCTATACAGCTTTGTAAACTCGCACACCCTGCTCACTGAACTAATTCTAACTAGACAATCTGACACTACCTAAACCCTAGGTGGTGATTTACAAATTCTTTGATTCGTAAAATAAAAAACAATAATTTAAAAACAATAGAAAATAACCCTAAAACCTTAATTAACAATATAATAAAGCCCCTTTTATAAAAATTAAAAAACAAAACCCCTTTTTTAATAATAAGGCCAGCCCACTCCCTTATTTCACCCGATCCTTTTGTCTCGTTCGTGAGAGTAATGGCGGCTTCGTCCTGTTTAGGGCTTCGTTCCCTTTGTTCCAGTTAGGGCTTCGGCTCTTGTGTAAATCAGGGCTTCAATTTCTTCGATCGATCTGAGATATGTTGCCCTAGCTTGCTGCTTCTCTGATGGTTGACTATTGCTCGTTTGCAGTTGCTTGATCGAGTTCGTTGTTTGTGAATTCGGTATGTACTGTTTCCTTTTGCTTTACTAAGTTGATACTTGAACTCGATAATCGATTGCCTGTGATGATTAGGGTTCTTATAGGATTTGATTTCCTAGAATTGCGTTCGTATATGTTGATTTGAATTTGTCAAATTCTTCATCTCGGCCACTTTATTATTCTTGAACGATTGAGATTGATTCTGACTTGTTCAATATGAATATGCTTTTGGTGATTTATTTCGTGATGACCGCGGTGTTGATTTCTACTGCTTCGGCCTTGACTCGTTCATCTTGAAATTGTTTTGATTTCTAAAGTCACGGCTTTGACTTTCTCAAAGATGCGTACTTGATACACTGTCATGAATTCGAATTTTTTGTACTGTTAAACTTCGTTCATTTGTACTTTGTTTCTTTATAATGCTCGAACTTGTTCATGTGATTCATGCTTTATTTTGACCTGATCTTGTAGTTGTACACTTTGTAGTCTGCATTTCATATGCTTGCAACCTTGCTACTGTATTCATGAGTTTTGATGCATATTGCAATTTGGACATGGTTTCATACTTGTTGTCATTTGCAACCGGTCTCTGTGCATTTCTCTGCTTGACTTCGACTTGGTTTTTTGACTTGTTCAACATTGATTTCACTGCCACTTCGACTTGTACCTTGGTCTTGAACATTGCTGTGTCCATATGGTATTGTTTGTACTTGATGGTTGCTCTTCTAGTTGGATATGTTGGTTCGAATTGCAATTTGTCTTTTGTACTGTTTCACCATGTTCAATGTTATTTGTTTCCTGTCATGTTTGTTTGCAACTTGACACTTGTTGTCTGCATTTCTAGTTGGATATGTTGGAGTTCCACTACTTTGTGGTTGTGTATTTCTGTGTTGGTTTAACCTGTACTTGTGGTTGCCTTCAGTAGCTTCTGGTTGGTCACTTGATTCACATGTGCACTGCCTTTGTGGTCTTCACTGTGTTCATGATGGTTGTTGTGCACTTTTGTGCTTTGATGCATTTGCATGCTGCCATACTTGTTCACTCGTATCATGCTTGGCTCTGCCGTTCATCCTGTTGCACTTTGGTCTCTTGTCATGTTTGCTGTCCATTTTGCATTGGTGCATTGCTGTCATATTGGTTCGAATTGCACTTGCATTTGTTAACTTGATTCAGAAAAAAATTGGAACTGGATTAGTGCAGTTTTCATTCTAGTTTGTAACTGCAGCCATGTTTCATTTTGAGTTGCAGTGTTGGTCTGACTTGCTTGAGTTTCACTGCCATAAGTCGTGCATGTGTGTTGCAGTTGTTTATATGCACTTCATCACTTCAGTATTGCATTGTTTTCACCTCTGGCCTGTTGTAGTTTGATTGTGTGATGTTGTACTTTGGTCTATTGGGCTGCATACATGTTGTAAGTGATTTGTGCTTAGTTGCATCACTGGTCCATTGAGGTTGATCACCTGTTGTAGCCTGACTTGGTCTTGTTTCATGTTGGCTTGAGTCTGGGCATGTGTACTCTCGACCATTTTATTGCATTCGAATTTATTTTTGAATTTGCACCTGTGTTGAATCCAGTTTCACAACTCGGGTTTGACCTTGTGCTCGTGTCATGATTTTCAATGTTATTGCACGTGTGTTGAACCCGGTTTTTCATTTGGGTTTGACCTGTGCTCACCTGTCCCTATAAATCAATCAAGTGTATATATCGGCGTGCACGGCCTTGTGGCATATACAGTAATACACTGTGTATGTCACAAGTTGTTCGTGTATGATGAATTCAAATTTAAATTATGACGAACAACCCAAATAACTGAGGCAAATCATATTTTCAAAAACCATATTTTATTTTTGAATTGCGAAAATATTTCTTTTTCAATTTTACCGCGTTAGTTTATATTTTTGCAGATTTCTCAGATGCTGGATTCAAACTGGAATGGAGTTGAAGATAAATACGAGTGTGAGTGATATGTAGTGAGGACATTTGTAAATGTGAAATGTGATGTAATTGTAATCAAAGTTGTATAGTTATAGTGAGAGCTTGAAATTGTACTATTCAAAGATGTAATAAATATTTATTTGAATAAAATATTCGTTTGAATTCAAATTTCGTGTTATTTATTTTATTCAGCAAATATTTATTTAATCTGTGAAAATAAATAGTATATTATCAAATACATTTAAACGAATGTATATATGTTTATTATCATCAAACAAAAAATCATATAAGCGCAAAGCGCATATTCAACATATCTTACTATGTCCAGGTAGTATGACATGGTTAACATAGGGAGACGAGGTAGGGGAGCAGGTAGCACCACAACTTCAAATGGTAGATCCCCAAATCCTGGAGGAATTTAGATTGCCGAAGAGGCAGCGCCAAAGTAGCCAAGATTGAATTTCACAACCTTATGCAAGGATTAGTACAACCTTGGAGGGAAACCATTTAAAGGAAATAAATCTATCATTGAAATGCAAGCCTGGTTGCGATCTTGTAAAATTATTATTAAAGGTCTTGTTTATCCGATGAACAAAAAAAGTTCTGGCAGCATGGAAACTACAAGAGGGAGCAACAGCTTGGTAGAACTCCCTCACTGCAAATTTCTTTGAAGAAGAGTTTTTATGGGGCTGATTTAAAGAAGTTTTTTAGAACCAATTCTTTCCAGTAGTAGGAAGGACAAGGATGAACGAGAACATTAGAATATGAGACGAAGTTCAATGAGCTATCTTGTTTAATACCCCATCAAAGAAAAACAAGTTGTTTATTTTGGGTATGAGAGAAGAGTAACATGAGAAAATGACTGCTCACGTTAAAGGTCTTTTTGGATTTAGTTGATATGGCTCAAAGGTATGAGGCCTTAGAAAAGAAAACGCTTACTCCAGTAACACTTAGTGGAAATACCGGTGGAAACGGTTCTAACAAAAGAAAGTTTAATCCTAATTGGAAGAACCAAGGAAAGGGAAAGCCAAGCGGTGGGTCACAAGGGAGTCGTTTTAAGGATTTTGTTTGCCATAAGCGTTAGTAGAAAGGCCACATCGCAAAGTTTGTAGGAATTCTAGAATTTAGCGGCACCAGCAACAACAAAGTGGACCTATCTCTTTGATGGTCTAGAAGACTCTCTATTTTAATTATCATCGGCCCAAGCATATGGTAAAGGACTGCCCACTCATAAAGAAGGTGCAGCAGCCCAAGGTGTATTCCATTAAGAATAAACCGTCTACCTCAATGGATGTGAAGGGAAAAGTCGTCCTTGAAGGCACCTTACTGATTAATGGTATTTTTGTTTGAGCATTATTTGATATTATTGCCTCTTATAGTTAATCTCTTTAGAATCAGTAGATAAATTTCATCTTATTCCGAGTATATAGAAAACCCTATGTGTGTGTCTAACCCCATAGGTGGGGTAATCCATTTGAGTATCATCTGTAAGAATATGCAATTCCTACCTTTCTCATCACTTTTCTTATGACCCGTATGTCTTAGACTTTAAAGAATTTGACATTATTCATGGTATGGATTGGTTATTAAACTATGAGGATATCTTAAAATCTAATAAGAGAACTGTATCTTTAGTGACCGATATAGGAAGAAAAGCTAAGGTATCATGTAAGGAACCCGGTATTCTTATGTGTAGTTTACTATATGCCCTTGAAGCAGCCCAAGGGATTTTAAGGTCCATTAAAGTTGTTAAGATTTTTCCCAATGTATTCGAAGAGGTTAAAAGTTTACCCTCGCATTGAGAGATGGAGTTCTGCCTTGATTTGGTCCCTAGTGCAAGGCCTGTGGTTCAACCTAAGTGAAGGATGGCTCCAAGGGAAGAGAGGAGTTGGTAAGTAAAACCCAGGACCTGTTAAGGAGAGGATTGATTAGACCCAGTCATTCGAGTTAGGAGTCTGCTGTAGTTTTTACGACTAAGTCTGATGGATCTTTAAGGTTGTGCATGGATTATAAGAAGTTGAATAAACTAATTATTAGGAACAAGCATCCATTACCCCACATCGATGATCTTTTTCATCAACTTCATGGAGCTACGGTATTTTTTCAGATGGATCTAGCTACAAGATTCAATCAACTGAGGGTTGTTGAAGATAGTATATCGTTAACTGCGTTTCGAGGCCCTAACTGTTTCTTTGAATGATTGGTTATGCCTTTCAGGCTAACCAATGCACTTGCATATTTTGTAGATCTCATGAGCCGTGTTTTCCGAGATGTTCTTAATAAGTTTGTGTTAGTCTTCATTGATGGCATCCTTATCTACTCCAAATCCAAGGAGGAGCAAAAACATCATTTGGAAGAGGTGTTGGAGACACTGAGGAGACATGTCTTGAAGAAGAAATTTTCTAAGTGCCATTTTTGGAAATCGTAAGTAAAATTATTAGGACATATTGTGACAGGAGAAGGTATTTCAGTAAACCAAATGAAAGTGGAAGCTGTTCAGGAATAGAATCGACCGCGGACTCCTACCGAGGTTCGCAGTTTCATAGGTTTGGTTGGATACTATATGAGGTTTATTTAAGATTATTCTAATATTTCCTCCCATTTGATTAAGCTGACTAAGAAGGAGGTGAAGTTTATATGGACTCCAAGGTGTGAAGAAGTATTTATGGAAATGAAGAAGAGGTTGATCAGTGCACCATTTTTGCCTGTTCCAAATGGAAATAGTAGATTCACGTTTTACACGCTTGTGGAGTGGGACTAGGTGTTGTTTTGATGCAATATAGTAGAGTGATTACGTATGCTGGTAGGCAATTGAATCCTCACGAGAAGAACTACACTATGCATGACCTGGAGTTGATGGTTGTTGTCTTTGCATTGAAAATGTGGAGACACTACTTGCTTGGTAAGGATCCTTCTATTCCTCTTAGTTTCTTTCTAATCTTTAGAGATTTTAGGAGTAAGTTTTCTTTCTTAAATTAGGTGAAAAATTCGATCCCTTTATGGATCATAAATACCTGAAGTATATTTTCAGTTAAAAGGATCTGACATTGAGGCGACAGAGGTGGTTGGAGTTTCTAGCATCCTGCAACTTGGATATTCTTATTACACTAAGAAAGGCTAATGTAGTGGAAGATGCCTTAAGAAGAAATGCTATTTTGACTCTCTTGGAGGTTACCCCAACACTTCAGGTTAGGATTTTGATAAATAGGAGAAAGGATGAAATACTGGAAGGATTAATTCCAGAAGTCAAAGGAGGTAGATGTTAGGATTTTGAGATGGATAGTCGAGGTACTTTAAGGATGAATGGACGATTGTTTGTTCCAAATGTGCATAGGCTAAGGGCGGAAGTTTTTTCAGAATGCCACAAATCTAAGTTTTCATCCAGGAGTTCATAGGATGTATAAAGACATGAAAAGAGTATTTTGGCGGCTGAGAATAAAGAAGGATATTTAAATCTATGTTAACTGGTGTTGGCACTGTTAACAAATCAAAGCTGATCGTCAAAAGATGGCCGAGTTATTACAACCCTTGGGAATACCTAACAGAAAATGGAAAATGGTATGAATGGATTTTATCGATGGTTCACCCAAAATCAAAAAGGGAAATGAAGGAATATGGGATATTTTGGATCAGCTAACAAATAGTGCACAATTTATTCCGATAAAACCAATAAGGACAACTACTTCTTTAGTTGAAATTTTTATAAGCGATATAGCTAGGTTGCTTGGAGTTCCTGTGAGTATATTAAGTGATCGAGACCCTATATTTACTAGTCAATTTTGGGAGGCATTGCAAACAACTCTAGGAACAAGGTTGAGCTTAAGAATAACATATCACCTCCAAACAGATGGATAGATGGAGAAAGTGAATCGAATTCTAGAGGATCTCTTGAGAGCATGTTTTCTAGATTTTGGTGGATCATAGAAGGATCATTTGCATTTATTTGAATTCACATACAACAATAGTTTCCAAGCGAGCATCGAAATGGCACCTTATGAAGCCCTATATGGAAGACCGTGCAAGTCACTAGCATGTTGGTTTGAGATAGAAGATAGATTAATGCTTGGACCAGACATGATCTGAGAGGCTATAGAAAAAGTTGCAGGGATTAAGAAAAGAAAGAAGGAAGCCCATGATCACCAAAAGAGTTATGCTTATAAGATTTCACCCATAAGTGGAGATGTTAGATTTGGAAAAGCTAGGAAGTTAGATCCAAGGTATGTTGGACCCTTCTCTTTTCTTGAGAGGATCAGATCACTTGCTTATAGGGTCGAGTTGCCAGAGAAATTGGTAGCAGTTCATAATGTATTCCATATGTCTCATTTGAGAAAATATGTTCATGACCCATCTTTGATTGTGGAGCCATCGGTTCAAGAGGAATTGGAAATAGAACTGAACCTGACAGTGGTTAGACATCCAATGTATATTGTGGATCGGGATGAAAAGAGATTTTGTAACAAGGTGGTGTGATTAGTCAAGATTCAATAGAGTGAGAATCCAAGAGACTGCACTTGGGAGATGGTGGATTGTATGAAAGAAGCCTATCTTGAGTTGTTGTAAGGATAGCTAGTCCTAGGTTGTATGAATAGTGCATGCTTGTTTGCTATGGATGTTTAGTGCATGTCTTTGTGTGTGTTTTATGATATGAGTATATAGCCTTTTGCATAGTTTGAATTATCTCATTGTTTGCTAATTTCAAGACGAATTCTTTCAAGAGGGGAGAGTGTAATGACCCAGAATTTAATCGCAATTTAAATGAATATTTAATTATATTTTTAAATAATTAATAAATTAATTTTTATTAACTAATAAAACTAATTTAAATAATAACTAATGTTGATAAAACCATTTTCAAATTTTGTTTACCAATATATATAATTCATAGAGAAACAAAAAATGTGATCGAAAATTATTTTCTGAAATATTGATTTTTCATTGGTTAAAAGTTATTTAAAATATCATAGCACTATTGTAAACACATATATACACATTACAAACTATCGTAACATGGTTTGTACATGTGCATATGCATGTACATGTTTTCTCACTTAAGTATATAAACATATAAGATTTTATTTATTAAAAAGAGAGCGTGTGTGTGTTAACATATAAAAATATCCTTTTTTCAGCACATAGTACAAGAGCATGGCATGAATAGTGCAAGCGAGGGGAGGTACTTGAAGTGGACGGAAATGAAGCGGGGAAGGAGTGGAGATGCATGCACACTTATATATTTAATTATAAGCACTTTGTATTTTTAAAATATTTTCCCTAATCCTATATATACCACTACTCTTTCATGTTTCTCATTTTACAACCTCTATCTTCACTTTAAAATTTCCTAAAAGCTTGAAGTAACATCCACGGCTTCCTTTCATAAAATTTAAAGTAAGAAAAAATCATTTCTTTTCCTAAAAACCTCCTCTTTAGTTCACGAAAACATTTCTCCATCTTCAACAACACCTCCTCCTCTAAAGTTGAAAGCCCATCCATCCTAAAACCCCATGGCCTTACCCAACATGCCCTAGGCCCATCCCACATGGTCGAGCCCATTTAAGGTGTTCGACCGTCCGAAGTTTCAATTTTTGCAAAATTCTAGCTTAAATCCAAGTTAAGCAAAAGTTCGCCTTAAGTTAGCAAGGTTTCAGGGAGTAAAACTCTTATTTTTTTTGGAAAATAAAATAACTTGATTTTAATGAACCAAATGTTGTGAAAATATAGCGGTTGTTGTGTTGAAATATCATGTTGTTTTGATGGAATATGATTATAAGTTTGTGTTTGAGCCTGAATTTGTGATTTGGATGTTAAATAATATGTTCGGATATAAATATGTGAATGGTTGGTTATGACAAGGTAGTGTGTTTATGAAACAAAACCAAGTGTATTTTATGTAATTGTTGTGAAGTTAGCAACTTGAGAAGTCACAAAGGACTAGAGATCTGATTTGAAAACAAAAGTGGGTTTCTAGTTTTTGGATTTTTGAAAAATGTTTTTCCCAAGTTTTCACCTTTCATTTAAGTTTTCAAAACTCTTCCATTTGTGTTTCAAACATGTAGTAGCTAGAGTTAAAGTGTTGTTTTCATCTAGAAATCAATTCTAGCGAACTGCGCTCATAGCGATAATCGTTATACATGCAGCTCGGAAAATTTCACAATTTCAAGTTTTAAAGTGTTTTCTTTTGGATTGTTTTTGAAAACTCTTTTCAAATAAATTAATTAAATCAAAAGTTTTGAGTTTTAATTATTAATAATTACTTATTTAATTTATTAATTAGGGTAATTATTATTTAATTAATTAATTAAGTACGTAATTAGGTTAAGTAATGAGAGTTTAAGAAAATTATTAACTAAGTTAAATATTTTTAATTAAGTTTAAAAAATGATTAATTAAGATAAAAGGAAATTATATTTTGTTTAATCATGTTTATTAAGTTAATTAATTATTTAATTAGAGTTAGTTATTTAATTAATTATTTTTAAATTAAAGGTTAATTATCCACTTAATTAGGATTTGGTTTCTTAAATGAATGTTGGTTAATTAAAATTTAATTAAAGTTTAAGTATAAATAAATTCTTAATCAATTAAGGTTAATTAAGTTTAAACTTATGATTTAATTAATTTTATTTATTTTAAAGTTTCTTTCAAAACTCTATTGGTTATTTATTTCTAACTAACTTTCTTTTTTATGTAAATTGTTTTAAAACCAAAGGATCTCTTGTCCATGCTATTAAGTAGCCAACTGAATTAAAGTAGCTGTAATAAAATGTTGACACATTTTATTCAAAATAAGTCCACTTTTACCTATCACAAATACCGCACTTTGGAAACGTGATGAACACAAAGGGGTTAATTTCGATAGGCGGGTCAAGATAATCTAAGCATACGGAATGTATGTCCATATGTAAATCTTTACACCCTGTTAGCGGAATGGTCCGCTATAAACAACTGGACCTTTAAAATTATCGAACGTTGGTTTGGGAAGACCGGGATCAAATAGCAGTTATTATCTGAAAACCACTTCGAACCAATGTAAGCATTCGAATTAGAAATAAGGAAGGCAAGATCCAGGATGAAGACTTTGAAGCGCAAGAGCTATTTGCTGCTAACCCTGAGGGTGATTCCAAAATGGTAGTAGTGGAAGTAGTGCCTTCGGTTCATTCGACTCCTGAATGACTTGTATGGATGAATGTTGACATTATGTTAACATCTGGAAGGTGATGTAGCATTCTAAGGGGGTAGTGCTGTAACGACCCGTAAATTTCGTGGATTTAAAATTGGTTGAATTAATGAGTTTCGTAATTAAATTTAGTAGAAAAAAAAATTTATAAAAAAATATTGAAATAAACACTAAAATAAAATATATAAACGATGATTAAAACCTATTTACTTGCAATTTGAATAAATTTTCAATAAATGAAATGGGGTAAGTAATATACCTGGATATAAAATTCATTTAAAGGGAATTTATTTAATATATTAACGTAAAGTTAGAAATATTGGAATAAATGATAATTTCCATTCATACTTGAAAGCAGTTATTATAAGTTGCATGTTGAAATGGTTGATTTAATTGGAATTTAGAATTTGATTTAAATGGAAAAAAATTAAGGGTTTACAATAACGGAAATTTAGGTAATAAGGTTAGAACAAGTTGATAAATAATAACCAAAATAAGGGAATAATGTCAATGTAAATAAAGTTGAAACAAATTGGAATAGAGAAATAAATGTAAGCATTTAATAAATTAATTTATGTGGATTTCAATAAATGGTAATTGAATAAAAGTCAACATTCTCTAAGTAATCATATTACTTGCTGGAAAGTAATACGTAATTGATTGAATGTGATTACGAAATTTAAGATTTGTGTATATACGAAATTTTAAACAGTAAGGGTTAAGTAATAAACCTACAAAGGCATGTAAAGGAAATAGGTAACAATCTATGTTATTTATTTTATTTAGTATGATGAATAAAGGTTAGAATTCAAATTTCAATAAAAGGAGAGTAGGTAGTACGTTATTAGGAAGTAAATTCAAATGTAGGATAACAACTATTATAAATTCTCTAATTAATTGGTCAATAAATTTATTTGAAATAACGATCATTTAAATGTGAGTAATTACAATGTCGTTATTGATTATAAGCGTTACTTTAATAATTATGATTAATTGAGAAATTAATACGAGAAGTATGTAAATAACTATGAAAATAACACATTATAAATTGATTATGACCTAAACTTAAGTGTAAGTTAAAGGTTGAAATTGAATCTAACCCATTTAATTGGAAACTTATTAAAATAAATTGGATTCAATTTATAATTAAAGGGTTATTTTAAGAAATTAAAATAAATTCTATAATGGATGAATTAAGTTACTTTAATTTGAGATGAGAATTGGTTTAAAGAATTCTAAATTTATAAGTAAATCAAGATGATGAAATTTATGAATTATAGAATTTGAATCATTAATAGGGAGTTAAATTATTTAATTTATAATAGTAGGATTTATTGCCAATAAAGGAAATCAAATATTTAATTATTACGTTGAATAAAAAATTAAGTTGAAAACGGGAAATATTTATGTGATAAATTTTAATCCAATGGTAAACCCTTATATTTGAAATTATGAATGGGATAATTATGGGTAAATTCAGTTTAATGGAAATTTTGGAAATTTATCTATAATTTTGAATTTTATGAAATTGAAGATTTCTATTGATTAATATTTAATAAATTGACTTTTAATTTTTTTTAATCATTATAAATGTTTGAAAATTATAAAGTGATAAAGATTGCAAAGTTCAGAATTTTAACGCGAAATTTGATTTAATAAATTTATTTTAAATTTATTTAAGTAATATAAAAATAGTCATTTTGGTCACGGACTCGGATTTCGACGAAACCAGTTTCATCGGATCCATAACAGTGAATTATTATAGGGTTTCAAGTTTCATAGCGATCGGACTTGTCGTTTGATCGTACGAACGCGAAACACCTTGAAATCGATTTAATTGAAATCAATTTGAAAATATTGATTTCAGCACAACTTCTTCATACGATGGAACTTGGACGTGAAACCTTTTCCATCACGTTCAGAATATTTTAAAACACCTATTTCGATATAAGGGTTTACCCAATTTCGTTACGGGGTCAGAACGGGCTTTTTGGGCCACGTTAGCGGTAACACGTTTGTTTATCGGATCCATCTACTCTATCTCTAACCTACCTATATAAACCTAGTTTTAAACCCTAGCCTTCATCTATTCTCATTTGTTTGTGCATTCATTTCTTCAGCTCCTCCTCTTCCCAATGGCTGCAAACCAAACCCTAGATCCAATCACAATTCAAAATCAAAGCTAAAATTTCAAACACCTCAGAAAATTCTGGAAATAATATATATTGAAGCTCTCAATAAGCATAATCTTCTGGTACTGTTCATTGGTCGAATCGATTCACAGTTTACCCAGAAATCGCAAATCATTCTCGGCCGTTCGTATTGAATTTTGGTCGATCCAACGGTGGATCTACCTCCGATCGGCGATCGGGTGGTACCGTTGCGTAGATGGTGTCGAGCAGGTCTTAGGGGTGTCGTTCGTTCGTCACCTTGGTCGATGGGCTCGCCAGAAATTGGCTCAAAGGGGGCGGCGGTCGCATAGAGCAAGGGGACACCGGAGGTCATGGCATCTGAGGCGTAGGGGCGGCAGGATGAGGGGAGTCGCATGGTGTTGCCTGATCGGAGTGGAAGAGGACGTGGCGGCCGCGAAGATTTGGTCAAAGATTGCATGGTAGGCGGCTGGAAACGGTTCGAACAAGTTAGGGTTTTGATTCTTTTCTCCTGTTCACGTGCGTAAGGGGTTTGGAAAGGGGTGACGTGGTAAGTTACTAGGTTTGTTTTTTTATTTAAATTTCAACGCGTTCTAATCGCAATAACTTTTGCATACGTGATCCGTTTCACGCGCGATTTTTTTTGTTAGGATCGTATTGAAATTCTGGATCTGTTGACGCAAGTTTGGATGAATTCTGAGACGGTCAAATTTTTGGATTTAAATTGGATTTAAATTCAATTTAAATTCAAAAGGTGAGTGTTTTAACCTACTCCCAACTTCTAAAATTTCTTATGTTTGTTAAATTGACTTAAGATATGAGTAGAAGTTTATTTAGGACTGTTTGGCATGTTTTATTGATCATCTCAGTTAAATTGCATTTATTTAATTTAACTGTTAACTAATTTTATTATTGCATATAATTTGACAGTTAAAATTTATTTATTTGCATATAAACTGCTAGTTAAACAGTTATTAAATTTATTATTGAATATAAACTATTAGTTAATACCTATTATTTATTACCTGTTATATTTTATATGCTCTATATTGATGTTTATTTAAATTGGATGATGATTGAAATAAATGGTTGATGATTGATATTTGGATGAATGGATGCTATATTTTATATTGTATAAACTGCAAGTTATTATGCATTTTCATTTCATTTGGGTTTGCGGTTTGAAATGACATACAACCGCAATTTTTATTTTTAAATTGCGGATTGAAATGATAAATATCCGTATCACTTGACCATAGGATAGGAAATTATATACAGGCACCGCAGTATATATATAAAATTATTTTTGAAATGATTTTTATGGTTTGGATATGATACGGTTTAATAAATATTAAATTTGGATATTATATAAATATATTTTATATATACATATATAGTTAAATTTTTGAATTTAAGCTATGTATAAATCGGTTAAATAAAAATAAATAAGTTGAACAATGGAGTTTAATTATTTATGTTAAATGGTTAAGTACATGTTTACGATATCGTATGTATATATAGAGTTTTAATGATTTAAATCAGTTAAGATTGGGAGGTAAATTGAAAATTTATTTGATGGAACTTATTTAAAAATTTCTCTCCATAAGTTGATGTAAAACTTATTTAAGCTTGGAAATTTTAAAGGTACGATATTTATAACTGGATTTTTTTCAAAATAAATTAAATGAATATTTCTAGTATAAATAAATTGAAGGAAATATTTATTTGTTAGAAATTTGAGTTTTATTTTATGGATTTATTTGGTTAATATTTCAAACCTAAATAATAGGAAAATAAATTGTTGAATAGAATTTCCAACCTGAATTTTGAAATTGTTAGATACTCAAAGTTTGAATATATTGAAATCGAAGTGTTTATTGAAACTAAAAGAAATCTAAATTTATGGGGTTTAGACCTAAATTTTTAATGAATAAAAATTGTGAAGTTGCGGAAATTATTTTATAAAGTAAATTTAAATTCAAACCATTTTATTTTATATACTGTTGAATATCCAAACCATTCAAGTTTTAGAAGTTATGGTTTTAAAGCTATGAATTTTGAAGTATTATGTTTTGAAAGTTACAATTCAAAATGTTGGTTTACAGATAGTATAAAATTTAAAGCAGTATGATTTGGAAAAGAATATATTTGAAATAAAAATGATATTATTGATTTGGGTTTTATAAAACTAATATCAAAATGGGTTGTGTTGGAAATAGAAATGATATCATATTTATGGGTTTTGAAATGGATAATTTTATTCTGGTTTTAAAGTATAAACTATTTTAAAGACCGCGGTGTTATAATAACGTTTGGTTGTTAAAGAGACCGGGATCGGAAGTTGTCATACTCTCTGCCAACTTCGAAAACCACTTTAACAACCGTGCACGCGGTGGAGATTCCAGAATGAAGTAGGTTGGCGGCGGCGCTTCCTGTAAGGTAAATACGTGGACCCAACTCCCGTGAGATAGCATAAGGTGGCTAAAACAGGAGCGATTGACGGGTTAATAAGGTAGCACCTTTGATCGGACACTTCCCTTCGATACTATACTCTGACTTTGGATTGATTCGGTGGCCACCTTTACTTTTGATTTCTTTGATTATGGGGAGTTTGTCCGAGGTGGGCGGTAGCTACGCGTTACCACCGACCCGGAAGCGTAATTGGTATATCTACCCTGGCATTGCCTAGTTGTGCCGTGTCACCTACCCTATCGCGCCTTGTACGAGTTTCTATTTGTGTCATACCTATGGAGTGTCTTCTCGTAGTCTCCCGATCAGGAGATATGCAGGCACTGTATAGACTATTGGCACTATTACGTGTTAAGGTGGAAAATGTAAACGCAATTTTAAAGTAAGTTTATTTTACAATTAGACACTATTATAATAGCGCAATATACTACATAGTAAATAGTTTAACGGATCCTTAAGAGATGTAAATCCCGAGCATCTCTTGAGTTACTGAACTCGTATTTATTTCTGTTAATTTAACTTACATAAGATCTTTTAGTTCTGACTCGAGTGTTTTTGTCTTTTCAAATTCGCTCGGGTCAGTCCGATCGTTTCAGGATTTGAAGATTTACCTCTGGAGGATGAAGACGAAGATTTGTATTATTATTATTTATATTACTACAGTACACTCATACTGTTCCGCTGCATTGTTATTGGTATGTGTAACTCTGATGTGTATTATATAAATATAATCAAATGTTTTGTGAATAGATTTATAAATTGTATATTTGATTATTATATTTTATCCTTCCGCTGTGAGATTCTATTTTCTTTTATTTCTTTCTTGTTTTTTTATTTACCCCATAACAATCTGCCCTTCCGTATGCTTTGAATTGGCACGTGTGTCGATTTAAAATGTACGAAAAGGCGGGATGTTACAAGTGCTATAGTAAATGTAAATGTAGACTTAGGCCTTATCATTCGGAAATGACCAAAACAGGGTATATAGTGGGGCTATATGGATCACTTCCATAAGGTTTTGTCATTACCATATATAGAATGATATTTGACCCATTTTTGTACGCTTGCTGATCCCAACCATGGTGGTGATGTATTCGGTACTACTAGTCAAGTGGTAGGCCAGTTTTGTGTAGCAAGGGTACAATATGTTCTTGTCAGACCCTGGGTGTATTTTATCTAGTGGTGCACCTATTGGAAGGTTGTTTCTTACATGGTCATGTATGGAATCCATTCTCCAGTAGTACCGTACAAATTTGGTAATATCCAAATATATTGAAATGTGAGATGCAAGCATTTCGGCTATGTTCTACTTTACTTGAAAACCCTAGACATCTTCATAATATCACAAGGTTTCTATGTAAAGTGTTTTAGTTATCGTAGGGTAAAAACTCATCTGTGTTTGTGTGCGGCATTGTCTTATGGGATACCTTTGACTTTCAAAGCATGTTATAAGAGAAAAAATTAAGTTGTTTGAGTTCACTCACAGCAGACCATGTCTTACCTAGAGTTTTTTTCTCTTCCTAAAAATTTTGGGTACTAAAATTTTATGAGTAGCCAAGTGAACCGGGTTTCTTACATAAGCATTTTGAAGGAGCTGGAGCAGGTGGCTTCATAGTTAGCTAGTTATTATCTTATTCAGTTGTGTTTATTTACGATCTATGTATTTTGTGATGGACAGGTAGTTATAACTATCCAATTGAAGTTGTAATGTAGTGACTCGGATGTATCATTTATATGATAACTATGTAATATCTTATGTTATCTACTATATGTTGTTTTGATTCGTGGTGATATTTTGTGATTGCGTAGTTGCTTCTTATCTTTCCTTTTCTTCTACCCTTAATGGCTCGCTTGCGGTGCAACAAAGGCAGTCGTTACAGGAAGCATTCTTCATTCAAGGTGCAAATCAAAGGCACAACAAGGTGTGTTTTAAGGATTGGGTAGTAAGGTATGACATTTTCTATATATAGAAAGTGATTTTGCAATGTTTGATGGAAATTTAATTTGACTTTCATAATTTTTATGATGTATTACTATCTTGCTTAATTGAAAATTGTTTATGAAGATTGAATTATTTGTTGAATGATATGATTAAGTTTTCATTTGATAGACCAAAATTAAATTTGTTATGTTTTAAAATAATATTTAATTATAGATCTATGTTTTTGAACATTCTAATTAAAGTGTAATCCTTCAGATCTAAATGTTTACATGTTCGAATTGATTAGCTGTTTTTTTTTACTTTGTTAAATTGAAACTAAATCTATATATTTAAAAATACAATGTTTTATTTTAGTTCAATGTCTTAGCATTTAATTTGAATTCCATTTCTTTAAATTTGGAAATTTACATTTTCATGTTGATTGATTAAATTATATTTAAAATTAAAAATGAAATTTACATGGAAATATTACAATGTTTCAATTGTAGATCTATGTTTCAATTTTTTATAACAAAGTGTAATTTTAGTTTTCAATGTTAATATATGTATGTATTTATGCATGTATTAATTGCACTTTTTATTGCATTAGAAATTTACGTATGAATAAAAGGAATTTTAACAACTAATCAAATTTTGAAATTGACAGTAATAAATATTTAATTTATATTCTTAGTAAGCTTTGATTGAATTCCATATATACATATTTGGATCTACTTCTATGTGTTCATATAAATTTTTTTTTACATATATTATCATAGTATGAAATCATTTCTCTTTTTTAATTATGACAATAATGTATACGTACAGTTCATTGTTTATCATCTATATTCTTACACTATGGTACCTATTAATTATCATTAATATGTTGCATTGATTAAGTTTACTAAAGGGAAACTATATCAATCTCCCTTGTCATTCCTTGTTTATCCATTTCAATTCATATGTAATAACCATTCAAATTGTTATTGTTTAGTTTATGTATACATATCAATTACCACTGACATGCACACTCCCCACATGTTGCACTTGCATAATATTTACTATGGATATAATTACAATTCATGTCATATTTAGATTCATCATTAATGTTATTTTATTAATCAATTATTTAATTTAATTAAGATAAGGAAATGAAATGTTTCCTTCTCTAACTAAATTTATGATCCTTTATTTATTGGTTAATTTTAGAGAAAAGAAATGAAAAGCTTCCTTCCCTAAATTGCTTTATTCCCCTCATTAATTGAATAAGTTAAGAGAAAGGAAATGAAATATTTCCTTCGCTGAATAAATTTAAAAATTAAATGTTACGTACAAGTTTGTATATAAGTGTATATTTGATATACTCTGACTTACATACACACTAAATTAAAGTGAAACTTTATTTATGAAGTTAAACAAAATATTGATTTTATTTAAAAGAAACTTAGAAAAGTTCTAAATGAATTTTGATTTCATAGGCCCATTAAAAATCCAAAATGGCTAGTTTTTTTGAAATTCACTCATTTCTTCCGCTGCGGGCTGACCTGATTCCTTTAGTGCGGTCTAAATTAGTTATGTTAGGGCTAACCAATTAAGCTTACTAGTTTAGTAGGTCGTCTAGGCTTGGGTTTGGGTAATCAAGTACCCTGCTTTCCTTAGCTACTGGCTTGGCCCAAAAAGTGAAGTAAGCCCAAAGGTTGCGATAATAGAAAAGCCCAATTTGAATTAAGACTTCGACTGACTTCCAAAATTGTTTTGAAAATTAAAATAAAATTTTGAATTTAAAAAGTTAAATTTAAAATAAGAAATGTAATTAAATATTATAATGTGATTTAAAAATTGTTTTGAAATTAGTATAAGATTTTAAATTTGAATGCCAATTTCAAAATAAGAATTACATTGTAAAGATTATAATATGATTTTCAAAGTTGGCTTTCAAAACAATGTATATTATAAATGTTATAATACAATTTTCAAAAGTGCTTTGAAAATTTAATAAACATATTTTTAAAATTTTAATATTTTCTATTAAGATTAGTAAATTAAATAAATTAATTAAATTACATACATATACAATATATGTATATATATATACACAAATATATTTTACATTATCTTGAATTATTTAACGTGATGTATGTATAAATTTATATACATAAGAAAATTCCGTAATTAATATTTAATTAAATTATCTAATTAATAAGTTAATTAAAATGTTTAATTGAATAACATAAAATTACTTAAAATATTAACTAATTAAACTAATAAATAAGATTTATTAATGTAATGTACTAAAGGCAATTATTTAAGTTATATAAATTATAAAGGCTATATAGTAATTATAATTATAGAATATGAATGTGTAAAAAAAGTGGAATGGTAAGAAACCCCAAATAGATATAGGAATAAAAAACATACATATAGTACATATACTATGATATCTGATGTGTCCGACACTTGAATCACGAGGGTATTTCACAAGAGATACATTATTTCATAAGTTGATATCACTCAATTAAAAATATTAAAGATTATGAATCTTTAATATAAGTGTTGTCCTCTACAATTTATATATTAATAAATTACTTGCATACTCTCTGGTTGCTAAGCAAACTCAAGTTAGGGATATTATGTGTAGTATTAATAATATGGAGAATAGACGAGGTAAGATAGCTATATATACCAGTTGAGCAAACTCAAGGTACAAATACTGTACTTAGGTCGTCACAAAATGGTAGGTATGAGTGAATAATATTTTTCGATTTATTGGGCAAACTCAAGGTTCAAATGAGATTAGGACAAGGAACCATGAGTTAGGATTTGTATATGATACAATCAATAAGGAGTTATCCATTGTCTATGGGGCTATGACTTGTTGAGAAAACTCAAAGTTAGCATACCAAGGCAAACAAGTCCCAATATCCATTAGTGAAGTTGAAAGACTTATATGTTTCATTTTAAGGTTTCGAGAAACATAAAAGACTGGTGGGAGCCTTATTAGAAAAATGAAATACAATATTTAACATTTCTAATATTGTAAGGACATCTGTTGTATAATGTTATAATATTCTACATTGATAAATTTATGCAATTAATATAATCGATAAAATGTTTATCAACTAAGATATATATAAATGAATTGAATTGATGATTGACAAATAGATATGTAAAATATACTTACTAGTAAATATTATTTGCATGTTATTGTTTCAAGACCTATGCAAGCATCAAATTTTACAACTACTAAATACATTCATAATCGGTTATTTTCATGTTTATTTGCTTGAGACTACGTGTTGCCTTTTGAATTTTGAACTCATAAGCAATACAAAAAGTGGATATTTGATCCATATTCAATCACAAATACGGGTTGTAAAGTGAAAAATCGTTATTCGTAATGTAGAAACTTCAATGAAATTGGTTCATTCGAAATAAGAAAATAAATCATAATGCAAAAACATGTATTCAATATGATTGATTATAGTAAGGATTTCCTTTTGAACGGTTTGACTATTTAGAAAGAAAAATGAATGTACGAGGGTAGATGTAACTTAAGGCATAGTTGGAATGAAGAGAGTGAATGGTTACTTCAGCTTCATAAGGAAATATCAAAAACAAGAATTGTAAAATAATAATGGATACTTAACAGGGAATAAGAGATATGATGAGGGAATTAGGGAAAATGACAAACTTTGAAGAAAAAAAATAGGCTGAAGGACACCAAGTTTCATTTTTGGGCTGAAGGACAAACTTTGACAAAAAAACTAGGCTGAAGAACAATGTCGGTAATAACTAGCATTATACTCAATTTTTACACTATACAAAATGCTAGTTATAACTAGCATTATATTCAGTTTTACACTGTACAAAATGCTAGGTATAACTAGCATTATATTCAGTTTTACACTGTACAAAATGCTAGCTATAATTAGCACTATCCTTCAGCCTAATTTTTTTTCAAAGTTTGTCCTTTAGCCCAAAAATGAAACTTATTGTCCTTCAACCGAAAAAAAATTCAAAGTTTGTCCTTGTGCCTATTCTCCACCAATATGATATTTATTCAAAATATATTTTCACATAGAAAATTATTTTCTATGAATTTATTTATTTGCATTTAAGATACTTGATCTGAAAATTCTCGATTGTAAACCAGTTAAAGTAAATAAAATAAATAGCTTATATTAAGTGGTTGAATGGAGCTTCATATTTCTTATTTTACTATAGTAACGACGGAAATAGTGAGAGCATGCCATATAACACTTACCGATCGCAACAAGTTACAAAAATTGCTTTTGTAAAATGCACCAAACATTATTTATGAAATAATAATAATTTTTCATTATTGACTGAAAAATATGCATAGTTTTATTTCAATATGAATATTATGAATATTCATTTTAAAATAAAACTATAATAATTGTGCTTGTGATGCATTGGAAAATACAGAAGTATCTAAACTTATTTGCAATTATTTTGGAATTATGGACTAAGCCATAGTTTTAAGAAATAATTTATAATTATATGATTATAAATTATATGGTACTATTAAATTATATCGTAGATAACTAAGGGCAAAGCACCGATTCAGTGGGAGCATTATAACAGTTGATGAGCTCTACGGATTGATACATATAGATGTATGCAATCAAAAGTTCTAAAAATTCAACGTACTTTATTATATTCACCGATGAATTATCACAAACATGACATGTGTATATGATACACGTGTAATATGTTAATGTTAAGATCATAGAATATAAAATAGAAGTAAATAAAATAATATGTGATGCAAAATAAAATGATTCGATTTGATCAAATAGGTGAGTATATTGGAAATAGTTCCAAACATACTTAAAAATGAATAAAGATTCAATCCCAAAAGTTACTCTTCCCTATGATACATAATAATATATCTATAAGGAGTAATCATACTTTTTTGAATGAAGTATAACTAATTATGAATGAAGTTGAGATAACTTCTTTCTGTAAGCTCATGTACTTACGAGTAGTAAACAAGGTTAAAATTAATTTCAAAAGTGTTAACAACTTTCTTCGTTAACCCTAAAAAGTGTTAGGGAGGGTACCTTGACCAATAACGAAATTTGAAAAGAATAGATTTAACTTCAACGAGTGTTGGCAAAAAGTGACACTTGGTTGATGAAATGACCCTCAAAGTTTTTTACCTCAATTTTTTAATGATTTTTTTTTTACATATGTACATACACATACCCATTTAATTTATATGTATCTGAATGTCCACATATATTTCATTTGCACTTTTAAGTTTGATTTAAATTTCCTTTGAATTATCAGAGTCATCTTCGTTCAAACAAATCAACCAGGATTCCAAGTTCATTACCAATATAAATATATCAGTTTATTCCTAAAAATATACACATACATATGAAGATGTATATGTTCCTCTTGTTTAAAATCAGAGTATGTATTTGTTAAACGAGAGCATGCTGTTTGGTTTGGATTTGAATAAATCTGCCTACAGATAATTACCATGTTCTTTTGAATATTTGTATTATATTAATAAATTCTGTGCATATTTAATTCATATGAATTTTGGTCATTCCAATTTATTAATATTAATTTATTTTTATCAGTTAAATCTCTAGATACTTGAGATTCACAGGTCTTAGTTCAAATATGTTTGTATTTGACTAAGGCCAGAAAATGATATTTTCACTTATCATTTTCCACTTATGTATTCTCTTTGAACCCTTCTTGTTTTGCCTCAATCTATATGACTTGTTTGTTTAATCTTAGTCTAAATGTCACACTATAGATTTTTCATTTACATATAGATCTGTTATCACAAGAATATAACTTCATAATATGTAAAGTGTTCCCAGGTTTTGCTTGTTCAAAACCAGTTCTCATAGCATATCTTTCATGGACTTTAAAGTTGATTGTGGTGAAACAATTGCTAAATAAACTAAACTTTTTAAAAATGCATTTTTACAGACAAAACACCCTCAAACATGATCTACCAAAACTTCATTCTTTTGAAGCTGGTTAACTCATGTATCTTGTGTCTGCTTGACACTTGTTCAAAGCAATTGAGACACCATTCATTACATTTTATCTAAAGCTTCACAAAACATTCACTTTTCTCAAAACAATTCAGAAATGAACATAAACTTATTTGCACAGCATTTCAGTAAAAAGAACTTAAATCCTTATAAGTTACTTCTAGTTAAATCCATATCTTATCCTAAAACTCAGTGCTTTGCTATGTCTCAAGATTGACTAATACATAATATAAGTTATGTGAAACAGTTGCTCACATACACATACATATTTCTTTTCCAGGCTTCCATATCTAATACTTAAGCATGTTCTTCTTGTTATTAACTCAGATATTTCTTTTAGTTTTCAAACCTTAATGCATAGCAATATTCAACAGAAAACAACTAGTTCAACTTATCATAATAAAATTCATTACATAGCATCAAGTTCAAACACAACTATCTCATGAATACATACAAAATAAATCATTTTAAGCACTTATTAAAGATTAGAAGGCGTGTTCATTCAATTCTTTTCCATTAGCCACAACTTCACTTTCTACTAAAGCTTGGTACTCCCTGCAAGAACATTAGAGGCTGCTTCATTTTGAAATGAGACACCCCCATATGCCATGAGCAAATAAGGGTCAGATCTATGATCTGGTATGAGCATCATCAATATATTCATAATATTAAGCAACAGAGAATGTAAGTGCGCTAACTTATTATTTAAGCAAATTTCTGCAATCCATTACTTTAGCCTGGTATAAATAAATTGATTTAGGTATGATATATTCATCTATCATTCTTACACATGCATACATAATCTTGCAAACATGATTATCTATCTGTAACATTTGCATTCACAGGAACAATCATGGTTTCATACCAACCAACCTAATCCTATTTCCTCATTTACAGGTTGTATAATTCAATTTAAATTCCTGCCTCATCTGCTATCAAGGAGTCACAGGGACACATTGCAATGAACTAATTCACATCATTGTGCAAAGATCTCAGGGCTTAAACAAACCATGTGTCAACTTGCATACATCAAATATAGCAAGCACTCCAGCAGCCTTCTTGGCCTCCCCTTCCCTAGTTTATTTACTAGTGCATTTATTTAAATCCTATCATCAATTGTGCTAAGTGAACATGTTACTGCAAACATGAAAACATCCATCATCTTCCTAGCACAATTTTTTCTCAGAAATAGGCAGATAGTCATTTCCTAAAATGTGGTCATTATGTCCTGATCTCAGTAAAATAATATAAGAATATTTTCAACTATAATAAGAGGCCTGGCATGACATGTTATATCAGTCTGCAAGCCTCTATGATTGAATCAGATTCATGATCTGGCTCCATCATAGTTCTAGCTTGTGAGTTTATATTATTTTTTTTCTTTGATTAAGGGCTCAGCACCTAGAAAATTTCTATTGCACCCTTAATTAATTTCCTTTTAAGCCTCGGCACTTATACAAAGTATAATGCAGCTCACAAATTTTCCCTAGATAAAATTTTCATGCCATAGATCTTTAACAGTTGAGAGTATTCTCTAGATAATTTTAAGATTCAAGTTCTTAGCAGTTCTGAGCAAACTAAAATAGTAAGTTGCACATACAAAGGCAAACATCTCAACAAATCAGCTATCACCCAGAAACATCCATGGTAAAATTTTATCAGATCTAAAAACATCCAAATATCATTGATAAAATCATATTCCCAAAACCAGAAACATGTAAAGAACAATACAAAAATTGGCTGCCTCATCTCAGGTCATAATGCCATAAATCAGTGAGATAACTCACCTAAATATTGTCTTCTTTTGATCCAGAAGACCCTTGTGTGTGTTTTCTCCTCCCTTCCTATATTTTTCTTTCTCTCTTATTTTTGTGCAACTCGGGGTAAAGATAACTTTACTGGCCAAAACTGCCTATTTATATCAATGTTTCCCACTAGGGTTTTGTTGAAACAAAATTCCATTTCTATCCTAGTTTGCATCTTGCATTTTTCACATTTTCATCCCGGCCATATTAGTTAGTAAAAGGGTGGTATTTTTCTTTCCTCTACTTTTGCAGAAAATGGCCACTCACCTAATCATGCTAAAAGTGTGACTGCCATATTTTGTATTTTAATTATTTCTGAAAATCCCCTTTTCTATTTTTGCCTACACAAGCATATTGACTTGTATTACATTTCATGTCATTTTGATGTTTCTTTCCTACGGCTTTGCTTTAACACTTTCTGCTTATAGAAAATGTACATGTACATAGGGGTACATATATATATATATATATATATTTGATCTTTCCTTGCCTTACAGGAAATATACACGTATATATACTTTTTCTAATTTATAATGAGTTAGATTTGGTAAAAGTAAATCCTATGCTTTAAGCAAGGATTACTTCTTGCTCAATAAAATCTTTCTGCCACTTCATTACTTTATTTATTATTATTATTTTTTCAAAATTATACATTGCGTTCTGAGGACAAAATGATTCACATCTCAAAACTACATTTGAAATGTTTTCTTTTCCCTATATTATTATTTTCCACAAATTCTTGGATTTTCCCCTGTGCTATTTCCAGTGTGCATGTGTACACATCTCCTTGCACATTTTTTTTTCAAGAATTCCATCATATTTAAATCCCATTATTTCAAGATTTAATTATTTTATTACTATAATTTATCACAAGATCTTGGGGTATTACATTCACCCCTCCTTTTTAGGAATTGTGTCCTCGCAATTTTCCTAGTACTTATAATTTCTGATTATCTAACAGACATATGCATAAGCAAGCAATTTCAACCACAGCAATCATTCATATCAAATTAAAAATTACCTTTTTATTTGCAAAAAGCTTAGGATAATCCCTCCTAATCTTGTCTTCTAACTCCCATGTACAATCATTAGGATCAAGACTCCACTGTACCTTCACAAGTTTCAGTGTTTTATTCCTCAATTTCTTCACATCCTTTGCCAAAATTTCCACTGGATCCTTTTCATAAACCAAATTAGGATTTATTTTCACTTGGGTTGGGGTCTCAAGAATTTCTGCCTTATCATGGACCCACCTTCTCAATTGTGATACATGAAAAACATCATGTATTCCTTGCATGTTTTCTGGTAATTCCAACTTATATGCCAAGGAACCAATTCTTTCCAGAATTTTGTATGGCCCAATATATCTTGGGGTTAACTTGCCTTGTTTCCCAAATCTCAGTACATTTTTCATAGGTGAGATTTTAATGAAAACAAAGTTTCCTACTTCATATTCCACCTGCCTCCTTTTCATATCTGCAAATTTCTTTTGCCTATCTTGAGCTGCTGCCATTCTTCTCCTTACCAACTCAATTTTCTCTTTAGTTTCTTGTATGTACTCAGGCCCTAAAATAGCACTTTCTCCTGCTTCTACCCAACAAATAGGTGACAGACATGGTTTGCCATATAAGGCTTCAAATGGAGCCATTGCTATGGTGCTTTGATAACTATTATTGTATGTAAACTCAGCTAAATGAAGATAGTCTTTCCAGTTGCCCCCAAAATCCAATACACATTCTCTTAACATGTCCTCCAAAACTTTATTCACTACCTCAGCCTGCCCATCTGATTGAGGATGGTAGGCAGTTCTTAAATATAATTCACTTCCCATGGCTTCTTGAAAGCTTCTCCAAAATTTTGAGGTGAAGATGGTATCCCTATCACTCACAATGGTTTTGGGAATGCCATGCAATTTTACCACTTCCTTCATAAATACTTGAGCTAATTTTGGTGCTTTCCTTTCTGATTTGACTGGGATGAAATGTGCCACCTTAGTTAGCCTATCAACTATCACCCATATGCTTGTATTTCCTCTCTTAGATCTAGGCAGTCCATATATGAAATCCATAGATATATCTTCCCACTTCCACTGTGGTATGCTAAGAGGTTGCAACAATCCTGATGGCTTCTGTGTTTCAGCCTTGACTTGTTGGCAAGTCATGCATTTGGCAATATATTTAGCTACATCTGATTTCATTCCCTTCCACCAAAAATCTCTTTTTAAATTTTGATACATCTTGGTACTGCCTGGGTGCACAGAGTACTTATTTCTATGATATTCATTTAATATCTCCTACTTCAATTCTATGTTCTCTGGCAAACACATTCTATTTTGGTTTCTCAAATAACCATCTTTATCAATATGGTGATTTATCACTCCCTCCCCTTTTGATATGAAAACTTTCTTCTCCAATAAATTTGTGCCCTGTTCTTGCATTTATCCTACCTTCAAAATTAAATCTGATTGAAGTGCCATCAAACTTAACTTCCCTCTATTTTCCTGTGCACCTTGCACCTGCACATCCATGTGCACACAACCATTCTCCCCAATTTCTAACTCAGTCAGCAAAGACAAGACCTGAAACTCTTTTATCATCATCATAGCTAATTTAACATGTTGTCTACTTAGAGCATCAGCAACCTTGTTTGCTTTGCCTGGTGTATAAATTATGTCAAAGTCATAGGCAGTTAAGCACTCCACCCATCTATGTTGCCTCATGTTTAAATCTTTTTGTGAAAATAAATACTTTAGAGACTTGTGGTCAGTGTAAAGTTCAAACTTAGTTCCTAACAAATAATGCCTCCAAAGTTTCAGAGCATGAATCACAGCTGCTAATTTAAGATCATGTGTGGCATACCTTACTTCATGTGGTTTGAGTTGTCTGGATGCATATGCAATGACTTGGCCTTGTTGCATCAACATTGCACCCAAGCCAAACCCACTAGCATCAATGTATACAACTAATTCTTCATTTCCCTTGGGTACTTTCAAAATTGGAGCATTCACCAATGCCTCCTTCAACTGTTCAAAAGACTTTTCACACTTTTCTGACCAAACAAAGGCTTGGTTTTTCCTGGTTAGGTTAGTAAGTGGTGTAGAAATTTTTGAAAAATCTTTTATAAATCTCCTATAATAACCTGCCATCCCCATGAATGATCTCACTTCACTCACGGTGCTAGGCCTTTTCCATGCTTGAATAGCCACTACTTTATTGGGGTTCATGGAAATTCCTTTGGCAGAGATGACATGGCCAAGGAAATGTACTTCCTGTTTCCAAAATGCACATTTTGAATATTTTGCCTTTAAGTCTTTTTCCCTCAGTCTAGACAAAACCATATGCAAATGACTTTTATGTTCTTCCACTGTTTTGGAATAAATTAAAATGTCATCTATAAAAATAAGCACAAATTTTTCTAAATAATCTCTAAAGGTTCTGTTCATTAAATCTACAAAGTATGATGGTGCATTTGTCAAGCCAAATGGCATAACCAAAAATTCATACAATCCATACCTAGTGTTAAAGGCAGTGTACTTGATACTTGATTCTTCCACTTTCATTTGATGAAAACCAGATGCTAAATCTAGTCTAGAAAACACTCTTGCCCCAGCCAACTGATCAAAAAGATCATCTATTCTTGGCAATGGATATTTATTTTTAATGGTTACTTTGTTTTTTCTATAATCTATACAAAGTCTCAAGGAACCATCTTGTTTCTTAACAAATACCACTGGTGCTCCCCAGCAAGAATTATTGGGTCTTATAAAACCCTTATCTTCTAATTCTTCTAACTGTTTCTTGAATTCTTTTAATTCATTTGTCCCCATTCTAGTTGGCTTTTTAATCACTGGACTTGCTCCTGGAACTAAATGAATTTGGAATTCCACTGGTCTATTGTTTGGAACACCCTTAGCCTCCTCAAAAACATCCAAGTATTCATTGACTATGGGAATTTCTTCAATAATATGTTCACTGAAATCTTTTCCCAATTCAATCAAATGATACAATTTCCTGCCCTTAGCCACTTCACATAAAACTGTGATCCTTTGGCCTCTAAAGTTTTGCAATGATATGGTGGATGAGTCTAAGTTAATTATTGCTTTAAATTGTCTTAACCAATTTACTCCCAATATAACACCTATGTTTGGGTAGTTTAAAACATATAAATTGGAAATAAAAGTATCTCCTCCTATGTTTAATTCCACATCCACACAAATCATGCCTAAAACACTAGAACTCCCCAGTGGACTTTGTATATGTAATGGGGTTTTAACCAATTTGCAATTTAGTTTCAGCATTTTAACTAATTCAAAAGAAATTAAAGAGTGAGTTGCCCCAGTATCATATACTACTGCTATGGGTATATTACAAATAAACAGTATACCTTCCACTTGGCTGTGTTTCTCAGCATTAATCTCCACTGTAGATTTGCCTTTGTCTTCCAAGTTTGCTAATTTTCCTTGCTGTTTATAGTCAGGACAATTTCTCTTCATATGCCCCTCTTTCCCACATAGATAGCACTTGAAAGCTCCTCCTTTCAATTCTGGACATCTTGGTTTGATATGTCCTTCCTTCCCTTGGTGACACTCAATTATCTTCTTGGTTTCCTTAGCTTTAATATCTCCAGTGCCCTTGTTACTGACCTCTTCTTTCTTCTTATCATAAGGGTGATACCTTCCCTTTCCCTTCTTAATGTTATCATTCTTGAAATTTCTGAACTTTTCCCTTTCCTTGTCATGCTGCTCAAATTTCAAAGCCAAGTCTATTACTTGATCAAATGTCCTGTCAGCATAAGGTAACATGGCTCTGCTAAGTCCTGGGTTCCAACCTTTGATGTATCTATCATTTTTAGATGCTTCATCTGCCACTAGCATTGCTCCATATGTGGAAAGCCCCTCAAACTTTTGAGTGTACTCAGTGACATTCAAATTTCCCTGCCTGAGTCTAATAAATTCTTCTAGTAAAGTGGTCTTGGCTGATGCTGGCACAAATCTTGCCTCCAACATCTCCTTGAATTGATTCCAGGTGATTTCATTCTCATTTCTCCCTGTAATGATTACTTCCCACCAGCTTAAAGCTACTCCTTTCAGCTGTCTTGAAGCCACTTGCCTCTTCCTTTGGTCATCAAGTTGCATGTCATTGAAAATCCTATCCAATGTTCTCAACCATGCTTGAATTTCCATCACATTTTCAGTCCCTTCAAAACTTTTGCCTCCCAAATTGGTGTAAGCCTTTAGTAGCTTTGGAAGTTCCTCATGTGGGTTTTCAGGCCTATGACCAATTCCATCCCTTAAAACCCTTACAAACTCTTGCATATCAAGCATTTGTGGTGCACTTGTTCCTACATGATGTGATCCCCTTCCTACCATAGTTTGCTAATTAAGTTCTTGGCAAAGGGTATTAGTACACTGTGAGTACTTTCTATAATTAATATTTTCCTATCTATTTCATCCAAGCAAACAGACATAACACATTTTTAGCACCCAACAATCAATGCAACCAGGTGCTCTGACACCAAATGAAATGACCCTCAAAGTTTTTTACCTCAATTTTTTAATGATTTTTTTTTTACATATGTACATACACATACCATTTAATTTATATGTATCTGAATGTCCACATATATTTCATTTGCACTTTTAAGTTTGATTTAAATTTCCTTTGAATTATCATAGTCATCTTCTTTCAAACAAATCAACCAGGATTCCTAGTTCATTACCAATATAAATATATCAGTTTATTCCTAAAAATATACACATACATATGAAGATGTATATGTTCCTCTTGTTTAAAATCAGAGTATGTATTTGTTAAACAAGAGCATGCTGTTTGGTTTGGATTTGAATAAATATGCCTACAGATAATTACCATGTTCTTTTGAATATTTGTATTATATTAATAAATTTTGTGCATATTTAATTCATATGAATTTTGGTCATTCCAATTTATTAATATTAATTTATTTTTATCAGTTAAATCTCCAGATACTTGAGATTCATAGGTCATAGTTCAAATATGTTTGTATTTGACTAAGGCCAGAAAATGATATTTTCACTTATCATTTTCCACTTATGTATTCTCTTTGAACCCTTCTTGTTTTGCCTCAATCTATATGACTTGTTTGTTTAATCTTAGTCTAAATGTCACACTATAGATTTTTCATTTACATATAGATCTGTTATCACAAAAATATAACTTCATAATATGTAAAGTGTTCCCAGGTTTTGCTTGTTCAAAACCAGTTCTCATAGCATATCTTTCATGGCCTTTAAAGTTGATTGTGGTGAAACAATTGCTAAATAAACTAAACTTTTTAAAAATGCATTTTTACAGACAAAACACCCTCAAACATGATCTACCAAAACTTCATTCTTTTGAAGCTGGTTAACTCATGTATCTTGTGTCTGCTTGACACTTGTTCAAAGCAATTGAGACACCATTCATTACATTTTATCTAAAGCTTCACAAAACATTTTCTTTTCTCAAAACAATTCAGAAATGAACATAAACTTTTTGCAAAGCATTTCAGTATAAAGAACTTAAATCCTTATAAGTTACTTCTAGTTAAATCCATATCTTATGCTAAAACTCAGTGCTTTGCTATGTCTCAAGATTGACTAATACATAATATAAGTTATGTGAAACAGTTGCTCACATACACATACAAATTTCTTTTCCAGGCTTCCATATCTAATACTAAAGCATGTTCTTCTTGTTATTAACTCGGATATTTCTTTTAGTTTTCAAACCTTAATGGATAGCAATATTCAACAGAAAACAACTAGTTCAACTTATCATAATAAAATTCATTACATAGCATCGGGTTCAAACACAACTATCTCATGAATACATGGAAAATAAATCATTTTAAGCTCTTATTAAAGATTAGCAGGCATGTTCATTCAATTCTTTTCCATTAGCCACAACTTCACTTTCTACTAAAGCTTGGTACTCCCTGCAAGAACATTAGAGGCTGCCTCATTTTAAAATGAGACACCCCCATAATGCCATGAGCAAATAAGGGTCAGATCTATGATCTGGTATGAGCATCATCAATATATTCATAATATTAAGCAACAGAGAATGTAAGTGCCCTAACTTATTATTTAAGCAAATTTCTGCAATCCATTACTTTAGCCTGGTATAAATAAATTGATTTAGGTATGATATATTCATCTATCATTCTTACACATGCATACATAATCTTGCAAACATGATTATCTATCTGTAACATTTGCATTCACAGGAACAATCATGGTTTCATACCAACCAACCTAAGAAATATTCATTTTCCTATTTCCTTATTTACAGGTTGTATAATTCAATTTAAATTCCTGCCTCATCTGCTATCAAGGAGTCACAGGGACACATTGCAATGAACTAATTCACATCATTGCACAAAGATCTCAGGGCTTAAACAAAGTGTCAACTTGCATACATCGAATATAGCAAGCACTCCAGCAGCCTTCTTGGCCTCCCCTTCCCTAGTTTATTTACTAGTGCATTTATTTAAATCCTATCATCAATTGTGTTAAGTGAACATGTTACTGCAAACATGAAAACATCCATAATCTTCCTAGCACAATTTTTTCTCAGAAATAGGCAGACAGTCATTTCCTAAAATGTGGTCATTATGTCCTGATCTCAGTAAAATTATATAAGAATATTTTCAACTATAATAAGAGGCCTGGCATGACATGTTATATCAGTCTGCAAGCCTCTATGATTGAATCAGATTCATGATCTGGCTCCATCATAGTTCTAGCTTGTGAGTTTATATATTTTTTTTTCTTTTATTAAGGGCTCAGCGCCTAGAAAATTTCTATTGCACCCTTAATTAATTTCCTTTTAAGCCTCAGCACTTATACAAAGTATAATGCAGCTCACACATTTTTCCTTGATAAAATTTTCATGCCATAGATCTTTAACAGTTGAGAGTATTCTCTAGATAATTTTAAGATTCAGGTTCTTGGCATTTCTGAGCAAACTAAAATAGTAAGTTGCACATAAAAAGGCAAACATCTCAACAAATCAGCTATCACCCAGAAACATCCATGGTAAAATTTTATCAGATCTAAAAACATCCAAATATCATTGATAAATTATATTCCCAAAACCAGAAACATGTAAAGAACAATACAAAAACTGGCTGCCTCATCTCAGGTCTTAATGGCATAAATATAGTGAGATAACTCACCTAAATATTGTCTTCTTTTGATCCAGAAGACCCTTGTGTGTGTTTTCTCCTCCCTTCCTATATTTTTCTTTCTTTCTTATTTTTGTGTAACTCGGGGTAAAGATAACTTTACTGGCCAAAACTGCCTATTTATATCAATGTTTCCCACTAGGGTTTTGTTGAAACAAAATTCCATTTCTATCCTAGTTTGCATCTTGCATTTTTCACATTTTCATCCCGGCCATATTAGTTAGTAAAAGGGTGTTATTTTCTTTCCTCTACTTTTGCAAAAATGGCCACTCACCTAATCATGTTAAAAGTGTGACTACCATATTTTATATTTTAATTATTTCTGAAAATCCCCTTTGCTATTTTTGCTTACACAAGCATATTGACCTGTATTACATTTCATGTCATTTTGATGTTTCTTTCCTACTGCTTTTCTTTAACACTTTCTGCTTACAGAAAATGTACATGTACATAGGGGTGTGTATATATATATATATATGATCTTTCTTTGCCTTGCAGGAAATATACGCATATATATACTTTTTCTAATTTATAATGAGTTAGATTTGGTAAAATAAAATCCTATGCTTTAAGCAAGGATTACTTCTTGCTCAATAAAATCTTTCTGCCTCTTCATTACTTTATTTATTATTATTATTATTTTCATAATTATACATTGTGATATGAGGAAAAAATGATTCACATCTCAAAACTACATTTGAAATGTTTTCTTTTCCCTATATTATTATTTTCCACAAATTCTTAGATTTTCCCCTGTGCTATTTCCAGTGTGCATGTGTACACATCTCCTTGCACATTTTTTTTCAAGAATTCCATCATATTTAAATCCCATTATTTCAAGACTAAATTATTTTATTACTATAATTTATCACTAGATCTTAGGGTATTACAGTTGAGTTAAGGCTTATGAGGAGTGAACGAGTAGGTTTAGGTCCGTGAAGAAGTCATAGACATAGTTATGTAAGGTCATATGCACTTAAAGTCGGTTCATATAGCCAATTGTATGCAAAAATAGAAATCAAGAGTATGAGTGCTTATGGAATGTGAAGTAAGCTATAACTAAGAAATTGCAAGTGCTTTCGAATTCGAAAGTAATTCATAGTTAAAGAAATAATATTCTTATTCCATGTAATGTTGAATGTACAAAGTCCTATGTGCAATAGCCTTATTGGTGGCAAAATCCCCAGATTGACTTAAGATTACAAAGTTTAAAATGTAAGAGAATGAGAAAAGAATTATTTTCCTTCTGCTTCATACCTCTAGGTGGGTATTTATAGGGTTTTGTGGTTTGATACAACTGGTTAATGCTGCACTCGGTATGCTCCATCTTCGATATGCATAACCCTCAACAACCTCAATGACGTCAGGCTTCATTCCTTACTTTATATGACCTTCAACATTCTTCATTGATAATCGATAGCATCAGTATGAGGAAGCATTAGTGAAGAGCGGTATTGAGATGGAGCAGCATCGATAAGGAGCGGCATGCCAATGTCCATGGGTATTGATGGCTTTCGACATCAATATCATGTTCACAAATGTGCAGCGTCCTCTAAAGACTAATGAAATGCACCACCAATAAGATGCGGTGCTGATTGTCGGTGGTATCAATACTAGGTGTCATTTATTTAATACTACTGATGCAACATTAGAAGTAAAATGGCTTCGAAATGGCATGCGGCAACAGTGTATAGTGACCTTGATAACATACGATATCAATGATGAGCAATATTAATAAGATGCGGTATTGTTGCGTTGTGTTGTCCATTTTATCTCCATAGGTGAATGGAAGGGTCGACATGATATGGCATTAATAGGAGGCGACATTGATAGCTTACGATATTGATCACGTTAGAGATCACTGCTTCCTTTATGAATTTCTCTATCGATTCTATTCGGTATTTCTTAGCGGCATAAAAGACTTGGTATTAACCATCCCACCTTATAGATGATATGTGACATCATTGGCACCCAATATACTTAGCTTTATTAATGACATGCAACGTTGCATATGTCCTTTCATTAATGAAATGTGCCATCATTGTCTTTCATTCTATTCACTTCCGTTCCTTCGACATTGATTATTTATGTGGTGTCATAGCTATATTGCATGCCGCATGTTTTGGGAATAACAGTAGTAACATTTGTCTCCACTTGTATAGAGGAAGCATTGACTTTTCAAGTCAATAATCTCAGAAATATACTTTGCCGCCTTTTGGTGTTCCATGCAAATCAAGCTCTCTGTTCAAAATGCATCGATGGTGCTTATTCATCCTCTTTCTCTTCTATAAATAGCCAAATTTCTCTTTCATTCCTCTTTTACCTGCAATTGAAAGTGTAAGCGAGAAACCAAAATTCCTAAAGAAATTCAAAACTTTTAACTTTCAAGCATTTGAATCAATATTCAGATATGATTTCTGCTTTTTATCGCTTAGTGGATTGAATTAGGTGATTTAGTGTAGAAATCACTGCTAGGGTTTGGTTTGGGTTCCCTCCATTTTAGGTTAACATTCGGGCTTGATTATGGGGCCTCGATGCTTATATTATTGACTAGATTTATAATTGAATGTGATTTGAGGTTAGATTAGTATTGAATTCCTATGTCGAACAAATGGATTTCAAGTTAATCGATGTTGGTACGAAAACTGGTATGATCTTAGCTTAATGATGAAGAAGATTATTATGTTAGATCCTACACCTCATACTATTTTGTCTCATTCCAATATTGATGCCATACGACATTGCTATAATGTTCAATATTGATTCAATTTTTATGCCAAAAATGATATTTTCGATATAGATGTGATATTCGGCGTTATTTGAGTTTTCCTATTATTCCATTATTCTTACAGTCGACATTGAGTTTTAGTAAAACTATGGCATGAGACTTTCATATCATTAACTATTAAGTTAATGTGCGGTAATCCACCATCTATTGTAAGGAAATTTGTACCAGTTAGATGCGGTATTGTTTAGCTCGTTATGAAAGATGTCGTTTATTTTGATATTAGCTTATGGGTATGGTTTGATACTGGTAGCCTTACTCTTTAATACTATAAATTGAGCTTCATTCGGTAGTTACTTACGGTACTGCTATTTCAGAACCTTATAAGTTACTTAAATGATTAGTACATCATTGATCTACATTGTCATTATTCACTAGTGTCGACAACCTTATTACTCCGACATTGGTTATAACTGCGGCATTCATTATTGTTTGATAATATAACTTCTGCGACGCTTGGCATCGATGTGTCCATTAGATATGGGTCTATTGATGTCGCATTGTTCCTAGGATACCTTTGAGTTAGCTTTTATTCAAATTTCATGCAATTTCCTATAACTTACTTTGTTATCACAAATTTAACAGTTATTTGCATCTTTGATTTAAATTTTGACATTTGACTACTCAATTAATACCACGCTGGGATTTGTGTTTTTTATAGTCCAATATCATAGTCTAGAGATTAGGTAAATCACTTGAATGCCTTTTAATAATGTAACAACCCTATATTTTGTAATTATTTTATTGTATATTTTAATTATTTTTCATGTAAGATTTTGATTTAAAAACTTATTTTACTTATTTGAAATGATTAAATTTATTATTTAAATATAATCTTGATTTTTATATGAGTTATAATTCCAAAATTTGTAAGTTGAATATTTGCCTGAAATGCTGATTTTGGTCAAAATAGTCAAACTGTGACTTTCAACTTAAAATTTTAAAAGTTTAAAATTTTAAATTTTTTCTTTTATTATGAAAGTACATAAAATTATAAGAACACCACTTTTCATTTCGTTGAATTTGGATGTAAATTGTGAAAGTTATACCCTTTACAATATTGTGCGTATATAGGGTTATTTAACAATGACTATTTTAAATTGTATAAATTATTTCTTCTTGGTTATATTTTATTTTAATATGTGATAATATGTTTATTATGTATATTTTGACTTTTAAATATTTTTAAATGATAATGGAATTTTTCCAAAATTTACTGTATTTATCTCCTATTTTTAAAGGCTGTTTTCTAATTTTCTACCATTTTCTTCATAAAAATTATATTTAATAAAAAAAATTTTTTGAATGCACTTTTTTTTGTTATTTTATTTTTTATAAATATTTTACAAGTCCATGAAGATTTTCAAAAGTTCATTTGGATTTATTTCTAATTTTAAAGCCCAGTCTACAATTTTAAGCCATTTTCTTATTTTAATTATATATAATTAAAATTTATTTATTTATTTTATGCACTCACTTTTATTTGCTGTGTTTTACTTTATTTTATTCATTTTGCATGTATTAAATTTAAGTAAATTTTTCCAAAGTGTATTGAAGTTATTTCTAATTCTTAAGTCTAGTTTTCATTTTTCTGTGCTATTTTTCTTATTTAATCATATTTAATTAATATTTAATTTTTAATATTTTGTTTATCTGTTATATTTTAGAATTTTAACTGAGATTTTAGTTATTTTCAGTTATTTGGATGTATATAAATATATATGAGAAGTTTGAAAGGGTTAAGAGCTAAGAAACGGAAAAAACGTTTTATCCGTTTCTTTTGCAGTTTCTTCTGTCATTAATACAACAATTCATCTTAGCCATTCCTTTCCCCATCCTTTGCAGCCGACTTCCTCTTGTCATTCATGAATTTTTGAAGCCCCAAAACCCTAAAAATCATGGCCTCCACCTTGAAGAAAAAAAATTAGGTAAATCCCTCTCTTCTTTCTACTTTTCTTACTTTTCTATGCAATTTTGCCTTGTTTCTCTTCTATGTTTGGATCGGCTTCTTCTCCATAGCCGCAGCCACAAACTCCTACATCTCTTCCATGCCTCCAACACCATCTACTCCACCAACCATGACCATGGCCAAGCCATCTATGGTGGCCAAACCCTTCAAATTGCAACCTACATGCCTAAAACAATGTTTTTGACCATTGTTGCCTCATTCCCTTCATCTCCACTTGTTTCCTTGCCTATACGATGTTAAACCTGACCTATATGACGTCATACCTGAGCCAAAGCATCATCATAGTCAAGCATAAGTGTCCCTTAAGCCAAGCATTGAAGTGGTTGAAGCAAGGTCCAATCTATCTTGTTCATTTCGCTTTGTATTTCAAAATTGTTTCAATGTTATTTTATGTTGAATGTTTATATATTGTCTAGTTTGTTTTGTTTTGGGTTGATGATACAAAATCATATCTTGGCTATCTTTCAACTCAAATCAAAAGTCGTGAAATTGTGCTTGCCGTGCTTTTGGAGTCGTGCTTGTATGTTGTTTTGGTCTCTAGCGTTGAAAAAGGTGAGTCTTTCTCACTCTGACATATATACTTATGAAAAGTGGATTGATGACAAGTGTTTAGTAATGTAAATGCTTATGCAAGTTAATGATGATCATATGATATGCTATGCCATGTTATTTCCATGTTATTACCATGTTAAAACTGTTAATTTTCACTTGACATCTGATATATGACTGTATATTGTGATATTGACTTTGTTTATATTATTTCTGTATATGATCACACTGTAAGTTCCCTGTTAGAAAAAATGTTATGGGCTGAAATGATAGGCCTGAGTTATTTTATTTATTCATTTATTTAAACTTGGGATTGCGGGTTTGAAATGATAGAACCCGGATTTTTACCTTTTAAACTGCGGATTGAAATGATACATATTCGTATCACTTGACCTAGGTTAGAAAACTATATACAGACCCGTGGTTATTCTATAAAGTGCTTTGAATATTTTAAGTATTTTAAAAATATAAAATTATGAAATTTGATTTAAATAGATTATGAAAGGTTTTAAAATAAATAAATTATGATTTTTCTATGTGTTAAAAATGTAATTTATGAATGGATTAACTTGATTTTGAAATATAACTTATGTTTGAAATTTGGAATTTTGACTAAAATGATATTTAAGTTACATGAATAAAATGGACTTTAATTTTATTTGGAAAATGGTAAATATGATAAATTGATTTATATTTAAATTTAAGTGATTTATTAAAGAATTATTGATTTTCTATAAATTTAAGTGGTTGAATAAATGACTGTTGAAAATGAAATTTTAAAATATAACTTGACTTGAAAATGTGAAATTTGAGTTTTAACTAAAGATGTTAAATTAATTAAATAAACTGGAAGTTTAGTTAAATTTGTGAAATGGTAATATAAATCTGAAATGTTAATTTTTAATTTATGAAAGAAACGTATGGGTTTTAATTTATGAAAGAAACGTATGGGTTTTAATTTATGAAAGAAACGTATAGGTTTTAATTTATGAAAGAAACGTATGGGTTTTAATTTATGAAACAAACGTATAGGTTTTAATTTATGAAAGAAACGTATAGGTTTTAAGTTATGAAAGAAACGTATAGGTTTAATTAATGAAAGAACGTATGGTGTTCTAATTAATGATAGGAACATGTAAATTCCTAATTAATGAAAGAAAGGTATAAGTTTTAATTAATGAAAGAAACGTATAAGTTTTAATTAATGAAAGAAACGTGTAAAGTCCTAATTTATGAGAGAACATGAAAGTTTTAATTAATGCAAGAACATGTAAAGTTTTAATTAAGAAAGAAACATGTAAAGTTAAGTAGTGTGGTATTGATTTAATTAATAAATGTTCATTATTGTAATAGGAATATAAAATTTAAAACGTACATTTGACACGTAGATTTTAATCAATGTAATGGTGTATTTTAAATTGATTAAAATGATAAATGTTACTTACTGTAATAATAAAATGTAAGTTGATAACGTACATTTGATAAGCAAGTTTTAATTTATGTGAATGGCATACTTTAAATGATTAAAATAATAAAGTTTCTTTATTGTAATAATAATGTAAGTTAATAAGGTGCTTTTAACTTAACATAATAATTTCGGCCTAAATTGTATATTACAGTAAGAAAGTTTATTTAACTATAAGGCTATGATAAATTGACATATTAAAATTTTAAGCTTATCGATACTTTGATTATATACAATGTAAAGTGGAAAGTAGTACATTCCAAAAATGCTATGATTCCTTAAGGTAACATTTCCAAAATTCTATGATAATTTAAAGGAATATTTCAAGTTTAATAAATTTAAAGAAATATTCAATGATTTGAAAATTTGGGTTTTATTTGAATGATATAATATTGAATTATTTTTGAAATGGAAATGATACAATTGTGATATTGTTTTGAAATGAGTATGATATTTTGGTCTTGAAAGTATAAATTATTTGAAATAAATATCCATGGGTTATAATAACGATTGGTTGTTAAAGAGACCGGGATCGGATATTGTCTTATAGCTGGACGATACCGAAAACCACTTTAACAACTGTGTACGCGGTGGAGATTCCAGAATGAAGTAGGATGGTGGCGACGTTCTCGAGGTATATTACGTGGACCCAACTCCCGTGAGATGGCATATATGACTAAAACAGGAGCTATACCGGGCTACACAAAGGGTCGCACCCTTTCATCGAGCATGCTCCATCGGAAACCATTCTATTACTGTTGTGATTCGATTCGGTGGCGCCACTTTGATTCGAGGGTATTGTTCGAGGTGGGCGGAAGCTGCTGGCTTGCCGTCACCACCGGTCAGGGAGTGCAAACGGTGTATCCACCCTGGCATTGCCTCGCGTGCCGTGTCATATCCTTATATCGAGCCCACTACGATTTTGGTTTTAAAGATCCGACCGCGTTAAGGTTCACCATCCCCTTAACGCTATTTTCTATATGATTATACTTTACTGATTAGACACTACCGTATATAGCGTATATTACTACATAGTAAATAGTTTAACGGATCCTTAGAGGATGGGCGGTCCCAAGCATCCTTTAAGTTACTGATGCATTTTGTTACTGTTCACTTGAGTTGATTTACAGTTTATAAGTATTTATGTCCTGACTCGAGGGTTTTGTGTTTTGCTTTACGCTCGGGTCAGATTGAGTGAGTTAGCATTCCAGATTCACCTTCGGCGTTGGAGCTTTCCTTGAAGATCCAGCCACCTATTTTGTTTCAGTATCCAGTGGTTCAGTGATGTATCTGATTTGTACCTGATGTATCATGTTACTCTTCTGTTGTATCTTATTTAACTCTGATGTATCTCATATTTATATAGTAGCTTCATGAACTACTATCTCTTTTTCTTCCGCTGCATTTTTTATATACTCTGTGTCTGTGATCTGTGATTTTTATTTACTGTATATCCTAAGATTTGCCAAATTTTTATTTACAACGCGGTATTTTGAGCAATTCAATTCCGGCATGAGTGTCTACCTATACACTTATAATGGATGCGAATGGTTGAAAATACCAAGTCGTTACAGTTGGTATCGGAGCTTTGGTAGCTCTAGGCAAAGCTCAGCATATAGAGTGAATGTATTTACAGAATCACTTTCATTCGAGTTTGAATCTCTTCCCTTTTGACTCGATTCCTTTGAATTTTGGAACGTTCCCTGCGGTTCGAAAGTCCATTCTTATTCCCCGCTATTCATCTTCATTTGATTCTGGAGTATCCCACAACTCCACTTCGAATGATCTTTATAGTGAATAGGCGGTCCCGCCAATCTCAAAAATTTTCTTGTAAGAGGGGTGAAACTCCATTACAACAGCATCGATTCACCAAAGATTTTATATCCTCTGTTTAGATGCTAGTATCTCCTATTATCCCAAACTCTAACTCTTGAGATCAAACGTAGATTTACCCCAGAAAATCCACTTCGATCTTATATTTTAAGTCACGGTTGACCCGATTAAGGTTGCCCGTGATTTATTTTAGCTTATCCACCTCCCTACTCTGCATTTAATCATCTTGTCTTTTGTTTCCAACATATTTTCAAACATTTTGAATTGTATTTGTCAATCTATATTTTTTTATTTATTGTGTTGTTGGAGTTGTTGATGTTGATTTGGGTTTCCGATCGATTCGTCTGATCAACGCTATCGATAGGATTTCTAAAGCACTTTGACAGAACAAACTGACACGATATTATTTTAAATTTTGTTTTGGTTAATGAAATAAAATTTTGATATATATATTTATGGAACTTAATAAAATGATTCAAATTGATAATATGAAATGATAATACTTGATTTATCATTTATTGTTCTATAAATGAATTTATAAATAATTGTTTATAAATTTATATGGGAACTTAAATGAATTTAGAAAAAGAAATTTGAGAATTTAATTTCCGAATGGTTCCAAACCTTTTGTTTAAAAGTTTAAAGGGATATAATATTTAAAATAGTTTCAAATAGAAATTTGTTTCCAAAGAATTTTAAGTTTAAAATTAGTACTCTTCTCTTTGTCGCTGGAAAATAACTTCGGTGATGACTGCAGCATCATCGACGTTCATTTTCGAGTTTCAAAGTGAAGAGACTGTTCTGTAGTCTTGCTACAGCTTTGTTTTAGGAAATTAAATAGATTTGAATTTCTAAAATATGACTTAATTTATAATATATATAGATATATGATTGAAATTTGATTTGACATATTATATATATATTATTACTTATCTCTAAATGGTTTGAAGAAATCGAAAATTTAATTCTTAAATTTTATTTTTAACAATAATTTCAATTATAAAAAGAAAATCAAAAAAAAATTTGGATAAATGATTAAACTTGAGATAATTGAATTGGAAAGTTTTATTCGTATGACACAATTTCATTCCAATATAACTTACCTTAATTTCAGAAGTTAACAATGTAATTAGGTAATATACAATATAAAAAGATTTTATAAATAAAATTTGAGTGGTTACAATAAATGTTATACACTTAAATTTTAATTATAAAATGATTAACAGAGGTAAATATAATAAAGGGTAATTGAATAACTTACAATAAAATGATGTTAAAAGAACTAAGAATAAAAGAAAGCAGTTATAATAAGTGTAAGTATATTGAACATGAGTGATAAATATATTGAGAGGAATAAATTTAATTTTATTAGGAATAAAGAAGAATAAAATTTATTAAATACATTGTGAGTGTAATAAATGATTATTTTTCTAACCCATGGTTTTTTAAAAAAAAATGTTAATTTAAGATGATTAGATAATAAGATAATGAAATTTTGAGATAATTAAGATTTATGTAACTTGTGTAAAAGTTTATTTTCTATTTAAGTTGAAATCTCCATGCTTGTTTTTCAAACTATCTTTTGGTTGTTCTTATCGTCCTCATCTTGCTGTAGACTGGTATATGCATCTTTCTATGATCTTTCTGTTTAGAAATCTTTCTATAATCTTTGATAATCTCCACCTTGTAAAACTTACCTATAACAACAGTTATCAGGAATAACTTCAATCTTCTTGTCATCTTATCTTAATCCTATTTCACTCTATCTTTTCTGTGCCCTTCCATACCTCATTCCTTTTCGGGGACGAAAAGTTTTGAGTGGGGGAGAGTGTAACAACCCTATATTTTGTAATTATTTTATTGTATATTTTAATTATTTTTAATGTAATATTTTGATTTAAAAACTTATTTTACTTATTTGAAATGATTAAATTTATTATTTAAATATAATCTTGATTTTTATATGAGTTATAATTCCAAAATTTGTAAGTTGAATATTTGCCTGAAATGCTGATTTTGGTCAAAATAGTCAAACTGTGACTTTCAACTTAAAATTTTAAAAGTTTAAAATTTTAAATTTTTTCTTTTATTATGAAAGTACATAAAATTATAAGAACACCATTTTTCATTTCGTTGAATTTGGATGTAAATTGTGAAAGTTATACCCTTTACAATATTGTGCGTATATAGGGTTATTTAACAATGACTATTTTAAATTGTATAAATTACTTCTTCTTGGTTATATTTTATTTTAATATGTGATAATATGTTTTATTATGTATATTTTGAATTTTAAATATTTTTAAATGATAATGGAATTTTTCCAAAATTTACTGTATTTATTTCCTATTTTTAAAGGCTGTTTTCTAATTTTCTACCATTTTCTTCATAAAAATTATATTTAATAAAAAAAAATTTTGTGAATGCACTTTTTTTTGTTATTTTTTTTGTTATAAATATTTTACAAGTCCATGAAGATTTTCAAAAGTTCATTTGGATTTATTTCTAATTTTAAAGCCCAGTCTACAATTTTAAGCCATTTTCTTATTTTAATTGTATACAATTAAAATTTATTTATTTATTTTATGCACTCACTTTTATTTGCTGTGTTTTACTTTATTTTATTCATTTTGCATGTATTTAAATTTATGTAAATTTTTCCAAAGTGTATTGAAGTTATTTCTAATTCTTAAGTCTAGTTTTCATTTTTCTGTGCTATTTTTCTTATTTAATCATATTTAATTAATATTTAATTTTTAATATTTTGTTTATCTGTTATATTTTCGAATTTTAACTGAGATTTTAGTTATTTTCAGTTATTTGGATGTATATAAATATATATGAGAAGTTTGAAAGGGTTAAGAGCTAAGAAACGGAAAAAACGTTTTATCCGTTTCTTTTGCAGTTTCTTCTGTCATTAATACAACAATTCATCTTAGCCATTCCTTTCCCCATCCTTTGCAGCCGACTTCCTCTTGTCATTCATGAATTTTTGAAGCCCCAAAACCCTAAAAATCATGGCCTCCACCTTGAAGAAAAAAAATTAGGTAAATCCCTCTCTTCTTTCTACTTTTCTTACTTTTCTATGCAATTTTGCCTTGTTTCTCTTCTAAGTTTGGATCGGCTTCTTCTCCATAGCCGCAGCCACAAACTCCTACATCTCTTCCATGCCTCCAACACCATCTACTCCACCAACCATGACCATGGCCAAGCCATCTATGGTGGCCAAACCCTTCAAATTGCAACCTACATGCCTAAAACAATGTTTTTGACCATTGTTGCCTCATTCCCTTCATCTCCACTTGTTGCCTTTCCTATATGATGTTAAACCTGACCTATATGATGTCATACCTGAGCCAAAGCATCATCATAGTCAAGCATAAGTGTCCCTTAGGCCAAGCATTGAAGTGGTTGAAGCAAGGTCCAATCTATCTTGTTCATTTCGCTTTGTATTTCAAAATTGTTTCAATGTTATTTTATGTTGAATGTTTATATATTGTCTGGTTTGTTTTGTTTTGGGTTGATGATACAAAATCATATCCTGGCTATCTTTCAACTCAAATCAAAAGTCATGAAATTGTGCTTATCGTGCCTTTGGAGTCGTGCTTGTATGTTGTTTTGGTCTCTAGCTTTGAAAAAGGTGAGTCTTTCTCACTCTGACATATATACTTATGAAAAGTGGATTGATGACAAGTGTTTAGTAATGTAAATGTTTATGCAAGTTAATGATGATCATATGATATGCTATGCCATGTTATTTCCATGTTATTACCATGTTAAAACTGTTAATTTTCACCTGACATCTGATATATGACTGTATATTGTGATATTGACTTTGTTTATATTATTTCTGTATATGATCACACTGTAAGTTCCCTGTTAGAAAAAATGTTATGGGCTGAAATGATAGGCCTGAGTTATTTTATTTATTCATTTATTTAAATTTGGGATTGCGGGTTTGAAATGATAGAACCCGGATTTTTACCTTTTAAACTGCGGATTGAAATGATACATATCCGTATCACTTGACCTAGGTTAGAATACTATATACAGACCCGTGGTTATTCTATAAAGTGCTTTGAATATTTTAAGTATTTTAAAAATATAAAATTATGAAATTTGATTTAAATAGATTTTGAAAGGATTTAAAATAAATAAATTATGATTTTTCTTTGTGTTAAAAATGTAATTTATGAATGGATTAACTGGATTTTGAAATATAACTTATGTTTGAAATTTGGAATTTTGACTAAAAATGATATTTAAGTTACATGAATAAAATGGACTTTAATTTTATTTGGAAAATGGTAAATATGATAAATTGATTTATATTTGAATTTAAGTGATTTAGTAAAGAATTATTGATTTTCTATAAATTTAAGTGGTTGAATAAATGACTGTTGAAAATGAAATTTTAAAATATAACTTGACTTGAAAATGTGAAATTTGAGTTTTAACTAAAGATGTTAAATTAATTAAATAAACTGGAAGTTTAGTTAAATTTGTGAAATGGTAATATAAATCTGAAATGTTAAGTTTTAGTTTATGAAAGAAACGTATAGGTTTAATTTATGAAAGAAACGTATAGGTTTTAATTTATGAAAGAAACGTATGGGTTTTAATTTATGAAAGAAACGTATAGATTTTAATTTATGAAAGAAACGTATGGGTTTTAATTTATGAAAGAAACGTATAGGTTTTAATTTATGAAAGAAACGTATAGGTTTTAATTTATGAAAGAAACGTATAGGTTTAATTAATGAAAGAACGTATGGTGTTCTAATTAATGATAGGAACATGTAAATTCCTAATTAATGAAAGAAAGGTATAAGTTTTAATTAATGAAAGAAACGTATAAGTTTTAATTAATGAAAGAAACGTGTAAAGTCCTAATTTATGAGAGAACATGAAAGTTTTAATTAATGCAAGAACATGTAAAGTTTTAATTAAGAAAGAAACATGTAAAGTTAAGTAGTGTGGTATTGATTTAATTAATAAATGTTCATTATTGTAATAGGAATATAAAATTTAAAACGTACATTTGACACGTAGATTTTAATCAATGTAATGGTGTATTTTAAATTGATTAAAATGATAAATGTTACTTACTGTAATAATAAAATGTAAGTTGATAACGTACATTTGATAAGCAAGTTTTAATTTATGTGAATGACATACTTTAAATGATTAAAATAATAAAGTTTCTTTATTGTAATAATAATGTAAGTTAATAAGGTGCTTTTAACTTAACATAAGAATTTCGGTTTAAATTGTATATTACAGTAAGAAAGTTTATTTAAATATAAGGCTATGATAAATTGACATGTTAAAATTTTAAGCTTATCGATACTTTGATTATATACAATGTAAAGTGGAAGGTAGTACATTCCAAAAATGCTATGATTCCTTAAGGTAACATTTCCAAAATTCTATGATAATTTAAAGGAATATTTCAAGTTTAATAAATTTAAAGAAATATTCAATGATTTGAAAATTTGGGTTTTATTTGAATGATATAATATTGAATTATTTTTGAAATGGAAATGATACAATTGTGATATTGTTTTGAAATGAGTATGATATTTTGGTCTTGAAAGTATAAATTATTTGAAATAAATATCCATGGGTTATAATAACGATTGGTTGTTAAAGAGACCGGGATCGGATATTGTCTTATAGCCGGACAATACCGAAAACCACTTTAACAACTGTGTACGCGGTGGAGATTCCAGAATGAAGTAGGATGGTGGCGACGTTCTCGAGGTATATTACGTAGACCCAACTCCCGTGAGTTGGCATATATGACTAAAACAGGAGCTATACCGGGCTACACAAAGGGTCGCACCCTTTCATCGAGCATGCTCCATCGGAAACCATTCTATTACTGTTGTGATTCGATTCGGTGGCGCCACTTTGATTCGTGGGTATTGTTCGAGGTGGGCGGAAGCTGCTGGCTTGCCGTCACCACCGGTCCGGGAGTGCAAACGGTGTATCCACCCTGGCATTGCCTCGCGTGCCGTGTCATATCCTTATATCGATCCCACTACGATTTTGGTTTTAAAGATCCGACCGCGTTAAGGTTCACCATCCCCTTAACGCTATTTTCTATATGATTATACTTTACTGATTAGACACTACCGTATATAGCGTATATTACTACGTAGTAAATAGTTTAACGGATCCTTAGAGGATGGGCGGTCCCAAGCATCCTTTAAGTTACTGATGCATTTTGTTACTGTTCACTTGAGTTGATTTACAGTTTATAAGTATTTATGTCCTGACTCGAGGGTTTTGTGTTTTGCTTTACGCTCGAGTCAGATTGAGTGAGTTAGCATTCCAGATTCACCTTCGGCGTTGGAGCTTTCCTTGAAGATCCAGCCACCTATTTTGTTTCAGTATCCATTGGTTCAGTGATGTATCTGATTTGTACCTGATGTATCCTGTTACTCTTCTGTTGTATCTTATTTAACTCTGATGTATCTCATATTTATATAGTAGCTTCATGAACTACTATCTCTTTTTCTTCCACTACATTTTTTATATACTCTGTGATTTGTGATTTTTATTTACTGTATATCCTGAGATTTTCCAAATTTTTATTTACAACGCGGGTTTTTGAGCAATTCAATTCCGGCATGAGTGTCTACCTATACACTTATAATGGATGCGAATGGTTGAAAATACCAAGTCATTACAGTTGGTATCAGAGCTTTGGTAGCTCTAGGCAAAGCTCAGCATATAGAGTGAATGTATTTACAGAATCACTTTCATTCGAGTTTGAATCTCTTCCCTTTTGACTCGATTCCTTTGAATTTTGGAACATTCCCGGCGGTTCCAAAGTCCATTCTTATTCCCCGCTATTCATCTTCATTTGATTCTGGAGTATCCCACAACTCCACTTCGAATGATCTTTATAGTGAATTGGCGGTCCCAAGATGAACATTGGTCAGATCCTCATCCTATGGCATGTTGGAGTCTCCCAAGAGTTTCTTTTATTTCCCGTTCTTCTACCTCTCTTCCTCAATAGCAAGAGTTTATTTCTAGACTGTATAAGAAATCGATTTTGTATGAACCCGAGTGATTGTATAATTGTACTATGTAACTTGAATAGCTTATGAACTTATCATTTTTGCTTCTCCTTTGCTTGGTCTAATTTTCCATTTGATATACGGATTAAGGAACCCCTAAATAGTCCTGTTCCCATGGAATTTTTAAATAAATTTATCAAGCTAATGCGGGACTTTAAGGAGAAGTGTCCAATTCTCAAACTTCTCAATTAGCAAAACATTATTTCCTTAGAGACTTACAGGAGGTTTACACATGATTTCCTTAGCATCGTTTTGAATTCCTGGGCGATGAGAAAGATAAATTTCTTAGAAAAATCCGGACTTATTACACCAACTTTTTGTTTGCTCATACTAGCTCTCCAGTTAGGAAATGGGACTATCATCAATTCCCTCTAGTTAATGCCCTAGAAGGGATTGAGATTTCATTTGATTTTACTTTTACCTTGTCAATTGGGCAATTTGAGAAGGTCAAAACTATTGTTTGCAAATTTTAAGAGTTAATTGAATGTTTGAAAATAGAATTGAGATGTAATTTGAATTTCCTTATCATTTGTAAATTTTGGTGTGGTTAATGAAAGAACATATTTTTCATGTATTAACTATTTTTTATTGACTTTAATCAGGAAAACCAACTAGTACTTATGTCTGATCCTTTAAATGTTTTCTTGTGAGTGATCGAGACTAAATATATAATATTTGATGGTGAAAAAAGGCAGTCTTCCTAAGATGCTTCAACTTTACAGTTTTCGAAAATCCCAGAAGCACAAGAATGGCACAAGAAATATATTCAGTTGAGATCAATATTGAGAGTCTAAAGGAATAAACCTCTAGCTTGGAAGAGGAAAATAAAGAGAAGGACAAAGAAATTCTAGAGTCTAAAGAAAAGATAGACTCATCCTCAGAGTCTAGATCTTCAGTTGAGGTTGATGCTGAAATGGCTAAATTATACCAATGACTAAATGATCTTGAAGTGGATTTAATAAAGAGTCAAGTGCCCTGCTAATCTCTGGAACTCATTGCAAGTGAAGGTGACTTCAGACTTCCTATTCCTACTCTTGGTGAAATGACTAGGTCTCGATCTTTAGCTAGTCAAGGATTTTTTACTTTGTTAAACCCACCTCCGGGTTTAAGTAACGAAGAAATCTCCAAATGGAGTAGGCAAGTTAAATTTAAGTGTATGTAATTTTTCAGTAAGAAATGGAATAGGAAAATATCCTAGCGTCTCAATAACTATGAAAACCAAGTTGACAAGCTAGGGTGTAAGAAGTATATCCTTAAGCAAAAAATTGAAGAACTAAAGGCTATGGTTCAACTTTAAGAGGAGCCAATAAAACTCTCCAGTGTGCCTTGAAAATTCAAATTGACTCAGTTGATGATTTTGATACTATTCGAAGAAAGGAAAAGAAATCCAAAGAACTTCTAGACATGGCCATTCGCCACATTACCGATCCTTTAATTGCTAAGGATTTGGAAAAGATAACACATAATCTTGAGCTTTAGCAAAGACTTGCTTTAAATGCATTCTTCTTTTATATGAATTTTGTACTGGTAGATTTGTACATAATGTATTATATTGTAAATAAACCAATATTTGAACGTATGTTACCTTGGATGCATGGTATGTAGCTTTGAATCAAATACTAGTCCTTATTTGAATATGGTTGATGTAAGAATATTTTCTAGCTTTTATGTATAGATCGATATTTTGCTTGTTAAGAGAACTATGAACCTTGCTAATTGTGCTTGATGTAAGAATCTGCCTTCTCATTAACAGATATCTAGTAGCTCATTTAGTAATAGAGATTCAAGTTAATTGAATCCCAATCTAAATTGAAAGCTGATTTAGTGAAGCTCCACCATCAAAAAATCTTTCTGAATAGAAGTTTAGAGAACCATTCTGGTTTTATTGTGAATAGAAGACTAGAAAACCATCTGGTGGTTGAAGACCTAGAAAGCCTATTTGGAAGTAAAGGAAGAATAGAAAATCCTTATAATAATTAATAAGTAAGACTAGAAAATCTATCTGGCAACTAAAAATTCCTTTTGCTTTGGAGCATAACCGGCTCATACTTAAGTGATCTCCCTTTAGATTGATTTAGTTTTGGAGCAAAAATGACTTTCTTTTGATAGATCTTCCTCTAGAAGATTGATTTTTATCTGTTCTTTAGGATAGATTTTAGATTTGCTTATGTGATGATCTCAACATGGATTGAACTCTTTATTACCATCTTAGGTGGTTATTTAGATCTACTGTCCAGTGTGTATGGATAGCTTTTTTTCAGCGGAACCAAAGACTTAGCTTACCTACCTCTAGGAGGCACTTTAGTAAGGCCTTTGATGATGGCACTAAAGGCTGGTCCGATGATCTGGGAGTTAGCAAAACAAGAGACTTACCCGATCTCCCTCTAGGAAATGCTTCAATAAGGCCTTTGATGAGGATACTAAAGGCTGGTTTAGTGCACTGTGTAGTTAGCTTAAGTAGAATCAAAGACTTACCTGATCTCCCTCTAGGATTTAATTAGGCCTTTAATGATGGCACTGAAGGCTGGCAGATGCTTTGGTTAGGCCCTTTCGAACGGAACCAAAGGCTTATTCTAACCTCCCTCTAGTATGTGCTTTGACCAGGCCATCTTGGCGGGGATAGGGCTTTTTCCTTAAGAGTTTGTCTTTCTATTTAACCATGTAGACACACTTTTTTTGTGCAGAAAATCTCCTTTTATTGATAAATTATTTAACACCTTCTTACAAATTCATTGAGCTTTCCTTGCCTTAGGAAATTGTTGATCAAGCCCTCCAAACTTCGACAATGATTTGTATCATTCTCATTAGGGAGACGATAATGCTAGTATATTCCTTCGAGGTTTCATTAATTGTTTGGTCACTTCATTTAGGAAAGTCAATAGTTAAGTTCATCCATAGTCAAGAGATGGGTATTCTTATAGGAATCGGTAAGGGAGCAATTCTTGGAAAGCCTTAATCTTTTAGAAGACGATTCGTTCTTCGTTCTTTTGATGGGCTCCTTAACTTCTATAACAAACTTTCTCTTCAAAGAGCTTTGAGCTTTGTTCAGTTTATAGGAATGACCAAGCATATCATCTCATCTCTTAGTGAATTGATCGAAGTCTTTATTTATTTCTCTTTCAAAAATTATTTCCCTTGCTTGGAGCTGGATTTCTTTTCTCATCTTCATGAAAATGCCTTTCTTTTTATTCTACCTCCTTAGGTTGAAGATTGGTGTTGGCTCCACATGAAATAGATTCAAGCTCCATTTTTTTGGATCATAAGGAGCTATTTGTCTTTTCTTTTCTTCCATAACTTGTCGTGCCATATGCCTTAATATTTTTTCTTCATGAAGCCGGGTATCATTTGGCCTTGTCAATTGAGCCTCGAGGATCCTTGTTTAAAGATTTTAACATGTTTAATTTGCATGACCAAAAAAGGCTTAGTTGATGCAATTAAATGGTGTTAAGCATCAAGAGTAGGTTAGCTTGGAATAGGAAATTTTTGGTAGGGACAAGTCCATTAAGCCCTATATATGCAAGTTAAGGTAGTTTCACTTAGGGTTTTGACAGAGATGGAGTACAAGCACTCCTTTTAGTGCAAATTTTTTTAGCGAATATCTTCATTAACCCTAAAAAGTGTAAGGGAGGGAATCTTGACTAATAATGGAATTTGGAAAACCTAGATTTAACCTCGATGAGTGTTGGCAAAAAGCAACACTTGGTTGAGTTAAGCTTATAAGGAGTGAACGAGTAAGTTTAGGTCCATGAAGAAGTCATAGGCATAGTCATGTAAAGTCATATGCACTTGAAGTCGGTTTATATAGCAAATTGTATGCAAAAAAAGAAATCAAGAGTATGAGTACTTTTGGAATATAAAGTAAGATGTACTTAAGAAATTGCAAGTGCTTTGGATTTCGAAAGTAAGCCATAGTTCAAGCAATCATGTTCTTATTCCATATAATGTTGAATGTACAAAGTCCTATGCGCAATAGCCTTCTTGGCGCTAAAATCCCCAAATCGATATAGGGTTACAGAGTTTAAAATGTAAGGGAATGAGAAAAGAATTGTTCGCCTTCTACTCCATGCCTTTAGGTTTGTATTTATAGGGGTATGGGGTTCAACACAACTGCTTAATATTGTATTCGGTATGCTCCATCTTTGGCATGCATAACCCTCGGCAACCTCAATGGCATCAGGCTTCATTCCGTACTTTAGCTGAACTTTAGCATTCTTTATTGACAACAGACGGTATCAACATGAAGTGGCACCAGTATGGGGAAGCATTGGTAGAGAGCGGTATTGAGTTGGAGCGGCATCGAGAAGGAGTGGCATGACAATTTCCATGAGTATTGATGGCTTCCGACATCAATACCGCTTTCACAAATGTGTTGCATCCTCTAAAGATTGATTAAATGCGCCATCAATAAGATGCAGCACTAATTGTCGGTGGTATTAATAATAGGTGGCATTGATTCAATACTGGTGGAGTAGTATCGGCTATAAGACAACATCGATAACAATGGCATGCGACATCAGTGTATAGTAGCCTTGATAATACAGGACATCAATGATGAGTGATATTGATAAGGTGGGGTATTATTGAGTTTTGTAGTCCATTTTATCTCCATAGGTGAATGGCAGCGTCGATGGGATATGGCATCAATAGGAGGCAACATCAATAGCCTACGATACCGGTCACGTTAGGCATCGTTGCTTCCTTGACGAATTTCGCTATTGATTCCATTCGGCATTGCTCAGTGACATAAAAGACTTAGTATTAACCATCCCACCTCATAGATGATATGCGACATCATTGGCATCCAGTATCCTTAGCTTTATTGATTACATGCGTCGTTACATATGATCTTTCATTGATAAGATGCTGCATTGCCATCTTTCATTCTGTCGGTGTTGGTTCACTCCCACTACTTCGACATTGGTAATTGGTGTGGCATCACAGCTATATTGGTTATTAGATGTGATTGTAATTACAAATAGCTGTAATCGTTTTTTGTACAATAATATAATAAGTACATCGTTTCAGATATCCTTAGTCAAGATGCATCGAGACTGGATATAAATGCATTTGTTGAGAGTAGAATGCATCTGTTAAGACTAGAGTACGTAAAACTCTCCAAATGTTGGACAGTGAATTATTCATGACCGTTAGAGGTACCAAAGGCTTACATATTGATAGTTATTGGACAACTATGGAAAGACTCACCCAATCGTTTTCTATTGGTTGATATAACTAAGGTCAAACAGAAAATATTGATGTGATTAATTTACATGGTTCTTTGGACTTGAGAATACTATTCATCTTCAATATGAAAGCTCCACTTTGATTATAGTCAAATCTTGGCATCGCGTCCATCAAATGACTAAATTGGATCGAGTCGAAGTATTGGAAGTGAGACACCATTTAAGGGAGGATTTGTCTCTTCAATTATATAGGTTTAGTATCACCGTCAATTGAAGTCAACTCAAAGTCAAAATCTCTAGCCAAAGTAAATCGGTTAATTATTATTATTATTAAACAGAGGACTTTGTGTTTGTACTATAGAGATGAATATGGACGATATTGGATTTTGACCATTACCGAATTCCATATGTCCAAAGTGATATAGTTTTGATAAAGAGAATTGGTGTAAATAATTGTCATTATAGGATAATGCTTAATAATGTAAAATTGGATTTTATTGAAACTAAGTAAGTGATAAAATTATAAATTATTATAAATTAGTTAAGATTTATGATATATTAGCTATAAAATTATATTTGATGTATACTAAATAAATGTTAAATAGTGTGTTTATAATAGTTATATATATACATATACACTAATCAATATATGATATCAGTATGCATTTAAATAAGACTTAAAATTGCATTGAATATTGTTTGGGCTTGGACCAGATTTGAGGCTTATATGAGCATGATATTTCTGGCTATAGGAGACATGGTTTGGGTGGCCATATGATGGTACAAAAAAGAGATTTTTTATGATTAAAAGTGTGGAAATAGTAAGAGAGATATAGGGATAAGATCCACTTTTCACTCTTTTGACATCATATTTATATGCCACCTCTTTGCATCATTTCTTTTGCCTTTTGGCTATCCTTCTTCTCTGAAGTTTTTGGCCAGCAAATCCCTGCTTTAAGTCCTAAAAATCTATCGATCATCAATGGTTAGGCAGTTCGGGAGCTAGCAACTTCTAATCAGTAAATGGATTCAAGGGGATCAATTCAACATTTCAGCATGTATGCAAGGGCTTTAGTGAAAGGTAATTCTTTGTTTTATTTAGTTATAACATATTTATATATATTATTTATATAACAGGATGTTAAATTATATTACGAATCTTGTATATCGAAATGTTGTTGCAAATTGGTTGGTTGTATATATTATTATATCTTATATAGACTTTAAAAAAATTATTTTGTATACTTGCTTATTAGATGCTCATGGCCTGCAAATAAAAAAGTTTTTTTATATATGAATAATATTATTAAATGATTTAATTGATTAAAATCCATGTTTAAAAGATAATTAATTAAATTCCATGTTTAAAAGATTAATATTATAAACCTTATGTATTAAAAAATTTAAGAATTTTGTTCATTGATAAAATGCATTCGACAACAAATAAATAAAAACAGATTTTTTATTTTGAATATATTAAATATTTATATAACCTAAAATTATTTATGTAATTTAAGTATGTGTGCATATATACATAATTATTACAAATAATAAAATTTTGTGTAAATATTATGTAATATATATTATACATAACACCTTTCGAAAACAACATTTTAATTTTTTTTAGTTTTACACAGATTTTAAATTTAAAATGATTTAAAATCAAAAATCAAAAAAAATATGTATGGTCGAACTTGCAAAATTTTAATTATAATTTTTTTTAATTTTATTATTTGTATTAACATATATATATATATATATATATATATATATATGTATGTATGTATGTATGTATGTAAATATAATTGTACATATTAACTCTTATCATATATATATATCAAAATCCAATAGCAATGGTGACAACCACTTTCGAAACCTCTGCCCTAGCAAACGAACTTGAAGATGATGAAGGAGATGGATGGAAAGAGGTTAAGAGAAAAGGGAGGGAGAAGGATAAAGGTAAGCCGTCCTTTGTGGATATATTGAAAAACCTTAAACAAACAACAAAAACCCTAAATATGGGTAGAGACGCTGGGTGACAAAATCTAAATGATAGGTAGCGTTAACTACTATGAACCTATATCAAGCGGTAATGTGATCTACCAATAAATTGATGATGAAGACTATGCGGAAGCCAGAAATAAGTGGAAAACTCTGTTTATTTATACATGGCAGGGAAACGACCATACTGTGTCTACTTTAATGCCTATGTCAAGAGGGTTTGGAATCCAAAAGGTGCGTGGGACATTTTTCCTAGGAAAAATGGATTTTTCCTGATTAAGTTTGAACAAGAAGAGGATGATAAAAGAATCTTATATGGAGGTCCATGGTTTATGAATAGCATACTCGTCATTTTGCGTAATTGGGAAGCTGACTATAATTTCGAATGAGAAATGCTATCATCCTACCCAGTCTGGATCAAACTACATAACCTTAATATTACCCTATGGAATACTAGATGCATTAGCAAACTAGCAAGCTTGGTAGGTAAATCGCTGAACATGAATGAAAACACAAGGCTGGTTAAACGAATTAAATTTGCTAGAGTTCTGGTGGAGATAAAAGTTGACGATGACCTACCAAAAATAGTTAATGAAGTGGACAAATATGGCAATATATATGCAGGATATTGAATATGAGTTTGTGCCTCCTAGATGCAATGAATGTAAGTGCTTTGGTGATACCTATCAATAATGCAATAAATACATAGAGAAGCCTCTGCAAGTTTTAGTAGAAAAAAAAACCCCATTCCACCAACTGAAACACAACATATACCACATATTAGTTGTCCAAAAAGTAGAGCAGCAACAACATACAAAATGATGCAGTTAGAAACCCCACCCCCCTCCCTCCCCAACCAACTAGCCATACTGAAATTAGTGTGGAGGGCTCTGGATCAGAGCAACTAACTCCTCCAAATCAAGATCAAAAGGTCGAAGCTCCCCAGGTTGAAGCAATTCATTCCCGAACTGTTGTTCCTCCTGATGAATAGCACCCAACTGAGGCCCTCTTGCTAAGAATATGGAGGAAGAGAGGATGCATGGATCTCTTAAGGAAATCTAACAACTGAATATCCAGCTGGAGTCATCTGATGAAGAAAATGAAGATGAGGAGGAAAATATAAGTAAATACACAGTGGTGAATGAACAATATGAGAAGCAATTTGTTACTAAAGGAGGAGTATGTGCTGCTAAAACAGCAAGGATTGGTTCTTCTCCTATGACTAGAAACAAAACCATCAAACATTAAATGTCAGTGCTTTGTTGGAATGTGCGAGGTCTAAATAATGACATTCGTCAATTAGACCTCCATAATTTTGAGGCCAAATTTAGGCCTTCAATAATCATACTACTTGAAAATAAATTTACTGAAGATAATATAGAAGTTTTTAAATGTCAGTTGGGGGGTGGAATCTTACCCACAATAGTTCACAGGAAACTAAAGGTCTAATTCTCATACTATGGCAAGACCATGTCTGGCATGGCACAGTAATAAACAAGGAGGACCAACAAATGACAATGCTTTTTAAAAATATAGGAGGTTTGGAGATAACCATCACTTTTGTTTATGCAAGGAACCTAGCATTAGAAAGGAGTACTCTCTAGCGATGGTTAATTATAAACTCCAAACTTATTAATAAACCATGGTTGGTAATGGGAGATTTTAATGTAGTCTTAAGTACTAGAGAAAAGAGAGGAGGTCTTACCCTAAAGTTATCCCAGGTAGCAGAGTTTGATAACTTTGTGCTTGCGAGCATATTAATGGAAACATTCCACTTAGGCCTGAAGTATACATGAAGAAGTGGTAAGGAAAACAGAATCATATCAAGATTTGATAGAGTGCTTTGTAATGCAAACTTGCTAAATAATAAAATTCCTAGTTGGAAAACCATTGTTCTTCCTAGATCTACAAGTGTTCATAGTCCTCTTTTAATCCAATTCAACAATGACACTAATAATTTAAAAGGAAAAGAAAAACCTTTTAGATATGCTAATCACTGGATTATGATCGAGGGATATTATAAGACAGTTAACTTCAATGCTACCACACTCCCTAATGGTACTCAGATTTATAAATTTATCATGATGGTTAAAATGATGAAAAACAGACTGAAGGAATGGAATCATAAAAGGCTAAAGCATAATGATGAAGTATTTAAAATTTAAAGTCATCTTGAAGAGATCCAAATAAATGGATGAGGATCTAATGCATGAAGGTCTAAATGCATATTACTATTCTCTTCAAAAAACTGAAGGAAGAACTCAAAAAGCACATCCTATTTCCTAAACTTATATAATGGAGATTCTAGACAAAGCTTACTAGTAATTCACTATAGAAGAAGAATCTCTGAGGAAGGATGCACCATGTTGACAGCTAGGATTAACAAAAGGGAATTGATGAGAGCTACTTTCTCCATTCATGATGACTCCAACCCTGGACCGGATGGAATGGGGGAAACATTCTTCAAACTGCACTAGATAAACCTGAAAGATCACATGTTAAAAGCTTATCAGGAAGCCTTTGATAATGGAGAGTTTATACAAGAAATAAACTACGCTTTTATTTTCTTGATCCTTAAAGTCAAGAAGCCTGAAAGAATTGAGGAACATAGGCCAATAGCCTGTTGCAATGTCACTTACAAAATCCTCGGCAAAATCATATGCATGAGATTAAATAAAGTTCTTCCAGACCTAATTTCGCAGTGTCAAAGTGCTTTCATTAAGGGAAGATTCATATCTAAAAACTCTCTATTGGCTCTTGAACTAATCAGAGATTTAAATAAGCCAGGTGCTAACAAAATGTGCTTAAAGGTTGACTTACACAAAGCTTATGATAAGGTGAATAGGAGATTAATAATTCATATGTTAAGGTCAATTGGAATACCAAACAAACAATTGAAATCAACCCCTACCTTCTCTATCCTAATTAATGGAGTTCCTAAAGGCTTATTCAGTGTAACGGAGGAATAAGGCAAGGGGACCCCCTATCCCCCTATCTATTTGCAGTTTCTATGGAGTGGTTCACATTACAGATGGAAATAGCTTACTTTTAAAACAAGATTAGTCCAGTCTACAAAATTGAGCCTAAAGTAACACATTTGATATATGCAGATGGTCGTATAATTATTACTAAAGCCTCCTTACCTATTTTGGACACTCTTAAAGAAATTTTACACCTTTTATAAACAAGTGTTGGACTAAAGCTCAGTGAAGGGAAAATCAAATGCTACTTTAACAAATATTACAGAGACAAACATAACTTATTAAGAAGTAATGGAGTTTCAGAGGGGTCACTTCCTGTTAAATATCTTGGATTTCCATTGTCTAATAATAACATTACTGATAAGGAATATGGGAAGCTTATTGATAATATCAGAGATAAACTTCAAGGCTGGAGGTCAAAATTTCTTTCTTTGGCAGGCAGAATCGAACTTGTTCACACAGTAATTACATCAAAAGTTAGATTTTTGTTGCAAACATTCCAAATTATGGAGTATTCAATTGGGAAAATTAATTCTGTCTATGCTAATTTTATATGGAGAGGTAAACTACATAAGGTTAGCTACAAGGAACTTTGCAAAGCCAAAAAAGAAGGTGGAGTAGGACTAAAAAAATTATTTGAGCTGAAAAAGGTCTATGGTATGAAGATGGCTTGGAAAATATTAGTGTCAGAAAACCTATGGCCTAGATGGATACGTGAAAGATATTTAAAAGATAATTTATGGACAACAAAAATGGATAATAATGCATCGGTTACATGGAAACATATTTTACAAAAAGAAATGATTTGAAACCCCTAATTGAAAGGAAAATTGTAAATGGTTCAAAAACTGATTTATGGAGAGACCCCTGGCTTAATAACAAAAGTCTTGTAGATAGGGTGGGATGGGAAGGTTACTCGACCTATGGAAACCCTATATGTTGTGTCTCTAGCATAATTGAACATGCAAACTAGAAGTGTGATATACAATTACTTAGAAGAAATTTCAAAGATGAAATACATAGTGTCCCAATATACAGTGAAAGAGAAGGGGACACTTGGACTATGAAAAACTCACCAAAAGGCTAATTTATAATGCAAAAGGTATGGGATGAGATCAGAGGAAAATATCCTATAGTAGCTTGGCATAAAACTGTGTGGAGTAGATCAAACAATCTGAAGATGGCACACACCCTATACAAAGCCATGCTAGGCAAACTCCCTACAAAGGACCGACTACACAATTGGGGGATTCTGGAAGAAACTTCACGCAATCTATGTAACTCTGAAATTGTAAGTCACAACCATCTCTTCTCCAAGTGTTCTTACAGTAAAAGAATTTGAGGTCTCCAAAAGCTAAAATCCGTGCTTACGGATGAAGTAAAATCATTGAAGGAAGAAATAGATTACCCGAACCAGTGGGGTAACATGTCAAACTTGGTGCAAAAGTTGCTTAAAATTTGCCTTACGACTTCCACATGGCATATCTGGCGTGAGGGGAATAATCGGGCTTTCAACAATCAGAAAAAAGGGAACTTGTTACTAAATTGCCAAATTAACAGAGATGCAAGTATAATTATTGAACGAATTGCTAAGAGAAGACTCATCAACTTAACGGCATAAGAAAAACTAGCATTGGAGAGGATGAACCTGAAGGTTGCGCACGCAGAAGGTAAAGCAATATCCTGGGAGTCACCATAAAGTATCAGCTCTAAAAGAGAATGTTCAGTTAAAGTATAATTATTGTATAAAGGTTGTTCTTGTATCTTGTGCGGTCGAACTTGAGATTGTATGTAATTGGGCTTTAGCTCGATTTTATAGCTTGAAATAAAATTTAACCAAGTTTCAATTTTTTTTATACATATTTATATGTATTGTATAAATTAATTTAAAATAAAATAAAATATTATTTTATTAAATTATTTACGAATTTCATATTAAATTATATATAAATATATATATTTGTGTGTGTGTGAGTGTGAAAAAAATTATTTTATAAATTATTTTAATGATCTAATTATATATATATATATATGTTTACATACATACATACAAATACATATATATATGTATGTATGTATGTATGTATGTATATGTATATATATATATATATCTCTGTGTGTATGGTTGTGTATATATATTTACATACACATGTATTTATAAGTATAGATATAATTTTAAATAGTTTATAAATAAATTATTTATAACCAACATTTAATATATAGATTTTTATTTTTAAGTGTATATATTATTATGATGCAAGTATGTACACATGTAAATAACAAATTGAAGAGGGGCTAACATATCCGTCATTGTGTAAATCCCAACATCCATACACATGCTTGTCATGTGGGTAAATGGGTCATCTATAACACAATGCAGAATGAATCTTAAGACTATTTATACACTAGAGAGGGTGAAATGTGTATTTCAACTACTTAAAACTTATGAGTTAAAAAAATTATCTCGTCAAAGTGCAAATAGGAACAAATAATCATAGAATAAGTAAGTAGTAAAGTAAGATGCAGTAAAATAAATAACATCAGGAATTGTTATACTAGTTCGGCCAATCATACATCCAGTCTTTTACTGCACCATATAGAATTTCACCAACGCCACTTGCTTTCCGTAAATGGCAATGACACCTTTACAATCATGATTTCACAAGCTAAAAGATGCCCCCTCTTGATTTACAGGGTTATAGGATCACCCTCTTGATTTTATAGGCTACAAGGACACATTCTTCTCTTTACAATCAATAGTAGAATATGACAAATGGTCATATCTTCATCATAGAATCTTGCAAATTCAGTATAATGATCGTATAGACCTCTAATTGCAATATATGTTTGAACTCTTTGAGGAATAGGATGAGATTAGAGAGAGAATGATATGAATTCAAGTATAAATTCTATGATTTTTTATGGTTTGTGAATCCTTGAAGCATTGGAGTGAAAGAGTATGGATTTGCAAAGAAATTGAAAGAATACGTAATGGATCTTTCTCACAAAGTATCAAAATGAAAGATTAAGAGAAAGTGAGAATATTTTTTTGTAAAAAAAAATAAAAAATTATAGTGCCATTATATAGTGGTTGAAGGGACATGTCTATTGGTGATGGATTGGAGGGAAAATCCCTTCATTTGAATTTTAAAAATTAGAAAAACATTTGATATGTCAACATACTTAGGGGAGATATGTCGACATACATATGGATATGTCGATATACTTGGGGGGATATGTCGACATACATGTGTTGTTTTTCAGATTTCAAAGTACTTCATATTTGTGTATATTTTGTAATTCGATTGAGTTCAATGATTGATTGGGGTCTTTAACAAAGATTCTAAGATTCAAATAAACTGCTCTTCACTTCAAATATCTCTGTCGTTACAGCATTTGCATTTCGTTCTTCTTCAATCAGTTTTTTCTTCCATTTGCTCTGATTAATCATCATATATATAATTCATTTGCCTCTACTGAGCTTTTATTTATCTTTGTAAAATGTCTCCATAGTATTTCTAAAAGTACTACATAATTTGGAGATATGTTCATAGTAATATTTATAAGGTTATTCATCAAAATCAATACTTAGGGTATAAACATATCAAACCATGTACACATAATTCTATGGTACATGCACGCATACATATATGTATATTTAATACACACATATACACATAGATATATATATACTATAAAACTTTGTTTATAAATTCAAATAAAATAATGAATTTATTTAACAGAAAATTTAAAAACGTTCTAAAGGAATTTGACAACATAGACCCGTTAAAGATCCAAATAGTTTAAAAAAATAAAATTTACCCAGTTACTCCACTACGGACTGGCCTAATAGCCTATGCATTCTAAACTAGCCATGTTAGGATTAACTAATTAATCTTACAATCTAGGTAGTAGGGCATCAAGAAAGGTAGTGTTGAAGGATTGGATTTGGGTAATCAAGCGCGCTGCCCTACTTAGCTACCGACTTGGCCCGAAAAGATATGTGAGCCCAATGGTTGCCACTAATAGAAAAGTCCCAATTTTAATTGGGCTTTGGGCTTCTTTTCAAATATAAGTAAAAATTAAAAATAGATTTTAAATTTAAAACTTAAATTTAAAATTACATACATATATACATTCACACACATATATATGTATTATACAATAAAAGTTATAATATAATGAAATTTTAAAAAATGTTTGAAAATAAATTTGAAATAATTTTGGAATTAAATTTTATTAATAAGACTGATTAAAGAAATAAATTAATTTAATGAGTTAATTAAACAAAACATATATCCATGTGTAACATATATTGATACATGGTATATCATCATGAAATGTTTAAGACAATACAAGTGTACATGTTTGCATATATAATATAATTTTTGAAATTAATAAAATTTGATTAAAATAATTTAATTTAAATTTAATTAATAAATTAAAATACATACATATATATATGGTATATGTATATTACTATAAAGGTTATAGTATATAAATATTCAATATTATATGTTAAAACCAAATGATAAACAATTAATTAAAAAGTTAATTAATTAAAATTAATTAAATATGATTTAATTCATATAATGTTATACATAAATTTATTATACAAGCCAACTAAAATATAAATGTTATATAATAATGAAAATTTTATAATATGAATGTACAAACTAAAGGTGGAACATTATAGGAACCCTAAATAGACATAAGGAATAAATTGATATGTAAATGCACATATAGCGCGATTACCGATTTGTTTGACACATGAATCAGAGGGTATATCATAAGAAATGCATTATTCCATAAGTCAATATCACTCAATATAATATATCAAAGATTATGAATCATTAATACAAAGTTGTCCTCTACTATCTATACATTGATAACTTACTTGCATACTTTCTAGTTGTTAAGCTTTACTCAAGCTAGAGAAGTTATGTGTAGTATTACTAATGTATAGACTAGACAAGTTAAGATACTCATACATATTTGTTGAGCTTTCCTCGAAAGTATATAGGGTCTATATAAATAATGCAAATTATATATACGTGTGTATATTACTAACTATGTTAAGTAGAGAATAGTAATTGAATATAAGATAAATATTAGAAACGATCATACCAGATATTTTATACTGGTTCGAACCTCCTGTCCTACGTCCAGTCCCGAAGCTCTCCTTCGGTACTTCCTTTAACCAACTGACACTCGCTTATCCCGGAGGAATAGCTAATACAAAAGTATATCTCTGGCAACTTGTATTCCAAATAACATGGTTTTTGACTGATAGTACAAATCTTCCTATGATGTCCTTTGAGCATGTGAATGTGAATGCTTTGAGTTGTAGAAAGTGGTTTAACCAAATTATATTTTGGTTATAATAGATTGAGAGTATGTAAGCAATGTATGCATAGGAGAGCGATAAGAAACCAAGAGAGAAAAGATTCAATTAATTCAAGTTAATTTTTCTCTACATCATAATCAAGGTAATATTTATAGATTCAAGAGGATGCATATGAAGAGTTGTTACTGTTAGATATGTTATATTCATTTTAATGGTTGCAACCTTTCGATGAAGGGTAATTTTTTTGCTCAACAGAAGTGTCTTTTCAAAAATTTGTAGTTTTTCTAATGACAGACATATGTGGTAAAACCTCAAACGTCTGTGACTTTAGAAAATAATTACCCAAGGATTCTCACAGACGTCTGTGGTTTTACCTTAGTCGTATGTGGCTTTATAATTTTATTTTCCTGAGTATTTCCTCAGATGTCTATGGTTTTACCTCAGATGTCTGTGAGTAGTAAAAGCAGTTTTTTAAATTAAGTTCATATATATGAAACCGTGTGTGATCGCATATGCATATATACTCAAGGAGATCTTAACAATATTTTATCTAAGACTCTTTTACAGTAGAATACCCTTACTAACCATAGTATGGTTGATAGATCCTCGATTGTCTTCGAGTCTTAAAATCTTCGAGCATGATGTCCTCTTGTAGTATATACCTATAATCTTAAAATGTGTGTGTGCATCCATACTTTGGTGGACTTGTATTTATGATTTAGCGATAATTCAAGCCCACTGGGGTGTAGATTGTTGCATTTGGTACCGGTGCTTAGGTAGTCGATCTCGAAAATTTAGAAAACGTTGAGTGAACATATTTGTATTTTGTCTATAAATATAATATATGTTAAACTCTAATTATCCCAACTGTAGAAAATCCCTAAAGCCGGATGGTACATGACTCCCAAATCGGGCCTCGATAGCTCAATGATTGTAGATCCCCATATGATTTTCGATTGATGATTACAGTAAGTCCAAATAAGGGGAAATTTAGAATTTATATGTTGTAGATGTACAAAAGTAGTTGGTTTCTTGAAAGAAGGTGTGAAGTAGTCACTCAAAGTTAATAGCCAGATTTTAATATTGGAAGGAAGATAAGTCAACTGAAGAGCAGAAGTTCTAGAGAATCAACATATAAAAATCCATTTTGAGTCCAACCCAATAGGATAATTTTAAAAGTAGAGAAATATATATATATATTTGAAAAAGTAAGCAAATATTGGACTTTAAAATATACAAATATTTAGTTAAATTGAAAAGTTTTCATAAATGGGTATTACAAAAACCAATGGATGAAAAATTATATAGCTTATATAGCTCGCTAGTATCTTTATAAAGAAAGAAAAGTGTAAGTAAAAGTTTTAAGTAGAAGTTAAATATGGTTAAAATCCAAAATTTCGGTAAAGGAAATTTTGTAAAAAGCTATGACAATTGAAAGAAAAAAAGGTAGAGCAATATAGCTCATGATTTTCAATGTAATGGAAATTATTGAGCTATAAAAACATTTTTATCGGTGGAGAATAGGAAATGGTACAAGTTTAAAATATGGTAAATAGTATGGAAAAGGAGATTTAAAACTCTAAAATAAGCCGTAGGTGAACAAATTATAATGGTTCAACTAAGAAGACAGTTAATGGTGAGAAATGCAACTGGAGTTAGTGCAGATTAGGTAGAGAAAAGTGAATAATGATAGCATTGTAAAAATAAAATAATATTAGGAATTTAAAGAAAATAATGTTAGTAATTAGAAATAATGTTAGCATGTTATATTAAAAATAATGTTAGGTAATCTAAATTAAAGCAACATAAGAAATTAATGATAAAACAAAGGAAAATGGACATTTGCCATTGTCGTGTGCATTTATAACAAGTATCTTTTAAAAGTCTCCCTTACATGATATTAGAGACTCCGCCAAGGACTGAAAGTGGAGATAGTATGAGTTGTAAGAAAATGGTAGAATGAGAGTTGTTCTTATCCACTATGATTTTTATTGTTTAAAATTTTTAAAAGATGTTTTAGAAATGGTTTGGTGTGACAAATATGTTTTTAAAATGAAAATTTAATAAATAGTTTGAACTAAAAATCCCAATTTTAAGAAGTAAAAGTTGAAAAGGTCTTGAAAGAAAAGTTGGTTTGAAGAAAATGAAAAGAAACTTTTTAAAAATTTGATTTTCTAACATTTTCTTTAGACTTAATGAATAAATTAAATTCAAAATTCCTAAATTCTAAGTTTAAAAGGTTAAGATAATAAGTATTTATTAATTTATTAAAAGGTTTCTAAGTTGTACTTTTCAAAGAGAAGGGTTTGGGATTATGTATTTCAAAAAATTTGAAGTGTATAATTTTTAGACAAAAATGGCGAAGACCAAACCAAGATTTTAAATATGGAGTAGATAGGAATGAGTGCCTAGGTAAAACGAAGTGAATGGTAAGGCTATGAAGAAGATAACAATAATTGCTCTTGAAATAGTAATAAAGAAATCCAATAAAGTGCAAAGAATAATGGTAAGAACATAGGAATATTTTCTAGGACATTTGTGCATGCCATATGAAGGACAATGATAAATGGTATTAAAGTACGCTTCTACGAATGCTAGGATATACTCGTATGAAGGGTCAAGGATAAGAAAATAAATACCACGTTTTGAGAATGGCATCAAGGAATTTGGATTAAAAGAAGAAGGTCGCAGAGGATTATGAGGTATAAAGACACATGAAGGATATTGGCAAACTCAAAGTTAAAATATGAGGATTTCAAAAGGATGGCATGATAGAAAGGTCCATTCAAGTCAGAAATGATAAAGCCACAACATCGTTAATGGTAGTTGATGTTAAAGGGCGACTTCCAGTAGTTCTTCTATTTAGATTGGGTTATCTGCATTAGTTGTCTTTATTGATGGTAAAGGAGCGTATGATATTACAGGAAATATTCCTTTTTATGTGTTTTTTCTGGACTGTTGTGTTATGGGAAATGAATAAAGATAAGGAAATTTCGAAAAAGAAAGTCAGCTAATGCAAAAAAAAGTGAAAATAGTAGAGGCGGGAAGTTAAGAAATAAATTAAGAAAATTTATTTAATTGACTATTAAAACATAACAAAATAAGATTGTGAGTCCCAAATCATGAAATAAATTTTAGTGAGCGGAGGACAGCGAAAGGATGATGCATAACCATGGGTCAATGTCCATATACCTTAAAGGATGGAATTTATAATTGAACTTGGTTGTTGGTTGTTATTATAAATAAAAGAAAAGTTTTTGAAACTTAAAATTTACCACGTAAATTAAGAGGAGTCCACTATGGACATTGGACTGTTAACAAAACCTCAATTTCTCTAGATGTGAAAAAAAATGTTTTAAAAATCCTATATATTTATATGTATGCTTTTGAAAAATAAAATATCCCTGCAAAATGTTTTGAAAGACTTTTAAGTTTAAATTTTTGATGGATATTTTAAAAAGTATTATAAATATATTTTTGAATTGAAAAGGAAGAAAATTTTAAATTTTGAAAATGCCACATACTTGATATGGTGGAATAGTCGACGGGATGGTTAGTATAGATACTGTGTAGTAGAAGTGATAGTAAAATCAAACGGTTAGGGACAAGGGAAAAGCTATTTTAGCTATGGAGTCGCTTTCTCTGTGCCTTGTCGATAGATGAACTAAATAGGTTTTAAAATCATTTTGTTTCAAAATTTTAAACTTTTAAAATAAAATTTACTTAGGCAGACTGTACTTGAGAAAGTTGAAAGAGAATTGGGGGAAAATGAGAAGGTTCCAAAGTAGAGTGAAGAAGGGTATATAACGGAAGGATGGAAGTATGGAATTTTTCCATCTTGACCCTTTTCCGATATAAGAATATAGGTTTAGAAAACTGGATTTTCTAAATTTGGATATCAGCAATGGTGTGTTAGGATTTTGGATGTTAAGAATTAGGTATAAATTATTTGAACTATACTTTATTCGTAGAAGCGTGGAAAATTTTGGATGAAAAACAAGTTATTGGTTTTCAAAAGCTGCATTCATATAAAATTACTAGTATATTTAGGATGTTTGCACCATATTTTCCAAATGGTTATAAATAATGCATTCATGTAGGAGGCGCAGATTTCAAATTTCTTAGCATGCATATCATATATTCCGTAATACACATTGCATTTGTACATGATTGGTTGCAAAAAAATTTGTACGCTAATTGATTGTTAGTTTAAAATGGTTGTACATTGCATTGCATTGTTCGGTCCTTGAGGAATTTCGAGGACGAAATTCTTTTAAGGTGGGAGAATGTAATATCCTGTGTGATTTTAATGCTAGTTAATTTAAAAAGAAATGCAATAAATATATGTGATGTGCATGTAAATGTGCATATTTTTACCACCGTATTTATTCTCTTTAAATTAAATAAATGATCATATTGGGTATTTTAACTTGTTTTAACCAAAATCCATATTAATTCCAAATTGTCACATATCCATCTTCATATAGGGGCAAAACGGTCATTTGTGTGCATATATTTATTTGAGAAAAATTAATTGGAAACTTATATATATATTTGTAGGAATTTGGTCTCAAATAGGAGTGGTTTCATGAAGGCATATGAATGCACAACATGAATATAAAGGAATGAAGATGGAAATAATTCAAAGTGAAGATCATGGAGGACCCCACCTACCCACCTACCTTAGTGTACAAATTAGAGGCTAATGCACATGCTTATGGAATTAAAGGCTTCATGTAAACTTAAATGATGATTAGTAGAAGCTAATGATTACTTGGCCTCCACACTTTCTCAAGGGTAGTTTGTTCATTCCCCAAATTATGGATTAGGGTTTCATGCTTGTATAAATAACCCCTTATGTTTTATGTAACCTTCCTCCTAACTTAGTGACGCAGTGGATAATCAATAAAACGATATGGATCGATGAAAGTAGCAATCGGTGGATTGAAGATACTGAAATGCCCAAATTCGTTGATCACAAGGATACCGAATTCTAGCTATCTTCGACACGTTGATCGCGCACGATACCGTGAGAGAAGATCTTCAATTCTTCAAGCGTTGATCAAGCGTACTTGATTCCGCGAATCGGCTTCAACAATCGTTGATTCGAGCGCACTCGAATATCCGAAAGTGGAGATAGAAGATTACACTCAACTACCAATTTAAGATGAAAGTACACAGCAATCAAACAAGAATTTTATTCAATTTTTCAACCCCTTACAAAATGACACAACACTGCTATTTATAGCTTTTACAACGCAATGCAATCAAAACATCACCAGACTCTTAGGTCGTTCGCGACTTACGACCTATCTTAGGTCGGCAGCGACTTAACAACAGCGACTCAACGCTACATTCAACACATAACAGCGCTGCACCGGACGACCTACGACTCAACAAGGTCGTGAGCGACCTAAATGATCAACACAACACGACTTACGACTTACAAACACAATACAACACGTAGCCACAAACTCGGACGACTTAAAACACACGACTCACGACCTATACTTGATATGTCTTAACGACCTAAACAGGGTCGCGACCTTACTCCAAGCAGTTTAACCCTTCAGCGACTTATCGTAGGTCGGTACCAAGATAAGGTCGATGCGACCTAAGTATTAGCTTCTGGATATCTTCACACGACCTAACTAGGTCGTAGGTCGAGACTGTCTTTAAGGAATTACCGGAGCGACCTATCTTAGGTCGTAACTCGTTAGGTAAGTTAGGTCGTCCACGACCTAAATGAAAATGCGGCTTAGCTTGCTTAGGTCGTAACTCGGCACAGTTAGCTCGTTCTTCATCACTAGGTCGTACCCGGCCTAAGATATGTCTGTTAACTCGTAAGTCACTAGGTCGTATTTCATTAGGTCGGAGCTCGTTAGGTCGGAACTCTTCATCTTGTGACTTCTTAGGTCGTACTCGACTTAAAAACAAGTTAGGTCGGATCCAACCTATGACTTCGTCTCTCTGGGCTGCATCATCCTCCCCTGGTTGAGAAAAATTCATCCTCGAATTTGTGCCCTCCTCTTCCATACCAAGCTCATCCCCATGATACGGTATAAGATGTTTAACATTAAACACATCAGAAATGTGCACATCCTCCGGCAGCTTCAACTTATAAGCATTTTCATTAATCCGTTTCACGACTTCTACAGGACCAATTTTTTTGGCTTTCAATTTGTTATAAGCGCCCACTGGAAAACGATCCTTTGTTAACACAGCATACACTAAATCACCTTCGTTAAATTTAACATTTCGTCGCCCTAAATTTGCAGTTCGCTTATACTTCTCATTTGCTTTCACCAATCGTTCCTGAACGATTTTATGACATTCAGTTAATTCATCAACAAAATCAACAGCTCGTTTAACCGTCCCCTTTGGTGGTAGAACTGCTAAATCCAACGGTCCCCTTGGCAAACTTGAATATATGATCTGAAATGGGCTGAATCCCGTACTACGATTTACTGCATGATTATGAGCAAACTCTGCTTGGCATAACTTCATGTCCCAACTCTTCAGATTATCCTTCACAAGACATCGCAACAAATTTCCCAATGATCTGTTAACAACTTCTGTCTGTCCATCTGTCTGCGGATGATAAGCGCTACTAAATTTCAGCTTCGTTCCCACCATCTTTCACAAACTTAACCAAAAATGGCTTAAAAATCTAGTATCCCGATCAGAAACAATAGATCCTGGTAAACCATGCAATCGATACACCTCCTTAAAGAATAATTGTGCCACTCGAACTGCATCCGCTGTCTTCTTGCAGGCAATAAAATGTGCCATCTTCGAAAATCTGTCAACCACTACAAATATAGAATCATTTCCCCTTTGAGTTCTCGGCAAACCCAACACAAAATCCATACTAATATCAACCCATGGTTTAATAGGCACGGGTAATGGCATATATAACCCCGCATTCGTAGCCGTTCCCTTCGAAACCTGACAGATATGACATCTCTCCACAAATCTCTCTACCTCTTTCCTCATTGACGGCCAAAAATAAGATTGAGAAATCAAATGCAATGTACGATCACAGCCCACATGTCCTTCCTCGTGCAACTCTTTGATAATCTTCAATCTCAAACTGCTCTCTGGAATACATAATCGATTTCCTTTAAACAAGAATCCATCAACCATCATAAATTCATCAGTATCTCCATCCTTAACTTTCTCAACGAACTTTGCAAAGTAAGGATCCTCCTCAAACAATTCTGGCAATAATTCAAACCCTGTCACCTCAACTTTCATTGTAGTCAACAAATGGCTCCTCCTACTCAAAGCATCAGCCACACGATTCGTTGCCCCAGATTTATGTTTCACGACAAAAGTAAACTATTGTAAATAAGAAATCCATGATGCATGTCTCGCAAAAATCTTATCCTGTCCTTGCAAATGCTTCAAAGCTTCATGATCAGTGTAAAGAACAAACTCTTTCTGGAATAGATAATGCCTCCAGTGTTTCACGGCTTGAACAATGGCATAAAACTCAACATCGTATGTACTATATCTCATCTTTGCTCCTGATAATTTCTCACTGAAATAAGCAACTGGCCTCCCACTCTGACTCAACACTCCTCCAATCCCAACCTTTGATGCATCAGTGTGTAGCTCAAACAACAACTGAAAATCTGGTAATACAAGAATTGGTGCTGTCGTCAAAAGTCCTTTGATTCGTTCAAAAGCAACTCCTGCTTCCTCTAACCAAGAAAACTGTTTCCCTTTCATACAATCGGTAACTGGTGCCATCACGCTACTGAAGTGTGGAATGAATCTTCAGTAGAATGATTCCAATCCATGAAAACTTCTAACTTCAGTGATAGTTCACGGTTGTGGCCAATTTCTAATAGCTTCAACTTTACTTTGGTCCACCTGGATTCCCTTCTCAGATACAACATATCCCAAAAATAACACACTTCGAGTCATGAACACACATTTCTTCGTAGCTGCATAAAATTGTTCCTCACGAAGAATAATTAACACCTTTCTCAAATGCTCTACATGCTCCTCTGTGCTCGCACTATAAATCAGAATATCATCAAAGTAAACTACAACAAACTTCCCAATGTACGGTCTGAAAATTTGATTCATCACCCTCATAAATGTACTTGGTGCATTTGATAGACCAAACGGCATAACCAACCATTCATATAAACCTTCCCTCGTCTTGAATGCGGTCTTCCATTCGTCTCCCGGTCTAATTCGAATCTGATGATAACCACTCTTCAAATCAATCTTCGAAAAGATAGTAGCCCCACTCAACTGATCTAGCAAGTCATCCAACCTTGGCATAGGAAACCTGTAACGAACAGTAATCTTGTTCAAAGCTCTACCATCCTTCTTTGGCACCAACAATGCTGGTACTGCACAAGGACTCAAGCTTTCCTGAACACATCCCTGTTCTAACAACTCTTCCACTTGCCTTCGTAACTCCTCATGTTCCTTAGGACTCATTCGATAATGTGGTCGATGTGGTAAAACTGCTCCCGGAACAAGATCAATTTGATGTTGAATGTCCCTCAGTGGCGGTAACTCCTTAGGCAACTCTTCTGGAAATACATCTTCAAATTCTTTCAAAACTGGCTTCGCTTCTTCTGGAATTTCAACCTCTTCACTACACTCTCGCCCAATCAACAAAAAGACTTCAGGCTCCTCTTCAACCTCCTTGACAAACTCCTTCAAAGATAGCAAAGTTTTCAGTTCTTCGATCTCCTCTAGCTTGCTTTCCTTTTGTTGCTGCTTCTTGGGAACTAAAGTGATTTTAGTACCTTCGAACATGAAACTATAGCTATTAGCACAACCATCATGTTGCACTGCTCTATCAAACTGCCATGGTCTGCCCAACAACAGATGACACACATCCATGTCTACAACGTCACACCAAATTTCATCTTTGTACTTCTTTCCAATAGAAAAATTCACACAAGCTCTTCGACACACCTTCACTTCACCACCCTTCCTCAACCATGCTAACTTGTACGGTTTAGGATGCTTCTCAGTTTTCAAGTTCAACTTCCTTACTGCTTCTGTAGAGATAATATTGTCACAACTCCCAGCATCAATAACGAACTTGCAAACTTTTCCCAAAATAGTGCATGTCGACTGAAAAATATTGCTTCTCAACCAACTAGAATCTTCCTCTTGTTTTGGTGTAAGACAGGACCTCCTCATCACCAAATTACAACCTTCATCCCCGGACAATAAGTCTTCCTCCTCAACATAAGGTGCATTTGAACATTCAGCTTCTACTTCCTCATCTTCAGCTTCCGCAACCATCACTCGCTTCTTAGGCTTTGGACACTCATTGCTTTTATGACCCAACTCTTGGCAATTGTAACATTTGAAACCACTGCTAACCTTTGCCTTCTCACCCTCCTTCACTACTGGCTTACTGACAGGTTTAGGAACATTAGAACTCCCACTAGCACCCTTCACTTGATTATTGGAATTAGTAAACACACCACCTCCACGCCTTCCTTGCTTCTCCCAAGCCAACGCTTTCTGATGTGCTTCTGCAACAGATCTTGGATCAAACATATTAACCATATCCTGGATCTGCATTTGCAACCCTCCAACAAATCTAGCAGTTAGCTGTTCTTCCGTCTCCATAATATCATTTCTGGCAATGAGTTGGTAAAATTCATCTGCATAATCATTAACTGACTTCGTCCCTTGCCTCAGATTCTGCAACCTCTGGTACATGAGTGATTGATAGTTGTAAGGTAAAAATGTAGCTCTCATCAACTTCTTCATCTTCTCCCATGATTCAATCTTTGACTTTCCCATTCTCTCCCTTGTAAGTTTAGTTTGCTGCCACCACGCCAAAGCTCTCCCCCTCAACCTAGTAGCAACTAACTTCACTCGACGATTCTCCGAAACTTCCTTGAAATCAAAGATCTCTTCAACATTAGACAACCAATCAAGAAATTCTTCTGCTACCATTCCACCTTTAAATTCAGGAATTTCCATCTTCATACCCGATTCCCATCGACGATCATCATCCATATCTCGATATGAATTTCGAACTGGGTCTCGATCTCGATAATGAATGCTAGCTCTATCACCCTCTTCATCAAAACCAAATGTACGTCTATATCGATCTCGACCATTATCATCCCTTCGATCACGCATGTCTCTTCTACTATGTCTCTCTTCATCTCTATATGGCTCATCTTCAAAATCACGTGGAGTTCTCCTCTCTTCGTGCCTATAGTCATGGTGATCTCTTCTCGATGAAATTGATGTTTCTCTTCTTTCTCTAAAAGATTACGGTGATACCCTCCTCGCTTCCGTAACCGATGGCGAAACTCGGTTTCCTCCATGGTTCGAGATTGGTGATCTCCTCCTTTGAGTTTGATTCAAATCATTCATCAACTTCTCTAACTTTCCAATGCCTTCATCAAATTTCTCATTAATACGTTGTTCCATAAGCTCGGCTTCTTCTCTTCTATATAACGCTTCAACATTTTGATGACGATTAGCTCTCCTTGGTGGCATGGTTAAATTTCACAACACTTCAACAAATACTTCAAAATTCTTCAACAAAGCTTCAACACAACAACAAGTCACGGCTCTACACTAGCTCGCACAACTCCTTAGCTCGGTTCAACACTAACTCGGCTCAACTCCTTAGCTCGGCAACAAATCCCAAACGGTCTAACTTGGTCTTGGCTTCCAAACTTAGCTCGAAACAAAGCCTCGCGACTTAACTTGCTCGCACGGCTTAACACTTCTCCAACTCTAGATCCAAAATGAAATGGGTTTAAAACTTCAAACTTGTTGCAATCTCGCGATGAACACCAAAGTTCAAACTTCAACTTCAAAAATTGGCTCCAAGTCTCGGCTTAGCTATGATTGGCTAAGTCTAGCTCTGATACCAAAACTGACGCAGCGGATAATCAACAAAACGATATGGATCGATGAAAGTAGTAATCGGTGGATTGAAGATACTGAAATGCCCAAATTCGTTGATCACAAGGATACCGAATTCTAGCTATCTTCGACACGTTGATCGCGCACGATACCGTGAGAGAAGATCTTCAATTCTTCAAGCGTTGATCAAGCGCACTTGATTCCGCGAATCGGCTTCAACAATCGTTGATTCGAGCGCACTCGAATATCCTAAAGTGGAGATAGGAGATTACACTCAACTACCATTTTAAGATGAAAGCACACAGCAATCAAACAAGAATTTTATTCAATTTTTCAACCCCTTACAAAATGACACAACACTGCTATTTATAGCTTTTACAATGCAACGCAATCAAAACATCACCAGACTCTTAGGTCGTTCGCGACTTACGACCTATCTTAGGTCGGCAGCGACTTAACAACAGCAACTCAACGCTACATTCAACACATAACAGCACTGCACCGGACGACCTACGACTCAACAAGGTCGTGAGCGACCTAAATGATCAACACAACACGACTTACGACTTACAAACACAATACAACACGTAGCCACAAACTCGGACGACTTAAAACACACGACTCACGACCTATACTTGATATGGCTTAACGACCTAAACAGGGTCGCGACCTTACTCCAAGCAGTTTAGCCCTTCAGCGACTTATCGTAGGTCGGTACCAAGATAAGGTCGATGCGACCTAAGTATTAGCTTCTGGATATCTTCACACGACCTAACTAGGTCGTAGGTCGAGACTATCTTTAAGGAATTACCGGAGCGATCTATCTTAGGTCGTAACTCGTTAGGTAAGTTAGGTCGTCCACGACCTAAATGAAAATGCGGCTTAGCTTGCTTAGGTCGTAACTCGGCACAGTTAGCTCGTTCTTCATCACTAGGTCGTACCCGACCTAAGACATGTCTGTTAACTCGTAAGTCACTAGGTCGTATTTCATTAGGTCGGAGCTCGTTAGGTCGGAACTCTTCATCTTGTGACTTCTTAGGTCGTACTCGACTTAAAAACAAGTTAGGTCGGATCCAACCTATGACTTCGTCTCTCTGGGCTGCATCACTTAGCCTCTCTTCTCTTAGTCTCTCTTAGGCCTCCTTCTCTTTAGTTTAGTTTAGATCAAAAATAAAATGAAAGCTCCTCTTTCTCTTTTCATGGCTACTTAGCCATTTTTATTTTATGTAATCTTTTTTATTATGCAATTTAATACATGCTCTTTCCTTTTCATGTTCATTTACTTTTATGTTGTAGTGTAGATCTCTTCTCTTTTATGCAAGTAGAATAATTTTTCCTTTCATTTTGCTATCTTTTTCCTCTTATTTTTATTCAATGTTGCTTGCTACATTTTTTCATATGATGACAAATATGAGAGGCTAAACCCCTTCAATTTAGGGGTAATGAAGCTCTCTAATCATGTAGCTTCAACTTAATTTGATGTTTATGCTCTCTTTTTGTGCTTAATGAGAATGATTGAAATGGTTTAATGATGTTGTTTAGCTTTGCATTTGATAGTCTATGTTGTTCATAACAAATAGGCTATGCTTAAACAAACAAAACACAAATTGCCTCTTCATCTACATATGATTATGGCAAAGAAGTGATTGTTGAAATTAAAATTTGATGGCTTATATTTCTAATTAATAGTTAATAGGCCATGCTTAAAATAGATTTTGCTTTCAACTTTGTTGTCATATTTTATGAGATTTAAAAGTGTATTAGTAGTTGTGTTATAGTTTGATGGTTTATATTGAGCTAATTAATAGCACAAATATACCATACTTATGATAAGCACATCAACTAATTCACTAATGACAAGAAAAGAGAGATCATAACTTCATTTTGTTGATTTATGTGATTTAGAGAGTGGTAATTGCCTCTAAATTGTCATTTAACTCTCATATTTTTATCTATTTTTCTTTTGCTAGTTTTTGTTAGTTTCTTACATTTTTAGCTAATCACACTTTCAACTTTGGTTAATTTGATTGAATAGAATTTTAAAATCATCAATTCCCTGCGGATCGACTCGTATTCGCTGCGTGCTACATTCGTACATCGTGCGCTTGCGGTTATTTTTAATTTAAATTCGTTCGACGGTTTTCTAAACCGATAGAATTTCCGTCGACGAACAATAAGATAATGTTAAAAATGAAATTATTGCAAATGACAGAATTTGGCCGTAAAACTTACACTTTTGGGTTCATGGTGATTTTCTTATCAATTTTTATATATAAACTTTCCGATCGGAGTTCAAACGAAAAATTTATTAACGTTTGAATTTTTTGTGTCGGAAATAATTATATATGTAAATATGGCAATAAAATCTAATTAGCACTGATTGGTAACGTTAATAGGGATTAAAATGTTAACATTAGATTAAAATCTAAGGGGATATGTATACGTGGGAAAAAATTATTGCAACCAGCGTTAAATGGAAAAGAAACAAATGATTGAATAAACGAAGGGAAATAAATTTACCGAATTTAATCAATGCTAATAATTAACCTTAATAATATCATGGAGTATACGTTAAAAGTGGAAACGAATGATCTAGAATGGAAGAAAAGGAAAACAAATCAAGCGGAATCATTTAACATTCATTATTTACCAAAATTACACTGCTCAGGTTGACCTAGAGATTGCTTAGGTAGATCGATAGCGGTCGATCTAGAGCAATAAGCGGTCGACCTGAAATCTTTAAGTTGTGAATTTGGAACAACCTTAATGGTCCAAATTTAAATCAGTTTAATTGAGCGGTAGGAATTGGTCCAGCTCATAATTTTCTAACGGGGGCGGAAGCTCTCTCATTTTCTCTTTTCCTTCAAAACTATAAATTAATTGAAATAGTCCAATATGAAAGTCCACGTCACTAGAGGATTTTAGAAGATGATAGAGATAGAGATTTAGTTCAAATTAAGTCGTCACAACCAATGTAAACTGTAAATCTGGATTTGAAATTGTAATCAACCTAAATCGCTCATTTCTAATCCAAAATTCTAATAGATTTTTATGTATATGTTATATGTGAATCTAAATAGCAAGTCAAAGTTATAATACACATAACAGGGATTATATCCGGTGATTTGGGAACTATTGGAAATGTGAGTGAGAAAAATTGCATGCTTTGTAATAAAATTAGATTTATTCCGTTGTAATATATTTCAATTATGCCTATTTATAATAGATTTGGATTTAAATTTGTAAGTGCGTAATTGTTAGATTTATATTTGCAAGTGCGTAATGATTGTATGTAAATATATTGTTTACGCATAATGAATTTAAATGGAATAGATCTAATTAAAATGATTATGGAGCAAGATTTGATGAAATTTAGAAACTTACCTAAATTTACTATTAAATAAATTTTAATGTATTATGTAATGATTAGAATTGGTATTTATGCGACGAATATGACTGAATTAAAAGAAAAGTTCCTTAAGGTGGGGGTTTTAATGATATTGTAATTCATTGGAATTTGAAATGTTGCAGGTAGATTTCTATGTATTATCAAGTTTAAATAATAGAAAGTGCGATGTTTGAAATAACACGTAATATACGTAAAAAGAAAAACATGTACAAAATAGGATATTTACTATATTTTGTACCGTCTATTTCAGATAATATAAAGAAAAGACAGTTCCTTGTAATTACAAACACGGCACAAACCTCTCTTTTTGGATAAGATATGGAAATTTTCAGTGTTAACATTTTTATGATAGAAATGTAGTTTCGACGCATTAAAATGCAGTAAGCCCGAAAAGTTAAATAGGAAATTAGGAACGCGATAAGAATATCTTAAGAAGATAAAATAAGAAATACCATTAAAAATGAAAAGTAAATAAAAAGTAAATTTGAAGGATAGACAAGGAATAAAACAATAGAATGGGAAAACAGATAAAACAGTGGAAAATAATATTATGAACTTGATAGGAGGGAAGTGGTAAATAAACTTAAAGTAAGAAAAGAATAAAGGCATATTGAAATAAAGACCTAAGGTCAACTACAAAAATGTAAGGACATGATAATTAAATAAGTATGAAATACGTATAAGTAGCCTCGAATATAAGTCTATGACGGGTGCGAACTATCATATTAAAGTCTAGATCGGGCTCTAGTACCATTATCTGATGGATTCCACTTCCTCGACCTCCTGTCAGGAAGTGGGTCTCGAAGGTTGCTCTTCCTCCCCCTGACCCTACTCCTATCGCTGCTTGTGTAGATCCTGTTGTTGATGCTCCTATTGCTCCTAGTGCGGCTCCTGTTGTTGATGCTCGTTGGTGGGACCCATGTTGAGTGTGCTTCTTCTGCTTCACCCGATTCTATTACTTGGAATTCTAAGGAGCCGGTCATGATCCATATTCCATATGAGATGCGGTACTCTCCGAAAACTGATACTTATTATGTCTTTATCAATGATATTGAGGATGAGAGTCGATTTCTTATATATCACATTAAGGATGATGGTCTGTCCCTTACTAGGGTTGGTGAGATTAGTGAGGTGAATAAGAGTAAGTTTTATGACGTCGGTTGGGATAGAAAATTTATTTACTCTTCTTCTGAAGGTTACATTCCTAATCTGGCTGCTCTTTTCTCTGAGTATGTTCATGTTATGGGCATCGTCTGTTGTTGGTACTGGCATTCCTCTTCGGACGGTGCGTAGTCATAGTTTGTTTAGTAGTTTAGGCTCTTTTTGTCTATCTCTTGTGCTGTATTTTTCTCTTTGGTTTGGGCTCTTTGAGCCTATTTAGCTATTTTGTGCATGTGCAGAATACCTATTTTCCCATTATTTATACAGTGGCATGGCCCATTTTAAAGACGGCTAGCTTTGCTAAAAAATAGTAGGACTTATGAAGTACATACATTTGCGAATAGACAAAGTAGTACCCTCAGTTGGTAGAGTACTCTGCTTCGAATATAGTTTGAGGGAGGTATTTCCTTGATTGCATTAGGAAATCTAAATAGGATGATGAGCGATATCGGACACTATACCGCAAAGGTTGGTACCAAAATTCATAGGTAGGGCTCTATAGGGAAATACTTCATCAGGCCTTAGCGGTAACAGGAAAGAGAGGGTTACACCTAACTGGTCTTCGTCGCCTACCAAGGTAGTCCTTGTTAGGTTATGCACCGCCATAGTTGTTTGCTAGTTTGTTTATAAGGGCAAGCCTAGTTAACCCAAAAAAGAGTTCTTTCAAAAACGGTTGGGATAGTCCATGGAGCCGAGTCCATAATAAGAAGCATGCAAAGTAGTAAATCCCCAAAACCAAAATAGATGACGAAAAAATGAATGGAAATCCATCATTATGCAATATGGGAGTCCCTCGAGTTATACGGTAATGAGATCATGACACGGCAAGGCAATGGATCCTAATAGGGTGCTGGTTGAGAGATACTTGTGATGATATTTAGGTTCGTTTGGGGACCATGGGATATATATTCATATATACATAGCTATGATTCGACATATGGTAGTGGGAACAGATCATACGCGAATGTGGAGTCGAGACGACTAAGAAAATAATAAAAGACAACAAGAGTTAGAAGACAATCGGCATAAACAAGTGTTATGTACAAAATATATAATTTTACCAATCATCAGAACGTTGTTCTTACCCCTCCTTATTACAACCCAGAAGATAGTTTGAAGGACAAGTACCGGTGCTTAGCGTGTTCGTTACTGACAACGACACTTGACATTGGAAGTGTCAAACCTTGTTCAGTGATTTATATGACTTATTATATTTTGTTATTCCGCTATAAGTTATATCATTAGTGCTCTGATATAAATTCTTTTGTTTTAATTGCAGGTTACCAAACCAATGATCCGTAATTGGTGGACTTGGGTTTTTGATTTAGCGAAAATTCAGGCCCACTAGGGTGCGGGTTGTTACAATGGAACTAATCAAAAGAGTCATCAATACACGGGAGTGGATACTTGTTCTTCTTCATCACATTTTTCAACTCACGGTAGTCTGTACATAAGCTCAAAGAGCCATCCACCTTAATGGTGAACACTACAGTGCTTCCCACTCATATTTACTTCTTCGAACAAAACCCTCATCACAATAGGTCATTCACTTGCACATCTATTTCCTTCTGCTGTGTCGGCATTGTATGCCTCAATGGCATAACGTCTGGGATGACATCCTTCACCAAATCTATGCAAAGCTCAATCTCTCTATGTAGTGACAATCCGGTCACTTACTCAAATATGTCTGGATACTCCCTTGCTATAGGTACAGTTGACAACTTGTCATGCAGGATCTCGAGCAAGAACAGAAAGCTAAACTTCACCTCATCTTCAACTGGATAGCCTATCTCCAACCTACGCTCATCATCTACCCCTATTGTCACCAACAGCCACTTACAATCCACCGCTACTCCGTATTCTTAGAACCAGTCAATACCGAATATAATACTAAACCCCACAAAACCTAAAACAAAGCAATCACAGGCAAACAAATATCTATGACTTGATAAGGATAAGTCTCAATTAACCATACAATATCTAGTCGATCCTCTAATAGGGTCAGTAACAATCCAAAATTGGTTAAATAATTCATGTACCAAACCAAATCTATCTACCAAATCACTAGATAAGGAGGTATGTGAAGCTCAGGTATCGAATAAAACACGTATAGGTGTATCAAAAATAGCAACCACACCTTGTATAATAACACTCTTCCTCTTCTCCTTCATCGATGGAGCAATGGATGAAGCTAGAACAGCATTCAAACCGTAAGTAGACACAGTTTGCTTATTCCTCGGTGGTCTTGGACAATCCTTTTTTATATTCCCCGGCTTGTTGTAGTTGTAGCAATTTTTTATTTTTGCCTTACAATCTCTGACATGATGGCCCATCTACCTACAATTGTAACAAGTAGGCTTCCACTTTCCCTTCTTCTGGTCCTGCTTCCTCTTATTGTTGTTCCACTTCTTTTTTCCTCCCTCGCCTACTTGCGGCTTTGGACCATCTTTGGAATCAACAACCGACCTAGACTTCAAATACAGACACTCATGTTGAAGAACCTTCTCCATCGGCATCTCAAGGACTCGTTAATTTGTCCCCCCAGCTACTCTCCTAACTAGTCGGCCAAGCCCATAATAAGGTTCTCGTTCTTCTTAAGTGAAGTATCGATGAAAGATAAACTGTGCTTTGACAGCATGTTGAAATCGATCTGACATAAACACGTCCCCCTATTTCAAATAAGCAAACTTCCAAAAGAGAACCAACTTTTGGGCAGTCGGTATATACTTCTCTTCAAACCTCGCATTGAACTGCCCAAGTAATCTGATTCTCGAAAGTAGTAATCTTGATGGCATTCCATCATCCTATAGCTTTCCCATATAACTGTCTAGAGACCAGCTTCCTCTCCATCGCATCCTCCAACTTCGTATCCTCAAAGATGCATTTGCAAGTATCCAACCGATGATGCACTTCGATGGCTGATTCTGTTCCAAGAAATGGTTCTCCACCAAGAGTAGAACAATTCTTGGTTGGTTTGGCAAATTCAGCCCTCGACGCTTGCACTCGAGCACCACCATCAACAGCCATAGTAGGAGTAGCTTGGACATTTTGAACCATGTTTTACACCATCTCAACAAACATATTCTGCAAGTTAGGATTTGCAGCCCCGATCCCGCCCCCTCCACAACTCCAGAAATGGAGTTCCTAGCAGCATTCCTAGTTAACTAGCTCATTAGCTAGAATAAGAATGATCAGTCTCTCTAAAAGGAAAAAGTAGTGATCGTGAATGCAATGCGAATTATATATATACATACATACATATATATATATATATATATATATATATATATTATTTCAAAAATCAAAATATAACAAGTATGCTCTCTCATATATGTCTGGATCCATTCTAAGACGATAGCTACTTCCTTATCTCTAATGTATACATGTATCAACTTAGGTCGTCTATGTAACCTAAGTTCTGATACCAAATGTGACGACCGCCCAATGCCATGGGTACCAAATCCACTTGTATAAATCATTGAGGAGGTACCCGACCGATGTAGGAAGGTAACCAAGGGTGTAAAGTAACGAAAATCTAAACATAGAACCCATAAAAAAAATCTCACATTGCATAGATAAAATACAATATAATAACAAAGATGTAAAATAAGTGAGATAGTGATATAACCAAATGAACCATAAATAAGAACATCAGAGTGCAACAGGTTCACATATTATATGAAAACTAAAATAGAAGGGTTTATCATCCCAGGTCTCTAAATAAACTCTACAACTATCTATATAGTAATATAAGTACTGGTATAGCTCTACAGTATTGCACAGCAGAATATAAGCGATAGTAAGCTTCAAGTATAGATATATGAAAGCGTAGCCACCTTCTCATGCTCTATACAGCTCCATGCGTTATCCATACATGTTATCACTAATCTACCCATTTAATTGCACTTGAGATAATAAGAAGCAAAGCATAAAATCTTATATCATAATATAGTCTAGTGTGAGCGATACATCATCTCAAATGCACAAAAAAATCTTATATAGTAAATGAGGGCATAGGATATGAAGAACTATACATGACATATCCCTACATCCAAAGAGTAATCATACATCAATTGATATATGCTAATCTACTATCTTTGGTATATAAATGTACTATAATCAGAGTACAATATCTAGTGTCTTGGTATACAATCATAAAGACCTAGATCACTTGAAGTGCTAGGGTTATAAACAACCATGGCAAGCATAGCATCCATCAAACAATCCTTACCATCACTCGTGTGCGTTGGATATATGTAACTCATATGGCATAACCGCAAACTAGGGACTCGATAAAATCCCAGTTTCTTTGGCACTCGAATCCATGCCACTTCATAAGGCTAGGAACTAGGCTCACAATTGCAACGCCCAAGGAAATTTACTATCCCAAGATCAGAACACGATTCAAATCCAAATAGGCATCCTACATACGCCTTCTTTACGAGCATACTAGAAATCTCTAAGTTATCAACGATCCTTTTGCATGCATCATCATAATGGAACTCAATCATTATTCCATCTTGGCTATTTCCATAACAGAACACAATCGCAACTTCTACTCACAAGCCCTCATCGTTTAACTTATCTGTAACGACCCATAAATCCACACAATTCGAGCTGACAATAAACCACACATGTCTAACCTGAATTGAATGGAAAGATAGATAGTTAAGGGAAAGAAAGATGAACGAAGAAGAGAAGAGAAGAAGAAGAGAAAAATAAACCAAAACAACATAGAATCTCACAATCGCGGTGGAAAAACATATAATATGACATCAATGATCTTTACAAAAGAGAAACTACAATATGCATACATCAATCACAGTACAACAACAAATCACTAATCACCATCCTAGATAGTTATAACAACCTATCCTCACAAATGCTGATTATTAAAATAATCAATGCAGCAGAAAATAAACATATACGTGAATACAACTTGAAGACCTCCAGCTCGTCTTCGGAAGCTCCAAAGCATCCAAACTTAATTAGTAAATATACCCGATCTAACCGGAGCATTGAAATGGAATAATGCTCGGATCAGCCTGGTAAACTAGCATGAGAAAACACATCTCAGTTGAAATCTTTTTTTTTAGGTTGTCAAAAACTTTTCTTTTATAAGACAAAAGGTGTCTCGTAAGAACACGCCGCACATACAGGGATAGGTTTTTACCATACAATAACCAAAATATTTCATATCAAATTCTATTATATTATACTAGTGTCTAGTATACAAATAATATTAACCATAGCCGAAATTGTTACATTAATTAAATTCCAGCATACTAGCTACAAAGAAGGTTATGCAAAAAAATGGAAGGCACGTATTGGAGAATGGATTTCCACACAATTGCAGGTAAGTAACCACCTTACATACATTACATTTTTAGAGGAATGTGCCGAGGATCAACAACTTTGAAATATCTGCAATGGCAAGACCGGCCTATCCGCAGACCCATTTAGTGGAGGATAGAACCGAATATGACATCACACTAGTCGTTCCTTACCTATCTGTGGTCACAAGCATACAAAATATACCCAAAATATAGAGGGTAATCTAGAAAGATGATAACCATACCATAATGGGAGCGGCCCACTTAGCCTTACGGTATGTCCTGTTTAAGCCATTTTCGGGTGATGAGGCTTAAGGTAACATTTACCTTTCATATAGCACATTCCACTTTGAAAATGCTGCATTACCATTTCCAACAACACACTAATTGATTTTCACAAAAGTACAACCTCTGAGCTCGTACGTCTCGAAGAAGGGTATTGAGTGTAAGAGATTTACTTCCTACACCACCAAACAGATGTATGTTTGTAAAAGCCAATGCGCATGGTTCTTAGAAATGCAATGTTAAACATTCGTCCATACAAGTTGTCCAGGAATAGGACAAACCGAAGGAACTCTCTTACGACATCCTGTCTGGAACTACCTCTAAAATTAGTAGCGAGAAGTCCTTGCATATCAAAGATTTTCATAACGAAGCACTACTGCCATCGTATATATAATATGCATCACGGGTCTAGTGGCATGTAGCCTTACATCATGAAGATCACCATCTTGAAAAACCATCATCATAACCCTGCACTTTCGAACGCATACATTGGTCCAAAGTGGTTTTTGGATAAATTCAATCTCGGTCTCTCTAGACCAACAACAACAAGAGGCATCAACCTCATACAAAAACCAAGTCTCATAGACTTATCATGTTTCCATCTCTCAACCTATCCTTCAGCCAAGAAGGAAGGCTAGTAGATTAGATTACCAAAGTCACTCTGCACTACTCGCATCATTATCCTTTACGCCAAACGATATTCAACCCTATATGGTCAGCTTCATGCTAAGTGCAGGACTAATCAGTTCCCACATCGAGTCAACGAACCAAAAATGGCCAAATTTGATAATTGTTTATTTAACTATCAAAGCAACAAATAAAACCTAGCACATAAGCAATCACTAGGCCCATTTAATCAATATTTCATTAATTAAATCAACTTCCAAATATTTATCCTAAAATATCTTTAAAAATATATTTTATCAAAACCAATTCAACTATTCGATATTTGAAAAACATTTCTATATACTTATATGAACAGATAAGTATATTTAATAATACTAACATTTTGGAGACACGCTAAATAGATTTCTATAACCATACAACTTGCGAGTTCGTATGCCTCCGGATGGTTGTTAATTATAAGAAGCAATGCTTCCTTTACCACCAAGCCTTTAGTGCGATCATAAGAACCAATTCGTGTAGTTTCACAATGGAAGGTCACAACACAATTTATTGGGTCAAAACGAATGTTTCGTAAAACATCGTTATGACAGCCCAAAAACACAAATATAAGGATTCAATTAATTTTATATATATATATATATATATATATATCCCATATACTATATAAAACATTTCCTTTGGAAATCATTTACTATAACAACAGTGTTATAGTGCATGCCTTCCTCATTTTCCCGAAATCATCTATTACAACAATAAATATTGAAATCTATGTTTTCGTCACTTAACACAATTTAAATCACCTTTAAAACTATTGAATTCCATTTGAAATTATTATTTTCAAAACATTCCTTTAAAAGAAAAACCACTTTTAAAACGTTAACTCCATATTTAAATGTCAGCATAAATCATTTCTGTATTTATAAAACTATGTTTACAAATCTCCTTTTTATTTTATACAACGTCTTTTTATAAAATCTCTTTATTTATGAAATCTCATTATTTACAAAATTCCATTTATAAATCAAGTTGTTTATAAATCTCTTTTATTTACAAAATCCATTTATGAATTCTTTTCTAATATTTATAAAAACTCCATTTATAGATTATTCCTTTATAAATCTAATTTATTTATAAAGTCCATTTATAAATCACAAAATATCAATTACAAATCCATTTTATATATATTTATAAATTCTAGATTTAAATTAAATTTTTTATTTATGAAACATCACTTTTATAAATCCTTTATATAACCATTTGAAAATCTCTATTTAAAGTATTTCTCAAAACTATGATTTTATAACATCGAAAATCATACATTTTTATTTATTTAAAATAAATTCATTCCTTTTTATAATTCGATAATAATTATTAAAATTATATAAAATTCCAAAATCATTTAAAAATCATTTCAATTCACGTTTTTTATAGTATTTCAAAATACTAAAAATAAGGCCTAGTGCTATTATAGCACAAAATAAGGGTAATCATATCAATGTCATCAAATATGGCATCCAAAACATCATATATCAAAATATATGAAAAGTAAAATCAACAGTGAAAGGAATCATGTTGGATCCCTCCAACATATCCCCTGCATCATATACATATATAATCATAAAATATAAATCTACCGCTTCGAGGCGGGATTGTATACAAAGGGCCATGAACTCTTACACGGGAATGTAATATGGTCTTTTCCGTTCCAGAGGCAGGAATATATCCAAACCAACTATAGTAAATCATCCAAACAGTCAACAAACAATCAACAATAAAATTATCCATACTTAAATAGGAATATAAGTAGGCTAGAGAGATGAGTTAAGTCACTTTGATTCCATTTGACGCCAAAGCATTACGGTTTGAATTAAAATTGAACAGGCGTTCTGTTTTAACCAAAATTTCTACTAGCTCCAAATTCATCCAATCTAACTCTATATCGTAATATTCATTGTGACGAGAGCAATGCAACTTGTCATGTTCGATTTTGATCTCGTATGGACAAGATACGAATTAATGGATGTTTGAGATAATTAAATTTTAATGAACATAAATAAATTTAGTTTTACACGTTAATTGCCTCGTTATAAACCAAGGCCTCCAATTTAAAATTTCGACGTCGCGCTTTGATTGGTCATCGTCGCCACCACATGCCACCTACTGTCGTCAATTCGCCTAGCCCAACAATGCCTCCTACCACCGGTCCGACCCCATAACCCACCATCCACCAAAAAATCAAAACCAAATCCTATCGCTCATCTCCGAATTACCGCCGCCGCCGTCGATCGCAAGCCAATCCCACCAGTTGATGAGCACCTCTTTTCGATATCAACACTTCTCTACTTAAGGTCGAGGTCTAATTCAGCCTCGTTTTGCTCCAGTAAAGGTGAGTCGTTGGATGACGGCACATTTTAATGGCAGCCGTGACCTTCTTTAGTTAGGGTTTTGAAGATGATAAATTTTAAGGTCCTTTCATAGAAAATTTTGATGACATTGTTAACACATTAAATTTTCAAACTCAAATCAAGGCATGCTGCCCGGCATTCTATTACAATAGTTAGCTTTTTGATTGCATTCAGAACTTAGCTTTTCAAAATCGAATTATATAGTTTAATTTTCTTTAATTACTTTTGCATGTTTCGAGCTCGTATGATCAAACGATATGTAACGACCCGTAAAATTCAATGATTAAAATGAGTAAATTTAATAAGATTTTTAATTAAATTTAGAAAGAAATAAAAAAATCTTATAATTTATATTGGAGCGAATGTAGAAATTAGATGTAGCAATTGCACTTAAAATTTACCATTTAAAATTTATATTGCAATTAATTAAAATAGTGTAAATTATCATACTTGGTTTTAAGTTTAATATAAGAAATAAATAGGAATGTTGAATTTGTGAATTTTCAATTAAAATATTAAATAGAATGGAATTCAAATTAATATAATAATTGAAATGTGAAAATTGAAGAATAGATTCAAAGTTATAAATAAATTGTTGAAATAATACGTAATAAGTGCAATTTGAATGAATCAATGTTAGTATAGATTAAAGTAATAATTGGGAATCATATCTATGAAATAATAACGAGAATGCAAGGCAATAAATGCTAGTTAAGGTTAATAATTAATAAACTTGAACGAAATTCCAATTTTATATAAAATAATTTAAATGTCATGTTTGGCTATAATTTGAACATAAGTGAATGAAATTAGTAGTATGAAAATAAATGCCAAAATTGATTTTAAGTAATAAAAGCTTATTTATGTGACAAAAAGATAACGGTAATGTTTATGGTGGGTTGCATATTTATTTATTTAGATTGTTAATTGAAATTTGAAATAAGTTTGTAATAAATGTAAATAAATGTTACATTAATAGGAGTGTTAAATTTGGATATTTTAAGGCAGTGAATTTAATTAAGAAATTTAAATTATAATAAATGGTCATTGAATAAAATCAATGTCCGTTAAGTAATTACAATGTTTATGGTTGATAATAAACGTTACTGGAGTGATTATTAAAATAATAACGGAAGTGTGAATGTAAATTTAATAGAAACGGAAATTTATCGTAAGGTAGTAGTTGGTGAACTGGGAAATAAGTTCAAATTAAAAGGTAAATAAGCGTATATTAATGTAATGAAATAAAATTTACGTTATATATGGAATTATAATCTGAATTGATAAGTAATGAACTCATAAATGCAATTAAAAGCAAATAGGTGACAAATTAATATAGGTTGCTTGTTTATTTTATATGTTAAATAAAATTTGGTAATCAATTGTAATAAATCTAAATTTAACCGTTTGTTAACGAAAATTTAAGTAACAATTGATGTAATAAAGGATGACACCAAAGTAAATTATTTAATTGGTTTTAAAATCTTAATTTATGGGTGAGATGGACAAATTTCAATATGATTTAATTATAGTAGTTATTACACAATAAGTGGAAATAAATTAGTTAACACGAATAAAGGTGAAATTGGAAGTATCAATGTAATGAAATATAAACAAATGTTAAATATGTTTATAGGATAATGATTGTTTGAATAATAAGAATGAGAATCAACATTTAATTATTTGAATTCAAATTACGATAATATGATTTATTGCAATTAAATGAAAATTTAATATTTAAAATATTGCATAAATGGGAATGTAGATGAAATCTAAGAAAATAAATGTAAACAATCGTGAACCAATGTAAATTGCATCCTTTTGATAACGATGAATCGAATAATAAAATGAAAAGTAAATTTAATAGAAATTTTGGAAATTAAATTTATAATTTTCGAATTTGATGAAATTGAGGGTTTATATTGAAATTTATAAATTAATCTTCCCTAAATTGACATTTAAATTTGTTTAAATCATTATAAATGTTTGAGAAATATAAAGGTGATAAAATTGTCAATTTTAAAAATTGAAATTTAAAATTTGATTTAATTAATTAATTTTTAATTTATTTAAATATATGAAAATAGCCTTTTTGGCCACTGACTCAGATTTCGACGAAACTAGTTTCATCGGATCTGTATCAGTGAATTATTGTAGGATTTCAAGTTTCGTATCGATCGGACTTTTCATTTGATCGTATGGGATTGAAACGCCTTGAAATCAATTTAATTGAAATCAATTGAAATCAATTTGAAAATATTGATTTTAGCATAACTTCTTCATACGATGGAATTTGGACGTGAAACCTTTTCCATTGCGTTTAAAATATTTTAAAACACCTATTTTGATATATGGGTTGATCCAATTTCGTTCCGGAGTCAGAACGGGCTTTTTGGGCCAATTATCGTTTAGCACGTTTATAATTCGGATCCATCTGTCTATTTCAACTTTATCTATAAATACCCTGATAAACCCTAGCCTACGCTTATTCTCATTTGTCTACACGTACAATTTCATCAGCTCCTCCTCTTCCTCAATGGTTGCAAACCCTAGATCTAATTGCAAATTCAAAAATCTAATGAAAATTCAAACTCCTCAGAAAAATTCATAAAAAATATATGTTGAAGCTCTCAAAGTGCGTAATCTTCTAGTGAAATTCGTTTTTCGTTTTGGATTGTCGTTTGATGGTAAAAATCAAAGAATTTTCGACCGTTCGTAGCTAGGGCTTCCTATTGGACGGTTGATCGTCGACGATTTCTCGATCGGAGGGCATCAGATTGTAGAGGGCGTCAAGACATTAGGATCGGCATGGTTGCTTTGTTCGAAAGGTGCTCAGATTCGCGGTGTTTAGGCGAGGTAGGTCGCGACGGCAGTTCGTTGGGGAGGCGTTTGGTCTGTCGCACGTGGCTAGGAGGCTCGGCCTCGAATGGGGGGCACCATCGTGGTCTTCGATCGGGATATGATTGGCTGTGGCGTCGCGACAATTCACGAGAAGGCGGCGGCCTTGTTTCCAGATCGAACGAGATGTTCGTTTTCGCATGATTAGGGTTGACTGGAAGAAGGTATGATATGGCAAATGTTTGGTTGCTTTATTTTTTTATTTTTTTACTTTATTCCAATTTTGATTTCAATTCGTTCAAATAATCATAACTTTCTCATACGACCTCGAATTTACGCACGGTTTCTTACGTTAGGATCATAATAAAATTCCAGACATTTTGGCGTGGGTTTGGACGGATTTGGAGACTGTTCAATTTTTGGGTTTAAATTGGATTTGAATTCAATTTAAATTCAAAAGGTGAGTGTTTTAACTCACTCATAACTTTTAAAATTTCTTATGTTTGTTAAATTAAAATTGGATGTGATTAGAAATTTATTTATGACTATTTGGCATATTTATAATCATCATCTCAGCTAAATTGCATTTATTTAATTAAATTGTCATTTACTTATTCATTGCATATAAACTGCCAGTTAAATTGTTATTTATTTATTATTGCATATAAACTGCCAGTTAGACAGTTATTAATTTATCATTGAATATAAACTGCTAGTTAATTCCTCATGATTATTTTCCGTTCTATATTGATGCTATTGTTTGAATTGGATGATGATTGTGATAAATGGTTAATGGTTGATATTGGATGAATGGATGCTGTATTTATATTGTTATAAACTGCAAGTCATTATGCATTTTCATCTCATTCGGGATTGCGATTTGAAATGATGTACAACCGTATTTTTATTTTTAAATTGCGGATTGAAATGATAAATATCTGTATCACTTGACCATAGGATAGAAAATTATATACAAGCACCGCGGTATATATATATATATAATTATTTTTTGAAATAATTTTTCTATGGTTTTGTAAAGAAATATATATATGGTTTTATGAGATATTGATTTCAGATATTTGATAAAGGTTTTTTTATATATAGTTAAATTCTTGGTTTTAAGCTATGTATAAAATTGTTTAAAGTATGAAGTAAGTTTAATAGAAAACTTGATTTTAAAAAAAATTATGGATAAGTATTTACTTAAATTGTATTCTAATATAGAGTTTATATTGATTTTATAAATCAAAGTTGAGAAGATAGTTTTGAAATTGATTTGAGATTTTATTTAATTAAGATCTTATTGAAATTTAGATTTAAAAAGAATATGGTGTTATAACTAAATTCGGGTTTAAGATGATTTAAGTGAATATATCTAATCTAAATAAATTGAGGAATATTCAATTATTGAATTTGAAAATTTTATTTAAAGAATACTGGATTTATTAAGTAAGTATTTCAAAACTAAATAATAGTAAAGTGAATTTGGCATATATATATATATATATATATATGAATTAAAAATTTAGTTTGAAATGGTGGAATATTGAAAAGTTTGAAATATTTGGAAATTTAAATGGTTTATTTGTGGATTCAAATCTGTATTTGGAATTGATTTGAGAAATTAAAAAGATAATTTACTTTATAACACTACACCATACCAGCCATTTCGCAACCCCCGAAGGTGGAAAATTTGCAACGGCTCTTAGCCGTTGCTATTAAACAACGGTTAAAGTCCGTTGCAAAACCTTATAATACGGCTCATAGCCGTTCTAAATTTTGGAACGGCTCTTACGCGTACTACATTTTAGTACAGCCTTCCATACCCCACGTTCCCAACTAGCTACGCCCAATTCTATCATTATCCACTTCGATAAAAAATGATAGATCCAGATCCACATTCCTCCATCATTTACGTGCTTCTTCGTTCAAATCTACGGCCTCGTTCTCACATCTTCTCAATCGACTTGGAAGCTCTTCGCTCTCCTGTAGGTCCGCCTTCGTGCTCAGGTCAGTCGTTTAGGGGTTTGAAAGTTTATTAGGTAATTAAGTGATAACTTTAAGATTACCTATCGACCTTGTTTTCGTTGGTTTTTTAATAAAATCAATAAACATGAAAGCACACGGATTGCGCTTGATGTATTTAAAATTAATAAAAATGAATTTATGTCAATTTACGTTCGTGTATGTTTAATTTGTCAACTATTTTTAATTGATGTTTGTATTGAAATATTGGGCAGGAAATATGAAATGTTATTTAGGCATATAAAAAAATTAATACTTAAAATTATAGTTTACTTGTTAAGTTGTTTGGAGGGAAAAAAAACTATTGTAAAGATCAAATTTATACATTATTTGTTAATATAAGCTGTATTTGTTAATTGAATTGAGTTGAATTTCAAATGTGGCTGAATTTAGAATTTTTTGATTATGAATTTAGAATTTAGAAAACTTTCGACATGACTGTATGTCATTGAATGTTTCTGTGATTCAAATGACTCTCCTGAAGGCATGATGTTTCTATTTCCTGTCGTATATTCTTCTCGGAACACATTCAGACACGTACAGTTGAACCTACCAGGTTACTCTATGAGTGTGCATTCAAAACATGTACAGTTGAAAACCTGAGATGATAAATCATGAAGATGATTATAAGAAATGGGTATCTAATTGTTGTCACCTGTACGATATTTCCATTGTGTATCACTTCGATAACCATTTGCACTATTTTGTAGGTTTTACATCCAAAGTATCCATTTGCCTCGACTTTACATTTTAACTATCGTTACTTTGAGACGGAGGCACCAAAAGGTTGTATCAGTACCAACATTTATATTATTTTTGTTCATTAATACCTAGTTGTTATATTGTTTGTTTGTAATCTGGCAATGTTCAATCTTTATTCATCACAATTTTACTTGCATCTACTTATTCAACCCATTTGTTTAATCACAGAAGACAACATGCTATCTATTATGTCTCTCTATGGTAGATATAACTAAAGTTTGTAATTTCTTTCCAGTATGAAATCTTATTTTTGAAAAAAAATCAAACTGTTGGCTTTCAATTTATCAAATTCAAAATGAACATAAAATTGTGGGGCAAATATGATATCAAAATAGAAATCAGTCAAAGCAAACATATGTTGTGAACTATTATGCTGTGAACTCATATATGTTTCTTTATGAATATTTGCAGCAACAATGTCAGAAGCCGCAGAAACGTCAATCCATTCAGTCGCACATTCGTCATCTTCACAACCCGAGAAAGTTGAGACAAATGCATATGGTGTTCTAGTTTCAGATAATGCTGGGAAAATAAGCAGTAGACTTGGTAAATTGGTACGAATTCATGTGCCGATATCACATGAAAGTTGGGATAAAGTACCCAACAAATGTAAAGATGACGTTTGGACTAAATTGCGGGTAAGCCTTTGAAAGTTGAATTCAGTCTTTGAAGCAAATCAATTTTAATACACAAGTTATTTGAGTTTTTCCTATTGAACCCCCAAACTGCCTCATATGCCAATCGAGAATTTTCTACGATGTTTCTTCCTAGGATGAATGCATTTTGATTTTTGAAGTAATCTCATCCAGAAGATGCTTCATTCTATTACATAACAAGTTGGCTAGAATTTTATAAATGACTTTGCAAAGAGAATTGTCTGTAAGCGGATATTATTTTTGGATCATTATCTGAGTAGGCAAATAAAGTTGCGATTCAACTTGTTTATTATTTTTCCTGGATGTTGTATACTTGGTACTATAGCCAAAATATATTCTTCAATGAGTTCCTAATGAAGTTGGAAAGTTTTTGCATTGAAAGCATCTGGTCCTGGACTGCCTTATGCATCAATGTGAAACATTACAGTTTTTAGTTCCTCCATTTGAAATACTTTATAAAGTTATTTTAGCATTATCTATCTATTTTTTTACAAATAATATTAGGGAAATGTGAATTAGTAGTTTCACCATTAAATAGATCAAAATAAAAAGTTGTAACAACCCGAAAATTTGACACAATTAATATTAAACTAATCAAGGTTTCTCATACAAAAAGGTTTCTTCAAAGACTGAATTCAACTTTCAATATTTAATTAGAAGATACAAATGTATTTGCATTTGTTGGGTATTCCCTTGTTGGAATCGGTGGTGTGTGTGTCATCCAAAGAGTTCAATTTGATATCTTTAGACGCAGGAGCAGGTATATATTATTATTTTCTCATTTTTACGGTTTTGCCTAATTTAGGTAGCTGCTATTATTTGCTGTCGCGTTCTACACGCTATTGCCTAAAAGACGTTGTTTCTTCATTCATTAACTATGTTTCTCCTAATTTAAATTCCTTTTGAATCACTTGTGGTGACTAAGTGATAATGATTTGTGAATGAATACAAGAGAAACTATGTTCGTCAGTTTATTATTGAGTTCAATTGGTTGGATGGAGTTGGATCTGGAATTCTGGTTGAGGCGATTGCGGTGGATGGGATCGTTGATGTCATTGTGGAATCGAGGCAGTGTGTTGAGGCAGTAAGTTTTTTTTCTATTTTCTTTGGTTGTTTGGGAGAATGGCAGTGTGACAGTGTTTGTACTGTTGTAGCAGTTATTAGGTAAGGTGGTATGCACAGTGTTGACAGTGGGTGATGTAGTGTTTCAGTGCGGTTGATTGCAGTAACGATATTGCAATAATGAATGGTGATTACTTGATGGATGGGTGATGGCAATGGAAGTATTCAGAGATGAATGGATGGGCGATAGATTTGGAAGGAGAAATGTATGCAGAGCAGTAAGTTTTGGGATTGTAGAAGTATGACTGGAAGTGTATGGCAGCGACAGTTTTGTTGACTGGCGAAGCAGGTGGTTGCTGTTGTTGACAGAATTGAATGCGGTGAGTTGGTGGTTATGGTGAAATGCTGTAAGCAAGATGGCGGAGGAGGTGTTCAGGAAGAGCTTGGCGGAGAGGGAATGGAGACTGTAGTGTTAACGTGACAGTGAGTTTTTTAAGAGATGTTGTTGTGGGAATGAATGGCGAGGCTGTCAGTTGCAAGCATTTTAGTGACGAGGAGGTGCTGAAGTGCAGTGGTGGTTGTTGGACAGAGTTGATGTGCTGGCTTGATAGTGGTGAGAGAATGTTGAGTTATGAGTGTTGGAAATTGTTGCAGGAAATTGATGTTGTTAATGTTGATGCTGGTTTGCAAGTCATTGCTCGTATGATGATGGCACTGTGGTCGAATGTTTTGGGTGAAGCTGAGACTTGATGGTTACGTATGAGCACTGGTGAGTAGTTTTTTGTATGGTAGGCAGGTGGTTGATTGTAAATGTGGTTAGGGCGGAGCAGATAGTGATATGTTGTTGGTTGTAAGATGTAAGACAGTGTCAGAGATGGTTGAAGTATGGTATGACAGGGTGTAGTGCTTCAGCAGTGTGATGTGGTTTGTTTGAATAAGTTGTTTTGGCAAGGGGAAGAGGTGGTAGCAGTCTGAAGTGGTGGCGATTGTAGTGATGAGGGTATGTGTGGTGTATGAGATATGTTTGTGTGATATTTGCAAGGCAATGTTGCGATGCAACTGGCAGTATGTTTGGTCAGAGAGGTTGAGGGGGAAGTGAACTGACTTGTGATGAGGTGTGGTTGTCAGTGGGGAAAGAAGTTTCTGTATTGGAGAATTGAGTTGACAGTGGAGGAATTGGCAAGGTGGCAAGGAACTGGCAAGGCTGTAAGTGAAAGGGGTGTGTTATTTGAATAGCAAGACTGAGGAGATGAATTGTAGGTGGTTAAGGTGGTTAAGAAAATGCAAAGATGGGAAATGCAAAGAACAGAGAATGCAAGGATCAGAGAAGTTATGTATGCAGAGAGGTCTTTAGTGCACAGATACACAGTAACAGTTATGTATGCTGCTAGAAGGTGATAAGTTGTTGGTGGTTATAGAGGAGTAGGGACTGGATAGTGGAGATGAACTGATGTAGGGTGCTAACAGAGGCAAATGCAATGGATTGTTCAGTGCTAGCAGTGGTTGATCAGGTATGTACATTTGATGGTATGCAAGGAGTTATTATATGTGTACAGTGTTTGTTTGTTGCTGGAAGAGCTTGCTGAGGTAGTGCAGTGTTGGTTGGATGGTGATGAGTGTTAGGTGATGAGGTTGTGGTTATGAGTGGTCAATAGTTGTTGATGTTGATGTTGACAAATTGCAGCAGAGAGTGGGGATGGTTGAATTAACTGTATGTGGTTTGAACTATGGAAATGGCAAGGAGATGGGGGATGTATGGGGGATGATGAAGGAGATGGATTATAGTGATGGATGGTGGAGCAGTTGGTTGGTGTTTGAGGAGAAATGAATTAGAGGCAATGAAGATGAGAAAGTTACCTGTAATGAAAATGTGAAACAAATGCAAATGTAAACAATGCAATATGAATTTTTTTTAATCAAATGAAATGTTTTAGACAAAAAACAGACAAATGTTTGTAAAACAAATGCAAATGTTTGTAAAAAAAAGAACAGCTGTTCACAATTGCCTCTAACCAAGTTGTAACAGACAGTGAAACAAATGCACCAGAATTTTAACAATGTAACAAATGGAATGAAATAGAAATGCAGTTTGTACTATGTATCATGAATGGTATTATCATGCATCTTTTGAGTGTTCAGAAGTTAATTTATATCTTGGTGGTGTTGGACTACTATTATGCCATTTGTATGCTCCATTTGTGTCCATATAAGACGAAAACAAAATAGTTAATGTATTATTATCATCATTTCTGGAAGATTAATAGACTGGGCAAAGAACTAGGAAAAAGATAGAAAATAAATGGTTCAATGTCAGACTGGAAAGAACATCGAACCATATACCCATGTCAAGATAGCATTTTTATCATATAGGTACATAAATCATACTAAAATGTTTTGTTGTAAGACTGCTAACTTGATGATACTGATCGCAATTGCAGGTGCATGGGGAAAAATAGACTTATGCTGGCATGAAACTTATGCTGGCAGGAGCATTAGACGATTGGAGGAAGATGTTATGTACCGTATGTATTGTAATATGCATGTAGTTTATATAATGATGTCGCTATTGTACTATGTATGTTATGTATACTTGTTGAACAATATAGTGTGGTATGTGTTGATGTTGAACATTATAATTCAAACATTTGTTATGTTTGGTTTTTGTGTTGAATCTATGAAAAATATTTGGTTTAATAATCTTTCTTTTGCGATAGTGTTAAATTTGCTAATTATTGCATTAATTATGATAATGAAATGACGGTCACTGGTGCAGAGAAGAAATTTTGAATTTTAAAAAAAAATAAAAAATAGTAATTAGGAACGGCTTAAAGCCGTTGCTAATATATAAAACATCAGTTGCGAAATAAAATCCGAAACGGCTCTAAGCCGTTGCAAAATAAAATCCGGAACGGCTCTATGCCGTTGCTAAACCATATTACGCAACGGCCCTTAGCCATTGCAAAATATATTTCGCAACGGCTTTGGACCGTTACGAAATATTTACCACTACTCATTTCGCAACGGCTCAAAACCATTGCGAAATTGTTTCGCAACGGCTTAAAGCCGTTGCGAAATGAGGATTCTGGTGTAGTGTAAAGTAATTCATTATTAAACCATTTAAGTATTGAAAATTATGTTTTGAAGCTATGGGTTTAAGGTATATATATTTGAAAGTACTACGATTTTTGAAAAAGATATATTTGAAATAAAATGATATCATATTGATTTGGGTTTTAAAATAGAAATGATATCGTATGTATATGGTTTTGAAATGGATATTTATTCTGGATTTAAAGTATAAACTATTTTGAAATGACCGCGGTGTTATAATAACGGTTGGTTGTTAAAGAGACCGGGATCGAAAGTTGTCAAACTCTCTGCCAACCTCGAAAACCACTTTAACAACCGTGTACGCGATGTAGATTCCAGAATGAAGTAGGATGGTGGCGGCGTTTCCTTTGAGGTAAATACGTGGACCGGACTCCCATGAGTTGGCATAAGGTGGCTAAAACAGGAGCGATTCTCGGGCCAATTGAGGTAGCACCTTTGATCGGACACATCCCTTCGATTTATACTTTGACTTTTGGATTGATTTGGTGGCCACTTTTCATTTTTCTTTTTGGGGGTGTGGCTCGAGGTGGGCAGTAGCTGCGGCAATGCGTTACCACCAGCCTGGATAGCAATTGGTATATCTACCCTGGCATAGCCTAGTTGTGCCGTGTCACCTACCCTAGCGCGCCTTATACGATTTTGTTTTGTACCATACCTATGGAGTGCCCTCTGACGACGCCTAGTACGGGGGAGATTATGGTACTGTATAGACTATGGGAATATATTTTGTGTTGAGGGCTATATGGGTAACCCCTTAACGCTATTTAAAAGTAAGTTTATTTTACAATTAGACATTGTTATAATAGCGAAATATACTACATAGTAAATAGTTTAACGGATCCTTAGGAGATGTAAATCCCGAGCATCTCTTGAGTTACTGCACTCATATTTATTTCTGTGATTTAACTCACATAATATATTTTAGTTCTGACTCGAGTGTTTGTCTTTTCAATTTGCTCGGGTCAGTCCGAGCATTTCAGGATCGAAGGCTTTATCTCTAGAGGACGAAGACGAAGATTTCAGTATTATTATTAATATATATTATATTGTTCCACTGCACTATTGTATTCCGCTGCATTATTGATATTCTGTGGTATGTATAACTCTGATATATATTGTAAGTATAATTAAATAATTTGAAAAATAGCTTCATGAACTGTATATTTGATTATTATATCTTATCCTTCCGCTGTGAGATTCTGTTTGTTTTATTTCTTTCTTGTTTTTATTATTTACCCCATAACAATCCGCCCTTCCGTATGGTTTGAATTGGCACGTGTGTCGATCTAAAGCGTGCGAAAAGGCGGGACGTTACATCTGGTATCAGAGCTTTGGTTTAGCGATAAACCTTAGCTTTGTGGGGTCTGACTCTTTATTAATAGGGTAATAATACCCTATGGGAGTCGCTGAGTGTATATATATGAGAGAGCATATTTGTTAGTGTTATAATAGGTTTTAATATTGTGTTAATCTGTTCCGTTTTTTATTTATAAATTCTGGTTGGTGCATGGGACGCTATGACATAATATGGATTTTTAAACACTTAATAGGACAGACCGACATAATATTTGTTTTTAATATAGGTGAATGAAATAATTTTTCCTATTATATTTTCTATATATAAAACAAATTTTTATAAAGGTTATTTTTGGTTGTATTATATTGGTTGTTAGGTAGTAAAATTTATAAATAATAGTTGAAATAAGATTTGAAAAGTAAAATAAATGAATTTGGAAATTTAAAATCTATGTCCCGGGGTTTTGTAATTTCTTTTGAATGATTTTGAAATATAATAATAGTATTATTTAGAAGTATTTTCTGATATTAATGTTTCAATATAATTTGAAAGAAATGTTTTAAAAAGGAAATTTGGAAAAGAAATAAGTTCTGTACTTCCCTCTCTATCGCTGGAAAATAATTTCGGTGATGAGTGCATGCATCATCGACATTCATTTTCGAGTTTCCAAGTGGGAAGGCCACTGTAGTAGCTACTGCAGATTTATTTTAATAACCAAAAATAAAATTTAAATTATTTTAAATATAATTAGATATATATGTTGCCAGTATATGCATTTATCTATTATTTTAAATGATTTGAAATTTAACCCGGTATTTAGTTCCTAAGTTTCCATTAATTAACAGTTTCAATTATTGTAGTAAAATGGAATGTAACTGATTAATAAATGGAGCCTTTAATTAAAAATAAAGAGATTTAATTCTAGGTTATGAATGAAATCAAATGAAATTGAAATTGTAGCCTATGAAATAAAGGATATAATTATTTAACATTTAATTAATTAAAAGAAATGGGATAAACTTGTATGATTTTCAATTACATTCTTAAAAGCATATAGATATAACTTACCCAACAATAAAAGTTACAATGTTTAATAAGAAAATGTAATGGAAATTGTACAAGCAAAAGTATGTAATGAAGTGTGAAATAAATTGATTATATTAATAAAGGATGAGGTTATAATTGTTATATACTTAAGTAAATATTGAAGTTATTTATTTTGGAAATAAGCAGTAAATAAATGAATTAATATGCAAAGAAATCGAATTAAAAATGAAAATTTGCAAGAAATAATGAAAATTTAAAAAGATAAATCAATATATGGATAAAAAGGAAATCAAACAACAATAGTTTGAAATGAAATTAACAAAAATTAACTTGATTTATTGTTTGGAATTTGTTGTTTGTTTGGTTTATGGTTGTTTAGGGAAGGATACTTTAAAATTTGTTTGGATGAATGAATAATCTATTTAGTTTCACCTAAGACTGTTGAGTGAAGGGTACACTTAGTAGTTTATTTTTCATTCTATACAATTTAAAGTTTGAACCCGAACAACTATTTGTTTTGTTTGATATGAATGAGTGATTGATTTGTGTTGATTTTTATGTGATGGTTGTATACCTGGTTGCAAGTGATTGTTGTATGTATTGATTGTTTGTTGGTGGTCGAAAACAACCTTAAATATTTCAGTCTATATAATTATTAACTCTTTTAGATTATATAAGTGAAGTGCAGGTTATGAAAGCAATTGCTACTGCTTTTGGTTTCATAATTAAGCGTTAATCGCCCGACAAATAGGTACGTTTTCGGATTACGGTTTATAGCGCTATTATATTATTATTTCTCCCGGGTTGGGATATATATTATTTTGGAAAATATATGTTGTAAATTGTTATATTTGATATTATATTTTCTCCCGAGCCTCCCCGTACAAAGGAGACTCTGCCAAAAAATTCATAAATTTTGGACTTAGAAAATATTTTGAAAAATGTTTTCCAAACTTTATTAACTTGAACGTAAAAGATTTAATTGTTTATAAATTGTTGGGTACATATCTACCACCCACCGAATCAAAGCGAACCAACTCGAAATAACATGTCGACCATCCAGAAGTAGCATGCTGAACCAACTCGAAGTAGCCACCACCGAATCAACCTACCGGACCAAGCCACGCCTTCACCACCGAGCCATCCGGTCCACCGAACCACCCTACACTTCCCTACATAGCCGATCCATCTACCACTCCTCCCATTGCCGGATCAACCCACTACCGGACCAAACCAATTGCCGGACCAAACCAACTACCGCTCCAACCCTCACCGAACCATCTCACCTCCAACTACCACCGAACCAACCCATGTCCTCACCACCACCGAACCATCTCACCTCCAACTACCACCGAACCAACCCATGTCCTCACCACCACCGAACCATCTCACCTCCACGACCAAGCCGGACCAGCCACCACCGAGCCAGGGCCTTGCCGATCCAAATTTGCTAGGCCAGATTGCATCAGCCCAGGCCCACCAGCAGCTATATACATCCAGGACCCCTGCCCCCAGCCTCACTCTATAAATAGAGGGGCAGGGGTACAACAATGACGGACAAGTTTGAGAGCTCAAGAACGGAAGGAACTTTCAAACAACTTTTATATACTTGTAATCAAGGCTTTGTACTTGTAATCTGAATAGTAAGAGGAGAATAACATATAAAGTGGACGTAGGCACGTTCTGGCCGAACCACTATAAATCTGTGTGTCTTTTACAGTTTAGTCCCTGCTTTTTATATATTTGCATAAATCCCTCAAATAACTGAAAACAACATAAAATCAACTAAATCATACGACTTGGAGGTGTTTGGCCATTTTTGTGCAAACATTTTTGGTGCTTTCACTGAGAACGAAGCTCGAAGCTTCAGCATCTCCCACTCAACCCTTTTTCTATCAACATCGATCATTGCTTGGAAAACATGCCTCCCGGACGGAAGAAAGATGCTAACAAAGGAAAAACATTACAACTAGTAGTATCCCAGATCTAGTAATCAGAGATCAAGACAATCGACCGGTTCCAACAGCAAACGAAAATCAGGCAAATCCGACAGCCCCCGCTACGGAACAACCAATTACAAGGGCGGATCTGGACAAGGTGGTGGCTGAAATAACTAACCGCTTCGCATCTCAACAAGAAGCCTTGGTGGACCAACTCATGTCACGCTTAAGGGATGCTGAAGAATCCAACCGCAACACTGAATCATGGGGTGAGTCCCGGTCTGGAGGATCTGGGAGGCGACAAAGGTCTTTCTTCTTCGAAGAGGCTAACAACAGAAACAGCCATGGTAGGAGCCGAGCCCGGACTCAGCCCGAATTCTGACCCGAGGAAACACTTGGAACCGAACCCAACGGGGGAGGTACCAGGCAGGGGTCGGATGTAGCTGAGCCTGTCATGCTACTTAACCATGAAAACACCAGTAGACGGGGCCGAGCTGGAGTCCGGCCCGAAGTTGGACCCGAGGAAGTGCTGAGAACAGAACCCAGCAGGGGAAGATCAAGGCAAGGGCCAACTGTGGCTGACCCCATCATGCCCTCAGAAGACCAGGGGCAGCCATTGAAGAATGTTAGGAGTGAAAAACGATACCATCCCTACAAGCCGTCTGGACGGAATCAGTCCCGCAGGGAAGAACCAAACTCATTTCTATCCGCTCCAAGTTCTGATGAAAGGATGGCGCGACTGTTCAGAGAGTGCGTCCAACGGGAGCAAAGGGATCGGGGGATAGGTGCTAGGGTAACCAGCCCCTTCACCCGCAATATCGAAACTGCCATCACCCCCCGAGAATGGAAAAAGCCAACGATCATATAAACCACCTGGATGAGATGTTTCAAGTACTTCGCCAATATGGAATGAAGCTGAACCCTCTAAAGTGCTCCTTCGGAGTATCGTCGGGAAAGTTCTTGGGATTCATCGTCCATACCAGGGGGATTGAAGCAAACCCCGAACAAGTTCGAGCTTTGCAAGATATCAAGATACCATCCACTCGAAGAGAGATGCAAAGCCTAAACGGAAAAGTGGCCGCCCTAAGCAGGTTCATCTCTAAAGCAACCGACAAATGCATCCCTTTCTTTGAAGTTCTAAAGAAAGACAAAGGAAAGTTCAAATGGACTGAAGAATGCTCAACGGCCTTCCTTAACTTAATCGAACACCTCCAGAGACCACCGGTACTCTCAACTCCGAATGAAGGCGAAGAACTATTCTTATATCTTGCAATATCGTCCCATGCTTTAAGCGCCACTTTGGTGAGAGAAGACAACCACGCACAGCGACCCGTATACTTTGTAAGCAAGAGATTTACAGGGGCAGAAGCCAGATACCCTAAACTTGAAAAGCTAGCATACTGTTTGCTAATCATATCACGGAAACTACGACACTATTTCCAATCCCATTCCATCAGAGTTTTAACCGATCAACCGCTAAGGCAAGTACTCCATCGCCCCGACACTTCTGCGTGACTACTTAAATGGTGCATTGAACTGAGTCAATATGATATCACCTACCATCCTCGCACCTCTATCAAGGGGCAAGCCATAGCTGATTTCATTGCCGAATTCACTACTAACGAAGGTAAGGAGCAATCTGAAATAGCAGAAGATATCAAGTGGAATCTCTTCGTAGATGGAGCATCAAATGAACAAGGCTCGGGGGCAGGTGTTCTGATAATCACCCCTAGGGGAAGGAAGCTGCACTACGCCTTAAGGTTGGAATTCGCTGCCACAAACAATGACGCAGAATACGAAGCAGTGATAGCCGGATTAGAACTTGCCCTGGAGATTGGAGTTGGTTCTTTAAGTCTCTATAGTGATTCTCAACTTATTGTAAAACAAATACTGGGGGAATTCCAGGCTCGAGGAGAACGACTCACAGCGTATCTAAGGAAGACCAAGCTGCTGCTCAATCAATTGGATCACTATCTAATCAAACACATTCCTCGGGAAGAAAATCAGGAGGCCGACGAACTGGCAAAGCAAGCTAGCATGAAGGATGGCACTGCTTCCCGAACGATAACCATCTCAAAGCAACTGGCCCCAAGTTACGAGCCAATGAATATGATAGCTGCAATTGAAGAGGAAACTTGGATGACTCCCATCCGGAAGTACTTACAAAGTGGCACACTGCCCGACGGACGTAACGAAGTCAAGAAAATCTTGAGGAAAGCTTCCCGCTACACGATACAAGAAGGCATCCTCTACCGACGTGGCTTCTCTAATCCCTTATTAAGGTGTGTCGCTGGAAGGGAAGCCAAGGAAATCTTATCCAACATACATCGAGGAAGTTGCGGAGATCACACTGGTGGGCAGACTCTGGCAAAGAAGATACTCCGATATGGATATTACTGGCCCACCTTGAACAAAGACGCCCTAGACTTCGTCAAAAGATGTGACAGATGTCAGAAATTTGCTAAAATTCCTCGACTACCAACAAACGAGATTACTCAAATGACCAGCCCTTGGCCCTTTGCAATATGGGGAATTGACTTGATTGGCGAACTACCGGTGGGCCGAGGCGGAGCCAAATATGCCATAGTAGCAGTTGACTATTTCACCAAATGGGTGGAAGCGGAGCCTCTAAATAAAATATCTTTGGCAAAAGTTATTAACTTCTTGATCAAAAATGTTTTATGCAGGTACGGGGTTCCACTCAAAATCATATCGGACAATGGACTTCAATTTGACAGCGTGGAATTCGCCGACTAGTGCCAAGAGCACGGAATTCACAAAAGCTTCTCATCTGTGGCTTACCCCCAGGCAAACGGACAAGTCGAAGCTGTCAACAAAATCCTCAAAAACCCTAATCAAGAAGAAACTTGAAAAGTCAAAAGGCGCTTGGGTGGATGAACTTCCTACGGCACTTTGGGCCTACCGCACATCTTACAGAACATCAACAGGGCATACTCCTTTCTCTTTGGCATACGGATCGGAGGCCATGCTCCCAGTTGAAACTGTAGTGCCTTCCCACCGTAGGATCCACTACAACCCAGAAGAGAACGAAGAACTCCTCCACATGTCTTTGGATCTAATTGAGGAGAGAAGAAATGATGCAGCACTCAAAGCAGCAGCTCACAAGCGAAAAGTGGTAGCACAATACAACTCCAAAGTCAAGCACCGCAGCTTACAAGAAGGAGATCTTGTCCTCAAGCGGATCTTCCCGCGCCCCGGAGCGCTAGATCCAATCTGGGACGGACCTTATGTAATTCATAAACATCACCGCAACGGAGCCTATATTTTGTCAACAGTGGACGGAGAGGTGTTCCAGAGGGCATGGAACATCCAACACCTCCGTCGATACTTTTCTTAACTTGTACTGCCCATATGAAGTGAACTAATAAAGAGAATCGGTGGAAGTAGGCATATTCGTGCCGAGCCACTTTAAAAATCTTGTCTCTTTTTAACTTGTTCCTTTATATTTTGGCTGCTTGTTAAGCTTTATCCTTTTCTGTTGAACAAAATCATGTATAACGACATTTCCATTCTGGACACTTCACGGCGCAACCTCACCTGGACAAGACCCAACAGGTACTATGCGAGTCTATGCACTCGCCAATGAGACACTTTTTCTCCAGCATCCCTCTGCTGCGGGTTAACTCATTGCTCGCGACTGCCCTCAAAGCCAACTGTAATGAGCCGATTATAAGCCATCAAGAAGGACGACTATAGCCGATGGCAGCTCATTACGGCGTTCGGCTCGCCGACAACTATGAACCTAATTTAAGCCCCAACATAAGGTGTGGCCAGCCAGGGGTAGTTCACGGTTGACGATAGGCACCCACGCTAGCCGGCCACAGTAAATCGAATAATACCTACGATTACGGGCCATAATGGCTCGGGTAGTTACTGTGCGCGATCTCGGCTCCGATATGTCTTAAATGCGGCTGTGGTAAAAAAGATAAACTCTCCGCAGAGGCGTAAGATGGGTGACAAATGTCTCCAAGACCCACAGCTTGGGAAAGTGACTACAAAACCCGTTTGCCACGAACTTAAGCATATCGACGGCCTTCCGTGATTGGAAGTTTTACTATTTCTCATATTTCCATTACATTTAAAAACTTTTCTCCTATCCTATATAACGATCCCTAAAGTACAGGTCACAAAATAGGGGAACTCTCGCTTGTGGAAATATGAGCTCACATCCGAATGACGGAACACTCAGCTACATTCCATATCAGTCATGCAAGACATTCAAAGCAACCCTCTACAACTAAAACTCAAAGGGCGGTACTTTCTTGTATACAAATATGTAGCTTTAATTTATTCACACGTCATATTGGCATTACAAGACATGAAATAATATTTTAAGCGGAAACTTAGCATCAAATACGATTGAGTCACATACATAAACACGCAGCTGTATTTCTTATGCAACATATCAAAATGACAACAGCATTCGAACATGACAGAATCAGCTTATGTTATAAAATTACATAAAGTCATTCTTTACAAATAATATAATTACAAGTTACATTAATGTTTCGGACTAACATAGACAGCAACCAAAATATGTACAAGTCAAGTCAAAGAATCGGGGCTTCGCCTCCATCCCGCTAGCCCTCCGGATCTACTTAACTGCAGGATCGGAACTCCCAGCATGTACTCCAGAGGTCCCGCCTGTCCAATTCAGAAGAGAATCCATCAATTATCACGAAAGATAAGCAATCAAATCAGGAAAAGGTTAAAAGGGAAGACTTACCAGCGTCTGCTCCCTGGTCGTCATCCTCCAGTTGCACACCCACTTCCTCGGCGGCAAGCAGCCTCATGCCTTCCTTTACCGCCGCCTTCTCCTCCTTAGTGAACTGTGCGGTAACCACATCCATTCTGAAGGCCGCGCCACCCTCTTTATCCGCTTCAACCTTGGCTTCCTCCAAAGCCCGGAGATATATCCTAGCCATAACCCGGGGATAATCGTCCATCCAGGAAAGGTTGCCCTGCCTCCAAGTACGGAAATACATGTCCTGGAGCATCTCGTCTATCATCCCCTCGTTCTCCTCAAACTCTTTCATCCGGGCCTCAAAAGCCGATAGTCGTGCGACAGCAGCATCTCTCTCCACTCGGTATCTCAAGCAGTCAGCCTGAAGGGACTTCCGCATCACTTCCATCTCCTCCTTCAACTTGGCCTGAGCAAGCTCTGCGGCCTCAAGCCTCCCAGATAACTCCTCTACCTGCTCGAGATCCGCTCTCCAAACTTCATCCACCATTGCAATGGCCATGTCAATTCGCTCTTTGCAAACAGCCTCCATTTTTCGCAACTCAGCCTTGCTAGCCTCTTCCATGGTTTTCTTTAGTCGTCGGGAGGCCGCCTCATGCTGGGATATCTGGATAGCCTGATCGGCAAGCTGTTTGGCCTGATCAGAAACATGTAGACGCAACCGAATGTTAGCACTTCCGATTTCCTCCCCAGCCTTGGCCAGTCGAGCGTGATGCTCCATTAGCCTCTTGGTCTCCTCAGCTACCCGATCGATGCTTACCTTGGCCTCATTCCCCATGGTCACAATCCGAGTAGTAAGAAAATCGAGGTCTAAGGACTTAGCCTCATCAAGCACCCGTACCATGGGATTGCGGGGAAGAAGATGCTCACCCGTGGCTTCATCAAAAGAGATGTCCTGAAAACTCGGGTCCAGATCCGGGTGGCCTGCAAATGGGTTGCGAACCAAACCAGGATGGTCTATCGGGGTGACGGTTGGATTTTCGGACGGATGTGGGGAAGGCATAAACTCAGTATCCTCCTCGGTAATATCATGGATAGGCTGGACTGGAGGCTGAGGGCCAGGTGAAGGTTCAAACGAAGATCGGCCCTTCTTCCTCTTTTGCATATCTTCTTCAATAACTCCGAGAAGAGGGCGATAGCTAACCACATCTCCGGGACGGCTAGTTGACGGCTTTGGTTTGGCAGAAGTTTTGAGTAGCTTGTACTGTTCAAGGCGGTGCCGAATATCTGATGTCTTGGCCACCTCACCCATTCCTGGAATAAAAACCAAGTGTTACAAGCATGCATGAAACTATGATCCGAGAAATATGTTAAGTTAAAAGGAGTAGGAGAACGCGCTTATTTTACAAACCCTGAGGGGGAGTGGGATATTGCAATAAGTCCTGAATCTCATTCCAGGACGGGAGTTGGCCATAAAATATTACTAAGTCCTTATCATAAAGGGAGTCTGCGAAAGTTAAGAATTCACCTTGAACCACCGGAGTTGCCTTAGCTGAAATACCCTTAGAAGATGGATCGGCACCAGTCCCACCCTTGTCAACCTTCTTCGCCTTCTCCACCGAGGCCGATCCTTCCTCCAATCCCTCAAAAGCCTGGCGGAAGGCATCATCCGTCCACTCCTGGATCTCCCCTGCCTGCTCGAAAGACAAAGCCCCGGCACCACTACCACCCTGTCCTTCACCTTCTCCATCTCCTCCGCTCTCCTCCTCGCCTCTTTTCTCCTCTCCACCTTCCACCTCCGGAATATCTGGACATGTGCTAGGGGAGGGTCCATCGGACTTCTTAAGCTTTTTCCCCCGACAACTGGAGGTATCGAGAAGGGTTTTCTCTTGCTGATCTTCGCAGTGGCCCCATCTTTAGCTTTGGAAGCCCTCTCCTCGGCTGTATCTCTCTGCTTAACCATGGATTGACGTGGCAGAATCAAGTTGTGCTCCAGGAGAGTGGCATTCCTGATCAGGTAAGAAGCCGACCTATCCCTTCCTGAGATGGCCTCTATCTCCGCAGCCATCTGTACCAGGCGATCATTCTCCACAACCGCAAAGCCACCTGTCGCTAGCAGGAAATAAAAGCATATAAAAAGAAGCATTGTAGTCGGGACAAAGAAATTACAAATGAAATTCAACTTACAGCCAGAAGTAGAAAGGCGAAAAGAAACAGAGTCGTCCTTGATGAAGAACCATTCCTTCTTAAACATGGTGAACTTAGAGTATAGGTCCAGGACCGGCTTAAAGGACACGGTCGACTCTAAACTAATGTACGGAGACCCCTTCTTGTAGCCCCTTAGATTATACAAATATCGGATTTCCCGGTTAGAAGGGGGCGCCCATACCTCCTCTGGAAGATAACGAATAGACACACTAAGATGGCGTAAGAGTTGGGCTGAAGCTGGAAAGGAGCCACCTTCAGGTAGGTAAGGAAGCTGACTATCCACGCATTGATCGGAGGGATGGCCCCGCACATGCAATGGTATCGGCTATAAGCAAAGTATCCTTCAGGGGGATTATATGGCATGACCCCCTCCCCTGGCAACAGCATGCATGCTCTATCAATCCCAAAGGATCGGGAGATAACGTCAAGTTGCTCCTCTCTGAGAGAACTCGGAAAGCAATCAAGAGGAGAGTTCAGAAGCTCTTGGGGACCATACCCATCTACTAGCGATCACGGGGTGGGTCCACGACGTTCCGGTCCTGGTTGGGATGGGGGCACAACAGGGGACTCTCGTCTATCCGTAGATTTTCTCTTTTCTGATCGAGTTTCCACTTTGAGAGACATTTATCTGTAACACCGGAAAAACATATTGTTAGAACAAGTAGTATGGGAATACAAACAAACAGGTGCATGCAACCTGGAGTCTCATTCGCTCAAAACATAAAAACTCAAGACCAAAGACCATTCGGCCTCACACTTCCCAAACTCATTCGGTAGTTCAAACCCACAAGGTTCATTCGGTAAATCAAAGCTTTCAGGTTCATTCGGTACACGAAGTCCCCGAGTCCATTCGGTAATTAAAAGCAAAACCTCATTCGGCATTCCAAGCATATAAGGCCCATTCGGCACTCAACGCCCAATCTCATTCGGCGGACAAACTCTTGAAGTCCATCCGGTAATACAAGAACATAAAGTCATTCGGCGGGAAAGAATCTCACCTGGTTCGGCTAGCTCTTTGATTCGGCGAAACTGAGAGTTTGATTCGGAAAAAGGTTCGGCTCGATTGGTAAGGAATAACGAAGGCACGTAACCCCTATTTATAAGCAAACCTCAATGACCGGACCAGATGGCTCGGCGCTTATAACCGAACGAGGCTATCCCATTAAAACAAAGCACGACATATGTTAAACATATGCCCTACTTTGGGGGCAAATGTTGGGTACGTATCTACCACCCACCGAATTAAAGCGAACCAACTCGAAATAACATGCCGACCATCCAGAAGTAGCATGCTGAACCAACTCGAAGTAGCCACCACCGAATCAACCTACCGGACCAAGCCACGCCTTCACCACCGAGCCATCCGGTCCACCGAACCACCCTACACTTCCCTACATAGCCGATCCATCTACCACTCCTCCCATTGCCGGATCAACCCACTACCGGACCAAACCAATTGCCGGACCAAACCAACTACCGCTCCAACCCTCACCGAACCATCTCACCTCCAACTACCACCGAACCAACCCATGTCCTCACCACCACCGAACCATCTCACCTCCAACTACCACCGAACCAACCCACGTCCTCACCACCACCGAACCATCTCACCTCCACGACCAAGCCGGATCAGCCACCACCGAGCCAGGGCTATGCCGATCCAAATTTGCCAGGCCAGATTGCATCAGCTCGGGCCCACCAGCAGCTATATACATCCAGGACCCCTGCCCCCAGCCTCACTCTATAAATAGAGGGGCAGGGGTACAACAATGGCGGACAAGTTTAAGAGCTCAAGCACGGAAGGAACTTTCAAACAACTTTTATATACTTGTAATCTGAATAGTAAGAGGAGAATAACATATAAAGTGGACGTAGGCACGTTCTAGCCGAACCACTATAAATCTGTGTGTCTTTTACAGTTTAGTCCCTGCTTTTTATATATTTGCATAAATCCCCCAAATCACTGAAAACAACATAAAATCAACTAAATCATACGACTTGGAGGTGTTTGCCCATTTTTTGTGCAAACATAAATCTATATATTTTATTTAATTTATCCAATTCTATAAACTAATTGTTATGAATATAATGTTTTGAATAATATATATTGATTTATAATTCTTCTTTTCCCTTTTTTTCCTTTTCGGAGACGAAAAGTTTTGAGTGGGGGAGAGTGTAACGACCCATAAAATTCGATGACTAAAATGAGTTAGTTTAATAAAAAAATTAATTACAATTAGAAAGAAATAAAAAAATCTTATAATTTATATTGGAGCGAATGTAGAAATTAGATGAAGCAATTGAACTTAAAATTTACCATTTAAAATTTATATTGCAATTAATTAAAATAGTGTAAATTGTCATACTTGGTTTTAAGTTTAATATAAGAAACAAATAGGAATGTTGAATTTATGAATTTTCAACTAAAATATTAAATAGAATAGAATTCAAATTAATATAATAATTGAAATGTGAAAATTGGGGAATAGATTCAAAGTTATAAATAAATTGTTGAAATAATACGTAATAAGTGCAATTTGAATGAATCAATGTTAGTATGGATTAAAGTAATAATTGGGAATCATATCTATGAAATAATAACGAGAATGCAAGGTAATAAACGCTAATTAAGGTTAATAACTAATAAACTTGAACGAAATTCCAATTTCATATAAAATAATTTAAATGTCATATTTGGCTATAATTTGAACATAAGTGAATGAAATTAGTAGTATGAAAATAAATGCCAAAATTGATTTTAAGTAATAAAAGCTTATTTATGTGACAAAAAGATAACGGTAATGTTTATGGTGGGTTGCCTATTTATTTATTTAGATTGTTAATTGAAATTTGAAATAAGTTTGTAATAAATGTAAATAAATGTTACATTAATAGGAATTTTAAATTTGGGTATTTTAAGGCAGTGAATTTAATTAAGGAATTTAAATTATAATAAATGGTCATTGAATAAAATCAATGTCCGTTAAGTAATTACAATGTTTATGGTTGATAATAAATGTTACTGGAGTGATTATTAAAATAATAACGGAAGTGTGAATGTAAATTTAATAGAAACGGAAATTTATCGTAAGGTAGTAGTTGGTGAAGTGGGAAATAAGTTCAAATTAAGATGTAAATAAGCGTATATTAATGTAATGAAATAAAATTTACGTTATATATGGAATTATAATCTGAATTGATAAGTAACGAACTCATAAATGCAATTAAAAGCAAATAGGTGATAAATTAATATAGGTTGCTTGTTTATTTTATATGTTAAATAAACTTTGGTAATCAATTGTAATAAATCTAAATTTAACCTTTTGTTAATGAAAATTTAAGTAACAATTGATTTAATAAAGGATGGCACCAAGGTAAATTATTTAATTGGTTTTAAAATCTTAATTTATGGGTGAGATGGACAAATTTCAATATGATTTAATTATAGTAGTTATTACACAATAAGTGGAAATAAATTAGTTAATACGAATAAAGGTGAAATTGGAAGTATCAATGTAATGAAACATAAACAAATGTTAAATATGTTTATAGGATAATGATTGTTTGAATAATAAGAATGAGAATCAACATTTACTTATTTGAATTTAAATTACGATAATATGATTTATTGCAATTAAATGAAAATTTAATATTTAAAATATTGCATATATGGGAATGTAGATGAAATCTAAGAAAATAAATGTAAACAATCGTGAACCAATGTAAATTGCATCCTTTTGATAATGATGAATCGAATAATAAAATGAAAAGTAAATTTAATAGAAATTTTGGAAATTAAATTTATAATTTTCGAATTTAATGAAATTGAGGATTTATATTGAAATTTATAAATTAATCTTCTCTAAATTGACATTTAAATTTGTTTAAATCATTATAAATGTTTGAAAAATATAAAGGTGATAAAATTGTCAATTTTAAAAATTGAAATTTTATTTAATTAATTAATTTTTAATTTATTTAATTAATATGAAAATAGCCATTTTGGCCACTGACTTGGATTTCGACGAAACCAGTTTCATCGGATCTGTATCGGTGAATTATTCTATGATTTCAAGTTTCGTATCGATCGGACTTGTCGTTTGATCGTATGGGCTTGAAACACCTTGAAATCAATTGAAATCAATTTGAAAATATTGATTTTAGCATAACTTCTTCATACGATGGAATTTGAACGTGAAACCTTTTGCATTGCGTTTAAAATATTTTAAAACACCTATTTTGATATATGGGTTGATCCAATTTCATTCCGGAGTTAGAACGGGCTTTTTGGGCCAATTATCGTTTAGCACGTTTATAATTCGGATCCATCTGTCTATTTCAACTTTATCTATAAATACCCAGATAAACCCTAGCCTACGGCTATTCTCATTTGTCTGCGCGTACAATTTCATCAGCTCCTTCTCTTCCTCAATGGATGCAAACCCTAGATCCAATTGCAAATTCAAAAATCTAATGAAAATTTAAACTCCTCAGAAAAATTCAGAAAAAATATATGTTGAAGCTCTCGAAGTGCGTAATCTTCAGGTGAAATTCGTTTTTCATTTTGGATTTCCGTTTGACCGGTAAAAATCAAAGAATTCCCGGTCGTTCGTAGCTAGGGCTTCCTATTGGACGGTGGATCGTCGACGATTTCTCGATCGGAGGGCATCAGATTGCAGAGGGCGTCGAGATATTAGGATTGGCATGGTTGCTTTGGTCGAAAGGTGCTCAGATTCGCGGTGTTTGGGCGAGGTAAGTCACGGCGGCGGTTCGCTGGGGGGGCGTTTGGTCGTGTCGCACATGGCCAGGAGGCTCGGCCTCGAATGGGGGGCACCATCGTGGTCTTCGATCGGGAAATGGTTGGCCGTGGCGTCGCGACAATTCACGAGAAGGCGGCGTTGTTGTTTCCAGATCGAACGAGATGTTGTTTTCGCGTGATTAGGGTTGACTGGAAAAGGTATGACGTGGCAAATGTTCGGTTGCTTTATTTTTTTTATTTTTTTACTTTATTCCAATTTTGATTTCATTTCGTTCAAATAGTCATAACTTTTTCATACGACCTTGAATTTACGCACAGTTTCTTACGTTAGGATCATAATAAAATTCCGGACATTTTGGAGCTGGTTTGGACCGATTTAGAGACTGTTCAATTTTTGGGTTTAAATTGGATTTGAATTCAATTTAAATTCAAAAGTGAGTGTTTTAACCCACTCACAACTTTTAAAATTTCTTATGTTTGTTAAATTAAAATTGGATGTGATTAGAAATTTATTTATGACTGTTTGGCATATTTTTAATCATCATCTCAGCTAAATTGCATTTATTTAATTAATTTGTCATTTACTTATTCATTGCATATAAACTGCCAGTTAAATTGTTATTTATTTATTATTGCATATAAACTGCCAGTTAAATAGTTATTAATTTATCAATGAATATAAACTGCTAGTTAATTCCTGATGATTATTATCCGTTCTATAATGATGCTATTGTTTGAACTGGATGATGATTTTGATAAATGGTTGATGGTTGATATTGGATGAATGGATGTTGTATTTATATTGTTATAAACTGCAAGTTATTATGCATTTTCATCTCATTCTGGATTGCGGTTTGAAATGATATACAACCGCATTTTTATTTTTAAATTGCGGATTGAAATGATAAATATCTGTATCACTTGACCATAGGATAGAAAATTATATACAGGCACCGCGGTGTGTATATATATATAATTATTTTTTGAAATAATTTTTCTATGATTTTGTAAAGAAATATATATATGGTTTTATGAAATATTGATTTTGGATATTTGATAAAGGTTATTTTATATATAGTTAAATTCTTAGTTTTAAGCTATGTATAAAATTGTTTAAAGTATGAAGTGAGTTTAATAGAAAAGTTGATTTAAAAAAAATTATGGATAAGTATTTACTTAAATTATATTATAATATAGAGTTTATATTGATTTTATAAATCAAAGTTGAGAAGATAGTTTTGAAATTGATTTGATATTTTATTTAATTAAGATCTTATTGAAATTTAGATTTAAAAAGAATATGGTGTTATAACTAAATTTGGGTTTAAGATGATTTAAGTGAATATATCTAATCTAAATAAATTGAGGAATATTCAATTATTGAATTTGAAAGTTTTATTTAAAGGATACTGGATTTATTAAGTACGTATTTCAAAACTAAATAATAGTAAAGTGAATTTGGCATATATATATATATATGAATTAAAAATTTAGTTTGAAATGGTGGAATATTGAAAACTTTGAAATATATGGAACTTTATATGGTTTATTTGTGAATTCAAATCTGTATTTGGAATTGATTTGAGAAATTAAAAAGCTAATTTACTTTATAAAGTAATTTATTATTAAACCATTTAAGTATTGAAAATTATGTTTCGAAGCTATGGGATTAAGGTATATATATTTGAAAGTACTAGTATTTTTGAAAAAGATATATTTGAAATAAAATGACATCATATTGATTTGGGTTTTAAAATAGAAGTGATATCGTATGTATATGGTTTTGAAATGGATATTTATTCTGGTTTTAAAGGATAAACTATTTTGAAATGACCGTGGTGTTATAATAACGATTGGTTGTTAAAGAAACCGGGATCGGAAGTTGTCATACTCTCTGTCAACCCCGAAAACCACTTTAACAACCGTGTACGCGGTGGAGATTCCAGAATGAAGTAGGATGGTGGCGGCTTTTCCTTTGAGGTAAATACGTGGACCCGACTTCCGTGAGTTGGCATAAGGTGGCTAAAACAGGAGCAATTCTCGGGCCAATTGAGGTAGCACCTTTGATCTGACACATCCCTTCGATTTATACTTTGACTTTTGGATTGATTTGGTGGCCACTTTTGAGTTTTCTTCTTGGGGGTGTGGTTCGAGGTGGGCGGTAGCTGCGGCTATGCGTTACCACCAGCCCGGATAGCAATTGGTATATCTACCCTGGCATTGCCTAGTTGTGCCGTGTCACCTACCCTAGCGCGCCTTATACGATTTTGTTTTGTACCATACCTATGGAGTGCCCTCTGACGATGCCCAGTACGGGGGAGATTACAGTACTGTATAGACTATGAGAATATATTTTGTGTTAAGGGCTATATGGGTAACCCCTTAACGCTATTTAAAAGTAAGTTTATTTTACAATTAGACACTGTTATAATAGCGAAATATACTACATAGTAAATAGTTTAACGGATCCTTAGGAGATGTAAATCCCGAGCATCGCTTGAGTTACTGCACTCATATTTATTTCTGTGATTTAACTCACATAGGATACTTTAGTTCTGACTCGAGTGTTTTGTCTTTTCAATTCGCTCGGGTCAGTCCGAGCATTTCAGGATCGAAGGCTTTATCTCTGGAGGACGAAGAGGAAGATTTCAGTATTATTATTAATATATATTATATTGTTCCACTACACTATTGTATTCCGCTGCATTATTGATATTCTATGGTATGTATAACTCTGATATATATTGTAAGTACAATTAAATATTTTGAAAAATAGCTTCATGAACTGTATATTTGATTATTATATTTTATCCTTCCGCGGTGAGATTCTGTTTGTTTTATTTCTTTCTTGTTTTTCTTATTTACCCCATAACAATCCGCCCTTCCGTATGGTTTGAATTGGCATGTGTGTCGATTTAAAGCGTGCGAAAAGGCGGGACGTTACACGATACGTCTGACCATCATGAAATTCGATGATATATAATAATTCACTATTAGGATCCGATGAAACTGGTTTCATCAAAATTAGAGACAATGTCCCGGAAGGCTAATTTCACATGTTAATTAAAACGATTATTATAAAAATCTTTCTAATCGCTTTTATTCAAATTTAAAGTTTACTATCTTCCTTCTTATTCAAATCGAATTTTAAATCAGCTTACGAAATTATTTTCTTATTCACATGAAATTCAAGCTTTAATAATTTAAACAATTCCAAATATTCAAATAACCATTATATTTGAAATTAAAGTTATTTGACTTATAAATTAACTTTTCAATATTTAAAATCAATTAAATATTACAAATTCGAATGACTGAAATTCTAGGTTGTTACATACTTTCCCTTTAAAAGAATTTCGTTCTCAAAATTAGCAAGTAAGAAAAATGCCACAATCCTATTAACTTTTCATAACCAAGTACTTGAAATAGATTATCAAATTCTTTTAAGCCTTTAACTTTTTAAAATAAAATGTTGAAATTATTTTATCACATTTTCTAAATCTCTAATTTCATTCATAATTATCAACTAATATTGTTCCAAGTTATAGCATAAAAATCAAATTTTAGTTATCAATTTTTTTTCCAAAATTCCTCAAAAAATTTGTAACCCTTCGATTTACAAAAAAAATCGGCAGTGTCTCGTTTGTGCTGTTCAATCAGAAAATTTTACAATATATATATAATCAAATAATATACATCTCATCTTCAAGGATGGGGCATCCTATATGCAGAAATATAAAATTATGATACGTAGTCTGAGATGTGTACCTTTTCTTGTATTAGCAAGCATATAATCAATATAATGCGGAAGTGAGCTTCAAATTCAAAGCATACGCCATCCGCACCTACTAATCACTCAACAACCAATCAGAACAAGTATAGGGAAAGTAATATCAATATATAACATGTACTAATACAATAACTATATGCAAATGTTACAAATGTAACCATAGAAACCATCAAACAAATAATATCCATCCAATTAAATCATAACCATATCATTTTATATTTTTCAATGTCAGCATTCAATTTATTAAAGTCGTACGATGTACATATATCATCCATACGCGAAACCATACCTGATCGCTCGCGCAGTCACACAATTTCACTTTCGAACTAGTATTATTCACAGGACCACTTTAGTACGGACTCGGATCCAGTTCCTTGATTAGAAACCGTCATTCTCCTTGCATAACCATATGCTATGATAGAGAATATCAAAATCAATGAAAAATCCATATCCAGTGTTCGCTATCAAGAATGAGTGAAAAATGCTAACCCAAACTGGTGTAAATCACCTCGAAATCATGGACTCAAATTTGTATCAAACAGTTATGCGAATAAAATGATCTACATACTACTTACATAATTATTTAAATTGGTTTTCTTAACTATACCAAATTATTTTTATTCACATTCATTTATTTATATTCATTTTCATTTACATTCATTTATTACTTAGTATATTTCTTTCAATGATAATAACACTTAACTACCACTGTGCAAAATTTCACTTAATTTTATAAACATTTTATACAGCACAACTCGTATTTATTTTGCTTTACAACTTAAGTTCATATCCATTTCAAATCAAATTTAATTTCATTTAACTCATTTCACTATTTCACTTCATGTACCTTTACTTAAGTCAAATTTATTTTCAAAATTCATTTTATTTAACTTAGCTTAAGTTAAATATTATTTCATAGTACAATTTCAAATTTACTTTTCTTAACATTTATATTCAACAAGTTTAAATTTTGTTTTAACTTATTGTTCCTCAATTTATATACGAAAACTTATTTCTTATAATTTCAACAAAACATTTAGATAAAAAATTCAGAATTCAAACACTCTATTCTTATTTCAAATTATTTTGAAAACATATATACACACACACATAACTCCTTTGTATATCAAATAATACTTTGGATTATAAAATATAAACTTGTTTTACCAAAATACAACTTCAATGGTAGCAATCCATCACTTAGAAACTCGAAAATAAATATTGATGATGCTGCAGTCATCGCACGAATTATTTCCCAGCGAGTTCAGTGCTTTCTATCCCTTAAATTCTTTTAAAAATATTTCTAGTCAAAATACTTTCTAAATAAAATCGTAATTATTTCTTCAAAACTTTGAAAAACAATTTTCAAAATCAACGGGATTTTTGTTCTCAAATTCTCAGCTTTTAAATCCTTTTTTTATTTATAAATTTTCCTTATATATAATTCCATTTTAGTTGCATTCAACCATTTCTTAATTATTTATCTTTGCTTACATTATAACAATAACAACAACTTTTATTAGACAACAAACAACAATTGATGATAATCAAATATTATCATTCACTAACAACCAAACATACCATATGTACTACAATAATTTTTGAAAATTATTTCTTATATATAAAATATAATCAAGGTAAAATTATTCCATTTACCCAATTTCAAAACAATAATATGTCAAATTGCTATGTTCAAGTGTTTAGAGGTCCCTATCAATAACGTTAATTACTCATATTGACTAGAATCCATAAGTCACTCAATGGATCAATCACACAATATAAAAAAATTTATATCACTAACAAATACACGCTCATATATGTATGTATGTATGTATGTATGTATGTATGTATGTATGTATGTATGTATGTATGTAGATACACACACACTCAAACTCGTTCTAGGCTTCTACTGACCCTATGTTCAATGAGTACCCAACCAAAGCCTAGGAGTTTACTAAACGTAAGCTCCGATACCAACTGTAACGACCTTTAAATCGCACAAGTCGAGCTAACAAAAAATTACACATGTCTAACTTGAATCGAGCGAAAAGATGGATAGTACGGGAAAGAAAGGAGAAAGAAGAAGAGAACGGAAGAAATAGAGAAAAAGAAACTAAAACAACATAGAATCTCACAATCACAGCGGAACAACATATAATATAACATCAATGATCTTCACAAAAGAGAAACTACAATATACATACATCAATCATAGTATAACAACAAATTACTAATCATCAGCTTTGATAGTAATAACAACATGTCCTCACAAATGCTGATAATTAAAATAACCAATACAGTGGAAAATAAACATATATGTGAATACAACTTGAAGACCTCCAGCTCGACTTCGGAAGCTCCAAACTGAATCTGTAAATATACTCGGCATAATCCAAGAATTGAAAGAGAATAACGCCCTAATCAGTCTGGTAAACCAGCATGAGAAAACACTTCTCAATTGATTTTTTAAAATTATCAAAAACTTTTCTTTTTCAAAACAAAAGGTATCTCGTAAGACCACGTCATACATAAACACGTGCGGTTTTTTAGCTTACGATAACCAAAACATTTCATATCAAATTCTATTATATTATACTAGTGTCTAGTATACAAATAATATTAATCATAGCCAAAATTGTTACATTGATTAAATTCTAGCATACTAGCTATAAAGTAGGTTCCACGAATAAAATGGCAAGCATGTATTGGAGAATGATTTCCATACAATGGCAGGTAAGGAACTACCTTCGATACAGTACATTTGTAGAAGAATGTTTCGAGGATCAACAACTTCAAAACCTTTGCACCTCACAAGACCGGCCTACCCGCAGGCTCATCTAGTGGTGGATAGAACCGAATATGACATCACCTTGGTTGTTCCCGACCTATCAGTGGCCACAAGCATACACAACATACTTAAAAATTAGAGGGTGATCTAGAAAGGTGATGACCATACCCTGATGGGAGCGACCCACTTAGCCTTACAACATGCCATATTTAAGTCATTTTGGCATGATGAGGCTTAAGGTAACGTTTACCTTTCACACAGCATATTCCACTTTGAATGCCACATTGCCATTTTCGACAACACGCTAATTAATTTTCACAAAATTACAACCTCTAAGCTCGTATGTCTCCAAGAAGGGTGTTAATTATAAGAGAGTTACTTACTACACCACTAAACAGATGTATGTTTGTAAAAGTTAATGTACGTGGTTCTTAGAAATGCAATGTCAACATTCATCCAGAAAACTTGTCTAGGAAAAGTACAAACCGAAGGAAATCCCCTACCGCATCATGTCAGGAATTAATCCTAGAATTAGTAGCGAGCAGTCCATGCATATCGAAGATTTTCATAACGAAACAGTACTGCCACCATATATATAATATAAAACGCGAGTCTAGTGGCAAATAGCCCTGCAACATGAAGATCTCCGTCTTAAAAATCATCATCATAACCTTACACTTCCGAACGCATACATTGGTCCGAATTGGTTTTCGGATAAATCTGATCCCGGTCTCTCCAGACCGACAACAATAAGAGGCTCCTAACCTCATACGGAAACTAAGTCTCAGACTTATCATGTTTCCAACTCTCAACCTATCCTTCGACCAAGAAGGAACTCTAGTAGATTGGATTACCAAAGTCACTTTGCACTACTTGAATCATCATCCTTTACGCCAAACGATATTCAAGCCTACTCGGTTGGCTTCATGTTAAGTGCATGACTAATCAGTTCCCACATTAAGTCAAAGAACCAAAAATGGTCAAATTTGTTAGTTGATTATTTAACTATTGAAGAAACAACTAAAATCTAGCATATAAGCAGTCAGTAGGCCCATTTAATTAATCTTTTATTAATTAAATCGATTTCCAAATATTTATCTCAAAATGTCTCTTAAAAGGATATTTTCTCAAAACCATTTCAACTATTCGATATTTGGAAAAAAATTCTATGTATTTATATCAATAGTATAAGTATATTTAATAACCCTACCATTTTGGAGACACACTAAATAGATTTTTATAATCGTACAACTTCCAAGTTAATATGCCTCTGAACAGGTATTAAGTATAAGAAGCAATGCTTCCTATACCACCAAGCCTTTAGTACGATTGTAAGAACTAATTCGTGTATTTTACAACGGAAGGTCAAAATACAATTTATTAGGTCAAAATGAATGTTGCGTAAAACATCGTGATGACAACCCAAAAATAATAGTATAGGGATTTGATTAATTAATTAATTATATATATATCTCGTATACTATATAAAACATTTTCTTTCAGAAACCATTTACTATAACAACAGTGTTACAGTCAATGCCTTCCTCACTTTCCCAAAAACGTCTATCATAACAATGAATGTTGAAATTTATGTTTTCGTCACTTAACACATTTTAAATCACTTGTAAAACCATAGAATTCCATTTGAAATTATTATTTTCAAAACATTCCTTTAAAAGATAAACCACTTTTAAAACGATTAATTCTGTATTTAAAACTCAACATTAATCATTTCTATATTTGTAAATCTCCTTTCTATTTTATAAAACTTGTTTTTTATAAAATCTCTTTATTTATAAAAACTCTTTATTTATGAAATCCCATTTATAAATCAGTTTCTTTATAAATCTCTTTTATTTATAAAATCCATTTATAAATTCATTTCTAATATTTATAAAAACCTCGTTTATAAATCTATTTCATAAATCTAATTTATTAATAAAATCCATTTATAAATCTATTCACAAAATATCGATTACAAATCCACTTTATATATATGTACAAATTCCCATTTTAAATCTATTTCTTTATTTTATAAAATATCTTTTTTATAAAACCTTTATATAATCCATTTGAAAAATCTCTATTTAAGTATTCCCCAAAACTATGATTTTATAACATCAAAAATCATACATTTTTATTTATTTAAATAAATTCATTCCTTTTAATAATTAGATAATAATTATTAAAAACATAAATAAAATTCCATAATCATTTTAAAATCATTTCAATTCAAAATCATTATTTTACAGTATTTCAAAATGCTAAAAATATGGCCTAGTGCTGCTATAGCATTAAATAGGGGTAATCATATCAGTGTCATCAAATATTGCATCCAAAACATTGTATATCAAAATATATGAAAATTAAAATCAATAGTGTGAGGAAACATGTTGGATCCCTCCATCCTGTCCTCCTACATCACATATAGTATATAATCATAAAATATAAATCAACCGCTTCGAGGTGGCATCGTATACAAAGGGTCATCCATTCTTACACGGAAACGTAATAGGATCTCATCCGCTCCAAAGATGGACCGTAACATCCTGCCTTTTTGTACGTTTTAAATCGATGATAAACCACACACGTCAGACTCAAACCATATTGAAGGGCGGATTGTTATTGGGGTGAATAAGAAAAGCAGAGAAAGAGAAAAAACCAAAACAGAATCTCACAGCGGAACGATAAAATATAATAATCAAATAACAGTTCATAAAGCTGTTTTACAAAACATTTGATTATACTTATACAATACATATCCGAGTTACACATACCAGAGAATAACAAATAATGCAACGGAACAGTATGAATGTAGTGGAAAATAATAGTAACACAATCTTCATCTTCGTCCTTCAGAAATAAGGTCTTCAAATCCTGAAATGCTCAGGCTGACCCGAGCGAATTGAAAAGACAAAACACTTGAGTCAGAACTAAAAGATCTTATGTAAGTTAAATCAACAGTAAAATATGAGTGGAACGGCGTCAGAGATATTTACGGGATTTGACGTTTCCTATCCAGTGTCAAACGTGAGTGCAGTAACTTAAGAGATGTTTGGGATTCACATCGCCTAAGGATCCGTTAAACTATTTACTATGTAGTAATGTACGCTATTATAATAATGTCTATAGTAAAGTATAATATAAATTAAAAATAGCGTTAAGGCTTTACATTTTCCACCTTAACACACTTTTATATTCTCATAGTCTATACAGTACCGTAATCTCCCCCATACTGGGCGTCGTCAGAGGGCACTCCATACATATGGTACAAAACCAAAATCATATAAGGCGCACTAGGGTAGGTGACACGGCACACAAGGCAATGCCAGGGTAGATATACCAATTACGCATCCGGACCGGTGGTAGCGCGTAGCAGCTACTACCGCCCACCTCAAACCACGCTCCCAAAATCAAAGGTGCGCACCAAACAATCACAAAGTAATAGAATGGCATACGAAGAAGTGCGTCAGATAAGAGGTGCTACCTCCTTAGCCCGAGAATCGCTCCTATTTTAGCCACCTTATGCCAACTCACGGGAGTCGGGTCCACGTACATACCTCAATAGAATGTCGCCACCATCCTACTTCATTCTGGAATCTCCACACGTGCACGGTTGTTGAAGTGGTTTTCGGAGTTGGCAGAGAGTATGACAACTTTCGATCCCGGTCTCTTCAACAACCAAACATTATTATAACACTGCGGTCATTTCAAAAAAATTATACTTCAAAACCAGAATATAATATCCAGTTCGAAACCATATAAATATGAAATCCTTTCCATTTCAAAAACCAAATCATTATGATATCATTTTATAAAACCCAAATCCATATAATATCATTTTTATTTCAAATATATCTCTTTTCTAAAATCATAGCACTTTCAAATTTATAATATTTCGAAACCAAACGCTAGAAATATAACCTTTCAAAACATAATACTTCGAATTTCATAGCTTCTAAACCATAACCTCCAAAACTTAGATGGTTTGGATATTCAAACAGCATATAAAATAAAATAATTTGAATTTAAAATTACTTTATAAAGTAAAATAATTTCCTCGACTTCACACTTTTATTCACTTTATATTAAATCTCAATTCATAACTTTCAACTCTCTTTCAATTTCAATAAACCATTTCAATTTCAATATATTTCAAACTTGAGTATTAAACAATTTCAATTTCAATATATTTCAAACTTCGAGTATTAAACAATTTCAAAACTAAGATTGGTAATTACGGATCAACAACTCAATGTTCTATTATTTAGTTTTGAAATATTTGCATAATAAATCCATTTTCATTTAAATCAAACTCAAATTACAAATAACTAAATATTTCCTTAAATTTATTTATACTTGAAATATTCGTTTAATTCATCTTAAACCAACATCCAGTTATAAAAATCATACCTTTAAAATCTCAATTTTATTTATTTTCAAATCAATTTCATATTTATCTTCCCACCTTATTCTCATTTAAGTTATTATAACCTCTAGAAAAAATAATTTGAATAAATACTTAACCATATTATATCTTAATAAAATCAAACTTTATTATTAAATTTCTTTTATACTTTAAACCAATTTTATACATAGCTTAAAACCAAGAATTTAACTATATATAAAATAACATTTATAAAATATCCAAATCAATATCTCATAAAACCATATATTTGTTTACAAAACCATAGAAAATCATTTCAAAATATTCTTATATATAGACAACTGTGTCTGTGTATAATTTTCTACCCTATGGTCAAGTGATACGGATATTTATCAATTCAATCCATAATTTAAAATAGAAATATGGTTATATATCATTTCAAACCGCAATCCCGAATGAAATAAAAATGCATAACAACTTGCAGTTTATAACAAGACAAAATACAATATACATTCATCCAATATCAATCATCAACCGTTTATCACAATCATCATATAATTCAAATAATAACCTTAATATAGAACAGATAATAAATAACAGCAATTTAAGTGGCAGTTTATATGCAATAATAAATTAAATAACAATTTAACTGGCAGTGTATATGCAATAATAAATTAAATAACAATTTAATTCAATAATTCAGTTTAACTGGAATGATGATAAAAATATACCAAACAACAATAAATAAATTTTTAATCACATCAGAAATTAATTTAACACACATTAGAAATTTTAGAAGTTGTGAGTGGGTTAAAACACTCACCTTTTGAATTTGAATTGAATTTAAATTAAAACTAAGCCTAAAATTTAAACGATCTCGGAATTCGTCCAAACTATTTCCAAAATGTCTGAAATTCCAATACGAACCTAGCGGCGAAAACCTCACATGAATTGGATCTCGTATGTGAAAGTTACGCATGTTAGAATATTGAAATTCAAATACAAAAATAAAAAAATAAAATAAAGAAATATCCCACATCAGAAACCACATCATCTCTCTACCCTAGAACAACAGACCATGCTAAACTCGATGAACTCGACCCAGACACACAATCCGCCTCTATGGATGTCGCGCCGCTTAAGCTCGCCGCAACCACCTCGACACCGCCGCCCAACACCGGCCTCGCCCCCTCTCTCTCGCAACGACCCCACGGTGCCCAAAAGCAACAGCCACCGCCACAATAGGCCAATCCTAATCGATTTTTCGCGGCCAATCCAGTCATTGAATCATCGAACGAAGCACGGCAATGCCATCCCCACGGTCCACTCTACACAATAGCATCATTGATTTGATAATCCGTCGCAGTTGATCATGATGCAACGGACGCCCGAGAATAAACGAGCCAATTCCGGCTACACAGAAACCCGTGTCTAGAAATGAACAGTGGATTTGACTTACGCTCGTCAAGAGCTTCAAATCCATATATAATATGATATAGTTCGAAGAGTTTGAAATTTTGATTTGGTTTTGAATTTTAATTGGATCTAGTATTTGATTGTCTACCATTGAGGAAGAGAGACAGCTGAATTGTACGTACAGAACAATGAACATGAGGAATAGGCTAGGGTTTATAATGACATATATATAGACAGAGCTAAACAGAAAGAACAGATCAGATAAATTGAACGATATATGGCCCGAAAAGCCCGTTTCGACTTCGGAGAGAAATTGGGTCAACCAATGTTTCAAAATAGATGTTTTTGAAAAATTTAAACGCAATGGAACAGGTTTCACGTCCAAATTTCATTGTATGAAAAAGTTATGCTAAAATCAAATTATTTCAAATTTATTTCAATTTATTTCAATTTAATTGATTTCAAAGCATTTCAAGCCCGTACGATTAAACGGCAAGCCCGATCACTATGAAACTTGAAATCCTACTATAATTCACCGTTATGGATCCGATGAAACTGGTTTCGTTGAAATTCGAGTCAGTGGCCAAAATTGATACTTTACTATTAATTAAATAAATTGATAATTGATTTATTAAATCAAATTTTAAATTCCAATTCTATAATTGGCAATCTTTATCATTTTTGATTTCTTAAACAATTGCATACTTTAAACCATTTAGATATCAATTCAAAGTTAATTAATCTAATAAATTTCCATATTCAATTTCAATTTTTATAAATTCATTAATCATCAATTGAAATTCCAAATAAATCCATTTATTTGATTCTAATTCTTGTTATTCAATCCATTATCATCAAATAGATAAAATTAACATTGGTTCATGCTTTATTACATAAATATCTTCAAATTTCATCTAAATTAGTATTTACGTAATATTTAAATATTTAATTCCATTTAGTTGCAATTAATCCATTTATAAAGATTTAAATTCCAATAAATAAATAAATCTTAACTTCCATTCTTTATCCAATCAATTGTCATATTATGAATACAATTAACATTATTTCCGATTATTACTTTAATTTACATTAAAAAAATGTTAAATTTAGATTTATTGCAATTGATTACCAAGTTTATTTAATACATTAAATAAACAAACAACCTATATTAATTGCCACATATTTGCTTTTAATTGCATTTATAAGCTTGTTACTTATCAACCCAGGTTGTAATTCTATATATAACGCTAATTTTATTCCATTACTATTTATGATACCCTTGCATTACATACTTTAATATTTCCATTTTCATCTTAATTCCTATTCACTGTAGTATCAAAATTCAATTTCTTAAAATAAACCCATTTATTATAAATGTAACAACCCTGTATTTTGTGATTATTTTAATTGTTTATTTAAATTGAAACTCCTGATTTAGAAACTTTATCATATTCATTAAAATGACTAAATTCTGTTATTTTAAATATAAATTTTAATTTTTGTGTGAATTATAATTCCAAGCCTAAATAAATAAAATATTTCCAGAAAATGTAGATTTTGGTCAATTTGGTCAAATTTTGACATTTAAATTTAAAATTTAAATTTTTGAATTTTTGAATTTTATATTTTATTATGAAATTAGATTAAATTTCAAGAATACTTCTTTTTGTTTCGTTGAAATTGGATTTAAATTGTGAAAGTTATATTTTTTACAATATTGGGTGTAAATTGATTTATTTAACAATATTGTTTATTTAAATTATATAAATAATATTTTATTTGTTATATATTACTCTAATTTGTATATATATGTTATTTTATATATATTTTTTCATTTAAATATTTTTTAAAGTGATGTTTAAATTTTTCCAAAGCTTATTGAATTTATTTCTAATTTTTAACGCCTAGTTTGCAATTTTAAGCCATTTTCTCAATTTAAATTCAATTTAATTAAAATTTAATTATTTACTTTATATATTTATTTTTATTTCTGATTTTTTATCTTTATTTTTCATTTTTATATGTATTTATAGATTACTAAATAAATAAAAGGAAATTTGAAAGGTTTATGTCTCTTTAGTTGCTTAAGACCCTTTGTTTTCCCGTCTCTTCATTTTCCAACCTCTTGTATTCAATTGCTTTGGCCGACTTCCACATTTCTTTCAGTTGATTATTTTTCCTTTCATTCACATACACAAATCTTTCTCAACTCAAAAAAAAATAGCCGGCCTCCATTGCTTGAAAATTTTTGGTAAAAACTCTTTCCTTTTTCATGTTTTCTCTTGTTTTCATATTAATTTTGCACTTGTCTTCATCCCTATATGGCTCGGCTACTCTCTCCTCCACCATCTTGGCTGCCTCCACCACCATCCCCTCTTACCAACATCACCTCCATCCCCTTCCCATTCCATAGCCGAGCCCCTATGTGATGAAGAACCACCTTAAAACGAAGCAACATCACCTACATATGTACAAGCCGAGCACTTAGGTCTAGCACCACCTCTCTCAATCACCTAGGCCGACCAACCACCACCAACATTGGTCTTATCTCGACCTAACACACCTCTGCACACCCTCAACTGACCATACCTGAAGTGGTCGTGCCCTCCATAGCCTTGGCCGAGCCCAAAGTTGCATAGAAACCCTTGCTTTTGCCTTTGAACATTAGCCTCTTGCCTCACAAAACTTTGCACCACTTTCTCTAGGATAGGCCGACCCCTATAGGTCCACAACCAGACCTTAGAGCAAGCTTTAGTCGTGTATTTTCCATCCATGGCTCAGCCTATGCTGGATGAAGGCAAGTGCAATTGGTTTGGATTTGTTTCGTGCTTAAATTTATATGTTGTTTAAAAGTATGTGTAGTGTTTATAAATGTATATTTGAATTGTTTTGTCTCATGTATTCAAGGCATTTAGTCTTGTCTCTCTCACACTCAAATCATTATCATGCTCTCGTGCTTTTATGGATCTCTATTGGGTGTAGTTGTTTGCCATCTCCAGCTTAAACAAGTGAGTTATTCTCACCAAACAATCTGTACCTATATAACTAGTAAATTGACCACTTTTGAATCTATAGAATGCATCACCATATTATATCTGCTATGTTGTGATTATATGATGTTCACCCATGCTTAAACACCTGTTATATCATCTGTTACTGTTATATTATGTTGTTCTGTTATTTATATCAGTTTATCACACTGCAAGTTCCCTTTAGATTAGAATCACTATGGGTTGAAATGATACATACCCGAGCGGACTTTAGAATAGGAGAAAATCGTTATGGGCTGAAATGATAGGCCTGAATGATTTTCAATTTATTTCATTTACTTGGGATAGTGGATTTGAAATGATCAAACCCATGTTTCCGTTGTAAGTTGCGGATTGAAATGATATATTATCCGTATCACTTTACCTAGTGTAGAAAATAATATACAGACCCATGGTTAAATTATATTTTTCTAAAAAATTTAAAATATTTTTAAAATGTAAATATTATAATATTTTGATTTAAAATTAATAAAAAATGATTTTTGTAAAGTATTTTGATTTTTCTGAAAATTTATAGTGAAATAAATTATGAAAAAGTTAGAAAATTTGACATGTAAGTTATTTTGAAAATTTTGATTTAATTAAAGGGAATTTAAATTAAGTATGAAAATATGATAAATTTATGAAAATTTTGGATTAAAGTGAATTTAAAGTGATTTTATAATACATTAATGATTTTTGAATGAAGTTAAAATGTGAAATGAATGAATAATTAAGTTGAAATTTTGAAATATAACTAAAATTGGAAATTTGTGAATTTGGCCTAAAAGTGAATTTTAAGTTAAGTAAATAAAAATATTTGAAAATTTAAAATTAAGTGTTAAGTTAAATTTAAATTAGATGAATTTAAATTTAATGTTGGAATTTAATAAGTGAATTATTATTAAATCTTGATTTTTGAACGGAAATTTAACTTTATAAAATCATGAATATAAGGGTATGTAAATGATGATTATAAAAGAGAAATTATATGATTTTATAAGTTAAAAATGATTTAATAAAAATATAATTGTTTGTGAAATTATACTGAATATTTGAAGTTAATTAACTGCATTTCTGAAATGCTATTAATTCTAATGTAAATGATAATACAGCATTTGTAAATGCTGTAGTTAATAATAATGAACCAAATGCTAAATCTAATTAAAGGCTATTATAGCATTTTTATAAATGTTATAATTGTTGAATTTAACTAAGTTTGTTTGAAACTAATGTACCCTATGACAGCATTTTTAAATGTTGTCTTTTGTTAAATTGAACTGTTTTGAATGTGACTTTCCGTAGCATTTTCTAAATGCTATGAAAGGTGAATTTTCACTGTTTTGATAAAATTAAGTGAATGAATGAACTTTGAAAAGTTTAAATTTTTTTGGAAATTTAATAGTTTAATTATTAAATATAATAACTTCATTTTATGATTCAAAATGAAGTAAATTGTTTTGAAATATAAACTATTTGAAATGTGTGTTAAAATGGTATTTTAAATAAAATGAATATGGTTTTGGAAGGATAGGATATTTTGATATTTTGAAATGGATTTTTGAAATGATATTGAATTTTTAATAATATTGATTTAGAAGTCAAAAACACCATTTTGAAATTTTAACCACGGGATGTATTTAATTTATAGTTTAACTGATTCTCAAAGGATGGGCGATCCCAAGCATCCTTTAAGTTATTGTGCATTTCTACTACAGTTCACTTGAGTTGGTTTACATTATATAAGTATATATGTCCTGACTCGAGTGTTTTGTGTTTTAGTTTACGCTCGGGTCAGCCTGAGTATTCACGGCTTTGGATTCTCTTTCTGGAGCTGGTCTTTGCTGGAGTTTCTGCTTATCGACATTTATATCTATTTCTTTTTCAGTTAATCTAGTTTATCTCATGTACTAATGAACTTCTATATATTTGGGATTTCCATTATGTTGTTTTCAGACTGTATTTATGTATTTGTTTTGAGAGTTTGTTATATTAGCTTCATGAACTACTATGTTATTTTAATTTCCGCTGTGAGTTATTTTGATATTCCAGTGTCTGTGATTCTGTGATTTGTATTTCATTTGCTCCAAATTTATTCACAACGCGGTATTTTGAGAAATTCAAGTCCGATATGTGTGGATGCGAATGGCTGAAAATATCGAGTTGTTATAATAAATTTGAATACCAATCAATTAGTTTCAATTAAATAGATTGATTCAATTCAACTCTTTTATTAAGTCTATATTAATCAATATAATATTTCATTGGTTAATTCAATGCTTACTTTTATTTACTTATTTTCCAATTTTATACCCAAGTGCAACAATTTACATTATTTTATTATTATTGTGATTTCACTTCAATTGTCAATAATTAGTTTTAATTACCATTCCTACATTTCATTCACTTTATTATAAATTATAAAAAAAAATTCTTTCTACATTTATTTACCAAAAAAAATCTTACTAAATTAACCAAATTAATTATCGAAAATTACGGGTTGTTACATGGGAATATATCCAAACCAACTAAATAATGTAAATCATCCAAACTGTCAATAAACAATCGATAATAAAATTATCCACAATTATATAGAAATATAAGTGGGCCAGAGAGATGAGTTAACTCACTTGTTTGTGCCAAAGCATTCCGGTTTGAATTAAAATTGAATGGACATTCAATTTTGACCAAAATTTTTACTAGCTTCAAATCCATCATATCCAGCTCTGTATCGTAGTATTTATTATAATGAGCGCAACGCAACTTTTCGCGTTCGATCTCGACCTTGTATGGACAAGTGTAACAACCCAACATTTTGAGAAATTGATTATAAATAATGTGTAACTTAAGTAATAAGAAACATGGTGAAATAACACCTAAAAATAAATTTTATGATGTTAGAAAAAAGTAAGCGGATGGTTAAATAAATCAATGAATTATAATAATTATTTAAAGTGTTAAAGTGAAGAAAACATAATTAGTAAAGTAATTAAGTAAGAAAGGAAATGAACTGAAATAAAATGGGTTAGAACTTTTTAGAGGCTCAAGCCCAAATTCACTTCATGAAAACCGATATCTAGATGACTCTAAGTCTAGAAATTTCATTTTGCTTCATGAACACAATTCATGTTTCATTCGCCTTCTCATCTTTTTATTTTCTTCTTACAACATGAAAAGGCAAACCAAACCATTCTCTATTCTAAAATCAAAATAAAATCAAATAAATATCCAAAAATCATGAAACTTTAGAAATAGATTCTCACCACTTATATGCACTAGAAGAAGTTGTCAAAATCTAAGTTTGATCAAGTTTGGATGGTGAAAGAATTGATATATTGAGATATATTTTGTGATTTATAAACAGTGAAAAGATGCTTTTTCAAAGAGTGATTTTGGGTATCAAATCAAATTATTTTGGCTTCAAATTTTTCAGGTGAGTTCCATAGACTCTTATTTCAGTTTATTATAAATACTTTTGATTAATTGTTTGAAATGTATAAAATAAAATTGGATATTGTATGAGATGTTAACATGTGTAATATACATTACTTGCTTTCGTTGGAGAACGATGTGATCTATTTATATGTGATGATGTTATTTCTACATTGTTCTATCCTGGAAACACCCACATCGCCTCATTCTCCATGTTACTATATAGTATTACACATTAATACTCTTGGGTAATATGGGTATAGAGGTGGGGTATTACAATAAGATATGAATTAATGAACATTTGAGATAGTTAAAGTTTAGTTAACATAATTAAATTTAGTTTTACACGTTAATCGCCTCGTTATAAACCTAGGCCGCCAATTTCAAATTTCAACGTCGCGCTTTGATCGATCGTCGCTGCAACCACATGCCATCGCCGCAAGCTCACCGTTGACTCGCCTAGCCTAGCCGCCCCTCCTACCATTAGTCCAACCCCATAACCCGCCGTCGTTCACCAGAAAATCGAACCCAAACGCTGTCATTCATCTCCAATTGTCGTCATCGTCGATCGCATGCCAATCCCACTGGTCGATGAGCTCCTCTTGTCGAGACGAATACTTCTCTAGTTATTGTCGATGTCTAGTTCGGGATCTTCTAGCTCCAATGAACGTGGGCCACTAGATGAGGGCATATGGAAGCCCCGTGACCTTCTTTAGTTAGGGTTTTGCAAATGAGAAATTTTAAGGTCCTTATATAGGAAATTTCGACGACATTATTCACACGTTAAATTCAGAAAATTTTGATGAACACTATTCATCGGAAGCCATTTCAATCATATTCACAAATTAACTTTTCAAAATCAAATTATATTGATTAAATTTTATTTAATTAATTTCTGTGTGTTTCGAGCTTGCACGACCAAATGATACGTCCATTGCCATGAAATTTGAAAATGTATAATAATTCACTATTATGGATTTAATGAAACTGGTTTCGTCAAAATCCGAGACAGTGTCTCGAAAGGCTAATTTCACACGTTAATTAAAATGGTTACCATAAAAATCTGTCAAATCACTTTTATTCAAAATTTAAAAGTTTACTATCTTCATTCTTATTCAAATAGAATTTTAAATTGGCTTTCAAAATCATTTTTTATACACGTTAAATTCAATATTTTATAATTTAAACAATACCAAATATTCAAATAACCATTATATTTGAAATTAATGTTATTTAACTTATAAAATCTACTTTTCAATACTTAAAATCAATTAAATATTCCAAATTCGAATGTTTGAAATTCTAGGTTGTTACATTATCCTTATGGATCACCATGATGATTCCCATCATTAAGTCGTCATCATTGGAACAACTATCGACCTCCATTGTAAATCTATAGCCATCGTACTAAAGTTTTGAAGTTGTCGTCATGTCAAAGTGTCATGTCATCGCTTCAGTAGTCACCATACAAAACCCAAAGTCGTCTTGAATTATCCCGTACTTGTTCGCCTTTGCCTATGAACAAACCCAAAAAGTTTGCCCATTTTCCCCGGTCACTCCATGAAAAACCCGAAGCTACACCTATAAAACTCAAAGCAACTACATCCCTGACTCAAAGCACCCCAGAATTAACCATTCCATTTCCCTGCTCAGAAACTCCTTGGTCTTATCCCGAAGCTAGACTCCTCTTGCCCCAAACCCGAACCCAACAAGCTATGAAGTAACCCCAAGCACCCTACCTGTTTAGTACCCGAGCAAAGTGCCATCGTGCATCAAATGTTGTCAGGTCTCCCATAGTACTACCAGACAGTAATTGTTGTCCGGTCCTGCGACCACTGAACAACCAATACTACAAGCAAACTCCTCCCAAACTCAAAGTCAACCCAGAGCAAGCATACCACCGAGCAAGGACCATCGAACCAAAATGTTATAGCGTATCTAAATCCTAAATTCACATTGAGTTCATCGCTACGCTCTATTCTTCGACCTATATTCCATCCGTATGCATCGATACGATTCCTAACAACCTTAAGCATATCCGTCGAAGTCCAGTTCCATGCTCCCACCTCTAATTCATTCAGAAGAGCATTTGCAACAATTCAATCACTGTGCAGTTAAAGAGGTTAGGGGTTATATACTGAGGGAGGTGCAAAAATTTATAGCAGAGAAAAAGTAGGGATATGGCAAAAAATAGCGGAGGTGAAAAAAGCTTCATTGGTTTTAAAACCAAATATTGAAGTTAATTTATTCTAATGCCCACACTATTTGTGTAGGAAATAGAGATATTGTTTAACCTTATTGTTTGCGCAAAAAATGGGCAAACACCTCAAAGTCGTATGATTCCGTTGATTTTAAGTTGTTTTTAGTGATTTGGGTGATTTATGCAAATATATAAAAAGCAGGGACTAAACTGTAAAAGACACACAGATTTATAGTGGTTCGGCCAGAACGTGCCTACGTCCACTTTATATGTTATTCTCCTTTTCTCTTCAGATTACAAGTACAAAGCTTTGATTACAAGTAACTGAAAGTAGTTTGAAAGTTCTATCCGTGCTTGAGCTCTCAAACTTGTCTGTCATTGTTGTACCCCTGCCCCTCTATTTATAGAGTGAGGCTGGGGGCAGGGGTCCTGGATGTATATAGCTGCTGGCGGGCCTGGGCTGAAGCAATCTGGCCTGGCACATCTGGTTCGGCAGAGCTTGGTTCGGTATTTGTTGGAAGCGTTGACTCGGTGGTGGAAGCGTAGCTTGATTCGGTGGTAGAGGAAAGGAGGTTGGTTCGGCGTGGTCTTGGACCGGTGGTGTGTGAAGGGGATTGGTCCGGTCGCGTCTGGTCCGGTATGGCGTGGTCGGTGGTGGCTTCGTTGGTTCCTGGTCTGGTAGTGGAGGGTGGAGGTTAGGTTGATTCGGCCATGCATGGGAATGGAGATGGACCGAATCATAGTTAATTGCCGAACCAGGTGAGCTTGCTCTTGCCGAATGTATTTTGAGTTTGGGCTACCGATTGTCATTGAGAACGTAAGTGCCGAATGGCCCTTAGCCTAGATCTGCTGAATGACTCTGGTGATGATTACCGAATGAACCTTATGTTGTAGATGCCGAATGGGCTTGAGTGTTGGAGTGCCGAATGGACTCTCGCATTGTTTTACCGAATGAACTTTTATATTTGAACCTTGAGTGAAATCCTAGACTTATATACGCTTGCTGGCTGCTTCTTCTTGGTTCGGTCGTGGTGGAAATGCACACAACATCGATATTCCAGTTTTGACCAAAAATGGGATAACACTTATAAAACAAAACTATTATAACCAAATTTTCTACAGCCATTGAACAAACTTAAACGAGCGAACTGGATGAACAAATGATGAAGAAATGACCCAAGGACTTTGGATACACCATAAAAAGGAAACAAAAAGGAAATATCAAAAAATAGTCAAAAAAGTTAAAATTTTGGAAAGTCGCATTTTTGGTTGGGGTCCTCGGGTTGGCATCGCGTTGAACTCGGGTCGGACACATAAAACTCTTAGATCAGACTCCAAGCGATCGGTACCGAGTAGAACTCGCGTCAGACACACAAAAATCTCAATTCGGACTCCAAGTAATCGATATTGAGTAGAACTTGGGTCAAACACATAAAATTCCCAATTAGGACTCATAGCAGTTCAACCTTTGGACAATTCTAAGCAAGGCCCAAAGAAAACACACAAATAACTTGGGTCGGACACCAAGTCAGGTCAACCCGGACCTGAAGCTCATGAATTTCACTAACATGGTTTTCACCGACACGATTTACTTCAACATGATTAGAACTATCTAGAACGATGATATGAAGTAAATAAAGAAATTATAGAGGCATTAGAGCAAGGAGAACCACTCTTAACCGAGCACAACTACTAAGTACCGACCTCTTTTTTCTGCATGTGGTTCCACCAAAACCCTTGTACATGGAGCACCAGCATGAGTGATTGTCATGGACTGTTTTTCTCAAGGAATACAAAAACAACTCTGAGGGTTTTCTAAAGAAATGCAGACAAGTACAAGCGATATCGGAACCTCTTAGAAACAACCCAATCTCAAGGGAAAAGTGTTAGGAACGCAATGGATTGGAAATAGAAGACCAATGGAAAGAACAAGGGGAAGTTTCCCCTTGGAAAAACCAATGGTACAGATCAAAACCACTCAATACGAAGTGGTTTTTACTGGTAACTGGGCCCAGTTACTTACTTCTGCATACTAGGATCTAAAGCTAGACTTGATATTTTGCAGACCATTGGTTCTGCTAGACGGTTTCCCTATAGATACATCACCTATAGCTTCAGAAAAAGGATTTTTGGCACTTGATTTCTCTTCTTCCTTCTTCTTCCCCAAATAGTCCAAACACTCCTAAATCCAAGATCTAGTCGATTTCGGTCGGATTTATATTATAATAATTGTATTGCAGAGAGAATCAATCAAATAATAAGAGTAATGTGGATGTAGGCTGGAGTATTTGCCAAACCACTATAAAAATTATGCCTTTCTATTGCTGTTACATTTATTTCATTAGATCTGGTGCTTTCTGTAACATCCCCCTATTTGAAGACCCAAAGCTAACAGCTACGGATGCTGCAGTCATCCATAGTTATTAATCCTCGACGACCAAACACGGTGATATTGAATACATTGATACACAGAAACACAAGAATATGGAAAAACATTAAACAACTAAACAAATTCCATATTCCATTTCAAAATATTCCAAATTGATTACATAATCCCAATCCGCATACCACGTTCAGGTAACATATAATTATTTTAAAATACGACAAGAGCGGCATATGAAAATGCCCTCTTGGTAGATCATAGTTTATAGATAGGAAAGAAAAAAAGTTGCATTTACAAACAAATACATAGCAGAAATAAAAGAACTCTAATAACAAGCTTGCCTTCTGCACGTCCTCGGAAGCTTCATACGTCTAAAAGAACACCTGGAAACCTTAACTCTCAACCTACTCAAAATCAATTGAGTACCTGAGAGTTTAAGGAGAAAACAAAAAATTCGAGTCGTACATAAAGCCTCGTATGAATAATAATTTACCAACTCAAACCATTTAGATATCTAGTGAGACCACGCCGCTTAGTGGAACGGGTTTTCCCATCACTAGTATCATAAAACTTTTATAAAACCATATACTATGCTCTTGCATCCACAATGCTTAAAACATAGTATTTGAAAAACATTACGATGATTTGCAAAACAAATAAATCAATTTTGAATTACCCACCCCCATTCATTCTGACTATGTCTCTCAATTGTAGTTTCTAAGGTTACTATTAACCTACTAATTGTTAAGGATTATTTGTCAAATTAATTAGTTTTCATAGGATCACTAAGAACCTATTGGTAACTGCAATATCATATTTCTTATCCTAGTTCTCATGGGCTAACTAGGAACCTATTGGCTGACTGCCAATATCTTAATCTGGATATAGTTTTCATGGGCTAACTACAAACCTACTGGCCTCTGCCAGTATCAAACCATAGTTTCATGGGCTGGCTATGAACCTATTGGCCCCTGCCAATATCATATAGTTTTCATGGGATTATTGTAAACCTATTGGCCCCTGCAAATATCTTTAATTAAAGTTTTAACATCTATTAAGATATATTCACAACTGGGTCAACATAACTAGTTATTCTGCCCTTTCCCCAAAATACAATTATGGGTTAATAACAATATGAATAACATTTCAAAATCTTTATTTATGCATTGGTTATTGCTTTATATTTAGATTGGGTTTATGTTTTGAAACAATAAAAACATCTCTTTTGAAACCTCTGGATAGCCTCCTTCGAAAGCAAAGACCTCTTTTCAAAACATTGTATACATACCTTTCGAAGCCCTTAGTAAACATTCTCTTTCGAAACCTATTATACCTTTCGATGGTATCAAATCATCTTTTTGAAATATAGAGCTTCGAAACAAATGAAAGTACCCTACTCGAAAGTATTGGGTTTACTCTTTAAAAATCATTTGGGTCAAAATGGTTATATGCGAAAATACCTCTTTTGAAACCAACAAAAATTATTTTGGGGAAGAATTGATGGTGTCAGAACTATCTTAGTCGAAAGCAAAAGACTCAAAGAAACAAAATTTCAATGGTCTGAGTTGAAACGCCCCTTTCGACCCCATCTCCTTCGAAACACCAACCCCTTTCGAAAGCAACTAGGAAGTGACTTAAGTTAAAACAGAAGTAACCCCTTTGACAAAATAGATGACTTTAGTGCAGTCGAAAGGGAGATTAGCGGCTTGGTTTCGACTTGGTCGAAACCAGTCCTTACAAAAGCTCTTATTTAAGAAGAACAGTACCCCTTCGAAAGCTAATGCTTAAACATAATACGATAGCCTTCTTCGAAAGCTAATTATAAAACCCTTTTGGAAACGTACATTTCGACTATGTCGAAACCTTTTAGAGAAACAAGGCAATACTTTAACTTTTGAAAACAAAGCAGGGTTTCGACTCCATCGGAAGCTAACCTTTTGACACCAAGGCTTCCGCTCTCCTTCCAATCCACTACATACAATCTAAGTGATATCTTGTGTATTGATTTCGACTATGGTGGTTTCAACAGTGTTGGTTTCGACTGGGACAAGGCGGAATCAAAGGAGTTGAAAGTTCCTTACTAATAGAGGCGGAAGGCCTTTTTCTGATTTAAAGGCTGAAATATAGCATCTTCCTCATGTAATAACAACATATTAAAATTTTAGACCCAATTTCTTCCTGAAATTCTCGAAATAAATTTTAAACCCAATTATGTCATATCTTTCATCAAAAATTCATAATAAAATTTTCATATCTTGGAAAATTCAAAAAATTAAAACACATCTCCAAAATCATGTTTTACTCAACATAAAAATTTTCCATGGCAATCCAAAATCGTATATTCTTGGTTTTATGTCAAAACCATACAAATTCATGTGCTTATGAATTAAAAAATCATCATAATATAACTCAAGCATGTCCTCGTCCATTTTGTAATGACCCGGATTTTTCGACGTTTGATTTAGAATATTTAAATGGTTTTAAATATTGAATTTGAATTATAGATTGATTTTGAATATAGAAATATGGTTTTTATTTATAAAATAAATTCAGAATTTAAATATAGTGATTTATTAAATAATTTAATTATTGAATTTTATAATTGAATATTGGATAAATTATCTATCTTGAGTTTTAAGCTCGATAAAAATAATTTAAAGGCTTGTAAAATTTGTGTTAATAATAATGAAGATAATAAAGTTTTAAAATTGAATTTAAAAGTGATCTGTATAATTTTAAAAATAGTTTGTTCAAATTGACATTTAAAAATAGCCATCCGGGGCACAGTCTCGGAATTCGACAAAACCAGTTCTATTAGATCCGTAATAATATATTATTATCGGATTTCTATTTTCATAGCGCTTGGAGTTATCGTATGATGGTACAGGATATAAACACGTTGAAATAAATATCGAAATTCAATATAATAATTAGGTCCAAAAAACTACCTTCTCCATACGATCAAATTAGGACTCGAAATCTTTTACATTACGTTTGGAATAGGGATATAACATTATGAACGCCTAGCGGCATGCCTCGACAGGTGTTCAAGATCTTAAGCTACGAAACTGTGACGTTTGAAATTTAAACAATATATATATAATTATATTGATTGACCCATATATTCACATCAGCTCTTTTCTCCTTTTCCAAATAACTGTACCTTAGCCTATTCAAACACGTAAAATCAAATCTTCCTTCTCCATTATACTTCATGAAACGGTATAATTCAAAAAGAAAAAATGGATTGAACGAAGTCGCCTCCTCTATTCAAATTCACATCTCCCCCTCTCTCATCTCTTTGAAACGCAGATCTACAAAAAAAAGCAATTCAATAATATATATATGTGTGTGTGTGTGTAACGAACTAAAATTGTGAGTCGCCTGGAGAGGAGGAGTCCCTCGCCTACGATTTCGTTCGAAGTTACGATCTAGGGTTGGACTTAGGGCAGCTATGGGCGATCGAAGGGGGGAAATCGATAGAGGCAAAGTCGTGGGTAAGGGGAAGGGTTGCGGTGGTGCACGTGATCGAGACTCATCACAAGTGGAGGACGGGGGAGGGCAACGGCATGTGATGGATGGAGGTGCTCATTTGCACACGCGAGTTCGAAGGGGAAGAAATTGGAAGGCGTGCGAGGTAGAGGCTACTGCTCGTGGTCGATTGGAGAAGGCGTAGGTGGGGCTCTAGTGGCCTGTGTAACGGTGGCGCATGCACGTGAAGGTCGCGAATTAGGATGGTTGGTGGAGGTTGTCTCGTACGACCTGATGATGGAAACCAAAGTCGTGGTGAGGGTGGAGGGTATCAAATAGGTATAAATATTTTTTTAATAAGTTTATATATAGAAGTTAATAAAGAATAAATGTTGATTAAAAAAATTTGATTTTTCTATATGAATGTTAATAAATTTTATAATTTATTTATGCGAGGGCCAAAATCAGTGAAAGAAGTCGTATTGATTCAGAGCTAGAAAATAAATAATTAGGATGGGTTTGGAATTTTCCAGAGGCAACTGGGATTTTAGGGAAGCTAAAATCTGGTTATTCGTCAACATAAAAATCAAGGTGAGAAAATTCTCACTCGTTCGGAATTGCCAGATTTAATTTTAAATAGTTAAAATAAATTATTAGATGCTTGGTTGAATTTATAAATTTATTATCTGTTAAATGTTAAATATATGTCGTTGTATATATACATGTATTTGGAGTGATATTTCCGCATATTATAGCGAATGAGACCCTATGCGCCCCTCATAATAGCTGGTGACCCTATATACCATGATATCCCCATCGAAATGGGATTAGTATTATTTTTATGTTGTATTAACAACTATGGATGTAGGAAGACAGGTTGGAGGGATCCAACTAGATTCCTCAAATATATTGTTTATTTGTCATATATAGAGATATATGATTTGTATAGAATAATCTATTATATATTATTGTAGTGACTGGAATTATTGGATGCTATTGTAGCACTGGCCTAAGTTTTGATAATTTAAATACCTTAGATATATTTTTAAAACTTATGGAATAAGAAAAAGGAGTGATATAAACATATATATATATATATATATATATATATATATATATATATATATTGGAATTGGAGTTATTTTAAAGAAATTAAATTAGAGAAAAATATATATTTGATTTTTGCTTACACTTAACTATTGTGAATTATTGAATAGAGATTTTTAAAAAAATGAATTATATAAGAAAACTTATAAATGATATTCTGGAAATATAAAAAGGAGTTAAAATCAACATTGAAAATAGATTGGAAGTATAAATGGAATTTGTAAGAAATGAAATTTATATAATGGATTTTTATAAATAAGATTTGTTTTATAAATAGGTAAAACCAAAGGGGTTATAAAATTTGATTAACGATGTTATAAACAAAGGAATTCGATATCAGATGAAAATTGGAAGAATAAGTAAAATAGGGTTAAGAAAAACAGTAGATTCTATTTTTGGAATAAGAATGGTTAGGGAATCGAAGATAAATCGATATGTCGTGAAATCGTAAGGCAGTTATAAATTAAATTGGTTATTGAGATTTTAAAATATATCTTTATTTTTAAGAAGTTAAGCTCGTTTCAAAGGGGAAACTTTATTATTTAAACTATAAAATTATAAACTTGTTAATATTGGAATACTTTGGGGAAAATGGATTTTTAAATATTTAATATTTATTGAAATAAAAATTTTAATTTTTATAATCAGCTTTCTAAATTGATTTGTTTATTTATAAAAGAGTTATTGATAGTTTATTAAAAGTGTTTAATATTTTAAATAATAACTTAAAACATGTTTTTGAAATAAATTATTACTCTTTAAAATTGATCTTATATATATATATATATATATATATATATATATAGTTGGAAATGATTGAAAATTTGTTTATAAAATTCTCTCGAGGTGAGTAAACATGTTTTAATTTAAAGATGAGATTTTATAAGAGAAACCTTATAAATGGAATTCTAGAGATTTAAGAAATTTCTAATGATTAGATGCGATAACTTCGGAAAAGAATTTGAATTCATTTAAAGAAGTTATAAACGGTTGGTTGGAATTGTAAACAAGTATAATCGGTTGGAAAATCATAGGAAGCATTTATTAAAATTCCAGAGACTTATTAGATAAGTAATGAATATTACCAAGTTAAATATTAAAAAGATTTTGGAAATTATACATATAAATATTTTCCTAAGTATTAAAAGAAAGTTTTTGGAAATATTTTTAGTGGGAAATGATTTGGGATAGAAATATTTTCTAAGTGTTGTAAAAATGGAAGTTGGAAATATTTCTAAGTATTGAAAATAGTAAAATATCATGTTATGGATCCAAGTGTTGAGATTGTTTTCAAATATAGAATATTGAAGATATTGAATAAATATATCTTGGGAAAGATATTTTGAATAAAGATTTTAAAAATTATAAATAAGGCCAAGTGTTTGCTAACGGATTTTTATTGATAGTTAAATAACCGACTATTAATATTGGCTAATTTCGTTAATCGTTTCAAAGAGACCAGGATCGGATTTAATTATCCAAAAACCACTTAGATCCAGTTTGAACATTACGAATGAATACCGTAAAGATGATGAAGACGATGATTCGGTTTGTCCGGACCTAGGGCAACTTGTATGGTCGAATGCTATCAGAACATCATCGTTGAAGGACGGTGAGCATTCTAAGTAGAATTTTTTCTTGAAAGGTAACGCTTAGCTCCGAGCCTCATCAACCAGGAATGACTAAAATAGGGGAAATGCAGCAGGGCTAAGTGGATCGCACCCAATTAGGGTACGTTATCACTTTTCTAGATGTCCTCAGAAACCTATATATTATCGATATGGTTGTGCATGAATGAAGGAGTGCTCAATGGTAAGGGTGGGAACACCCGGAGTGATAACATATTCGTTCTATCGAGGTTAGGAGTAGGCCGGTCTTGTGTAGTAGGGGATCCCGGCGAGGTCCTTAGTACATTGTTCTAGAGGTGTACTGCGATGGGCTGTACCCCAATGGCCCAGTCATTCGATGGAATCCATTCTCCAATAAGCACCGTACGGTTTTGATTGTGCCCAAACATGCTGAAACGTGAGATGCAAACATTTTGGCTATTTTCTATTTACTTGGTTTAGACACTATTATAATATCAGACGATTTTGATAAAAAGGTTTTGGTTATCGTAAGGTAAAAATCCGTCATGTTTATGTGTGGCGTTGTCTTACGAGATACCTTTGTTTTTCAAAGGATTTTGATAACTATAATAATTCAAATTGAGTGTGTTTTCTCACACTGGTTTTCCAGATTGACTCGGGTGTTATTTTATTATAATGCTCGAGTCGGACCAAGTATTATAGATTTAGGAAAGGGTGCTATGGAGCTCAAGAGATGAGCTGGATGACAGAGACGAATCTCTGTACTTGATTTATATTTTTCGCTATATGAGGACAAGTTATTATAACTATCCAGATTGATGTATTGATTGTTGTACTATGATGATTGTAAGTATATAAACTGTTACAGATTCTTTTATGTAAAAATCTATTATTATATATTATATTTTGTTTCGCTACGATTGTGTGATTCTGTGTTGTTGATTAGTTTTATCCTATCTTTTTCTTCTTCTTCACCCTAAAGATTCGTATTTTTCGTTCAATTTGAGTCGAACTGTTGTGAATTATGGTCAATTCAAGGGGGACCGATTTACAGGCCATTACACTTGGTATCAGAGCTGAAGGTTAAGCGAGAACCTTAGCTCTAGTGGGGATTACTCATTAGAGACAGAGTCAGTAGTACTCTAGAATGAGTTTGAGCGTAATAATAGATATGAGCGCGTATTTGTTAGTGAATATAAAATGGTTTTGTATTGCATTTATTTATCTATTGAGTGTCATATAAATTTTGTTCGAGTGGTTTCTAAACACTTGAACCAGGTAAACTGACACAATATTATTTTGAAGTGGGTGAATGAAATAACATTACCCAAATTATATTTATATATAAAAAGAATAATTTTCTAAAATTATTATGGTATATTTGGAGTGTTCGGATGATAATATTATAATCAAAACAAGATTATAAAATATGGAGTTGGTGTTATATATATATATATATATATATATATATATAACCAAATGGAAATTGTACAAGTATGGATTATACAATTGAATTAAACTAAGACTTGATTAAAACCAGAGTTAAAAAAATTAAATCCCAGAGATTTTTGGAAGTATTTACCAAAGTATTTTAAAGATAAATAATAGTAATATTATTTTGGAGATATTTTTGAATAGAAAAATGTTTTTAAATGGATTTTGGAAGTGATATAGCACTGACCTCACTTCAGTCGTTGGAAAATAATTCTGATGATAATGGTCGCATCATCAGTATTCATTTTCGAGTTTCTAAGTGACGGATTGTTGCTGAAATTGATTTGTCTAGATTTGTTGGGAAGAACAAGTTTTGTTTTGGATAAAAAACCAGGGTTGGTTTAAAATTTGAAAAGTGTGATTTTGGGATATGTGAGATTTCAAAACGATTTAAAATAAATACCGTGTGTTTGAATTCTGGAATCCTTATTTAAATAATTTAGAAATCATCGGGAAATAAGTTATAAACTTATAAATTGAGGAGGATTCTAAATAAGGAAAGGAAAATATGGGAGCTGAATTTTAGAATAGATTTTAACCTGAGAAAGTTAAAATGAATAAAAGTTTAACTTAAGCCAAGTTAAATAAAATCGAGTTGAATTTGAACTGGATTGGAAATTAAAAAAATGAATTGAGTTATAGATAATATTGAATGGAATTCAATTCTTACTTAAATAAATTAATAAAATGGTAGGATGAAATTGAACAAAGAAAAAATAAATTGGTTTGCAGTGGTATTTAATTTAAACGTGAATAACTAGAATTTTGTTTTGAAATGTTGGTTAAAACGGAATTGAAATTTATATAAAAAGGTGAATTGGATTTGAATTATGTGGAATTGAATTAAATATGTAAATATGGACTGTAAAGTGACTATATAACTATAAGTTATAAAATTGGAATTGAATTAGGAATAATATTGAATTGGAGTAAATATGAATTTTGAATTGGGAAGTAATATAAAACCATATGGCATAAATCTTGAATGAGATAAAATTTAAGTGAAAATTTAGAATTGCGTATAAATAAATTGGGATAGCTTATAAAAATTGAAATTAATTGAATAAAAATGCACTAAGGCTATAAATAAATGTATAATCTCGAGTAAAAATAAAATGTGAATGTATTCGATTGTAAAATGATATGGAAATGTGAAAAAAAATTAAGTTGCGTGACTTATAAAATTTAAAAGTGACATAGAAAACCCAAGATAAAAATATTGTGATACTTTAAAGTGAAGAAATAAAAACCCAAACTTGAATTATAAAATAAATTTGAACTCAAGCAAATTGGTTGAAGTAATTTTTGAAATAAAAATCAGATATTGAATTATGAAGTGGAAATGAACTAATTAGATAAATAATTAGTTAATTGGATATAAAATGGATATAACTGGGTTGAGTTGCAAATAAATCTGATTTGAATATGAATGAATTAAATATGGCCTTGGATATTATTTTAATGAATTGAGTTCGGAATTAAAATTGAAGTGGATTGGATGAATGGACCAATTAAATTAATTAGTAAATGGAATGAAAATTGATTGAATAAGAATCGATCTAAAATGGAAATAATTTGTTGCAAAAGGAAATGAACTTAAGTTGTTTGATTGAAATTATTGAAGTAAATAAATTAACTTGAGTTAATATTTTAATGGAAGCTTGGCTGAAATAAATTTATGAAATGGCTATTTAATAGATTAGCATGGAATGATTTCAAGCTAAGTAAGATGGATTTGAATGTAATATGGATATTAGTGAAACGTAAATGAATTGATAAGAATCAATTTGAAATGGAATAGAATTGAATATGAATTGATTGGAATCAATTTAAAATAGTTATAAACTAAAGTGGATACTTTATTAAGCGAATATCACCAAATTTGCGTAGAAAAATTGTTGTTGACATAAATGGAAGTAAATAACATTCTATAAATTAATAGAAGTGAAATAAATTGATTTTTAATCAACTGGAATAGATATGAGTTTGTTTGATATAAATATGAATTAAATGCATGTAAAGTGAGTTGTAAATCATTTAAATTGAGTAAATGATATATGGATCGATTGAAAGTAATTAAATTGGTGTTGGAACATTAAAATTGCTTATGATTATGTGTTAGAATGCATTGTTTATGAAATCTATGTGTATATCCGTTTAAATAAATGAATGTTGTCAAATTTCATGATTTTTGTACTCATGTGTTTAAATTGAGTAAGTACAGGTACCTGGAGTTGTTTTGCTTGACTTTAATTGCGCGAATTGCAAAATAAATAGGCCGCTTTCTTTAAAATGCTAAAATAAGGTACGTTTTCGGATTAAATACTGCGAAAATATAAAATATTGTTATATATTTTGTTTTCCGGCCGTGTGGGTCGATGTATATATTTATCTCTCTTGTCATATTGCAAAAGCATCTCCGTACAAGGGAGACTCTGTCAAATAATTTTGGAATTTAGGGTGTTAGAAAAAATTGAAAAAAAAAATTGGAAAAATTTTGTTAACGGAAATCGATTTCGAATTTATAACCGAAATAAAGGATTTTTGTTTAGGATGGAGAATTAATTGTTTTGAATGAAGGAAAAAGATTATAAAAGTGAAATATCAAAATTTCACTAAGTGGGTTTTAATAAGTTAATGGGTTTGGAGCGTTTTTCCTGCCTTAGCAATTCCGGGGATGAAATTCTTTTAAGAGGGAAGGAATGTAACGACCTGGATTTTTCGACGTATGATTTTGAATATTTAAATGGTTTTAAATATTTAATTTGAATTGTAGATTGATTTTGAATATGAAAATTTGGTTTTTCATTTATAAAATAAATTCAGAATTTAAATATAGCGATTTATTGGATAATTTAATCATTGAATTTTATAATTTATTGGATAAATTATTGTATCTTGAGTTTTAAGCTCGATAAAAATAATTTAAAGGCTTGTAAAATTTATATTAATAATAATGAAGATAATAAAAATTCTAAAATTGAATTTAAAAGTGATCTGTTCAATTTTAAAAATAGTTTGTTCAAATTGCATTTAAAAATAGTCATCCGGGGCGCAGTCTCGGAAATCGACAAAACCAGTTTTACTGGATCCTTAATAATGTATTATTATCGAATTTCAAGTTCCGTAGCGCTTGGAGTTAACGTTTGATCGTATGGGATATAAACATGTTGAAATTAATATCGAAATTCAATTTAATAATTAGGTCCAAAAAGCTATCTTCTCCATACGATCGAATTAGGACTCAAAACCTTTTGCATTGCATTTGGAATAGGGATATAACATTATAAACGCCTAGCGGCATGCCTCGATAGGGGTTCGAGATTTTAAGCTACGAAACCGAGACGTTTGAAATTTAAATAATATATATATATATATATATATATATATATATATATATATATATATATATATATTGATATACCCATATATTCACATCAACTCTTTTCTCTCTTTCCAGATCACTGTACCTTAGCCTATTCAAACACGTAAAATCAAATCTTCCTTCTCCTTTATACTTCATACAACAATACAATTCAAAAGGAAGAAAAATAGATTGAACGAAGCAACCTCCTCTATTCAAATTCGCGTCTCCCTCTCTCTCGTCTCTTTGAAACGCGGATCTACGAAAAAACCCAATTCGACAAATATATATATATATATATATATAACAAACTAGGCGAGTCGCTTGGAGGGGAGGAGTCGCCCGCCTGTGATTTCGTTCGAAGTTGCGATCTAGGGTTGGACTTAGAGCAGCTATGGGTGATCGAAGGGGGGAAATCGATCGAGGTAATGTCGTGGGTAAGGGGAAGGGTTGCAGCGGTGTATCGACCCTGATTTTTCGACGTTTGGTTTAAAATATTTAAATGGTTTTAAATATTGAATTTGAATTATGGATTGATTTTGAATATGGAAATTTGATTTTTATTTATAAAATAAATTCAGAATTTAAATATAGCGATTTATTGGATAATTTAATTTTTGAATTTTACAATTGAATATTGGTTAAATTATTGTATCTTGAGTTTTAAGCTCGATAAAAAATTTAAGGGCTTGTAAAATTTATATTAATAATAATGAAGATGATAAAAGTTTGAAAACTGAATTTAAAGGTGATCTGTTCAATTTTAAAAAATAGCATGTTTAAATTGACGTTTCAATAGCGATCTCGGACACAGTCTCGAAATTCGACGAAACTATTTCTATTGGATCTGTAATATTGTATTATTCGAATTTCAAATTTCGTGGTGTTTTGAGTTATCATTTGGTCATACAAGATATGAACGCATTGAAATTAATTCGAAATTTAATAAAATAATTGGGTCCAAAAAGTATCTTCTCCATACGGTCGAATTAGAACTCGAAACTTGTTCTATTATGTTCGGAATAGGGGTATAACATTATAAACGCCTAGCGGCATGCCTCGATAGGAGATCGAGATTTTAAGTTATATTAAACGATATACTTTGAATAATATTATAAAATTTTAAATAGTCAAAACACCTATCTTCATACGCATGCTACTTTCTTTCATTTATAATCACATGCCTCTTCCTTCTTAAGAACGAAAATTCAAATTATAAAAATCAAAAGGAATCACCTCGTCTCAGATAAGAAAAAAAGAAGAGTTAAATGAAGCTTTTGAACGAAAACGAAATCGACTAAAGAGGGAAAATAATAATAATAATTCATTGCTCTTGCTCGTACCATTCACAAATCAAATTCACAGAAAGAAAAAGAAGAGGGAAGATCGAAATCGACTTTGATCTACAGATAATAAAAAAACGGAGAGATCGCGCGATGGCAGGAGCGTTGTTAAAGGGCATTAGGCGAAAAGGCATGGTTAGGAAAGTCGACGTCAGCTCTAGGAGGTGGCACGATGAAGTGTCGATGGCTGCTCATGTGTGTCATGACTAATGCGTTCGTCGTTTGGATTCTCAAGGCCCAATCTCATTATCGAGGGCAAGCGAGCTTGGCTGTGAGCTGGTCAAGGAAGGTGCAATTCAAGGAAGCTGCGTTCGATTTTTGGATGCTCTCATGGCTGCTTTGGGGCACGCGAGTGCAATTGGTCGAGGGCTGCGGGTTGTCGTTTGGATATGGCAGATGCGAGAGGTGATTGCCGTTCAGGACGTGTTGTTGAGCCGAGAAGAAGGTATATAGTATCTTATTTTAATTTAATTTAATAAAAGTAATTAGTAAGTGAAAAAAAAATTTCTTACTTATAAAATTTGTAAATTTTATTAGTACGAAGAGCAAATCAAACATAACGAGCCACGTCGGATTCTCAACGGCAAATACTAAGCAATGGAACAAATCTAAAATTGGAATGGAACGCAGTTAAAAACAAAGGTGAGATGAATGCCGGTTTAATTTTAAATAATTAAAATTAATTATCGGTTGCTTGGTTGGATTTAGAAATTATTATCTGTTGAGTGATATATTATATATACAGTAGTATATATGCTAGTATTTGGATTGATATTCCCACATATTATAACGGATGAGACCCTATGCTCCCTGCATAATAGCGGATGGCCGTTTATACCGTGATATCCCCCTTGAAGTGGGATTGGTATTTTTATGTTGTATTAACATCTGTGGATGCAGGGAAACAGGTTGAAGGGATCCAACGGATTCCTAAGAAATGTTAAATTTAGTTTCATAAATTGTGAAATATGGATTGTGTAGAATAATCTACTAAAGATTATTATAATGTTTGGAATTCTCGGATGTTATCGTAGCACTGGCCTGAATTTTGATAATTTAAATACCTTAAATATTTTTTTAAAATTTAAGGGATAAAAGGAAATATTTGATATAAAAATATTTATATTGGGATTGGGATTATTTTAAAGGAATTGCGATAGAAAAATATATTGATTTTTGGTAACACTTTACTATAGAAAATTACTAAATGGGAATTTTTAAAAATAAATTATATAAGAGAATTTATAAATGATATTCGGGAAATATAAAAAGGAATTGAAGTCAATATTAAAAATAGATTCAAAAAATAAATGGAATTTATAAAGGAATGGATTTATAAAAAAATATAATTTTATAAACGAAATTAGTTTCATAAAAGTGAAATTCAAAGGAGTTATAAAAATTTATAAACGATGTTTATAAATAAAGAAAATCGGTATTAGGACGATAAACTGAAAATATAAAAATTCACAGGTAAATTTATACTAGAATATGGAAATAGGGTAAGGAAAAGAGTGGATACTACTTTTGAAAAATGAAAATGGTTAAGTAAAATCGGAATGGAAGTGATGTGATGGGAATCGAGAGGAAGTTATAAATTAAATTGGTTATTGAGATAGTAAAAATATATTTTAAATTTTAAGAAGTTAGTTTTTTTAAAAGGAAAATTTTATTATTTTAAAACTATGGAATTTCAAATTAGTTGAGATTAAAATACTTCGATTATTAGATTTTCAAAAGTTAAGTATTTATCTAATTAATTCTAACTTTTAAATTCAGCTTTGGAAATTTATTTGTTCACCTAAAAATGAGTTATTGAGGTTTATAAAAGTGTTTTCAATATTTTAAATAATAACCTAAACATATAAAAAAATTATTCTTTAAAAATGCTCAATTTATATATATATATATATATATATATGCATGTATGTATATATGTATATAGTTTGAAATGATTGAAAAATTATTTATAAAATCCTCTCGAGATATGTAGATAGATTTTATTTTAAGGATGAGATTTTATAAGAGAAAACTTATAAATGGAATTTTAGAGATGTGAGAAAATTCCCAAAGTTAGATGTGATAACTTCGGAAAGGAATCTGAATTCATTTAAAGAAGTTATAAATGGTTGGTTGAGGTTATAAATAAGTATAATCGACTTGGAAATCGTAGGAAGGATTTATTAAAATTTTGGAAACTTATGAGATAGGTTATGTAATATTTCCAAGTTAAATATTGAGATGATTTTGGAAATTATGCGTATAAACATTTTCCCAAGCATTGAAAGGAAGGTTTTGGAAATATTTTTAGTAGCAAATGATTTGGAATAAAAAATATTTTCTAAGTGTTATAAAAATGAAAGTTGGAAAATATTTCTAAGTACTGAAAATGGTGAAATATCCTGTCATAGATACAAGTGTTGGAATTGTTTTCAAATATAGAAATATTGAAAAAGATTGAATATATATCTTGGTGGAGATGTTTTGGAACAAATATTTTGGAGATTTATAAAATTGGGCCTAGTAACTGCTTGTGGATGTTTTATTGATAGTTAAATGACCGACTATCAATATTGACCAATTTTGTTAATCATTTCGAAGAGACCGGGATCGGATTTAATTATCCAAAAACCACTTCGATCCAATTTGAACGTAACGAATGAAGACGGTGATCCGATTTGTCCAGACCCAGGACAACTTCTATGGACGAATGCTATCAGACATCGTCATTGGAGGACGATGAGCATTCTAAGTGAAATTGTTCTTGAAAGGTAACGCTTAGCCTCGAACCTCATCAATCGAGAATGACTAAAATAGGGGAGATGCAGCAAGGCTAAGTGGGTCATATCCAATTGGGGTATGTTATCACTTTTATAGATGTCCTTGGAAAAACCTATTTATTATGGATATGGTTGTGCATGAAAGAAGGAGCGCTCGATGGTAAATGTGGGAACACCCGAGGTGAAAACATATTCGGTCAATCCAGGTTAGGGGTAGGCAAGTCTTGTGCAGCAAGGGATCCTGGCGTGGTCCTTGGTACATTATTCTAGAGGTGTACTGTGATGGGCGGTACCACAATGGCCCAATCATTCTTTGGAATCCATTCTCCAATACGAGCTTACGGTTTTGTTTGCAGAGCCTTGTATGCTAGAATTTAACTAATGTAACAATTTCGGCTATTTGAATAAGTATTTGTATTTAGACACTATTATAATATCGTTGGATTTTCTATAAAATATTTTGGTTATCGTAAGAGAAAAACCCGTCGTGTTTATGTGTGATACGGTCTTACGATATACCTTTGTTTTTCAAAGGATTTTGATAACTCTAATAATTTAAATTGAGTGTGTTTTCTCACGCTGGTTTCTAGACTGACTCGGTTGTTATTTTATTATAATGCTCAGGTCAGATTGAGTATTACAGACATCGGGATAAAATGCTATAGAGCTCAGGAGGCGAGCTGGAGGAGTAGAGACATGTCTCCGTACTTGATTTATATTTCCGCTGTATGATGGAAATTTAGTAAACTGTCCAAATTGATTGTTGTATATTGTACTCTGATAAATGGTATGTAGATTAATAGCACAGTTCTTGTATTAAAAATTTATTGTTATATATTATATTTTGTTCCGCTGCGTTATGAGATTTTGTTGCTGTTCAATTTTTCTTCTTCTATCTTTTCTTCTTTACCCTAGTTATTCGCTCTTCTTATAATTTGAGTTGAATAAGAGAGAAATTTTTATCAACTCAAAGGGTATGGAACTGCAGGTCTCTAAACTTGCTATCAAAGCTAAAGGTTAAGCGAGAACCTTAGCTCTAGTGGGAATTACTCTAATTAGAGATAGGGTCAGTAGTACCCTAGAATGAGTTTGAGTGTAATGATCGATATGTGCGCGTATTTGTTTGTGAATATAAACTGGTTTTATATTGTGTTGATTAATCTGTCGAGTAGTATATAAATTATGTTCTAGTAGTGGGACACCACTAAATCGATAGGAGTTTCTAAACACTTGAATAAAGTAATTCGACACGGTATGGTTTTGAAGCGGGTAAATGAAATAATTTTACCCAAATTATATTTTGATGAAAAAGAAAATAATTTCTGAAAATTATTGTAGTGGTGTGTTGGTTTTTATTATTTAATCAAAAATATATTATAAAATTGGAAATGGTTTATTAGAACCAAATTGGATTGTATAAGTGAATTATACAAAATGGGTTAAAAACTACAAATGGGTTCAAACCGGAATTTGGAAAAAATTAAATCCCGAAGATTTTTAGAAGCATTTCTAAAGTGTTTGAAGATAAATAATAATATTATTATTATGGAGATATTTTGAATAGAAAAATAGTTTTAAATGGATTATTGAAGGTGATAAAAGCACTGAACTCACTTCAGTTTTAGGAAATAATTCTGGCGATGACTGCAGCATCATCAGTATTCATTTTTGAGTTTCTAAGTGATGGATTGCTACCATAGTGAATTGATGCGGAGATTTTTGGTAAAAACAAGGGTTATTTTGAAAATTCCGAAAAGGAAATGTTTTCAGTAAAATCAGGTTGATTTTAAAATTCGAAGGAAGTGGTTTGTTAAACCAAAATGTGTATGTATGTATGTATATATAAATATATTTGATTCCAAAGTGATTTGAAGTATATACCGGGTTTTTAAAGAGGGGATGATTTCGATAAGAAAGGAAAGTATGGAAATTGAGTTTTGAGAAATGAATTTTAACTTAAGTAAGTTAAAATAGAATTATGAGAATTGAATTTAACTTGGGGAAAGTTAACTAAATTTATTGGGAATTGAGATAATAAATTTCTACTTGAATATAAATAAGGAAGTGGAAAAATTAGAAATTGGAATTGAATCCTTACTTGATTTAAATTGAATGGATTAAAAATAAAATGGTTCGGAGAGAAACTAATTTGAAGTATGAATAACTCGAGTTTGGTTTTGGAATGTTGGTTAAAAGGAACTAAAATGTAAATAAAAAGGTGATTTTTATTTGAATCGTATGGAATTGAATTAAATTATGTAAATGTGAATGATAAAGTAACTCTATAACTATAAGTTATAAAAATTGAGTTGGATTAATAATAATATTGAATTTAAGTAAATATAAATTTTGAGTTCTGAAATGATTACATAACCATAAGGTATAAATTTTAAATGGGATAAAATTTAAGTGAAAATTTTAGAATTGTGAAAAAATAGGTTACATAGCTTATAAAAATTGAAACAAATGGAATAAAAGTATATTTAAGTAAATAAATTAATAATCTTGAGAGAAAAATTAAATGTGAATATACTCGAGTATAGAATTGATGGAAATGTGAAAAATAAGTAGACAGGATTTATTTTAAGGATGAGATTTTATAAGAGAAATCTTATAAATGGAATTTTAGAAACTTGAGAAAATTTCCAATTTAGATGTGATAACTCGGAAAGGAATCTAAATTCATTTAAAGAAGTTATAAATGGTTGGTTAGGGTTATAAATAAGTATAATCGGTTTGGAAATCGTAGGAAGAATTTATTAAAATTCCGGAGACTTATGAGATAGGTTATGTAATATTTCCAAGTTAAATATTGAGATGATTTTGGAAATTATAGGTATAAATATATTCCTAAGCATTGAAAGAAAGGTTTTTGGAAATATTTTTAGTGGAAAATGATTTGGAATAGAAAATATTTTCTAAGTGTTATAAAAATGGAAGTTGGAAAATATTTCTAAGCATTGAAAATGGTGAAAATATCCTTTTATGGATACAAGTGTTGGAATTGTTTTCAAATATAGAAATATTGAAAAAGGTTGAATATATATCTTGGTAAAGATGTTTTGGAACAAATATTTTGGAGATTTATAAAACTAGGCCTAGTGACTGCTTATGGATGTTTTATTGATAGTTAAATGACTGACTATCAATATTGACTAACTTCGTTAATCGTTTCGAAGAAACCGGGATCGGATTTAATTATCCAAAAACCACTTCGATTTGGTTTGAATGTAACGAATGAATACCGTGAAGATGATGAAGACGGTGATTCAGTTTATCCAGACCCAGGACAACTTGTATTGATGAATGCTATCAAAACATCGTCATTAAAGGACGATGAGCATTCTAAGTGAAATTGTTCTTGAAAGGTAACACTTAGCCTCGAACCTCATCGACCGAGAACGAATAAAACAGGGGAGATGCAGCAAGGCTAAGTGGGTCACGCCCAATTAGGGTATATTATCACTTTTCTAGATGTCCTCGGAAAAACCTATTTATTATGGATATGGTTGTGCATGAAAGAAGGAGCGCTCGATGGTAAAGGTGGGAACACCCGGGATGATAACATATTTTAAGAAGTTAAGTTCATTCAAAAGTGAAACTTTATTATTTAAACTATAAAAATTTAAACTAGTTAGTATGGAATAATTTGGGAAAACGGATTTTTAAAATTTTAATATTTATTGAAATAAAAAATTTAATTTTTATAATCAGCTTTGTAAATTGATTTTTTTATTTTTAAAAGAGTTATTGATAGTTTATTAAAAGTGTTTAATGTTCTAAATAATAACTTAAAACATGTTTTATAACTCCTTAAAAATGATCTTATATATATAGTTTGAAATGATTGAAAATTTATTTATAAAATTCTCTCGAGGTGTGTAAACATATTTTAATTTAAAGATGAGATTTTATAAGAGAAAACTTATAAGTGGAATACTAGAGATGTAAGAAATTTCAAATGAGTAGATGTGATAACTTCGGAAAAGAATTTGAATTTATTTAAAGAAGTTACAAACGGTTGGTTAGCATTGTAAATAAGTATAATAGGTTTGGAAATCATAGGAAGCATTTATTAAATTCTGGAGACTTATTAGATAGGTTATGAATATTTCCAAGTTAAAGATTAAAATGATTTTGGAAATTATATGTATAAATATTTTCCTAAGTATTGAAAGAAAGGTTTTTGAAATATTTTTAGTAGTGGTGGGCACGGTCGGTTAACCGAACCGATCGGTTAATTTGGACGGTTAACCAGTGAAAAACAACGGTTCGGTTAACCGTTCGTCGGTTAAAATGGTCGACCATACCGTCCGAACCGGTTAAATTTAACCGCGGGTAACCGGTTAAATTTAAGGTTCGGTTAATCGTTAAACCCAACGGTTAACCGTTGCATGGTTAACCGTATATATTTCAACATACATAAACTGAACTGCTGTCAGCTAGCATGGCAAAGAGTAGAGCACAACATAAACTAAGTTCACAATAGTCCACCGTACAGTTACATACATAACCTTAGTTCACAACTAAACTAAACTAAGTTCACAATAAATAACAAAATATACAGCAACATAGAATTACATTCAATTTGATAATGCATTAATATAAATGGTTTGGAGATTGAGCCCATGAGGTAGTGACCTTCAAGTCCATCCATATTCCACTGCAAAATGCAAATTTGTAGAACTATATTAGCATAAAACTGTAAATAAACATGAACCGAGCTAGTGGCTCACTGGCTGCATTGTTTTAATGTTAATACAATGGTATATATGAACTGTGGATGAAATGGGTTGTCCAAAACTGTTATGACAAAATGGGTTGTTCGACTGTGGATGAAATTGGATTCATTTTGATTGCAACACTTTTAAATTTCACTATTTAATACAAATATAAGTTGACATAATTAGATGGATATAAGTATATATTTGAATTATCATAAATATAAGTATGTATTTGAATTATTATACATGTTAAATATAAGTTTGAGAATTCCTTTTAAAATAGGCCGATTCATAACATCATCTCTTATTATAAATTTTTAAACAATTACATTGATAAATTTTTGAATGTCCTTACGATATTTACCATTCCATTCTGCCTACCTACAAAGTCATATACTTTAAGATAAATAGACTGGAAAGTTGCATGAAAATTTGACGCATAAGTGGACAAAGTAACATTGTAAAATAAAAATTCCATTATCTTAGGGAAGCTCACAATACTACTGTATGCTCTTCTATTTAATAAATGTGCATGTATGAGAAATCACTACCAAGCATCTTTACACCGGGGAAATCTGCATTCTGCTTGGTAGGGGAAACTAATCATAGGATAAAGTATTATACTCGAGGATGGCAGATGTGTAGGGTTAATTTGATTCAGATATTGAAATAAAAGTGAATGGTAGTGTATTGAAGCAACAAAGAACAAGCAGAAAATTTAACCCAAAGATTGATTAAATGGACAAATATTATAAGCTGCAATAAACTTTGTTTACAGGAATTACCTATCCTAGTTGGGAAATTTCCCAACCAGATAAAGTCCTCCACAATCCCAAGGCTCTGCAATTATTTTACATCTCGATAATAGAGAATCCACGGAAATTTCCTGTAGTAAATCATAAACCATGATTAGGCGTGCGTGAGTGCGAGCATGCAAAGATGAAAATGATACAGCACTATAACAATTGACAAGTGTACACTGTTTCATACCGCTCTTCCAGCCAGAGAATTAAAGATATACACTACATATGTACATGAAAAAACAATACTAAGCAAAATGATAACAACGAACATCGGCTGACTATAGCTTATAGAATATAAATATGTACTCACCCTTTTACTTGGAACCGGTTTAATGCCAAGTTCATTACGTGCCTTTGTTATAATGGTTTGCATCTGATACCTGAAGAATCGAATCTTTTCAGGTAATGGAATTCCCAAATTCTGATTACTTTGGACCAAGAACTCAAATTCTGATTACTTTGGACCAAGGTTACCATGCGGTTCAGACAAAGTTACCATGGAATTCCCAAGAACTCAAATTCTGATTACTTTGGACCAAGGTTACCATGCGATTCAGACAAAGTTTTAACATTATAATTTTATATGTCATAATATATACATCAAAGTTTAATAGGTTTGGCTAATTAAAATAAGGTCATACCAAAATAATCAACTTACTGCTCTAAAATGCCCAAAAGCTCCATTCCCATTAAATATATAATTGTGATTTGATGAAGAACATAATCCTGCAGTGGCCTGTTTTACTTTTGCACCCTCATACATCCACCTAGATTTATCGTACTGTCAAGAATCAGTAATTACATTGTTACATCCACTTTGATTCAAAACATAATTAGGGGAGCAAAATAACACAAATGCTAATCAAGTTAACCACATACATAGTAATAAATGACTTTGTCAGTTGTTACCAGAAAATCCCAAACCAGGGACTAAAAGGAGAAAGTAGAAAGTACTAAGCACATGTTAAACATAATATATCTACCATAAAGTAAACTAAATTAACTAATGATTTGGATGTTTAAACAGGAGTATTGTTAAATAAAATTATCATAAATGATTGATTGTCGTATACAAGTAAACTGGAAAAAGGTTGGAGATCACTGGGCATTCTATATATAGACGCAATCACCAATTCAGTGACAATTTCCAGCTTATTAGACAAGTAGTTAACAGATTTTCCCGAATGAATTGTTTGAACAAAAGTTGTAGATTATTCCAAAGCTGATGACGCGCATATCTGATTCATATTTATGAAGAAACTAACTCTAGGCAAACACAAAATGCATGAAACAGCGGACAACCTGGGTTCCATAATTTTTGTCAAGGAACTATATGGGTGTAATTTCAGTTACTAGTTTAAACATATATGACAACTACCTCTATGTAATCTGTATGTATAGATTTTTGTGTACGCACAAACATCAACTCTCAAGTGTCTAATTGTACAGTGTTATGTTGACACAACATTGCATTAGTTTATTTCATAGTGGCTTAATCATAGAAAAATTCAGGATAAAATGAATGGGGATTATATAGAATAAGAAATACCAATGTCTCAAGTTGTCTAGGATAAGTTCCATGACAACAGGATGGTCGCAATTTAATGTGTTTCCTGGGATATAAGAGAAACTTAATATGCATATAAAACAACATTAGTTGTAGGGACTTAGGACAGTATATTGTTGCACATATCACTTAATGATAGACATGCCTCGACAAGCACTCCTATTGTAATGAAGTACAACATGATAATTAAATAGCTAATAACTTACATTGGTATTGTGACTGTTTTTACAAGATTATAATGTTGTGAATTATCTAATTACACAACGCATATGGTATACACTCTTTCATGTTTAAAACATCTAATTTCAGTAAATACCTTATTGTCAATACCACGGAAAGAAGTATTACAAGGATGAGCATCGTCAGCTTCATTAGTATGAGTGTGGTTATAAACGAAAGCTAGTATATCTACAGTAATAGAGCAAACAAAAGATTGATATTTGAATTAGTTATCGAACATATATTAGTTTGCAAATTGAGTTCACTTATAAGCAGTTCATATATCTGAATATTTCAAGACTCTGTATTTTTCAGACTATATATATATATATATATATATATATATATATATATATATATATATATATATATATATCAAGACTATTTATCATATATCAGATGAACTAAATGGATAAATCATACAACCAATAATTTCGCTTAAGCATGCATGGATTAAAAAGCCAAAGAAAATTATTCAAACTAAACTAAACAGATTTTATATCTGAACTAAATCGAAATTATTAATTAAACTGAAGTAAACAGATAAATTATACACTCAATAATCTCATATGCGTATACACAAATTAAACACGCAAACAAAATCAAATAAAATATATAAAAACTAAAACTACAAAAAATAAATCATACTCACATTCTTTCTATTCGTGCTAGAATTCACCATTGCTCGAGTCGACGATTTAGATAGTAAAGAACGAGGGCAAAGGCGGTGGATTATCGGTTTGTACTTGGATTCTAGGTCAGTAGGGGCGTCAAATTTTGTAGATCTATGGTTGAGCGAGATTATTGTGAAATGCGAATAGCAGCTGGAAAAGCCACAAATTGTTAGGGTTAAGAATGGGTTGGGTCGGGTTGTAGGCATTGGGAGTATTGGATAGGCTGTTGATTAAAAAAAATTTGGTTAACGGTTAACCGTTGTATAAAATGTGGTTAACCGTTAACCGACCCGACTTTGGTCAGTTAACATCGATCGGTTAACCGATTTTATCAGTTAAAGCGGTTCGGTTAAGATCAGTTAAGTCGGTTAGGTCGGTTAAATCGTTTAAATGCCCACCCCTAATTTTTAGTGGGAAATATTTGGGATAGAAATATTTTCTAAGTGTTGTAAAAATTAAAGTTGGAAATATTTCTAAGTATTGAAAATGGTGAAATATCTCGTTGGGTCCAAGAGTTGAGATTGTGTAGAAATATTGAATATTGAAGAAATTGAATAAATATATCTGGGGAAAAATATTTTGAATAAATATTTGAAAAATTATAAATAAGGCCTAGTGTCTGCTTATGGATGTTTACTGATAATTAAATAACTCACTATCAATATTGGCCAATTTTGTTAATCGTTTCGAAGAGAGCGAGATCGGATTTAATTATCTGAAAACCACTTTGATCCGGTCTGAACGTTACGAATGAATACCATGAAGATGATGAAGACGGTGATTTAGTTTGTCCAGACCCGGTGCAACTTGTATGGACGAATGCTATCAGAAAATCGTCATTAGAGGACGGTGAGCATTCTAAGTAGAATTTTTTTCTTGAAAGGTAACGCCTGGCCTCGAGCCTCATCAACCGAAAATGACTAAAACAGGGAAGATGCGGCAAGACTAAGTGGGTCGCACCCAATTAGGGTATGTTATCACTTTTCTAGATGTCCTTGGAAACCAATATATTATGGATATGGTTGTGCATGAAAGAAGGAGCGCTCGATGGTAAGGGTGGGAACACCCGGGGTGATAGCATATTCGGTCTATCTATGTTAGTGGCAGGCCGGTCTTGTGTAGCACGGGATCCCGGGGTGGTCCTTGGTACATTGTTCTAGAGGTGTACCATGAAGGGCGGTACCCCAGTCGTCCAGTCATTCGATGGAATCCATTCTCCAATAAGCACCGTCGGTTTTGATTGTGCCCAACTATGCTGAAACGTGAGATGCATGCATTTTAGCTATTTTCTATTTACTTAGTTTAGACACTGTTACAATATCAAACGATTTTAATAAAAAGGTTTTGATTATCGTAAGGTAAAAACCCGTTGTGTTTATGTGTGACGTGGTCTTACGAGATACCTTTGTTTTTCAAAGGATTTTGGTAACTTTAATAATTCAAATTGAGTGTGTTTTCTCAAGTTGATTTTCCAGACTGACTCGGGTGTTATTTTATTATAATGCTCGGGTCAAACCGGGTATTATAGATTCAAGAAAGGGTGTTATGGAGCTCGGGAGACGAGCTGGATGACAGAGACGTGTCTCCGTACTTGATTAATATTTTCCATTGTATGAGGACAAGTTATTATAACTGTCCAGATTGATGTATTGATCATTGTACTCTGATGATTGTAAGTATATAACTGTTACAGATTCTTTTGTGTAAAAATCTGTTATTATATATTATATTTTGTCCCGCTGCGATTGTGAGATTCTGTGTTATTGATTAGTTTTCTCCTATGTTTTTCTTCTTCTTCACCCTAAAGATTCGTATTTTCCATTCAATTTGAGTCGAACTTTTTTGAATTATGGTCGATTCAAGGGGTACAAATTTATGGGCCTTTACACATTTTATCATCAAAAATGAATTTAAATCATAAATCTGCCATATAATCATAGAATAAAAATAAAGATGGTATGAGATTATTACTAACCTTAGAGTTGATATGGATATTGAGATTTGTTGTAGCTTAATCCTTCCTAGCTTTGATCTTATCTTTTGATTGAAATTTCCTCTTTCCCTTCCTTGTTACTGGCCAGCTATATTAGGGTTCTTACGGTTGTTTTGATTTGAGAAATAAAACGAGCGTGAAAGGACAAAGGCAAATGTATAGCCGTGAATATAAAGTGTGGCCATTTTTACTAATAAGGCCTTATGTAAGTTAATTATCTTATAAACCAATTTTAAGCCCATTTATTTTATTAATAAGTATGGTCCTATATGTATAATTTATTCAAATCTCAATCTTCTTATCATCATTATTCTGTTTAATTTATCTAATTAAATTTCCTGAATAATATTGTCAAAAATTAGGGATGTTACAGGCTCCTCTTTAGAGAATTTCATCCTTGAAATTCTATAAGGACTAAATGTTAAATATAGCAATCATCTGTAACAACACCTAACATCCATACTAGTCTAACTGACTAGCAACTATCTATATAAATCTAAATATTAACATACCCTCAAAGCAAATCAGGATAAGTATCTCTAATATTGTCCTCTGTCGTCCAAGTACATTCCTTCTCGTTGTAGCTCACTGAACTTTCACTAACCCGACTATCTTGATTCTTAATCTTTTCTCATCTCTAGCTACAATCTGAACTGGTTGTCTAACAAAAGTCAAATTAGGCTCTACCACTATGTCATCCAACCCTGTTGGAGGAATAGTAGTCTCTGGATCGTGCACATACTTGCGAAGATGAGACACGTAAAATACATTATGGACACATGCCAAACTGCTCATAACTCTATTATGTATATGAGCTTTCCAATCCTCTCTATAATCTGGCATGGACCTACATATCTTGGGGCTAACTTTCCTATCTTTCCAAATCGTATCACACCCTTCATAGGCGATACCTTAATGAAAAACCTTATCTCCAACTGAGAATTCTAGGTCCTTACGCCTCTTATCAGCGTAACTCTTCTATCTTGACTGAGCTTCCTTCATTCTTCCCCGGATTAACTCAATCTTCTCTGATGCCTCTCTAACCAAATCTGGACCTAAGACTAATCTGTCTCCGGTCTCCAACCAATATGTTGGTGATTTGCATGGCCTTCCATACACATCTTTAAACGGTGACATTCCTATACTAGCCTGGTAACTATTATTATAGGAAAACTCAATTAAATGTAGGTGATCCTTCCAAGATCCACCAAAGTCTAATACACAAGCTCTTAGTAAATCCTCGAGTACTTTATTGACTCTCTCTGTCTACCCATCTGTCTGAGGCAGATACGCAGTGCTCATATTAAGCTTGGTACCCATCACTTCCTGTAGACTCTTTCAGAATTCACTAGTGAGCAAAGCTTCTCACTATACTACTAGGAAGTCCATGCAGTCTAACTATGTTTTTCAAGGACAACTTAACTAAAACAGGTGTCGTTCTGGTTGACTTAACTAGAATGAAATGGGCACTCTTGGTCAATCTGTCCACTATATCCCATATACTTTCATTACGTCTATTTGACCTTGGCAACCCGTCTATAAAATCCATAGATATCGAATCTCATTTCCAAATTGGAATCTCTAAAGGCTGTAGCAACCCACTTGGTTTCTGATGTTCATCTTTCACTTGTTGACAGTTTGCACACTACATAACCCACAAGCCAACATCCCTCTTCATGCCTTCCCAATAGAAGCTCCTCTTTATATCCGGATACATCTTGGCTTCTCCAGGATGAATCATAAAATTGGATCGATGACATTCTCCAAGAATCTCTTTCCTTAAGTCCACCACATTCAGAGCACACAACCATCCCTTCTTTCTTAGCCATCGTTTCTGGTCAAGGCTAAAATCCTTTAGATCATCGATCTCAGTTACAACCTCTAGTCTTCTAATCCTTTCAGCTAATACCGGATCTTCCTTTTGCTTCGAAGTAATTTTCTAGATCAATACTGGTCAAACTTCTAAACAAGACAACCTAGCGGTACTTGGGCTAGAACCAGCGGTTGATCTTAACTACACACCGCAACTGGCTAAAGCTTCCAAATCTTTCCACTCCGCCAACATAGCCAACACCACATTCTGATGTTTCCTGCTAAGAGCATCAGCCACTTTATTACTTTTTCTTGGTGTATATTCTATACCAAAATCATATGTGGCCAAAAATTCCAACCACCTCTGCTGTCTCATATTCAACTCCTTCTGAGAGAACAAATACCGTAAAGACTTATGATCGGTATAACTCAAATCTATCAGAGATAATGTCTTCAAATCTTCAATGCGAAGATCACAGTTGCCAACTCCAAATCAGGAGTAGGACATCTAACTTCATGCGGTCTAAATTGCCTAGATGCGTAGGCAATTACTTTACCACTCTGCATCAACACCGCTCCTAATCCAGTTCCACATGCATCAATATACACCACTAATCCTTGGTTTTCGTCTGGAACTAATAACACTGGTGCATTGGTCAACAAATGGTTTAACATAAGGAATGCCACCTCACATTTGTCGGACCAAACAAATTTCACCTCCTTCCTAGTTAGCGTAGTTAAGGGTGCTTCTATCCGTGAGAAATCCTTGATATATCTCCGGTAGTAGCCAGCAAGTCCAAGAAAACTCTTGATCTCGGTCACCATCTGTGGTCTCTTCCATATATTCACAGCTTCGATCTTATCTGGATCGACTAACAACCCTTTCTCTAAGACCATGTGACTCGGAAACTTTACCTCTTTCTTCTAGAAATGACACTTGGTAAACTTCGCATTTAGTTGATTCTGCCTCACCGTGTCAAGCACCACTCTAAGATGAACTTCCTACTCTCTCTCTCATCCTTAGAGTATACTAGAATGTCATCTATAAACACTAGTACAAACCTTTTCAAGTACTCTTGGAAAACTCGGTTCATCAAATCTACGAAGAAAGCAGGTGCATTTTTCAATCCAAATGGCATCACCAACCACTCATATGAACCATATCTAGTCTGAAATGCTGTCAAAGGAATGTAGTCCTCCGTCACTCTTAACTGATGGAAACCTGTTGCCAAATCCAACAAGGAGAACACTCTGGCTCCACTTAACCGATCAAATAGATCATCTATTCTTGGCAAAGGATACTTATTCTTAATTGTCCTTTGGTTAAACTTACGATAGCCAATACACATGCTTAACGACCCATCCGGTTTCTTCACAAACACTACGGCCGCTCCCCAAGACGAACTGCTTGGTCTAATAAAATTCATTCCTTCTAGATTCATAGTTTCACCTTCAATTCCTTCATCTCAGTAGGTGTCATCCTGCTAGGTGGTCTACTTACAGGTTCAACTCTTGGTATAAGATCTATTCTAAACTCAACAGCTCTTTTCGGGGGTAGTCCAGTGACTGGATCAAAAACATCTGCAAAATCCCTTACTACTCGAACCCGACTTAACTCATTTCCTACCTCCATAGCATTAAACATAGCACTAACATTCTGGTCAGTATTCTCTACTGAGAATATTACTCGGTTATAACTATCAGGGTGACTCGGTGATATTTCCCTATCTTTGAAAAATATTCTAGACTCATACCTACCCAACCAATCCATACCCAAAATGATCCCAAAATCTACGAAATCAATAACGTACAAACTGCGTGCAAACTTATGACCTAACAAGCCAAGTTCTAACTGGTCACACCTTAACCCTAGAGTTGCATACCCTCCTACTGGACTCGCAACTCTTAAGGAAGTACAAGGTAGGTGGGATCTAAACATAATTTATCAACCAAACATTGAGATATAAACGTATGTGATGCACCGGTATCAAAAAGTACTCTAACTAAAATACTCTGAATCAAAAGCGTACCTTCCATCACAGTCTTTTCCTTATCTGCTACAGTAGGCCTAGCTGGTCCAATAGCAAAAACTTTTCATTTTCCCTCCCTAACTGGCTCTGGATATTGATTCTTGTAATGCCCAACTTGATCGCAGTTAAAGCATTTCACATTCTTTTCAACTGTAGCTTTCTTTCCATTTCCTGACCGGCATTCATTAGCAAAGTGACCCTTTTTGTCACACTTATAGCAAACTACCTTAGCCTTAAACTTCTTGGCAGTCTCTCCTTTCTGGGTTCCCTTTCTCTTAAAGAACTTCCTCTTTTCCCCCTGAGAACCCTGGGTTTCCACTGGCTTCTATTTAACTAAATCAGCAAGTAACTTCTCATGGCAAATGGCCATCTCCAACACTATATTACAAGGATCTCGGACATGTGTCATGGTCATTCCGGCAAGCTCGGGCGTAAGTCCCCAAATAAATTTCTCATTCCTTTTGATGTCAGTATCTATAATAGCATATCCATATCGAGATAGCTCTTCAAACGTGTTAGCATACTCAACTACTGACATCTATCCTTGAACCAGATCCATAAACTTCCTCATCATCTCAGACTTAGCAAACTCGGACACAAACTTTTGCTCAAATCTCGTTTTGAAATCGGCCCAAGTTAACTGCTCTTTCGGAACTTTGGCAGTGACACTATTCCACCAATGTAGTGCTGACCCCTGCGCCTTCCTAGAGGCCAACCTTCTCTTTTTTCCATCATTCAGGCCTAAATCAGTAAATATACGCTCACAATGCAACAGCCAATTCTGACCTCTATAGCACTCTCCATTCTCAAGAATGGCTTTCCACCCAAACCGGTGTAATCTCTACTTAGCAAAGCAATATTCCCAAGTGGAGCCACGGAATTAGTTCCTCCTACATTTCCAGCAACACCAGCAGCAGCTCCAGCTTGCATCAAATCGACTAAGAACTAATACATCACCTCCATATTTACTGGTGGATTTTCAGCACGCACATTGGCTTCAGCGTTTTGGTTACTAGCATTAGCCGGTCGACCCGAGTTTCTCCTGGCAGTGGATCAAGCATTTTCATTTGTTGTGGTGCTCCCTCTACCAAGATTTTCTCTTCTGTTTCCTGCTTCCATATCTCCATTCTCGTAAATCTACATATGAGCCTTAGGAAGATACAGAGGAATGGTCAAAGAGAGTGGGGGATGCGTATTTATTTATATATAAATATATATAGCAAATACAAGTATGTTTCTTAGCGTTAACCTAAAACGCCAATCTTATTATCTGATTCTTTGGATTATGTTTGAAAAATCTTTTAGGTGTAAGTTTCTTTTAACTTTTCATAAACCTATGCTCAGATACCAAATTGTAACATCTTCATATTTGGAGGCCCAAAACTAACGGCTACAGATGCTGCAGTCATCCATAGTTATTGATCATCGGCAACTAAGCATGACGATATTAGATATATTGATACATAGAAACATAAGAATAAGGAAAAAATTTAAACAGCAAAACAAATTCCTCGTTCCATTTCAAAATATTCCAAATTGATTACATAATCCCAATTCGCAGACCACGTTAAGAACATATAATTATTACAAAATACGCCAAGAGCAGCATATGAAGATGCCCTCTTGGTAGATCAGAGTATATAGATAGGTAAGAAAACAATTTACCTTTACAAACAAACACACAACAGAAATAAAAGAATTCTAATAATAAGCTTGCCTCTTGTACGTCCTCGTAAGCTTTATCCGTCTAAAAGAACACCTAGAAACCTTAACTCTCAACCTACTCAAAATCAATTGAGTATCCAAGAGTTTAAGAGGAAAACAAAAACTTCGAGTCAGACATAAAGCGTGGTATGAATAATAATTTACTATCTCAAACCATTTAGATATCTAGTGAGACCACGCCGCTTAGCGGAATGGGTTTTCCCCTCAGTAGTATCCTAAAACATTTATAAAACAATATACTGTGCTCCTGCATCCACAGTGGTTAAAACATAGTATTTCAAAAATATTATGATGATACAAAAAACAAATAGATCAATTCTGGATTATCCATCCCCACATATTCTGACTATCTGTCTCAATTATAGTTTCTAGGTTTACTATTAACCTGTTAAATGTTAAGGACTATCTATCCAATTACTTAGTTTTCATGGGATCACTAAAAACCTATTATTAACTCCAATATCATATTTCTTATCCTAGTTCTCATGGGCTAACTAGGAACCTATTGGTTCACTGTCAATATCTTAATCTGGATATAGTTTTCATGGGCTAACTACAAACCTACTGGCCCCTACCAGTATCAAATCATAGTTTTCATAGGCTAACTATGAACATATTGGCCTCTGCCAATATCATACAGTTTTCATGGGCTTACTGTAAAACTATTGAGCCCTGCAAATATCTTTAACTAAAATTTTAACATCTGTTAAAATATATTCACTACTGGGTCAACCTAACTGGTTATTCTGCCATTTCCCCAAAATACAATTATGGGTTAATAACAATGTGAATAACATTTTAAAATCTTTATTTATGTCATGGTTATTGCTTTAAATTGAGATTGGGTTTACGTTTTGAAACCATAAAAACATCTCTTTCGAAACCTCTGGATAGCCTCCTTCGAAAGGTTCAAAACATTGTATACATACCTTTCAAAGCCCTTAGTAAACATTCTCTTTCGAAACCTATTATACCTTTCGATGGTATCAAATCATCTTTTTAAAATATAGAGCTTCAAAACAAATGAAAGTACGAAAGTGTTGGGTTTACTCTTTAAAAATCATTTGGGTCAAAATGGTTATATATGGAAGTATCTCTTTCAAAACCAACAAAAATTATTTTGGGGAATAATTGATGGTGTTGGAACCATCTTAGTCGAAAGCAAAAGACTTAAAGAAACAAAATTTCAAAGGTCTGAGTCGAAACCCCCCTTTCGACCCCATCTCCTTCGAAACCCCAACCCCTTTTGAAAGCAATTAGAAAGCGGCTTAAGTTAAAATAGAAGTAACCTCTTCGACAACATAGATGACTTCAATACAGTCGAAAGATAGATTAGCGACTTGGTTTCGACTTGGTCGAAATCAGTCCTTCCAAAAGCTCTTATTTAAGAAAAAAGGTACCCCTTCAAAAGCCAATACTTTAACATAATATAGCAACCTTCTTAGAAAGCTAATTATAAAACCCTTTCAAAAACATACATTTCGACTATGTCGAAAGCTTTTAGAAAAACAAAGCAAGACTTTAACTTTTGAAAACAAAGTAGGGTTTCAACTCCATCGGAAGCTAATCTTTCGGCACCAAGGCTGGCGCCCTCCTTCCAATCCACTGCATACCATCTAAGTGATATTTTAGGTATTGGTTTCGACTATGATGGTTTCGACTGTGTTGGTTTCAACTGGGACGAGGTGGAATCAAAGGAGATGAAAGGTCCTTGCTAATAGAGGAGGAACGTCTTTTTCTGATTTAAAGGCTAAATTATAGAAACTTTAAGTAATTTCTTTTTAACAACTTACCTATTTGTAAAACACGATTGGCTGCCATAAAACTTTTCAAATACTTTACATCTAAAGCTGCTGCATTTATTCAGGTCTAAAGTTAAAGGATTTTAACGTTAAAACCTTTCCATATAACAAAACTAATATTTGCAGAAAAGTCCTTTTAAAATAATTTATTTCCCCTAGTAAATCAATTGGGAAAAATCCCCAAAAATCATAGAAATTCAATTTCATCATGTAATCAAACATATTAAAATTTTAGACCTAATTTTTTTCTGAAATTCTCTAAATAAATTTTAAACCCAATTACATCATATCTTTCATCCAAAATTCATAATAAAATTTCCATAGCTTGGAAAATTCTGAAAATTAAAACTCATCTCCAAAATCATGTTTTACTCAACAATAAAATTTCCATGGCAATCTGAAATCATATATTCTTAGTTTTATGTCAAAACTTTACAAATTCATTTGCTTATGAATTAAACAAATCATCATAATATAACTCAAGCATATCATCATCCATTTTATCATCAAAAACAAATTTAAATCATAAATCTGAAAGCATATAATCATAGAATAAAAATAGAGATGGTATGAGATTATTATTCACCTTAGAGTTGATAAGGATATTGAGATTTGTTGTAGCTTAATCCTTCTTAGCTTTGATCTTAGCTTTTGATTGAAATTCCCTCTTTCCCTTCCTTGTTAATGGCCGGCTATATTATGGTTCTTGCGTTTGTTTTGATTTGAGAAATAAAATGAACGTGAAAGGACAAAGGCAAATTTATAGTCGTGAATATAAAGTGTGGCCATTTTTACTAATAAGGCATTATGTAAGTTAATTATTTTATCAACCAACTTTAAGCCCATTTATTTTATTAATAAGCACGGCACTATATGTATAATTTATTCAAATCTCAATCTTTTTATCATCATTATTTTATTTTATTTATCTGATTAAATTTCCTGAATAATGTTATCGAAAATTAGGGATGTTACACTTTCAATCAATTATGGGGTATTTGTGCCATTTTTGGTGCTAACAAAAACTCAAGAATATTTGTAGACTAGATTTGGTGACTGCAATAGATTTCTAACTTATATTGAGTACTAATGTCTTAAAATTAGATCTTTACCATAGCTTTGTTGATTTGGTTTAAAAGAGAACTGGTCAAATCAACCATTGTATATTAATATTGCTAAAGCATGTGCTAAAAAATCTTGATTTAGCGGGTACATCAAAAATTAACAGGGCTTAAAACAAACCTATTGTTTAATAGCGCTAAATTGTAATAGTATAACGGTCGAAGAGCACTATGTACTGTAACAAGGATTTTGTGAGGCTTGAACGGGGCTTTAACTACATAGTTTAATCATATAAATAAACACCGTACATGCATAATCAACAACCAAATATACGAATATACAACAAATCATCATATAATGTATCTCTAACATAGCCTCACACATTGAGGAAACTTTACATTAAATTAACATGATTAGAGTACTTAAAAACATTTTAGTTTCATTTTTACTTCAGGTTTTATTATAAAACAGTCCCAAAATATAGTTTAAGGAGTTTAAAACATGCCAAACCTATATATACATACATAATAGGTGAGAGATGATAAATAGCTCACGAAACCCTCCAAAATCCAAGTTTTGCACGTAAATCGAGACAATTTCGAAAATGAACAGAAAATGCTTAATTTTTCTTCCCCATAAATGTAGATTTGAAAATCTCTAATTAATCCCCAAGCTAATCTACCATTAATCTATGATTTAGACTTGATTTGAGGGAGTTTTGCATGAAGAATGGGTTAATGGAGGCTCAAATCTATTTGAGAGATTGTAGAATGATTTAGAGATGTTTAATTCAACCAATATAACCCCTAAATCTAAAATGGGTTATTAGGCATCTCCCTAATCTTACTAATTACCCACTAAGTTGTTCCAGAAAATGTCAAACTTCAAACAGTCATATCTCCTAACCAGAATGTTCAAATTATCATTATGACCACTTTACGAAAAGAAAAAACATCATATTTTTCCAATTGAAGTGGTCTCGAACGCTTATTCGGCTTCTATCAAAAGTTATAGCCATTACAAATTTTCAGTGATAAAATCGTTCGGTAAAATTTCTCAAGGTCAAAAATGTCACCACCCTACATCTCCTAAAGTTATAGTACCATACAACCCAATACGAATCTAAAAATAATATTTTATGACCATCCGATATGTAAAATACAGGCTATTACAAAAACTGTGAATGGTGAAAGAAGCAACGGGAATCTTGGAGAAGGGGTTCATTCAACTTAGCTTGAAGCGTCATGGCAATCACGGGTCGCGGCATGGTCTCGGACGATCTTGACTAAGGAAGTTTGCTTAATAAAATCCCAGTAATGGTGTCCTATCGATTTGGGGAAGATGATAAAAGAAAGGTATTTATATTAGTTATAATTAAAATTTCACCCATATAATTTGCAATATTTATAACTTTCACATACGAATTCCATTTTCTGTATAATTGCGGAATAGGGTTCGTAATTAAATTCTTAACACGATAACATTTTTTAGCTGTATATTATACACTTTTATATTACGTTGATTTTTGGATATTGATGTGGGTGTATTAAATAGTTGTTATTATGATATTTATAAATTAACATTGTTAATTAAAATTAATATATTATGACATTATTCATTTGATTCGAATATTTGATATTTGAATTAAGATGAATTATAATCATTTAACTTTACAGCATCAATTTAAAAACTTCAAATAAGAACTCCTATTTGAATTTATATTAAAATTATTTAATTAGTTATTATCATTCAAATATTAGTTATAAAAAATTATACCTCTAAGAATAGTCGTAATACCTTTGGCATCACACTTTTTGGTACGAGCGTGAACTACAAAAAGCGCTCCTATATAGATATTAGTAAATCTTAATCTTAATATTACTTAAAAATATGATTTAATAACTAAACTCTCTTTACAAATTTAGAATGTCACTCTACAACTATTAACAAATCTTAATATCACCTAAAAATATGATCTATCAAATAAACTTACTTTACAAATCCATTCTTTATTAATTAATGATATGAATAAAAAACTCAAACTAAAAATTAGATGTTGCAACTTTAAAATAAAAATTCAAACTAACTACACATGATTTCAACGCAAAAATTATGATTATATTTGTGCAAATTATTTTCTCTTGAATGTGTTAAATTATATACAGTTTATAAAAACACAATTCACATGCAAAGCATGTGGCATAACGCTCGTGCGTGTGTGTCTTTAAATAAATGTTATTCAATTTGACAATAAATTATTTTGTTACACATTTTGAATCAATATAAACATGGAAAATCACATTAATAATAATAATATTATGATAACGTAATATAATTTAACATTAAAATTAAAATCACTAAATAAATCATTAAATGTGATTCAAAGTTATCGACGTTATTCATGATAACACCATAAAAATCAAGTGCATAATGAATCATTTAAAAGAAAAATCTTGCCCCTTTTACCTTCCTGTCCGAAACGATCTAGGCAATAGAAGCATTAATGCTAATCAGGATTTGGTTGCTTCTTCGATTAAAACAAGTTTTGGATTAATAGAAACATACATTGTGGGGCAAGTGTCATCCGGTATTTTTCACAAGAGGCAAATCTACCGGACCTCAAAATGATGAAGGAATGGCTCGAAGGAGGTCGAGTATGCAACATAACCAAAGGAAAACGAAAAGAAAAAAAATTGGCTGTCTTGTCTATAAATAGATACCGATCCATGGATAAATCGATAGTGATGTACCAAATTTCTTAATTTTTCATTTATTTTCAGTGAATGTGTAGAACATCAAGTCAAGAAGCATCAATCAGGGAAGAATCAAAAGATGTAGAAGGCAAAATATTTTGGAGGAATTGGGAGTAATTTCCGCATGGAATCCAACAATTCCGCAATTTTAGCTCTGTAATCTCCTACCTTCTTGGATAATGGATAATCGGTCAATGGCAATTCTAGTGGACCAACAATACTATCTTGCGACTCTATCTAAGGTCCAATAACAATCAACTACATTCACATAAACAAATTTACATTCAACACAAACATTGCTCTTACACATCTTAGAAAAGTGCAATCATCAACAATAAAATTATTTTAAAGCGAATGCACTTATAGCAAATCCCATATAAATCTCTAACATCTTGCTTTTCCACACTTCTTCATGTTTTCACAAATTTCTATTTATCTGAAATTATACAATCGAATTTGATAATTTGCAACCACTCATATTCCCGAATTCAGTTAACTGAGGATATTAGACGCTTCTTTGACCAAATAGAACTATCAATATTATGATATACGTACTGATTAAATCTCACAAGGATGAAGGAACTTGTTAAAGAAAAAGAGAAAAAAAAAGTTGCAGGAATGATTCTTCTGCAACTAAAATAGCAAAAGCGTCTACCATTAAGCAAATAAATTACCCAGAACCGTCTGATAAAACACTAGAATACAAAATGAACTAAGATATCAAATATTAGAAAGATACATGACGAAAAATAATCTAGACACGCATTATCAATGTCTGGTAGAAAGGCAAAAACCATAATATGTAAGGGGTTTAACTTGTAACAAGAGGCAGAAAAGCTTAGTTCATCTTGTCTATGAATTCATTAATTTGATCTTCGCGGTTGCCGCTATCACCACCATTGTTGAAATGCTTCTTTTTGTAAGGATAAATGCTGTTAGGCTTCTTAAGCTGGAAGGGAAACAGGAATCTGGTAACATCCTTGAAGTGTGGGCCTATCGAATATATCTCATTCACTAGGTCTTCCAGACAAACTATTCCATATTTTCCGAACATCTGAAACCATAAAACGCTTCAGAAATGGCAACTTCGGTGCAAAACATGATGGATATAGTGGATATTAAAAATGCAGTAAGCAGTAGTTAAAACCATTAAAAGAGGTTTGAGTACAAGGAATGCTGCTTTCATGCATTTAAGGATGCCGATGCATAGCACAACAGAACAACCTCTATCTTTCTCTCTCTTTGAGTGAAAAAGTTATTTACATCATTTTTCACCAGTGTTGTTAAGAGTAGTTTCTTTAAGCTAGTCTACCCTTCCCTAATCAAAGATACAAAGGACATATAAATATCCATATCCAAATTCTGATATCATGTTTTGATCAGCATCTGACTTGGTGTCCAGCTATTTATAGATCTCAGACATAATGTTCAAATATGAATGTTATCATAGTTCACAAGTATGTGCATTCATTCTGTTTCAGAGTCTATTTTAAACTAATAAAAGATTTCATTCTATGAACTAATAACAAGAGCAATGAGAAGGGAAAAACAGTTGAATAATTTGTATAAACTGTAACAAAATTTAGAGGATTGTGTTAGTAAGATGTGCAAAAAAAAGAGGATATCAAAAGTTTATGAATGTTGAACGCTCACCTCACCCCCACTACGAAAAACAGTTGAACGACTAATAACTTACATAATAATAGTTATAAATCATTATAGAAAACTCACTGCAATAAAGGCTTAATTGTTTAAGCACTGTCATTGATAATCTTATAATTTTAATCCACTATATACTGAATCACTTCAATTACGATTTTATTGTTAAAATACAATCCAAAACTGAACTACATTTTAGTTGAGTCCACACCAAAATAAAAATATATCAATACACTCCTTTTATCTACAACTCAAATTCTATCATATTTTTCTCAACAAAATATAAAGACAAAACAAAAGAGAAACTGTTTTGTAGGTTTAGATGTAGAAATTTAAGCGTCAATATCAATTTGAAAAAATACAAACTACTATTACTATGAAAAGATAATGAATACATATACATACTTCAAAGTTACAGATAACCGGCTTGGAGTAAATTTTCAAGCATAGAAGCATATAAAACCATCAGAATATGAATCTTTTGAACCAACAATTTACGATTTGGATCCACTTTCAGATTTATATTTTGAATCCCATGCTGAAAACAGACCTTTAAGCGTTTTATTTTAATTTTAAAAAAAAAGGAGTCTATGGTTAACTGTTAGTGTTTGGTTGTTTTTTATACTTTGATCCTTATACGGGTGTCAAAATTACTGAGCATATTGTTATCAACTTCCAAAACAAGAAATGCACGAGAATTTCAGCTACATTTGAAAACAAGAAATGCACGAGAATTTCAGCTACATTTGAAAACAAAAAATGCACGAGAATTTCAGCTACATTTGAAAATTCACTTTACAAGTTTGAAATAGCTCTTACAAAAATTAATCAAACTTCAAAATTGTTAGTTAGTTCTGATGATGACGACTTTAAGAAATCATATAAAAATAAATATTACTGTTTTATCAAGATATATATATATATATATATATAGCATATAGTGCAAGATATTAATCAGGTGTAAATATAAGAAGACGGTAAGTATCAAGTAACGATTGAAGAGTTAAAGATGTTGATATAGAGACTCAAGAATGAAGACTCCTGAGTATTCAAAAGTTCAAGATTCCAATATATTCCGGATAAGTTATAGAGTCTGTAATATTTGTTAAAATTATGATAGCATTTGATCTCTCTCTTATCTCTCTATGTTTAAACAAGTTTCTAAATGTTCTTTTCAAAACAACTTTCAAATAATTTTCAATTTCCTATACTTGTCATATTAGTTTTTACTTTTTTAGCAAGTTATTATTTTTATTAAATTTTTATTTATATTAGTTTATTTTTCAAAATTCTTATCATATCATTTTAGTTAAGTTTTATTATGATTAATAATGTGTGTGTGCGCGTTATATTTAAACATATTTACAAAGTATATAATCATTCCACAAAGCAATATATTTTCAAAATAATATCTTAAAATGTTTTTTCAAAATTACAAAGAGCATGTCGACATATTCTAACCCTACACGTCGACATGCTAACCGTGAGTTTCAAAAATCAAATTTCAAAAGAAGTGTATTCGTCGTATCTCTTCACGAATGAAGATAACCGTTATTCCTTTATAAATACTTGTCTTCCCAATGAATTTTTCAATCACTTTTCATTGTTCTTCTCTCCTCCCTCATTTTTCAAAACAAACTATAACCACACTCTGTCGAATTTCAACTAGAATCAAACTCCATTGCCATTAGTTTGATTCTCTATCATTTGCTCTTTGATTTGTATCATCTCTCTCACTCCAATCAAGAACTAAATGTTATTCAAGGATTATAGGATCATTTGTAATCCAGATTGAAGTTCCGAGCTTGTAAATCTCTATAAAATCAAACCGATATACTTGTGGGTATTATTGTATCCCGTGAAATCAATTGTGTGTGTTTATTAGCTCATAAATCTAGTGGGTATGCTTTTAGCCCAAAAATCAAATAGCTTTACCCAAAAACCAAGATTCTGAAGGGTGTCTCGTAGCCTTGCAATTGAGATTGTATTTGTATTTACTATTTGAAAAGAATTCCGTACAAGGAATTGCACGGGACTGGATGTAAGGTAATTTCGAATCAGTATAAAATCATGGTGTGTTCTTTCTTTTTACTCTTGCTGCATTTACTGTTTATCTGTGTATTATTTCTGTGGTTGTTAATCTTATTATTAGTATATTTTCAAAAGATTTCAAAAGGACTCGTATAAATTAGAAAACACTATTCACCTGCATCTAGTGTTAATTTAGCCTTAAGATCCATGTTCCACAATCTTACATTTGACATCAAAGCGTTGGTTTTCAGAGTTTTTCATAATTTGATTTTTGAAAAGTTTAAATGGCAACCAACACGGGTAATAGCAATGTTAGTAACACTTAATACACGTGTTGGTAATTCTTTGTCGAAGGACAATCTACCGTCAAACCACTTTTTAATAGTGGTAGTTACACATATTGGTCATGTAGAATGAAAATTTATTAACAATCGATTGAATTAGATATTTAGAATATCACACAAACTGGACACACTGAACCCGAGACAGTTGTACAAAGTAACTCTAAAGCCATGAATATATTGTTTTGTTCATTAGATAGAAATGAATTTAATAGAGTGTCTATATTGACAAATCAGTTTCAACTATTTAAAATGAATCCATATATGATATGTATAGTATATTTCAAGATATTGTACTCACTTATTGCATTAGGTAAAAATTTCTTTGAAGAAGATCAAAATAGACAAATCCTCAGTTCACTTACTCATAAATGGGACCAAAAGACTCTTGCAATTAAAGAGACTAATGATAGCAATTGGCAATTTAATGTCATTTGAGACACAAATGCAGGGAAAAAGAGAAGGAAAAACAATAGAGAAGAAATTCATAGTATTCAATGCAATGACGTATAATCTTGGATTCAAATAGTGATAATGATGAAGAAATTGCTTTCATGACAAGAGTCTTCAGAAAATTCTCGAAATATAGGAAGATGAATAATTTTAAAAGAAATGACAACAGAAATCCTGGAAACGAAAGTGAAAGCGGAAATGGCCTCATATGTTATAACTGCGATGAACCTGGTCACTTAAAACGAGACTGCTCACATCCCGAGAAACTGAAAACCACACCTAGCACGGATTCATCTAGAAACGTAAAAGAGTCTATACTGCAACACTAGATGACTCAAACACATCATCAAGTGAAAATGAATCAAATACGAAAATAACCAACATGTGCTTCACAGCAATACAGAATTCAGATATAATTGATGGATCAGAAAAAGATACGCATTTAATATATTAAAATCTTTACATCATTTGAATTTTTGACTGATTAATTGTTAGGAATATCCTATAGATTAATAATAATATTGATTGAATAATGTGTGATTTTTACATTTTTATATTATTATATTTTTGTATATCAAAATAATATAATATATATGATAATATGAAATATATTTAATTTTATTTTTAACTATTTTTTATGTAAACGATAATAATATATATAACCATACCCTTACAGTATATGTCAACATACAAGTCCAGAATTTGAATTTCAAATTCAAAATTTGAATATTCCCTCCACCTTTTCACCTACCCCAATATTCTAAAAAATGTGCCTCTTGACCAGAGAACATGTCATTTGATTCTCTACTTATTACATCTATCTCTAACAATTCAATTCACCTTCCATTTCAAATTCAAACTTTTATTAATTCTCTTATCTCCTCAAATCATTCATCAATGGCATCCTCAAGCAGCACTCCAACTTGAGACTTTCCAAAACCATTTCAAGATCAAGAAGCTATGGTGTAAATTAGCTACACGAATTATGATAAAATTTCTACGGAAAAGTTTGCAATTTTTAATGATTTTTCTACTTATGAAATTGATACTCTTTGTTCTCAAAATGAAATTCTCGGTTTAATTGATGCTTCTCAAAACGATTTTGTTTGCTATCCACACTTGGTCAAAATGTTTTATGCAAATTTGAAAGGAAAAATTCACGAAGGTGGAGAAGGGAAAGTATGGAGTAGCATTAAAGGAATTTTAATTGTTTTGAATTGTGAACTTTTGAGTACTATTCTTAGATGCAAATTCACCGAAACAGACCTTTCTGATTACAACATATTTAACTCTTCGATTTTTGATATAGAGACTCAAGAATAATAACTCATGAGTATTCAAGAGTTCAAGATTCCAATATATTCCAGATAAGTTATATGAGTATAATATTTGTTATTAAAATTCTAATAGCACTTGATCTCTCTCATCTCTCTATTTTAAAATAAAGTTTTTAAATATTCTTTTCAAAACAACTTTCAAACAGTTTTCAATTTCTTATACTTATCATTTTAGTTTTTAATATTTACCAAGTTATTGTTTTTATTAAATTTTGATTTATATTAGTTTATAATTCTTATCATATAGTTAAGTTTTATTATGATTATAATAATGTATATATAATATATTTAATCATATATGTCGACATACTAGCCGGAAGTTTCAAAAATCAAATTTCAAAAGAAGTGTGTATTCGTCATATCTCTTCACGAATGGACATAATTGTCATTCCTCTATAATACATGTCTTCCCAACGAATTTTCAATCACTTTTCATTTTTCTTCTCTCCTCTCATTTTCTAAAACAAATAAACATACTCTGCCGAATTTCAATCAGAATCAAACTCCATTGCCATTAATTTGATTCTCTATCATTTGCTCTCTTATTTCTATCATCTCTCTCACTCCAATCAAGACCTAAATGTTATTCAAGGATTGTAGGATCATTTGTAATCAAAATTGAAGTTTCGACTTTGTAAATCTCCATCAAATCAAACTGATGTACTTGTGTGTGTGACTGTAACCCGTGAAATCAATTGGGTGTGCTTAGTAACCCGTAAATCTAGTGGGTATGCTTATAGCCCGTAAATCATGCGGCTCAACGCAGAAGCCGAGATTCTGGAGGGTGTGTCTCATAATCTTGAAATCGAGTTTGTATTTGCATTTACTAATTGAAAAAAAATCCATACAAAGAATTGTACGGGACTGAATGTAGGGTAACTCCAAACCAATACAAAATCCTGATGAGTTCTTTCGTTTCACTCTTACTGCATTTACTGTTTACCTGTGTTTTGATTCTGTGATTGTTAATCCCATTATTCTAAATATAATTTCAAAAGATTTCAAAAAATTCATATAAATTAGAAAACATTATTCATCCCCCCTCTAGTGTTAATTTAGCCTTAAGATCCATATTCCACAATCTTACGGAAATAACTTAAAATAAACTTTTCACTGATATCGTACAACTTTTCTAATGGAAGAACGATATCTTTTTAGAAGATAAGAGCACAAGAGTTAGAAACATAGAGGTGAAGGAAATGTATGTAATGCTATATAAGCTAATATGCATGAGAAGGTGAACATTTGAACAAAAATGTAACTCTTTGATTCTAGAAATAATTTGTTTAATGAACAATTAAACGTATGAATAAAAGCTAATGATAAAATGTAATGAAAAATATAGGGTTTCTCTAATAAGAGTGCCAAGGACTAACAAATCTGCATTTTGTATTCTTTTGGGAAACTGATAATTGGTGTCTAGATTTTCAAATCAAGTACTCTAGATCAGCCCTTTAAAGACCTTACCATTTTAACACTTACCGGTTTGTCGGACAAGAAAACAAATATCGTAATCTTAGACCCAAAAAATGAAATGATCAACAAAATCGGGGATATAAATTGTCAACAAGGCAGAAAACACAAAAACTCAAGATGGCCAATAATAAAGAGTGGCAAACATAAAAACTCAAGATTGTACATAAAATTTGATAATTGTTGCTTATAGTTTTGCATTAAGTGACAATTATTTTTAGATGCACTACTCCTAAAACTAAAATTATTCCAATATATTTCATCATAACTAATTTGTTGTTCTATGAACTTTTCGCTGAATCCACACTGGCATATCAAAGGCACGCATAAGCCAATATGTAACAAACAGAATAGCCTTAATAACACATGTTATTATAGTATGCAAATGAGAAAACTATATCAACTATTTGCCATAACATCTCAACCCTGAATCTTGCATAAAAATAAATTTACCATCGAGTGCTTAGTTACTTGTAGTCGGAGTTTAAAATCTAGTCTACCCCGTCCGAGATCACATTTTTACACCAAGATGAAACGAGACATCAAATCTCATTCATACCTTTATTTGACACTTATCTCATTTATCTCAACCAAAATGTGGATTGGGATCTCAATCCAAAATCTCGTCAAAATCATATGTTTTTTTATTTTTATATGATCCTAATGACATCATCCTACCCATTTTTATTTAATATCTCCTCTTAACATACTTTTTACACGGGTAAGTCACAATAAATGGCTTCATTTTTTTACCTTTATCAATGTTCAATTGAGAAGAAAATTTTCAATTACCGCCGAAATAATCAAGCACTATGCACCTTCAGAACAATTAATCAACTATTTCTAGTGCCATTATTATTTTTGTTCGCATATTGCAGTGTTTTTATGACAATCATTAGACAAAATCAGTTTAGACTTGTAAGTTGCTACGATAATGTTTTGCGATGTTTTTTTAGATATAACATGTCAAACTTAGATGTACACCTACACTCAATTTATATTTATCCCGTGAACAAAGTTTAAGATTTGAAACTTGCTTGTTGTCTAGGTTATGGTTCAAATTGATACGATGGCATTGTATCCTAGTAGCTACTGTACTAAGATCAAATGGAAATATAAACAGGACGAAAAATCTTGTCTTAACCCTTATGCATTAGCAAAGTAATGCAAATATTCAAAGGAAGATGAGCTACAAACCTCTTCGATAACATTATTGTTAGTGAGAGGAATCTTTTCCTTCTCGATATTGCCAACGCCCCTCTTATGAATCAATTCTCTAACGCTCTTCAAACTAGGGTAACTGTGAATTGCATTCACTTAATGTGTATTCAATTTTATAGCAAACACATAAAATTAGAAGACCGACTACTTCCTTACCCATAAGTAATGAATGGCTCCACGCTCAGTATCTTCTTCAGATTTTGCTCATTGGCCTTCAAAAAAACTCCCGTGAACTTCTGTCTCAGCCTCAGCATACGCAGGGTTTTCTTAGTGGTAGGATGCATGTCTTTTGAACTGAAAATAGTGAATATATAATTTAATATTAAGTTATACAAAACAATAATATAAAGGAAATGGTCATATGATATATGGCATACCCTGCAATACGAATAACAAAGAGTAAGTTAGACTTCACGTTATCTTCAGACAATTTTCGTATCCTCATTCTCAGCTTTGTTCGAACAAAATCCAATTCCTAATAGCACGAAGGGTAACCAAATTCATAAAAAGAAAAGGAAAGAATAGCATTATTAAATTTCTATGTACCATATAAAAATATGTGTGGAAAATGAGTTACTTTTTCGCGATATTCCTTAACGAAGTCCTCAGGTCTTCTGATTATAGGTTTGGAAGCATTTACTTTACTTTGCTGAATGTTTTCAAGTCGCAGCTTTCGTTTTAAGGCCCAATCTTCATTATTCTTTCTCTTTTTTAGCACGATCTCGTTGACATATGGGAGCTGCTGTCCTTCCTCTGCCATTAATAAATCTATAAAGAAAAGAAAAGATCAGTGAATCATTCGAAACAGAGTTGCCATGGAATAAGGGAAAAGAAAGACGCGTATCAAACGATTACCTGATAATTTGGACAGTTGATAGTGGCGGAAGCTAGGGTTTGGTTAGGGCTTGAAAGAGAAAGGAAGTAGAAAGAGAGAAGGATCGACTAGGCCGTAAGCGTCTAACTCAAATGTCCACGCACGCTGCACCGTGCATAAAAATGAAAGATGTGCGGCTAGGTTAAAACAAAAAATCGCAGCACAAACCCTAATATCCGCGGCTGCTGTAAGCAGACATGGGCATTGGCCCAATACATTCTTTTATGTTAGTATTGTAAAATTCAAACAAAATCCCCTGCCCATTTCCATAGTGTAGGTGAGACCCTAGGGGACATCCAATAGCAACGATTCGGTCTTAATCATTCAGCCAATAGTGAAGTTCATGCTGAATATTAATGGTGATATTTCGATTGAGCTAGCTGAAAAGATCCGGACGTTAATTTATTGGATGTCCAAAATCGAACGTGCATTTATTGAATGTCCGTGTGTCCATTTAATGGGTGTTTGCGCGCCATTAAATGGATGTCTTATCCCATCACCTCAATTTCCTCCATCTGACCACAGCAATGGCTATAAATGGTTATATTTTCAAATCCGAATCAATTTCAACGGCTATAAACGGCCGTATTTCAGAATTCAACTTTATTTCAATAACTATAAATGGTCATATTTTAGATAAGTCTATAAATTCAAATCATTTTATCAATATCAAGCACACAATTCTTCAACTCTTAAACTATTTTCTGCAATTGCACTACAAACAATGTATGTCTCATCCGTTCATATCTTATGGTGAAGCTATTAATATGGATGATTGAAATTTTGATTTACAACCCCATCAAATTGATATTCCGCATAGTGATCTTTTTTTAAACTTCCACTCCTCTGCTACACGGAATAGTGAAGAAGATGGGGATTTTTGTACAATCTACTGTCGCTTTTCCAATGATTCGATGAAGGACAACGACCGAAGTAGAGGCACATTTTTGACAAAAGTAATGAACGCATACAACCAAAAGCATGTTTGACAGACATAGTCAATGTCTATAATTGCTGGTCGATCTGCAAAGATTAATCGACAAAAGCAATTTTATAAAAAAAGCAAATCCTAGTGAATGAGAGGCGCTTCCTATTTAAATGACCCAAGGACATTGGAAATATCATAAAAAGACAAGATATAAGAAATATCAAAAAATGAGCGAAAAGGTTAACTTGGGTTTCACAACTCGGCCATGCCAGGTAAGCACCGCGTTGACTCGGAGAAAACAAGCAGAATACCCAAGTCAAACTCGAAGCAAGCAAAGGAAAACTCGAAGCATGATAACCTTATGAAAACTCCAAGTCAAGCCCAAAGCAAACACACAAAACACTTAGGTCGGACTCCAAGCGAGTTCGGCACTGATCCATGGGCCATGGTTTGTAACTGCTCTATGAAGCTTAGGTCGGAGATTACCATGCGATTTTTGTGGGATGACGTACATGACATGGAGAACGTGTGGAGCGATTTTTGAAGATTCTTTTAAAAGTTTTCTCCTATAAATAGAGGTGGAGAGCACTTAAAATAGGACATTCCGCTCCTCTTTTATTCTGAAGTTCAAAACTGACGAGTTGTAAAATTATAGCTCTGAAAAATTATTGTGCTGGATTTATACCGAGTTGTGACCACCAACTTGTAAAAACGGCTTTGCAAAAAAAGAGAAAAATCAATGGAAACCAACTAAGTGGATGTAGGCCGGAGTATTTGTTGAACCACTATAATAATCTCATGTTAATTTCTTACTTTTGTCATCTTTTCTTATCTAATCTTTGTACATAACTTTTCATTAGGTGTTTGTGTCATTTTTGGCATGAACATTTTTGTGTTTTCATTGAGAGAACTCAAATTTAACGGCTTGAAACTTGAATTTGGAGAAACAAAGAGGCCTAACACCAGATATATTGTTGGAGGAAGCCAACATAAACAAGGAGGTAGCCAGGAGTTGTCTTTAGGATCAAACCCCTCATTCATCTATGTAACAAGAAACAAGAGGGAGATAAACGATAAAATGATATCGAGCCAGGAGGAGATGTTAAATGGATTCTTTAGGAGAATGGAATAATAGGGAATAACTGGAGTTGCTACGGACTGAAACCAAGGGCCATAAGGCAAAATGAACGCACTTGAAAATGAAGCAGGATAAAGTGGAGCAACCCTCGAAGTAGCGCCTCAACTCGATACCGATCCCTGAGCACAAATCGGTATCGATTCAGTAGGTGGCATGTTCAACTTGAACTTGGATGAAGATGGAACATGTTTGAGGAACAATATTGAGCCATGGAACGTGAATCAGAATGCAAACATGCAACCAGAGGAGTATATGCCAGAATTTCCTTGTAGGAACGGGGTGCGGAATAAGAGTGTGGAACATAGATTTCCGTTAGACGATAGTGATAGACTTTCTAAAATAGTTAGACAAGCAATGAGAGGTGGACCACCAGACTAGAGTCTAGAGGACACGAACAGATATCCAATCACCCCTAACATCCGGTATGTGAGAAATCCACCCGATTCTATGCTACCGACGCTAGAAATGTACGATGGAAAGACCAATCCAACAGTTCAACTGATGAGGTACATCAAACATATGGATGTGTTGGGTGCTTCCGAGGAGGTAATAGGATGGTGTTTCCCGTTATATTCGCACATTTAGGAACGATGTGGTTCAGACAACTGGAGAAGGGGTCTATCGACATATGGAACGAATTAATGGATAAATTCATAAGACCATTTAGAGTTTACATTTCATGATCAAAGAATGCGATGACGCTTTCAAGCATGAAACAGAGGGTCGAAGACACCCTAAGAAGTTATTTGTCTAGATTTAATGCAGCAGCCGCTGTAGTCCATAAGTCAGACCCATCGATAGTTATGATGGCAGTAGTTTCAGGAGTTGCTAACAATATTGATTTTAAAGTTGCTTTAAAAAAAATCCACTGATAGATCTTATAGAGTTCTTACATGAAGCTGAGAGGTACTTGCGTTAGGAGGACGTTGAAGCTGAAAATATTGAAGTAAATGTTGTCGGCGATGGAGAAGCGTCTGAAGTAGGATATGGAAAAGAAAACGAAAAGCGAAAGGTTGATGATAGCTTCAAAGGACCAAAGCACGTGAAGAGCCAAAGTTTTCTTCATATACAGAACTGACTAAAATCCCAAAGAGGATTACCTGGATATTAAAGGACAAATTCCCTATCGGAAAAAACCAAAAAGAGAGCCCACGGATCTAGAGAAGATGTCTGGAATTTTTTTCCTATTTCATGAGCTAGATGGGTATGAAACAAATAAATGTAGGCACCTACGGGACCTGATAAAGGAGCATGTTCAGAACAATTGGCTCCAACAATATGTGAAGAGCTAAACTGCAGTACTACAGCATGAGTAGCCACCTTCTATAGTGAATGTGTCTGAAAGCGCTTCTTGGATCTTAGCCAAGAATGGTTATCTCATGAATGGGATGGAAGAATGTCAGGTTTAATTCTTACACCTTGCTTTTTTTCATAAAGAATTGACGCAAAATTACAATCAGACCGCTTAGTATATGGGACCTTGATTAGTCTCCAGATGCTTTCTGAGTTGGATATCTGGCTGTATTGCCCAATATGATGGATGTTTTGGGATGTTTGCTTGTTTCTTTTGCTTGGATTTTGTGAATGAATATTTGGTTTTGAAAATCACTCTAACACAGTATTTGATATCGATTTTGGAACACCAAGGGAAATTGGTTACCGCTTGATATTGATTTATGAACTGATTGGAAATGGTTCTCCCGATCGGAGAGATAAAGCAATGAAACATAAGAAGCAAGTCACCTCAATGGAGAGTGAGTGAATGCAATTACGTGGTTGTTGGGTCCCCTTGCTAGAGAGCAGGCAGATTAGACTCGACATGAACTAACGATCCGTAGTGATCGAGGATTAAACTAATGATCCGAAGAGATCGAGGATTAAACTAGTGATCCGGAGAAATCGAGGATTAAACTAACAATTAGAAGAGATCAAGAAGTGGATTGGTTATTGATTACATGATCTGGAGAGATCGAAAGCTGACCTGGATATCGATAATGCAATCTGAAGAAATATGAAGCTAGACTTTAGATTTGAATGTCAATTTGATTCAAAAATGGTTTATAGCAATTATCAGATTTCATCTTTGCCTTAATTCGGTCAGACCCATTTTTGATGGGATGTTGAGTGATTCCGGACGATTTATAGACTATGCTCCAATCGGTGGCAACACATTACCCAGATTGATAACCATAACAACTAAGTGATCGATGAAAGCCATTGCTTCAATTTGATCAAACGTTCTAATAATGGGATACTGGACAATTTATAAGCAACACTCTAACCGATGGCAATTAGCTTCCATTATTGTTGACCTTTGATCACTAAACGTATGATTTTTACATCGTAACTTAGATCCCGGATGGACACAAGATAGCATTGATTTTGATATACGATAGCTACCCCCGAACAAACATAGGTCGACTTTGTTTTGTGGTATACGATATATGATATGATAGTTCCAGGAGAACATGGAATGATGACAATTTGTAACTAACACTCAAGCAAGGACTTGAGTCCTTAGGTACGATGATCGTATTTCTTGCTCAATTCTCACAAGTCTGTTTCGGAACAGCCTTTGATTTGCTGGTGAATCCGAAGGAACTAGATGATTCACTATAATTCGATTTGTCATTAGCAAGAAAATTAATCTACTAGCGATTTTCTAACTTCGATATTTGTTCTTTGGCAAAGCATACCTTCTATTCACAAGGCTTGCTTTAGGGGCAAGTTTATGGTCGAATGTTCGACGGTCTTCAAACAGACATAAACTATTGAATTGGATGAATAAATGATGATGAAAGGACCAATGACTTAGGAAACATCATATAAAGACAAGATAAAGGAAATATACAAATAAAGAGCAAAAAAGTAAACCTGAGTTTTATAACTCGGTCATGCCAGGTCGGCACCAAGTTGACTTGGAGCAAATAAGCAAAATACTCAGGTCAGACTCAAAGTAATGAAAAGAAAACTCAAAGACCAACAACCTCAATAAAACCCAAGTGAAGCCCTAAAAAGGAACAATTTAGAAATGCACACGACGCATATATATTGTCAAAAACGAATAATTTAGAAAATGAAGTTGACATATAAAATAGAAAACAATTTTTTTATTTTCCATGTTTTGGAAAATAACACAATCATATGAAACAATCTATTCTTCTATCGTCACTCTATCCCCTTCATTTTCCCATCCATATTTCTTTCATCCTCTCTGTGGTCCCTCCACTCTTCTCATATTTGACATACATATTGAAAACCGAAACATAAAATTCGTTTTTAAACCAAACACTACCTAAGTTTTCCTAGGACAACCTGTTGAGTAGAATTAGCCTTGCGTATATGGCATTATCTTCTTCTAAGCTATAGTTTAAAAGGAAAAAAAATGCAAAACCAAACCGCAAATGTGATGATTTCATCTTTATTAGGGTGGTAAAGAAATAACAAGAATGAAGCAGTAACGGAGATTAATTTTTAAAATGAGGCACAGTGAATCTACATGTATTTTACATACTGCCCCGGTTATTTGTCCAAAACAAATGAACCTATGTGTGTTAAATCGAGTATCTTGTTTCTCTGTAAGTGCAGCATACTATAAAAAAGTATCACCAAATCAAAATTGCTGATTGTAATACGTTTCAACTGTTGCGAAATTTACTTGTCATATTGTGTAGTACAATATCCAAGATTCATTAGACCATAACTAATAGTAGCAGTAGCAATAGAAAAACAAAGAGCTAACCATTAGGAGTGAAAGTGAAAATAAATCCTAGACAAAATTTTATTATGTAAATGTCACAATATATAGAAGTGGTGTGCTCTTATAGTTGAGTACAATCCAAATCCCGAAATCTAACTACCAGTCTAATCTATCAACCTCATTGATCTCAACTCCGTACTTCAAAATAGAATCAAACAGAGAACTCACACCTTTCTTATAATAACTTGATTTCTTAAGCTCAAATGGAGAACTCACACCTTTCTTATAATAACTTGATTTCTTAAGCTCTTCATTGAATTCAATATCCAGATCTGTAACGCCAATCTGTGTCAGTCTGATTCCAAGCCTTAGCCCAACTTGAGACACAATCTTATAATCCCAGAACGTGCGTGGACAGGGAAACAGATTGAGCATTGCTCGTGCGTCGAAATCGAATTCCTTATCAATAGTCGATGTTATGGCGACTATGGTGTCGCTTTTAGGAAGGATTTCCTGAGCTGTTTTTTCTTGCAGCTTACTATTACCCGGAGAAGATGGTTTGGGGATTCCATGGTAAACTGGAAGAATGGGTCGAAAATATCATTCTTGTGATAAATATTTGTTTGCTGGGCCTTTATATGAACCCAAATATTATCTAGTGCACCAGTTCTACAAATTAAAGATTAAAGATGAGTTCTCAAACAAACCACTCAACCAACTTAGTTTAACAAACAATAGTTTGGTTGAAAACGCATTTTCGGGTATTTTACAAATAAATAAAGTGCGGTGCTAAGGCATAAAAAAGTGATTACGAATACCATTAAAGAAAATAATAAATGCAATAAAATTTGTGTGTTTTCAAATATCAAAGTTTTTTCACACGGCAATCAATCACCATGCAAATTCATTTTACACGACGAACAACCGCCGACTAATATAGTTTTTCACGGCCATCAACCATCGAACTTTTGTAGGTCGGTGGTTGATGCACAGCAATAAATACAGTGATTTTCGACGGCTCTCGATCGTCGGTGGTCGTCGGGAACCGTCGAAAATCCCGTCGGAATATAGAGTACAGATTTCGTCTATTTCTGAAGGATACGACGATGTCGTTTCGATGACTTCCAGCGGCTTTTTTGACGGCAGTTCTGACGTTTTTCTAACGGTATAGACATGCACATATCTTGAAAACTTAGAGGAAAACTGTCGACAGCGGTCGAAAACCGTCAGAAATATTCGATCGATGAATCGTCCGGAGCCGTCGAAAATCGTCACTAAATTTCGGTCGGTAGGTCGTTAGGAGCCGTTGGAAAATTGGGTGATTTTTTTACTTCAGCAGTCAAACAGCACGCCAATATTAATATATATCACAACACATCAAAATCAACATATATCAGATATATAAGATAAAATCAATACCAATAATAATATAAAACTTATATATTACCATCTCAATCTCAAACATTATCATCAATACAAAACAAACCATCCATCATCAATCTCACATACTCAATTGCACTATGTACATTCAACATCAATGTACAACATATACGTCTAAAATGTAACATCCTCTATCTTGAGGCTCAAAGCTAAGTGCTATAGATGATGCAATTATCTATAGTATTAACTTCTAACGACAAAATACGATAATGCTAATGGTATCCATAATACTATTAACCCATGAATATGAAACAAAATCATATATTTCAAAAACAAAATTTCTGATTACATTTCATAAAATATGTTTCATATCCAAATTACATAATCTCAATCATTTCCAAGTTCAGATCAAATGAAATTATTACAAAATACGCCAAGAGCGACTTATAAAGATGCCCCCTTGGTTAATCATTAAATAGCCATATCAGACCTAATACAACGCACTAGAAATAAAAACATAACAACTTTTGAATAGCTAACTTCAGCCTTCTGCTCGTCTTCGAAAGCTTTATTCATCCACTTACTAAAACCTTCAAATCATCAACTCTCGGCCTACTCAAATCAATTTTGAGCACCCAAAAGTTTGAGGGAAAAACATAAATTTTGAGTCAAACATAAAGCCCGGTGTGAATAGTACTATAATCTCGGTTATTTGATATTAAGTGAGACCATGTTGCTTAGCGGAACGGGTTTCCCCTCACTGTATCTTTTGCAAAACTTAATCCTGCAACCAAAACCGGTTAAAGCAATAAAGCAATATCATGTATGTATACAAATCAAGTAGCAAATGGACTATCTGTCCGAAACTATAGTTTTGTTTGGCTAACTACTAACCTATGGCTAACTAGGGCCCACTGGACAAAATCAACAAATAATCTCACTTGGATTAGATACCCCTCTTATAGACGATCTATCCCTAACTTATCTATTCCACGATCAATTGATCCTAATGATTTTATTGGCTCACCAGTAACCTATCTCTCCTCTATAGATTCATTTTTGTGTGTAACATTATTTTATCTCACCTATGACAAAGCCCTACACATTAAAATTTTGGACTTATATTAGCTAGATGATACTAATTAAAGTATAGGGCATGACCCTATACCAGTCCTATCTGATATTCTAACTATCCATAAAAATTTCCTTGAAAGCGTTTTCTCTCAAATTGATTTAAACCTTAAATCGTACTTTAAACAAGGAAAATATACTCTATGCTTTACTCAGATCACCTAGCCATGTTATATATACTTTACAAAAACTTTGTTGATGAAAACATTTAAACCTTTGAAAGTACCACTTTCGAAACCATTGAAAGTACCCCTTTCGAAACCAAGTAACTACATTGCTTTATAACCTTAGGTCGAAAGGCCAAAGCATACCTTTCAAAACTATTCTTAATAAATCTTTCAAAAACATTGAAAAACCTTTCTTTCAAAAGCATTGAAACCTTAGACATCCATCAAAATACTATAAACATTGCCTTTCGAAAACATTAGAAACTTCCATTTAAAACCTTTTGAAACCATTGGGGATCCACCCCTTCGAATCCTTTATCTTAAACCATTCGAAACCATTAGAACTATTCCTTTCAAAACCTTTTGGTTTAATTTTCAATAAAAAAAAAGGGGCATAAAACCACTAAGTCAAAAACACTCTTCCAAAAGCTATTTTCTAAGTAAAAAAGTGATGATGTCGAAACCAACCCTTCGAAAGCATTGGGGAAGTGGCTAAGTTTTAAAAACAAAATAACCCTTTCGAAGGCATTGCTTCAAAAGGTTGAAGGCACCAGCAAGGGGTTCAGACACCCTTCAAAAGCTTCTTTATAAAACAAAGGCATAGCCTTGTTTTAAACCACTCTTTAAAACCATTTAACCAAGTCAAAAGACTTCTAAGTCAAATGCATTCCTTTCGAAAGCAAAGTAGACACATTTTCATTTAAAAACAAAGTAAGGCTTTGATCCCTTCAAAACCCCTTGTTTCGTTCTATTACCTTTCGCATATGTCCAATTCACTACTTAACAAGTATTTGATACCCTATGCTTTGGTTTTGATGGAGATGGAGGCGTAAGTAAGGTGTTAAAGGCTAGGTGCCTAAAGTGGCGAAACATGTAAAAAAAACATGTATAAACTGATTTTTAACCTTTTAAAGCAATTTTTTTCAACTAACCTGCCTCATTTGTCAAAACATTATTGGTTGTTAATTTCTTTTCTAAAAGTATTACCGAAATTTCTGAAATAAACAAATTATATTATTTACAAAATGCCCCTTCTCCTCTTGATAAATATATAAAATATTTAAGTTTCATACCTTAAATAAGTTTATGTACTTATTAAAACAATTAGAAAAAATCTATAAAAATTCTCATAAATCATTTTTAATATGTTTTTTAACATATATTAATTTCTGACCCAAAACATACATATGTTGGCTGTAATTAATTTTAAACTGAGTAACCATTTTCTTCACTAGAAAATTAATATTAGATCCACATTAATTCGTAAAATTATGAAAATTAAAAGTCATTTATAAAATATCATTTCTAGCCTTATTTTAAATCGCAAGGCATTTGGATGTCATTTAATAGGGTTTTCACATTAAAACATATCATTAAATTTATATGAATTAGCATAAATCATCACCAAGTATGTGTGTGTGTGTACATCCAATTTAACAATAAAAAACATAGCAAGATCTTGCAAAATAGTTTGGATTTGATCTAAAGCCGAAAATAATAAAACATAAGATGTAGTCATTATTCACCTTAGCTTTGTGAATCAGGAGTTAAGATTTGAGAATGGTTTTGAATTGATTAAGCTTTCTTTCTTTGATTGCTTTATCTTCTTCTTGTTCTTCCTTAATGGTGACCGGCCTCTTATGTTTAATTTTTGTAGATGAACGTGTAGAATGAATAGCCTAAGGGTTTAGGGTATAAGAATATACTTATTCCTATTTTACCCCTCATCTGTTTACCTTGCCTATTTTAGTTTAGTCATCCTTTAGTTCATTTGTTATATGGTATGACTACCTTTCTATTAATACAAATCTCAATCTCCCGATCATCACATTATTTTATTTAATTTAACTAATTATATATCCTAAATAATGTTAATCAAAATAGGGTCGTTATAGACTCTTCTCCTTAAAGAATTTCTTCCTCGAAATTACGATAAGGTACTCATCAAAATCAATCAAAAAGGTAAAACATACCATCGAACAAATCAAGATAAGCATCTCGAATCCTGCTCTCAGTCTTTCAAGTACAGTCTCTCTCATCGGCGCTCCATTGGACTTTGACTGATCTAACTGTCTTATTCCTCAACCTCTTCTCATCTCCCGCAATTTTGTGAACTGGCTTTCTAAATATAGTCAAATTCGACTCTACTACTATGTCCTCTAACATAATCGGTGCTATAGTAGTCTCCAAGTCTTTAATACACTTTCTTAGATAAGAAATATGCAAAACATCGTGGACTCCTACCAAACTGTTTGGTAATTCTACTCTATATGTGAGTTTCTCGATCCTTTCTATAATAGGAAATGGTCCAACAAATCTTAGTGCCAATTTCCCTGACTTTTCAAATCGAATTACACCCTTCACCGGTGATACCTTAGTGAAAATATGATCTTCAACAGAGAATTCTAAGTATTTCCGTCTTCTGTCAGCATAACTCTTCTGCCCCGACTAAGCTTCCTTCATTCTAGCTCGAATTAACTCAATCTTCTTTGCAGCTTCTCTAACTAAATCCGGACTAAGAACCAACTTATCCTCGATCTCTAACCCAAAATTGGAGATTTGCTTGACCTTCCATGCAAAACTTCATATGGTACCATCCCTGTACTAGTCTGATACCTGTTGTTATATGAAAACTCGACTAAGTGTAGATGCTCTTCCCATGATCCTCTAAAATCTAACACAAAAGCTCATAATAAATCTTCCAAGACTTTGTTAACTCTTTCTGTTTGCCCATCAGTCTATGGATGGTAAGCGGTACTCATCTTGAGCATGGTTCCTAAAATTTCTTGTAGACTTCTCCAGAACTCACTAGTGAATAATGAATCTCTATCACTTACTACACTACTAGGAATCCCATGCAATCTAACTACATTCTTTATAAACAACTAAGCCAAAATAGGTGTCGTCCTAGTTGACATAAGTGGAATGAAATGGGCACTCTTGGTTAACCTATCCACTACGACCCATATACTTCCATTCCTCTGTTAGATCTTGGCAACCCATCTATAAAATCCATAGAAGTAGAATCACACTTCCATACTAGAATATCTAATGGTTGAAGTAACCCACTTGGCTTTTGATGGTCGACCTTTACCTGTTGGCAGTTCAGAAACCGCTTTACCCATAAGCCCACATCCATCTTCATTCCTTTCCAAAAGAAACTCTTCTTCATGTCCTAATACGTCTTAGTTCCTCTTGGATGAATAGTGAACTTCGATTGATGACATTCCTCCAGAACTTCCTTCTAATGCTTCCTACATTCGGAACACGTAACCTTCCATTCTTCCTTAACCACCCATTTTGGTCAAGACTAAAAAATTTCAAGTCATCGTTCTTGGTTTCGTCCTTTAACTTCCTGATCCATCCAACTAATATTGGGTTCTCCATCTATTTAGAAGCAATCTTTTTGATCATTGTCGGTTGAACTTCTAAGCATGATAACACTACAGTTTCTCCACTAGATCCAGCTTTAAATCTCCACTGTACTATACATGTCGTCAACGCTTCCAAATCTCTCCACTCAACTATCATTGCCAACACTGCATTCTGATGTTTTCTGCTAATTGCATCTGCGACCTAGTTGCCTTTTCCTGGTGTGTACTCAATTCCAAAGTCATAAGCAGCTATAAATTCCAACCATCTGGTGTCTCATATTCAGTTCATTCCGAGAGAATAAATACTTCAATGACTTATGATCCCCATATAACTCAAATCTTTCTCCCAAAAGGTAATGCCTCCATAGCTTCAACGCAAAAATCACTGCAGTTAGTTCCAAAGCGTGCGTTGATACCTAACTTCATGCGGTCTAAGCTGTCGAGATGCATATGCAATCAATTTACCTCTCTACATTAACATAGCTCATAACCCTGCTGCATTTGTACATACCACTAAGTCCTGATTCCCTTTCGCAACAACTAACACCGGTGCATTATTCAATAAGTGTTTCAAGCTTTGGAAAGCTTCCTCAAGCTTATATGTTCAAACAATCTTCGCACATTTTCGTGTTAGCTTGATCATCGGTGCTGCTATTCGTGAGAATTTATTTATGAACCTCCGATAATACCCAGCTAATCCAAGAAAACCCTTTATCTCAGTTACTATCTCATGTCTCTTCCAACTATTCACCCCTTCAATCTTATTCGGATCTACAGACAACCCTTTCTCTAATACTACATAACCAAGAAACTTCACTTCCTTCTTGCAGAAATGACGCTTTGAAAACTTCGTGTAACGATCCAATTTTTCGACTTCCGAAAGTCGACACCAATACGTCCACTGTATCAAATGACGCACAATCGAATGCTGAAAACCAAACCATTAGGGTTAAAAAATAAGAAGATAGAAGAAGAAAACATAAACAATATCAGAATCTCACATTCGCAGCGGAACAATATATAATAGATAAATGAATAATCTTTAAATAAAAGAACTATATCAGTTATACATTACATCATTAGAGTGTTACAACAACAAAACAGTAGCAAAGAATAACATATACTAGTGATACGCCTCACCATCCAGCTTGCCTCCAGATCTCCACATCATACTTTTTTGACTTTGCTCCAAAACAACCGATAACCTAACTCTAGACTGCCCGTGTGGAAAATTATGGGTACCCAGAGTTTAGAAAAGGAACAATAAACTTTCACATTGATTTTTTTATTTTCATTCACTTGTTCGCAATTATCCATTTTACAACTTTCAGTTTAACCTTCACTCAATTATTAAATTTGTATATCTTCCCAACTCCAGATTTTACTTATAAATTTCACCATTTGATTCTTAAGTTCAATAAATATTTTATGTACTTCTTATATTTATTTCACTTCACCAATTTGGTTTATATCTACTTTCATTTAAACTGGATCTCCAATTCCATATGAATTCAATTTCCTTTCCATGTATAATTATTGAATTCAATTCATTTCAAACCATATTTATTTTGTCATTTCTTCAATTCGTTTCACTTACTAATTTTACTTCAATACTTTGCTTCATTGGGTTCAACTTGACAAATTTCCATTTCACTTAATTCAACTCAATTTAGATATTCAGTTTTAATCCAAATTTTAAGCTTCGATAAGTTTTCCAACTTATTTCCATTTCACACTTAATTTAATTTAACTCCTTTCAAGTTGAATCCAATTCCAACTAATTTCAAATTTTTGTAAGTCATCAAACTCAATCATATTTCATAACCATTCTAATAAGATTCCAAAGTTTTTCCATCATTCCAAAAATTATTTTTGAAATCAATTCAAATTATCTTTTGAATTTCCAAAACCAAGCCTAGTTTCGCAAACAATTTCAATTTTAAAATATTTTGGCAGTAATTCCTCTCCTGGAAACTCGAAAATGAACACAGATGATGTTGCGATCATCATCGGAATTGTTTTCCAGCGGCCGAAAAGAGTTTAGTGCTTTTCCTTCTTTAAAACATTTTCAAATATTTTTAATTTCAGACCCCACCAGATTTCAAATCAAGTTCGAAATATTTTCCCCAAATAACTTCACCATTATTTTCCAAACCTTTGAAAACCATTTTCAAGCTAAAAAGGGGTTTAAACTTCTCATCAAAATTTCAATTTTCAAGTCCTTCAACTTTATTTTCAAACATTTCTATGGAATTGTCACATTTACAAAATGAATTTATTTCTTAGTTGTTGGTTAAAATTTCATTTCTTATTCAATTCAACACTTAAATGATAATAAGTTAATATTATCGCTTCCTAACAATCAAACAACCATATACAGTAATAATTTACAAAGATTATTTCCTTTTATATACGAAAGTAGTTTAGGTAAAATCATTTCATTTACCCTATTTTAAAACAATACTGTGTCGGTTTATCTTGTTTAAGAGTTTAGAAACCCCTATCGATACAGTTGGCCAAACTGCACCGACCAGAATATATAAACAATCAACCGATAAGTCAACACAATATAAAACAATTTTATATTCACTAACAAATATGCACTCATATCTATTAATACACTCAAATTCATTCTAGAGTACTACTGACTCTATCTCTAATGAGTAATACCTACCAGAGCCAAGGTTATCGCTTAACCAACTGCTCTGATACCACATTGTAACGATCCAATTTTTCAACTTTCGAAAGTCGACATCAATACGTCAACTGTATCAAATGCCGCACAGTCGAATGTCGAAAAACTGAACGTTAGGATTAAAGAAGAAGAAGAAGATAGAAGAAGAAAACAGAAGCAATATCAGAATCTCACATTCACAGTAGAACAATATATAATAGATAAATGAATACTCTTTAAATAAAAGAACTATATCAGTTATACATTACAACATCAGAGTGTTACAACAACAAAACAACAACAAAGAATATCATATACTAGTGATACGCCTAGCAATCCAACTTGCCACCAGATCTCCACAGCATACTTTTCTGACTTTGCTCCAGAACAACCGATAACCTGACTCTAGGCTACCCGTGTGGAAAATTATGGGTACCCAGAGTTTAGAAAGGGAACAATAAACTCCAGGTCAGTCATGAGACTGGTGTGAGATCTTAAAACAGTTGTTTGCACAAAAGAAAAGGAAAAGAAATCCGCTTGCTTTTGAAAAATAAAACTACCATAAGGCCTCCCGTCACACACACAATGCAATTGCACAATTGGAGAAGATTTCTCCTTATGATAGTCAAGCATGCTTGATACGCAAAATCTTTTTGATATTATTATTAGTGCATAGTGTGGAAAACATTTCGAAAGTATAATATAAATCTTAGTCAGCATACCACCATTATGGTATACCTACTATAGCTACCATGTTCAATAGCAGGTTATCGCCACATTCCATGGCAGGTTATACAACTAAAACCGTACAGGGCTCATATTGTTTCTTTGGATTTCCAACAAATGGTCAGGCTAAGGAACTTCCTACACCACATGGGAATGCCTCTAGAGGGACGCCCTGAGAACCTAACCGGATCTCTACCAACACAAGGCCGGGTTACCTCTGCAACTAGGTAACTAACTGTCACGAGTATGTTACCTCTCGGTTTAGACAGACCTTTATCCGAGGCGCCTCTCAACCAATAACCACTAAGTAAATAATCTGGGATCCATACCAGAAAACCACTTTTAAATCCATACAAGTTAAATATCTAGACACCATACTGGATACCACTTTTTATCCAGAAGGAGATGTATATAGCCTGAGGGGCGTGACCCCCAAAACCTTGCTGCATCCTTCCTGTTTTGACTATATCCGGGGTGTGAGGTCCGACGAAGTCTCATCCACAAAGCTACGCTTTTCACAAAAGTCATGCTTCGATCAACAAATGATCAGCAACACTTAGCATGCCACATTACCAAATTGGAAACATATCACTAGTAACCATCAATTACATAACCTTTGAGCTCGTACGTCTCAGAGAAGGGTGTTGCTAAGAGAATAAATTCACTGCCACCAACAGTTTTTGTAGAAATCAGTTTTGTATCTCAAAGTGTAATGTCAGACACACATCCATACAAGTCCATTCCGGGTTCGAACGGAACCGAAGGCACTTCCTCCAATTAAGGAAAGAAGCCCTTGCAATCCGGATATTCACTAATCACGTCCGGACTCCCCATCACAAAGGGTGATATAATCTCTATACCGGAGAAAATCAGTGCAGAGACATTCGAAAGGTAATCCTTTCGTTTTCGAAAATACCCGGTCTTCAACCACCGTCTTCAAATGCAATCCCATTTCGTCGTATCATTATTCGGAATGGGTTTTGTGACACAAAGTCCTCTCCTGGCTGATCCGAATAATGAGCGCTTACTTTAAAAATAAGTGTTACATTCAAATTTCAAGTAAATCACAACAAATTTCCACTTTGGTCTTTTAAACAAAAGATCCATCACAAAGATTCGATGTGGTTTTTGGATAATTATTCGGAATCCGACCCCCGGTCGCATCGAAATTCAAATGCCATTTAAAGGCCAATATTGATATTCGGTTATTTAATTATCAATCAATATTCACAACAATCACCAGATTCTAAATAATTTTCCCTCAATTATTTATTTTCAAAATATCATCGCAAGATATATTTTCACACTTTAACATTTTGAAAACAAATTCCAAATCACTTTCCTCACGCGGAATAAATTTCAAAATATTTATTTATTTCCACTGAAAATTTGCCAAGTCCGAATGCTTTAAAATAATTTAAATCACTTATCCAAAAGTATATATATTTGGGAACACATAAAATAAAAACTATTTTTAAATACTTTATCTAAAATACTAGTTATGATAATATTATACTAATATCTCATATAAACTTCTAGCCCAAACTAATTTTAAAATAAAATTATTTGATGGAGTATAACTATTTAAATAACCATTTTCAAAATCAAATATCAATTTAATCTTTAAAATAATCACTTTTATAAATAACTTAATATATATTTACTTTAAAGATTTAACACAATTTACAAAAATAATTTCTCTACAAACATTCTTTTTGCAAACTAACTTTAGAACTTTAAATTTATAATTTAAAAGCTACTTTGAAAACATACTCGGCTTTCCAGAGAAAATACACTTCCATGTCAAAATGGTACCTTTAAATCAATTGATAAATCCTTCTTGATTTATTTTAATTTACATTCCAAATCCGTAAATTTCTTTCCACACTTTTCAAAATAATACAATATTTATTTTTAAAACAAATTTCCCTTTCCTTTATAAACTCCCATTGTGAATTTAAATTTCCAAATATCCACTGATATATGATTTTCAAATCGATTTTCAAATATTCATTTTCAAACACCAAATCAAATTCCTAATTGATTTCCCAAAGATTTATTTTCAAATACCAAATCAAATTTCAAATTGATATCCAAATTTATTTCAAACACCAATCAAATTCTAAATTGATTTCCAAATTTGTTTCTTTTAAAACAAATTTCTTTATTTCTTCCAAACTATTTAAAATCCAAATTTGAAATAAATTCTTCAACTTTTAACAATATTACTCAAAATCCATTTATTAAAATGTTTTCCCCATATTTTGGAATTAATTCGATAGGATTTTAAAAATAAATCTTTACCCTTTTCAAATTCCTTCTTTTAAATTTATTCAATTTTCTAAAATTAATTTACTTAAAATTTTCTACTTTAATTTCCAAAAATCCAATTTTATATTCCTGGTATCCTATGATACAAAAATATATTCGGCTAAACTATAGTCTTCAATAAATTTCAACCACCAATATAATCATTCATAGATTATCACATCACAACATATACAAATAAATTCAACAATGTAAGGAATCCAGTTGGATTCCTCCAGCTTGTTTCCCTGCATCCACAGATGTTAGCACCATAATTAAATACCAATTCCACTTTAAGGTGGAATATCGCGGTATATGGGATTATACCATATCATCCGCTATTATGCGGCGCATAGGTTCTCATCCGCTATATAATGCGGAAAATCAATCACTCCAAATACACACACACACACATTACCATATATACTTTCACATCCAAACAATTAATCAATAATTGAAATTCTAATTATTTTAATTGAGTGAGAAGATCTCACCTTTTACTACGAATGCAACCCATTTCCAATCCGTCTTGATCCTCTATGATTTTTAGACCTTGTATAACAATTATATAAAATTTCATTAATATTCATACAAATCGAACAATCAATTACTGTTTAATTAACTGATAGTTTTATTCAAACCAATTTCTCCTTTAATAAATTTATTTAACTAAAAAAATTAAACTTGAAACTAAATTTCCTTTAATAAATTATATTAATGAACATAATTAAATGACTCATTTAAAAAAATTAATTCCCCTAATCGAGTAATTAATTTCCATTTAATAGATTTAATTAACTAACTATTTAATTTAAGAATAAATTTTTATACCAATCCAATATTTTTCGAAAATCATATGTTTATATATTCCATTTCACCTACATATTAAACATGCATAAATATATACATTATATTTTTTCTTTTTGAAACTACATATGTACATACTTGTGGAATATATATAGATAAAAATTTGATTTTACATAAACCAAACATTTAAAAAAAATCCATTTTCAAAAGCTGATCTCTGTATGTATATATATATATATACACACATATATATATGTATATATATATGCTGTTTTAAAATTTTCTGAATATATATTTTTTCCCAGTAAATAATCAAATTAAATTTCTACCTTCTATAATTATTTCCTAATGCACACACACACATGTTGAAATTCAAAAACAAAAGAAAGAAACCCAAATACCTTACTACACCTCGATTCGAGCTTCAGCTATCACGCGAAACCTTATTGGCCTCCACTGCCATCCATAAACATGTCGTTCGCAATCACCCACCAAAACGCGTCACCTCCCTCAAACCCGCGCACGCACAGAAGAGTTGCCAAAGCGTCGTCGCTCGCCGTCGAGCTTGACCCTTCCTCGCCGTCGAAGCATCTACCATTCACGAGATCGCCACGAGAAAGACCTCACTCGGCCGCGAACGAATTCGATTTGAATTCGTTAACCGTATTCATATTTTACTTTTTACTCTTTTTTTGAATTCGAATTCGAGCTTCCATTTTCTTCGATTTGGGATTTAAAAAGCGAGCGGCCATTTTATTCAATTGTAGATTTATTTATTTCCTTTGTAAATGAATTTGAGATTATATTATCTCAACTAAACGATTTTTACTTTCTTATTTTTTTTTTCAAAAGAGACGCGTGTTAATAACAATCGCCAGGTGTTGAAGAAAGAAGCAACGTGTTATTTGCCTTATGAATGTGAATATTTATATTCAATCTAAATTCAAGTTCAAATTCAAATCGTCTCGATAAATGCAACTCAAAATTTCGATCTCCAATCGAGACGTGCCGCCAGACATTTATAATGTTAAACCCCTATTTCGAACGCAATAGAAAAGGTTCCATGCCCAATTCGACCGTATGGAGAAGATAGCTTTTTGGACCAGTTATAATATCGATTTTTCGATTTAAATTTTAGCACGTTTACTTAACGTACGATCACACGACAACTTCGAATGCTATGAAAATTGAAATCCGATAATAATACAATACTACGGATCCAATGAAACTAGTTTCGTCGAAATCCAAGACCGTGCCCCTGATGGCTATTTTTACATATTGATTTAAACGATATGAATTCCAAAACTGAATAAAACATTTGCAAATTCAATTTTTAAGCTTCCATTATCTTTCAGTATTATCAATATAAATTCTTAAGCTTTCAAATTATTTTTAATCAGCTTAAAAATCAAGATTTAATATTTTACCCAACTTCAATAAATTAAATTCAATAATTTAATTGTCAAATTCATAGTTATATTTGAAATTCAAGTTTAAAATAATTTCCAAATATTTAAAATCAATTAAATATTTCAATTTCAAATGTTCAAAATTCTGGGTCGTCACATTTCACCTTCAGCTCATACTGCCTTAGCGTCTCAAGCACCACTCTAAGATGAACTTTATGCTCTCTTTCATCTTTAGAGTACATCAAAATATCATCTATGAAAACCAATATGAACCTATCCAAGTGCTCTCGAATACTCGGTTCATCAAATCTACAAAGAATGCTGGTGCATTAGTTAGTCTGAATGGCATCATTAACCATTTGTACGATCCATATCTAGTTCTAAACTCCATCAAAGGAATACTATCCTCTGCCACTCTAAGCTAATGGAACCCTATCCCTAAATCTAACTGGGAAAATACCTTGGCTCCACTCAACTGATCGAAAAAATCGTCAATTCTGGGCAATGGATATCGATTCTTTATTGCCTTCTCATTCAACTTACGATAATCGATATCCAACATTAACGATCCATCCGGCTTCTTAACAAACACGGCGGTTGCTCCCCAAGGTGAACTGCTTGGCCTAATAAAATTCTTACCTTCGAAATCCACCAAATGCACCTTCAACTCTCTCATCTCGGTAGGTGTCATCCTGCTTGGCGGTCTATCACTGCTTCTACTCTAGGCACTAAATATATCCGAGACTCAATGGCTCGTTTTGGTGGCAATCCTACCACGGGTTGAAAAATATCCGCGAATTCTCTAACCACGAAAACTCGATATACTCGTCTTCTACTTCCATAACACCCAACAAAGCTTCACCTCATGGTTGGGGCTTTCTATCGTATATACAATCTGATCACTAGAGTCGGGGTGTCTAAGCGATATTTTCCTATCATGGCAAAATATTTTAGCACCGTGCTTACTTAACTAATCCATACCCAAAATATTTTAGAACCCTACGAAATCAAACACATGCAAACTGCAAATAAAGGTATGGCCTAATAAATCAAACTTTAGGTGGTCACATTTTATCCCAAGTGTTGCATATCTTCCTATCGGATTTGCAACTCGTAAGGAAGTAACTGAGTATAAGGTTCTAGGTTAAGCTTACCTACCAAACAACGAGATATAAAAGAATGTGATGCATCGGTATTAAACCGACCGCTAACTGACACACCATGAATCAGAAGCATACCTCCCAACACAGCTTTCCTATTTTCCTCTGGTGTTGGCCTCGAGGTAGTTGGCTGCAATGCATATACTTTTCCCTTTCCATCCTTAGCAGGCTCCTTGCATTGGTTCTTGTAATATCCAATTTGATCGCAATTGAAGCAACTGGTATTATTCTTCCTAATCACCTTCTTTCTCTCTTAAGAAGGACATTCATTAGCAAAATACCATTTCTTATCACACTTAAAGCAGACAACCTCCGACTTTCCCTTCTTTACAGCTCAACCCTTTTGAGCTCCTTTCTTATGGAAGAACTTTCTTTTCCGACTCTGCCTCACCTTAGACATCTTTTTCCTTATTTCTCTCCAGAAAAGCAAGCATGTCCTTATGTCTTAAAGCCATCTATACTATAACATCACATGGATTCCTGATATGAGGTAATGTAGCCCTGGCCAATTCAGGTTTCAACCCCCAAATGAACTTCTCATTTCTCTTAATCACGATATCAACAGTAGCATACCCATACCTCGCCAATTTCTCAGACCTTGTAGCATACTCCAGCATAGTCATCTCCCCCGCTCCAACTCAGCAAATTTTTTGTGCAGTGTGGACTTCGCAATCTCAGACATAAACCTCTCCTCAAACGTCTTCTTAAACTCAGTCCATGTCATCATCTCTTCATTTACTCCAATCATTATACTATTCCAACAATACAACGCTACTCCCTGAAGTTGTCTAGAAGCAAGCCTTCTCTTCTGCTCATCATTGAGCCCCAAATCTGCAAATATTCTCTCACGGTGCAGTGACCGGTTCTCTACTTCAACGGCTTCTTCAGTTTCGATGAATGGCTTTCCTCCCAACCGAGCGTAATCCCTTCTCAAAAACAACACAATTGTTGAATACTAGAGCTCCATGAACTCCTCCTCCAGCATTTCCTCTGACTACTCCAACAGCAACACCCGCTTGCATCATGTTGACAAAGAACCGATACATTGCTCCCATGTCAACTTGTGGGACTCCAGCACCCATATTTCCAGCTAGTGCCTGACCTTGGTTCCTTCTCGTAGTTGGTCTGGCATTTCCATTTTTAGTGGTGCTTCCCCCTCCAAGATTAACTCTTCCACTTCTGGCATCCATTTTTGTATTCAAGCATCGTAAGATATAGAAGAACAACCTAAGAGTGATAGGAGAATAGAGGTATAACGTATACTTATATATAGCAAATACAAGTACGTTACTATAGCGTTATCCCATACCTCGATCTTATCTCTAATTCCTTATAATTATGTTTTCAAAAATCATTTTAATTTAAAGTTTTCCATAAACGATGCTCTAATACCAAGTTATAACACCCCCTATCTTTAGGCCTAAAGCTAAGCGCTATAGATGCTGCAGTCATCTATACTATTAACTTTCGACGATAAAATACGGTAATGCTAATGGTATCCATAATACCATGAGCACATGAATATAAAATGAAATCACGGATTTCGAAAACAACATTTCTGGTTACATTTCATAAAACATGTTTCATATCCAAATTACATAATACCAATCATTTCCTAGGTTCAGATCAAATATACTTATCACAAAATACGTCGGGAGCGTCATATGAAGATGCCCTCTTGGTTAATCAAAGTACTAAATAGTCGTATCAGACTTAATACAACACAGCGGAAATAAGATATAACAACTCCTAAATAGCTAACTTCAGCCTCCTGCTCGTCTTTGGAAGCTTTATTCATCCACCTGTTAAAACTTGTAAATCCTTAACCCTCAGCCTACTCAAATCAATTTTGAGCAACATAGAGTTTAAGGAAAAAACATAAGCTTCGAGTCAGACATAAAGCTTGGTGTGGATAATACTATACATCTTGGTTAGTTAATATTAAGAGAGACCACACCGCTTAGCAGAACGGGTTTCCCCTCACTAATATTGTTTTTAAACATATCTTTTGCAAATCTTAATCCTATAACCAAAACTAGTTACAACAATAAAGCAATATCATGTATGCATAAAAATCAGGTAACAAATGGACTATCTGTTCGAACACTATAGTTTTGTTTGGCTAACTACTAACCTTTGGCTGACTCGGGACTACCAAACAAAATAAACAAATAACCTAACTTCAGTTTGATACTCCTCTTCTGGACTCTCTTTCCCTAACTTAATTCTCACAAGGTCAACTGATCCTAATGGTTTTACAGGCTCACCAATAACCTATCTCTTCTCTATAGATTATTTTCTATGTGTAACGTCATTTTAGTCTCACCTTCGATAAAGCCCTACACATTGGAATTTTGGACTTATATTAGCTAGGGGCTAATAGCTAAAGTATAGGGCATGACCCAGTACCAGTCCCATCTGTTATTCTAATATCTGGATAATTTTTCTTAGGGTTGTCTACCCATAAAATTTTCCTTGAAAACATTTTCTCTCAAATTGATTTAAATCTTAAATTATACTTTAAGCAAGGGAAATATACTCTATGTTTTACTCAAATCACCTTACCATGTTATATATACTTTACACAAAACTTTGTTTATGAAAACATTTAAACCTTTTAAAGTACCTCTTTCGAAACCATTGAAAGTACGACTTTTGAAACTAAATAACCACTTTGCCTTATAACCTTAGGCCAAAAGGCCAAAACATACCTTTCAAAACTATTCTTAATAAACCTTTCAATAACATTGAAAAACCTTTCTTTAGAAAGCTTTAAACATTAGATATCCTCTTATCAAAACATTATAAACACTGCCTTTCGGAAATATTGGAACCTTCCATTTAAAACCTTTCGAAACCATTGGGGATCCATCCTTTCGAAACCTTTATCTTAAACCTTTCAAAACCAATAGAACTATTCCTTTCAAAACCTTTTGGGTTTAACTTTCAATAGAAAAAAGGATCATTGAACAACTAAATCGAAAGCACTCTTCCGAAAGCCATTTACTAAGTAAAGAAGTGATGGTATCAAAATCAACCCTTTGAAAGCATTGGGGAAGCGGCTAAGTTTTAAAAACAAAATAACCCTTTCGAAGGCATTGCTTCAAAAGGTTGAAGGCGCCGGCAAGGGGTTTCGACCCCCTTCGAAAGCTTCTTTATAATACAAAGGCGCAACCTCATTCGAAACCACTCTTTAAAACCATTTAACCAAGTCGAAAGTCATCTAAGTCGAAAGCATTCCTTTTGAAAGCAAATTAGGCGCATTTTCATTTAAAAACAAAGTAAGGCTTCGACCCCTTCGAAATCCCTTGTTCCGACCCAGGATCTTTCGCCTATGTCCAATTCACTATGTACCAAATCTTTGATACCATGTACTTTGGTTCGAGAGAGTTGAAGCAGAAGTAAGGTGTCAAAGGCTAGGTGCCGAAAGTGGCGAAACATGTAAAAAGCATGTATAAACTGATTTTTATCCTTTTAAAGCAATTCTTTTCAGCTAACATTCCTTGTTTGTTGAAATATGATTGGTTGCTAATTTTTTCTAAATGTATTACCGAAATTTCTGAAATAAACAAATAAAATTATTTACAAAATGCTCCTTCCCCTTTTTATAAATATATAAAACATTTAAGTCTCATACCTTAAATAATTTTATATACCTACTAAAGCACTTAGGAAAAATATATAAAAATTCCCATAAATCGTTCTTAATATGTTTTTTAACATATATTAATTTTCTACCCAAAACATACATATGTTAGCCATAATTAATTTTAAACCCAAATAACCATTTTCTTCACTAGAAAATTAATATTAAATGCACATTAATTCGGAAAATTATGAAAATTAAAACGTATCTACAAAATATCACTTCCGACCTTATTCTTATATTGCAAGGTATTTGGATGTCATTTAATAAGGTTTCACATTAAAACATATCGAAAAATTCATATGAATTAGCATATATCATCAGCAAGCATATATATCAAATTGAATAATAAAAAAACATAGCACAACCTTGCCAAATAGTTTGGATTTAATCAAAAACCGAAAACAATAAAGAACATGAGATGTGCTCATTATTCACCTTAGCTTTGAGATTAAGGAGTTGAGATTTGAGAATGGTTTTGAATCGATTAAGCTTCCTTCCTTTGATTGATTTATCTTCTTCTCGTTCTTCCTTGATGGTGACCGACCTCTTATATTTAAATTTTGCAAATGAACATGTAGAATGAATGGCCTAAGGGTTTAGGGTGCAAGAATGTACTTATTCTTGTTTTACCCCTCATCTATTTTCCTTACCTATTTTATTTTAGTCCCTTTTAGTTCATTTGTTATATGGCACGGCTATCTTTCTATTAACACAAATCCCAATCCCCTAATCATCACATTATTTTATTTTATTTAACTAATTATATATCCTAAATAATGTTAATCAAAATTAGGGTCATTGCATAAAATGCAACCAAACACATATGCCTAACAAATCAACATCAAACACCACAAGTCCACAAAATCAACCTTACCATCTCTCATGGCATATATACATAAGTTTCAAAAACAAAAACTGCAAAACATACATCATGACACGTCGTCGGCTCCGGGACCACCAGACGAAGAGAATGCTCCATGACGCACCATGTACTCGGCCAAATGCTGGTTTAGTTCTCCATTTGCGCTACTCGGAGGCAATCCTGCTCCTGTAGTTATGCAATCTGTTGTCGAAGCTCATTAATCTCAGTATTGTCCTAAGCCTTTCGATAAGCTTTTTGTGAGGCCCAAGCCTACAAAAAAACAAGTTGAAATATGTTTATGTTATTACGTAACTTTTATAAAAATTGAGCAAATTTTATAGCTTAGTTAAATTTTCTAAATTACCGCTTGATTATCGCAGCCATAACGCCTATTTCGCTATATCAGGTCCATAACGGAGTCGAAGATAGCATCCTACTCATCAGTGGTCAATTGCTTCCGTCCCGATTGCTCGAGCATATGCATACTTGCTTGCATAAATCTTTCCTACAATGCAAAATTAAATACAATTAAATATTACATGACATTATTATAATATTTTATAACTAATTAATTAAAATGATCATTATTAATAACCTATAACTTAAAATATACTTACACGTGTGGCATACGCTTTATCATCCTCATGCTAGGCATACATCACTGATACCCCATCGTCGTTCTGCCCGACGGCATAGGTATGTGCAAATACGTCCATATACAAGACAGGAGCCCCACGCGCTCTTTCCTGCAATAATTGATGTATATTATTGTTGTTCATACAAATTTATATAAATAATGTAATAACTTTTCATAATTGCAACTAATCAATTTACCAGCTCCTTTCGATGATGCTGAAATGATTTCGAGCCACCACGGTGTGTGATTGGATTTTTTTTGCCTGTTTGTTGAGTTCCTGTTTGACTTCACCTGTAAATCAAAAATTAAGACTACATTATACAAGTATAAATGTACTCTCTACTAAACAAATTAAGGTGATATCTAATAGACTTACTTTGAATTCATCGCTTCTCCACCATGCACCCAAGCATCTCATATGCTGGCGCCCATCCAGCTTGGCTTCTTCCTAGATTTCTGATGTTAGACATCGTATCCTAGTAATTCTTTGTAACACTAGAGTACCACTGGAGCCGCTAAAGAGAAACGTCCACTTCTTATAGATCTACCACCTCTTGTATATATGTTGAGAAAAATATAAGTTATACATTTATAATTAGTCAGCAAATTGTAAAGTGATCATATATAATAAAATATAAATTTACACTTACCAGAAAGTCTTGCCAGATGCTCTCCCGTACGTGCTATGGAATTCTACTCCATTTGGACCAGCACATAGTCATACGGCTTATGTATGCCCGCTTAGATGCCGAGAACTATATTAGAAGGCTAAGCTCAAAACCCTACATTAGATATGATATAGACAAATCGTGACTAATATATCATACAAAATGTTTATAATGCTGAAATAAATTTAATACTTACGAGCCATCCGCCTTTGGTAGCAATCGGACTACCATATGCGGCTCCTCCTAAGAGGGGCCACTGCCATCACCTCCGCCGCCAACGTTCCCTATCTGAGATGAAGAGGAGGAACCAGATTGCGAAGAACTCAGATGCCTGAAGAAAGACAACTATAATACCTATCATATACATATTATTTCGTTATGTAAGAACATATCATTTAATTATGAGTAAACATATCAAGATTGAACACCAATAATCGCATATAACATATATAAAAAGTAACATCGGTACTTTCATAAATTACTTTTTTTCAACATGTATACAACTAATTAGCCATCGTCATTTTTTGATTCAGACTCGGTCTCATACTCTAGATTGTTTTCCTCTACCGTCTCAAATGCTTCTTCTAATATATTTGATTCATCATTTAGAGGTCTAAAATCGGTTTGATCATTTGTTATTGTTATTTTGCCATTTTCCTCGATGTTCGCTTAGTACGCTTGTTTGTTTGGAATATTCTTTTCATCAACCGAAATCTTGCCTTCGTTTTAAAAACCGCCGATCAATCTGCTTTATCACTTTTTACAGATGGATAAGGAGCACAACAAATTTGTAGGGCTTGTTTGGCTAGTACAAATGGATAGTACTTATTATAACGTGATGTATGCTTTATTTCAAAATAGATAGCATTGATTCAAAAGAATCTTATTCAACGCCCTCATATTCTTATAGCACTATCAAAATATAAGTTCACATGGTCATTGAAATAATGAGAGAAAAAGAATGAAGCTTTTTCTTCGATATATGATTTGCATATCGAACCTTCAACTCGTGTTTTTTCTCTCACTTTTTTATTTGGATAATTTAAGTACCTATTAAGAATAATTATAATTAATTTTTATTACATGTAATTAAACTAAAATTTAACATACCCAATATTAACACCATCAAATGGATACATCTATCTGTATCGCATAGGACCTCAAAGATGTGCTTCAAATGTGAGATGAATAGGTAAATGCTCCATTACATTAAAAAAACCCGGAGGAAATATTTTCTCCAGTTTGCAGAGCAGTGTAGGAATTTATTTCTCAGTTTTACCTAGATAATCAACTTTTAACATAGTTGAACAAAGCTCCTTATAAAACAAACTAAGTTCTTTTACAACCATCCAGACTTTTATGGGCAATGGTTCTTTTAAAGCGACGGGTAACAACTATTCCATCATTACAAGACAGTCGTGACTTTTCATCCCACTCAGTTTACCGTACTTATAATCGACAATCAATGAAGATTAGAGAAAATCCCATCGGGAAATCTTAATTCTTTCACCCACTTTATGTTGAATATGCGATTATATGATTTTTGTTTGATGATAATAAACATATATATATTCGTTTAAATGTATTTGGTAATGTACTATTTCTTTTTTCACAGATTAAATAAATATTTGCTGAATAAAATTAAATAACACAGAATTTGAATTCAAACAGAAATTTTATTAAAACAAATATTTATTACAATTTTGAATAGTACAAATTCAAGCTCTCACTGCCAGTGCTTTTATCAATTTTGATTACAATACATCACAATTTCATATTTACATTTAACCTCACTACACATCACTCATTCACTCAATTCGTATTTTATCTTCAACTTCATTCCAGATAGAATCCAACATCTGAGCAATCTGCAAAAATATACACTAACGCAGTAAAATTGAAAAAGAAATATTTTTGCAATATAAAATAAAATATGGATTTTGAAAATATTATTTGCCTCAGTTATTTGGGTTGTTCGTCGTCATTTACATTTGAATTCATCACACACGAACAATGTGACATACACAGTGCATCACTGTACATGCCACAAGGCCGTGCACACCGATATACACTTGATAACGTTACAGGGACAGGTGAGCACAAGGTCAAACCCAAAATAAAAGGACGGGTTCAACTCAGGTGCAGTATAAATAAAATCTTGACACGAGCACAAGGTCAAACCCGAGCGTTTAAGCTGGATTCAATCAATGTACAAATCATAATACAACAGTGTCGCATTCAAGTCATAGAAACAAATAACAATAAAGCCAGCTCAAAGAATCACATGTGCACGAGCTAGGCCAGAGGTAGTTCAAGTGCATGAACATAGTGAAATGCACAAAGGCATAGCAACTGCACCAAACCAAGACCACAAGCCAATTCTAACAACTACTACAATGAACCAGCAATATGAAAAAGGGCAGTGGTCAGTACAAGGTAAGGACATATGTAATGCAACTTACATGTACACCATGACATCAAGGCCAGAAGCTCAAGTCAGTGCACAACAACCTTGGCAAACAACAACAAAGTCTCAAATTCAAATAACAAATAGGTGAACCAAACTAGCCAACGCAACAAGACTCAAGTCAGTAAATAATTCAGTTGAAAAGATGAATGCAGACATACACCTATATACATACATGAATGTATGTATACGCATGATGCAATGCAACAACATACCAAATGAAACAATGACCAGGCTACACAATGAAAATCAGTGCAACCCAAAGTCAAGAACAACAGTTACAACTCAACTGCAAATACCCAAGTACAACAAGCACTTCACAAAGTTAGAGACCATAATCAAGTAAAAGCATATACGGGACTGCGACAACCAAATGAAGACAGCAACCAAAATTAATGCAAACAGTCGAAGTCATGTAGCTGCAGTCAATACACAATGATCAAACTTAATTCTCAAGAGCAAGTACAAGTGTGCATCATACATATGAACCAAGTTCATATGTACAACAAACAACATGATGCAGCAACCTTATATACAGTGAACAGTGCAGCATCAGGTCGTGCACAAAGGAATGCCTAAGAATAGAACTACTCACATGTATGCAACCTGACCAAAGCAGTTTCAAGTCAAATAGAGCAACAATGCACAAAGGACAGCGGGCTAGCATGAATAAGATAACAGCTACAATACATGGAAATGTCCAAGCAATATGCATCAACCATCAGGTTAGAACCACTGACCATACAACATGGCTCAACAACATAAATGCACAAGCACACATCTACTGCAATGATGAACAAAGATGACAGCAAGAATATGAATGTAAGTGATAATGTGTACACATAAATGCCGATGTCATAAAACTGCAGCCAGACAAGATCGAAAATGCTCAGGGATGAACACAAAGATGGCCAGAGCCGAAGTACACAGGCACATGAAATCTCAAGCCAAGGCCGAAGCCAGTAGAAACATGAATTCACAGTATCAATATCAAGTTCGTACCAAGTCAAAAAAAACATCAAGCCGAAGTCAATGTTGAACAAGTCAGAGACGTGGTGGTAAAGAAACGAACAGTTCAGATTTAAAGCCATAAGAAGCAAGTATCAACAAAATATATGAATTTGATTAAGTCAAAGAAATCATCAGCATCAAAACAATATCGATCGGCCGAAAGCATAATATTGAAAAAATCAAACGAACGAAAATTTAGGAGTTCGACTCCTATAAATTGCAATAATCATCATCGGCAATAATCATCGAGTTCAAGCACGAAAACACTAAAGCACAAAAGCATAAAATTACATACTGAAGCAAGGATAGAACTCGATCAACGAAGCAGCCAAAGTGAGCAACAAGGAAAAGATCGATCAAAGCTACTCACGAATTATCCACGCAATCGATCAACATAAAGTTGGCTCTTCGCGAAACCCTAATTTGGAATAAAGGGAACGAAGCCCTAATTTTTAATCAGGAGGGACGAGAGAAAAAAAGCCGCCATTAACATAAAAGGGAGAACGGGCTAAAAAATAAAAAAGGGCCGGCTATTTTTAAGTTTATAAGGGCTTTGTGTTTTAAAATTAGGGTTATTTTATTTTAAATTGTTTTTAATTGTATTTTCATTTTTAAACCGTTTACATTTCTAGTCGTGTGACTAGGGCACAAACTACATGGCGTAGTTTGAGAATTCGCAACTCTGTGGCTGAGTTGTGGCAGGGTTTTGAGCGTAGAGTTAGGTTAGTCGGTAGCGGGTGTCGCGAGTTTACGTGTGTAAGCGTGTGACTACTTAATTTCTTGTAGAAACCTTGGGGGCAACACGTAGGCAGGGTTTTGCCGAAGCTGGGTAAATTCTGTGTCGTTCTATTTTTGTATTTTATTCTGCTATTTATTTCTGTGCTGCTAATATTCTATGATCTGTGTTGAAATTATTTTATAAGCTTCCGCAATTAATTTTTATAATTAACACCATCACCCTTTTCACCCCCCCTCTAGGCTGAAATCGATCCTACAAGTGGTATCAAAGCTAGGAATATAAGACAACTTTTGTTTTTAAAATTCGTTTTTCAAAAAATCAGTTTTTGTTTTAAAAAGTTGAAATTTTAAAATGGCTTCTTTTAATACTGCTTTTGCTGAGGGTCAGTCCATAGTTAAACCACCAATGTTCAATGGTGAATATGCTTATTGGAAAAATAGGATGGAAATTTTTCTGAGAACCATTGACGCTTGGAATATTGTTGAGACAGGTTATAGAACACCGACTATAACTGTAGATAATCAGGAAGTAGATAGACCAAAGGAACAATGGACAGAACTAGAAAATAAATTACAAAATACTAATGCTGAAGCTATGAATTTTATTATCTGTTCATTGGATCAATTTGAATTTAATCGTGTCTCACATTGTCTAACTGCGCAGGAAATATGGCACACACTAGAAGTGACTCACGAAGGAACATCTCAAGTCAAAGAATCTCGCCTTGCCATGCTAAGCAGTGAATATGAGAACTTCACAATGGCAAAGGAAGAAAATGTTAAAGAGATGCATGGACGACTTTCCAATATCGTACATAAATCAAAAGCTCGTGGAAAATCTTACATAGAGTTGGAGATAGTCCGAAAAATCCTCAGAGTCCTTCCATGAAAATTTGAAGCGAAAGTGACTGCCATTCAAGAATCAAAAGACTTAAAACATATGAAAGTTGAAGAACTCATCGAAAATCTCACCACTTATGAGCTGAAAATGAAATTCAAGGAAGAGCGTGAAGGAGGAGATACTCGAAAGAAATCAATAGCTCTCAAAGGAACAAACAAAAGTGATGATGATAACGATGATGATGATGGAGCAGCAGAGCTGGCACTACTAATGAAGAAATTCAAAAAGTGGAATTACAAATATGGAAATCCAGCTCGAAATCAAAAATTGAAAAGCAGAATAATCAAAGCACTAGAAAACTCAGAAGAACACGGGATCATCTGTCATAAGTGCAACCAACCCGGACACATCAAGCCTAATTGTCCTCGACAACAACACGGCTATGAAAAGAAATAAAAAAGGAAAAGTTTTGCAGCCACGTGTAATAGAAGTGATGAAGATAATCAAAGTTCTAGCAGTGAGAGTGAGAAAGCAGATATGTGCCTTCAGGGAAATATAACCGATAGCGACGATGACGAGCCAAGCGAGGTATCAAAACTCACTCACTCAGAATTACTTATTTATTTCCACGAAGTAAATGGCTTTTTGAACGACTTAGGGAGAAGTATGCCAAACTTGAATCACAAAAAGAAACTGTGATAGAATTAAATGAACAACTTGACCAATTAGTTAAAAACTATCAACGTAGGATCCCTAAGTGTGATAAGTGTCCAACATTTGAAGAAGAAATTCAAAAATCAGAAATTAATATAAAATCACTTGAAAATAAAATTCTGATTTTAAAAGAGAATGAAAATGCTAGGAGAGAGAATTCTATTAAAAAGTGCACAAAATTGTTAAACGAAAATGAATCTCTCAAAACACAAGTCCAACAATTGTCAACGACTTTAGATAAATTTTCAAAAAGTGAAAAACCATTGAATATGCTATTAGGAAAGCAAACTGTTAATACAGTTAGACAAGGACTTGGATATAATCGATCGAAAATTGTTGAAAACAATATTAATCAAGTCAACTCTATGTGCACAATTTGTAGAAAATATGGACACAATCACAATAATTGTTGGTATAGACCCAAACATTTGAAAACTATACCGATTTGGGTTCCAAAAGGCACAAATATAAAAACTCTCAAAGTTAAACAAATTTGGGTGCCGAAGGGAACAATTATAAATAGTTTTGGGTCTCCACAAAATTATTTTTCTAAATATTCTGCAACTAATAACCATGGACCTATAAAGACAAATAGGTCATATAAATCTTTTCCCGTATAGGTGTGGTGGCAGGCTAAGGAACAACAACAGTGCTCTCTAAATTTTGGCTGTTCCAGAAACACAAACGGGAGACAAAGCAAAGTTCCTTAGCCTAGTATAAAGGTGACAGAATCACAATGGGAAACAACGAAAAATATCGTAAAGGTAAAACAGGTAATGGTATATTATGAACGATATATTAAATGTGATAATCTGCACCGTATTCTGAATTAAATCAGCCAATAATGAGATGATGAAAAAATGATGATTTTGATTCTAACTTATTAAAAATAGTTGGCCAAATTATATTCTTATGCCAAAAACACTATAAAATTCTCTAGATTCGTTGAATTACTTCATATATATTAGTTTGGATTAAAAATAATGTTTTGATTGGATGATAATACATTTGGTTCTAATACGGCTAACTCTATATTCACGGTTTTCTGATTATTTACACGGCTTCAATTCAAATTCAAAAGAATGCCATTTAAATTGCTGTTAAAATTGAGTTTGGAATTTTTGGTGCACACTTCATGGTTTGGTCGATCAAATTCAATTAATGATATTTTTGAGTGAAAGAGAAATTCAGATGCAGTTTACACTAGTAATCTAGTTGGAAGAAAAATTAGGAACGTGATTTTTGTTGAGACATTTAGTAAATGCATCGTTTTTCAAAGAAAACATCTGCATGTTTTTCATTTCAAATAATTTTCAAATAGCAGAAAATTTTCTTATAAAACCCCTTCGAGAAAATCATTTTTGAACATATTTTCAGATTAGTCATTTTTGAAAAATTGATTTATAATTATTTCTGAATTTGATTTTAAATGATTACATTGACTAATCTGACTCTCTAACGATTATCGAAAAGATGAATGGTGATTGAAAAAGTGACAAGTGTTAATATTAATCATATATTATGCCTCGAGATGGTATGATTAGTAAATTTCTTTAGAAATTTAAACAAGAGTTATAAAACCTTTTGTTGGTAAAAATTCCATGACCATCTCTATTTCTATTATATTTCTAACGACCATCACTCATCAAAATTCTATATAGTTTGTCGATATGTGGTACTTTAAACAGGAATCATTCGTTTTTCATTCTACATTTTTTTTTAAAATAATATAAAAATTTATATAGTAATTTTTTTAAAGAATAAATACCAAAGTATTCAATCTCATTTAAAAGTCCTCACGGTTATGCATGGGTGAATTACTTAGAATTTGTTACGTGCTTCCATGCTCATTTAAAAGTCCACACGGTTATGAATGTATGGAATGCACATTAAAATTGATTTTTAAAAATAAACAAGTTGATTCTAATCCCATTTAAAAGTCCTCACGGTTATGCGTGGTTAGAAGATACTTGAATTCATTTTTTAAAATAAAATTGGAATACTACTAATCTCATTTAAAAGTCCTAACGGTTATGCATGGTTAGTAGATATTCAAATTCTTGATATAACTTACCACAAATAGACACAACTGTATGGTTTTATGTGATGATATCATTCCCATCATTCTAAAAGTGGAATATGCACTTAAAAAAATATTTATGATTTTTGTTTGATTTTTTATTGAAATTTAATATTTATATTCAATTGAGTTTTAATGTTGGATTAATATCGATCACTTTATCTCTATTTTCTCTTACACTATTACTCTTTTGCTGATAACAAAAGGGGGAGAGAAAAGTTAAGATTTTGTCAAATAAAATCAAGCAAAGGTCAAATAATTTTCTATTTGCATCTAGGTTCATTTGCGTATTTTTATTTGTATGCATATATGTAGGGGGAGCTTTGTGTAGAGAGGAATCATTTAAATAGGGGGAGCAATTAGGATATATCTATGATCAAATACATTTAACATATTCAAAATCTTAAATATATGTTTGTTATCATCAAAAGGGGGAGATTATTGAATATGCGATTATATGATTTTTGTTTGATGATAATAAACATATATATATATATATATATATATATTCATTTAAATGTATTTGGTAATGTACTATTTCTTTTTTCACAGATTAAATAAATATTTGCTGAATAAAATTAAATAACACAAAATTTGAATTCAAACAGAAATTTTCAAACAAATATTTATTACAATTTTGAATAGTACAAATTCAAGCTCTCACTGCAAGTGCTTTTATCAATTTTGATTACAATACATCACAATTTCATATTTACATTTAACCTCACTACACATCACTCCTTCACTCAATTCGTATTTTATCTTCAACTTCATTCCAGATAGAAACCAACATTTGAGCAATCTGCAAAAATATACACTAACGCAGTAAAATTGGAAAAGATATATTTTTGCAATATAAAATAAAATATGGATTTTGAAAATATTATTTGCCTCAGTTATTTGGGTTGTTCGTCATCATTTACATTTGAATTCATCACACACGAACAATGGGACATGCACAGTGTATCACTGTACATGCCACAAGGCCGTGCACGCCGATATACACTTAATAATGTTACAGGGACAGGTGAGCACAAGGTCAAACCCAAAATAAAAGGACGGTTTCAACTCAGGTGCAATATAAATAAAATCTCGACACGAGCACAAGGTCAAACCCGAGCGTTTAAGCTGGATTCAACTCAATGTACAAATCATAATACAACAGTGCCGCATTCAAGTCATAGAAACAAATAACAATAAAGCCAGCTCAAAGAATCACATGTGCACGAGCTAGGCCAGAGAGTAGTTCAAGTGCATGAACATAGTGAAATGCACAAAGGCATAGCAATTGCACCAAACCAAGACCACAAGCCAATTCTAACAACTACTACAATGAACCAGCAATATGAAAAAGGGCAGTGGTCGGTACAAGGTAAAGACATATGCAATGCAACTTACATGTACACCATGACATCAATGCCAGAAGCTCAAGTCAGTGCACAACAACCTCGGCAAACGACAACAGAGTCTCAAATTCAAATAATAAACAGGTGAACCAAAATAGCCAACGCAACAAGACTCAAGTCAGTAAATACTTCAGTGGAAAAGATGAATGCAGACATACACCTATATACATACATGAATGTATGTATACACATGATGCAATGCAACAACATACCAAATGAAACAATGAACCAGGCTACACAATGAAAATCAGTGCTACCCAAAGTCAAGAACAACAGTTACAACTCAACTGCAAATACCCAAGTACAGCAAGCACTTCACAAAGTGAGAGACCATAATCAAGTAAAAGCATATACAGGACTGCAACAACCAAATGAAGACAGCAACCAAAATTAATGCAAACAGTCAAAGTCATGGAGCTGCAGTCAATACACAATGATCAAACTTAATGCTCAAGACCAAGTACAAGTGTGCAGCATACATATGAACCAAGTTCATATGTACAACAAACAACATGATGCAGCAACCTTATATACAGTGAACAGTGCAACATCAGGTCGAGCACAAAGGAATGCCTAAGAACAGAACTACTCACATGTATGCAACCTGACCAAAGCAGTTTCAAGTCAAATAGAGCAACAATGCACAAAGGACACTGGGATAGCATGAATAAGATAACAGCTACAATACATGGAAATGTTCAAGCAATATGCATCAACCATCAGGTTAGAACCACTGACCATACAACATGGCTCAACAACATAAATGCACAAGCACACATCTACTACAATGATGAACAAAGATGACAGCAAGAATATGAATGTAAGTGATAATGTGTACACATAAATGCCGATGTCATAAAACTGCAGCCATACAAGATCGAAAATGCTCAGGGATGAACACAAAGATGGCCAGAGCCGAAGTACACAGGCACATGAAATCTCAATCCAAGGTCGAAGCCTGCAGAAACATGAATTCACAGTATCAATATCAAGTTCGTACCAAGTAAAAAAAACATCAAGCCGAAGTCAATGTTGAACAAGTCAGAGACGTAGTGGTAAAGAAATGAACAGTTCAGATTTAAAGCCGTGAGAAGCAAGTATCAACCAAGTATACGAATTTGATTAAGTCAAAGAAATCATCAGCATCAAAATAATATCGATAGGCCGAAAACATAATATTGAAAAAATCAGACGAACGAAAATTTAGGAGTTCGACTCCTATAAATTGCAATAATCATCATCGGCAATAATCATCGAGTTCAAGCACGAAAACACTAAAGCACAAAAGCATAAAATTACACACCGAAGCAAGGATAGAACTCGATCAACGAAGCAGCCAAATTGAGCAACAAGGAAAAGATCGATCAAAGCCACTCACGAATTATCCACGCAATCATCAACATAAAGTCGGCTCTTCGCGAAACCCTAAATTGGAATAAAGGGAATGAATCCCTAATTTTTAATCCGGAGGAACGAGAGAAAAAAAGCCGCCATTAACATAAAAGGGAGACGGGCCAAATAATAAAAAAAAGGGCCAGCTATTTTCAAGTTTATAAGGGCTTTGTGTTTTAAATTTAGGGTTATTTTATTTGAATTTGTTTTTAATTGTATTTTCATTTTTAAATCTTTTAATTTCTAGTCGTGTGACTAGGGCACAAACTGCGTGGCGTATTTTGAGAATTCGCAACTCAGTGGCTGAGTTATGGCAGGGTTTTGAGCGTAGAGTTAGGTTAGTCAGTAGCGGGTGTCGCGAGTTTACGTGTGTAAGCGTGTGACTACTTAATTTCTAGTAGAAACCTTGGAGGCAACACGTAGGCAGGGTTTTGCCGAAGCTGGGTAAATTCTGTGTCATTCTATTTCTGCATTTTATTCTGCTATTTATTTCTGTGCTGCTAATATTCTATGATCTGTGTTGAAATTATTTTATAAGCTTCCGCAATTAATTTTTAAGATTAACACCATCACCCTATTCACCCCCCTCTTGGGTGAAATCGATCCTACAAGTGGTATCAGAGCTGGGAATAGAAGTCAAATTTTGTTTTTAAAATTCGTTTTTCAAAAAATCAGTTTTTGTTTTGAAAAGTTGAATTTTTAAAATGGCTTCTTTTAATACTGCTTTTGCTGAGGGTCTGTCCATAGTTAGACCGCCAATGTTCAATGGTGAATATGCTTATTGGAAAAATAGGATGGAAATTTTTCTGAAAACCATTGACGCTTGGAATATTGTTGAGACAGGTTATAGAACACCGACTATAACTGTAGATAATCAGGAATAGATAAACCAAAGGAACAATGGACAGAATTAGAAAATAAATTACAAAATACCGATGCTGAAGTGGTGAATTCTATTATATGTTCATTGGATCAATTTGAATTTAATCGTGTCTCACATTGTCTAACTGCGTAGGAAATATGGCACACACTAGAAGTGACTCACGAAGGAACATCTCAAGTCAAAGAATCTCGACTTGCCATGCTAAGCGGCGAATACGAGAACTTCACAATGGCGAAGGAAGAAAATGTTAAAGAGATGCATGGACGACTTTCCAATATCGTATATAAATCAAAAGCTCTTTGAAAATCATACACAGAGTTAGAGATAGTCCGAAAAATCCTCAGAGTCCTTCCATGAAAATTTGAAGCGAAAGTGACTGCCATTAAAGAATCAAAAGACTTAAAATAAATGAAAGTTGAAGAACTCATCGGAAATCTCACCACTTCTGAGCTAGAAATGAAATTCAAGGAAGAGCGTGAAGGAGAAGATACTCGAAAGAAATCAATAGCTCTCAAAAGAACAACCAAAAGTGATGATGATAACGATGATGATGGAGCAGCAGAGCTGGCACTACTAATGAAGAAATTCAAAAAGTGGAATTACAAATATGGAAATCCAGCTCGAAATCAAAAATTGAAAAGCAGAATAATCAAAGCACTAGACAACTCAAAAGAACACGGGATCATCTGTCATAAGTGCAACCAACCCGGACACATCAAGCCCAATTGTCCTCGACTTCAACACGGCCATGAAAAGAAATCAAAAAGAAAAAGTTTTGCAGCCACGTGGAATACAAGTGATGAAGATAATCAAAGTTCTAGCAGTGAGAGTGAGAAAGCAGATATGTGCCTTCAGGGAAATATAACTAATAGCGACGATGACGAGCCAAGCGAGGTATCAAAACTCACTCACTCAGAATTACCTATTTATTTCCACGAAGTAAATGGCTGTTTTGAACGACTTAGGGAGAAGTATGCCAAACTTGAATCACAAAAAGAAACTTTGATAGAATTAAATGAACAACTTGACCAATTAGTTAAAAACTATCAACGTAGGATCCCTTAGTGTGATAAGTGTCCAACATTCGAAGAAGAAATTCAAAAATCAGAAATTAATATAAAATCACTTGAAAATGAAATTATGATTTTAAAAGAGAATGAAAATACTAGGAGAGAGAATTCTATTAAAAATGCACACAATTGTTAAACAAAAATGAATCTCTCAAAACACAAGTCCAACAATTGTCAACGACTTTAGATAAATTTTCAAAAAGTGAAAAATCATTGAATATGCTATTAGGAAAGCAAACTGTTAATATAGTTAGACAAAGACTTGGATATAATCGATCGAAAATTGTTGAAAACAATATTAATCAAGTCAACTCTATGTGCACAATTTGTAGAAAATATGGACACAATCACAATAATTGTTGGTATAGACCCAAACATGTGAAAACTATACCGATTTGGGTTTCAAAAGGCACAAATATAAAAACTCTCAATGTTAAACAAATTTGGGTGCCGAAGGGAACAATTATAAATAGTTTTGGGTCTCCACAAAATTATTTTTCTAAATATTCTGCCACTAACAACCATGGACCTATAAAGACAAATAGGTCACATAAATCTTTTCCCGTGTAGGTGTGGTGGCAGGCTAAGGAACAACAACAGTGCTCTCTGGATTTTGGCTAGAAACACAAACGGGCGACAAAGCAAAGTTCCTTAGCCTAGTATAAAGGTGACAGAATCACAATGGGCAACAACGAAAAATATCGTAAAGGTAAAACAGGTAATGATATATTTTGAACGATATATTAAATGTGATAATCTGCACCGTATTCTGAATTAAATCAGCCAATAATGAGTTGATGAAAAAATGATGATTTTGATTCTAACTTATTCAAAATAGTTGGCCAAATTATATTCTTATGCCAAAAACACTATAAAATTCTCTAGATTCTTTGAATTACTTCATATATATTAGTTTGGATTAAAAATAGTGTTTTGATTGGATGATAATACATTTGGTTCTAATACAGCTAACTCTATACTCACGGTTTCTGATTATTTACACGGCTTCAATTCAAATTCAAAAGAATGCCATTTAAATTGCTGTTAAAATTGAGTTTGGAATTTTTGGTGCACACTTCATGGTTTGGTCGATCAAATTCAATTAATGATAGTTTTGAGTGAAAGAGAAATTCAGATGCAGTTTACACTGGTAATCTAGTTGGTAGAAAAATTACTAGAGGAACGTGATTTTTGTTGAGATATTTAGTAACTGCATCGTTTTTCAAAGAAAATATCTGCATATTTTTCATTTCAAATAATTTTCAAATAGCAGAAAATTTTCTTATAAAACCTCTTCGAGAAAATCATTTTTGACCATATTTTCAGATTAGTCATTTTTGAAAAATTGATTTATAATTATTTCTGAATTTGATTTTAAATGATTACATTGACTAATCTGACTTCCTAATGATTATCGAAACGATGAATAGTGATTGAAAAAGTGATGAGTGTTAATATTAACCATATATTATGACTCGAGACGGTATGATTAGTAAATTTCCTTAGAAATTTAAACAAGAGTTATAAAACTTTTTGTTGGTAAAAATTCCATGACCATCTCTATTTCTATCATATTTCTAACGACCATCACTCATCAAAATTCTATATAGTTTGTCGATATGTGGTACTTTAAACAGGAATCATTCGTTTTTCATTTTACATTTTTTATTAAAAAAATAATAGAAAAAATTTATATAGTAATTTTTTTTTTAAAAATAAATACCAAAGTATTCACTCTCATTTAAAAGTCCTCACAGTTATGCATGGGTGAATTACTTGGAATTTGTTATGTGCTTCCATGCTCATTTAAAAGTCCTCACGGTTATGCATGTATGGAACGCAAATTAAAATTGATTTTTAAAAATAAACAAGTTGATTCTAATCCCATTTAAAAGTCCTCACGGTTATGCGTGGTTAGAAGATACTTGAATTTATTTTTTAAAATAAAATTGGAATACTACTAATCTCATTTAAAAGTCCTAACGTTATGCATAGTTAGTAGATATTCAAATTCTTGATATAACTTACCACAAATAGACACAACTGTATGGTTTTATATGATGATAGCATTCCCATCATTCTAAAAATGGAATATGCGCCTAACAAAATATTTATTATTTTTGTTCGATTTTTTATTGAAATTTAATATTTATATTCAATTGAGTTTTAATGTTGGATTAATATTGATCACTTTATCTCTATTTTCTCTAACACTATTACTCTTTTGCTAATAACAAAAGGGGGAGAGAAAAGTTAAGATTTTGTCAAATAAAATCAAGCAAAGGTCAAATAATTTCTATTTGCATCTAGGTTCATTTTCATATTTTTATTTGTATGCATATATGTAGGGGGGGCTTTGTGTAGAGAGGAAGCATTTAAATAGGGGGAGCAGTTAGGATATATCTATGATCAAATGCATTTAACATATTCAAAATCTTAAATATATGTTTGTTATCATCAAAAGGGGGAGATTGTTGAATATGCGATTATATGATTTTTGTTTGATGATAATAAACATATATATATATTTTCATTTAAATGTATTTGGTAATGTACTATTTCTTTTTTCACAGATTAAATAAATATTTGCTGAATAAAATTAAATAACATAGAATTTGAATTGAAACAGAAATTTTATTCAAACAAATATTTATTACAATTTTGAATAGTACAAATTCAAGCTCTCACTGCCAGTGCTTTTATCAATTTTGATTACAATGCGTCACAATTTCATATTTACATTTAACCTCACTACACATCACTCATTCACTCAATTCGTATTTTATCTTCAACTTCATTCCAGATAGAATCCAACATCTGAGCAATCTGCAAAAATATACACTAACGCAGTAAAATTGAAAAAGAAGTATTTTTGCAATATAAAATAAAATATGGATTTTGAAAATATTATTTGCCTCAGTTATTTGGGTTGTTCATCATCATTTACATTTGAATTCATCACACACGAACAATTTGACATGCACAGTGCATCACTGTACATGCCACAAGGCCGTGCACACCGATATACAATTGATAATGTTACAGGGATAGGTGAGCACAAGGTCAAACCCAAAATAAAAGGACGGGTTCAACTCAGGTGCAATATAAATAAAATCTCGACACGAGCACAAGGTCAAACCCGACCGTTTAAGCTGGATTCAACTCAATGTACAAATTATAATACAACAGTGCCACATTCAAGTCATAGTAACAAATAACAATAAAGTCAGCTCAAAGAATCACATGTGCACGAGCTAGGCCAGAGAGTAGTTCAAGTGCATGAACACAGTGAAATGCACAAAGGCATAGCAACTGCACCAAACCACGACCACAAGCCAATTCTAACAACTACTACAATGAACCGGCAATATGAAAAAGGGCAGTGGTCAGTACAAGGTAAAGACATATGCAATGCAACTTACATGTACACAATGACATCAAGGCCAGAAGCTCAAGTCAGTGCACTACAACCTCGGCAAACAACAACAGAGTCTCAAATTCAAATAACAAACAGGTGAACCAAACTAGCCAACGCAACAAGACTCAAGTCAGTAAATACTTCAGTTGAAAAGATGAATGCAGACATACACCTATATACATACATGAATGTTAGTATGCACATGATGCAATGCAACAACATACCAAATGAAATAATGAACCAGGCTATACAATGAAAATCAGTGCAACCCAAAGTCAAGAACAGCAGTTACAATTCAATTGCAAATACCCAAGTACAGCAAGCACTTCACAAAGTGAGAGACCATAATCAAGTAAAAGCATATACAGGACTGCAACAACCAAATGAAGACAACAACCAAAATTAATGCAAACAGTCGAAGTCATGGAGCTGCAGTCAATACACAATGATCAAACTTAATGCTCAAGACCAAGTACAAGTGTGCATCATGCATATGAACCAAGTTCATATGTACAATAAACAACATGATGCAGCAACCTTATATACAGTGAACAGTGCAGCATCAGGTCGAGCACAAAGGAATGCCTAAGAACAGAACTACTCACATGTATGCAACCTGACCAAAGCAGTTTCAAGTCAAATAGAGCAACAATGCACAAAGGACACTGGGCTAGCATGAATAAGATAACAGCTACAATACATGGAAATGTCCAAGCAATATGCATCAACCATCAGGTTAGAACCACTGACCATACAACATGGCTCAACAACATAAATGCACAAGCACACATCTACTACAATGATGAACAAAGCTGACAGCAAGAATATGAATGTAAGTGATAATGTGTACACATAAATGCCGCTGTCATAAACCTACAGCTAGACAAGATCGAAAATGCTCAGGGATGAACACAAAGATGGCCAGAGCTGAAGTACACAGGCACATGAAATCTCAAGCCAAGGCCGAAGCCAGCAGAAACATGAATTCATAGTATCAATATCAAGTTCGTACCAAGTCAAAAAAAACATCAAGCCGATGTCAATGTTGAACAAGTCAGAGACGTGGTGGTAAAGAAACGAACAGTTCAGATTTAAAGCTGTGAGAAGCAAGTATCAACCAAGTATACGAATCTGATTAAGTCAAAGAAATCATCAGCATCAAAACAATATCGATCGGTCGAAAGCATAATATTGAAAAAATCAGACGAACGAAAATTTAGAAGTTCGACTCCTATAAATTGCAATAATCATCTTCGGCAATAATCATCGAGTTTGAGTACAAAAACACTAAAGTACAAAAGCATAAAATTACATACCGAAGCAAGGATAGAACTCGCAGCCAAAGTGAGCAACAAGGAAAAGATTGATCAAAGCTACTCATGAATTATCCATGCAATCGATCAACATAAAGTCGGCTCTTCGTGAAACCGTAATTTGGAATAAAGGGAACGAAGCCCTAATTTTTAATCAGGAGGAACGAGCGAAAAAAAGACGCCATTAACATAAAAGGGAGAACGGGCCAAATAATAAAAAAAAGGGCCGGCTATTTTTAAGTTTATAAGGGCTTTGTGTTTTAAAATTAGGGTTATTTTATTTCAAATTGTTTTTAATTGTATTTTCATTTTTAAACCGTTTAAATTTCTAGTCGTGTGACTAGGGCACAAACTGCATGGCGTAGTATGAGAATTCGCAACTCAGTGGCTGAGTTGTGGCAGGGTTTTGAGCGTAGAGTTAGGTTAGTCAGTAGCGGGTATCGTGAGTTTACGTGTGTAAGCGTGTGACTACTTAATTTCTAGTAGAAACCTTGGGTGCAGCATGTAGGCAGGGTTTTGTCGAAGCTGGGTAAATTCTGTGTCGTTCTATTTCTGCATTTTATTCTGCTATTTATTTCTGTGCTGGTAATATTCTGTGATCTGTGTTGAAATTATTTTATAAGCTTCCGTAATTAATTTTTATAATTAACACCATCACCCTATTCACCCCCCTCTAGGGTGAAATCGATCCTACACTTTAACAATACTTTAACTTGGCTATTGTCTAGCTCATAGCATGTTTTGGATTTTTTTGTGTCATTTTGCTTCATATGAAGCTCGGGACAATTGCATATTGTCTTTATATCACGTCTTGATTTCTAATCGTCCTTAGTCTTTCCTTTAACATTAAGAACTGTGTTAAATACATTATCAAACAAAATTTTCTCTTTGTGCATCACATCGATATTAAAATTATGATGAATTAGGAGATTTTTCCAATAAAGCAACTCCCAAAATATACTTTGTTTGCACCAATTATGAATCGTCGATTTACCTTTAGTTTCAATTTGTTCGCTAGTTTCATGTATCTTTGGATAATCCTTTATAAGGCCATAAATATCTTCGCTTGACCAAATCGTTGGTGGTCACAAGGTCTCAAGTCTATTACTTGTAAAGTTTTTTTTATCTTTTCTAAATGGATGACTAATATGAAGAAAACATTGATGACAGTCAAACCACAAAATTTTCTTCCCATTCGGTAAAGAAAATGCTCATGTTTCTTACATGCAATAAGGACAAGCTAAACGGCTAGCTGTACTCCAACCCGAAAGCATTGCATACGTAGGAAAATCACTTATAGTCCACAGAAGAGAAGTGAACATATGAAAATTCTTTTTTTTGAAATGTCATATGTTTCAACACATTCATACCACAATGTTTTCAACTCTTCAATCAGTGGTTGCAAATATGCATTGATTCCTTGTGTCGAATCATCAGGGCCAGGGGTGATAATAGGGAGAAACATATACAGAGTTTTCATACATATTCACGAAGGTAAATTATAAGGCTTAATGATTATAGGCCAAGATGAGTATTTTGAACCAAATTGAGAGATTAGTGAAAATCCATCTGTACATAAACCATGTCTAAAATTACGGCTCTCCGCTACGAAAGTGAGGTATGTCTTATCAAAATGCTTCCATGCTTCTCCATCAGTAGGGTGGGTTAACGTACATTCTTTCTGTGTTCTCGCACAGTGTCATCTCATATGATGCATGGTTACAGAAGATACATATAACCTTTGAAACTTAGGAGTGGTGGATAAGTAATGCATGCACTTGTGTAGAACTTCATTTTCTTTCTTTTTTCTTGGTTTGTATCTTTCCTGATTACATATTTTACAATTCCTAAGATTGATGTCTTCTTTCCAAAACAACATACAACCACTTAAACATGTATCTATTTTTTGATATGGTAAGCCAAAAGTAGACATAAGTTTTTTTACTTCATAATGATTTTCGCACATTAAATTATTGGGCGGCATATGTCGTTTCGCAGCTTATACTATAGCTGTAAACCCTGCTTATATGAAATATTTTGATTTCATTATAATGTATTCTACAGTTACCAATAGTTGAGTACCGCTTGTACAACCATCCTAAAGGGGTTTCTTATCAGCATGTAATAAATCATAATTTTTTTTGCTCCAGTACTCGGTTCTTCTTCGACATTAACATCGTTACTATCAATTTCAATTGTAGGAAACATTGAACGTGATGCATCTTCAACCATATCTTTTATGAGATTCATCGAAACAATTTCATTATCCACCTCCTCCTTCGAATGTACGAGATTATGTGCTGTAAGTTCTCCATGACGATCCTATACAAATAGTTCAGCACGAAACCATATTGACGTAAATAAACTACTACCATATCAGGTATCAAATACTTCAATAATTTGCACCTACTACATGGACAACGAATGTCTTCGTCGTTTTCATTATTATTTAAAACGAATTCAATAAAGACGTGTACACCATTTTGAAAATGTTCACTTATTGAGGCTCCAATTTCTCTTCTTTATTGGTACATTGAGCTCCAATCGATAAAATAATTAAATATTTTTTCCTATTTTAAAACATAAAAACGTATTAATCATTTACGTATTGATATTTTATTTTTCAATTAAATCATACATTTAAACTTTTGCGATATATAATATTATTCTATTTAATTTTATTTCAAATGGATTTACACAAATTATATGAATATAATCTACAATTTTTAGGTTATTGTTTTACACTGTGATGGTTGGTCATCATACTCCCCATTACAAACACAGTAGTAGTTATATTTTCTAAATCATTTCATTTTAAACGATTCAATAAAATTTTGACAGCACTTCCTCTTTGTTCCTGTATCGTACACATATGCATGTACATAGGGAACAAAAAGAAAGTGTTGTTGAAATTTTATGAATCGTTTAAAATAAAATGATTTGCAAAATATAATTACTTTATTATGTTTGTAACTTGTCTAATACAGGGACAAATTCATCAAATATTGTATCAGACGAATATAATTGTTTGTTTCGTGATAAAAATCAATATCCATATAACGATCATATACAATACTTGTCAGACGGGGCTAAAAACTATCTAGGGATTTACAAAATTAAAGCGTATTATACAACAATCTTTATAATAATTTATTTATAGTTTAAGAAAAGCATACATTAAATCGTCGCTTTCATCATCTTAAAAACACATGCACTAAATCCTAAGCATTGACTCTAATTAATCCAAACTAGCCCTAATGCGCATATGCGCTAATTAATAAATATATACTAGGGTGAACTCGTGCTACGCACACAGATTGTAACCAACGTATGGATGTTTGCTTTATCAACAAACATGTCTACATTGTAGAATTTTCAATATCAACGAAATGTTTGATAGTTCTTTGATTGATGCTTAGTCTAATTGAACTATTGGCACATGAAAGTTAAGACATTAACATGATTGTTAATTTTAAGAAACCAAAATGAAAATGATACATGAATGTCATAAATACCAAGCTTGAAACTTTGTATGGACAAAATAGAACGAATATTGCTCACATTCTTGTTATAAGTTTGGCATATGTAGTAAAAAAAATTCATTATGATACATAATATCATTAAACATTCATAACGTTTAGCACATCCATTTCTTCACCTTTGTTACATCAGATTGAGTGGACCATGCATTTTAATCTCAAACATAACTTTCTCGGCATAATTTTATCGCCATCCTTAGAAGTGTCAATAAAGAATTTGTTCGATGCTGCATCACTCAAGCTTTTCTTGTTTCCCTCGTTGTTAACATATGCCTAAAGCTTGCCTCAGTTTACTTAGTTCAATGCTTGTCTACTAACCATTAAGTTGTATCAACCTCAACCATTCACTATGAATCTCAACTGGACCATTGAAAGATATGCCAAAATGGACAAAATAATCTCCCCTTCAAATTCCACATCCATCTTATAGGAAATAGCTCAATTTCTTTATACTTTGAATCTACAACGGTTTCGCGGTCCTCAAATATGGAAACCGGTTCTTTTGGAAACTTATAGTTGATATCTTCCCAATCATTTTTATCAATCGAGTATATCTCCCAAACCTGTAAAAATGTTCAGTCATTCGTTCCAACTTAAAAAGCATGTTGCATACCAATTTTTAAAAGCAGGTTGGTTATGACTATTAGTCAAAGTAAAAACATAGCCAAACATTTGCAGTGTGGTAAATATAAGGATAACATAGAGGGGTTCAAATCTTTAACCTTTGCTAATTAAATGGTGTTGGAGCCCATAAAGTGGAGCATCTATATCTTTGTTTGTTTTTCCATTTTATAAAATGAGTATAGACATGTTAATTTTTTTTTCATGGATAGTGAATCTACATAATTATTATATTAAGATGATATGATTGTTATATTACTCACCGGCCTCTTCTATGTTGATATATATCACCCACTGTTTGCTAATTTTTTATTGTGTCCATAAGCCAAACATAAAAACTTCTGCCAACACCCACCATTATAATGAATAAGAAAACTCAATATGAAATCACATCGGCCAGTTGTACATTATTCAGTTAAGTTGAATAATTTACGATTATCATATGATATAATGTATGTAAATATAATACTTTATTTAGATTCGTATATTTATATTGTATTCTACTTGTTTATTGGAGAAAGTAGAAGAAACATATACAATACATATATAGAAATAATGGTAGGATTTTTTTCGCATATAAAAAGATATTATTTTTTTACCTATAAATTATATTTTAGAAATAATTAACGCCCTTGTGTATCAGCTTGCCATGATAACAAAATTAGAAAACATATTTTTTCAACAATATTACAGATTGAAAAAGCTTTTTGTTAATATTCTTTGTTAGTGGGTGAAGAAATCATTAGCAAAGTAGTTTCTTTGAGCTGATGAAAATTCAAAACACGTTTTAACGGTGCATCTATAAATTTCGCAGTTATTCATATCAAACACATTTATTTTCAGACTGTTACATTGCTCCCATCTTATAATAAGACCATGATGTACGTAAGACCAATATTTAACGGACGTTATAAAACCATTTGGTGCATCATCTACAGCCCACATTCTCAAATCATCAAAACCACTATTGAACAGATGGTTACAATTGTATAAAACCACAACATCGAAAATACAACATGCATGCTTTAGATTATATATATACATACCTATATATTGCTCTCATTCTTGTCATAATATTCTTATGCATTATGTGCATATTGCTACCTGAAATCCAAGCCTTTTGGTTGATATAGGTTTGATTCAATACAACAATTATTCGAAATACAACTTCATGTGAAGTGATCTTTCTATTTAAATACTTTCCTTGATTAGATTTTAGTACTAAACCGAAACATATCAATATTTAAGAGACATTATTTAAAGGCTGTTACTAAACGATTACACAAATTCGAGGAACCGTGATATCTCCATTGTGTTTGTTGAGTACTTCAACAATGCATGTTTGTATTCTATTTCATGCATTGCAACCAAGTTTTATTTTGTTTTCCTATATAGTACTTAAATGGAAGTATTATACTAACCTTTCTGAGACTTTGAATGAAAATAAATCTAATTTTGCTCGGGCTGAGCAACGAAAATTGCTCTCTGATATAAATAGCTCTTCTACTGTGAAAGTCTTAGCAAGAGCCTGCAATGGAAATTAATTAAATGCAAGTACAAAATTGTTCATTATTTATCTTTTCATTCAATTAAAAAGCTCAAGTAATTGTTTCAAATTCAAGTCTACATATATTTGTTGTTCCTAAGATGCGACAAACACACATACACTATATATTAATGTAGTCAATGGAAATTTACATTGATTTCTTAATAGTTAGATTAATCACAGAAGAGAAAGGGATATAGAATATACCATGAATGCTAATTTTCTCAAAAATGAAGATCAAATATATGCTCTAACAAACCTTATAATCAAAATATCTAAATACATTTTAACATCTTTATAGTTGCAGAGGCAAGGATGACCTACAGATAAGATGTTATTGTTGTTTGTTTAGTATTTGAATGACTCAAAAATGTACAAACTTACATTTTCCATAAATACTCTTAACAAACTAAGGTATTTAAAGAGGCATGATATGACATTATTATATGAAAAATCAAATTACCTAGAGCCGGTGAAGAAGCCAATCGTCTTCTTTAATCTTTATCAAGCAATTTCACTATGAATCCTCTAGTGTCAAAAGTTAATGAAGCAAATGGATAATCTTTGAAATTCGGGGTTGCTTTTAAGACAAAGAGAAATATTCCAAATTCGATTCTTGCCCAAAAAAGTCAGCTACCACAAAGAAGAATATACGCAATTACACCAATTCTCGATACACATGCATCACTGCCATATGATCTATGTAATACTTCTGGAGCAACATAATATGCACTTCCTACTATTTCATTAAGTCTGTCATCCACTTTATTTATTCTACAATATATATATATATATATATATATATAGTGTGTGATATATGATTTAACATGCAAGAAGGAGAAAAAAAGTAAAGAAGTGTACCTGGATTTAAGAAATCCAATAAGGGCAGTAGGTCCAAAAAGGTAAAAATAAACATGTCAATATACAGAAAAATAAAAGAGAAATATTCCATGTGAGTATGTAGTTAGAAAAATGCGATACACAATCTATGCTAATTTTTTTTGAAGGAAACAAAATTTCAGTTGTTAATTAACAATGAAACAAAGTTACCCTTATATAACATTAATTACCAATCTACAGAAGGATTTGAGACGCGAGTTGGAGAGAAGGTGAAGGTCGACTGTAGGTAACTCCAGTAAATCAGGCGATGACAATTCAATGGGCAAATCAAATTAGGGGTAGGGTTATAAGAGATGAAGCCAGCGTCTCAGATTCAAAAGGGCTTGGCGAAGCTGGTAGGAGGAATGTGTGTATATAGCTTGAGAAGCAAGGCGATTCAAGGTATATCTCCAAGGCGAAATGAATATTTGGGGTTATGAAGAGAGGAATGGGGAGAAGGATTAAAAAATTGCTAGAAGGAACGAAAGAAAAGATTTTTGAGACGGTTGAGTTCTAGAATCGAAGTGGCAAGCTTTAGAGTCCAAACAACCAAACTCAGTTTTAATATTATAATAATATAGATTTAGAGACTGTCAGTTGCCAAAATTCAAGGGGGCTTGTGTGCTCTCGAAATTGAAATGGGTATTCATATTATAGTATAGATACCCCAATTAACGCACATTTATACTAAACAAATTATTTTTCTCAACATTTAATTGATAAACAATTATAATAACAACCTAATTAGCATTCAATATGCATAATAAATAACCAACTCGGTATTATATATAAACAAATATAACAACATATTAACCATAATTTACCAAATCAAAATTAATTGGGGTTTATAAATTAAACCTTCTTGAAGAGAATAAGCTAATAGAGAGACTTGAAAATTGAAAATGGAGACAGTCTTGGAGGCATGGAGGCTTGCCGACGGCGTGGAGGAGGTGAAGGAGGAGCCGAAGAAGAAGATTTGGGGAGGAAGATAATGAAGAAAACTGTCATCCTGGGGCTTTATTATTCATGACTTTTCGACGGCTTCACACCTTCGGCTATTTTTGCGACGACAAGTTTTTTTATTTTCAACCATGCCACAACGATTGTTTGTCATCGGCAACCGTCGCAAAAAAACAACGAGCCATCGACGGAAATCGGAAATGGATATCGCAATAAACAGTGTTTCTAGCTAGTAGTGATGATCGTGGAAAATGGTGTTGATCGTCGGTTGTTTGTCATGCAAAAAAAGTCGAAGTCGGTGTCTTTAATAGTCCCTTAAAAAGTCTGATATTAGAAAGAGTACATAATAAAACTGTATTGTATTTTTTAGCAATATTATTCGTAAGCACTTTTTTGATGGCCTTAGCATCACACTAAATAAATATATTACATAACAATTATTAATCATTACTAAATTATAATTCGTAGTTTGCAATTGATAACTAATACAACCGCCTAACGGTAAAAAATCCAACCATATGTTTATATAATTTAAAATATAAATATTATTGTTTTAATTTTTTATTAATATAAATTGAACACGTATCAATAGAAAGAAAATAGATTAAAGAGATGATTTTAGCCAAAAATTTACCGTCGAAAATGTTATATTACTAAATCATATGTTGGATTAGATGTAAAATTCAATACTAAAACATTTTTCATCAGAGTGATTATGCTACTGTTTTCGGACCCTGTAGCATAACTCAATAGAAAATATTTTGAATTTATAACCAAATAAAAATTAGGTTGAAGAAGAAATAAGGGATGAATTTTCATATGATTATTATCAAATAATACGGTCGTGAAACCTGAAGAGACCAACAATATTTCTAGGTGAAATCTAGGTAAATACTAGTTACATTTCATTCAAAAACTTTATTTTATGCGACTAAAACCATTTATATGTGTTGAGTGATCTAATAAATGCTCAGGGGTTGTAACCTAATTGGAAAAGTAGTCGTGTATTTGAAGTGAGTAAGGTAACATGCTCTGCCTTGGGGGTTACTCGTTTTGAATGGCTCTACATTTTAGACGTGAACATAACCATTGTTTGTAAGATTTTTTTCACACCGGTTGCTGTTGGTTATAAAACCGGTGATAATCGATACATGTAATTTTGATGGCAATTCAAAACCTATCAAATTGGGTGTTTTGAGGCATTATAGTTTTTTTCCCCATCATACTTCAACCATTACATTGTATAATTAATCTTCATAAAACTAAAGAATAAATATAAGATTATATATATATATATATATATATATAATGTCATTTTAGTGGAAAACTCTCAAACTAGTGTATGTTAAAGCCTCAAACATGTATTGATCGGTTGTAGCAACACTTCATGTAAACCAATCAAAACCATTATAATCATCGACGGTCAAAACCGATAGTCTCAAAACCTCTCATAACAGTACCACAAAACTCCTGAGTGGAGTCTAACTAACACAAATATAATCTTGATAGATATAACATCTTAGTAGTTATTATTATATAAATAGTTGAAGTACAAGAAATGAAATAAAATCAAAAGGTAAAGGTTTTAGTGAGAAATGGATTATGTTGATTTCCAGTGTTCTATCTACAAGTAAAGCTTATATTTTTGTGAATGGTGTAGCAGGCAAAACTATAAGCTCTAAGAGAGGATTGAGACAAGATAACCCTCTCTCTCCTCTACTTTTTGATCTTGTTGCTAATGTGTTTACACAAACCTTGATATTTAGTCGCAGTAGTGGTGTTCCTAAAATTTCGGTAGTGAATATATAATAGGTGGCATAAATTCTTTGCACTATGCTGATGATACTATCACCACAAGGAAAACAGTATTTTTCGATGGATGAAAACCGTCGGTGGCCGTCGGACGCCGTCGGAAAAAGCCGTCAGAAAATAAGGCGTCGGATAGCAATGTTTCCGATGGCTTCCGACACAGCTCGCCGAACGTTTTTCCGACAGCTTCCGACGGCCTCCGACGGCTTTCGACACTTGTCGAAAGCCGTTGGAAAAAATTGCCTACGGGCTGTCGGAAGCCGTCGGAAAACCGTTACCAGGAAGCTGTCGGCAGCCGTCGGAAGCCATCGGAAATCTGCTGTATTTTTTTCATTTATGCTGCTATATAGCCTTCCATCCACATTTTCCATCCAAACACTATTACACCAATACTGCAGAATCCAGTATACAATATTCCAACCAAATATCAAAACCCAGACTACACAAAATTAATCAAACACACAAATACATCAAAATAAAATACATAATATACATAACCATTCCAACATTCTCAACAACTCCAACAACAAGTGTTCTACCATACGCAACATAATACAAAATCATCAACATCCACATCATCATACAACCGCATAAACAAGTGTATCAAACATAATCATACAAAAATCAACACTACCTCCACCGTCTACCAAATCATACAAAACTATAAAAAAAACATACCTGAAAAAGCAAGCAATCAATCAATCTCCTCCAGATCCAAAGCCAGTCGAGGAAGGGAAGCGGCCAGCATACTTCTGCATGTACTCTAGCAACTATGTGGTCTGTACGGCCTATTGGCGGTTCTGCTCCTCCATCTGGGACACTCTCCGCAAATCTTCGATATCTGCTAGATCACTCTGAGCTTTATTCCGCCGACCCCGTCTCTGACTGCTGGCCTGCAATAAATATTTAAGCTGTGTGTAACGACCCGTAAAATTCGATGTTTAAAATGAATTAAATTAAAAAGATTTTTAATTTAAATTTAGAAAGAAATAAAAATCTTATAACTTATATGGGAACGAATGTAGAAATTAGATGTATCAATTGTAATTAAAATCAACAATTTAAAATTTATATTGCAATTAATTAAAATAGTGTAAATTATCATACTTGGCTATAAGTTTAATATAAGAAACAAAAGGGAATGTTGAATTTGTGAATTACCAATAAAAATATTAACTAGAATGGAATTCAATTTATATAATAATGGAAAGTGTAAATTTGTTGCATTTGGGTATAAAATTTAAAATATAAGTAAATAAAAGTAGGCATTTAATTTACCGATGGAATAATACGTTGATTAATAGTAACTGTATATAAATTAAGGTAGTAATGTTAATGGCAGTTGATGAATAACCAATTTAATGCAATTCAAATTGATTGAAATGACTATTTAGGCTAAAATTGATTGTAAATAAGAATATTTGAAAATAAACTGAATATATGAAAACAAAATGTAAGCATTGAATAAAATTAATGAATTCAAATTATAATAAATGGTCATTGAAAAATCAGTGTTCTGCAAGTAATTATAATGTTGTTATTGATAATAAAGATTACTTCAATGATTATTAATATAATAACGGAAGTGTGAATGAAAACTTAATAGAAACATAAATTTATTTTAAGGAAACAAGAGATATATTGTACAAATTGATGAATAAGTATAAATTTAATGCTAATTGGATAAAATCAATATCATATGAGTCATTGCAACATTTGTTGTAAACTATAAACCTATAAATGTGATTTAGGGTAAATAGTGACCGTTATTATTTGTTACCAGTTTACTTAGGTTATTAAGCTGTGAGTGAGAATCAATTGAAATTTAAAATGAAACTTGGTATTACAGTTATGAGTTTAAGAAAATAATTACAAGATATAAATGTAATAAGATGCATAGAAATGTTGGGTATTTTGTAAAGTAATAAATGATGTAATTTGTGGTAATATGTGGTAACAATGTTAATTTAGGTAATAAGTGGTAATAATATAAATTTAAATTTAGGTATTACGTTAATGTAAATTTAGGTAATATGCGGTAAGAATGTAAATTTTATTCATAAAGTGCTAATGGATTTAATAAAAAGAATGAAATCAAGATGAATAAATAAATTAGGAGTATAAATTTTAATAAACGTGTGCGTTGATTTATAATAGGATTCAAAAGGCAATTAATAACTTAAAGGTTGATTTATTAAGAAAACAATGTGTAATGGATGGAAATGGAATAAGTGTAGTGTAATGAGAGTTGTTGCAATAATTATTTGTAAAGAATTAACTTATAAATATTACAAAATGTATAATGGTTACAATTGGTGTTGTTACCAATTTAACCGATCAATTTCAAATAAATGTCAACAAAATGTTACATTAATGTGGAATAAACCATAATTGTAGTGTGAACATAATAAGAAGAAATAGAAATGTTAATTTTATTCATAATGTAATGATTGCTTTAATAGTAATGAGTGAAAATCAAAATAAAAGAATATAAATGAATAAGTTTTGTAAAAGAGTAAAAATATGTTTATTTATTTGAAATGTTTGTTAGCTGAAAGATTGATTGTAGAGATGAGTAACTATTATTTAGTGAGAAATATGTAATTACTATTTGTATCGAATAATGTAAATATGTTTAAATTACTATTAGATAGGAAAAATTGTTTTACTTCTCATTACATTCATTTAGTCCATTTTGAAACTTAATCAACTGAAATGAATGTAATTGAAAATTTCTAATTAATAGGAGAGAGAATACTAATTGTGAATTAATAGGTGTAATTAAAAGCAGCTTATGTTTTGTGAAAATATAAGGGAAGTTTTGATTCAATGAAAAAAAACATTTACATCAAATAAAATAAAGGTTTCATCTGTAAATGTATGTTTAATTTCATTAAATAAAGAATAGAAAAATTGATTTTAAAGAAAGAAATATATGCTTATTTGAACTGTGTTTTAGCTTACAGACCGATTACAAGAATAGGAAAATAATCTATTTATTACTCTTGTGTATAAATGTGACGCCCCACCTCTATACCCACGCTAGCCAAGGACACTACATGGTAATGCCGTCAACTAACACGGAGAATAAGGCTGGTTAGGAGCGACCATTTATAGCCTTGCTCTAACTATCTATTGAATACATCGACAATAGTCATACCAAGCAGGTCGACATATCCAATGAATACTTAAAACAAAACCATAGGTGGTTGGAGGATCTATCAGAACAGAATATAACAACTCAATTGCAATATACATCACAGAATAGTAGATCATCATATACACATATATTGATACATAACAGAGTTACAGACTGATACACGTCAATTGGTATAGCAAACCACAATATACAGACGATTCCAGATGAATACATATATCAGAGTTACAACAAAAAGGGCTACACAAAAAGCTTTAATAAAAAGGAACAAGCTGAATAGTCCATGCGGAAGCAAAATAGGCTAAGTCCAAATGCACCTAACCTGAAACATCTCGGTCTGACCCGATTATAAAATACACGGGCCAGTCTAGCTAAGCAAATCAGTTAGATAAACTGGACAACAATAACCTGCAAGGTCACAATGTATAACAAATATCTCTAAAAGAGATAACATAATTATATAACAAAAGATGAATCATATCATAACAAGCCTTGTATCATCGGCAACTCAGAGAAACAAAGGATAGGAATATCCCAAAACAAGCCATAAAGGAAAATAACAAATACCAATGAAGGTAACACAAGTTCCACAAGGTAATCGCTATACATCATGCGGCTCAAAAAGACCAACACCGAAGGGCGATACCTAGGGAATATACATATCAATGAAACATCATAAAATTTGCACGTGCTCAGTACTGTATAAACAAGGATCCATGAGCCCGAAGACTCCAAACCCAAATATCACTTGAGCGGCTCATAAAGACCTAACTCCGAAAGCGATACAATAGAGCAACAAACCCGAAGGTACAAACCCGAAGGCAACATACCCGAAGGCAACAAACCTGAAGGAGAGTCCGAAGACACTATCCCAAAGGCAATAAACCGTAGTGGTGAAGGTCCGGAGGCCGAGTACTGGACACCACTAACTGGCAGAATGTGTCATAACTCTCAAAAAGGAATCCGAAAAGTGGTAACGTGAGTCCCATAACCACTCGTTCGCACTAAACGATTTACGATTCGTTAGTTAATTTCACACTCAAAGCAGTACAAAGTCTACCTCATCTCATCGGTAAACCATACCAAAAGGCCAAAACGATCAATCGAATAGGTCGGGGATTAATCGAAAAGACAAACGCATGGATTCATGGTCCGTGTTTTACCTAACCATTTAATCTCCCTTCCACTCCGCTCGAAGTGCGAAATTATGTATGTGCGTTTTAAATAGAGTTTATAAATTAGAGAAGCAAGCCTTTAATACAATTTAAAAGATTAGTTTATAAAAACCCGTGAATGAAGTCCAAAATAAGTTATCAAAGCCAAAGATGCAATGACAACCACTAAGAACCAAGTTGAATCGATAAAATTTGGAAAACCAGTCAAAATGAGCAAAAATAGGCAAAACAAAAGAATAGGAGCAGGTCGGTCGACCGGACTTCCTAAGTCGGTCGGCTGACCTGATCTAGAGGCAGAAAAGTGCTCGGGGGTAGCAGGTCGGTCGACCGGCCCAGGGGTTCGGTCGGCCGAACTGCAATTTTCTGCAGTTCCTGCCCTATTTCATCCAAGCACAAACTCTTCCAAAACGCAATCGGTCGAGCAATGGACCTAAGGAGCCTTAGCCAATAGATACCCCAGCTCCATTAGCTCTCCGATTCGCCACCAAAACATGTTCAAACATCAAAGTTAGGATCTTTAAAGAATTGAACCCAACACTAAAAATTTGGATATTCACCAATTCAATCCAAACCAAAAGCAAGTGCATATGAACAAGTGTTAGGAATTCATACACAACAATCAAAGATAGATATAAGCATAGATGAGAGATAAAAATCTCACCTTACATCAATAATATCAAGAGAAGTAGATGTGAGTTCAAAACTCACCTTTTCACACACAAACAAAGATGAGAAGCACAAACACAAGAAGGAGATTAGCCACTCTTCACTCTAACTCTACGAGCTTCAATCTAAGAATAAAACACATATTTCCCAAAGTTAGGTTTAGGAAAACTTTCAGAAATTGAAGAGGAGAAGAGTTGGAGAAGATGAAGAAGAGGCTTACCAACGCCTTCTCTTTGATTTTGGAGCAAGAATTCAAGTTGCAAGAAGAAACTAGGGCTAGGAATTTCTAATTCCCTTTCCTTTCCACCATTTTCAGTTTTAGCCTAAGTTGGAGGTGAAAATGGGTGAATACAGAAGAGAGGGACTGAGTTTGGATATTTAGTTAGCTAGTGGGCTGAACCCAAACCCAAAAAGAAAAAAGTAGCAAAATTCAACTTACTCCAAACATATCAAAGCTTATACTCAAAAAGATCGCAAACGCCATTTTGGACTCAATGGAGGTGGTATCGAGTTCCAATTCGGCCATTTGTTAAAAGTAACATTTCGGACCTAAAAATCCGACTAAAGACGCTATATTTAAATAAAACATTTAAATATAAAATCATTAAATATGCGGGTTGTTACAGATATCCCCTCCTTACAAAATTGCGTCCCCGCAATTCCTAGAGACGATACTTGTAACAACTACATACATACGACATTGAAAAGAAAAGAAAATAAGCTTGAGACGAAAAAGATATTCTCACCATTCCCAAGCAAAGATAGAAAACCCGGATAAGATCGCTCGATATACTCTCTGGTTTCCCAAGTACAGTCATTGGGATTAGCGGACCATTGAACTTTAACGAGCGACACGTCCTTGTTTCGAAGGTGTCGCACCTCCGTGTCAAGTACGCGAATAGGCTGCTGTACAATAGATAAGTCCGGTGGGACCTCAAGCTCTTGCAAATCAGGAGAATCAATAACAGAATCCGACTCCCGAAGACACTTCCGAAGTTGAGAGACGTGAAACATGTCATGAATACCAGATAAATGAGCTGAAAGTGAAACTCTATAAGCCACAGGGCCAATACGTTCAGTAACAGAAAATGGTCCTATAAAGCGAGGAGCCAATTTTCCAGTCGTACTGAAACGCATAACCCCCTTCAAAGGAGAAACACGAACAAAGACAAGATCACCAACTGAGAATTCGAGAGGCTTCCTACGGCTGTCCGCGTAGGATTTCTGGCGGCTCTGTGCCTCTTTCATTCTCAACCGAATAAGATCAATCTTCTCGGAAGAATCACGAACAAAATCTGGACCAAGAATAAGCTTCTCCCCAAATTCCAACCAACAAGAAGGTGATCGACATGGTCTTCCGTATAAAGCTTCGAAAGGAGCCATACCGATACTAGACTGAAAACTATTATTGTAGGAGAACTCTACAAGAGGTAGGTGATCCTCCCAACTACCACCGAAATCAAAAATACAAATACGGAGAAGATCTTCCAAGATATGATTCACCCGTTCAGTCTGTCCGTCAGACTGCGGATGATAAGCTGTACTAAAATTAAGCTTTGTTCCCAAAGCATGCTGGAGACTCTTCCAAAAATGACTCGTGAATAAAGGATCACGGTCACTCACAATAAAACTAGGAACACCGTGAAGTCTCACGATTTCCTTGACATACAACTTAGCCGAATGCGAAGTAGTCCTATTCGACTTAATAGGGACAAAATGAGCAGACTTAGAGAGGCGATCAACAATAACCCAAATACTAGAATGGCCGGATCTCGAACGAGGTAGGCTGTCAATGAAATCCATAGAAATCTGATCCCATTTCCACAATGGAATCTCTAGAGGCTGAAGAAGACCCGAAGGACGCTGATGTTCGGCCTTAATACGCTGACAGGTTACGCAATTACTCACATAACTCGCCACATCGCGCTTCATGCCTTCCCAATAATAAAGACGACGCATATCGGCATACATCTTACTACTACCCGGATGAATGATATACTTAGAACGGTGACAGTCATCAAGAATGTCATGCCTAAGTGCAAAATCAGAAGGCATAAAAAGACGGTTCTTCTTGCGAAGACACCCATGAGAATCAATGCTGACATCCCGCAACGCCTCATCACAGGATCCGGACTCACAAAGCTAAATAAGATGCAACAAATCAGGATCACGCCGCTGAGCCTCGGCAATACGATCCAACAAAATGGGTCGAGCTCCCAAACTAAATAATAGAATAGGAGAATCAGAAGATGAACCTCGATCACGAATTTCACAAAAAGATAGAGTCTCAAGAATATCCCATTCGGCAAGCATCATAGAAATAACAGCCGAATATCTGCGACTAAGCGCATCAGCAACACGATTACCCTAACCAGGGGTATACTTGAGATCAAAGTCATAGAAAGCAAGAAACTCGAGCCAACGCTGTTGTCTCATATTGAGTTCCTTCTGAGTAAATAAATACTTCAAAGATTTATGATCGGTATAGAGAATGAAGCGCTCGCCCAATAAATAGTGTCACCAAATCTTCAAGGCGAAGACAATGGCGGCTATCTCAAGATCATGAGTGGCATAGCGAACTTCATTCGGACGCAATTGCCTAGAAGCATAAGCAACTACCCGATCCTTCTGCATAAGAACAGCACCGAGACCACTACCACAAGCATTGGTGTAGACAACAAGATCATGATTCCCCTCGGAAACCACCAAAATAGGAGCATTAGTGAGAAGTTCCTTCAATGTTTGAAAGGAAGCTTCACACTTGTCGGACCAAATAAAATGAATGTCTTTCCGAGTAAGGATGGTGAGAGGAAGTACAACACGGGAAAAATCCTTAATGAACCGACGGTAATAACCCGCCAATCCAAGGAAACTACGAATATCATGAACATTCTCAGGCCTCTTCCAATACTGGATGGCTTCGATCTTTGAGGGATCGACAGAAATGCCATCGGAAGATACAACATGGCCTAAGAACTTAACCCTATTCTCCCAAAAATGGCATTTGGAGAATTTGGCTCTAAGCTGATGATGACGGAGAGTACTCAAGACAATTCTCAAGTGATTAGCATGCTCAGCATCATACTTAGAATAAATAAAGATATCATCAATGAAGACAAGGACGAACTTATCGAGATATTCCCGGAATACTCGATTCATGAGATCAACAAAGAAAGCAGGAGCATTCGTCAACCCGAATGGCATAACGAGCCACTCAAAAGAACCATAACGAGTGCGGAAAGCGGTAAGAGGTATGCTATCCTCCGCGACTCGTAACTGATGAAAACCCGTGGCAAGGTCAAGCTGAGAAAAGACCTTAGCACCACTCAATAGATCGAACATATCATCGATCCTAGGCAATGGATACCTATTCCTGATGGTTAATTCGTTAAGTTTGCGATAGTCAATGCAAAGCCTAAGAGTTCCATCGGACTTCTTCACGAAGACGACCGCGGATCCCCACGGAGAAAAACTGGACTGAATCAACTGCTTGGACTCAAGCTCTAAAAGCTGCTTCTTGAGTTCCTCATTTTCCCCTGTAGACATCCTCGTGGGAGGACGACTAACTGGCTGCGCGCCTGGAATGAGATCAATGCGGAACTCAATTGCCCGCTTGGGTGGAAAACCCGAAACAGGTTCAAAAACATCAAAAAAGTCACAAGCAATAGGAATACGAGATATATCATCATCATCTCGCGAGTCAAGAGAACATAAAGCTATTTCGGAATTATCCACATCCCGAAGAACAAGTGATAGCTGAGTAGGCGAATGCGGATGTCGAAGATACAAAATTCTCTCCGAACAAATAATCCTGGCATCATATCTCACTAGCCAGTCCATTCCCAAAATCATATCAAATCCTAGACAAGAAATAACATGCAGATTCGCACGAAAGGAAAAACCACATAAAGCAATCTCAACATCATCACAAAGCATACTAAGGGTCGCGGATCCCCCAATAGGATTCGCAATCCTTAAAGAAGTAACCAAACAAGAAACATCCAAAGATAAATCATCAACGAGCTTTTTCGTACGAAAGAATGTGATGCACTCGTATCGAAAAGAACTCGAATACTATGATCATAAAATGAAATAGAACCTTCCAAAATAGATGGAGATATACCTTTGGGCTGAGAAGGACCTTCAGAAGCCTTAGCAGCATAAAGCTTGCTAGACTTGGCACCAGCCGAAACAGTAGGGCAAGTGGAAACATGATGATCTTCCTTCTTGCAGTAGCGACATAAGGGAGGCTTAGGACAAGCTCGAATAATATGATCGGGAGAACCACAATTGAAAAACTTCCGAACGAAAGGTGTTCCAGAAGACTGAGGCTGAGAACTAGAACCACCAGTCTTCTTCTTCTTAGAAGGAAAAGACCTCGACTTATGGAATGGAAACTGCTTCTTGTTGGGGTTCTTGGAAACCTCAACATCAATATCACTATCACACTCCTTCTCGACGGTCTCGAGATGAAGCGCAGAATCCACCAACTCCTCAAAAGAAAGCTTAAGCTGGAGCAACAAAGACTTCTTAAGATATTTCTTAAGACCAGAGACAAACTTCAAATTCTTCTTATAAGAAGTGCTAATGAATTCAAGACCATACTTAGACAAAGCCTCGAATGATGCAACATACTCAGAAACAGAAGACTTCCCTTGCTTTAACTCAAGGAAGTGACGGGTCAATAAAACTTTTTCAGATTCAGGAACGAACTCGAGTTCAAATCGCTCCCGAAACTGAGTCCAAGAAAGAGTAGACTCATCAATTTTGGCTACAAGAAGCTCATACCAATCAAGAGCACGCTCTTGCAATAAGCTAGAAGTTACAAGAACTCTATCATGGTCAGAAAGATCCAGACGAGAGAAGATACTCTCGCACGTGCGAAACCAAGCTTGGACTTCAAGAACAGACTCGGAGCCCTTAAACGGCTTTCCTCCAAGATGAGAAAAATCACTGCACAGACGTGCAAAGGCAGACTTGCGAGGTGGTGAAACGTGAGGAGGAACTGGAGGCTGAGTGCTCCTAAACAACTCCAAAAACTGTTCGGCAGACATATAAACGCCATCCGGATGTGAGCCACTGGATTGCCCAGCATCCGAACGTCGTCCCTGCCTCTTCCAGCCATACGCTGAAAGTAAGATAAGAACAAGATTATTCACAAGGTAGATGTCACTAATACAATTGTGGAATACTACGGAATAAAATGCATTCCTAGACGTATTCCCAATTTCTATCTAACCTTGATGGTAGAAGGATACAGAGACACGATGATTCAAAGATTTGTATCACTTATAACACTTTGATGTACTGTAATATGTGCTGTTATTCCGTGTTTATCATATTTTGTTCTGAACTCAGCTCTGATACTACGCTATGACGCCCCACCTCTATACCCACGCTAGCCAAGGACACTACAGGGTAATGCCGTCAACTAACACGGAGAATAAGGCTGGTTAGGAGCGACCATCTATAGCCTTGCTCTAACTATCTATTGAATACATCGACAATAGTCATACCAAGCAGGTCGACATATCCAATGAATACTTAAAACAAAACCATAGGTGGTTGGAGGATCTATCAGAACAGAATATAACAACTCAATTGCAATATACATCACAGAATAGTAGATCATCATATACACATATATTGATACATAACAGAGTTTACAAACTGATACACGTCAAGTGGTATAGCAAACCACAATATACAGACGATTCCAGATGAATACATATATCAGAGTTACAACAAAAAAGACTACACAAAAAGCTTTAACAAAAAGGAGCAAGCTGGATAGTCCATGCAGAAGCAAAATAGGCTAAGTCCAAATGCACCTAACCTGAAACATCTCGGTCTGACCCGAGTATAAAATACACGGGTCAGTCTAGCTAAACAAATCAGTTACATAAACTGGACAACAATAACCTACAAGGTCACAATGTATAACAAATATCTCTAAAAGAGATAATACAATCATCTAACAAAAGATGAATCATATCATAACAAGGCTTGTATCATCGGCAACTCAGAGAAACAAAGGATAGGAATATCCCAAAACAAGCCATAAAGGCAAATAACAAATACCAATGAAGGTAACACAAATTCCACAAGATAATCGCTATACATCATGCGGCTCAAAAAGACCAACACCGAAGGGCGATACCTAGGGAATATACATATCAATGAAACATCATAAAATTTGCACGTGCTCAGTACTGTATAAACAAGGATCCGTGAGCCCGAAGACTCCAAACCCAAATATCACTCGAGCAGCTCATAAAGACCTAACTCCGAAAGCTATACAATAGGGCAACAAACCCGAAGGCAACATACCCGAAGGTAACAAACCTGAAGGAGAGTCCGAAGACACTATCCCAAAGGCAAAAAACCGTAGTGGTGAAGGTCCGGAGGCCCAGTACTGGACACCACTAACTGGCAGAATGTGTCATAACTCTCAAAAAGGAATCCGAAAAGTGGTAACGTGAGTCCCATAACTACTCGTTCGCACTAAACGGTTTACGATTCGTTAGTTAATTTCACACTCAAAGCAGTACAAAGTCTACCTCATCTCATCGGTAAACCAGACCAAAAGGCCAAAACGATCAATCGAATAGGTCGGGGATCAATCGGAAAGACAAACGCATGGATTCATGGTCCGTGTTTTACCTAACCATTTAATTTCCCTTCCACTCCACTCGAAGTGCGAAATTGTGTATGTGCGTTTTAAATAGAGTTTATAAATTAGAGAAGCAAGCCTTTAATACAATTTAAAAGATTATTTTATAAAAACCCGTAAATGAAGTCAAAAATAAGTTATCAAAGCCAAAGATGCAATGACAACCACTAAGAACCAACTTGAATCGATAAAATTTGGAAAACCAGTCAAAATGAGCAAAAATAGGCAAAACAGAAAAATAGGAGCAGGTCGGTCGACCGGACTTCCTGAGTCGGTCGGCTGACCTGATCCAGAGGCAGAAAAGTGCTCGGGAGTAGCAGGTCGGTCGACCGGCCTAAGGGTTCGGTCGGCCGAACTTCAATTTTCTGCAGTTCCTACCCTGTTACATCCAAGCACAAACTCTTCCAAAACGCAATCGGTCGAGCAATGGACCTAAGGAGCCTTAGCCAATAGATACCCCAGCTCCATTAGCTCCCCGATTTGCCACCAAAACATGTTCAAACATCAAAGTTAGGATCTTTAAAGAATTGAACCCAACACTAAAAATTTGGATATTCACCAATTCAATCCAAACCAAAAGCAAGTGCATATGAACAAGTGTTAGGAATTCATACACAACAATCAAAGATAGATATAAGCATAGATGAGAGATAAAAATCTCACCTTACATCAATAATATCAAGAGAAGTAGATGTGAGTTCAAAACTCATCTTTTCACACACAAACAAAGATGAGAAGCACAAACACAAGAAGGAGATTAGCCACTCTTCACTCTAACTCTACAAGCTTCAATCTAAGAATAAAACACATATTTCCCAAAGTTAGGTTTAGGAAAACTTTCATAAATTGAAGAGGAGAAGAGTTGGAGAAGATGAAGAAGAGGGTTACCAACACCTTCTCTTTGATTTTGGAGCAAGAATTCAAGTTGCAAGAAAAAACTAGAGCTAGGAATTTCTAATTCCCTTTCCTTTCCACCATTTTCAGTTTTAGCCTAAGTTGGAGGTGAAAATGGGTGAATGGAGAAGAGAGGGACTGAGTTTGGATATTTAGTTAGCTAGTGGGCTGAACCCAAACCCAAAACCCAACTAGAAAAAAGTAGCAAAATTCAACTTACTCCAAGCATATCAAAGCTTATACTCAAAAAGATCGCAAACGCCATTTTGGACTCAATGGAGGTGGTATCGATTTCCAATTCGGCCATTTGCAAAAAGTAACATTTCGGACCCAAAAATCCGACTAACGACACTATATTTAAATAAAACATTTAAATATAAAATCTAAAAATATGCGGGTTGTTACAATAACAATAAATTTATAAACGTGTTTAAATAAACAATTATTCTTTGTTTTCCATTTTAGTTGTCTGTTTTAAATTTTAACTTTATAAGTAACTGCAATTAATGTAATTCAAATGTTTTAATTAAAAGGAAAGGAAACGTTGATTGCAATTAATAGATTTAATAAAAGAAACGCACGTTTTGTGTTAAACCAAAAGGGTGTTTTAATGGTGATAAGAGATCATTTTGGAAAAAATAAATCAAATGTTTTCATTTTTAAGGTAAGTATAAAATTTATTATGCGTGGACACCTAAATGCGTAGAAATTCGAATATTACTTGAGTTAATGAAGTTAATTTGGTTACGTTTCAAAAAAAAATTGAATTTCAAAATCTTTTATTATTAATTGTTTCATGAACGTTTTAAAATAGTTACCTTACTATTAATACTTGATCCATTTATTTCTCCATCTGTTTAATACCCGGGCACTTTTAGGTTGTATTTAATTCTTGCCACCTCATTTTCACGTATATAAAATTCTACTTTCGTTTGCAAACTTTTTCTTTCCTACGTCCATTTACTTATGCATTATTAATACCTGAAGCTTTAATAATAAAACGTGACATTTATTTTTTCCCTCCACATTCATTTCCTAATTATAAATAACCTACATCTTATTTCTTCTTTCTCCTAACACCTCATATTCAAAAGCACTTATTCTTGCAAATTCAATAGCATTGTTTTATAAAAATGATTTTTTTTTCATTTTCGTACACTTCCTGTCCTTATCTTAGTTGTTCTTCAATTTTTTCCTGAAGTCTCATCTTGAGAAAACGTAAGTATTAAAATTTGTTTATTTATATATATTTTTAACGCGTACTAATTTTTATTTTAATAATATTTCTTGTAACATGAATATCTTTTGCATATAAACTTTGATTCACGCGCGATTTCTTCTGTTGGATTCAAATTTATATTCCGGACAACATGAAATTGATTTAACTAAATTTGGGGATTGTTGTCTTTTGCACTTCTGTTTGGATTTTTAAGGGCTAAAATCAAAGGTGAGTGTTTTAACCCACTCACAACTTCTAAGATTTTTTATGTTTGTTAATTCGTTTATGATGTGATTTGAAATTTATTTATAACTGTTTGGCATATATTTAATCATTATCTCAGTTAATATGCATTTATTTAATTAACTTGTTATTTAATTTATTATTGCATATAAACTGCCAGTTAAATTATTATTTAATTTATTTTGCATAATAAACTGCCAGTAAATGCCTGTTATTTATTACTTGTTATATATTGATGTATTGTTTGAATTGGATGATGATTGTGATAAATGGATGTATGATTTTATGATGGATGAATGGATGCTTTATTTTATATTGTATAAACTGCAAGTTACTATGCATTTTCATTTCATTCGGGATTGCGGTTTGAAATGATATATAACCGTAATTTTTATTTTAAATTACGGATTGAAATGATAAATATCTGTATCACTTGACCATAGGATAGAAAATTTTATACAGACACCGTGATATATATATATATAAATATTTTGAAATGATTTTCTATGTTTTCGTAAAGAAATATATATATGGTTTTATGAGATATTGATTTCGGATATTTGATAATGGTTATTTTATATATAGTTAAATTCTTGGTTTTAAGCTATGTATAAAATTGTTTAAAGTATGAAGTAAGTTTAATAATAAAGTTGATTTTATTAAAATATATTATAGATAAGTGTTTACTTACATTCTAATATAGAGTTTATATTGATTCTTATAAATCAAAGTTGAGAAGATAGTTTTGAAATTGATTTGAGATTTTATTTAATTAAGATCTTATTGAAATTTAGATTTAAAAAGAACAAGGTGTAATTCGGGCTTAAGACGATTTAAGTGAATATATCTAGTCTAAATAAATTGAGGAATATTCAATTATTGAATTTGAAAGTTTTATTTAAAGGATTCTGGATTATTAAGTAAGTATTTCAAAACTAAATAATAGTAAAGTGAATTTGGCATATATATATGAATTAAAAATTTAGTTTTGAAATGGTGGAATATTTAAAACTTTGAAATATATGGAAATTTAAATGGTTTACGTGGGAATTCAAATCTGTATTTGGAATTGATTTGAGAAACTAAAAAGAAAATTTACTTTATAAAGTAATTTATTATTAAACCATTTAAGTATTGAAAACTTTGTTTCGAAGCTATGAGTTTAAGGTATATATATTTGAAAGTACTATGATTTTTGAAAAAAGATATATTTGAAATAAAAATGATATCATATTGATTTGGGTTTAAAATAGAAATGATATCGTAAGTATATGTTTTGAAATGGATATTTTATTCTGGTTTTAAAGTATAAACTATTTTGAAGAGACCGCGGTGTTATAATAACGATTGGTTGTTAAAGAGACCGGGATCGAAAGTTGTCATACTCTCTGCCAACTCCGAAAACCACTTTAATAACCATGTACGCGGTGGAGATTCCAGAATGAGGTAGGATGGCGGCGGCGTTTCCTTTGAGGTAAATACGTGGACCCAACTCCCGTGAGTTGGCATAAGGTGGCTAAAACAGGAGCGATCGACGGGTTAAGAAGGTAGCACCTTTTATCGGACACATCCCTTCGCTATTCTACTCTGACTTTGGATTTTCGGTGGCCACTTTTGAATTTTTATTTTGGGGGTGTTGTTCGAGGTGGGCGGTAGTAGCTGCTACGCGTTACCACCGACCCGGAAGCGTAATTGGTATATCTACTCTGGCATTGCCTAGTTGTGCCGTGTCACCTACCCTAGCGCGCCTTATACGATTTTTGTTTTGTACCATACCTATGGAGTGCCCTCTGACGACGCCCAGTACGGGGGAGATTACGGTACTGTATAGACTATGGGAATACATTATGTGTTAAGGGGAATATTGGGTCACTCCTTAACGCTATCTTAAAGTAAGTTTATTTTACTAATAGACACTATTATAATAGCGAAATATTACTACATAGTAAATAGTTTAAAGGATCCTTAGGAGATGTGAATCCCGAGCTTCTCTTAAGTTACTACACTCGTATTTATTGTTGATTTAACTTACATAAGATCTTTTAGTTTTGACTCGAGTGTTTTGTCTTTTCAATTCGCTCGGGTCAGTCTGAGTATTTCAGGATTCGAAGACTTTAGCTCTGGAGGACGAAGACGAAGATTTTATTCCTATTACCTATTATATTATTCCACTACACTATTGTATTCCGTTGCATTATTGATATTCTATGGTATGTATAACTCTGATATATATTGTAAGTAAAATTAAATATTTTGAAAAACAACTTCATGAACTGTTTATATTTGATTATTATATTTTTATCCTTCCGTTGTGAGATTCTGTTTGTTTTATTTCTTTCTTGTTTTTTTACCCCATAACAATCCGCTCTTCCATATGGTTTGAATTGGCACGTGTGTCGAGTTAAAGCATGCGAAAAGACGGGACGTTACAATGTGGTATCAGAGCTTTGGTTTAGCGATAAACCTTAGTTTTGTGGGGTCTGTGTAACAGCCCGCAAATCCGTCCCCCTTGAATCAACATTATTCTACCCTAATTGACTCAAGTGGAACAGAAATACGAACCATTAAGGTTAAAAGAAAAAGAGATAGAAGAAGAAGTAGACTAAACAATATCAGAATCTCACAATCGCAGCGGAATAAAATATAATAGCAACTATATATCTTTACACAAAATGAAATCTATAACTGTTTATACAACATATCATCAGAGTAACTCATACATCAATCATCACATAACAGACATACCATACAACATAGCAGCGGATATATATATAGGTACATATAATACGTCTCGAACTCCAGCTCCTCTCCTGCTCCATAGCAACCTATCCTGAACAAATAATACTCGGTCTGACCCGAGCATTATAATGAAATAACACCCGAGTCAGTCTGGAATACCAGCTGATAATAATGCACACAATTGATTATTAAAGTTTCAAAAATCCTTTTGAAAACAAAAGCATCTCGTAAGACCACGCCACAAATAAACATGTCGGGTTTTTACCTTACGATAGCTAAAACACTTTTCATAGAAATCCTCTGATATTATAATAGGGTCTATTTACAAATACTTATAAAATAGCCGAAATTGTTACATTCATTAAATTCCAGCTACTAGCCACCGAAGTGGGTAATACAAACAAAACTCGTAAAAGGCACGTAGGGAAAAATGGATTTCCAACAATGACTAGGCACTGGGGTACCACCTGTCACAGTACGTGGTCTAGATCACAGTACCGAGGACTACTCCCTTCGTCCCCTGCAACACAAGACCGGAATCACCTATGGGCAATTCCGAATAAGATCACCCCGCGGTTGGGATCAGCAACCACACCACTAAGCCGAAATAAAAAGGAACCTCTAGACAGGGATGACCTTACTCTCCAGTGGGGGCTACCCACGAAGCCTTGCTGCATATCCCCTGATTTTCAGTCATTCCCGGTTGATGAGGCTTGAGGCTAAACGATACCTTTATAGCACATATCCCTTAGAATGCCCATCGTCCGCTGACGATGTCACGAAGCATTCGTCCATACAAGTCCGTCCCGGGTTCGAACGGAACCGAAGGCACTATTCCTACTACATCCATTTTGGAAATATCCTCAGGATTAGTAGCGACTAGCCCTTGCACTTCACTGCTCCATCTTCGACTCCGAAAAACGTTTATCGCACGAAAACGTACAAACCGGATCGAAGTGGTTTTCGAGAAATAAATCTCGATCCCGGTCTCTTCGAAACGATCAACGCATTTGTCCAATATTGATAGTCGGTGATTTAACTATCAATTAATATGCATAAACATCCATAGCATCCATCACACAATAAATAATTCCCAAATTATTTATTTATCTCAAATATCTTTTTTAAAGATATATTACCAAATTTCCAAATCTCATTTGAAAACACTTTCCCAAAATTCCCCATTTACAAGGTAAATCCGTTACCATATATTTCCATTGGAAAATATCCAAGTTCAAAACAGTTTAGATTTTAAAACAGTTAAACATTTAAATTTAAAATATACTTTAAATAGATAATTTACTAATTCTTTACTCAAAATAAAATTTCAAAATATTTAAAGTATAACTAATTATAAGATATAACTTAATTTAAAATAAGGTTTAGTGATACTATACATTAAAAATAGAGTTGTAAAAAGATTAACTCTTATTTCAATATACTTAGGTCAAAACTAGCTTTTAAAACAAATCCATTTGTAAACATAATTATTAAGATATTTATAAAATTTTACTATTGCTAATTTATAAATAATCACTTTAAAATAATAATTTTTAAAACATTCTTTAAAATTAGTTTAGATTTTAAACTTTCTTTTATAAAATCAATTTAAAACTCGAACTTGGATTTTCCCTAGGAAATCTCATTTCTACTAAATCATCACAGAAATCCTTCTCACGATTTCTGTCCATTTATTAAATTAAGTTTTAGGGTTTTATAACATAAATTTATTTCCCAAAACTTCAACTAATAACATTTATCTTAATTATCATTCCAAATTCTAAAACTTCCAATTTACATTTTAAAATAGATTTCAGATTTTAATCCCTTTTAAATCCATTATTTAACAATACCTTTATTTCTCTAAATTCAATTTATCAAATATAATTAATTTTGGATTTATAATTTATCCAGTAATATTTCTATACAAATTTATTTCAGTTTTCCATCCAAATCAGGTTTCAAATATTTATATTCTTTTAATTTCTTATTTAACCATTACTCAATTTCTTTGAAACCCAATTTAATTTCTTTATAATTAAAACTGCAATTTTCTTTATAACTAATATTCTGGGTTTATAGTTTAAACCACAATATCACAATGCAATTAAATTCCAACTATTAATCACAATATATAAACAGGCATAATCATCAATATAAAAATATTACTACTTTGTGAGGAATCCCGTTGGATCCCTCCAACCTGTTTTCCCTGCATCCACAAATATTAGCACAACAGTATATATATATCAATTCAATTCAATAATAACTAACATATTCAGCTAAACATCCCAACAAACAATCAATACTAGCTATCTACTTTACTAGTATCCAGATGTGAGTGAGAATAACTCACCTTGAGTTTCGGCGAGCGTTCGAAATTTAAATTAAACCGAACGACGTTCGATTTAACTTAAATTTCTACTTGCCCGGAATGACTCCAGATCTGTACCATCGCGTAGTGCTCGACTCTGCGTTTCCAAAGCTTCCAGTTTCGTCCGAAACTGATAACATATGAAATAGATATTTGAATTTAAAGTTTCGACTAAATTTTATAAAACAAATTTCTTTAAATTTACTTTTCACTAACAAAAATTACGGCCGACTTCCCCCCTTGCTTCATCTTCCTTCACGCAAATGTACAGAACAAAGAAACCCATCGTGCACGAACTAGGTCTCGAATTCGCCGCCTCCTTCGTCGCATCCAGTTCGATCGGAGTTCGCCGCCGCAGTCGCCTCCACCGCCTCCACCCTCGCACACGAACACGCGCATCTCGGCCTCCTATTGGTCGAGAAAAACGCAGCCCTACGGCTGACGCACGCGACCCCCTTGCTCCCTACACGCTGCGCTAAACCCCATCACATCCGCTCAGTTTGTAGATCTCGAAGTCCCCTTCGATTCTCTAGTTGGAGATTTCGTGAATAAGTGCATGGATTGAGAGATTTATGAGGGAAATGAAAGTGATTCATGGCCATTGAAAAAAAATAAGCGGCGGCTCACGTATATGCTAGGGTTTAGAGGAAAATGTTAATATATATATTGTTTAATATTATTTAATTAATAAAATTCTCAATATAACCACACATGCAAACGAACTCTGATTCACATGTTCCGATAGGCGATTCTAAGGTTTTTCCCCATTCCGGACACAATGGAACAGGTCTCGTAAGCTAATTTGGTCGTATGTACGAGTTACGTAATTAAACGATCAATTTAAAATCAACCCGATTAAAATGATTTCGATGCGTTTCGAGCTGCCGGGGTCAAACGACAACTCCGATTGCTACGAAAATTGAAATCCGATAATAACTAACTATTACGGATCCAATGAAACTGGTTTCGTCGAATTCCGAGACTGTGCCCCGGAAGGCTATTTTAACTCGTCTATTTAATTAAGCGATTTTCGAAATTATCGAAATCATTCCAAATCTCCACTTTTAAAATTTTATTAACTTAACAATAATTCATATAAAATTTATAAACACATTAAAAATCGTTCTGGTTCATTCTGGACTTAAATCGGATTAATTGCAATATTTAATAATATTAAATTCATTTTAAATTCATATAAAATTCCAAATAATAATCTATTAACTTTTAAATTCTTCCAAAAATCTAACAATATCATTTATAACCTATGGAACTTAAAAATGCATTTAAACATCAATTTTATAACAATTCCCATTCAATTTCCAATTTATTCTCAGTTCTAATAATTATTATTATTACTCCAATTCAAATGGAATCACCATATTTTGAAACTATAACTCATCTTATTAACTCAACCATAGTCTTCTATTATCAAGATTCAAATTAGAATCCATATCCAACATTTAAAATGAATTAAATGTTAAATTTTGGCGACCCAAAATTCCGGGTCGTTACATTCCTCCCCCCTTATAAAAATTTCGTCCCCGAAATTTGTATAAGGTAGAACATACTCTCAAACCCATTTACTTACCCCATTTGCTTAGTTAAAAGCTTATATTCACTTTCCAAAAAGTTTCAGTTCCATATCAAAACCATTTGCTTTATTTACCCTAAAGCCTTAAATTTCAACTTATAACTTTCCAAGTTATTTAACTTTTTCCAAAACCCCAAAAATATTCTAACTCCCAAAATTTCCGGAAAATTTTGGCAGAGTCTCCCCTGTACGGAGGAGCATCTGCGATATCGCAGGATACACAAATATATATACATCGGCCCACACGGCCGGAAACCAAAATATAACACAAGATATATCATTTTCCAATTTTATTAGCGTAGGCGTACCTTTTAGCAATTTTAATAGCAAGTAGCTAATATATAATGCATATACGCGCTTCAAACCCTCTCGAATGCCACGCATTCCTGCACTTACTCAACATACTCATTAGTTACAAGATATGTGCATTTTAAATCAACATTTTCCAATATAAAAGCAATCCAACATATCTATGGCATAATCCAAACCAAGCAAATTTCAAAATTTACTAATATTAACCATCTTTTACCAACAATTCAAGATTTTAAATCATCTTTCCAATTATCTATTCAAGTCCAACATTATTTACTTTCACTTGAATGATTTATACTCAAATCAACCATATACAATTCATATTTATTTCAATATGATTAACGTATGCTTCACTAATAGAATTATATTCCAATTCAATTCTAAATGGATTTACAAACCAATTTCATTTTCAAATTTGAAGCATTTACATTTCTATAATAATCCATTTCCATCCATATCCAAAGTCACTTAAGAAATTCCTATTCCAATTAATTCAAAAACCAATTCAATGTTGAACACACTAAGACAACTCATTCATATTCACTTCAATATTAGGAATATGCGCTTTAATTCATTTATATGCAACATTATTTAATTTGATTTTCAATCAAATCCTTATTTCCAATTTGAAGCACTCACATTCCTTTATTAAAATTTCGCACATTTTAGTTTCCTCCAACTAACCTCATTTTACTTCACTTGAATGATTTACATTCAAGCTTCCTATACACCATTCATATTTCTTATAACCAATTTATTTCTATTTCAAAATAATTAACATATGCCTTGTTCACACTTTTTTTTTTTTTTTTTTAACTTACCCTTCCAATTTGATTTGAAATCAAATTTTATTTTAACTTACATTCCCAAATTTGATTTTAAATCAAATTTTATCTAAACTTGAAACATTTGCAATTTTTTCATGATTTATTTCCATATATATGCAAACATTGCTTATTAAAATGTTAATTCATCCCAATTGATTCCAACTCAATTCCATTTGCAACTTGAAACCAATTTACTTGCATTCATTTACCAACTCTTTGAATTGGATCCTAATCCATATCAATTTATTCAAACATCAATTCAATTGCATAATATCTCAATTCTTTCTTGCATACCAAATTTAGTTTCATTTTAATTTGACTTCACTTAATCAAATTCCAATTTATCCAAAACCAATTTAGTTGTTTAAACAACTCAATTCTAAATACATTCAAATATTCAAGTCATTCAAGCAAAACAATTGCCACTTAAGCTTATAACCCTTTAAAATTAATTCCAACTTGGATTTATATTAGTTTCATTAACCAATCCAAGTTTATATTAATATTTCTCCCTCCTGGATTATTTACAACCCATACATCCTTAATTTATCACAATAACTTATTAATATCATTTCTTGCAATTATTATCTAACAAATTTCATTCAACATTACTTAATAAGGCTCATTCTCAACCATTTTGTTTTTCTTTCAATTTGCTTAAGTTCTTTAACAATATTCTCATTATTTCCTTATAAATCAAATTTTATTTCATTTGATTCTCATTCAAATCAAATTTCCATTCATATACAAATTTAATGCTCTTTGTTTAGTTATCCAATTCATATTAAACTTATTTTATTTACAAAGAGGCCATTTAAATTATTTTACTCATTTGAATTTTCATCCACAATTCAACCCAACTTTAGTATATTCAAATTCCATTATTCTTTCACACTTCCAATATTTATTACCATAATTGAATCCCAATCCAAATCAGGATTTTTTTTTTTTTTTTTTTTTTTTATTTTTTTTTATTTTTATTTTTATTTTTTTTTATTTTTATACTCCTTTAAATAGAATCTAAATTTCTTTCAATATTATTTATTACACAACTGAAATTCAATTTCAATTTCATTACCAAACAAACCTTATTCTCCCCATACATAAGTTCAAGACTTATTTTCCACTTAAGAACATTCACATTTATGTTCTCATTTTGCTTCATTAGACTTTGCATCTCATTTATGGTCAAAATTTAAATTTGCCACACCCTTCAACTCTTTCCATTAATGAATTCCAATTTCACTTCCATTCAAGAGTTTAAGTTGCTCATTTACGTCCATTCTCATTTTATAATCTCCAATTTAAGTTACTTAATAACTTAAGAATGTGAATTCCTTAATGCAATTATAAGCAATTTACATTTCACCTTTTATATCCAATTCATTTAGATTGGATTCATTTTCAAATTCCCAAATTTAATTCTCCATATACAAGTTCAAAACTTGTTTACTAACTTAAGTTCATTTGCTCCTTTATATCCCACCTTACCTTATCTCAATTCACAATTTCATTTGAGATTAAGTTTGAATTCACCATACCATTCAACTACTTTCATTTGTGATTATAATCTCACTTTCAATTTTTATAAGTTCACCAACTTATTTATTTTAAAAGCTTATATTGCTCATTTTACTCCACCATCATTTTATAATCACAATTCTAAATTCCATATGTATATATATACATCTGAATTCTTCAGGATACAAATTCCCTTCATTTACTTCAATACATTTTATTCACTTTCAATTACTCAAATTAAATTTTAATTCCATGATTAAAATTTCTCATTTCCTTCTTATTAGCATTAGCTCCACTTAACAAATTCAATAGTTGATTCATTTCAACTTTACTCATTATTTAATTAGAACTTTCCCAGAATTCAATTTACCCGGTTTTATCTCAAAACCATTTTGAAATATATCAAATATATATACCCATTTGGTATATCAATCAAATCCCCTTGTTTTCCAAACCAATTTGGTTGTACCCAAAACAATTTGTTCATATCCCAAAACAAATTCCCATTTTTGAAATATCCAAAACAACCGTTATCCCCAACAAATCCAAACAATACCATAACCAATTACTAGGGAAGCAATCCATCACTTTAGAAACTCGAAAATGAATTCTAATGATGTGGCCAGCATCATCAGGATTATTTTCCAGCGACTGCAGTGAGTTCAATGCTTCTTACTTTCCCAAATTTATTTCAAAACAGTTGCCATTCAAAAATATTACCCAAAACAACATTCCATTATTGCCTTCAAACATATTGGAAAACATTCCCAAACTTTTATTTTCAATACATTTAAAATCCTTTCCAAAACTTCCGGGTTTTAAATTCTGGTTTAATTCAAATTTTAATTTCACTTCTTATTTGCAACATATTTAATTAATTCTATTTGGTTATAACCACTTCAATTTTACTATCCTAAATTCCTTATTTGCTTATATATATCATTTCAAATTTTAGATCATATTCAAGATTCTTACTTAATTATGGTATTAACAATCCAACAATCACCCAATATATAATAAGCTAGAAAATCATTTCTTTTATATTAAAATATAATTTTTGGTAAAATTATTTCATTTACCCACTTTAAAAACAATACTATGTCGGTTTATCTTGTTCAAGAGTTTAGAAACCCCTATCGATACGGTTGTACTTCCCGCACCGACCAGAATTCATAAACACTCAACCGATAAGTCAACACAGTATAAAAACAATTTTATAAGCACTAACAAGTACGCTCTCATAGCTATTAATACACTCAACTCATTATAGAGTACTATCGACTCTATTAAATGAGTAATTACTCCACCAAAGCCTAGGTTGTCGCCAACCTAAGCTCTGATACCACTGTAACAGCCCGCAAATCCGTCCCCCTTGAATCAACATTATTCTACCCTAATTGACTCAAGTGGAACAGAAATACGAACCATTAAGGTTAAAAGAAAAAGAGATAGAAGAAGAAGTAGACTAAACAATATCAGAATTTTACAATCGCAGCGGAATAAAATATAATAGCAACTATATATCTTTACACAAAATGAAATCTATAACTGTTTATACAACATATCATCAGAGTAACTCATACATCAATCATCACATAACAGACATACCATACAACATAGCAGCGGATATATATATAGGTACATATAATACGTCTCGAACTCCAGCTCCTCTCCTGCTCCATAGCAACCTATCCTGAACAAATAATACTCGGTCTGACCCGAGCATTATAATGAAATAACACCCGAGTCAGTCTGGAATACCAGCTGATAATAATGCACACAATTGATTATTAAAGTTTCAAAAATCCTTTTGAAAACAAAAGCATCTCGTAAGACCACGCCACAAATAAACATGTCGGGTTTTTACCTTACGATAGCTAAAACACTTTTCATAGAAATCCTCTGATATTATAATAGGGTCTATTTACAAATACTTATAAAATAGCCGAAATTGTTACATTCATTAAATTCCAGCTACTAGCCACCGAAGTGGGTAATACAAACAAAACTCGTAAAAGGCACGTAGGGAAAAATGGATTTCCAACAATGACTAGGCACTGGGGTACCACCTGTCACAGTACGTGGTCTAGATCACAGTACCGAGGACTACTCCCTTCGTCCCCTGCAACACAAGACCGGAATCACCTATGGGCAATTCCGAATAAGATCACCCCGCGGTTGGGATCAGCAACCGCACCACTAAGCCGAAATAAAAAGGAACCTCTAGACAGGGATGACCTTACTCTCCAGTGGGGGCTACCCACGAAGCCTTGCTGCATATCCCCTGATTTTCAGTCATTCCCGGTTGATGAGGCTTGAGGCTAAACGATACCTTTATAGCACATATCCCTTAGAATGCCCATCGTCCGCTGACGATGTCACGAAGCATTCGTCCATACAAGTCCGTCCCGGGTTCGAACGGAACCGAAGGCACTATTCCTACTACATCCATTTTGGAAATATCCTCAGGATTAGTAGCGACTAGCCCTTGCACTTCACTGCTCCATCTTCGACTCCGAAAAACGTTTATCGCACGAAAACGTACAAACCGGATCGAAGTGGTTTTCGAGAAATAAATCTCGATCCCGGTCTCTTCGAAACGATCAACGCATTTGTCCAATATTGATAGTCGGTGATTTAACTATCAATTAATATGCATAAACATCCATAGCATCCATCACACAATAAATAATTCCCAAATTATTTATTTATCTCAAATATCTTTTTTAAAGATATATTACCAAATTTCCAAATCTCATTTGAAAACACTTTCCCAAAATTCCCCATTTACAAGGTAAATCCGTTACCATATATTTCCATTGGAAAATATCCAAGTTCAAAACAGTTTAGATTTTAAAACAGTTAAACATTTAAATTTAAAATATACTTTAAATAGATAATTTACTAATTCTTTACTCAAAATAAAATTTCAAAATATTTAAAGTATAACTAATTATAAGATATAACTTAATTTAAAATAAGGTTTAGTGATACTATACATTAAAAATAGAGTTGTAAAAAGATTAACTCTTATTTCAATATACTTAGGTCAAAACTAGCTTTTAAAACAAATCCATTTGTAAACATAATTATTAAGATATTTATAAAATTTTACTATTGCTAATTTATAAATAATCACTTTAAAATAATAATTTTTAAAACATTCTTTAAAATTAGTTTAGATTTTAAACTTTCTTTTATAAAATCAATTTAAAACTCGAACTTGGATTTTCCCTAGGAAATCTCATTTCTACTAAATCATCACAGAAATCCTTCTCACGATTTCTGTCCATTTATTAAATTAAGTTTTAGGGTTTTATAACATAAATTTATTTCCCAAAACTTCAACTAATAACATTTATCTTAATTATCATTCCAAATTCTAAAACTTCCAATTTACATTTTAAAATAGATTTCAGATTTTAATCCCTTTTAAATCCATTATTTAACAATACCTTTATTTCTCTAAATTCAATTTATCAAATATAATTAATTTTGGATTTATAATTTATCCAGTAATATTTCTATACAAATTTATTTCAGTTTTCCATCCAAATCAGGTTTCAAATATTTATATTCTTTTAATTTCTTATTTAACCATTACTCAATTTCTTTGAAACCCAATTTAATTTCTTTATAATTAAAACTGCAATTTTCTTTATAACTAATATTCTGGGTTTATAGTTTAAACCACAATATCACAATGCAATTAAATTCCAACTATTAATCACAATATATAAACAGGCATAATCATCAATATAAAAATATTACTACTTTGTGAGGAATCCCGTTGGATCCCTCCAACCTGTTTTCCCTGCATCCACAAATATTAGCACAACAGTATATATATATCAATTCAATTCAATAATAACTAACATATTCAGCTAAACATCCCAACAAACAATCAATACTAGCTATCTACTTTACTAGTATCCAGATGTGAGTGAGAATAACTCACCTTGAGTTTCGGCGAGCGTTCGAAATTTAAATTAAACCGAACGACGTTCGATTTAACTTAAATTTCTACTTGCCCGGAATGACTCCAGATCTGTACCATCGCGTAGTGCTCGACTCTGCGTTTCCAAAGCTTCCAGTTTCGTCCGAAACTGATAACATATGAAATAGATATTTGAATTTAAAGTTTCGACTAAATTTTATAAAACAAATTTCTTTAAATTTACTTTTCACTAACAAAAATTACGGCCGACTTCCCCCCTTGCTTCATCTTCCTTCACGCAAATGTACAGAACAAAGAAACCCATCGTGCACGAACTAGGTCTCGAATTCGCCGCCTCCTTCGTCGCATCCAGTTCGATCGGAGTTCGCCGCCGCAGTCGCCTCCACCGCCTCCACCCTCGCACACGAACACGCGCATCTCGGCCTCCTATTGGTCGAGAAAAACGCAGCCCTACGGCTGACGCACGCGACCCCCTTGCTCCCTACACGCTGCGCTAAACCCCATCACATCCGCTCAGTTTGTAGATCTCGAAGTCCCCTTCGATTCTCTAGTTGGAGATTTCGTGAATAAGTGTATGGATTGAGAGATTTATGAGGGAAATGAAAGTGATTCATGGCCATTGAAAAAAAATAAGCGGCGGCTCACGTATATGCTAGGGTTTAGAGGAAAATGTTAATATATATATTGTTTAATATTATTTAATTAATAAAATTCTCAATATAACCACACATGCAAACGAACTCTGATTCACATGTTCCGATAGGCGATTCTAAGGTTTTTCCCCATTCCGGACACAATGGAACAGGTCTCGTAAGCTAATTTGGTCGTATGTACGAGTTACGTAATTAAACGATCAATTTAAAATCAACCCGATTAAAATGATTTCGATGCGTTTCGAGCTGCCGGGGTCAAACGACAACTCCGATTGCTACGAAAATTGAAATCCGATAATAACTAACTATTACGGATCCAATGAAACTGGTTTCGTCGAATTCCGAGACTGTGCCCCGGAAGGCTATTTTAACTCGTCTATTTAATTAAGCGATTTTCGAAATTATCGAAATCATTCCAAATCTCCACTTTTAAAATTTTATTAACTTAACAATAATTCATATAAAATTTATAAACACATTAAAAATCGTTCTGGTTCATTCTGGACTTAAATCGGATTAATTGCAATATTTAATAATATTAAATTCATTTTAAATTCATATAAAATTCCAAATAATAATCTATTAACTTTTAAATTCTTCCAAAAATCTAACAATATCATTTATAACCTATGGAACTTAAAAATGCATTTAAACATCAATTTTATAACAATTCCCATTCAATTTCCAATTTATTCTCAGTTCTAATAATTATTATTATTACTCCAATTCAAATGGAATCACCATATTTTGAAACTATAACTCATCTTATTAACTCAACCATAGTCTTCTATTATCAAGATTCAAATTAGAATCCATATCCAACATTTAAAATGAATTAAATGTTAAATTTTGGCGACCCAAAATTCCGGGTCGTTACAGTCTGACTCTTTATTAATAGGGTAGTAATATCCTATGGGAGTCGCTGAGTGTATATATATGAGAGAGCGTATTTGTTAGTGTTATAAAATGGTTTAATATTGTGTTAATCTGTTATGTTTTGTATTTATAAATTCTGGTTGATGCATGGGACGCTATGACATCAATAGAGGTTTCTAAATACTTAATAGGACAGACCGACATAATATTTGGTTTTAATATAGGTGAATGGAATAATTTTGCCTATTATATTTTCTATATATATATATATATATATATAAAGTAAATTTTTATAAAGGTTACATTTGGTTGTATTATTTTGGTTGTTAGGTAATGAAATTTATAAATAATAGTTGAAATAAGATTGAAAATAAAATAAATCAAATTGGACATTTAGAACTTAAGTCCCGGGGTTTTGAAAATTTCTTTTGAATGATTTTGAAATATAGTAATAATATTATTAGAAGTATTTTGATATAAATATTTAAAAGAATTATTTAAGAAGATTTTGGAAGAAATAAGTTTGTACTTCCCTCTCTGTCGCTGGAAAATAATTTCGGTGATGGCGGTCGCATCATCGACATTCATTTTCGAGTTTCAAAGGGGGAAGGCCACTGTAGTAGTTTTACCGCAGATTTATTTTGATAAACAAATATGAATTTTAATTGTTTTAAATATAATTGGATATATATATTATAAGAATATGCATTTATCTATTATTTTAAATGATTCTTAGATAAAAACCCGGTATTTAATTCTCAAGTTTCCGTTAATTAATAGTTTCAATTAGTGTAGTGAAATGGAATTTAATTAATAATTGAAACCTTTAATTAAAATATGTGATCAATGCTAAGTTATAAATGGGATTAAAAGAAAGTAGAAATTGTAAACTTATAAAACAAAGCTGTAATTATTGAACATTAAATTAAATTAAAAGATGAGGTAAAAACTTGTATAAGTTTCATTTGCATTTTTTTTAACATATGTATAACTTACCAAAAGATGTAAAAAGCTGAAATGTTAATAAGAAAATATTATGGAAGTTGTACAAGTAAACTTATGAATGAAAGTGGTCAATGAATTTCTTTAATAAATAAGAATTTGATGTTGAAATGGTTATAGACTTAAGTATAATTGAAATGCTACTAATTAAATATAATGGAAGGCATGTATTTTAAGTAAGAAATTTTAACTTAAGTAAATAAGTTAAAGTTATTTCTAATTAAAATGGTAAGAAATAAATGTAAAATAAAAAGATAAATCATTATATGAAAGAAAAGAAATCAAACAACTAATGTATTAAATGAAATTAATAATAAGTAAATTTGATTTGTTGTTTGGAATTGTTGTTTGTTTTGGTTTATTCTTGTTTAGGTAAGGATACTTTAAAATTGTTTGGATGAATGAATAATCTATTTAGTTTTACCTAAGATTGTTGAGTGAAGGGTACACTTAGTAGTTATTTTTCATCCTGTACAATTTGAAGTTTTGAACCCAAACAACTATTTGTTTTGTTGATATGAATGAATGATTGATTTGTGGTGATTTTAAGTAATGGTTGTATGTTGATTTGTTTGTTGATTGGTAAAACAACTTTAAATATTTCATTTTATATAATTTTTAACCTTTTTTAGATTATATAAGTGAAAAACAGGTTATGGAAGCAATTGCTACTGCATTTGGTTTCATAATATAAGCGTAAATTGCTCGACAAATAAGTACGTTTTTGGATTATGGTTTATAACGTTATTATATTATTTTCCCGTGTTGGGATATATATTATTTTGGAAAAAAATATGTTATATATTTTTATATGTAATATTATATTTTCTTACGAGCCTCTCCGTACAAAGGAGACTCTGTCGAAATTTTCCGTAAATTTTGGACTTAGAAAATTTTGAAAATATTTTTCAAACTTTATTAATTTAAGTATAAAAGATCTATTGGTTATAAATAATATATTTTATTTAAATTAATTAATTTTGAAATGTATTTGTCTATAAATTAAATGTTTTAAGTAAGATATTTGGATTTCCTAATTCTTCTTTTCCCTTTTTTCCTTTTCGGGGACGAAAAGTTTTGAGTGGGAGAGAGTGTAACGACCCGTAAAATTCAATATTTAAAATGAATTAAATTAAAAAGATTTTTAATTTAAATTTAGAAAGAAATAAAAATCTTATAACTTATATGGGAGCGAATGTAGAAATTAGATGTATCAATTGTAATTAAAATCAACAATTTAAAATTTATATTGCAATTAATTGAAATAGTGTAAATTGTCATACTTGGTTATATGTTTAATACAAGAAACAAAAGGGAATGTTGAATTTGTGAATTACCAATAAAAATATTAACTAGAATGGAATTCAAATTTATGTAATAATGGAAAGTGTAAATTTGTTGCATTTGGGTATAAAATTTAAAATATAAGTAAATAAAAGTAGGCATTTAATTTACCGATGGAATAATACGTTGATTAATAGTAACTGTATATAAATTAAGGTAGTAATGTTAATGGCAGTTGATGAATAACCAATTTAATGCAATTCAAATTGATTGAAACGAATGTTTAGGCTAAAATTGATTGTAAATAGGAATATTTGAAAATAATCTGAATATATGAAAACAAAATGTAAGCATTTAATTAAATTAATGAATTCAAATTATAATAAATGGTCATTGAAAAATCAGTATTTTGCAAGTAATTATAATGTTGTTATTGATAATAAAGGATACTTCAAGGATTATTAATATAGTAACGGAAATGTGAATGAAAACTTAATAGAAACATAAATTTATTTTAAGGAAACAAGAGATATATTGTACAAATTGATGAATTAGTATAAATTTATTGCTAATTGGATAAAATCAATATCATATGAGTCATTGCAACATTTGTTGTAAATGATAAATCTATAAATGCGATTTAGGGCAAATAGTGACCGTTATTATTTGTTACCAGTTTACTTAGGCTATTAAGCTGCGGGTGGGAATCGATTGAAATTTAAAATGAAACTTGGTATTACAATTATGAGTCTAAGAAAATAATTACAAGATATAAATGTAATAAGATGCATAGAAATGTTGGGTATTTTGTAAAGTAATAAATGATGTAATTTGTGGTAATATGTGGTAATAATGTAAATTTAGGTAATAAGTGGTAATAATGTAAATTTAAATTTAGGTATTACGTTAATGTAAATTTAATTAATATGCGATAAGAATGTAAATTTTATTCATAGAGTGCTAATGGATTTAATAAAAAGAATGAAATCAAGATGAATAAATAAATTAGGAGTATAAATTTTAATAAATGTGTGCATTGATTTATAGTAGGATTTAAAAGGCAATTAACAATTTAAAGATTGATTTATTAAGAAAACAATGTGTAATGGATGGAAATGTAATAAGTGTAGTGTAATGAGAGTTGTTGTAATAATTATTTGTAAAGAATTAACTTACAAATATTACAAAATGTATAATGGTGACAATTGGTGTTGTTACCAATTTAATTGATCAATTTCAAATAAATGTCAACAAAATGTTACATTAATGTGGAATAAACCATAATTGTAGTTTGAACGTAATAAAAAGAAATAGAAATGTTAATTGTATTCATAATGTAATGGTTGCTTTAATAGTAAGGAGTGAAAATCAAAATAAAAGAATATAAATGAATGAGTTTTGTAAAAGAGTAAAAATATGTTTATTTATTTGAAATGTTTGTTAGCTGAAAGATTGATTGTAGAAATGAGTAACTATTATTTAGTGAGAAATGTGTAATTACTATTTGTATCCAATAATGTAAATATGTTTAAATTACTATTAGATAGGAAAATTGTTTTACTTCTCATTACATTCATTTAGTCGATTTTGAAACTTAATCAACTGAAATGAATGTAATTGAAAATTTCTAATTAATAGGAGAGAGAATACTAATTGTAAATTAATAGGTGTAATTAAAAGCATCTTATGTTTTGTGAAAATATAAGGAAAGTTTTGATTCAATGAAAAAAAACATGTACATCAAATAAAATGAAGGTTTCATCAGTAAATGTAGGTTTAATTTCATTAAAATAAAGAATGGAAAGATTGATTTTAAAGAAAGAAATATATGCTTATTTGAACTATGTTTTAGCCTACAGACCGATTACAAGAATAGGAAAATAATCCAATTTATTACTCTTGTGTATAAACAATAAATTTATAAACGTGTTTAAATAAACAATTATTCTATTTTTTTCTCCATTTTAGTTGTCTGTTTTAAAATTTAACTTTGTAAGTAACTGCAATTAATGTAATTCAAATGTTTCAATTAAAAGGAAAGGAAACGTTGATTACAATTAATAGATTTAATAAAAGAAACGCACGTTTTGTGTTAAAAAAAGGGTGTTTTAATGGTAATAAGAGATCATTTTGGGAAAAACAAATCAAATGTTTTCATTTTTAAGGTAAGTATAAAAATTTATTATGCGTAGACAAAAAACCTAAATGCGTAGAAATTCGAATAATACTTGAGTTAATGAAGTTAATTTGGTTACATTTCAAAAAAAATTGAATTTCAAAATCTTTTATTATTAATTGTTTCACGAACGTTTTAAAATAGTTACCTTATTATTAATACTTGATCCATTTATTTCTCCATCTGTTTAATACCTGAGCACTTTAAGGTTGTATTTAATTCTTTCCACCTCATTTTCACGTATACAAAATTCTACTTTTGTTTGCAAAATTTTCCATTCCTACGTACATTTCCTTATGCATTATTAATACCTGAAGTTTTAATAATAAAACGCGACATTTATTTTGTCCCTCCACATTCATTTCCTAATTATAAATAACCTACATCTTATTTCTTCTTTCTCCTGACACCTCATATTCAAAAGCTCTTATTCTTGCAAATCAAAAGCATTCTTTTAAAAAAATGATTTTTTTTTCATTTTCGTACACTTTCTGTCCTCATCTTAGTTGTTCTTCAATCTTTTTCTGAAGCCTCATCTTGAGAAAATGTAAGTATTATAATTTGTTTATTTATATATATTTTTAACGTGTACTAATTTTTATTTCAATAATATTTCTTGTAACATGAATATCTTTTGCGTATAAACTTTGATTCATGCGCGATTTCTTCTGTTGGATTCAAATTTATATTCCGAACAACATGAAATTGATTTAGTTGAATTTGGAGATTGTTGTGTTTTGCGCTTCTGTTTGGATTTTTATGGGCTAAAATCAAAGGTGAGTGTTTTAACCCACTCACAACTTCTGAGATTTCTTACGTTTGTTAAATTCATTTATGATGTGATTTGAAATTTATCTATAGCTGTTTGGCATATATTTCATCATTATCTCATTTAATTTGCATTTATTTAATTAACTTGTTAGTTAATTTATTATTGCATATAAACTGGCTGTTAAATTATTATTTAATTTATTTTGCATAATAAACTGCCAGCAAATGCCTGTTATTTATTACCTGTTATATATTGATGTATTGTTTGAATTGGATGATGATTGTGATAAATGGATGTATGATTTTATGATGGATGAATAGATGTTGTATTTTATATTGTATAAAATGCAAGTTACTATGCATTTTCATTTCATTCGGGATTGCGGTTTGAAATGATATATAACCGTAATATTTATTTTAAATTACGGATTGAAATGATAAATATCCGTATCACTTGACCATGGGATAGAAAATTTTATACAGACACTGCGATGTATGTATATATATATATATATATAAATATTTTGAAATGATTTTCTATGGTTTCGTAAAGAAATATATATGGTTTTATGAGATATTGATTTCAGATATTTCATAAAGGTCATTTTATATATAGTTAAATTCTTGGTTTTAAGATATGTATAAAATTGTTTAAAGTATGAAGTAAGTTAATGATAAAGTTGATTTTATTAAAATATATTATGGATAAGTGTTTACTTACATTCTGATATTGAGTTTATATTGATTTTTATAAATCAAAGTTGAGAAGATAGTTTTGAAATTGATTTGAGATTTTATTTAATTAAGATCTTATTGAAATTTAGATTTAAAAAGAATATGGTGTTATAACTAAATTCGGGTTTAAGATGATTTAAGATAATATATCTAGTCTAAATAAATTGAGGAATATTCAATTATTGAATTTGAAAGTTTTATTTAAAGGATTCTGGATTATTAAGTAAGTATTTCAAAACTAAATAATAGTAAAGTGAATTTGGCATATATATATATATATATATATATATATATATATGAATTAAAAATTTAGTTTTGAAATGATGGAATATTTAAAACTTCGAAATATATGGAAATTTAAATGGTTTACTTGGGAATTCAAATCTGTATTTGGAATTGATTTGAGAAATTAAAAAGCAAATTTACTTTATAAAGTAATTTATTATTAAACCATTTAAGTATTGAAAATTTTGTTTCGAAGCTATGGGTTTAAGGTATACATATTTGAAAGTACTATGATTTATAAAAAAAGATATATTTGAAATAAAAATGATATCATATTGATTTGGGTTTAAAATAAAAATGATATCGTAAGTATATGGTTTTGAAATGAATATTTTATTCTGGTTTTAAAGTATAAACTATTTTGAAGAGACCGCGGTGTTATAATAATGATTGGTTGTTAAAGAGACCGGGATCGGAAGTTGTCATACTCTCTGCCAACTCCGAAAACCACTTTAATAACCGTGTATGCGGTGGAGATTCCAGAATGAAGTAGGATGGTGGCGGCGTTTCCTTTGAGGTAAATACGTGGACCCAATTCCCGTGAATTGGCATAAGGTGGCTAAAACAGGAGCGATCGATGGGTTAAGAAGGTAGCACCTTTTATCGGACACATCCCTTTGCTATTCTACTCTGACTTTGGATTTTCGGTGGCCACTTTTGATTTTTGATTTTGGGGGTGTTGTTCGAGGTGGGCGGTGGTAGCTGCTACGCGTTACCACCGACCCAGAAGCGTAATTGGTATATCTACCCTGGAATTGCCTAGTTGTGCCGTGTCACCTACCCTAGTGCGCCTTATAAGATTTTTGTTTTGTAGCATACCTATGGAGTGCCCTCTGACGACGCCCAGTACGGGAGAGATTACGGTACTGTATAGACTATGGGAATATATTATGTGTTAAGGGGAATATTGTGCCACTCCTTAACGCTATTTTAAAGTAAGTTTATTTTACTAATAGACATTATTATAATAGCGAAATATTACTACATAGTAAATTGTTTAACGGATCCTTAAGAACTGTGAATTCCGAGCATCTCTTAAGTTACTGCACTCATATTTATTGTTGATTTAACTTACATAAGATATTTTAGTTCTGACTCGAGTGTTTTGTCTTTTCAATTCGCTCGGGTCAGCCTGAGTATTTCAGGATTCGAAGACTTTAGCTCTGGAGGACGAAAACAAAGATTTTATTGCCATTACCTATTATATTATTCCACTACACTATTGTATTCCGCTGCATTATTGATATTCTATGGTATGTATAACTCTGATATATATTATAAGTAAAATTAAATATTTTGAAAACAGCTTCATGAACTGTTTATATTTGATTATTATATTTTATCCTTTCGTTATGAGATACTGTTTGTTTTATTTATTTCTTGATTTTTTACCCCATAACAATCCGCCCTTCTGTATGGTTTGAATTGACACGTGTGTCGATTTAAAGCGTGTGAAAAGGCGGGATGTTACACTGTGTGATCTTTGTAAGTATATGTGCATATCTCTGTAAGCTAGTAAGTAACATAACGTTCATATCTTCTGTCATCTTGTGCTTTACTGGTGTGATAAAGTCATTTAGTTGATTTGAATTCAAATTCAATATGGAGGATTTTTCAAGGTTCAATATTTTTAAATAATGAAAAAATGAATAAAATTCAAGTTTATTGTTTTGAAAAGGTCCAAATAGCATATTTGAAGTATTTTAAGGTAAAATTATACATTCCAACATAGAATTATGACTTAAATATCAAATTAGCAGTAAAATAAATTATTTACCATTTGATTGCCATATCTGTATCGTCTTCCATGCTCTGCTGGATCCATAACGGACTCAAAAATAGCATCCTCCTCATCAGCCGTCAGCTGATCTCGATCCGTATCAGCAAGGAGTTTCTGGCGCTGCTCCATAAACTTTTCCTGCATTAACAAATTAGTAACATCATATCTTATTTCATTATAGTTTAACAAGCAGAACAATTACTATTGCTGCATAAAATGGAATATGCTTACATGGCTCCTGTTGGATTTATCGTCGTGCCATGTATACGAAATAGTCCCGTCTGGATTTACATGCTCGATAGCATGCGTATGAGTGAACACGTCCATATAGCACACTGGACCATGCGCCTCAGCTTCCTGAAGTTGATTTTTACATACAATTATTATATATTTAAAATTATATTGCATAAACTATTTACAGTATCATTCAGTAAATTTACCAACTCCTGCCGATGCTGCTGAAATGACTTCGACACTCCGCGATGAGTGACGGGATTTTTATTTCTATTTGTAGAGTTTCTATCCGACTCTGCCTGTACATTCAAAATTTGATATATTATTTTTTGATCATGTCAAACTAATAATTCAAAAAAATTTAGTATACTTGCCTTCGCGTCGTCCGTTTCCCAGTATCCCAACCATGCTTGCCATACGCTCTCCCCTATCCACCGTGATTTCTTACCATATTTCTTAATTTCAAATATCGAGTCCCTATAGTTCTTGTGCATCGTCTTCATCGAGTATCCTCGTGCCAGCAACATATCGTCTGTTTGGATGTCTATCTCAGCCTGTGTTTCACGATAAAAACTAAAAAAAAGATTGCGCTGTAAACGATAAACAGTAGAAAAACGATAAAAACGAATTAAAAATGGAAAACAGAAAAATATACATACTACGACATCCTGCCATATACATTCTATGATGTGAGGAGAGATGTTATCCCACTTCGGCCAGCAAGCACTCATGCTGCTGCGATAAGAAGCTCTAGAGACATCCAGCACAACCTTCGAGGGAAGTAGGTCAAACCCTCTGGTTTTAAATACGATACAAATAAGTACATACATATATCATAAAAAAATAAGATGCTGAATAACATATAATTCTTACCCCTCTGCTCTAGGGACTAACGAAACTACTGGACTGTGACTCTTGCGATGGGCCACTGCCATCGCCTCCTGATGATAGGGAAGAGCTCCTACCTCTATATGACATTATGATAAACCTGTGACATATATACACATCATTATATAAGAGAATAATAACATGATAATGAATTTATTTCATATGTAAATGACATCAACGGTATAAATTGCTTAATTAAAGACTGAAATGGAAATAAAAATGGTATTGTGTTATACCTGATTCATAATAGGTGTACTGTTCCGACGATAAGCAGACTTCATTGCATTTTTAATAAAAATTGCTAATAAATGACAAATGGAAATGACATAAAACATGTAAACAATGGTAAACAGATTTGATTTCATAGTCACATCAATTTCATAATACATCAAGAATTCAACATAGTTACATCAATTGCAAAAAAAATCAGACTCAGATTTATATCAGTCACCATCGTCTTTTGATTCAGATTCGGTCTCATTTTCTACGATATTTTCCTCTGCACTGTCAAACGCTTTTACCAAAATATTTGATTCATCAATCAAAGGACCAAAATCTGTATGATCGTCTATAATTATTATTTCGTTATTTTGCTCAAGATCTGCCTGATAAGCATGTTCGTTCAGAATATTCTTCCCATCGAATGTGAATCTGGACTTTGTTTTAAGAACTGCAGACCAATCTGCTTTATCTCTTTTTAGAGACGGATAAGGAGCGTAATAAACTTGCAATGCTTGTTTGGCTAGTACAAAAGGATCATACTTGTGATAGTGCGATGTATGCTTTATTTCTATAAGATTATAATCCTTGTGCACATTAATTCCAGAACCTGAAACATTGCTAAACCAATTGCATCTAAATAGAAACACCTCCTCCGTGGGTCGTGAGAAATATGTCAGTTGCAAAATCTGTGTTAGAACGCTATAAAAATCATTTAAGTGATTTTCTGGATCGTCGCTACCTTTAACAAATACACCAGCATTATTTGTTAATTTTTCTGCACCGTATTCTTTGGTGTTAAATTTATATCCATTGATGAAATACGTTGGATATGTCTTGACCACTCCTTTTGGTTCCATCGCATGATGTTTCAACCCTTCGTCAACAACACAATTTCTCGGCTCATAAACATAATTTGAAAATCAACCGGAAAATTCTTTACTGAGATCTCCGTTTGGATGTTCACGTTCATAAACACTGTTTATATAAACAAATTATTACATTAGGTTATACACGCGCATGCATTATAGAAAAGAACAAAACAAAAATTACTATTTCAGATTACCTAACAAACAGTGCAACCTCGGCACAATTCAGAAGAATATAAGTGTGAGCTACATGAAGATCTCTATCGTCTAGCCATATTTCTACACATTTTCCAACAGGCCGACCATGTTGTCATAAAATAGATAACATTGCTTGAGAGGACTCTTGTTCGTCGCCTTTGTCATTACGAGGAACACTTTCAAATGAAATATTCACATGGTCACTGAAATAGTGAGAGAAAAAGAACGAAGCTTCTTCTTCGATGTAAGATTTACGTATCGATCCTTCAACTTATGCTTTTTGCCTCATTTTTTTCTTTAGATGATTCAAATATTTATGCAAAATTAATTTATATTAACTTCATCTTTCAAATGCAATTAAATTACGTGATAACATATTAAATACCTCTCAAATGGATACATCCATCCGTATTGGACATGACTTCAAAGTCATGCTTCAGATGGGAGATGAACATGTAAGTGTTCCATTATATTAAAAAAAACCTGGTGGAAATATTTTCTCTAATTTGCAAAGCAATATAGGAATATCCACTTCAAGTTTATATAAACGTTGCACTTTTAAAGTAGTCGAACAAAGCTCTTTGTAAAACATACCAAGCTCTGTTACTACCTTCCAAACTTTTACGACAGTAGTTCTTTGAACATAATGGGAAATAAATTTTCCATCATTATATGACAGTCGTGACTTTTCATTCTGCTCAATCTATCATTTTCAAAGTCAACACATCTACGAAGATTTGATGATATCCCATCAGGAAATCTTAACCCTTCCATCTATTTTAACACAGCTTTAACTTGATTATTATCTAATTCGTAACATGCTTTGAGTTTTTTATTGTCATTTGGTTTCATATAAAGCTCAGGACGTTTGCATAATTCTTTTATATCACGTCTTGATTTCAAATTATCCTTCGTCTTCCCTTTCACATTCAAAATTGTGTTAAAAACATTATCAAATACAATTTTCTCATTATGCATCACATCTATATTATGACGAAGCAGAAGATGTTTCCGATACGACAACTTTCAAAAAATAGTTTATTTGCACCAGTTACGAACAACTGATTTGCCTTCAATTTCTGTTTGCTCTCCAGTTTCATATATATTTGGATAGTCCCTAACAAGTTCATATATGTCCTTGCTTGACCATACCGTCGGTGGTTGTCTGGTTTCTACTCTATCAGCTAAAAAGTTTTTCTTGTCTCCTCTGAAGGGATGATTTACATGGAGAAAATATCGATGACAGTCAAACCATGGAATTTTCTTACCATGAGGTAAAGAAAACGCTCGTGTTTCATCCATGCAATATGGACATGCTAGACGACCGACAATACTCCATCCTGAAAGCATTGCATAGGCATGAAAATCACTTATAGTCCACAACAAAGAAGCAAACATATGAAATTTTTCTTCTTGGACACATTATATGTTTCTACTCCTTCGTTCCACAGTATTTTTAACTCCTCAATCAACGATTGTAAATATACATCGATTCCTTGTGTCGGATCGTCGGGGCCAGAACGACAACAGTAAGAAACATATATTGCGTTTTCATACACATTCATGGAGGTAAATTATACGGTGTGACGATAATGGGTCAGGATGAATATTTAGAACCAAATTGAGAAAATGAAGAAAAACCGTCCGTACATAATCCTAATCTAATATTTCGACTATCCGCTGCAAAATTTGGAAACGTTTTATCGAAATGCTTCCATGCTTCTCCATCGGTCGGATGTGTCAAAATACCCTATTCCTCCGTTCTCACACTGTGCCATCTCATACTAGATGCAGTTACAGAAGATGCATATAATATTTGAAGCCTTGGAGTTATGGGTAAGTAATGCATACGCTTGTACGGAACTTCCTTCCCCTTCTTTTTTTTGGTTTGTATCTCTCCTGGTTATAAATTTTATAATTTCTAGGGTTTGTGTCTTCTTTTCAAAACGACATGCAGCCTTTTAAACATGTATCTATTTTCTGATAAGGGAAATCAAAAGCCGACATAAGTTTTTCAACTTCATAGTGATTTTCACACATTAGATTATCAGACGGCATATGTCTTTTTGCAGCTTGTACAACAGCCGTAAACCCAACTTCAGTGATGTTGTATTTTGACTTCATCGCAATGTATTCTGCGATTACTGACAGCTGAGTGCCGCTTTTACAACCATCCCAAATAGGTTTCTTAGCAGCATCTAGTAAATCATAAAAAAATTTGCTTCAGTATTTGGTTCTTCAACATTTTCATCATCGTCGTCACCTTCAAGCATAGAAAACATTGATCGTGCTGCATCTTCGACCATATTTTCTATACGGGTCGTCGTAACTATTTCGTTAACGACACTTTCAGACTCTACAAAAGTATTTGCTACAACTTCTCCATGCCGATTCCAAACATAATACTCGGGTGCGAAACCGTTTTGGTACAAATGAACTTTCATAATATCTGGTAACAAATACTTCAAATGTCTACACCTACTACACAGACAACGAATTTCTAGATTGTTTCCGTTATTACTTAAAGCGAATTCAAAAAATACATTTATACCATTATAAAAATCTTCTTTATTGAGCCCCTCAGTCCTTTTTTTGGTACATCCATCTCCTCCGATCAACAAAATAATCAATCATTTTTCCTATTTGAGAAAATGAGAAGTTCAAATTTTATTATTTATTTTCAAAAATACAAATTCGAAAAAGATTATTTCCATGGTCGTATAATATTTGAGTTTAAAGAACTACTTCACAAATTTAAAAATATTTTCAAATAAGGCACATTTTATTTTTAAACGTATCGATACAAAAAATTGTACAATTTTTTTCCATGGTCAGACATCCTACTTTCCATTACAAACACAGTAAACATTTACATTTCGTATATTACTTCGTCTTAGACGATTCAACAAAATTTCGGCAGCATTTCATTTTATTCCCTGCATTGTACACAATGCGTGTACGCAGGAAACAAAAAATAAAAGTTAGGCCGAAATTTTATGAACCGTTTGAAACGTAGTAGTATATAAAATGCAAATGCTTACTGTGTTCATAACTTGTCCAATACAGGGACAAATCCAACTAACATTGTACCAGATGAATATAAATTGTCGTTTTTCGAAAAAAACAACTATTTCTACAACGATCATGTACAACACTCGTCAGACGGGGCCAAAAACTCTCTAAGGGACATTTGTCAACTAGATGTGCGCATTTTACGAAAAAATACAGTTGTACTAACTGTTCACATTTACAAAAATATATTTTAATTTAACACATTTATTCGACGTATTACATCAACTTAAGGCTCGTTCGACGTATTTTTTTGTTGCATAAGTCAATACGTGCACAATATAATATTCCTAGCTCGTGCATTCATTTTATCTTATTCCAACTAACACAATACAATGATGGCAGCGCTACAAACATATACAATGTAGAATGAAGGCATACACAACGATTTACATATATACGAACAACCACAAATTATACACGTTTTTCACATTTTCACGATAAAAGATGAAATAGGAATACCATGGAATGCTAGAAACTATTATAATTGTAAACAATTTCAATCACTAATTAGCCATAATTTCACAATTTATGCAAATTTGGATTTAGGGTAAAAATTAGATTTTTGGCGAAAATAAAAGATTATACCTGAGCTAGAGAGCAATAGACGTTGATTACGTAGCCGGAGAGGATCCGAAAGCTCGAAATTGATGATTGAAAGCTTGGGGAAGAGATTTGAGGATTTTTGGTTAAAAATTTTCGTATAAAAATGAGGAAGAAGGAGGCTCGGCTGAGCCCTGTATATCGCAATTTTCCGACGGCTTCCGACGGCCGCCGACGATCCGTTGGAAGCTGTCGGAAATTGACCGTCGGAAGCCGTCGCCCCACCCTGTCGCTTTTAGACACTTTTCTAGTAGTGTATCATATTCATTGATCCTAATTGTAAGTATGTAGCAGTTTTAAATTTTATTTTATATGTATTCGAAAGTTTATCTAGTCTACAAATAAATTTTCATAAAAGCTCGATTATGGTTTCGGGTAATGATGCTGAGATGGTTAAAAAGACCGCTAGAATCCTAAACTTTAAGATAGGTGAATTTCCTTGAGTTATCTTGAATACTAAATGGAAGGAATGTTCTTTATCGAAAGCTGATAGACTACTTTTAATCTATCCAATCATCTCTGCAATTCCTTTACATTTGTTTTCATTTTATAAGTGTCATATTTGGGTAATTAAGAAGATTGATGCTATTAGAAGGAATTTTTTCTAAACTGGGGGAAGGAGACTAAAGTTTGAGCTTCTTAATAGCTTGGGAACAATTATGTGTATCTTATGATAAAGGGGTCTTGATATTATAAATTTGTTGGATATGAATACTTCTCAGCTCTGTAAATGGATATGGGACATGTGGGCTCGAGCAATGCTTTATGGAAAGAGTGGATATTGAAAACTCAATGTGATGGAGATTTTTCTTGGCATGTTGATAGTATAAAATGTTCTAAATTTTGGAAAGATATTTTTGAGTTTCATACAACTGTTTAAAATCAGATTAGGCATAGAAGTAAATAATGGTTGCAATGCTGCTTTTGGTTGGATAACTAGTTATTGGCTATTCCATTAGCTATTGAATTCAACCGGCCTTTTGAATTAATAGTAGATCAGAAAATCAAGGTGGCAAGAATGTATGATGAACAGGCTATTGGTTTTAAGTGGAAGCTTTCTTTTAATAGAACTATTGAGGTTAGATCTCTTATTCAACTATTGAGTCTCATTCATCTTTTGGAAGGCAAAGAGTTAAATAAAGAGAAAAACCTATGTACATTTGAACGGCAAGAAGAAATATAAAGTTGGCTGCATGGATAGATTTATAAATTTCTCTAGAAGAAGATTTACTGGATTTGATAATATGTGGACAGTTCAAGACATATCTGGAAAGGTAAGATTCATATGTGGATTCTCATTCATTATAAGCTAAATACTTTGAGGATGCTAAAGAGGAAAGGAATGCAAGTTATAGAGAAATGTGTGTTTTGTGGTGAAGAAATTGAGAATTACGAACATTTTTTGTGTGATTGTGACACCGCTTTCTATGTTTGGGCCAAATGCTAGTTCAATTAGATATTAACCTAGAATGGAGTGGCTTTATTTGAAACCAATGCTATCTTTTTGAACTGGCGTTTATGTTAATTTTGTTAACAATCATATGTTTTCCAAGTTTATATTGCTAAACTTTGCTTTCTGTTGGTTATTATAGAATGAGGGAAACAAAAGGTGCTTTAAGGGGGTTGCATCAAGTTTGAGTAGCATTTTGTTTCACATTCTTAAGTTTGTTTATATTTGGCAGGAGAGGATAAGTGGAAATTTCGGATTATCTGGAGGAGAGTATTGGAGCTCGGGTGCATTAAAGAAGGAGCAATGGGCAGTAAAGTTGGAGTTGTTGTTGAAGTTCTTTTGTAGAAGATGGAAGCTTTTTGATGTTGCTTGTTTGGTATTTTCACTTATGTTGATGTTTGTATATATGTTTCCTTTCTGATCTTTTTTTTAAAGAATAATGTTGAATTCTATTTCAATGGTTTTCCAAAGTTGTATGCTCTCAATTTCAACTTTATTATGGAGCCTGTTGTTTTTGTCTTTCCAAATAAAGTAAATGAATGTAGTAAGAACTACAGTTGCTTTGTTGAAATCTGCTTTCTTGCCTTTGAATGCTTTCTGAAAATATTGTATGCTATCTCTTATGTTTTGGAGATCCAAATGTTGATTTATATTGAGCTTTTTTTGGCAATGAACAAACATGTCTTAAGTATGAGCAATCAAAAAAGAGATGATCAGTGTTTTCAATTTCAGTTTTACAAAGTAAGCAGTTGATATTTCCAGAGTTTTTGTTCCATTTTCCACATCTTTCACTTGTTGGCAGACGATTTAATAGTGCAAAGTATGTACAGAAAGCCATTTTTGGACAGTTGGTTGAGTTCCAAACTGATTTATACCAATTGGACAGTTGGCTGAGTTCCAAACTGTTTTAGACCAATCAACTTCCATTTTCCCTCCTTTTAAGAAGTCCCAAGTATTTTTGAAAGAAAATTTTCCTTTTAAAGATAATTTCCAGCACCAAACATCTTCTTCATTATTTGGGTCAATCTCTATTTTATTAATTGAAGAGTTGAAGATGGTAGTTGTAGGATGTGCTTGAGTATTCCAAATAGAATTTTGAATGATACTGTCAACTTTAGCATTGACTTTGCCAAAGTAATAAAGATTATTCCACCCTAATAAATTGAGAAGAGAATTACCATTGATCCAAGGATCAAACCAGAGGCTGGTGTGACTACCATCTTTAAATTTTCTCTCTAAAAGTTTGGCTCCAATTTCGCTACATTTTAGAATATTTTTCCAAGCATAAGAATAGTGGTTTTTAATGGGCATGGACCAAAATTTTTTATTTTTGACATATTTAGCTCTCATCCATTTAGCCAAAAGAGCTTTGCCTTCTATGAATTTCTAGAAAAAGTTTGAACTTGCATGCTTCATTGATATCTGAGAAGTTTCTGATTCCTAATCCCCTTGCTTTTTTAGTTTTTGTAATGGTATTCCAAGAAATTTTATGAAGTTTTCCATCCCATATGAAGTTGGCACATAATTTTTCAATTTTCTCTATTATTTTGTTGGAATGTTGTGGGATTGCAGCCAGTACACGATGACTGTAGTGATGACAGTATGAACTAGCTCTACTCTTCCTGTAGTAGATAACATTTTACTTGACCAATTATTTATTTTACTTTGAATGGTATGGTATAGTTTGGCACAATCTCTTTCTTTGATCTGATTGTTACTGGGGAGTCCAAGAATTTGACAGGGAGATCACTCTGTTGGAATTTTAGAATATCGAGGATCTCCATCTTGTTCCTACAAGCTTTGTTGAATTTTTTTTTCTTTTATTCTCATTAATTTGAAGGCCAGCTTGCCGACTGAGGTTGTCAAAGATTTTCTTAGTAGTAGCTGCAGTTTGAGTATCTGCATTTAAAAGATTAATAAATCATCAGCATATAATAGATGAGAAATTCGAGGAATAATCTAGTTAATTGGTTTTAAGTTGTTATACAACAGTTCCTTATCCATTTGTAAAGTAAAATATTCCATAGCAATTGTGAATAAGAAGGGAGATAGAGGATCTCCTTGTCTAATACCTCAGTTGCTATGTATGAACCCACAATGAGACCCATTAATAAGTATGGAATAAGATACATTACAAATACATTCCTTGACTAGGTTGCAGAATTTTTCATTGAAGCCTAGTTGACACATCATGTGAATAATAAAGTTTCTATTTATTTTGTCAAATGCTTTGTGTAAATCAATTTTGAGGCACATTTTATTTTTTCCAACCTGATTTAAATCCCTTAATAGTTCATGAGAAAGTAGAATGTTTTCAACAATAAGCTTTATGGTATAAATGCACGTTGATTTTTTGAAATGAGAAATTTTAAATTTTTTTAATTCTATTACTTAAAATAGAGGCTATAATTTTATACAAGAAATCACAACATGCAATTGGCCTGTACTCCCAGACAAGAAGGGATTTTGGTTTTAGGAACAAGTGTTATACAAATATGATTTATGTTTTTTAAAAGTCTACCAGTTGAGAAAAATTCATTGACAGCCTCAAGAATCATGTTTTTTAAATCATCCCAATGTATTTTATAAAATTTATCCCCAAACCCATCTGGGCCAGGACTTTTATCATCCTTGGCAGAGAAAACAATTTTTTTATGTCTTCCAAAACTATAGGGGCAAGAAGGATTTCCTCACTATTAGGATGAAGTAAAAATTTACGAGAAATAGTTGGATAAGTACATGGACTCTCCTCAGAATTAAAAAGATCAGAGAAGAAGAGAATAGCTTCTTTCTCTAATAAAGAGGCATCATTGATAATCTTACCCTTGCTATTGATTAATTTTCCTATGTTGTTATGATACTTCCTTCAAGACATTTTAGCATAAAAAAATTTGGTTGGTAAATCCCCATGAGAAAGCCAATTAACTTTAGCTTTCCGCCTAATATTATCAGCCTCAGAGTGAAGAGAATTGGAAAGTTTTTTTTTTGTAAATGAAAAAATTCTTTAATATTGGTTTGGTCTGAGCCGTCAAAATCAATACTGTCTTGTAATTTTACACATTCCTCTCTAATCTGGTTAATTTCATTTTTTTTTTGTTTTTAATTAGATTTCATGCTTTGATATTTTCTTTAATATGTTGTAGGAACTTTCTAAGTTTAAATTGGGCAGAACCATTTGAAGAAAATTGTAAACTGTTTTGAATGATATTTTTATAATCAGGGTCATGTACCCATCCATTCTTAAATCTAAAAGGAATTTTTTCCTTGGTTGAAGTGTTTTGAGATAAAATAAGTTGAATAGGTGCATGGTCACTAGTATATTGAGGTAAGGTGTAACAATTAAAGTCATAGAAATGATTGATGAAAGCTCGATTGACTAGAGTTCTATTGAGCTTACAATGAATATTTCTATATTCACCCGATTTCCAGATGAATTTATTACCCTTAATGTTAGGTTCAATAAGTCCAGTTTTAATAAGAAAGTTTGAGAAGAATTCCAATTTTTTGAATGAGATTGGAATTCCTCCTCTTTTTTCATTTACTTCCATAATAGTATTAAAATCTCCCATAATCACCCAAGGGAGAGTAATATTTGAATTGAGTTGGACAAGAGAGTTCTAGAGCTGAATTCTATCCTTTTCAGAATTGGAGGCATAAATAAAAGAGACAAACATTTGTAGGCCCCCTTTATTTTTAAAATTGCAGTGAATATATTGAAGATTAAGAGTAAAATTACAAAGGTCTCAGATGGTGGGATCCCAAAGAATAATGATCCTACCATTTTCACCCATCGAATTATTATGAATAAGATACCAATTGCTTAGGTTACTAATCCTAAGCAAATCAATGTTTTTATCAGTCAGTTTATGTTCTAAAATGCCACTAAAGATGGCTTATAGGTAAGCAATAAATCTGTAAGGTCTAATTTCCTTTTAGGGGAATTAGGACCTCTCACATTCCAAGTAATAAAATTCATAATTATAATTGTATAAAGGATATCTAATGGATATATCAGCAGCTAAATTGAGATTTTGCTGCTTATTCCATGCTTTCAGTAGCCTTCTCCCCTTACCTTTTACAGTCTTTTTTGTCTTGGATTTTGAGAAACTCCTCCCATGTAGGATTTTTAATTATGTATTTCTTCTCAAAAAGTATTGAGTTTGGAGCCGATCTATCATCTGTTTTATTATTCATAATTTCATGGATGTACTTTTTTCTGGCTTTCTTTCTTTTGCTTTTGACAGGAGAAGAGGAGGCAGAGGAGAAAAGCAATCTAGCATTCTCTAACATAGATTCAGGCAAAGCTGTGCTTTCTGAGATACTGTTTTTGAGACTATTTGTGAATAATTTGTATCTATGTCTGTAACTAAAATTGCTTTTTCCTGCTGGGGGGAGGAAGCAAGAACTGTTCTTTATAATCCCCTTTGCTCTGAGCCTGATTACTTTTGTTTACTTGAGAACTGCCATGATGATCTGAAAGAGCAAGATCTGTCTCAGTCATTTGCTGATCAGTATCCATGGCTACATTAAGATTAGAGGCTTTTGCTTTATTATTTCTCGAAATCTCTTGTGGGATGAAACTCTCAGTTTGCTCAGTCAAGTCAATAGAACTCTTTTCAGTATTTCCTTTTGTAACCATCGTGTGTTAAATATCAATAAACTATTTTGCAAGATGCCATCAGTAACTTTTGTAATCATCGTGTGTTAATCTGAGTTCTCTAGTTTATTAATCAGAGTGATAATATGCCATTAGTAATTCAAAACATGTTTGGATGTTTTAGCAAGTTGTATTTTCTTTTTTCCATCTTAGTTCGACCTTACTTATTTGTGTGACAAATGACACTAGTATCTTGGAACATGTTTGGGACACTACCAATGTAGTCTATTGATGACACTAGTAACTAACACCATGGTGCAAAAAATATCTAAAAGTTGAAATGTTTCATAACAGTATTAAAAAAATTATTTGGAGAAAATGCAAAAATAAAAGGCATCCTAAGAGCCCTACAATGGTTCTAAAAGAAATTGATCATAATCAACATACAACTATGTAAGTAGTATTGTTACAGATGTTTCCACTGATTTTATTGTTTGTTATAATGCAGTAAATATTAGGCTCAACATTAGTTTTGAGTGAGACTCGTGCGTCAAACTTTTTGGATCTTATATCCATTTTATAGCCCTTGTCCAACCGTTCAATTTTGGGCAGATATTCTCGGCCGAACAAACAGGAGGCAGCATCCTCCTCATATCCGCACTGTTTAATTTTTATTTTTTATTTTACTAAATGCTAAAAATATAAAACGAAAGTCTGATTTTTAAATGGTCCAGATGGACCATGAAAATTCGGACTAGGCGATCAACTCTCTCGATTTTGTATGTTGATATGACTAATTCTGACATCGTATGAATGAGATAATCATATCTCAAGCTTAAGGAACAGTCTCACATCATAGCGGGGATAAAGTAATACAACTAAGTGTGTATATGCTAACTTGAGAATATCATAATATGTAGTAAAAAATGATAGAAATGACATACACAAGGGTAAGAGGTATTGGAGGTACTTTGTTGGTGCATTTGGCTTTGTATATGTTAGTGGCGCAGGTTGAAATGGCTTTAACATTTTTATTTTTTTGAATTTTGTACTATTTCTTTTTACCACAGGTACCATCGTGTGTGGAATATTTTTATTTTTGAATTTTGTACTAAACATTCTGATTTAATTTCCTTATCAAAGATTGCACTTCTAAATGGAAGAAATTTAGGGTATTTGAAAGTCTAAGATGGAGGATATTGTATATCTCAACGATCTTCATGAGCCAATCGAAGATGATGGAAAGAGATCCTTAACTATTGAGGAGGGTAAATGGAAGAAGATGGGCAAGAAGACAATTGTTTTGAATCGTCAGTATCTTGATGGTTCAGTTTTTCACCATGTGGCTAAATCCACGAAGGCTTCATGGGACAAGTTGGTATCTTTGTATAAGTCAAAAAGTGCTACCAGTAAGGCTTTTCTTGTTCAAAAATTGGTTTAGTTGAAAATGGATGGAGAGAAGCTTGTAGCAGAGCATTTGGACGAATTTCATGATTTAATAAACCAGCTGTCAAGTATAGATGTCAAATTTAATGATGAATTACAAGCTCTTTTGTTGATAAGTTCGCTTTCAGAAAGTTGGAAAACATTGATTGTGTCATTAATTAACTCTAATGCTAATGGAACTATCTCATTGAATACTGTCTGAAATATATCTTGAACGAATAACTTAGGAGGAAATGGTCAATCTTGAAATCAGATGAAGATGAGGCTATGGTAGCAAGAGATTAAAAGTGGGATACAAAACCGAAGGAAAAAAAATAGCTAATGGTGAAGGTAAGTCGAAAAGTATCTTCTGTTATTTATTGTCATAAAAAGGGACATATACACAATAGGTGTGAAGTGTATAAAAGGGATTAAAAAAGGCTATACATAGTGACAGTGATAATGATACATGAGTGGACATAGCTGAAGGTAACAACAGTGATACTTCTTGTGATGTCCTCATTAGTGATGTTAAGCATTGGAAGATGGATTCAGATGCTAGTTTTCACATATGTGGTGATGTGAGGTATTTTTATTCTTATAAGAAGACCGTCAACATGATTGGAACCGCCCGAGAAGTAGAGTTACCAGTTCGTGATATTGGATCTATCCGGTTTTGTGCATGATGGCGTGGTTAGAGTAGTCTCGGGCATGAGGCATGTTCCTACTAGTTTATATGATCTCATTACACTTGGTTATTTGGACCGCCGTGGTTGCACTTATGAGATCCGAGGTGGAGTTTTGAGAGTAAAGAAGGGTGGTCAAATTATGATGATAAGAGGAATAATAAATGATGGAAACCTTTATAGATTCATTGGTCATATTGTCAATAGTAGAAAGCTAGCGACAGTTGAAGAGCCTAGTCCAGAGGTAGGTGGTGAGGTAAATGTGTGCATTGTTCTTAATTGACGTGTTGGTAGTCACATTTTTGACAGGGGTCTTCGTTTTTATGATGCTTAGAGGTATCAATAGTGATCGTGTGAAGAGCTCAGGCGAAGTGGTTGTGGCCGTCGAGTTGGAAAATCCACGAAGAATTTATGGAGGTATTTGTGGTATTACAAATGCTTTTGATGCCAAATTATGTGATGTATCTCATGGTAGGGGATGCATCACTTGTAGATGGTGGTAGCGGTTTATGATTTGGTATAGTTAAGAAAAAATGAGTGGTGACTGATCTAAATATGGTAGGCTTGCATGTTTTATTTGATGAGGTCACTTTCTTATTTTTTTCTTTAAAGAGATGATTTGACTGAAGGTGGAGATCGAGGATGTATTGGAGATATATGATTTTTCATCAAGATGGAGTGTTAAATTTTGATGATACAAAATCACAAATAGAAAGAAACAAATATGCAGAAGAAAGAAAAAGAAAATTAAGTTATTCTTAATAACAGGCATACTTGGTTATGTTTATTTCTTTTTTTAATTGGCTAATCGATTTATTTTTTGTCATATAATATTAAGTTAGGCATTAAGTATTTAATGTTATAGATAGAGCCTAGAGGAGAGAGTGGAAAAGTGTGGAAAAGTATTTGGTGTTTCTCTCTTCTTCCCTCTTTGTGCTTATTCTCCAAACGCTAAGAAACCAGTGTTATAGAGATTAAGACTTCTTCTCAATTAGGTTATTGATTCTATTTTTTTTTTTTACTTTTGTTCGATGGGTTAATTATAAACAATTGTTTTTTAAGAATCAATATAAATGGTTATTGTATAGAACCATGTGTGTTCCCTCTTGATTTCTTTGTATTTTAGATCTATATTCACCATTGTTTATCTTCAAATATTATTATTTTCATCCATTATTATCCCTTTGTACTTGGATGATATAAGATTCTAGGGTAGGCTTCCGCAACAATTTTATCCTTTGTTAGGTTTAACGCAACAAAAATCATAATAATTTTCCATCTTCTTACATTATATATTAAGCATGTTTGATTCATATTCTAAAATGTTGCCTGGGTCATGCTAATCCCAGACTCAACCTAAATCTACTCAGTGCATGAATAGAATGGGACAACATCGCTACGATGATAGAATTTTGTTGAAGGATCCAAACAGAAGTTTGATGGATATGACAATATGATCTAATTTATAAGATTTTGGACATAGAGGATCATTGGAATGTGTCAATATATAAATTTGGTACCGATAAAGTGTGGTTTGGTGGCCTTTTGATTTCATGTAATTATCTCGTAACTAGTATACTGAATGTCCATATAGCTGTAAGTTAACATTATTTAATGGATGCTGTAAAGCTTCATGCGTCGGTCATTCTTAGATGTAGCTGGAAGTTGACTTTATTCAGAGGATGCTGTAAAGCTTCATATGTCTGTCATTCTTAGATGTAGTTGCAAGTTGACATTATTTAGAGGATGTTGTAAAGCTTCATGTGTCTGACATTCTTAGATGTAGCTATAAGTTGACATTATTTAAAGGATGCTGTAAAGCTTCATGTGTTTGTCATTCATAGATGTAGCTGTAAGTTGACATTATCCAAAGGATGCTATAAAGCTTCATTCGTTATATGTCTATTTATTTTTCATGTCATAAGCATCTTTTTATACGCTGTTGGCATGTTAATTCACAAAACAAGCACTCTATTCATGCAATGAGGGGAAACATGGAAGCAGTTTATTCAAATCTATCTTAGAAATAATATAATATTATAAATGCCAAAAGAATGTACAAGTAGTTACATTTTGATCCTCATTGACCTACATCTACCCAATCAGCAAGAAATTATTGTAGTAGAGAAGTTATTGAAATGTACAATTTATCTTTAGCTGAAAAATAAGATCTAAACCAACAATACTGGTAAATTATAAATATTCATAACACTAATAAATATTTATTCATCACTTCTTTTTCAACGTTTTTCAGTTATACTAATCATATATTATGCGATTTTGCATGTTTTCAAAATTTCGAATTTTAGATTTTGAATATCCATACATTTGGAACTTAATTTTTTTTTTAGTTTCATCTATAAAATTGAAGTTTAGTAGTTTTTTTCTTTTTTAAAATGCAGTTTGGTCTCGATTTCCACTGAAGCCAAAACATAATGACTGGATATATCAAGATAGTTGTTTTGTTATAACGTTAAGGTAATAGTGCCGGTAATCCTTACAGATTCTTAATCCAAACCTTGAGGCCAAGTCAAAGTTGGTTACTGAAAATTCAAGATTTTCTGTACGACTTGAGCAATTATTGTGCACCTTAGGTAGTCATTTGAATCATGTATGGGTTTCTTATCTTCCATTTTATCGTTGCTTAAGCTACAAGAAAATGAATGCGAAAAGTGAAGTCTTAAACTGTATGGAGTTATTTTTTTTGAAATAGGTAAATACCAAAGGCCCAAGGTCCATATAATAAACCAGGTAATATAACCCTACCCAAAACCACACATAATCACCGTTACACTCAGATGAAAAAATTAGGGTTTTAAGTGATTGCTTTTGAAACCCCTCTTCTTGGCCAATTGATTGTTTCAAGGAGGTTTCCAAGACAAGGTCTTCTCTTTACTGTCTTTACTTCCTCTAATTTAAGGATTTGATGGATTTTCTTTGAGGTTATTATGAGTATCATGTTCGGTTAAAAGAAACTCCTTTTGCTTTCGAAACTTGCTACTCTTATTTGAAAAGCTTCGATTGATGTTGTTTGGAAAATCCCAATTGATTATAGTAAGCTTTCCTTGTTCTCGAAGCTTACTGCTTTCGCCTTTGTCCCAAACAAATGTGATATATATGATTGTTAATCTTTCTTCCGAAAAAACTATCGCAAATTCTTTGGTTATTGACATCAAGCTGCAAAATTCTTTCTATTAGCAGGAATCTAATCTTATCTGCATTGTGGTTGCGTGAGCGGTAGCTTCCGCGCAAATCAGATAAGAAAAGGGATTGGTTAATATTTTTATTTAGTTTATTGTTTGATTCATAGATATTAAATTCATGTTTACTTCCCTTTCTTTGTAGGTGTTGATCCTGGTTTGGTGGTAGAAACGTTCGCCTCTAGCAGATGTATTCTCTTGATTGGTTCCAATCTAGCTTCAAGACTCCTTCATACAGTGATTGCCACTGTGGTGAACTAGTCTGCTACGTGAAATATTAGTAATGACTTTCCTGCTCTGTATGAAAGCTCCTATCCTTTCTTCATAGTTATCAAATTTTCAAATGTTCTAATTTGGATTGTCCGAATGGATGCATTGATTTTTAAATTTGTCGAGAAGAATCTGGCTTTCATTTCAATTGTTTTCCACAGTTAAATACATTATGTTTCTCTTTGTGTATGAAGTCTTTAACTTCTCTCTTTCCAAATATGAAAAATTACCATTGTTAGTATTATGCTTGCTTTCCTGAACTCTTTTGATTTTGTCTTGAAGTTTTGTTGGATGTACTTGATACTTTGCTTGATATTTTTCACAGCCTGCTTTTGATTTATCTTAAGCTTTGTTTTGGCTATGTTCCAAATACGTTTTGAATACAAACACACACAAAGAACATATATCTTTGTTTTCCAATTCACTTTTACAAAGAAGGAAAATGATTTCCCTTTTTTGTTCCATTTTAGACATTTGTTTCTTGTTGGTAACCTATTTATAATGGAAAAATGGGCACATTGGGACAATTTTGGGCAATTTGATTTATTCCATATAACATTGTGCCAATCAACTTCTGTTTCACATCCTTTTATAAACTCCTGATTTTTTTTGAATGAGAATATTCCTTTTAAAGAAAGCATCCACTTACATATATCCTTTTGTAAATTTGGGTCAATTGTGATTTTCTCAATAGCTGCTTTAAAAATTTATGTAGCTGGATGATGATATGTATTCCAGCGGTTGTTTTGAATTATGTCGTTTACTTATTATGAAGCTCATCCAAAAATATATAGGTTTTTTCATCCTAAAAGACTTATTTGCGTTTTGCCACGTAACCATGGATCGAACCACAAACTAGTTTGTTTCCCATCCTTGAGTTTTCTTTCCAACAACTTGATACCAATTTCTCTACAACCGAGTATATTTTTCCATCTAAAAGAATGATGATTTTGAATTCTTATAGTCCAAAAATTCTTATTTTTGAGGTATTTTTCTTTCATTCGTTTTGCCCATAATGAATTCTCATTCACCAACTTCCAAAATAGTTTGAGTATACAAGCTTCCCTCAAGTCATCGATGTTCCACAGACCTAGTCCTCCTGTTTTCCTTGATTTGCAAACTTTTTTTCATGCAATTTTGTGATGTTTTTCTTTCCAAAATGAAGTTTGAATACATTCTTTCTATTTTGTGAATTGCTTTTGCTAGAATGTCGTGAGTTTGAATCCAGTACATGATAATTGTTGTAATGACAGTGTGTGTTAACCCGAGTCTTCCAACTAATGAAAACAATTTACTAGACTACCCTTCTAATCTATTCTATATTAAGTCATATAGTATTGTGCAGTCTCTGTCATTTATCTGATTAGCACTAAGATGCAATCCCAAATATTTTACTAGCAGGCTTCGCTCCTTTAATTTTAAAATATTTAAAATCTCCATTTTCCTTGTACAACCTTTACTGAAGTAAACTTTACTTTTATAGTCATTAACCTTTAAACCAGCATAATCTTCTAATTTTTCAAAAATTCTGACAATGGCCTTTGCACTTTGTGAGTCTGCATTTAAAACAAAAGTAAGTCATCAACATATAGCAAATGTGTAATAGATGGTTTAGTTCTAATAGCGGGTTTAATGCTGTCATTTATTTGTTTAATTTACATTAATATTGAAAAGTATTTTATAACAGTAGAAAATAGGTAGGGAGAAAGTAGATCTTCTTGCCTAACATCCCTATTTCCATGGGTAAACCCTTTGGGAGAACCATTAACCAATATTGAGTATGTAACATTGGTTATGCATTCATTAACTAGAGCATAAAATTTTTCATCAATGCCCATCTGTTTCATCATATGAATTATAAATTGCCTATTTATCTTATTAAAAGCTTAATGTAAGTCCATTTTAATAGACATGGGGTTCCTATTTGTATTGTTAAAGATTATGATCAACTCATGAGCAAGCAAAGTATTTTCTACTATTAGCCTACCAGAAATGAAAGCACTTTGATTCTCTGAAATTAAATATTTCAAAGATATTTTAATTATATTGCATAATATGTTAGAACTAATTATATATATAAAGTTGCAACATGCAATTGGTCTATAATCTTCTAAACCATTAGGAATTTAATTTTTGAACTAAAATTATAAAATTATGGTTTAAGTTTTTAAGAATTTTCCCAGTGATGAAAAATTCTGTGATAGATTCAAACAAATTTTCTTTGTTTTCTCCCAATGAGTTTTATAAAATTTTGCACCAAAGCCATTAGCCCTGGACTTTTATCATTGTTAGCTTAATTTTTTTTTGATTTCCTCCAATCTAATAGGAGCAAGAAGAATATGCTAGCTAATATCAGTCGACATAAATTTTGTCTCAATTTTTGGGAAAATAACTGAATAAAATTTGGTATTATATAATTTTGAGAAATATTTTATTACTTTCCTTTTAATGCAAGAAACAACATTAATAACATTTCCCTTTGCATCTATTAATTTCCCTAGATCATTCTTTTATTTTCTACTAGAAATTTTTGCATAAAAAAATTTACTTGCTTCATCACCATTAGTCAACCAATCAACCTTAGCTTTCTGCCTCAAATTTGTAGATTGCACATGAAGAGACTTAATCAAATTATTTTAGGCATGAAAAAAATTGTTGACCTTATAAATGTCCGAGCAATCACTATCCAATTCATTTTGCCTCAACTCACATTCCTCTCTAACAAGTTTTAGTCCATTTCAGTTATATTTTTATTCTAGTTTTTCAGGTTATCCTTGGTTATTTGAAGCATTTTATTAAATTTATACTGGGTAGTTCCCTGTACTTTTCTAATCAAACTATTTTTGACCATATCTCTATATTTATCCTTAAATATCCATGCATTTATGAATCTTTAAAGGGGTATTTTTCTTTGAATAATTATTCTGTGTGAGATTGTTGAATTTGGATGATTCAAATATTCATTAAAGAAGAAAGAAATTGATTAATTGATTCAATCAAATCAATTAATTTGGCTGGTATATGGAAGGATATTTTGAAGGAAACTAATTAATTAGTCAATCAATTAATTAGTCAATGTATATTTGCTATATGAAGAAATAAATAATTAGGCATGGAGAATAAATGAAAGATATGGAAATGAAGATTACGCCATCTATTTGTACTAAAATCAAATCATGCAAATTGGAAAGATATCTGGGTAATCGGGAAATTGATTTGCTTAATCTCCAAGCGATCCTTCATTATCAAGTCCATTTAAATGAAGGAATTTCATCTTCATGTGTACAAGCAAGTGTAGTATCCACCATTATTCCTTTCTCTCTCTTTTGTACTCTTTTCTTTAGTGAAATAAAAAGTTGTTGGGTCTCCATGGACGTACGATATTCATATCTGAACCACGTTAAATCTTCTGTGTCTCCTATTTCTGTTATTTTTCTACGGGACTGCATAATTCTTTTTAAGTGTCATTGGTATCTAAATAGGAAATACGAGATCCTGAACAAATAAACCGCTTCTGCTCAAATTAAAAACAAATTTCACTATAGTTTGGTATCAGAGCTAGTGTTATTGTTCCTGTTTGAATATTAATGGCTACTTCTAGTAAGTCTGTTGGTAGATCTTGTGTCAATTATGGAGTAACACGTTTTGACGGAAAAAGAGATTTTGGTACTTGAAAGATGAAGATGGAGGCTGTATTGAAGAAGGAGAAGACTTACAAGGTTGTTTCTACGTCTGAGAAATTGAAAGGTATTGATGCAGCTGATTTGGAAGAGATGGAAGATGAAGCTCTCATAACAATTCAGTTGAGCCTTTCAGATGAAGTTCTTAGAGAATTCTCTCAGAAGAAGATGGCGAAGGAACTATGGGATGCATTATCGGATGCTTATCAATACAAATCTCTCACTAATCGGATTATTCTTCAGCAACAACTTTATTCGTTCAAGATGAAGTCTGGAGCTGATCTCATGGAGCATGTAGATGCTTTGACGACTTTGATTATGAACCTGAAGGCAGCGGAAGTTGATATTACCGATGAGGCTCAAGCTGTGATCCTCTTATGTTCCTTGCCTAAGGAGTATACTGCTTTGGTTAATTCCTTGATTTATTGCTGCAGTAAAATTAGCCTGTCTGATGTAAAGGCCGGTCTTCATAATGAAGTATTAAGAGGTAGATTAGCGAGCACTAGCTTGGATAGTGATACCGAAGGCTTATCTGTTCAGAGAGGTAGAGGCCAAAGCAGGTCGAAGAAAGGTGGAGGACGAAATTATTCACGGTCTCAGTCTAGGGGGCCTAAGAATTTGACTTGTCATTATTGTAAGAAACTAGGGCACTTCATAGCACAATGTCCCAAGCTTGAAGGTAGAAGAAAAGATCCAAAGCAAGCCTCGGCTTCTACAGTAGAGAAATCAGATACAGAAAGTGACACCGATGTATTTACAGCTTCTGGCTCTTCTGGGAAGAGCAACTTATGGCTGATTGATTCTGGCGCATCCTATCATATGACACCTGATAGGAACTGCTTTTCCACTTACCGTGAAATTGATGGAGGAGAAGTTCTGATGGGTAATGATGCTTCTTGCCGTATGGTGGGTGTTGGTAGCGTGATGATTAGGATGTTTGCTGGTGTTATTCGTACGTTCACCGATGTTAGACATGTACTTGATTTGAGGAGGAGCTTGATTTCTGTTGGGGCATTGAGTAGACTTGGCTTGAAGATTGTAGTGGAAGGAGAGAAAATGAAGATATCGAAGGGTTCCATGATTGTTATGAGAGGTGTGAGGGCAGAAAATCTTTATCTATTAAAAGGCACTACTGTAATTGGTGAATCGGCTTCTGTTACATCTGTTGATTCAGATTCTTCCAAATTATGGCACTTAATGACGGGTCACATCGGTGAGCGCAGCATGGATGAGTTGAGAAAACGAGGATTGATTGATGGAGTTCATCATTCAAAACTTGGTTTTGTAAAGAGTGTGTTCTTGGAAAGCAGACGAAGATTTCTTTTAGTATAGGAGAGCATAAATCAAAAGCTGTCTTGGAGTATGTTCATACAGATATCTCGGGTCCCTCCCCTTGTCCGTCTTTAGGTGGAGCCAGATATTTCGTTACATTTATAGACGATTTCTCTCGTAAAGTATGGGTATACTTTCTTCAATCAAAGAGTGAAACCTTTGCCAAGTTTTGGAAGTGGAAATCTATGGTTGAGAAGCAGTCAGGGAAGAAATTGAAAGTTCTCCGTTCAGATAATGACGGTGAATTTGTATCACAGGAATTCATCGATTATTGTAAGTCTGAAGGCATTAGAGGCATTACACCACACCAGGCGACCCCAATCTAATGGAGTTGCAGAAAGGACGAATCTGACATTATTGGAGAGAACATGATGCCTTAGACTGACTGCTAAATTGAAGAAGGGATTTTGGGCTGAAGCTTTATCTATGGCGGCTTTCCTCATCAACCGTACACCTTCCACTGCCATAGATATGAAGATCCCCGAAGAAGTATGGAAAGGAGAGCCTGTTAGCTATTCATTTCTCAGAGTGTTTGGTTGCCCGACTTATGTGCATGAGAGCAAAGGGAGCTGGAACATAGAGCTCGCAAGTGTATTTTTCTAAGTTATAGGAGAGGAGTGAAGGGATATAGGTTGTGGTGTCCTATTAGCAAGAAGATCATTATGAGTAGGCATGTGACTTTTGATGAGAAGGCTATGTTGAAGGTGAAGCCTTCCTCATCGGATGACAATGAGAGGACATGTGAAGAATACCAGACACAAAGCAAATCATCCGTTGATTCTTTCCATAGACGTTCAAATGGTGTTTTCGATGACACCATGGTTGATGAGGATAATATCGATGTTGGTACAGAGGATCAAACTCAAGGTGAAGCTCATTCGGAACCTAGGCCTGTCAGACAAAGAAGAAAGCCTAAATGGCTTGATGGGTTTATTGGATTGAGCATCGAAGATATTAACTTCGATGATATGGCAACATATGCTTTGAATGTTGTCCATGATGAGCCCTGTGATTATAGAGAAGCTATCACATCAGTTAATAGTTCCAGTTGGTTAGTTGCTATGGAGGAGGTGATTGAATCATTGCAGAGAAATCATACTTGGGATTTGGTGCCTCTTCCCACCGACAAGAGAGCTATTGGATGCAAGTGGATCTATAGAGTGAAAGACGGTGAAAATGGTAATCTCAGATACAAGGCAATGTTAGTCGCAAAGGGGTATGTTCAAAAGAAAGGGGTAGAGTATCATGATATCTTTGCTCCAGTGGTTAGGCATACTTCTATTCGTATTCTTTTGGCATTAGTTTCTCATTACGATATGGATTTAGAGCAACTAGATGTCAAAACTGCATTCTTGCATGGTGATCTGGATGAGGATATTTATTTAAAGCAGTCGGAAGGGTTCATTGATAGTAGCAGGCCAGACTATGTTTGCAAACTCAACAAATCTCTATATGGACTGAAGTAGTCTCCTAGACTATGGTATAAGAGGTTTGATAAGTTTATGCTTTCACAGGGATACTCCAGAAGTTTCAAAGACCAGTGTGTTTATTTCAGGAGATGTGATGGTGATATGATTTATTTGTTGTTATATGTTGATGATATGCTGATTTCATCTCGGAGTATGGTCAAAATTAAGGAGTTGAAAGCGGAGCTCAATAGAGAGTTTGACATGAAGGATTTGGGAAAGGCACAAAGAATATTGGGTATGGAGATAAGCAGGGATAGGAACCGAAGAGAGTTAAGGCTCACTCAAGCGCAGTACATCGAGAAGATCCTTGCTCGATTTGGAATGGAGAAGCTAAACCGGTTTGCACTCCATTAGGCTCTCATTTAAGTTGTCAAAAGACTTATCTCCCTCATCGAAAGAAGACAAGACGTATATAGCTGATATATCTTATTCTAGTGCTGTTGGTAGTCTTATGTATGCGATGGTGTGTACAAGACCAGATTTGGCCCATGCAGTGGGTGTTGTGAGTCGATATTTGTCTAACCCAGACAAAGAGCATTGGCAAGCTGTGAAGCGGATTCTTAGATATCTTTGAGGCACTTCTTCGGTGGGCTTGTTATATAATGGAGTGGGTGGTGACATCTTTCTTAGAGGATACTGTGATTCTGATTACGTTAGGGATAGAGATGCTAGGAAGTCAGTGTCGAGCTATGTTTTACACTTGGCATAGGCTCAATTTCATGGAGATCAAAGCTGCAATCTATCGTAGCTTTATCGACTACCGAAGCATAGTTGATATCGATTGTGGAAGCAACAAAGGAAGGATTATAATTACTTCAGTTGTTGGATGATCTTTCAATGGTGCAACGGACAATAGAGCTATTTTCAGACAGTCGGAGTGTGATCCATCTTGTAGAAAATCAAGCTTATAGTTTACGGACGAAGCATATTAATGTTAGAGGTTTCTTTCTTATGCTTGAGGAAGAATGAAGCAAGAACAAATTGTTGAAGGTGGGTACTTTGGATAATCCTTCAGATATGATGACTAAATCACATCCAAAGGACAAGTTTGAGCATTGCTCAAACTTGATCAGTTTGATACCTGTTACTTGAGCGCTATGGGGCGCTAGACCCAACAACTTCTATGTTGATTACTTGATGATAAGGTGACGAAGAGAAATTTTTATATTTGAATCAAGTTGGAGTGTTGAATTTGGATGATTCAAATATTCGTTAAAGAGGAAAGAAATTGATTAATTGATTCAATCAAATCAATTAATTTGGCCGGTATATGGAAGGATATTTTGAAGGAAACTAATTAATTAGTCAATCAATTAATTAGTCAATGTATATTTGCTATATGAAGAAATAAATAATTAGGCATGAGGAATAAAGGAAAGATATGGAAACGAAGATTACGCCATCTATTTGTACTAAAATCAAATCATGCAAATTGGAAAGATATTTGGGTAATCGGGAAATTGATTTGCTTAATCTCCAAGCAACCCTTCATTATCAAGTCTATTTAAATGAAGGAATTTCATCTTTATATGTACAAGCAAGTGTAGTATCCACCATTATTCTTTCCTCTCTCTTTTGTGCTCTTTTCTTTAGTGAAATAAAAAGTTGTTGGGTCTCTGTGGACGTAGGATATTCACATCCGAACCACGTTAAATCTTCTTTGTATCCTATTTCTGTTATTTTTTTGTGAGACCGCATAATTCTTTTTAAGTGTCATTGGTATCTAAATAGGCAATACTAGATCCTGAACAAATAAACTGCTTCCGCTCAAATTAAAAACAAATTTCACTACAGAGATATATTTAAAATGGTGTGTGGTCACTTGTTGCCTGGGCAGGGTGTAACATTTAAAATCTTTAATAAATTTATAAAACTTTAATTTACAAAATTCTATCAAATTTATAGTGAATGTTTCTAAATTCTCCAAATTTCCTAGTGAACCTGTTTCAAATATAACTAGTTCTACTAAAACAGTGTTAGTATAAATTTATTTAACCTTTCTATTTTTTTTAAAGGAATTGAATTCCCCCCTTTCTCATAAGCATGCATGATGGTATTAAAATCTCCAATAATAATCCAAGGGCAGCCTACATTTGAGTTTATTAGTTCTAGTTGATTCCATAATGTTAGTCTTTTATTTTCATCGTTAGATGCATAAACAAAGATGATTTCAAGATGTAACCCTTCTTTGTTTATACATTTACAATGGATGAACTGAAAATTAATAAAATGTTGATCAATATCCCATATATTCAGGTCCCAAATCACCATAATCTTACCATTCCCTCCCATCTAATATTGTTATAATATTCCAATTAATTAAACTTTTAGCTTGATAATATTATATTTTAGAATATCTAACTTTGTGTTCTAATAATCCAATGTCAATAGGTTTTATAGTCAAGAGTAGATTAGATAAATTTAATCTTCTTTCAGGGGAAATAAGTCCCTTACATTCCAAGCAATTATTGACATGATATATAAAATTTAAAATTTTCAAATATATAAAGGAACACTAATGGATACAACCAACATCTACAGTTAAGCACTGTGTCTGTTCCCCTCCTCCATCACCTCCGGTCTCTTCCCTTTTTTCTTATATGATTTTTTGCTCTATGCTTTTAGCTGATCATCCCATTTGGTATTTCTGATGATATATTTTCTTTTTAAATCATTGTCATTGGCATCTTCAGTACTAACATTTGCAATAATATTCTTTATATTCTTCATTCTGCCTTTTCTTTTTTCTTTTCTTTCCTTTTTGATTTTGCTTGTAGATGAAGAGGAGTTTGTAACCAAACTAACTTCCTTTTGAATACTTTGAAATAGATTTCATAACTTAAGAGGATAGATGACTGCTAAATGATCTATTTTAGGATTATCAGGTGGCTCTTTATTAAATTTTTTATTAATGTAAGAGCCTTCATCCAAATTCATACCATCAGATTCAGTAGTGAAGTACTCTTTTTCTTGTGTACCGACTTCTTTTCCTTTAATTTGTGTTTCAATTAGATTATAATGATTTCTTCTAATGCCAAGAATTTGGAGTGGCACTTGTATCAACATTTCCACCAAAATTTTGTTCTGTAATGATTTCTTGAACTTCATTTTCTTGAGAATTTTCTTGAACAGAAGTAGAATTTTTATTATTTTTACCCTTATTTGGTATGTCTTTTAAAGATTGAGGATCTGCACGATTATTGAATTCAAAATGCACCCTTTTAGTATTTGCGTCCTTTTCAACTTGCATATTGTCTTTGTCTTCTGCTGAATTTTCTTGCATTAAACTTTTTTATTTCCACACCATTTTGGTAACATGGTTTTCTATAGAGTGACCAAATTATGAGCATATTTTGCATTTAGGAGGGATTTATTCATATTCTATGCTTTGTACTAAATTTTCTCCATCGTGCATAGAAATGTAAGCTTCATTTGATAGAACAACATCTGACTTAATCTCTACTAGAATTCTTGCATATGATAATCCAGTCTCATTTGCAGTATGTTCATCCAACTTCAATGGGTTACCCACTACACTGGCTATTGCACTTATAATTCCTTATTCAAAAGCCTAAATTCAGTTCTGATAATCTAACCTATGATGGCATTGTTGTAAGCAGATCTCTATCAAGATTAATTTTTTTTACTCCATTTTTTCAAAATAATAAGTTTCTCATTTATGATATATGGACCTCCATTGATAGTTTTTTCACAATCTGCGGCGTTCAAAAATCTAATGATAAAGAAACCGTTATTACAAGTACAAATGTCAAATTTACAAGTGGGATTACACGATCTTGCAATGATGGCCTTGAAGTGGTAAGACATGGGTCTATTGCCAAATACATATAGGCAATAACCTTGAAGTGGTAAGACATGGGTCTATTGCCAAATACATATAGGCAATAACCGAGAAATTCGATTTATGCTCTGTTTTATTACTGGCCTTTGTATTCACAACAACAAACTTTTTCTCATTTATGGAGAGGGGAACAGCATACTTAAGATCAAAATCAGAATTTAATCCCACTTCTTTGATCATGTCAGCCCAAGAAGAGGCATTATTCAAGTTTGTATTAAATTGTGTATCTGAATTCCCATTTGTTTGATTGTTACTTGAAGAATTTCTTGCATCCCTGAGCCGTGCTTCTGAAAACACATTTGCTTGGTTATTTCTTGATGAGTTTTTTCTTTCTGGAATATGTCTAAAGTTTTGATTGTTAAGTAAAAGCCTTTTCCATATGATTTCTTATCTTATTTGCGTTTCTGTGTTTCAGATTTAACCGGTTTGATCCAATTCCAGTTCGATGTTTCTGAGATGCAGATCTATTATCCAAAAGCTTAGATTGATGGTTCTATGCAATTTGAAAACCCTCTTCTTCAATAATTAAGGATTTCTTGATCGATTGTTGTTGTGAATGAAGATTGAGATTTGGTAATGGAGGATAATTAGATGGAGAAGAAGAAAAGGACCCCCAATTTAATCTTGGCTAGTAGCAAAGATAGGCTATCAAAAGGTGTAAAGGCAGCCATGGCTGCAAGATAGTTCTTCTTTTTTTGTAATTATATCTTTGCTTCAGCGTATGTATGTTCCCTAATCTATATGGAGTTATTCTTTAACACTAGTAATTTGAATAAATTGAGAATTAACTAAAATAACCAGTTAAATTTCTTTTATTCTTCTATAAAGTTTGTTTTAGCATCGAAGCAAGGGTCCTTATCTCATCATATTCAGTAATTGATCATTCATCTGTAGATACTTGCTTTAACCATTTGCTAAAATAATCAAAATAAAACTTTTGTACCGACTACAACTTATTTAATGTTTATATTGATTAGTTATGGGTGTTGATTAGTTATGGGTCTAGTGATTAAATCATACTAGTGTGTAACCCGTGCGTTGCACACGGTAAAGTTGTTAAAAATATTATTTATATTTTAATTATTGACAAAATATATTTTAATTATGCAATATATATTGTAAATTTATTATGATGTATTAATTGTAAACTAAAATGATTTGCGATGCTCAAATATAAGGTTGAGGGTTCAATACACGCTAACTACATATCTCTGTAAAAATTAATGTCCCAACTCAAAAAAATTATAAATTAAAATTGTTAATACTATATATGTAAATAATTTATGTTATGTGATATACTTTATATAATATATATAGGTGAATATGTAACTCCACTATTTTGTTAATATGATTGTTGTATATATATTAAATTATCATTTATCTGAAGGATTTATAAATGGATCAATGAACATAGATAATTGAATTTATTTGAATAATTGGAATTAATCGACATAACTAATTAAATATAAGGAGTTAAATGTAAAAAAGTTAAAATTGAGAAGAGTTGTTTACAAATTCATATTGAAAAGAGCATAGATTTTATGGTTACCTTATCTGCACATGATTTTTTTTTTGAATCAGACGTGAATTTTTATTCATTTGTAAGTTTTCATTTTTAAACAATTTTATTATTGCACTTAACCATATATTTCAAGTTCTTGTAGAATGGTCAAGCTTACAACTTTGATAGTTGCAAAATAATGCTATGTAGTATTTAGTTGAGTTATGAGTTGGGTATGGTTTGATAACATGTTGAAAGTGAGAATGTTATCAGTTGAATCTGTGCGTTCACATCATAATGTTGTAAAATATAAATTTATCTTTTAAAGGTTGTTAAAAATGAAATTATGTTATGTAACATACGATATTTTATCGAGATAAATGAATTAGAATAATAGTTACTATTATTTATGTATACATTTTATGTTATGTGATTTATATATCTTCATATATCGGAATAAAGAAGAAATAATTTTATTATGTTTCTCATATACATGAATATTATATATATTGAAATCCTCTTATTTTTAGGATTTATCAGATGGATTAATAAATATTAGTTAATCATATTTATTTCAATGGTTTAAATTTTAGATTACGCAATTAGTTAAATATATAGACTTGAATGTAAAATATTAAAACATAATTGAGAAAGGTTTCGTAAGTAATTGTAAAAAAATTAAAATTTTTAGGTATTTGAAGTTAATGGAATTTTACGGTGCAATGTATGATAAATTCATTTTGTAAGTAAATTATAAATAAATTGGTCATTGTCATTAATGTATATAATTTATATTATGTAATTTATATATATTTGCATCTAAATGAATTATTTTTTATCAATTTGTTATACACCTATAACATACATATTGAAAATTTCATCTTTTAGGATTTATTAATAAATATTAGTTAATTAAGTTTGTCGATTAGCTTAAATTTTAGATATGTAATTAATTTAAATGTGTGGACTATAATGTAAAATTTTGGAAAAGAACCGTGAAATATTAATAAATATTAGTTAATTAAGTTTGTCGATTAGCTTAAATTTTAGATTATGTAATTAATTCAAATGTGTGGACTATAATGTAAAATTTTGGAAAAGAACCGTGAAATATTTGTGAATAACTGTATATTCTTTTAATAGTAGGTATTCAAATGTAAGGTAATGTAAAAAGTTTAGTAGAAAATGATTGTAAATTGGTAAACCATAGGATTTGAAAATAAAATATCTATTTGGAGAGAATTAAGGAGAACGTAGATAACTCCTAGAATTAATTAGAGGGCTTTAAATTCTTCTACTTTACTATTATTTAATAGATAATTTATTTAAGAGTGGAACCAATTGCCTAAGGCATTTATACAGAAGTTCGGGAATGATCACAATGAAAGCTTGCCCTTGGGTTAAATAAATATTTCAAGAGGTTATCCAAAGTTAAGTTGGAAATATTTTCCTTCATTTGCTAATCTTTTTACACCTGTTGCATATAGAGTTGGAATTTTTGTTTATATTGAAGATTATAGTTGTCAATTGTAGCAATATATACACTTCGTTGAATTTCCTAAGTGCACAGTCATTTTTCATGGAAATTCTAAAATATGACAACCATATTTTATTATAGGTGAATAGTTATATTTATTTGGTCAACCTTCTATGCGAGTTATGTTGTCTTAGAGCTGCAATACCTTAATATTGGGAAAGATGATAATATGCCAATGCAAAACTATCAGTATGTCTAGTTTTTTTTTAGCCACAAGATTTCCTTGTGCTTCTTACCATTAAAATTATTTAAAGAACATTTTTCAGTATAGCTAAACTGTTTGTTTATCCATAAGATTTCCTTATGCTTCTTACCAGATAAGCTTTTCTATTGCTTGATCATGCTTTGTTCGTATAATGCACATGTTCTACTGTAATTGTTTTAATGCTGTTATGCAGAAGATAAATCTTAATTGAGTTATCAGCCATTTTCATTACAATTCATACCTGATACTCAATTGCATTCTTATAGGGTTTTGTTGAAGATCAATTCGACTTAGGGTTAGTTGCCAGGGCAGTTGAGGAAGGAATTGCAGTGATAAAACCAATAGGTTTTATAGTTTTTAATGTGGGAGGTCGTCTTGGGCAAGCTGTTTGTAAGAGACTTTTTGAACGTCATGGCTTTCACATTACAATGTTTTGGCAGAATAAGATTCTCCATATCATTTTTAAATATAATATATATGTATGCATGTTTTTGTATGAGTGGTTAAAATCAGATATTAATGTTTTGGTTGTCGCTGTGGATGCTGAAGTACATCACCATATAATTCGATCAAAGTACAATTTGCCGGTTTTTTAATAGTTCATTATGCACACTTCTATTACTTTATATTAAAGCAGGAACTTACCCAAGCTGGCATGGACTTTTCCGCTTCTCCCATTTCAAAATAGCGCTTTCTTACCTGCTTCCGCATTTTTAATTCCCTCTCTAGCAACTGCTGGCCTTTTCCCCCCCTTTCTCATTTCCCAAACCCTCTCCCTTCCCAATTACTTCCGAATTTCATCCCTCATACTCTCCTTCCTCTTTCGATTCCCTGCCTCGACGTCCCTCCTCCAACCCAATACTGAACACGGTACGGTTTCGTTGCCTCTCGGTCAGCTACGCCGGTAAGTGCTTCCTTCCTCTCCGTATTTCTAGTTTTATTTTCTTCTGCGCCGCCTTATTTACTCTCTTTGTTGTCGTCTTCGTACATTTAACAAAGCGAATTTGACATTTTTAATCACATCGTACGAACTGTTGACTTTGTCGATCCCACCCAGACGACTTCCAATTTTTAGGTCATATGCTTTTACTGCGCCATCTCCGTAGACCAATTTTCCCAAACCGATGATTACAGGATGTGATCATCTGGCCGATGACTTTTGGGTACCGATTTCAATAAATTTTGATTTTCCCCTTATTGTGTTTCTACGAAAAATGTAATAGCAGTTCCATGTTTGATTGCGAGAAATGAGGTCTGAATATGTTATACATAATTTATGATCCTTCTCTAACCGTAAAACACAGTTTAAAATTGTTTTATGACTTACAACTTGATGTGGAATTACTACTGCAGTGATCTTACACTTCCCTCCGTTCATGATTTTTTTCTGAACTGTCTGCAGTTGCAGTGAAATTGATTAAACTGCTTACTGTTCAGATTATTCATCCACCTTCACTGCAAAGAAAAACTAATTCATAGGAAGTGCTACTTCAGACCTTTCTCCATAGGTACGTTCAAAATATATACTGAATGGTAGATGGACATTACTACCGTTTACTAATGACTGACTGTGCATATGAACTGCAACTTAGATGTACAAAAAAAAATTGTACCCAACATCCGTACTTATGCTTTACCGTCTACCCTTACTATACTGTATTCTCTATCTGCCATCTATTGATATCCGTTGCATGGTTAGTGTAACCACTTTTGCGGATTTTATCGAGTTCAACAGTTATAACACAGAATACTACTCCACCTCAATAACTGTTTATCTGCATGTGAACAAGGATTGTCAGCGCAAATTATACTACCATCCGATTGTACAGTTTACTAATTTCGTTTCCAACGCAAACCCGCTTTTACTAAAAGCACAATCTCAGATAATGCTTGCCTTAATTTTAGTTCCCACTTATTTACAGCAGTTTATTCTCTATTTTCCTTCTTCCCGTAATGTTGAAGGCCACCATATTTTTTTAACCTTTTGCTCTCTGTTTTGGTTTTACCTATAGCTTAATTAGATGTTTAATACGCACATACCGCCGTCTAATGTTGTTCTAAATTTGAAATAAAATTGAAAAAAAAACGACGGCTCATACAACTGTACAACAATTACAGTTTGCTACCACTGCAACGTTATGACTGTTTTAATTTTTAAGCATAAACAAATGAGGTTTCAATTTTTACCCCTTCTGCTAACACCAACACCTCATTCAGATTACATGCTTGGTTAGCACTACTGCTAACTCATATATTTTCGATACATTTTCCATACAGTTTTTTTTGTTCATGCATTTATCTATGGACGCTTTACCCCTATCCAATTCTTTTTTTTGTCTTTCTGTTATATTTTTCCTACACTGTTATCGGCAACCACTTTACAACAGCTACCCATCGATCATCATCATCAATAAGAATACACTCTGATTGCACCAGTTACCTATTTTTTTAAGCCTGGTGTTTACCTTTGCAGGCAACCGACGTTTGCGCTGTGCAAACATAAGCTATACCAACTGCTGTGCGGTTTAATTCATATCATGCTGCTTTAACACTTCAAACTGCAATCAACCTGCTTGGCTGTGTTTTCCATCACTTTGTTACGCCTTGACGAATTGGTAAGGTTTTTCCGTACTCCTATCCATTTATGACTTTTTTACAAGGCAAACATAGTTTTTATCAATATTGGTCATATAAGTATCTAGTTGATGCCTTATGAACAGTGGTGACCATGAATTTTGCTTCTACCAATTTATAAACAATATTTGAATCTATTTAGAACCATGTAGAAGTGAGTTGCATATTAAGTACTATCACTACAGTACCTTTTGTATCTGCTTTGCCTTTATGTCCAAACTTATTTTTACAATGTTGCTTTAAATAAATATTTGCACAACCTATAACATACAACATGCACTGAGCTGTATTATATGGAATATGTTATTTTCCTGCTAATTCAATTAAAATGTAAGTATTTAAAGTTATGACTTCAACACTGCAGACCGCAGATTATATACAAGCGATATCGACATGAAGTAAGAGAATTTTATCATCTTTTAAGAATATGCTAAGATTATATATAAGGATATACAACTTTCTAACTGAATGATATATTTAACACTAGTTTATGGTTTGGTTAAGCATTTAGTTTTTACTGTTAGATCGAGTATTTACTGTATTGACACCCATCTGAACGTGATTGTTGCTCATCAATCAATTATTTTACTCATTCTTCACTAATTTTTATTATTACATGGAAGAGTACTTACCTTGCTTTATCGATCATTATTTTTATTCTTATGCGTTTACCATATTTTTGGAGACTATAGATTATATTCGTTTGAGAGATAGTTTTCAATGTATCGCCTATATCATTTTCTGGCAAAGTAATAGGTTGATTATTACAAGCTTATGGTTCTCAATGTTTTGACACTGTTGAAAATATCAAGATAATTTTTTCCTTACAACTAATCCCTATTATTTTAGAATTAGTTTTTCACTACGAATGCTAGCATCAAAGCATGTGAATTTGTCTACATTTAATCATCTTAAAATTTGGTTATAAAATGGTTTTAGTAGTCATAAGCATTGCCATATTTAAGGTGAATATAGCAAACGTATCCTACCATTGATTAATTTTCATGCCTATAAAATCCATTTTTTCCGTCTATCAAAAATGGGTAAGTTTTATTTTCGGTATTCATGCTGTAAATTAGTGTGCAATAGGGAAAGGATTGTACATAATTTTGAATATCATCCGCATTACCATTTGTACACATTTATTAATGGCCTAATTCATTGGTAATTTATAATAGAAATACCTTTTCAATATACTTAATTCCATGTTTGAGTTACCATGATGTTTGGTTCCAATTATTATCTAGAAAGGATTTATCAGCATACTACCACGAGTTATGATTCATTTTTCCTTTTAGACTTACCAATGTGAATAGAAAATGAATGGCATGTTTTGCTTATTTACAACTATGATTTGATATTAGCGCTGCTATATTTTAAAGGGCATGTTCCTAGTTCCCAGTTTATTTTTATCTTAGCTACTGAAGTGTAAAATTGTTTGTATCAGGCATAACATTTTTTGGTTCGACGATACTGTTATAGTTGTTTCAATTTAAAGTTTAAACCATAAATGAAGAAATCATTACATATCATCACATTTAATATCCAAGACTATGGTATCCTATGCAAGATCATTGAAATATTTGATAAACAGTTAGGAGTAAATTTGATAACGAAACTATTTCTTACACTTTAGTTGTTTACATAGGCATTCAATAAGATAATGAATGACATCTTAATAGACAAGAGTGAGATTGATGCACAGTCTGAGTCGTCCTCTAGGACTATGTCGGACAAAGAGAAGAAGACTTTGAGCATCAACGATAGTGGCGTTGGTATGACTAAAGATGGTATGTCTTCGATAGTTTATTTTGAAGTTAAGTTGAAACATATGTTATGATAATCATATTTTCTTAGTATGTTGTCCATTGAAACTAATATTATTTTGGATTACCCTATTCCTGTGCGCATAATGATGTAACATGACACCAATTAATATTGTAGAGAAACAGTATGTAATGTATTAAGTAGTATATTAACACCCTTCTAAAATAGCTATTAGAACTAAAACTTCTATTAGACTTAAATTTTGAGTAAGTGGCCCCTATATGCACTTAAAAAACTTAAGAAGATGGTTTTTTAGAGCCATTCAGTACAGGAGAATTTGATTGCTAGTTGTCCTTTGATTTTATGAGTATATTAACATGTTAAATATGATAATACTTTTAACCAGCCATGTTTTAATTTGTGACTAGACATTGTGAACAATTTGTGCAGAATTGCAACATTTGGGACCGAAGATTTCATGTAAGCACTACAAGCTTGTGCTGATGTGAGTATGATTGGTCAATTTAGTGTTGGCTTCTAGTCAACTTACTTGGCTGCTGAGACATTTTGTGTCACAACAACCCAATGATAATAAACAATACGTATGGCAGAACCAATTTGGTGGTTCACTCATTCTTACTACAAATGTGGAAGGTATCTCACTGGTCAGAGGAATTCAAATGAATTTATTCCAAAATATAATCAGGTAGGTTCTGTATAGCAAACACGTTATGCGACGATGCTACGATAATCAATTCACACTTGAGTCATGATATTTGAAAATGTAATTGGTTTGCATCTTCATAATTTGGAAGAGACAGAACCAGAGATTTGGTGAAGAAAAACTTGGAATTCATCAATTATCCAATTTACCTTCCCACTCAATAAACTGTTTAAAAAGAGACAAGTGATGATGAAGATGAGCAAGAAAGAAAGAACAAGAAGGCAAGGTTGAGGAAGTTAATGAATAGAAGCAAAAGAAATCAAAGAAGGAAAAGGAAGTTCTCATGAGTGGGCTCAAATCAACAACCATAAACCAAATTGGCTGCGAAAACCTGAAGAGTTCACCAAACAGGAGTATATTTCATTCTATAAAAGTCTAATTAGTGGTTGGAAAGACCATTTATCTTTCAAGCACTTCTCAACGCAATGTTAGCCAGTGTTCAGAGCGATTTTATTCAACCCAAAAAAAGACGTTTTGACTTCTTCGACGCAAGGAAAAAGCTAAATAATATTAAGCACTATGCAAGCAGACTATTCGTCATAGATAACTGCTAGAATATCATTCCTGAGTATCTCAGTTTTGCAAAGGTAGCTGTATGCTTAATACCGCTTTTTCCAATATCAAATTTTCATACCTAAAATTCTTCATTCTTATCGGTTTGAATTTTACAGCCTACTACCAGTGTTCTACCTGCATTTTTTCATGTAAATAAACGATCAGTTTGACATTATAGATTGCACACATAGCGGAGTAAATTGTTTACTGGACCAACATGCACAATTTATAAATAAACTCTATTGTCTTTTTCTCCCACATCAGGATTTCGCAGCAACTGTCTCAACAAACTTATTACCGCTGAAACTTTACTGTGACAGTACAACGTAAATCTTATATTACAATATTGTTATTGGCTTATCAGACTTAAATTTGATTTATATTTTACACATATTACACAATAAAATATAACCATATATCTTACTAACAAAATGATTGCAACTTATATTATGGTACCATCTTCCCATGTGCGAAGTACGGGTCTCATACTACTTTTCCGTTCACTATAGCCATCAACTCTTTTTTTTCTTCTTTTTCCCGGTACCTCATTTCACACTTTTTTTAACTTTGTGTCAGGATGTATGACATTGAATTTGTTTGCTTTTGTATGCATTATATATGTGCTTTTTTTATAAAACTCAACTCCGGCCTTGAACTACTATTTATGACTATTATTGTTACTTACATTACCGTTGTTATTTGATTTACACTGCCCATTAACATGTATATGAAATATATGATCACAGTTTCGTTCTAGCATCGCCTTTCCGCTATTGAGATTATGAATCACGAATTACAATAATGCCCGTGTGCGAAGCATGGGCTACTCACACTAGTTATTGTCTAAGATAGGCCATGTTTTACATACTTAAACTAAATTATTTCTTTGCTTTTAGGAATGGAAGTAGCATCTCCAAGAAGGTAATTCCATTTACCAATGTTATTCCATTTAACATAACTGAATTTATAGACATTTACCTAGAAGTGCATATATTTGATTAGGCATAAGTGGAAAGTTTGATAAAATGATCTGTAACGACCCATAATTTAATCATTATTTAAATGAATATTTAATTATATTTATAAATAATTAATAAATGAATTTTTGTTAATAAATAAAATTATTTTAAATAATAACTAACGATGAAAAAAATCATTTTTAAAATTTGTTTACCAATATATACAGTTTATGGAGAAATAGAAAATGTGATCGGAAATTATTTTCCGAAATATCGATTTTTCATTTGTTAAAAGTTATTCAAAATACCATAACACTGTTATAAACACACATGCACACAATATAAGCCTTTTAACAAAGTGTGTACACGTACATATGCATGTACATTAACTCACTTATGTATATAAACATATAAGTTAAAATAAGATTTTATTTCATAAATATATATGTACATAACATATAAAAAATATCTTTTTTCAACACTAGAACATGACATGAATAGTGCAAGGAGAAAGGGGTACATGTGTGGACGGATCTAAGGATGGGGAGGAGTATGGTAGTGCATGCATGTATATGTTTTAATTAAACACTTATATGATTTTTTTTATTAATTCCTCGAGCCTATTAATCACCCCTAGCTTTCATTTTTCTCATTTTATAATCTCATTCTCTACTTTTAAATTTCTAAAAGATTAAGTAAACTCATCTACGGCTTCTTGTAACGACCAACAAATTTATCAGTTTGATAGATTATATTTATTATTAAAATATTCGAATATAAGCTTTTAAAAACATATATTATGATGTTTTGAACAATACATAATAATGGTAGTCTTATTTTGTATAAGTATTTACAAAAATATAAATTTTGAAGAAATATCGATAACCTGACAGAAAACCGTTTTATCTATAAACAACTCTATAATAGTAAAAAATCGCGCACAGAGTTGGATACATACACTTATTTTTATAATTGAATAAGAATATGAAATAAAATTATTTATTTTATTTTTGGAAATTAAGAGTATGTATGACATCCTCAATGATGCTCTTATATTTAATAATTGATTTATGATTTTAAATTGAGTTTTAATGATTTAATAATTATTCAAATAATTATTTTTAAATGATTTTAATTCATTTTAAATAGTTATAAAGTGATAGTAAATAATTTATAATAGTTTTATAAAGATATATAATTAGTTTGAAAGTATAAGAAAATTGATATCACTTTATCGGCAAAATAGCAATTTTTGTAAATAATAGTTAATATTGATTTATATGATTTTATAATTCAAATAAGATCATTTTAATTAATTAATAATGATTATAAATTTATTTCAAAATTTTGTTTACATATATATGTAATCTAAATTATAAGTGAAAATATGACCAGGAATCGATTTTTCGATTTTCAACGATTTAACGAACGGAAGTTGTTCGAAAATCACTACAACCTTGTTTATATGTCATGTGCACATATATAACATACAAATACATCCAATAACATATACATTAACACTTATATACATACATATGACACACATACATGTGTGAATACACATACCTTATAAATATCATGATATTTTCACCTTTCTTCATCTTTAAGCAACCTTAAGTCAACTAATGACATTAATGGATGGCTTCAAAGTGAATGATGTGATGGAGGCATATGGGGAGGTGGGATAACGTGAGGAACATGATGATTGAGGAGGGTGTGGGCTAATGGTAGTTTTGTCCATTCACTTTTAGATATTTCCTACCATTTTTTTCTTATAAATACCCATGCATACTCTTCCTTTTCATTCACCTTATTCTTAATTTTGCCTAAGCTCATTCTCTCCATTTTAATGGCTTCTTACTTAAAGAATCCATGAAGAAATTTTAGTAGTAAATAATATAAAAATATTTATACATATATATCCTATAGTATTACATCTCCAAAACAAAGCAAACACCTCCTCTTCCTCAATCAAGTGCACGACCATCACCATCACCATCACCATCACCATCAAGAACAAGCTCCATCACCTATTCTAGAGGGAGTCTGAGTCCATCAAGGAGAAAAGAAGGAGTTTGAAAGCTTCATAGTAAGAAAAATAGGAGGAAGTGCTGCCGAAGTGCTGCTGGAATCGATTGGAGAAGCTACGGAAAAGATTGGTGGAGTGAAGCCATAAGTGAGTACTCAATGTTTATGAAATAATAAATAATCTTTGTAACTATTTTTGAGCATGATAATATGACCATTTAATCTCTTAATTATTTGTATGAATGTTTGATAACTTATTTGATTATATGGTTGATTATATGGATGTTGATATGGTTGATAACTTAGTTGTGATAAATTATGAGAAATCATAATAGAAATGGTTAATAAACTAACCATGAATAACTAATGAAAAATAAATCCATATGGATGTATATATGGAGTTTATTTAGCCTCTTAATGGTTTTTAAAATATAAAAAAATATTGATAATGAATGTTATAATAATATAATATTATGAAATAATTTAAAAGTGAAAAAGAGATTTAATATGGAAAAATATTTGTTTAAATTAGTTTGAAATGTTTATAAACATATGAAAGTGTTTTGGTGAAGTTTGAAAGGTAATTGCAATGTTAGTCAAAACCAGACACGTCGCGTAACGGTAGTTCGCGATTTTGTGTCATAAAAGTTAAACGAGTATATAGAATGGAATATAGCTTAAAATTCTTCGAATAAGAATTTCCCAAACTATTATATCCATAGTTTACAAACAAAAAAAGAAAACAAAGATTTTGATAAGTAGATTCTGAAATATGAGTAAAACAAGTTTTTAGAAAAATCGTAGTTTTGTAGCTCGTAATACAAAAAAGGATTTCTTTGAAAATGATAATCTATTTTTTTTTAAATTATGACAAAGTCTAAAAATCTTGTAAAATGTTTTAAAAGTGATTTGAGCTATAAAAAATGAATTCCAAATGATAAAAAGTCGTTTTGATCAATATAGCTTAAAAGGCACTTTCCACCACACTTTACTGTAACTTTTGAAATATAGTTTTAAACGCAACCATTCTTTTTCAAATCTTTTGAATATGTTTTCAAATGATTAATAAAGTATTTTAAAGGTGATTTGAAGGATTTATGGAATGGCTAAGTGTTAAATAGTTTAAAATCGATCAAATAACTTGACCGCCTTATTAGTGTAAGAGAGATACTGTCTACACTTGAGTTTGGAAAACTAGTTTCCTGCTCTCCCTAACTATCCGGACCGCTCCAATGGATGGAATAATAAATTTGATTTACTCCGATAAAAATTTCCCCAAGTATAAAGATATTATTTTCCAAATTTAAATAATTTGGATTGCGTAGAAATGATTTGGAAATGTTTTCCTAAATAAAAGGTGAAATGATTTGGAAGTATTCCATAATTAAAAAGATTTTAAAATTAACCAAATGATTGATAAATGAGGCTTAATGATTTTATATACTCTGAAAAAGCTAAAGGAATGATTCAATGAATATATCTCTAAGAGATATCTATGAACGAATAAATATATGAATTAAATTGATTGATGATTGATAATCACATATGAACTTAACATCTTTTTTTATCGATGATCGGTTCGAAGGAACCAGATCGGATTTGGGTAATTCCTATCCGAAAGCCAATTCGAACAAATGTATACGTTTGGAAGTGAAGACCTAATGAAGATAATGATTATTGAAGACCGGTTATCTTCAAAATGTTGGGATTGCTATCACTAGTCTCAGGGGTTTGCCCCACATTATATTTATATGGTAGTGGTGTCAACATTCTGAAATATTTCTTGTATTGAAGACTGAAGATCTTTATAACGGAATGAATTCTTGTTGACATTCTCAAGGTAGCTCCCAATATAGAGACATTTATTATAGCAGGGGTCCTTTCGTGTTTTGAAATCTTCGGATTGCAAAGAGTACTTGCTACTAATGGTAGTAGGAGGAGTGCCTTCGGTTTCGTTTAGTCATAGAATGAACTTGTATAGACGATTGTCTTACGGTGCATTTCTGATCATATTAATTGATCTCTATCAAAATATTATCTATTTAGTGGTGAAAAGGCAACTTCTTTAGCTTAACATGCTTTCCCGCGACGTATGAGCTCGGGAGTTATACGTTGGTAGAAATCAGTTGTGTGATTCAAAAATGGAAATGTGGTATTCTAAGTGAAATGAGCTTTGTGGAAGAATAAAGTATGGATTTATGAATAAGAAAGCTGTGGCTTTGTCTAAATTTAGCGCGATCACACGAGCCTCACATCCTGGAGATGATATGGGTAATTATGCAATCATCAGGGCATACATTTCAGTTTATCAGTTTATGAGTATGAAGGATTCTAGTGGAATCTGGATCCTCAAGGCATTTACTTTAATATAGTAGCTTACTTGTGAAAAGCAGTAAGGCTGTCAAATATTAGTAGTGTAGCAGTGTAGCAAGTGCAGTTTCAAGTGACTTTCTTGAGAAAAGCGATAAAGGCACCACGGGAACTATGTTTCTATACATGGATCGAAGGAAAAGGCCACTAGTTACCTATCATGTTGGAAATTCAATTCCAATATGAGGTTTATGGTTTTTGTTGTATTCCCAAAATAGCTGTAATGCTTTGCAAATAATTCAGCTGCCCCTTTTGGTATCCTATATTCCATCCAAGTATATTCCATTGATCTAGTCTGGATATATTACCATTGACTTAGTCCAGGTATTGATACTTTCATTATGTATATTTATTTGAAAAGTGTTTTCAAACCAATGCCATTAAGAATAATATCAAATGTTTTGATATAAAGTATTTTGGTTATCATAATATAAAAACCTGTCAGTATTTATGTGTGGACGTGGTCTTATGAGATACTTCTTTTCAAAGGTTTTGATTGACATCAGCATTTAAATTTAGCGTATCTTATGCTGGTTAATCAAGCCTGATACGGGTAATTTTAATACTTGGGTAAGATCCGAGTACTTTCAGGTTTAGCTGAAGATGCTTGAAGTTTCCAGAGGAGAGCTGGAGATCTTCATTTACATATGGACATATTCTATTATTAGCTGCTATACTGCATTTGTTTTGATTGGTTGTCAGCATTTGTAAGGACAGAGGTTTATAACTGTCCAGGCTGAATCCAGGTTAGACTCTGATATTGTATTGAAAATTTTCCACAGTAAAGATTTTATATTGAAATAATATATGTTAATCCATTCGTATGAGGTTCTGTTCTATTTAATTTTCTTTTCCCCCTAACAATCAGGCTTTTCGGTGCTTGGATTTACGGCACGAGGATGTATTAGTGCTGATTTTCAAGGATCAAAAATCTTATCCATTACATTTGGTATCGGAGCTTAGGTTGAGCAAACACCTAGGCTTTGTCGGGGTAAGTCTCATTATGGATAGGGTTAGTAATACCTTAGAATGAGTGACTCATTAGAGATAGGGTTAGTTACACCCTAGAATGAGTTTTGAGAGTAATATATATGAGAACATATTTGTTATTTAATATAAAATTTGTTTTGTGTTGATTTAGTTTTTTACGGATTCTGTACGGTATGCCACGATATCGATAAGGGTTTCTAAATAAGGCGAGTCGACACACCATTTTTTAAAAGGAGTATATTTTTTATATACAAAAGTGTAAATATTAGTGTAGTTTGGAAAATTTATAAGATGTTATCCATTTGGAAAATTCCAAGAATAAGGTCTTGATCTGTTTGGTGATGATGGGAATAATCTTCTAAGTATCGATCATATGTTAGCTTGGGGAATGGTATTGAACACTTGGTATATTATTCTTCTTATCATTGTACAATCAAGGCAAGTTCAAAGCTGAATAAGTTAAATCAAGTAATTTGGATTAATGGTATGAAGCCTCTGGTTATAACTTAGTATATCATTTAAGTAAGGATGTCATATTATATGTCGTGTGATGAGTTATGGGCCAATCCAAACCAAGCATGTAGAGTACGTGCACAGCAAGAAGCCGAAGAAAAAGCAAAACTAGGACCCTATGTTGACATCGACTATTGCTATAGCGGTAAGAAAGGACATTATGCAGTTACGTGTGAAATCAAGCAAAGGAAGAAGCATAGGAGGGAAAACAAAAATTATGATCGAGATGATATAGCCTGTTTCAAATGTAAAGAGAGAGGACGTTTTATACATAAATTTCCTATAACAAAGAAGAAACCAAGGATTAAAAAGAAGACAATGGGCTGCTACCAATGAAGAACCTAACACATGAAGTCAAAGATTATCCTAAACAAACTTGCGTTTGGTTCTTCCAACGGAAACCCTTAATGAAGAACTGTCCAAAAATGAAATTGATTAACTTAGGCCTCCAAGATAAAACACCGTCTACCTCAAAAAGAACCCAAAATAGCATATATGGCAGTTCAAGTATAATGGTAGTGTGATAGGTTGTATTTCCTAGGGAGTTATCTCTAAAAGTTTGTAAAGGCTTGTAATGAATATATAAAAATAATGTTAATTAATAAATATCTTTTGATCATTCTCTCTGTGCATTTCTTCCATCTTCCATCAAATCAATTTAATAAGATATTTAGATATAAAAGGTAAAAAGGAATATATTATAATAGGAGAAGCTGATTTTAATTTTGGAAAATAAAAGGTAAATTATCTTTTAAAATTAAAATGATTCCTTTAGGATGAAATGTTTTCCTTTAAGAAAAATATTTTAGAATAAATATTTAGATTGATTATACATAAAAAAGCATTTTTAAAAGATAAAAGTTTTATGAAAAGTTTTCAAAGATTGTTGAATGTTAATAATTACATATGAGGTACGTAGATCATTTCGCCGTATAATTTAATCTAAGATTTTAGTACTGAATTTTAAGGTGTTTACACTAGTTCGAAAAAAAATTTATCACTTGATTATTGACTACAAACATTGATGAGGGTTTATGATTGGGTACTTGAGTTTTCTATCATAGTTAAAGGCTATGTAAGAAAAATGAAGCTTTTAGATCAAGAAGCATGTTCAGAGTCCGCACTAGAGCATCAGAGTATCAATACTTGTTCGAAAGTGAAGTTATAGATTCGAATAGTATATCAAACCATATGATCTATATACATCATACGAATGTAAGTTTAAAAATCAATATTTTGGGCAAATACCTTTGGGTTTTGTTTTGGTGTAATTTCAAGGATGAAATTCTTATAAGGGTGGAAATCTGTAACGACCCGTAAATTAATCAATTTGATAAATTATTATTTTTAAAATATTCAAATATTAGCTTTTAAAAACATAGATTATGATGTTTTGAACAATAAATAATGATGGTACTCTTATTTTGAATAAGTATTTACGAAAATATAAACTTTGAAGGATTATCGATAAAATGATCAAAACCCGTTTCATCGATAAACAGCTTTATAATCATAAAACTTCGCGCACGGAGCTGGATACATACACTTATTTCTATAATTGAACAAGAATATGAAATAAAATTATTTATTTTATTTTTGGAAAGTAAAAGTATGTATGACATCCTCAATGATGCCCTCATATTTAATAATTGATTTATGATTTTAGTCTGAGATTTAATGATTTAATAATTATTAGAATTACTCAAATAATTGTTCACAAATGATTTTAATTCATTTTAAATAGTTATAAAGTGATAGTAAGTAATTTATAATAGTTTTATAAAGATATATAATAAGTTTGAAAATATAAGAAAACTGATACCGCTTTAACGATATAATAGCAATTTTTGTAAATAATAGTTATTATTGATTTATCTGATTTTATAATTCAAATGAGATCATTTTAATTAATTAATATGATTATAAATATATATTAATGTTTTTTTACGTATATATGTAGTTTAAATTATAAGTGAAAACCAAGAATCGGTTTCCTGATTTTCAACGATTTAACGAACGGAAGTTGTTCGAAAGTCACTGCAATCTTGTTTTATGTCATGTACACATATATAACATACAAATACATCCACTAACATATAAAAAAACACATACATACATATGACATACATACATGTATAAATACATATACCTTAGAAATATCATGATATTTTCACCTTCTTCATTTTTAAGCAACCCTTAAGTCAACCAAGGACATGAATGGATGGCTTGATAGTGAATGATGTGATGGAGGCACATGGGGAGGAACATGATGATTAAGGAGGGTGTGGGCTAAGGGTAGTTTTGTCCATTCACTTTTAGATATTTCCTACCATTTTTTTCCTATAAATACCCACGCATACTCTTCCATTTAATTCACCTTCTTCTTCATTTTTCCTAAGCTCCTCCTCTCTATTTTAATGGCTTCTTCCTTTAAGAATTCATGAAGAAATTTTAGCAGTAAAGGATATTAAAATATCTATACATATATATGCTATAGTATTACACCTCCAAAACAAAGCAAACACCGCCTCTTCCTCAATCAAGTGCACGACCATCACCATCACCATCAAGACTAAGCTCCATCACATATTTTTAGAGGGAGGCCGAGCCCATCAAGGAGAAAAGAAAGATTTTGAAAGCTTTGGAGTAAGAAAAAGAGGAGGAAGTGCTACCGGAGTGCCACCGGAATCGATTCGAGAAGCTACAAAAAAGTTTGGAGGAGTGGAGCCATAAGTGAGTACTTAATGTTTATGGAATATTAAATAATATCTATAACTATTTTTGAGTATGATAATATGACCATTCAATCTCTTAATGATTTGTATGAATGTTTAATAACTTGTTTGATTATATGGTTGATTATATGGATGTTGAAATGGTTGATAACTTAGTTGCGATAAATTATGAGAAATCATAATAAAAATGGTTAGGAAACTAACCATGAATAATTACTGAAAAATAAATCCATATGGATGTGTGTATGGAGTTTATTTAGCCTCTTTATGGTATTGAAAATATAAAAAGATTGAAAATGAATATTATAATAATATAATAGTATGAAATAATTTAAAGGTGAAAAAGATATTTAGTATGGAAAAATATTTGTTTAAATGAGTATGAAATATTTTATAAATATTTGAAAGTGTTTTGGTGAAGTTTGAAAGGTAACTGGAAAGTTAGTCAAAAATAGGTGCGTCGCGTAACGGCAGTTCGCGGTTTCACGTCGTAAAAGTCAAATGAGTATACACAATGAAATATAGCTCAAAATTCATCGAGATAATAATTTTTCGAACTATTATATCAATAGTTTTCAAACAAAGAAAAAAATCAATATTTTGATTAGTAGATTTTGAAATATGAGTAATAAAAGTTTTTGTAAATACCGCGGTTATGTGGTTCGCAATCCATGAAAGGATTTCTTTGAAAGTGATATTTTAAAATTGTTTAAAATTATGAAATAAATTCTAAAAATACTATAAAATGTTTTAAAATTGATTTGAGTTATAAAAAATGAATTTTCGAATGATAAAAAGTTGTTTTGATCAATATAGCTTAAAAGACACTTTTCACATCACTTTTTTCATAGCACTTTTGTGCAACTTTTGAAATATAGTTTAAAACGCAACCATTCTTTTTCAGATCTTTTAAAAGTATGTTAAAATGATCAATAAAGTATTTTAAGGGTGATTTGAAGGATTTGTCGAATCGTTAAATGTTAAGTGGTTTAAAGTCGATCAAATAACTTAATCGCCTTATGGGTGTAAGAGAGATAGTGTATAGGCTTGAATTAGAAAACCAGTTTTCCGCTCTCCCTGGCTATCCGGCTGGCCCGACGAATGGGATGGTAAATTTGGTTTACTTGGATCAAAATTTCCTGAAGTATAAATATATAATTTTCCAAATTTAAATAACTTGGATTGCGTAGAAATGATTTGGAAATGTTTTCCTAAATAAAAGGTGAAATGATTTGGAATTATTCCAAGATTAAAAAGATTTTAAATTAACTGAATGATTTGATAAATGATGTTTAATGATTCCATATACCTGAATAAGCTAAAGGAATGATTTAATGAATATATCTCTAAGAGATATCTATGAACAATAAAAAGATGAACTAAACTGATTGATGATTGATAATCACATATGAACTTAACATCTTTTTTATCGATGATTGGTTCGAAGGAATTGGGTTGGATTTGCGTAATTCCTATCTGAAAACCACTTCGAACAAATGTATATGTTTGGAAGTGAAGATGTGATGAAGATAATGATTATTGAAGGCCAGAGATCTTCAGAATGTAGGGATTGTTGTCTCGAGTCCCAAGGATTTACCCTACATTATATTTATATGGCACTGGTGTCTGCATTCTGAAATCTATCTTATATTGAAGACTGGAGATCTTCATAGCAGAAAGATTGCTTGTTGACATTCTTTGGGTAGCTCCCAATATAGAGACATTTATATAGCAGTGATCTTTCATGTTTTGAAATCTTCGGATTGCAAGGACTACTCGCTACTAATAGTAGTAGGAGGAGTGCCTTCGATTTTATTCAGTCCTAGAAAAACTTGTATGGATGAAAGTTTGATATTGCATTTTTGATCATACTAATTGATATCTATCAACGTATTATCTACTTGGAGGCGGAGAATGCAATTTCTCTTAGCTTAACACCCTTTCCTCAGACGTACGAGCTCAAGAGTTATACGTTGGTAGAAATTAGTTGTGTGATTAAGAAATGGCAATGTGGAATTCTAAGTGCAATGAGCTTTATGGAAGAATAAAGTGTGGCTTTATGAATAACAAAGAATGGCTTTGTTAAAATTGAGCGTAGCCTTACGAGCCTCACATCCCAGAGATGATATGGGTAATTATGCAGTCTTCAGGGCATATATTTTAGGCTACTGGTTGTATAAGTACGGAGGAGTCCAGTGGAATCTGGATCCTCAAGGCATTACTTTAATATAGTGGCTTGCTTGTGAAAAGCAGTAAGGCTACCAGATATTGGTTGTGTAGCAAGTGCAGTTCCAAGTGATTTACTTGAGAAAAGCTATAAAGGCACCACATGAACTATGTTGCTATACATGGATCGATGGAGAAGGCCACTAATTCCCTATCATGTTGGAAATCTAATTCCAATATGAGCTTTACGGTTTTGGTTGTATTCCTAAAATAGCTTTAATGTTTTGCAAACATTTCAGGTACCCCTTTTGGTATCATATATTCCGTCCAGGTATATTCCGTTGACCAAGTCTGAATATATTACTATAGACTTACTCCAGGTATTGACACTTTCATTATGTATATATGTATATATATATTTATTTGAAAAGTGTTTTCAAACCAATGTCATTAAGAATAATATCAAATGTTTTGATATAAAGTATATTGGTTATCATAAGATAAAAACATGTCTGTATTTATGTGTGGGCGTGGTCTTATGAGATACTCTTCTTTTCAAAGGTTTTGATTGACATCAGCATCTAAAATTTCAAGTATCTCACGCTGGTTTATCAAGCCTGATTCGGGTATTTTTAATACTCGGGTCAGATCCAAGTAGTTTCAGGTTTAGTTGAAGATGCTTGGAGTTTCCAAAGGAGAGCTGGAGATCTCCATTTACATATCGACGTATTTTATTATCCGCTACATATATTGCATTTGTTTTGATAAGCTGTCAGCATTTGTAAGGACAAGGGTTTATAACTGTCCGGGCTGAATCCAGGTTAGACCCAGATATTGTGTTCAAAATTTTCCACTGTAAAGATTCTATATTGAAATAATATATGTTATTCCATTCGTGTAAGATTATATTCTATCTTTATTTTCTTTTCCCCCTAACAATCGGGATTTATGCACTTCAATTTGCGACACAAGGATGTATTAGTGCTGATTTTCAAGGGTGGAAAATTGCCTTCATTACACTTCTCTTCATATCTTCTAATTTAAGAAAAACCACTTCATTTTGCTTTAAACCTCTTCCTAAGTTCATAAAAACATTTCTTAATCTTTTACAACAGTTCTCTTCCACGTAGAAAGCACTCAAATAACCAAGCATCTCAGGGCCATGCCCAACAAGGCCTAGGCCGATCCCAAACATCACTTGGCCAAGCTTATCTAGGTGTTCGAGTAACTAAAAGTTCAATTTTTACAAAGTTTCTAAAGTATTTTCAAGTTTTGGCAAAAGTTCGCTTTGATTTAGAAAAGTTTCAGTGAGTTAAACTTTCATTTTTGGAAAAGAAATTAACTTGATTTTAAAGAACTTTTTTTGTGAAAATATAGTGGTTGTTGTGTTGAATTGTCATGTTTTTTTGATAACATATGACTATATGATTGTGTTTAAGCTTGGATTTGTAATTTGGTGGTTGAATAATATGTTTGAATATAAATATGTGATTGGTTGGTTATGATACGATGGTTGTATGTTTATGAAACAAAACCAAGTATATGTGACGTAAATGTAGTGTTGACAAGAAATCTCGTCAACATGCCAAAGCAAATTTTAAGAAGGAATCAATCCCTTTGGAACTCCTTTCGAGTGAGTTGAAAGGGTCTTTATACCTATAAAGGGAAACCCTTTCGAAGGCATAGATTCTGCTGCCATGGAGAAGGTGTTTGCATCAAAATTGGTTACAAACCCCGAAAGTAGTGAAAGCACCAGTGTTTGCACACAAATCTTTAATATCTAGTCGTAGATCTCAGGTCTAGATTAAGTAGAGAATAAATTGAAGAAATATCAAATGCAGAATGAGCAAGAATGTAAATAATGCAAGAGTTTATAGTGGTTCGGCAATCTAGACTACGTCCACTTTGAGTCAATCCTTTTTATTCCTTTTATATTATAGTTACAATTACAAGCCTTTAGGATCAATCACAAAAATGGCAGAGTTTCCGTGCCAAAGAAGGAGAAGCTCCCCTTTTAGTTTCCATAGGACTGTTATTTAAAGGTGTAGATCCGAAAATATCCGCCTCAAACTCGGAAGACTTCTTCTCTCACGTGGGTGGGCCCATGTGATTGATCCCTGGTCATTTCGACTCGATTTATGATCAATATGTATCCAATTCGTATCGATCAAGAAATGATCCTTTTGGGCCGAGATCGATTAGGTACATTCTTGAGGTAGTACACAGGCTCCTGTGAAAATCTCATATCATTTGGACTTGTAGATGTTGAGTTATGATCGATGCAAGTTTGGTTTTTTGGTATGCTGCTGAGCTTATATCGATACCAGTTCATATCGATCGATTGACATCGATCGCCTTCGTATCCATCATCCGAGTATCCATCGGTCCCCATATCTACAGCCGTAGCCTCCGCATCGATCTGAGTTCCACGCCTGAACCCATGTTGAATGCCACACTTGATTAGCTCCACCACTTCGTATCCACCAATTCATTATCTTTCGTATTCATACTTCGTATCCATTAGCATGTGCTATTCGTATCCATCAACCAACCCTCCTTCATATCTTTTCTGTTCGTATCGATCATATTACATAGCCTCATATCCATCATTTCGTATCCATGCCTTTGTTCGTATTGGTCCAAGTTTTATTCTTTCGTAATCATTGCTTCGCATCCATCAGCTGGCTTCAATGTCCGTTCTATCAACCAATATCGATCGATACGAAGTGCTTTCCTAAACCCATGTAGCCATTAGCTCCTTGTATCGATCCACTGCACATGCCTTTCGTATCTATCCAACACTTGGTCGATACGAAATGCTTTTCCAAACTCCTATGACCGTTGTTCTATATTTCGTATCAATCCCAGCCTTGCTCGATATGAAATGCTTTAACATACTTCACCATACAATCGATACATGCGTATCGATACGAGCTCCATGTCCATGAGCATGTTGCCTCATCCTTCGTATAGATCCCTAACCCGATTGACATGAAGCATGCCGCATTCCTTCTGCCATGTCCAACCAAATCGATGCACATCGCATCGATATAAAAGCCATCGATCCGAAACAAATCACCCTTCCCATATCCACACTGTCATGTGATCGATACGAACCATCGACTCGAACCAGTTTCCATGAACCTTGATCCATCCATAGCTCGAGCATATGAACTCCGTTTGACCTAAAATTTGAAACGTAGCCTTTTATAGCCTTGTTTATCATTCCCAATCGATCCCACCTTGATTAGAGCTTGGTTCAATTTTAACGGTATCGATCATAGCCTTTTTCCCAATCGATCTCCAATCCTGGTTTCCATCCTTTTTAGTCAATTTGTTGATATCCCGGCTTTGATCAAAAGGCGGGGTAAAAGAATGTTCCTTCAAAAGGAATTATATATTTCAAAATATTTAAACACTTTCGAAGGAGTCCTCTCACAAAATATGACTTCAATGACTATATAGCGAATCTTTTCAAAATCCTTTTTGAGTATGTCGAGAGGATCTTTATACCTTCGAAGGGACTCGAAACATAACATACATAACAAATAAGAAGTAGACTCTATATGCTATGGAATCTCATTCTGTATAAATGATGCAAATCTAAGTGACTTGACAATATTGGATTATCATCGTCACGTCAATTTAGTATTACATGGGCTTTAGACGTGATGATTATATATTTTGAAATCAAAATATCCAAGTAAACTCCATAGCATTATATGTGCCAAATAAGGGTTAGGAAGGTAACTAAGTATCATGTGCAATTGGTCATTAGACAAGTTAATGGCCAAAATGATCTTCCTTATACTCGAAATCGATATTAGATCCATGCATCCTCTCATTTTTTTTGGAATTGGATTAAAAGTAAGAGAATTTTCCCCAAATTGATCTAGGTTTACAAGAATTTGGTTTTACTAAGAAGTGAGAAGGAAATTCTAGAATCCAAAAACTGGCCTCGAACTTGGACCCCTAGGCTCATATTTATAGATGCAGGTTGGACCCTTCCGCCTTCGTCCTTTTGAAGCTGTCGAAAGGTCTCTTTTATCACCTTTTACAACGATCCTTTCACCTTCATTCTCTCATCTTCGTCGAAGATGCTACTGGAAAATATTGATCCGTTGTTTTCCAATATTGCTTTCAAGTACTTCTAGAGCCTTTCGCCATCATTGAAAGGTACACTTTCGCTAGTGGCGAACGAGTCATGGTTCATCATTATGTTGTTTGAATGTTAGCGGAAACATTTTTAACTTATTCGTCCCCTTTAAAACCTTTCCATTGTTGTCAAGATTAGGTATTATCATGATAAACAGTCGCATAAATGAGTGAGGCAGGGTATTTGGATGGTTTCAAATGGATTTAATGGTGACGAAAGGATGTGTGCGAAAGGTTGTTTGTAATGGAGGAAGCTCTTTGGTGGTCAAATGATAGTTGTGGAAGGTGGCTTACGAAAGCATCTCCCTGGTTAGTGTGAAAGCTTATCCTTTGTTGTTTGCGGAGGCAATATTGGTTATGTGCAAAACCTCCCTAATACTTATGGAAGGATTCATCCGTATCTAAAGGCTAGTGTTTGCTTTCGAAAGGGTTGCTTTAGTAGAATCTTCTCCAACCGTTTCAAAGGGTCTAATAAAGGTGCGGAAGCTCATTACTAGATTGTTTCGAAAGGATCAACTGAGTTGAAAGGGTAGTTTTCCTCCTCTTTTGGCTCCTTCGAAAGCCCTTATTTCACTTAATACTTGCAGGAGCATCAGGTGCTTGTAGCCTCAATTCAAACTCTTCGAAAGATACTCTAATGCCTTCGAAACGCTGCTTTTAAACCACGACGAAACCATTTTTCAATTCTTGCGAAGCTTTTATAACACTTTTATAGGCTTTCCTTAATACCTTCATTCTTAAGTGAGCTTTATGGTTAACATGTGGAGCAGCTAGCACTTTGAAAAGTTACAAAGGACTTGAGATCTGATTTGGAAACAAAAGCTTGTTTTCTAGTTTTTGAATTTAATAAATGTTTTTGAAGTTTTCAAATCTGTTTTAAGTTTTCAAAACTTCTCCATTTGTGTTTTCAATTATGTTATAGCTAGAGTAAAAGTGAAATTTTCACCTAGAAATTAATTCTAGCGAACTGCGTTTATAGCAATAGTCGCTATGAATGCAGTTCGAGAAATTTTGCGATTTCAAGTTTTAAATGATTTCTTTTGGATTGTTTTGAAAACCTGTTTCAAACTAATTAAGCAAGTCAAAATTTCAAATTTAATAATTTAATAATTTATTTATTTATTAGAGTAAATTTTATTTAATTAATTAAGTAATTAGGCTAAGTAATTAGAGTTTAAGAATTTATTAACTAAGTTAAATATTTTTAATTAAGTAAGTTTAAATGATTAATTAAGTAAAACATAAATTAATTTTTATTTAATCAAGTTTACTTATTTTAACTAATTATTTAATTAAGTTAATTGTTTAATTTATTTTTACTTAATTAAAGGTTAATTATCCACTTAATTTGGGTTTAATCCTTAGATAAATGTTATTTAATTAAATTTTAATTAAGGTTTAATTATAAATAAAATTAGGGTTATTAATGATTCAATTTTCACTTAACTAAGATTAATTAAGGTTTTACTGGGTTTTAAACTCATGATTTAATTAAAATTATTTATTTTAAAGTTTCTTTTAAAACTCTATCGGCTATTTATTTTAACCAACTTTCTCCTTTAAGCAAATTATTTTTAACCAAAGGATCTTTTGTCCATGCTATTAAGTAGCCAAATGAATTAAACTAGTTGTAATAAAACGTTGACACGTTTTATTGAAAGTAAGTTGACTTGTACTTATTACAAATACCGCACTACGGAAACGTGATGAATACAATGGGATTAATTTCGATAAGCGAGTCATGATAATCTAAGCATATGAAACATATGTTTATATGTAAATCTTTACACCCTGATAGTGGGATAGTCCACTATAAACAATTTGACACTTTAAAATTATCGAACGTTGGTTTGAAGAGACCAGGATCGGATATTAGTTGTTATCCGAAAACTACTTCGAACTAACTTAAACATTCGAATTTGAAATTGTAAAGGCAAGGTCCAAGATAAAGACTTTGAAATGCAAGGGCTATTTGTCACTAACCATGAGGGTGATTCCAAAACAGGTGTAGTGGAGATAGCGCCTTCGATTTGTTCGTCTTTCGAACGACTTGTATGGATGAGTGCTAAAATTGTGTCAATATATGGAAGGCAATCTTAGAATTTCAAGTGGAAAAATATTATAATAAGATAAATGTAGCCTTAGGCTTCATCAACCGAGAATGACTAAATATGAAAGATGTTGTAAGGCTAAGTGGGTCACTCCCATTAGGGTAAGGTCATCCCTATCTAGATCCCTACTTTAAACATGTCTATGCTTCGGTATGGTTGTTGATCCCAACCAAGGGGTGATCTTATTCGGTACTATCCAGCAAGGGGTAGGCCGGTCTTGTGTTGGCAGGGGATTCAAACAAGGTCTTCAGTGTTATTTTATCTAAAGATGCACCGTGATGGATGATACCCCACTAGCCCAGTCATTGTATGGAATCTATTTTCCCAATAAGTGCCTTCAGTCTTAGCTGTATACCTTTTATGCTGAAATTTAATTAATGTAACAATTTCGGCTATGTTAATTATTTACTTAGAAACCCTAGACATTATGATAATATCGCTGGATTATTATATAAAGTGTTTTGGTTATCGTAAGGTAAAAACCCGTCCGTGTTTATATGTAGCATAGTCTTACGAGATACCTTTAGTTTTCGAATCTTTTTATAAAAGTAAAAATTAAGTTGTTTGAGCTTACTCATATCGAACCCATGTCTAACCTGAAGTTTTTTCCTTCTAAAACTCTTGAGTACTTAAATTTTTATGAGTAGCCAAGTGATCCAGGTTTCTTACGGAAGCATTTTGAAGGAGCCGAAGCAGGTGGTTTCACCGTTAGCTAGTTATTATTTATTCCACCGTGTTTATATATGTTCTATCTATTTTGTAATGGATGAGTAGTTATAACTGTCCAGTTCAAGTTGTAATGTAATGAATCTAATGTATCAAATATTATTGAAATGACTATGTAATATCATATATTATCTATTATATGTTGTTCTAATTCATGATAAGATTCCATGATTGTATAGTTTCTTCCTATCTTTCATTTTCTTCTCCCCATAATGGTTTGTCTTTCGGTGCAAGAAAGGTGGTCGTTACATGATCATTTGGGTTTAAATATTTAAACCAGGGTGTAATGTAATGCTAAAAGATTGATTACAGATCTATATGCATGAAAATAACATCTGAGATGATATTTTCTCTCTCTCCCATAAAAGAGCGAATATTGTTATTGTTCTTTGGTCGAAATGCAGTATAAATCAAAAAAGGAAAAGCAGCCATATGGATCATGATTTTTCTTTCATTTCAATTAACAGATATTTTTTAAAAAATTCTTTATATCTTTCGTGCACATGTTGAATATCTTCATTCTTATTTTTTTCAAATTGGATGTTTTATTTTTTAATTTTAGTTTAGCGTATTAACTTAGATGTTGATTTGTGTTCATTCAGCCTTCTAAAGTTGTGTTATCTACAAAAGTTTGATGAACCATTAAAGTTTTATATTTTATCAATCAATCTGAATTTAAACCTGGATCGAAAAAGGATTCTTTTTATGCACATTCATCATATTCAATTTTTATTTTTTGATTCTGCACACTACAAAGGTTTGTCTTTTTTTGGCCGGGACAAGTTTAAGTTTTTCCTTTACATTAAGTTAATATATTTTTCTATATAAACCATAAAAAATGATTAAATTCAGATCTGTAATTTTTTGATTGCAGACTGAATACAACAAGAACCAAAATTATGTTAATTGATCTCATACTTAAGCCTATAACTATCATCTGAGCTTCAGTTTAGAATGACATTGTAGACAAGATTATGTTTGAACAGTACATGCGATGAAGTACCCGAACAAGAGTTATGGCTGTCTGGCAACAAAATTTCAAAATTGAAGGATTCAGAAAAACGTGCAGACTCGGAGTTATGGCGCGTGTGTGCTGGATGTATGTGATAGTGTCAGCAATCAACTGTTTAGTGTACTACTTCCCCCAAGGTCATACAGAACATGCTCGATTTTCCCTTAACAACCTTCATAATATGAACAAGTCTCCCATGCTTTGCAGCGTAGTTTCTCTAAAGCTAATAGCTGGTCCCGAAACCGATGAACTTTATTCCAAAATCCGCATAGTCTCTGTAAAGCAAAATCCTAGAGCTATCAATGGTGCACCAGCTGAATTGCTCGAAATGCCTATATTATTCACAAAGACTTTGACTCAATCTGATGCAAATAATGGAGGAGACTTTTCAGTGCCTAGGAAGTGTGCTATTACAGTTTTTCCGAACTTGAACTACCAAGATGACCCTCCAGTCTAAAGCATATTTTGCATAGATGTGCATGGAGAGACATGGACTTTTAGGCACATACAAAGGGGGTCGCCCAAAAGGATATTTGTTAACCACCGGTTGGAGCATGTTTGTGATTCAAAATAAGCTTGTGGCTAGTGACTCCGTTCTTACGCTTCTATGAAATTCCTTGGTTTTAACAATAGTGACATGTTCAGTAGGAGGACGAGGAAGGAGTCAGTAATGGAGGCAGTAAAGAGTGCATTGACTGGACATGCGTTTGAACTATTGTACTATCCAAAGGTAGGTACCTCAGAATATGTTGTGAAGGAAAAATCTATGAGAGAGGCAACAACGATACCATGATGATCAGGAATGAGATTTAAAATGGCAGTTGAATCGGAGGATCAGTCAAGGATTAGTTGGTTTATGGAAACTGTTACTAGGATAATTGATAGGCAAAAGTCGCTATGGAAACAACTTGAGGTGAGATAGGAAGAAGTAGTAAGAGTTCTGGAAGATGTAAAGAGAGTGAACCTATGGTCAGTGGAGCCAGTTTCACTATATTTGTTAAGTAGTTGTTTACACAGAGGAGTCAACTTGGTTTTTGTTTCACCATGTTTGCTTTTGAAGTGCTTCCATTTTGCACGTTTATAAGTTATGCAAGATGGACCTGGTGATTCCGCCTTTGAAGCTTTGGAGGTGGTTTTTGATTCAATAATTGTTTGTTTGGAGAATATTAAGCTGCAATACTTACTTTACTATAAAATCTAGTAATATACATTTTCTGCGTACAATTGTTAATTGATTTTTTTTATTTATTATACATTTATTCTTCATTATTATAGTTTTTGTTGCTTATAATTCATATGATTTCTTCTCGAACATATTGGGGAAATTGAGAGCTTATTTCAGTCAATTTCAGAGCCGTCCTAGAGAGCTGAAACTCAAAATTTTGTCTGTATTGTAAAATTTCTTATGTACAGCCTCCAAAAGTGAATCAATATTGTAACTCTAATCTTTCAGTGATTAATAAAATCTCCACTCTCTAGAGGGAGGGTGGGTAAGTCTTTAGCCATGCCTTAAGATGGTTAGGTTAAAGCACTAAACAAGCCCTTGGCTGCACCTCTGGTCAGGTCAAGGCACCTCCTGGAGGGAGGACAGATAAGCCTTTATCCATGTCATAAGATGCCTAGGTTAAAGCATCGAACAAGCCATTATCCATGCCACGCTATGGCTAGGTTAAGGCACCTCCTAGAGGGAGGATGAGTAAGCCTTTATCCACATCATAAGATGGCTAGGGTAAAGCACCGAACAAGCCCCTGTCCACGCCGCAAAATAGCCTGGGCAGGGCTCCTCCTGGAAGGAGGCCGGGTAAGTCCTTGGTTTTGGCCTCTAAGATGAGCTAAGCAAGAGCACCGGACAACAATGGAGTAAGACATCCAGGGCCAAGAAGGGGCTCATCAAATAATGGACTAAGATGTCCAAGCCCATGGGGAGGCTCATTCAGTAAAGGACTAAGACGTCCAATTCCGAGAAGAGGCTCATCAAATCATGAACTAAGATGTTCAAGCTCGAGAAAAAGCATATCCGATCATGGACTAAGACGTCCTAGCTCAAGAGGCAGCCAATCAGATTATTACTATATATATTCAAAACCTGAAGGGTTCATACATGTCAACGAAGACAGAAGCAAAGGAGTGGGATAGAACTCCACTTATTATTACTCAAACCTGGGTTTTGGGACTCCCATTTCTAACATCAGCTATTAATACCCGAATGAGGGTTTCAGATATTTCATATATGAATTCCATCATATAATGCCCGAATCTGGGCTTGGGGTCTTTATCAATCACTGACTTATTATACCCGAATTTGGGTATCAAGACCGCTGTTTATGTAAACCCTAATCTAGGTGCAAGATCATTCGATTTTTATTCATCCCAAATGCCTGAATCTGGGCCGAAGAATATTATCATAAAGATCACTGTTAAGAGTTTCCGAATGGGAACTTTGGGTTTCTAACTTTTCAAATCCCATTAATGTTGAGGAATTGGTCGAAGAATTACAACTTCAAAATTTCAAACACTGATTTCTGAATCAAGTTCTTTAAAGGTTACATTATAATATTTATACCCCTATGATAAAGTCGAATTTTCTATCAGCAAATTTTAAACTTTACAGCCAAGTAGAAGGAGTTACATTCTTGATCATCTCTCATCATAGTTAAAGATGAGATTTTACCATTTAGTACAAACTATTTATCATACAATTAACAGGATGATTTGTTAATCTAAGAAAATGACATACATAGACAAATATGTCAGTTTTAAGCTAATAGTTAGAAATATTGTTTGCTACATGCTTTTAAGGAAAATCAGAACAGCAAGAAAAAACAAAAGATTCAGCGAGTTAAAAAATCAATGAAGAAGCAATTCAGAGGCATTTCAAAAGTGACATCACACAAAAGGATTACAAATCAGGTGCTACTTTCCAAATTTATATAATTTACATAAGTCATGAGATAATTTACAAGTCTATGAAATTTTTAAATACATATATACAAAATAAGTTCATTCAAGTCAGACTTACAAATAAATTACAAATCTTGATCAGTTTTGTTAAGAATTTCTACGGCTGAAGGGTCCACGACACGACGAATGGCTGCACAGAGAACTTCCATGAGTTTCTTCTCTTTCTTTCTTATTTTTTATTTGTCATCAATAGCATCAATGTTAGTTTTCAAAGCGCGATTAAAAGCTCTATTTCTTGCTCTAAGGGTCTTGTTATCCCTTTCTAATTCCGCAATGCGCTTTTGAAAGAGATAAATATAGCACTCGAGCTTTTATTTCTTGGCGGCATAATCGTTAATAGTTTGAGAATATTTGATCTTATTTAACTCATCGAAATATTTGGCTATCTTAAACTTGACTATCCTGCACCAGTTGCCCATGCTATTCTCATCTAAGCCCGAAGGATGGTTGAGCATAGTAGATAATTTTTCAACTGCATGAAGCTTCGACCTAGTGGGTTTAGTAACCGTAGGAGTAGAGTGAGGGACCGACAAATCAATACTCGAAGTCTTGTCCCTCATAATGAATTCCAGAGAGGTACACTATCCTGACTATCTTTTAGTTTCAACTCCAAGTCACTTATTTGCTGAATAAGTTCAGACATCTTTTGATCGAAATCGATTGTGAGATTTGTCTTCACTTGTCGTTTAACCGTGGTGATCATCTCATCTTTATTCTTGATTTCAGCCTCAAGGTAGGCAATATGATCTTTGTGACTGCCAGCGATGGTTTTATGAAGAAAATACCTCTTGTGCCATTTTACAACATCGGTGTTACCACTGAAGCGTTCTAATAGGACCACATCACTAACCATGATCCCTCCGCTCGCTATCAACAACTTCTCTCTAATGGCATCAATGCGTGACAACAAATTATGAGGGAGAGAAGTTGAGGATAACTATAACTCCTGTTTAAACAAAAGAGATAAAATAAAGTCAAAATCAAGCTAAGAAATCTCTTTATTATTATAGTAATAGATTACAACTCAAACAACAACGAAATTAAAAAGGTACAATAAACAACTTAATTACATTTAAAGCTCGGAAACTACTTTTCTAACTTTATCTAGAGAGTTAGCTGAAAGCATAACCGTCAAATCTAAAGGCATAGTAACTCCTTCTGGGGTTATAACCGGCTAGCATTTGCTACAGTCCAATTTCCCAACCGGGGGACTATCGTGACCGCAAATTAATTTAGAATGAAATGTTCTGATCTCTTTAAGGAATGTTTCCTTCTCATCGCCGAGGAAGTCAAACCGGAGATGAGGGTATTCCAAGTATAATTTTTGTAAATCTCATAGAAAACAATATCTAGCTAATTTCAAAGTCTTTAAAAGTGATGCCTTTTCATATTAAAACCTTCTCAATTTAACATATTGGTTAAGTGGTCTCTAGGGATGAGTCGACCTAAAGAACTGTCATTCTGTAATAGTAGTAAGGAGAAGCTAAGCATAGAAAACAGGGCTAAAACATATATTCATAAATTAATTAATGGTTACCTATTTAATCATTCATCTGGTTCATACAAAAATAGACTTATAGAAAAACTCAAAAACAAAACTTTCTTTGTAGTACTTAAGTTTTTCAGGGAGGAGATCTTGAGGAATCGACCTGACCCGCGGTAAGTTCCAACAAGCTCCGAGATGCGGGTCAAAGCTAAATTCATCTAAGTATCTTTTATGAAAACGTATAAGTAAACCCTCGCTAAATTCGCCTAAGTACTAAAAATCTGTAATAGAATGTCTACAATAAGCTTTATACAAAAAAATAACTAAAATATCCCTTTCTTCAATCATCATCCGAATTAAAGTAAGCTACTTTCGACTCTCCTTTAAGAGAGCGTCGGATTAGAGGTGCGCTCTCTTTAATAATTGGGCAACCTCTGATTTATAAAAGATGCTAGAACAGAGGCACTCCGATCAAGACTGTGATACTTGTCAGAGAGGATGTTATGCTCCTTTATCCGTCTGTCTAATTCCCTATATAACTTGTTAATTTCTGCTTTTTTTTCTTTCAAGTTTTGTTCTATAGGGAAGTTGAGACTTCCTCCTTATCTAAAATGAATGATTTTACACTATTTAATATTATCTTCAAAGAGAAAGGTATTTAAACAGGGAATTCCATACCTGGGAAACTGGAATAAAAGCCTGGGACACTTGCTCTTTCTCTATCGGATCCTCGGTTTGAGCAGGAGCAGGATCACCTTCTGGAGCAGTGGAAGGCCCAGGGGATGCAAGTGGAACATCCTTTTAAGGGGATGAAACTTTTTCAGGAAATCCAGTTTGATCGCCACCGTCCTTTTCTGAAGCTCCAAAAGGACCCTCATTGTCACCATCAAGACCTTGACCTCCAATAGGATCATCATCATCACCATCTTTATCATCATCACTGTCATCGACGTCAACATCATCTTTATCCTTAATGGTGTCATCCTCGTCACCCTCCTTCTCATAATCTGATTCAATTTCGAAGGAGGGGACATCAAAAGAAAGGGGTTTAGAAGGGTCAATTTCCTCCTCATCCGCAGGCTCAATCCCCTGCTTCATCTGATTGATTTCGCCCATCACTCTTTCCATAAGGGAAGAATCAAGAGAAGGAAAGCCAACGTCAATGCATTTCTTGTAATTGTCGGTGTATGCGAGCATGAGAGCATCTTCATAATTTTTCAGCATCATTTTCCCCAGGGTAGCGCCGGTAAACTGGGACACTTGCTGCTTAACATCAAAGAGGGTGCGAACAGCAAGTTTGAGCGAGGCTATGGTCTTCTTGAATTTTTCTTTCAAATAAGTGTTCTTAGCAACCAGGCGAGCCTTTTCATCTTTCGTATCTTTCAGCTTGAGCTCCATGGCGAGTTTTTCAACAGCAGTAAGTTGATGGGTCTGTTTCTCTGCTTCTAAATCAACCTTGACCCTGGCAAGGGAAGCTTTTGCTCGCTCCAATTCTGTGGAAGCATCGTTTTTGGCAGCGGTCAAGGAAAATAATTAATTTTTAAGCTCGGAATTTTCCTCCAGCAGTTTTGAGGATCCGGTTGAATACTTTGAAACATGATCGTTCAAAGTTATCCAACTCCTAGAAATATGGTGTGAGAAGTGTAACACAAGTTAGTGATTAGAGAAAACCAATGATGATAAGGTCAATTAAGTAAGAGCTTACCATGTTGCTCCATTATAGTCTAGAGAGCGATAATTCCCCACCAAGTCTGGAGTGAAAGAGGGCGGAGAAGAAGAAGTGAAGGCTTCAGAATGCAAGATGAGCTCGACTAGTTCCTCAAAATTTGTAGATGGAGGAGTAGAAGGTGATGACTCCAGAGGAATTTTTTGTCATGGAAGGAGTCGTCAATAAAGATAGCTGCATTTGTTCAAGTGAAGCAGGGGAATCAGAAATGGAGATGCATGAAAAAGGGTCAAGAATAGGCGGTGTTTGATTTGGTTTATTTTTGACGTCTTCAACAATGGGGCTCTTCGAGACTTGTTCATAAGATAGGCGCTCCTCCACTTTCTCCACATCAATGATTTTAGCAACTTTCTCTAGGGGGCATCTTTAGAGACTCCATTAATTTTTTAGAGGTTTTCTAAGATTTTGCGAAGGCTGCCATAATTGATGTCACTCTAGAAGTTGATGGAAGAGGGGAAGCACCGCTAGAAGACATCATGACTCGAGAAGTAGCTGGAAGAAATTCAAGAAGATGTAAAGTCAGCCAAGATAATTCAAAGAATTCCAGGGACAAAAAAGAAAATTAAACTAATAATATACCAGAAGGGCCAGCACAGATAGGTGACATTGGGGAGAAGTGCTCAACGTCTCTCAGGGAGAGAAAGAGTTTGTCGTGTGAAGTGTGTAAGATAGAAGGAGGAGTTCCTAAGATTCCCTGTCCCACTAGCAGAAAAGAGAGTTTTCTTAAGTTTAAGGGAGTTATAAGCATCAATCTACTCCCGATTTGTCTTGAAGCCATAAATAGAGAGTCAACCGTACTCTTGTTGACATCATTAAGCTTCTTGGAAGAGACGCATGATAAAGCAAGAGATTAGTTAATAGAAAACATAAAGTAGGGGAAAGACAACACAAGACCAGACTTTTGAGGGGATACAAAAGTCTCGATATTAGAAAAACATTTGACAAAGAAGAACTGGTTCTCCCAGTCCCTTAATTTGTTGACCCCGTCTGATATTAATTTCTTGTAGGGGTTGATTCTGTATATTTGGTTATTGAGGTTGCTCAGCCTTGCTAACTTGGTCAAGAAGTTTAACACTTTAGCCTTAAGAGAAGGGAGCCCAGATTCCAGTGCCGTCATCTCTAGATACATGAGATGAGTGTAGACGTTTGGAGACAGCTGGATTGGGGCAATTCCAACATAGGATAGATATAAAGATAAAAATATCGGGAAAGGAAAGAATCCGCCATGCCATATGTGAATGGCAGTGTAAGAAAAATACTCTTCAGGAGGGTTGTCTATGGTGTCAGTTTCATAAGGAGGGATAGCTTCAATTCCGATGATACAAAAACCCCTAAGGATGGCATTGACTTCGTCTTGGGATGCAATGGCAGAATTCTTAGAAATGGCATCAGCTTTCTTAGGAGAACTCATGATTCTGCCAGGTGAAAACATTTTAGTTAAAATCCCTGATTATTTATGAATTTGAAATGCATTCAAGAATTATACAAAGAAATCTTCTTAGATAATTTAAACATGAAAACATACATTGAACTTTAAGATTGTGCAGACAGTTTAAGTCAGAAACCAAATAGCTTAACTTGAGCTATCAACGATGTCGAAAGGACAAAAGCTTGAGCTTTCGATGATGTCGAAATGACAATGGCATCAACTTTAAACCAGTATACCCCAACATTGTTGAAAGCCTAAAAAATAAATAAGTAATAATATGCATTCCTTGAGCTATCGACAAAGTTGAAAGGATGGGACGTAACATTAATCCATTTAACACTTTTCGACAACGTCGAAAGCTCTATGGGAGCCTGAATACACTACAAGCGTAACATAAAGCTGCAATAAGACCTTTCGACGTCGTCGATACCAATAACTTAAAATTCCTGAGTGAAAATATTAATGTTGTCAACGTCGTCGAAGGGTCTGATCAATGTTGTCAAAACCTAGTTTACCTATTGAAGTCGAAAGGTTTCAAGTTAAACTCATATATACTTTAGACATTTCGACAAAGATGGGAAGAGATAACTCTAGGATCAAAGAGATTCAACCTCGTCGAAGGCTAATTATCGAAGGGGTCAACGGGTTCGACTAAGTCGAAACGTTTGACTATCAAAGGTATAAATCCACTCCACTTAATTACATATCCTTTCGACAACATTGATCAAATTGGCACCACAACACCTTTCGACTCCATCGAAAGGGGCTAAGAAAGCAAACCCATGTTGCCGCCCCTATCCCTTTCGAAGGGGTAGAAAGGTCATTTATGGTGCCAATTTTTCATCTGTACGTTCAAAACTTCCAGGTGTAGAAAACAGAATCCACTATCTTATCCAAACCCGATTATGAGCCCAGCATTCCAAAATCTCTTAAAGTAAACAAATGAAACTTGTTAGGAAAATGGATTTTAATAGAAATCAATCTCAGTAATATAAACCCGATAAATCCAAACCCGATAATTCACTAATGAAGAACAAAATAATAAATTTTGAAATGATGATTCAAACCCGATAAGGAGATTTTCCAAAACAACCACTATCAATCTCAAAATCCAAAATGAGAAATGAACTCTATCAATTAAAGAAAATGAATAAAGAGGAAGTTTCTCGATAAATCAAACCCAAAATTTTCTCAAAAGAACGAGATTCAGATGTTTTAAAATTGAATTTCAATTTTGAAATTTGAAAAAGGCAAAACTTAAGTAAAGCATGAACGAAATTCGAATATAAACTAGAGAAACAAAGATTAATCTAAACTTACGGTTTGGATTTGGAGATTATCTTGATTTCTGGAAGTGAAGTTAATGAAATTTTGTAGAATTCTTTTACTTTTGATCAATAATTTTGATTATGGGTAAAAGAAGAAGAAGGAGAAGAAGCGTAATTTATAAGAAAAGTCGTCTAACATTTCCAACCGCTAGATAAGAATTGAATGGAGGGCACATATTTGCGTGGGAAATACCAAGAGGTGGGAAGCTTCTGGGTTTCAACAAAGATGACTTGGAAAGTCAAGAGCATCCCTTCACCTGGGGGGGGAGGGGGGCAAATGTTACAACAAAAATCCACCTTTCGACTAAGTCGAAAGGTCCTTAATCAAAGACCAAGAAAGAAGAGTCCAGACCAAACCTTTCGAAGGAGTCGAAGGGATGCTGCCATCAAAGTTTAGAAACTTTAAAACCATTCGAAAGTGTCGGAAGGTCCCCTTCTATCAATATTCAGAGGGTGTCAACCTTTTGAATAAGATGAAAAAGTTGAAAGCTCACTTCTTCCTTCATTTACAACCTTTCGAAGAAGACTTTTCGATTGAGTCAAAGCAACATCTTTCGAAGATAAAAGGAACATCTACTTGCATATGTGCCAAACCTTTCGACACTAAAGGTTTCTCCTTTGATTGAACTACTCAAAAGAAAAGCATTGACCAGGGCAACCTCTTCAGAATCTATAGTAAGCCTTTCGAATTGGTTAAAACCAACATGGTCCAGGAGGGTTCTGCATTATATCAAAACAAGAGCATGGGCTACTTAACAACGTCGAGACCAATGACAGTAATGACAGTTGAATCTCATTGACACCAATGTGATCAACCTACCGACCATGTCGAAGGCTCCAAACTTGCTTCACTAATAATAAGGATGCAAAGATCTATCCAGGACACCCTTCGACAATGTCGAAAGGTGTTATCAAAAAAGAAACACTCAGAGATCATCAAAGGAGAAAGAATGATAAAAAACCTTTCGACAACTTTGAAAGGAGGCATGCCTTCTAACCAGGTTGAAATGTTAAGAGAGAATGAAGGAATTGTTAGAGCATGGAAAGAAGAACAAGGACACCTTTCGACATTGTCAAAAGGAGGCATGACTTTCGATAAAGTCGAAAGGTTCATAACAGCATATGAAAGGCAAACCTTTCGACAAGGTCAAAAGGTTCGAACATCATATAAAGGGAAAACCTTTCGATAAGGTCGAAAGGTTTATAACAGCATATAAAAGGAGGACTTTTTGACATTATCGAAAGCAAGGGCACGGAAGGGTGCCCGCTTGCATCTATTAATAAGACCCAAAGGGCCATGTTTTAGGGATTCGATTTCTCTCATTCCAAACTTGTATTTTCTTTAACAAGTCATTGTAACCCTAACTGGGTGATCGTTTGAGAATTTAATGAACAAAAATTTCTTTAGATGGAAAAAGGGAGGTCTTGAGCATTGTTAATCTCTTTACTGTTTACTGAAGTTTTTGTTGGATTAACCTTTATATTTCAGGTTTTACCCCATCGAAAGGAACCTATCGACAAAGTCGACACCTCTTCAGGCTTTAACAACTTTTGTAACCTTTCGAAGCCATAAACTCTACGATCTAAAGCCCTCGATAAGGTTGAAACCAGTTCTATAAACACTAAAACCTGGACTTACAGATTTAATCCAAAAGAGGTCGTTTCCATTGCTTTCAACAAGATCGAAACCTACTCCAAATACACTAGAGCATAAGATTTCTAGCCTAAACCCAAGGAATGCTAACACTCAAGCCTTCGACAAGGTCGATTCCTACATTAAAAAGGACTTAACTCAAGGAATTTCAATCTAGTCGAAAGGAAGGCTTTTAAAAGAGATATCATTCCAACTCAATAAGATCGAGAGGTCACTTAACCCAGAAAACATGCCTTTCAACGTCGTCGAAAGATCTGATTTGAGGAGTATCAACAAATAAAGCCAAATTGGAAGGCAATTCCTAGGGGATTCACTCTCACCATTCATACAAAGATTATTCATCCTTCTTAGCATTACTCTAGGGTGTTGGCAGAAAATCTTGTTAACAAGTGCATTGTCAAACCTCTCAGTTTGTCAGTTAATAAAAAGTGTGTTGCTATTGGCACCCCTAATTCCTCTTCTGGCCACCTTTAAAAGTTTAATAGAAATGATTATTCTGTGTGTATGACTACCACATTATATCCTTCCACTCAATCTTTTACAACCATAACTCTTCTCCTCAAAATAGCACGTATTTCTTAAAAAATTCAACCCCTAAACCCTAAAAAAATACTCTATTAACAACGCCAAATGTTCATTTTTTTACCAACAAGTAACAGTAGCACGATCAAATGTTGGAAATAGATTAGTCTTCTCATGCTCGATTTTTTTAGTAATGCCAAATGTTTGTTTTTTATAGCAACAAGTAACAGGAACACGGCCATTCACGGTCGAAGATTTTGAAAACAATGGTGGTTGAATAGGGCTGAACAGTGAACTGAAGATGAAATTAACAGGAGATTGGTTATGAACGGCTGACTAATACAAAGAAGCAGCAGTTGCTTACAGCCGTGCGGTGGTGGGTAAGGCCGACCGGAGCTCTTCGAAAATTTGGAGATGAAATTAAAAGGAGGTCGGTTATGAACATCCGACCAATACTACAAGGAGCCGCGGCTTACGGCCATGCAGTTGTTGGTGGCCGACTAGTACTTCTCACAAATTTGAAGATGAAATTATCCCTTGATCGGTCTATAGCAGCCGAAGAGTAGATGTTAATGGCGGTTCTTTATGGCCGAAGGTGATTTTTTTTACCCATAAACATGTACAATCGAATAGTTGATACTGTTTAATTGATTTATATAATGGTTTTGATATTTGAACATGTAAATACACGCGTGTATATATTCCGTCAATATGTTGTCAACGTCTGTTTTTCAACTTTACATACCAGCAACATAATGTACCTCCCAGTAAGTAAGAACGCCACAGCCAAAATACAAAGCAAGATCACCATTGTCAGTTATGAATACGTGCGTTGGATTTTTTTGGATGCTTGGTTATAGAAAAGAAAGAAAGAACAATGTCAAGTAGTAAAGTTGTAACTTTTTTAGGTTGGTCTTCAGTGTTGGTGAGCAAAAGAGGAAATGTGTGTGCCAATAGCAGCACATTGATAAAAGTGGGAAGGAATAAAGTAAAACTGAAAATGAGGGAGTTGAAAAGATATTATCCTTTTTTAGCCGTGAATCAATGCAAAGTGCCAAATTTTAAACTTTGAGTTATCACCTTGGCAAGCCAAGGGCCTATGACTACTTCATCACATAAATTTGGCTATTAAATTAATTATGTGTTCATTTTGTGTTGCCAGCAACTTATCTTCAATAAACAAACAATGATCAAAATAATCAAACAATTTCATAGTAAAATTAATCTAACCTAAATTAGATGCATTATCAAACATCTCATTTCTTTGTTTAATACTCTTTATTTAAAAAAGACAAAAGGTGCAATATTTAAAGTTATACCTTGAAATCAAACATCATAAAATGAAATAAGTAAAATGAATTGAAAAGTAAACAATACTCCTTGTATAATTTTTCCGTTTAGCCAACAGGGTTGGCGCAGTTGGTTGATGGTCCGGACTGCATGATCGAAGGTCACGAATTCGAGCCCTGAAACTGACAACCCTGTAACAAGTACCCGAAGTATGCGTTTGACAGGCACATACTTCTCTAGAGTTTACAAGCGAAGCATGGAAGGAGGGTTAGGATGCAACACGTTGGGAGGCAACTTGCGGTGTTTGATGGTGGGAGAAACAAGAGATTTGAGCAAGAAGAAACATGACAGAATAAGTATTTTTTCATACATGGGGAGACAAGTTCCACTTGTTTTGGCTATAGACTAATTTTCATCCCAGCAAACCTCCATAACGATTAGAATATCAAAACTCTCATTAAAATACAACAGTAAGATTGGATCTTTATTCAAACATGCAACGCGCTTTCCGTTCATAGCTCATTTGGCTATTCAAAAGGACAGTATCATACCTAACTTTATCATGCACAACATTAAAGTCTAGAAATTTAATAACATATTTGGATTATATGGAACACACTTCATAATGCCTATTGCAGACGAGTATTTACTCAGTTCTAGGACTTGTTGAAGTTTTCGTCCACCATTCTGTAGGAAATGTTGTTCGGATCATCTTCCACAGACATTTGGCCCAGGTAGGAAGATGTATGGCATGGAATTCGAGATGTTCCTTTAAATTCTCCGTAACTACTTTTGGTAATGGATTCATTAAAGAATTCTTCCAAGTTATTATAAATGGCACATTTACATTTTGAGATTCACTATCATTACGCTAAGAAGGGAGATCAATATCACTTGAATTGTTCACAGCGTAATTCATTACATTTTTCAAATGGTTCATGTTGTAATTCAAATTACATATTTGCGCCCTTCAAAAAAATTTGAGAGCTAGAGTATGAATTGTATTCCATTTGAAAAATTGAAAAGAAATACTCAATTTATATTAATAAACAAAACTTAAATCTTACATTTAATTTGGAATATTTTAAGCTGGATTTAAGCTTTAGGTATTTCCCGAACCTTGCATTTTTCTCTCGTTTGTACGACGATCAACAACCGAAGACATAAGAATTACCTCTTACGTGACTTCGCTTACATCAATGTAACGTCCACCACCACCCAGTTTGGTCGGACCATGCAGCGTGTTCAAGAACATAAGGAAAAGTGGGAACAACTTATTTTCATTTACTTGTTCTTAGTTCTTGTCCTTTCTTGATTCTCCTCCTTTCTTGATTCTCCTCCTTTCTAATGTTAGAAGACAAGATTTCATTTTAGAAAGGAAAAAACGATAGTTATTTGGTAAAAGATGGTTCGCTTGATTCTATCGTAACTTTTCTCTCTATTGCTTTTGCTGTATTTCTTTGACTTTGTAGTGAGAACTAGTGTGGAGGCAAAAAATAAGATGTTCTATGTCTTGAAAAATATATAATCAGTTTTATTCTTAGATTCCTTCACTTTTCTTGCATTTAACCTTTTAAATCCACTAATTCGGTCTATGAACAAAGAAATAAAGAAAGTATTTGTTATGAAAATAGTAGCGCTTTGCGGAATCTTTTATCAATGGATCTTTGTCTTTCAAATCACAAAGATAATTTGGATTAAAAAAAACGGAATTGAAATCAAAACACAATAACACAAAATATTTCATCCAACCACTCACTTTATTGATTCATCAAAATTTTGTTTAATTTAATAGAACAAAGCTAAAATAAACAAAATACCATTGAATCAATAACCAATTTGAGAAAAGAAGCAAACATCTATATGACTAAAATTGTTGGAGAAGAATAACAAAGATGAAGAAGAGAAAATTAGCAAATAGATTCTCCACCACACTTTTACACTCTCTTTTAGTCTCTAATTATATAATCAATTACTTAATTACCAAGTTAACATTAGATGGTAAAAAATAATTTGATCAGCCAATTAGAGAGAGAAATAAATATATTCAAATATACCTAATAATTAGGGGAAACAAAATCTTCTCTTTCTTTCTTTTGCATATTTATTTTTCTCTATTTGTGATTTATTATCACTAAAATTTAATGGTATCATGAAATTTTTGCAACCATTGCGATGATGATTAGATTCATGAGTTCACACGGTGATAGAGTTAAGGTATTGTTTAGAGGTAATTTTGTAATTTACAGTAAATTATTAACTTTGTACTAAACTCCCGTACGAAATAAAAGGTGTTTCTCTTTATATTACACACTTGATATAATGTGTTATATTAATTATTTATTTGATTAAAAATATATTTAATAGAATACTAATAAATGGTGCGTTTTGTAATAATAATTACGATATGTTGTAATCATGACCAATTTACCACACTATAATAAATGCATCATTTTAAATATTCCTAGTCATGATTTATTAAGACCGGATAACGATACATCCCTTAAGACTATAGTACATAGCTTTCTCCAAATGTTGGATTTGATGGTGCTAAGAGATTACGTACTGATAGTTATTGAGTAACCATGAGATGCCTACTTTGGTCATAGTTAAATCATGACAATGCGTCCATCGAACGACTATAGTTGGGTCAAGTAGAAATATTGGAAGTGAAACATTATTCAATAGAGAATTGTTTCCTTGGTTATATGTAGTTTGTATTACGGTCAAGTGAAACCAACCCAAAGTCCACAGTCTCTAGTCAAAGCAGTTCAGTTAATAACAATTGTTATTATTGAACCAAGAAATTTTGCGTTTGAATTATAAAATTGAATATAGACGATATTAGAATTTTGACTATTAAAAAATTCCATAAGTTCTAATATGATAAAGTTTTGATGAAGAGAACTGGTTCAAATAATTGTCACTACCAGATACCGCTTAAAATCAGTGAAATTGGATTTTACCAAAGCTATGTAAGCGATAAATTTAGCCATAATGTCACACGACTAGCTAAGATGACGTGTAGACGTTAATATTTGAAATGTTTGATATTAATCACTGATCAAATTTACATCTAAGAGTCACATAAACGAAATGTTGAATACTCCAACACCACCTGTTTTAATTAAACTATAATTATTTTAAATTAATTAATATTTGCGAAATAATTATTATAAAAATTTTATTTGATTTGTGTTCAGCATAGTGCGTATATAAAGGTTGTTTACAAATGTATCGATGTATAATATCGATGTACGTTTAAACTAGATTTAAATGTATTTTATTTGATTGGGCTTGAAGTGATTTGGAGGCCTATATAAAGGGCAAGGATGGCTGATCATGAATACAAGAATACGGGGGTTGGATTTGATTCAAAAGGATTTAAATTGGCAGAAATATTTATGGATCTGAATCTACTTTTAGCTCCTCTATTCCTCTACTACTTAAATTGCCTTAATCCCTTATTTGAGTTTTCTCTCTTTTGCTCTAACCTCTCTCATTTTTGGCCGCGTATGCCTGCTTACCTCCTCCATCCATTCATGCATCAAAAACACAAATTCAAAAAAACCCAGACGTCGAAGTGCAGTGCTTTCGGTCTGGTAGCTCCCCTTGGAAGAATTTAAATTCAGATTTAAGTAGAGTCCATCAATTCAGCATACAATGTTTACTGATTAGGCTATAGTCAAGCTAACTTATCTATGTACAATTATCATATCTAGTTGATAATTAACCTGAATCATGTATACTTAGATTAGATCCTGATATCACGAATCCCTATATGTGTGTGCTGTAACCATGGATGTGAATATGTATATATTTATTGTGATTAAATACACACACACACGTGCATATATAGTTCTCAGCCAGCATAATAATTAATTTTTGAATTTGAATAATAATTTTAAAAATGATTTAAAACGAAATTTGATTTTTAATCTACAAATGTAAATATATATTACATATAAAATTTGGTTAAATCATTTCTGAAAAATACATGCTTACACACACACACACACATATATACATGGACATATTATTTTAGACTATATGTAAATATATATAAATTATTATTATTAAAATACAATTACATATTACTTTAATGCGCACATGCACAGACGTGCACGCGCACACACACCGCACACACACATATAAGGTCAGCCGATTTTATGGGGGACGATCCGCTTTTATTACCAACAAATCAATCGTTAGTACAGGTGCAATGCAGCATGCCTCAACTACTAATAAAAAAGGAAATACAAAACTGGATTAAGGCAAAAAGTGCATAAGCTACTATAAATGACTAAAGGCTAGTCCTCCTCTGAGGTGGAGATGCCACTTCCATCATCCTCAGAGTCTGGGCCAATCACATGCAGAAACCCCATGAAAAGAGACACAATATTCGAAACATAACCAAAGTAATCCTGCAATAGATAAATTTCCCATCCCAATTAACATCATCAAGAACAGCCTTTTTCCTAACACTATGATCACCATCAATGGAAAGAACAAGGCCCTCCCTATATACAGAATAATAAAGACGCCTGGTTTCACCTATACCTTCACTAACAAACACATGTAATTCATTTTGAACTGGGTCATAACACATCACAGATGGCTCATGGATTCACAACTTCTCAAAAGAATTCCACTCAATAATATAAGCCTAGGCGACGCTGGAAGACGTACGATCATCAGTAGCATCGGAAGGAACAATCACATAAGAAACAACATCATCGAATGTAGGGGTAGTAGGAGAAGACATGGTCATAAGGGGAATATAGTAGCTTCTGAAATAGGTGCAATAGCAGAAGGGCTAACAGGCAGGTTTACAGCAACGACGGTGCAGTTCCTAACCTTAAGTACCCACTTCCACACAAGGGGACGAGTTAGCAGAATCTTGGGCGGAGGAGGAGCATCTATGGATGAATCTGAGGGCTTGCATGAGTCGACAAGGTGGCTAAATGAAAGACAAATGAAACAAATATCAGGCACCCAACCTTATCTAACACAAACTTTCACAACATGGCCAATGGCAAACTGAACTCTAATCGAAGAATGTAGCGGCTTTTTAGGGGTTATTTCAGTTAGTGCCTTAGCATAACCATCTTTCATGGACAACTGTATTAATGTCAAAACATTTCAATTTACCAAACATGCATGCTAACCAATTCAATCCCACCAACTGCTGTAAACAGACGGAATGTGCGTAAAGTATGCCCAAACAGAAATAGACATGACCCGGTCTCTAGCACAAGCCACGTTAGGAGACCAACACTTATGTATGCATATATATATATATATATAATAAGTATGTATATGTATATGTTTATTATATGTTGAATATGCGATTATATGATTTGATGATAATAAACATATATATATTCATTTAAATATATTTGTTAATGTACTATTTTATTTTTCATAGATTAAATAAATATTTGCTGAATAAAATAAATAACACAGAATTTGAATTCAAATAGAAATTTTATTCAAACAAATATTACACAGAATTCGAATTCAAACAGAAATTTTATTCAAACAAATATTTATTACAATTTTTGAATAGTACAAATTTCAAGCTCTCACTATATACAATTTCAATTACAATACAAATTTGATTAAATTACAATTCACATTGCACCTCACTACGTATCACTCATTCACTCAACTCGTACCGATCTTCAACTTTATTCTTATGTGAATCCAGCATCTGAGAAATCTGTAAAAATATACATTGACACAGTAAAATTGAAAATAAAATATGTTTGCAGTATAAAATAAAATGTGAATTTTGAAAATAATATTTGCCTCAGTTATTTGGATTGTTCGTCATCATTTAAATTTGAATTCATCATACACGAACAACTTGTGACATGGACAGTGTATCACTGTACATGCCACAAGGCCGTGCATACCAATATACACTTGATAAATCTACAGGGACATGTGAGCACATGTTAAACCCAAATGAAAAGCCGGGTTCAACTCAAGAGCAATACAAATAAAGTCACAACACGAGCACAAGGTCAAACCCGAGCCGCAAGCTGGATTCAACATAGGTGCAAGTTCATGAAAATGGTCAAGACAAGTAAAACAAGCCTCGACCAAAAATCCAAATGTACAAAAGCAATATGCAAACTGAACATCTCAATGACTACAATGGCTAGAGACTACAAAGAAATAAAGGTCAGACAGATTCAAGATGCATTCATGTACAACAAAGACTGAAAGGCAACTCAACTCAAATGCAAAGCATAAAGGCTCGAGTAACCAAGTGCACAAAGGCAGTGGTACAGACTACATCATATATACAACAAACACAAAGCAAGCAACTTCAAACAATAAGCTGGTCAAAGCAACCAAGACTCATCTTAGAAACAGTCGAAATAAATACATGCACACTTGTATACATATATACAAACATCATGCACAATGCAGATGCAGTTTAGAAACAATCGAAGGAACAAGTCCATGGTACAAGTGCAGCCTCAACAGTGTCGACTAGTTCAATATAACCAAGGCCAAGGGTGATATCATAGACAAAAGTTAAGAATACATGACTCGGTGGCTCAACAACATCAAAATGCACAAGCAAGGCTAATGCATAATACAGCAACAATATCAGTGAAATGAAGACTATAAGGAAATACAACACTGCTTCATATACATGTCAACCAGAGTGCATCTACAAAGAGCAACAGCATACCAAATGAAACGATGAACCAGACAAGGCACAGTTCAAATCAAGTGAAGTCACAATGAAACTGCAGTGGACCAAATCATGAATAAAAGTGCAGACACATGAACACAGTGAAGTACAAAATCAAGATACACGTTTCGAACAAGTCAAATATGCTACAAGGATGAACACGTTGGCCAAAGTCAATTTTTTCTCATAGCCGTACTCAAATCAAAGCAGTAATTAACAAGTGAACAACTGCAGTTCAATGTCAATGCAATGGTAATGGCAAGTCATGGAGTCGCATACACAAAACCAGATGACTGAAGTAAGATGATCGAAGTAAAATGAAAATCAAGCCGTTGTGGCCACGGAATCAAAACAGTGACGTGATGACCAAGGCAACAAATTGACAAGTCAGAAATCAAGCAAATTATACAATTGAAAAAGTCAAAAATCAAAGCCAAAGTAAAATAGGAATGTCACTACTGTAACGACCAAGGAAAGATCGAATGGTTTGAAATCAAAACCGTGTTGATGAAGTAAATGGAATTATTTGATATGAACAAGTCAGAACTTATCAATAGCATTATAACAAAATCGAATGGCCGAGAAAAATCAAGGGACGAATTCAAGTAAATGAATACGAACAAAATTCAAGGGCCTCGAATCGTATATAAATAACATCGTCGGCGAGGAAAAATCATCGAGTTCAAGTATTGAAAACTAGAGAGCAAAAGGCGAAAATCACATACCCGAATCAAAGAAAAACTCAAGCAAATAGAAGTAGCCGATCGACAGAGCAAGGAAATCAATATCAATCGATAGAGCAAGGAAATCGACATCAATCAATCTAATTCGGCTTCTTCAAATCTATCCAAATCCCTAATTTTGATCGAACAAGGAAAAGGAACGAGCCGCCATACAGAACAAAGAAGAAACGGGCCGAACATATAAGAATAAGAGGAGGGCGTGTTTTTTTGTTGGGCCGCTTTTTTCAACATTTATTTGAGAATAAATTAGGGTGTTTGAGTTATTATTTTTAAATTGTTTTTTAAAATTTGCATTTCTCTTTTTTAATCATTGTAGTTATTAGTCGTGCGACTAGGGGAAAAACTACGTGGCGTAGTTTGAGAATTCGCAACTCAGTGGCTGAGTTGTGGCATGGTTTTGAGCGTAGAGTTAGGTTAGTCAGTAGCGGGTGTCACGAGTTCACGTGTATAAGCGTGTGACTACCTAATTTCTAGTAGAAACCTTGGGGGCAGCACGTAGGTAGGGTTTTGCCGAAACTGGGTAAATTCTGTGTCGTTCTATTTCTCATTTATTATTCTGCTATTATCTGTGCTGCTATATTTCTGATTTATCTGTGTTGAAATAATTTTACAAGCTTCCGCAATTAATTTTATAATTATCAGCATCACCCTATTCACCCCCCTCTAGGGTGAAATCGATCCTACAAGTGGTATCAGAGCTAGGAATAGAAGTCAGTTTTTTGTTTTAATTTTTTTTTTCAAAAATCAATTTTTGTTTTAAAAAGTTGAATTTTTAAAATGGCTTCTTTTAATAATGCTTTTGTTGTGGGTCAGTCCATACTTAGACCACCAATGTTCAATGGTGAATACTCATACTGGAAAAATAGAATGAATTTTTTTTTGAAAACCATTGACGCTTGGAACATTGTTGAGATAGGTTATAGAGCACCAACTATAATTGTAGATAATCAGGAAATAGATAAACCGATGGATTAATGGACAGAGCTAGAAAATAGATTACAAAATGCTAATGCCAAAGCTATGAATTCTATTATCTGTTCATTGGATCAATTTGAATTTAATCGTGTCTCACATTGTCTAACTGCGTTGGAAATATGGCACACACTAGAAGTGACTCACGAAGGAACATCTCAAGTCAAAGAATATCGCCTTGCCATGCTAAGCAGCGAATACGAGAATTTCACAATGGCGAATGAAGAAAATGTCAAAGAGATGTATGGACGACTTTCCAATATCGTACACAAATCAAAAGCTCTTGGAAAATTATACAAAGAGTTGGAGATAGTCCGAAAAACCCTCAGAGTCCTTCCATGAAGTTTTGAAGCCAAAGTGACCGCCATTCAAGAATCAAAAGATTTGAAACAAATGAAAGTCGAAGAACTCATCGGAAATCTCGCCACTTATGAGCTAGAAATGAAATTCAAGGAAGAGCGTGAAGGAGAAGATACTCGAAAGAAATCTATAGTTCTTAAAGGAACAACAGAAAGTGATGGTGGTGATGATGATGGAGCAGCAGAATTGGAGCTGATAATAAAGAAATTCGAAAGGTGGAATTACAAATACGGAAATCCAGCTCTAAATTGAAAATTGAAAAGCAGAATAAATAAAATATTAGACAATCCAGAAGAACAGAAGATCATCTGTCATAAGTGCAATCAACTCGGACACATCAAGCCCAATTGTCCTCAAAATCGACGCGACTTTGAAAAGAAATCAAAAAGGAGAAGTTTTGCAGCCACGTGGAATACAAGTGATGAAGATAATCAAAGTACTAACAGTGAGAGTGAGAAAGCAGACATGTGTCTTCATGGTGAAATAACTGACAGTGACGGTGACGAGCCAAGCGAGGTATCAAAACTCTCTCACTCAGAATTACTTATATATTTTCACGAAGTAAATGGCTGTTTTGAACGACTTAGGGAGAAATATGCCAAACTTGAATCACAAAAAGATACTTTGATAGAATTAAATAAACAACTTGACCAATTAGTTAATACCTATCAAAGTAGGATCCCTAAGTGTGATAAGTGTCCAACATTTGAAGAAGAAGTTAAAAAATCAGAAATTAAAATGAAATTGCTTGAAAATGAAATACTGATTTTGAAAGAAAGTGAAAATACTAGGAGAGAGAATTCTATCAAAAAGTGAACACAATTGTTAAACAAAAATGAATCTCTCAAAACACAAGTCCAACAATTGTCAACGACTTTAGATAAATTTTCAAAAAGTGAAAAATCGTTGAATATGCTATTAGGAAAGCAAACTGTTAATGCGGTTAGACAAGGACTTGGATATAATCAATCTGAAAATGTTGAAAGCAATATTAATCAAGTTAATTCTATGTGCACAATTTGTAGAAAATATGGACACAATCACAATAATTGTTGGTATAGACCCAAACATGTGAAAACTATACCGATTTGGGTTCCAAAAGGCACAAATATAAAATCTTTCAAAGTTAAACAAATTTGGGTGCCAAAGGGAACATATATAAATAGTTTTGGGTCTCCACAAAATTATTTTTCTAAATATTCTGCCACTAACAACCATCGACCTATAAAAACAAATAGGTCACAAAAATCTTTCCTCGTGTAGGTGTGATGGCAGGCTAAGGAACTACAATAGTGTTATCTAGTTTCTGGCTATTCCAGAAACACAACGGCCGACAAAGCAAAGTTCCTTAGCCTAGTACAAAGGTGACAGAATCGCAATGGACAACAACGAAAAATATCGTAAAGGTAAAACAGGTAATGGTATATGTATTTGAATGATATATTAAATGTGATAATCTGCACCGTAATCTGAGGTAAATCAGCCAATAATGAGATGAAGAAATAATGATGATTTTGATTCTGACTTATTTAAAATTGATGGCCAATTATACTCTTATGCCAAAAACACTATAAAAATCTGTAGAGCATTTGAATTACTTCATATATATTAGTTTGAATTAATAATATTGTTTTATTGGAAGATAATACATTTGGCTAACTCTACATTCACGGTTTTTGATTATTTACACGGCTTCAATTCAAATTCAAGAAAATGTCATTTAAAAAGCTATTAAAATGATTTTGAGATATTTTGTTGCATACTTCATGGTTCGGTCTATCAAATTCAATAAGTGACTTTTGGAGTAAAAGAGAAATTCAGATGCAGAATACACTGGTAATCTAGTTGATAGAAAACTTACTAGTTGAACATGATTTTTGAGACATTTAGTAACTGCATCATTTTTTTAAAAGAAAATATCTGCATATTTTTCAGTTCAAATAATTTTCAAATAGCAGAAATTTTTCTCATATAACCCCTTCCAGAAAATCATTTTTGACCATGCTTACAGATCAGTCATTTTTAAAAATTGATTTTCTAATTATTTTTGAATTTAATTTTTAAATTATAACTTTAACTAATCTGACCCCCTACTAATTATCAAAAAGATAATCAGTGATTGAAAAAGTGATGAGTGTTGATATTTATCATATATTATGACTCGAGACGATATAATTAGCAAATCTCTTTAGAAATTTAAACAAGAGTTATAAAAACTCTTGTTGGGTAAAGATTCCATGACCATTTCTATTTCTATCATATTTCTATCAACCATCGGTCATCAAAATTCAATATAGTTTGTCGATATGTGGTACTTTAAACAGGAATCATTCGTTTTTCATTTTATAAAATAAAATAAAATCCAAAGTATTCACTCTCATTAAAAGTCCTCACGGTTATGCATGGGTGAATTACTTAGAACTTCTTATGTGCTTCCATGCTCATTTAAAAGTCCTCACGGTTATGCATGCATGGAACGCATATCAAAATTGTTAAATAAACAAGTTGATTCTAATCCCATTTAAAAGTCCTCATGGTTATGCGTGGTTAGAAGATACTTGAATGTGTTTTTTAAAATTAAATCGGAATACTACTAATCTGATTTAAAAGTCCTAACGGTTATGCATGATTAGTAGATATTCAAATTTCTGATATAAATGTACCACAAATAGACACAACTGTATGGTTTTATATGATGACATCATTCCCATTATTTCTAAAAGTGGAATATGCGCCTAACAAGGGTAGTTATGATTTTTGTTTGATTTTTTATTGAAATTTAATATTTGTATTCAATTGAGTTTTAATGTTGGACTAATATCGATCACTTTATCTCTATTTTCTCTAACACTAATACTCTTTTGCTGATAACAAAAGGGGAAGAGAAAAGTTAAGATTTTGTCAAATAAAATCAAGCAAATGTCAAATATTTTCCATTTGCTGATATCTTTATTTGTATGCATATATGTAGGGGGAGATTTGTGTAGAGAGGAAGCATTTAAATAGGGGGAGCAATTAGAGTATATCAATGATCAAATACATTTAACATAGTCAAAATCTTAAATATACGTTTGTTATCATCAAAAGGGGGAGATTGTTGAACATGCGATTATATGAGTTTTGTTTGATGATAATAAACATATATATATGTTCATTTAAATGTATTTGTTAATGTACTATTTTATTTTTCATAGATTAAATAAATATTTGCTGAATAAAATAAATAACACAGAATTTAAATTCAAATAGAAATTTTATTCAAACAAATATTACACAGAATTCGAATTCAAACAGAAATTTTATTCAAACAAATATTTATTACAATTTTTGAATAGTACAAATTTCAAGCTCTCACTATATACAATTTCAATTACAATACAAATTTGATTAAATTACAATTCACAATGCACCTCACTACATATCACTCATTCACTCAACTCGTACCGATCTTCAACTTTATTCTTATGTAAATCCAGCATCTGAGAAATCTGCAAAAATAAACATTGACACAGTAAAATTGAAAATAAAATATGTTTGCAGTATAAAATAAAATGTGAATTTTGAAAATAATATGTGCCTCAGTTATTTGGGTTGTTCGTCATTATTTAAATTTGAATTCATCATACACGAACAACTTGTGACATGGACAGTGTATCACTGTACATGCCACAAGGCCGTGCACACCAATATACACTTGATAAATCTACATGGACAGGTGAGCACAAGTCAAACCCAAATGAAAAGCCGGGTTCAACTCAAGTGCAATACAAAAAAGTCACAACACGAGCACAAGGTCAAACCCGAGCCGCAAGCTGGATTCAACACAGGTGCAAGTTCATGAAAATGGTCAAGACAACTAAAACAAGCCTCCACCAAAAATCCAAAGGTACAAAAGCATTATGCAAACTGAACATCTCAATGACTACAATGACCATAGACTACAAAGAAATAAAGGTCAGACGGATTCAAGATGCGTTCATGTACTACAAAAACTGAAAGGCAACTCAACTCAAATGCAAAGCACAAAGGCTCGAATGATCGAGTGCACAAAGGCAATGGTAAAGACTACATCATATATACAACAAACACACAGCAGGCAACTTCAAACAATAAACTGGTCAAAGCAACCAAGACTCAGTTTACAAACAGTCGAAATAAATACATGCACACTTGTGTACATATATACAAACATCATGCACATTGCAGATGCAGTTTAGAAACAGTCGAAGGAACAAGTCCATGGTACAAGTGCAGCCTTAACAGTGTCGACTAGTTCAATATAACCAAGGCCAGGGGTGATATCATAGACAAAAGTGAAGAATACATGACTCCGTGGCTCAACAACATCAAAATGCACAAGCAAGGCTAATGCATAGTACAACATCAATATTAGTGAAATGAAGACTATAAGGAAATACAACACTGCTTCATATACATGACAACCAGAGTGCAACTACAAAGAGCAACAGCATACCAAATGAAACGATGAACCAGACAAGGCACAGTTCAAATCAAATGAAGTCACAATGAAACTGCAGTGGACCAAATCATGAATAAAAGTGCAGACACATGAACACAGTGAAGTACAAAATCAATATACACGTTTCGAACAAGTCAAATATGCTACAAGGATGAACACGTTGGCCAAAGTCAATTTTTTCTCACAGCCGTACTCAAATCAAAGCAGTAATTAACAAGTGAACAACTGCAGTTCAATGTCAATGCAATGGTAATGGCAAGTCATGGAGTCGCATACACAAAACTAGATGACTGAAGTAAGATGATCGAAGTAAAATGAAAATCAAGCCGTTGTGGCCACGGAATCAAAACAGTGACGTGATGACCAAGGCAACAAATTGACAAGTCAGAAATCAAGCAAATTATACAATTGAAAAAGTCAAAAATCAAAGCCAAAGTAAAATAGGAAAGTCACTACTATAACGACCAAGGAAAGATCGAACGGTTTTGAAATCAAAACCGTGTTGATGAAGTAAATGGAATTATTTGATATGAACAAGTCAGAACTTATCAATAGCATTAAAACAAAATTGAATGGCCAAGAAAAATCAAGTGACGAATTCAAGTAAATGAATACGAACAAAATTCAAGGGCCTCAAATCATATATAAATAACATCATCGGCAAGGAAAAATCATCGAGTTCAAGTATTGAAAACCAGATAGCAAAAGGCGAAAATCACATACCCGAATCAAAGAAAAACTCAAGCAAATAGAAGTAGCCGATCGACAGAGCAAGGAAATCAATATCAATCGATAGAGCAAGGAAATCGACATCAATCGATCTAATTCGGCTTCTTCAAATCTATCCAAATCCCTAATTTTGATCGAACAAGGAAAAGGAACGAGCCAGCATACAGAACAAAGAAGAAACTGGCCGAACATATAAGAATAAGAGGAGGGCGTGTTTTTTTGTTGGGCGGCTTTTTTCAACATTTATTTGAGAATAAATTAGGGTGTTTGAGTTTTTATTTTTAAATTGTTTTTAAAATTTGTATTTCTCTTTTTTAATCGTTGTAGTTATTAGTCGTGCGACTAAGGGAAAAACTACGTGGCGTAGTTTGAGAATTCGCAACTCAGTGGCTGAGTTGTGGCAGGGTTTTGAGCATAGAGTTAGGTTAGTCAGTAGCGGGTGTCGCGAGTTTACGTGTGTAAGCGTGTGACTACTTAATTTCTAGTAGAAACCTTGGGGGCAGCACGTATGTAGGGTTTTGCCGAAGCTGGGTAAATTTTGTGTCGTTCTATTTCTGCATTTATTATTCTGCTATTATCTGTGCTGCTATATTTCTGATTTATCTGTGTTGAAATAATTTTACAAGCTTCCGCAATTAATTTTATAATTATCAGCATCACCCTATTCACCCCCTCCAGGGTGAAATCGATCCTACATTATACACCTATTATTCTTATGATATAAATTTCAATTTTTTTAACATTTCCTTACAAAAATGATTTATAAAAAAACACAATTCAGAAAACATAAAGGATTTTAAAAGAAAAATAGATTTTATCACGTTATTTTGAGGCTGAAAATATATATGAATTTATATATCTCTGTTGTAAAAGATCTTCTACGCTCCCGCCTAGGCACTAGGCTAGCATTACTGTCTAGATATTTGCCTTGTCCACATATTTGAGACTTATTGCATTATCTAAGTATATAGACAAGTTTATAGGCACCATTAATGCACCAATTTAGGCTTGATACCTCCTGTAAGCATCAAAATGTTTATTTCAAATGATTTTGTCTCCATGGTTGCTTCCAAACCCATCCAAATCCATTATATCCCATTGTGGATTAGCTAATGCTAAATAAAATATTAAAATTTTATCTAAAATTCATGAGTTTATCAAAAATTCCTAGCTTTGATTAATCCTCGCCTTGGCGATTAATGCCTAGTCCATGCTTACCACCTAGCATTCCCCTAGATATTTTTACAACCTTGATACACACGCATAGAGGTATAATTTTATTTGTGTACATTTAAATGTATAATGTTATTTTATATTTGAAACTTAAATATTAATTTATATATGTACATAGTCCAAAAAAATTAATTTCATATATATATATATATATATATATATATTATCTAAATATAATATATTGATTTAAATTTGAAATTAGGAAATATTTTAAAATCTAAATTTAGATCTGATATATAAAATTGACAATATTATATACATACATATATATATATACACACATACACATTATAAATATAATTTTATATCACATCAATATGTATATACATATCAAACAACCGATATGTATATGGAGGGATAATATGTTTGTTATTATGTAAATCCCAACACTTATATATGGGTATGTTAAACCACGTACACTATATATGTTGCACGTGTACACACACACACGTGTATATATGATACACATGTTTGTATTTTATAGCAAAAAATATAATATCAAAATAAAATTTTATTTGCAAACTAAATAAAATAATGATTTTATTAAAAATTATTTAGATCATAGGTCTAATAAGATCCAAAATGGCAAAAAAATTGAAATTTGCCCATTTACCCCCTACTTGCTATCCTAGATCCAACAAACATAGTCTAATTTTTAATCGTAGGCTAGTATAATTATGTATTATTGGATGAAATATAAAGTTTAGGAGATATGTCACATCTTAAAGCTTACCCAAAGTATACGGGTTATAATAACCAAAGTTATATATAGATACACATCATCTGCATCAATATGCAAGCAACCATATGATGACACACGTTCAAACCTTAGCCCAACAAGTGGGCCAGTTTCAAAATCCAAATCAAAAGTCCTACACCCATAACAAACCTATAAGTGGCTTGTACAAAGCATGAATCCCCATAAAGTGAATTCGAACTCTGAAAGACTGCGAGTATGCTGCTATAATCATTTTTACTTATTTTAACTTTCAAGATTTAAGCTTTTTCAAAAAGATTGTTAATGGTGGACAGTGCCAACTTGACCTTGTAAAGCCATTTTATGCTTAGCTGACAAAGAAACAAAGGAATATGCCAACAGTGGATGTAGGAACATGCTTTTGAACCACTATAAATCCTTGCGTCTTTACTTTACTACACTCTTATTTTAGAACTTTAGGTCTAGGCTTTTTTCCTTTTACCATGTAACTCCTTTTGAAACCACTACATTTAGAGCTCACCTTTGGAACTTTGGGTGTTGGAATTTGACTAGAAATTAATCTAATATTTTTTGGCGCTAGAAGAAGGGTCATCCAATCTCAATTCCTGCACACTAAGATCCCATCAAGGAATATTTTTTTTTAAATTCTCCCGCTGTAGACTGGACCAGTTGCAACATCATGTACTAGTGGCTAGTCGGCAAGATGTTTGTGTTAGCCTTAATTTAACACTCCAAACTGATAGAAAAGTAAAAAACTAGAAGAGTGAAAAAAGAAAGTAAGAAAGAGAACATAAGAACTTTATAATGGCTAGGCAAATTGCTGGCCTACGTCCACTTCATTTCATTTATTGATTACTTTGTGCTAAAATTACCAAGTTTACAAAGGAATTTAAAGAATCAATCTCTAAACACGAAATGGAAGCCTCTCCCTTAACCAAGGCTAATAAAGATGCCAAAAATGTCCTTTTCTAGTTGAAGATGATGGTTATTTATAGTTGATTTGGGTAGTTCTAAGCCTAAAAACTCTTCTGATCAAGCTTGAAATTGTCAGCCGGCAAGGTCTGCAATATCATGAGAAAGACTAGGTCAATTTTGGACTAAATATCATGGCATGATGGATCGGCATCGATTTATGACCTTGGCTTAAATCTTGTATTTAACACCAAAAATTCCTTAGTCTTCATGCTTTTGAACTTCAGGGTCAAATTGGTCCTTTTAATGGATCTGTGTCGACCTATCCCCTATGACCAAAACTTTTTTTTCTTCAACTTGACATAGATTTCCATAATGATAGAGTTAGGGGTATGTCATAGGGGAAATTTTCAGCAATTTATTGGAAATTAGTTAACTTTGCAATTAATTCTCATTCATAATAAAATTGGTTTTCTTTTTGTTATATATTTGTTATAACGTGTTATAAATAATTAAATATTTAATTAAAATATATTTTACATAAAATCCATAAATGGTGTGTTTGTGATATTAATTACAAATAGTTGTAATCATGGGTATTATGTCACACTATAATAAATGAAAGTGACTAAGGATCGTGTAATATGAAATATTAACTAAACTATTTACTTGTGGAGAATATAAATATAAAAGTAAAAGAAATAAAGTAAATGACACCAAAGATTTCTATACTGGTTCGAACTTTCCGTTCTACATCCAATCCTAGACTCTTTCTGGATTTAATCTATACCCTCACTTAACCCGGAGGAAAATGTATTACACCGCCTGAGCAACCGAGCAAGACATCAACTGCCTAGACAACCGAATCGAACTTCAATCGCCTGAGGATACTATAACAGGACTTCATCTGTAAATAGCAGAAATATATTTAATTTAGTATGCTCTTGAATAGCACTGATAAGTCAATAATGTATACCCTTCTTATAATCTTCTTCTTTATGGTATATCATGTAGTTTGTAAAGAAAGGAAGTATTTTTGATCATAAGAAAATATTCTTAAATGATTGCGTGATCAAAAATATAAAGAAGTTTGGAAAAGGAATGCTTGAGAATTCAATAGTAAATATAGAAAGAATTACAAATAGAATTGATTATAAAATTGATGAAATAACTTGTAGTATATAGAGTTTAAGTTGCAATCATTTGTGAAAAGAAACGGTGAAAAGTTAGGATTGCAACTTTTGATTTAAGAGATGCAATTCTTCTTGAAGAAGATATGCCCTTTAAGAAAACTAGCTGTTAAACAGATTCAGCCGGCTGAATAGATTTTGGCAGCCAACTGCATTGACGATTTTGAAATCAGCAAGGAAGTAGTTCGTTTTAGGAAATTTTCAACCAGTTGAATATAGTCATTTAGTCAGCTGAATATTCAAAGATATTCATATGTACATGCACAGATTCAGTCGGCTAACCTGGGTGGTTCACCCTACTAAATTTCAAGTTTGTTGTGATGTTTTTGAAAATTTAATTTCTGAAAATTCATATATGTACATATATACCACATAGAAGAGATTTTGACAACTTTATACCTCTAGACATACACTAGTACAAAAACTGCATATTACTTCGCCTCATTTGCATCGGTTGAAGTAAAAACTGATGCAAATAGAACTATTTGCATCAGTTCTATCTTAATAACCGATGCAATTAGTACGTGGAAAGCAATAGGTAATAAAAAAAATCAAATTTGCATCAGTTGTCACCAACAACTGATGCAAATACGTCGATGCAAATAGTTTTAGTCGCATCGGTCTTAGAGTCAACCGATGCAACTATATATTGATGGCAAAGATATGAAATTTAGGTGGGAAATAATGAAAATTGGCTCCTACGTTGCTACTTTGGACAAATGTACTGCACCATCCTCAGTAACCCACACGGAAAAGAAAAATTCTTCTCCTCCTCAGAATCTCGGTGCCAGAAAATTTATTTTTTCCCCTTTCCATTATTTAAACTCGGCCACAAGCCTTAAAATCTTTCGTTCGCGGATAGCTTCATTTTCATATGCATTTTTATGGGTGCGTTGCTTGTCTGGGCTTCGACAGTAGGGACTTCGAACTAGGGCTTCGGTTTGCATCAATTTGAGGGAGAATTGGTGATAATGGAGGACGGATTCGAGTTCAGCGAAGAAATTAGCATCTATGATCGAGATTGGGTGAAGCTCGGTGCCCTGTAGATAATTGCATTGCTACAGTAATACGTGGAGGGGGGATACAGTCATGTTTCTACTGGAGGTGGCGAGCTCGACGATATTGGTATGGTCAGGTAGAGATTTGAAAGGGAAGCTCGACGGAATCGTTGGAATGGAGTTTAGCGGAGCATTGCTCTGATTTATCTGCCAAAATTAACACGAAGCAGTCATGCTTTCATTGCCACTTACATTAAGATATGAGATTTCAGGATACAGGTACCATTGTCTTACCTGCTTAACATTACCATTGATAAAATATTTCTATGATTTATTTAATTTTGTTGCATGATTTCATGTTGTTGTTTCCATTAAGTAATAAAGACGCTTGTCTGTTATCATCTACCAACATCACTGCTTTGTTGAGATTGTTATAAGTTTTGCATATTTGCATCAAACTGTCATATTAAGTTTCCTAGTTCTGGTGGCTTTTTAGAATCATCATTTACCTTTTTTACTAAATGATTGTCTTCGGTTAGTGTACTATCCTTAGTCAGGCATTAATTTTGTTGATTCATTCTTTCGGGCATTCAGGATTTAAGTTTCAGCAGCTTATATTTTTTCTTGCATTTAGGCCTTATGCTGAATTCAATTTACATAAGTCTTCACTAGCACATACATGTTTCAGTGATCGCCTGCATATTTCAGTAAGTTCTTCAACCAAGCACATATTTAGTTTAGCACTTTTATATTACTCTTTTAGCTCACACTTTGGACTAGCCAGTCTTAACTAAAACTAGCTTACCATTCATCCTTGCATTGCCTTGCATGTATGTAATATCCTTAGTTGTTTAGGCATTAAGTTTCAGCAGCTTACATCTTTTCTAGCATTTAGACTTTATGTTCGCCTGCATGTTTCAGTCAAATTCTAATAACTATGACTTACATAGTTAGATACATATTGGCATGTAATGGTTTCTCTGTTGTATAATGTGTTGGCTGCGACTTAGTTATGAGGATGTGATGAGTATTTCAAGGGAAAAATTGCTTTGTATATACTGTGACATACTTTTTGTTTGGTTTGTGTTTTTAGTATTTTACAATAATCCCTGGACAACTCTTTACGAATAGGCTAAATCTGTGGGATAGGGTTAAGACGATCTGTAGTTGATTGGTAACAAAAAAGTGGTTTGTTGTGCTATCTTGCAAATTTATTTTTGGTCGCATGTTTAGGACATCAACTTGTGATATTACTGTTTATAGCTGAATAATACTTATGTTATATGATCACCATGTTGCAGCTTTGATATCGTTTTAATTTGGAGTGATCATCAAATGAATTATCTTTGTTTGGATATGTTTTATTGTATCTTATTACGACATTTTTATTGCAGTTTATTATTACATTTTGGGCATATTTGTTATGTTTGAATGTTTTTTTTGTTTCAGTACAATAATGATTTATGCGGATAAAATTTGGCGAAATGAAGGATTCTCTCACAGACTATATATTTACACTTTACTAATATATAATTTTGCTAAGCATCACCGTTGTACACACATTCAAACCACATAATTTACACCAATGCTACAATAGTTAAATACTTGTATTGTCCTATGTTTTTGCATTACAAAATGTCCAAATGACTAAATTACGAATGGCAGTGGATATGTATATGTTGATAGTTAGTCAGGCATTAGTTTTGTTGATTCATTCATTCAGGCATCAATGTCATGATCAAGACAGCTAAGCGACCCAGCTTCCCATCATAAGTTATTCACCAAATGAACGAGAGTAGTTCTGATGGCTTTTCAACAAATAAGTTGCACTTTGCTAAATGGCCAAAAATGTTTCTCATATTTACTCCCAAGTAAATTATCTGACTTGGTTATGACTCAAGGTTAAATTTGACAGTATAACCTTGGAAGCTTCTCTTCACAGATGATGTTAGGTTGAAGAGGTCAAACAGTAACCTTACAAATTTTTTCTTTCAATTCCAGGTAAATCTTATTGATTTTGACCCACGGCGCTTCTTTTCGCACTTTGCTAAGAAAGTTATCCCACTATTTCTTCCTAGCATATTGGCATTTTCAATTTTGTTCATTTGAATTGATTTCCATCTTATTTTGTTCATTTTCGATTGCATTAGCTTTTCACTAATTTAATTCATTGGAGTTAATATTATTAATAGATTTTAAAAGGAGAATTGTTTTCTTCCGATTATGCATATAATTGGTGGTATGGGCGATTCTGGTAAAAAAATTGAATTTTGGTCAAAATTATTTTAAGAAAAAGTGGTCCTCTTATAAAAGCATATCATGTATATTTCATTAATGTTGCTTAAAATAAGAAGGTGCGTTTTGGATTTCAATCTTGATAATAATTTCTATGTTTGTTCGATTCCTACTATAAAAAAGAATTTTTTCTTTTACCATATTCACTTCAAGAAGCAGCGTATGTAAGTGAATGTATACCTTCATGCTCATACATACTTTGAACAACTTCAAGCGTTGATAGAAAAATTCTAACATAGATTGTAAAATATTTCCATATTAAAAGATAGGGGTTATACAAAATAGAATATTAATTGAAATAATTTGAGTCGTTTAATAAAAATATATTGAAATGCTCCATTTTATTTCATTTATTTGGTTTCTCTATGCTTTAAACAAAGATCATCATTCATGAGATTATGGAAAGTTATTTCTATTAAAACAACTCAAACATTTTTCCAATATAAATGATGCAACTAACTATAACATAAAAGTAAATAAATGAATAAAAGATAGAATGCTAATATTGAAAAAAGGTAGTTTCAGTCCGTATGCGTGGTACGGGTTCATATTCATTCCTTTCTTATACTTCAGCTTTTACAAACATTTCCAACCAGAGCATGGTATTGAGATAGTATTCGAACTGAAAAAGGAAAAACAGAGTGGTGGTCAGTGAGCTCATCTTAATGAGAAATAAAACATGCATATTTTTTTCTTAGCTAAATAGGGTAGTTTTAAATTGATACAGAGCTTGCTATATTCAATCAACATGATTGTAATTAAGGTTTGTTCATAATCTCATATTATCGTATTCTGTACAACTTACTAAATTAGTGCACCTCATCTCATTACTTTTCCCACTTTCTCCTCTTGCAGCCAGCAATAATACTTGGTTTAGGTTCAAAGTTTTACCTTCATTTCTAAATTTCATTTAAAGGTGAATTCGATAACCATTCAATTTTGTTTATGCGAATTAAATGGCATAAATGGTCACTTATCAATTATTTATTGGCATTTATTTAACATTTAATTGTCTTAGGCAGTACTTTGAATTTTTCAATTACAATTTTACTAAGTGGAGATCTCAAATACTAATTCTTATATTTTGTTCAACCTTATCTCTACCAACCAAAAACTATATCTTGCAACCGATTATTCTCAATGTATTCACTTACAATTTGACCAGCCCATATGCAAAAAATTACTTCAGGCTGTATACAGTTATTTTCATAGACTACCAAAAACTATAAAATGCAGTTTCTAAAAGTCGCATATATAGCATATTTCAGGCTATCAATGTGCCAAAGGCTATTTCCACTTCTTTCACCTAACCATGTGATCCAGGTGACTGCTAATTATATGAATTTCTAATTTTTGACATGGTACAAATTTACTTGCATAGCCACATGTGCTATTTACTATAACTTGAAATTCTGAAATTATTTTGTCAAACTTGATATTAAAGTATTTACTATTCGATATAAGTATTTACTAGAATTTAAGAAAGCTTTTAAATTAATAAATACGATGGGGTCAGATTTATATAGTTAATACTCTTTCTTTAACATATGATTGAGTTACTATTCTCTATAATTCTCCTCTTTTTAACTTCGTTCAACCTTGAATATCTCCGACATTATATAATTTAATTTGATATTGAAGCTAATCATGCATGTTTCTTTACAATAACTAACATATGATTGATGTAAAATATACGAATAGTTTTAACAGATATATGTGCATGATTGTTTGCTAATATTTATTTATTAAAGTAATTAATTAGATAATTATTCTCCGATTACCATACTTTTTCTCGTAGGGAAGCTGTTTATGTTAAGAACTTGCAAAATGCCCACAATCACGACATGTCATATAGAAACGATTGCTTAGTTTTGCTTTCGAAATTAAAGGGACTTCAGAATAATTGGTCAATGCCAAAGGTCAAAGGATGATTATGTAAGAATGGAGATCTCAACTGAAGCATTCAAGCACCACTATAAATGGCTGAACCTACAACATATAGTAAGTAAAATGAACATGCTTCTGTTATAAAGAAATATTAAATCTCAGTTCATCATTATCTTCTACTCTGCAAACGAAGGAATATACTTTCGTTTTATTATGCTTGAAGATCTGCCAAAATATTAAATAAATACATTATTATGTTTGAACCTGTGCCATCGGCACAGACTTCATACTAGTGTTTGTATATAATGGTAGGAGTTGTTTCAGTTGATAACCAATTCCAAATTCGATTAACTTGTAAGTCGGTTTTTTGACTATGCCTTTATGTTGATCATTTTTTGAGAAAAAATTTCTTCTAAATTCTGTAAAGATTAAACAAAAGAATGCAAATGTAATGCAAATAAAAGCTACTACTTGTTTCATATAGCAATAAAAGCTGCTACATGTTTTAAATAGTCTATATAACCTTTTATGTTGTCTTGGCTTCTATTGTTGCTGCAACAGGAGGACTCATTTTCGGATATGATATTGGAATTTCAGGTAAAACTTCATCTTTTACAAATTTGAATGATATTTATTACACATGCACTGTGATGTTTTGGTGAGGTGATGTTGGTTGCTGCAGTTTGTTTGGGTTACTGCAGTGTAAGTTGTGGATGGTCTGTTGTTAAGTGTGTCAGTGAATGAAGGCGAGATGGTGGGGTTGTATGAAGAAAGCAAGTCAGTGTGGTCAGTAGCAGAGAATGGTGGTTGAATTCGGGAAGTGGAGGAGTTGCTGTGATGGAATGATGGTAATGGAGTAAGTGATGTTGTTCAGGTATGAGGCAAGAACAGTGTGCTGCAGTTTTATTCCTACAGTGATGCTTGAGTGGTGAAGGTATTTGACTGGAATTGGTTGAGAGAGGAGAAGTTTTTGAATGATGATAGGTAGTGGAAGGAGTATGTGTGTAAGTAGTGGTGATAGGTAGTGATGTGAAGGAGCAGCTGGTTGAATGTAGGTTGGATTGATGGTAGATTGCAATTTCTGGTGGATGGTATTGGACTATTGAGTTTAGTTGGAGATGGTGGAGGAGGTTGACAGGGAGGCAGTGAAAGTTGTGAGGGTTTGTGATATAGTGATTGTTGTTGAAGGAATTGAAGTGTGGAAGTGCTGTAGCAGATTGTGAGCAGTGTTGATCAAGGTTGCGATTGTAGCAATTTGAAGTGGTGAAGGCAATTTGAAGTAGCAAGCAGTGTTTGAGAAGGTTGTTGTTAGCAGCAGTGAATGGTGACTGCAAATGAATGGCAAATGAATGGTGACTGTAGTGAAGTGGTTTGATATGGTGGATGACAGTGAATGATGCTGAAGTGAATGAATTGTAGTAGTATTTTTTTAATGTAAAGAAAAGAAAACAAAGGAACTTGTAAAACCAATATATAAAATGTAAATGTGATGCAAATGGAATATATATATAGTCTATTTGAGTAATGTAATAATGGTTTCTGAAGGATTAGTTTGCATCGGTTGTTATAAAAAACTGATGCAATAGAGGGATTAGCTTGCATTGGTTTTCAACAACAACTGATGCAACAAGTTCCTTTGTTGCATCGGTTTTCATTACAACCGATGCAACATGGGGCTGTGTTCAAGTAACCAACCATGATATTTTGCATCAGTTGTTAGTAACAACCGATGCAAAAAGAACCTTTTTGCATCGGTTTCAGAACTGATGCAAAAGTGTTAAGCCTGTTGCATCGGTTGCATATGCATCGGTTGTTGAACCGATGCAAAAGAGGGGTAAACAACCGATGCAAGTGGCCTGTTTTGTAGTAGTGATAGACACTATGACTGATAGTACTTTGTAGTGTCAATTTAGTCTTCATTTTGATATAATTGTCTCTTTGTAAAGTTGATATCATTTCGTGTAAAAGTGGTTAGTATATACAATATATACTTGTATAGTTGTCATATCAAAACATCAAAATATAAGGTTCTAACATTCTTCCCCCTTTTAAGGATGACGACTATACAAGTTCAATTTTAAATCGAGTTATTCTCGCCCTAACTTGATAACCCCTATCGATATGGCCTAACTTTATTCTCCCCTTTCGCCATGGAAAAAAAGGAAATAGTTATCAATAGGAGAAATAAAAAGTTTGTAAAAATAAACAATTTACGAGAAGTGGTATTAGACTCAAACATCTCAGAATATACAATCATCACATCATGTAAAACATCATAGATCACATGACATAAAACATCACAGATATTTCACGGAAATACTGTGCATAATAACACGACGAATAAATATTCAACGTAACATCACAGAAATATAACGAACAATTCATCACAAACGTTGCAACACAAATTGTTTTTAAATTGTTAAACACGAAACATAAATAAGAGTCATAATAAGCTGATAATAGAGACATACCATGATAAAGGGAACAATCAAAACTCTTGGCTTTCAAAGTTACCTCCTTCATCTTCGTCTTCCTCTTCATAAGTTGTCCAAATGAAAGGAGCCAGATTTTTAGTAACTCCTGTTGATGAAGTAAAAGGGATAGCATATGTGGAAAAAGAGCAAGAAAGCTTATCCCACGTCTTGTGCCTTTGATGGAACTAAGCTTTTTATTGGTTTTTGACAGGTTGTGCTCAATTTTGGTTAAACAATGATCAAGCCTACTTTGGTTTCGGGATAAAGTAGTAAAAGCTTGTTTGGAAGTGGCATCCACATTGATTTCTTCAATTTAATTATCATCTCCTTGAGCTTGCGGTCCTTGGAAGGAGGAAGCAGCGCTGGTGGCATGGTGTTGTGCAATACCTTGGTCACAATTTGCAACCCATTATTGAAAGGTAATTATGTCATCACTTGTAAAACGTATTGGAAGACCCATGAGACCCGATGTTTTGGAGTTGAGTTCGCTTATTTTTGTGAACTCAGAATTTGGTATAACTACTCCAAAACTTTGCAAGATACGCATAATATGTGCTCCATAATGAATTGTTTTGTAATTTCTTCTATAGTTAACAGTTTCAAATTATTCTAAAATTGTCTTACCTCAATTTATAGGTTGAGATGAGTAAGTCACAGACAGAGCTTTAAAATCCCTTTTATAAACTTTTTCATAGCTACTGGTTCAAGGTTGGAGTGATTGAATAAGAGCACGATGAATTAACCTAGCTTTTGGGGGTAGTGCACTACATGAATTGGCCATATGGTCGGATAGAAATTTATGTGACACTTCATCTCGATGAAGCATGTCAACTTCAATTTCATCGATATCTAAGCCTTGTGGTGGACATCTTAAAATATGTCCTAAACGTTGCAGGGGAAAATAAATCTTAACACATCAAACCGTAGTTTAAATACAACCTGTAACGATCAGGATTTTCGACCATCAAAAATTGACACTAACAGGTTCACTATATTGCATGCCAAGCAATCGAATGCCAAAAAACTGATTGTTTGGGGAAAATAAGGAAGAAGATAAGAAGAAAACTAAACAACGCAGAATCTCATAGAAGAATGAATAATCTATGATATACATCAAATCATTAAACAAACAAATTGTAATATGTGTATATACAAAACATCAATTAGAGTATATTAAATGATTTCTGCCTAGATAGTCATAACAGCGTGTCCTCACAATTTCTGATAGATACAACAACGAATACTGAGGAAAAATAACCACCTACATGAATACATCTCAGAACCTCCAACTTGTCTTTTGAAGCACCAAAGCTTCCAACTAAAATATGTAAATATGCTCGGTTTGACCTAAGCATTATAATAGAATAGCACCCGAGTTAGTTTGGAATACCAACGTAAGAAAACACACCCAATTGGATTTTAAATTTATAGAAAACCTTTGAAAATCAAAAGTATCTCGTAAGACCATGCTGTACGTAAACACGGACGGGTTTTTACCTTACGATAACCAAAACCATTCCTTATGAAAATCCTCTGATATTATAATAATGTCTAAAATACAAATACTTACTAATCATAGCCGAAATTGTTATATTATTAAATTCCAGCATACTAGGTTTTACAATCAAAACCGTAAAGGCACGTATTGGAGATTGGGTTTCATACTATGATAAGGTAAGGAATTACTTTTTGAAGGTACATCTCTAGATAAATGTACCGAGGTCTGACAAGTACATCTTCTTCCCCTGCCACATAGGACTGGCCTACCACTTAACTAGTAGTACCCAATATGATCATCTCTCCATTAATGGGCTTCGAAGCACACAAATGAGAGACAATAACCGATCCAAATATGGAATAACTATACCTACTTGGGAGCAACCCACTTGGCCCTACTTGCATGCCCAATTTTTTTCATTTCGCGATTGATGAGGCTTGAGGCTACGTTTTACATTTTATATAGCACTTCCCACTTGGAATGCTAATACTGCCTTCCAGGCAACAATGTAGCACCAACATTCATCCATACAAGTTCACTCTAGGACTGAACGAAACGCTTGAGAGCTCCATCTCTAAAATTCCATCATCTTCAAGATGTCTTCACTTTGAAACGCAATTGTTGGATCGAAGTGGTTTCGGATAACATACATGATCCCGGTCTCTTTGAATATACTTTTTGATAATTTCTGGTAAACTCAATCCTGGTTCTTTTAGGAAATAAATAGTCAAATATAAGATCAGATATCACCTCCTGACCATTAGTGGACAGATTTTTTTATCATTGTCCTAGGAGAACGAAATGAGATTTATACACACAGTATACCATCATCAGAGATGACTGTGCTATATAACTCACGTGTTTCTCCTACATATTTCCAAAGTTAAGTTTGGGTCGAATGTCGATATTCGGTAATTTAACTATCGAATAACAACATTCAATCAAGGATTTACTCCATAGGGAAAAACAACATTAGTTAAGCATTTAAGCAATCACTAGCCTCCTTTTATAAATTTTTCATACATAAAAACCACTTTGTAAATTACTTGTATAAGAATACCTTTACAAAGGTATATCCACCAATCCCTATATTTTCAATACTTAGAGAATATCCATATAATTATCTCAATGATATAAGTATATTTATAGAACTGAGAAAGATTGTCTTTTTATTCGATTCAAAAATCATCCATGAACTCCTTAAATTCTCTAAAAGCATTTACAAACCATTTTATAAAACTCCTAGAACATTTATAAAACTTCTTTTATACATTTCAATCGTTTATAAATTCTTTTTGTGCATTTCTAAAACTTATTTATAAATACTTTATAAATCCATAAAACCCTTTAAAATTCCTTTATAAATCCATAAAATCCTTTAAAACTCCTTTTATAAACCTATAAACATGTTTCTTAAAACTCGATTATAAATATCTAACCATTTATAAAACTCTTTCCTTTTGTAAATAACCTTCCCTTAAGTCCTAAGCTATTTTATAAACTTCCCCAAATCTTTCAACTCTATTCATTGGTCTTGGAAACAATTATAAATAATTAAAAACCTTTACTTCAAAACACCATTATATAATAATAGTTATTTACAATAAACATCATAAATAAATGAAAATTAACTTTAAAACATCTTAATAATTAATAATTTCAAAATATTGTTAAATAAACAATAATAATTAATATTTACCATTTTTATAAATAATAATAATTTATTTTCAAAACCTTATTGATAATCCTTATTGTTAATTTCAAACCATAATTGTTCTTGAAATAATTAACATTTTAACATTTTGATACATTCCTTAAAATAATATCAATTATAAACCACTTGTTTTAAAACCATACTACTATAATTAGATAACCTTAAAATAATCTAATTATAATTAAATAACTTTAAAACAATACTAATATAATAAAATAATATTACTAATACTAAATAACTTTAAAAAATATGAATATAATTAAATACTTTAAAACAATAATTAAATAACTTAAAAATAATCTTACTATAATTAAATAAATTTAAAACAGTATTAATTCAATTAAAAACTTTAAAGCATTATTAATATAATCAAATAACTTAAAATTAATCTTACTATAATTAAATAAATTCAAAACGATATTAACTGTAAATAAATCATAAAAAACAATATGTTTATAAAATCCATTTTCGGATTTAAAATCATTTCCTGTCTTAAATCCAATTTCAATTTAATTGGCAATTAATAGTATTTCAAAATAGTAATTTCAGGCCAATTGCCGCCAAATGCTTAACCAACATTGATATTGATTTTCTATAATCAAAAGGTTTTTGTTTTTAAACATAGAATAATGTTATAACCATAGTGTCCACAATCAGGTTCATTATTCAATAATCCATGTAAAAGAAATACTATCGAATAAATTCAACAATAACGAGGAATCCCATTGGATCCCTCCAACCTGTTTCTCCCTGCATCAAAACGTTATATAATCGTAAAATATAAATCAACTTCTTTGAGGCGATATTCGTATACAAAGGGTCTTCCGCTCTTACATAGGAACGTAATAGGATCTCATCCACTCCAATAGACGGGAATATTCAATCCAACTAATATGAATATAGTAAATCATTCAAACAATCATCCAACCATTTTTATCAACTATATGGCATACTAGTTAACCAAAAAGATAAGTTTAACTTACCGAAATTTTTGTTGTCGTCGAGGCGTTCTGGTTTGGAACTAAAATCGAATAACATTTGATTTTAGCCTAAATTCCAACAGTCTCCAAATTCGAAAAACCATTTCCATCGCGAAGCTTTCGTAGTTATGAGCACAACGCAAATATTCACGTCTCAATTGGATCACGCATGCAAAAGTTAATAAATAATCAAGTTATCGATACTTAAATAATAATTACTAACTAATTGCTTTTATAATTAATTACCAAAACCCTCAAATCCTTCTTCCTCGTTCGGCCTTCACTGCATATGTATGAAACATGCATAGAAACATGGCCCTCCCTTTCATTCATGCATGGCCAATCCTTATATCGCGTGCGCCACTCGTCGCCGCCTACTACTAATGCGACTCCACCCCATAGCCGCTTAGCACCATCAACGCCCAAAAATCACACGCGCAGTTCCCCACGAACGAAGGCCATCTCCAGTCACCTCTGATCACGAATGACCATCAAACTCAGCTATCATGTAGACCACGACACCCTCTACCACTTTGCTTCAAATCCCATCGTCCATCGATCAACCAAATCGCCGCAATCCCCTGAAAACGCCATTGCATTTATAGCCAATTTCTAGCCACCTCGTCATGACATAGGATATCACCACCATACAAATCCTACATCACATCCCTACGAACCTTTCTTTAGTTGACGTCGAGCCTAGATATCCCCTGTGGTGGTGCCGATTGTTGTGAGCTGTTGGATTAGGCCGTGTTTGATCTCTTTTTCTTTTTTTAACGAACTCATCCCTCTAGTTTTGTCATGTTTATAATGGAAAGAAGCATGGGTTAGGGACGTGCACTGTGGGGTGGGTATGGATTTGAATGTACAAATATGGGTAGAGTATGGTAATTATATATATATATATATATAATATATCTGAAAATATCCAACTATAACACGTCTGGAAATCTCGAAGTCCAAACGGGGCATGCTGCATGGCGTTTTATATGTAATACCTCTATTCTAAACACAATGGAACTAGTCTCAAAGCCTAATTCGATCATATGCCGAAAATAGCTTTTTGAACCCAATTATTATATTAAATTTTCGATATTAAATTCTACGCGTTTCGATCATGCACGACCAAATGATTCATCTGGCCACCATGAAATTTGACGGCATATTATAATTCATTATTACGGATCCAATAAAGTGGTTTCGTCAAAATCTAAGACAATGCCCCGAAAGACATTTTTATATGTCAATTAAAACGAGTTATTGTCATAATCAGTTAAATCAATTTTATATCCAATTTAAATGTTTTATTATCTTCATTCTTATTAAATAGAATTTAAATACGCTTTGAAATTTTTATCCAACTTAAAACTCAAGATTCAATTATTTAAACGATTTCAATTATTAAATTCAACGATTAAATTATCAAATAAATCATTATATTTGAAATTCATGTGATTTAACCTATAAAATTAAATTTTCAATACTTAAAATCAATTAAATATTTCAATTTCAAATGACTAAAATTCTGGATCGTTGCACAATTAGTTTTATTTTATTGATTTTAATGATCTAAGTTCATGTTTGCAAAGGAAAGTTTAATTAAAAGAGGGAAAATCTTGACATTGTTAGCATCATACCCTATAAGAGAATCAAAATTGCTTGCCTCTGCGATCCCTTGAATTCCATATCTATTGAAATCAATGAATTTCATAAAAGGTCCTTCAAAGATTTTCGAATTCTTCATGCCATTGAATATTGTAATAAAGGTATCAACACAAAACCATGCCCTGATATGGTCCTGAGATGGGCCAACAGAAGTAGAGACTTGTCTTGCTCTGTTAGGTCTTGGAACCATTGTTTGATTTGAAGAGAGATTTGATGGTAAAAAGTGATTTTAGATTTAAGGAGATTGGGATTTTGCTTACTGAAATGAAGAGTGATGAGGAAATAAAGAGTAGAGTAAATATATTGGCTGATGGATTATTGAATGGGTGCCTAAAAAGATGCGCCGGTTATAAAAAAACTAAATTCAGTATATCAGCTGGTTAGTAGAAGCAATTCAGCCGTCTGAATGATTATAAAAATAATGAGATAGCTTGCTTTATATAGAGTTTACTAGTTGCAAACATTTGTGAAAAAAAAAACAGTGAAAAGTTGGACTGCAAGTTTTGATCTAAGAGGTGTAACCCTTTATGAAGAAGAGGTAATTTTTTAGAAAACAAGCCATTATACAGATTTAGCCGACTAAATAGAGAGTGGCAGCCAGCTGAATCGACAATTTTGAAATCAACAAGGTGGCAGTCTTCAGCTGGCAGAATATAGTTATTCAGTCGGCTGAATATTAAAAGTTATTCATATGTACATGCACAGATTCAGTCGGTTGACCTAGGTGGTTCAGCTGGCTGAATTTCAAGTTTGTTGTGATGTTTTTGAAAATTCATTTTTTGAAAAATCACGTGTGTGTATATATACCACATAGAAGAGATTTTAATAACTTTATACCTCTAGACATAGACATTATGACCGATAGTACTTTATAGAGTCAATTTGGTCTTCATTTTGATTTAATTGTCTCTTCGTAAAGTTGATATCATTTTCTGCAAAAGTGGTTTATATACTGTATAGTTGTCACTATCAAAACATCAAAATATAAGGTTCTAACAATAAACACATCATTTTAAATATTCCTAGTCAAGATACACCGAGATTGGATATTGATGCATCCATTGAGACTAGACTATGTAATGCTCTCCAAATTAGGCAATACATTCCTCATTACTATTAGGGGCACTAAGATGTTACATTCTGACAGTTATTGGATAACTATGAAATAATACATTCGATATTTTTCTATTGGTTAACATAATTAAGGTTAAATAGAAAATATCGATGTGATTAATATACATAGTTTTCTCGACTTGAGAATACTGTTGACTTTCAATATGAAAGCTCTGCTTTGATTATAGTCAAATCATGGTACAACGAATGACTATAGTTAGGTCAAGTGGAAGTATTAGAATTGAAACACTATTCAAAAGAGGATTCGTCTCCTCAGTTATAGGGTATTAATATATCACTGTCAACTCAAGTCAATCAAAATCAAAATCAAAATCTAGACCAGAGTAGTTCGGCTAATAATAATTGTTATTATTGAACCAAAGACTTTATATTTGGAATATAGAGGTGAATATGAACGATATTGGAATTTTGACCATTATCAATTCCAAAAGTCCAAATTGACACAGTTTTGACGAAGAGAATTGGTGTAAATAATAGTCACAATTGGGTAACATAGTAAAATTGGATTTTACCAAAACTAAATAAGCAATAAATTTGACCAAAATTTCACACCACCTGCTAAATGATGTGTGGACATAAATATTCAGATAGTTCGATATTAGTTGCTAACCAGATTTATACCTATGAAATAATAGTAATTAAATTTTGTTTTGATTTGATGAACAAATATTATTAAATATATTTATAATAGTTATAAGTATATTGATCGATATATGATATCGATACGCGTTTAAATTGGATTTAAATGCAAAATATCTTGTTCGGGCTTTAAATGGTTTGAATCCTATATAAGGGGACGTTTGGTTCATCAATGGTAGTGCTAGATGGGGGCAGCTATACGTGTTGGCTAGATGGACTAGATTTGTATGGATAAATGAGAAAGAATTGATAAGAGATCTAGATCCTAACTTGTCTCCATTCCTCCTCTATATAATCATCTCAATACATAACTAATAGAAATTTTTTAAAAGCCTCCATCCCCTCCTCACTTCCGACCGATCCCATCATCCCCTCTCTTCCATTTTCACAAGCTCAAATAAAATAAAATAATATTTGATAGCATTGGTCTGTAGTTCTGGAGATAGCAACTTCAGAATTAGAATTCGATTTAGGAGCTCATTTCAATACTTCAAGGTGTGAATTTTTGGCTTTGGTTTAATGTAATGGTATGATTTACAATTATATTCCATTGGATTGATATTTATATATCGTATTCTGCAATATTACTTAGGTGGAGATACTATTATATCAATATATTATGACAATCGGGTTGGCTATATGTTTATATACATATATATTTATATAAAAAATTTATCATGCGTCTACTTATAATATGCATGGCTCAAAAAAAAAAAACAATTCTTCAATTATTTTATTAATTTAATATATATTGTTTAATTATATATAATCTTTATAATTTAAATTCCATGTTCTATTTTATACAAAATATGGTTTTATAATTTTATATATATTATTTCATACATATAATGCTTCCGGTAGAAATAATTTTTATTATTATTTATGTATTATTATTAAATATTTTTTAACCAATATCTAAATTAATTATATATATATATATATTTATGAATTATGCAATGTGTTTTAAATTTTCTATAGTAAGATTATCACCTAATATGTGTGACTCCTCGGAATTTTTGGATATTTGAAATTGAAATATTTAATTAATTTTAAATATTTAGAAGTTAGTTTCTAACTTGAATTTCAAATATCGCTATTTATTGGATAATTTAAATATTGAATTTAATAATTGGAAATAGGGAAAATTGTTGAATCTGGAATTATAGGCTTGTTAAAAATAATTTGAAGGCTTATAAAATTTATATTAATAGTATTGAAGATAATGAAAGCTTTAGAATTGAATTTGAAAGTGTTTTGTTAAGTTTTGAAATATATCGTTTAAATTGATATTTAAAAATAGCATTCCAAGGCACATCTTGGATTTCGATGAAACTAGTTCCATTGGATCCGTAATAGCGCATTGTTATCGGATTTCAAATTTCGTAGTGTTTGGAGTGGTCATGCGGCTGTACGATGTATAATCGCATTGAAATCTTTATCGAAAATTTGATAATTTATGGGTTTAAAAAGCTATCTTCTCCATACGATCGAATTAGGACTCGAAACCTTTTCCATTGCCTTCAAAATAGGGGCATAACCTTATAACGCCTGGCGACACGCCTCGATAGGATGTCAAGATTTTAAGCGATGATTTCAAGACGATTTAAATTTGAATTTAAATTTAAATATAATATTATTGCACTGAGTACTTAGCAAGCGCAGAGAGTATAGAATTTTAAGCACGTGTCCTTCTTCGTGAAACATGCATCTTCTTCAAAGAAAAAAAAGAAATAAAAACATGTTTGTTTTAAAATGGCCGAACCCAATTCGATTTCGCTTAAAAAAATATAACGATAATGGCTTCCACTTCTGCCGTTAAATCGAAATCATCTTCTTAAAAAAAACGAAGACATTTATTTGCATGCGACCTAGTCGCAATTCCTTTGGTCGTCAAGCAGAGTGAATGGAGGGATGGGGGATGCACGGGCAACTCATGGCGACTGAGGCGCGATCTGATGGGCGATTCGTGGGCTCGATGTGGTTCGAATTGGGATTTCTCGACAGGCTGCTATTGATGGTGAGGCATGGCATCAGACAGCAGCGATGGCTACTCGATTTCGTTGAATTGGGAAGCGCGTAGAGTGGGTTTCGGCTGCATCAAATAGTGGAGATCGAGAGTTGCATCTCAGTTCGAGGTGCCGAGGAGGGATGGGCGTGTGGAGCTGTGCTGGCTGCTAGCGAACGAGCGAGGCCGATGGTGTCGTGGGTAAGAAGTTGTGAGGTATTTTTATTATTTTTCTTAAATTTATATGTATATATTTATATACAGAAATTATTTACAGCAAAGGGAATCTAAAATATAAGCAGTTTTTTGAATTTTTAAGTTGTTCTTAATTTAATTTAAATATATTAGGAAATCAAAAAATAAAATATATATGTAACTATATAGATATACACATATAATTAATATATAGGTAGGTTTTAGAAAAAATAAATAGGAATTTTAAAGTGTTGGAAGTTCATTTTTGAAATCTATAGTTTATTTTTATAAAAGTGTATTTGTGGTTTCGATTTGATAAAAATATAATAATCTAATAAATATCAAATGCACCTTTTAAATGTACTAGATTACTTTTAAAATAGTATATTATAGTGATTAGTTGGTTTAATTAACTAATTTGATTATTGTAGTTACTAAAAGATTTAAAAAATAGTAATAAAAGGGAAATTATCAGTTAAATTAAATTGTTAGTTAATTAAATGGAAGTTGATTGTTCGATTTATTTCAAATATTAATAAACTATAAATGTTTATACAAGGTCAAAAATAATGGAGAAACAAGCCAATTTGGATCGGATTTGCTAATTGAAAGTCAAAGGTGAGTTAATCACACTCATTTGGATTACCTTTTAAAATTAAATAGTTAAATTTAAATTATTGGTTGTTTGCTTGAATCGATAATTTATTATCAGTATTGGGTGTGATATGTTATAGATATATATGTATATATATTGGAGTGATTGATTTCACGCATTACATAGGGGATGAGACTCTATGCGCCTCGCATAATAGCGGATGACCCTATATACCGCGATATCCCCCATAAAGTGGGATTGGTATTTTAATTTTGTGCTAACATCTGTGGATGCAGAGAAACAGGTTGGAGGGATCCACTGGATTCCAAAGAATATTGAAATTGGTTTTCATAGTCTTTGATTGATTGATTATCTGTGAAGATATTATTGGAATTTGGAATTACTGAATGCTAGGGACTTTTGCTGAACATATTTCGGGTATTGGAAGATATGAAAAATATAAAAGATTTGTTTTTGGAAAGAGGTAAAGAGAGAAATATTAAGTAAAATAATTTTAGATAAATTAAAAGTATGAATCTAAAAAAGAATAAATGATTGATTTTAATTTCTAACCAATAATTCCGAAATATGGAAAAATAGAGTTTGTGAATAAATATGGATTAAAGGATTTTAAAAGTATGGACTTAAGTAAAAAAATTATTTTAAAATTTAGGAATTAAATGGTTTGGGAGAAAATAAAAGGAGAATTTTGAAAATAAAGTATGGAATTAATATTTCAGCTTTTAAATAAGATTTTTAATCTAAATAAAGGAGTAAATATGAAATTAATGGGTTTTGAAATAATTTGGATAAGTAAAGGAATTTATTTTAAAATAAAGTTAATTTTGAAATTAGATTTGAAAATTTATTAAGTATCTGAAACTGTGATTTAAAAGCAGGTTAAGACTATGGAATTTATAAACTAGGTTTATAAAGTGAAATAAGATATCAGAAGATATTTGAAAGTATAAATTCATGGTGGGAATTTATAAAGGAATGGGTAAGTTGTTTTAAAAATAAATAGTGGTTTATTTTTAAACGTGTAGAAATGGAAAGTGTATTTCCCTGAAAAGCCAAGTATATTTTCAAAGGAGATTTTTATATATATGTTTAAGGTTTTAAAATTTGTTTTAAATTTCTTATTTTTAATTTTAATTGTTTTTAGGATTTTAAAGTAAATATTATTCAAATTTATTTCAGTAATAACGATTTTAAAAGTTAAATTAGTATTATGTCTTTTTAAAGAGATTTTCTAATATTTATACTTTATATAAAACTTCTATTTTTGGTCTGTGGCTTAAGTCTTACTTGGAAATCTATTGTAGATTTTCATAACTATTATTTAGAGTAAAGTAATTTAAGTAGTTTTTATTTTAAGTGTTTTAAAGTATATATTTTTGGATAAATGATTTGAATTATTTTAAAATCTAAAGTATTTAGGCTTGGTGATTTTCAGTGGAAAGAAAACAATTGGGTGGAATTTATTCTACGAGAGAAAAAGTGTTTTGAAAACTATTTTCAATGGGTTGAAGTGTGGAAAAATATCTTGCGCGGATATTTGAAATAAATATTTTGAGAAATTATTAAGGTCTGATGGTTGTTTGTGGATGTTATTTGATAGTTATTTCTATCAATACTGGCCAATGTGCTGATCGTTTCGAAGAGACCGGGATCAGGATTAATTTTCCGAAAACCACTTCGATCTGGTTTGAACGTTTTCGTGAGGAAAACAAGAGATAGGAGTCGAAGATGGAGCAGTGAAGTGCAAGGGCTAATCGCTACTAATTCAGAGGGTGATTCCAAAATGGATGTAGTACGAGTAGTGCCTTCGGTTCCGTTCGAACCCAGAATGGACTTGTATGGATGTATGCTATCAGAACATCATCGGGAGGACGATGAGCCACTACACCCAACATCGCATTTTGTAACATTTTTTTGCTTTCAAGTTGTAACAGATATTTCCGTTGTGAATGTTTGTCAAAGTTATTACCGTTACTAAATCCAGTAATATGGTAAATAGTTGAAAGTAACATGGACATGAGTGTAATTTGATTTCTATTATACTTATCCCATTCTTACGCATAAAATTTCATTATTTCATTTTATTTACTCTTTTGTTATGTTATCGCCCGTCCGATTTTCCTAACCACCTCCATCATTCTACCACCGCCTTCGTCGTTCTGACATTACCTCCGCCGTTCTTCCAGCACCATCTGTCACTGCCACCGTCGTTCTTCCACATCCTTGGTTGTTTATTTTCCACAAATTTGAGGAAGACAAAGGAAGATTAGGGTATGCGTTTGCAACCAATTGCAGCCTAATTTCAATCTCAGATTAGGTAATTACTTAAATTTAACTTATTTTTTGAAATTAGGTTTTCTGTGCTACTAATTGGTTCAGAATTTTTTTATTAATGCTGTATTTTACATTCCCTGCTTTTATTGGTATAACAGTATGTTGAAATATTGCTACTGATGTCATGTACTGTAGCTGCTTAGGATTAATGATTTTCATTTTGAGGCCTGATTGTTCCTAATTGGAATTGGAGTATTATTTATGCAAATATCTGCTCAAAATTTCTAATGAATACAATATATGGATTTAATTTGTCCCTATTGATTTGTGTTTTGGTACAGAGTTAAAATATAAACAGTGATTCTACATGGTGAACATGCACTTTCAAAATGCTATGTATTTTAAAAATCAATTGCCTATTGCATTTAGAACTTGGTATTAAATCTTGCGATTCATAACAAATTTCATCTAGTCATGTTGTAGTGATGCGATGTTCGTGTATGAATATTAAAGATGTTTTTCTTTATTTTTTTGCCAAAATATTCCAATTTTTGCATATTAATTACTGAAGTACGCATGAGGTAATGTTGTTGTGATATCATATTGTTGTGTTGTACAATTTGGATTAATTTGGGAATAAATTTGATGCACTGTTAAGAAGTTGGTTGGGGCAAGTACAAACGATGTCTTTTGCATTTTATAACGCTTTCATTCTCTAAAAGAATTATTTCCTGCTGCAGTCTTTGCTTTATATGAAATATGGCAAGTGATAAATAACGTATTAGAGAATCTAATTGAATAATAGTGCCAAATTAGAACAGAGAATTCATCTAAAAATAAGTACGTAGTCATTTTCTTGATCTAAGAAAATTATATTATTAAATTTTTTTAATACATTTTTCCTCAAAGTAATTATGTATCAATTGGTTGCATTTATCTTACTATAAAGTACATGACATATAATTTAATATTTTACACTAGTCCCAATAATTATTTTCGTCAATTCAAATTTTCCGTAGTATTTGATCATTATTTTTACTTCAACAATTGTTTATAAAATGTTGGGCAATGTATGTATCTGCCCTGGAGAGCCAGAGGCTCCTTTTTGAAATGCAGATAATAAGTGAAATGGAAGAGTGTTTATAGACGACGAATATGAATTTTTAGTTAAGGTGCAGCTTAAACTACGAGGAGCTACTATATTTAAGGAAGACCTTTGATTTATCGTTGTTTCTAACTAAATATCTTATTTTAGTCACTAGTACAGAGAGGATATGTAACAACCAGGTATTTTCAACCATTCGCATCCATTATAAGTGTATAGGTAGACACTCATGCCGGAATTGAATTGCTCAAAATACCGCGTTGTAAATAAAAATTTGGCAAATCTCATAATATACAGTAAATAAAAATCACAGATCACAGACACATAGTAATAATAATGCAGCGGAAGTAAAAGAGATAGTAGTTCATGAAGCTACTATATAAATATATCAGAGTTACATAAGATACAATAGAAGAAATAAAGTATAACAGAAGTTTGAATATGATAACCAAGTACAAGCTGAATAGAACAACCGAACTGAAAAGATGAAACTTGACAAGTAGATAATCTCCAGCGATTCCAATCTCCAAAAAGTGGAAATCCAAATCTGTGAATAACTCAGGCTGACCTGAGCGTAAATAAAAATACAAACACTCGAGTCAGGACATACATACTTATACAATGTAAACCAACTCAAGTGAACTGTAGCAAAGGTACAAGTAACTTAGAAGATGCTTGGGACCGCCCATCCTCTAAGGATCCGTTAAACTATTTACTATGTAGCAATTTACGCTATATACAGTAGTGTCTAATCAGTAAAGTATAATCATATAGAAAATAGCGTTAAGGGGATGGTGAACCTTAACGCAGTCGGATCTTTAAAAGCAAAATCGCAGTGGGCTCGCTATAAGGAGATGACACGGCACGCGAGGCAATGCCAGAGTGGATACACCGTTTGCACTCCCGGACCGGTGGTGACGGCAAGCCAGCAGCTTCCGCCCACCTCGAACAATATCCCCGAATCAAAGTGGCGCCACATATCGAATCACAAAAGTAATAGAATGGTTTCCGATGGAGCATGCTTGATGAAAGGGTGCGACCCTTTGTGTAGCCCGGTATAGCTCCTGTTTTAGTCATTTATGCCAACTCACGGGAGTTGGGTCCACGTAATATATCTCGAGAACGTCTCCGCCATCCAACTTCATTCTGGAATCACCACCGCGTACACAGTTGTTAAAGTGGTTTTCGGTATTGGCCGGCTATAAGACAATAACCGATCCCGGTCTCTTTAACAGCCAATCGTTATTATAACCCGTAGTTATAACTTTAAATAAAAAATATTTTATACTTCAAAATAAAATATCATTTCAACCCAAATCTTTATCAAAATAAAGATTAAATTATTTCCAAACCATCTATCATCATACCATATCTTTCGATTCAAATATTTATCAAAATAAATATCATGTCATTTCTAACCATTTCAATATATTAAATTATCATATCCTTTCCAAACTTCCTTTCAAATCATTTTAATATATCAAAATATCATAACCTTTCAAAACTTCGTTCAAAATATCTTATCTTTCAGCACTTCCTTCCAAATTATTTTATTATCAAAATGTCATATCTTTCAAAACTCCATTTTCAAATCATTTTAATATATCAAAATAACATATCTTTTCAAAAACATATTTCAATCATTTAACATATCAAAATATCATCTCTTTTCAAAACCACATTCATTTCAAATCATTATTAATTTTATTCAATTTAAAATACCATTTCAATTCACATTTCAAAACAGTTTATATTCAAAAAAAATCATTTTTAATCATTAAAATGAAGTTATTATGTTCAATAATTAAATTATTAAATTTCTAAAATTTTCAACTTCCAAAGTTCATTTATTCACTTTAGTTTATCAAAACAGTGAAAATTCACTTTTCGTGGCATTTAGAAAACGCTATGGAAAGATACATTCAAAACAGTTCAATTTAACAAAAGACAACATTTTAAAATGTTGTAATAGGGTTTACTTAAATTTCAAATAAACTTAGTTAAATTCAAAAATTATAGCACTTACAAAAATTGCTATAATAGCTTTTAATTCAATTTAGCTTTTTAGTTCATTATCATCAACTACAACATTTACAAATGCTGTAATATCATTTACATAGTAATTAATAGCATTTCAAAAATGCAGTTAATTAACTTCAAATATTCAATATAATTTCTCAACCAATTATATTTTTTTATTTAAAACATTTTTAACTCATAAAATCATACATTTTCACATTTATAAACATCATTTAATTTTCCTCGAGTTCATGATTTTATAAAGTTAAATTTCCATTCAAAAGTCAAGATTTAATAATAATTCACTTATTAAATTGCAATGTTCAATTTTAAAGTCATTGCATTAACTTTCAACTTAACACTTAAGTTCAAATTCTCAAATATAACTTAGTTTTATTTTTATTTACTTAACTAAAAGTTCACTTTTAAGTCAATTTCATAAGTTTCCAATTTAGTTATATTTCAAAATTTCAACTTAAAGTATTCATTCATTTCACATTTCAACTTTATCAAAAATCATTAATATGATATAAAATCACTTTAAATTAATTTAAATTCAAAATATCATAAATTTATCATATTTTCAAAGTTAATTTAAATTCCATTAAAAATTAAATCAAAATTTCCAAAATAACTTACATTCATATTTTCTAACTTTTCCATAATTTATTTAACTTATAGATTTCCAGAAAATAAATAATACTTTTAAAAAGTTATATTTTTATTAAATTTCAAATCAAATATTATAATAATTAAATTTCTAAAATATTTTAAATTTTTTAGAAAAACATATTTTAACTACGGGCCTGTATATAATTTTCTATGCTAGGTAAAGTGATACGGGTAATATATCATTTCAACCCGTAATTTACAAAGAAAATCCGGGTTTTATCATTTCAAACCCGCAATCCCAAGTTAAAATAAATTAAATAAAAACCGTTCAAGCCTATCATTTCAGCCCATAATGATTTTTCCCTATTCTAAAGTCCGTTCGGTTATGTATCATTTCAACCCATAGTGATTTCTAATCTACAGGGAACTTGCAGTGTGATAAACAGATATAAATGAACAGTTAACAAAATATATAAATAAAAGATGATATGACATGAAATTTATCAGGTTTAACATCATATATAGAAAAATCACATGGTAGTTATAACATCATATTTAATTCTACACATTCAGTTGTTGTTGTTTCACAATTGCATAAGTATAAATGTCGTGTGAGCTTTACTCAACTTTTTGTGCTGGAGATTGCAATACAAATGGCACAACGGATTCCAGACGGCACGAAGACACAACAATAAGCTCAAGTGGGAAGAGATCTAAGCTTAGAACTTGTGTTACAATCCAAAACAAAACAAAATAAAATTACAATTCAATAAAACATTGAATAGGAATAACTTTGAAATAAAAAGAGATACGAATACACAGTCTTTTGCCTTGCCTTCTACACTTGCTAGCACGGCTTAGGGAATGTTTTGGATCAGGTTTTGACTTACTTTGGTTTAGGTTTGGGTCCTATAAGGCATGGTTACAAGGTATTGAAGTGGTGGAGGAGTTACTATGAATGAATATGAAGAGGCTTATACAAATAGTGGGTTTTTGGTTCATTTTGGGCTAGGCTATATGGATCTATGGCTCGGCTATGGCATGTTTCAGATCTGTACAGAGGATGAAGGTGATGGTTAGGGGTGTGTCAAGGTGGTGGTGGAGCAATAGGAGGTGGCCAAGGTCATCTAAGGTGATGGCGATGAAAACTAGTTGGCTAGACATGCTTTTTAAGGAGTTTTAACATAGTTTTTGTGAATTTTGCATCATGGAATGGTCATGGCACTTGCTGGTCAGTGGAGGAAGGGTTTTGGTCGTGTATGATGTGGGGAAGGAAGTGGTGGTGGTCGATGGAGGAGATGGTGGAGGTATTAGGCCAAACAAAGCAAGAGAAGCAAGGCAAAAATCAAGCAAAACAAAGAAGAAGAAGTAGAAAAATGAGAGGAGGAAGAGAGGCCATTGCTTATTTTTCTTTGCTCAGATCTGAAATGGATGTGTATTATTGATGGAATGAGAAACTTTCACGTGAATAAGCAAAAGAAAAGGAACGGCTACAATAAATTGATGCACTGATTGAAAAAGAAACGGTAAAAGAAACGGTGAAACGACTTTACGTTTCTTAGCTTTTAAAACCTTCCATACTTCCTTTTCTTTTAAATCAAGTAAAACAAAATAAACTTCAGCAAGTACATCTAAAACCGAAACAAAGTGAAATAAAATAAAAATATATAATTAAATTTAAAGAAAATATAAAAAGAATTAAGGAAATTGCTTAAAAACTGAAAACAGGGTTCAAAAATTACAATTAAAACATCAATGGCTTTGGAAAAATATCTACTTCATTTTAAAAATATTCAAAAGCAAAATTTTAAAATAAAATAATTTATTTATCATTTCTAAAATAAAATAAATAATTAAATTGGAGAAAAATAGAAAAGAACTAAAGAAAATGTTAAAAAATTGAAAACAGGGCATGGAAATTACAAGAAAAATGCTACTAGCTCTAGAAAAATTCCTACCTCATTTCCAAAATATTAAAAGACAAAAACATACATAAAATAACATATCAATACATATTACAATAAAATATGACAAAGAAAAAAATATATACTATTTAAAATAATAAAATTGCAGAATAAACAGATTGCACTCAACATTGAAATATACATAACTTTCACAATTTAAATCCGTTTCCAACGAAACAAAAAGAAGTTTTCCTAAAATTTTATGTACTTTCAAAATAAAAGAAATTTTTTTAAATTTTCAAAATTTTAAAATTTTAAAATAAAAGTCAAAGTTTGACTATTTTGACCAAAAACTCACTTTTTGGAAAATATTCTTTTTAGTCATGCTTTGGAATGATAATTCATATCAAAACTAAAGTTTATCATTAAAAATAAATAAAATAAGTTTTTAAATCAAAAATTCAATTAAAATAATTAAAATATACAAAAATAAATAAATCATAAAATACAGGGTTGTTACACTCTCCCCCACTCAAAACTTTTCGTCCCCGAAAAGGAATGAGGTACGGGAAAGTACAGAAAAAGATAGAGTGAAACAAGATTTGGACAAGATGACAAGGAGAAGGAAATTGTACATGATAACTATTGTGATAGGTATGTTTAACTAGGTGGAGATGATCTTTCCAAGATCCTCCGGAATCAAGAACACAAGCACGAAAAGGTAGATTCAAAATGAGTACCAAGGATTATCAAAGATTATAGAAGATTTCTAAACAGAAAGATTATAGAAAGATGCCTATACCAGTCTATAGCAAGATGAGGATGATAAGGACAACCAAAATATAGTTTGAAAAACAAAATAAGCAAATAAATTTGAAAGCATGGAAATTTCACCTTAAATAGAGAATAAATATTTTACACAAGTCAAATAAATCTTAACTATCTCAAATTTCATTATCTTATTATCCAATCATCTTAAATTAACAATTTTTAAGACCAAAGGGTTTGAAAAATAATCATTTATTATACTCATAATGTACTTAATAAATTTTATTCTTCTTTATTCCTTATGAAAATTAAATTTATTCCTCCCAATATATTTATCACTTATGTTAAACATACTTACACTTATTATAACTGCTTTCTTTTATTCTTAGTTCTTTTAACATTATTTTATTGTAAGTTATTCAATTACCCTTTATTATATTTACCTCTGTTAATCATTTTATAATTAAAATTTAAGTGTATAACATTTATTATAACCACCCAAATTTCATTTATAAAATCGTTTTATATTGTATATTATCCAATTACATTGTTAACTTCTGAAATTAAGGTAAGTTATATTGGAATGCAATTGAGTACTATACAAATAAAAATTTCCAATTCAATTATCTCAAGTTTAAATCATTTATTCAAAAAATTTGATTTTCTTTTTTTTATTTGAAATTATTCTTTAAAAATAAAATTTAAGAATTAGATTTCCGATTTCTTCAAACCATTTAGAGATACATAATATGTCAAATCAAATTTCAATCATATATCTATATATATTAAAATCAAGTCATATTTTAGAAATTCAAATCAATTAAATTTCCCAAAACAAAGCTGTAGCAAGACTACAGAGCGGTCTCTTCACTTCGAAACTCGAAAATGAACGTCGATGATGCTGCAGTCAACACCGAAGTTATTTCCCAGCGACAATGAGAAGAGCACTAATTTTAAACTTTAAAATTCTTTGGAAATAAATTTCTATTTGAAAATACTTTAAATAATATAACCTTTTTAAAACTTTAAACACAAGGTTTGAAACCATCAGAAATTAAATTCTCAAATTTCTTGTTCTAAATTCATTTCAGTTCCAAAATCAATTTATAAACAACTATTTGTAAATTCATTTATAGAACAATAAATGATAAATCAAGTATTATCACTTCAAATAATCAATTTAAATCAGTTTATTAAGTTCCATACATTTACTTATATATCAAAATTTATTTCATTAACCAAATTTTAAAATAATATTGTGTCAGTTTGTTCTGTCAAAGTGTTTTGGAAATCTTATCGATAGCGGTGATCAGACGAATCGATCAGAAACCCAACTCAACATCAACAACTCAAACAGCACAATATATAAACAAAACATAGATTTACAAGTACAATTCAAAATATTTGAAAATAGGTAGGAAACAAAAGACAAGATGATTAAATAACAAAATAGGGAGGTGGATAAGCTTAAATAAATCACGGGCAACATTTACCAGGCCAACCGTGGCTTAAAGAATAAGATCAATGTGGATTTTTCTAGGGTAAACCTACATTCGATCTCAAGAGTTAGAGTTTGGGATAACAAAAGATATTAGCATCTAAACCAAGGATAGATAAGAATCTCTGGTGAATCGATGCTAATTGCAAGGGAGTTTCCCCCTTTTTTCAATTCTATTTGAAATTGGCGTGACCGCCGACTCACTAGAAAGATCATTCGAAGCGGAGTTATGGAATACTCCAGAATCAAAAGAAGATGAATAGTGAAGAACACGAATGGATTTTGGAACCGCAGGGAACTTTCCAAAATTCAAAGGGATCGAGTCAAAAAGGAAGAGATTCAAACTCGAATGAAAGTGATTCTGTAAATACATTCACTCCATATGCTGAGTTTTGCCTAGAGCTACCAAAGCTCTGATACCAACTGTAACAACCAGGTATTTTCAACCATTCGCATCCATTATAAGTGTATAGGTAGACACTCATGCCGGAATTGAATTGCTCAAAATACCGCGTTGTAAATAAAAATTTGGCAAATCTCAGAATATACAGTAAATAAAATCACAGATCACAGACACATAGTAATAATAATGCAGCGGAAGTAAAAGAGATAGTAGTTCATGAAGCTACTATATAAATATATCAGAGTTACATAAGATACAATAGAAGAAATAAAGTATAACAGAAGTTTAAATATGATAACCAAGTACAAGCTGAATAGAACAACCGAACTGAAAAGATGAAACTTGACAAGTAGATAATCTCCAGCGATTCCAATCTCCAGAAAGTGGAAATCCAAATCTGTGAATAACTCAGGCTGACCCGAGCGTAAATAAAAATACAAACACTCGAGTCAGGACATACATACTTATATAATGTAAACCAACTCAAGTGAACTGTAGCAAAGGTACAAGTAACTTAGAAGATGCTTGGGACCGCCCATCCTCTAAGGATCCGTTAAACTATTTACTATGTAGTAATATACGCTATATACAGTAGTGTCTAATCAGTAAAGTATAATCATATAGAAAATAGCGTTAAGGGGATGGTGAACCTTAACGCGGTCGGATCTTTAAAAGCAAAATCGCAGTGGGCTCGCTATAAGGAGATGACACGGCATGCGAGGCAATGCCAGAGTGGATACACCGTTTGCACTCTCAGACCGGTGGTGACGGCAAGCCAGAAGCTTCCGCCCACCTCGAACAATACCCCCGAATCAAAGTGGCGCCACATATCGAATCACAAAAGTAATAGAATGGTTTCCGATGGAGCATGCTTGATGAAAGGGCGCGACCCTTTTTGTAGCCCGGTATAGCTCCTGTTTTAGTCATTAATGCCAACTCACGGGAGTTGGGTCCACGTAATATACCTCGAGAACGTCGCCACCATCCTACTTCATTCTGGAATCTCCACCGCATACACAGTTGTAAAAGTGGTTTTCGGTATTGGCCAGCTATAAGACAATATCCGATCCCGGTCTCTTTAACAACCAATCGTTATTATAACCCGTAGTTATAACTTTAAATAAAAAATATTTTATACTTCAAAATAAAATATCATTTCAACCCAAATCTTTATCAAAATAAAGATTAAATTATTTCCAAACCATTCAATATATCATCATACCATATCTTTCGATTCAAATATTTATCAAAATAAATATCAAGTCATTTCTAACTATTTCAATATATTAAATTATCATATCCTTTCAAAACTTTCTTTCAAATCATTTTAATATGTCAAAATATCATAACCTTTCAAAACTTCATTCAAAATATCTTATCTTTCAGCACTTCCTTCCAAATTATTTTATAATCAAAATGTCATATCTTTCAAAACTCCATTTTCAAATCATTTTAATATATCAAAATATCATATCTTTTCAAAACCACATTTCAATCATTTAACATATCAAAATTTCATCTCTTTTCAAAACCACATTCATTTCAAATCATTATTCATTTTATTCAATTTAAAATACCATTTCAATTCACATTTCAAAATAGTTTATATTCAAAAAAAATCATTTTTAATCATTAAAATGAAGTTATTATGTTCAATAATTAAATTATTAAATTTCTAAAATTTTCAACTTCCAAAGTTCATTTATTCACTTTAGTTTATCAAAACAGTGAAAATTCACTTTTCGTGGCATTTAGAAAACGCTATGGAAAGATACATTCAAAACAGTTCAATTTAACAAAAGACAACATTTTAAAATGTTGTAATAGGGTTTACTTAAATTTCAAATATACTTAGTTAAATTCAAAAATTATAGCACTTACAAAAATTGCTATAATAGCTTTTAATTCAATTTAGCTTTTTAGTTCATTATCATCAACTACAGCATTTACAAATGCTGTAATATCATTTACATTGTAATTAATAACATTTCAAAAATGCAGTCAATTAACTTCAAATATTCAATATAATTTCTCAACTAATTATATTTTTTTTATTTAAAACATTTTTAACTCATAAAATCATACATTTTCACATTTATAAACATCATTTAATTTCCCTCAAGTTCATGATTTTATAAAGTTAAATTTCCATTCAAAAATCAAGATTTAATAATAATTCACTTATTAAATTGCAATGTTCAATTTTAAATTCATTGCATTAAATTTCAACTTAACACTTAAGTTCAAATTCTCAAATATAACTTAATTTTATTTTTATTTACTTAACTAAAAGTTCACTTTTAAGTCAATTTCATAAGTTTCCAATTTAGTTATATTTCAAAATTTCAACTTAAAGTATTCATTCATTTCACATTTCAACTTTATCAAAAATCATTAATATGATATAAAATCACTTTAAATTAATTTAAATTCAAAATATCATAAATTTATCATATTTTCAAAGTTAATTTAAATTCCATTAAAAATTAAATCAAAATTTCCAAAATAACTTACATTCATATTTTCTAACTTTTCCATAATTTATTTAACTTATAGATTTCCAGAAAATAAATAATACTTTTAAAAAGTTATATTTTTATTAAATTTCAAATCAAATATTATAATAATTAAATTTCTAAAATATTTTAAAATTTTTAGAAAAACATATTTTAACTACGGGTCTGTATATAATTTTCTACGCTAGGTAAAGTGATACGGGTAATATATCATTTCAACCCGTAATTTACAAAGAAAATCCAGGTTTTATCATTTCAAACCCGCAATATCAAGTTAAAATAAATTAAATAAAAACCGTTCAAGCCTATCATTTCAGCCCATAACGATTTTTCCCTATTCTAAAGTCCGTTCGGGTATGTATCATTTCAACCCATAGTGATTTCTAATATACAGGGAACTTGCAGTATGATAAATAGATATAAATGAACAGTTAATAAAATATATAAATAAAAGATGACATGACATGAAATTTAACAGGTTTAACATCATATATAGAAAAATCACATAGTAGTTATAACATCATATTTAATTCTACACATTCAGTTGTTGTTGTTTCACAATTGCATAAGTATAAATGTCGTGTGAGCTTTACTCAACTTTTTGTGCTGGAGATTGCAATACAAATGGCACAAAGGATTCCAGAAGGCACGAAGACACAACAATAGGCTCAAGTGGGAAGAGATCTAAGCTTAGAACTTGTGTTACAATTCAAAACAAAACAAAATAAAATTACAATTCAATACAACATTGAATAGGAATAACTTTGAAATAAAAAGAGATACGAATACACAGTCTTTTGCCTTGCCTTCTACACTTGCTAGCACGGCTTAGGGAATGTTTTGGATCAGGTTTGGACTTACTTTGGTTCAGGTTTGGGTCCTATAAGGCATGGTTTCAAGGTATTGAAGTGGTGGAGGAGTTACTATGCATGAATATGAAGAGGCTTATACAAATAGTGGGTTTTTGGTTCATTTTGGGCTAGGCTATATGGATCTATGGCTCGGCTATGGCATGTTTCAGATCTGGACAGAGGATGAAGGTGATGGTTAGGGGTGTGTCAAGGTGGTGGTGGAGCAATAGGAGGTGGCCAAGGTCATCTAAGGTGATGGTGATGAAGACTAGTTGGCTAGACATGCTTTTTAAGGAGTTTTAACATAGTTTTTGTGGATTTTGCATCATGGGATGGTCATGGCACTTGCTGGTCAGTGGAGGAAGTGTTTTGGTCGTGTATGATGTGGGGAAGGAAGTGGTGGTGGTCGGTGGAGGAGATGGTGGAGGTATTAGGCCAAACAAAGCAAGAGAAGCAAGGCAAAAATCAAGCAAAACAAAGAAGAAGAAGTAGAAAAATGAGAGGAGGAAGAGAGGCCATTGCTTATTTTTCTTTGCTCAGATCTAAAATGGATGTGTATTATTGATGGAATGAGAAACTTTCATGTGAATAAGCAAAAGAAAAGGAACGGCTACAATAAACTGATGCACTGATTGAAAAAGAAACGATAGAAGAAACGGTGAAACGACTTTACGTTTCTTAGCTTTTAAAACCTTCCATACTTCCTTTTCTTTTAAATCAAGTAAAACAAAATAAACTTCAGAAAGTACATCTAAAACCGAAACAAAGTGAAATAAAATAAAACTATATAATTAAATTTAAAGAAAATATAAAAAGAATTAAGGAAATTGCTTAAAAATTGAAAACATGGTTCAAAAATTACAATTAAAACATCAATGGCTTTGGAAAAATATCTACTTCATTTTAAAAATATTCTAAAGTAAAATTTTGAAATAAAATAATTTATTTATCATTTCTAAAATAAAATAAATAATTAAATTGGAGAAAAATAGAAAAGAACTAAAGAAAATGTTTAAAAATTGAAAACAGGGCATGGAAATTACAAGAAAAATACTACTAGCTCTAGAAAAATTCCTGCCTCATTTCAAAAATATTAAAAGACAAAAACATACATAAAATAACATATCAATACATATTACAATAAAATATGACAAAGAAAAAAAATTGTACTATTTAAAATAATAAAATTGCAGAATAAACAGATTGCACTCAACATTGAAATATACATAACTTTCACAATTTAAATCCGTTTCCAACGAAACAAAAAGCAGTGTTCCTAAAAGTTTATGTAATTTCAAAATAAAAGAAATTTTTTTAAATTTTCAAACTTTTAAAATTTTAAAATAAAAGTCAAAGTTTGACTATTTTGACCAAAAACTCACTTTTTGGAAAATATTCTTTTTAGCCATGCTTTGGAATGATAATTCATATCAAAACTAAAGTTTATCATTAAAAATAAATAAAATAATTTTTTAAATCAAAAATTCAATTAAAATAATTAAAATATACAAAAAATAAATAAATCACGAAATACAGGGTTGTTACACTCTCCCCCACTCAAAACTTTTCGTCCCCGAAAAGGAATGAGGTACGAGAAAGCACAGAAAAAGATAGAGTGAAACAAGATTAGGACAAGATGACAAGGAGAAGGAAATTGTACGTGATAACTATTGTGATAGGTAAGTTTAAATAGGTGGAGATGATCTTTCCAAGATCCTCCGGAATCAAGAACACAATCACGAAAAGGTGGATTCAAAATGAGTACCAAAGAATATCAAAGATTATAGAAGATTTCTAAACAGAAAGATTAAAGAAAGATGCATATACCAGTCTATAGCAAGATGAGGATGATAAGGACAACCAAAAGATAGTTTGAAAAACAAAATAAGCAAATAAATTTGAAAGCATGGAAATTTCACCTTAAATAGAGAATAAATCTTTTACACAAGTTAAGTGAATCTTAACCATCTCAAATTTCATTATCTTATTATCCAATCATCTTAAATTAACAATTTTTAAAACCAAAGGGTTTGAAAAATAATCATTTATTATACTCATAATGTACTTAATAAATTTTATTCTTCTTTATTCCTAATTAAAATTAAATTTATTCCTCCCAATATATTTATCACTTATGTTAAACATACTTACACTTATTATAACTGCTTTCTTTTATTCTTAGTTCTTTTAACATTATTTTATTGTAAGTTATTCAATTACCCTTTATTATATTTACCTCTGTTAATCATTTTATAATTAAAATTTAAGTGTATAACATTTATTATAACCACTCAAATTTCATTTATAAAATCTTTTTATATTGTATATTATCCAATTACATTGTTAACTTCTGAAATTAAGGTAAGTTATATTGGAATGCAATTGAGTATTATACAAATAAAACTTTCCAATTCAATTATCTCAAGTTTAAATCATTTATTCAAAAAATTTGATTTTCTTTTTTTTAATTGAAATTATTCTTTAAAAAATAAAATTTAAGAATTAGATTTCCGATTTCTTCAAACCATTTAGAGATACATAATATGTCAAATCAAATTTCAATCATATATCTATATATATTAAAATCAAGTCAATTTTAGAAATTCAAATCAATTAATTTCCCAAAACAAAGCTGTAGCAAGACTACAGAGAGGTCTCTTCACTTCGAAACTCGAAAATGAACGTCGATGATGCTACAGTCATCACCGAACTTATTTTCCAGCGACAGTGAGAAGAGCGCTAATTTTAAACTTTAAAATTCTTTGGAAACAAATTTCTATTTGAAAATACTTTAAATAATATAACCGTTTTAAAACTTTAAACACAAGGTTTGAAACCATCGAAAATTAAATTCTCAAATTTCTTGTTCTAAATTCATTTCAGTTCCCTAATCAATTTATAAACAACTATTTGTAAATTCATTTATAGAACAATAAATGATAAATCAAGTATTATCACTTCAAATAATCAATTTAAATCAGTTTATTAAGTTCCATACATTTACTTATATATCAAAATTTATTTCATTAACCAAATTTTAAAATAATATTGTGTCAGTTTGTTCTGTCAAAGTGTTTTGGAAATCTTATCGATAGCGGTGATCAGACGAATCGATCAGAAACCCAACTCAACATCAACAACTCAAACAGCACAATATATAAACAAAACATAGATTTACAAGTACAATTCAAAATGTTTGAAAATAGGTTGGAAACAAAAGACAAGATGATTAAATAACAAAATAGGGAGGTGGATAAGCTTAAATAAATCACGGGCAACATTTACCAGGTCAACCGTGGCTTAAAGAATAAGATCAATGTGGATTTTTCTAGGGTAAACTACATTCGATCTCAAGAGTTAGAGTTTGGGATAACAAAAGATATTAGCATCTAAACCAAGGATAGATAAGAATCTCTGGTGAATCGATGCTAATTGTAAGGGAGTTTCCCCTTTTTTTCAATTCAATTTGAAATTGGCATGACCGCCGACTCACTAGAAAGATCATTCGAAGCGGAGTTATGGAATACTCCAGAATCAAAAGAAGATGAATAGTGAAGAACACGAATGGATTTTGGAACCGCAGGGAACTTTCCAAAATTCAAAGGGATCGAGTCAAAAAGGAAGAGATTCAAACTCGAATGAAAGTGATTCTGTAAATACATTCACTCCATATGCTGAGTTTTGCCTAGATCTACCAAAGCTCTTATACCAACTGTAACAACCAGGTACTTTCAACCATTCGCATCCATTATAAGTGTATAGGTAGACACTCATGCCGGAATTGAATTGCTCAAAATACCGCGTTGTAAATAAAAATTTGGCAAATCTCAGAATATACAGTAAATAAAAATCACAGATCACAGACACATAGTAATGATAATGCAGCGGAAGTAAAAGAGATAGTAGTTCATGAAGCTACTATATAAATATATCAGAGTTACATAAGATACAATAGAAGAAATAAAGTATAACAGAAGTTTAAATATGATAACCAAGTACAAGCTGAATAGAACAACCGAACTGAAAAGATGAAACTTGACAAGTAGATAATCTCCAGCGATTCCAATCTCCAAAAAGTGAAAATCCAAATCTGTGAATAACTCAGGCTGACCCGAGCGTAAATAAAACTACAAACACTCGAGTCAGGACATACATACTTATACAATGTAAACCAACTCAAGTGAACTGTAGCAAAGGTACAAGTAACTTAGAAGATGCTTGGGACCGCCCATCCTCTAAGGATCCGTTAAACTATTTACTATGTAGTAATATACGCTATATACAGTAGTGTCTAATCAGTAAAGTATAATCATATAGAAAATAGCGTTAAGGGGATGATGAACCTTAACGCGGTCGGATCTTTAAAACCAAAATCGTAGTGGGCTCGCTATAAGGAGATGAAACGGCACGTGAGGCAATGCCAGAGTGGATACACCGTTTGCACTCCCGGATCGGTGGTGACGGCAAGCCAGCAGCTTCCGCCCACCTCGAACAATACCCCCAAATCAAAGTGGCGCCACATATCGAATCAGAAAAGTAATAGAATGGTTCTCGATGGAGCATGCTCGATGAAAGGGTGTGACCCTTTGTGTAGCCCGGTATAGCTCCTGTTTTAGTCATTTATGTCAACTCACGGGAGTTGGGTCCACGTAATATACCTCGAGAACGTCGCCACCATCCTACTTCATTCTGGAATCTCCACCGCGTACACAGTTGTTAAAGTGGTTTTCGGTATTGGCCGGCTATAAGACAATTTTCGATCCCGGTCTCTTTAACAACCAATCGCTATTATAACCCGTAGTTATAACTTTAAATAAAAAATATTTTATACTTCAAAATAAAATATCATTTCAACCCAAATCTTTATCAAAATAAAGATTAAATTATTTCCAAACCATTTCAATATATCATCATACCATATCTTTCGATTCAAATATTTATCAAAATAAATATCAAGTCATTTCTAACCATTTCAATATATTAAATTATCATATCCTTTCAAAACTTCCTTTCAAATCATTTTAATATATCAAAATATCATAACCTTTCAAAACTTCATTCAAAATATCTTATCTTTCAGCACTTCCTTCCTAATTATTTTATTATTAAAATGTCATTTTTTTCAAAACTCCATTTTCAAATCATTTTAATATATCAAAATATCATATCTTTTCAAAACCATATTTCAATCATTTAACATATCAAAATATCATCTCTTTTCAAAACCACATTCATTTCAAATCATTATTCATTTTATTCAATTTAAAATACCATTTCAATTCACATTTCAAAACAGTTTATATTCAAAAAAAATCATTTTTAATCATTAAAATGAAGTTATTATGTTCAATAATTAAATTATTAAATTTACAAAATTTTCAACTTTCAAAGTTCATTTATTCACTTAAGTTTATCAAAACAGTGAAAATTCACTTTTCGTGGCATTTAGAAAATGCTACGGAAAGATACATTCAAAACAGTTCAATTTAACAAAAGACAACATGTTAAAATGTTGTAATAGGGTTTACTTAAATTTCAAATAAACTTAGTTAAATTCAAAAATAATAGCACTTAGAAAAATTGCTATAATAGCTTTTAATTCAATTTAGCTTTTTAGTTCATTATCATCAACTACAGCATTTACAAATGCTGTAATATCATTTACATTGTAATTAATAGCATTTCAAAAATGCAGCCAATTAACTTCAAATATTCAATATAATTTCTCAACCAATTATATTTTTTTATTTAAAACATTTTTAACTCATAAAATCATACGTTTTCACATTTATAAACATCATTTAATTTTCCTCAAGTTTATGATTTTATAAAGTTAAATTTCCATTCAAAAATCAAGATTTAATAATAATTCACTTATTAAATTGCAATGTTCAATTTTAAATTCATTGCATTAAATTTCAACTTAACACTTAAGTTCAAATTCTCAAATATAACTTAGTTTTATTTTTATTTACTTAACTAAAAGTTCACTTTTAAGTCAATTTCATAAGTTTCCAATTTAGTTATATTTCAAAATTTCAACTTAAAGTATTCATTCATTTCACATTTCAACTTTATCAAAAATCATTACTATGATATAAAATCACTTTAAATTAATTTAAATTCAAAATATCATAAATTTATCATATTTTCAAAGTTAATTTAAATTCCATTAAAAATTAAATCAAAATTTCCAAAATAACTTACATTCATATTTTCTAACTTTTCCATAATTTATTTAACTTATAGATTTCCAGAAAATAAATAATGCTTTAAAAAAGTTATGTTTTTATTAAATTTCAAATCAAATATTATAATAATTAAATTTCTAAAATATTTTAAATTTTTTAGAAAAACATATTTTAACTACGGGCCTGTATATAATTTTCTACGCTAGGTAAAGTGATACGGGTAATATATCATTTCAACCCGTAATTTACAAAGAAAATCCGGGTTTTATCATTTCAAACCCGCAATCCCAAGTTAAAATAAATTAAATAAAAACCGTTCAAGCCTATCATTTCACCCCATAACGATTTTTCCCTATTCTAAAGTCCGTTCGGGTATGTATCATTTCAACCCATAGTGATTTCTAATATACAGGGAACTTGCAGTGTGATAAACAGATATAAATGAACAGTTAACAAAATATATAAATAAAAGATGATATGACATGAAATTTAACAGGTTTAACATCATATATAAAAAAATCACATGGTAGTTATGACATCATATTTAATTCTACACATTCAGTTGTTGTTGTTTCACAACTGCATAAGTATAAATGTCGTGTGAGCTTTACTCACCTTTTTGTGCTGGAGATTGCAATACAAATGACACAACGGATTCCAGAAGGCACGATGACACAACAATAGGCTCAAGTGGGAAGAGATCTAAGCTTAGAACTTATGTTACAACGCAAAACAAAACAAAATAAAATTACAATTCAATACAACATTGAATAGGAATAACTTTGAAATAAAAAGAGATACGAAAACACAGTCTTTTGCCTTGCCTTCTACACTTGCTAGCACGGCTTAGGGAATGTTTTGGATCAGGTTTGGACATACTTTGGTTCAGGTTTTGGTCCTATAAGGCATGGCTACAAGGTATTGAAGTGGTGGAGGAGTTACTATGCATGAATATGAAGAGGCTTATACAAATAGTGGGTTTTTGGTTCATTTTGGGCTAGGCTACATGGATCTATGGCTCGGCTATGGCATGTTTCAAATCTGGATAGAGGATGAAGGTGATGGTTAGGGGTGTGTCAAGGTGGTGGCGGAGCAATAGGGGGTGGCCAAGGTCATCTAAGGTGATGGTGATGAAGACTAGTTGGCTAGACATGCTTTTTAAGGAGTTTTAACATAGTTTTTGTGGATTTTGCATCATGGGATGGTCATGGCACTTGTTGGTCAGTGGAGGAAGGGTTTTGGTCGTGTATGATGTAGGGAAGGAAGTGGTGATGGTCGGTGGAGGAGATGGTGGAGGCATTAGGCCAAACAAAGCAAGAGAAGCAAGGCAAAAATCAAGCAAAATAAAGAAGAAGAAGTAGAAAAGTGAGAGGAGGAAGAGAGGCCATTGCTTATTTTTCTTTGCTCAGATCTGAAATGGATGTGTATTATTGATGGAATGAGAAACTTTCACGTGAATAAGCAAAAGAAAAGGAATGGCTATAATAAATTGATGCACTGATTGAAAAAGAAACGGTAAAAGAAACGGTGGAACGACTTTACGTTTCTTAGCTTTTAAAACCTTCCATACTTCCTTTTCTTTTAAATCAAGTAAAACAAAATAAACTTCAGAAAGTACATCTAAAACCGAAACAAAGTGAAATAAAATAAAAATATATAATTAAATTTAAAGAAAATATAAAAAGAATTAAGGAAATTGCTTAAAAATTGAAAACATGGTTCAAAAATTACAATTAAAACATCAATGGCTTTGGAAAAATATCTACTTCATTTTAAAAATATTCTAAAGAAAAATTTTAAAATAAAATAATTTATTTATCATTTCTAAAATGAAATAAATAATTAAATTGGAGAAAATAGAAAAGAACTAAAGAAAATGTTTAAAAATTGAAAACAAGGCATGGAAATTACAAGAAAAATACTACTAGCTCTAGAAAAATTCCTACCTCATTTCAAAAATATTAAAAAAAAAACATACATATAATAACATATCAATACATATTACAATAAAATATGGCAAAGAAAAAAAATTATACTATTTAAAATAATAAAATTGCAGAATAAACAGATTGCACTCAACATTGAAATATACATAACTTTCACAATTTAAATCCGTTTCCAACGAAACAAAAAGCAGTGTTCCTAAAATTTTATGTACTTTCAAAATAAAAGAAAAAATTTAAATTTTCAAACTTTTAAAATTTTAAAATAAACGTCAAAGTTTGACTATTTTGACCAAAAACTCACTTTTTAGAAAATATTCTTTTTAGTCATGCTTTGGAATGATAATTCATATCAAAACTAAAGTTTATCATTCAAAATAAATAAAATAAGTTTTTAAATCAAAAATTCAATTAAAATAATTAAAATATACAAAAAATAAATAAATCACAAAATACAGGATTATTGCTGGATAGGAGAAAATTTCTGTGCTCCTTTTGTTTTTAAGTATCAGCAGTATTCCTATATTTAGTGTGAACATTTGTATCAATTGATATCCCATATATTTTTCGAATAAAAGAAATCCAGATGAATACTAAAATGCAATCAAAGTTAAATCCTAATAATTTATTAGAAAAATCATTATTCAAGATAGACTTCTTAGTCATTTGAAATACCAGTGCACTAACCAACATTTTCATGTATACTGAATTACCAAACTGAACAAAGAATCTCAGTCACAACTAACTAATGCTGTTTCTGGAAAAAATAATAAAAATACCCAGAGTGAGCGAAAGTATTTGAAACTTTACCTCTAGTATAGTGGTATACGTGGAAGGTAACTGATGAAAACTTTTTAGGTCAAATATATCGTGTGAGTATGAATTAAGTCCATTCTTGTATTTGTGTTACAATAAAACAAAAATAAATAAATAAGTTTTACAGTGTATTAAACACAATGCTAAAGTACCTAGTTGAAATGGTAAGCAAACTTCAGCATGTATGACAGTTGAAGGTGAACACATAAATACAATTTTGATATATAGGTAAAAGGTTTACAAAACATAAATAAATCAGCATATGAAATAGTGCTAACAGATATGCTGTAAGTAAAATAAATCCAGAACAAAAAATTCCTCTAGAAACAGAAATCATGATTTATTGATCATAATACCGAATGTATGTTGTCATATTAACCAAATCCCTCTACTTAATTAAATTGGAGACAAAGAATGCTCAAAATGAATTAGGCAGCGATAGTTTATATTTAGCAATAAGTAACATAGAGTTATCATCATCCTCTATCATCCGACACCCATATGGCTAGCACTTCTTTGCTTATTGGTAATCATTTTCTAAATTTTATTGTTTGTTGGTTTCGGTTATTTCTAAATTCTTTGTTGCTCAAAATAACCATATATAACCCAGTGAGTTTTGCTTAAGATAGTTAGTGCTATTCATAATTATTTATACCATGTTACTTCATTTCAAGTGAGCGGTATACTTAAGAGTGAGAGATTTGCTTCATTTGTTGCCTGATGCAATTATTTATACCATGCTACTTCATTTTAAGGCCGCATTGCATTTTAATAACCAGATTCTATTATTCCTCATGGTTAGGTGCATAAAGGAAAATGTAAGGATTTAACTGGGATGTAGAAGGAAAAGCTATCACGGTCCTTTCTGCATTTTTGTAAAAGCTGAAGGGGAATTATTTGGGAGTAAGTGTAAAAGCAACTGAACCAGTGAGAAAGCGAATTATTTGGGATAGCTATCAAATATTTTTTTCAGGGAATCTTCTTGGAGGCAGTTAACTACATACTAGTAAATTATTCCCGAGCTGCTAGGTATATTTTTTTTATCGTTTTAATACATATTTCTTGAGTTTTATTGGTTGTCAAAGAAATAGACACTTATATTTTTGATAGTACAACATGCATGTAAACGTTTTTAGTTTTTACTATCTGCTTATTTTTTATAGCTTGAAGTATACACTTATATATTGGCTAATCTATGCATGAGTTGTAAGTTAGATTGTTGATAGTACAACATGCATGTAAACGTATGCTCGTCCATCTCTGTAACACTTCCTCTTGATGGACTGCTATTTAATGTATTCATTATGCAAGCTTCCTGTAACGTAAAGTTTCTTACAACTTAAACAAGAAAAGAAATTTGAAGACTACTTATTACCGAAGATACACGATGATTATTATTTTGAATCAATATAATGCAAGGTATAGATTAAGAAGATCTATATGAATCAAGAATATTATAAAATAGTTTTTGTAGTTATTAAAATAGTAATTATAAAATGTATTTTATTTTTTAATCCCTTAGAGAGTTTTTGGCCCCGTCTGACAAGTGTTGTATATGATCGTTATATGGATATTCGTTTTTTAACAGAAGGACATCTATATTCTTTGATACAATATTTGTTGGATTTGTTCACGCATTGGAAAAGTTACAAACACAATAAAGTAATTACATTTTATAACTCATTTAACTTTAAACGGTTTACAAAATTTCGACAGCACTTTCTTCTCGTTCCCTGTGTACATGCATTTTTGTATGATATAGGGAACAAAAGGGAAGTGCTGCCAAAATTTTGTTAAATCTTTTAATCTAAAATGATTTATAAAATGTAATTACATTATTGTGTTTGTAATGGGAAGTAGGATGATCGACCATAAAAGTGAAAACCAATAAACTAAAAATTAAAAATAAAGTGAAGTGCTTATTTGAATTTTCTACGATAGTGAAGTGTTTACAATGATGAAGTGTTAAAAATTATTCCTACATGGCTTTAGTTTCGGTTGAATTGTTTACTTAATTTTTTTTGTGTTTATATGAAATGATAGGAAGAGATAAAAGTTTTTTCTAATGTCGTTATCTAGTTCGAGAGAGTGGATTAGATGTCGACGTAGGAACACCGATGAGTACATACAGGGTGTTCGACAGTTTATAAATTTCGCAAAGCATCATGCACCGCCTGAATTTGACATGTGCAATTGTCCTTGCAAAAAGTGTAGAAATTCAAAAAAACTATCTTTCAAAACAGTCGAGAGACACCTAATCATTTACGGTATGGATCCAACATATGATGAGTGGTTTTTTCATGGTGAGAGGAGCGACACAGATGCAGTAATCAATTCTACATCAAATGTTGCCGCCAATGAGGCTTGCATCTCTCATCAAATTCGAGTGGAAAACCATGTAGAAGGTGCTCTTGGAAACCTTGTTGACAATGCATATGGTGTGTATGATAACATTCACGGTATTGGTGATGGTTATCTGGGAAGAAAGTACAACGAGTACAAAAGAAAAGCAAATGAAAAACTATATTCTTCTTGTGAAGTTGGTCTTACAACGTTAAGCGTCCTTATAGAGCTACATAATTTGAAAAAAGAATTCAATTGGTCAGGAAACAGTGTGACCGAGTTGTTGAAGAGATTGAAAAAGGTGCTTCCAAATGGAAATACACTACTGGATAAATACCTCACAATGAAACAAATATTAAAGGATTTGAGAATGAACGTAGAGTGCATACATGCTTGCGAAAATGATTGCATATTATTTTGGAAGGAGAATAAAGATGCCGTTGAATGTCCTCGTTGCCATACTTCGAGATTTAAAGTTGAAGATGAAGGTGAAATTGTAAAAGTCACAAAGCAACCAAGAAAAGTTCTAAAATATTTTCCATTAATTCCTAGATTAACTAGATTGTACACTATACCATGGATAGCTCGAAAAGTGTTATGGCACAGTGAAGCAAAACTTATTGGAATTTCATGCGTCATCCTATCGACTCAGCTGAATGGAGATCGCTTAAGAATAAGTGGACAGAGTTTGCTAACAATGCTCGAAATGTTTGGCTTGGAATTGCTACCGATGGGTTCAATCCTAATACAATCCAGTCTAACAGTTATAGTTGTTGGCCTATGTATATGGTTCCTTATAATTTACCTCCTTCATTGTGCATGAAATCAGAATTTCAAATATTGTGTTTATTAATTCCTGGACCTAAAGCACCAAGTCAAGATATTGATGTATATTTAGAACCCCTTGTGGATGAGCTGAAACAACTTTGGACAATAGGAGTGCCTGCATTTGACATGGAAAAGAATGAGTATTTTACATTGAAAGCAATGCTATTGTGGGGAATTCATGATTTACCTGCATTTGGGAATCTATCGGGTTATGTGACCCATGGTTATAAAGCGTGCCCTATTTGTGCTACAGAGACCGAGGTGGAACATGTTGGTAATAAGATTGTTTATACGGCGTACAGGAGATTTCTGAAGAACGACCATCCATATAGAGCACCAAAACATGGATGGTATGAATATATAAAGTATAAGGAGCCTCCAACACAACTGACAGGATCAGCTCTTTTAGAGAACATTGCTCATATCAAATACATACCCGGTAAATTGAATAGAAAAAAGAAGCGTATAGGAGATGATTTTGATCATGATGAACACTTTGAAAATGAGAATGACAATGGTGTAATACCAGCATGGTATAAAAAGTCAATTCTTTTTTCCTTAGAGTATTGGAGTGGCCATAAAGTGCAACACACAATAGATGTAATGCATACTAAGAAGAACGTGACGGAGCATTTTATTAATTTGTTATTCGATAGAAACAAACAATCCTCTAAATTTGCATTTGATAAAGCTTATAAGATCCAGTATTGTCAAGTTCTTAAAGGCGTAAAACTTCCATCATGCTTTGGAACTAAATTAGGCAACTTAGTAAGCATTCAACCACCTAGTTTGAATATTAGAAAGTCACACAACTATCATACTATTATCAAACATTTTTTGCCTGTCATGGTTCAACATGCATTTCAAAAGTTTCGTGACTTGAGGCGTATGATTTTGCAAGTATGCTTGTACTTTAATATTGTTTGTTCAAAGGTTTTGATTCGAGAGCATATCCAAGCTGCCAAAGATATGATTGAGGAGGCGTTATGTGTGTTGGTCCATTATATTCCCACTCAGTTTTTTGATATAAGTATACATCTAATGGTGCATTTAGCTGATCAAGCACTACTTTGCAGACCGGATAATTATACTTTGATGTATCCATTTGAAAGGTGAGACATTCTTTCTAATAATTATAATCCAAATTATTATCCAATGATAATATAAAAACGTGCATTATTTTATGTTTTCTTAGAGCTATGAAAGAGTGTTTTTACATACTAAGCAATAAACAATATGTGGAAGGGTCAATTGCCGAAGCATATCTTGTTTCAGAATCTGTTAGGTATGCAATGGAGTATATGCCAGATTCACGTGCTGGAAATCATATCTCTAAACAAGCACCATTATTGGATGATAATGGCAATGATACGTACGAACGCTCCATTATTGAGGGTAAAACTATCAAGCTAAGTGACGTACAACGCATACAAATTCGAAGATGTATACTTTTTAGAATGGATATACCGGATCTAGACGATTATTATAGGTTTGTGTTTTTTTTAACAAATTATAAATTATTTTTCTATTTACTTAACGTATAACACGTTTACTTTGTAGCGAGTATCGATTGTCATTAGAAGATGCTCGCCGTAAAAAGACTTCAAACAAAGGCAGAAGTTATTGTACAATCTGAATTTATTGATTGGTTGCACATCAAGATTTGTTAGGCTTGAAGAAAACAATAGTTTTATTACACAATTACGACTTCATTTAATATATTTTAGTGGTTTTAACAGTTAATGGAAGAAAAATACATGAATTCATTGTTATGATATTGTGTTAGTGGTCCAACGTGGAAAACCAAAACTCATCTCAAATATAGGATCAATGGTTATGCATTTTTTTCTCAGCACTACGACAACACTCATTCAACACAAGATAGTGGTGTTTGCATGGATGCAATTACAACGTTTATCGCAAGCGCAAAAGATTTAAACCCTATGGATGATGATACTACTTGGTATGGTGTTATCAAGGAGATCATTGAGGTTGATTATTATGATTTTCAACATATAGTATTCTACTACGATGGGGTAAATATCGTCGATAAAACACATGAGTTTAAGGTTTGTCCGGGCTCTAGTTTACTGATGGTAAATCTAAAGAAGCTTAAAAGTAGTAATGGAGAACATGATGAGCCTGTCATTCTTGCATCTAAAGCAAGCCAAATCTTTTACATAAAAGACATACAAAATCCTGATTGGTCCATTGTACGACGTTCGTCTAAGCACTTGACTGATGACATAGATGATTATGAGATGCCAACAAACTCCCACTCCAATTTGAATGAGCAACACAACTTAACATTGTTGAAATGCATGGAATCTAGATAGAAAAACATGATTGTAACTAGTGATGTTTTGTTTATTTTTGTTTGATGTATTGAATCTATGTTGACATCTGAATTCCGCAGTAGTAAAACATGCTCTTTTTTTTTGATGTATTGAATCCATTTAATGATAGTTAAGGCACATTCAATTTGAAACCGAATTGAAACCGAATTTAATCTATGCTTTTATTGTGATTACCAAGTACCAACCAACAACATAAAATATTGTTCCGGTATTCCTAAAAGACTGTTAAAAAAATTATGTTGCAATAATGCATCACAGTGTATATTGCAGAATGTCAACTAGTTGCAACAATGCATCACAATGTCAAGAAAGCACCGAAGAAGACGTTGCTCCTCCACCAACAAATAAAAAATGCTTAATAATTGTTGAAATGGATGGTGCTAAAGGTAGAGATGCGAAAAAATGGAGTTTTCGTTGTGGGTTTTGATTCGTGCACTCATTCCGTTAGTTACGATGATTGGAGGAAAGTAGACAGCTTTTATGAGGATAATTTATGAAAAGCACTTACGATATTTTACTTCAATTATTTACTCATTTAAATCATGTCTTTTTCTTCCATGGAAATTTTATTTAGCAAATCAAACATTTTATTTGCCACTGAGAGCACCTAAACTTTTGATTTCACATGGAAATATCATCAAAAGTTTTATTGAGGTCCTATATAATTTTTTCTTTTGCTTTTGTAGAAAGAGTTTGACATGAATCTAGATCCAACTATTGCTCGACCTATTTTGGAGAGAGGTTTTTCACAATATTTTAGATCGGAAAAATCAAAGCTACGAGGCAAATATTTGAAGAAAGGTAAAGAGTTTTTACCTAGACACATTACGATTGATAATCGTCCGAATGATATTGATGAAGTCTAGTGGGAGAAATTCGTTGATATTGAGTACACTGATAAGAAAAGAAAACAATGCAAAACAAATGCTGAAAATAAAGGAAAAAAAGTACCATAACTCATATTTTGGGAAGAAAATCATATACTCGACTTTATGAATAATTGATATGTACTCATTATTGTACATGTAGTCTTAATGGTACGTATAATTTACAAATGAATTCATATATATTCATGTAGGAAGCGGAGAATCCGGAATGCAAGCTTATACGAGTAAAGACGTGGAAAGTAATGCATGCAAGTAGAAAAATCGAAGAGTTGCTTCTCTGCGTAGCAGAAAAATATGTAAGTTTTTGATTGATTTGATTGATAATGTATATGATGAAGTGTCAATGCAACTAAATAGGAACAAACTCAAAAGATCACATAACACACATACATATTTCATATTTTGTCCAATCGTACATTACATTATATGCTGTTATAACTTCATGTAAAACATCCCTCCCACCCTACAAAAATATTTACGTCCAAGGAATGTATACAAGTTGAAGATTTTATTGCATTATAGGATATATATGTAGTTTTCATTTCCTCCTTATTGCATTATAGGATATTTTATCACATAACACCCAAACTTTGTTTAATACCAGGCACTGATTTTAGTTTCCTTTCAATTTTTTTTTTTCTTTTGCAGTACATTTACAATTTCTTTCTTTTTACAAATTACCATTTTACATTTTCCAAAAAAAAAAAAAAAAAAAAAAAAAAAAAGAAACTGTGCATATCCTTGCCTCTTCCCTCTGTCCACTGATTGCATGCACTGCCTATCATCAACCTTTCCGGTTCACTGCCTTGCTTCACGCCATTAACTGCCCCTTCATATCCACTTCTTCCTCAACTTAACATGCTTTTCCACTGCCTACTAGCATCACTGCGTCACAACCTGTAGCATCAACATTTTTGTGCTCTGCCATACACAGTTTGCCTTCAACTGCCTTACTTCAACTTACCCACCACATTGTTGCTTCAACATACATTTCTGCCTTTCGTTGCTACTACCTGCAACAGTCACTACCCATACATCCTTCCCTGACCGTGGGTTTTCCACTTGATCACCATTGCTGCTACTACTTCACATGTATACCATCACCACACACCTTTCCTCCTACATCACAGCAACTGCCACTTTGCCTGTCAACACTGCTCCACCAAATACCCCCACACTTTCCAAAACATACAATTTCAAAACAAAAAATCAAAAAAAATTATTTCATTTTCAATTTTATTTAGAAATTTTCAATTTACATTGCCAATTTTCAATGGCCATTTTCAACATTGCCTTATTACAAATTTATTCACTGTTCTAAACATCTGTGCTACTGCCTTGTTTTCTGTGCACAATTTCTGTTGTGCACTTCATTACCCTTATCTCCTCACCTCTCCTCTTCTTACTGTTCTGCCTTTCAAACTACTACTGCATCAACCCACATCAGTGCACTTCAAACCTCCTCCACTAGACATTCACAAACATACAACAGTGCCACCTTCACTTCACAACCTCACAGCGTCACCTGAAGTGCACACCATTCAAACATACCCTCCCAACATCAAACAAGCAACACTCTATACATAACACCCAAACTTTGTTTAATACCAGGCACTGATTTTAGTTTCCTTTTCTAAAATCTGTTGTGTTAAAAGCAATTTGTTTCTGTTAACTAAATTATTTTAGTTTTAATAATTAAATTCTATCATTCCGATCTTCAGGTCAACTTCGTTTATGATATAGTAAATTAGCATTGCTTAATATTTAGCCTGTCACTTTGTCAAATATACGTGAACCTGACACTACTGTCACAGACTCACACATACAATTACACTACTGTCACACACGCAATATAAATACACTTACACTACTGTCACACATATACAATTACATGAACCCTCATAAACCAACACACCCCATATGCATGCAATAATATACACGCACTACTGCAAATGAATAAATAGGACGAGCACAAAAACACAGACGCACGAAAACACAGACGCATATATAAAAGAATTTAAAGAAAATGTGATTTTATTACTCTATTAATCAAGTTCGTAATGATTCAAAGAGTTTTCAGAAAGATAAAGGTTCATATATTCTGTTATATCGTTTACTCTGTATACAACTTGTATTTATAAAGAAAAATAGAAGCGATGTCAAAATACTTAGCACGAAACTTCTGTATACAACTTGTATTTATAAAGATTCATATGTTCTGTTATATCGTTTACTCTGCATACCCTTTCCAGAAATACTTTTTAGCACGGATTCACAAGTTTGCTTTGTTAGGCAAACAAACCATTGGGTAGAATTGAAATAAGCAGTAGATAATCAAATTCAAGTTGAATGAAATAAGCAGTAGATAATCAGTAAAACAGTGGTGATCTTTTTTCAATGTTTTAATTAGTTGCAATATAAATTGGTTTGTATGGCTAATCTAATCTGTTTAAATGTCTACATAACATGGATGGAACTTCCGCCAGTTATACAAACTACAACACAATACAGTCAATTACCCTAAGTGAATGTAGTAACTGTTATTACTAAGTGCCCTGTTAGTTATGATATACTGCAGTTTGTGTGTATTAATAGCTGACATAAGTGTAAGTTTTAAGCCTTGCTGTTACTATGTTTTCACATTTGCTGTCGAATAAACATTTGATTATTTAAATAGACAGTGGATCTTGGCTACTGGAAAAGCCATTTATATTCTCACTATGCTTTCACATTTGCTGTCGAATAGCTGACATTGGATCTGGGTTACTATGTTTTCACATTGGCTGTCGGATAGCTGACATTTAGTTATCACTATGCTTTTACTGCTTTACAGACCGAAATCAAAGGATTCACCTATATTATTTACCAGTGATACTCACCGTGCAACCATGGAGACAACATATTTTTTTGGGTGTCTGTCAATTATAACACCTTTTATGTTTGCATTTCCATCTTTTTACTTTAGACAAAAACTCTCATTCCATTTTTTTCTTTAACCATTCTATTTTTTTACTGCTTAACGAAGAAATATAATTTGAAATTTTAATAGTCTGTATACCTTTTGTGTTGGCTTGCTCTAGACTGACTTATTGTTCTGTTAATAACATACTCATGAATTTTTAGATCAATTCGTTTTAATATTCAGGTTTTAATAGAAGCAGCAGAAAAGAGGCAAAAATCAGAAGATAATGTTAATGGCAATGAAGGAGCAGTTAGTTTGAAAAATTTTGAAAGTGATGTTGCTCAAGTTTTTGGAAATGATAAAAAAAGAAGCTATTGCCGTGCAATTAGTTCTACATCTTAAAGCACGTAAAACTCACTCAAACTTCAAAAGCAATTATCAATTACAAAGAGAATGAAGATAAACGATGGAAAATGAAGATGCAAGAGAAGATTGATCAAATGCATGAAGAAAGTAGAATAACGAATTCAACTCTAGCTAAAATGCAACAATGTATACGGCAAATTGTTAGTAAGATTGGAACAAATGCGATGGCACTAAGAACAGAAATTGATTCACATACCGAGCATCATCCTAGCCCTATTCCTACTCCATCTACTACTGGTATTGGATCTTCTACGGTTGAAATGCAAGCGTGCAATTATTGTCACGAAAAATGAAAGTGGTAGTTAAAGGACATCTTGGAGTGCAGAAGATTTGTTATGGTAGAAAAGTTGTAGATGGAGGAAAGGTTGTTTGGGTGGAGGATTTTCTTAATCTGGACGAGCCACTTTTTGATGCACCTCAAAATGGTCATTATACATTGTCCGAATTGGTTGAAAGTGGTTTTGTAGTTTGGCCGGAGTGTCGTATTCGTTGTTTGTAACCTTCTAGATATGTTCTAGTAGTGACATTTCATGTTGTCACAATGAACTTTGTAGAATTTGATATGTACTATTTCGTACCTTTGATGCTTTTTAGTAGTTTGATGATATGTTATTTTTCAATTTTTGTTTCGCGTTTTCTATTTTTATAAATTTGTATGGATATAGTTGAATGAAATACTATTAGATGCTGAATAGATATGCTTCTGCTATACCAAATTTGTAACATTTATAAGTGTTGGTAATTTTTCTATTTACTTATACAAGGAATTCCTAGCGGTTATAACCGTTGGAAATTAAAATATTCCCAACGGTTATAACGGTTGGAAAAAACCGTAATTTGTAACGGTTATAACTGTTGGGAATCCTGTTAATTTCTAACGGTTATAACCATTGGGAATTAATTCACATTTCCAACGGTTATAACCATTGCGAATTACCAAGTTTCCCAACGGTTATAACCGTTAGAAAATATGGTTTTTTTCAACGGTTATAACCGTTGGGAATTTTGGTCATTCCCAAGGGTTATAACCGTTGGAAAGTTCCAAAATTCCCAACGGTTGTAACCATTGGGAATGACCAAAATTCCCAACGGTTATAACCATTACAAAATATGTAAAAAAATTATAACAAACATGCTACCGATGGTTATAACCGTTGAAAATTTAATCACCAACGGTTATAACCTTTACAAAATGACGGTTCTGGTGTTGTGAGCATTCTAAGCGAATGTGTGCTAAAAAGGTAACGCATAGCCTCGAACCTCATCAACCGGGAATGACTAAAACAAGGGAGGTGCATGCAAGGCTAAGTGGCTAGCAACCAATTAGGGTAAGGTCATCCCTATCTAGATGTCCCTTTATCCGGCTGTGTGGACGGTTGCTGATCCCAACCGTGGGGTGATCTTATTCGGACTATTCAGTAAGAGGTAGCTCCAGTCTTGTGTAGCATAGGATCATGGTGGATCCTCGGTACGGTGATCGAGACCACGTACTGTGACGGGCGGTGCCCCAGTAGCTCTACCATTGATGGAAATCCATTCTCCCTACATGCCTTTACGGTTTTGATTGTAGAATCTAGTATTGCTGGAATTTAATAATGGTAACAATTTCGGCTATTTGAATAAGTATTGTACTTAGACACTATTATAATATCAGAGGATTTTGATAAGAAATGTTTTTGTTATCGTAAGGTAAAAACCCGACATGTTTATTTGTGGCGTGGTCTTACGAGATACCTTTGATTTCAAAATAATTTTGAAAACTTTAATGATCCAATTGAGGATGTTTTTCTCATATTGGTTTTCTAGACTGGCTCGGGTGTTGTTTCACTATAATGCTCGGGTCAAACCGAGTATTATAGTTATAGGATGAGATGCTGTGGAGCTTAGTAGACGAGCTAGATGGCGAGACATATCACACATACTTGATATATATTCCAAGTGCAGCATAACCTGTATATTCAGCTTTGGAAGGACAAGTTAATATAATTGTCTTGAATTGTGTTGTTGATTTGTGTTGTACTCTGATAATGTAATGTATAAACAGTTAAAAATTCTTTTGTAATAAAAATCTGTTGTTATCTATTATATATTGTTCCGTTGTGATTGTGAGATTCTGATATTGTTTTCTTTTTTCATCTTCTACCTCCTTCTTCTTTAACCCTAATGGTTCATATTTTCGTTCACCTTCGAGTTGATATAACCAAGAATAGTGTCAACTCAAGGGTACGGGTTTGCAGGCTGTTACAGTGGTATCAGAGCTGAAGGTTAAGCGAGAACCTCGGCTCTGGTGGGGATTACTCATTAGGAATAGAGTCCGTAGTACTCTAGAATGAGTTTAAGTGTATTAATAAATATGACCGCGTATTTGTTAGTGAATACAAAAAATTGTTTTTATATTGTATTGACTTACCGGTTTAGTGTTTATGGATTCTAGTCGATATATGGGATGCCACGTCGTCGATAGGGGTTTCTAAACTCTTAAACAAGATACATCGACACAGTAGTGTTTTAAATTAGGGTAAACAAAATAATTTTATCCAAATTACTTTTGTATATAAAAGAAATAATTTTTCATAAATTATTATAGTTATATATGGTTATTTGGTTGTTAGAAAATGATAATATTTAAATTATTATCATTGCTGTTAGGAAATTTGAATAAGAGATGAAATTTTAACCAAAGATTAAGAAATGAAATTATATAATAGCATGGAATTTGTAATATGAACGATAAATGTGGTTTACAATTGGAAATGAAACAAAAATTTCAGAGAAATTTTTGAATATAGATTGAAATGGTTTGGGATTTGAAATTTTGAGAAAAATTAATTCCTTTGAGTTTGAAAATGATTTTCAAAGACTTTGGAGGAATAATTGTGTTATTATTTCAGAAATATTTTTGAATTGGATTTGAAATCTGGTGAGATTTGAAATTAGAAATATTTGAAAATGTTTTTAGAAAGGTAAAAGCACTAAACTCACTTCGGTCGCTAGAAAATAACTTCAGTGATGACTGCAGCATCATCGATGTTCATTTTCGAGTTTTCAAGAGAGGAATCGCTGCCAACATATTTTAAATTGGAGTTGTTTGCAAAATTGGGATTGGTTTTAAAATTCAAAGGATAATTTGATATGCAAATGAATTGTGTATATAATTTATTTCAAAAATTATTTTGAAATGTGAGTAATTGTTTAAAAGACTCTGGAATCTTAGTTAAAATGTTTACAGAATATAAATAAGTTTGAAAACTTATAAAAATTTGAAACTTGTCGGAATAAAAATTTAACATGAAAAGAGTTGAATTAAAGTAAGTGTGAAAACAAAAAAAGTAGATGGTAAGCTAATTAATTAAAGTGAATAAAAGGAGATTAGTGAATTGAATGTAAGTACGTTGGAAAACTTATAAAAGTTTAAAATTGGAATTGAATCGGAGTGTAATTGAATCTAATTAAGTAAAAGTGAATTTAAAGAAAGAATCTAAGTTGATTAAATGGATTAGGCATTGAAATAAAATTCATAAAGTTGAAAATAAATTTATAAATGAACAAATTAATATGAATTGTAAATAAACGGAATTGAAACTGAATATTGGAATTCAACTTGAATTGTGTTAAGTAAAGTGAAATCGGGAAATTTGTTCGAATGGGCTAAATAAAATGGAAGGTTGGAAAATAAACTAGTGAGTGTAACTGATTAAAGAAATGGTTAATTAAGAATGGGTTTGAGATAAGGTAAATGGAATTCAATATTAAATTTGATTTGAGAATAGATTAAGAATTGAAGATAAAATTTAATTCAGAATGGAGTTGAAATTTAAGTTAAATGAAAATAGATGTGGAATCCTAAGTGGTGAGGTAAAAATAAATATTTAGTGTGAAAAATATTTATATTGAACTTAAGAAGAAATGGTGAAATTCTTAAGTAAAATTTGGTATTGGAAAAATATTCTAAGTTTATATTAGAATGAAGATTTAATAAGGGTGTTTGAAATGATAATTGTGAATAAGTGAATGAAAATCAATACGAATGTGAATAAAAAGAAATTGATATAGTTAATAATAAATTAAGATAAGTACGTAGGATGTATGTATATTACTTTATTCGCATAGCAATTTGATCCAGTTTCCAGCACAGAATTTCGAGATAGTTATATCGATACGAGTTGGGATTTTTCACTCGATTTTCGACGGCGAACCCTGGATATGGATTTTTGATTTATTATGGAAATTCTCTACCATAGTTATGGCTATGCAAGGAGAATGAAGGTTTCTGATCAAGAAAACAGATCCGAGTCCGCACTAGGAAGTCGGATGGACATACTAGTTCGGAAGTGAAATTGTGTGATCGAGTGAGCGATCAGATTTGATATTGCGTATGAATGGTATATGTACATCATACAGGCTTAAGTAAAGCAAATATTGAAAATTTTGTAAATTAAGGCATAAAATGATTTTAGGATTCTGTGATTTGATATTATTGCTAAGTAGGATATACAGGTGTTGTAAAGGCAAAAGGAAAATAGGTGTTTTGATTTCAGAAGATAAAATTTAATTGCCCGACAAAAAGGTATGTATTTAATTTGTCCAATGAAATTTGATGATTTTCTGATCTAGCCACTTGGCCTTTTGTTTTCTTTTGAAATTTGAAGGCCCGTAGAGGCATTTTGTAGTTGTTTCGAGCTAGCCGCGCAAAGGAAACGCTGGCAAAAATTTTTGAAAATTTAGGGAGTTAGAAAAATTTTGATAATTTAAGATTGGTTTAAATTAAAATTTGTATGGTTGAGTAAATAGTATTGATTGGAAACTATGGATAAGTTTGGAAAGTTAGTATGGTTGTTAGTGTATCTTTAATAAAAAGTATGTTTGGGTGTTGTTAAAACTGTTTGGTTTGGGGAGTTGTTAAAAAGTATTTGGATTGGGAAAATAGTTAACGGGTTATAGATCATTCTTCTTAACTAGCAATTTCGGGGACGAAATTCCTTTAACGGGGAGGAATGTGACGACCCGGAATTTTAAGATATTTGAAACTGAAATATTTAATTGATTTTAAATATTTAAAAGTTAGTTTCTAACTTGAATTTCAAATATCGCTATTTATTGGATAATTTAAATATTGAATTTAATCATTGGAAATAGGAAAAATTGTTGAATCTGGTGTTACAGGCTTGTTAAAAATAATTTGAAGGCTTATAAAATTTATATTAATAGCACTGAAGATAATGAAATCTTTAGAATTGAACTTGTAAATGTTTTGTTAATTTTTGAAACATATCGTTTAAATTGATATTTAAAAATAGCCTTCCGAGTCACAGTCTCGGATTTCGATGAAACCAGTTCCATTGGATCCGTAATAGTGTATTATTATCGGATTTCAAATTTCGTAGTGTTTGGAGTTGTCGTGTGGCTGTACGATGTATAATCGCACTGAAATCTTTATCGGAAATTTAATAATTTATGGGTTCAAAAGGCTATCTTATCTATACGATCGATTTAGGACTCCAATTTTTTTCCATTGCATTCGAAATAGGGGTATAAGCTTATAAACGCCTAATGGCATGCCTCGATAGGATGTCAAGATTTTAACCTACGATTTCAAGACGATTTAAATTTAAATATAATATTATTGTACTGAGTACTATAGCAAGCGCAGACACGTATAGAATTTTAGCATGTGTCCTTCTTTATGAAACACGCGTCTTCTTCAAAGAAAAAAAGAAATAAAAACACTTTTGTTTTAAAATGGCCGAACCCAATTCGATTTCATTTAAAAAAAATATACGATAATGTCTTCCCTTTCAGATGTTAAATCGAAATCATCTTCTTAAAAAAAATCGAAGACATTTATTTGCATGCGACCTAGTCGCGATTCCTCTGGTGGTCGAGCACGAGTGAATGGAGGGACGGAGGATGCACGGGCAACTTGTGGCGATTGAGGCGCGGTCTGATGGGAGATTCATGGGCTTGACGTGGTTTGAATTGGGATTTCTCGACGGGCTGTTGTTGATGGTGAGGCGTGGCATTGGACAACAGTGATGGCTACTCGATTTCATTGAATTGGGAAGCACGTAGAGTGGGTTTCGGCTGCATCGATAGTCGAGGTCGAGAGTAGCATCTCTGGTCGAGGTGTTGAGGAGGGATGGGCTCGTGGAGCCGTGCTGGCTGCTAGCAAACGAGCGAGGCCGATGATGTTGTGGGTAAGAAGTTGTGAGGTATTTTTATTAAATTTATATGTATATATTTATATACAGAAATTATTTAAAACAAAGGGAATCTAAAATGTTAAGCATTTTTTTGAATTTTTAAGTTGTTCTTAATTTAATTTAATATATTTAGGAAATCAAAAAATAAAATATATGTGTATCTATATAGATATACACATATAATTTAATATACATATGTGTGTATGTAGGTTTTGGGAAAAATAAATAGGAATTTTAAAGTGTTGAAAGTTCATTTTTGAATTTTGTAGTTTATTTTTATAAAAGTATATTTATGGTTTCGATTTGAAAAAATATTGTAACAACCCGCATATTTATCGATTTTTATATTTAAATATTTTATCGTTCGTCGGATTTTGGACCGAAAACCTACTTTTTGCATACGGTCGAATTAGGACTCGAGACCAGCTCCATTGAGTTCAAAACGCCGTTTGCGACCTTTTTGAGTATAAGCTTCGATATGTTTGAAGAAAGTTGAGTTTTGCTACTTTTTGCTTAGGGTTTTGGTTTGGGCTGAGCCAATTAACCACTTATATATTCAGTCCCAATCCCCCTCTCCTCTTCATTTCTTCATTCCAACTCCTCAAACTCAAGCTTTTATGTTAATGGAGGGTGGAAGAGGAAATTAAAACTCCAAGCCCTAGCTTCCTTTGCAAATCCAAGCTTTAGCTCCAAACTCAAGAAGAACCCTTTGGTAAGCATCTCCTTCACCTTCTCCAACTCTTTCTCCATTCAATTTCAGAAATTTTCTAAACCTAATTTAGGGAATGTTTCTCTTTTAAGCTTAGATTCAAGCTTGTTGAGTTGGAATTGAAGAGTGCTTGTTCTTGCCATTGCTTTCAAGCTTCATCTTCATAAATTTAGTTTAAAGGTGAGATTTTTATCTCACATCTATGACTATAATTATCTTTGGTTGTTGGGTATGAATTCCTAACACTTCTTCATGTGCATTTGCTCTTGTTTTGGATTGATTTTGTGAATACTCCAATTTTTGGGTTTTTAAACCAAATTTGTGTGAAAATCCTTTTATGGATGTTTGATCATGCTTTTGGTGATGCATCGAGGAGCATATAGGGCCGGGTCGCCGATTGGCATAAACCCTTAGAGCCAATGTTCGTCCGGTTGCATTTTGGAAGAGTTTGCTCTTCATTTGAATAAGGCTGAAAAACAGCCCAGGCATGATTCAGTCGACTGAAAACTCTGTTCAGTCGACTGAACCTGAAACCCGAGAGTTTCCAGGCATGATTCAGTCGACTGAAAAACTCTGCACAGTCGACTGAAACTGGAAACAGAAAGTTTCCTGAACCTGGAAAATTTCCAGGCACAGGGTCAGTCGACTAAAAACTCTGTTCAGTCGACTGAACCTGCTGTTTGAGTCCAATTTGCCTTTTTGGATTGAATTTCCAATTTAAATCGATTTGTGATGGTCCTATTTATTGTCATCATTTATTATCATCTTTGATGACTTATTTTCTTTGGGAATTTTAGATATATCCACTTCGATGGATCCTTTATCGATTTCATTGGATTTTTATTCACATCTTCGAATGTGATCTTTGTGATTGATTGTTTCTACAATCCCCCTTGTGCTTTATCACTTTAAAAATATAAAGGTTTTCCATACTAGTAGTAAATATCAAAACTCTTTCCTCAAACGATTTCAATACTATTTTAATACCAAATTCGTTTATAAAACCGTTTTCCAATCTATTAGTATATACAAACCTTTACCTCACTCGTATGAGAAATCTAATTAAACGACTTAGTAAAACGAGTGGTATGAAACGCTTGCGTTTACTTCGTCGGTTAATTCTTGGACTTGTTCGATTGAATCTCTTGTGACAATTTTCTAGTGGAGATCTACAATTTGTTTGTAAATATTTAAGTTAAGCTAGTGGTTATGGGACATGAAGCTAAGCTCATATATTTACTAGCTTAGTGTAATCGACACTTCTCTTTGATCATGACGATCATTTTAGGTTTTAGACTAGCATCGTGCTATGTCTTTGTGATTTGGTTCATCGGACGTCCCGCTGTACGACGTCGTTGTTCCCTTTGATTGTGATTTGGTTCATCGGACGTCCCGCTGTACGACGTCGTTGATCCTTTCCTTGTGATTTCTGGATCTCGTGTGTTGAATTCTGGAATTTATGTTTCACCAACTTTTACGATGGACATTGATATATATGTCATTTATTGTGGTTTGGTGAATGAAATCAGGAGTATGACATTCCTTTTTATCTTGAGTAGATTATTGTGATATTGATTAATCTCTTGTTGATTTTTCAATTACTTATTAATCACAACTTGGCATTGTGATTATTATATGTTTATGTCATATCTCCTATTCTATATCATTTCTTCTAATATTTATAGCTAGACTGATCCGTTTATTATTTTCTTATAAATAATACTCGGGTCAGACCGAGATGTTACAGGTGCTTCTGCTTGACTTCTCTCTTGGGATTGATCCCTTTGACTTTTGGCTAACTACTTAGATTAGTAGTTTATTTTGTTGTATACACTTGAGATTTAGACTCATAGATGTATTCTTTTGTATAGCACGTGTTGCTATTCTTTTGTATTATTGTGGATCTTTTGACCACTACTCTGATATACACTTCTATGTGTAATATTCATATCTATTTCCGCCTTTGTGATATGAATTGTCCTGTGACTGATTTATGTTATGTTTATTTCTATATTTGTTTCCGAAGAAATTATAGCCACTGTGTAGTAGCTTTGAGTTTGTGTCGGTATGTCGGATTTCCTCTTGAGATAAAAAGTTATATTTTTATCTGGCATATCGGTACTCGCACAAAGCAATTATACAGATGGTCGCTCCTCAACAGCCTTATTCTCCGTGCTAGTTGACAGCATTCACTGTAGTGTTCTTGGCTAGCGTGGGTATAGAGGTGGGGCGTCACAGCTTGGTATCAGAGCCAAACTTCGGAACAATATGGAATATTTAGCAAGGATCATGTCCTAAGTCTTTCTTAGGAGTTGTGCTTTAGGATTTTATTCGGATCTTCGTACCGTTCTATCCTACTTTCTTTTATGATTCCTTGTTTTATCTATCAAGATTGCTTGATATTCATTTTGAGAATAACTTTTTCCTCTTCTTTCTTTCTTTCTTAAAGAAGAGAAATGGTTAGACCAGACCGTTCCAGCGCCGGTCAATCTAGCGCTACTCCTCTGGATGGAGTATTCATGTCTGCTCAGCAGCTTTTAGATCTTGTCAAGAACGCTCAAGCAGCCGGTCCCAATCAGGAGCTTACTCATCCTAGATCCGGTTTTGCACGCTTGTGCAGAGACTACACTGATTTGGGTGGAAGGCCATTCACGGGATCCGAGAGTGTTATAGAAATTCAAGCTTGGCTCAAATCATGCGATCGCATCTTTTCTCGCATGAACCTTATTGACCTTCATCGAGTCCAAGTAGCTTCTAGCATGCTCCAAGAAAGAGCATTGGATTGGTATGAGCTTTTAATTTCTGAAATCGTTGAGGCGGATCTTACTTGGGAGCAATTCCGGGGAAGATTCGAATTGAAATTTGTGTCGGAGGCTGAAAAAGTAACCTTAGCCCGACGTTTCATAGACCTTGTTCAAGGTGAATCTTCTGTGACAGACTATGTCGCATCCTTCGAATCTCTGTCCAAATACGGGGTTGAGTACATTAATACCCCATTGAAGAAAAATCAGAGATTTGTCTATGGCTTGAATAAGAATCTTAAGAAGCCATTACTCCTGAAACTTGAGGTTTCATTTGATCAGCTTATTGATATCGCTCTTCGTCTTGAAGAGGCTGATAATGAAGGTGATGTTGAAGTTGTGCGTGCCCAACAGAACTTCGACAATAACTTGAAGAGGCCTATCAAATTCAATGGCCCCGATTCTAATAAGAAAGGAAAGCAACAAACTCTGGTAGCAAATGTTCCTACCTCTAGTCGTGGACGATGCTACAATTGTGGTTCCACAGACCACCATGTAAGGGAGTGCCCGAAACCCCTCTTTTGCCGTTATTGCAAAGGTTCGGGTCATCTTTTATCTTCGTGTCCTAAGCTTCCAAGCAAGTGAGAAGGAAAGCTGCAACTTTTGGTCAAGGTATTTTCATTCAATCCTCGATGGCATTGTTTTAATTCGTGAACTTTCTATTTGAGTTCTTTTTGATATGGGTTTCATCTCATTATTTTTATATCAAAAGAACTTGTCGATTCTTTTTCTTTGAATATTTTGAACTTGATGACTTCTTTGAGGATTGTGAATCCGGATGGTAGATCCGCAACACTCAATTTGCTTTTGTTTAGATGTCGAAATTGTTTTATGTGACTTTTCTTTCTGAGCCGATATTTACTTTGGCTTCGGAATTGATTTTTTTTTGAAAGGATCGGCTTAATCATTGTGAAGTCCATATCCTATTTTTCGAGTGGACTATTCATCTTCGACATTTTCAATTTGTTAAGCAGATTTCTATTTTTTCTTTGTGATTTCGATTCCAATTTGGTGGAATCATTTTATTCCTTAAGCCCACTTATAAGGAAAGTGTTATTTCTCTCATTCATGTAGTTTGAGAAATTTTCCGGTATATTTGACTTGTCTTAGGATTATCACCTAAGAAATCTTTTGTGTGGTGCTAAGGTCTTTTCAGTTCGACTTTACCACCGGTTTTCGTTTGCTACGAGTTGCGGAAATTGGCATTCCACTTAACGCATTCCGCACTCGTTATGATTCTTATGAATGAAGTATTATGTCATTCAATTTGTCCAGCTCATTTCATCCATTTTATAAATCGAATATTTTATGAATATTTCAATGAGACCATTCTTGTATTTATTGATTTTGGATGAAAATAGTAATTTAAAATTTTGCAAATCTTTTTCATAAGATTTATTTATAAGTAAAACTGGATTTTGTTCTTGAAACGAACAAAGAATATTCTTAAAACTTTTTAAGAGATTTATTTATCCTATAAAAGATGATTTTGTGATTGTATTGCCCATTGAGTGCTTTAAGAATTTTGGTCGATGCGCTTGATCAACGTTATCGATAGGAATTTCCTAAACGCTTTGATGTGACAATCAGACACGATATATTGACTTGTAAAAATGTAAATTTTTGTAGAAAGATTATTACATAATGATAAATGTAATTTTGAAAGTTTTAACTTTTCGGAGAAGAGAATTATTTTAAAAGAAGTTCTTTCTTTTCGATACTCTTATTCCTTCTTGTGATTCCTGAAGGGGAACCAAGACTTTGCTATTTGTACCTATTGGTTTGGAATGCCCTTCTCTTGCATAGGAGAACGTTCTATCACTTGTGCTTCTAAATCATTATAGCTTATCGAGACTAGATATGCCACTTATGATCTAGTGCTCTCGGCTAATGTTTTTGCTTTTGGAATTTGGCATCATCATATTTGGATGAGAAATTTGTTCTCTATCTCGATCATAAATCTTTGGAATACTTATGTTCTCTTAAGGAACTGCTTGTTGACTCGAGTTCCTAGCTTCCTATGATCTTGATATTCTTTTTATTTCCGAAGGGGAAATCGTGTTGCCAATGCGTTTAGTCGTAAGCAACAAGGGGTTGTTTCTTTGTTGATGACCGAATGAAATTATCTTTTTATCAAGTTCATCGGGCGTTTTGATGTACTTCGTTTTATTGAGTTTCATCTCATTTCTTTTGTGAACTTGCGTTCGATGTCCTTTTATTGTGTTCGGTTCATTGGACGTACCGTTTTTGTACTACGTCGGTGTTCCGAAAATCATTAGGGTTTTGATTCATCGGATGTACCGTTTGTACTACATCGATATCTTTGCTATTTGATTCATCGGATGTACAGTTGTACTACATCGATGTCTTTGCTTTTGATTCATCGGATGTACCGTTTGTACTACATCGATGTCTTTGCTATTTGATTCATCGGATGTACCGTTGTACTACATCGATGTCTTTGCTTTTGATTCATCGGATGTACCGTTTGTACTACATCGATGTCTTTGCTTTTGATTCATCGGATGTACCATTTGTACTACATCGATGTCTTTGCTATTTGATTCATCGGATGTACCGTTGTACTACATCGATGTCTTTGCTTTTGATTCATCGGATGTACCGTTGTACTACATCGATGTCTTTGCTTTTGATTCATCGGATGTACCGTTTGTACTACATCGATGTCTTTGCTATTTGATTCATCGGATGTACCGTTGTACTACATCGATGTCTTTGCTATTTGATTCATCGGATGTACCGTTGTACTACATCGATGTCTTTGCTATTTGATTCATTGGATGTACCGTTGTACTACATCGATGTCTTTGCTATTTGATTCATCGGATGTACCGTTTGTACTACATCGATGTCTTTTCTTTTGATTCATCGGATGTACCGTTTGTACTACATCGATGTCTTTGCTTTTGATTCATCGGATGTACCGTTGTACTACATCGATGTCTTTTCTTTTGATTCATCGGATGTACCGTTTGTACTACATCGATGTCTTTGCTTTTGATTCATCGGATGTACCGTTGTACTACATCGATGTCTTTTCTTTTGATTCATCGGATGTACCGTTGTACTACATCGATGTCTTTGCTTTTGATTCATCGGATGTACCGTTTGTACTACATCGATGTCTTTTCTTTTGATTCATCGGATGTACCGTTTGTACTACATCGATGTCTTTGCTTTTGATTCATCGGATGTACCGTTGTACTACATCGATGTCTTTTCTTTTGATTCATCGGATGTACCGTTTGTACTACATCGATGTCTTTGCTTTTGATTCATCGGATGTACCGTTGTACTACATCGATGTCTTTGCTATTTGATTCATCGGATGTACCGTTGTACTACATCGATGTCTTTGCTATTTGATTCATCGGATGTACCGTTTGTACTACATCGATGTCTTTGCTTTTTGATTCATCGGATGTACCGTTTGTACTACATCGATGTCTTTGCTTTTGATTCATCGGATGTACCGTTGTACTACATCGATGTCTTTTCTTTTGATTCATCGGATGTACCGTTGTACTACATCGATGTCTTTGCTTTTGATTCATCGGATGTACCGTTTGTACTACATCGATGTCTTTTCTTTTGATTCATCGGATGTACCGTTTGTACTACATCAATGTCTTTGCTTTTGATTCATCGGATGTACCGTTGTACTACATCGATGTCTTTTCTTTTGATTCATCGGATGTACCGTTGTACTACATCGATGTCTTTGCTTTTGATTCATCGGATGTACCGTTTGTACTACATCGATGTCTTTGCTTTTGATTCATCGTATGTACCGTTGTACTACATCGATGTCTTTGCTATTTGATTCATCAGATGTACCGTTGTACTACATCGATGTCTTTGCTATTTGATTCATCGGATGTACCGTTTGTACTACATCGATGTCTTTGCGTTTGATTCATCGGATGTACCGTTGTACTACATCGATGTCTTTGCTAATTGATTCATCGGATGTACCATTTGTACTACATCGATGTCTTTGCTATTTGATTCATCGGATGTACCGTTTGTACTACATCGATGTCTTTGCTATTTGATTCATCGGATGTACCTTTGTACTACATCGATGCCTTTGCTATTTGATTCATCGGATGTACCGTTTGTACTACATCGATGTCTTTGCTTGGGTTCATTGGGCGTACCGTTTTTTTTTTGTACTACGCTGATGTCCCAAATTGTTTGAGTTTCTAGTTTTTTTGGGCGTACCGTTTTTGTACTACGCCGTTGCACCGGCTCAATTTTCTGCTATTCTTGACGTTCCCCACGTCTTTTATCTAACGGGAATGCCTTAGGGATTTCGGTTTTTATTCTTGAGCCCGGTGTTATTGTGGAAATTGAAGTTTCACCAAATTTCTTGCTAACTCTTTTGTGCACTTTATGGTGAACTTCCTATTTCAAATTTTCTTTTGTGTTAATATGCTTCTATGGTTGTTACTTCATATATTTCCTTCTTACTTATTGCGAGGACGCAATTTCTTTAAGGAGGGGAGTCTGTAACAACCCGCATATTTATCGATTTTTATATTTAAATATTTTATCGTTCGTCGGATTTTGGACCGAAAACCTACTTTTTGCATACGGTCGAATTAGGACTCGAGACCACCTCCATTGAGTTCAAAACGCCGTTTGCGACCTTTTTGAGTATAAGCTTCGATATGTTTGGAGAAAGTTGAATTTTGCTACTTTTTGCTTAGGGTTTTGGTTTGGGCTGAGCCAATTAACCACTTATGTATTCAGTCCCAATCCCCCTCTCCTCTTCATTTCTTCATTTCAACTCCTCAAACTCAAGCTTTTATGTTAATGGAGGGTGGAAGAGGAAATTAAAACTCCAAGCCCTAGCTTCCTTTGCAAATCCAAGCTTTAGCTCCAAACTCAAGAAGAACCCTTTGGTAAGCATCTCCTTCACCTTCTCCAACTCTTTCTCCATTCAATTTCAGAAATTTCCTAAACCTAATTTAGGGAATGTTTCTCTTTTAAGCTTAGATTCAAGCTTGTTGAGTTGGAATTGAAGAGTGCTTGTTCTTGCCATTGCTTTCAAGCTTCATCTTCATAAATTTAGTTTAAAGGTGAGATTTTTATCTCACATCTATGACTATAATTATCTTTGGTTGTTGGGTATGAATTCCTAACACTTCTTCATGTGCATTTGCTCTTGTTTTGGATTGATTTTGTGAATACTCCAATTTTTGGGTTTTTAAACCAAATTTGTGTGAAAATCCTTTTATGGATGTTTGATCATGCTTTTGGTGATGCATCGAGGAGCATATAGGGCCGGGTCGCCGATTGGCATAAACCCTTAGAGCCAATGTTCGTCCGGTTGCATTTTGGAAGAGTTTGCTCTTCATTTGAATAAGGCTGAAAAACAGCCCAGGCATGATTCAGTCGACTGAAAACTCTGTTCAGTCGACTGAACCTGAAACCCGAGAGTTTCCAGGCATGATTCAGTCGACTGAAAAACTCTGCACAGTCGACTGAAACTGGAAACAGAAAGTTTCCTGAACCTGGAAAATTTCCAGGCACAGGGTCAGTCGACTGAAAACTCTGTTCAGTCGACTGAACCTGCTGTTTGAGTCCAATTTGCCTTTTTGGATTGAATTTCCAATTTAAATCGATTTGTGATGGTCCTATTTATTGTCATCATTTATTATCATCTTTGATGACTTATTTTCTTTGGGAATTTTAGATATATCCACTTCGATGGATCCTTTATCGATTTCATTGGATTTTTATTCACATCTTCGAATGTGATCTTTGTGATTGATTGTTTCTACAATCCCCCTTGTGCTTTGTCACTTTAAAAATATAAAGGTTTTCCATACTAGTAGTAAATATCAAAACTCTTTCCTCAAACGATTTCAATACTATTTTAATACCAAAATCGTTTATAAAACCGTTTTCCAATCTATTAGTATATACAAACATTTACCTCACTCGTATGAGAAATCTAATTAAACGACTTAGTAAAACGAGTGGTATGAAACGCTTGCATTTACTTCGTCGGTTAATTCTTGGACTTGTTCGATTGAATCTCTTGTGACAATTTTCTAGTGGAGATCTACAATTTGTTCGTAAATATTTAAGTTAAGCTAGTGGTTATGGGACATGAAGCTAAGCTTATATATTTACTAGCTTAGTGTAATCGACACTTCTCTTTGATCATGACGATCATTTTAGGTTTTAGACTAGCATCGTGCTATGTCTTTGTGATTTGGTTCATCGGACGTCCCGCTGTACGACGTCGTTGTTCCCTTTGATTATGATTTGGTTCATCGGACGTCCCGCTGTACGACGTCGTTGATCCTTTCCTTGTGATTTCTGGATCTCGTGTGTTGAATTCTGGAATTTATGTTTCACCAACTTTTACGATGGGCATTGATATATATGTCATTTATTGTGGTTTGGTGAATGAAATCAGGAGTATGACATTCCTTTTTATCTTGAGTAGATTATTGTGATATTGATTAATCTCTTGTTGATTTTTCAATTACTTATTAATCACAGCTTGGCATTATGATTATTATATGTTTATGTCATATCTCATATTCTATATCATTTCTTCTAATATTTATAGCTAGACTGATCCGTTTATTATTTTCTTATAAATAATACTCGGGTCAGACCGAGATGTTACAGGTGCTTCTGCTTGACTTCTCTCTTGGGATTGATCCCTTTGACTTTTGGCTAACTACTTAGATTAGTAGTTTATTTTGTTGTATACACTTGAGATTTAGACTCATAGATGTATTCTTTTGTATAGCACGTGTTGCTATTCTTTTGTATTATTGTGGATCTTTTGACCACTACTCTGATATACACTTCTATGTGTAATATTCATATCTATTTCCACCTTTGTGATATGAATTTTCCTGTGACTGATTTATGTTATGTTTATTTCTATATTTGTTTCCGAAGAAATTATAGTCACTGTGTAGTAGCTTTGAGTTTGTGTCGGTATGTCGGATTTCCTCTTGAGATAAAAAGTTATATTTTTATCTGGCATATCGGTACTCGCACAAAGCAATTATACAGATGGTCGCTCCTCAACAGCCTTATTCTCCGTGCTAGTTGACAGCATTCACTGTAGTGTTCTTGGCTAGCGTGGGTATAGAGGTGGGGCGTCACAAATATAATAATATAATAAATATCAAATGAACCTTTTAAATGTACTAGTTTATTTTTAAAATAGTATATTATGGTGATTAGTTGGTTTAGTTAACTAATTTAATTATTTTAGTTACAAAAAGATTTTTTTTTAAAAAAATAACAAAAGGGAAATTATCAGTTAAATTAAATTGTTAGTTAATTAAATGGAAGTCGATTGTTCGATTTATTTCGAATATTAATAAACTGTAAATGTTTATACAAGGTCAAAAATAATGGAGAAACAAGCCGGTTTGGATCAGATTTGCAAATTGAAAGTCAAAGGTGAGTTAATCTCACTCATTTGGGTGGCTTTCTAAATTTAAATAGTTAAATTTAAATTATTGGTTGTTTGCTTGAATTGATAATTTATTATCAGCATTGGATGTGATATGTTATGCATAGTGTGTGTGTGTATGTATATATATTAGAGTGATTGACTTCCCGCATTATATAGCGGATGAGACCCTTTGCGCCCCACATAAAAGTGGATGACCCTATATACGGCGATATCCCCCTCGAAGTGGGATTGGTATTTTTATTTTGTGCTAACATATGTGGATGCAGGGAAATAGGTTGGAGGGATCCAACTGGATTCCTCAAAATATTGAAATTTGTTTCCATGGTCTTTGATTGATTGATTATTTGTGATAGATATTATTGGTATTTGGAATTATTGAATGCTATGGACTTTTGCTGAACATATTTTGGGTATTGCAAGATATGAAAAATATAAAAGATTTGTTTTTGGAAAGAGGTAAAGAGAGAAATATTAAGTAAAATAATTTTAGATAAATTAAAAGAATGAATTTGAAAAGGAAGAAAAGTTTGATTTTAATTTCTGACCAATAATTCCGGAATATGGAAAAACAGAGTTTGTGAATAAACATGGATTAAAGGATTTTAAAAGTATGGACTTAATAAAAAAAATTGATTTGAAGTACAAAGAATTATTTTAAAATTTAAGAATTAAATGATCTGGGAGAAATAAAAGGAGAATTTTGAAAATAAAGTATGGAATTAATATTTTGGTTTTTAAATAAGATTTTAAATCTAAATAAAGGAGTGAATATGGAATTAATGGGTTTTGAAATAATTTGGATAAGTGAGGGAATTATTTTAAAATAAAGTAAATTTTGGAATTCGATTTGAAAATTTATGAAGTATTTGAAACAGTGATTTAAAAGCAGGTTGAGACTATGGAATTTATAAACTGGGTTTGTAAAGTGAAATAAGATATCAGAGGATATTTGAAAGTATAAATTCACAATGGGAATTTATAAAGGAATGGGCAATTTGTTTTAAAAATAAATAGTGGTTTATTTTTAAACGTGTAGAAATGGAAAGTGTATTTCCTTGAAAAGCCAAGTATATTTTCAAAGGAGATTTTTATGTATAAGTTTAAGGTTTTAAAATTTGTTTTAAAAGAACGTTGTAGTGTAATTTATTATTTTTAATTTTAATTGTTTTTAGGATTTTAAAGTAAATATTATTCAAATTTATTTCAGTAATAACGATTTTTAAAGTTAAATTAGTATTATGTCTTTTTAAAGAGATTTTCTAATATTTATATAAAACTTTTATTTTTGGTCTGTGGCTTAAGTCTTACTTGGAAATCTATTATAGAATTTCATAACTATTATTTAAAGTAAAGTAATTTAAGTAGTTTTTATTTAAGTGTTTTAAACTATACATTTTTGGATAAAGTGATTTGAATTATTTTAAAATCTAAAGTATTTAGACTTGGTGATATTCAGTGAAAAGAAAACAATTGGGTGGAATTTATTCCGCGAGAGAAAAAGTGTTTTGAAAACTGTTTTCAAAGGGTTGAAGTGTGGAAAAATATCTTGTGTAGATATTTTGAAATAAATAATTGGGTAATTATTAAGGTTGGATGGTTGTTTGTGGATGTTATTTGATAGTTAAATAATCGACTATCAATATTGGCCAATGCGCCGATCATTTCGAAGAGAACGGGGTTGGCATTAATTTCTCGAAAACCACTTCGATCTGGTTTGAACGTTTTCGTTAGGAAGGCAAGAGCTAGGAGTCGAAAATGGAGTAGTGAAGTGCAAGGGCTAATCGCTACTAATCCTGAGGGTGATTCCAAAACAGATGTAGTAGGAGTAGTGCCTTTGGTTCCGTTCGGACCCGGAACAGACTTGTATTGATGAATGCTGTCAGAACATCGTCAAGAGGATGATGAGCATTCTAAGTGAATGTGTGCTAAAAAGCTAATGCATAGCCTTGAGCCTCATCAACCGGGAATGGCTAAAATAGGGAAAGTGAACGCAAGGCTAAGTGGCTAGCAACCAATTAGGGTAAGGTCATCCCTGTCTAGATGTCAATTTATTCGGTTGTGTGGACAGTTGCTAATCCCAACCGTGGGGTAACCTTATTCGGACTATCCAGTAAGGGGTAGCTCCGGTCTTGTGTAGCAGGGGATCAGGGTGGATCCTCGGTACGGTGATCTAGACTACGTACTGTGACGGACAGTACCCCAATAGCCCTGCCATTGATGGAAATCCATTCTCCCTACGTGCCTTTACGGTTTTGATTATAGAACCTAGTATTGCTGGAATTTAATAATGGTAACAATTTCGGCTATTTGAATAAGTATTGTACTTAGACATTATGATAATATCAGAGGATTTTGAAAAGAAATGTTTTGGTTATCGTAAGGTAAAAACCCGACATGTTTATTTATGGCGTGGTCTTACGAGATACCTTTGATTTCAAAAGGATTTTGAAAACTTTAATAATCCAATTGAAGGTGTTTTTCTCACACTGGTTTTCCAGACTGACTCGAGTGTTACTTCGCTATAATGCTCGGGTTAGACCGAGTATCATAGATACAGGATGTGATGCTGAGGAGCTCAGGAGACGAGTTGGATGGCGAGACATATTGCATGTACTTGATATATATTCCGCCGTGCAGTGTAAGCTGTATATTTAGCTTTAGGGGGACAAGTTAATGTAACTGTCCTGAATTGTGTTGTTGATTTGAATTGTACTCTGATAATGTAATGTATAAACAGTTACGGATTTTTTTGTAATAGAAATCTGTTGTTATCTATTATATATTATTCCGCTACGTTTGTGAGATTATGATATTGTTTTCTATTTTCATTTTCTACCACCTTCTTCTTTAACCCTAATGGTTCGTATTTCCGTTCACCTTCAAGTTGATATGATGGAGAATAGTGTCAACTCAAGTGGTACGAGTTTGCGGGCTGTTACAATATGCTTTAGGCAGAAAAATAATGAAAAATTATTTATATATAAAATTTATTATTTTAAATTATGCTGAAATTTAAAAATTATTTTTGAAATTGTTTTTGAATTATAAAATTATATATTAAAAATTCAAATAAAACAATATCACTTAGACTTTTCCCAAAAATTCAAAATTATGTTTTGAATATATTGTTATCTAATTTTTAACTCTTATCGTATGGATATTAATTTAAAATATATATTTTAATTGAAGAAATTCAATATTTGCCATGTGCATTATCAAGAGTGTGTGTGTGTGTGTATATAAATATTTTAAAAGTATTAATATATACATATATTACTTATTATACTATATATATGTGATTATATGTATGTAATACATACGAGTATATATGCACATCTAGGTGGGCCTACATCTAATCAACGTGCATTAATTCGACAGTGCACTAGTATAGAATCTTTTAAAGCATGTATAATGTTTTTTTTACAAATATAGTATATACTTTCTCCATTTATGCTATAGTGTCCATAAATTTTGTTTTTTAGGCAACCACGTCTAGGCATTATGAATCATTAATGAGCGAAAGGTCGTATAGTAGTCACGTCATAATTTAATAATGGCTCATTTCATATTTCATTTTCATATATAAAAAAATGCAATTGTTATATAAATGGACATTTTGAAATATATACTTGTAAATATGAAAAATAAATTTTAAGTTCCTTATAATTTTCTTTTATAAAATATGTCCATAATTTCGAAAACATATGTAAAATTAGTGAAATTCAAGAGGTGTTTGGTAATTTTACTAATCCTAACATGTGCTCTTAAGATACACATCCATAACTCATAACCGTCTGCAATACACATCTTACCGATCACTTTTAATTTAGATCGGAAGAAGAATTTTTTTTAAGAAAATGGTAGAGATATATAAAAGGGAGGGATGTAAAACAAACAAGATTTAGAATTATGTATGTTTCCTAATTTCCACTTATATAAAAGGCAGTGTATTTGAACTTGAAAGCCAAACCTTTCGGTAAAATTTTGTTATAATTATGAAAAACGAAAATTTGTTAAATGCAAATTATTGACTCAACTAACAGTGGAGTTTGAACTTAAATTTTTTAATTGAACATTGCTATAAATTTAAGAATGTTCGTCTGTCCAGTTTTATCAAAGAACATGAACTATCATTTAAAGATCAAATTTAAATGATTTATTTGTCCCCATCGTAGCACTTCATATTTGTGACTCAATGAACTGCAGTTATATATGACTCGTAAAATTGTCTAAACATGAGTAATTTTAGCTAACATCACATGGAGGCTTGGAACGTATACATGGATAAAGCATAAGTATTTTTCTATAGGGACTAAAAGAAAGATATGTTGTGTTCTGTGTAGCATTTGCCACAAATATTTAGGACTAATAATTGTTGGTAATCTGTCTCGAAATAAAAATTGTAGAAGTCTTAGGGACAAAGTAAGAAGCAAGGGTGTGAATGCAATTATCTATGCTTGCGTGGCAAATAGTCCTTAGTTTATCGAATCTGCCATTTTACCCTATAGTCGTGCATTGAATGCAATGCTTCAGAATATTTTGCATAAATTGAGCTAAATAAAATACATTATGCACATGCTTGTTATGGTAACACTAACCGTGTAAATTATCATGATACATGGTGCATCATTTGGTTGGAACTAGGCCCCCAATTAACATAGCTTCACTAGTGATTATCGAAAAGCACATAGGGAGATCTCTCCCGATGCTAACCTGGAAGGAGTTATTGTTGGAACCGAGCCAGTCGGAAGTGGATGAAATTGGTAAATTTAAAAAAAAATCTATATTGAATCCATTGGGCCTGTAAAATCGAAAGGATTATACTATATCCAATATAGTTTTAAAAAAAATCATATTTTTTTAATTCATTGTATATATTTGTTAATTAAACATGTTAACATTCCAATTAAATGTTTTGTTAGGAATGCATAAATAAACATACAAACATATACAACATAAATGAGCTAATATAAACATGTGTATAAGAGTGTGTGTATGTATATCTAGATATTGGAATTTTTATCTATTATGTGTATGTGTGTAATTAGGTATATGTAACGTCCCGCCTTTACGCACGCTTTAAATCGACGATAAACCACACACGTCAAACTTAAACCATACAAATGTGCGGATTGTTATGGGGTAAATAAGAAATCAAAGAAAGGAAAAAAAACAAAATAGAATCTTGCAGCGGAACGATAAAATATAATAATCAATACAGCTCATGAAGCTGTTTTACAAAAACATTTGATTTACTTATATATAATACATATCAGAGTTACACATACCAGAGAATATTAATAATGCAGCGGAATACAATAGTGTAGTGGAATAATATAATAGATAATAGTAATACAAATCTTCGTCTTCGTCCTCCAGAATAAAATCTTCAAATCCTGAAATACTCGGACTGACCCGAGCGAATTGAAAAGACAAAACACTCGAGTCAGAACTAAAAGATCTTATGTAAGTTAAATCAACGGTAAATAATATGAGTGAAACGACGTCAGAGATGTTTACGGGATTTGACATCTCCTATCCAGTGTCTAACGTGAGTGCAGTAACTTAAGAGATGTTCGGGATTCACACCTCCTAACGATCCGTTAAACTATCTACTATGTAGTAATATACGCTATTAAAATAGTGTCTAAAGTAAAGTATAATATACTGAAAATAGTGTTAAGGCTTTACACTTTCCACCTTAACACACTTTTATATTATCATAGTCTATACAGTACCGTAATCTCCCCCGTACTAGGCGTCATCAGAGGGCACTCCATAGGCATGGTACAAAAAAATCGTATAAGACGCGCTAGGGTAGGTGACACGGCACAACTAGGAAGTGCCAGGGTAGATATACCAATTGCTATTCGGGCTGGTGGTAACGCATAGCCGCAGCTACCGCCCACCTCGAGCCACACCCCCAAATAAAAAAAAATCAAAAGTGGCCACCGAATCAATCCAAAAGTCAAAGTATAATATCGAAGGGATGTGTCCGATCAAAGGTGCTACCTCATTGGTCCGAGAATCGCTCATGTTTTAGCCACCTTATGCTAACTCACGGGAGTCAAGTCCACGTATTTACCTCAAAGGAAACGCCGCCACCATCCTACTTCATTTTGGAATCTCCACCGCGTACACGGTTGTTAAAATGGTTTTCGGAGTTGGCAGAGAGTATGACAACTTCCGATCCCGGTCTCTTCAACAACCAAACGTTATTATAACACCGCGGTCTTTCAAAATAATTTATACTTTAAAATCCAGAATAAAATATCCGTTTCAAAACCATATAATGACGATATCATTTCCCTTTTAAAAACCAAATCAATATGATATCACTTTAAAATATATCCTTTTCTAAAATCATAGCACTTCCAAATCCATATAACTAGAAACCCATAGCTTTGAAACATAACTTCTAATACTTAAATGGTTTATATATTAAATTTCTTTATATAATAAAATAGCTTCTTTAATTTCACAAATAATTTCCCAATACCGATTCGAACCTCCAATTAAACCATTTCAATTTCCAAATATTTCAAAACTTTAAATATTCCACCATTTCAAAACTAATTCTTTGATAATTCCATATCAGATTTTATTACTATTATTTAGATTTGAAATGTTTACTTAATAAATCCAATATAATTAAAGTAAAACCTTTAACTTCAAATAACTGGATATTCTTTCAATTTAATTAACTTGATAATATTCTTATAAATCGACTTGATATTCATTTAAGTCCTCAACCAAAATCAAGTTATAAAATCATACCTTTTAAAATCTCAAATTTATTTAAATTTCAAATCAATTTTATTCGAGGACAATGCTTAAATACTTTAATTCAACCAAATTCATATATCTCGCAACCTTAATTTTATTTAAGTCATTATAAACTCTATAAATAAAATTTAAAAAAATACTCAACCGTATAATATCTTAATAAAATCATATTTTATTATTAAACTTCTTTTATACTTTAAACCAACTTTATATATAGCTTAAAACCAAGAAATAAATTATATATATAAAATAACATTTACACAATACCAAAACAATATCTCATCAAACCGTATTTTTCTTTACAAAACCATAGAAAATCATTTCAAAATACTTATATATATATACCGCGGTGTCTGTATATAATTTTCTATCCTATGGTCAAGTGATACAGATATTTATCATTTCAATCCGCAATTTAAAAATAAAAATTACGGTTATATATTATTTCAAACCGCAATTCCGAAACAATAAAAATGCATAATAACTTGCAGTTTATAATAATATAATACAACATCCATTCATCCATCATAAAATCATACATCCATCACAATCATCATCCAAAACAATAAATCAATATCAATATATAACGGATAATATATAACAGGAAATTAACTGGCAGTTATATTCAATAATAAGCTAAATAACGATTTAATTTAAATAAACGCAATTAACTGAGATGATGATTAAAAATATCCGAAACAGTCATAAATAAATGCATAATCACAACAAAATTAAGTTTAACAAACATAAGAAATTTTAGAAGTTGTGAGTGGGTTAAAACACTCACCTTTTGAATTTAAATTGAATTCAAATCCAATTTAAACCCAAAATTTGGATAGTCTCCAAATTCATCTAAACCAGCTTCATAATATCTAGAATTCAGATATGATCCTAACAAAAGAAACCGCGCGTAAAATGGATATCGTATGTAAAAGTTACGTGCAAAAAAAAATGATCGAAATAAAATAAGAATAAAAGAAGAAAGAAAAACAAAACAATTCACCTCTACAGCCATGTCATCCCCTCAGCATGTTCATGCGGCTACAGGACTCACATAACTCAGCTGTTATCGAAAACCCTAACGCACGACGCGCCGCCATCGGAACTGCACGAGCACTCGACCACGACCAACGCGTACACGTGCCGCACGCTCGGCCTCACGAACCCCCTCCTTGCATCGTCGCTCGGTCGCCAGAATCATGAGCCGCCGCCAATTTTAACTAGGGTTTCGAAACCCTAGTTTGTCAATTCCAACCACCACAGGTCGAGGTAGGCGATGCGACTACCACCTCTAGACTCCCAACGACGTTTTCTATAAAACCCATATCTCAATTTTTCCAATTGATGTCGAAATCAAAAACGCCTAATTCGACTTTGACCTGATTTCCCGCTGATCCAAGCAAAATTTCCGAAAACGAACAGTTGCCACAGATTTGTATCGATGCAATCTTCGAAATATAATTTTTCCAAATTTTTCTGAGTAGTTTGAATTTTTGAAGTTGATTTTTGAATTGAAATTTGAATTGGATAAATTAGGGTTTACAGCCATTGATGAAGAGGAGCACAGAAGTTTCTGTACGTATAGAAAAGAGGAATAGAGGCCGCTAGGATTTATAATCGGGTATTTATAGACAAAGTTGAAAATATAATAGATGGATCGGGTTGAATATACGCGCTAACGACAAAGTGGCCCAAAAAGCCAATTTCGACTCCGGAATGAAATTGAGTCAAACCATATATCAAAATAAATGTTTTAAAATATTTTAAACGCAATGGAAAAGGTTTCAAATCCAAATTCCATCGTATGAAGAAGTTATGCTAAAAAAAATATTTTTCAAATTGATTTCAATTTCAATGATTTCAAGGCGTTTCGAGTCCGTACGATCAAACGACAAGTCCGATCGTTACAAAACTTGAAATCCTATAATAATTCACTGTTACGGATTCGATGAAACTGGTTTCGTCGAAATCCGAGTCAGTGGCCAAAATGGCTATTTTTTCAGTAATTAAATAAATTAAAATTAATTAATTAATTAAATCAAATTTTCAATTTCAATTCAAAAAATTTCCAAATTTCATCACTTATGATTTCTCAATCATTTACAACGATTAAACAAATTTAAATGTCAACTTAGAGGTGAGTAATTTATAAATTTCAATATTAACCTCAATTTCATTAAATTATAAATTTAATTTCCAATAATTCTATTAAATTGACCTTTCATTCTATTATTTAATTCATCATATCAAAATGATGCAATTTACATTGGTTCACGATTGTTTATATTTATACTCTTAGATTTTATCTAAATGCAATCTTCTAAGTATTTACTTTTCATTGAATTGCAATTAATCCTATTATCGTATATTAAATTCCAATATATTGATAAAACTTTATTTCCATCCTTTTATGCAACCAATAGTCATTATTTAAAATTATTTATTACAATCAGTTAAGATCTTACCATTGGTTCCATAAATTTATTTGCACTAAATTAGTTATTGCATTAATTCTCATTAATATAACATTAAGGTTCATTTAACTTTAATTAATTTCCAATTTTATTATTAAACCAAATAAAAAGGTAAATTGTAACAAGTATTACCATGCCTTTAATTACACTCATGCATTCCCTATTATCAAGCCCCCGTTACAGTTCTTAAATACTTCTGCTATTATTAAATTTCATTAACTATATTATTATTATTTCATTAGCAATTTAGTATTTACATTCGTTTCTTACAATTCAAATCTCATAACCAATTGTAATAAATTTCAATATCTCACCTGACCTTTCATTTCAATTTATCCATTTATTAAGTTTTACATTAATGAATCTTTATTTTCAAATATACTCTAGTTTAACAACTTCTAAACATTGTATTACTTCTCACATTAACGCAACTTTTATTTATTTTATTAACATTTATTTCAAATTCTAATTCCATCAACTAATTAAACATGTAACTTATAATATATGCTTACAAGCCAAATGTTACACCAATTGTCATATTCTAAACGGAGTTAGCATTAATTTGAAAAATTATCTAAATTTTACATTAAGATAATATTTAATTACCTTTAATGAAATTAAATTCCCAATTTATTTAATGCAATCAATTATGACCTTTACAATTTTAATACATTCATCAATTGTCAATTACCATTCAAATAAATCCATTCATTTGATTTCCTTATTATGAATCAATTATAAACTTACCATCTTAAAGGTGATGTCAACATGGGTACTTATCTATTACACTATTATACGCCATTTATATCTTATAGTTTTATAAATGTTACATTAAATCTATTCAAATTTCTGACTCCTTTGTTATTAACTATCCTATTTTCATTTATTATATCTTTGTCAAATATATACATTAATTACGGTTAAATATTCTCAATAAATTTATTTACTTGATTTCATACTTTTTATTACACAAATTACTACCTTATAATAAGTTTACATTTCTAATTTAATTTACATTCGATTATAACCTAAACAGTCGTTTCAATCAATTTGGATTGCATTGAATTTGTTGTTCATCAACTGCCACTTACATTACTACCTTAATTTACATACAATTACTATTAATCAATATTATTGCATTGGTTAATTAAATGCTTACTTTAAATTGCTTATTTTAAATTTTATACTCAAGTGCAACAATTAACACTACTTCTTCATTGGGATTTCACTCCAATTATCAATAATTAACTTTTAAATTACCATTGCTACACTTCTTTTTAGCATTCATTTCATTGTAAATTATAGAATTTTATTTCTTTCTAAATTTAATTACAGAGATCCAATTAAATTAACCAATTTATTTATTGAAAATTTACGGGTTGTTACAGTATACACATTACATTCTGACATGCATATCGGGAATATAAATGCCAAAATATATACATATGTTTGAGGATGCTGCAGCGTATGTATATGGTTTAAATACACATATTGGCAGGCCATACGCATATAATTTAAACATATATATACATATATGTAATCTTTGTTGCCATTTATATTTTATATTTACATATATGAAAAGGTATAAAAATAATTCATATAAAGAGACAATTAATGTAAGAGTAAATTAGAAGCGTGAAGATGGAAAGATAATTTATATTGCAATTAAACCTCATCAAATCTAAGTTAAAACGAAATAATCATGTAGTGTAATTCTACTTTACTTTTCTTCTACAATCACCAATTAAACAATTGATTTAATACCATATAGAATTTCAAACTTAATTACAGCAAACTTCCAAACTATTTAAAAATAAAAGAAGTTATGTTATATCCAAATCTGAAAAGATATATAATTAACATAAACAAAATTAAATTTTTTATAATTTAATATATTGAACCTAATGATATAATTGGATCTGGAATATAATCTTAACCCGCTTTTTGGCAAAGCAGATTTCAATTGGACGTAGTAGATTCAAATGAAGATAAAACGACTTGAAACTTGGCAGACACATCCAAATGGACAAAAGGAGTAGCTCAAGAAAATTTGTAGCCAAAATAGGCTAAGTACATAACTCGGTGCTGCCCTATAACTCGATACCGAGTTATCACACCTTACCACCACAATCTCCAACTTTGCACTAGTGATTCTCTAGCCCTTGTATGCAAGCCCAAGCGATTTCATAAAGTTCCGGATGACCTACCTTAAGAATTGAAGAGTTAGCTTTAGTAAACCGCCGAACAAAACAAGTTATGAAGGAACGACCATGTGACGATCCGATTTTTCGACGCTTGAAAATCGACATCAATACAGCCCACTATATCAAATGCCGTACAATCGAATGTTGAAAAACGAATCATTAGGATTAAAGAAGAAGAAGATAGAAGAAGAAATAGAAAAAACATCAGAATCGCACAAACGCAGTGGAATAATATATAATAGATAAATGACTAATCTTTAAACAAAAAGAACTATATCTATTTATACATTACGTCATCAGAGTACAACAAAATTTATTGCACACAACTGGACAGTTATCATAACCTGTCCTCACGAATCTGACTATGCAGTTAATCAAACACAGTGGAATATTCATCAAATACATGTGATACGTCTCGCCATCCAGCTCATCTCCTGAGCTCCATAGCAGTCCATCCAGAATCTGTACTCAATAATACTCGGTCTGACCCGAGCATTATAGTTGAATAACACCCAAGTCAGTCTGGAAAACCAACGTGAGGAAATACACTCAATTGGATTATTAAAGTTTTCAAAATCCTTTGAAATCAAAGGTATCACGTAAGACCATGCCACAAATAAACATGACGGGTTTTTATCATACGATAACCAAAACATTTCTTATAAAATCCTTTGATATTATAGTAGTGTCTATATACAAATACTTGATCAAATAGCTGAAATTGTTACATTATTAAATTCCAGCAATACTACCCACAAAGTGGGTTCTATAGACAAAACCGTAAAGTCACGTAGGGAGAACGGATTTTCATCAATGGCAGGGCTAATGGGGTACCGTCCATCACAGTACGTGGTTTAGATCACCGTACCGAGGATTCACCCTGATCCCCTGCTACACAAGACCAAAGCTACCCCTTACTGGATAGTCCGAATAAGTTCACCCCACGGTTGGGATCAGCAACCGTCCACACAGTAGAAATAAAGGGACATCTAGACAGGGGTGACCTTACCCTAATTGGTTGCTAGCCACTTAGCCTTGTGTGCACCTCCCCTATTTTAGCTATTCTCGGTTGATGAGGCTCGAGGTTATGCGTTACCTTTTTAGCACACATTCACTTAGAATGCTCATCGTCCTCCTGACGATGTTCTGAAAGCATTCGTCCATGCAAGTCCGTTCTGAGTTCGAATGGAACCGAAGGCACTAGTCCTACTACATCCATTTTGGAATCACTCTGAGGATTAGTAGCGATTAGACCTTGCACTTCACTGCTCCATCTTCGATTCCAAGCTCTATTCTTTATCACGAAAACATTCAAACCGAATTGAAGTGGTTTTTGGGAAATTAATCCCAATTTCGGTCTTTTCAAAACGATCATCGCATTGGAAAATATTGTTAGTCAGTTATTTAACTATCAAACATCATTCACAACCAATCATCAGATTAAAATAATTTACCAATTTTTTTATTTATTTCAGAATATCTTTGCAAGATATTTTCTACATTTCAACCCTTTGAAAATAGTTTTCAAATCACTTTCTCTCGTGGAAATAAATTTCTACTCAGTTGTTTTATTTCCACTGAAAATCACCAAGTGCTAATACTTTAGATTTAAAATAAATTTAAATCACTTTATCCAAGATATATACTTTAAAATACTTAAAATAAAAACTATTTAAAACACTTTATTTAAAATACTAACTATGAAATTTTCTAACAATTCTCACGTAAAACATAAGTAAAAAAAATAAAAATAAAAATAAAAATAAAGATAAAGATTATGAAATTCTATACAAGTTTCAAATAAATTTTTTAGCCTAACTATCTTTAAAATAAAACTATTTTATAAAATATAAATATTAATAATTAGCTTTTATATCATAATACCAATTAACCTTTAAAATAATTACTACTATAACTAATTTAATAAATATTTACCTTTAAAATTTTAAACCACTTAAATGATAATTCCTCAAAAACATTCTTTTAAAAACAACTTTAAAACTTTTAACTTATACTTAAAAATCTGCTTCGAAAACGTACTTGGCTTTTCAAGGAAATACACCATCCTTCATACCTTTAAAAATAAACCACTATTTATTTTTAAAACAAAATACCCATTCCTTTATAAATTCCCACCATGAATTTATACTTCAAAATATCTACTAATATCTTAATTCATTTTATAAACCCAGTTTATAAACTCCATAGTCTCATCCTTCTTTTAACATAATTTCAAACACTAAATCAATTTCCAAAATTTAATCCATTTTTTTAAAATAAATTCCTTTACTTACTCAATTTTATTTCAAAACCCACTAATTTCAGATTTAACTTTTTTATTATGATATAAAATCTTATTTAAACTGAAAAAACAAATTTCATGTTTATATCAAAATTCTTCTTTTATTTCTTCCTAAATCATTTAAATTCTGAATTTTAAAAATAAATCTTTTATCTCTTTAAATAAAATCACTTAAGTTTAAAAAATCATTTATTCCCATTTATTCCAAAATCTCCTTTCCCATACTCGGAATTATTTATTAGAATTTAAAAATCAACTTTTATCCTTTTCCAGTTCATTCTTTAATTTATCTAAATTCTCTATAATTATTTTACTTAAAAATTCTCTCTTTTATTTTCCCTTCAAAAATCCAATCTATATCTTTTTGGTAAATCAGTATACCCAAATATATTCAGTCAAACCATAACATTCAATATTTCGATTACCAATTAATCTATCTCAGATTGTCAAATAAATCATATCACGGAATATTTAAACAATCTAAATATTTTGAGGAATACAGTTGGATCCTTCCAACATGTTTCCCTGCATCCAAAGAAGTTGGCACAATATAAAAATACCGATTCCACTTCGAGGTGGAATATCGTGATATATGGGGTCATCCGCAATTATGCGGGCGCATAGGGTCTCATCCGCTATATAATGCGGGAAATCAATCACTCCAATATATATATACTACTATATGTAATATACCACATCCAGTCAATTCAATCATTCAACCAATAATTTAACTATTTAAATTTAAATGGAATTTCAAATGAGTGAGATTAACTCACCTTTTATTTTTTTTGCAATTCATTTCCATTCAACCATTTCTTCACGATTTCAAACCTTGTATAAATATTATATGGTTTATTAACACTATGAATAATCGGATAATCAATTATCATTTATTTAATTCAATTAACTGACAATTTAATTTAAACTAATAATTTCCCTTTTTAAAAATCTTTTAGTGACTACAATAAATTCAATTAAATAATTGAACAATTTAAATCACCAAATTCATTAATTTAAAATAAACTGGTAAATCTAAATGTGTTTATATATATATATATATATATATATTTACTTTATTCGTGAAACTTCATATATATACTTATAAAGTCTATATGGACTTAAAAATCTATTTTTATATAAACTCTAACATTTTAAAATTTTCCATTTTCAAAATCTTACCTCTATATATATTTACTGTTTTAAATTAAAACATGCATGTGAATATATTTATATGTATATATATTTACAAAATTATTATATACTTTACTGCAACTATCTCTTTGTGCTTTCTGTATATTTGTGTATATATATAGAAAAACTGCATTCATATACCTCCCTAAATTTATATTTTCCTGTGTATATAACATTTATTTATTCCATTAAATAAAAAAACGAAATATCTCACTGATGAAACCCTAGCCTCGAATTGGCTTCCATCACCAACCATCGCAAAGCCTCCACCTTCATGCTGCGAAACCAGGTCGCGATACTCCTATCCTCGAACCTTCCTCCCTCGCATCCTCATGCTCGCGAGCTTGCCTCAGCTTCGATTGACGTCGTGAATGTCGCAATACGCGCATCGTAATTCGTCGTCGCCTCGAACGAAGCCTCACGCAGAGCCGCACCCTACCACTAAGCTCGAATCCCATCGCATCCTCCATTGGATAGAGGTTGAAGAGGGAAAGGGTTTCGCCAGCCATTAATTTGATTTTTGATTTTTTCCCCCTTTTTTATACTGCATGAATTCGAAATGAATTGGAGAGGAGGAAAGGAATTGCGATTTTTATCTGAGCTTGATTTTATTTATAAAACTATGTTCGACCATTGTTTGATTATAATGACTCAGCCACGATAATTAAAGAAGGAGACGCGTGTTGGAAGATACAAGAAACGTGTCCTCAAGGTGGACAAATGTTGGGCGTGTCTACAGTAAACTGAAGGGATAAACATATATATTATATTAAAATTTAAATTTAAATTTTTAATTATCTTGAAATCGATGCTTAAATTTTTACATCCTATCGAGGCATGCCGCTAGGCGTTCAAAAGGTTATACCCTTATTCTGAACGTGATAGAAAAGGTTTCTTGTCCTAATTTGATCGTATGGAGAAGATAGTTTTTGGACCAAGTTATTATATAAAATTTTCGATATAAATCTCAGTGCGTTTACTTACCGTACGGCCAAACGATCACTCCAAACACTAAGAAAATTTAAATCCTATAATAATACACTATTACGGATCCAATGGAACTGGTTTCGTCAAATTCCAAGACTGTGCCTCGGTAGGCTATTTTTAAAAATTGATTTAAACGATATATTTTTCAAAACTGAACGAAACACATTTAAATTCAAATTTAAAACTTCTATTGTCTCCAGTATTATAAATATAAACTTCCTAAGCCCTTGAAATATTTTTAACAAGCTTAAAACCAAGATTCACTATTTTAACCAATTTTCAATTTTAAATTCAATGATTTAATTGCCAAATAAACTCTGATATTTGAAATTCAAGTTAAACTAATTTTCAAATAATTAAAATCAATTAAATATTTCAATACCAATTATCCATAAATTCTGGGTTGTCACATTCCTCCCCTTTAAAAGAATTTCGTCCTCGAAATTACTAGTTAAGAGGAATGATCCATAACCTGTTACTATTTCCCAATCCAAATAGTTCCAAATAACTTCCCAACACAATCTTTTTATTAAAGACATATTATGACTCTTACTAACTTTCCATACTCATCCATAGTTTCCAAACAACATTACGTATTTCACCATTTCAAATTTTAATTTAAAACCAAATTTAAATTATCAAATTTTCTAAAAAAAATCTAACTCCCTAAATTTTCAAAAAATTTCGCCAGCGCCACCTTTGCGCGGCTAGCTTGGTACAACTACAAAATGCCTCTACGGGCCCCCAAATTTCAAAATAAAAAAAAGCCAACTCGTTAGAAAAGAAAACCATCAAATTTCATACAGAATTTAAATACATACCTTTTGTTGCAATTCCATTTACCTTCTGAAATCAAAAATTCCAATTTTCCTTTGCTATTAAATACCTGTATATCCCACTTAGCTATTCAATCACAGAATCCAAAATCATTTTATTTACTTCTTTTCAAAATTTTCAATATCCATTTCATTCAAATCCGTATGATGTACACATACCATTCGTACGTAATATCCAATCCGATCGCTTACTTGATCACACAATTTCACTTTCGAACTAGTATCGTCCATCCGACTTCCCAGTTTGGACTCAGATCTGGTTTCTTGATTAAAAACCGTCATTCTCCTTGCATAGCCACAAACTATGATAAAGAATTTCCAAAATCAATCAAAAATCCATATCCAGGGTTCACCGTCGAAAATCGAGTGAAAAATCCCAACTCAGATCGGTATAACTACCTCAAAATCCTATGCTCGAATTCTGGATTGAATCACAATACGAATAGAATAATATACGTATATCCTACATATTTATTCCAATTGATTATTAGCTAAATCAATTTTCTTGTTATTCACAATTGTTTTGATTTTATTCACCTATTCACAATTATCCCAATCCACTTTTAACTAACCATTCCAAACTTTTATTATTTTAGTTCACTTTGAATCAATTCTACAACTTTGCTTTATTCTGCAAAAAATTTAAATTACATATTGTCTCAATATTCAATTTCAATTCATTTTCTTACCTATTTGAATTAATTAGTTTACTTACAAATTTTATTTCCAATCCTTTGTTTTATTTAGTTTAACTTGACTAAATTCCCATTCTTAAATATTGAATTCTATCAACTATCTTCCATCTACTAATTGATTTCAATTTCCAATAATTTCAATTTTTAGAACTTTGTTCTTGTAATCCACTCAAACTATATTTTCCAATTCAACTTTACTTAACATAATTCAAATTGATTCCAATATTCAGTTTCATTTTACTTACTTATAAATGTAATTTCCTTTGTTTCTCTATACATTTGTTTACAATATTAATAAACTTATTTTCAATAATAATTTTCCTCAAAACTCACTTTTACTTAACTAGATTCACTTACATTCTGATTCAATTTAAATTTTAAACCTTCTATAAGTTTTCCACTTATTTATATTTCATTTGCTAACTTCTTTTAATTCACTTCAATTAATCAGCTAACCTTCCAACTTATTTGGGTTTCACACTTACTTTTATTAAATCCTTCTTAAGGTAAATTTTATTCTAACATATTCAAAATTTTACAAACTATCAACCCATTTATATTCTATAAACAATTTCAGACAACTCCAGAGTATTTTAAACAATTACTCATATTTCAAAAGCATTTTAAAATCAATTATATACATAATTCATTTGCAAATCAAATCATCCTTTGAATTTTAAAACGAAACCCAGTTTTGCAAATAATTCCAATTTAAAATAATTTGGTGGCAATTCCTCTCTTGGAAACTCGAAAATGAACATAGATGATGCTGCAGTCATCACCGAAGTTATTTTCCAGCGACCGAAGAGAGTTAGTGATTTTATCTCTTTAAAACCCTTCAAATATTTGTAAATTCCAAATCTCACCAGATTTCATATCCAATTCAAAAATATTTCCGTAATAATATCGCTATTATTTCTCCAAAGGTATTGAAAATCATTTTCGAACTCAAAAGGAATTAAATTTTCAAATTGCAAATCCTTTCAACTCATATTCGAACATTACTCTGGAATTTTATTTCATTTTAATTATAAACCATACTATAATTCACATTTATTCGTTAAATAAATTTATCTCTAAATCTTTGATTATACCCTTATTTGCTTATTTCAATTATCATATCAACAATGATAATAATTTTAATATTATTACTTCCTAACAACTAAGCAACCATATACCAAAATAATTTACAAAATTATTTCTTTTATAGACAAAAAATAATTTGGGCAAAATTATTCATTTACCCTATTTTAAAACAATACTGTGTCAGTTTATCTTGTTTAAGAGTTTAGAAATTCCTATTGATACAGTTGGCCAGATTGCAGCGACCATAATCTATAAACACTCAACCGATAAGTCAACACAATATAAAAACAAATCTTTATATTCACTAACAAATACGCACTCATATCTATTAATACACTCAAACTCATTCTAGATACTATAGACTCTATTTCAATGAGTAATCCCCACCAGAGCCAAGGTTCTCGCTTAACCTTCAGTTCTGATACCAACTGTGACGACCCGATTTTTCGACGTCCGAAAATCGACATCAATACAGTCCACTGTATCAAATGTCGTACAATCGAATGCCCAAAAACCGAACCATTAGGGTTAAAGAAGAAGAAGGTAGAAGAAGAAATAGAAAACAACAACAGAATCTCACAAACGCAGCGGAACAATATATAATAGATAAATGACTAATCTTTAAACAAAAGGAACTATATCTGTTTATACATTACATCATCAGAGTACAACAAAATTTATAGCATACAACTGGACAGTTATCATAACCTGTCCTCACAAATCTGACTATGCAGTTAATCAAACACAGCGGTATATTCATCAAATACGTGTGATACGTCTCGCCATCCAGCTCGTCTCTTGAGCTCCATAGCAGTCCATCCAGCATCTGTACTCTATAATACTCGGTCTGACCCGAGCATTATAGTTCAATAACACCCAAGTCAGTTTGGAAAACCAACGTGAGGAAATACACTCAATTGGATTATTAAAGTTTTCAAAATCCTTTGAAATCAAATGTATCTCTTAAGACCACGCCACAAATAAACATGCCAGGTTTTTACCTTACTATAACCAAAATATTTCTTATAAAATCCTCTGATATTATAGTAGTGTATATATGCAAATACTTATTCAAATAGCCAAAATTGTTACATTATTAAATTCCAGCAATACTAGCCACAAAGTGGGTTCTACAAACAAAACCGTAAAGGCACGTAGGGAGAATGGGTTTCCGTCAATGGCAGGGCTACTGGGGTACCGTCCATCATAGTACGTGGTCTAGATCACCGTGCCGAGGATCCACCCTGATACCCTGCTACACAAGAACGGGGCTACCCTTTACTGCATAGTCCGAATAAGTCCACCCCGCGGTTGGGATCAGCAACCGCCCACACAGCCGAAACAAAAGGGACATCTAGACAGGAGTGACCTTACCCTAATTGGTTGCTAGCCACTTAGCCTTGTGTGCACCTTCCCTGTTTTAGCCATTCCCAGTTGATGAGGCTCGAGGCTATACGTTACCTTTTTAGCACACATTCACATAAAATGCTCATCATCCTCGTGACGATGTTCTGAAAGCATTCGTCTATATAAGTCTATTCTGGGTTCGAACGGAACCGAGGGCACTACTCCTACTACATCCATTTTGGAATCACCCTCATGATTAGTAGCGATTAGCCCTGCACTTCACTGCTCCATCTTCGACTCCAAGCTCTTGTCTTTCTCACGAAAATGTTCAAACTGGATCGAAGTGGTTTTTGAAAAATTAATCGCGATCCTGGTCTCTTCGAAACGATCAGCGCATTGGCAAATATTGATAGTCGGTTATTTAACTATAAAATATCATTCACAACCAATCATCAGGTTTAAATAATTTTTCAAATTATTTATTTATTTCAAAATATCTTCGCAAGATATTTTCAACATTTCAACCCTTTGAAAAATAGTTTTCAAATCACTTTCTCTCGTAGAATTTTTTTTCCACTCAATTGTTTTATTTTCACTGAAAATCACCAAGTGCTAATACTTTAGATTTAATATAAATTTAAATCACTTTATCCAAAATATATACTTTAAAATTCTTAAAATAAAAACTATTTAAAATACTTTATTTAAAATACTAACTATGAAATTTTCTAAAAGTTCTCAAGTAAAACATAAGTCAAAACAAATTTTAAAATAAAAATAAAAAAATTATGAAATCCTGTACATGTTTTAAATAAAAACTTTAGCCTGACTACCTTTAAAATAAAACTACTTTATAAAATAGAAATATTAATAATTAGCTTTTAAATCATAATACCAATTAACCTTTAAAATAATTGCTGCTATAACTAATTTAATAAATATTTACCTTTAAAATTTTAAACCACTTAAATAATAATTCCTCAAAAACATTCTTTTAAAAACACCTTTAAAACTTTTAACTTATATTTAAAAATCTGCTTCGAAATCGTACTTGGCTTTTCAGGGAAATACTCTATCCTTCACACCTTTAAAAATAAACCACTATTTATTTTTAAAACAAATTACCCATTCCTTTACAAATTCCCACCGTGAATTTATACTTCTAAATATCCACTAATATCTTATTTCACTTTATAAACCTAGTTTATAAATTTCATAGTCTCATCCTTCTTTTAACACAATTTCAAACACTAAATTAATCTTCAAATCGATTTTCAAAATTCACCCCATTTTAAAAAAAATTCCTTTACTTACTCAATTTTCTTTCAAAACCCATTAATTTTAGATTTAACTTCTTTGTTATGATTTAAAATCTTATTTAAACTGAAAATACAAATTTTATATTTATTTCAAAAAAATTCTTTTATTTCTTCCTAAATCATTTAGATTCTGAATTTTAAAAATAAATCTTTTATCCCTTTAAATAAAATCACTTAAGTTTAAAAACTCATTTATTCCCATTTATTCAAAAGTCTTCTTTCCCATACTCGGAATTATTTATTAGAATTTAAAAATCAACTTTTATCCTTTTCCAATTCATTCTTTGATTTATCCAAATTCTCTATAATTATTTTACTTAAAAATTCTTTTTTTATTTTCCCTTCAAAAATCCAATCTATATATTTTTGATAACTCAGTATATCCAAATATATTTAATCAAACCATAGCAATCAATATTTCAATTACCAATTAATCTATCTTAGATTGTCAAATAAATCATATCACAGAATATTTAAACAGTCTAAATATTTTGAGGAGTCTATATGGATCCCTCCAACCTGTTTCCCAACATCAATAGAAGTTAGCGTAATATAAAAATATCAATTCCACTTCTAGGTGGAATATCGGGGTATATGGGGTCATCCGCTATTATGCGGGGCGCATAGGGTCTCATCCGCTATATAATGCGGGAAATCAATCACTCCAATATATATATATACACACTACTATATATAATATACCACATCTAGTCAATTCAACCATTCAACCAATAATTTAACTATTTAAATTTAAATGGAATTCCAAATGAGTAAGATTAACTCACCTTTGATTTTTGTTAGCAATCCATTTCCATCTCGACCATTTCTTCACGATTTCAGACCTTGTATGAACATTATATGGTTTATTAACACTTTGAATAATCGGATAATCAGTTATCATTTATTTAATTCAATTAACTGACAATTTAATTTAAACTGATAATTTCCCTTTTTAAAAATCTTTTAGTGATCACAATAAATTCAATAAGTTAATTGAACAATTTAAATCACCAAATTCGTTAATTTAAAATAAACTGGTAAATCTAAATGTGTTTATATATATATATATATATATATATATATATATATATATTTACTTTTATTCTTGAAACTTCATATATATACTTATAAAATAGTCTATATAGACTTAAAATCTATTTTTATATAAACTCTAACATTTTAAAATTTTCCATTTTCAAAATCTTACCTCTATATATATTTACTGTTTTAAATTAAAACATGTATGTGAATATATTTATATGTATATATATTTACAAAATTATTTTATACTTTACTGCAATTATTTCTTTCTGCTTTCTGTATATGTGTGTGTATATATATGTAGAAAAACTACGTTCATATATCTCTCTGAATTTATATTTTCCTGTGTATATAACATTTATTCATTCCATTAAATAAATAAAAAACGAAATACCTCACTGACGAAACCCTAGCCTTGAATTGGCTTCCATCACCGACCATCGCAAAGCCCCCAATTTCATGTTGCGAAACCAGGTTGCGACACTCCTATCCTCGAACCTTCCTCCTTCGCAGCCTCATACTTGCGAGCTTGCCTCAGCTTCGATTGACCTCGAGAACGTCGCGATATGCGCATCGCAATTCGCCATCACCTCGAACGAAGCATCACGCGGAGCCGCAACCTACCACCAAGCTCGAATCCCATCGCGTCCTCCACTGGATAGAGATTGAAGAGGAAAGGGTTTCGTCGGCCATTAATTTGATTTTTGATTTCTTCCCCTTTTTTATACCGCTTGAATTCGAAATGAATTGGAGAGGAGGAAAGGAATCGCGATTTTTGTAACATACGGGATTTTCGTTCTTCGAAAATTCGACATCGACACTCCCTTTATCGACTGCCGAGAAATCAAAGGCCGAAAACCGAGATGTTATGGGTTTTAAAAAGAAAAGAAAAGAAAGAAGAGAGAAAAAGAAGAAAGAAAAAGAAAATTAGAGGGAAAAGAAGATAGACAATTTTTAGAAAACAGAGAATTAGAAAAACAGAAGATAGAAAATTTTAAAATAGAAAAAGAGAATTTGAAAATAGAACGGACAGAAAGGAAACAAAAAGAACAACAACAGAATCTCACAATTCGCAGCGGAACAACATATAATAGATAAATGAATAATCTTTAAACAAAGAACTATATCAGTTATTACATTTCATTACATTTCATTTCATCATATCATCAGAGTGTACAACAACATACATCAAACAGTGCAGCGGAAAAAGAAATACTATATAAGTAATACGCCATGCCATCCAGCTTGTCTCCAGCAACTCCAGAATATCCAGAATATCCTGATAAACCTAACTCTTGACTGCCCGTGTGGAAATTGGTGGGCACCCAGAGTTTAGGAAGGAAAACAATAAACTCCAAGTCAGTCATGTGACTGGTGTGAGAACTCAAAACAGTTTATTTATCTTTAAAATCAAAATAGAGGAATATTTTTAATCAATTCGCAATGCTTTTAAAAATGAGACTACCATAAGGCCTCCCGCACACACACACAATGCAAACGCAGAATCGGAGGAGATTTCTCCTTATGATAGTCAAAGATGCTTGATACGCATTTAAAATAACATTTGATATTATTACTAGTGCATAATGTATGACAAATCATTTCGAAAATAAAGATATAAATCTTAGCCAACATACGACCATTATCGTATGCCTACTATAGCTAACCATGTTCAATAGCAGGTTACCGCCACATTCCATGGCAGGTTATACAACTAAAACCGTACAAGTCACGTATTGTTTCTTTGGATTTCCAACGAATGGTCAGGCCAAGGAACTTCCCATTGCCACATGAGAATGCCTCTGGATGGACATCCCTGAGAACCAAACCAGATCTCTACCAACACAAGGCCGGGTTACTCCTAACTGAGTAACAACTGACCGAATATGCCATCCCCCGGTCCTTTGGGACCTTTTCACCGAGCGCTCGTAATCAATTCACACAATCATAAAGTGTTTTCAACATGAGTAAGTATCTGGGCTCCATACCATGATACCACCCTTTTCCAGAAGGAAATGGACACATCCTAAAGGGTGCTACCCCTCATAACCTTGCTGCTTCTTTCCTGTTTTGACCATTCACGGGGTGTGAGGCTCGACGAAGTCACGTCCACAAAAACATACTTTATACAAAAGCCATGCTTTGGGTCAACAAATGATCAACACAATGATCACAAGGATAGACGATCAAATAAACGATCCTATCACAAATAATCAACACAATGATCATTTCAGCAACACTCAGCATGTCACATTACCAAATTGGGAATATATCGCTGATAACTTCAACTATATAACCTCTGAGCTCGTACGTCTCAGAGAAGGGTGTTAAGCAAAGAATAAATTCTCCGCCACCAACAGAAATATATTTGAAAGAAATCGGCTTTATATCTCAACTTGTAATGTCAGACATACAATCCATACAAGTCTGTTCCGGGATCGAACAGAACCGAAGGCACTTACAAAGAAGTCCTTGAAATCCGGATATTCACAATCCTGATCGGATTCACCATCACATATGGAGAACTCAATACCGTAGCTACTCGGTGCAGAGTTAATCGATAGTTCATCCTATCACTCTCGCAAATACCGGTCTTCAACACCGATCTTCAAATGCGATTCACAACGACGTAACACATATTCGGAGTGGGTTATACGACCCCATGGTCCTTTCCCGGTTGACCCGAATAGTGAGCGCTTATTCAAAAATAAGTGTGCATTCAAATTTAATCAATTCACATCAAATACCCATTCAAAGGGAAATACTGATAGTCGGTTATTGAACTATCACTGGATATGCACACATCACCAGATTCCAAATAATTTTCCAAATTATTTATTTTCCAAAATATCTTTACTAGATATATAATTTCAACACTTCAAAAATAAATCAATATTTATTTTTAACAAATTTCACTTTCACATATAAATTCCATAATGAATTTATATTTCAAGATATCCATGCATATGCGATTTCAATAATTCATTTCAATTTATCTTCAGAAAAAGATAAATTCTAATTATTCACTTCATATTGGAAAACATTTCCATACTTATTTATTCATAAGTAATTCACAAATTCCTTTTATTTTCAACACTTAGAAAATATTCAATATACTTAAATCGAATTAAGTATATAATTCATTCTTTAAGGAAATCATTCTCTTAAACATATTTATTTGGGCCAAAACGAATGTTACGTAAAACATCGTTACGACAACCCAAAATCACTAGTATAGGGATTCGAAATTAAAATAGATATATAAATCCCAATACTATACAAAACATTTCCTTTCGGAAATCATTTACTATAACAACAGTGTTATAGTCCACATTTCCTTTTATTTCTCGAAAACGTCTATTTCAACAATAAATGTTGAAATCTATGGTTTCGGATCTCAACACATTTTAAACCATCGTTAGATCGTTTTAATTCTATTTAAAACATCATATCTAAAACAATTCTTTAACGTATTATTCACTATTCAAAAACGTGAATATACTACCTTAACAAATTTCATCATTTCTATTCACTTTAACTTAAAGGATTATTCACTGTTCAAAATGTGAATATAACTCTATCTCTAAGTTATAACAATTAACTTATCAAAATAAGTCATTTGCGGATTTATAAAACAACGTTTATAAATTCCGTTTCTATTTATTTATAAAAACTTCCTTTTTATAAATTCCTTTATTAACATATTCCAGTTTATAACTCAATTATAAACTACAAGTTCATATTATAAGTTAATTACTTATAAAACGATTATTTTACAAAATCGTTCATTTAACTTCCCAAATTATTAATCTTAACTTATAAGATTGTTATTTATCCAAAATTCATTCTTTCGATAACTTTATAAATTTTATAAACCTATTGCTTATAAAATTTCATTTATAACTTCACAGTTTATAATTTCATAAATTTCATTCATTTAGGAAATTCATTTTCACTACATTCAAACACTTATAAAAACTCGTTTTATAATGTCCATAATTCAATTTATAAATATCCATTTATAAATCTCTTAATATAAATTAATTTATATTATTCTTTTAAACGTCTTTAAATTCCTTTAAAATTTCACCGTTCTCTTGATTTATAAAATAATCAAATTTTATAAATCTTATATTCAAACTTTTAATAATAAATTCAAAAATCCAGTTTAAACTATTTTATAAAATCATTGGTTCATATTTCTCAAAAATCAGCTTTTAACTATATCTCACAAAAACCATAATTTTATAACTTTAAAAATTATAACGTTTATTTATTTATAATGGATCAATTCCAAAAATATAGTATATTTTCAAAAATCACTTTAAAACCATTTTAAAATCCCAAAATCTGGGTCCAATGATGCTACACACCAAATAGTCAATCACGACTAACAACGATATCATATATCGATATGATAATCCATCAAATATTAAAATATCTGAAATAAAATAAATACTGTTGAGGAATCCAGTTGGATCCCTCCAACCTGTTTCCTGCATCCAAAAACATTAGCACAATACCAATTTCGCTCCAGTACGAAATTATCGCGGTACATGTTCTTATTAAATATTATCCGCTTAATAACGGCGTAATAGGGTCTCATCCGCTAAACAAAAAATGCGGGAAATCAACAACTGCAATATATACATATGCCAATATATATATATTGCTATTATATATAATACCAATTTCACTGTTTATGAAATATTCGCGGTATATGTTTATATTAAATAACATCCGCTTAATAACGGCGTATAATGTCTATTTTAACAATCAATAATTTACAGTCATCATTCAAACATGCATTCAAATATTTTAAATCTAACTATTTAAAATAAAATCGAAATCTATTCGATTGAGTGAGAAATTCTCACCTTGGTTTTAATTTCCGTTTTAGCGATTTATTTCGAATAAAATTAAACGCGCGTTTAATTTTACCCGAAATTCTCACTAACTCCAAATGACTTCAAACCAACTCCATCGCGTAGTGCTCGTCCATACGATTCCAACGCAACTGAGTTTGCATTTTTTCGACCTCGTATGAAAAAGTTATGCATTTTTGAAGTTACACGTATTTATATAACATAATTTCAACATAAACTTAACTAATTTAAACCCACATCTCACCACAACCACTAGATCCAACACCATTGCATCTCTACCGTACGTTGTTTCATCTTCCACCACGTTCATGCTACAGATTTTGGCCGAACATCACAAACCCATTACAAGAAAACTAGGGTTCCATCTCACATCATCCATACTCAACGATATTCGATCACACAACCACCATCGCGAAGCTCTCGACAAGAGCTATGTTCGGCCCCCACCATGTCAAGCTCGGCCCTGCCCTCCACCTGGGAATGCGTGCGCAGGTCGGCCCCTTTAAACCCCCCTATCTCCCAAAATACAACTCCATTTTAGATCATAGCCGTTGAAAACGTAGTACTCGAGGAGATCTTCAACTTTGTAGTTGAACTTTCTTGCTAATTCTTGATGGATTTGGAGAAATCAAGGGAGGAAGGAGAAGAAAAACTGGCCATTGAATAGTTAGGGCCGGCTATGCAGTTTTAAAATTAGGTTTTATTTTTTTTTTATCAATTTATGAAGAGAATGGGTGTATTTATAAGGAACCGATCGACACTATTCACCCGAAAATTCCGAACTCCGATTTAGACGCCGTAACCAGCGTACCTAGGGTTTATCCCGCGTTCCGGACACAATGGAACAGGTTTCGGAAGCTAATTCGGAAGTATGTGCGAGTTATGGCTGAAAACGCTCAATTTGAATTAAACCGATTTAAACCGATTTCTAGGCGTTTTAATTTGTACCGGACAAACGGTAAATCCAATTGACTTGAAATTTGAAACCTTACAATAATATCACATTACGGATCCGATGAAACTGGTTTCGTCGAAATCCGAGACTTTTTGAAAAATAGCTATTTTGACTCGCCAAATTTAAATTAAAAATAATTCGATGCGTTTCGAGCTGCCACGATCAAACGATAGCTCCGATTGACACGAAAATTGAAATCCGGTAATAACTATCTATTACGGACCCAGTGGAACTGGTTTCGTTCAATTCTGAGACTGTTCAAAAATTGACTATTTTACAGTCGATTATTAAATATTAAAATATTCAATTTTCACAGATTAACTTTTAATTCGATTTTAAAAGTTCTAAAATATTTCTATAACTCCAGTATGATTAAATAAAATTTTCCAAATTATTTTCAATCATTTTTAACTATATTTTCAATTATTTCCATAATTTAACATATTAAATTATCGATTTAATTATCCAATTAAATCCAATAATTCAAATAAAAATTTATTTGACTTATAAATTCACTTATTAATATTTAAAATTAATTAAATATCCAAATTTTAATTTATAAAAATTCTGGGTCGTTACAATCTTTCCCCCTTAAAAGAATTTCGTCCTCGAAATTAACAAGTAAGAAAAGTTATAGAATCTATTAATTTTCCAAAATCCAAAATTAAACTTCTTACAATCTTTACTGAGTTTTCAAATCATACTTAGTTATCTTTTCAAAAACAACTACTATTGTTTAACTTTCAACTCCAAAATCAAAGTTAAAGTTTTCAAAATTTTCCCAATTTTCTCAAAAATTTTTTTTCTTCTAACGCCTTAAATTTCCGGAAAAATTCGCCATAGTCTCCTTTGCGCGGCTCGATCCGAAAAAAAAAAATGACAGTATATATATCACAAATATACATCTCATCAAGTAATGAGGCATCCCGAAGGGAAAAAAGTGTAAAAGTACGATATTTAATCCGAGATATGTACCTTATATTTTATTAGCAAGCATATACGGCTAATATAGCGCTAAAGCGAACTCCAAATGCGAAGCAAACGCGATCCGCACCTACTAAACTCAACAAACAACATGAGAATCATGCATATATGTAAAAAATCTCAATATACAACATATAGCAACATAATAACTATATATGTCACATAGCAAATGCAACAATAGCAATATATATTCAACCATCAACCAACTATAATCCATAACCAATAATATTCATTCATATTCTCATTAATATTCAATGAATTGGTTTTCAATTTAAATCACATTTGATTTATTCACATTGGATTTACTAACATTCATTCTCATTTCAATTAGTTAACATTTACTAATTAAATCCAATTAACATTCAATTCTATTCAAATTTATTTACTTTCAATTTTGAATTCAATTTCATAGCTTCCAATTTCATTAATTCAATTTCATTAACTCTTAATGAATTATATACAATCAATCAACATCCATATAACAACCAAAGTATATTTATTACAACCAAATTCTTTTCACTTATATTCATTCAATTTGGTTTAACATCTTTACTTTCCAATTAGTTTTATTAAATTGATTTTCATTCAAGTATTCAACTTCCAATAACATTAGAATTTAATGAATTAACACTTACATTCATTATTTCATATCAACTTTATTCACATTCAATTGATTATCATTCAATTTATTCATTCAATTACAAAAGTTGAATTTCTATTCACATAACTTAAGTTCATATCTATCATTAACCTTAAATTCATTTTTATTTACAACTCATATTCATAAATATATTCACATAGTTTCACTTCTTATATATATAAGTTTATTTCACAATTGTAAATCACTTTAATTATAATTCTATTCTTATAATTCATTTGCTTATGCAATTACTCTTTATTTAGATTATTCAAACAACCTAACAATCAACTTACATACACTTTAATAATTCTGAAAAATTATTCCTTTACATATAAAAATATAATCAAGGCAAAATTATTCCATTTACCCAATTTAAAATCAATATTGTGCCGAATTGTTCTATTCAAGTGTTTAGAAACCCCTTCGGCTCAGTTACGAGGCTGTGCTGACGAAAGTTCATATGCCACTCAATAAACCAATCATCACAATATAAAACAATTTTATATTCACTAACAAATACGCTCTCATAGCTATTATTACACTCAACTCATTCTAGAGTACTGCTGACTCTATCTCTAATGAGTAATACCCAACAGAACCATGGTTGTCGCTTAACCATCAGCTCTGATACCAAATGTAACATACGGGATTTTCGTTCTTCGAAAATTCGACATCGACACTCCCTTTATCGACTGCCGAGAAATCAAAGGCCGAAAACCGAGATGTTATGGGTTTTAAAAAGAAAAGAAAAGAAAGAAGAGAGAAAAAGAAGAAAGAAAAAGAAAAATAGAGGGAAAAGAAGATAGACAATTTTTAGAAAACAGAGAATTAGAAAAACAGAAGATAGAAAATTTTAAAATAGAAAAAGAGAATTTGAAAATAGAACGGACAGAAAGGAAACAAAAAGAACAACAACAGAATCTCACAATTCGCAGCGGAACAACATATAATAGATAAATGAATAATCTTTAAACAAAGAACTATATCAGTTATTACATTTCATTACATTTCATTTCATCATATCATCAGAGTGTACAACAACATACATCAAACAGTGCAGCGGAAAAAGAAATACTATATAAGTAATACGCCATGCCATCCAGCTTGTCTCCAGCAACTCCAGAATATCCAGAATATCCTGATAAACCTAACTCTTGACTGCCCGTGTGGAAATTGGTGGGCACCCAGAGTTTAGGAAGGAAAACAATAAACTCCAAGTCAGTCATGTGACTGGTGTGAGAACTCAAAATAGTTTATTTATCTTTAAAATCAAAATAGAGGAATATTTTTAATCAATTCGCAATGCTTTTAAAAATGAGACTACCATAAGGCCTCCCGCACACACACACAATGCAAACGCAGAATCGGAGGAGATTTCTCCTTATGATAGTCAAAGATGCTTGATACGCATTTAAAATAACATTTGATATTATTACTAGTGCATAATGTATGACAAATCATTTCGAAAATAAAGATATAAATCTTAGCCAACATACGACCATTATCGTATGCCTACTATAGCTAACCATGTTCAATAGCAGGTTACCGCCACATTCCATGGCAGGTTATACAACTAAAACCGTACAAGTCACGTATTGTTTCTTTGGATTTCCAACGAATGGTCAGGCCAAGGAACTTCCCATTGCCACATGAGAATGCCTCTGGATGGACATCCCCGAGAACCAAACCGGATCTCTACCAACACAAGGCCGGGTTACTCCTAACTGAGTAACAACTGACCGAATATGCCATCCCCCGGTCCTTTGGGACCTTTTCACCGAGCGCTCGTAATCAATTCACACAATCATAAAGTGTTTTCAACATGAGTAAGTATCTGGGCTCCATACCATGATACCACCCTTTTCCAGAAGGAAATGGACACATCCTAAAGGGTGCTACCCCTCATAACCTTGCTGCTTCTTTCCTGTTTTGACCATTCACGGGGTGTGAGGCTCGACGAAGTCACGTCCACAAAAACATACTTTATACAAAAGCCATGCTTTGGGTCAACAAATGATCAACACAATGATCACAAGGATAGACGATCAAATAAACGATCCTATCACAAATAATCAACACAATGATCATTTCAGCAACACTCAGCATGTCACATTACCAAATTGGGAATATATCGCTGATAACTTCAACTATATAACCTCTGAGCTCGTACATCTCAGAGAAGGGTGTTAAGCAAAGAATAAATTCTCCGCCACCAACAGAAATATATTTGAAAGAAATCGGCTTTATATCTCAACTTGTAATGTCAGACATACAATCCATACAAGTCTGTTCCGGGATCGAACAGAACCGAAGGCACTTACAAAGAAGTCCTTGAAATCCGGATATTCACAATCCTGATCGGATTCACCATCACATATGGAGAACTCAATACCGTAGCTACTCGGTGCAGAGTCAATCGATAGTTCATCCTATCACTCTCGCAAATACCGGTCTTCAACACCGATCTTCAAATGCGATTCACAACGACGTAACACATATTCGGAGTGGGTTATACGACCCCATGGTCCTTTCCCGGTTAACCCGAATAGTGAGCGCTTATTCAAAAATAAGTGTGCATTCAAATTTAATCAATTCACATCAAATACCCATTCAAAGGGAAATACTGATAGTCGGTTATTGAACTATCACTGGATATGCACACATCACCAGATTCCAAATAATTTTCCAAATTATTTATTTTCCAAAATATCTTTACTAGATATATAATTTCAACACTTCAAAAATAAATCAATATTTATTTTTAACAAATTTCACTTTCACATATAAATTCCATAATGAATTTATATTTCAAGATATCCATGCATATGCGATTTCAATAATTCATTTCAATTTATCTTCAGAAAAAGATAAATTCTAATTATTCACTTCATATTGGAAAACATTTCCATACTTATTTATTCATAAGTAATTCACAAATTCCTTTTATTTTCAACACTTAGAAAATATTCAATATACTTAAATCGAATTAAGTATATAATTCATTCTTTAAGGAAATCATTCTCTTAAACATATTTATTTGGGCCAAAACGAATGTTACGTAAAACATCGTTACGACAACCCAAAATCACTAGTATAGGGATTCGAAATTAAAATAGATATATAAATCCCAATACTATACAAAACATTTCCTTTCGGAAATCATTTACTATAACAACAGTGTTATAGTCCACATTTCCTTTTATTTCTCGAAAACGTCTATTTCAACAATAAATGTTGAAATCTATGGTTTCGGATCTCAACACATTTTAAACCATCGTTAGATCGTTTTAATTCTATTTAAAACATCATATCTAAAACAATTCTTTAACGTATTATTCACTATTCAAAAACGTGAATATACTACCTTAACAAATTTCATCATTTCTATTCACTTTAACTTAAAGGATTATTCACTGTTCAAAATGTGAATATAACTCTATCTCTAAGTTATAACAATTAACTTATCAAAATAAGTCATTTGCGGATTTATAAAACAACGTTTATAAATTCCGTTTCTATTTATTTATAAAAACTTCCTTTTTATAAATTCCTTTATTAACATATTCCAGTTTATAACTCAATTATAAACTACAAGTTCATATTATAAGTTAATTACTTATAAAACGATTATTTTACAAAATCGTTCATTTAACTTCCCAAATTATTAATCTTAACTTATAAGATTGTTTATTTATCCAAAATTCATTCTTTCGATAACTTTATAAATTTTATAAACCTATTGCTTATAAAATTTCATTTATAACTTCACAGTTTATAATTTCATAAATTTCATTCATTTAGGAAATTCATTTTCACTACATTCAAACACTTATAAAAACTCGTTTTATAATGTCCATAATTCAATTTATAAATATCCATTTATAAATCTCTTAATATAAATTAATTTATATTATTCTTTTAAACGTCTTTAAATTCCTTTAAAATTTCACCGTTCTCTTGATTTATAAAATAATCAAATTTTATAAATCTTATATTCAAACTTTTAATAATAAATTCAAAAATCCAGTTTAAACTATTTTATAAAATCATTGGTTCATATTTCTCAAAAATCAGCTTTTAACTATATCTCACAAAAACCATAATTTTATAACTTTAAAAATTATAACGTTTATTTATTTATAATGGATCAATTCCAAAAATATAGTATATTTTCAAAAATCACTTTAAAACCATTTTAAAATCCCAAAATCTGGGTCCAATGATGCTACACACCAAATAGTCAATCACGACTAACAACGATATCATATATCGATATGATAATCCATCAAATATCAAAATATCTGAAATAAAATAAATACTGTTGAGGAATCCAGTTGGATCCCTCCAACCTGTTTCCTGCATCCAAAAACATTAGCACAATACCAATTTCGCTCCAGTACGAAATTATCGCGGTACATGTTCTTATTAAATATTATCCGCTTAATAACGGCGTAATAGGGTCTCATCCGCTAAACAAAAAATGCGGGAAATCAACAACTGCAATATATACATATGCCAATATATATATATTGCTATTATATATAATACCAATTTCACTGTTTATGAAATATTCGCGGTATATGTTTATATTAAATAACATCCGCTTAATAACGGCGTATAATGTCTATTTTAACAATCAATAATTTACAGTCATCATTCAAACATGCATTCAAATATTTTAAATCTAACTATTTAAAATAAAATCGAAATCTATTCGATTGAGTGAGAAATTCTCACCTTGGTTTTAATTTCCGTTTTAGCGATTTATTTCGAATAAAATTAAACGCGCGTTTAATTTTACCCGAAATTCTCACTAACTCCAAATGACTCCAAACCAACTCCATCGCGTAGTGCTCATCCATACGATTCCAACGCAACTGAGTTTGCATTTTTTCGACCTCGTATGAAAAAGTTATGCATTTTTGAAGTTACACGTATTTATATAACATAATTTCAACATAAACTTAACTAATTTAAACCCACATCTCACCACAACCACTAGATCCAACACCATTGCATCTCTACCGTACGTTGTTTCATCTTCCACCACGTTCATGCTACAGATTTTGGCCGAACATCACAAACCCATTACAAGAAAACTAGGGTTCCATCTCACATCATCCATACTCAACGATATTCGATCACACAACCACCATCGCGAAGCTCTCGACAAGAGCTATGTTCGGCCCCCACCATGTCAAGCTCGGCCCTGCCCTCCACCTGGGAATGCGTGCGCAGGTCGGCCCCTTTAAACCCCCCTATCTCCCAAAATACAACTCCATTTTAGATCATAGCCGTTGAAAACGTAGTACTCGAGGAGATCTTCAACTTTGTAGTTGAACTTTCTTGCTAATTCTTGATGGATTTGGAGAAATCAAGGGAGGAAGGAGAAGAAAAACTGGCCATTGAATAGTTAGGGCCGGCTATGCAGTTTTAAAATTAGGTTTTTTTTTTTTTATCAATTTATGAAGAGAATGGGTGTATTTATAAGGAACCGATCGACACTATTCACCCGAAAATTCCGAACTCCGATTTAGACGCCGTAACCAGCGTACCTAGGGTTTATCCCGCGTTCCGGACACAATGGAACAGGTTTCGGAAGCTAATTCGGAAGTATGTGCGAGTTATGGCTGAAAACGCTCAATTTGAATTAAACCGATTTAAACCGATTTCTAGGCGTTTTAATTTGTACCGGACAAACGGTAAATCCAATTGACTTGAAATTTGAAACCTTACAATAATATCACATTACGGATCCGATGAAACTGGTTTCGTCGAAATTCGAGACTTTTTGAAAAATAGCTATTTTGACTCGCCAAATTTAAATTAAAAATAATTCGATGCGTTTCGAGCTGCCACGATCAAACGATAGCTCCGATTGACACGAAAATTGAAATCCGGTAATAACTAACTATTACGGACCCAATGGAACTGGTTTCGTTCAATTCTGAGACTGTTCAAAAATTGACTATTTTACAGTCGATTATTAAATATTAAAATATTCAATTTTCACAGATTAACTTTTAATTCGATTTTAAAAGTTCTAAAATATTTCTATAACTCCAGTATGATTAAATAAAATTTTCCAAATTATTTTCATTCATTTTTAACTATATTTTCAATTATTTCCATAATTTAACATATTAAATTATCGATTTAATTATCCAATTAAATCCAATAATTCAAATAAAAATTTATTTGACTTATAAATTCACTTATTAATATTTAAAATTAATTAAATATCCAAATTTTAATTTATAAAAATTCTGGGTCGTTACAATTTTTATCTGAGCTTGATTTTTTTTATAAAACTATGTTCGACCATTGTTTGATTATAATGACTCGGCTATGATAATTAAAGAAGGAGACGCATGTTAGAAGATGCAAGAAACGTGTCCTCAAGGTGGACAAATGTTGGGTGTGTCTACAGTAAACTAAAGGGATAACATATATATTATATTTAAATTTAAATTTAAATTTTAAATTTTCTTGTAATCGATGCTGAAAATTCTTACATCCTATCGAGGCGTTCATAAGGTTATACCCCTATTCCAAATGTGATGGAAAAGGTTTCGAGTCCTAATTCGATCATATGGAGAAGATAGCTTTTTGGACCCAGTTATTATATAAAATTTTCGATATAAATCTCAGTGTGCTTACTTATCTTATGGCCAAACGATCACTCCAAACACTATGAAAATTGAAATTCGATAATAATACACTATTACGGATCTAATGGAACAGGTTTCGTCGAATTCGGAGACTATGCCTCGAAAGGCTATTTTTAAATATTGATTTAAACGATATATTTTTCAAAACTGAACAAAACACTTTCAAATTCAAATTTAAAACTTCTACTGTCTCCATTATCATAAATATAAACTTCCCAAGTCCTTGAAATATTTTTAACAAGCTTAAAACCAAGATTCGCTATTTTAACCAATTTCCAATTATTAAATTCAATGATTTAATTGCCAAATAAATTCTGATATTTGAAATTCAAGTTAAACTAATTTTCAAATATTTAAAATCAATTAAATATTTAAATGCCAAATATTCAGAAATTCTGGGTCGTCACAAACCATCAAAAACCTATTGGGCTATGAAAACACAAGTGGAACTCCAAAAGGAAGTAGGAAACACGATGCAAGAAAGTTGGCTGAGTTTTCCTCTAGAGGATAACTTGGCACCGAGTTATCACCTAAACTTGTATGTTCCCCAATTTTCTCATATTGCTTCAGGCTGATACGAGGACCTCACCAGTAATAGGCTTCTGATCCAGTACGAATGCTACCCCTATAAGTATAAAACATAGAGCAACTAAAACAGGGGCTAGATTCTCAGACCGTGGAGACCCTGCTATTTCTTTACCTCTAGCATCTCCTTCATTAAAGTCACCTAGGAAACAATTATTTGTTGTTCTAAGACTTAGATTAGAAAATTCCTAGTACTAGTGGCTCACAAACAACCTAGAAACTTCATTATAAATCTAAGATCCATTAGATTATGGTCGGATCTAAGAAAACTAGTTATAGTCCAGAGAGAGATTAACTAATAAAATAGATTGAAGTGGACGTACGACAGAGATTACATCAAAACCTTATAAAAAAATTTGTGTGTTCTTGTCCACTTTCTTCATTTTCTTTTAATTTTATTTGTACCGGTGCTTTCATCTTGATTCTAGGCGTTGATCCAATTTTGGGTTAACATTTTAGTGCTCTTAGTTAGAATAAAGTTAGTTTTGAAAACTTGAAGTTTGAATCTAATATTTGGGGAAGATAAAGAGGCATAATTCTAAATATAAAATCGGAACAAGTCAACCACAACCTAGGGGTAGCCGGGAGGTGTCCTCAAATTCTCATCAATCCATCTACGTGACCAGAGAAGAGACGGATAGAATGATGAAGGAGATACAGGATGGAGTGATAACTAGACAACATGAAATGCTTGAAGGATTTTTTTTTTCAAAGGATGGGACAACAAGGAATAACTAGAGTTGCTAGAATTCAGATCCACGAACCAAAAACCAATGTAGGAGCTTCTGGAATTGTAGTGAAGCAGCTGAAACAATGCCCCCATGACCCGCGGGAACAATCGATTTGAATTTAGGATAAGCATTAATGTCTGGAACGGGCAATGCTAGAGCCGAAATGGAAAATTGGAATATGAATGCTTGATAGCTGGAGCTGGAACCGGAAGGTCATCATTGGAACGAGGGGCAGAATGAAGTTATATTTCCATTGGATGACAACCCCGTGATCGATATGGATTGGAGTTAGGTTCGATTCCTTTACCCCGACGTTAAATAAATGATGCAATATAACCTTAAGCCGCTTACACGTGTATGGGATCCCGAACGGTCCATGGGCACACTTTGAGTTTGATGCCTGAGACGACTATTCAGGACGATAATAACCTCGGACCGTTTACATATGTACAAGGCTAGATTAGTCTCTAGGCATGCTTTGAGTCAGATGTTTGAGATGAACACTTAGGATTTCTACTTATTTGCCTTTTTGAAAATCCACAATGAATGTAATGAATGATATTGCTCGTTTTTATGTCCTATCCGAAGAGATGGGACCAAAGCGCAAGGTGCAAGATCCTTTGCCGTAAAGCTAGTGGATGGGCTTGAACGAAAAGCAAGTCCCCTCACCGAAGAGTGTGTGGATCGACTTGCTTGGTCATTAGGTTTCTTTTGGCAGAGAGAAAATGGACTCAACAAAGATCCAAAGAGATCAAAACCCTAGATTGGGCAATAAACGATTCGAAAAGTCCATCTCCTCAATTAAACGATAAACAATCCTTAGAGATCATCCCCTCAACTTAAATGATAAATGATCCGTAGAGATCGTCCCCTTTACTTAAACATAAAACGATCCAGAGAGATCACATATTAAACTGAATATGAAATGATCGAGAGAGATTGCATATTAAACTGGATATAAAATAATTCGGAGAGATCCAATGCTAGAACAGATGCAGATTTAATAAAAGGATTTGAACGCCATGTAATTTGAACAAAACATATAAATCCCGGATGAACACAAGATAATTTTGATACGCGGCGTAATAACTCCAAATAAAATTGGAATGATGATGATGCATAAACGACACTTAAGTAGTGTATAGAATCTTTGTCTATACTAGGTTTGGAACGACCCGTGATTGACAAGAGGATCCGAAGGAACTAGATGATTCACCAAGATTGATGCTACTAGAGAGCTCATTTATCGAAGATTGATTACTAGAACTTGTTCTTGAGCAAAGCACACCTTACTTTCAGAAGGCGTACTTTGAGGGACAAGTGTTAACCCGCTTTTGAGTAAAGCAGATTTTAATTGGACTCAAGAGATTCAAAAGAAGACGAAATGACTTAAAACTTGGCAAACACACCCAAATAGAAAAAGGGAGTAGCTCGAAAAGGTTGAAGCCAAAATAGGTTAAGTGCATAGTGCGGTGTCGAGTTATCCCTATAACTGGGTACCAAGTTATCGTGCTTATCACCACAATCTCCAACTTATGTGATTCTGTAGCCCTTATATGCAAGCCCAAGCGATTTCATAAAGTTTTGGATGACCTACCTCAAGAATTGAAGAGTTGGCCCCAGTAAACTGCCGAATAAACCAAGTTATAAAGGAACGACCATCAAAACAAGCTATTGGGCTATGAAAACAAAAGGGGAACTCCAAAATGAAGTAGAAAACATGATGCAAGAAAGTTGGTAGAATTTCCCCCCAAGGGGATAACTTGATACCGCACCTTAACTTGTGTGTACCCCAATTTTATCATATTACTTCGGCCTGATACCTGGACCACTCTGGTAATAGGCTTCTGATCCAATATGACCGCTACCCCTATAAATACAAACCATTAAGCAACTAAGACAAGGGCTAGATTTTCGGACTGTGGAGACTCTGCTATATTTCATCTCTAATCTCTCCTCCATTAAAGTCACCTAAGAAACAATTATTTGTTGTTCTAGGACTTAGATCAGCAAATTCCTAGTACTAGTGACTCACAAACAACCTATAAACTTCATTATAAATCTGAGATCCACTAGATTGTTGTCAGATCAAATAAAACTACTTGTAATCCAGAGAGAAAAGAACTAATAAAAATTGATTGAAGTGGATAAATGTCGAAGATTACACCGAACCACTATAAAAAATTATGGGTGTTCTTATCTACTTTCTACATTTTCTTTTTCTTTTATCCGAACTGATGCTTTCGTCTCAATTGTGGATATTGATTAGGTTAACACATAACTTTATATTTAGGTACATACGTATATGTAGTGAACTGAAATTTAATATTGAAACATGAAAATGAATTAATCTAAAACAAACCAACCAGTAAAATTTAGTTTAGTACTGGTTTACAATTTCATGGTATGAAGATGACTTGATTAATTTACACACATATATGTTATACACACACACAACCAATTTCATGTTTAAATTTACTAAAATTTAATCCATGATTAAGAGGAATAAGCGTGACAACAAGAGTAATTTATTAAAACAAAGAAGTTTATTAAAACAAAGAAGATTTACAACAATACAAAATAGGATAACTAATAAGATGATTTATTTCAGATCTCAAATGAAATAAAGCATAAATTATTTGATTAAACAAACCATTAACTAATTATAACAAAGGATTCAACAAACTATTTCTACAATAACTAGTTATTTCAGATCCGATTAAATCATAGATTCAAAATCATACACAAATGGAACTCACAGTCAATAGTAGTACATAGAATAATTTTAAAATTGATTTTAACAAGTGTCTACAATTTACTTATATGTGAAAACTTTATTTTAAATATCAACGTTCACACATCACAAGATTCAAAGGTTCCTTTTAACTAGTGGTGTGTGACTCAAAGGTGTGAATTCGACCAGCTATTAATATTGAACAATTAAAATATCAATGTTCGCACATCACCTTAGCTATTCGTATGAAAGGAGCCGAATTCATCATTTATGGGTCTTTGCGATAAAATCAAATTTCACAAACACTTAAGCGGTACCTTTTATTGACGATTATTTAAACTAATCCCCTTTGTCAAAACTATATCACATTAGGACTTATGGAATTTGATTTTGGTCAAAATTCCAACATTGTCCACAATCAACTTTGTAAGTGTAAATACAAAATCCTAAGTTCAATAATAAAAATTGTTATTAACCATACGTTCTAGCCAAATACTTTGACTTTGAGTTGACTTAAGTTAACCCCGTGATACTAACTCAATATAACTAAGGAGACAAATTCTCTCTTGAATAGTATTTCACTTCTAATGCTTCCACTTGATCCAAATATAGTCGTTTGATGGACGCCATGTCACGATTTAACTGTAATCAAAGTGGATTTTCCACATTTAAACTCGACTGTATTTTCAAGTCTAGGAAATTTGTTAAATTATCACATCAATTTTCTTATTTTACCTTAGTAATATTAACCAACAAAAAACTATCGAGCGACTCATTCCATAGTTATCTACTACTTATTATTTTGTAACCCCTTGATGCTCCTCAATAGCCATGAGTAATACACTGTCTAACGTTTGGAGAGCGTTACATACTCTAGTCTCAAGAATGTATCGATATCCAGTCTCATTACATATTGACTAGGAATATTTAAAATAGTAAGTTTATTTATTATGATAAATCAATCTTGATACATCTTGATTAGGAATATTTAAAATGGTATGTTTATTTTATTGTGATAAATCACTCACGATTATAACATATTATAACTCCTATCACGAAACATATCATTTATGGACTTTCAATATTAAATATACTTTTAATTGAATAAATAATTAAATTAACACATTATATCAAGTATATAATAGAAAAAAAACACCTTTTATTTTGAACAAGATTGCTTGTCGAGTTAAATATATGTAAACAACTACATAATTGCCCCTAAGGCATACTCCTAACTCTATCAAGCTACCAATTGCACTTGGGGTCAGTTATGGAATCTTATTCTAACTTCATCGATCGGTTTTCTAAAAAAATTCGGATAAGTCCCTCTGGGTATGCTATTATATTTTAATTATATACTATGTCAATCAACTCTCTTTGATACCGATAAACTGCCTTTATCGTGTGCAACTATTCGGAATATGTTGCTTGAGTTATAGTGAGCTCTAGGTTCTTTTATAGAATGTATCACAACATAGTTATCAAATAACAGTGTCATGGGATTTTGAACTTTTGTAATCACCTTTAGCTCGGTTATAAATTTATGCATTTATTTATAATTCTTGTACTATAGTAGCCTTCGGTTGAATTAGTTGCTACTTATTGTTTTGAACAGTTCCAACTTAAACTTTTCATTTAAAGTTTAAACATGAATTTAATATTGACATATATAATCGATAGAACTTATGATGTTTAGTTTGAACACTCTTTCATAAGGAGTTATTTGTTTCTATAAACAATTCTCTAGTATTTTGTGAATACTCGAGAACACTCTAAACTACCATTTAGTGATCTTAATTTGGATCTGGCATTTGCATCATGCATCAAATATAAAAGCAAGATACGATATTATTGGCAGTACAACATGTATGATAATTCTTATTGTCAATACATAAGGAATCCATCTTACATATTCCATTTAAGCATTTTAATATTCGGTCTTTGCATATCGTTTGGGACATTCTCTACATCCTTTTTACTTATTATAAAAGATATAATTTACAAATCCAATATGAAGCATTAAACAACTAGACTATTACTGATTTTAACACAAGTACATCATTAACAATCGGTAGTATGTTGTTTATTTATAATTTTAGAAATATTTATGTACCTTTTAATGTTCTTTCTTATGGACACACGCTTCCTCTATATTTTAACTGAAAATCAAAGTATTCGATATTTATATCAAAATATTTATTCAATTTTAATACTTACAGAATGATACTTTCATATCATTTCTTGGATCATATCTGAAAAACCAACAAACTCAATATCGTTTCCACCGACTTTCAAACACATTAAATGTTATATGCAAACAATCTATTCAAAATCATTATTTAGAATTTTCCATTTCAACACATATGTACCAAAACAATAAGTCATAGCAAGAGATAATTTTTTGAGTAAAATCTGAATCCTCTTGGGCACAGTCAATGACGTATATGTTAAGTTAATTTCAGTAATTGAATATTGCAATTTTATTCTTATCAATGTTGCTCACTATATTCTAACCGCATTAATCTTTCTCTTAAAAACACATTTGAGACTGATCAATCATATTCCTTCGGATAAAACTATCAAATCACATTCTGATAATGCATTTGAAATCCTTTTAGGAATATGCATCATATCATATGGTAGAGTCAATACTCTTAATGGTTTAATTGACTATTGAGAATTATTTATTTTTGACATTGATAACAAACTCATAGTTTCTCTTTATTTTGAAAGAATATTTAATAGACGTTCTAATGCGCAGTGTTCATTCAGGTTTTCTTAATTTCATTTCATTCCTTGTAATCATATTTATTCTTAGATCGTATCCAAACCTTTTTTTACTACCAGTAATCTCTAAAAGCATAAACATTTTATGAATTGCCTTATATTAAACTGATTTGATTTTAGTTTATGAAACTTATGTTTAAAGTATAAATTGGTCATCCAATGACAATTGTGTTTCTGAAATCCTTTTGGGGTGTTTCATACAGATTCTTCATATGTACAATTATTACGTGTAGTCTTTGACTTGCACAACCTGCCAACTCCTTGGTCTAGAATATTTTAACGTTTCTTATAAACTATTATTTTGTATGATTTTGTAAACCATTTTTTAGATGAAATTAATTTTAACCTTGTATACTACTCCTAAGTACACGACCTTACAGAAAGAATTTAGCTCAACTTCATTCACAATTAATCGAACTTTATTCAAAAAACTTCATTATCCTTATCAATACATCATTATGTATCATAGGAAGGAGTGACTTTTGATGTTAAATCCTTACTCATTTTTAAGTACGTTCAGAACTCTTTTCAATATACTCACCTATTCGATCAAATCGAATCATTTTATTTTCTATCGCACATTGTTTTATTTACTTATATTTTATATTCTATGAAATCATCATTAACATATCACATGTATATCATATACACATGTTTGTGTTTGTGATAGTTCATCAGTGAATACAACAAAGTACATGAAACCGTTTTGGAACTTTCGATTTCATACATCTATATATATCAATCCATAAAGTTCGTCAACTACTATAATTCTTCCACTGAATGGGTGCTTTGCCCTTAATTGTCTAAGATATAATTGCCAGTACCATATGATTCATATTCATATAATCATAAATTATTTTTTGAAAATGCGACTCAGCCCATAATTTTAAAATAATTGCAAATAAATTTAGATACTTCTGTATTTTTCAATGCATCACAAATACCGCCATTATAGTTTTGTTTTATAACTAATATTCATGATATTCATATTGAAATAAAACTATAACTAATTTTTCTAGTCAATACTGAAAAATAATTATTATTTCGTAAATAATGTTTGGTATGTTTTACGAAATAATTTTTGTAACATGATGCGACCAATAAGTGTTATATGTCATGCTCCCACTATTTTCGCTATTACTACAATAACATATGAAATATGAAGGTCAACCTCTTAATGTAGGTTATTTATTCCATCTACTATAACCATTTTACAATCGAGAGTTTGTCGATCAAATATCTTGAACTTAACAGAATAAATTTCATAAAAAACAATTTTCTACATAAAAAAATACATTTTGGAATAGAAATCATATTTCTTATTCCAATGTTAAGTATCAATTATTATTTTATAATTCTCATTTACGATGTTTCTTCATGAAGCAGAAGTAGCCATTTACTCTCTTCATCCCAATCGTGCCTTAAGTTACATCTACCCCTATAAATTCGTTTTCTTTTCTATATGGTTGAACCATTCAAAAGGAAGCCCTATCTCCACAAACATAATGAACTCTTTAAAAAATGGATTTAGTAATACTTAACATTTAAAGATATTAATAAGTTGCATTTTACGTAAACTGATCAATTTGACTTTTCGGTGATCAAACTCTTAGATCGACTCTGTAGCTTTTGGTTCAATGTTACATTTAACATGAAAAGACCATCATTGTAATTAATCATATTGGATACATGATCTCACATTATGGTTTACACCTTATTTAGACTGAACTGATTTTATCGAAGTTTCTTACATTACTAATTGCTACTGATCACATTATAACATTTCTATATGAACGAATACATATCAAACATCCATATCCAAGTATTATTTCTAGAGTTCGAAATTCATAAAAGACAATACACGGTCTTGGAAAAATAAACATGTAAATGAATAATTATGAATGTATTTAGTAGTTGTAAAATTTGACACTTGCATGGGTCTTGAAATAATAACATGCAAATAATATTTACTGGTAAGTATATTTTACATTTCTATTTTTCCATCATCAATTCAGTACATTTATATATTTTAGCTGATAAACATTTTATCAATTATATCAATTGCACAAATTTATCAATGGAGATTATTATAACTTTATACACTATATGTTCTTACAATATTAGTGGTAGAGTTAGGGGTATTCCCTATATGCAATTATGTAATTTGTTATATATATATATATATGTGTGTGTGTGTGTGTGTGTGTGTGTGTGTGTGTGTGTGTGTCTATATATAACCCGATAACCAATCTTGTTCGAAATAATGAGTGTTTTCTTTCTGTTATATAGTTGATTATATTAATTAATTAATTTAATTAAAAGCATATTTTCAAAAAATCCATAATTGGTATGTTTTGTGATAGTAGTTACAAAGTGTTTGTAACCGCGAGTAATTTATCACAATGAAAATAATATATCATTTTAAATATTCCCAGTCAAAGTGTATTGAGATTCGATATCGGTACATCAATCGAGACTAGAGTACGTAACGCTCTATAAATGTTGGGCAGTGTATTACTCATAGTTGCTGGGGCACCAAGGGGTTACATACTTATAGTTATTGGATAACTATGGAATGGATGACTCGATAGTTTTCTGTTTATTAATATAACTAAGTTCAAACAGAAAATATTGATTTGACAAAATTACATAGTTCTCTTGACTTAAGAATATTGTTGATTTTCAATATAGAAGCTCCACTTTGATTATAGTTAAATCATGGCATGACATTCATCGAACGACTATAGTTGGGTCAAGTAGAAGCATTGGAAGTCATACACTATTCAAGAGAGAATTTGTCTCCTCGGTTATATGAGGTTAGATCACAATCAACTGAAGTCAACTCAAAGTCAAAGTCTTTGACTAGAGCACTTGGGCTAATAATAGTTGTTATTATTGAACTAAGAACTTTGTAGTTGGGCTATAGAGTGCATGATATTGTAATTTTGACCATTATCAAATTTCATAAGTCCAAAGCAATATAGTTTTGACGAAGAGAATTTGTGTAAATAAAAGTCACAATCGGATAGCGCTTAACAAAGTAAAATTAGATTTTACTGAAACCAAGTAAGCAATAAATTTGATCAAAATATCATACCATTTACTAAGTGACGTGTGAACGTTCATTTTCGAATAGCGATATTAATCACTGACCAAATTTACACATAAGGAAACAAATGACCGAAACGATGAATATTCCTTTAATCAAACGATTTAGATAATTTGTAATTGTTATAAATTAATTAATATTTGTGAAATATTAATTATAAAAATTTGATTCTTATTTGTTGTACAAATATTATTAAAAATATTTATATACTTATATATATATATTTATATATATATATATTAATCGTTATGTGATATCGATAAACGTAAAATTGAATTTAATTGCATAATATTTTGTTTGGGCTCTGAATAGGTGCTCAAATATGGTGTAATAGGTGTGGCCTATTGAGGGTTAGAGAGTTTTGAATGGATAGCTAAGATGGAAGGATAACGAGTAAAAGATTAGATCTAAACTTTTCTCATTCTCTTCCTCTATATAAAGTTCTCTACCCTCATATTTTGGAAGCCTCTCTCCATTTTTGGCCGACTTCTCTCCTCCATCCTTCTTTCATATCAAGTTCAAATCAAATTAGATTCAGTGCTAATCGATAGTTGGTGGTCAACGGTTCGAAGACTAACAATCTGTTGAATTGGAATTAGTTCGAGGATCAGACTCATCGTTTCAAGGTATGCTTACGGGTTTTGGCTATAAGGTACATTCATAACATTTTAATAGATATTAATCTACATGTATAAATTATAAAATCTGTTTTATGTTTTATAAAATTATATTAATACATATTATACTCTTGGCAGAAATTAAAGAAAAACATTTTTTAATATTTTTAGATAAACCGAAAATAGATTTAAATTGTTTTTAAACTATAAAATTATATAATAAATTTTCAAATTATAAATTTTGGTTTAAAATTTTACTAGTAATTTAAAATTCAAATTTAATTTTGAAAGATATATTTTAATGATTTTTAAATAATTTTTTATATGGTTTTATTAATGTATATTTTACAAAATATAAAATAAATGAAAAATATTCGAGCAATGCGTAAGATCAGGTGGTTATATTTTTAAATATAAATTATTTTTTTGAATTTTGTTTGTTTTAGTATATATTTATTATCATACGTATATATAAGTATATATATATATATATATATATATATATATATATGGATACACTAAAAAACACAAAATCACAAACAACATCACAACGACGTCCAAATATTAGCCGTTGCTCCTTCTCTTCGGCAGCTGCATTATTTTTCGCGCTCTCCAACAGCAAAAGAGAAACCCAAGCAGTAACCAAGATTTCTAAAAATCTGATATGTCTCACATTGTAAAATATGTGATATATTAACTTGCATATAATTCATTAGACACCCTTCCCTTACAAGTTAGCTTTTAGGGGTGAGTACTACCTAGTGCGGTCGTATCAATCAGTGCTTTCAGTTCGAACCGCCGACGAAAGTTCGAACCACGAGAGAGGCAGCCTATAGGCTAGATTAAAATCCTCATAGATGAGTGAATCCATCCAAAGAGGAAAAGGGCTACCGTCGGGTCAGTATCAAAACCTTTCATCACTTTTTTCTATTACTGTTTCGATTGCTACACAAGAGCCATCTGCACGATTGCTTATCTCTATTAAGGTTTACAGAACAATTTTATTCATTCAGTTTGCTAATTTTTGTATCCCTTGACTGGTTTATCCCTAATTTCGAAATCAGTTTTTCATATGATAATTTTTTGTGTTAATCTTACTAGTTTTTGTTCTAAATTATTATTGCATATTCATCAAATTTTAATATTGCTGCAATAAGTTTGATGGATGTAAATCTTAGTTGTCAAATTAGACTGAATATTTAACAAAGTTATCATGAAGGTCATTAATTCAATTTCAAAGAATCATCGTTCTTCGTTCATTAAACTTTAACATTTTAATACAATTGTATGATAAATATAACTCATTTTTGTCAAAATTTAATGCAATGTTGAACACAGTATTTTTACGTGAATTAGTCATCAGTTTAAGTCGATCAAAGATTACTCCTTATTTCTTGAAACAGTGTTCAATGTATTCTCATTTTCCATCTAATTGATATGTAAAATTGTGTTTGGCTTTTAGTGACAAGCATGGTGAGTTGGTCATTCATGGTGTCTTAAAGGAATCAACCAATGATGGTATCTATGGTGGGGTGCAAAAGAATAAATGATACTAACATCATCGGTTCTTCTTCATCGCCAAAGAAAAGCATTGATATTTTGATGCAACCGTGTATTGGGATGAGTTTCGATAGGCTTTGAGGAGGCGAAAAACTATTATATTGAGTACGATCGACAAAAAGGTTATTCTATTCATGTTGGATCATCAAATAAAACTATTCCTCACGTTGATAAAGTTACTTCGGTCATTTTAGTTTGTTGACGATCAGGGACTCTTCACAAAAATGATAAAGTAATCGGAATAGATCATATATCTAGAAACACCAACACAATCAAATGTGGATGTCACGCAAATATGCGAATTTTTTATAGTCGGTTGACAAATAAATGGTCGGTAACAAAGCCCAGTGATGATCATAATCATTCATTTGTATCTCCTATAAAAAGAGTCCAACTACGAACTAACATGAATATGTCATCTTGCTTGACTGAGGTATTTCATCAATAAAATTTACCAATAGCTAAAATCCCTGCAATTTTTGGTGGTGTAAATGTGGAATTCAACCAAAAAGATCATTATAACCATTTAACGTCAACTAAACTTAAAAATTTGGAAACAGGGGATGCACAATATGTGTTGAGCTATTTTCAAGTGAGATAAAGAGAGAATTCGCAATTTTTTTATGCAATTCAACTTTATGGACAAGGCTGTGCTGCAAATTTTTCCCAGGTGGATGCACGTTCTACCAACATTTCGGAGATATGGTTACATTTGATACTGCATTTAGAACAAATAAATATCCAATGCCAATTGCTCCATTTGCTGGTGTAAATGATCATTATCAAACAATACAGCTTGGATATGCACTTTTATGCGATGAAACTGGGCCTACATTTTACTGGTTGTTTACAACCTAGCTTGAAGCAATGGGAGGTCGTCATCCATACTCAATAATTACCGATCAATATCATGCAATGGGTGTAGCTATTCAAAAGGTATTTCCAACTACTCGACATCGTTTATGCCTTTAGCAAATTAGGAAAAAATTTGGAGAAAATTTACCTCATGTATGTCACAAAAACTCTCCTTTCAAGAAAGATCTTAAAAATTGTTTAAATCTCACGTATTCAATTGCTGATTCAGAAAATAAGTGGAAATCATTAATACAAAAATATGAATCGCAAAATAATGGTTGGCTGCTAAAAAAATTTGAACAGCATGAGTCTTAGGTACCTGTGTTTCATCGTTCTACTTTTTATGCTGGAATGAATATTGCAGGTCGTAGTGAGGGGATTAATAGTATTTTTTAATACATTTGTCTCAACCAAAATAAATTTAAAGGAATTTGTTAGTAGATATGATTAAGCATTGCAAAAAATTATCCAAAGAGAAGTTGATGAGGATTTTGTTTCCAAGCATAAAAATAGAAGTATTGATGAAAACAACTTGATTTTGAAGCATGCTACAAGCATATATACACCCGAAATATGTTTGATAAGTTTGGTGAAGAACTAAAAGATTCCATTCATTTCAGATCTATTGAGAATGAAACTAGTGAAGAAATGGCATCGTATACTGTGTCTTCCCAAGCCGGAGAGCACGAGAGTTTTATTGTGAAAATGAATGTATTAAAAATTTATTTTAAATTGTGAAAATGAAGGTATTTTAAAAATTTATTCCGAAATATGTATTCAAAATTTGAGTTTAAAGGATTAGCATGTAGGCATATATTAAAAATCCTCATCGAACTTGAATTTGATGAAATACCTTCACAGTTTATTTTAAAAAGGTGAACAAAACGAGCTAACTCATTTAGGATTACGGATGATTTTATGTATGAAGGCCAATCCAATTCCAGTTCCAATGAAGCATTTCGACTTCATCATATATGCTAAAGAGCAACACAACTTTCACGCATTGCATCAAAATATGAAAATATTATACAAACTAAAGATGAATGGAATTTAAGAACATTTTACAAATGCAGGTGATGAAAAATCCAAGCTCTAGATGAAAGACAAGCCAAAGATGACGATGCAAACTGTCTAACAATCAATCCACTAACAAGAAGAAGTGAAAATGTAAATAATGTGGAACAGAGGGTCATGATAGCAGAAATTTCCCTCTTAATTTTGGACAGTCAGGTATTATACGAATCGTTACAGTATCATTTTGTATTGTTGCAATGGTTGACAATCTCATTTTTACTGTAATAAATTGTGCCAATTTACCATCTAACTAGTATTGCTTTGAATTGTTTAGTATGATGGATAGGTTAGCATATGTTATGTAGCAATGTTTGAAAAATTCTCGAACTAGATCCTACATGTCCTTATCTTCAATGCTGGAATCCGAAGAAGAATGAAATAAATGTGAAAAGTCCATTCCTGATGCAAAGCTCCTGGTCTTTGAACAAATTTACAGTAATTGAAGTAGCAGCATCATTTATGTGACTTCTACTTGCTCATACGTGTTTTGGTTTATGTATTCAGATCTTTCTTGGGTGTACATTTGTAACCCAACGTCTTTAATAAATGAACTAGATGTTATGCATGAAACTTTTAGTGGATGTGGGTGTGTTTTTTTTCACTTAGACTGATGCCTGAAAGAATACTGGTTATGTTATATTTTTATCAAGTACAAATATAGGAATTATGATCCCTAGCCATCACTACTTGTGATTCACAAGTGAGGATATAGAGGTAGCAGCAAGAGCAGACAACAACAGTCGCCATGGTGACTTAATTGCAATACTTTGTGAAGCTTTACATTGAATTTTATTCTAAGTTCGATGTTGTTGCTTCCCTACTGACAAACCACTAAGAGTAAATTGAATTAACTGTTTATTTTTGAATGTGTACTTGAATCTTTACAGTCAACATTATATATTCATATGTATGACAGGAAGGTGATGATTGTTATTTTTACTTTGGTTGTCTGCCTGTACATGGAAAAAAAACAACTACTCTTATATTTTCGATATCAGTGATGATGAAGTTTAGATAAGATGATTTTAATTGTTAGTTTAGTTCAACAATTATTTGTTAATAATGTGGCCTCATTAACGTAGTTGATATATATTTTAGTTCTGTTATAATGCTTGATAAAAGGTAGTAAGATGTAAGAATAATTTGTATGAGTTAGAAATGTATTTATAATGTGGTTATTCTTTCTGCTACAAATTGTTGTAAAAATATGTTGATAAAACAATAATTTGTGACTAATAATTCTTTTATCATCTTCTGTGAATTAAAGAAGGAAAAACTTGTAACAGCAAATATTATAATATTTCAATGTGAAGGGATTGAGAAATGATGGTTGTACATCCACACAATTTTTTTTTTCGACTGGAAAACCAATGAATGCGTTGGCTGAAAACAGTAGGTTTATGCGCACGAAACAAATATTTGTACATAAAAACATAGTTTTTTATGACACAAGCAGTGGACTTCGTGAATCAGATAAGCACAGTCCTAAATCTTTGGTTTTTTTTGTGTGTGTGTGTGGAGGGGTGTTTTGGGGAAAGTAGTGTTAAATCTTGGTGATACAAAATCACAAATAGAAGGAAAGAAATATGCAAAAGAAAGAAAGAGAAGATTTTGTTTCCCCTAATTAATAGGCATATTGAGTATGTTTATTTCTTTCTCTAATTGGCTAATCAAATTATTTTTTGTCATCTAATGTTAACTTGGGCATTAAGTAATTGATTATATAAATAGAGACTAGAAGAGATGATAACGGTATGGTGGAAAATCTATTTGCTAATTCCCTATTCTCTATCTTTGTTCTTCTTCTCCAACAATTTTAGCCATATAGATATTTGCCCCCTTTCTCAATTTGGTTATTGATTCAATGGTATTTTGTTTATTTTAGCTTTGTTCTACTAATTGTAAACAAAAATTTTGGTGAATCAATAAAGTGGGTGGTTGGGTGGAATATCTTGTCTTATTGTTTTTAATTTCAATTCCGTCTTATTTTTAATCCAAGTTATCTCTTTGTGATTTAGGTGACAAAAATCCGTTGATATAAGCTCCCGCAAAGCGCTGCCATTTTTTTCACAACAGATTGGTATCAAAGCACAGATCATCGCAAAGCTTAGAGTAATTTTGGATTGAAAAATTATTGATGTCGGATATGATTTCGTTTTCAAAGATGGCTATTTTGGATGGGAAGAATTGGGGTATTTGGAAGCCTAAGATGGAGGATGTTCAGTACCTCAATGATCTTCATGATCCGATTGATGGAGATGGAAAGAAGCCCTCTAATGTAGATGAGGGAAAATGGAAGAAGATGAATAAGAAGGCGATTGCTTTGATTCGCCAATATCTTGATGATTAAGTTTTCCATCATGTGGCTAGTTGTGAATCCGCAAAGGCTTTGTGGGATAAGTTGGTATCTTTATATGAGTCAAAGAGTGCTACTAATAAGGCTTTTCTGGTTCGAAAGTTGGTACAACTGAGATAAGATGAAGAGAAGTCTGTTGCAGAGCATTTGAATGAATTTCAGGATGTAATAAATCAATTGGCAAATATGAAGGTCAATTTTGATGATGAGTTACAAGCTCTTTTATTGATGAGTTCGCTTTCAGAAAGTTGGGAAACTTTGGTTATTTCATTGAGTAATTCCAATACTAATGAAAATTTCTCTTTGGAAACTGTTCGAAGCAGTCTTTTGAATGAGGAGCTTAGAAGAAAAGGGTCAGGTATGAAATCAATTCAAAGTGAGGCTATGGTGCGAAGGGACTCGAAGAAAGATACAATTTGGAAGAAGAATGATGCTAATGGTAAAGGTGTTATCACTTTTCATTATTGTAATAAGAAATGTCACATACGCAGCAAGTGTTATGCTTATAAAATAGATCAGAAAAAGGCTGCGCACGGTGATACTAGTAGTGATGCACATGCAGGTTTTGCTGAAGGTACCGATAGTGATGCTTCTTATGATGTCCTCTTTAGTGAAAATAAGCCTTGGAAGATGGATTCGGGAGCCAATTTTCACATTTGTAGAGATGTGAATTATTTTTCTTCTTATGAGAAGAGTGTCGACATGATTAGGACAACCAATGGAGAAGAACTACCGATGTGGTATTGGATCTATCCGGTTTCGTATGCATGATGGTGTGGTTAGAGAAGTCTCTGGAGTGAGACATGTACCCACTTGTTCGCATAATCTTATTTCTCTCGGTCAGTTGGATCGCCGTGGTTGCACTTATGAGACTCAAAGTGGAGTTTTGAGAGTGAAGAAAGGTGGTCGTGTAAGGATGAGAGGAGTATTGGAAGAAAGAAACCTTTATAGCTTGGTTGGTTCTGTAGTCAACTATGCAAAGCGAGTGACGGTTGAAGAACCCAGTCTACAACAAGGTGGAGAGGTTAATGTGGTCACTGCTTATGATTCTAGCATTGAGGATCATATTTTAGACAGGGGTCTTCATGTTGATGATGCTCGAGGGATCGATAGTGATCAGGTAATGAGCTCAGATCGAGTGATAGACGGGTGTCGAGTTGCAAAACCCACAAAGACAGGACGGAGATCTTTGTGGTATTACAAACATTTTTGAGACCGGATTTGTGTAGTGCACCTCATGTGGGAGATGCATCATTTGCAGTCGGTGGTAGAGGTTTGTAATTTGGTATGATTGAGACTATGGAGTTGTGATAGATCTAGATATGACATGTTTGATATGTTGGAGATATGTGATTTTGCATCAAGGTGGAGTGTTAAATTTTGGTGATACAAAATCACAAATAGAGGAAAAGAAATATGCAAAAGAAAGAAAGAGAAGATTTTGTTTCTCCTATGAGTATGTTTATTTCTTTCTCTAATTGGCTAATCAAATTATTTTTTGCCATCTAATGTTAACTTGGACATTAAGTAATTGATTATATAAGTAGAGACTAGAAGAGAGAGTAAAGGTATGGTGGAAAATCTATTTGCTAATTCCCTGTTCTCCATCTTTGTTCTTCTTATCCAACAATTTTAGTCATATAGATATTTGCCCCCTTTCTCAATTTGGTTATTGATTCAATGGTATTTTGTTTATTTTAGCTTTGTTCTATTAATTGTAAACAAAATTTTGGTGAATCAATAAAGTGGATGGTTGGGTGGAATATCTTGTCTTATTGCTTTTAATTTCAGTTCCGTCTTATTTTTAATCCAAGTTATCTCTTTGTGATTTCGATGACAAAGATCCGTTGATATAAGCTTCCGCAAAACGCTGCCATTTTTTTCACAACAAGTAGGCACAAAAACATCAAACGCACATAAAACAGAAAACTTTCTCTGTCACTTCTGTCGAATTTAAGTTGCAGTTGACACCTGGTTGAACAGAGATTCATCAATATCCTGCGATGATAGATGAAAATTATCTACTACATGTTGCTGAGCTAACATCACTGCAATAATAATTCTATTCACGTTAGTGGAGTGCAGCAAATGCATATGAACTCGAAGGTAACAACATTGTTTCAAAACAAAAAAAGACAACACTAAGAACATACTTCATAATATTTTTTAATCTAAGTACTACCTGACCTTTACACACAACTACTATATTACAACGACAATTTTCAATTACAGATACTAACTGACTGTAACAAATCATAAGAGCATTCCCAACGCGTGGGAATGGATCGTGTCGATTCGAGTGGGTCGAATGAAGACCATGGTTCAAAATTCCGACGGAATTCCGGTCATTCCGTTCCGGTTCCGCTCATAACCGGAACAAAATCCGGTCGAATTTCCGGTTCCGGTCTAAATTCCGGATTCGATTTTCAAATATTGAAAAAAACTGGTATAAAATTAAAAAATACAACAAACATATAGTAATTAAAAAACAAATTAATTAAGACAACAAATAAATGGAGAGGAGTTCATGTAGCTTTATAAAAAATGTTATTGTACTTTTGTTAATTTAAATCGAATCATAATAAAATTTTCAAAATTTTCAAAATTGATCAAAGATTTAAAATGTCAAATGAACAATACAGAATCATACACAATGGTTTTTTAATTAAAGTGCGTATTTTATACGCAATGTAAAAAATGTACTGTAAATTTATAAAAGTATTATATATTTATTAGCGTATATAGGAAATTAAACAAAAAAATCACCAAAATTAGAAAACCGAAATTAAAGCAGAACTTAGGGAATTTCCGAAACGGAACCGGAAGTTTTAAAATTACGAACGACCGGAATGGAAAACGGAATTTTGAACCTTGATGAAAACCCACCCCCGATGCGTAGGAGGAGAAGCACACTCCTTAGCCGTCTTTATTTTGCCGACTAAGTGTACGCGGGGTAACCGGCTAAAAATTAGCTAATTACCTCGTTTTCTTCCATCCACCATTTTTTTGTTTTTTTCAGCTCTCGTTTTTTCCAGCAACCGAGGGATTTGAAAAAAATAAAATCAAAAGGTTAAAAAAATGAGAAGAGCTTTGAGGAGAATCCGAGGAAACGGCAGTCGCAGTTGTGGAAATGTTCCACCGGCTGTAGAAAACGCCCCTGCCGAAAAAAGCACAGACGTACCGACGGCGGGTATTGAAGGTCAACGAAGCACGGAGGTTAGGCGAAGACATGCGGATAAAAATACAGCAAATACAGTTCTGGATCCCCACATCGACCAAAATTTGGGACCTAACAAAGATTTGATCAATTTCCGTATAAAACCAAAAGACGAAGTACACGCTAGCATGTGTGTTGAAAATTCTGTAAGTTATCTACCTTCAAATTATGTTTTTAGTTAAAATTGTACTATAAAAATTGAATATGCAACCTGTTTTAAATTATCTTCGTCGTGACTGCACCCATGGCTCTTGGGTTAGTGTAATCCGTCTATATAGAATGATCCATCTTAGGATGCCGACGACATTATTCATTCTTTTCTTCGAGATATAGGATTTGAAGATTTCTTGAGTACATATTTACATAATTACTCTTTATTTATTTAATGCTTTATAGCGCTTTCAATAATCGTAAATTGCTTTTAATATGTATCAATAATCTTTTAAATTCGGATGTTCAGTTATGTGGTGCTTTAGCCATATGTTGGTCGAAGACCACTCATACACACTTTAGTTTAGGAAAGTTGGTGTAACACTCTTAATTTTAATAACATTATTCAGAAGATTTAATTAAATAAATTAAATGGAATAATGTAAATAATTAGTGTGATAAGGGGATTGAGATATGAAGATAAATTAAGGCCGTGCTTAATAAATTAAATAAGCTTAAGAATGGTTTGTAATCTAATTAAATTACACAAGGGTATATTGGGAAATAGCTGCACATAACCCCTTACCCATATATATATATATATATATATATATATATATTCTCGTCCCATATTTAAATGTTGTTGAAAGTTGTTTTATTTTAAATTGAGGTAACATAGCCGTTTTCATTTAAATGCTATTGAAAGTTGTTTTTCTTTCTAAACTAGAGAGGAGTATACCACATCTTAATTAAATATTCTATAAAGATTTGTATATAGAATCCCAAGGCATAACATGCTATAAATATTATTGTGTAGTTTATTATTTCATACCACATATACAATGATTGTTGTTGTTCTTTCATGTTATAACTACTTTACTGGCAACATGTAACTATAATACCCAAGGGTGCAGTAAGTAGAATGTTGAACTAGGAATTAGGAACCTTGTTCTTTTTTGTTCAGAGTCTTCTAATTTTCTGTTCAAATTCTTATAGTCTCCTTCTTTAGTAAAATTCATTGTATGTATTTATTTCATCATCATATAATTCAAACCAGTTTTTACTGTTTTCATTGTCTTCTTGTATCTGTTTTGATAGTATTTTATAATATTCATCACATACAAGATCTATCATTGGGTATGTTATTTGTGTTTTTGTATTACTTTCTATCATATAAAAGGTATTCCTCAGATTTTTTTTATTGCTTGATCTTTGTTTAGTTTCGGTTCATCTGTTAATTCTATAAACTTTTCTTGAATTTTTTTGCTATATTATATTGTTGGTTGGTGTTTAACTCGGTTTGTTTTAGAACAAAAAGTATTTTTGTCATGAATTTATTTTCTAAATAGTTTTGTAATGATTCCATGTTTTCTATTCTTGGAAATCTATTCATTTTAGTTTTCCCAATTATTCATTTCTGTTATTTTACAATATGTTTTATTTTTTGTATTTATATATTTTTTCCATTCTCTGTAAAATTCTTTATAGGATCTGGGTGTTATAATAACATCTCCAGGTTCTGTCCACATACTAAATTTATTGTATATTTCTGTCAAATTTGTTTCACAGTCATAAATACTAATTAATTCCTGTGAATATTTTTGTTAAAAATACTTATTATCTGGTGTTTTTGATCTTCTGTAATGTTTGTAGTATTCTTTATAATGTTTAGTATATTTAACATGAATTTATCTTCTAAATATTGTTGTAGTCTTTCCATATCTTAATCCTTTATATATTAAACTTTGTGAATTCTTCTTTCTTTATGAGAAAAAACCTGGTTAGAGTTTTGGAAGTTTTGGAAAAACATTGTCAGGATGGATTAATCTTTTTATATTTAAATAAAGTTGCTGATTTCAAAGTAAAATATTATTTTAGTCTTACTTATTATTTTATTTGTTATCCTAGAAATTATTACTGTTGGGGCAACTCAAATTAAGATAAAATTATTTTTACTCTCTTTTCCTCAACTTGTTACTCTAGACTTACTTTTTTCCCTAAACGGCCTCATGCCTTAACGGTACTTCTTTCGGTCATAAACGAGCTTACGTCTATTGGAATTTAGCGTAATGCTAATAATATCTTAAGGGAATCACATAAACCATTAGTAATTTTTCTAAGTAAAATTTAAAATTACTTGCTAAGACATTAAAATATGATACTGATAATCAGTAAACTTAGATAAAATAAAAAAGACTTACATCCTATAAGCTTTGTTCTTCTTCCTTGCTCTGACCAGAACAGATTTTTAGCTCATCAGTTTGTTGAAGAAAAGAAAAGCAGAGGACGCCATTAAAGAAAAGCTTGAACTTATATTTCGGTTGGTTTTTACAATGAGGATACAATACAATACAATACAATACTTCTGATAATTATTACAAACTAGGAGGCTCCTTATATAAATGGAGCAAAGGGAAAAAAAAAAGACAAACAACCGTCTAGAAGTGGAGGTAAAGGATACCTTCCACTAATAATAAAAAAGCATTACATTTGTCTTTAAATTTATTTATTTGTAAAAGTAAGCACTAGTGTCACATCTTGTCTTCAAAAGTAGATTCCTCCGGAGAAAAGTAGGACACCTTGCAAAACTTTTGTCAAATCAATTTTCATCCGTGGACATAGTGGTTGAGTCGACATCTTCTTTATCTTCATTGTTTTTATTCCTGTGTTTTTCCTTTTTGTAGATTTTTATCAGAGAAGGCTTAGGATGAAATATATCAAAGTTTCTGTAATTTATTCCTTGGTCTCTCAAGGCTTTTGTGACGAATATTTTTGTCGTGTGGGTTTCAGCATATAAATAAGAACCTTTGTTGTCCTATTCATCTTCTTCCACGATTTTAAGGGCCCTGTATCTTTCATATATTTGTTCTTTTATTTTTATATATTCCATTTTTTCTGGGTTGTTATTTTATTTCCATTCTTCATAGTCTGTATATAGGAATTTTTCTTTGATGTGCACAGTGTGTTTTGTTGGTTCAAAGACATTTTTTCCAAAATGCGGCGGAGTTGACATGAAGTCCATTTATATATCATTTGCCAAAATGTTTGTTAATTGTTCTATTATGCTCCCAAAAGGCTCTGGAAGATCATCTTGAATCCATTCATCAAAATAGATTCTTCTGACAAGTCCATAGTTTGTTAACATATTAGGGTCAAATATGATATCTTCATGGGTCAAGTATTTCTATTTTGTGAGATTGAGGGTAATTTGTGGAACTGCACAGGATATTGTACATGAGCAGTCATGGGTTGTTTGTGGACAAGAAGTAAATTTTTTGTACAAAGGATATTTGTGTTTCTCATGACATCCCAATTTATTTGTAATCCTTCATTTTTTGTTTTGGAGATATGTGAGAAGAATTCATAGACATTGTTAAATGTTTGTGGAGAAAGCTCAACAGGGTGTTGTATAAAATGTAATTCTCTTGTCATTTGTTCTGGAAAATTGGGAAGAATGATAGATTTTTGGATTGTATTTGGTTGAGGTGTATTTTGGTAAATGTTTTTAGGAATACCCAGATTTGTCATTTTTGAGGGACTAGATTTGGTTATAGTGGAAAAAGAAGTTTGTGGCATGAAATTTGTAGAAGAAGAAGTCTCAATGATTTCTTCTTTGATCTGTTTTCCCAAGGAAATTTGCTGTAGATTTTGTATATCTTGAGAAATTATATAATCTTTTCCAAACACCTTTTGTAATTCATTTGTAGCAGCTTCAAAAGTATTGAAGTGTAACGATCCCAATTTTTGGTTTAAATTTAAATTAATAATTAATGTGAATTTTGGATAAATTTTGGAATTATTTTGAATTTGAAGTACATATATGAGTAAATTTGGGTTTGACTTTTAAAATTTTTGAATTTTGAATATTGAATTTTGTATTTAAAATTTGATAAAAGACTTAGAAAATGATTTGGGTAAAAATATTATTTATATTTATTTATGGGTAGTTAGTTTTATAACTATAAAAATATATTAATATAAATTAAATGCGGATAGTTAAACTTCAAAAAGAAATAAAATAAATATCTTAAAATTTTAGTTATGTAAACTATAAATAAATACTTAGGATAATTCTTAAAATTGGATATGTATACCATCAAATATACATAAGATAAATTATATAGTTATGTAATGATATAAAGTAATAAAGACATGCAAGGAAATAAAAGTAAGACCAAATAATTATTTACAAACAAAACAAACAAAAATTTATAAATATATATGCATAAACAAATAAAGTATAAATATGAAACAAGAATTTATGAAAGATAAGTAAGTAAACATGTATATGAGAAGCTTGCAAAATAAGAAACAAGTATGGAATGTAAGAAGAAAAAATAATATCTAGCACACAACATATTATCTTATCAGCCACCCCAAAATCACATCAGCACACCAAAGCATTTTATCAGCCGAAATATTGATTGCATCAGCCACCAAAGTGGAAAAATCTTTAGTCAAACCAATGAAAGAAAAAAAATCTCTGATTATATTTGTACAAAACAAAACAATGTTCTCCCATTGTACAAAAATAATAATTATCAACCTGTAAACTTCTATTTATATACATCAACATCCTCATTTCAGTTCATCCATCGAAAGCAGAAAAATCTGAAGAAAATCTCATCACAACCTAAAACAAAATTTAATTTAAACAACACCATGAAAACAACTCAAACTAGAGAAGTCAAGAAACTTCAGCTAGCAATTTCAAGATCTGGTTCAACAAAAAATTCTGTTTATTCTGGAAAACCGTGAGTAACCTTTGTTTTTATTGAACTTAAAAGTATAATCAAATCTGTATGTTTGCTTAAGTATTTTCTTTCAGTTATCTCTATACATATATGCATATGTAATGGCTCTATGTATGAGAGTTTACATATTCATCTCTGTTCTGGGTTACTGGGTCCAAATCACCAGAGAAAAATTCAATATATTTTCAACAAAAACATTTTTTTAGGATCTGAGTTTAAAACAAAATGTGTTGTTCACACTTGAGTAAAAATCTAAAAATGGTTTCAAGCGGTATGGTGATATACAGCATCTAAGGATTCGATTTTTCCAGAGAAACTCAAATATATGAAAAATTCAAACATGATGAATCAGTGATTTAAGTATGTATTGTGAATTGTTATTCGAAAACTAGATTTTTAAAATAAAAATTTTGATTTTTCATCAAGTATGTTAAGAGCAGTTCCTTGTTGAACTAAAAATGCTTTTAAATCAATTTCTAGCGATCGCACCAATTTTAAATGTTGAAATTTTGTACAAAGCAAGTTTAGAGATTGATGATATTAGAAAAATTGTTAAATAAATTTTCTATTGCAAGAAATGTTAGAGCGAGTAAGATTTAGGGTTTAAAACTCGTTTTTTTCGATACTTGTTCTCGAAAGAACCGCGTCATCATCAGGGTTTGTGATCGATCGCACCCCAGAGGATCGATGCATAGCGGCGCGACGAAGGTTTGGACGAAAAAGCGTGGACTCCGATGACGTCATGCGGTGGGACAAAGCAGATTTTTGGTGATCGAATGGGTTCAGGAAGAAGAGAGTTGGCCTCGTACTCGCTCGATTTGGACTCGGTGATGATTTTGTATCGTGGATGGCTCGAAACGATTGGGATGGTCGTTGATGACTTGGGTGGGGTACCGGCGATGACCTAAGCAGCTCCGATCATCGGTGCACGGATACGCATGCATCTGGTGTCAGACTTCGTTTGTTGAAGAAGATGGGATTTATCTCGGAACCAAGTTAGGAAATCTGGATGATGGCCCGTGTTTATCCTATGGTTCGTTCGCATGATCATTTCGTGTTGTAAGCGGTTTGAAAGTTAAAACATAACAAAAGGTTGTAGCTTGGGGACGGAACTGGGTTCGTTTGCAAATTGACTCGAGTGTTTAGTCGAGGTTTTTGGGTACCAGACTCGAAGCAAGTGGATGGATGCCTCGGGTTATATTTTGTTACAGGTTTTTAACAAAAACCTATAGTGTTTTGGTTTTTAAAATTTTAAACTGGAAGTAAATTGTAAAGTAAAGTTTTGAACAAGTTTATATCTAAGTTAAATCGGAAATTAAGATTTATCCGTATTCCAGTTTTTAATAAGAGAAGTTTTTTAAATTTGAGTATAAAGTGAAATTTTAAATTGATTTAAATTTAAAATAAAATTGGGTTTAAATTCCTTTAAACTTCTATTATAAGATGAATAATTCATTAACATGTGAATTTCAAAGTTTTAAATTGGTTGTGAACTTTGTTAAAGATAAATGGATTTTCATTTTAAATCTTGGATTTAAAATGAAATTTAAAGGTAAAATTGAAATAAATGTTTTCAAATGTATAGATAAGAAAAGTTTTATATTAATGAAAATTTGAATTAATGATTTGTATTTCATTTAATTATTAAGATAATTAAAATGGATTAATTGATTTATAATTAATTAATGGAATGGATAATTAATCAATGTAATTAAAGGATAATTAATGATTTACGTTGATTTATCAAGTGATTAAGGATAATTACTCGATATAATTAATTTTTGATTTATTAATAAAAGTGACTAGGGATAATCACTTATGGTAATTAGTAAAGGATAATTAAATTTAATCATAATTTATTAAGGGCTAAATAATTAATGTGATTAATTCAAAGGTAATTAATTTATGAAAAATAATTAAAGGTAATTAATTATTTAAAGATGATTACTTAGCAAAAGTAATTAAGGATAATTAGTTGGTGTGATTAATCAATTAAGGTAATTCGTTTGAAGCTAATTAATCGATAAATTTAAGATTAATCAATGGAAGTGATTAAGGATGACCACTTATTGTAATTAATTAAGATTAATTTATCAAATGATTAATTTTTAACTAAAGGTTAATTAATGATTAAAGAATAATTAATAATAAAGATTTGTTATTAAATATCAATTTACCAGGATTGGTAATTAAATTCATAAGTAAATAATCTGATTATATAAATTGGATAATTAAATTGATCCTACTTATGGATGTTTGGATGATATGGAACGTTAAATCGTTGATATCTCTACTGTGTGATGCCTTGTGATATGAATTGTTTTACATCAAGCTGTGATGTAATTTATTCATATGTGATGGAATAAATTATTTGTGATGTAATTTATTATCTGTGATATATATATTTGTGATCTGTGAATGAAAGATAAGCGTTATAATTTATACCGCTTATCAAATATATTATTGTATTTTAATCTGTGATGATGATGTTGCACTATTGTGTTAAACCCCTAGACCACACCATACACACACAAATATGGATTTCACGAGGAAATCGATTGAGTCACAAATTTTTGGAAATGATTTTTTTAATAGACAATTTGAATTGAAATGGTTTGAAAATGGAATCGGGGTAAATATGAAAGGCTTTTGAAAAGGAATTTCAAAGATAAATTTATTTTTGAATAACTTGATAACGTTTTGAAATTTAAATAATTTGATTTAAATTTAAATTCAAATTTTGAAACTGAACTCTATAATTTGAAACTAGGGATTAAAGAGGTTATACAAGTTTATATGGGTTAAACCATTTTAAATGTATTGATTTGGGAATTTGAATTTAATTCAAAGGCTTTAACTCGTGCAAATATAATTGGATTCTTCTGAAACAAAAACTGTTGTTTTCAAATAAATAAAGGCTTTCACATAAGTAATGGATTTCCAATTGGTGTTAAAAAGATTTCAAGTCTAAAATGAAAATGATTCCCAAGTTATGGAAACGGTTTGAAACTATAGGTTAAATCTTTGATTTAAAGATTTAACGAGTTAATCCAATTGAAATGGAAATTGTTTTGGAATCCGTAAATGGATCTTTGTGAAACTAGGTGAACTTTGTAAAATGAATCTTTTTGTTTAGATATTTGAAATGGTAATTTGTTTAAACCATTTGAAGAAAGGTTTTGGGTTTTTTTTAAGTTGTGACTTAACTGGAATCCCATATCCATATATTTTAAATATTGTGCTCATTATCCGGTTTAGCCGGGAAATGACCTTTGTGTCATATAACCCATTCTGAATAATGATATGACATTATGGATAGCATTTGAAGACCGATGGTGAAGACCGGGTATTTGTGAGAACAATAGAATAACCTATCGATTGTCTCTGCACCAGTTGATCCCCGGTATAGAGGTTCCCTAAGTGATGGGAAGTCCGATCGGGATTATGGATACCCGAATTGCAAGGGCTTCTTCGGAAGTGCCTTCGGTTCTATTCGAACCCGTGACAGACTTGTATGGTTGTATGTCTGACACTACACTTTGAGATATAAAGCCGATTTCTTTCAAATACATATCTGTTGGTGGCGGAGAATTTATTCTCTTAGCTTAACAACCTTCTCTGAGACGTACGAGCTCAGAGGTTATGCAGTTGAAGGTTATCAGTGATATATTTCCAATTTGGTAGTGTGACATGCTAAGTGCTGCTGTGTGTTGATGATCATTTGTTGATCATTTGTGATCAGAGCATGGCTTCTGTATGAAGCGTAGCTTTGTGGACGAGACTGCATCAGGACCTCACAACCCGAAAATGGTCGAAACAGGAAAGATACAGCAAGGTTATGAGGGTCGCGCCCTTTAGGGTGTGTCATTCCCTTCTGGTAAAGGGTGGTATCATGGTATGGAGCCCAGATATTTACCTATGTGGTGGGCTTCAATCTCATTTTCTGTATGGTTGTTGTTTTGTGGTTTAGAGGCGCCTCGGATAATGGTCCCAAGGGATCGGCGGGTGGCATGCTCGAGAAGTAGTTACCTAGTTACAGAGGTAACCCGGCCTTGTGTTGGCAGAGATCCGGTTAGGTTCTCGGGACGTCCCGCCAGAGGCGTACCCATGGACAGTGGGAAGTTCCTTAGCCCGACTATTTGTTGGAAATCCATTTATCCAATACGCACCTTGTACGGTTTTAGTTGTAGAACCTGCCATTTACTTATGGTGGTTACCAATGTTTAGATGGTAGCTATAGTGGGCATAGTTCGGAATGTCTATGCTGGCTAAGATTTATATTCTACTTTCGAAATGTTTTCTGCACGGTGCACTTATAATAATAATATTAAAGAATTTTCTTGTATCAAGCATGTTTGACTATCATAACGAGAAATCTCCTCCAATTCTGCGTTTGCATGGTGTGTGCGGCAGGAGGCCTTATGGTAGTTTCATTTTCTAAAAAGCATTGCGGATTTCAATCTAAATTCTTATTGTTTGTTTTAAAAGATAAACTGTTTTTGCTACTCATATCAGTCTCATGACTAACTAGGAGTTTATTGTTCCTTTCCTAAACTCTGGGTGCCCACAATTTTTCCACGCGGGCAGTCTAGAGTTGGGTTTTTCAGATAGTCAGGTTAGTAGATTATCTAGAGTTGGTTCAGTCTTTGGATGAACGACTGCACTTGCTTATCTTCGTGCATCGTTATTGGGAGTCTGAGCTAGCTTTGGATTGGAGCATTGGATTTGAAAATGTATTCTATTGAAGATAATCTTTCCGCCGTGTCTTGTATCTCTGATGGTATTGATATATACTATATCATACTATATCAGATGTTGTATCTTTCATTGTATCAATGTTATATTTATTGATATTCTTTTCTTCCGCTGTGTTGTACTTAATGGTGTTATAAGCTCCGGCGCACCAGATTCGACGTTTGGATCTGCGGCATTTGAATATGAGCGTCGTATTCGGTGCCGATTTTCGAAGGTCGACTCAGGGTCGTTACGCCTTTGTATAATGGTTTTCCATGTCTGGGATTTTTTTCAAGATACTTGATCTTAACGATCATTTGTTCCCATGTGGTATAAATACCAGCATCGGGACCTGTAAACAGGCCATAGTAGAGATATTTTGTTCTTTTCTCATTTGTAAACACTTGTACTAGAGTGTATAAAACAATCATTTTTTGTTTATTGGACTCATGAGGAGTCTTCATGTTCTAGATATTGTCACGAATCATTTGTTGATCTTCGGTGACTTTCATCTTTGTTTGAAATTTGTTTGTAGTATATATCTTCAAATGCTTGGATGGATTTAATTCTTCCATTTCTGCAAAATTAATGTTAGTAGTTGACATATATAATTTTTATTCTAGTAACCTTGATAGCTGGTCTGGTAAAAAATTATTTTTTTCCTTTTATGTGTTCCCAGCTAATATTAGTTCCACAATTTGATATAGCATGTTTAAATTTCAACCATCTGTTATTTATGGTTCCTTTTTCTTTTTTATTATCTATATATTTTGCAATTGATTCGCAATATGTTCTAATTGTTTTTTCCTTTTGAGAAATTATAAAAAATATAAAAGCTTCTAAAACATACATTATAGCTAATATCTCATAGTCTAAGGATGTCATGTATCTTTTTTCTTTGTATATTCTCGAGGTATATTTACATATTTTTTCTGTAGATTTATTTCCGTATTTGTTATCTTTACTTAATAATATTCCTCCCCATCGTAAGGAAGATCCATCTGTTTCAATTATTAAATATTCTGTTTGTAAAGGTAGACTTAATGACTTTAAATTTTGGGCTAATTATTTTGTTTTTTGAATCTTTTTTATATCTTCTATGTTAAATTCTCTATTACCCTTGGGGCTTGCTTTGTTATAGAGAGGCCCAGTATATTTTGAGAGATCTTTTATGTATGGTCTTGCATAATTTACAAGTCCTAAAAAAGCTTGTAATTGTTTTAAATTTTCCAATTTATCAGGGAATTCTAATATTTTTCTAGCTATGTGTGGTTGAAATTCTATTGTTCCTTTACCAATTCTAGCTTTAAAAAATTCTATATTATTTTTTAATAACTCTATCTTTTTCTTTGATTTAATTAAACCATGTGCTTTTATAAGTTTTAATACAGTATATAATGTGATATGTGTTCTTGTTTAGTTTTAGAAAAAACAAGAATATCATCTATGTATACACAAGTGTATTTTTTACAATTCTGGAAAACATTATCCATCTTCCTTTGGAATATCAGTGGAGCATTTTTTAAGCCAAATGGCATTACTAACCATTCATAGTGGCCTTCACTACATGTAAATGCAGTTCATGATATAGATTCAGGGTGCATTTTAACTTGCCAAAATCCTGATTTTAAATCAAACTCTGAAAACCAATTTGACCCTTGTATTTTGTTTATCAAAACATCTTTATTTGGTATACAATATCCATCTTTATGGGTATTATCATTTAACCTTGTATAATTCATGACCATTCTAGATTGGCCATGTTTTCTTGTAGATTCTTTCTGGACAATGAAAGCTGTTGTTCTATGTCTAGAATCTGTTTTTCTAATGATATTTAGGTATGTTAGGATTTTTAAATGCATCTTGAATTCTTCCATAATCCAAGTATCACATTTTGGAGATCCTGTTTTTATGGTTAAGTCTAGATTGATTATATCTAATTTACATTGTATGGAGTCTTTGTTCCAGTATTTCAATGGTTTTTCTCCTATGATTTCTATCTTTTCTAATTTAGTGATTATTTGGTCTACGTCATCCGTTGCTAGTAATAATCTACTTATGTCTTTTGGATTTATAAGTTGGATATGTTTAATAATCCCTTTTCTTTTATATTCATAATTCTTTGGAATTTCTTGTATGAATTCGTCAACTTCTTTTTCTGTAAATGTTAACATTTTTCGTTATTTTTTATCTTGCATTGTCCTGGTATAGGGCAATCACATTTGTCTTTTTTATCACATTTGTCTTTTCTTTCTTGTCCTATATTCCCACCACGCTTCTCAAGCACATACTCTGATAGTATTGGGGTTAGTGTAGTCTTCTTTGAAACTTGTATATAATCTTTATTGAATGCAAAACTGCCGTTGTTGTCATTTAATAAGAAATCTAATCCTAGGATTAGTTATATTCCTTCAAGGTTTAATTCTAAAACCTATAATTGTTTAGGAGACCATTCTCCACATGTATTAGTAAAGCTTATGTTTATATTTTTCACAATATTTGTAATAATATTAGTAGTTCCATCAAATTAGATACTTTGTTTTGGTTTGTCTGCTTTAGTTACATATTTATAAGGTATAAGACTAGAACAAATAGTTGAACTAGTAACTCCAGTGTCTATAAAGGTTAATATCTGTATTTCTAACCCTTTTATATTAAGCTTTGTTGGAATACATAGTTCTTTTAGGTTTTTGAATTACATATAAGTGGAATTTGTATTGGTTGGTCAATACTATTTAAATTGTTATTATTTTCATATGATGTTGATTCATTATGAATAACATTTTTCTTTTCATCTAAAGTCATAATTCTTTCTTCTATTTCTATTTCAATATTTTTTGTTCTTTCTTCATGTATTTTAATTCTATCTTCATTTATATTATTTTTATCTGTGTAAACAGTTTTATTTTCTCTAGGTAATTCTATATTGAAATTTTTTTGCACATATATGGCATATTTCTATTATGCATTCTATACATTTGGATCTTTTATAAAAGCTGGGTACTAAGGACAAAATTCACATTTCGTGGTATCTGTTCCCATTTTATGTTTGAAATTATATTCACATAAATCTTTATTGACAATATTTAGTAAGTATTCATATGGTATGTTTTCTTGAAAATCTATTGATTCATCATTAAAGTATAATTTGATGTTTGTATTTGCTCTTGTTCTTCTAATCCGTCTAGGGATATTATAGAATATATTGTAGAAGTTTCTGAAACATCAGAAGCAATTTCTATTAAATCTTCCTTTACTAAATCTATAAGGTTAGATTCTTTAGCAAATAAGTTATGTCCTTTTGGACATGAGGAAGATAAATTTCCTTTTCATTACAACAAAACATGTAATTGTATTTGTATATGTTTTTCTTGGATTGTATTTCCTAACATGTTTCTCTTTGTTAAGATATGGTTTTTTTGCATTTGATTTTATTAAATAATATTTTTTAGCATACCTCTTTTTAAATTTAGGTTTCTTATCTATATTATAGTTTCTTGATCCATATTGTTGTGGAATATATATTTGTCCACAAAATCCATAATTTTTCTGCTTTAGTTCCCTTTGAATTTGTATGTAGGTACATTTCTTTTTTAGTTCAGAAATAATATGTGTTATTCTTATTCCAATGTTATCATATCCTTTTGGGATATTTGCAGTATTGTTTTGATAATGTTCTATCCAAGATTTATGTATTTATTTTTCTAGATCACCTGGTAATTTAACAAAAGTCTATTTCCTGTTTCAGCACTGCAATAATTGCCTAAGTTAGTTGCATAGTGTAAAAATTCTTTTAAAAATTTTACTATGCATTTTCAATCTAATAATTAGATTTGCTCTAAATCTCTCATGGCTTCTTGTTGCCTTATAGTTACTCCTGTGTTGACGTCTCTTCCTGTTATTATTCTATGTATTGTATAAGCAGAGTTGTAAATATCACTTCCTTGTACAACTAAGTTATTTATTTCGTCGGAAAACTTTGTTTATAGGCTTCCCATATGGCTTTGGCTATATCGCCTAAATAGTTTTCATCAATTCTGATCATCTCTTCGCCAGAATTTATGTTTGTATGTCTTGCTGCATAATCTCTTGCTATAGTAGTAGTCCATTGTTCTAGATATGTATCTAGTAACTGCAGATGACATTCTGTGACATTTAATATTACTGAACTGTTTTTAAAGAAAGATGTTTCATTGGGTAATCTTTTACCTATTGTTCTTAAGTATTTATTTTCATTTTTATAAGGACCAACTGCCTGTCTAGGTGGTTGTCCTAAAGTATATGGCATTGTTTCCTGTTTTCTGTTAGGATATGAAACTCCTAAACTTCTAGTTGTTTCTTCTTGGTCAGCTAGATCTATATGTTCTGTGAATTCTGATATTATGTCTTCAAGAATATTTTGTTCTTGGATTTGTTTTTTTTTTTGAAAAAAGGTACTTTATTAACAAAGAAGAGCATATATTTTCATGATATGCCTCATTAAAACCTTGTAACCCCCCTAACCTAGTCGGGTACCTTACAAGGAAAAAGAGTACATATCACTTCCATATATTAACGATACAATTCAGAGAGAACGGATCCAAGTTGTTGAACAGATGGAGGAGTTGAAACAAAGTTTATAATGTACTCAAAAACATCCGTAATAACAACTTGGACCGATAAAAAAATAGACCGAAAACACAAAAACAACATAAGTAGAAAAGAATACATCCTTCACAAGGATTCAATCCAGAACCTTCTAAAAGGAAGTGTGATTCCACTTTTGTCTCGTTAGGGGAGCAAAAAACATATGCCAAGCAAAGCACAAACGGGTCTGGAAAAACAAGTGGACAAAAATCTCATCAGCGGGGATTTGCCAGAAGAAACTCTCTAGTGTAAAGGCAGATCAGGGGGGATGCGAAGGAGCCTGAGCCCTTCTGACAATGTTCCAGTTTTCATAGATGAGTTTCGCTTCTCTACTAAGATCACTATCCTGGATTAAGTGTTGCGTAAGCATTTTAACATCATGATTTATCAGGGTGGATCTGACTGTTGTTGGCATTTCAATACCTCTGAAGATCCGGTTGTTTCTTTCACACCAAATGTTCCAAATCAGGGAAGTAAACGCTATGTTGTTGATTTGGTTGTCTAAATTTAGATTCTTGTTGTTGTTGCTTATACATTCCATAATTTGGTTAATGTTGAAATTTAGATTGATGTCTAATTTCAATTTTTGCATGGTATTTTCCAGCAACTTGTTTGAATACGGGCACTTGAAAAATAGATGGTCTCTATCTTCTATATGGCTTGTGCACAAATTGCATTGTTGGTCCATGTCTGTGTTCCATTTGCTAATACGGACCTTGGTTTTCAATTTGTTTTGGATGGCCAGTAGAGTACATATTGACATTTTAGGGGCACATCCCTTACCCCATATGATTTTTGTCTAGAAATATTCTGGGTGCTTATTCCTTAATTGATTCCATGCCGACTTTAGTGTAAATTGTCCATTGTTACTTGGTAGCCAATTCCAATAATCTTTTTCATACTGAGGTAGGATGGTAACATTGTATATGGTTTGATGGAACTGAGTAGGGACATAATTGATGTTTTGTTTCCATTTATGGTTGGAGATCAAATCAGACACTTTTCTGTTATGTCCTCTAATCATTGACATGGTATTCCATCCTATGTCATCTATTAATGAAGTTCCATTTATCCAAGGGTCAAACCATAGGCTTGTGTCATCCCCATTGACTATGTTTTTGTTAATGAGACCTTTGCACCACTGTCTTGCTCGAAGTAATGTTTTCCAGGTGTTTGATGCAGTAAGATCAGTACTAGCATTCCAGAAGTTTGTATTTTTACAATATTTGTTTTTCATCCATTTAGACCATGTGGTTTCACAATTGATAAATTTCCACAAAAGATTTGAGGCCACTGCTTTAGAGATATCTTCAATTTTTCTGATGCCAAAACCACCTTCAGTTTTAGTTCTGCACACTTCTTCCCATTTCATTTGGTGAGCTTTAGATTTCCATAAAAAATTTGCACATAAGCTATCAATTCTTTGCCTAACTGTTAGTGGAAATGGAGAAAATTGAAGCCAGAAATGCAAAATAGGATGGATAACAGTTTTAATTAGTTCAGCTCTGCCACTAATGTTTAGAAACTTACTGTGCCAATGATTGAATTTTTTGTTAATTTGATCAATTAATCCTCCAAAATCCCTTTTTTTCAATTTGTTGTTTGATAAAGGAATGTCAAGATAGATGATTGGCAATTTACCAATATGAATATTAAGTATGTTGGCTATCTGATCTTTATTTGTGGCACCTTTACTAAAGAAAAGAGAGGATTTGTTGGAATTTAACTCCAGACCTGTAGTGTTGCACAGATTTTGAAAACTTTGCTTGATACAAGTAGCATTTTGAATTGTGGCTTTAGTTAATATCAAAATGTCATCTGCATAGATCAGATGAGTAATCACTGGATCATTTTGAATAATGGGGGTTAGAATGCCTTTGTGAAATTCCATATCCAGAATAATAGTCAAGTATTCCATAGCTATGGCAAAAAGGTAAGGTGAGAGGGGGTCACCTTGTCGTAATCCTCTTGAGCTATTAATAAAACCATGTGGTGACCCTTCTACTAGCACCGAGAAAGTGGGTGTAGTAATACATTCATATATGAGGTCCACAAATCTGGGGGGAAAGTTCATTGAGATCAGCATATGATGAATAAAATCTCTATTAATTTTATCATACGCCTTATGCAGGTCAATTTTCAGACATAACTCATTGGATTTTTTCTTGTTGAACCCTCTTATCATTTCATAAGCTAGCAGTGAGTTATCTGTGATAACTCTTCCAGGAATGAAAGCATTCTGGTTATAGGAGATTAGATCATCCATGAGGATTTTCATTCTATTGCATAAAAGATTTGCAAGTATTTTATAAGATACATTGCATAGGGAGATAGGTCTGAAGTCAGTCATGTCCACTGCATTTGGATTTTTAGGGATAAGACAAATGAATGTATGATTGATTTCTTTAATGATTTTCCCTGCTTGAAGGGTACTATTCATAGCATTACATATGTCGTATTTGATTTGTTCCCAGTGAATTTTATAGAATTTAGAGTTAATTCCATCTGGTCCTGGGGAACTATTATCACTAATTTGAAAAACTGCAACTTTAACTTCTTCGAGGAGAAAAGGCTTGCAGATGTTTTCTTTTGCTTTTTCTGAAAGGATTTTTTTGCATATTATGTTTGGAAATTGAGTTTTGCCTGTAGGCGAAGAAAAGAGATTTGTGAAATATGTTGTGGCTGCACTACCAATACTTTCTGATGCTGGATACCAATCTCCATTCTCTTGTATAATGAATTTATTTCCCCTTGGTGGTTTAATTTTATTGATTTTTGAAAAGAAAAATTCAGTTGGTTTGTCTCCTTTTGTCAACCAGTTTATTTTCATCCTTTGTTCATTGTCTATCGCAATATTCCTCATAATATCATAAATCTGTGCATTTTTCGAGCTATATTCTTCAATGAGATAGTTGTTAAGAGGATCACAAACTAATTTCTTGTATATATCATTTGTTTCCTCTTTTAACATATCTAATTCAGAGTATATATTGCTTTTATTTGCTATCTAGTTTTTCAGAGTAATTTTCACATTTTTTAATTTACATAGGAGATTGTAGAGAGCATTCCCTGGAAATTCTTGCGCCAGAACTGATTGGACGATGCTCTGGTATCCACTTTGTCGATGCCACGAATTTTTATATTTGAAAGGTATGGGCTTTCTTCTCGTGTTCTGGACCATTAAATTAATCATGATGGGGGTGTGATCACTAATGGAATGATTTCCAAAGTGTATACCATAATGTTTGAACTTTTCAGACCATAGAGAGTTGACAAAAATTCTGTCTATTTTGCTATGAATTGAAAATTGCAGACCCCCTCTCCAAGTATAAAAATTTCCTGAATACATTGGTTCAGTAAGCCGAGAATTGTTAATGCAGTTCATGAAATCAAGGTCTCCCATATCAGTGTAACTTCCATTATTTATTCTTTCCGTAGGAGATAATATTGAATTAAAGTCTCCTGCTAGAAGCCAAGGCAGATTAGTACGCATAGACTATTCACTAATGTATGTCCATAGGTCCTTCCTCTTCATTTCATCATTATGACCATACACAGATGTGCATATCACACTGAGTCCATTATAATTGTGTAGGATACTTGTGATGTACTGTTCATTAGTGTGGATAATTATATTTGACCATTGACTTGAATCCCAGATTATTAGAATACGACATTTCTGACCATCTAATATATTATGTGTAAATTTCCATTTAGAGTGGATTTTATTCATGAAGTTATCAATATTACTTGCCGAGAGTTTATTTTCAAGCATGCAAATAAAGGAAAATTTATTGCTATTCACTAATCTCACCATTTCCATTTGCTTGGCAGGGGAATTCATACCCCTTATGTTCCAAAAGAGGAACTCCATCTAGATATTGTTTTCGGGGTAGCTACTGATTTCTGGAGTAGTAGCATTCACCAATAACTTCGCTTTTTTTGATTTTTTTATTTTTTCCTTTTAGTTGATTCACCATGGTGTGCCATGCAGGATTGTCGACAACATTAGAATCTGCTGAAGCTTTAAATTCAAAAGGGGTTTCATCAGTTCTTATTTTTCGCGTGTTGCTGGATTTGGAGTTATGGGAGGAATTAGTGATTTGTTTAGTAGGGTCAGACATACTGGACACTTCAGATTGGGTCATGCATACTTCTCTGGAATCATGAAGGAGTTTATTTGTATCGGCATTTGTAATTTGAATACTTGATGTTGTTTCTGTCTCATTAGGAATAATGCTTGAACTTGTAATTTTATTCAGGCCTGTAACTATATGATGTGTTACCTGTGTTTGCTTTGAATGTTCCTGAGTAGAGTCTGCAATAACATTGAGTTGAGGATTAGGGGCTGGTGGAATTATTTGTTGTATTGTTTCAGAGATATTCTGAAAGGTAGTCACTGTTTCATCAGTATTATGATTGTTGTTAACTGCATCCTCCACGTTATTCTCTATGTTGTCTATCACCATGTCTGCGTTGATTTCTTTAGATGGAACCGCATCTGTTTTTGGTTGCCACGCTTTAGTAAATTGACAGTTGATTTCAGCATGTCCAAAACTCGAACAGTTCATACATAACGATGGTTTCCATTCGTAACTCACTCTTGCCATATCATTTTATTGTCTTCAGTTATTATGGGAATCTTACTAGGGAATTTGAACGAGTTATTTATTTCAACTAGAACTCTCGTGTATGCTATTTTGATGATGCCTTCAGTAGCCTTATCCAGTTTGATTGGGGAGCCAAGCACTGAGGCAATCCTACTAATTCCTTCTTCTGTCCAATAATCCAGAGGGAGATTGGGGAGGCGTATCCAGATTGGGATTGAGTGCAGGAGTTCTTTGCTGAGATGCATTCCCAGAGACCATCGTTTCATCATCATTAGTTTTTTATTATAGAAATAAGGACCCCCTTCTAGAATTTGGTCACAATCTTGTTTTTTGTTGAACTTTATAACATAGAATCCGTTTTCCTTCGAGTAAATTGAGAATTCATCTTCTGGTTTCCATACTCTAATAATATATTCTTTGAAATACGGATAATACGGCTTCGGACCTACTACATATACCACTATGGCGTTGTCCCATTGCTTTTTAGCCTTTAGCACCACTTCTTCTGACATTTTGGCACATTGGAGTGAGTTTAGTTCTTGTGGTTGATAGAATTTCAATGGAATAGTGACAGGGATATTGTTGCCTTTAACTACTTCATTCCAAGCACGACTGGATGTGGTGGAAAAATTCCACCTTTTCGGGACGGAATTGTTTGCGGACTGGGGTGTTTGAGGAGTATTAAGGCGAGACAAATTTTGACTAGTGTTAGTAACATTTGTAACAGTGGGTGGACGAGACGGAAAAGAGGTTTTCTGATGTAACTCTTTATCATTAGGGTTACCTGTACGAGAATTAGGCAGAAAAGGAGGGGTACGTTTCCATTTACGTCTACTCACCAAGGTGAAACCTTCGTTGTCGGCAGAATCACGTGCTTTGGAAGCTATCGGCATGAATCCTGGTGGAGGTTCTACATCGTTGGGAGGGGGATCTGGAGGGCGAATGGCAGGAGGTTCCATTGTTATGGAATAGGTGCGGAGTCGGGGGGAGAGGGGAGACCGAACAAAGACGGGGACGGCGGAGGATTCAGATCTCAAGGGGGACGGCGGTTTCAGATCGCGAGGGCTCAGATCGCGAACGACGGTTTTTTACAAATGTTTAGGCGTTCTTGGATTTGTTTATTTACTTTTTGGGAATCTTCCAAGAATTCTTCTAGGTTATGTACTTCTCTTATTCTTATATTATTTTCGTCATCTATATAAACAAAGGTATCTTGTTTTATTTGGTTTGTTAGTCTTAATTTTTTTTTCTAATTCGTATAGTTCAAATGGTTCAAGAACCATTCCTAGTTTTTTTGGATATATTATTTTATCAATTTATTCTTTTATTTAATTCTTCAGCTTCTTCATCAGTTTCAATTTCTTATTGGTTTGATGGTCCATAATTTCTGAACCATATAGACATGGATTTGTCTAGGTTATTATATGTTACAACATTGTTTGGTTTTAATGTTGCTGTTGTATTGTTAGGATTTTCTATTTTCCATTCATGGCCAGCAAGGATAGAAGAATCTATTTCCATAGGTTTTATAAAGCTTATTCCTGTAGAGTTTAATGTTTCTATAATTTTATCTAATTTTATTTTTATTTTTAGAGCATATTTTGACATACATTTTCCTGAAAAGGTGATGTCTAGAAGTATGTTTCTTCCTATAAAGTTTTCAAAACCTTTGGTTTGTATTATTATTTTTATATGTTTGTAGAAATCATTTAATGTCATTGTAAAATTTGGAGCTATATAAACAATTCCTATGTTATTGTTCATATCAACCTCCATCATTCCAAATATGGCTTTATCCATATCTTGGTATCTGTCATCTATTAAAATAGTAATAGTTTAGTCCCTATTTTTTGTCTGACCAATCCTCTTATACCTATGACTATTAATCCTAGGTGGATTATTTTATACTTTTGGATTTTTAATTGTTTTATAGCCTCTTGTGACATTAAGTTTATTATTTGTTGCCTTCCATCTGGAATAGAAAGTATCTCTTCCCTATAGTGTCTATATAATCATGTTACTGCTGTAAACAGTCATATTCTATATATTTCTCTAGGATTTAAAGAATTTAATTGGTTATTAGAAAATATTTCTATGTCCCTGTCTAAGTCAATTATTTCTTCTAATTGGGCTTGTGTATTGTTAGTTCTCCTTAACACGTTATCAATCCAGCCGGTGGATGATAATCTATTTGATTCTGTAGTTCTATTTGTTGATGTCCCAGATGGAAGTGAAGGATAATCTTCTATTATTCATATTTGGTAAAGTTTTTTGTACATTAGAAAGTTGATTTTAGTCTTTTTACTTGTAATATATGTTGTAGGATCATTTGGTCCTAGTTTCAAACTTGATAATTTTTCTGTAAGTTGACTTATAGCATGGTTTTTTTCTTGTATTGTTTTATCTAGATTATTTATTTGTTTATTTAAACTGGTAATCTACTTATCCATTAAGTCTATTCTATCATGAACCTGAGTTAACCTTGCAACAGTGGTATTACACATCAGGCATATTGTATTATCTCCCTTACTTTAGTAAGTGTCTTTATTATATCCTGCCGATAATATCTCATTTTGTTTGAGCATCATATTAACATGGTTAGTGGCTTCTTAATAATATTTATTATCATATCCTATCTTAATTTAATTGTATGTATTTTTCTTGCAACATTTTTTCGATTTGTTGTATTTGTAACTCAAATTGTTTTTTTTATCTTTTTCTGATTGTTCTTTTACTTCTAATGTTAAATCTTTGGATTTTATTTCTATATCTTTGGGCTTATTTTCTTCAGTCAATTCTTTTAGTTTTATTATATCATTTTTATTTGGGAATTCTTTTAGCTTATGACTTTAAATTTATTTATTAATTTTTCTGAAGTTATTTCCATACTATCTATTTTGTGTAGATTAGTTTTTAGATATTCTTGGTTATTAGTGATTTGTTTTAATAATTTATTCTTTTCAATTATGCCTTCTAAGACTAATTGCATTAATTTATAATGTTTTTTTATAGAGATCTAGGTTTTCACTTAATTTTATAATTAAATCTGTTATTGTATTCATATGTTCTGATTCAGAATGTATCCTGTGGGTATATGTTGAATCTTTTACATGGCATATATGTTTTTGTCTATCTAAGGTAATAATTCTCTTTATTGGATTATTAATCTCTACATTTAAGTAATTGAATTTTTTATAACTCATTTATATTGATCCAAGTAATCTTTTAAGTTCTGATACCAAAATTGAGGGAAACCAACAGCGTTTTTCATTTAAATGCTGTTGAAAGTTGTTTTTTTTAAATTTAGGTAACACAACAGCCTTTTCATTTAAATGCCGTTGAAAGTTGTTTTTTTCACCAAAACATAAAACACAAACACAAACTAGCCGGCTATTGTTAAGCAAGAAAAGGAAGAGAAAATTCAAATCAAGCTAAGGATTAAAGCAAGGGAAAATAAATCTTAATCTCCATCCAATCTCCTTATCCTAATGAAGGTGAATAATAACTTACACCATCTCTAGTTTGTTATATAATCATTTGTTTTTGGGTTTAAGATTAAATCCCTTTTTGTAATGATTTGGATGATGATATGCTTGGATCATAACATGTTAGATTTAAACAAAATTGTTTAAATATGATTTCACGGTTTTAAGGGTAAAACTGATTATTGATTTCAAATACCAAGAGGAATGTATGTGTTATGTAATACATGATTTTGGAGTTAGTTTTTAATTTTGATACTTTTCCAAGCTATGGAAAGATTATTATGAATTTTCGAAAGAAAATAAGGTTAATTGGGTTTAGAAATTTATTTCATAAATTATATTGAGAATTTGGGTCTAAAATTTAGTTATGTTAGATAACATATTAAAAGTGAATTTCTGTGATTTTTGAGGATTTTTCTTAAGTGATTTACTATGAAATTTGACAGGACGACCTAAATGATTTAATTGTTTTGCTTAATGAAAGGGCTTATTTGTTAAATTAATCTTGGTTTAGATTTGAAATTATGCGGCAATTATTTTGTGTAAAGAATTTGAAAAGTTGAGGCAACCAATCATTTGCTTACAAGTAGGCAGGTTAGTTAGAAAGTGTTTGCTTTAATTGGCATTAAATCAGATTTACCCAAAAAAAATGGGTTCCACCTCTATTAGAAGCACCTTTGAACTCATAGCTTCCGCCTTCAATCAAGTCAAAACCTTACAAAGCCGAAACCAATACACAATGTATCAACATGGGTAAGTGGTAGATTGGAGGAAGGCGAAAGGCATGGTGTCGACGCATAACTTCCAATGGGAGCGAAACCTTTGTTTTGCTTTTTAATGTTAGCGCCTTCCTTTGTTTTATTATGCTTTCGAAGGAGTCGAAACATATGCTATCAAAAGGGCTTTTCTAAATAACTTCTTAAGAAGGTTGCCATCCTTCATTTTTAAGTATAAGCTTTCGAATGAGTCCCTTGTTTATAAAACAATGCTTTCGAAAATGGTGGTTCCTACCTAACCGAAACCCTACTGTTTTTCTTTTTTCTTTCGAGTGTATTCAAGTCATCAAGATGACAAAGGGTAGCGTTTGTTTTAAACTTATACTAAGCCACTTCCTAGGTGTTTTCGAAAGGGTTCAAGGGTTTCAAAGGCAATGGTATCGAAAGATGGTTTCGATGCTATCCTTCAAAAAATTTCTTATATGTTTTGAAGCTTTCGAAAGGATAGTGTCGATGCCATCAAACTTTCCCCAAACAATTTTATATTAAGATTAATGGTTTCGAAAGAGATACTTTCGTATATATTCACTTTAACCCAAAAGATGTTTTTGAGTAAACCTAATGGTATCGAAAGGGGTACTTTCATTGGTTTCAAAGCTATGTTTCTAAGGATTATTCAGTAATGTTTTGATACTTTCAAAAGGTATATTTTGGTTTTGAAAGAGATGATTAAAGGCCTTCGAAAGGTTTATATGTAACGTTTTGAAAAGAAGTTTTCTATGCATTCGAAGGAGGTTATCCAGAGATTTCGAAAATAATGTTAAGGTTTCGAAAGCCTTAGTTTTCAAAACAAATAACCCAATCTCATTTTAAGGAAAACCATGACATAAATAAAAGAGTTTGATATGATTTTAAGTATCGAGTTTTTGAAGAAGTTTTCCTTGATTAATAGGTTAAAGGGATTAACCAAGTTATTGTGTTTGCTTCTTCATATATGTATATATTCACATTGTAATGGACCCATAACCGTGCTTTGGAAAAGGGCAGAATAACCAGCTAGGTAGACTCAGTAGTGAATATAAATTAAGTTAACTCCTGAATGAGTAGAATTGCATCCAGAGGATCAGGATGACCAGAATATAGGATGCTAAAATAATGATTAAAGAAGTTATCATGGAGACAGGTTCATAGTAAACCCATGAAAACTATGACTATAAAGAGTAATTAGCAGGGTCCAATAGGTTTGTAGTGAAACCATGAAAACTATACCTTGATTAATTTATTAACAAATGTCAATAGGTTCCTGTCAATCCATGAAAACTAGGGGAAGAGGGAAGTTATTGGAGTTACCAACAGGTTCAGGGAGAACCCATGAAACAATGATGTTATTGGCAGGGCCAATAGGCTCTTAGTGATCCCATGAAAACTATGAAATTGGACAGGGAGTCCATAAAATTTAAATAGGTTAATAGCAAGCCCATGAAAATTATGAAATATGACAGGGACTCCATAAACATTAAACAGGTTATTAGTCAGCCCATGAAAACTAATAGGTTAATAGTGACCCAAGAAACTATAAATGAGACAGTTAGTCGGAATGAATGGGGATGGGTAATCTAGAATTGATTTACTTGTTTTGCATATCATCATAATATTTTGAACTATTATGTTTTGACCATTGTGGATGCAGGAGCACAGTATATAGTTTTATAAAGGTATTAGGATACTAGTAAGGGGAAAACTCATTCCGCTAAGCGGCATGGTCTCACTAGATATCTAAATGGTTTGAGATGGTGGATTATTATTCATATCAGGCTTTATGTATGACTCGAAGTTTATGTTTTCCCCTTATACTCTTGGATACTCAATCGATTTTGAGTAGTTTGGGAGTTGAGGTTTTCAGGTATCACTTTAGATGAGTAAGCTTTCGAAGACGTGCATGAGGCATGATAGCTACTTAGAATTCTCTTTTATTTTGATTCCGCTATGTTGTTGTTGTAAAGGAAAAGATGTTTAAATTTTCTATATATACTCTGATCATCCAAGGGGGCATCTTCATATGTTGCTCTTGGCGTATGTTGTAATAAGTATATTTTCTTTGAACGTGGTTCTCGTATTGGGATTATGTAATGAATTTAAAATGATTTGAAATGGAATGTGAAAGTTGTTTTGTGATTTTAAATTTTTTATATGTCCATATGTTTCTATTATATCAATGTATCTAACATTACCGTAGTTGTCGCCAAGGATTAATAACTATGGATAACTGCAGCATCTGTAGCCATTAGTTTTGGGCCTCCAAGTAGAAGATGTTACAAATTGGTATCAGGACATAGGTTTATGAAACTTAAAAGAAATTTAAACCTAAAAGAATTTTCAAACCATAATCCAATGAATTATAAAATAAGAATGGGGTTTGGGTTAACGCTATAGTAACGTACTTGTATTTGATATATATATATATATATATATATATATATATATATATATATATATATAAGTACGTATTCCCCTCTCTCTTAGATCGTTTTTCTGTATCTTACTAAGGCTCGTATGAAGATTTACGAGAAAGAAGATAAGGAGGTAGAAAACGGAAGAGGAAATCTCGATGGAGGAAGCATCACAACCAATGGAAATGCTCGACCCACCAGGAGGAACACGAGTCGACAAGCTAATGCTAACCAAAATGTAGATGCCAATGTGTGTGCTGGAAATTTACCAATGGATATGGAGGCGATGTATTAGTTCTTCATCAATATGATGCAAGCAGGAGCTGTAGCCGGTGTTGCTGGAAATGTTGGAGGAGCTAATCCTGTGGCTCCAGATGGGAATAATTATGCTAAGTTGAGCAAAGAGTACACCAATCTTGGTGGGAAGCCATTTATGAGGACGGAGAATGCCATATAGGTGGAGAATTGGCTGTTGCATTATGAGAGAATATTTACTGATCTAGGTTTAGATGATGTGCAGAAGAGAAGGTTGGCATCTAGGCAGTTGCAAGGGTCAGCACTTCATTGGTGGAATGGTGTTACTATCGGAGATATGGAGGAAGATTTGACTTGGGCTGATTTTTGAAGGAGATTTGAACATAGGCTTATGTATTAGGTTGCTAAATCAGTGCTGCTGAGGAAGTGTTTGTATCTGGAGCAGGGACAGATGTCGGTTGTTGAGTATGCCACTAAGTTTGATGAGTTGTCCCATTATGGATATAATACTATAAACACCGTCATTAGGAGGAATGGGAGGTTCATTAGGGGACTGAGGCCCAAGAACGCTAGGGCGACCCTACCGCATCTTCGTGATCCTACTAATGTAGTGGTGGAGATGGCAACTCGCCATGCAGAGGTGCTTGATGTTTGTGCTAGAGAGAAGCCAGTTGAAACCTAGGGTTCTAAAGGAATGAAAAGAAAGTTATTTAAGAAGAAGGGAGCCTAAAAGGAGGAGGCACCCAAGAAGGCAAATGTTGATTTAGTTTACTTCAAGTGTGAAAAGAAAGGTCATTATGCTCATGAGTGTCGGTCAAGCAAGGGGAAGAAGACTACAGATAAGAAGAATGTTAAGTGCTTCAACTGTGACCAAGTGGGGCATTATGAGAATCAGTGTCTAGAACCAGTTAGGGTGGACAAGAGAAAGGTTTTTGCTGTTAGACCATCGTTTGCTAGGCAAACTGCAGCTGAAAAAGGGAAGACTATGATGGAAGGTACTTTTTATTCAGAGTATACCAGTTAGGGTACTGTTTGATACAGGTGCATTACAATTATTTATATCCCAGTGTTTGGTTGATAGATTATGCTCAGAACCCACATACTTTGTTACTTTCTTAAGGGTTGTGAATTCAATAGGAGGGTATGCAACTATGGGGATGAGATGTGACCAGTTAGAACTTGATTTGTTAAGTTATAAGTTTGCATGCAGTCCGTATGTTTTCGATTTCATAGATTTCGAAATCGTTTTGGGTATGGATTGGTTGAGTAAGTATGAGGCTAGGATATTTTGCCAGGATGGGGAGATATCACTAAGACACCCTGATAGTCATAACCGAATTATATTCTCAGTGGAGAATTCTGACCGGAGTAGTTGTGCTTTGTTAAGTGCAATGGAAGTGGGAGAAGAGTTAAGTTAGGTTCGAGTAGCAAGGGATTTTGTAGATGTCTTTGAGCCGGTCACAGAGTTCCCCTTGAAACGAGCTGTTGAGTTTCGGATAGATCTTGTGCTAGGAGCTGAACTTATAAGTAGACCGCCTATCAGGATGACACCGACCATGATGAAGGAATTAAAGGTGAATGCACTGTGGATACAGAAGTGAGGAATTTTATAAGACTTAGCAGTTCATCTTGGGAAGTAGCCGCGGTATTCGTGAAGAAACCAAATGGGTCGTTGAGGATGTGCATCGACTATTATAAGTTGAATGAAAGGACGATTAAAAATAAGTATCCATTGCCAAGCATAGATGACCTATTTGATCAGTTGTGTGGAACCAGAGTGTTTTTCCAGTTGGATTTGGCGATAGGTTTCTATCAGTTAAGAGTGGCAAAGGACAGTATTCCTTTGAAAACATTTCGGACTAGGCATGGTTCGTATAAGTGGTTAGTAATGCCATTCGGGTTAATGAATTCTCCTGCTTTCTTTGTGGATTTGATAAACCGAGTTTTTCGAGAGCACTTAGATAGTTTTGTGCTGTTGTTTATAAATAACTTTTTCGTATACTCTAAGGATGAAAGAGGGAATGATATCATCTTAGAGTGATGCTTGAGACATCGAGACAGCATCAGCTAAAAGCAAAGTTTTCCAAGTGTCATTTTTGGAAGAAAGAGGCTAAGTTTCTTGGCCATGTGGTTTCAGAAAAGGGATTGTCAACCGATCCAGATAAGATCGAAGTTGTTGATAATTGGAAGAGACCAGATACGATGACTAAGATTAGGAGTTTTCTTGAACTTGATGGCTATTACTGAAGATTCCTAAACGATTTCTCGCTGATAGCAACGCCTTTGACTAAGCTAACCACAAAGGATGTAAAGTTTGTCTTGTCCGACAAATATGAGCAAGCATTCCTTAAGTTAAAGCATTTGTTGACCAATGCACATGTGTTAGTTATTCCAAACGAAAACTGAGGGTCGGTGGTGTATGCCGATGCATGTGGAACTGGATTTGGAGCTGTGTTGATGCAGAAGGGTAAAGTGATTGCCTACGCTTTACGATAGCTTAGACTACATGAAGTGAGCTATCCTACTCATGATTTGGAGTTAGCTGGGGTGATCTTCACGCTGAAGATTTGGATACATTATCTCTTATGAGAGAGGTTTGAACTATACATATATCTTAAGTCTTTAAGGTATTTATTCTTTTAAAAGAAGGTGAATATGAGATAACAGAGGTGGCTGGAGTTTTTAGTTGCTTATGATTTTGGTATAGAGTATGATCATGGAACAGGAAATAAGGTAGCAGTGTTCTTAGCAGAAGACATCAGAATGCAGTGTTAACTATGTTAGCAGAATGGAAGGACTTGGAAGCTTTGGCTACTTGAAATTTGCAGTTAAGATCGACTACTAGTTCTATCCTGTTTGGAAGTCCGACAAGTGTGGATCGAAATGATTACTTCTAAGCAGGAAAAATATCCGTTATTAGCCGAGAACATTAGAAGGCTTGAGGTTGGAACCAAGACCGATGATCTGAAAGATTTTAGTCTTGACAGAGGGTATGGTTGAGAAAGAAGAGACAGTTGTGCAATCCGAATGTTGAGGACTTAAGGAAAGAAGTTCATGGAGAATGTCAATGGTCTAAGTTTACGATTCATCCTGGAGGGACCAAGATGTATCAATATATGAAGTGGAGCTTCTACTAGGAAGGTATAAAGAGGGATGTTGGCATGTGGGTTAGGCAGCGTGCAAACTGTCAACAAATGAAATTTGAACATCAAAAGCTGAGTGGATTGCTTCAGCCTTTAGAGATTCTAGTTTGAAAATGAGATTCGGTATCCGTGGATTTTATAGACAACTTGCCAAGTTCAAATAGAGGGAATGAAAGTATATGGATCACAGTGGACAGGTTGATCAAGAGTGCCCATTTCATTCCAGTTAAGTCAAGCAGGACGACGCCTGTTTTAGCTAAATTTTTCATGAAGAACGTAGTTAGACTACATGTGATTCCTAGTAGTATCATCAGTGGTAGAGATGCTTTGTTCACTGGCGAATTCTGAAAGACTTAAGGATTTACTAAAAGCTTATGTATTGGATTTTGGCGGATCTTAGGAGGATCGCCTACATTTGGTTGATTTTTCCTATAATAATAGTTATCATACTAGTATAGGAATGACACCTTTTGAAGCTTTATATAAAAGACCATGCAAATCATTGGCATGTTGGTTGGATATTGGAGACAGATTAGTCTTAGGTCCAGATCTGGTTAGAGAGGTGACAAAGAAGATTGAGTTGATCCGAGAAAGGATGAAGTAAGCTCAGTCCAGATCGAAAAATTACGTAGATAAGAGGCGTAAAGACCTAGATTTATCAGTTGGAAATAAGGTTTTCGTTAAAGTATCACTGGTGAAGGGTGTGGGATGATTTGGAAAGTCAGGGAAACTGGAACCGAGATACGTTGGTCCATTCCATATTATATAGAGGATTGGAAAGCTCGCATATAGAGTAGAGTTACCGAGAAGTAAGGCAAGTATTCATAATGTATTTCATGTATCTCATCTTCGCAAGTATGTGCATGATCCAGAAACTATAATTCCTCCAACAGGGTTGGAAGAGTTGATAGTAGAGCCTAACTCGACTTTTCTTAGACAACCAGTTTGGATCATAGCGAGAGATGAGAAAAAATTGAGGAACAAGACAGTCAATTTGGTGAAAGTTCAACGGAGCAACATGAGAAGGACTGTACCTGGGAGATAGAATACAGAATTAGAGATACTTATCCTGATCTGCTTTGAGGGTATGTCTATATTAGCGTTATATAGATAGTTTCTAGTCTGGTAGACTAGTATGGTTGTTAGGAGTGGTTACAGATGATTTCTATCATTAGTATTTAATCCTTACTGAATGAATTTTTTTAAGGAGAGGAGCCTGTAACACCCTTAATTTTAATAACATTATTCAGGAGATTTAATTAGATAAATCAAATGGAATAATGTAAATAATTAGTGTGATATGGTGATTGAGATATGAAAATAAATTAAGGTCGTGCTTAACAAATTAAATGGCTTAAGAATGGTTTGTAAGCTAATTAAATTACACAAGGTTATATTGGGAAATAACCGCACATAACCACTTACCCATATATATATATATATATATATATATATATATATATATATATATTCTTGTCCCTCATGCCAGTCGTGTTTATTTTTCATTTTTCACCAAAATATAAAACGCAAACATAAAAGAGGAGCTGACCATTGTAGAGGAATAAAAAGAAGAGAAAGTTCAAATCAAGCTAAGGAATAAAGTAAGGGAATAAATCTTAATCTCAATCCAATCTTCTTATCCTAATCAAGGTGGATAATAATTTATACCATCTTTATTTTGTTATACAATCTTTTGTTTTCAAGTTTAAGATTAAATTCTTTTTTATGATGATTTGGATGACGATAGGCTTGGAACATAACATGTTGGATTTAAACAAGATTTTTTAAATATGATTTAGTAGTTTTGCTTGTTTTGCATGTCATCATAATATGATGATATCCTAATCAAATGAGAATGTTAGTCAGAATGAATGGGGATTGGTAATCCAGATTTGATTTACTTGTTTTGCATATCACCATACTATTTCAAAGTGTTATGTTTTAACCGTTGTGGATGCAGGAGCAAAGTACATGGTTTTATAAAGGTTTTAGGATACCGGTGAGGGGGAAACCCGTTCTGCTAAGCGGCGTGGTCTCACTAGATATTTAAATGGTTTGAGATGGTGGATTATTATTCTTACTGGGCTTTATGCCTGACTCGAAGTTAATATTTTCCCCTTAAACTCTCGGGTACTCAATTGATTTTGAGTAGTTTGAGAGTTGAGGTTTTCAGATACCTCTTTAGAAGAATAATCTTTTAGAGATGTGCAGGAGGCATAATAGTTACTTAGAGTTCTCTTTTATTTTGATTCCGCTGTGTTATTGTTGTAAAGGCAAAGTCGTTTAAATTTCCTATATATACTCTGATCATCCAAGGGTAATCTTCATATGTCTCTCTTGGTGTATGTTGCAATAAGTATATTTTCTCTGAACGTGGTTCTCTTATTAGGATTATGTAATAAATTTGAAATGATTTGAAATAGAATGTGAAAGTTGTTTTGTGATTTTAAATTTTTTACATATCCGTACATTTCTGTTATATCAGTGTACCTAACATTACCGTATTTGGTCGCCAAGCATTAATAACTATGGATGACAACAACATCCATAGCCACTAGTTTTGGGCTTTCAACGTAGGAATGTTACAGTTGGGTTTTACCACATTAGACTTTACTATGCTTACCGGTTTAGGCATTGGAAAAGGGGTGAAACATCTCGTACCTGGAGGCTAAAAGCTAAGCTCTATAGATGCTGCACTCATCTACAGTATTAACTTTTGGTGACAAAATATGGTAATGTTAAATGGTATCCATAATATCAGAAGCACTTGAATATGAACGAAATCACAGATTACAAAAGACAACATTTTGCTGATTATAATTCAAAACAATAATTCATATTCAATTTACAAAATCCCAAAATGTTTCCCAGGCAATGAACAAATAGAATTTACAATAATACGCGAAGAGCTACATATGACGATGCTTCCTTGGTTGATCAAAGCAATATAGTCATATTTGACTTAATACACAGCGGAAATGTACAAAATAATCTGTACTCCTAATTAGCTATTCGTCACCACCTGCTCATCTCCGGAAGCTTTTTTTTCCAAAACAACAAAACCTGAAAACCTCAACTCTCAGCATACTCAAATCAATTTTGAGCACCCGAGAGTTTAATGGAAAATAAAAATATTGAGTCAGACATAAAGCCTGGTGTGAATAATACTTTTACATCTTAGTTTATAAATATTAAGTGAGACCACGCCGCTTAGCGGGATGGATTTCCCTTCACTAATATCCTTTTCAAAGAATATATTTTGCAAATCTTTTCATGCAACTAAACTGGTTAATCAAATTGGTCATAGTAATTATAACAATAATAATAGCAATATTCGTTATGCTAAAAACTAGTAATAAATGGACCACATGCTCGAAATCTGAGCTAACTGCCCGCAAACTGAACTAACTGTCTGTTTGGCTGACTCAGGCCTACCAAATAAAATATCAAATGGTCTATACATTTGTTAGACAAAACTTCTGGACAATTTGTCCTTAACTTACTTCTCTAGGGGTCAACTAATCCTAATGGTTTTGTGACTTACCAATAACCTACTTATGTACATAATATTTCTTTCTGTGTGTAGGCAACATTTTAGTCTTACCTGTGACTAAGCCCTACACACTGGAATTCTAGACTAAATTAGATAGGGGCTAATAGCTAATGAGCATATGGCACGACCCCCCACATGTCCTATCTGGTCTTCTAATATGAGTCATTTTCATAGGGTTAACTACCCTTCATCTTTTTCCTTGAAAAACATTTTCAAAACGATTTAACCATTTAAATCATACTTATACAAGGAAAATACAATCTTAGCTTTACTCTGAAGTATTTTTCCATGCTATATATACTTTACTCAAAATAATATTAATGAATTTTAATAAGAATTGGATATCCTTTCAAAACAAGTTAAAACACTTTTTAACTTGAAAATACTTAAGCTATATTGCCTATTTAGTACATTCGATAACTTTGTTTAAAACATTTAAACAATCCTTTCAAAACCCTTGAAGGTAACCCTTTTGAAACCATTGAAAACAACCTTTTTGAAAAGCCTTTCCTTCGAAAGATTCAAAACATTAGACATCATTTTTTAAAACCTTTAAATATTGCCTTTCAAAAAATAGGAAAAATCTTTCCTTTCAACCCTTTCGAAACCTTGGAGAACCACCCCTTCGAAACCATTCATTAAAACTCTTTCGAAAGCATTAAAATACTAAACCTTTCAAAAGCCTTTGGGTTCAATTTAAAACATGTGGAAACCTTTCGAAACCATTCAAAAATTTACCCCTTCAAAACCTTTGAAAACTATTTCGGTCGAAACCCTTTGGACTATGCCTTCAAGTAGAGCAAAAGGGTTAGAAACCCATTAAAATCGAAAGCACTTCTTTCAAAACCATTCTTAAGTAAAGAAGTAATGGTGTCGAAACCATTCCTTCGAAAGCTTTGGAGAAGTGGTCAAGTTTAAAAAGCAAAAAAACCCTTTCGAAACCCATCTATGTCGAAAGGTAGAAAGCGACAGTTAAAAGGTTTCAACTTAGTAAAAAGCAATCATTTTAAAAACACAGGCGCAACCCAATCAAAACCATTCCCTTTAAAACCATTTAACCTAGTCGAAAGTTAACTAAGTCGAAAGCATCTTAGTCGAAAGCATGCAGGTGCATTTTCCTTTAAAACCAAAGTAACGCTTCAACCCCTTAGGAACCTCTGGTTTCGATTTCATACCTTCCGCCCACATCGAATTCACTACATACCAGTTCCCTGATACCATGTGCATTGTTTTTGAATGTGTCAGAAGCGAAGCTAAGGAGGCGGAACCTGGTGCCGAAACTATCGAAACAGTGAAAAACACATTGTTTAGTAATTTTAAAATTTTCTTTTTTACCTAACCTGTCTTGTTTGTCTAAATCTGATTGGTTACCTCAAAAGTACTGCCGACTTTACAGAATTAACAAATTTAATTTATTTACAAAAAGTCCATTCTCCTTTTATAAATATGTAAAACATTTAAGTTCCATATCTTAAATAATTTTATGTATCCATTAAAACACCTAGGAAAATTATACAAAAGTTCCATAAAATCTCTTTTAATATGTTTTCCAACATATAAAAATTTGAAACCCAATCCTTTAACTGTTTAACTATAAATAAATTATAATCAAATTTAGCATTTTATTTACTAGAAAATTCATATAAATTCCACAAAAATTCTGAAAATTAAAACCCATCTCCAGATTTATATTTCTGGTATATATAAAAAAATTCAAGACATTTGGATGTCATTTAATAGGATTTTGATATCAAAACATGTCATAAAATCTATATAAACAACCATAAACCATCAACAAGTATATATAATCACTTCATCGTTCAAAAACATGGCAAATCAATGCAAAATATTTTGGAATTCATTATAAAACAAAAAAAAGAAATATGATATGTAAACATTATTAACCTTAGCTTTAGAGATTAAAAAGATTGAGATGTGAATGGAATTGATTTGATTAAGTTTCTTCCTTAGTTTTTCTTAATCTTCCTCCTCTTTTCCTTGTTAATGGTGGACGACCTTAAGTTTTAATTTTTTTTCAAATGAAATGAGCGTGTATGGAATATAGGACCAAGGGTTTAAGGATTGGAATGCCCTCTTTCCTATTTTACCCCTCCTCTATTTCATGTCAACTCTTATTTTAATTCATTGTTTAAATGACATGACTATCCCTTAATAAAATCAAATCTCAATTCTTTAATCAACACATTATTTTATTTATTTAACTAATTAAATATTCTAAATAATGTTACCATAAATATGGGGTGAAAAACTCCCCTCCTTAAAGAATATCGTCCTCGAAATTACGATAAGATACCTAACACATCAATCAATGTGGTAAAACATACCATCAAACAAGTCAGGATAAGTATCTCTATTCCTGCCTTCAATCTCCCAAGTACAGTGCCTATCATCGTCGCTCCATTGGACTTTGACTAATCTGACCTATTAGTTCTAAGAGTCTTCTCATCTCCCACAACAATATGAATCGACATTCTCACTGTAATCAAGTCCGGTTCCACACTAAGTCATCTAGCACAGTCCATGCAATAGTAGTCTCCGGATCTCTAACATACTTTCTAAGATGAGAAACATGGAAAACATCATGGACTCCTGCTAAACTACTCGATAACTCGACTCTATATGCGAGTTTTCCAATCCTCTCAACAATACGAAAAGGTTCAACGAATCTTGCTGCTAACTTTTTTTATTTCCCAAATCTGATAACACCCTTCATCGGTGACACCTTAACGAAAACCTGATCTCCAACCGAGAACTCTAAACCTTTCCATCTTTTATGTGCATAACTTTTTACCTAGATTGAGCCTCCTTTATTCTAGCTCGAATGAACTCAATCTTTTCTGCAGCTTCTCTGACCAAATCTGAACCAAGAACCAACATATCCTCAGTCTCTATCCAACATACATGAGATTTGCATGGCCTTTCATACAAAGCTTCAAATGGTGCCATCCCAATACTAGTCTGATAACTATTGTTATATGAAAACTCGACTAAATGCAGATGGTCTTCCCACGATCCTCCGAAATCTAGAACATAAGCTGTTAACAAATCTTCCAAGACTTTGTTAACTCTTTCCGTTTGCCATTCTGTCTATGGATGGCAAGCGGTACTCATCTTGAGCTTGATTCCCAAAACTTCATGTAGAATCTTCTAGAACTCGCTAGTGAATAAGGAATCTCTATCATTGATTATATTACTAGTAATTCTATGTAGTCTAACTACATTCTTCATAAACAACTTCGCTATCATTTTGGTTGACTTAACTAGAATGTAATGGGCACTCTTGATCAATCTGTCCACTATGACCCATATATTATCATTTCCCTTGTTCGACCTTGGCAATCCGTCAATAAAATCCATAGAAATAGAATCTCATTTCCATACCAGAATATCTAATGGCTGAATCAACCCACTTGGCTTCTAGTGTTTGGCCTTTGCCTGTTGGCAAATCAAGCACTGCTTTACCCATAAGCCAATATCTCACTTCATACCTTCCCAGATGAAACTCCTCTTCATATCCTGATACATCTAAGTTGCTTTCGGATGAATAGAGAACTTCGAACGATGTCATTCCTCCAAGACTTTTCTCCTTATGTTTCCAACACACGAAATACATAATCTTCCTTTCTTTCTCAACCTCCTATTCTGGTTAAGATTGAAATCTTTCAAGTCATTGCTCTCGGTTCCATCTCTTAACTTCCTGATCCGTTCAGCTAACACCGGATATTCTTTCAGTCTAGAAGCAATCTTTTCGATCATCATTGGTCGAACTTCCAAACAAGATAACACTATGGTTTCTCCGCTAGACCCAGGCTTAGATCTCCACTGCATTCTGCAATCTGCTAATGCTTTCAAATCTTTCCACTCAACAATCATCGCCAACACTGCATTCTGATGTTTCCTGCTAAGTGCTTCTGTAACCTTATTGCCTTTCCTGGTGTGTACTCAATCCTAACATCATAAGCGGCTATAAACTCTAACCACCACTGCTATCTCATGTTTAGCTCCTTCAGAGAGAACAAATACTTCAGCGACTTATGATCGGTATATAACTCAAACCTCTCTCCTAAAAGGTAACGTCTTCATACCTTCAAAGCAAAAATAACTGCAGCAAATTCCAAATCATGCGTCGAATATCTAATCTCATGTGGTCTAAGCTGTCTAGAAACATATACAATGACTTTACCTCTCTGCATCGGCACATCTCCTAACCCTGTTCCACACGCATCGATATAAACCACCAAATCCTGATTTCCTTTCAGAATAATCAAAACTAGTGCATGGGTCAATAAGTATTTCAAACTCTAGAATGCTTCTTCACACTTATCGGTCAACACAAACTTCACATCCTTTCTCGTTAGCTTGGTCATTGGTGCCGCTATCCGCAAAAATCCTTAATAAACTTCTGATGATAACCAGCTAACTCAAGGAAACTTTTTATCTCCATCATTGTCTCGGGTCTCTTCTAACTATTCAACGCTTCAATCTTAGTCGGATCTACTGACAACCCTTTCTCTGAGAATACATAACCAAGAAACTTCACTTCCTTCTTCAAGAAGTGACACTTAGAAAAATTTTCCTTTAGCTAATGCCACCTCAGCATCTCAAGCACCACTCTAAGATAAACTTCATGCTCTCTCATCCTCAGAGTATATGAAGATATCATCTATAAACACCAACACGAACATATCCAAGTCATCTCGAAAAACTTAGTTCATTAAATCCACAAAGAAAGTCGGCGCATTAGTCAGTCCGAACGACATAACCAACCATTCGTACGACCCATATTTGGTACTAAACGCCATCAATGGTATACTATCCTCTGCTACTCTGAGATGATGGAAACCTGTCGCCAAATCCAACTGGGAAAATATCTTGACTCCACTTAATTAATCGAACAAATCGTCAATCGTCGACAATGGATATCGATTCTTTATCATCCTTTCATTTAACTTACGATGATCAGAAAAATCGTCAATCCAGATTGGACTCCGCCAGGTCATGTACGTCAAGCTTCGATGGAGCATAGACGAGTCGACTGCTCGTATTAACGAGCTTACTATAGTTGATGAGAAACGATATCATCCTACACAAAGAGTAGATGATGACCATAATGATGATGGTGATGCAGTTGGTCTTTTTGATGATGAGTACTAGTTTGATGAGCCATAGTGGTTGTATGTACTATTAGTATTTATATGTCCTATCAGTGTGTGTATCAGTGTATAATCAGTGTTTTGGATTTACTAGCAGAGTTTGTATCAGTGTATTTTCAGTGGTTTGTCTGTACTAACAGTGTTTGTATCAGTGCATTATCATTGTTTTGTATTTACTAGCAGTTTTTTACCAGTGTATTATTCATGTTCGTACTTATTAGTAGTGTTTGCATAACCATATCAGGTTGGGATTTCCTACTTTGTTTGACTATGTGTACTTAACTATGTGAAGGAACAAACACAGTTGTGTTTGTTTATATCCACATTTGTGGATGCTTGCCACGTGGTTGTATTAGAAGACACTTGATTCACGAGATGCGGATCATAAACTTTCTATTTGAACCAAAGTTTTGTAATGAATATTCACAACATCTTCAATAATTCTCAACATCGTCATAACCTTCAGTGTCGAATAAAAGCCAGTTTATTTAGTACTAATCAAATCGTACATAGAAACCGACCATAGACACATGGAAGAGGAGTTGGAACAAGATTTTTGGGTCACTCTAAACGAGACTTTTAACAGTCATCCTGATTGTAGATTAATTTGAAATTTTTTGGAAATTAGAAATACTTTTTTGTATTTACTAGAGTTTGTCGAAGATATAAAATCATTATAAATATAGTGAATGAAGAAGATCCATTTCAGTTAACACGAGCTACGTTTGGTTTCCATTATTTATGGGAGTATCACGTTGATTTTGTTGGTCATGCTGCATATATTCTTTGGGTTGGATATATTAGGCAATTTGAATGACGTTTAGGTTTGTTAAGTAAGTTTTTAAGTTAATTACCTTCAGTTAGTTCTTTGCACTATCAGTAAGTTTTATGTACTTTCAAATTCAAGTAAAGTCCATGTTTTCAAAATCCATTACACACTTAACATAATAACAACATTTAACCAATGGAAAATATCAACGACCAAGACTTAACTTATGAAGACAACAAATAATATACGCATACAACTTCTAAGAAAATAAATAAATAAAAAAACAGTAAAACACGACAACATCATGGAAAACGAACAAGATAACGAACAAGACATCCGAGATTACAAAAACCCTTCGACCACCTGATAAGTTAGTTGAACCCAATGTCCTTCGAAGCATATGAATTTGATTTTCAAGTTCATTAGCATACACAATTGCTCGATGAGGAAGAGGATCGTCAATCCATTGCAAAAGTCCACAACCATGAGGAGAATTACGACATCTATAGTGGCGTCGACCAATGCCGGTTCTGTTACTTACACCAGCATACAGAACAGAAACCCCACAATTACAGTAGATCTCCCGAGGATTAAGCTCTTGATTTGTGCTAGGTACTTGGTGTCGTATTTTATTCCTTCATTCTCTTATTCCATTAGGGCTAGGCCGATCTTCTTTTTGACGTCTACCATTTTCCAGCTGCATGCGCTCTTGCACTTCCAACTCATGCCTCTTACATTGGCATTGCATTTTTTCTCCATTTCAATATACCACTCGGTTGGTGGTTGAGGGGAGGATATATTCATTGGGCTATTGTGTTGTAATGGATCTTCATATGAGTATGAGAAGGGCAAAGAAATATGATGGGAATCGACCATTTTAATATACTACTGTTACGATAATAATAAAGAGAAGTAGGGCAAGCAAACGATATTTATAATGCAAATACATTGCCCATGTAAAGCAGTGCAACGTGGATACAGTGGCTGATTTAAACCGATATTGCTGTCATTCTCACTCTATATCCATCAACTTTAATCCGTTTAAAGCAATGCATAGTGGTGACATTGTCCGATGTAACCTGACACTGTGTCATTCTGACCCCACAGGACAAAGGTGTAATACGTCTACAACATCTTGATAAATCTTTAATGTGTATAAAACAATGCATCCATTAGCTTTAATTCTGAGTCAGACAAGATCCGATCTCCTATCATTTTGTAGCCACTTGACAAATGTTTAATGCATATAAAACAGTGCGTCGTGGATACAGTGTTTGATGTGACCCAACATATGCATTCTTTAATCCATATGACTGGATCCTGTAACTTTTCATATCCATTAAACAACAATATCTTATAAATAGATTAAGGACATCGAATTACAAACTCGTTCAAACTACCAAACTAATCACCGTCACTCTACTACCTAAATTAAACGAGTTCTCTAAAAAGTATGTGATGCTTCTCATCCTTGTCTTCATCATCTTCATCATCTTTCGACGATTTTATTGAACATTGTATTACTCAACGAAGTATGCTTACTACTGAAATGGAGGATTTAATGGCCAATGAAATTGCTGAAAGTCTATGTCAACCCAAGGAGGTAGCATTGTTGGAAGAAAAGATTTGCATTATGGACGAGAATATGCTGGCGGTCATAATCAATTGATCAAGGATTATTTCACGGCAAACCCCGTGTATGAGAACATGGATTTTAGACAAAGGTTCTGTATGTCAAAGAATATCTTTAGTCGGGTTTTCGACAAATTAACCGAAACAAACATTTTTTCACCCACGGAAGAAATGGAATCAACGAAATTAGAATTTATCCACTACAAAAGGTTACGGATGCACTTCGCATGATATCATATGGAACTTCTGGTGATTCGCAACATAACAAAGTGCAGATTCAAGACTTAACAAAAATATTATGTACGAAAGAATTTTGCCAAACCGTTGTTTGTATGTTTAGTGAAGAATATCTTTTGTCCACAACCCTTCAAAACATTGACAGATTGTTGGCAATGGGATATTAACGTGGATTTCCAGGTATGTTAGGTAGCTTAGATTGTATGCATTGGAGGCTGAAAAACTATCCAGTTGCATTGCAGGGCCAATACACAGGTTATTGCAAAAATGCAACTCTGGTCTTAGAAGTTGTTGCTTCATTTGATTTGTATATATGACATGCTTTTTTGGAGCATCAGGTTCGCTGAATGATATTAATGTTCTACGATAGTCGTATTTATTTAATGACATATGTAATGATATATCACCTCCATGCAATTACGAAATAAGAGATAAAGATTATTTTATGGGTTATTATTTAGTAGATGGAATCTACCCAAAATGGAAAACACTTGTGCAAGCATACAAAAGATCAAATAATGCAAAAGAAGCAAGGTTCATCAAACAACAAGATATTTTGAGGAAAGATTTCGAACGAGCATTTGGAGCTCTTCAAGATAGGTTTCATATATTAAGAAAAGAGGTATACTACTAGGATCCGACGGTATTATCTGATATCATATAATGTCGTATTATTTTATATAATATGATTGTCGAAGAATAACATGGTAGGTACGAGCTTTAACTAAGAAACTATCCAAACATTGCTGTACCATTTCAAAAAAAAGCTTTTAAGGGCCCAAATAATTTTACCGAATACTTGCAAAGAATACAGGACATTCGAGATCCGCAATCACATCTTGATCTAAGAGAAGAACTAGTGGAACACTGCTGGAAACATATAGGAAACCATTAGTAGAAGTGATGTTTAGATAGTGCTTATGTTTCACTTATCTATTGTAGTACGTTGGTGTTGACGTTTTGTACTAATATTTGTGTTTGAATTTGTTATGTCTACCGTATTAAGTTGCTGTTGACGTGTTAGTAGTAATAACAACAGTGGGAATGACAAATCAAGATGAGCTTGAAACTATAACAATAGCAATAACAAAAAAAATTGACAATAATAGCATCACCAATAACTGTACCTAATATAGCGACAATCACATTAACAACAACAGTAATAATGACACTACAGTTAACCCTTAGGAGATCAAATAATAGATGCAATGCTAAGATACATTGTAGGAACCTAGTTTCCTACAAACCCTTATGACATCTATGGTACTCCTCAAGTTGCTTCTCCATATACAATATTTGCAATGGATTGAGTTCATTTAAGTTGCAAGTTAAGAGCCATATCGGCAGCTTTTTATTGTCAAGCTAATTCTTGTTTTCTTAACTCTAGCTCATCAATTCTTAACTTTTTTTCCATCGTGATGTCGTTATTTTTTCTTTTCCCTTTCAAACGTCTTCATTTCTTTTGTTTCCATGTATAATTTGTTTGCATCTTCAGCGGCTGCCGTTCGCTCACCAATATGTTCATAATGTGTGTTGTAATCGGTGGTGGTTTTTTTCTTCCTCTTGAACTTCCTTGGAGGCCTACCACTTATACTAGTTGTGAAGAGGGTGTCTTTATGTGGATCAAAACTACCATGGATGGATTCATGGCTCATCTTTCTAGGAAGAAAGTGCATTACTGAATGTTCTTGTCGCACCTGACCTTATTTTTTCTCTTTTGCGAAAATGTCATAGCAATGGTGTATGTTGAATGGTTGATTATTATGTTCAGACATATATTGCATTTGCTTGATTGAACTTCAGATGATGAAGTACTATAAGAAGAATTAAATATAGAACTTGATAATTTGAGCAACAAATTAAAAATCATTACCAGGTCCATGTCGTTTGCCCCCACTTTGTTGTCTTGAATGCAGGCCGACCATTATTTCTTTCCAACATTGACAAACAACATTTATTTTTTTCCAAGATTGCTTCAAAGAATCAACCATTCTTAGAAGACTATTTGGGCTTTGAAGGTTGAAAAAATTGCATACATAATTTCAAAGAGAAGTTTCACTTTGACTCGTATCTTTCTTATTGCCTCTAGAATATTCAAAGAGAACTTTTAGAATCATGATCAGAGCGACAACTGAATCATCAATGGCGAGGGAGGTAGTGAAGCTCACACGCAAAAGGGAGGAAGTCGCGATGGTTGATGTTATGATTTTCTGGTTGGAGGCAGTATCGTAAGCGATGTTGGTCGAAGGGGGACTGTCGATTTCAGTCATGAGTTCTGGTTGATCGCATTTTAATGGTTAAATCCAAAAGGAGGATCGGCCATGAAAGATGTTCCGGCCTGGAACTGTAGCTTATTTGAGAGGTAGAGGTATTTTGATTAAAAACTAATTATATAATTTTTTGGTAAATTAGGGATTTAAAATTTAGCTAGCTAATAAATTTAATAAAATTTACATTTGAAGTCCAGAATAGATGAAATCAAGATAAGTTTGTATTCGTAGATGAGAAATATACAAGCTGGAATTGAAAATTGGATCGGTCAGTAAATTCGATAAAATCAAGGTGAGAATTTCTCACTCATTTAGATTACCATATTTAAATTTCATTGGATGCTTGATTGGATTGACAAATTTATAATTATCTGTTGGATGACTATATATATATATATATATATATATATATATATATATTAGTAATTGGAGTGATATTCCCGCACATTATAACGGATGATACCTTATGCGCCCGCATAATAGCGGATGACCATATATACCACGATATCCCCCTCGAAGTTGGTTCGGTATTTTTATTGTTTTCTAATATCCGTGGATGCAGGAAAAACAAGTTGGAGGGATCCAACTAGATTCCTTAAATATATTAGTAATTTACATATACATAAAATGCTAGGTTATTATGTGTTGTAAATTTTTAAAAGTTATAGTGGCATGGAAATTAACTTAGGTATATTAAATATCATAAATAATTATTTGAATTTTTTTAAAAGAATTAAAAGGGGATTTTTAATATAAAATATGTATATCGAAATTTGAATTATTTTAAAGAGATTGATTTGAATAAGCAATAATGGATTTTTGACCATATTAAATAATACCGGAAGAAGAAAAAAATTCTAAATAAAGATTTTAAATAAATTATATAAAGTGAATTTTAAGACTAAATTTTAAAATGATATTCGAGAATATAGAAGGAAGTTGAAATCGATATTAAAAATAGATTGGCAAAAATGAATGAAATTTATAAAATGAAATTTTATAAATGAGATTATTTTAGTGAAACTCAAAGGAGTTATAAAAGTTATAAACGATGTTATAAATAAAGAAAATTGGTATCTGGTGATAAATTGGAAATATAAATTTACAGAAAGAATTTATATTTGAATATGGAAATAAGGTGAAAGGAAAATAGTGGAAACTATTTTTGAAGCGAAAATGGTTAAGGAGATTGAAATGGAAGTGATGTGTTGGAAAGCAGAGGGGTTTATAAATTGAAATTTGGTTATTGAGATTTAAAAATATATTTTTATTTTTAAATTAAGTTTTAATTTTAAAAAAGGAAATTTTATTATTAAACTATGAAATTTAAAGTCGTTTAGTATTTAAATACTTCAGAAGTTAATTTTTCTAATGATTACTATTTATTTAATAAATCCTAAAATCTTAAACCTGCTTTGAAAAGTGATGTATGAAGAGTATTTCAATATTTTAGATAATTATTTGAACATACCTTAACAATAAATAAATTAATATTCTTTTAAATATTTATTATTACATATGTATATATACAGGGTTTTGAAATGTTTTAAATTTATTTATAAACCTTCTTGTAAGGCTGGAAATGAGGTTATTCAGTATATGAGATTTATAAGAAAATCCTTAAAATAGAATTGGAAGAAAAAGTAAAAAAAAAAAAATTCCGGAGCAGTTAAGTAATAGTGAACTTCGAAGAAAATGAAATAGAATTCATAAAAGAGCATAAAGGCAAATTGAAATTATATGTGAATATAATTGGATTTGGAAATATTGAAAGAAATTAATTAGAGAATTCCGAAACTTATAAAAATCGTTATGAGAGAGTTAAGAAAATTAAAAATAAATTTGTAAATGGATTTTAGGAAAGAAATAGGAAAGAAATGGAATACTTCCGAAACTGTTGAATATAAAATGAAGGGCATTAAAATATTCTAAGCATTGAAAAAGGGTGGAAATATTCCGTTGAAAATATATGAGGATTTAAAACTGTTTTCAAATGTTGGAGTGTTGGGAATAGATATCTTATAAAGATATTTTGAAATAAATTTTGGGAGATTTATAATAAGGCCTGATGATTTCTTATGGATGTGTATTGATAGTTAAATAGCTGATTATCAATTTTGGCCAATTTCGTTAATCGTTTCGAAGAGACCGGAATTGGATTTAATTATCTAAAAACCACTTTGATCCGGTTTGAACGTTACAAATGAATACCATGAAGATGATGAGACAGTGATTCGGTTTGTCTAGATTCAGGAGAACTTGTATGGATGAATGTTACCAAAACATCGTCATTGGAGGATGATGAACATTCTAAGTAGAAATTTTGTTCATGAAAGGTAACACTTAGCCTCGAGCCTCATCAATTGGGAATGAATTAAACAGGAAAGATGCAGCAAGGCTAAGTGGGTCGAACCCAATTAGGATATGTTATCACTTTTCTAGATGTCCTCAGAAAACCTATATATTATGGATATGGTTATGCATGAAATAATGAGTGCTCATGGTAAGGGTCGGAACACCCGGGGTGATAACATATTCTGTCTATACAAGTTAGGGTTAGGCCGGTGTTGTGTAGCAAGGGATCTCGGCATGGTTCTCGGTACATTGTTCTAAAGGTGTACTGTGGTGGATGGTACCCCAGTGGCCCAGTCATTCGATGGAATCCATTCCCCAATAAGCATCGTCCGGTTTTGATTGTGCCCAACTATGCTCGAACGTGAGATGCAAGCATTTCAGCTATTTTCTATTTACTTTCTATAGACACTATTATAATATCAGATGATTTTAATAAAAATCATTTTGGCTATCGTAAGGTAAAAACCCGTCATGTTTGTGTGTTGCATGGTCTTACGAGATAACTTTGTTTTCCAAGGATTTTGAGAAAAGTTAATAATTTAAATTAAGTGTGTTTTCTCACGCAGGTTTTACAGACTAACTCGGGTTTTATTTTATTACAATGCTCGAGTCAGACCAAGTATTACAAATTCAGGTTAAAATGCTATGGAGCTCGAAAGACGAGCTGGAGGAGTTCAGACGCATATCACTTGGTTATTTTCGCTGTTTATGGACAAGATATTATAATTGTCCATTTGGTGTATTGAACTGTTGTACTCTGATAGTGGTGTCACGACCTGAAATTCAATGTTCGAAAATCGACATCGAATGCCTCACTTGTGTTCAACTACCGAAGGTTCAAACATTGAACTCCGGTTCGGATGGAGCTTATAACAACATTAGATGACTAAAAGAAAACATCGGAAACAAAATGAACTTCCATAAATCAACATCATAGATACAACATCATGATATCCATTACGACACCATCACCAACATCAGAGCATTTTATGCATATAACAACAACTTCAAAATAGAACATCACAGCGGAACAACAAGTTATCACACTATCAAGAAAGGCTTCAAAGAGAAGAGAGCGATAGCGAAATTCCAGACGAAACACCTTATCCAAAAATCTTCCAAAAGATCCCCAAGGCCAAAAGCTGCTAAATTCCGATAGCTTCCAAATCAAAAGACTTCAAAACCCAACTAGCACCAAAACACGAAAAACCTATTTCTAGGCTGCCCGTGTGAAAATTATGGGAACCCAGAGTTTAGAAAGGGAACAATAAACTCCGGGTCAGTCATGGGACTGGTATGAGTAAACAAAAATAGTTGCTTGTATAAAATAGTTTATAAAGAAATTCAATATGCTTTTGGAAAATGAAACTACCATAAGACCCCCCCTCCCCACACACACACACAATGCAATCGCACAATTGGAGGATATTTCTTCTTATAATAGTCAAACATGCTTGATACGAGAAAACTCTTTAATATTATTATTAGTGCATAGTGTAGAAAACATTTTCGAAAGTATAATATTAATCTTAGCCAGCAAATGTACCATTATTGTATGCCTATTATAGCTACCATATAAGATGGCAGGTTCTACAACTAAAACCGTCCTGGGTTCGTATTGGGGATTGGATTTCCAATAAATGGTCAGGCTAAGGAACTTCCTACTACCACATGGGTACGCCTTTGGAGGGACATCTCGAGAACTTACCCATCTCTCTGCCAACACAAGGTCGGTTTACTCCCTTCCCAGGAGTAAAACCTAAGGTATGCCACCCCCGGTCATTTGCGACCTTTATCCGAGGGCCCTCAATCACAAAGCAATATCACACAGTACTAAAATTTACAGTGTCCACATGAGTTAAGTATCTGGGCTCCATACCATGATACCACCCTTTTCCAGAAGGAATGGACATACCCTAGAGGCACGACCCCTGCAACCTTGTCGCATCTTTCCTGTTTCGACCATTTCCGGGGTGTGAGGTCCTGATGCAGTCTCGTCCACAAAGCTATGCTTTTTCACAAAGCCATGCTTTGATCAACAAATGATCAGCAGCACTTCGTATGCCACATTACCAAATTGGGAATGCATTACTAGTAACCATTAACTACATAAACTCTGAGCTCATACGTCTCAGAGAAGGGTGTTAAGCTAAGAGAATAAATCTCTGCCACCAAACAGAAATGTATTTGATAGAAACTAGCTTTACATCTTAAAGTGTAACGTCAGAAACAAATCCATACAAGTCTGTTCCGGGTTCGAACAGAACTGAAGGCACTTCCAAAGAAGCCCTTGCAATCTAGGTATCTCCAATCTCGATCGGACTCCCCATCACATATGGAGATCTCTATACCATAGCTACTCAGTGTAGAGTCATTCTATAGGTTATCCTATAGTTCTCGTAAATACCCGGTCTTCACCCCTGGTCTTCAAATGCTATCCATAACGTCGTATTATTATTCGGAATGGGTTATATGACACAAGGTCCTTTCCCGGCTAAACCGAATAATGAGCGCAATATTTAAAACATAAGGATATGAGATTTCAGTTAAGTCACAACTTTAAAACCCAAAACCTTTCTTTTCAAATGGTTTAAACAAATTACCTTTTCCAAATCTTTAAACAAAAAGATTTACTTCACAAAGTTCACACATTTTTCATAAAGATTCGTTCACAGGTTTCAAAAAAAAATTCCACTTCAAGTTGGATTAACTCATTCAATCTTTAAATCAGAGATTTAATTCATAGCTTTCAAACCCGTTTCCAAAGATTCATTCATAACTTGGAAAACCATTTTAATTTCAACTTAAAATTCCTTTAACACAAATTTGAAATTATTTCCTTATATAAAAGCTTTTATTATCTCGGAAAAATCCGACTTCATTGATACAAGTTAAAGCCCTTAGGTTAAATTCAAATTCTAAAACAATACTTTAAAATGGTTTAAGCTCGTATAAACACATTTATAACTTGTATAACACTTTTAAACCATAATTTCCAAATATAGAATTCAATTTCAATTTTGAATTCAAATTCAAATCAAATTATTTAAATTTCAAAACTTTATCAAGTTATTCAAACTAACTTTTATCTTCAAACTCCTTTTCAAAAGCTTTTCATATTTAACCCAATTCCATTTCCAGAATCATTTGGATTCAAAATTCAATTTTTTGAAACCATTTCAAAAATCTTTGACTTAACCAATTTCCTCGTGCAATCCATATTTGTGTGTGTATAGTGTAGTCCAGGGGTTTTATGCAGTAGTGCAACATCATCAATCATCACAGATTCAAGCACAACAATATTCGATAAGCGGTATAGTTCTATAATGCTTATCTTCATTCATAGATTCACAGATAAATAATATAAATTTATCACAGAAAAATAAATTACATCACAGATCACACCAAAACAATTCATAACACAAAGCATAATATATCAGGGATATCAAACAATTCAACAATTAATAGGATTCAAACATCCATGAGTAAGATCAATTAATTATCTGATTACTGTAAATAAAATAAATCACCAATCCTAGTTAATGAACAAAAATTAATTTCAAATCGTTTGGTTAATTGTCCTTTAATCGTTAATTAAACTAATTAACCTTTAATCATTAAATAATTAACCTTTAATTACTTAATTATTTAATTATTTTTTAATTAATTACCCTTTATTAATTACATTAATTAATTAATCCTTAATTAATAAATCATCTTTTAATCACTTTCATTAATTAACTAACCTTTAATTAATTACATTATTTAATTAACTCTTAATTAATTACCATTTAATTAATTATCCTTAATTAATTACAATAAGTGATTATCCTAATCACTTACATTAATAAATCACAAATTAATTACATTAAGTAATTATCCTTTAATTACTAGATTAATCAATTTAAATCATTAATTAATTACTTTTAATTAATTAATTATCTTTAATTATTTCCATTAAATAATTATCTTTAAGTAATTAATTACCCCTAATTATTTTCATTTATAAATAACCCTTTTTATCAATTAAATTAATCCTTTATTAATTAAAGACAAACCATTTACCTAAATTAATTACTTTAATTATTATGTAAACCTTTATTAATAAACCTTGTAATGAATTATCATTAACCAATCGGCTTAATCCTTTAAGTTAATCAACTTTCAAAAAAAACATCTCATTTTAGTTAAATCCTTAATTACATTATTAAATTTGTTTAATATAAACTGTAAAAATAAATGTTACATGTATATATTAAAACACCTTAAATGCAAAGCAATTTTATTTTTAAAACCATTAATAAATTCCAAGGTTAAATAAAAATTTATTATTTTGAAAAGAAGTAGTTTTAAGAATTTTTTTAAGCAAAACTTGATTTATTTTAAAAGTTTAAAAACTGCTTTTATAGTAAAATCAACAGAACCGAGCCATTTCTAGTTTTACCAGAGCCTTGCTTCGAGTCTTCACCCTATCTCTTTTGCTTCGAGTCACTTCTGAAATTACTCTAGCTATTCCCGAGCACAACTACAAGGCTACATCCTTCTTCTTCCAGGTAACAATCACTGACATCACCACATCGACGTGCACGTGCACACCGGGCCTGACCACTTCAGCCATCATTCCGATCATCCTCAAGTCATTATCTACCTCGCCGACCTACTCGATCCCTTGTTCTGATGATCCCCTCAGTAAATCGAAAACAAACACAAACACTCAAACTCTGGAACCCATGCTGATCAGAAATCCACCTCTGGTCATCACCTCCGACCTCCGTGATTCACGCCGACCAACCCAAAGTCGCGCCACTTCTTGGCAAACCGATCCCTCCTTAAGCAATCGACCCCGATGTTTTATCGAGGTCACATCAACAACCAACCTGACAAAACAACACCCAAAACACTACATCACCATTTTCCCATCACTCCGATCATCTGAAAAATCCCCCTCTATTTTTCCTAAGCTCCTTGCCACACGAACCACCATCGGCCTTAATCACGTCAACGATAACGTCGCCGACCACCTGAATTTGACTCAAATACGTTCTCTGCTCAACTTGAAATACCTCGTTGAACACCAACTTAATTAAGATTTCTATGCCTAAATTCATCATACTACAGTACAATTCCACTTATATGATCCAATCATAAAACTAAAATAGTAGTTTAGTAAAAACTTATTTTTGAAATTTTTACTAAATAATTTCACTGGAAATAATTTTTAATTACATCCTTACTAACATTTTCCTTTTAATAATCATAACCTAAAAGGAATTGGAGCAAGTGATTTTGATTTTTTTTATTTGAACGGGTTAGTCTGTTGTATCAACAGAGACAAGCACCTTCATCCATTTCAACACGCACTACCGTTTTCACGGATACACATGTATGCAAATTATATTCACACAAACATAATAACATCACAACTTCAAGTACACAACAAACATCAAGAGATATATCAAGTTCAAATGGTTTGCTCACCTAAGAAATGACAGAGCAGAGAAGAACAGAGAAGAACATGTTTGTTTATAAATTTGAAAACCAGGTATTTTTCTGCTTTGATACTGATCTTTACATTTCTAGCTTTAAGTTGAAATCAGGTTGACTGTTGAATCATGTTTAGTTGAGTCAAGTTGAAGTCAAAGCTTTAAACTTCAGTTTAATTTCCTGGCTTCTGATCTGTTGCTTTTGAACTGGAATCTTTGCCTTTCAAACTGCTCTGGTTTACTTTTTGAGTTTGCTTGCTTTGATTTCATTTTTTCCAGGTTGATCTGAATTGGTTAGAAAAATTTGAACATTGATATTGTTTTGGTTGCTTGATCCTCATTTCCAGGTTTTTGAAAAACTGTTGATTTCTGGCATTTGATTTTGGGTATTCTTAGGTTTTAGTTTTTTTAAACTTGTTCCAGGATCTCTTTTGATCATGCAGTTTAATTTCAGGTTTGAGATATTTCAAACTTTGATTTTCCAGACTTTGGTTTCATTTTGATGTTGAGATAATTCTAGTTCTTTAAATTCTCAGTTTGAAAATGAAAGAAAAATTAGAGAGGAGAATGAGTTGGATTAGCTTGAGATGATTTTGCTTTTGCTTATTTAAGTATGAGGTTTGATTTACTTTCAGATTTGAGAAATGAGGAGAAAATTATCCCGGCTATTCTAAGCCACTTGCTAATTTGTTTGAAATTAAATGAACACTTGTAAATCTCATGAGTCACAAAGCTTACACATGTTTTAATCCTTATTTATTAACCTACAAATGTCATTTGCAATGAAATTTATGCTTATATCCTTGCTTTAAATAAATTTTAAAATTTTGTTTTGAACCTTTTTGTCATATGTTTTTACATGTTTATATAAATCTTAAGTATTATTTTTTAATATTTTTATTAACTAAATATTATGAGATAAGTATAAAAATAAATTTTGAAATCAATTTATACGTTAATAAGAAACCACATGTATTTTATGCACAAGGATTTAACTTCCAAATTATAACTTCCAAATATAAATATGTATTCACACATATATATATATATATATATATATATATATATATATATATATATTTAAAATTAGAAAACAAACTTTCATTTTTAAATTTCAAATTCAAAAATTAATATACTATCAATTTGTATCTATAAATGAGTAAACAAATATCCTTTTTATGAATATAAAATTTATTTCAATCATAATTTACTTATTTTTCCAAATCTTTATTTTCAACATATTTTTTTTATTGTCACATTTTCAAATCAATCCGTAATCAAGTTTACAATCAATATATTATTCAGAATATTTATTTCTGAATTCCAATTACAAATGTTATTTTAAAATCATATTTACATACATTTATATTAATAACAAACAAATATCCATTTAATTTAGATAATACAAAATTAGTTCACAACTTAATTCCAGAAATTAAAGTAATTTCCAATTTAAATTTGATTTAAAAATGGAAATGTTGCAGATTTCCCCCTTAAGAAAATTTCGTCCTTGAATTTTCCAGGGAGACAACCAAGAACAGATGAAAGATAGAGAAATATCTTTCCAGATTAAACTGAGATATCTATTCTGCACTTGGCCTACCAAATCAGAATATCAACAATAATTATGAGAACGAACTCATTCAATATTTCACAAGATACTCGGGTCACCTGATCTACGAATATACAAGGGTATTGGTTAGTCCGAAGGATAACTAACCACTCGTAGAATATATCTGGACCCAACAGAATAAACTATGGATATTTCAACTATAGTTTACACTAGCTTGTCCCTCTTCGGACTTTGATTTTCACAAGAAATCACAAAAAATTTCAAACTTTGGTTTTGACCAAAATCATTTTATTGATACAAATTAGTTTAACTTCATATTTTAGTTAACCAATTTATTCCAATTTAAATTCCAAATTCATTAAAGTTTTTAAAAAAAGTTGAGGGAAACGGATGTTTAGAATACAAGTTGGAAACTTATCTACACGATTCGTAGGGCCACCACCACACCAAAGCTTCTCCCTCGAGCCGCCACGAAGATATCAGAGAATTTAAAATTGGATCAAAGGAGATTGATAGAAAAAGTTGTTTCCATTGTTGTTGCAGGTGTGACCATTGGAAGTGGTATTTCCCTATCCCCTACCTCGTCCTCTTCTTGCACTCATACTCACTATATGTGGATAGTAAGAGAATTTACTGAGGCACACGAATGGATATCTTAGGGATATACTCATTCTAGGGCATACTTCACCCTGTCTCTAATGAGTTACCTAATGTGTTATACTCCTGAGCTAAAGTTTCAACCTTCAGCTCTAATACCACTTGTCACGACCTGAACTTCAATGTTCGAAAATCGACATCAAATACCTCACTTGTATTCAACTGCCGAAGGTTTAAACATCGAACTCCAGTTTGGATGGAGCTTATAACAACATTAGATGAATAAAAGAAAACAGCGAAAACAAAATGAACTGCCATAAATCAACATCACAGATACAACATCATGATATCCATTACAACACCATCACCGACATCAGAGCATTTTATACATATAACAACAACTTCAAAATAGAACATCACAGCGGAACAACAAGTTAGCACACCATCAAGAAAGGCTTCAAAGAGAAGAGAGCGATAGCGAAATTCCAGACGAAACACCTTATCCAAAAATCTTCCAAAAGATCCCCAAGGCCAAAAGCTGCTAAAATCCGATATCTTCCAAACCAAAAGACTTCAAAACCCAACTAGCACCAAAACACGAAAAACCTGTTTCTAGGCTGCCCGTGTGAAAATTATGGGAACCCAGAGTTTAGAAAGGGAACAATAAACTCCGAGTCAGTCATGGGACTGGTATGAGTAAACAAAAACAGTTGCTTGTATAAAATAGTTTATAAAGAAATTCAATATGCTTTTGGAAAATGAAACTACCATAAGACCCCGCCCCCCCCCCCCCCCCCCCACACACACACACACAATGCAATCGCACAATTGGAGGATATTTCTTCTTATAATAGTCAAACATGCTTGATACGAGAAAACTCTTTAATATTATTATTAGTGCATAGTGTAGAAAACATTTTCGAAAGTATAATATCAATCTTAACCAGCATACGTACCATTATAGTATGCCTATTGTAGCTACCATATAAGATGGCAGGTTCTACAACTAAAACCGTCCTGGGTTCATATTGGGGATTGCATTTCCAACAAATGGTCAGGTAAGGAACTTCCTACTGCCACATGGGTACGCCTCTGGAGGGACGTCCCAAGAAATTACCCAGCTCTCTGCCAACACAAGGCCGGTTTAATCCCTTCCTGGGAGTAAAACCTAAGATATTGCACCCCCAGTCGTTTGTGACCTTTATTCGAAGGCCCTCAATCACAAAGCAACATCACACAATAAATTTTTTTACAGTGTCCACATGAGTTAAGTATCTGTGCTCCATAACATGATACCACCCTTTTCCAGAAGGAATGGACATACCCTAGGGGCGCGACCCCTGCAACCATGCCGCATCTTTCTTGTTTCGACCATTTTCTGGGTGTGAGATCCTGATGCAGTCTCATCCACAAAGCTACGCTTTTTCACAAAGCAATGCTTTGATCAACAAATGATCAGCAGCACTTCGTATGCCACATTACCTAATTAGGAATGTATCACTTGTAACCATCAACTACATAACCTCTGAGCTCGTATGTCTCAGAGAAGGGTGTTAAGCTAAGAGAATAAATCTCCGCCACCAAACAGGAATGTATTTGATAGAAACCAGCTTTACATATCAAAGTGTAACGTCAGACACACATTCATACAAGTCTATTTCGGTTTCGAACAGAACCGAAGGAACTTCCAAAGAAGCCCTTGCAATCCGGGTATCCCTAATCCCGATCGGACTCCCCATCACATATGGAGATCTCTATACCATAGCTACTCAGTGCAAAGTCATTCGATAGATTATCCTATCGTTCTCGTAAATACTCGGTCTTTACCGCCGGTCTTCAAATGTTATCCATAACGTTGTGTCATTATTCGAAATGGGTTATATGACACATGGACCTCTCCCGGCTAAACCGAATAATGAGCGCAATATTTAAAACATATGGATATGGGATTTCAGTTAAGTCACAACTTTAAAACCCAAAACCTTTCTTTTCAAATGGTTTAAACAAATTACCATTTCCAAATCTTCAAACCAAAAGATTTACTTCACAAAGTTCACCCATTTTTCATAAAGATTCGTTCACGGATTTCAAAAAAAATTCCACTTCAAGTTGGATTAACTCATTTAATCTTTAAATCAAAGATTTAATTCATAGCTTTCAAACCCATTTCCAAAGATTCATTCATGACTTGGAAAACCATTTTCATTTCAACTTAAAATCCCTTTAACACAAATTTGAAATTCTTTCCTTATATAAGAGCTTTTATTATTTGAAAACAAATAGTTTTCGTTTCGGAAAAATCCGACTTCATTGATACAAATTAAAGCCCTTGGGTTAAATTAAAATTCCAAAACAATACTTTAAAATGGTTTAAGCTTATATAAACACATTTATAACTTGTTAACACTTTTAAACCATAATTTCCAAATATAGAATTCAATTTCAATTTTGAATTCAAATTCAAATCAAATTATTTAAATTTCAAAACTTTATCAAGTTATTCAAAATAACTTTTATCTTCAAACTCCTTTTCAAAAGCTTTTCATATTTAATCCAATTCCATTTCTGAAATCATTTGGATTCAAAATTCAATTTTTTGAAACCATTTCAAAAATCTGTGACTTAACCAATTTTCTCATGCAATCCATATTTGTGTGTGTATAGTGTAGTCCAGGGGTTTTACACAATAGTGCAACGTCATCAATCATCACAGATTCAAACACAACAATATTCGATAAGCGGTATAGTTCTATAACGCTTATCGTCGTTCACAGATTCAAAGATAAATAATGTAAATTTATCACAGATAAATAAATTACATCACAGATCACACCAAAACAATTCATAACACAAAGCATAATATATCAGGGATATAAAACAATTAATAGGATTCAAACATCCAAGAGTAAGATCAATTAATTATCTGATTAATGTAAATCAGATAAATCACCAATCCTAGTTGATGAACATAAATTAATTTCAAATCATTTGATTAATTGTCCTTTAATTATTAATTAAATTAATTAACCTTTAATCATTAAATAATTAACCTTTAATTATTTAATTATTCTTTAATTAATTACCCTTAATTAATTACAATAATTAATTAATCCTTAATTAATAAATCGTCCTTTAATCACTTTCATTAATTAACTAACCTTTAATTAATTACATTATTTAACTCTTAATTAATTACCATTTAATTAATTATCCCTAATTAATTGCAATAAGTGATTATCCTAATCACTTACATTAATAAATCACAAATTAATTACATTAAGTAATTATCCTTTAATTACTTGATTAATCAATTTAAATCATTAATTAATTACTTTTAGTTAAGTAATTATCTTTAATTATTTCCATTAAATAATTATCTTTAAGTAATTAATCACCCCTAATTATTTTCATTTATAAATAACCCTTTTTATCAATTAAATTAATCCCTTATTAATTAAAGACAAATCATTTATCTAAATTAAGTACTTTAATTATTATGTAAACCTTTATTAATAAACCTTGTAATTAATTATCATTAACCAATCAGCTTAATCCTTTAAGTTAATTAACTTTCAAAAAAAACATCTCTTATTAATTAAATCCTTAATTACATTATTAAATTTATTTAATATAAACTTTAAAAACAAAGGTTACATGTGTATATCAAAACACCTTAAATTCAAAGTAATTTTATTTTTAAAACCATTAATAAATTCTAAGCTTAAATAAAAATTTATTATTTTGAAAAGAAGTAGTTTTAAGAATTTTTTAAAGTAAAACTTGATTTATTTTAAAAGTTTAAAAATTGTTTTTATAGTAAAATCAACAGGCCCGAGCCATTTCTCGTTTTACCCGAGCCTTGCTTCGAGCCACTTCTCAATCACTCGAGCCATTCCCGAGCACAACTACAAGGCTACATCCTTCTTCTTCCAGGTAACAATCACTGACATCACCACATCGACGTGCACGTGCACACCAGGCCTGACCACTTGCAGCCATCATTCCGATCACCCTCAAGTCATTATCCACCTCGCCGACCTACTCGATCCCTTATTCCGACGATCCCATCAATAAATCGAAAACGAACACAAACACTCAAACTCTAGAACCCATGTCGATCAGAAATCCACCTCTGGTCATCACCTCCGACCTCCGTGATTCACCTCGACCAACCCAAAGTTGCACCACTTCTTGACAAACCAATCCCCCCTTAAGCGATCGGCCCCGATACTTTCTCGTCGTCGAGGTCACATCAACAACCCACCCAACGAAATAACACCCAAAACCCTACCTCACCATTTTTCCATCACTCCGATCATCTGAAAAAAACCCCTCTATTTTCTCCTAAGCTCCTTGCCACACGAACCACCTTCGACCTTAATCATGACAATGATAACGTCGCCGACCACCTGAATTTGACCTATATACATTCTCTGCTCAACTTGAAATACCTCGTTGAACACCAACTTAAAAATTAAGATTTCTATGCCTAAATTCATCATATTGCAATACGATTCCACTTTTATGATCAAATCATAAAACTAAAATGGTAGTTTCATTTGATCTTAAAAGATTTTACGGTAAAAACTTATTTTCGAAATTTTTACTAAATAATTTGACTGGAAATAATTTTTAAAAATAAGATTGCAGCCTCACGAATATTTTCCTTTTAATAATCATAACCTAAAAGGAATTGGAGCAAGTGTTTGGTTTTCTTTTATTTGAATGGGTTAGTCTGTTGTATCAACAAAGACAAGCACCTTCATCCATTTCAACATGCACTGCCATTTTCATGGATACAAATATATGCAGATTATATTCACACAAATATAATGACATCACAACTTCAAGTACACAACAAACATCAAGATATATATCAAGTTCAAATGGTTTGCTCACCTGAGAAATGATAGAGCAGAGAAGAACAGGTTTGTTTATAAATTTGAAAACCAGGTATTTTTTGCTTTGATACTGATCTTTTCATTTCTAGCTTTAGGTTTAAATTAGGTTGACTGTTGAATCATGTTTAGTTGACTCAAGTTGAAGCTTTAAACTTCAGTTTGATTTCTAGGCTTCTGATCTGTTGCTTTTGAACTGGAATCTTTGCCTTTCAAACTACTCTAGTTTTACTTTTTGAGTTTGCTTGCTTTGATTTCATTTTTTCCAGGTTGATCTGAATTGGTTAGAAAACTTTGAACATTGATATTGTTTTGGTTGCTTGATCCTCATTTCCAGGTTTTTGAAAAACTGTTGATTTCTGGTATTTGTTTTTGGGTATTCTCGTGTTTTGATTTCTTTTTAAATTTATTCCAGGATTTCTTTTGATCATGCAGTTTAATTTCAGGTTTGAGATGTTTCAAACTTTGATTTTCCAGACTGTTGTTTCATTTTGATGTTGAGATGATTCTAGTTCTTTAAATTCTCAGTTTGAAAATAAAAGAAAAATTAGAGAGAAGAATGAATTGGATTAGCTTGAGATGATTTTGCTTTTGCTTATTTAAGTATGAAGTTTGATTTACTTTCAGATTTGAGAAATGAGGAGAAAATCATCCTGGTTATTCTTTACATCTATTTTATATGTTTTTAATAAAGCCACTTGTTAATTTACTTGAAATTAAAAGAACACTTGTAAGTCTCATGAGTCACAAAGCTTACACATGTTTTAATCCTTATTTATTAACCTACAAATGTCATTTACAATGAAATTTATGCTTATATCCTTGCTTTAAATAAATTTTAAAATTTTGTTTTAAACTTTTTTATCTTATATTTTTACATGTTTATATAAATCTTATGTATTTTTTATCTTTTTATTAACTAAATATTATGAGATAAGTATACAAATAAATTTTGAAATCAATTTATACCTTAATAAGAAACCACATGTATTTTATACACAAGGATTTAACTTTCAAATTATAACTTTCAAATATAAATATGTATTCACACACACACACACACACACACACACACACATATATATATATTTAAAATTGGAAAACAAATATTCATTTTTAAATTTCAAATTCAAAAATTAATATACTATCAATTTGTACCTATGAATGAGTAAACAAATATCCTTTTTATATATATAAATTTTATTTCAATCATAATTTACTTATTTTTCCAAATCTTTATTTTCAACATATTTTTTTTATTGTCACATTTTCAAATCAATCCATAATCAAATTTATAATCATTATATTATTCAGAATATTTATTTCTGAATTTCCAATTACAAATGCTATTTTGAAATCATATTTACATACATTTATATTAATAACAAACAAATATCCATTTAATTTAGATAATACAAAATTAATGCACAATTTAATTCCAAAAATTAAATTAATTTCCAATTTAAGTTTTATTTAAAAACGGGAATGTTACAAGTGGTATGTATGTTAACGATGCAGTTCTTGTATTTAAAATATGCTATTATATATTACATTTTGTTCCTCCATGATTGTGATATTCTGTATTGTCGTTTATTTTCTTCTACCTTTTATTTTTCACCCTTAATGAATTCTTATTTTCGGCACTTGACTACTTGGCGTTCTGTACAGTGATCGTATTAATGTCAATTTTCGAGGGTCAAAAATTCCCGTTCGTTACAATTGGTATTAGAGCTGAAGGTTAAGTGAGAACCTTGACTTTGGTGAGAATTACTCAGTAGAGATATAGTAATTAGTACTCTAGAATGAGTTTGAGTGTATTAATAGATATGGGCGCGTTTTGTTAGTGAATATAAAATGTTTTATATTTATTGAGTGGCATATGAACTCTGGTCGGCACAGTCCGTACAACCGAATTGATAAGGGTTTCTAAACACTAGAATAGAGTAATTCGACACAGTGTTGATTTGGAATGGGGTAAATAAAATAATTTTACCCAAAATTTATTTTGATATAAAAGAAATAATTTTCTAAAATTATTATATATATTTGGAGTTTTTGGTCGATAATATTATAAACAAATAAGATTATAAAAAATTGGAAATGGTTTATATAACCAAATGAAAATTTGTACGAGTACAAATTGTACAAATGGATTATAGTTAAAATTGGATTCAAACAAGAATCTGGGAATTAAAATCCCGGGAAGTTTGGAAAAATGTTTTTCAGGTGGTATGGAAAAATAATAAGAGTATTATCTTTCGGAATATTTTTAAAGGAAAATTGTAAAATTGATTTTGGAGGAGATATAGCACTGAACTCACTTTAGTTACTAGAAAATAATTCTGGTGATGATTGCAACATCACTAGTATTCATTTTCGAGTTTCTAGGTGATAGATTGCTATCGTAGTAATTTGACATGGTGATTTTTGTGAACAACAAATGCTGTTTAGCGATTCCGAGGGAATTATTTTGGATAAAAATCAAGTTGATTTTTGAAAATTGAAGGAAATGGTTATTAAAAACAAAGTTATATATATATATTATTTCAAATGATTTGAAATAAGAACCCGGTGTTGAATTCTGAAATTTCTAATTAAAAGAGAAGTGAAATAAGAAGAGAATAAAATTTTGAAATAAAACTTGGGAAAAGGTTGAATTGTAGTATGGAATTAAAATTTAACTTGGCTAAGTTAAATGAATTGGATTTGTAAAAGAAAATATGTTGGAATTGGAATTTAGCTTAAGCAAAAGTTAAGGAACTTAAAATTAAATAAAGTGATTAAAATAAATAAGATGAAATGAATAGAATGTAATAAATTAACTAAGTATAAATTACATATGAATGTGTAAGTGAATGGAACAAATAAATATAAGTAAGGGAGCATGGAAAATTTTAAAATTTGAAATTGGAGTTAAATTCTTAATTAAATTGAATGAATTAAAAATAAAATTGCTGGAATGAAATTAATTTAAGTATAAATAAATTTGAATATGATTCGAAAATATTAGTAAAAAGAAATTTAAATTAAATAGGATTGAATTGGAATTAGAAAGGAATTCGAATGGAATTATATATAGAACTTGAATGGTAAAGCAATTTCATAACCTAAGTTATAGAATTTGAATAGTGTATGAATTGAATTTCTATAAATAAATTTGAATAGCTTATAAAAATTGAAATTAATGGAATAAAAGTATATTTAAGCTATAAAGTGATGTATAATCTTTAGTTTGAAAATAAAATGTGGATACACTCGAGTATAAAATTTAGGGAATGTGAGAAAATAAGTTGTGTTACTTATAAAAACTAGAAAGTGGAATAGAAAACCAAAATAAAAATAATTGGATGTGCTAGTAAAGAAATAAAAATCAGATATTGAGTTGTAAAATGGAAATGAACTAAATAAAAAAATTCGACTTATATATATATGCTGATCAAATATATGTGGAATGTGATCAAATATAATTGGATTGAAAAAAAATGGCTCGAGTTACAAATAATTCAATGTGTGTGGAAATAAATTAAATATGGCTTGAATATTATTTTGAATAATTCGAGTATGGAATTGAGTTTTGAATTGGGAATGCAAATCAATTAAAGGACAATAAATTGAACAAGATTCAATTTAAATAAAAGGAAGTTTTATTGCAATAGAAACAAACTTAGGTTATTTAATTGAATTGATTGGAAATAAACAAACAACTTAAGTTAGCATTTTGGATGGAATCTAGGCTTAAATAAATTTATGGATTGGATGTCGTTGACATAAAAATTTAGCAAACAAGTTTTTTGTTGAAATATTTGAATGTGAATAAATTGGTATTGGAATAGAATTAAGTATAAATTGATTTTTAATCGACTTAAAATAGCTATGAACTGAAATAGTTATTTTATTAAATGGATATCACCGAATTTGCATGGAAATTTGTCGTTTGACGTAAACGAAAGCAAATAATACTATGAATTAATAGAAAGTGAATAAATTGATTTTTAATCAATTTGAGATAGATATGAAACTGTTTGGTATAAATATGAGTTGAATGCAAATTATTGGTTTGAAAATAATTCGAATTGAATGAAATGGTATATATAAATGGATTGAAAATGAATAATCGAATGTTAGAATCTTGTGTTTATATAGTCATGCTATGAAATTTTTGTGTTTAATTAGTAAATTGAATGAAAAGTTATTGAACTTTCATATTGTTGTACTTACGTGGTTTAAATTGAGTAAGTACAGGTAACAGGAGGCTGTCGGACTTGATTTTGGTTGCGTATTTGCATATGAAGTAACCTGATTTCTTAATAATGCTAAAGTAAGGTATGTTTTTGGATTAAATACAGTAAATATATAAATATTGATATATATTTTTGTTTTTCGAATGTGTGGGTCGATATATACATTTTTATCTCTCTTGTCATATTGCAAAAGGCTCTCTGTACAAGTGTGATTTTGCTATTTTTTTTTGAAAATTTAGGGTGCTAGGATAAAATTGAAATTTTTTGTTAATGACAATGTGATTAATAATTGTAATTGGAATAAAGGGTTGTGTAACTAGAAACGAAAACTAGTTGTTTTGACTGAAAACTAAGAGATTAGAAAAGTGAAATGTCAAGTTTAAATAAGTGGGTTTTGAATAAGTAATGGGTTTGGAACAATTATTCCTACCTTAGCAAATTCGGGGAGAAATTCTTTTATGGGGGAAGAATATAACGACCCGGATTTTTCTATCGTTTAATTTGGAATATCCAAATGGTTTTAAACATTGAATTTGGAATTATAATTTAGTTAGTAAGATTTTAAAACTGAAAATTCAAGTGATTTCATGAATTTTGAAATTTGTCAATTTAACCGACGCGTTAAAATGGCGATCCAGGGCACAGTCTCGGAATTCGAAGGAACCAGTTCCATTGGTTTCATAATATTGTATTATTATCGAATTCCAAATTTTGTAGTGTTTGAAGTTACCATTTGATCATACGAGATATAGACGCGTTGAAATTAATATCGAAAATTCAATATAATAATGGGAGAATTAATTTAAAGGACAAAAATTTATATATTTTTAGGCTCAAGGACAAACCTTAATATTTTAATCATAAGGATAAACATTCTTGCAAAATTATTCATAAGGACAAACATCCTTCAAAATTATTCATAAGGACAAACATACTTTCAAAACTGCTACTGATCTAAAAACTGATACCTAAATACGACTACCAACAATTACAAACTAATACCTAAAACTACCATCAATAACTAATAACTAATATCTAAAGAAAGTTATCCATCAGGCTAAAATACTGAAGGTCTGTCCTTAAGGCTAAAACGTTGAGAAATTTTGCCCTTAACAATAATTTTTCGTATAATAATTGGGTTCAAAAAGCCATCTTCTCCATACGATCGAATTTGGACTTGAAAACTTTTCCATGGCGTTCGGAATAGGGGTATAACATTATAAATGCCTAGCGGCATGCCTCGGTAGGAGTTTGAGATTTTGAGTTGCGTAATCGAGACATTTTGATAAATAAATTGTCTACTCAAGTATTCACATTGATTTTGATTTTCACCTTTTCAAATCACTATACCCTTGTCTATTTATACATGCAACCTTCATCCCCTTCAGTTCTTTTAAATCACGACTTTCCCTCTTTCAAATCACATTTCCTCCAGTATAAAATCTTATTACCCCTCATCTATTTAAGAAATCGAAACTACTTCTCTTCTTGTATCATTCGAAATCAACAAAGGAGAGGAAAACAAAATCTGTTCGAACATATAAAAAACTCTCGAGCGAAACACGACTTTGGAATCGCGACCGGAGTGACATCTTGTAACAACCCAGAATTTCTGTCATTTGAAATTCGTATATTTAATTGATTTTAAATATTAACTAGTAAAATTTTTAAGTCTAATAAATTATATTTCGAATATCCAGATTTAATTGGATAATTTAATTGATAATTTAATATTTGAAATTTCATAAATAATTGGAAATTGGGTTAAAGTGATTAAAATTGATTTGTGAAGTTGTATTAATTCATATTGGAGTTAGAATGATGTTATAGAACTTTTAAAATTGAATTAAAGGTTAATTTGTGGAAATTGAATATTTTAATATTTAATTGACGAGTAAAAATGGCCATTTTTCAAACAGCCTCGGATTTCGACGAAACTTACCTCATCGGATCCGTAATGTTATTTTATTTTAAGATTTCAAATTTCGTGTCAATCGGATTTACGGTTTGTCCGACGCAAGCTAAAACGCACTGAAATCGATTCAAGTGAATTTTAAATTTAAAATATTCGATTTGAAAAACCTATCTTCCAAATACTTTCAAATTGGCCTCCGATATATATTCCATTGCGTTCGGAATAGTGGTAAAACATTATAAACGCCAGGCGGCACGCTTCGTTTGGAGTTCGAAAAAATTACGGGTGAATAGTGTCGCGTAATTTTCTATATAAGGCCACCATAATTCACAATTTTACACCAAACCCTAGTTCTAAGCCCTAGCCGCCAGAAGATAATTCTATGGCCGAAAATGCATCTCCTTCTTCCTCCTTTTTCTTCTTATCCATTCACCTTCACCGAAAACGTTCAACTACAACATCAAAGAGGGCATCGAGTTCTACGAAATCAACGGCCGAAATTGTAGGGTTTGCAAATTAAAATAGAAATTGGTTATATATATATATATATTAAAATCATATAAACTTTGTAACTACATAACTTGTTCATACGAGGTCGAAAATTGACGAAACGAATTGCGTTGGAATCGTATTTACGAATACTACGCAATAGAGATGGATTGGGATTGATTGGAGTTAGTGTGAATTTTGGGTAAAATTAAACGCGCGTTTAATTTTATTCAGAAGGAAACACTGCAACTGGTATTGGAAGCAAGGTGAGAACTTCTCACTCAATCGAATTTGTTTCAATTTAAATTATAAATAATTAAATTTAAAATTGCTTGATTGTGTTGATTATATGCTTGGATGATAAATTGCTATCAGTTGTATTGAAATAGACCCTATACGCCGCATATTAAGCGGATGTTATTATATTAAACACATATACCGCAATATTCCAACTTGAAGTGGAATTGGTATTATATATGTACTTGGAGTTGATTTCCTGCATTATATAGCGGATGAGACCCTATGCGCCGCATAATAGTGGATAATATTTTATATAAAACCATATACCGCGATATTCCGTCTTGAAACGGGATTGGTATTGTGCTAACATCTGTGGATGCAGAGAAACGGGTTGGAGGGATCCAACCGGATTCCTCAAATAATTGAATTTGTTTCAATGTTGTGTGTTGATTATTTATAATCTCTGTGTGATTATCCTTTGTGGTTGAAATCGTTGAAGGCTAAAATTTAGCCGAATATAATTTTGGTATCGTTAGATACCGGAAATAAATAAATACTTGAACGTATATGTTTTATTGAATTTTGGAATTGATTCATTTTAAATAAATAAACACTATAATTTTAATGCTATAGAAATTATGATTTTTGAGAAATATAGATGAAATGTGATTTTTGAAATATGGAGTTAATGATTTTATAAAATAGTTTAAATTGAGATTTTTGGAATTTATTATAAAAGCTTTATATATAAGATTTAAAAAAATTGGATCTTTATAAATCAAAGTGATGGAATTATGAAGGAGTTTTAAAGACGTTTTAAAATGATGTTATAAATGGATTTTGTAAAAGAATAGAATCTACGATTTGTGAAGTTATAAAATGAATGAATTTGTAAATAGATAATTATAAGTAATTTGCTTATAATTTGGATTTTGGCGTGTAAATGGGATATGGATAGAATTTGTTAATAAAGAGATTTAATAATTTGAAGTTGTTATAAAATATAAATGGAATTTATAAACATTGTCTTATAAATCCGAAATCGACTTATTTTGATAAGTTAATTATTATAGCTTATTAAAGGAGATATATCCACGATTTTGGACAGTGGATAATCCTTTAAAATAAAATGTGTGGAAATGTTGAATTTGGTTAACGAAGTATATTCACGATTTTGGGCAGTGAATAATATATTAAAGAAATGTTTTGGGGAAGTGATATTTTAAATAGAATTAAAACGATTTAAAGGTGTTTTAAAATGTATTAAGTATCGAAACCATAGATTTCAACATTCGTTGTTAAAATAGACGTTTCGAGAAATAAAAAGGGAATGGTGGACTATAACACTGTTGTTATAGTAAATTATTTTCGAAAGGAAATGTTTTATATAGTATTGGGATTTACATATCTATCTTAATTTCGAATCCCTGTACTAGTGATTTTGGGTTGTCGTAACGATGTTTTACGCAACATTCGTTTTGACTCAAATAAATATGTTTAAGAGAATGTTTTCCTTAAAGAATAAATTATATACTTAATTGTAATTTAAGTATATTGAATATTTTCCAAATGTTGAAAATAAATAGATTTGTGAATTACTTATTATTAAATAAGTATGGAAATGTTTTCCAATATGAAGTGAAATGTTTTGAGATTATATCTTTTAAAGATAAACTGAAAGTGAACATTTGAAATCGATTTGAAAACCATATATCTGTGGATATTTGGAAATTTAAATTCACCATGGAATTTATAAAGGAAAGGGAAATTTGTTTAAAAATAAACATTGATTTATTTTTGAAGTGTGGAAATAAATTTACGGATTTGGAACGTAAATTTAAAGTAAATCGGTAAGGATTTATTTAATTGGTTTAAATAAACCATTTTGAAATGAAAATGTATTCTCCCTGGAAAGCCGAATAAAATTTCTGAATAGCTTTGAAAGATGTATATATATATATGTATATATATATATAATTCTAGAATTGGTTTTGAAAAGGATACATTGGAGAAATTAACTTCTTAAATTGCTTTAAATCCTTTAAGTAAAGATTTATTAAGTTGATATAGAAAAGATTTTTTCTAAGATTTAATCGATAATTGTTTTAGAAAATAGTTATTTAAATAGTTATACTCTATCTACTAATTTTATTTTGAAAATTAGTTTGGACTTAAGCAATATGTAATATTGGTATAATATTTTTATAACTAATATTTTAAGTAAAGTGTTTAAAGAAAAATAGTTTTATGTCAAAGTGTTTTCTCGATATATTTTGGATAAGTGTTATAAATTATTTTAAAGTATTGAACACGATAGATTTCCAGTGAAAATGAAAAAATATTTGGCAGTGTTTCCGCGTAAGGAAAATGATTTGAAATTTGTTTTCAAAAGTTGTAAAGGTGAAAAGTGATTTGAAATTTGTTTTCAAATGGGTGAAGTGTGGAAAAATATATCTTGTAAAGATATTTTTGGAAAATAAATAATTTGATAAATTATTTGGAATCTGGTGATGTTGTGCACATCTATTGATAGCTAAATAACCGACTATCAATATTTACCTTCAAATGGGTATTTGTTGTGTTTGCTAGAATTTGAATGCTACACTTATTTTAAAATAAGTGCTCGTTATTCGGTTTAGCCAGGAGAAGACCTTTGGGTGTTGAATCCCATTCCGAATAGTGATACATCGTAATGGATAGCATTTGAAGACCGGTGTTGAAGACCGGATATTTTCGAAAACGGAAGGATTGCCGTTGAATGTCTCTGCATCGGCTGATCTCCGATATATAGATTTTATCACCCTTTGTGATGGGAAGTCCGGTCGTGATTAGTGAATATCCGGATTGCAAGGGCTTCTTTGGAAGTGCCTTCGGTTCCATTCGATCCCGGAACGGACTTGTATGGATGTGTGTCTGACGTTACAATTTGAGATGTAAAGCTGGCTTCTATCAAATACATTTCTGTTGGTGGCGGAGAATTTATTCTCTTAGCTTAACACCCTTCTCTGAGACGTACGAGCTCAGAGGTTATGTAGTTGATGATTACTAGTGATACATTCCCAATTTGCTAATGTGGCATACGAAGTGCTGCTGATCATTTGTTGATCAAAGCATAGCTTTCGTATAAAGCGTAGCTTCGTGGACGAGACTTCGTCGGACCTCACACCCCGGTAATGGTCAAAACAGGAAAGGTGCAGCAAGGTTATAGGAGTAGCGCCCCTTAGGGTATGTGCATTTCCTTCTGGATAGAAGTGGTATCATGGTATGGAGCCAAAATACTTAACTTATGTGGATGTCGCAAATATATATGACTTTGTGATTGATGTTGGTTGAGGATCCTCGGATAAAGGTTGTTACAACCGGAGGATGGCATAATCGTGTCAGTAGTTACCTACTTTTGCATAGGTTACCCGGCCTTGTGTTGGCAGAGATCCGGTTAGGTTCTCGGGGCATCTCTCCAGAGGCGTACCCATGTGGTAATGGGAAGTTCCTTGGCCTGACCATTTGTTGGAAAATCCAAAGAAACAATACGAGCCCTGTACAATTTTAGTTGTATAACCCGCCATTTACTTATGGTGGCGCCCCACTGTTTAGATGGTAGCTATAGTAGGCATAAGTGCGAAATGTCTATGCTGGCTAAGATTTATATTATACTTTCGAAATGTTTTCCTACACTTTGCACTTGTAGTAATAATATCAAAGAAATTTGTGTATCAAGCATGTTTGACTATCATAAGGAGAAATCTCCTCTGTTTCTGCGTTTTCATTGTGTCTGTGTGCGGGAGGCCTTATGGTGGTTTCATTTTCTAAAAGCATTGCGGATTTATTTTAAAAATATTTCTTTGTTTTTTTTAAGATAAACTGTTTTAAGTTCTCACACCAGTCCCATGACTGACCTGGAGTTTATTGTTTCCTTCCTAAACTCTGGGTGCCCACCAATTTCCACATGGGCAGTCTAGAGTCAGGTTATCAGGTCATTCTGGAATTCAGGAGTTGCTGTGGAGATCTGGAGGCAAGCTGGATGGCATGGCGTATCAGCTAGTATATAGTATTTCTTTTCCGCTGTTTGTTGTTGTAAACTCTGATAATGTAATGTGATGTAATGTAATAACTGATACAATTCTTTTGATTTAAAGATTATTCATTTATCTATTATATGTTGTTCCGCTGCGGTTGTGAGATTCTGATATTGTTCTGTTGCTTCTTCTTTCTTTCTTCTTATACGTCTTCTTCTTTAAACCCTAACGGTTAGGTTTTCCATCCTTCGATTGCTCGGCAGTTTATACAGTGGACGTATTAATGTCGATTTTTGGGAGTCGAATATCCCGTTCGTTACAATGTGGTATCAGAGCATTTGGTTAAGCGACAACCTTGCCTCTGTTGGCTATTACTCATTAGATATAGAGTCAGTAGTACTCTAAAATGAGTGTGAGTGTAATAATAGATATGAGTGCATATTTTTTGGCGAATATAAAAAATTTATTTTATATTTTGTTGATTGGTTTGTTGAGGGGTATATGGATTCTGGTCAATACGACTAATTAACATTATTGATAGGAATCTCTAAACACTTGTACATAACAAGTTCGACACGATATCGTTTTAAAATAGGATAAATGAAATAATTTTACCTAAAATTATTTTCGTATATAAAAGAGAAAAAAAGAATTTTCTATGAATTATTATAATATATGATTGCTTGGTTGCTAGAAAGTGATGATATTAAATTATTATCATTAATGTTGAAAAAGAAATTGAAATCATAACTCAAAAGTTTAGAAGTAAAATCCATATACAAATGAAATTTGAGAATGTAAATTATAAATGTGATTTATAATTAGAAATAGAGTTCCAGAAAAGTTTATGGAAATGTTTTTGAAAGAATTTGGAAATTTTAGAAATTGAATTGCTTTTTAATTTGAAAACGGTTTTCAACGGTTTGGAAAAATGTTTTTGGAGGGATAAAAGCTCTAAACTCTTTTCAGTCGCTGGAAAATAACTTCGGCGATGACTGCAGCATCATCGGTGTTCATTTTCGGGTTTCCGAAAGAGGGATTGCTGCCAAGTTGTTTTAAATGGAAGTTTTTTGGAAAATTTGGGTTTGGGTTTGGGTTTGGAAATTCCAAGGATAATTTGAATTGGTTTCAAAAATGGTTTTGAAATGTTGGAAAGACTCTGAAATTTGATAAAAATAGTTATGGAATAGAATTTATTAAGTTGAAAATAAATTTAGGGGTAGAAACAAATGAATTTACAATTGCGAGTAAATGAAATTGGAAACTAAATGTTGAAATTCATCTTGAAATTGCAAGTAAATTGAAAATTTGTCAAGTTGGATCAAATGAAGCTAAGTATTAAAATAAAATTAGTAAGTGAAACTAATTGAAAAAAAGACCAAATAGATATGGTTTGAATTGAATTCAATAATTGATAAAATTCAATATTCATAAGGTAAATTGAATTCAAATGAAATTGATAATGTGAGATTGAATGAAAATGGATATTATGGTTAGCAGGATATACAGGTGGATTAAAGAAAATTGGGATTTTGATTTCGAAGATAAAAAAAATTGAATTGCTCGACAAAAGGTATGTATTTGAATTTCAGTATGAAATTTGATGATTTTCTTGTCCAGCCACTTGGCTTTTTATTTTCTTTTTGAAATCTGGGGGCCGTAGTGCCATTTTTGTAGTCGTACCGAGCTAGCCGCGCAAAGGAGATGCTGGCGAAATTTTTCGAAAATTTAAGGCGTTAGAATATTTTTGAGAAAATTGGAATTTTTTTGAAAACTATAACTTTGATTTTGGAGTGAAAAGTTAAACGATATAGTTGGTTTTGAAAAGATAACTAAGTATGGTTTGAAAACTTAGTAAAATTATTGCAAGAAGTTTAATTATGGATTTTGGAAAAGTTAAAATGTTTAAATGAATTTGAAATTTAATTTTGAACAAATGGTTTTAAAAAGTTAATGGATTTCAAGACTTTTCCATACTTGGCAATTTCGAGGACGAAATTCTTTTAAGGGGGAAGTTTGTAACGACCCAGAATTTTTGTCATTTAAAATTCGTATATTTAATTGATTTTAAATATTAACAAGTAAAATTTGTAAGTCGAATAAATTATATTTCGAATATCTAGATTTAATTGGATAATTTAATTGATAATTTAATATTTGAAATTTCAGAAATAATTGAAAATTGGGTTTAAAGTGAATAAATTGATTTGTAAACTTGTATTAAATCATATTGGAGTTAGAGTGATGTTATAGAACTTTTAAAATTGAATTAAAAGTTAATTTGTGGAAATTGAATATTTTAATATTTAATTGACGAGTAAAAATAGCCATTTTTCAAACAGTCTCGGATTTCAACGAAACCTGCCTCATCGGATATGTAATGTTATATTATTGTAAGATTTCAAATTTCTTGTCAATCGGATTTACGGTTTGTCCGGCGCAAGCTAAAACGCACTGAAATCGGTTCAAGTGAATTTTAAATTTAAAATAATCGATTTAAAAAATCTATCTTCCAAATACTTTCGAATTGGCCTCCGATATATATTCCATTGCGTTCGGAATAGGGGTAAAACATTATAAACGCTAGGCGGCACGCTTCGTTTGGAGTTCGGAAAAATTTCGGGTGAATAGTGTCGCGTAATTTTCTATATAAGGCCACCATAATTCACAATTTTACACCAAACCCTAGTTCTAAGCCCTAGCCGCCAGAAGATAATTCTATGGCCGAAAATGCATCTCCTTATTCCTCTTTTTTCTTCTAATCCATTCACCTTCACCAAAAACGTTCAACTACAACATCGAAGAGGGCATCGAGTTCTACGAAATCAACGGCCGAGATAGTAGGTTTGCAAATTAAAATAGAAATTGGTTATATATATATATATATGTTAAAATCATATAAACTTTGTAACTTCATAACTTTTTCGTATGAGGTCAAAAATTGACGAAATGAATTGCGTTGGAATCGTATTCGCTAATTCTACGCAATGGAGCTGGATTGGGATTGATTGGAGCTAGTGTGAATTTTGGATAAAATTAAACGCGCGTTTAATTTTATTCGGAACGAAACACTACAACTGGTATGGGAAGCAAGGTGAGAACTTCTCACTCAATCGAATTTGTTTCGATTTAAATTTTAAATAGTTAAATTTAAAATTGCTTGATTGTGTTGATTATATGCTTGGATGATAAATTGCTATCTGTTGTATTGAAATAGACCATATACGCCGCGTATTAAGCGGAGGTTATTATATTAAACACATATACCGCGATATTCCATCTTAAAGTGGAATTGGTATTATATATGTACTTGGAGTTGATTTCCCGCATTATATAGCGGATGAGACCCTATTGCGCCGCATAATAGCGGATAATATTTTATATAAACTCATATACCGTGATATTCCGTCTTGAAATGAAATTGGTATTGTGCTAACATCTGTGGATGCAGGGAAACAGGTTGGAGGGATCCAACCAGATTCCTCAAATAATTGAATTTGTTTCAATGGTGTGTGTTGATTATTTAAAATCTTTGCGTGATTATCCTTTGTGATTGAAATCATTGAGGGCTAAAATTTAGCCGAATATAATTTTGGTATCGTTAGATACCGGAAATAAATAAATATTTGAAAGTATACGTTTTATTAAATTTTGGAATTGATTCAGTTTAAATGAATAAACGTTATAATTTTAATGTTATAGAAATTATGATTTTTGAGAAATATAGTTGAAATGTAATTTTTGAAATATGGAGCTGATGATTTTATAAAATAGTTTAAATTGAGATTTTTGGAATTATTATAAAAGCTTTATATATAAGATTTAAAAAAAATTGATCTTTATAAATCAAAGTGATGGAATTATGAAGGAGTTTTAAAGACGTTTTAAAATGATGTTATAAATGGATTTTATAAAAGAATAGAATCTACGATTTGTAAAGTTATAAAATGAATGAATTTGAGAATTATAAGTGATTTGCTTATAATTTGGATTTTGGTGTGTAAATGGGATATGGATAGAATTTGTTAATAAAGAGATTTTATAAGTTGAAGTTGTTATAAAATATAAATGGAATTTATAAACATTGTCTTATAAATCCGAAATCGACTTATTTTGATAAGTTAATTATTATAGCTTATTAAAGGAGAATATCCACGATTTTGGACAGTGGATAATCCTTTAAAATAAAATGTGTGGAAATGTTGAATTTGGTCAACGAAGTATATTCACGATTTTGGACAGTGAATAATATATTAAAGAAATGTTTTGGGGAAGTGATATTTCAAATAGAATTAAAACGATTTAAAGGTGTTTTAAAATGTATCAAGTATCGAAACCATAGATTTCAACATTCGTTGTTGAAATAGACATTTCGAGAAATAAAAAGGGTATGGTGGACTATAACACTATTGTTATAATAAATGATTTTCGAAAGGAAATGTTTTATATAGTATTGGAATTTATATATCTGTCTTAATTTCGAATACCTATACTAGTGATTTTGGGTTGTCGTAACGATGTTTTACGCAACATTCGTTTTGACTCAAATAAATGTGTTTAAGACAATGTTTTCCTTAAAGAATAAATTATATACTTAATTGTAATTTAAGTATATTGAATATTTTCCAAATGTTGAAAATAAATAGATTTGTGAATTACTTATTATTAAATGAGTATGGAAATGTTTTCCAATATGAAGTGAAATGTTTTGAGATTATATCTTTTAAAGATAAATTGAAAGTGAATATTTGAAATCGATTTGAAAATCATATATCAGTGGATATTTGGAAATTTAAATTCACCATGGAATTTATAAAGGAAAGGAAAATTTGTTTAAAAATAAACATTGATTTATTTTTGAAGTGTGGAAATAAATTTACGGATTTGGAACGTAAATTTGAAGTAAATCGGTAAGGATTTATTTAATTGGTTTAAATGAATCATTTTGAAATGAAAGTGTATTCTCCATGGAAAGCCGAATAAAATTTCTGAATAGCTTTGAAAGATGTGTCTATATATATATATATATATATATATATATATATATATATATATAATTCTAGAATTGGTTTTGAAAAGGATACTTTGGAGAAATTAACTTCTTAAATTGTTTTAAATCCTCTAAGTAAAGATTTATTAAGTTGATATAGAAAAGATTTTTTCTAAGATTTAATCAATAATTGTTTTAGAAAATAGTTATTTAAATAGTTGTACTCTATCTACTAATTTTATTTTGAAAATTAGTTTGGACTTGAGCAATATGTAATATTGGTATAATATTTTTATAACTAATATTTTAAGTAAAGTGTTAAAGAAAAATAGTTTTATGTCAAAGTGTTTTCTCGATATATTTTGGATAAGTGTTATAAATTATTTTAAAGTATTTGAAATCGGCAGATTTCCGGTGAAAATGAATAAATATTTGGCAGTGTTTCTGCGTAAGGAAAATGATTTGAAATTTGTTTTCAAAAGTTGTAAAGGTGAAAAGTGATTTGAAATTTGTTTTCAAATGGGTGAGTGTGGAAAAATATATCTTGTAAAGATATTTTTGGAAAATAAATAATTTGAGAAATTATTTGGAATCTGGTGATGTTGTGCATATCTATTGATAGTTAAATAACCGACTATCAATATTTACCTTTAGATGGGTATTTGTTGTGATTTGCTTGAATTTGAATGTTACACTTATTTTAAAATAAGCGCTCGTTATTCGGTTTAGCCCGGAGAAGACCTTGGGTCATGAATCCCATTCCAAATAGTGATACGTCGTAATGGATAGCATTTGAAGACCGGTGTTGAAGACCGGATATTTTCGAAAACGGAAGGATTACCGTCGAATGTCTCTGCATCGGATGATCTCCGATATAGAGATTTTATCACCCTTTGTGATGGGAAGTCCGGTCGTGATTAGTGAATATCCGGATTGCAAGGGCATCTTTGGAAGTGCCTTCGGTTCCGTTCGATCCCGGAACGGACTTGTATGGATGTGTGTCTGACGTTACAATTTGAGATGTAAAGCTGGTTTCTATCAAATACATTTCTGTTGGTGGCGGAGAATTTATTCTCTTAGTTTAACACCCTTCTCTGAGACGTACGACCTCAGAGGTTATGTAGTTGATGGTTACTAGTGATACATTCCCAATTTGCTAATGTGGCATACGAAGTGCTGCTGATCATTTGTTGATCAAAGCATAGCTTTCGTATAAAGCGTAGCTTTGTGGACGAGACTTCGTTAGACCTCACACCCCGGTAATGGTCAAAACAGGAAAGGTGCAGCAAGGTTATAGGGAGTAGCGCCCTTTAGGGTATGTGCATTTCCTTCTGGTTAGAAGTGGTATCATGGTATGGAGCCCAGATACTTAACTTATGTGGATCTCGCAAATATATACGACTTTGTGATTGATGTTGGTTAAGGATCCTCGGATAAAGGTTGTTGACAACCGGAGGATGGCATACTCGTGTCAGTAGTTACCTAATTTTGCAGAGGTAACCCGACCTTGTGTTGGCAGAGATCCGGTTAGGTTCTCGGTGCGTCTCTCCAGAGGCGTACCCATGTGGCAATGGGAAGTTCCTTGGCCTGACCATTTGTTGGAAAATCCAAAGAAACAATACGAGCCCTGTACAATTTTAGTTGTATAACCTGCCATTTACTTATGGTGGCGCCCCACTGTTTAGATGGTAGCTATAGTAGGCATAAGTGCGAAATGTCTATGCTGGCTAAGATTTATATTATACTTTCAAAATGTTTTCCTACACTTTGCACTTGTAGTAATAATATCAAAGAAATTTGCGTATCAAGCATGTTTGACTATCATAAGGAGAAATCTCCTCCGATTCTACATTGCATTGTGTTGTGTGTGCGGGAGGCCTTATGGTAGTTTCATTTTTTAAAAGCATTGCGGATCTATTTTAAAAATATTTCTTTGTTTTTTTTAAGATAAACTATATTAAGTTCTCACACCAGTCCCATAACTGACTTGGAGTTTATTGTTTCCTTCCTAAATTCTGGGTACCCACCAATTTCCACACGGACAGTCTAGAGTCAGGTTATCAGGTCATTCTGGAATTCAGGAGTTGCTATGGAGATCTGGAGGCAAGCTGGATGGCATGGCATATCAACTAGTATATAGTATTTCTTTTCCGCTGTTTGTTGTTGTTAACTCTGATAATGTAATGTGATGTAATGTAATGTAATAACTGATACAGTTCTTTTGATTTAAAGATTATTTATTTATCTATTATATGTTGTTCCACTGCGATTGTGAGATTCTGATATTGTTCTGTTGCTTCTTCTTTCTTTCTTCTTCTACCTCTTCTTCTTTAAACCCTAACGGTTGTGTTTTCCGGCCTTCGATTGCTCGGCAGTTGATACAGTGGACGTATTAATGTTGATTTTCGGGTGTCGAAAATCCCGTTCGTTACACATCTGAATCATCAATGGCGAGGGTAGGAGTGAAGCTCACATGAAAAACGGAGGAAGTCGCGTGAATGTACAGTTTCGGTGATGGAAGGGGCTATGGTTGTGGGTAGTTGTGTGAAGGGTGGGTGGTGCCTCGACGTCCGAAGGACGGGACAATGCGACGTGGTGGCTACGGGCGATTTTGTTAAGTGGGTCGCTACCTGAGAGAAGCGCACGCGAGTGCATGTTGACGGTTACGAGGTTGTGCTCGAGTGCGATAGGTTCTGGTGAAGGTTTAGGCGATGTCGTGAGCTAGGGAGGTGGCGCGATGGTTGCTATTATGATTTTTGGCTGGAGGTAGTATCGTAAGCGATGTTGGTCGAAGGGGGCGGTCGATTTTAGTCAATAGTTCTGGTTGATCGCGTTTTGATGGTTAAATCCAAAAGGAGGATCGACCATGGGAGATGTTACGGCCTGGAACTGTAGCTTGTTTGAGAGGTAGAGGTATTTTAATTAAAAACTAATTATATAATTTGTTGGTTAATTAGGGATTAAAAATTTAGCTAGCTAATAAATTTAATAAAATTTGCATTTGAGGTTCAAAATAAATGAAATCAAGATAAGTTTGTATTTGCAGATGAGAAATATATAAGCTAGAATTAAAAATTGGATCGGTCAGCAAATTCGATAAAATCAAGGTGAGAATTTCTCATTCATTTGGATTACCGTATTTAAATTTTGAATGTTTAAATTTAAATTATTGGATGCTTGATTGGATTGATAAATTTATAATTATCTGTTGGATGATTATATATATAGTAGTATATATGTTAGTAATTGCAGTGATATTCCCGTACATTATAGCGGATGAGACCTTATGCTCCCTGCATAATAGTGGATGACCCTATATACCGCGATATCCCCCTCGAAGTGGGATTGGTATTTTTAATGTTGTCTAATATATTTGGATGTAGGGAAAACAGGTTGGAGGGATCCAACTGGATTTCTCAAATATATTAGTATTTTCATATATATAAAATGCTGGGTTATTATGTGTTGTAAATTTTTAAAAGTTATAGTGGCATGGAAATTAATTGAGTATATTAAATACCATAAATAATTTTTTTTTAAAAAGAATTAAAAGGGGATATTTAATATAAAATATGTATATCGAATTTGGATTATTTTAAAGAGATTGATTTGAATAAGCAATAATGGATTTCTGATCATATTAAATAATGCCGGAAGAAAAAATATATATTCTAAATAGAGATTTCAAATAAATTATATAAAGGGTTTTTAAAACTAGTTTTAAAATGATATTTGGAGAAGATAGAAGGAAGTTGAAATAAAAATATTGGAAAAAATAAACGAGATTATTTTAGTGAAACTCAAAGGAGTTATACAAGTTATAAATGATGTTATAAATAAAGAAAATTGATATCTGGTGATAAATTGAAAATATAAATATACAGGAAGAATTTATATTTGCATATGGAAATAGGGTGAGAGGAAAATGGTGGAAACTATTTTTGAAGCGAAAATGGTTAAGGAGATCGAAATGGAAATGATGTGTTGGAAATCGAGAGGGGATTATAAATTGAAATTTGGTTATTGAGATTTAAAATTATATTTTTATTATTAAGTTAATTTTTAATTGTAAAAAGGTAAATTATATTTATTAAACTACGAAATTTAAAGTCGGTTAGTATTTAAATACTTCAATATTAAAAGTTAATATTTCAAACGCTTACTATTTATTTAATAAATCCAAAATCTTAAACCTGCTTTGAAAAGTGATGTATGAAGAGTATTTCAATATTTTAGATAATTATTTGAATATGCCTTAATAATAAATAAATTATTATTCTTTTAAATACTTATTATTACACACACACACACACAGAGTTTTGAAATGTTTTAAATTTATTTATAAACCTTCTCGGAAGGGTGGAAATGGGGTTATTCAGTATATGGGATTTATAAGAAAATCCTTAAAATAGAATTAGGAGGAAAAGTAAGGAAATTTCCGAAGTAGTTAAGTAAAAATAAACTTTGGAAAAAATGAAATAGAAATCATAAAAGAGTATAGAGGGAAATTGAAATTATAGGCGAGTATAATGCGCTTTGGAAATATTGAAGGGAATTAACTAAAGAATTCCAGAACTTATAAAAATTCGTTACGAGCGAGTTAAGAAATTTACAAATAAATTTTTGAATGGTTTTGAGGAAAGAAATAGAAAATAAATGGAGTACTTACTAAAATATTGAATATAAAACGAAAGAGGAAGGAGGGAATATTCTAAGTATTGGAAAGGGGTGGAAATATTCCACTGAAAATCTAAGGATTGAAAACTGTTTTCAAATGTTGGAGTACGTGGAATAGTTATCTTATAAAGATATTTTGAAATAAATTTTCGAAAATTTATAATAAGGCCTGATGATTGCTTATGGATGCATATTGATAGTTAAATAACTGACTATCAATTTTAGCCAATTTCGTTAAATGTTTCGAAGAGACTGAGATCGGATTTAATTATCCGAAAACCACTTCGATCCGGTTTGAACGTTACGAATGAATACCGTGAAGATGATGAAGATGGTGATTCAATTTGTCCAGGCCCAGGACAACTTATATGGACGAATGCTATCATAACATCGTCATTGGAGAACGATGAGCATTCTCAGTAGAAATTTTGTTCTTGAAATGTAACGCTTAGCCTCGAACCTCATCAACCGGGAATGACTAAAACAAGGGAGATGTAGTAAGGCTAAATGGGTCGCACCCAATTAGGGTATGTTATCACTTTTCTAGATGTCCTCGAAAATCTATATATCATGGATGTGGTTATGCATGAAAGAAGGAGCGCTTGATGGTAAGGGTGAGAACACCCAAGGTGATAACATATTTGCTCTATTTAGGTTAGGGTTAAGCCGGTCTTATGTAGCAGGTGATCCCTGCGTGGTCCTCGGTACATTGTTCTAGCGGTATACTGTGGTGGGCGGTACCCCGATGACCCAGTCATTCGATGAAATCTGTTCCCAATAAGCGCTGTACGGTTTTGATTGTGCCCAACTATGCTGGAACATGAGATGCAAGCATTTCTGCTATTTTCTATTTACTTTCTACAGACACAATTATAATATCAGATGATTTTGATAAAAATCGTTTTGGTTATCGTAAGGTAAAAACCCATCGTGTTTATACGTGGCGTGGTCTTACGAGATACCTTTGTTTTCAAAGGATTTTGAGAAAAGTTAATAAATTCAAATTGAGTGTGTTTTCTCACGCTGGTTTTCCTAACTGAATCAGATGTTATTTTATTATAATGCTCGTGTCAGACCGAGTATTACAGATTCAGGTTAAAATGCTATGGAGCTTAGAAGATGAGCTGGAGGAGTCCAGATGTACATCATGTACTTGGTTATTTCTGCTATGTGTGGATAAGTTATTATAATTGTCCATTTGATGTATTGAATTGTTGAACTCTAATAGTGGTATGTATATTAACAGTATAGTTCTTGTATTTAAAATCTATTATTGTATATATTATATTTTGTTTCACTGCGATTGTGAGATTCCGTATTGTTGTTTATTTTCTTCTACCTTTTTATTTTTCACCCCTAATGAACTGGTATTTCCGGCCTCGACTAATCGGCGTTCTATACAGCAGACGTATCAATTTCGATTTTCGAGGGTTGAAAATTCCCGTTCGTTACACTGGTGAGCAGATCAACTCATGGATGATGAAGCAAGACAACTTCAATTCAATAGTAGCAAATGACATCTCAAGTACCAAATCTGCACTCTCACAGATCACATGAAATCTACAGCTACTCATGACCAAATTAACTCAATCCAATTCACTGAATCATTCTAATCTCACCACTAATCCACAAGCTCAAACCATAAACCCAACTATAACTTCTGATCCAGCATCTGGTATTCTGCCCAACCCAGACATTCCACTATTAAACTTGCATAAATCTACAAATATTCCATCTCCACATCAATTCTCACTTCACATTAATTAAAACCAAAATCAATTTCCACAACCACAAGCGACTTCAAATTTTCCTCCTACCACCAAACCATTTCAACCAAAACTCGTTTCACCAAGTGATAAACAGTTTTATCATAAATCGTCGAAACTCAAATTTCCTTGCTATAATGGAGACCAAAATATTTTACCCTGGTTAAGACAAGCAGAGAAAGTACTTATTTGTCGTAATATTGCATCTACTGACTGGGTTCAAATAGCTGCTTTTCATCTCAAAGATGAAGCATTACAGTGTTTTAACTGATACTCAAATAACATAGATCATGCTTTTTTATGGAAAGTTTTTCAAGAAAAAGCATAACAAGGTTTGGACCACCTGAATTGTCTAGACCATTTGACGCATTTGCAAATCTAAAACAAGTGACAACTGTGAGAGATTATTTGAACAAATTTGAACAACTTGCTGGCTTATTAGATAAACTGCAACCTGACTATACGATTGACAAGTTTATCGGGGGTTTAAAAGATGAAATCAATATGAAGTATTAGCAGCTAAACCAAGATTTTTCAGAGATGCAATAATACTTGCCAAAGCATTTGAGGAAAAGTTTTTACATACAAGAAAACACTACAAACCCTTTTCCAATCCTTACCATACGCCTCAAATCCCACAACAGCCTTCAAACCTTCCATTCAACCAGCCTAGGCCATCTTCCTTACCACAATCTGACCATAAACCAATAACTTTCACCAAATTATCACCATCTGAATCGGAAGCTAGAAGAAACAAAGGATTATGCTATATTTATGATGAAAAATGGGTACCAAACCATGAATGTCCTAACAAAAGAGTATTTATTTTAAAGGCATTCTATGATAATGAAGAATTGAATTCCGTCTTACCTCAGAAGAAGAACCAGTTCACACACCCCATGATCATGATTCAATCATAGAGACAACCTTAGCCATTTCTCTTTAAGCATTGTCAGGAATCCCATCTGCAGATAAATAAGAGCGAATGGAGTTATTTTGGGACATCAAGTTCACATACTTATGGACTCTGGATCTACACATAGTTTCATCAACGATCAATTAGCAATGAAATTGAAACTTCCAATTACTACATCTCACAATTTCAAAGTCATGGTTGCTAGTGGAGAGCAATTATTAGGAACTGGAACAAAGAAGTCACTCTGAAATGCCAAGGCCTTGAAATGCCTATTAATTTACTCTTATTACCATTAGAAGGTTGTCAATTAGTCTTGGGAGTACAATGGTTGAGCCTTTTTGACGATATTGTATTCAATTTCAGAAAGCTTAAAATAAAGTTTAGTTATAATGGGAAAGAGATCATATGGCAAGGAATTCAACCAGCAAGCAACAAAATCATTATTGAAAACAAAATGGATAAAACTCTCAACTCTACAAATTTATGTTTCCTATTACAATATTCTCAGACCCCAAATTCAACCCATCACATTGACTTATCTCTTCATCCACAACATATACCACCAGCCATTCAAAATATCATTCAGAACTTTGCATCTATTTTTAGAAAACCAACTTCTTTACCACCACCCAGATCAATTGACCATCAAATTTTCCTTCAACCATCCTCTAAACCTATATCCTTGATACCATACAGACATTCTTATCATTTAAAGAATGAAATAGAGAAGTTGATCAATGAAATACTATAGTCAGGTGTTATTAGACCAATGCATAGTCCATTCTCCTCTCCTGTGGTGATGGTTAAAATAAGTGATGGAAGTTGGAGGATGTGTACTGATTATATGGGACTGAACAAAATAACAGAGAAGAAAAAATTCCTAGTACCCCTTATAAATAATCTATTTGATGAACTACATGGTGCAATTACTTCACAAAACTAGACTTAATGCCTGGTTATCATTAAATTCGAATGCATCCTGAAGATATTCATAAAACAGCTTCAAGACGCATGAAGGCCACTGTGAATTCTTGATTATGCCATTTGGCTTGACAAATGCACCAACCACTTTTCAAGCATTGATGAATGATATCTTCAAGGAATATTTTAGGAAGTTCATTCTTGTATTCTTTGATGATATATTAATATACAGTTTAAACTGGAAAGAACACTTAGAACACTTAATTTTAGTTCTGTAGGTCCTAAAATCACACAAACTGGTGGCTAAACTGTCCAAATGCTTCTTTGCCCATACTCAGGTTGACTATTAGGCCACACTATTTCCAAAGAAGGTGTAGTAGTGAATTACTCCAAGATCCAAGAAATCAATGAATGCCTGCTCCAAAGTCAATTAAAGCTCTTCAAGGGTTTCTGGGACTTTCTGGATATTATCGAAAGTTTGTCAAATGTTATGATACAATAGCTAAACCCTTAACTGATTTACTAAAAAAAGATTCTTTTACCTGAAGCCAAGAAGCAGAACAAGCTTTCATTAAGCTAAAAGAAGCATTATCCACACCACCAGTTTTAGCCTTGCCAGATTTTGCCAAAGACTTTTGCTAGACTGTGATGCATCAGGAAGTGGGATGCGAGCTGTCTTAATGCAAGAAGGACGATCGATAGCTTATTGGAGCCAAGCATTACAAGGAAAAATCTTCTTTTGTCAACCTATGAAAAAGAGTTATTGGCTTTGATATTAGCAACAAGGAAATGGTCGCAATATCTGTTAGGAAGGAAGTTTGTCATAAAAATAGATCATCAATCTCTAAAATATCTTCTGGATCAAAAATTATCAAATAGTACTCAACATAAGTGGCTAAGTAAATTGATGGGAATTGATTATTTAGTGCAATACAAGCCTGGAAAAGAGAACACTGCAGCTGATCTTTTATCAAGAAGCAAAGAGCAGTATTCAACCAATGCGTCCATACAGCTACAAGCAATTTCTATAGTACAAAGTTCATGGCTTCAGGGCATCAAACAACTGGCTCAAAATGATCCGTACTATTTGGATATTCATAAAAAATCATTGACTCCCCATCTACCACCTCAAAATATACAAAACAGGCTGACATTTGTTATTACAAGGGTAGAATTTTAATCAGTCCATCTACTTCTGACCTTAAGCATACATTATTACAAGAATTTCATTGTTCACTGATAGCTGGTCATTCAGGAGTAAAAAGAACTTTACATAGAATAAAACAAGTTTTTTTATTGGCAAGGCCTTAAGAGAGATGTGCACACCTTTGTATCAGCCTGTGATATTTGTCAATGGACAAAATCAGAAAACATCAATATTCCTGGGTTGTTACAGCCACTCCCAGTTCCAGAACAAATATGGGAAGATATTGCTATGGACTTTATTGTTCAATTATCAAAGTGTCATTCCTTTTCTGTAATCTTAGTAGTAGTTGATAGATTGTCTAAATATACACATTTTATGTCATTGACTTATCCATATATAGCACCACAGGCAGCACATTTTTTTTTGATAATGTAGTTAAGCTACATGGCATGCCTTCTTCAACTGTGAGTGACAGATATCCTATATTTACTAGCAACTTTTGGCAAGAACTTTTTAAATTGTAAGGATGTAAATTAGCACTAAGTAGTGCTTATCACCCATAATCTGATGGCTTGTACGAGGTAACAAATAGAATTTTAGAATGCTATTTAAAATGCTTTTGTAACCATAAGCCAAAAGAATGGACAAAGTGGTTGACAATAGCAGAATTATTGTATAATTCAACCTGGAAAAGTGCTACTAATATGACTCCATTTAAATCTGTATATGGAAGGAAGCCAACTCTACTCAATTACATTCCAAAAACTGCCGAAGTTCCTATAGTGAGCGTACCTTTTTTCTACAGACATTACACTACAATTGCTGAAAGATAACATTAAGCATGCTAGAGAAAAGATGAAGACAACAGCAGATAAACATAAAACACATAGAGAATTCATCATTGATGATTGGGTCTACTTACGAATTCAGCCATACAAACAAGTATCAGTAAGAAGTAGAGCAATGCACAAACTTTCTCCTAAGTACTATGGACCTTATCAGGTTATTGATAAAATTGGAAAAGCGGCTTACAAGCTTGCTTTACTGGATCAAGCAAAAATACATCCTGTATTTCATGTTTCTCAACTTAAGAAGAAGATAGGAAATCACACAAAGCTTCAGCAATCACCACCTTCTTATGTTGAACAAGTAATTCAAGAACCTGAAAAGATATTGGCAAGAAGAATGGAAAGGTAAATGATACAAATACAACACAAGTGCTTATTAAATGGAAACAATTGGAGGAGGAGGAAGCTACATAAGAAAATTATTGGGACTTGATAACAAAATTTCCCACCTTTGACCTTGAGACAAGGTTAAGTTTTGAGAAGGAGGGTAACTATTACAGCTCTAACTGGAGCAATCACACACCAGTGACTAATAAGCTAATGACAGTAGAATAGCAGAACAAGTTCGGAGCAGAGAAACAGGAAGGAAGTTTTGATGAAGAAGAAGTTGACATTCTACAGAACACATGGTGTGCAGGTAAGCAAGTAGAGGACACATCAGATGATGCAAGAGAAGCAAATATTAATCAAGCTAGAGAACCATAGCAGCATGAAGAGAAGATAGAAGGAGAAGGAATGAATTCAAACAAATAAATGAATAAAGAAGAAAGAAGTATTATGTACCTGTCAATTCAATAATGAGTGACGAGGACTATAAGCCACGTGGATGTGTATGAGAGGAGAATGCTGATTGTGTTAGCATAAAGATACAACTAAATTGCATTTTGAAATATACGAAAATAATCGATTTTCCTCCACTCTTCTTCTTCTCTTTGGTTAAGTCTCTCATCTTCAACCTCAATCTTCCTTCCGCTTGATCTTCTTCCCATCACCATGCCAAAATATACGAGAAAAACACCATTAGAGGCAGCTGAACCTACCAGCATGACAGTTACCCTCAACTCCTACAAAGTAATCTCAGTATATTGCATTGTAGAATATCTTGACATAAACAATTTTGCCGGCATTGATGCGTCCCAATAGAGTTAAAGTGTCCTCAAAATTGAAGGTTTGAAACAAGGCTTTTCATTATTGCTAAAAGAAACCCTAATGGATGCGTGGGTTATGGAAGATGTCAATAGTCGTTATTCGCTGCGCTTAAGGGAAGGAGGAAGCAGATTACGGTCTTGAAATTCGAATGTGCGAGAGAGTAAACATTCTGAAATTGGTGGAGAAACTGGGTAGAAAGAAGTTTGTGTGCGATTGTATGTAAAAAAAAAGAAAAGAGCCTTGGGTCCTTAATTTGGATGCTGTTAAAAATGTCCATGCAGAGATGAATTTGAAAATTTGGTCTTTATTTTTTTTTAAAATAACAAAATGCAAGTTGTTTTACATTTTCCCGACTGAAAATGCAAGGTAGCTTACATTTTTTGATTTCGAATTTTTTTCGAAAATTTTGAAAAGCGAAAGTCAACTTGCACCTATTTCGAATTTTTTTTCAGATTTTGAAATTTTTGAAAAACGCAACATAAATTGCGCTTTCTATAAGGAAAGCCTAAGCTAGTTTACATTTTCTGATTTTATTTTATTTTTCAAATTTTTTCAAATTTCAAAATTTCGAATTTTTTTAAAATGCACAAGCTAACTTGCGATTTCTGATTTAGAAAAAATAGGAACTTAATTTACATGCTTATTCTACCGGGACTCTTGTAACAAAATAAAAAATAGAGACCGTTCGTGCAAAGCCCGTTTAATATACAACTTAAAACAGGAACTACCCGCTGACATGTAAACTTAAACACTTCCATTTAAAAATAACACTCTGTCCTTCATTCCTTGATTTTATTTTTAATACGTAAAATTTGTGTAAAACGTCTTTCCCTCCTTCAAATTGCTTCTTCCCCAAATTCAATCATTTCAACTTCTCATCGACGGGTTCCTCATTCCACCTTTTTTGATTCGTTCGTCATTCCTCTTTCTTTGCTTCATTTTTTCTGTCTATACTTATCCTAGCTCGACCGCCTCTGCCTTTCGCTTTCAACCTTTGACCACCATACGCATCGACCAAGTTTTGCTGTCGGAACACTACGTTGCGGTGAAATTGTTCTGTTCAACCCCAGTACACTGATGTTTCACACTTACATCTTCTAGCCGATGATCAATGGACGAATATGTTTCCTGCCGACCGTAGATCCGTCGTACTAATCGGTATTCATGTCATGGTAATTGGAAACTTCTAACATACTGTACTTACTCAGTTAGCATTTGCAATTTGAATATTTCCTTCCACATAAGTTTTTAACTGCTACTTCAAAAATAAAAAGATTTGTTAACTGCCTTTCTTTGTTATTTACACTTCTTTATCCTGTGTAACTTGCCTATCGTCTATTAATCTTACATCATTTCCAAACATATAACATTCGTATTCGAGTACTTTGAACAGTGTAGTATCTATTGTTATGGATTTGAGGGTCATGTGTAATATTTGAACTACTATTCCTTTCACTACTGACCTGTGCTAGGAATTTAATACTTAGGTAAGATATGTGGTTTAAGTGGAGAAAGTGCATGTGTTGGTTGGTATGGACAGGCTGAAGGATGCAAAACTCAACTTTTGTTCTCATATAGCAACAGTACGTGGTAAGGGTAAACCATAATATAATTTTAGTGCAATAAGTGGCTCAGTGGTTTAAGAGATGAAATGTGCCTAAATTAACACATGGGTAGTTTTTATGTCTGAATGTAGGAGTGGAGGCAGCAAATTAGATTTCTAAAATGCGTGCTACTAATATTGTAAATAATATTTGTTGTCTCATACTTAATCATTATTTCATCATACCTGGACCAAAGTTTGTAACTAACCAACATATAAAACCGCTACATCTGAAACTATGGATCATGATTAATTACATTTGAAATTGACATATAGTGGCATATACATTACATAATATAACATGGGGTTAATATATTTACAACACTTAGATTTTAAGATATCATGTTGTGGAACCCACGTTGAACATAACTCACAATGCCGAAGACATGAAGATATACTGGGAAATTTACAGTGATAACCATTTTTCAAAGTACATTATTACAGCATATACAATGGGATTGTTTTCTAATAGTTGCTAGAATAGACAGATAAATTTATAAAATAAAAACATGCTCTAATTTTTAGCAGAAGAATAAGGTTAAATATATTTTAGTTTTATGTGTTAAAGTAATATAAATTGTTTTTCTAATACATGTTTATGAAACAAAGATGGGTAAAGAATGTTTTATGCGTTCAACACTGGCTTTTGTATTTCTGAAAGACAAGGTTTGTGTGATGTAGTTTATAATTGTTTGAAAGAAAAGGAAAGGGAAAATGGGGAAAGGATGGTAGAAAAAAATGATGGATGTCCATACACGGTAAATTTATTCTAATTGCCAGAGGGATATATTTTTATTATATAATTCTTTTACAAACTTCATAATTACCACTCACAAAAGCATAGCAAATAATGTATGGTTATACTCTTCTATCTGACTTTTGTGAGTTGAGCTTTGATACATCATTGAAATCATTATCCTTTAGAAACAACCTACAAACATCAAATCTTCAACTAAATTGCTACTGAACAAATAATGCACATTGGCATAAATCACCATCATCAAATGTTATAGGAAGTAATGCACATGCTACTACCTAACTTATTGTAGAAATGTGAATCTTCTATGAAAATTCTCCTGTCACTAATATTACAATAGTGAAATATGTATTGATTCACAGTTAAATTATATAATGTATTAACTTTTAACTATGGGCTCCACAAGGGTACGAGTACAAATTAAAATGACGAATTGATTACACGTGAGAAGAAGTTTGAATTGTAATGGTTCATTTCATATTAGACTATCTCTTTCTTGTTAAATTGTGGTCACTTTATTTTTCGTTATAATGTTTATCTAAAAGAAACTTTGTAGATATTCAGAGACATTTGATTCATTCATATCACAAATTATGTACTGTATATGATTTATTTTCTTACCCATTCTAAAGTTTACTCTCAGTTGGATGTGGTTTGGTTTACAATTTGAATTTTTGATTGATATAATAAATCTATTGCTTTAAATTAATTTTTGATTGATTATAAGAATTTCTCTATTTGCAACTTATATGCAAATATCTTTACAATCTTCATCAGAGAATTTGAGAGTGAAGAAGATCGTACCTAGGACAGTGCAGCTCTCTTCGCTCCATTTGAGGTATTATTTAAATTCAACTAATATTTCCTGTTGAAAGCTCACTCGCTTATTATGTCCTGATCAGCAATGAAACATTCAAGTTCTTCCAATAAACAAGGTAAAAATAGGAATAATCAACACATAAAATTATACACAAAAATAGGATTAACCATTAATATAAATGTTTTGTTATCATTGCCTGTTCAATGTGGGCTTTCCTATCAGTTAACAGTTGAAAAGTGTCATCCTTCTACGCAAATCGTAAATCTGTGTGACTTTCAATTTCAGTTTTCATTTTTACATTGGTTTTATATAATCATGTATGACAGAGGACATCGTACTCAGTTGCAGATGACATGTTTTGACCTGCTATCTACCGAAATACATTCAATGCATTATGATGTCCCCTTATACTCATACCTCAGTGTTTTTCCCAATATAGGCATAAACCAATACCAAAATAGTATTGGAATATGTTACTATTAAATCATGTAGAAAATGTAGTATGCTATTAGTACAAATTAGGTAACCTGAAAGTATTCGAGTGCGAGCTGTTAGTCGAGTTGCATTTAACTATTGGTTTGCAAATGATGACTACCCTTTTCCTACAAGTAAAATCAGTAACATGTACATAGTTCTTTTGACTGGAATCTATCTGCAAATTTTATAACCAGAAGGTAGTTAGCATACGTGTTTTTTTTACTGTTATATATATGCATATCTACGGTTGTACATGTTAACTCCTTTCATATGAATTATGGTAATCTGCAACTGGATGACTATGTATTATATTTCATATTTTATTTCTTCTACAGACCACAAAGAATGAATGTCAACTTCCATAGATTTGCCACTTTAATGTCATATGGTTTTTTATACCATTCCCTAACCAATTTTTATCAGCTAATAAAAAATAGCTAATGTACAAACCAGTTATTCTGCTCTCCTACCCACTATTAACATCATTGTCAATTGTTGATTTTTCATAATGAGTTTATGAAAAAGAATATTATATCACTTTGATGTTCCCACAAGTAAAGGAACGATTTTACATATACTTAATTTTATAAGTAAATAAATATGTTATATTGGTAAATAAGTTAACAATTTCATCTATTTTGAATGTTGTGTTTTGGTTGATAGTGTTACTTTTTTAACCTCCCTCTACCACTTACAGATTATATTTTGCCATACATTTCAATTTTATTCCATGCTCATTCGTACGTGCTAATTAAGTCCAGGTGGGACAATAGTATCATGCACACACATAAATGCAATCTCTCGGTAAATAAAATTATATAATTCTTGATAAAGTATGAAAGTTTTCGTATGTACTGCAACCCGTTATCCCCATTATCTTTTCTGATTTTGGGCTTGGGCTTGGGCCTGTGTGCAGCCCATCCATTATATCACTTATATAAAGCAAACTGATACATGTATTGTAAACTATTAAGTCATTTCTGCAAATACATGTTATCATTCTTCTTTCTACTCTGTACAAACTGCAATCACAAAATATTATTTCAAGAAATTCTTTCATGGTATCAGAGCAGTGAATGCAAAAGCCTTGAGGCAGAACCATCAACCCAAAATCAGAGAGGGAACTAAAGCGATCAAAGAAGCCTAATGGCAGCAGTTTGCAGAGAGATTACCATTCAGATTGTCATCAGAAAAAATATCATCCTTTGACAATACTCTTTAACCCATCAGGTGATATCTCATCATTTGGGTTATTTTATAGAATTTGCTATATTGTGAAAAACAGGTGCCATACCAAGAGATCATTAAGATCTCTGATTGCAGCAAGCTTTCATCAATAAAATCAAGCAAATTCATAGCAAGAAAGTTCAGATAATCAGAAAACCCATTCAAGAAAGCAATCAAGAAATATAAACAAAACAACTGCCACGTCAAGAATCATCAGAGAATAAACTCATCATCTGAATCTTGACTGCAGCTTACCTTACTTAGCATTTGTCCAGCGTTGTTGAATTGGCAAGTTTTCTGAACATCTTTTTTTCCTGCATCAGCTTCAAAATTCTTTAATCATGGCTGAAGGAGACAGCAATTCAGCAACTTCAGATAATACAAGTAACCCACAACAACTCACTGATGCAACAGAGAAGTTAATCAAGACTGTTATTAGCCCTCAAAGCCAGTTAATCACAGTGCACTTGGAGGAAGACAACTATCTCTTATGGAAATTGCAAGTTGAAACTGCAATACAAGGATATGGGCTAGAAGGATTTATACTTGGATCTATTCCCACTCCTTCAAAATTCATCACTGATTCACAAAACAAGATGATTAGCAATGAAGAATACACAAAATTCTACAGACAAGATAGATTAATAAGCTCATGGCTACTGTCATCAATTGACAAAAAACTACTGTCACAGGTCATAGGGTGCAAATCATCAAATGATATATGGACTACAGTTGAAAGAATATTCAACACTCAATCAGCTGCTAAAATCATGCATTATAAACGACAATTGCAGAATGTTAACAAAGGAAATCAATCAATGAGGGACTATCTTTCACAAGTTAACAACATCTGCAATATGTTGGATGCAGCAGGGCACACTGTGTCTGAAACAGAGAAAGTTCTTAGTATCTTGAATGGATTAAGTGAGGAATATGAAGCAGTTGTAGCAGTTGTATCATCACAGCCAAGTTTGCCACCTGTACAGTATGTTCATGCTACTCTTCTTGCACACGAAGCAAGAATAGATCACAAGAAAACTCAAGAAACAGATCCGTCAATCAATTACAGTTCAAACTCAAGAAGTAAAGGCCAAAGTCAAAGCAAGCAGGGCCAATATTCACAAAGAGGAGGAAACTCAAATAGATCAAGAGGCAGAGGCAGATATAATAACAACAATAACAGGCTTAAGTGTCAAATCTGTGAGAAAATGGGTCATACTGCTGTCAAATGTTATTTCAGGTTCAATGCTAATTATGCACCAAATCAAAATCAGAATAATCAAGGAAATGGAAAATCTGGTGCTAATGTGGCTCAAGTACAGTCAGACACTAATAGCAATGGTGAAGCAAATCAGGCTACAACTGCAACATCAGAACATATACATGATGAAAGCTGGTATCCAGATTCAGGAGCAACCAATCATATAACAAATAATCTTGACAACTTAAACCTTGGAAATAAGGAATATAGAGGTAATCAGTGCATAAGCATGGGGAATGGTGAGCTTGTTAATATCACTCACACTGGAAGAACCAGTATTAATGGCAAAAGACAACTATATCTAAACAATTTATTGAGAGTACCAAAAATAAAGAAAAATCTGTTGAGTGTGTCACAATTTGCAAAAGACAACAATGTGTATTTTGAATTTTATCCTGATTATTGCTTAGTTAAAGACATGCTAACTAATGAAAATCTTCTGCAGGGTGAAGCAGTGAAGGGGCTGTACAGATTCAACATTAAAAACAGTTGCAATTCTGAAAGAAATCAGAAATGTTGTAATATAGGTGAAGTGAGTCAGACTGAAGAAAACAGAAGTGTGTTTGATTTGTGGCACTACAAACTTGGGCATGCAAACACAAATGTTGTAAAACAAGTGCTTGAAAGAAATAAAATCATGTTTGGTAATGTTACCTTACCATATGTTTGTACATATTGCCAAATGGGCAAAAGTCACAAATTGCCTTTCAATGACTCACTAACTAAGTTTTCAAAGCCTTTAGAATTAGTTGCAACTGATTTATGGGGACCTGCCCCAATTTGTTCTGATTATGGCTACAAATATTATATATCATTTATTGATGCATATTCTAGATATACATGGATTTATTTTCTAAAAGCTAAGTCAGAAGTGTATAATGCAGTGATACACTTTATACTACTAGCTGAAAAGCAAACTGGTAATCAACTCAAAATTATTCAGTCAGACGGTGGTAGTGAGTACAAGACTCTCAGCAATTATTTTGCTAAAAGGGGTATAGTACACAGAATCACTTGTCCTTATACATCTGAACAAAATGGTCTAATAGAGAGAAAACATAGACATATAGTTGAAACAGGGATAACATTACTTGCTCAAGCATCTCTACCATTGAAATTCTGGCCTGATTCCTTTAATACTGCAGTATATTTGATTAATAGACTACCCACAAAAGTCATTAAAGGAATCAGTCCAATAGAAAAACTTCTAGGTGTCAAACCAGATTATCAAAGTTTTAAAATTTTTGGGTGTCTATGCTTTCCTCACACAAGACCATATAATAATCATAAATTATGTTTCAGGTCTAAACCATGTACATTCATAGGATATGCAAGCAATCAAAAAGGATATAAGTGTTTAGATGAAAGTAGCAAAGTTATAGTTAGCAGACATGTTGTGTTCAATGAACAGGTTTTTCCCTTTAAAAGTACAAGCATTAAAACTACCCAAAAGGTACTGAATCCAAAATATTCTGTACCTAATATACCTGTTTACAAAGATATTTCTCATCCTGTGGTGATTGAAGGGACTGCTGAGGAGGACAATCCACAACTCACAATGTCAGATCAACCAGGTCATGAATTATCCAAGTCACCCAGCTATCTCAGTCAAACACCTGAAAATTCAAAACAGCAAACAGAGTCAGCTGCTGAAAGAGATTCAGAAAGTATACAAGCACAGTCAGAAAATGACAACAATTAGACAAGTACAAATGTATCATCACACAGCAGATCTGGTCATCCAATGATCACAAGGTCAAAAAGTGGAATCTTTAAACCAAAATTATATACTGCTACATCAAATTTGGAGGAACCAGTAACCTTTGAGCAAGCTGCAAAGGATAGCAACTGGAAAGCAGCAATGGATGAGGAATACAATGCATTATTAAAGAATGATACATGGCAACTGGTTGACCCACCAGATAACAAAAACATTATAGGATGCAAGTGGACATACAGGCTAAAAAAAGAATCCTGATGGAACAATATCAAGATATAAAGCAAGGCTAGTGGCAAAAGGCTTCACACAACAATATGGATTTGATTTCAATGAAACTTTTCTCCTGTGGTCAAACCAACTACTATAAGAATCATCTTAACTATTGCTCTATATAATCAGTGGAGTATTGGGCAATATGATGTCAATAATGCATTTTTGAATGGAACTTTACAGGAAGAGATATACATGGAGCAACCACAAGGTTACAGGGAGAACACAAGTCATGTTTGCAAACTGAAAAAGGCTATATATGGCTTAAAACAGGCATCAAGAGTCTGGTTTGATAAACTGAAAGCCGCATTGATTAATCTTGGCTATCAGTCTACAAAATCAGACAACTCTCTATTTATCAAAAATAGTAATAATATAAATGTTTACATTCTAATATATGTGGATGATCTTATAGTTACAGGAAATGATGAAAATGAAATCAAATATCTTGCTCAATATCTGAACAAGGAGTTTTCCATCAAAGATCTGGGGTCACTAAACTTCTTCTTAGGCATAGAAGTCAAAAGAAAGTCCAAGTCAGAAATTGTACTCAGTCAAAGAAAATACATTCTAGAGCTACTGGAAAAGGCAAAAATGGACAATGCCAAACCTCAGCCTACTCCAATGATAAGCCATTTGTACTTATCCAAAAACAGGGGAGAACACATAACAAACACCAAACAATACAGAAGTATTGTTGGTGCTTTACAATATTTAACAATCACAAGACCAGACATATCTTTCAGTGTTAACAAAGTGTGTCAATTTATGCAGGAACCAAAAGATGATCACTGGAAAGCAGTAAAAAGAATATTGAGATACATAAAGGGAACTGCAAACTATGGCCTACTACTGAAGAAAAGTAATCACCTAAACATTACTGGATACACTGATGCAGATTGGGGAACCAATCCAGATGATCGCAGATCAACTACAGGATATTGCATATATATGGGTGATAATCCAGTATCGTGGTGCTCGAAGAAACAATCTGTAATCTCAAGATCCAGCACAGAAGCTAAATACAGGAGCGTTGCAAGTGCAACTGCAGAGATTATGTGGATAAGGTCACTGCTAAATGAACTAAACATCAAATCTCAAGCCAAACCAACATTATGGTGTGATAATCAAAGTACAGTATACATGTCAGCAAACCCTATACTTCATTCAAGGACAAAACACATAGAGATTGATCTGTACTTTGTCAGAGAGCAAATACAAAAAGGAAACTTGCTAGTAAATCACTTACCATCTGCTTACCAAAGAGCAGATACGCTTACCAAAGCCTTGTCAAAGCAAAGCTACACCAGATTCCGAGATGAGCTTAAGGTGGTTGAGATTACCACTGAATCAACCAAAAAGGGCGAAGCTGAAGGGACAAATCTACAAAAGCTAAAAGCTTTCATCCATACTACAACAGATCTATCACCTAAACCATCCTCAGCAACGAATCGACTTGCTCAAAGTGACAGACCGCCTTCGATTAACTTGAAGAAACAAGGCATAGTGATTGAATCACCCAGATCCATGCATCTTTGCTCTGAATCTGGACAATAGTCACTGTTTCCCTGTAGCGGCGCTAGAAAATGTCGCCATTAGAGGAAACCCTAATATTGGTTTGAGGGGGAGTGATAAAGTATGAAAGTTTTCGTATGTACTGCAACCCGTTATCCCCATTATCTTTTCTGATTTTGGGCTTGGGCTTGGGCCTGTGTGCAGCCCATCCATTATATCACTTATTTAAAGCAAACTGATACATGTATTGTAAACTATTAAGTCATTTCTGCAAATACATGTTATCATTCTTCTTTCTACTCTGTACAAACTGCAATCACAAAATATTATTTCAAGAAATTCTTTCAATTCTATCCATATTTTGTTGCTCTGTAATTAAATTTCATACAACTGGATTTTCGTACCTATTTTTCCAATCAATTTATAATCAGTTAACGTTGTTACGGCTTACCTGAAAATTTTACTCTTTTATGGAGGGCTGCATGGGCAAAATGCAAACTGATGTTGGTGCTGAAAAGAGTTAAATAAACTGTACAACGAGTTGGATGAGAAGCAGCAAATGTTGTCATGAGTTTGTAGATCAATCACTATAAAAAATTATTCCTTTCTATGCAAATGCTATGAAGAACATGCTAAGGAATTTTTACGCATTGACCACGCACATCGTCGATGTAGTGAGCTTATTTTTTATTGAATAAATCAACAGATTTGTCTTTTGATAAATAGTTCAATTACCATAACTTATTTATTGTTCTTTGGTGTTAGTTGGGATTTATTTACCAAGACTCGTTTTCACACGCAGCCAGATCCATGTAGCCATTTCCAAAACAACGTCAAACATAGGTTTGAAAATACTGCTTAGAACAGAGACATAGATTTTTCACAAATACACCAAAAATATTGCGTATAAGGAGGTTTTCAAAAATATTATAGGTATGAAGTACTTTATATACAACTTCTGTTTCTAAAATTTTAATTTTAATTTTCCTTACCTCATTCAGACCACTGTGTTTCACTTATTTTTGTGGTCCAGCGGTACATGGAACAAACGAAGTGGTTGAGGCTCATTGCTGAAAAAAAGTATGATCGCCACAACTAATTTACACACTGGTATTAAAATATTCCGTCTATCAACATCAAGGTGCATAAATGATCAGCATATATTTTTGTCACTACAAATTCATGCAAAACCTTTTATCCTTGGAATTATGAATTGAATAAATTATATAAAACAGTTAGTTGTAATGACATGCTATTTTATTTAACATGATTTCACTCACTTATTACATAGCATGCCCTTTAGCCAATAATTGGAAGGTTACTGAACTGTATTAATTTGGTTTTTTGCTCTGTGTTTTCTACTATTCAGATTAACGAAATTGTTGATTGTATATGTACGTTTCTTATTATCTAATCCATATTGCGGTTCGGCATATTACTTACAACATTGTTTCTCACTGCTCTTTTCACCGAACATAGTATTTTATTTTAATAGATTGCTTGAAATGTAATACTGATAAACATTGTTAATCTGCTTATTTGGATTTAGGTTTCAGCTGCCGATGGTGCTATTGTGTGCAACGATATAACAATGCTCACTTCAGCTTCCTGAATAATGTGTACCTGCGGAAAATTGAGAATGAGTATGTTTTCTTGAGAAAAGAAAGCAATTAACTCCATATTGGGTATGAAATGTTAAACTGGTGTATTTATATCCTTTTCCATTATTGGTTTTGGGTTAACCTACTGCACTTAGTATCAGAAATTTAGTTGTTATATGATTAATGAATTTGAACCGGTCTATCATCAATTATGTAATTGTTGTCACCCAAACAGCTCATGCAGTAACCTTATATATGTAGTTTAACATCAATGTTTGTTCAAGCTAGACAGAAACATGAACTAATTGCACAAAATTGCTCATATATTGTTGGCAATCTTCAACACATTTATCTGTCCACTTATAGCCAGTCTTTGATTAATCCTTAACTATAAACCAAACAACTTCCCGTGTACGTAGCACGGGCCACTCACTAATTTTAAGAAAGATTAGGTGACCCGAGCCTTTACTTATTAAGTAAACTGATGGTTCAGATTGATTTCATCAAAAGGTTGTTGAACCGTGTGACCATTTTAGCATTACAGCAGAATTTTTTTTTACTTAATATATTTTATAAATGATTTAAACATATTTATATAGTTATATATATAATTTTATATATATGTTTATATATATACACCCACACAAAAAATAATATATAAACAAAATTTTAGTTTAACACACATATATCCGTATTGTTTTATTTATAAAATAAGTATCTATATAAACATACATTTGGACAATATATTTGCATATTGGATGAGCAAACATATCTATTGCAATGTAGATCCCAGCATATATGCATTGACATATCTTGTACAAATTGATACTTTACACATCCACACATTTATATATGTATATATGATACATGTACATATATGTAACACAACATAAATTAAACAATATAATTTTATATATTTAAATGAAATAAAATATTTTATTTAAATAAAATTTAAAAATATTCTAAATAAATTAAACTTTTTAGGCCCAACTAAGATTAATATGGTAAAAAAAATTTGAAATTCACCCATAACTTTCATTGCTGGCTAGCCCAATTCCAATAATTGGAAAGGTTAGATATTACCATTTCATTTTTCCAATAAGACTCGCACTAGTTTTTTATGTTTCTCCAATACCTAAGATGAAACATAGAAGTCTTTCGACTTCATTAATGGATGTTAGGACTCATCATTCATGGTATTTTAACCTTGAGTTTGCCTAACAGATCATAGCCGCACAAACAATGGATAACTCTTTACCGGTTGTATCTATACAACTCCCAACCTATGGTTCCTTGTCCTAATCTTATTTCGTCCTTGAGTTTGTTCAATAAATCGAAAATGATTATTCACTCATACCTACCATTTCACGACGATCTAAGTAAAATATTTGTACCTTGAGTTTTCTAAACAAATATATATAGCTATCTTATCTCGTCTATTCTATATATTATAATAATACTACACATAATATCCCTAGCTTGAGTTTGCTCAAAAACAAGAGAGCATGCAAATAATTTAGACAACACTTATATTAAAGATTTATAATCTTTAATGTATTTAGTTGAGTGATATCAACTTATGGATTAATGTATTTCTTATGAAATACCCTCGCGATTCAAGTGTGGAACACATCATAAATCATGGTATACGTTATATACGTATTTATTCCATAAGTCTATTTTGGGTTTCTTACTTGTAACGACCCATATTTTTAACCATTTTAAATTATTAAATAAAATAATATTTTAATTCAAAACCGGTTAATATTTTAGTTAAAAATACTACTATCTGAAATGTAAATATTTTTATATAAAATGTTCTAGTAATTTTTTGAGTAAAACATTAGAGTTCATTTAGTTAGTTTTTGATCTTTTTAGCCCCGTTTATTGAAATTTGAGGATTGTTTATGCGTTTTGCGGTAGTGTATTTGGCGGCAACTATGAATTTTTGACACAATTGTTATAGCACATATATTAACTCGTCATATTGTTCGTCTTCTCTCACTAATTGCAATGTTATATTTATTTTTGTGTTTGGACGAGTATAGGGTTGAAACTGGGTAACAAGGTAACCTTAAAAATAATTGAATTAAGGCCCGTACAAATATATTTATGCATGGTTTAGTAGTTTGTTTTATTCTAGTTCGTGATCCATATTTTGGGGACTATCGTCTCTCTCTCCTTGTATTAAAATAAAAAATATAATACCACTTTTCAGATCACTGTTTGAAGAGATTCATAATTCTATATTTCAATTCACTGTTCCTCACAAATGTATTCTTTCGCCATTTAAAAGTTTCAACGCCAGCACCCTTCCCTTGCACGTCCACCTCATCTCCTACTCTGCCCTTCCACCGCCTACGCCGCCTAGCTCTGCCCTGTCTTAGACTACATCAGCCAACTCCCCCACTGACTTGCCCTTCCCTACTCGCCTATGCTAATCACGCAGACCCACACGCCGAACCGCCGGACCATCCACGTCTATCGGCACCTCCACCCAACCACTCTCATACCGTTCAGATCCACCCTCAGCCTCAGCCTGACCACTTGTTACATGCTGGCATTTCAACAAACATCATATCAGCACCATCTCACAATTACATTTCATCAAACAGATTTGGAAAGTTCATTGAATTCATCTTTCCATCAGTATAAATGCAGTTTGATGAATTCTGAAGGCTTGATGGATGTTCCAGATCATGAAGATACCTGCAACAACAATAAAAAGAAGAAAATTTGAAGATGTGCACGTGTGCACGTGCACAGCTACATCAAAACATACTTATCAAAGTAATTAAATTACGATCAAACATGATCAGCTGTCAACTAACGGCTAGTTTGATTAGGTCAGACTTGAAATTGTATAAGTATGAATCAAGTGATGTAAATGTAAAAAATGAACGAAGAAAATCAATAAAAAATCATTTTTCATTTACTGTTGAGTCTTCTCTTACCCTTTTTTGTTATCATTCTTTCTCTTCTATGTCTCTGTTGCATTTTATTCACCTTATTCATATAATTGAGTTTTCATCACCTTTCTTCCTTCAACCCACCTTTTGCCTGAAAACCGGAACCACTGTTGCTTGTACACAATGACACTGACTCGAGCACAACATTTGAAGGAGAAGGACTCTATCAATATGGTATCGGAGCCTACTGATGAGCACGATTCTGACCCTCATCAAGATCCTTCATTACAATCAGAAATTAATAAGAAGGGGTCTTCTTCTTTGGATTCAGCAAACACTAATAATCTTTCTGAGTTATGGCAAAGGCAAGACTTAATCAATAACAGAACTGCCTTATTAATAAGGAGGGGTCTTCTTCTCTAGATTCAACAAACACTCATAATCTTTCTGAGTTATGGCAAAGACAAGACTTAATCAATAACAGAACTGCCTTATCACTGAAGAGATTGGAAAGAACTACTCAAGATTTTCAACCACCACATCATCTCCAACAAATTAAAGCCAAGAGACCACTGAAAAGCTTGACACAATGCAAGAAATGATGGCAATTTTTTTTCAGAATTAAAATAAATCAAGAACCAAAAGGCCTTTGACCAAAACTTCAGATCTGACATTCACTGATCCTCTTCTTTTCCACAAAATTCTTTTCAAAATCAAAGATCAAATGTTTATGTTCCATCTAATAACAGGCCACTAATATTACCCAAACCTAATCCCAACTTTCTTGATCACTCTCCATCAAGACATTCTGATACTTCCCCTCATCATTAAAAAGATGGCTAAACTTAATATTAAAATAGATTTTCCAACTTTTTCTGGTGAAGACAGAGTTATTGATTGGCTTCGATAAGTTGAACAGTTTTTCAAATACAACCATACTGACATCCAAGAACGGGTATTTCATCTTAAAAAGGAAGCTCTACAATGGTTTTAAAGGTACTCTCATACAGTTTTAGACTATGACCATTTGTCAGCCTTTAGCAAGGCTATTCAGGTATGATTTCTTTCCAATGATTTAGACAGATCATATGATACTTTTTCCCACTCGAACAAACATCTTCTGTTATGCAATATGTCAATCAGTTTGAGCAATTAATGGGAATGATTGAGCATATTACACCTATACATCTTTTTCAAAAAAAATTAGGGGTTTAAAAGATGATATTAAGTTTGATGTTATAGCTGCCAATCACTAGATTTTGATTCAGCTGTGGCATTAGCAAAAACATTTGAAATAAAATGGTTATCCATTAATAGAATCAACAAGAAAAATTCTTCCAAAAATAGTTTGCCTTCTTCTCAATCTTTTGCAAGCAATAAAAATTATTCTCAACAAAAAATTACCTCTAATACTTTTGATAAATTTTCTAAGATAAAGCAACTGACCCCGGAAGAATTATTAGAAAGGTAAAAAAAGAATATCTGCTATTGTTGTAATGAAAAATATTATTATGGTCATAAATGTAAAACAAAACAAATTCATGTTATGGAAGGAATTATTGATTTATCTGATCAAGATGAATTCTCTGATCAAGATGAATTTTCTCTGATCAAGATATTGCCACTGACAATCATTTGCAACTTACTCCTACCAAAAATGCACAAACAACTGACAACACCTTATTATCAATTTCTATCAATGCTTTGCTTGGTATTCCTACTTTACATACTATGAAAATTAAAGACATCATCAATAATAAATTAGTTATTGTTTTAATTGACTCAGGATCAACACATAGTTTTATTCATAATTCTTTAGCAAGCAAATTAAATTTACAAAGAAGCTAGGCAAGATATTTTGAGGTGCAAGTGGCTAATGGCAAAAAATTTCAGGGCAATGAAATTTGTTCTCAAATTTTACTCACTTACCAAGGATGTAAAATGCCAATTGACTATTAGTACTTCCAATAGAAGGATGTCAAGTTGTTTTGGGTGCACAATAGATGAAAGAGTCAGATGAAATTTGTTTTAATTTTAGAAAATCGCAGGTTTGATTCTTTTACAAAAACAAAGAATATAAATGACAAGGACTCGTTCAATCTGATGTCTATACTGTTGATGACAAAAGAGCTACAAAGGAATTTAACTCAGCTCAGCTCAGATTTATGTTGCTCTCTACTGCTTCAACAACGGTTCCTCCAATGGCTTCACTACATAAGGATATTCAATCTCTGTTGGATAAATTCACTGCTGTTCTTTCCTCAACACTTCCACTGCCACCTGTAAGACAATGTGACCACAGAATACCTTTATTACAAGGCTTTAAACCAGTTTGTCTAAAACCCTCTAGATATTCTCATCATATTAAAAATGAATTAGACAAATTGATTGCTGATATGCTCTCATCTGGTATTATTCGAAATAGTTCTAGTGCATTTTCTGCACCAGTTGTTATGGTTAGAAAAAAGATTTTTCATGGAGATTATGTATAGATTATAAGGCATTAAACCAATAAACAATTAAAAATAAATTTCCAACACCTTTAATTGATGATTTATTAGATGAGTTTATATGGTTCTAATTTTTTTACAAAATTAGATCTAAAGTCAGGTTATCATCAAATTCGTATGCATGAAGATGATATTCGTAAGATAGCTTTTCGAACACATGATGGTCATTATGAATTTTTGGTGATGCCCTTTGGTTTGACTAATGCCCCTTCTACATTTCAATCTCTCATGAATACTATTTTTAAAAATTGTTTTCGAAATTTTGTTCTAGTATTCTTTGATGATATTTTAATCTACAACAAAAGTTGGGCCGATCATTTAATTCACTTGGAAATTGCACTTCAAATTCTTCATCATAATCAATTGGTTATTAATCTACCCAAATGCTCCTTTGCTGAAAACAATATTAAATACCTCGGGCATATTATATCACATGAAGGCATTGCAGTGGACAAGGATAAAACAAGAGCTATCATGGAATGACCACAACCATAAACTGTCAAAGCTCTGCGAGGATTTTTGGGCCTTAATGGATACTATAGAAAATTTAAAAAGGGATATGGTTTGATAGCAAATTCACTTACTTCCATGCTCAAGAAAAGTTCTTTTATTTGGACACCAGAGGCAATAGATGCTTTCTACAAATTAAAATCATGTCTCATTAGCCCTCTTATTTTATCACTACCCGATTTCCCAAAAAGACTTTATTATAGAATGTGATGTAAGTGGCTATGGAATTGGAGCTGTTCTCTTACAAAACAACAAGCCTATTGCATTTATTAGTCAACCTCTTCAAGCTACTTATGAGAAAGAGCCACTGGCATTAATTTTAGCAACCAAAAAATAGTCTCAATATCTACTAGGCAGGAAGTTTATAATTCACACTGACCGTCAGAGCCTACAACATTTTTTATCTCAGAAAATTAACAACCAGTATTCAAGGAAAATAGCTAGCTAAGCTACATGGATATGATTACCAAGTAGAATATAAAAAAGGCAAGGAAAATATTATTGATGATAGTTTGTCAAGAATTCATGAACAACACAGCAAATAGCACTGACTACAGTTCAACCTGACTGGATTTTGGAGCTTTGAAGGGAAGTAAATCAGTCTTCATTTTATGAAATTAAAAAAGAACAAATTCTACATGGAGGCTTGGACTCAAATAAATATAAGGCACTTGATGATTTAATCTTTTATAAAGGAAGAATCCTCTTAGACCCTACCAATGCTTCTCTAATAAATATTATTCTCTTTGAATTTCATTCCTCATCACTTGGAGTCCATTCAGGTGTAAGAAAGACTCTCAAGAAAATTAAGAAAGTATTTTTCTGGAGGCACATGAAAAAAATCAGTTGAGTGATTTGTTAAAGATTGTGATATTTGTCAACGATCCAAAAGTGAAAATATCAAATATCCAAGACTCCTTCAACCACTGCCAATTCCAGATAATGTATGGACAGACATCACTATGGACTTTATCACTCATTTACCAAAAAGTAATAGTGCCGTCGTTATATATGTTGCGGTGATCGGTTATCTAAGTATGCACACTTTTTCTCCCTCACACATCCTTATACAGCAAAGCAAGTGGCCAAAGGCTTTTTTGATGGGATATTTAAATTATATGGTATGCCTAAATCAATTATTAGTGACAGGAATTCTATATTCTTAAACAATTTTTGAACTGAATTATTCAATCTTCAAGGATGCGCACTCAAATACAGTTCAGCCTATCATCCATAAACAGATGGTCAGTCTGAAGTTACTAACAAGATTTTGGAGACATACCTGTGCTGTTTTGTATCACATCAGCCTAGTGAACGGACAACTTGGTTGACCCTGGCAGAATTCTGGTTTAATACCTCATGAAAACAATCTGCCAATTTAACTCCTTATGAAATCTTGTATGGAAAACCACCACCCACTCTCTTATCATTAATTCCTCATACTGCCAAAGTCGAGCAAGTTGAACAACATCTTTTTCTAGAGACATTATCATGCAATTCTTGAAGGATAATTTGGCTCTTGCTCAAGAAAGGATGAAAAAATTCAAAAATAAAATACGAACAGAAAGATCATTTTCTATCAATGACCGGGTCTATCTAAAACTGCAACCATATAGACAAATCTCAATTAGTTCCACTAAGACAACTAAATTATCTCCAAAATATTACGGTCCATTCAAAATTATTAAACGAATAGGAGAAGTTGCATATAAATTAGACCTACCTGCCAACTCACTGATCCATCCTGTCTTCTATATATCCCAGTTGAAGAAACTAGTTGGTTCACATATCATTCTGCAACATGGAATTCCATCTTATGCCGACAAATTAATTAATGAACCAGAACAAATACTTGATCGAAGATTGATACCAAGAAATAATAAACCAGTGGCTCAAGCACTTATCAAATGGAAGAAGAAACCCACTTCAGATTCCACCCGGGAGGATTATTGGGATGTGATTAAACATTTTCCTACTTTGGACCTTGAAACAAGGTCCATTTTTCAAAGGGAGGGGAGATGTTACTTGCTGGCATTTCAACGAACATCATATCAACACCATCTCACAACTGCATTTCATCAAACGGATTAGGAAAGCTCATTGAATTCATCTTTCCATCAGTATAAATGCAGTTTTATGAATTCTAAAGGCATGATGGATGTTCCAGATCATGAAGACACCTGCAAAAACAATTAAAAGAAGAAAATTTGAAGATGTGCACGTGTGCACGTGCACAGTTACATGCACAACATACTTATCAAGTAATTAAATTATGATCAAACACGATGAGCTGTCAACTAATGGCTAGTTTAATTAGGTCAGACTTGAAATTGTATAAGTATGAATCAAGTGATGTAAATGTAAAAAATGAATGAAGAAAATCAATAAAATCATTTTTCATCTGCTGCTAAGTCTTCTCTTACCCTTTTTTGTTATCATTCTTTCTCTTTCGTCTCTATTGCATTTTATTCGCCTTATTCTTATAGTTGAGTTTGCATCACCTTTCTGCCTTCAACCCACCTTTTGCTTGAAAACCGGAACCACTGCTGCTTGTACACTATGACACTGACTCGAGCACAACACTTGAAGGAGAAGGACACTACCACCACTCCTCCTCTAGATCCTGCCACGCTGCATTACCACACTGCCACCACTGCACTTCACCTTAGCCTTACCTTTTCCCTACCAGATCCTACTCATATCGACCTCCACTGCCACTTCCCCTAACCTCTATCCTAACCAAAGTCACCGCCTCCATCCAACCTTAGTCAATTAGATCCACTTCCTCCTTTTACTCGCCTAGCCTCCGCTATCTTAGATCCAAACCGTTCCCGCCTCCATTGTCCATTCATATGGTGTTTGTTATCATTGTTCGTGTCGTCTTGTGTCCGTTGATTGGGTGTTGAGATCTTGTTGCTTGTTTTGAAATCTTCGATCGTGTAGTGTTCCTGTAGTTACTCGTAGATTGTTGGTAGCGATGCTCATCGATTATTGTTTGATTAGATTCATGTCGTTTAATCGATCCATGATTCACTCATTTGTTTGGAATCTAATGCATTAAATTTAAGGTGAGTGTTTAAACTCACAAAATACTAAAATCTATTACAAGTTAGACCAACATCGTTATGTGGCAAAAACTTATTCTATATTTAAATTAATATTAAAAATTGAATACCCTTGCTCGTCGAACACCTCGATATATGATAGTTAATGATTATTGTGAACATCTATTATATCCAATATGCCATTTTATTTTATTATTTAAAACTCTGATGTAATAATATTAATTAGCAACTTCATGAACTGCTATTTTATTATATCTTTATATTTCAATACAAGATTCTTTATTAGTGTCTTTTGTATCTTATTTCTTGAAATAAAACCTCAAGGGTATCCATCATTTGGACTATTGAGTGTTCAAAATGGAGGATCGTCACATTTGGTATCAAAGCCAGGTTGAGCGAACACCTAAGCCTATTGGGTAACCTCTTCAAGAGAATGGGTAATAGAATGCCCTATTAAGAGTCAAGAGTATATTATGAGAGAGCGTATTTATATTTTTACATAAGTATCTTTTAATAATAATTTTAAGAGAAAATGTTTCCAATGATTTTAAAAATGATTAAATAGGTATTTTATAAATTATTTACAAAAGATATGAAAATTTTATACTCTTGATTTGAAGTAGGGTAATTATTATAAAAAATTTGGGTATATTGTAAGTCTTAATTTTTTGATTAGAACCAATTAAATATATATTCAACATAATTGAGTGTAAACCTATTCAAAATAATCAATTAATAAAACCTTGGATTTAAAGAAATTTAATTTAAAGCTTGTTTAAAAATGTTTTTGACACTTTTTCTAATATCATTATTATAAGATATTATTTTAAAAACCTCTTGAAAAAAATTTCGGGTCAAGAAATTTTTGTGTAATATAGTAAGAATATTTCAACCATATATAAGTTTAGCTTGAAAATAAATTTGAGTATAAATTGATGTAAATTATAAAAAATATATTTAAAGAGTTTGCTGTAGTAAATTCCTTTAATAGCATTTATTTTGAAACTCATCATATTTTGAATTTATGAAACTAGGTTTAAATAAAATTGTAATAACCCGACTATTCGGTCGTCGAATGTCGACAGTAATACATCCGTGTATTCGTGTGCTGAACACCCAAGTGCCGGAAAGACAAAATGTTAGGGTAAAATAAAAAAATGAATATAACAAGAAAAGAAGAACATAATATCAAAATCTCACAATGGAACGATAATATATAATATCAAAGGAACAATACAAAGGGTTACACTGAATATAGAAATATCAGAGTTACTAAAATCTAAGTACTATCAACCGCCTGAATAGGTACAACTACCAATCCTCACAATGCTAGTATATTTAATATAGATATGCAGCGGTAATAAGAATACTATGGAAGCTAATCATCCTGCTCTTCTCCATTGGCTCTAAAGCTTCCGTAGCTAAATTCGAAAACATACACGGGACTAACCCGAATATTAAGAAAATAACATCCAAATCAGTCTGGTAAACCAGCGTGAGAAACACAAGAAATATGAGTGACAAGTAACGGTAACCATTGATACCATACAGATTCTCGTAATGGTTTTTCCCTTAAAGAAACCAACCATTCATTAGCTTTAATATATAGTGATATGATAGATAATGTCTAGAATGTAGCACATAAATCATATCAAATAGCCACTGTGTGAACGCTACAATAACAATAGGTATAAATCAATACTGCTAAGGTGCGTTCGTATAGGTATAAGGATTTCCGTGGAGCTCTCCTCGGATCTAGTCGATCGAACTCCATGACCTTCGAGCATCATATATCTTTGAATGGGATATACTCTAAGGTAAATATAACTGGCCAAATGATGAACTATGTGGAACAAATATCAACAACTCTTGCGCATAACATATCGATAAGCATACTCTAGATATGGAGTTGATATACCCTCATGGGTAAGCTAAACCTAAGATTATGCACCATACTCTATTTATAGTCATTTCCGATGTCGTGGCTATGTTCGGCATCTTTCACGTGAGTCTTCATCACTCGAACAATATACGAATCTCCAACTAGATTCCTTTATCTTGAACAGATCAGGAATCACCGTTAGAACCTCCAGTTTATGTTTCAACGATAACAACTATACAATCATATGTATACACACACACCTTATCAAGATTGCAGGTATATGCTACAAGAAGACACCATGCTCGAAGATATTGAGAATAAAAGAGAAATGAAGATTCATTGACCATACTAATGTTAGTAAGGTTATTCTGCTATAAAAGAGTCATAGATAAAACAGTGTTAAGGTCTCCTTGCGTATATATGCATACACGACCATACACAATTTCATATGCATCAAAATTAAGTTGAAAACTGATTTTACACCTCCCAGACGTCTGAGGTAAACCACAGACGCCTGTGATAATTCTCGAGTTAAAATTTTACTAAGTCACGGATGTCTAAGGTTTTACCACAGACGTCTGTCATGTGCAAAAACTGTCAATTTTGGAAAGACACTTCTATTTGAAACAAAAAGAAATCATCTTTCAACGAAAGGTTTCAGCCATTAATGTAAAGAGTCTTTCTCAAATAGTAACAACTCTTCATTTGCACCTTTTTGAATTTATAAATACTACTTTGATTGAGAAGTATAAATCAACGAACTTGAACTAAACTATTCTTTCCTCTCTTGATTTCTAAACACTTGCTTGCATATAGATTGTTCACATACTCTCAATCTATTATAACCAAAATATAATTTTGGTCAAATCACTTCCTTTAACTCAAAGCATTCATATTCATATACTCAATGGAGATTATTGGAAGATTTGTACTATAAGTCAAAAAATATGTTATTTGATACACAAGATTGTTAGAAATACTATTGTATTATTGTAACGCCCCGAAAATTTTCCGACTTTCGAAAATTCGACATCGACACTCACTTTATCGACTGCCGAGAAATCAAAGGCCGAAAACCGAGATGTTATGTGTTTTAAAAAGAAAAGAAAAGAAAGAAGAGAGAAAAAGAAGAAAGAAAAAGAAAAATAGAGGGAAAAGAAGATAGACAAATTTTTAGAAAACAGAGAATTAGAAAAACAGAGAATTTGAAAAATAGAAGATAGAAGAATTTTAGAAATAGAACGGGAAGAAAGAACAACAACAGAACAACATCAGAATCTCACAATTCGCAGCGGAACAACATATAATAATAAATGAATAATCTTTAAACAAAGGACTATATCAGTTATTACATTATCATCATATTACATCACATCATCAGAGTGTACAACAACATACAACAAACAGTGCAGCGGAAAAAAAAATACTATATAAACTAGTAATACGCCATGCCATCCAGCTTGCCTCCAGCAAATCCAGAATATCCAGAATATCCTGATAAACCTAACTCTTAACTGCCCGTGTAGAAATTGGTGGGCACCCAGAGTTTAGGAAGGAAAACAATAAACTCCAAGTCAGTCATGTGACTGGTGTGAGAACTCAAAACAGTTTATTTATATTTTTTTTAAAATCAAAAGAGGAATATTTTTAAATCAATTCGCAATGCTTTTAAAAATGTAACTACCATAAGACCTCCCACCACACACACAATGCAAACGCAGACTTGGAGGAGATTTCTTCTTATGTTAGTCAAAGATGCTTGATACGCATTAAAATAACATTTGATATTATTACTAGTGCATAGTGTAGAACAAATCCTTTCGAAAGTAAAGATATAAATCATAGCCAGCATAGGTACCATTATATTATGCCTACTATAGCTACCTCCTGAGGAAGCAGGTTCTACAACTAAAACCGTACAAGATCGTATTGTTTCTTTGGATTTCCAACAAATGGTCAGGCTAAGGAACTTCCTACTGCCACATGGGATCGCCTCTGGCTGGACGTCCCGAGAACTTAACCAGCTCTCTGCCAACACAAGGCCGGGTTACCTTTATCACTAGGTAACTACTACACGAATATGGCATCCCCCGGTCCCATCGGACCTTTAACCGAGCGCTCGTCACCAACAACACCACACAGAAATAGATATAGTGTATCAACATGAGTAAGTATCTGGGCTCCATACCATGATACCACCCTTTCCAGAAGGAAATGCACATACCCTAAAGGGAGCTACCCCTCATAACCTTGCCGCATCTTTCCTGTTTTGACCATTAACGGGATGTGAGGCTCGATGAATTCACGTCCACAAAAACATACTTTATACAAAAGCCATGCTTTGGGTCAACAAATGATCAACACAATGATCACTAAGATAGACGATCAAATAAATGATCCTAGCACAAATAATCAGCACAATGATCATTTCAGCATCACTCAGCATGTCACATTACCAAACTGGGAATATATCGCTGATAACTTCAACTATATAACCTTTGAGCACATACGTCTCAAAGAAGGGTGTTAAGCTAAAAGAATAAATTCTCCGCCACCAACAGAAATATATTTGAAAGAAATCGGCTTTATATCTCAACTTGTAATGTCAGGCATACAATCCATACAAGTCTGTTCCGGGATCGAACAAAACCGAAGGCACTTACAAAGAAGTCCTTGCAATCCGGATATTCACAATCCTGATCGGATTTCCCATCACTTATGGAATCTCTATACCAGGTGCGACCCAGTGCAGAGACAATCGATAGGTCATCCTATCGCTCTCGCAAATACCGGTCTTCAACACCGATCTTCAAATGCAATTCACGACGTATCACATATTCGGAATGGGTTATACGACCCCATGGTCCTTTCCCGGTTAACCCGAATAGTGAGCGCTTATTCAAAAATAAGTGTGCATTCAAATTCAATCAATTCACATCAAATACCCATTCAAAGGGAAATACTGATAGTCGGCTATTGAACTATCAATTGATATGCATACATCACCAGATTCCAAATAATTTTCCAAATTATTTATTTTCCAAAATATCTTTACAAGATATAAATTTTCACACTTCAAAAATAAATCAACATTTATTTTCAAACAAATTCCACTTTCACATATATAAATTCCATAATGAATTTATATTTCAAAACATTCGTGCATATACGATTTCAATTATTCATTTTCAATTTATCTTCAAAAAGATAAATTCTCTATATTCACTTCACATTGGAAAACATTTCCTTACTTATTTATTCATAAGTAATTCACAAATCTTATTTATTTTCAACACTTAGAAAATATTCAATATACTTAAATCGAATTAAGTATATATTTCATTCTTTAAGGAAATCATTCACTTATACATATTTATTTGGACCAAAACGAATGTTGCGTAAAACATCGTTACGACGTCCCAAAATCACTAGTATAGGGATTCGAAATTAAAATAGATATATAAATCCCAATACTATTCAAAACATTTCCTTTCGGAAATCATTTACTATAACAACAGTGTTATAGTTCACTATTTCCTTTTATTTCTCGAAACATCTATTTCAACAATCAACGTTGAAATCTATGATTTCGAATCTTAACACCTTTTAAAACATCGTTAGATCGTTTTAATTCTATTTAAAATATCACATTCAAAACATTTTCTTTAACATGTTATTCACTATTCAAAACATTTCCTTTCAAATAACTTCACAAATTTATAAATCTTACTATTTATAAATTTCATTTATAACTTCACCATTTATAATTCTATAAATTTCATTCTCTAATGAAATTCATTTTCACTTCATTCAAACACTTATAAAAACTTGTTTTATAATGTCTGAATCTCAATTCATAAATATCCGTTTATAAATCTTTTAATATAAATCAATTTATATTATTATTTTAAAACGTCTTTAATTTCCTTTAAAATTTCACCATTCTAATTTATAAAATAATCAAATTTTATAAATCCTATATTTAAACTTTTCATAATAGATTCAAATTTCCCAATTTAAACCATTTTATAAAGTTATAAATCCATATTTCTCAAAAATCAGCTTTTAAGCGTATTTCTCAAAAATTATAATTTTTATAACTTTAAAAATTATAACATTCATTTATTTATAATGGATCAATTCCAAAAATATTTTATCTTTTCAAAAATCACTTTAAAAACATTTTAAAATCCCAAAATTTGGGTCCAATGATGCTACACATCAAATAGTCAATCACGACTACAACGATATCATATATCGATACGATAATCCATCAAATATCAAAATATCAGAAAATCAAATAAAAACTGTTGAGGAATCCAGTTGGATCCCTCCAACCTGTTTCCTGCATCCAAAAACATTAGCACAATACCAATTTCGCTCCAGTACGAAATTATCGCGGTATATGTTCTTAATAAATATTATCCGCTTAATAACGGCGTAATAGGGTCTCATCCGCTAAACAAAAAATGCGGGAAATCAACAACTGCAATATATACATATGCCAATATATATATATTGATATTATATATAATACCAATTTCACTGTTTATGAAATATTCGCGGTATATGTTTATATTAAATAACATCCGCTTACTAACGGCGCATAATGTCTATTTTAACAATCAATAATTTACAGTCATCATTCAAACACGCATTCAAATATTTTAAATCTAACTATTTAAAATAAAATCGAAACCTATTCGATTGAGTGAGAAATTCTCACCTTGGTTTTAATTTCCTTTTAAGCTTTTATTTCGAATAAAATTAAACGCGCGTTTAATTTTACCCGAAATTCTCACTAACTCCAAACGACTCCAAACCAACTCCATCGCGTAGTGCTCGTCCATACGATTCCAACGCAACTGGATTTGCATTTTTTCGACCTCGTATGAAAAAGTTACGAATTTTACAAGATTGTACACGATTTAACTTATATAAATACAACATTTATTTAAATTTTTCTAACCAAAACAATCCCAGCCCTTGGATCCCACACATGCAAATCTGGCCGTGCCCCTTCTCCATCTTCCTCTCGTGTCCATCTCCAGGAACAAAACCGAACCAAAGAACCCATTTAGCAAAATTAGGTTTTGACTTCACCGTCTCCTCGCTCAACGAAATTCGATCACTCCAACGCCATGACGAAGCTCTCAAGACAAGCTAGGTTCGGCCCCAAGCCTGTTGAACTCGGCCTCACCCTCCTCCTAGGGATGCGTGCGCAACTTGCTGCCTTCCCACTCGATTTCCCATCAATCCGTGAAGCCATTCGCGATCATAACCGTTGGATCTCTAGTTCGTGTTGTGCTCTACAACTTTCTAGTTGAAACTTTCTCGAATCGATGCATAGATTAGAAGATTTGGAGGGAAGAAGTTTGGTAAATTCTGGCCATTCAGTTTTAGGGCCGGCTACATGAATGAATTAGGGTTTGGAATGATATTTTATCAAATTTATGAAGAGAGAGGTGTATTTATAGAGTTTCGTTCGACACTATTCATCCCGGAAATTCCGAACTCCGATTTAGACGCCGTAACCAGCGTACCTAGGGTTTACCCCGCGTTCCGGACACAATGGAACAGGTTTCGGAAGCTAATTCGGAAGTATGTGCGAGTTATGGCTGAAAACGTTCAATTTAAATTAAACCGATTTAAATCGATTTCTAGGCGTTTTAATTTGTACAGGACAAACGGTAAATCCAATTGACTTGAAATTTGAAACCTTACAATAATATCACATTACGGATCCGATGAAACTGGTTTCGTCGAAATCCGAGACTTTTTGAAAAATGGCTATTTTGACTCGCCAAATTTAAAAAAAAAATAAATCGATGCGTTTCGAGCTGCCACGATCAAACGATAACTCCGATTGACACGAAATTTGAAATCCGGTAATAACTAACCATTACGGATCCAATGAAACTAGTTTCGTTCAATTCTGAGACTGTCCAAAAATTGGCTATTTTACAGTCGATTATTAAATATTAAAATATTCAATTTTCACAAATTAACTTTTAATTCGATTTTAAAAGTTCTAAAATATCACTATAACTCCAGTATGATTAAATAAAATTTTCCAAATTATTTACAATCATTTTTAACTCAATTTTCAATTATTTTCATAATTTAACATATTAAATTATTGATTTAATTATCTAATTAAATCTAATAAATCAAATAAAAATTTATTTGACTTATAAATTCACTTATAAATATTTAAAATAAATTAAATATTCAAATTTTAATTAATAAAAATTCTGGGTCGTTACAATTATCCTAATCCTCCGGATGAAGTGAGGGTAATTTGGTTAAAGGAAATACTGAACGGGAGCTTCGGGACTAGTTATAGAATGGGAGGTTCGAACCAGTATAAAAACTTTGGTTTGCATGCTTTTTATACTTTACTGTTTATTGTCTACTACTGGAAAATTATACACAAGTTAAATAACATACGATCCACGAGACTTTCAATTGGTATCAGAGCAAGGTTATTTCAATCTATAGTAACACGTAATTGAAACCATTAAAATGGCAAGTACATTTCAAGAAGCTCAATCAAATGCTCATGCCCTACTATTTACTGGATCAAATTATGCTTATTGGTCAACACATATGCGAATTATTATGGAAGCAAATGGATTAAAAATATGTCTAGCAATTCAAAATAAATATGAAGCACCTGACATTGATATTGGCACATGGACTGATGCACAAAAAATAGAGGCATCTAACAATGCCAAAGCTAAGAATGTTTTATTTTGCTCACTTGATAAAAATGAATTTTCACGAGTCATGCTTTGCACTACTGCTGATGATATATGGTGTACATTATAAATTACCTATTTGCACAAAATAGGTTATGCAAAAAAAATTTCTATTCTAGAAAATCAATTTTCATCATTTAAAATGAAATCAAATGAATCAATTATTGACATGTATGCTAGATTTCAAACTATACAACATGATCTTATGGCACTAGGAGTTGATTTCACTGATTTTGATTTAGTCACACGAATTTTGAACTCTTTGACAAATGAATAGGAAAAAAAAGATTTAGCCACCGAAGAAACTAACAATCTTTCCCAACTCAAAGTCGAAGAGTTAATAAGAAAGCTGATGTCGTATGAAGCTAATTTATAGGCAAGAAAACAAAAAAAAATAAAGAAATAAAGACATCGCATTTTGGGAAAACAATGACAACTCTGACTTGGAAGATTATGAGATTATTTTCATCTCCAAAAATTACAACAGGTTCAAAATGATGAAGAAATTTCAAAACAATAGCAACACAAATTCCCCAAATCAGACATCAATGAAATGCTTCGGGTGTGATAAATTTGGCCATATGTAGAAAGACTGTCCACTACTCAACAATGATAAAAAGAAAACCAAATTCAAAAATTTCAAGAAAAAGAGAAGAGTATTTCAAGTAACTTGGGATGATTCCAACTCTTCCTCTTCATCTGATAGCGACAGTGACTCAGAACAAGCAAATGTTTGCTTCATGGCTAGCACAAATGCAGTACGTCATGAATTAACATATGATGAAATTCTTGTAATTAGTATAGAATTAGATGACAAGTATAGATAACTAAAAAAATAACAAAAATGTAGGAAAAGTAAATAGAGCTGAATTAGAAATTGTATTGTTAAAAGACGAGTAAACTATTTAGCACAAAAAGAATGTAAAAAATTATCATCTCAAAATGATACTTTAATGTATGATGTAGGGGATAAAAAAATAGAGAATTGTAAACTTGAAAAAAAAAGTACGAATTAAAACAAAATTTTGAATCAGCTAATATAGAAATTTCTGATCCCATTGATAAAATTACTAACAATGTTTTAAAAATTGATAGAGGAAAGCAAAATCTAGATAACCTGATAAAGATTTAAAAATCATCAAGAAATAGTAAGGGATTAGGATTTAACGAAAAAATTCATAAACGTTCTAGAAATAATCTGGTTTCTATTAATAATCGAAGATTTAAGAAGTATAGTACATTATATACAAATTTTAGAAAAAAAATCTAAATATGAAAATAAGGGAACAAAAATGATTAAAATATGGATTCCTAAAATAAATGACAAATTGATTAGATAAAAAACACAAAGACGTATATCTAAGAGATATAGTTCATAATGAAAATTACATCTCTAAAGGTTCCAAACCTTCATGGGTATTGCTACTTTCTCCAACTAACACATAAGACCATAATAGAGGAAGTGGATACCAATTAAAACTTTTTATTATTTTATAGGTACTCAAAAGCAAAACTAATAATAAGGAGAAATAGAACTCTCCAAACATATGATGGGAAATGCACACATGTTGTAACATCCTGGTATTTTCAACCATTCGCATCTGCATATGTCAGACTTGAATCGATCAAAATATCATGTTGTTAATTTATATTTGGTAAAACTTAGCATATATAGTAAATAAAATAATCACAGAATCACAGACATAAAGTAATGTAACAATAACCAGCGGAAATAAAAGAATAATGGTTCATGAAGCTACTATATATATAACAGAGTTAAATAAGATATAACAGAAGTCTCAAATACAATAGTCAAATACAAGATCAGAATATATCACTGAAATCAACTGAATAGTTGAATGCTGAAAAGATGTAGATGGATCTCCAAGCGAAGCTCCAACTCCAAAGGTGAGCCTCAAAAGCTGTATCACTCACTCTGACCTGAGCGTAAAACAAAACACAAAACACTCGAGTCGGGATTAACATTCTTATATCAATAAATCCAACTCAAGTGAAATATCAACTGAAATACAAGTAACTTAAAGGATGTTTGGGATACCCATCCTCTAAGGATCCGTTAAATTATCTTCTATGTAGTAATATACGCTATTATAATAATGTCTAAAGTAAAGTAAACTATTAAAATAGCGTTAAGGCTTTACATTTTCCACCTTAACACATTTTATATATTCCCATAGTCTATACAGTACCGTAACTTCCATAAACTGGGCTTATCAGAGGGCACTCCATGGGTATGTTACAAAACAAACTCGTAATGGTCTCGCTAAGGTAGGGGATACGACACAACTAGGCAATGCCAGGGTAGATATACCAATTACACTTCCGGGTTGGTGGTAACGCATGGCAGCCACTACCACCCACCTCGAGCCACACTTTCGAAATTCGAAGGTGCGTACCAAATCAATCACAAAGTAATAGAATGACATGCGAAGAAGTGTGTCCGATCGGAGGAGCTACCTTACTTAGCCCACCGATTGCTCTTGTTTTACCCACCTTATGCCAACTCACGGGAGTGGGGTCCACGTATATACCTCAATAGGACGTCGCCGCCATCCTACTTCATTCTGGAATCTCCACAGCATATACGGTTGTTAAAGTGGTTTTTGGTATTGGCAGAGAGTATGACAATATCCGATCCCGGTCTCTTTAACAGCCAAACGTTATTATAACACTGCGGTCATTTCAAAATAGTTTATACTTCAAAACCAAAATATCATTTCCATTTCAAAACCATATTAATATGATATCATTTCCAATTCAAAATCATATCAGTACAATATCATTTCCAAAATCATAGCGCTTCAAAGTTATAACAATTTCTAAATCAAATCACTTGAAATTATAACCCTTTGGAAATCATAACACTTTGAAATCGTAATACTTTGGAAAACCATAACACTTTCCTTTAAATAGTTTAGATATTAATAACAGTATATATAATAAAATAGTTTATAAAATAATAGTTTATATAAATATTTATAAGTTAAAATAGTTTACATTAAAATAATTAGTCTATTAAAATAGTTTATAGTAAAAATAGTTTGTATTAAAAATGATTTATATTAAAATAGTTTATATGAAAATAATTTATAAAATAAAATATATAAATAGTTTTAAATATAATTTAAAAATACTTTATATAATAAAATAGCTTCCTCAAATTTCACAAATCAATTCCAAATCAACTTGAATTCCAAAATTCAAATTTAATCCAATCTCAAATCATCAATTTCAATTTATTTCAGTTTCTCAATAAACCATTTCAAATTATATCGATTTCGAATACAAATTTTTAACCACAAAATGAACCATTTCAATTTCATTATTTTCAAAGCTTTAAACATTCAAACATTTCAAAACTAGATTTGATAATTTCATCTATGTATCAAATTCACTTTACTATTATTGATTTTGAAATAATTACTTAATCTTTCAAATATCGTTTAAATAAAACTTCAAATTCCATATTTAAATAAAACTAAATATACCATTTTAATTTATCAAATTTGAAATATTCATTTAAATCACTTTTAATCAAAATCAAGTTATAAAATCATATCTTTAAAATCCCAAATTTAATAAATTTCAAATCAAACTTATTTGAGTATAATTCCTAAATAAATTCAATTTCAAACCAATTTCTAGTTCTCTTTCCAACCTGAACTTTATTAAAATCATCATAAACTCTATATTTGAAAATATAATTTTTAAATAAATACTTAAACATGTTATATATAAATTTAATCAAACTTTATTAAGTTAAATCTTATTATCAAACTTATTTTATAATAAGATTAATTTATACATATTTTAAAATAATAAATTTATAAGTAAATTCTTAAAATTTATAATTTCAAAACTAACTTAAAATCTAAAATTTCAAAACATATAAATTAAAAATAAAAATTTAAAACCTTTATAAAAAAATAGCACACACACATATATATATTAAAATCAATATTTATTAAAACCAAAATATTCATTTCAAAACCTTGAAATGGCGGCTGCATCTTCGTCCTCCAACCCTAGTTCCTCAAATCCGACTCTGTCTTCGGAAGAAGGAGAACACGATGAAAATTGGCAAGAGGTCAGGAGAAAAGGAAAGCGAAGATGGCGGCAAAACCTAGTGTTAATCAAACTCGCTCGACTTTTGCGGATGCGCTCAAATCCCAAGTCTTTGCGAACGAAAGTAATAAAAGCTGGATGAAAGCCACAAGATTCAAAGAAAGTATAGAAAGCAATGTGCGATTTTATGAGAAAACGATGGATGATAAAGGAATCTTTGCAGAAATTGATGAAGAGGATTTTGCTGAAGCTAAAAGTATGTGGAAGAATTCGATCTATATCTACATGGCATGAAAGAGTCCGTATTACATTCATTTCAACGCATACATAAAAAGATAGTGGAAACCACAAGGAGGATGGATTTTTTTGCAAGAGGTAATGGATATTACCTGGTTAAATTTGATTTGGAATCCGATTGCCAAAAAGTTAGAGAGAACGGACCATGGTTTATGAATAGCAAGTTATTATTTATCAAAAGGTGGGAAGCTAATCTAAGATTGGAGAGAGATATGTTAGATTCACATCCTATATGGATAAGATTAAGGAATCTGAATCTTGCTTTATAGAGTAGCAGAGGGATCAGTAAATTGGCTAGTCTCATAGGGAAGCCATTTAAGATGGATGAAGGCACTAAACATTTGAGGAAGCTTAAATTTGCAAAGCTACTGGTAGAGATATCAGCAGAGTCAAAATTACCAAATAAAATCAGAGCTAAAGACAGTTCTGGAAAAAAGTATGTTCAAGATGTGGAATATGAATTTATTCCTCCAAAATGTTCACAGTGTCTGAGCTTTGGGCATACACAAATGCAATACTAGGAACAGTGTTCAAGAATGGAGAATCAAAGAGAAAACAGTTGAACAACAAGAAACTAATGATCAAGAGAGAAGTCCAGAAATAAGGATTAATAATTTACATCATAATCAAAATTAGAAGTTCCGTGAACCATTACAAGTACTACAAAAAACATCAGATGAAATATTAACAATGCATCACCAGTCACCCAAAATATACAAAGCAGTATCAGTACAGTCACTGATTCAATACATCAAAATACTGTTGATAATCAAACAATCCCTGGCTGCTTAAGTTCTGAAAAGGAAATCCAGAAGAAGCAATCAGTGCATGTGAATAACTTGGCACAGAAGAACGAACAGGAACATGAGCTTGAAGATTTATTCCAGATTGAAGAGGAACCTGAAACAGTAGAAGACATCAATAAAATCAACATAAATTTGGGTTCTAGTGATGAGGAGATAAATGACGATACAAAAAAAAGAACTTACACTAAACCAAACCAGGAATACATAGAAAAGTTCAATAAGAAAGCAAGTAAGCATGGTCCAAAGAACATTGCCCCTAGGAACTTGAGGAGTAATAAAGCACCATCCTTCCAATGACAATAATTTGCTGGGATGTTAGAGGTCTTAATAGTGATGAGAGACAATTAGACCTCTTTAATTTAAGAAACAAATACAAGCCATCATTACTTGATTTGCTTGAAAATAAAATGAATAATGATAGTATAGATAATTTCCATTCTATTTTGGGAGCTAGCTGGAGTATATATCATAATAATACAAATACTTGTAAAGGTAGAATTTTAGTTGCCTGGTGTAATGATTTCTAGTCATGTAGTATGACAAGCAAAGATGATTAGCAAATTACAATAAAAGCTACTAATATGGGAGGTTTAAAAATTAATATTTCTTTCATATACACCAACAACCTTGCAACAAAACGTTCATGTCTCTGGAATCAAATTAAAAAACTGTCAAATTAAATAGATGGACCATGGGTAATAATGGGAGATTATAATGCAATGCTGAATGTAGAAGATAAATTTGGTGGTCTCACATTAAAAGCGTCCCAGCTGGAGGAATTCAACTGCAGGATTAACTGAAGTAGCCCACAATGGACTGAAATATACATGGAGAAGTGGAGAAGTTAGAAAGATATCCTGCAAACTAGATAGAGTTTTAGTAAATTCAGATGCAATTAATATGTTTCCCTCAATGAAAGTCAATATTCTGCCTCGCTCTACTAGTGATCACTCCCCTCTTCTAGTTGAACTTATTCAACTTAGTATTGAGAAATGAAAGCCTTTTAGATATGCAAATTATTGGCCTCTATGCAAAAACTATTTTAAAGCTGCAGATTTTACAAAACTTGATATTTTTTAGGGTAATAATTCTTTTGTTCTCATTATGATTCTTAAACATATTAAGATGAGAATAAAAGAATGGAACAAGTGTAGAACAAAGAAAAATAATATGGTTGCCCAAATTCAGGAAACCCCAGGCAATATCCAATCTAAATTGGATACAGACCCATATAATGATGAATTAAACAGGGATTTTTTTGAAGTGCAACAAGAACTCAAGTCTGCTTTGCAAATTCAAGCTATGGAGCTAAAACAAAAGGGCAAAGAAAAATGGTTAACAGAAGGTGATGAAAGCTCAAAAAAAATTTACACCAAAATGTCCATTAGACAGAATTATAACAATTTACACAATTTAACTGATGAGAAGGGTGAACTGATATCCAATCCGAAGAGCCTTGAAAAAGATGCGATAGACTATTTTATTGATCTTTTCAATGGAAATTACCCTAAAAAGTTACCTGACATTAAAACCAGATGCTTGGTGACCGAAAGTGGGAGGCATATGCTGTCCAAAGATATTGAAATTGGGGAAATTAAGAATGCTATGAAATCCATTCATCATGATGCCAGCCCAGGGCCAGATGGGTTGGGTTCGCATTTCTATGTAACCCACTGGGAAGATCTGCAAGGAAAACCGAGATTAGCATATCAGGAAGCACTAGATTCTGGAAAAATCATAAATGAAATGAATCATACTTTTATCTGTCTAATACCAAAAAAAAATCCAACTCAAATACAAGATTATAGACTTATTTCGTGCTGCAATGTCTCTTACAAAATCTTAACCAAAATCATTTGCAATAGAATCAAACCAATTTTAAATGAGTGCTTAAGTGAATGTCAAAGTGTTTTTATTAAAGGAAGAAACATATCTGAGAATTCTCTACTAGCTCATGAATTGGTAAGGAATTTCAAAAAGAAAGGAGCTGGAAAAATTTGCTTAAAGGTGGATCTTCAAAAAGCTTATGATAAAATTAATAGAGGATTCATCATTCACATGTTGAGAAATATAGGATTTCCTGGAAAAATTATGAGACTCATTGAAGAATGTATATGCACTCCAACCTACTCTATATTAATAAATGGGATCCCAAAAGGTTTTATTAAAAGCAATAGAGGTTTGAGGCAAGGAGACCCCTATCCCCATATCTATTTGCAGTGGCCATGGAGTATTTTTCTTTACAAATGGAAATATACACCCATAACAACATTATTCAACCAGTTTATAAAATCCAGCTACCAATAACTCACCTCCTATATGTAGATGACCTTATTATTTGCTATAAATCTTCAAATGATGCAATCAGGGGGATGAAAGAGATATTCCAGAAACTGGAGAGTTTTGCAGGTTTGAAAGTTAATGAACAAAAAACAAAATGTTATTTTAATGAGCATTGCACAAACAAAGAACAATACTGTTCTCTCCTTAACTATGAAGAGAGTTTTTTGCCTGTCAAGTACCTTGGTGTGCCACTATCTACAAATGCGATAACATATAGAGAATGTGGAGTACTTGTTACAAAAATAAGAAACAAACTGCAAAGTTGGAGCTCTAAACTACTATCCTTTGCTGGTAGGATAGAACTGGTTCACACTGTAATAACATCTATTGTCAGGTTTTGGATACACACATTTCAAATTCCTAGTGCTTCCATTAATAAAATTGAAAGTGTTTGTTCAAACTTTATTTGGAGAGGGGGGATTCATAAGATATCATATCAAACACTATGCAAACCCAAAAAAGAAGGAGGAGTAGGTCTCAAAAATCTCAGAGATTTACAAAAAGCATATGCTACAAAACTGGCTTGGAAAATTTTAAACAGGAAAGGTCTTTGGGTAAACTGGATGAGAAGTAGATAATTAAAAGAAAATTTCTGGACTCAAAAAGAGGACACAAATGCCTCAGACACATGGAAAAAAATCCTTAGAGCTAGATGTGACCTCAGAAAATTAGTAAACATGAAAATTGCTAATGGTGAAAACACGAGCTTTTGGTTTGATCCCTGGCTGAATAATGAATGTATCATAAACAAGCTGGGATGGGATAATTTCAATGCATACGGAGGGAAAGATTTTATGTTGAGGAAAATCATACAAGGTAAATCATGGTGTATTCCGTCTGATTCCCCAGCCAACCAAATCAAACAGGAAACAATGAGCATACCTTTAAGTGATAACCCATCAGACACTTGGGTATGGCAACCAAATAATAAAGAGTTCACTATGAAAACTTCCTAGGAACATCTGAGGGAAAGAAGTACAGAAATTGAATGGGCACAAATTGTGTGGAGTAGAGCAAGCACTCCAAAAATGTCACAAACAACCTATAAAGCACTGCTAAACAGACTTCCTACAAGGGACAGGCTTAAAAAATGGGGGATTAATCAAGACTCTATCTGTGTTTTTTGTCAACAGCAAGAAGAAAATCACAATCACGTATTTTTTCAATGTACTTTTTTTAGAAAAATTTAGGACAACCAGAAATCAATTTCAAACTGTAATTTTCAAGACTATCAATTAAGAGACATTACGGTTTACCTTACTCGAAGATGGAAACCCAAAAGCTTGATGGGAAAAATGGCCTCCATTCTGTTGACTACTGCTGTATGGCACGTTTGGAGAGAAAGAAACAGACGAATTTTCCACAATAATTGCAAAATGAACAATCAATTAGTGAAATGATTAAAAGAGATATACAAATCATCATGAAAAGAGTGGGTAAACTTACAGATCTGTCAACTTCTGAACTAGATGCATTGAGGAAGATGGGATTAAAACCATATAGTAACGAGAATCAGACGGTGACGGCACAACCATGGTTTCCTCCGTGAAGAGCTGAGCCGAAAGATGAAGCAGTACTATTTTTCTTTTTCTGTCTGAAATGAACTGTATAATATCATTTCTAACATTAAATGTATGGGTCGGGCCAACCTAGATTTGGTTGAGTAATAAAGTCTTTTACCAAGTTTCAAATATATATATATGTGTGTGTGTGTGTGTGTATTGACCAACGACGTCTGTATATAATTTTCTATCCTATAGTCAAGTGATACGGATATTTATCATTTCAATCCGCAATATAAATACATATGGTATATATCATTTCAACCCACATCCCAAATTCAATTCAAATGAAAATCGCTTGAGTTTATCATTTCAACCCATAATGATTTTCTCCTATTCGACAGATCGTTCGGGTATGTATCATTTCAACCCATAGGGAATTCTAAACTAACAGGGAACTTGCAGAGTGGTAATAGATATGATGATAATATAACAGGCATATATCATCAATATAAATAACAGATAATGGTGTCAGAAGTGACAGGTGAACGGATAGTAGATAATAGCATATATAACAATATAAATAGCAAACAGCAGTATATTTCAATTGTCGTTTCAACTGAAATCAAATTTAATAAATATAAGAACGTTAATCGTGAGTGATTGCTCATCTTTCGAGGATAGAGAGGACATACAATGAAGTTGAGTTACGAAATGCAAGCACGACTTCCAAAGTAAAGCTAGATTGGTACGAATTTGACGGACAAGCTGACAGATAAGGAATCGATGAAAATAAATCGAATCAGTTTGATATAAACTGAAAGTACATACATTATTATATATATAATAATTCAGTATTTTAGCTTAAGAAAAATAATAAATAATATAAAGATTTCAAAATCATTATTCTTAAGCTCAAATATTGAAAATAAAAGATATACACATATTTTAAAACCCATACTTATATCTACTTGAAAATACAACTCACATCCATATTATATTGGAAATTGATATTAAACACATAAGAATTAATTTAATAAAGCTACTATGTAAAAGTACACACACATATATAAACTGACCCAATGTATACTATAAAGAAAAACAACAACATATTATACAACTTAGAAAACTAACATTTATTATACATAGAGTATAGATATAACCATTGAAAAATAGATAACTTTATATACTTTAAACTATATAAACTGTAAAACTATATACATTATTACAATATAATATCCAGCAAGCCTACATACTGCCTTGATATATACATTATATACCATAGCTTCAGACATATATAAAATTTGATAGCATACATATAATATAGTTTATGACATAGAAAATATACTTTATATAACCCTTTAAAACATCATATTCAACACTCAACCAATTGGTTTATACAATCCAAAATAACCAGGTATATATATAGCTTATGTCTAGAGGTATAAAACATATATTACTTGTATCTTATGTAAACTATATATATATAAGTAATTTGAAAAAATGATTCAATGCAAAAGTACATACACTTATATATTAAATCAAACTATATATGCATATTTATATATACCAACGTGTGCGTGTGTATATATATATATATATATATATATTAAAGGGTAAACTAATATATATAACATAAAGTAAACACTTATAAAACTTTATATATATAAACCAGCACGCAACTATACACAATATATATATATATATATAATAATATATGCAAACCACTTATATAAAATATATATATATTATAACATATATAAAATACCATACATAGAAAATCTTAAAACTTATATATATATACACACCTTAACAAAGAGGCTCTGCAGGCACTAGCTCGGGTTGGTTGAAGCCGAGAGAGGAAGAGAGGGCGAGATTAGGTAGATGCGGTTGAGGTTTATACATGGATGCAAGGTTTATACAGGAACATTACTATTTTTTTAGAGGAGGAGATGGCTTCAAAAGGCTAGAGGCGTTGCATGAAAGAAAAACAGAGGCTAGCTGTCAGGTTTCACGAAGTTAAATAGGAAGGGGAAGGACACCTGGCTTTAGAGAAATGAATATGTATAACCTTAAGTTAAAATTATATTTCTTAAATGCAGAAAGCAAATAAGTCGGGAATATGATTACACGGTAGACATCTGAATGGATGCAAATAAACCAACCAGAATGGGAATGTTAAAAGTTAGGAACGTAAATCAAGGGAATATTAAATGCAATTGGCTGTTAGCTTTCCAGCTGTTGATTTTTTTTGAAAGGACACAGAAATCAAAAGTTAAAACGGATACAGATACGGTTACCATTTTCACGGATTCTGCTACGTACCGGACTTCAAAACACAGAATCGAATATACCATAGAGATCAGCATGACGAGACGATCAAAACGGTATGCAGACATCAGTGGTACGATCATCCTATCAAAAGTCGATAATCGGTATCGAACAGGCTGCCAATTTGTTGAAAATAAGATAAACGGAGCAATAGCAGTCAAAATTTCAAGAAACAAAATATGACATCTCAATTTATTGTATAAAAATATTCAGGTATGGAAAACATTTTATTATCATCAAATAACAACTGATTTAGATTGAAATACAATCACACAAGAAAATGAACTTTAATATTATCAGTTGAAAATTTACCATTTATTATGTTTAAATAGACGTATTTCAAATATTAAATTTTCAATTCAAATTTTAAATTTTAAAATTTCAATTAATTAAATAAATAAAACTAGTAAAATTTACAGGTCGTTACACATGCTATCAAACATCACTTACATGGACAGTGGCACGGTCGCTTTTGGGGATAATTCCAAATGATATGTTATCGGAATTGGGTACGTCACCAGTGTCGGTATATCTAGTTCTCCTATTATTTCAAATATATTATTAGTTAAAAACTTAATTTTTGAAGGAACCAAAAATCAAAATATTTATATTTTAAACATGAATATTGATTATAATAGTGGTTTATGCCTAATCGCAAATCATGATGATCCATGGATAAGGCATAAAAAAATTTATCACATAAATTTCAAATATATAAACAAATTAGCTAAAAACAATTTGCTAAGAGGATTAACTAAAATAAATTTCAAAGTAAAAAATTTATGCGATGCATGTCAACTTGGAAAATCAAAGAAAAGCTCGTTTAAGTCTAAAAAGGAAATCTCTACTAAACAACCTCTTGAATTACTTCATTTGGACTCAAGTACGTTCGATAAATCACAATAAATATGTTTTTGTAATTATAGACGATTTTTCAAGATATACTTAGATACTATTTTTAAAACATATGAGTGATACATTCGAAATGTTTAAAATTTATGATAAACGAATTAAGATTCTATGGATTTGAAAATAAAAAGTATAAGAAGTGATCATGGTGGGAAATTTGAAAATGAATTATTTACAAACTTTTGTAATAAAAATGGAATTAGCCATAATTTTTCATTTCCCTGAACACCACAACAAAACAGAGTAGTTGAAAGCATAAATCGCACCTTGCAAGAATGTGCCCGAACTCTCCCAAACGGCAGTGGATTTGTGACGACCCGTCCTTCTACAAACAGAAAGACGTATCGTCATTAAGAAAGAAAGGGATAGAAATAGAAAAGAAAGAGAAAGAAAGAACAACAACATCAGAATCTCATAGTGGAATGGAACAAAATATAATATATCACATAAATATTTCATAGTTTTACATATACCAGAGTTATACAATGTCAGTACACATGACAATCATACATACAACTATCACTATATACATCAGAGATACAGTACACATCAACTAACACAGCGGAACTACATAAATAGCTATATACGTCTGGAATCTCCTGCTCCAAGCTCCTCCAGAAATCAAAGTCCATAACCTATCACTTGGCTACTCATAAAAATTTGAGTACCCAAGAGTTTATGAAAAACAAAATATAAACTCCAGGTCAGACATGGGTCTGGTATGAGTAAACGGTTTAAAGTTGTTTAACTTTGAAAAATATTTGAAAATAAAGGTATCACGTAAGACTTCCCACAAATAAATACGGGTAAGTTTTTACCTTACGCTAACCAAAACATTTCATAGGAAATCCAGTGATATTATAATAGTGTCTAGGGTTTTCAAGTAAATAGAAAATAGCCGAAATTGTTACATTTATTAAATTCCAGCTACTAGCCACAAAAGTGGGTAATACAAATCAAAACCATAGGGTCTCGTAGGGAAAATGGATTTCCAACAATGGCAGGGCTACCGGGGTACCGCCCGTCACAGTACGGGGCCTCGACCACCGTACCGAGGATCACTCCCGACCCCCTGCAACACAAGGCCGGAACCATTCCTTACTGAACAGTCCCGAACAAGATAAACCCCACGGTTGTAGCTAGCAACTGCCCACACAGCCGAAATATAAAGGGACATCTAGACAGGGGAAATATCTTGTCCTGCTTGGGCATGACCCACCTAACCTTGCTGCATCTCCCTTGTTTTAGCCATTCCCGGTTGATGAGGCTTGAGGCTGCGATTACCTTTATTGAACATATCACTTAGAATGCTCATCGTCCACCTGACGATGTGCTGAAAGCATTCAATCCACACAAGTTCGTTCCGGGTTCGAACGAAACCGAAGGCATTATCTCGTCACACTCATTTTGGAATCACCCTTAGAGTCAACGACGATAATCCTTGCATTCTGAATACACTGTCTTGATCTTCATTTCAGGATTCACGACCTAACGTTTAAATTGGATCGATGTGGTTTTGGAGAATCAAATTTGATTCTTTCGATCCCGGTCTCATCGAATCCAAACGCCATTTTAAGTGTCAAGTTGTCTAATTAACTTAACAGTTTAAACAATTTAAATTTAACAATTGAATTAACATAGCATTTATCACAGATAAAACATATACAAGCATCATAGATATACATGATATATCACAGAACATCACAGAATATCATCACATAAATATCACAACCAGATATTCAACATAACAACCCATAAACAGTCATCTTTAAGTCTTATTTGTAATCAATTCAATTTGGAATTAATTACCTAAGAGTTAACGCTTATCTCTATTTAATTATCATTAATTAACAATCAATTACTTATTTCATTTCAAATTGTTTAATTAATGATTTCTTAATTAATTATTTAGTCTTAATTACATAATTATTTAATTTCACACTATCATTTACTTAATTACTCCTTAATCCAGTTATTTACTTTAATTAATAATAAAACTAAATTAACTATTTAATTTTTGCTAATTACTTACTTAACCATTCATTAATTTTTAATTAAATTACTCGATTAATTAGCTATTAATCATTCATAAATTGACTTTAAGTAATTAATTCCAAATTTACCCCTTTTCTTAATTATTTACTCGACCTTTGATTATAAAGTGATTACTCCCAATCACTTCCCAAAAATAATTAATCTATCGCTAATTACGAGTTAAAAGTAATTGTTCTTAATTTCTTTCTAAAACAATTTATTTATCTTATATGTTCAACTTAATTAAACATGTAAAAGTCTTCTTTTAAATTTTGATAATCAATTATAGTATTAACTACAACTTTAATTATTAGTTAACCTAACACTTAATTTAAATTAATTCCATAATTAAAATAGCAGCTAAGAATTTGAAACATTGTAAAACATTAATTTCATAATTAAACTAGTATTAAATTTTATCTTATTTTTGTTAAACATTTCCACTGAAAACAGCAGATCCAAAATCAACAGTCCCGAGACTTCCCACTAAAACCCGAGACCGTCCCTGTTCTTACTCAGTTGCTGCTTCGAGTTCTCCCCCTAAATTCCCCGAGCTGCCCCTGAATGCATTCCTCTTCTTCTCCCTCTCTTTTTATTTAATTGCTGTACGTTAAAACCAAATTAAAAGTCAAACGTCTGGGAACTCCATGCGAATGACAGGGAACCCGAAGACAAACCCATCTTCACTCGAGCACGCCACGAAGCAGGCCCCCTTCACGTCATCACCGACACGACATCCCACCCCAACGCCACCGTGCACGTGCACAGTGGTTCGACGGGCCTCAAGCAGCCCCCAACACCTTCAACAGACCACGAATCAACCCAACACACGAAAACAAAACTCAAATCGCCACGAACACATCGAAATCGAAAAAAACACCTGAAGCTCATACAAAACTCGAACTACCCCGAGACATTGCTTCGCCCCCCACCACCACTGACCATCGGAGGCGAAGATGCTTCACCTATGCCTCGTCCACAACCTCTCCTAACACCCCTCAGAATCGCGATCAACTCGATCACCATATGAGGCCGAAACCACTATTTTACAGACATGAAAAAAATTTAGAACACAAGCCCTAATTTTCCTTCATTCGACAAATTCTAGAATCTGAAAAATTATTCAGTATTTTTCCCATCATCTTAAATGTACGAACTACCTCCATAACAAATTTCAACAATTTAGATTGAATCAATCATCTTAAGTTTGTGCAAGAGCAATTTTTATTAAATTTCGAACTGTTCATCAAATACCATTCTATAAATCCTCATTTTTGTTTTAAAAATCATGAATCTTAATAAGTATTCAAGGTATAAATTTGAATTAGCTTTTCCTAACGATCAAGTTTTACCAATTTTGTTTTCTTGTTGACTGTAAACAGGGTTTTCCAGAAGTAAGTATTACAAATACATTTGAAACAGGTTTAACAGAAACCTGATTGAAGATCAAGCAACAGGTTTGTTGGAAAGTTTAAACTTTACCATAATCAAATGGGAATAATTTAAGGTTTAATTGTTTCCAACCCTATAACACATAGCAGAGAAACAACATACTCAAAATTCCAAGAACAACTCGTATAAAATCGCAAATTCATATGAAAATAAAGCGCATACAATACAGATATATATCCCATGAATTATCCTACTGATTTAAATTAACTTAAGCTTGAAAATTTAAGTTTACTCACCTGAACAACCTGTGAATCAGCAAGCATGAATGTTTTTTTTTGAAGCTTAGTTGCTTGAAACTAAAGGTTGAAACTACAGACTTTGAATCTGTTTTTGCTGTTTGAATATATTTGAGTTTGGGTTCTTCTTTTTCTCAATTTTCTCAGGTAACCAAGTTTCTCATTATATTTTGAACGAACTAAAAAGAACAGATGTAAATAGATATATAGAAGATGATAGATGTGTGAAGGAAGGTGCCTTCTGGTGTAGTTATTTGCAGACTTCTATATTTGAGATGTACATATATGGGTACATTTGAATAGACAAAATAATGTGCTGAAATGATAGTAATTAGTACTTAGGTTTCTCTATTAGATTACATAAGTATAATTATGTTCGGCTGCTTTAAAGATATTTGTAAGAGTACAACTTGCAGGAAAATATTTGGCTTGTGTATGAAGGCATGTTTAAACATATATCTATCTTATTATTTTCAGTTTAAACTTCAAAATACATATATGTTTGTGTAAATATATTTGTCAGATACTACCTTACTTTGGTCTTGCATATGAAGACAATCTTGATATAAATATTTGTTTTGCATACTAATTTCATTTGACTTTGAAATGAAGATATTTTATTTTGTATCTTGCAGGAAGATGTTCTTGTGTATATTTATTTGTTTTATTATTGTATTTATACTTTGGCCTAGATTTCATTCTATTCTATATAATTTTTGTTTTATAATTAAACTCATTTTAATTGTTTATTTACAATGTTAAAGTTATGTTGTATGTATATTTTAATTAACAAATCCTTGCTTTATTCAGACAGAAAATGTTTATCTGGTATACGTCATACCATGTTTACAATTTCCCGGTTTTAGGTTGCAAACATACACTAACACTTAGTCCTTATTTTTATTTCCATTTTGACTTTGATTATCAATATTTAAATTATGTACAATATGACTTAGTTACATTTTATACCTATTTTCATATTTATTTCATTTGTATTTTAACTATAAATATTAAGCTTGGATTCATGAGTTTACTTATTTATTTATATTTATATGTTATATTTTCACTATAAATATTTAAATTATAACCTTAAGTTTTACTTATATTTGATATTTATATTTATATTGATAAACTTTGATTTTATTTTGAAGATTATTATCCATATCAATATATTTATTTATTACATGTTAATAAGACAAAGTATTGTAATTCCATCATATGAGATAAATTTTATTTTAATTGAGTTATATAGGAATGATTTTATTATGAACATTATCAAGAGATTTTTATTTCAAATTCCCAGAGTTCAATCTCCTTTTTAAAATACCAATATATATTATAAACAAATGGTGATATTTCCAAAATTATATTCATTTTAATATGATCAGTGTACTTTTCATCTAATCAGATTAAATATTTATTAAAATAACCGGGGCCAAAATCTAGGGTCGTTACAGGATTACAAAAGAATTTTTGGGCTGAAGCAGTTACTACTGCGTGGTATGTATTAAACCGTGCAAATCTTAGACCTATGACTAAAAATACATATTATGAAATGATGTACAAAAAACTAAAAATATCATATTTTTGAATATTTGGATCAAAATGCTTTATTTTAAATACAAAATATAATCCTGATAAATTCGATTCAAAGGCCGACGAAGGAATTTTTGTTGGATATTCCAATCAAAGTAAAGCTTACCGAATTTTTAACAAATGAAAAAATGTTATAAAGGAAAGTCTTCATGTCTCCTTTGATGAAAACTTTAAAATATAAATAAGGACGACGAAGATAATTTTGACACTAGTCAAAATATAGCCATTGAATTTATGATTGAAAATAATGATAACCAAAATAACAGTAATTTGACATCACCACCCTATATTTTAAAAGATCATCCTATTGATAACGTAATTGGAAATCTAGATAACAAAGTTTCGACCAGAAGACAAATAAATCAAATGAGTAATGTAGCATTTAGATCTTATTATGAGCCAAAAAATTACGAGGAAGCATCAAATGATGATTTCTAGATTTTAGTAATGCAAGAAGAACTTAATCAATTTGAACAAAATAATGTTTTGGAACTAGTACCAAGGCCAAACAATCAATCGGTAATTGGAACAAAATGGGTTTTTAAAAATGAAGCAGACGGAAATGGAAATATTATACATAACAAAGAAAGATCAGTGGCACGGGGATACAATCAAGAAGAAGGAATTGATTATGCAGAGACTTTGCACCTATAGCACGTCTTGAAGCCATAAAAATATTACTTGCTTTTGTGTGTCATCATAACTTTAAGATACTTCAAATGGATGTTAAAAATGCTTTCTTGAATGGTTTTGTAAAAGAAAATGTTTACGTTGAACAACCATCACTATTTGTAACGACCCGCAAATCCATACCCCTTGAGTCAACACTATTTTACAACAATCAACTCAAGTTGTACAGAAATACGAACCATTTGGGTTAGAGAAGAAGAGGTAGAAGAAGAGAAAACAAAATCAACATCAGAATCTAACCATCGCAGCGGGATAAAATATAATAGATATTAAATAACCTTTACTCAAAATCAAATATATATGTTTACAAATATTACATCATCAGAGTACATCAATCACAGCTCACATCAATATCATACAATGAATACATAACAACTCAGAATACACAACTCAAACAGCAGAATATATATATAAATAAGTACGACTATACGTATCGCCATCCGGCTCGTCTCCCGAGCTCCACAGCATCATCTCCTGTATCCTATAATACTCGGTCTGACCCGAGCATTACAATTAAATAACACCCGAGTCAGTCTGGAATACCAGCGTGAGAAAATCACACCCAATTGATTATTAAAGTTTCAAAAATCCTTTGAAAACAAAAGCATCTCGTAAGACCACGCCACAAATAAACATGTCGGGTTTTTACCTTACGATAGCTAAAACAATTTTTATAGAAATCCTCTGATATTATAATAGGGTCTATATACAAATACTTATAAAATAGCCGAAATTGTTACATCTATTAAATTCCAGCTACTAGCCACAAAAGTGGGTAATACAAACAAAACTCGTACAAGGCTCGTAGGGAAAATGGATTTCCAATAATGACTAGGCACTGGGGTACCACCTGTCACAGTACGGGGCCTAGATCACCGTACCGAGGATTACTCCCTTCATCCCCTGCAACACAAGGCCGGAACCATTCCTTACTGAACAGTCCCGAACAAGATAAACCCCGTGGTTGGCGCGACCAACCACCCACTAAGCTGAAATATATAAGGGACATCTAGACAGGGGAATTATCTTGTCCTGCTTGGGTATGACCCACCTAACCTTGCTGCATATCCCCTGATTTTCAGTCATTCCCATTTGATGAGGCTTGAGGCTAAGCGTTACCTTTTTAGAACGTTTTCACTTAGAATGCCCATCGTCCACCTGACGATGTTTCGCAAGCATTCATCCATACAAGTCCGTCCCGGGTTCGAACGGAACCGAAGGCACTACTCCTACTACATCCATTTTGGAAATATCCTCAGGATTAGTAGCGACTAGCCCTTGCACTTCACTGCTCCATCTTCGACTCCGAACACGTTTTTCGCACGAAACGTACAAACCGGATCGAAGTGGTTTTCGAGAAATTAATCTCGATCCCGGTCTCTTCGAAACGATCAACGCATTTGTCCAATATTGATAGTCGGTGATTTAACTATCAATTAATATTCACAAACAACCATCAACCAATAAATAATCTTCCAAATTATTTATTTATCTCCAAAAATATCTTCACAAGGTATATTTCTATTTCCAATCCTTTGAAAACAGTTTCAAAACCACCTTTCCTTCAGAATAAACTTCCCAAACATTTCTATCTCCTCTGAAATCACCAAGTAAGAAAAATAGATTTTTAAAATAATTCTAAACACTTTACTTTGAAATATATACTTTAAAACATTTAAGTTAAATTACTTCAATAAATTTGTTAAAAATACATACTATAGGAATAATTGAAAATAAGGTTACTTAATAAAACATAAAACCAGATTTAACTTTTTAAAACAAATACTAAGCTACTCTGTAAATAATTATTTCTATAAAATATTAAAAGGAAATACTTGCTTTAGAAATTAAATATTAGAAATAATAAATTTTACAAAACTTGCTTTCTTTAAAAACAACCTTAGAGTATTTAATTTATTTTTACAAATTTACTTTTAAAAACGTGTACTTGGTCATTCAGAGAGAAATTCCAACTTCAAGCCCTTAAATCAATTTCCCAAATTGATTTCCAATTCATTCGATTTGAAATAAATTTCTTTACTTGCTCGGTTTATTTCAAGAATTCATTAATTATAGATTTATTTTTATTGTCATTATCTTCCGTTTGATTTTAAATCTCTTACCTGAAATATACAAACTTCAACTCTTCCCGATTTCTTCTTTATTCTTTCAAATAAATTGAATCTTAAATTTTAAATAAATGTTTTATTCCTTTAAACCAATAACACTAAAATTTAAAATTCATAAATCTTTTGATTATTCAAATATCTCTTACTAAACTTAAGATTTATTTATTAAAATTTTAAAAGGCACTTTATTTCTTTCCCAATTTATTCAGATTTTCTATAATTATTTACTTACAAATTCATTTCTTTTATTTTCTTTTCAAAATCCAATCTATATAATTTTGATAATTTATTTATTCAAATATATACAATCAATATAACATTCAATATTCCAATACAACTCATCACAGAATATCAATATTCACAACAGAGAATATTAAATAAAGTTAAATAAATGTTGAGGGATCCAGTTGGATCCCTCCAACCTGTTTTCCTGCATCCACAGATGTTAGCACAATAATATATTGATTCCAGAATATTCCATATCACATCACATCAATCAATTTCAACCCTCCAAACAATTATTTAAGTGAAATCATTTAAATTCAAATTAACTGAGTGAGGTTAACTCACCTTTAACCTTGAATGCAATTCATTTCCGACCGGCTTATTTCTTTTCAGGTTCAAACCTTGAATAAATATTATGTTACTTTTATTAATATTTGAATAAATCAAACAACCAATTACCGTTTAACAGTTTAATCAACCCAAAATTATATTTTTAACCAGTGATTTAAATTTAAAATAGGTATGTGTATATTCATTTTTCTTTTATTGAAACTACATATATACCTATAACAATGATCTGTATATATATATTAACTGTTTCTATCAGTAAATAAAATAACTTGCTGTTTTAAAATGTTTTTATTCCCTTTTCTGTAAATAACTAATAGAAATCTACTTTACCGTAAAAAGAAAACTTCATCTGTTATATAAAGTTTTGATTTTGAAATGTCCTATAAATTTTCTTTTAAAATGCCTTGTCTATACATATATCTCTGTTTACATATCTTAACAGTAAATTGATCCTAAAACCTCAAACTTATAAGTGTATACAAATATCCTAATTACAGCAATTTACTTACTAATTTCAATAATAAAATAATTTTTTTTTTCAAATATATGTAAAAAAATTGTTAGCAACTAAAATACTTAAATAAGTTTATTGGTCAAATTAATCTCTATAACACCTTATTTAAATAACTAATTATTTTGTTATAAACTAAATTTCCTAAACGAATAAATTTTTAAGTTACAGAACAATCAAGTAGGTTTTATATGTATATATATACTTAAAATCTGAAGTTTAAAACTTACTGTAAGATCCAATTATTAAATTGAATCTGATTTTTTTAAACTTGAATTAAAATAGTAAAGTTGTATAACACTAATCTGATTTTAAAACTAAATTAAAACAGTATTTGTTTTATAGAGTTAAATAAATAAATAAAAACATGATTAATACCTTGCCCAGATTAGTCGTTGAATCGCGACTCCCAAATTGAAAGCGTCGAACGAACCACCATCATATCTCGTCGCAGTCTCCTACGCCACGGCCTCGTCCCACCTACGAGTGCTACCACAGCGACCTCCAATCGAACTATACGATTTCACGATGCCGCAAACCTCGTGTTCTCGAACAGTCGCAACCCCTTCCCAAGCCCTAAATGACGAGCGAAACCCTAATCCACTCGATACAAATTCCTTCCTGAAATCGCTTCGAAGCCGTGCGACCCAAATCCATACGTTTCCCCTCTCTCGGTCTTGATTCCAGGCATTCGCGTGCCTCGTTGCTTTTTTTTTCTTTTTAATCAGAGGGTTTTCGAATAGAAGAGGGGGAAAGCCGCGAGCGTGTCTGCCATTTTTTTATATATATATATATAAAAACGCGAATTCGATTTACAGAGGAAGGAGAAGGATAGATTTGGGGCTTTGAACGAAAGGCATTTGAATGCAGAAGGGAAAGGGTCTCGTATTCGAAAAGAACAGCATAAAGTAAAGTGTGTTCGTGAAGGCAAAGAAAGCGTGCTGAGGAATGGATAGGATGGCGTATTGAGGAAGCTTAATTAATTAAATCAAATTAAATTCCATTAATTTATAATCAATTAAATTTTCCCGCGTTTCTATCTCGTACACTCACAAACAAACTCCGATCAATACGAAATTTGAAATCCGATAATAATTCAATATTACGGACCCAATGAAACTGGTTTCGTCAAATTCCGAGACTGTGCCTCGGACGGTTATTTTAAATTCAATTTAAACGATATAAAATTTCAAAACTGAACAAACCACTGTTAAATTCAATTTTACAACTTCTATTATCTTCAGTGTTATCAATATAGATTTTATAAGCTTTCAAATTATATTTTTAACAGCCTTAAAATCTCAGGTACCATATTGTATCTAATTTAATTCAATAATTTAATTGTCAAATAGATTGTGATATTCGTAATTCAAGTTAAAATTACTCTATTGAATATTTAAAATCAATTAAATATTTTCGATTTTAAATGCTCGAAAATTCCGGGTCGTCACATTCCTCCCCCCTTAAAAGAATTTCGTCCCCGAAATTACTAGTTAGGAAGAATGATTCAATACCCGTTACTATTTTTCCCAAAACCAAACAGTTTCTAACAATACAACATCTTACCAATTACCTATTTATAACAGACTCATTATCATTCTTATTAACTTTCCAAACCTTTCCTTAGTTTGCATATAATCCCTATTTGCCCAACCATTCAAGTTTTAATCATAAAACCAATTTTGACTTATCAAAATTTTCTCAAAATTTTTCTAACTTTCTAAATTCCCGAAAAATTTCGCCAGCGTTTCCTTTGCGCGGCTGACTCGGTACAACTACAAAATGGCTCTACGGCCTCCCAAATCCAAAAAGAAAACAAAATGGCCAAGCGGCTCAATCCAAATCCAAATCCCAATCAAATTTCATACCAAATTTAAATACATACCTTGGTCAGGCAATTCAAATTTATCTCTTGAAGTCAAATCCAATTTCCTTTTCCCTTTTCTAATACCTGCATATCCTGCTTAGCACTAATATCCAAACACAACGTTCCAGAAACATTTTATCGACTTCCTCACAAAATATCAACATCTATTCATCCAAATGTTAACTTGGAATATATTTGCAATATCCAATTTCCAACTAAGAATGCACCATTTTATACTTAAGTTAGTATAAGTATTTTATGTGTTTCTTATATTTCACTCCGACTTTAGTTTATATCAATTTTTATTCAACTCGATTCTTCCATTTCCATATGAATTCAATTTATCTTCAATTCTAAACTTTAAATTTTATTTTTCATTCATAACTAATTCATGTCATTATTCCAATTAGTTTTATTTACTAACTTATTGTAGTTTCCAATTTGAATTTGTTTGTCGTTAACAAAATTTTCCAAAATTTTCAAAAATTTTCTAACTCCTAAAATTTCTGAAATTTTTTGGCAGAGTCTCCCTTGTACGGAGAAGCTTTTGCAATTTGACAAAAGAGATAAATATATATACATCGACCCACACGGTCGGAAAAACCAAAAACAGTTCATATTTCCTATTTTAATTGTGTAGGCGTACCTTATTTAGCATTTTAAGCAAGCGGCTTATTATTTTTAGCAAATAGCATAACCAAATCCAGCCACACGGCTTCCAAGTACCTGTACTTACTCAATTTAATCATGTAAGTGCCAAAATCATGTAACTTAACAATATTTCACATATTTAACTAGCAACATACGAGTTTTAATAAGCAATGCAAGATAAACAACACTTATAAGCAATTTATAGGGTTCCAACATTAATTCAAATTATTCACAACCTATTTATATACTACTTCATTCAATTCAAATGGTTTACCACTAAATTTCTTTCGTTAAATTCATTTTAGCAAAACAAACTCATATTTAATCCGGTTGATCTCAAAATCAATTTATTTAACTTCTATCAACTATTAGAATCTTAATTCCCTTTACTTGCGTCAAACGTCGATTTATTTTATGCAGTTTTGCCAATACCCAAGTGAATAAATGATTACTTGAGTTTTAAAATCAATTTGAATGGATTCCAATTCACTCCAATCCATTTTTAAAATTTAGTTGTTACATTTATTGAATCCAATATCAATTCTTATTCACATCCAATAATTTATTTCTGAATTGTATTATATTAATAACAATGCCACTTCAAATCATTTCTACTTACTTGCATTTATTTACAATTCAACCATTCCTCTTATAATTCAATTTATTTTATTTAACTCGAGTTCAAAACCAATTCCATTATGAATTTTCATTTCTTTAAATATTATCTATCTTCACTTGATTTAAGTCCAATCCAATAATAATAATCTTAGTTTAAGTTGAATTCATTTCAACTCTCCTCCATCCATTTAGCTTAAGTTAATTTACTTCAATTTATTCAAATTTTATACTTAAGCTCATTTTCATTTTGCAAACAAAGTTTTCCTTTCAATTTATCTTGATTCTATTTTAATCCAATCCCATTTCCATCTACAAATTTATTTAATCAATTATTATACATTTTAGCTTTCTAGATTCAGCTCATTCAATTTATTACCTGACTATTCCCAATTTATTTCCACTTAGTTGGACTTTATTTGCAATTCATACCATTACTATTTTAAATCCAGTTCCATTTTTATTTTTATTTATTTTTATTTTTTTATTATATTTTTTTTATATTATTTTTTTATACATTCCCAATCATTTTTAATTTGTTAACAATTTAAGTTAAATTTTAATTAATATCTTAAGCTTTGATTCTATTATTCACTTTTAATTTACCATCCAATTTACTAACTCACAATTCAACCTCATTTTCAATTACTTTCACTTCATCAACAATTTGAATTCAATTTGAATTTATAACTTGAGTTTATTTCCAAACTTCATCATAAACTTACAATTCAATTTCATTAACTAATTTATTATCCAATTAGTTCTCCCCTTATTCAAAATCCAACACTTGAATTTTTATTCCAAATATCACTCCATTTAATTTTATTAAGTTCAGTATTTATTTTATACTTCAAGTTTGGATCCTCATTTCATTTTTCAATTTATCAAAATATTGATTTTGGGCATTGTATTCCATTTTCAATTTAATAAGTCATAACTTATTATTTTATACAATTCCATTCATCATAAGCTTGAATATATTCTTCTTTTTATTTATTCTTTAACTCAAGCCTTCTATTTCTTTATAACCCAAGCACATTTTATTTCTATGGATTTTTAATTCTCTTACAAGTTATTCTAATTTATTTATTTCAATTCGAATCCTTATTCAATTTATTTCCCATTCGTTCAAGTAAGAATCTCCTTCCATTCAATAATTTAATTGAATTCTAATTCCAATTCAATTTTATTTTAACTCGGTTTTATTTAACTCAATTCAATTCCAACTCGATTCGAATACAACTGGATATTATTTTCAACTTATTCACTCTATTTCCATCCGGTTAAATTTTTATTTCTCAATCCAAGTTAATTTCAATTTTTAACTTTTCATTTTAGATTTAAATTCCAACATTTAAATCTTATATTCCCTTCCCGATATAAAAATCATTTCAATTTATAAGTTTGCAACCTATATCATCAGTATTTTTCAAACACCTGACTTTTTGTTTCAAATCATTTTGAGATCCCCAACATCTCAAATCTCATCTCTCAAAAATTTTAAACCAATCCTGGCTTTTATTTTCCCCAAATTCCCCTTTAAGGTTTTCAAAAACAACTAGCTTTTCTGAATAAATCAATTTGGTAGCAATTCATCACTTAGAAACTCGAAAATAAACATCGATGATGCTGCAGTCATCACCGAAGTTATTTTCCAGTGACTGAAGTGAATTTAATGCTATATCACTTTCAAAAATCCATTTTAAAATAAATTTCCTTTCAGAAATACTTCCAAAACAATAATGTTATCATTTATCTTCAAAACACTTCGATAACATTCCCCAAATCTCTGAAATTTTGAATTCCCCAATCCTGCTTAAATACATTTTAACTATGATTCATTTGTATAATTTAGGCTTATACAAATTTCTATTTGATTGTATTTCAATTCATAAATTACATTTATAATTCATATTTATAAATTTCATTTCATGATTGGATTTATCTTCTCAATCTTTGATTATATTTACAATTTCTAGTTAAATTTTCACTTAACAATGATAATATTTTAATATTATCACTCCTAACATCCAAGCAACCATATAATAGCTATATAGTTTACCAAAAACTTTCTTTATATCAAAATATGTTTTTGGGTAAAAATTTTTTCATTCACCCATATTTAAAACAATATCATGTCAATTGTTCTATTCAAGTGTTTAGAAACCCTTTCGATGCAGTTGTCCAGACTGTGCCGACGAAGGTTCATATGCCACTCAATAAACCAATCAACACAATATTAAAACAATTTATATTCACTAACAAATACGCGCTCATATTTATTTATACGCTCAAACTCATTATAGAGTACTACAGACTCTATTTTAAATGAGTAATTTCCCACCAGAGCCAAGGTTATCACCAACCTAAGCTCTGATACCAAGTGTAACGACCCGCAAATCCATACCCCTTGAGTCAACACTATTTTACAACAATCAACTCAAGTTGTACAGAAATACGAACCATTTGGGTTAGAGAAGAAGAGGTAGAAGAAGAGAAAACAAAATCAACATCAGAATCTAACCATCGCAGCGGGATAAAATATAATAGATATTAAATAACCTTTACTCAAAATCAAATATATCTGTTTACAAATATTACATCATCAGAGTACATCAATCACAGCTCACATCAATATCATACAATGAATACATAACAACTCAGAATACACAACTCAAACAGCAGAATATATATATAAATAAGTACGACTATACGTATCGCCATCCGGCTCGTCTCTCGAGCTCCACAGCATCATCTCCTGTATCCTATAATACTCGGTCTGACCCGAGCATTACAATTAAATAACACCCGAGTCAGTCTGGAATACCAGCGTGAGAAAATCACACCCAATTGATTATTAAAGTTTCAAAAATCCTTTGAAAACAAAAGCATCTCGTAAGACCACGCCACAAATAAACATGTCGGGTTTTTACCTTACGATAGCTAAAACAATTTTTATAGAAATCCTCTGATATTATAATAGGGTCTGTATACAAATACTTATAAAATAGCCGAAATTGTTACATCTATTAAATTCCAGCTACTAGCCACAAAAGTGGGTAATACAAACAAAACTCGTACAAGGCTCGTAGGGAAAATGGATTTCCAACAATGACTAGGCACTGGGGTACCACCTGTCACAGTACGGGGCCTAGATCACCGTACCGAGGATTACTCCCTTCATCCCCTGCAACACAAGGCCGGAACCATTCCTTACTGAACAGTCCCGAACAAGATAAACCCCGTGGTTGGCGCGACCAACCACCCACTAAGCTGAAATATATAAGGGACATCTAGACAGGGGAATTATCTTGTCCTGCTTGGGTATGACCCACCTAACCTTGCTGCATATCCCCTGATTTTCAGTCATTCCCATTTGATGAGGCTTGAGGCTAAGCGTTACCTTTTTAGAACGTTTTCACTTAGAATGCTCATCGTCCACCTGACGATGTTTCGCAAGCATTCATCCATACAAGTCCGTCCCGGGTTCGAACGGAACCGAAGGCACTACTCCTACTACATCCATTTTGGAAATATCCTCAGGATTAGTAGCGACTAGCCCTTGCACTTCACTGCTCCATCTTCGACTCCGAACACGTTTTTCGCACGAAACGTACAAACCGGATCGAAGTGGTTTTCGAGAAATTAATCTCGATCCCGGTCTCTTCGAAACGATCAACGCATTTGTCCAATATTGATAGTCGGTGATTTAACTATCAATTAATATTCACAAACAACCATCAACCAATAAATAATCTTCCAAATTATTTATTTATCTCCAAAAATATCTTCACAAGGTATATTTTTATTTCCAATCCTTTGAAAACAGTTTCAAAACCACCTTTCCTTCAGAATAAACTTCCCAAACATTTCTATCTCCTCTGAAATCACCAAGTAAGAAAAATAGATTTTTAAAATAATTCTAAACACTTTACTTTGAAATATATACTTTAAAACATTTAAGTTAAATTACTTCAATAAATTTGTTAAAAATACATACTATAGGAATAATTGAAAATAAGGTTACTTAATAAAACATAAAACCAGATTTAACTTTTTAAAACAAATACTAAGCTACTCTGTAAATAATTATTTCTATAAAATATTAAAAGGAAATACTTGCTTTAGAAATTAAATATTAGAAATAATAAATTTTACAAAACTTGCTTTCTTTAAAAACAACCTTAGAGTATTTAATTTATTTTTACAAATTTACTTTTAAAAACGTGTACTTGGTCATTCAGAGAGAAATTCCAACTTCAAGCCCTTAAATCAATTTCCCAAATTGATTTCCAATTCATTCGATTTGAAATAAATTTCTTTACTTGCTCGGTTTATTTCAAGAATTCATTAATTATAGATTTATTTTTATTGTCATTATCTTCCGTTTGATTTTAAATCTCTTACCTGAAATATACAAACTTCAACTCTTCCCGATTTCTTCTTTATTCTTTCAAATAAATTGAATCTTAAATTTTAAATAAATGTTTTATTCCTTTAAACCAATAACACTAAAATTTAAAATTCATAAATCTTCTGATTATTCAAATATCTCTTACTAAACTTAAGATTTATTTATTAAAATTTTAAAAGGCACTTTATTTCTTTCCCAATTTATTCAGATTTTCTATAATTATTTACTTACAAATTCATTTCTTTTATTTTCTTTTCAAAATCCAATCTATATAATTTTGATAATTTATTTATTCAAATATATACAATCAATATAACATTCAATATTCCAATACAACTCATCACAGAATATCAATATTCACAACAGAGAATATTAAATAAAGTTAAATAAATGTTGAGGGATCCAGTTGGATCCCTCCAACCTGTTTTCCTGCATCCACAGATGTTAGCACAATAATATATTGATTCCAGAATATTCCATATCACATCACATCAATCAATTTCAACCCTCCAAACAATTATTTAAGTGAAATCATTTAAATTCAAATTAACTGAGTGAGGTTAACTCACCTTTAACCTTGAATGCAATTCATTTCCGACCGGCTTATTTCTTTTCAGGTTCAAACCTTGAATAAATATTATGTTACTTTTATTAATATTTGAATAAATCAAACAACCAATTACCGTTTAACAGTTTAATCAACCCAAAATTATATTTTTAACCAGTGATTTAAATTTAAAATAGGTATGTGTATATTCATTTTTCTTTTATTGAAACTACATATATACCTATAACAATGATCTGTATATATATATTAACTGTTTCTATCAGTAAATAAAATAACTTGCTGTTTTAAAATGTTTTTATTCCCTTTTCTGTAAATAACTAATAGAAATCTACTTTACCGTAAAAAGAAAACTTCATCTGTTATATAAAGTTTTGATTTTGAAATGTCCTATAAATTTTCTTTTAAAATGCCTTGTCTATACATATATCTCTGTTTACATATCTTAACAGTAAATTGATCCTAAAACCTCAAACTTATAAGTGTATACAAATATCCTAATTACAGCAATTTACTTACTAATTTCAATAATAAAATAATTTTTTTTTTCAAATATATGTAAAAAAATTGTTAGCAACTAAAATACTTAAATAAGTTTATTGGTCAAATTAATCTCTATAACACCTTATTTAAATAACTAATTATTTTGTTATAAACTAAATTTCCTAAACGAATAAATTTTTAAGTTACAGAACAATCAAGTAGGTTTTATATGTATATATATACTTAAAATCTGAAGTTTAAAACTTACTGTAAGATCCAATTATTAAATTGAATCTGATTTTTTTAAACTTGAATTAAAATAGTAAAGTTGTATAACACTAATCTGATTTTAAAACTAAATTAAAACAGTATTTGTTTTATAGAGTTAAATAAATAAATAAAAACATGATTAATACCTTGCCCAGATCAGTCGTTGAATCGCGACTCCCAAATTGAAAGCGTCGAACGAACCACCATCATATCTCGTCGCAGTCTCCTACGCCACGGCCTCGTCCCACCTACGAGTGCTACCACAGCGACCTCCAATCGAACTATACGATTTCACGATGCCGCAAACCTCGTGTTCTCGAACAGTCGCAACCCCTTCCCAAGCCCTAAATGACGAGCGAAACCCTAATCCACTCGATACAAATTCCTTCCTGAAATCGCTTCGAAGCCGTGCGACCCAAATCCATACGTTTCCCCTCTCTCGGTCTTGATTCCAGGCATTCGCGTGCCTCGTTGCTTTTTTTTTTCTTTTTAATCAGAGGGTTTTCGAATAGAAGAGGGGGAAAGCCGCGAGCGTGTCTGCCATTTTTTTATATATATATATATAAAAACGCGAATTCGATTTACAGAGGAAGGAGAAGGATAGATTTGGGGCTTTGAACGAAAGGCATTTGAATGCAGAAGGGAAAGGGTCTCGTATTCGAAAAGAACAACATAAAGTAAAGTGTGTTCGTGAAGGCAAAGAAAGCGTGCTGAGGAATGGATAGGATGGCGTATTGAGGAAGCTTAATTAATTAAATCAAATTAAATTCCATTAATTTATAATCAATTAAATTTTCCCGCGTTTCTATCTCGTACACTCACAAACAAACTCCGATCAATACGAAATTTGAAATCCGATAATAATTCAATATTACGGACCCAATGAAACTGGTTTCGTCAAATTCCGAGACTGTGCCTCGGACGGTTATTTTAAATTCAATTTAAACGATATAAAATTTCAAAACTGAACAAACCACTGTTAAATTCAATTTTACAACTTCTATTATCTTCAGTGTTATCAATATAGATTTTATAAGCTTTCAAATTATATTTTTAACAGCCTTAAAATCTCAGGTACCATATTGTATCTAATTTAATTCAATAATTTAATTGTCAAATAGATTGTGATATTCGTAATTCAAGTTAAAATTACTCTATTGAATATTTAAAATCAATTAAATATTTTCGATTTTAAATGCTCGAAAATTCCGGGTCGTCACACTATTTGTTCATGAAAAATATCCAGATCATGTTTTTAAACTTAAAAAGGCATTATATGGTTTAAAACAAGCACCTCGAGCTTGATATGATTAATTAAAATCACATTTAGTAAATTTTGGTTTTCAAATTGGTAAAATAGATACAACATTCTTTATTAAAAGTGAATAGAAGGATATATTAATTGTTCAAATTTATGCTGATGATATTATATTTGGATCTATTAACGAAAATTTATGTAATGAATTTTCTACAATAATGACAAACAAATTTGAAATGTCTCATATGAGTAAATTGAATTTCTTTTTAGGATTACAATAAAATAATTAAATAATGGAATTTTTTTAAATCAAGAAAAATACTGTAAAGAATTACTAAAACATTTTGGAATGGATAATACATCAAGTAAATCCACTCCAATGAGTACTACTAATCATCTAGACAAAGATGAACATGGAAAAGTGCTCGATCAAAAACTATACCGAAACATGATAGGATCCTTACTATACTTAACATCTAGTATATTGGATATTATGATGAGTGTTTGTTTATGCGCAAGATTTCAAGCACAACCCAAGGAATCACATCATCGGGCAGTTAAACGGATTTTACGATATTTAACCAACACTAAAGATAATGGTCTATTTTATCCAAAAGGCGGTACGTTTGAACTCGTATCTTACAGTGTTGTGGATTTTGGTGGATGCAAGTCGGATAGAGAAAGTACAAGTGAAACATGTCACTTTATTGGTCAACCGTTAGTTTCGTGGTTTAGTAAAAAAAATTGTATTTCTCTTTCGACATGTGAAGCCGAATATATGTCTATTATCTTAGCTCGCGCTCAAGTAATATATATGCAACACACACTTAAAGACTATGAAAAAATAATAACCAAATTATCCATTATATTGCGATAATACTAGTGCTATAAATTTATTTAAAAATTCAATTAATCTTTCACGAACAAAACTTATCGATATTCGTCACTATTTTCTGGGAGATAATGTTGAGAAAGAAATAACAACAGTTGAATTTGTTAATACCGAAAATCAAATAGCTGATATTTTTAGAAAACCGTTAAGTGAACTAACTTTTATTAAGTTAAGACAGGATCAAATTGTTCGTACAATGAGTTGGTTAACTAAATTTTTAGAAATAGCTCATATAGGCTTTCAACTGCACAATTGATTTTATACACTTAGAATTAACAACAACCACATAAAAAAACTAAATAACAACCATTTAAAAACTAACAAGTCTCTGTTAAATTTTTATGGCTTAAATCCTTTTCCACAACTTATTTTCTAAGTATAACAAAACCTTATCTTACAAATTCAGCTAACATTCTACTTAAAATCAATAAAACACAAATAAATTATTATAACAAATAAATATCTTTCGATCATAACTCCACCTATTCAACTATCGACTACAAATCCTTTCATCAAATAGCATTTACATATCACCAACTAAATCCACATCTACATCAACTCATTCAGTCTCTCTAAACATTGTTGCATCACCAACATGCCACACTGGCTTTTCCCGTAAAGAAAAGAAAGCTAAACGTTTAATTCATTTGAAAACAACATCTTTCCCTGACAAAGTTGATAAGATATATCACTATCAACAAGAAATGGTCAGCGTTCAATGTAACATTCCCGGTTTTAGAACGAATTAAATTTGGAAATTAATATAAATTTTTAGGGTTAATTGTGAATTAATTTGAGATTTTTGAAATAAATATATTTAAGAGTAGATTTTAAAATAAAGTTGATTTGGACATCTTGGAATAAAATAAATATATACATATAAGGAGATTTCAAAATAGAATTTTTATTTAAAATTCAAGGAAAAGTATCTTTTAAATAAAATTTGATTTATTAACTTTTTATTTTGAAAAAACTAATATTATATGTTTACTTATTAATGTTTGATTAATTTTAAATCATATTCTTTAAAAAACATAAATGTGTATGTAAAAGGAAGCGGATTATTTAAATTTGAGATATGATATAGAAATTTTATTTAAAACATAAATACATGTAAAATACATGTGTAAACATTTTAAACAATCAAGTTAACATTTGTAAACATTTTGACAAAGCACTAAGACAAGTGTTAACCATGAAAACAAGAAAAATACAAGTGTAAATGTTTTATAATGCAATTTGACAATTGTGAGTAAGTCACAACATACATTAAACAAGTGTCCTCAAATTCTTTTTAAAATTAATGAATGAAATTAAAATAAGGTTTATATGCTCATCTATCTCTCTCTTTTCTTATTTTCCTTCATGCATTCAAATCAAAGAAGATTAAAAAGCGAAGAAAAAATGTTAAACCTGGAAAACAAGAACAAAAGCAAACCAGGGAAAAGGAAAACCTGAAACAAAATCAGATAAAAGAAATAAAAATCTGAAGTATAGATGCATTAATTCAAAGCAAGCAATCTTCAAACTGAGGCTAAGTGATGCAGATCCAAGTTTCAGATTATTTGCAAATTCAAGTTCAAACAAAAAATTCAAACTTGAAAAACAAATTCAAGAAACTGGAAGCTATCAACCGTTTTAAGCCTTCAACAAACGAGAGAATAAAATCATAATTTTGAAGCAACATATCAGAGCATCTCAGATCTAAAGCATGCAAGTTCAGGCAACTCAATTTAATCAAATCAAAATGCTCCTCAGTTTCAAATTCCAGAGCATTTCCTGGCTCAAGTTCTTTTCTGTTTTATCATATATCCAAGTGAGCAAACTCTTAGACCCTATTATATCTGGTTTGCATATAAGTGATGCTTGAAAATGTGCTGTGAAAATGTTGGTATAGGTGAAATTGTGTTTGCACGCCTGTATATGTTTTGTGCACAGGCAAAATACTTCTCTTTTCTTACTTTACAGGTTTAAAACCTGTTCAAAATTCAAAATCACTTCTTCAAATTCTTTTTAGGCTTGGTTGTTTAAAAAAATAGCTTAGATTTAACAAGATTCAAGTTTTAAAAAATGGTTTTAAGTATGTACATTGAATAATCATTTCAAAAATATTGAATTTACAGTAAACTCATTTTAAAGTCAAGAATCAATAAACTTAACTATGAGCTTGGATCCCACAATTAAATTAGTGTTAACAAATGATGAATTTTAGTATGAATATCTTGATTTTTAAAAATGGGACTGTCGAGATAATTTGGGTTGAATGGAATTTAGTTTTCTGGCAAATTCTGGTGAACGGAGGATGCTTAGGCCTCGGGGTTGTGGGCAGAGGAGGATTGTAGGCCGGAGATCATGAGAAAAATGGCCAGAAATTTTTTGATTCGCCGTGGTTGCCATGCGCGATCGAAATAGGGTTTAAACCTAATTTTTAGTTGGGGTCAGAAAACTGTCGTTGTAACTTCGTCAGTGCATCAGACTACAATAGACGTGGGGGGAACGACTCGTGGGTGATCGAGGAAGCTTCAGCCAGAGTTGTATGGCCTCTAGTGGCCTGAGATGGCGAGGCGAATGGGTATTTGGGTGATCGAGTTTTATTCCAGTATGGGTTAAACAGCTAGATTTCGAGTTGGTTGACGTTTGGGTTTTCTGGGTGTTTGTGAGGCTCACGTGGTTCGTCGCTGATGGGTGGAGGGTCGGAGCATTGGTCGGAGTTGGCTAGACTTACTGTGCATATGCACGGTGTCGAGTTGTGTCAGTGATTTGGGTTTGGGGAAGATGATTCTTGTCTCGGGACAGTATTTGGGAAGGTGGAGATCTAGCTCGAGTATTCGTTCGGGTTTCATGCGAGTGTTTTCGAGATCTTTAAAACTTAAACAAAACCAAAGAAAAAATAGCGTGGCTCGGGGATGAATCGAGGAAACCAGGGTTTGGCTCGGGCATTTCTAAATCCGGCTTGGGTTTTGTCTCGACGAGAAGTTGAAGTTACAATTTTAAATTTTTTAACAAAATTAAGTTCAAACAATTCTTAGCAAATTCTTTTAAATACTTATTTTTGTTAAGCTGGGGGTTTGTTAAGATTTTAAAGTAGATTAATTTGAATTAATTAAGAATTAATTACTTAATTTGTGACCATTATTAATTCTTTAAGTATTTAAAAACAAATTAAGGAGTTAATTAAAAAAATAAAGATGTTTTCAATGGTTTATTAACTTAAAGGTTTAAGTTAATTTATTTGTTAATAATGATAAATTCCAAGGTTTATTAAATGAAGATTTTTAATGATGATTAAGCAATTAAATTAAGATAAATGATTTATATTTTAATTAATTAAAGTTTTAGTAATTAAAGATTAATTAATTTATGAAAGTCATTAAAGGTTAATTACTTAAAGTGTAATTATTTAACTAGATATTTAATTAAAGGTTAACTAATTACATAATTAGGGTTAATTAATCAAGTGATTAAAAGGATAATTAGCTAGTGTAATTAAATTAAAGGTTGATTAATTAATGTAATTAATTAATTTAAGTAATTAAGAGTTAATTAATTACTTAAAGATAATTACTTAATTAAAAATAATTAATAATTTAAGTTGATTAGTCAATTGATTAAAACTAATTTGTGATTTATTAATATAAGTGATTAGGATAATCACTTATTGTAATTAACTAAGGATAATTAATTAAGGGTTAATTAATTTATTAATTTATTAATTAAGGGTAATTAATTAACCTGGATTAGTAGTTTATTCATAAGTAATTGATCTGATCTAAATTAATCAGATAACTAATTAATCTTACTTATGGATGTTTGGATTGTATTGAATGTTTGAATTATTGATATCCTGATGTGTGATGCTCTATATGATATGTATTATTTTGATTTGAGCTCTGATGAATGTAATTTATCTATCAGTGATGTTTTATCTGTGAATCTATGGACGAAGATAAGCGTTATAGGATTATACCGCTTATCGATATAACTGTGTTTGGATTTGTGATGATCGATGATATTGTATTATTGTGTGTAAAATCCATGGACTACATCACACACATACAAATATGGATTTCACGAGGAAATCGGTTAAGTCACAGATATTTTGAAAACTAAGTATAATTTTGTTTAAAAGTTGAAGTTTGAATCCAAATGGTTTTGGAAATGGAACTGAATTGAATATGAAAAGCTTTTGAAAGAGAAGTTTTGAAATTGAAATTTAGGCTTGAATAAACTATATCTTGTTAAATATTGTTTGAAATCATTTTTGAAAATCATGGTTTGAAAGGTTTATACAATATATATATATATATATATATATATATATATATTTAAAACAATTTTAAATAAATTGATTGGGAAGTTGAATTTAATTCAAATTAGAACTTGCCGATGATACGACAGTTAGTTGATTTTTTGGTTTATATGTTTAAAGGCTATAACTTGTGTATATTTGATCGGTTTTTCCGAAACGAAAAATATTTGTTTTCAAATGATAGTGGCTTTCAAATAAAGGAAAGATTTGCAGTTTTTGTTGAAAGGGTTTCAAATTTGAAATGAAATTGTTTTGAAAGCTATGAATGGATCTTTGTTAAAGATTGGTGAACTTTTCAAATTGAAGAGGATCTTAAAGGTGTATCTTTTGTGTAAAAGATTTGAATTGTAAATAGTTTTGGAAACTATGAATGAGTCTTTAGGACAGATTGGTGAACTTTGTGAAGTGAATATTTTTGCTTAAAGATTTGAAAATGGTAATTTGTTTAAACCATTTTAAAGAAAGGTTTTGGGTAATAAGTGTGACTTAACTAAGATCGCAATATCCATATGTTTTAAATATTGCGCTCATTATTCAGTTTAGCCGAGAGAGGACTTTGTGTCGTATAACCCATTTCGAATAATGATACGATGAAATGGATAACATTTGAAGACCGGTGGTGAAGACCGGTGGCGAAGACTGAGTATTTTTGAGAAACGAAAGGATTACCCGTCGAATGACTCTCACTGAGTAGCTACGGTACAGAGATCTCCATATGTGATGGGGAGTCCGTTCGGGATTGTGAATACCCGGATTGCAAGCGCTTCTTTAAAGTACCTTCGGTTCTGTTCGAACTCAGAACAGACTTGTATGGATGTATGTCTAAGGTTACACTTTGAGATGTAAAGCTGGTTTCTATCAAATACATTTCTATTTGGTGGTGGAGAATATATTCTCTTAGCTTAACACCCTTCTCTAAGACGTACGAGCTCAGAGATAATATAGTTGATGGTTACTAGTGATACATTCCCAATTTGGTAATGTGGCATACGAAGTGCTGTGGATCATTTGTTGATCAAAGCATGGATTTTGTGTAAAGCGTAGCTTTGTGGACGTAACCACGTCGGACCTCACAACCCGAAAATGGTCGAAAGAGGAAGAATGCAGCAAGTTTACGAGGGTCGTGCCCTTTAAGGTATGTCCATTCCCTTTTGGAAAAGGGTGGTATCATGGTATGGAGCCCAGATATTTAACCTATGTGGTTACTGCAAATTTATTACTTTGTGGTAGTTGCTTTGTGGTTGAGGATCCTCAGATAAAGGTCGGTAACGACCGGGGGATGGCATACTTGTGTAGTAGTTACTTAGTTATAGAGGTAACCCGGCCTTGTATTGGCAGAGAGCTGGTTAAGTTCTCGAGGCGTCCCTCCAGAGGCGGACCCATGTGGCCAAGGAAGTTCCTTTGCCCGACCATTTGTTGAAAATCCAATCACCAATACGCGCCCTTTACGATTGCAGTTGTGTAACCTGCCATTCTTAAATGGTAGCTATAGCATGCATAATATAAGGATACCTATGCTAGCTAAGATTAATATTATACTTTCGAAAGGTTATCTGCACTATGCACTAATAATAATATCAAAAGGATTTTGTGTATCAAGCATGTTTGACTATTATTAGGAGAAATCTCCCCGAAGTGTGCGATTGCATTGTGTGTGTGCCAGGAGGCCTTATGGTAGTTTCATTTTCCAAAATGCATTACGGATTTCAAATTTTAAATTCTTTTGTTGTTTTTATTCAAGATAAAAAATGTTTTTATTTGCTCACACCAGTCTCATGACTGACTTGGAGTTAATTGTTCCCTTTTTAAACTTTGGATGCCCACAATTTTCCACACGGGCTGTTTAGAGTTGGATTTTTCAAATAATCAGCTAGTAGATATCGTATCGATAGCTTTCAGTCTTTGGATTTTGGCAATCACATTGTGGATTGAGTTTTCTTAACTTTAGCATTGATGTTGGATCAAGTTTGTTGGTTGGGAGTTCTTTAAGCTTTTGGTTTTGGATATGAAAGTCTTTGAGATTTTGGTTTTGAGTTTTAGCATTGAAGACATTGTCTTTCCGTTGCTGTTGTCTTATATCTCTGATATATGTTGATATTCATTTGTTATATCATTGTTGTAATTATCTGTTGTGTATCAATGATATAATTTCATTTTCTTCCGCTGTATTGTTGTACTTAGTGTGTTATAAGCTCCGGCGCGAATCGAATTTCAACGGTTGGATCTACGACATTCGAATACAAGTGAAGTATTTGAGTGTCGATTTTCTAACGTTAAAATTCGAGTCATGACATACAATATGAACTGTATTACGATCAATGACGTCAAGGATCTCATCTAAATTTTCTTGAAAAGTGTATTATAGCAATTTGTAGTCATCCACCAACAAAAAAATTCATACATCAAAACTCTCCTCGATTACAAGAAACTCCTACAAAAGCGCATAACATTACATTGAGAAACCTATGCAAATCGAGAGTATCTAACCAAGCTTGGGTTGACACTCCAACTCGTCCAAGTTGGTCTCCACTGAAGCCATTAATTGACGGTACAAAAGTTGAACCAAATTCGTAGGATATACAACAAATCAACAATTCTGAATTCTTCGACAAAAACTAAATATATGCTACACATCATATAAATTATGTTTATTTATTAATTTTTGGTATACATACTATTTTATTAAAATTTTAATATAATTTTCATTGATATTTAAATTTTTCTATATGTCAGAAAATACATATCACGGATGTCTGTGAATATACCATAGACGTCCTTCACTAGTTATGAAAAAAAATTTCTGTAGCCACATACGTTTGTGGAAACCTCACAAACATCTGCCAATACTCTCTGTTTAGTTTATCTGTAGCCATTAACATCTATGGAACCATTACAGGCATATGTCGAATCTCTCTATTTCCTTTTTACTAAAGACACGGACATCTTTAGCTGTTCTAGCCACAAATTTTTAACAGCCATATATAAACAACTTTACCCCTTTCTTCACTTTTACCTCCATTTCAATTCCCAATTTCTGAAACCCTAGCTTCCAAAACATTCAAATTCATCAATCAATGGCCCCCAAGAAGGTGACCGTCTCTAAAAAGATCTTCCTCCTCCTCTCAAGACCTGGTTATGCAAGCTCACATAAACCAATGGCTTCGTAACAATCCTAATGCCATCAAATGATTTGAGGCACTTTCCTAATAGAAAATCCACTTGGGTCTTTTCTAGCGCCTTGGAAATGTGATAGAATATGAGATTCTAAGGATAACTACGGATACCGGTTGCTGCAACCTAATTAGCTATGACACAAATAAGGTAATCATTGATCCTCTAGCTATTTACCTTTTCTACTCCAATTTATGTAGTATGGAGATTTGAAATCAGGTGAATGAGGATGGTTGGTTGTGGTCAAGTGTTTATGGAAAAGAAATTAAAATTGATGTATAAACAGTTGGCCATATATTAGGATGTTCTTATGAGGAAATTGACTTAACGGATATACCAAATCATGGGGTTTACCCAGAGATGAAGTTACTCGTCAAATAATGGAAGATAAGATGCCCCAATGGAAATTCATTTACCTACACCCACATGCTAGACTACTAAATCGATTGATAATTAACACAATCATTTCCGTCTAGGTAGTTACGAGCAAATTTATCCCAATGACCATCGAGCTATGTTACAAAATTTGGTCGCCTATAAGTAAATTGGGAAAAATTTATTCATTACCAAATTAAAGGTTTTTGGACTCAGCATCGTCGCTCAATTGTATATGCTCTGTATATAATGCACATCTTGCAAGATATTAGAGTTCCTTCTTACTTATCACAATACGAAGAAATTTAAATAATAGATAATGATATATGATATCTATCCTTGCTACATCTTCCCCTCGTATCATCCCCTTCGACCAACGGACTTTACAACAGCATCAATAAGAACATCATGGTTCTCCTCCAACTAGCGCTCCTCAGTAGGCTAACTACCCTCATCCTTCACAACAACCACCTTCCTCTAGTCATGCTACCGAATATTATTCAGACTCTAAAATACAAGAAGCTCGCGTTGAACCAATGCAAAACGAATCTCTTCCTGATTTGGCAATTAAAACCAAAAGATAATCACGGCTAATCAACAAGCTTTAAATGGAAATATGACTAGACTGTAACATTCTTTCCCCGTAAGGATGACAAAAATGGAGAAGACTTTGGACAAAGTTGTTTCTGCTTTAGGCAAAGTGATGCGCAAAGTGATCGATCTTATTCTCGCTCATCATCCTCGCCTTCACCAACGCCTCCATCTCATGCTCAAACACCAGTTTATCGCTCTCAAGCCTCATTGAAGTTATGTCTCACATTAAAGGTTGCCGAGGGAAGACTCCCATTCACACACAACCTATGGAAGAAGAAGAAGATAGTGATGACATGTACGTGTCTGATACTCCGCATTTTCAATAACAATCGTACATGGCATTTCAAGGCCTTTCAATTCATGAAGATGAGGAGTACAATGACCAAATGCAATGGTTTGGTACATGCAAGCAGGATCCATCTTCTTATTGGGAATATTATGAGAACTACGCGGGCTTATTATACTCAAAAAATTAGTGCAATTAGAGTTTTCTTTTATTTTTCAATTCTTATGCTTGTTTATTTCACTATTTACAATTTTGCTCCAATTGTCTCTAATTTTTTTGGAACTTCCACATTTTCCATGATTTTAATAGATAACATGCCATGTCTTTTTAATATCTCCGTATCTTATATCGTTTCTCTCCATTATGATAGTGACAAAGGAGAAGAAATCTATGTGTATAAATAAGGGGAGATAAACATGATAATACTTCCATTGTATAGTTGATTTTTGATTGTATATTTGTCATAGTCAAAAAGGAAAGATTGTTAGAACCTCCAGTTTATGTTTCAACGATAACAACTATATAATTATATATATATAGACCTTATCAAAATTGCATGTATATGCTATAAGAAGGCACCATGCTCAAAGATACTGAGACTCAAGGAGAAACGAAGTCGTTATTAAGGTTATTCTACTATGAAAGAGCTTAGATAAAATATTATTAAGATCTCCTTGAGCATATATGCATACACGACCGCACCCAATTTCATATGCATCAAAATTAAGTTAAAAAACTGATTTTACACCTCACAGACGTCTAAGAGAAAATCACAGATGTCTTTGAAAATTCTCGAGTTAAAAGTTTTTGAAGTCATAGACGTCTAAGGTTTTACCACAGACGTCTATCATGTGCAAAAACAGTCAATTTTGAAAAGACACTTCGTTATGAAACAAAAAGAAATCACCTTTCAATGAAAGTTTGCAGCCATTAAAGTGAAGAGACTTTCTCAAATAGCAATAAATCTTCGTATGCACCTTTTTGAATCTATAAATACTACTTTGATTGAGAAGTAGAAATAAACTAACTTGAATTAATCCGTTCTTTCCTCTCTTGATTTCTAAACACTTTCTTGCATATTTTTTTTATATACTCTCAATCTATTGTGACAAAATATAATTTTGGTTAAATCACTTCCTATAACTCAAAGCATTCATATTCATATATTCAAAGGAGACCATAGGAAGATCTGTACTATAAGTCAAATGCTGTGTTATTTGGAACACAAGTTTATCATAAATACTTTTGTATTAGCCCATTCCTTCGGGTGAAGTGACGGTAATTTGGCTAAAGGCCATATCAAAGGGAGCTTCAGGACTGGACGTAGGATGAGAGGTCCGAACCAGTATAAAAACTCTACTTTTCACACTTTTTATAACTTACTATTTATTATCTACTATAGGTATAACTTATACACTTGCATATTATACACAAGTTAAATAATATATGATCCACAAGACTTTCAATCACTACATGGATTCGAGCATCTTGAATAGATCTCGAATCTCCACATAGGTTCCCCGCATAAGGCCTTTAATGAAGGCTAACGTCATCCTCTCTCTTGGAATACTCCTCAAGATAGACAACCCCTCATGATATCATCATTCGAAATGTTAATGTTGTCCTTTCCCTTGGACTTTACCTTAGAATAGATAGTTGAACTCCATAACATTCCACTTCATAACTGCTCTCGGTACATAGATCGCGTATATGGTTTTGAAATGGTTTTGGGTTCGAGTCATCTCATATAAGTACACTCTTCCCACTTATCGGACTCTCCAAAACCAATCGATGAATTTTCGATTAACTCAATTCTAGGTCGCTCATAAATAAGTGAAAGCTAAAGATGTTTCCTACGGGGTTCTTATTAGTGTAGAATCGCGAAGCCTTTCGAAAACTTCCTAAGTCAAGATTAGGTCAAGTTCGATAATCGACTAGTCGATTATCTAGTCAAAAGAATTGCGTATACAAATCATTATTCGTACGCTTAACTTGTTTTATAAATTTCAACTTAACCATTCCTCGCCCAAGAGTAAAGCTGGGTAATTTTGGGCATTGTTTACTCCAAGTCTTGCCTAAACACTTCATTCTTGAATCTCACAAATAGATAAATCTACCTCGTCGGCTTTTAGTGTTATGTACAATATTAATGATTTAGATAAAAAAAAATAAGAAATCAACACGATTAATACATTTTTGACATTTTCCACTTACATTCACCTCAGTTTAGAGGGAAGCCCGGTAGGTTAGAGCTCCATTGCTCCATCCCTACTCGACATCATCTTAACTCTCACAAATGACAAGCTTACTTCGTTGGCTTATTAGTGCTAAGAATAGTTAATTACATTTCAAATAAGTAATTAAACATTTATCTATTTGGCCATTAAGCAATTACTAATCCCTTTCTAAGCTTTTTTTTATAATCTAAAACAAGATATTTCTATAAGATATTTTCCAAGATATTTATGTAAGATATTTTTCCAAAGTATTTATGTAATATATTTTTCCAAGATACTTATACTTAATACTACTTATAAAATATTTCAAAACACTCCTTTAAAATGTTACTTGAAAATAACAAGTTTGAAAAAATCAGTAGAAACTTGAAAACGACATGATTTTAACAAAATATATCTCCTTTGAAAATTCACAACTTATCCTTAGAAATTCATATAAATCTCAAAATACTTTTAAAATACTCTAATATGAGTTAGGCAATACTTTTTAAAAAGAGTTAAACAAATATCTCAAACTTAAAGTCCTTTTTGAAACTTTTGATGTCCAAAAATTAAGGTTAAATGAGGCAGATTTGCGCTAGTGATGTTTTGGCTGTTTTCGAGATGTTACATAACTTTTTATATTTAAGATTTTAATAGCAACAAACATACATATAAAACATTGTAAATATGATGAAAACCCCTATGGATATCTATACAAATTTCCATAACAATCGCATAAAAATAAGGCAATTCCAAAATGCTCCTATAACGACTATTGCTATAATTGAACATTCAAATCCTAGTCCGATCTAAACCAAAGTCCATCTATGACCTCTGTGCTTTGTTCATGGTCTATTGACATTTCATATAAGTCCATTCAAATTCATTCCAAGTTTTTTCAAGTCCATGTACGTTGATCTTATGTGTCACTTGTTTTCAAAATAAGAATTCAAATCAATTTTTTAATATATGTCACCTAACAATTCAGACAACTTTAACAAAATCAAACACAGTATATATTTATTATATTATTCATTCAAAGTGATGTATTAACTCACCTCTAATCCAAAAATAAACAAGTTCTATACTAACCAAAGTCCAACCCAAGCTAGCAACCACATTTCCTTCCTCGCTTTCTTTCTTTTTGCCTTGCTTTTACTCCTCCCCCTCATTAGAGCTCATGGCATCTAGGGTTCTCCAATATATTACTAAGCCTTGTAGCAAAGTTTGAAGTGATTTAGAGGTATTTTGCAAATAATTTCGTTTAGGAATTCAGAGATGAAGAAGAAGAAAATTCATTGAAATTTTAACTCAAAGCTTAGGAATATTTGTGATATATTTCCTAAGGTATTCCTCTCCTTATATAGGCATAAGAATGGTGCTCTTTAACCTTGCCTTCACTCCCTCCTTCCATTCTTCCATGGAAGGCTCACCTCCAATCACTTCTCCTATATGTCTCTTCTTCTTTATGTCACTTCTCCTTTTGGTTAATTATACACTTCTCACAATAATATCTCTTATCCTAATATAATTTTGTAGAACATTCCATGCTTCATGAAGAGGAGAGTGTGTTAATTAGATTTTAATGTGTTTTTTTATCGTTAGTCAAGTGCACGATAGTTTAAACAACTTATATCGATCGGAAAACTATTTATCGATAAATCGATTTTCAGTCACAATATCGATTTTTCTTCGAAGATTATATTTTTGCAGATACTTTTCAAAAACTAGTTTCTTATCATTATTTAGTAATTAAATGATGTTGAACAAGGTTACAAAATCATATTTATAACACTTAAACATATCTCAAAATGTATCGATATTCGAAGATGAAATGTTCGAATTTTTGGGTCGCTACATTCTCCTCCACTTAGAATATTTCGTCCACGAAATTCAAACTAGAATGATAATCAAAGAAGATAGAATATATATATATATATATATATATATATATATATATATATATATATATATATATATATATATAAAGCATCGCTGAAACTATATACAAACCAAAATGCATAGTAAGCGCCTCCACCTCAAGTGGTGAGTACACTACAAAAGATATACAATACTAAGATAAGATGGAAACCCTAGCCTATAAGCAACACTGGATGGATCCCCTTCAAGTTGCCTTCCTTGTACCACCTCGAGCATCCTTGCTCTATAACACTTCTAACCTTAACAAGAGAATAAGCACACAAACACTCAAATAGCATTCACAATTACAAGCAACCAATGCCCATGGTTTGCTCAAGTTCAAAACTCTCTCATCTCCCAAGGATGATAAATAACCTACTAGCATATATTGTTCTCAATAGCCTTATGTTCTTGCTTAAACAATTATTCATACTACCTCATGATAAATCAAAGAGTCATTCCCCAAACTATTAACCCAAAAGATGGGTCAACACCCTAGATTAGGTGTGAAAGCACCAACCATTTTATCAAGGCAAATAATGTAGAAACAAGAGATAGTAACTTGCAAATAAAGTGAAGAGGCAAGGGATTTTTATAGTGGTTCGACTGTTAACAAAGCTACGTCCACTTTATAACTTTCTTTGTCGACGGACTGGGGCAATTACAAGTTGAATCTGATTATCGATTGAATCTTCTAAGTTAGATTAAGTCACTAATGTTAGAGTTCACTGAAGAATCACACGAACACTTTAGGTGACTGTTGCGTGGGAGGAGAAGATTGAAGAATAGTTCCTATAGAGTTTCAATAACCAGTCTCGAAGACCCTATTTATGTTGCAGTTAGGATCATATTTATATGGGCTGGAGAGCTATTAGGCTAGACCGTATTTCCAAAAGCTTGCATTTGGAGATACGAAGGTGCTCTGAAAATCTCATAAGGATCTTAGCCCATCTGATGGATCGCTAGTGATCCATGGGGGCATAGATCACTAGCGATCAGTGCAGTTAGGCCATTTTTGGCTTAGGTAAGTTGCGTCATGCTTCGCGCCTAATGTAGATGCTCTCCATGTAATTTCATAACTAGACACATTGTTTTGATGGTATCTTATGCACAGGTTGTATTGAAATATGCTTGAAATTAGATGAATGCTCACTTCTCCAACTAGCTTGCTTGGAATACCATGAAATTTATCAGGTATTTTTATAAATGATAATGCTTCATGATGCAAGGAAAAAGGATACACCATAATCAGTATTCATGGATCGCTAGCAATCCATGGGTGATGGATTGCTAACAACCCATACCCTTTGATTATTTTGTTGTTATTTTCTCTCGAGTCCCTCTTGATTCCTTCCTTTGATCCTTCTAGTTAACCCTTGAGTCATTTTGACTTGATATAGATGTTCTAACTTCCACTGAACTCTATTGGGTTAAAAACCTAGATAACATTTGCCTCCTAGATATGCCTTCATGGGAAACAAGGCAAGCTCTGGAAGTAACTGCTTTTGAGTTCCTATTTAGTGAGGTTCATTGGATCGTGTTGAGGCCATTATGCGAATTTGCCTTTGGCTATTTGTTGAACTTTGACGTGGATCAATGTTGCTTATTATAGCAAATCAATTTCGATCCCATAACTTTCATGATATTTGTAAATAACATGTGGATCATGCCGAGCAAATTTAGAGGAGATTTGTTTCAGTTTCACCATATTATTCATTTGAGTCGACCTATTTTCTATTCCACCTTTCCTCTTGCGGTTCGAGCTAATCCTCTCGTGGCTCGAGCTAATCCTCATACGACCTAATCCAAACTCGACTAAACCTTAAGTTCACTCATTCTATCGATGTCGCTGACCATCCACCAATGAAGCTTCCTACTGTCGACCTCGTCTAGCCCTGCTGCCATCTTGAACCGGCCATGCATCCTTGTTGCTCCTCCTTTCTGAATCGCCACTGACCTTCCTCTGGGTCACCGTCGACCCTTTTTACCATAGGCCGCCAACATTCCAAGTTCATTCACGTCCTCCTTTTGATTCTTGATTATAGGTGGGCAACATAGATTTTGGCATTCGATTAGCAATTCGATGATGGGTCTATATTGGTGATGATCATTGTAGAGAATTCGAGTTGATTGCGATTTATGGAAGAAGATAGTAAATCGAGCCTTGAGTTCTTCATAAGCGATACTCGGGATTTACCCTTGTGTTTGAGGTGTTTTGCTATCTTCATTCACAGAATCCGATTTAACTTGCACTAAGTTACATTGTTGATACAACAAAACATCTCGTGAATTGTTTAGTCCTTCTGAAGGGGAATAAGAGCTTGGGGTGGCATCTCGCATGCAACTTACGTTGTTATTTCCTTCTAGAGAGTTTGGATTAGTTCGCTATTGCACACTCGGTGTATCTGAAATGGAAAGAGCTTCCCATGTCGCTTCGGACAACGGATCCATTATTGATCGTTGGTTGATAATCGGTACGTGTAAGAGAAATAACTTCAATAAATGATACGAGAAGCCCTTTTCAGCTTTCACTATGAGCAAACTATTTACACGAGATAGAGCATTTGTAGTCTTCAGGACATCGAGCCTACCCCACATAGATAACACGCTGCACTTTCCCCAGCCTATACCTGAAACCCAATGTGTCGGTGTAAACCTATATTCCTTCAGAATTCAAGTATTTTAGGGAAATTTTTACTTACAAATAGAATTACCGGACAGTGCAAGTTCTGTTGTATAGAATGAAGCATCCATTCTCTTACTGTAAGCACAGTGGAGGAAGTCCAGCACTTCCAGGAGCTAAATTGTCATCCATTGCGCCTTCCTCTTCAGTTCTGCGAGCTAAATACGAACAACTAGTTCCGGTTGGCCCGGTTATAAACCGGACTCCTCCTAATTTCAAAATTCTACTCAATCCCCTAAAGAGAGCTTCCTTCGTAATCTCCTCTAAGGTTCTACATAGCTTTTCCATACAACATGACATTCCGAAGGACAATTTACGCCTTTCGGAGAAGAATGTGTTTACCCATATGCTGCCTTCGGGATACATCGCTTGCCACCCATATATTTGCTTAAACGGAGTAGTGCCCCCTCCAATAATTTTTGAAAGAAACTCTTCTGAACTTGGGAATTAGGAATTTCTCCATTCCAAATTCATATTAATGGATATGTAATCTTGACTTTCCTTCACATCCTATTTATGTAGACATTTAATCGTGCCTCGACTTTCGATGAGTTGAGGTATTTTCTTTCATTTAAGAAGTGAGACGAGTGCCTATCTTTTTTTTTCATCAGGAACCAAAGGAACTGCAAGATCATGTTGCAGCTTCAAAGCAACCTACCTCAATTCGAGGCTCGATATTTCTCTATTAGGTGTCTCGAAGGATTTAACCGCCTTTGGACGACGGGGGGTAAGTTGCCACTTTCATTTATTGAGTTTCGTTACATCGCTATGAAATTTCTGATAGATCAAATACTTCTTGCGATTATTCCAAGGCTGAATAAAGACCCATCACTCGATCAGATTTTCCATACTCTGAAGTTCATAGATGCTAAGGATAGATTGGTTAAATTTTTGCTAACGGACAAGAATTTTCTTTGATATGGGTTGCTGCATTAAGAGATCCTCCATGGCTATTGAAATCCCATCTCCTTCCTATTCCAGAATACCAATACGCTTCACTTCTTCATCACATGGATCTAGAAAAGGTGGTTTCCTAGAAAAAGAAGCCCCGTCTAGCGAGTGAACCAAAGAAACTCATGAAGGAAGGGGTGTTAGGACTGAAGCCAATTATTCGGCCAAAATTCCCTAGATTCTAGAGGAAGGTAAGGAAGAATTCAAGTAGCATGAGGGCACGGTTGTAGTTGCAATAGAAAAGGAGGAGGGTGAAGTTAAGGGCAACAGTAGGTATGATTCCTCCTCTAGTGATGATGATTTCGATGTATGCTACGGTGACGGAGACTCCGAATTGTGTGATGAGACTTTGGGAATGAGTCTCGTTCTCTTGGATTTGCCTGCCTGAGAGAATCACAATAAATATTCTCCCCCAACAATCAAGCGACATCAAGGTTCCCAATTAAAGATACCGACATGAACTTTGGAGATTTAATCAACGTTTACATGGCTATCAATGAACTTATGGGAGAAGAATGCCTCTTCGTCCTAGTCATATTATGTCTACAGTCAGCCCGATTTCTACCACGGTAGCTTCCCATTCCGGTTTAGGACATTCTTTTAGGCCATCTAAGAAACATTTCACATTTCACTAGGGTCACATTCACTTTCACATGCTTTATTTAGGCCTATTTCTCATTGCTAAAGCCCTTTATTTGTTCTTCATGTCAGGTTCCATGAGAGGCTTTGGACTTTACGACGATCTAGAACAATTCACTGATTCGCAATGTTGGTAAGACGGTCTTCAAGCCACCACTAGCCCATGAAACCGAGAAAGGGTGGAGAGGCAGAAAGACTCGAAAGCCGAAGCTCGTCACTGTGATGACAAAGAACGGGGTCGGATGTATAAGAGTGGTTATGAGAAGAGAAAAACCCCTGACGATCGAGAGAAACCATCCAAGAAGCCGAAGGTTGATCGTAGTTCTCATCCCCCTAAGCATCAGGCTTTTGCCCAGACCCTAATTTTTGTTGGCCTTGAAGTTTTAGTTTCTTGTGTTCAAGCTCTATTTTCATCTTAAGCCCCATCGACTAATGTGGTGCTTGCTTCTTGTTCCTCATGTACTCACAGGAGGCCAACTTACATTCTTCCGTCCGGTCTTTCTAGACTCGAAGCTGCGCTCTCCGGGTGGTTTCTGAAGGAGTTAAGTTTGACCGCAACCTTTATCCTGTCTGCAAAAATTCCTATATGCCCTACCTTCAGGAGATTCAAAGCGATTTAGATCAAGTAGAGGAATGGGAAATCTATGCAAGCAACTGGCCGACATGAACTGCAATAATTATCAAGATATTCTCTTATTTGAATCGGAGAAAGACGATTTTTAGAGGGCATTAGTGGAACGTGATGCAAAAATTAAGTGACTAATACAAGAAAGGGATGCCACACTCCGAGAGAGTAAGAACAGTGCCAGCTTTCTAACGTAGCTGAAGGAGGCCTACGCAAAAATAGAGATAGAGGCGAAATCAAGAAGGCCCACATGGACAAAGTTAAGCTTAAAGAGGATCTCAAGGCCTATGACATGATTATTGAAGCTTAAAAGAAGACTAGCACTGGACATGATAGAATCATTGAAGGACGTAACAAGACAATTGTTGAATACGCGGGAATTGTGGAATCCCGTGACAAAACCGTTCCCGATCAAGCCCAGATAATTGCTTTACTCCAAGAAAGAGTTGCGCAACTTAGCGTCGAGAAGACTCGAGTTGAAGTTGAGAAGGCCGCCATATAAGGGATTACTTTGAATTACAGGACACTTGATGTAGCATCCCGCCTTTTACGCACGCTTTAAATCGACACACATGCCGATTCAAACCATACGGAAGGGCGGATTGTTATGGGGTAAATAAGAAAAACGAGAAAGAAATAAAACAAAACAGAATCTCACAGCGGAAGGATAAAATATAATAATCAAATATACAGTTCATGAAGCTGTTTACAAAATATTTAATTTTACTTATACAATATATATCAGAGTTGCACATACCAACGAATAAAAATCGATGCAGCGGAATACAGTATAGCGGAACAATATAATATAATGATAATAATGAAATCTTCGTCTTCGTCCTCCAGAAATAAAGTCTTCAATCCTGAAATACTCGGACTGACTCGAGCGAATTGAAAAGACAAAACACTCGAGTCAGAACTAAAATATCTTATGTAAGTTAAATCAACAGAAACAAATATGAGTGCAGTAACTCAAGTGTTGCTCGGGATTTACATCTCTTAAGGATCCGTTAAACTATTTACTATGCAGTATATTTCGCTATTATAATAGTGTCTAATTGTAAAATAAACTAACTTTTAAATAGTGTTAAGGCTTTACATTTTCCACCTTAACACATTTACATATTCCCATAGTCTATACAGTACCGTAATCTCCCCCGTACTGGGCGTCGTCAGAGGGCACTCCATAGGTATGGTACAAAACCAAAATCGTATAAGGCGCGCTAGGGTAGGTGACACCGCACAACTAGGTAATGCCAGGGTAAATATACCAATTACGCTTCCAGGTCGGTGGTAACGCATAGCCGCAGCTACCGCCCACCTCGAGCCACACCCCCAAGTAAAAAAACAAAAGTGGCCACCAAATCAATCCAAAAGTCAAAGTATAATATCGAAGGGATGTGTCCGATCAAAGGTGATACCTCATTAACCCGTCAATCGCTTCTTTTTTAGCCACCTTATGCCAACTCACGGGAGTTGGGTCCACGTATTTACCTCAAAGGAAACGCCGCCACCATCCTACTTTATTCTGGAATCTCCACCGCGTACACGGTTGTTAAAGTGGTTTTCGGAGTTGGCAGAGAGTATGACAACTTCCGATCCCAGTCTCTTCAACAACCAAACGTTATTATAACACCACGGTTATTTCAAAATAATTTATACTTTAAAACCAGAATATAATATCCCTTTCAAAACCATATAAATACGATATCATTTCTATTTTTAAAACCCCAAATCAATATGATATCATTTTTATTTTTAAATATATCCCTTTTTCCGAAATCATAATACCTCCAAATATATGTATCTTAAACCCAATAGCTTTGAAACAAAATTTCTAACACTTAAATGGTTTAAATATTAAACCACTTTATATAATAAAATAGCTTTTTAAATTTTACAAATAAATTCCAAATATAGGTTTAAATTCCCAAATAAACCATTTTAATTTCCATATATTTCAAAGCTTTAAATATTCTAACATTTCAAAATGAATTCTTTGATAATTTCATATTTATCAAATCTAATTCCTATTATTTAAATTTGAAATGTTTACTTAATAAGACAAATATTATTTAAGTGAAACCCTTAAATTTCAATAACAGGATATTCTTCATTTAAATTACTTGATAATATTCTTTCAAATCAATTTGATATTCATTTAAATCCTCTATCAAAACAAGTTATAAAATCACACCCTTTAAGTCTCAATTTATTTACATTTCAAATCAAATTTTTCGAGGATAGTTCTTGAATACTTTAATTCTAATCTTATTCACATTTACCTTCAAGCTTAATTTTATTTGAGTCATTATAAACTCTATACACAATAGAATTTTAAATAGATACTTAACCACATTATATAAAAGAAATCAAACTTCATTATTTAGCTTATTTTAAAATTCGAAACAAATTTATACATAGCTAAATTCAATAATAAAATAGCACTTATATAATATTTAAAATCAATATCTGTATACCCATATCTTTACAAAACCACAGAAATCATTTCAAAAATAAATTTATATATAGACCGCGGTGTCTGTGTATAATTTTCTATCCTATGGTCAAGTGATACGGATATTTATCATTTCAATCCGCAATTTAAAAATAAAAATTACGGTTATATATCATTTCAAACCGCAATGCCGAATGAAATAAGAACGCATAATAATTTGCAGTTTATAAAAATATAAATAAACATCCATTCATCCAATATCAATCATCAAACACTTATTATCCCAAACATCATCCAATCTAAACAATATCATTAATATATAACAGGTAATAAATAACAGGTATTAACTAACAGTTATATTAAATAATAAATTTAATAACTGTTTAACTGGGAGTTTATATGCAATAAATGAATAAGTAATAATTTAACTGGCAGTTTATATGCACTGAATAATTAAATAACAATTTAACTAAATAAATGAAATTAACCGAGATGATGATTTAAAATGCGCCAAATAACCATAAATAAATTTTAAATCACAACATATATCAAGTTAACAAACATAAGAATTTTAAGAAGTTGTGAGTCGGTTAAAACACTCACCTTTCGAATTTAAATTGAATTTAAATCCAATTTAAACCCAAAAATTCCACAGTCTCCAAATTCGTCCAAACAAGCGTCAAAGTGTCTGGAATTCCAATAAGAACCTAGCGGAGAAAATCGCGTGTGAAACGGGTCACGTACGTAAAAGTTATTCGAGTTAAAACATTTGAAATCAAAATTTGAATTAAAACAAAATAATTAACGCTAACTCACCTATTTGCCAAGTCACTCTTCCCCCACATCCATGCGCGAACCCTAGCCAGTAACTCGCGTTCGAACTGGACGAGTTGCCGCACCTTCTCGCAAATTTCGCCGCCGCCCTAGTCATATTCACCTAGATCAGAGCACGGCGTAGCACTCCTCAGCCTCGGCCGATCTCCCCCATACCCATGATGTGCCGTGCGACCCCATATGCCAAGTTCGAGCCGATGTCGTTCATCCTTAAATCATGGCGAATTCTCTGACCACAATGACCAATTAGCTGCAAGGATCTAACCTACTCATCCCCCTCTACTCATCCACGCCCTCTGATCGTCGCCAAGCCGACGATCCGCCGTTGAAACCAAAACCCAAAATGAACGGCTGCAAATAAACAAGCCAATTTCGGCTACACAAAAACTCAGATCCAAAAACGAACTATGGAACTGAGATGCGTACATCGAGAGCTTCGATATATATTTTTTTCAAATTTTTTTGAGGAGTTTGAAATTTTAGCTTTGGATTGAAATTTGAATTGGATAGATTAGGATTTGCAGCCATTGAGGAAGGGGAGCACAGAAGTTTCTGTACGTATAGAAATGAGGAATAGAGGCTGCTAGGATTTATAACGGGGTTTATATAGGTAGGTCAGAAATTAGAACGGATGGATAAGGTTGGATATACGCGCTAATGCCAAAGTGGCCCAAAAAGCCCGTTTCGACTCCGGAACGAAATTGGGTCAACCCACATATCAAAATAGATATTTTAAAACATTTTAAATGCGATGGAACAAGTTTCAAGTCCAAATTCCATCGTATGAAGAAATTATGCTCAAATCAATATTTTTCAAATTGATTTGAATTGATTTCAATTTCATTGATTTCAAGGCGTTTCGAGTCCGTACGATCAAACGACAAGCCCGATCGCTACGAAACTTGAAATCCTACAATAAATCACCATTACGGATCCGATGAAACTAGTTTCGTCGAAATCCAAGTCTGTGGCTAAAATGGCTATTTTTATATTAATTAAGTAAATTAAAAATCAATCAATTAAATCCAATTTTTAATTTCACTTCTATAATCGACAATTTTATCACCTTTAAATTTCTTAATCATCTACAAAAAATTTAAACAAGTTTAAATGTCAATTTAAAGTTGATTATTCTATCAATTGCAGTGTCAAATCTTCAATTTCATTATATTCAAAATTATAAATTAAATTTCCAGTAATTCTATTAAATTAAATAAATCAATGATTATTCCATTCATAAATTTCAAATAGATGAATTTAATATTGGATTCAAAATCTATTATCTTAATATTCTTAGATTTCATTTAAATCTCTATTAAAGTAATATTTAGATGTTTAATTTCATTTATTTTCACTTAAACCTATTATTATACATTAAACTTCAATATACTGACAAAACTTATTTTTGCATCCTTTTCATTCACCCAACTGTCATTTTATAAGTAAAATTAACAATAGATTCATAATTTATTACATAAATAACTTCAATTTCATCTAAATTAATAATTACATAATTTTTAAATATTTAATCCATTTAATTGCAATTAATCCTTTTATCAAATTTTAAATTCCAATAAATTAATAAAGCTTTATTCCCGATCCTTATAACTCAACAAATTGTCCAATATGAATAACCGTACCATTACCTACAAATATTATCTTAATTAACATTAACGTAATATTAAATTATAATTAATGTAATAAATTTCAAAGTTTTAAATTTACAAGCGACATACATAGGTAATATACAATAATCGTTACCGTTAACCTTCAGTCACATTAATAGGCTTTTATTGCTTACAAAACAATGTTAACATTCATTTTCATAATGCTAATTTCATTCACTCTATCCGTTACTACATTTATATCTATTAAAGTAATATTTAATTACCTTTATTCGAAATAACCATTTATCACCAATATACTCTTTATAATACTTGTATGGTTATTCTCCACAAACAAGTACCATCCATCCTATTATTTCACCCATTATTTATAATTAAAATCTCAATTAAATTTATTTATCGTGGTTTCATTCTTTTATTACACCATTTATTACTTTATAAAATAAAATAACATTTAAACTCATCAATGTAATACCAAATTTCGTTTTAAATTCCAATTGATTTCCAAATAAAAGTTTATACGTATTTCAAACAACTATTATAATTGCTTCCAGAACATTGGTTTTAATAAATGACCATTTATTAATATTTAATTTAATCCAATGTTTACATTTTGTTTTCATATATTCAATTTGTTGCTACGTATACGTTTTCATTAATTCCATTTATTTGCATTAACTCCGTTCCATAAATCTATATCCAATTACTACCTTAAATAAGTTTACGTTTCTACAAATTTTCATTCACACTTCCGTTATTTTTTATTACAATCATTAAAGTAATGTTTATTATCAACACAAACATTATGAATACTTATCAACCTGCATCGTCCTTATTGCATTAATTTACTTTTTATCCCATTATAAATTAATGCGCACATTAATTAATTCATATTTACATCCACTTCCGTATATAAATTTTGTAACCAAGTTATAACATTTACATTTTTTTCTTATTTTAATTAATTTCTAAATATTCCTATTTACACTCAATTATAACTTTGCAATCTTAACAAATCCATAAATTTTCAATTGCCTAATATACACATTAGTTTCTATTAAATGTTCTCCATAAATTTATTTACTTGGTTTCAAACTTTTTATTCATCAATTACTGTCCTATAAATAAACTTACATTTCTATTCAATTTACATTATTCCCAATTAATTGCAATATAAATTTTAAATTGTTAATTTTAAATTTCAACTACCACATCTAATTTCTAACATTCGTTCCAATATAAATTATAAGATTTTTATTTCCTTCTAAATTTAACTAAAAATATTATTAATTTAACTCATTTTAATCATCGAATTTTATGGGTCGTTACGCTCTCCCCCACTCAAAACTTTTCGTCCCCGAAAAGGAAAAGAAGGGAAAAGAAGGATTAAGAAATCAATATATTTTATTTAAAATATTAAATTTATAAACAAATAAATTGCAAAAATTAGTTAATTTATATAAAATATCCCAATTTATAACCATTAAATATTTTATACTTAAATCAATAAATTTGGAAATAATTTCAAAAATTTTCTAATTCCAAAATTTACTGAAAATTTCGACAGAGTCTCCTTTGTACGGATATGCTCGGGGGAAAATATAATATCAATATAACAATATACAACATATATTTTTCCAAAATAATATATATCCCAACACGGAAAAACAATATAATAACGCTATAAACCATAATCCAAAAATGTACCTATTGGTCGGGCAATTTACGCTTATTTTATGGAACCAAAACAGTTGCAATTGCTTCCATAACCTGTATTTCACTTATATAATCCAAAAGAGTTAATAATTATATAAAATGAAATATTTAGCGTTGTTTCAATAAATAACAAACAAATCCATACAAACACCAGTCACTAGCAACAAAGCATACAACCATCATATAAATCAACCCACATCAATCATTCATTCATATCAAACAAAACAAATAGTTGTTTGGGTTCGAAACTTCAAATTGTACAGAATGAAAATAAACTACTAAGTGCATCAATTACTCAACATTCTTAGATGAAACTAAATAGATTATTTATACCTCCAAACAAATTTAAAGTATCTTTGCCCAAACAACCATAAACCAAACAAACAACAATTTCAACCAATAGATTACATTCATTTTTATCAATATTATTAGTTGTTTGATCTCCGTTCCATTTATATAATGATTTATCTTTTAATTTACATTTATTTCTTACAATTTTATTTAGAATTACTTCAACCTTCTACTTTAGTTTTTTTTCCTTTTTCTTTTTTTACTCACAATACCTGTCTTCTATAATATTTAATTAGTATTATTTCAATTATACTTAAGTTTATAATAATTACAACACTAATTCCCTATTTATTAAAGAATTCCATTAATTACTTTCATTACCTTGAATTTATTACTTGTATAATATCTCTTATAATTTCTTATTAACATTTCAACTTTTTATATCTTTTGGTAAGTTATATATATGCTTTTAAGGATGCAATAGAAAGTTACCCAAGTTTATTTCTGTTTCTTTTAATTAACTAAATGTTTAATAATATTATTCTTTGTTTCATAGGTTACAGTTTCAAATTACCTTTAATTTCATTCATAACCTAACATTAAATTACTTATTTTAATTAAAGACTCCAATTATTAATCGGTTACATTCCATTTCACTACAATAACGGAAACTATTAATAAATCGAAAACTTAAGAATTAAATACCAGGTTAAATTTCAATTCATTTTAAAATAATTGATAAATATAAACTTATAATTTCTATATCCAAGTAGATTTAAAACAAATTAAAAATTCACTTTTGTTTATCACAATAAATCTGTAGTAAAACTATTACAGTAGCCTTCCCACTTCGAAACTCGAAAATGAATGTCGATGATGCGTGTAGTCATCACCGAAATTATTTTCTAGCGACAGAGAGGGGAGTACAGAACTTATTTCTTTTCCAAATTTCTTTTAAAACATTTTTTTCATAATATATTGAAATATATATATATATATCAGAAAATACTTCTAAAATATTATTATTATATTCCAAAATCATTTGAAAGAAATTTTAAGAATTTGTGAGTGGGTTAAAACACTCACCTTTTGAATTTAAATTGAATTTAAATCCAATTTAGACCCAAAAATTCCACAGTCTCCAAATTTTCCCAAACCAGCGTCAAAGTGTCCGGAATTCCAATACGAACCTAGCAGAGAAAACCGCGTGTTAAACGGATCACATACATAAAAGTTATTCGAGTTAAAATGTTTGAAATCAAAATTTGAATTAAAAGAAAATAATTAACGCTAACTCACCTATTTGCCACGTCACTCTACCCCCACATCCATGCACGAACCCTAGCCAGTAACTCGCGTTCGAACTGGACGAGCTGCTGCACCTTCTCGCAAATTTCGCCGCCGCCTCAGTCATATTCACCTAGATCAGAGCACGGCATAGCACTCCTCAGCCTCGGCCGATCTCCCCCATACGCACAATGTGTCGTGCGACCCCATGCGCCAAGTTCGAGCCGACGTCGTTCATCCTTAAATCGTGGCGAATTCTCTAACCACAACGACCAACTAGCCGCAAGGATCTAACCTACTCATCCCCCTCTACGCATCCACGCCCTCCGATCGTCGCCAAGCCGATGATCCGCCGTTGAAACCAAAACCCCAAAACGAACGACTGAGAATAAACAAGCCAATTTTGGCTACATAGAAAATCAGATCCAAAAACGAACTGCGGATCTGAGATGCATACATCGAGAGCTTCGATATATATATTTTTCAAATTTTTCTGAGGAGATTGAAATTTTAGCTTTGGATTGAAATTTGTATTGGATAGATTAGGATTTACAGCCATTGAGGAAGGGGAGCACGGAAGTTTCTGTACGTATAGAAATGAGGAATAGAGGCTGCTAGGGTTTATAACGGGGTTTATATAGGTAGGTCAGAAATTAGAATGGATGGATAAGGATAGATATACGCGCCAACGCCAAAGTGGCCCAAAAAGCCCGTTTCGACTCCGGAACGAAATTGGGTCAGCCCACATAACAAAATGGATATTTTAATATATTTTAAACACGATGGAACAAGTTTCAAGTCCAAATTCCATCGTATGAAGAAGTTATGCGCAAATCAATATTTTTCAAATTGATTTCAATTGATTTCAATTTCATTGATTTCAAGGCATTTCGAGTCCGTACGATCAAACGACAAGCCCAATCGCTACGAAACTTGAAATCCTATAATAATTCACCATTACAGATCCAGTGAAACTAGTTTCGTTGAAATCCGAGTCAGTGGCCAAAATGACTATTTTTATATTAATTAAATAAATTAAAAATCAATCAATTAAATCCAATTTTTAATTTCACTTCTATAATCGACAATTTTTTCACCTTTATATTTCTTAATCATCTACAAAAATCTTAAACAAGTTTAGATGTCAATTTAAAGTTGATTATTCTATCAATTGCAGTGTCAAATCTTCATTTTCATTATATTCAAAATTATTACTTAAATTTCCAGTAATTCTATTAAATTAAATAAATCAATGATTATTCCATTCATTGATTTCAAATAGATGGATTTGATATTGGATTCAAAATCTATTATCTTAATATTCTTAGATTTCATTTAAATCTCTATTAACGTAATATTTAGATGTTTAATTTCATTTATTTTCAATTAAACCTATTATCATACATTAAACTTCAATATACTGACAAAACTTATTTTTGCATCGTTTTCATTCACCCAACTGTCATTTTATAAATAAAATTAACAATAGATTCATGCTTTATTACATAAATAACTTCAGTTTCATCTAAATTAATATTTACGTAATTTTTAAATATTGAATCCATTTAATTGCAATTAATCCTTTCATTAAATTTTAAATTCTAGTAAATTAATAAAGCTTTATTCCCGATCCTTATAACTCAACAAATTGTCCAATATGAATAACCTTACCATTACTTACAAATATTACCTTAATTAACATTAACGTAATATTAAATTATAATTACTGTAACAAATTTCAAAGTTTTAAATTTACAAGTTATATACATGGGTAACATACAATAATCGTTACCGCTAACCTTCAGTCACATTAATAGGCTTTTATTGCTTACAAAACAATGTTAACATTTATTTTCATAATGCTAATTTCATTCACTCTATCTGTTACTACATTTATATCTATTACAGTAATATTTAATTACCTTTATTCGAAATAACCGTTTATCACCAATATACTCTTTATAATACTTGTATGGTTATTCTCCACAAACAATTACCATTCATCCTATTATTTCACCCATTATTTATAATTAAAATCTCAACTAAATTTATTTATCTTGATTTCATTCTTTTATTACACCATTTATTACTTTACAAAATAAAATAACATTTAAACTCATCAATGTAATACCAAATTTCATTTTAAATCCAAAATATTTCCAAATCAAAGTTTATACGTATTTCAAACAACTATTATAATTACTCCCAGAACATTGGTTTTAATAAATGACCATTTATTAATATTTAATTTAATCCAGTGCTTACATTTTGTTTTCATATATTCAATTTGTAGCTACGTATACGTCTTCATTGATTCCATTGATTTGCATTAACTCCATTCCATAAATCTACATCCAATTACTACCTTAAATAAGTTTACGTTTCTATAAATTTCCATTCACACTTCCGTTATTTTATATTACAATCATTAAAGTAACGTTTATCATCAACACAAACATTATGAATACTTATCAACCTGCATCGTCCTTATTGCATTAATTTACGTTTTATCCCATTATAAATTAATGCGCACATCAATTAATTCATATTTACATCCACTTCCGTATATAAATTTTGTAACCAAGTTATAACATTTACATTTTTTTTTCTTATTTTAATTAATTTCCAAATATTCCTATTTACACTCAATTATAACTTTGCAATCTTAACAAATCCATAAATTTTCAATTGCCTAATATACACATTAATTTCTAGTAAATGTTCTCCGTAAATTTATTTACTTGGTTTCAAACTTTTTATTCATCAATTACTGCCCTATAAATAAACTTACGTTTCTATTCAATTTACATTATTTTCAATTAATTGCAATATAAATTTTAAATTGTTAATTTTAAATTTCAATTGCTACATCTAGTTTCTAACATTCGTTCCAATATAAATTATAAGATATTTATTTCCTTCTAAATTTAACTAAAATATTATTAATTTAACTCATTTTAATCATCGAATTTTACGGGTCGTTACACTTGAAAAGAAGATGGAGAAGATGGACGATACCATCTTAAATTTCTATGCTAATTCCTTACTACATTAGGGGAGCCTTAGTTATTTTGGCCTTAAATTTCTATATACTCTTGTTGTGGTTAGGGAGGAAGTCCTGGTCCATTTTCGAGAAAACAGGGATGCATATATCGAGCAAGAGTTGGAGGATGCCTACCTCAACATGGAATCGAAGAAAGCACTGATAGAGGGTTGAGAGGTCCTTCGAATTAGGAAGGAATAGGAGGCTGCCGATGCTGCTGTGACTGCAAATGCTAAAATGTTGCCAGAGCCTTTCATTTCTGGGCCTAGCAAATCATGAAAACTACCTTGTGATCAGTTAACAAGTTAATCCGGTGCAACTTCATCGTTTTTCCTCCGGCAGCTATCTCTGAACCTTCAGGTAGCCCTGCAACTTCTCCAAAGATTGTGCAACCATCAGAAGAAGGAGAAGGTGGGGAGTACGAGATTGAAATTCTTGGACATTCCTCTGATGTACGTAACCTTCTTGTTTCCCTCGAGTTTGGGAATTTTTAGCTCACGCCGCAAGAATAAGACAAACGTAATGTTTTCATTTTTGATCTGATAGGTCCATCTTTTTTACCTACTGACCTGTCGATTTTTTCAATGCCTGGGCTTGCTACTATTTCAACTGCCTCAATCCTTATTTCCATAGCCTCTTCAATTGCTGCGCCTATATTTGGCTCCCAGCCAGGGCCGGAATCCAAGAAGATTGCTGCATTGCATGGTCCAAATGACTCTTCTGTATCTTTGGAAGGTGATTTCATGGTAGTTGAAGCTTGAGAGCAAGAGAACCAGAATGGCCAGCTATATAAATCTGAACAAAAAATGGTGGTTGTTAAGAAGGAAAAGGTTGCAAAGATAAAATCTTCGAGGAGCTCCCACAAACCACGGAAGCGCAAGGCCAAGGGGGAGTTGTAACACCCCATATTTTTATAACATTATTTAAAATAAGTAATTGGGTAATGTGGAGACTAATAGGTTGATAATTGATTAGATAAGGGTAGTTGTGCCATGTTAATGTGCAAACTAAAATGAGATAACCTAATCTAATGTGTTAGGATATGAGAAGGGCAATATGGAAAATAGGCGGAGCTTATATCCTAAACGCTTAGAAGATAGAATGCTCATGGACATTTCATTTTACTCAAACTAAAAATACTAAGGCCGGCCACCATTATCATTCTCAAGAAGAAGATTGAAGCTAGCATTCAAGGGAAGAGAAACAATCAACTAAATCAACATCAAATCTCACATCCACAATCTCAAAGCTAGATGAATAATTACTATATCCCAGTTTCTTTGGTTTTCGGTTTCCAGATTAGACCCAAAATGGTTTTGCAAGTATATGCCATGTTTTGATGAATAAAATTATATATATATATGTTGTTGATGGATTATATATGTTCATGTTAGTTTTATGATATGTTTGACATAAAAAACCTATTTAATGACATCCAAATGCCTTGAAAATTTAAATATAGGTCAGAAATGATATTCCAGAGATGATTTCGATTTTCATAATTTTCTGAGGTAATAAGGATTTTATATTAAGTTTCTAGAGAAGGAAATTGCTTATTGGGTTATAAATTATTTTTGGCTGAAATAATTATTATTTGGGTTGAACTTCTTTTATGTTGGGCAACAAATTAAAACAGATTTACAGCAGTTTTTCTAGATTTTTCCTAAGTGTTTTTATGAATATATAAAATTATTTTAGGTACGAGACTTAAATGTTTTATATATTTAATTAAGGAGAAGGGAATTTTGTAAAATAAATGGATTATTAAATTTTAAAAATAGTTGTAGCACATTTCTGAAAATTAATTGTTAACTAATGAGAATTTGACAAACAAAGGCAGGTTAGTTGAAAAGATTTCATTTTTAAGTTAAAAACAAAGAAATCACATTTTTTACATGTTTCAATCTTTACGGCAATAAACCTTCCAATCCAGACCTTAGGACAAGGTCAAGAGGTTCTAAGCTTTCGTCAAGGTTAAACCAATGTATATGGTATCAAGCTACTTGGTATGTAATGAATTGGACAGAGTCAAAGGGTCCCAAGTTGAAGGTTTGAGGGCCAAAGAGGTTAGGATATGTTTGTTTTATAACCCAAAAGCTTTCACCTACTTTGCTTTCAAATAAGAGCTTTCGACTTGGTTGCTTTCGACCAGGTCAAATGTTTAAAGTAAAGGTTTTAAACCTTTCGACGCAGTCGAAAGGTTACTGATGTTTTAACACTATTCTGTTTTGAAACCTTTCGACACAATCGAAGGGTTACTACCACTTTATTAATGTTTTGTTTTGAACCTTTCAACAAAGATGAAAGGTTTACTTTTTTAAAAACTAGCGGCTTCTCCATACTTTCGAAAGGAAGCTTGCAACTTAGGTGATTTACCCTTGTTTTATATACTGAAGTAAAATCAAAAGCTTTCGAAAGAGTTGTTTGAAAGGATATGTTTAAAGCTTTTGAAGTAGAGCTTTCGATAAAGTCGAAAGGTTGTTTCCAATGATTTCGAAAGGTTTAACAGAAGGTTTCCACTTGTTTTAAATTGAACCTAGTAAGTTTTTGAAAGGTTTATGGTTACGAAATGTTTTAGTTGAATGATTTCGAAAGGTTTAATTCAATGGTTTCGAAAGGTTTATTGAATTGTTTTGAAAGATTTTAGTTGAATAATCTTGAAAGGTTTATTGAATGGTTTCGAAAGGTTTTAGTTGAATAATTTTGAAAGTGGATTTAAAGAAGGATGTCCAAAGATTTACAGCTTTCGAAAGGTTTTCTTTTCAATGGTTTTGAAGGTTTGGAGAATAGTTTCGAAAGGTTTAATGTTTTATTTTGAAAGAGAGGATTTCAAAAGTTTAGAAAGAGATTCTTTCAAATGGTTAAATGTTTTCTCAACTAAATTTCGAGTAGAGAGAGTGTGTATGTGTATGACATGGTGATATGATTTTGAGTAAAGTATACAGAATATATACTTTTCCTTGTTTAAGTTTGATTTAAAGGTTTTAAATCATTTTGAAAATATTTTCAAGGAAAACTATGAAAGGGGATCCTTAAGTAAAATGACACAGATATTGAAAACCTAATGGGATTAGTATGGGGTCGCACCCTATATATTAGCTAATATTCCCAGCTAATTGTTGTCCAACATTCCAGTGTGTAGAGCTTTGTTACAAGTAGACTAAAATTATGGTTACACACCGAAGGGAATATATGTTTGTATACAGATAGGTTATTGGTGAACCCTAAAGCAATTAGGATATGAGAAGACCTGAGGGATGATTAAGTTAGGGACAGACCGTCCAGAAATAAAGTATTTAACAGATAGTTAAGGACAGACCGTCCAAAAGTGAAGTATTTAACAAATAGTTAAGGATAGACCATCCAGATAGGAAATGTTTAACATATATTTAGTGCTAGATAATCCAGAAGAAGAATATCTAACACGTGTTAGTTAATTTTGATTATATTGTCTGGTAGGTCCAAGTTAGCCAAAGGGTAAAAGTTATCCCAACAAAACTTGTGTGTTTGAATAGATAGTTCATTGTTACCTAATATTTATGTACGTTTACGTAATGATTGCTTTACATTATTTAACCATTGTGGATGCAGGAGCACAGTATATGGTTTTATGAAAGGTTTTGTAAAGATATGTTTTAAAGGATGTTAGTGAGGGGAAACCTATTCTGCTAAGCGGCGTGGTCTCACTTAACATAATTATTTCGGAATGTATAATATTATTCGCACCAGGCTTTTTGTCTGACTCGAATTTTATGTTTTCCCCTTAAACTCTCAGATGCTCAAAATTAATTTGAGTAGGCTGAGGGATTAAGGTCTTTTTAGGTTTTAGAATGTTGATGAATAAGGCTACCAGAGGCTTGCAGGAGGCAAGCGGATAGCTACTTAGGATTTGCAATTCTTGTTATGTTTTGATGGATTTTCCGCTATGTTGTTTGTATTAGGTCTACTATGACCATATTACTCCAATCAACCAAGGGGTATCTTCATATACTGCACTTGGCGTTATTTTGTAAGAATTATATTTGATCTGTGCTTGGAAACGATTTAGGGATTATGCATTGTGAATGTGAAACATTTGATTTTGAAATGTAATGCAGTAAATGTGTTTTTTTGAACTCTGTGTTTTGTTTCATATTCAAGTGCTCCTATTATTATTGATACCATTAATATGGCTGTATTTAGTTGCCGAAAGCTAATACTATTGATGACTGCAGCATCTGTAGCGCTTAGTTTTGGGCCTCTAAATATGGGATGTTATGGCTTGGTATCAGAGCATGGTTTATGAAATACTTTAACTAAAAATGATTTTTCAAAACATAATTCTTATAAATTAGGTTTAGGATCGGAGGTATGTGATAACGTTATAGTAACGTACTTGTATTTCCTATATTTATAAGTATAGGCTATTTCTCTAGACTCCTATCTTAGTTAGGGTACTCATCTATATCTCATGAGGTTTAAATACAGATATGGTGGGAAGAAGGGGCAGAGTAAATCTTGGAGAAGATAGCACCACCACTAATGGAAATGTCCAAACAAATACTAGGAAAGGTCCTGGTCAGGCACAAGTTGAAACTGTTGGTGCAAAAATTCCCCAGATGGACATGGGAGCAATGTATTAGTTCTTTGTAAACATGATGCAAGAGCTGGAGTTGTCGGAGGTAATGCTGCTAGAGGTGGAGCTTAGGAATTTTCGATAGTTAAATCAATATGCTAACTTGAGTAGGGATTACATCAGGCTTGGAGGGAAGCCGTTTATTCGTACTGAAGATGCAACCGAGGGCAAAATTGGCTACTACATTACGAGAGAATTTTTGCCGACTTAGGATTGAATGATGCACAAAAGAGGAAATCGGCTTTGAGGCACCTGTAGGGAGCTGCTCTATTCTGGTGGAATATTGTTACTGTTGGAGCTGATGAGAAAACATAACTTAGGAGGAGTTTAGGAGATGGTTTTCAGAAAGATTTATGTTTGTAATGGCACAGTCGGCATTGTTTAAGGAAGTTTTCATAGTTGGAATAAGGAGATATATCTATCTTGAGTATGCAAGGAAGTTTGAGGAGTTGGTCCGATATGGGCATGCTTTGGCAGACATCGTGATCAGGAGGAATGAAAAGTTTATACGGGGCTTGAGGCCAGAGTTGATAAGTGCCACTTTGCCGCATTTGAGAGATCCCAGTGATGTAGTGGTTAAAATGACATTAAGGCAAGAAGAGGTATTGTCTCCCTTGAGAAAGAAGATGAAGGAGTCCCAGATGGAATAGGGCCAGAAATGGAATTTTTTCCAAGAAAAGAATGCTCAAAAAGGAGGAGCACAGAAGAAAGGAAAGATTGAAGTGGTTTGCTACAAATGCGACAAGAAGGGACACTTTGCTAATGAGTGACAAATTGGTAAGGGAAAAGAAAAGGAGGCTGGTAGAAATAAGAATGTTAGATATTTTAATTGTGATTAGATCGAACATTAAAAGAACAAGGGCCTAGAGACTGCAGGAGAAGGAAGGGGGCAAGTTTATTCTTTGGAGCCCATAACCTTAAAGCCAGTTGTGCAGGATAAAGGGAAGGATATTTTGGAAGGCTCGCTGCAGATTCACGGTATGTCTGTTAGTGTTCTATTTGATACTGGAGCATCTCATTCTTTTAACTCTCGATGTTTATTAGATAGGTTTAATCTAGAACCTTCATACTTAGTTACCTCCTTAAGGGTTGCGAATCAGATAGGAGGGTATGCAGCGCTCGGGATGAGGTATGACCATTTAGAATTTGATTTTCTAGGTCATACTTTTGATTGCCGTTTGCATGTGTTTGACTTTATGGGATTTGGGATTGTTCTTGGGATGGATTGGCTAAGTAAATATGATGCTAGGATATTTTACCATGATAGGAAATGTCACTTAGTCACCCGGATTGTAGTGATCGGATAGTTTATACCGTAGAGAACCTTAGTTGTGAAGTGAATGCTTTATTGGGTATTACGGAGTTGGAGGATAAGTTGCATCGAGCCTTTGTAGTTAGAGAATTCGCTGATGTATTTGAGCCAGTAATTGGACTGCCATCGAAACGAGCCATAGAGTTTTAGATTGATTTGGTGCCTGGAGCAAAGCTGATGAGTAGGCCACCAAGCAGAATGACACCTATAGAGATGAGAGAGTTGAAGGTGCAGTGGGTGGATTTGAAAAGCAAGAATTTTATTCAACTGAGTAGTTCGCCATGGGAAACTACCGTGTTGCTGGCTAAGAAGCCCGACAGATCGTTAAGGCTACGTATCGATTATTGTAAGTTGAATGAGAAGACGATAAAGAACCGATATCCATTACCAAGAATTAACGATTTGTTCAATCAGTTAAGTAGAGCCTAGGTATTCTCTTAGCTGGATTTAGTGACCGGATTTCATCAGCTTAGAGTGGTAGAGGATAGCATTCCTTTAATGGGTTTAGGACAAGATATGGATCGTATGAATGGTTAGTTATGCCGTTCGAACTAACTAATGCGTCGGCATTCTTTGTAGATCTAATGAGTAGAATTTTCTGAGTGCACTTAGATAGATTTGTGTTGGTCTTCATAAATGACATTTTCATATACTCTAAGGATGAGAAGGAGCATGAATTTCATCTTAGAGTTGTGCTCAAAAGGTTGAGGGAGCATCGGTTGAAGGCTAAGTTTTCGAAGTGTCATTTTTGGAAGAAGGAAGTGAAGTTCCTTGTTCATGTCATCTCAGAGAAAGGGCTATCTGTAGATCTGACTAAGATTGAGACAGTGAATAATTGGAAGAGACCGAGACGGTGATCGAAATTAAGAGCTTTCTTGTATTGGCTGGATGTTATCGGAGCTTTGTAATGGATTCTATGTGGATAGTGCACAATGACTAAGCCTACGCAAAAAGATATGAAGTTTGTATAGACTGATAAGTGTGAAGAAACATTTTAGAGCTTGAAAAACTTATTAACCCATGCACCGGTGTTAGTGGTTCCAGAGGGGAATCAAGATTTGGTTGTTTATATTGATGCATGCGAAATCGGATTAGGAGATGTGTTGATGCAAAGAGGTAAAGTGATTGCTTATGCTTCTAGACAGCTCAGGCCACATGAAGTTAGATATCCTACGCATGATTTGGAGTTTGATACGTTATATTTTCTTTTAAGGTGTGGATGCATTATCTTTTGGAAGAGCGATTTGAGTTTTATATTGATCATAAGTCCTTAGAGTACTTGTTCTATCAGAAGAAGTTGAACATGAGGCAGCAAGAATGGATAGAGTTTATTGCTTCTTATGACTTTGAAATTGAATAAACACTCGAAAATGGAAACAAGGTGGCATATGCACTCAGCTGGAAACATCAGAATGCAATATTGGCTATGGTTGCTGAGTGAAAGATTTGAAAGCATTATCGGCTTGTAGTGTGTAGTTTAGATCCGAGATAGGTTCAAGTGCAGGATGTGCTATGTTGTCTTGTTTCGAAGTTCGACCAGTAATGATTGAGAAGATAGCTTCTAAATAGGAGGAGGATCCACTTTTGGCTGAACGGATTAGAAGGTCGATAGAAGGAACGGAGAGTGATGACTTAAAGGATTTCAGTCTTGACCAAATGGGTGGTTGAGGAAGAAAGGAAGGTTGTGTGTTCTGAATGTAGGAGACATGAGGAAGGATGTTTTGGATGAGTGTCATCGTTCGAAGTTCACTATCCATACAGAAGGAACAAAGATGTATCAGGATATGAACATAAGTTTCTTCTAAAAAGGCATGAAACATGACATTGGTTTGTGTGTTGAGCAGCGCTTGAATTGCCAACAGGAAAGGGCTGAATACCAGAAACCTAGTGGATTGCTTCAACCATTAGAAGTTCCATTATGGAAATGGGATTCCATCTCTATGGATTTTATTGATGGGTTTCCAAGGTCTAGTAGAGGAAATGAAAACATATGAGTCATAGTAGATAGGCTGACTAAGAGTGCCCATTTCATTCCGGTAAAGTCAACTAAGACGACACCTATTTTGGCGAATTTATTTGTGAAGAATGTTGTTAGACTGGATGGGATCTTAATAGTACTATCAATGATAGAGATTCTTTGTTTACTAGTGAGTTCTGGAAAAGTCTATAGGGAGGATTAGGAACCAAGTTCAGCACGAGTACCCCTTACCATCCACAAACAGATGGGCAAACGAAAAGAGTTAATAAAACCTTGGAGGATTTGTTAAGAGCTTGTGTATTGTATTTCAGGGGATCATGGGAGGACCATCTTCATGTAGTCGAGTTCTCGCATGGCAATAATTATCAGACTAGTATTAGGATGTCACCATTTGAAGCTTTGTATGAAAGACCATTAAATCTCCCGTATGTTGGTTATAGACCAATGATAGATTGGTTCTTGGTCCGGATTTGGTGAAGGAGGATGCAGAGAAGATTCAGTTGATCTGAGTTAGGATGAAGGAAGCTCAATCTAAGCAGAAAAGTTATGTTGATAGAAGATGGAAAGATTTGGAATTTTTTGTCGGAGACTATGTGTTCATTAAGGTTTCACCGATGAAGGGTGTGATGAGATTTTAGGAAGTGAGCACTAAGATTCGTTGGACCTTTCCTATTTTTGAGTGGATCAGAAAACTTGCTTATAGAGTAGAGTTACTAAATAGTTTGGCCAGAGTCCATGATATTTTCCATGTTTCTCATTTTAGAAAATGTGTTAAAGACCCAGTGACTACCATAACAATTATAGTGTTAGAGGATTTAATTGTAGAACCGGATTTGACCATAGTTAGAAAGCCGATTCAGATTGTGGTTAGAGATGAGAAGAAATTGAGGAACAAGACAGTCAAGTTAATAAAGGTTCAGTGGAATGATGATGCTAAAGACAGTACTTGGGAGACGGAGAGCAGGATTAGAGACTCTTACCCTGATTTGTTTGATGGTTTGTTTTACCTTTGATTGATTTTTTGTGTACCTTATCGTAATTTCGAAGATGAAATTCTTTAAGGTAGGGAGTCCGTAACACCCCATATCTATATAATATTATTTAGAACAATTAATTGGGTAATTTAAATAAATAATGTGGAGATTATTAAGTTGATAGTTGATTTCTAAGGGTAGCCATGCCATGTTAATGTGCAAACTAAAATGAAATAATCTAAGCTAATGTGTTAGGATATGAGGAAGGTAATATGGAAAATAGGTGGAGCTTATACCCTAAACTCTTAGGAGATAGAATGCTCACGTTCATTTCATTTTACTTAAACTAAAAATACTAAGGACGGCTACCATTATCATTCTCAAGAAGAAGATTAAAGCTAGGATTCAAGGGAATGGAAATAATCAACTAAATCAACAACAACCTCGTATCTATAGCCTCAAAGCAAAGGTGAGTAATTACTACATCCTAGTTTCTTTTAGTTTTCGGTTTTACGATTAGACCCAAAATGATTTTGCAACTATATGCCATGTTTTGACATCTAAAACTATATATATGTTGTTGATGGATTATATATGTTCATGTTAGTTTTGTGATATATTTGACATGAAAACCCTATTTCATGACATCCAAATGCCTTGAAATTTTAAATATAGATCGAAAATGATATTTTTGAGATGGATTTCGATTTTCATAATTTTTGAATTAATATGGATTTTATATTAATTTTCTAGTGCAGGAAAATGTTTATTGGGTAATAAATTATTTTCGGCTAAAATAATTATTATTTGGGGTTGAATTTTTTATATGTTCGGCAACATTTTAAAATAGATTTTCTGGAATTTTTCTAGATTTTTCCCAAGCGTTTTGATGAATATATAAAATTATTTAAGTATGAGACTAAAATCTTTATATATTTAATTAAGGAGAAGAAGCATTTTGTAAAATAAAATAACTATTAAATTTTAAAAATAACGGCTGCCTTTACAGCAATAAACCTTCCGATCCAGGCCTTCTGACAAGGTCGAGAGGTTCTAAACTTTCAACAAGGTCAAAGCAATGCATATGGTATCAAGCTACTTGGTACATAATGAATTGGACAGAGTCGAAAGTTTCTAAGTCGAAGGGTTGATGGCCAAAGAGGTTGGGGTACGTTTGTTTTATAAACCAAAATCTTTCACTTTCTTTGCTTTCGAATAAGAGCTTTCGACTTGGTTGCTTTCGACTAGGTCAAGTGGTTTATGTAAAGGTTTTAAACCTTTCGACATAGTCGAAAGGTTACGGCTATTTTAAAACTATTCTGTTTTGAAACCTTTCGACAAAGTTGAAGGGTTATTACTCCTTTATAAATGTTTTGTTTTGAACCTTTCGACAAAGACGAAAGGTTTACCTGTTTTAAAAACTAGCCGCTTATCCATGCTTTTGAAAGGAAGCTTGCGACTTAAGTGATTTATCCTTGTTTTATAAATTAAAGTAAAATCCAAAGTTTTCAAAAGAGTTGTTTTAAAGGATATGTTTAAATCTTTCGAAGCAGAGCTTTTGACAAAGTTGAAAGGTTGCTTCCAATGATTTTGAAAGGTTTTAGAAGGAGATTTCCACTTGTTCTAAATTGAACCCAGTAAGTTTTCGAAAGGTTTTGCTCAGTGGTTTCAAAAGGTTTTAGTTGAATGATTTCGAAAGGTTTAATTCAATGGTTTCGAAAGGTTTATTGAAAGAGTTCGAAAGATTTTACTTGAATAATCCTGAGAGGTTTAGTTCAAAAGGTTTTGAAAGGTTTGTCGAATGGTTTTGAAAGGTTTTGGTTAAATAACGTCGAAAGGTTTAGTTCAAAGGCGTCGAAAGGTTTATTGAATGATTTTGAAAGGTTCATGAAGCAAGGTTTTCCAAAAGTTTTTCTAAGAAAATGTTTTAAAGTGGTTTTAAAGAAGGATGTCCAAAGTTTTATAGCTTTCGAAAGGCTTGTTTTTCAATGGTTTCGAAGTGTTGGAGAATAGTTTCGAAAGGCTTAATGTTTGATTTTGAAAGAGAGGATTTCAAAAGTTTAGAAAGATGTTCTTTCAAATGGTTAAATGTTTTCATCAACTAAACTTTGAGTAAAGAATATACACACACACACACACACAACATGGTGATATGATTTTGAGTAGAGTTTAAAGATTATATATTTTTCCTTGTTTAAGTTTGATTTAAAGTTTTTTAAATCATTTTGAAAATGTTTACAAGGAAAATTATGGGAGGGGATCTTTAAGTGAAAATGACTCAGATATTAGAAAACATAATGGGACTAGTATATGGTGGCATCCTATACATTAACTAATAGCAGTAGCTAAATATTGTCCAAAATTCTAGTGTGCAGGGCTTTGTTACACTAGTATGGTGTCGCATCCTATGGTGAAAATGACTTAGATTATGTGTTATGAATGTGTAACATTTGATTTTGAAATGAAATGAAGTAAATGTGTTTTTTTGAAATTTGTGTTTTGTTTCATATTCAGATGCTTCTGATATTATTGATACCATTAACATAACTGTATTTAGTCGCCGGAAGCTAATACAATAGATGACTGCATCATCTGTAGAGCTTCGTTTTGGGCCTCTATATAGGGGATGTTACAGGAGTTTTTTGCGAAGGTTAGAGTGTAGGGAGAAGATGCCGGCACCGAGGAGATAGTTGATATTACAGGCAGCGACACTACCTTTGACCGGATTTAGAGAGGAAGCAGAAACATCCAACTAAAGGTGGGAAGGGGAGTGATTGAAAGAGGCGTTGACAAGCTCGGGTAACAGTGGAGCCAGTTTTTGGGACATTTTGTTTTGTTTGATACATGTTTTGTTCAAGTGTAGAGTCTATATTTACTGCTTTGATTGTTGTAGCTACTGTATTTTTCTTTTTTGGCCGATATTGTGTGGGTACAGCCCCCATATTTTTGACATTGTATAGAAAATGCTATAAGTAATACAATGCTGACATTTTGATTATAACTTTATCTGTCTACTTATCTGCGATTCATACACTTATGTCAATTTTATTTACTGTTAGTTTTTATCTAGTCCTGTAATTACTGCAAAAATTCTTCGTTTGGAGTAATAGAACAGTGAATTACTTGGTTTTAGTTTTTGAGTATTAGTGTGTGCGCCCTAGTTCATGGGCTGCTTACTTCAACCACTTGACAAATGACCGAGTGATCCGATTGACTTTTTGGATGCCTGTAATTGGACCCATTTTGCGGTCCCTATATTCAGGAACTTGTGATTTGAATGGCTTGATTCCAGATATATTGTCAGTCAACAATCAGAATTCTCTGCTGATTCGTAGTTGTTTGACATTGTTGGATTCATACCTTTTACTCCCGATAGTTGGAGTACATTGATTTTTGTTATTCCTGCAATGAGTTTCCCAGTATTGCTGGGGCAATACTGGTACTTATGAGTGTGCGCAGCTTATGAAATGTTCGACTTTTGAGAGTGTATGCGTCTTTTGGGATTGATATGACCCGTCGATCCAAAATGGTTTGGAACTTCTCGACGTTACCAATCTTCAGGCAAGGTGAGGAGTTTATGCTCCGAGAGCTTGATTCCATGGCTCAAAACATAAAGCATGTCTTATAAGAGTGTGTGAGATTTGGTATCGATATGCCCCATCGATCCAGAATGATTTTGAACTTCTCGACGTTACCAATCTTTAGGCAACGTAAGGAGTTTAAGCTTCGAGAGCATGATTCCACGGATCAAAATTTAATGTGTGGCTTATGGGAGTGGGCGGCATTTAAGGTCATGCTTGTTTATATGTGATTCCATAATCCAAGATGTCATGCCCGGCTTACGGAATGCGCAGCTTTGATTTGGGCCTTTCCGGTGCCGTCGGAGCAACACCGATTCTTAGAAGCAGGGATCAGGTTTCGTTGATCCAACGGTTTGAGTCAATTTGATTTCGTCGACCTGGCGGGTAAGTGGGGCGTACTTGAGTGGGGTTCCACTTTCTCAAGAAGCGTTTGGATGGTTTTGACTCGATTTGACCCCATCGACTTAGCAGGTTATCTTTATGAACACTGTTTTATTGGTTTTGAAAGCAAAGAAATATTATTAAAAAAAAGTTGGGAAAGTTCTGCCTATTTACAATGCCCGACATTCCACGATGGCTTATTTGCTGAAATATAAGTAATATATAGGATAGTTTTGGATAACGACACGGCGGTTCGATGTTCTATGCTCGGGGAATTTGGATTCTGTTAATAGTTGTCAATTTGAATGTTCCATTACCTAGCTTTTGACCGATCACATACGGCCTTCCTAGTTTGGTACAATGTTTCGGGTATGGGATAGACCTATTTGAGGATAAGGTCTCCCACTTTGAAGGTTCGGTTGTGAACTCTAGAGTTGAAGTACCGTGCGACCCTTTTCTGGTGGGTGCAGTTCTCAGTTCGACTTCTTTTCTCTTTTCATCGACCATGTCGAACGACTAGAGAAGGAGCTGCTCGTTTTGCCTTTGGTTAAAGATTTTTCTTCTATTAGAGGGGATTTCTAGTTCGACTGGGATTATTGCTTCTGAACCATATGCTAGGACGAAAGGAGAGTGCTTGGTTGATTTGTGCGTCGTCCTTTAAGCCCATAGTGTGAGTGGAAGTTCATCAACCCAATTTCCTTTAGCTTTAGTTGGCCACTTTTGGATAGTGGATTTGATAGTTTTATTCACTACTTCCACTTGCCTATTGTCCTATGAATGTGCGATAGCGGAAAAGCTTTTCTCGATTCGAAAGTGTTTGCAAAAGTCTTTGAACTTGATGCATTCGTATTGAGTCCCGTTATCCATGATGATTTTCTATGGCACCACAAACCTGCAAATAATGTTTTTAGTGATGAAACTAATAACTTTCTTTATGGTACTAGTGGCCAGCGGTTTCGCTTCAGCTCATTTGGTGAAATAGTCAATGGCAACTATAACATATTTAGCTCCTCCTTTAGCTAAGGTAACATACCAATCAGATCAATCCCCTATATTACGGACGACCATAGGCTGAACATCTGCATTAGCTCTATTATGGGAGTTCTTTTGATGTTTTTGAATCTTTGGCATCGGTCGCACTGTCTGGCATAATCTGTTGCATCGCAATTTAATGCAGGCGAGAAATACCCGTATTGGAAAATTTTCTTTGCAAAGGTTTGCCCCCTCCCCCCAACCCCTGCTATCGTCTCCACGGTCGCCTTTATGAATTTCCCATAGGATCCTTTGAGCTTCGTTGTTGGTCACAAATGTAAGCAAGTGGATAGAGAATCCCCTTCGGTAGAGTATCTGATCCTGCATTATGAACCATGGTGCCTTTGGGAGAAGCTTCTTTCGCTGATTCCTATCTACTGGGAGAGCTTCTGTGAGCAAGTAATCTTTAATGGGAGTAATCCATGTTTCTGGTTCTTCGGCTGCTTTAAAAATCCAATCTACTTCCATCTTACGTATTCTTGGAGTAGTCAGAGTTTCAACCGAGACTAGTCCCAATGATTGAGTTTCCCCGGTACTGGCGAGTTTAGCTAGGCAATCGGCGTTTTGTACAGTTCTCTCAAGATGTGAGTTATGGTATAATGCTCGATGTCATTCAGCAGCTCTTGTACTTTAGAAGTATAGGGCTAGATTCTCCCCTCAAGCTTGGTATTCGCCTTTCAACAGACAGAAGACTAACTAAGAGTCACTATAGGTATGTATGTATTTTTATCTCTAGCTCTTTCACAATTGTTAGCCCAGCTATCAATGCCTCATATTTTGCTTCCTTGTTAGTAAGGCATACCGAACGGCTCATCCTTTGGGAGTCTCAAGCACTACCACTGCCCTTAAGTAGAAGTTATAAGATGCACCATCGATGAAGAGCTTCCACTGTGTTTCCATCTCCGGAGTAATTTCTTATTCATCATCCCGTATGGTAAATTTGGCGATGAAATCTGCCAACCTTTCCCGTTGATTTCCCTTCTAGGATTGTAAGTGATTTTATATTGAATCAATTTGATAATCCATTTGATGAGCTGCCCAGAGGTCTCGAGGTGGTATAATGCTTGCTTTGAGGGTCGGTCAGTCAATACTGATCTGGTGTGCCTGGAAATATGGTCGTAACTTCCTGGATGCGGTCAAGAGAAAATATGCTAGATTTTCCAATTTTTGATAATTATTCTTGGCTCTAGTGAGCCGTCTACTAATGTAGTACGGGTTGTCGGAGAAGCACTTAATGCATGAGGTGAGACTACTAAGTAGATGAACAAGTCCTCTCCGTCATCTGGCATTGATAGGATTGGCATGGTTTCCATATGTCGCAACAAGTCATCAAATGCGGTTTGACAGCCTCATTCCATTCAAAATTCTTTTTTCCTTTCTTTAGTGCGTAAAAGAATAGTATAAATTTTTCGGTGGCTATTGAGATGAACCTTCTTAGGTTGCGACTTTCCCATTCAGGCTTTGTAACTCCTTCTTGTTCTTTGGGGTTCAACTTCTCATAGGCAGTAATTTGCTCTAGAATTTCTTCGATGCCTCTGGTGCTCACTATAATTCATAAGAACTTCTAAAGTCTATCCCGAAGTGACATTTGAGTGGATTGAGCTTCATCCCATGTTTTTGGAGCATTTCAAACATTTCGGCAAGATTATCTAAGTGATTGGCAACTGTTTGCGATTTAACCAACATGTCATCCATATAGACTTCCATGGTTTTTCGATCTGATGCTTGAACATGGCATTTACTAATCTTTGGTAGGTCCCACCATTCTTTAAACTTAATAGAATTACACTGTAGCAGTGTAATCCTAGCTCGGTGATGAAGCTGGTGTTTTCCTGATTAGGTTCTGCACCACGATCTGGATTTTTCTGGAGTATGCATCCATAAATGATAGCAGTTTATGTCCAGCAGTCCCGTCCACAAGCTGGTCAATTCTAGGCAGACGAAAGCTGTCTTTCGGATAGACTTTGTTTATGTCCGAGTAGTCGATACAGGTTTGCCATTTCCCATTGGACTTCTTGACCAAAACCGGTTTAGATAACCATCGACCATCAACTTGTGTGGTTCTTCTATCAATGCCTTGGACTGTTCGAGGCATAGGTTGCGCCTCTTCTATTTTACCGTGTACAAATGGGATAAGTGTTGAGTGCGTGGTATGCAATTTTCGAGGATATTCCACACATATCAGAATGTGTCAAAGCGAACTCATCCAAGTTGGCAAGAAGAAATTTAGCGAGTTCCAATCGCACCTTGTTTCCAAGGTACAATCCAATTTTCAAGACCCGTATTGGGTCATCCGTGTCCATTGGGACAGACACCGTCAATTCTGCCGGTGCTGCTTGATCCTCCCCTGAACTCTTCTTTCTAGGGTCCAAAGCCTTATCGAATTGGCTTTGGTCCCTATGCCAAGGAAGGCTCTATAGTTGCTATTTGGCAGGTTCATGAATGTGGAGAGTTCTCGCTACATTCTTCCCTTTTTCCTTTCTTTTAGATTCGTGCAGTTCTGCGATATAATGTTCTTTGGCGGCACTTTAGTCTCCTTAGATCACCTCGACTCCGTTCTCCATTGAGAATTTCATGGCAAGGCACCACTAGGCTAAAGCAATACTAAAATCCACTAGTGCGGAGCGTCCTATGAAGGCATTGTATGAGGAAGTTTCGTCTATGATCACGAAAGTTTGGATTGAAAGTCTACGGGGTGGATCGTGTAATATATATGCAAGTATATGTGATAAAATATATATGATGCAACTAAAACAATATTAATCTAAGTAAATATAGAATAAGCACACCAGGATTTTACACTAGTTCGGACCTCCGGTCCTACGTCCAGTCCCGAAGCTCCCCTTCAGAATTCGACCATCGAAAACCCTCGCTTCACCCGGAGGAATAGGCTTGGTTACAATAAGTTGTTCTTGTCAAATATTTGTTCTAGTATAACATGGATATTGACTAATTAGTACAGTTGCTTCCAATATATATCTAAAGAGTATTGTTTATGAAGAACTGAGTATATGAAAGAGTGAATACAAGTATAAATTGCTAGAGTGCAGAGATCAAGAATAGAGTATAGAACTAGAAAGCATAAGTGAGTATGGTGAGTTAGTTCTCTTGATTCTTGATGCTATATATAGTTGTAGACAGTTATCCTGAGTAGCTACATCCATTAACGAACACTCTGAAGTTGCTTCAATTGACGATGAAGAGTTGCGGCGAAGAGAAGTGGAAATATCCTTTCGTGTGTGGCAGTTGATGTCCATTTCTGAAATTCGAGTTTGAAATCAGAGGTCTGGGATATGTTTCAGACATCTGATAATATATATATTTTTGAATATAGTAGAAGATCAGATGTCTGAGTGTGATTACCATATGTTTGGTTTTGCCTATAAGTTGTTCCAGAGAACTAATTTAGACGTCTGGCTTGTGCACCCAAACATATGATATTGTGCATATCAGCTTTTGTGCTCTTGTTCTTGTTCTTTTTTGTTCCTATTGACTTGTAGTCTTTTGTAGTGTCCTTTGAGTCATGTTTTTGTCTTTCTAGTGATGTTGTTCTAGCAAGTACCTGTACATATAAATATATATGCATATTCGATTTCCTTTGTATAGTTGTTGTCAACGAAATCGTATATTGGATTTCCTAACATTCTCCCCCTTTTTGATGATGACAACAATATGATGTACTTTGGTAAAATTTTTATAACCCTTGAATATGTGCTTCCCATTATTTCTCCTCCTTTGGCATTATCAAAAAGCATTAATAATATATAAATTAGACATCATATTCATACCATTGAATATTTATCAATCGTCGGAAGGTTATATGAATATACACAGAAATAACAAACCAAAAAGCACCTTTCATTGAACATGTTGATTGATTATATGCATAGATTGTTGATTATAATACAAAAGCTGAGTCCTAAAAAAAAAATCTAAGGATCTCTTGGGGAAGTTTTAGCTTGAGCTTGACTATCTCCTTCATCCGCATTCTTTGAAGAACTAGCTTGTTTTTTAGGAGATGTAGGAGTATGTTCGAGAGGTTCTTTTTCCTCTTCAAAAAGTTTAGAGTGTTTTGAAGGAGGAGGAGAAGGCACAGGAGTTGGCCAATCTTCCGACGGAGGGGTAGGGCTACGTATTTGTTGTAGAAGCTCTTTTAGAACGGATAAAGTTATTGAAAGTGACGCTTCAACTGTGGCTAGTCATGAAGCAAACGTTGTTTCATAACTATCAATACGCTTAGCCAATAATTTTTAATTTCATGATAGAATAAGTTGATTTTGGAGAGTTAAGTCGTGAATACTCTCATTTGGATTCGTCTCAGTGCGTGTCTCGAAAATGTCATCTTGGCACGAATAATCAAAAGGTGCAGAAGGAGGAGTATTCTCGCGATGTTGCTCTATCTCTTGTGATGGTTCAGGTTGTAGTTGGGGTTGAGGCCTAGCTTGTCTGGCATGATGACATTGCGTCCACTCTTCAAATGATATAAAATCCGAAGGATTTTCTGGTAAATGCATAAGAGAAAAAACTTAGTGGAGGCGTATTTCGGAGAAATCTCTTCAAAAGTTGATAAGTAAGAAGGAATGTCGTGAGCTATCAAAAGATGTGTGTTGTATGTAGGATAGACGATAGATGGTAGCGATTGAGTCCAATAATGTTTGAGCTCGTCAAATATAAATTTCGTTCAATTAACCCTTGTTCCACTGAATATAGCATATAGAGCCTTGTCCTCTAACTTTGTGATTTGCTTATGACTACCAAGGCGAGAAATGATAGTGTTGACAATCATTCTAGTGAGAAGTCTTGGCTTAGGTCTTAAGTATTTTGATGCAAATCTAGGCATTTCATCTTCCCATATTTGATGTGTGATATTATCTCTCGGTTTGAGATGCATATCCGGAATATAATATAAATCTTCTCCGGTGTCGAAACATTCGAGACTTCGGCCTATAATCCCAAAAGTTAGTTTAATAGTGTTGCCATAATCACTTGACCATAGCCAATTATCATCATTTTTGGTATTCCAAATGGCTGTGCTATCTAAATTAGCATAGAATAGGAATATAGCAAGTTGGTCTATTTGGATATTATTCGAATTGAAGGACACAACTGATGTAACCCCGCATTTTTGCATAATTCATCTAAGTCGTACATAGGTAATTTAAGAAAATTGTAGAAAGGACCTATATGAAGCTTCTTCTTTTGAATGGCTTCATATCTTTTGATTGAATGTGGTGCGTGATTCATTCATCTCTCAATTTGATCGTCAGAGCAAACTTGCGGGTTGGATGAAGTAGCTTGGTCTTGCTTGTGCTAAGAGATTTTATGGTTTTTCATTTTAGAAGCCATGAGATTCGAGTGTGTTTGGAGGAGAAAGCGACTTTGAGAAATAAAGAATCGAATTTGCAGTAGAAATGAAATCTAAGTGAGAAAAGTGAAAAAAATAGACGTTATCAGAGTATTTAAGAGTTTCGATTGAATTTCAGACATCTGGATGGTGAATCAGACGTCTGATTTAACCTAGTTTGAAAACAGTAAATAGAATCAGATGTCTGGTTATTGGTGGCAGACATCTGGAATAGATCGATTTGTAAATTTTGAAAGGCAGAGAGTTTTGTTAGACGTTTGGAAGTAAAATCAAACGTCTGAAATTGGCCTTGTTTTTATGTTGAGAAGGCAGAAACTTTAAAGTGTTTGCACCAAAATTGGTCACAACACTCTTCGGGAGTCTTTGAAGATATAATAATGAAGAATATAAATTGAAAATGAGGATTATCTAACAAAAACTCCAAATGACAGGAAAGTAATTGTGTAGACAAGCGATTTATAGTGGTTCGGCGTGTTGCCTACGTCCACTGTGAAGTTTTTTGCAACTTTATTGATTCTCTTTCAATGATTACAAGTGGTTACAGCAATCAACAACAAGTTACAACTGCAAATTCGAAATTAACAGTAGTAGAATGATGGAGATCTTGATCCAGCAGAGTCTCATTTGTATCGATCATGACGTGCTCCAATCGATCGATCGAATTCATTGTTGTAGGATGGATTCGAAGCGAGGCATTCCGCTGGATACGGAGCAGGGTATCTGGATGGATACGAATCAAGGCACCTTGATAGGTTCGAAGGGCTCAAGCCTACGGGTTCGAACGTGACATGGTCTATCACTCGATGGGTTCGACTAGGAGGCGGTGACCGATTCGAAATGGACAAGTGTTGACGGATTCGAACAAGAAGTCGCTCGATGGTTTCAAACATGGGTTTTACTTATGTATTTGAATAGAAGTCATTGATTGACATGAACCACTGATGGTCGATGGATACGAACATGCCTTTCTTTGATGGATATGAACAGCAGCTGCCTGATGGATACGAAGAGAGGCTTCTATGATGGATGCGAAGCAGTATCCGTTGCCTTAGTTGATGGATGCGAAGTGGGCTTTCTGCCGATGGATGCTAATGAGATCGAGTCGAACCGAGGCACTTCGATTGATTCGAACTTGATCGATACGAACGTGATCGATTCGAACCGAAGTTCGATGATGGATACGAAATCAACAATGGCGATGGATACGAAAGCTGGGCCGTTAACTCAGGATTGAATCGATCATAACATGAGCATGTAAACTCGGATTGACTTGAAATTTGGAATGATGGCTCTTATGATTTTCCTTGTCATGTCCTATCAATTGTAGCCTGATCCGGGCTAGAACAAAATTCAGCGATATCCATAGTGAAGCAAAGTATAACCAATCTTTGAGATGAACTGTTTGTTTTCGATCGATCTTTTGGTATCACGGCTTTTCCAAAAAGCGGGATAACATTTGCCCCCCAAAGTATGTCTTGTGGAAACATGACATGCTTTGGAAAGCTGCAATTTCTCTCTGAACAATCATTGCTCTTTTGTCGAAGGTTGTAACTTTGCGTTGATATAACTGATCGCTGTATGATAGTGCTTAGCTGTTTGTCGTTGTAATCGTAATGAGATGAGTACTCGATCCTTGACTACTTTTCGAGGCTCGTCGATGGAACCGTAACAATTATAATCCGGATCGATTGCCAACATTTTAATAGTACGGTTGTGATGATCAGCGATGATGGTCATTATAGCTGGACTTCGAAGCTTTGTCGTCTAATGATGATTTCTCGTGAGTTAGCTAGTTATGGAAACTTCAAGCTTGCAGTCGCTAGGAACTCAGAGTTCGACTCCTCCTAGACTTAAAATGCCGGGCATTGAGGCCGAAGAAGAAAAAGTAGATAAGCCCCCTTTGGCGCATTTTTGGCAGTTAGGAAGTTGCTTTTATTTTTCTTTCGTAGGCCATGTATAGATGCAGGCTCGGCCCCCTGCTAGTAGGAATTTTCTGGAATAACTTGTACATGAATCTTCATATACAGTTAGTTGAAATAACATTTAGCTTCTTTGCTTTAACTTTCATTTCTTTTGTGCTTAAGTATTTGCAGTATTTGGTTTTCAGTCCTGTGTACTTGTGGTGTTTTTACCGTCAAGTAGAGTTTGTTTCATTCGCCAAGTCTGAAAATCTTGATTACACGTCGTAGCCGATGAATGAGTTGAATTTTGGACATTGTATCGCTTCGGTTGGTGATTAACACTTAAGCTTTTTGCCCTCCAGTTCCGGGGAACAACATTTGTTTTTCGGTGGTCGATCGCACCTATTGTAAATCTTGAGCACATGTCCACACTCCGGGGACCTAGGATAATATGTGATCGATAATCTGGTTCGCACTCTGGGAATTCGAGAGTTATTGATGTTTGTAATATTGTTCGCACTCCGGGAACTTTGACTTGGAATTTACACTCTAATTCACACTCTGGGAATTTGGGGTCAGCATTTATATTACGGTTCACACTCCGGGAACCTGGAATTGATGTTTATACTCCACTTCACGCTCTGGGAATTTGGAGTTGATATTTGTATTTTTCGGTTCGCCCTCCGAGAACCTGGAATTGATGTTTATCCTCCAATTCACGCTCTGGGAACTTGGAGTCAGCATGTATGTTTGAGTTCGCACTCCGGGAACCTGGAATTGATGTTTATCCTCCAATTCACGCTCTGGGAACTTAGAGTTAGCATTGATGTTTCGGTCCGCACTCCGGGAACTTGGAATTGATGTTTATACTCCAATTCGCGCTCTGGAACTTGAAGTGAGCATTGATGTGTCGGATCACACTCCGGGAACCTGGAATTGATGTTTATACTCCAATTCATGCTCTGGGAACTTGGAGTTAGCATTAATGTTTCGGTCCGCACTCCGGGAACTTGGAATTGATGTTTATACTCCAATTCGCGCTATAGGAACTTGGAGTTAGCACTGATGTGTCGGTTCGCACTCCGGGAACCTGGAATTGATGTTTATACTCCAATTCGAGCTCTGGGAACTTGGAGTTAGCATTGATGTGTCGGTTCGCACTCCGGGAACCTGGAATTGATGTTTATACTCCAATTCATGCTCTGGGAACTTGGAGTTAGCTGATAGATGGTCAGTCACATCTATTTGGGCTTTTTAGGAATTCGTTCGCACTCTGGGAACGATGGATTTGATGTTTATACTCCACTTCGCACTCTGGGAACTTGGAGTCAGCCGATAGATGGTCAGTCACACCTATTTGGGCTTTTTAGGAGTCCGTTCACACTTTGGAAACAATGGATTTGATGTTTATATTCCAATTCGCGCTCTGGGAACTTGGAGTCCGTTCACACTCTGGGAACGATGGACTTGATGTTTATACTCCAATTCGCACTCTAGGAAAGTGGAGTTAGTGTTTATACTCCGGTTCGCACTCTGTGAACCTAGAGTTTATGTTTATACTCCAATTCGCACTTTGTGAACTTGGAGTCCGTTCACACTCTAGGAATGATGGATTTGATGTTTATACTCCAATTCACGCTCTGGGAACTTGGAGTCCGTTCACACTCTGGGAACGATGGATTTGATGTTTATACTCCAATTCGCACTCTAGGAAGGTGGAGTTAGTGTTTATACTCCGGTTCGCACTCAGGGAACCTAAAGTTGATGTTTATACTCCATTTCGCACTCTGGGAATATGGAGTTAGTTGTAGGATTGTCGTGTGTCGGTCCAGTTCAGTCTTTGATGTGATGGCTTGCTCCCGAGCTGAGGTTTCACTTAGTGAGTGGCCGGTCGTATCACAGTCACTCGCTAATTGAAAAAATTCCATTGTTCGATGGAACTTAGCTCTTCATGCGTCGTGATTGTTGAATGTTGTATTCGATGAATCACAGCTCTAGCTTAAAGAGATAGTAATTTACTACTGGAATGGAAAAACATGGCAAAGTCAGTGCCTTATTACAAATTCAAACTTCATAATGTAAAGGAAATTGCAAAATATTCATAAACTAAATGAGCCTGTCATGTGCAGCAGTGACGAAGGTCATCGTCGTTCCAGGCTCCTAACAAAGTGGGTCCGCCACTGATGGCGTTTATCACTAATCTCCCACGGGGACAGGTAGAGTCCTCCTGTCTCGGTCGATTGGGTTCATTATTTTGATTTGATGGGCCCGCTCCTCCAGGCTGTGGCGCCCGAACAAACCGTTCCACTTCCTTTCTCTAATCAATTTTTCAACAAGATCTTGCAAATGATGACATTCATTCGTATTGTGCCCATAGCTTTCATGAAACCTGCAAAATTTACCCGTCTGGATTTGCCTTTCCGACGACGGTTTTGGAGCAGGTTTTTTATATTGAATTGTATTGCAGGTTTGTAAATACAAGTTCTCCAGTGATGTATTCAAAGGAGTGTAACTGTCAAACATAGGATTCTTGCGCTGTGGGCCACGATTTTGATCTCGCTTTCTGGTTTGGTTCACGTTCTCCCTTCGTTGAGTTTGTTTATTTTGGACGTTCAACTGAACTTTTCCGAAACTCTCACCGGACTATCTGATCGCGACATTGCTTTGGATCCCTTCAGTGCTTGGCCCTGCATCAGTCTGCTTTCTAGACTGTTTCGCATCTTCCCTTCTTAGGAATTGAGCCGCCTTGACGTGGAAACGGTCCAATGATGCAGGTGGTTTTCCAGCCAACCAGTTACCAAACTCAGAATCGGGGTCAATTCCCTTAGTCAACGCCATAAGGATGGAGTCATCGTTCGGATTGCTGATTTCGGCACATGCAGCGTGGAATCTCTCTAAGTAGTGTCTAAGCGTCTCTCCAGGAGCTTGGGTGACGCTGGCCAGAGTGTTGACGTCTTTTGGCCTTGCGACGTGCATGTGGAATTGCTCAACAAACTTAGTGGCCAACTGGTCAAAGGAGGAAATGGATCGAGGTGGTAGTCGAGTGAACCACATGGTAGCAATGCCCCCCAAGGAGATTGGGAAACTACGACACTTCACTGCATTGTCAGCTCTGGCAGCACTTATCGACCATTCGTATTTCAGAATATGTTGGTTGGGGTCGGAGTTTCCCTCGTACATGGGTAGAGTCGGCATCCTGAATCGCCAAGGGGATTCAGCAGTAAGAATATCGTCCGTAAAAGGAGTGTGACTTCAGGAAGTTCCCCAATCGTCATTTGTGAGACCCTGGCTTTCACGGATCATCTGACGTATCATGGTCAGAATATCCGGCATTTGTATGCTCTGTGTAGCATGCGTCGGAGTACGATTGAATCCCGCATTCTGGGATTGGACCGGATGCTGTCGACGGTCCAAATCTTGCCTTCTTAGCTCATAGTCCTCTGCGACGTATGGTTCAAGAGTACATCCACGATGACGACGGTCTAGGTTCGACTGATTTTGAGCATCGACTCCTGGTTCAATCGCGACGTTAGTGGCGCGGTATTCTGTGGTGTAGTGAGGAGCGGCACCTCCTCGGGAGGAGGGTCCGGTCCGGAAACTGGCCGATGGGCCAACTCTCAGTTTTCCAACGGTCATTGCCGGTTGATTTTCAGCATCCTGTATGTGACTCCTATCTAGTCGGGGTCGTAGAGATTGATGATGATAATCCGAAGATGAAGAACTTTCGCTGGAGGAGTAAGAAGCATGGTCTCTCTTGGATCTCCTTCGCTTCTGGCGATTCAGCTGGTTGATCAGCTCGGCGTTAGCGCGTAGCTGTTCTGTTAGTTGTTGCCGACTCTGGGTCAGCTCTTGAAGCAGTAGCTGAAACTCTTTTCGGGTAACCAGACCTGATGGTTCTGAGTGTCTAGTAGCGGCTCGGTTAGATGGAGGTAGTGGCGCAGGATTCTGTCTATCCTGGTCTTCTTGATTGATAGCATTAGAAGTGGTCCTTGTGCTAACCATCTTGAGGGTTGAACTCCTTTCCTAGACTTTTATGCAAATTTGAATAGAAAGGAAGGAACTCGAATTGGATGATCTGGATCTCTCTCTTAGATTTATTTAATCCGGTATCGACGAAAGATCCAAAGAGCAGGAGAAAACCTGAGTTCAATTCTCAGTGAGAGCACCAAAGTGTTTGCACCAAAATTAGTCACAACACTCTTCGGGAGTCTTTGAAGAGATAATAATGAAGAATATAAATTGAAAATGAGGATTATCTAATAAAAACTCCAAATAATGGGAAAGTAAATGCGTAGACAAGCGATTTATAGTGGTTCGACGTGTTGCCTACGTCCACTGTGAAGTTTTTTGCAACTTTATTGATTCTCTTTCAATGATTACAAGTGGTTACAGCAATCAACAGCAAGTTACAACTACAAATTCGAAATTAAAAGTAGTAGAATGATGGAGATCTTGATCCGGCAAAGTCTCTTTTGTATCGATCATGACGTGCTTTAGTCGACCGATACGAATTCGTTGTTGCAGGATGGATTCGAAGCGAAGCATTCTACTGGATACGGAGCAGGGTATCTGGATGGATACGAATCAAGGAACCTTGATGGGTTCGAAGGGCTCAAGCCTATGGGTTCGAACGTGACATGGTCTATCTGCCGATGGGTTCGAACTAGGAGGCGGTGACCGATTCGAAATGGACAAGTGTTGACGGATTCGAACAAGAAGTCGCTCGATGGTTTCGAACATAGGTTTTACTTATGGACTCGAATAGCAGTCATTGACGGACACGAACCACTGATGGTCGATGGATACGAACAAGCCTTTCTTCGATGGATATGAACAGCAGCTGACTGATGGATACGAAGAGAGGCTTCTATGATGGATGCGAAGCAGTATCCGTTGCCTTAGTTGATGGATGCGAAGTGGGCTTTCTGCCGATGGATGCGAATGAGATCGAGTCGAACCGAGACTTCGATGGATTCAAATTGATTGATACGAACGTGATCGATTCGAACCGGAGTTCGATGATGGATACGAAATCAACAATAGGCGATGGATACGAAAGCTGGGCCATTTCCTTAGGATTGAATTAATCATAACATGAGCATATGAACTCGGATTGACTTGAAATTTGGAATGCTGGCTCTTATGATCTTCCTTGTCATGTCCTATCAATTGTGGCCTGATCCGGGCTCGGACAAAATTCAGCGATAACCATAGTGAAGCAAGGTATAACCAATCTTTGAGACGAACTGTCTTTTGTTTTCGATCGATCTTTTGGTATCATGGCTTTGCCAAAAAGCGGGATAACATTTTCAAATGTCTGGGAACCAATTTTAAATGTCTGAAATAGGCCGCTGTGTTTTTTAAGGCAGAAAGTAGTTTTAGACATCTGGTTGGCTATATCAGACGTTTGATATATGCACAATGTTAAAAATATTGTGTGATACATTGGGTGCTAGACGTCTGAAATATCCAATTTGTCATAAAATAGCTTTGTTTTGAAGGGTGTTGCTTATTTTTTGAGGGATTGATTTTAGTAACACATAAATTATTATTTAAGAAAAAGAATAGAAATATACTTAGATAAAAATACAATAAGATTAAGCATATTTATTTAGAGGAGGATGAAGCATTGCGATCTTCAGAGATGCTATCCTTCCATGGATGAGTGGAGACCAAATATTTTCACGTTTATTGGTTCTAAGGGAATCAAAGAATCGCCTAGGTGAAGGATCCAAAGGTGTATGATAAGAGGCAGAAAGGAATAGAAGTGGTTCATGTACATCCTTCTTTCGTGAATTACAAAATTTGATCGCTACTTGCTCTAGAAAACTTAGTCGTCGTACCATAACCTTTTGTTCAAAGTATAATTCTCGTTGTAAATCTATTTGTTGCTTTTGGTAATTATGTATCTCATCGATTTTCTCCTTGGTGTTAGGAGCGACAAATAGTGATCGTTTGGACCTTTTTTTATCGGGAGTGAATCCCGTGTGGTAGGAGGACCACTTAAAGGTCGGTTCTTGATTTGGTGTAGGAGTAGGAAGGTGATGAGATGTATCCGCTGAACTATCTGATGTTGGTGTTAAGAAGGAGAGATGAGAATTGTCAGAAGATATGTTTTTGCTTTTGTTTGTTAAAATATATATATATGTGTGTGTGTATTTGTTAAAAAAGGAGCTATTTATGCATGTTTGAAGAGGTAATAGATAGTTAAAAAACAAACAGTCTAAAAAAATTGCTGGTTAGTGTTAAAAAATTTAGATCGTGGATTAAATTTCTTTAACTAAAAATAAAATGAATTAAAAAATCAGTTGATAAGATCATTTAGAGAACAAATTCCTAAATCACGTCATAGTTTAACAAATGTTTGTTCATTTAGTGGTTTTGTGAAAATATCTGCTATTTGATTCTCAGTATTTATGTATTCTAATGTAATAATTCCTTTGTCTACATTATCGTGTAAAAAATGATATCGTGTATCTATGTGTTTAGTACGTGAGTGATTTACAGGGTTTTTTGATAGATATATTGCACTTGTATTATCGCAATATATTGGTGATTTATTGATAAATTTTCCTAAATCCTTAAGCGTTTGCAGCATGTATATAACTTGTGCACATGCTAAAGCCGCTGAAATATATTCGGCTTCGCAAGTGGATATGGAGACATAATTTTGCTTTTTGCTAAACCATGAAAATAATGATTGTTTGATAAAGTGACACGTTCCACTAGTACTCTTATGATCTATTTTACATCCACCGAAATCCGCGTCGCTATATGAAACAAGTTCAAATGATGATCTCTTAGGGTAAAACAAACCATAATCTCTAGTAGTAGATAGATGTTGTAAGATACTTTTTACAGCTCTTCGGTGAGATTCTTTTGGTTTTGCTTGAAATCGGACACAAAGACTTACGCTCATCATAATGCCGGTCGACTAACCGTCAAATAAAGTAAGGAGCCAATCATACTACGATATAAATTTTCATCAAAATCTTTTCTGTTATTATCTTTTTCCAAGTGAACATTAGTACTCATTGGTGTTGGTTTGGTTGAAGTTTTATCCATTTTAAAACGACGTAATAGATCGTTGCAATATTTTTCTTGATGAATAAAAATACCATTTTCAAGTTGTTTTATTAGTAAACCTAAAAAGAAATTCAATACACCCATGTAAGACATTTCAAATTCATTTTTCATAATATTTGAAAATTGAATATAAAGATTTCGTTAGTTGAACCAAAAATAATATCGTCTACGTAAATTTGTAGAACTAAGATGTCATTATTTTCTTGTTTAATAAATAAAGTCATAACGATTTTACCTATTTGGAAACCAGATGTAATTAAATGATTCTTAAGATGTTTATAACAGGCACGGGGGGCTTGCTTTAAACCATATAAGGCTTTTTGTAATTTAAAAACATGAACGGGATATTTTCGTTAACAAATAATGGAGGTTGTTCAACATATACGTTTTCTTTAATAAAACCATATAAAAAGGCACTTTTGACATCCATTTGAAGTAATTTAAAATTGTGATGACTTGTAAAAGCAAGTAATGTACGTATGGCCTCGAGTCTTGCTACTGGAGCAAAAGTTTCGTCGTAGTCGATACCTTCTTCTTGATTATAAACTTGAGCAATTAAACGTGCTTTATTCCTAACTATATTTCCATTTTCATCTGCTTTGTTTTTAAATACCCATTTTGTTCCAATAACTGATTGATTTTCAGGTCATGATACTAATTCCCAAACATTATACGTTCAAATTGATTTAATTCTTCTTGCATGGCTATTATCCAAAAATTATCGTTTGAAGCTTCTTTATAATTTTTGGTTCAAAATTTGACACAAATTCAATATGACTTATTTGGTTAAGTTGATTTCTACTTACTCTGGAATTGAGATCTTCAATGATACTATTTTTTGGATGATCATTTAGAATTCTAGAGGATTACACTAAAGTATTATTTTATGCATTTGTCTCATTATTAGAAGAGTTTGTTGTATTTTTTATTGGAATTATCTCTTCATCGTCATTAGTATGATGGTTAAGAAAATTTTCATCAAACGAAACATGTAAACTTTCTTCAATTGTGTTAATTTGTTTATTAAAAATTCTATACGCCTTGCTACGATCCGAATATCCAACAAAGATTCCTTTGTCGGCCTTCGGTTTGAATTTTTCCTAATTATCTATTGTATTTAGTATAAAACATTTTGATCCGAAAGTTTTAAAGTATGATACTTTAGGTTTTCTTCCAAAAAATATTTCAAAACAAGTATGTTTAGTCATAGGTCGTATGGTTACTCAATTCAAAGCATAACTAGCCGTAGCAATAGCTTTGCCCAAAAATGTTTTGGCAAACCACTACTATTTAATGGTATTCGTGCACATTCTTGTAATGTACGATTTTTTCTTTCTACTACACCATTTTGTTGAGGTGTGCAGGGAAAGAAAAATTATGACTTATACCCTTTTTATCACAAAAATTAGTAAAAAGATCATTTTCGAATTCTCCACCGTGATCACTTCGAATATTATTAATTTTCAAATCCATTTGAGTTTTAATTCTTCTAGCGAAAATTTTAAACATTCCAATGGTGTCACTTTTTCGTTTTAAAAATAAACTCCATGTATATCTTGAAAAATCATCAATTATTACGAAAACATATTTGTTGTGATTTATAGATCGTACTTGAGTTGGACCAAATAAATCTAAATGTAATAATTCTAATGGTTGTTTCATAGAAATATTATTTTTAGATTTAAAAGAGCTTTTCTTTAGTTTTTCGATTTGACAATCGTCACATAAATTTTCTACTTTATAGTTTATTTTAGATAAACTTCTAACTAGCTCATATTTGCTAATTTATTAATATATTTAAAATTAATATGATAGAATCATATATGCTACAACCGTGGATCGTCATGCTTGGCGGTTAAGCATAAGTTTGAATTTCGATTTATATTTATATTTAAGATTTAAATATTTTTGTTTCTAAAACCCTCAAAGATAAGTTGTTTGTTATTGTCGAAAATATTACATCTATCTTTTTCGAAATTGATTTGAAAACCTTTATCGCATAATTGACTAATGCTAAGTAGGTTATGTTTTAAATTTTCTACGAACAAAACATCTATAATAATAGGAGAGTTAGAAATACCAGAGTTGATGATTTCTTCGAAGCCAATGACGTATCCTTTGAGTTATCTCCAAAAGTTACCGTTCTACCATCGATGTATGTTATATTTGATAACATTTTTGAGTTTTCGGTAATATGTTCGGAGCATCCACTATCAAGTTTCCATTTCTCTTTTTTTTTTGGGTACCTACAAAATAAAAGATGATTTAATTGGTACTCATATACTTTGTTAGGGTCCTAGATGTTGTAGGTAGCCATACCCAAGAAGGTTTGGTAATTTTATGAACATAATTTTTATTATAGACTACATTATCTAAAAAATTGTTAATATGTTTTTTTCTAATCAAATTATTATTTGTCTTAGGAATCCAAATTTTTATATTTTTAGCATTCGTATTAGACTTAGGCCTTTTAGTCTTTTGATAAATAGAACTATATTTCTTATATTATTCCCTTTTTTAGGAATATTTTTAAATCCTATTCCATTTCTATTACCTGGCGGTTTTGAAGTTTTGATAGGATTTTCCAAATCTTGTTTTCCTTCATTAAAATTTGAAACATTATTTGTAATTTTATCTAATTTTTATTTTAATTCAAAGCTAGTGCGTGGCTCATGCTACGCACATGGGTAGATGCGGAAGTTTGAAATTTGTATTCGTGGTATATTTAATACATCTCATTCTTCCATCAATGAAATTTATGCCTAGATGTTATTCATGTTATTTTTGTAGAATTATATTTTCTCAAAGTATTGTAGAATTTTTTGTAGGATCGACTTCACCCTAGAGGGGCGTGAATAGGGTGATAGTATTAATTATAAAAATTAATTTCGAAAGCTTATAAAATAATTTCAACACAAATCACAGAATAGTAGCAGCACAAATAAAAGCAGAATAATAAATGCAGAAATAGAACGACACAGAATTTATCCAACTTCGGCAAAACCCTGCCTACGTGCTGCCCCCAAGGTTTCTACTAGAAATTAGATAGTCACACGCTTACACATGTAAACTCGCAACACCCGCTACTGACTAACCTAATTCTATGCTCAAAACCCTGCCACAACTCAGCCACTGAGTTGCGAATTCTCAAACTACGCCACGTAGTTTGTCCCCTAGTCACACGACTAGTAAACACAATGATTTGAAAAGAGTTTAAAATTAAAAGGTAAATTTAAAGCAAAATTTAAAATAAAAACACCCTTATATTAAAATAAGGATTAAACTCTTAAAAACCCTAATCCCCTTTTCAACAAGGCTGCCACTTTTTCTTTTATTATTATCGCCTGTTCCTTCTTCAATTTCTCTGAGAGAGAAAAATGCGGCTCTGTCTTTGTTGCTCTGAAAATAGAATTAGGGCTTTCTCATATCGCCTGTCTTGATCGATTCTCTGGTTTGCGTGTTGCCTTGCTCGATCGAGTTTGTTGCTCTTTGCTTCTCTGATGATCGACTACTTGCCTCGAGATTGCGAATTACCTTTGGTACGTTGTTCGTACCGTTTGCTTTGTCAGGATTTAATTTGATTGTTCTTGTTAGCTCCACACAGCCGATGATGAACTTGGGTGAATATTTATATGGCTTCCGAGACCCTAGAATTTGTTCGTATCACTTTCCTTTCTCAGGTTGTGATATTTTTTACTTCCTTGATTCACACGGTCTTTACTTTGAGGCGTTCGATTTTTCCTTGATTGATACGGCAGAAACTTTCCTCTTTTATCTTTGAATTTTATTTTTGACCTTTTCAATTTTTATACACACTTGATTTTTTTTTTTTGACTTTACTCTCTGATTTCATTTTGACTTTGGCATTGACTAACTTGATTTTGGGTATGCGAATCCACTACTCTGTATTTGCTTCGGCCATCACCATTGCTTTGATATTATCTCTGCTGCATACATGTATTCCTGTATCATGGTCGTGGTTTTGAAGTTTCTGCCATTTGTTGATTTTGTTCTTTGGTCAGTAACTCCTTTGGTTTGTGATTCACTTCATGTTGCTGCATTTGTTTGCTGTATGTCGAACTTTCTTGCTTCGTATATATTATTGTCAGATACTTAGAACTGTTAAGAACAGTTCGACTTCGACTTGGTCTTTGAGTTGCTTCACAGTCTTGTTGTCTGCTGCTGTTCATTCTACTGGTATCACTTGTCCATTACTTGGTTTGTTTGAGTCAGTGGTATTTGTATTCATCTTTTCCACTGAAGTATTTACTGACTTGAGTCTTGTTGCGTTGGCTAGTGTACATGTAAGTTGCATTTGTGAACATCGTCGAGTCTAGTTGTATTTTCATTGTATCACTTCATAGCATCAAGTCTGATCTACAGTTGCCATTTCTGTTGTACTATTTCTGGCCATTCTTTTTGCCTCTGTTCATTTGCAATATTGTGGTTCATGTGTTTGATTTACTATTGAATCTTTGATATTGGTATGGAGTACATTGTTGGCTATGTGCATTCTGATCATTTTGGCACTGGGTCTGCATACATGTGCTTGCTTTGAGCATGTTTCATTTGGTCGTCTGCACCTCTGGTATGCTGCAGCTTGGTCTTGCCATTTGTATTTAGTTTGTGTTCATGTCTGATCATTGAAGAGTTGCATTGTTCCATGTATTTGTGCTTTGATGCAGTTTTGATTTGTCGAAGCTTTGCATTTGAGTTGAGTCATGACAACAATGGCTTGACCTTTGCATTCAGTTTATTGTTTGGTGCCTTCTTGAATTTTGCAGTCTTTCATGAGCATATTGACTTTATAGTTGGACTGTCCATTAACCTTGAGTTGAACCCAGTTTTAAAAACCCGGGTTTGACCTTGTGCTGATGACGAGATTTTATTTATATTGCACCTATGTTGAACCCATCTTTTTATTTTGGGTTTGACCTTGTGCTCACCTGTCCCTGTAACATTATCAAGTGTATATCGGTGTGCACGGCCTTGTGGCATGTACAGTGATACACGGTGCATGTCACATTGTTCGTGTGTGATGAATTCAAATATAAATCATGACGAACAACCCAAATAACTGAGGCAAATATTATTTTCAAAATTCACTTTTTATTTTATATTGCAAAAATATTTCTTTTTCAATTTTACCGCGTTAGTGAATATTTTTGCAGATTGCTCAGATGTTGGATTCTAACTGGAATGAAGTTGAAGATAAAATACGAGTGTCAGTGATATGTAGTGAGGAATTTATGAAATTAAATTGTGATGTAATTAGAATCAAAATTGTATATGTATAGTGAGAGCTTGAATTTGTACTATTCAAAATTGTAATAAATATTTGTTTGAATAAATTTTTTGTTTTGAATTCAAATTTTTGTGTTATTTAATTTTATTCAGCTAATATTTTTTTAATCTATGAAAAATAAAATAGTACATTAACAAATACATTTAAACGAATATATATATGTTTATTATCATCAAACAAAAATCTTATAAGTGCATATTCAACAATCTCCCCCCTTTGATGATAACAAACATATATTTAAGATTTTGAATATGTTAAATGTATTTGATTATTGATATTCTCTAATTGCTCCCCCTATTTAAATGCTTCCTCTATACACAAAGCTCCCCCTACATATATGCATACAAATAAAAATATGCAAATGAGCTTAGATGCAAATAGAAAATTATTTGACCTTTGCTTGATTTTATTTGATAAAATCTTAACTTTTCTCTCCCCCTTTTGTTATCAGCAAAAGAATAATGGTGTTAGAGAAAATAGAGATAAAGTGACCGATAATAATTCAACATTAAAACTCAATTGAATATAAATATTAAATTTCAATAAAAAATCAAACAAAAATCATAAATATTTTGTTAGGCGCATATTCCACTTTTAGAATGATGGGAATTATGTCATCATATAAAACCATACAGTTGCGTCTATTTGTGGTATTTTTATATCAGGAATTTGAATATCTACTAACCATGCATAACAGTTAGGACTTTTAAATGAGATTAGTAGTATTCCAATTTTATTAAAAAAAATGAATTCAAGTATCTTCTAACCACGCATAACCGTAAGGGCTTTTAAATGGGATTAGAATCAACTTGTTTATTTTAAAAATCAACTTTTGATATGCGTTCCATACATGCATAACCGTGAGGACTTTTAAATGAGAATGGAAGCACATAACAAATTCCAAGTAATTCACCCATGCATAACCGTGAGGACTTTTAAATGAGAGTGAATACTTTGGTATTTATTATTATTATTATTATTATTATTATTATTATTTTTAAATGTGAAAATGAAAAACGAACGATTCCTGTTTAAAGTACCACATATCGACAAACTATATAGAATTTTGATGAGTGATGGTCGTTAGAAATATGTTAGAGATAGAGATGGTCATGGAATTTTTACCAACAAAAAGTTTTATAACTCTTATTTAAATTTATAAAGCAATTTTCTAATTATACTTTCTCGAGTTATAATATATGATCAATATCAACACTCATCACTTTTTCAATCATTATTTATCTTTTCAGAAAATTATTAGGGAGTCAGATTAGTCAAAATAGTCATTTAAAATCAAATTCAAAAATAATTATGAAATCAATTTTTCAAAATGACTATTCTGAAAATATGGTCAAAAATGATTTTCTCGAGGGGGTTTTATAAGAAAATTTTCTGCTATTTGAAAATTGTTTGAAATGAAAAAATCTGCAGATATTTTCTTTAAAAAACGATGCAGTTACTAAATGTCTCAACAAAAATCACGTTCAACTAGTAATTTTTCTATCAACTAGATTACCAGTGTAATCTGCATCTGAATTTCTCTTTCACTCAAAATTATCATTGATTGAATTTGATTGACCAAACCATGAAGTGTGTACCAAAAATTTCAAACTCAATTTTAACAGCAATTTAAATGACATTCTTTTGAATTTGAATTGAAGCCGTGTAAACAATCAATAACCGTGAATATAGAGTTAGCTGTATTATAACCAATTGTATTAACATCCAACAAAACACTATTTTTAATCCAAATTTATATATATGAAGTAATTCAAAGAATCTAGAGAATTTTATAGTGTTTTTTTAGCATAAGAATCTAATTGGCCAACTATGTTGAATAAGTCAGAGTCAAAATCATCATCTTTTCATCATCTCAATATTGACTGATTTTAATTCAGAATATGGTGCAGATTATCACATTTAATATATCGTTCAAATAAATATACCTTTACCTGTTTTTACTTTTACGATATTTTTCGTCGTTGTCCATTGTGATTCTGTCACCTTTATACTAGGCTAAGGAACTTTGCTTTGTCGCTCGGTGTGCTCTTGGAAAAGCCAGAAACCAAGTAAACACTATTGTTGTTCCTTAGCATGCCACCACACCTACACGATGAAAATTTTTTGTGACTTATTTGTTTTTATAGGTCCATGATTGTTAGTGGCAGAAGATTTAGAAAAATAATTTTGTGGAGACCTAAAACTATTTATAATTGTTCCCTTCGGCACCCAAATTTGTTTAACTTTGAGAATTTTTATATTTGTGCCTTTCGAAACCCAAATCGATATAGTTTTCACATGTTTGGGTCTATACCAACAATTATTGTGACTGTGTCCATATTTTCTACAAAGTGTGCACATAGAATTTTCTTGATTAATATTTCTTTCAACATTTTCAGATTGATTATATCCAAGTCCTTGTCTAATCGTATTCACAGTTTGTTTTCCTAATAGCATATTCAACGATTTTTCACTTTTAGAAAATTTGTCTAAAGTCGTTGACAATTGTTGGACTTGTGTTTTGAGAGATTCATTTTTGTTTAACAATTGTGTGCACTTTTTAATAGAATTCTCTCTCCTAGTATTTTCATTTTCTTTCAAAATCAAAAATTCATTTTCAAGTGATTTTATATTAATTTATGATTTTTTAATTTCTTCTTCGAATGTTGGACACTTATCACACTTAGGGATCCTACTTTGATAGGTTTTCACTAATTGGTCAAGTTGTTTATTTAAATCTATCAAAGTATCTTTTTGTGATTCAAGTTTGGCATACTTCTCCCTAAGTCGTTCAAAACAGCCATTCACTTCGTGGAAATATATAAGTAATTCTGAATGAGAAAGTTTTGATACCTCACTTGGCTCGTCATCATCACTGTCAGTTATTTCACCATGAAGACATATGTCTGCTTTCTCACTCTCACTATTAGTACTTTGATTATCTTCATCACTTGTATTCCACGTGGCTGCAAAACTTCTTCTTTTTGATTTCCTTTCAAAGTCGCGTCGATTTTGAGGACAATTGGGCTTGATGTGTCCGGGTTGGTTGCACTTATGACAGATGATCTTCGGTTCTTTTGGATTGTCTAATGTTTTATTTATTCTGCTTTTCAATTTTCGATTTAAAGCTGAATTTCCGTATTTGTAATTCCACCTTTTGACTTTCTTTATTATCAGCTCCAATTCTGCTGCTCCATCATCATTATCATCACTATCACTTTCTGTTGTTCCTTTAAGAGCTATTGATTTCTTTCGAGTATCCACTCCTTCACGTTCTTCCTTGAATTTCATTTCTAGCTCATAAGCGGTGAGATTTCCGATGAATTCTTCGACTTTCATTTGTTTCAAATCTTTTGATTCTTGAATGGTAGTCACTTTGGCTTCAAAACTTCATGGAAGGACTCTGAGGATTTTTCGGACTATCTCCAACTCTGTATATGGTTTTCCAAGAGCTTTTGATTTGTATACGATATTGGAAAGTCGTCCTTGCATCTCTTTGACATTTTCTTCTTTTACCATTGTGAAATTCTCGTATTCGCTGCTTAGCATTGCAAGGTGAGATTCTTTGACTTGAGATGTTCCTTCGTGAGTCACTTCTAGTGTGTGTCATATTTCCTATGCAGTTAGACAATGTGAGACACGATTAAATTCAAATTGTTCCAATGAACAGATAATAGAATTAATAGCTCTAGCATTAGCATTTTGTAATTTATTTTCTAGTTCTGTCTATTGATCCATCGGTTTATCTATTTCTTGATTATCTACAATTATAGTTGGTGCTCTATAACCTGTCTCAACAATGTTCCAAGCGTCAATGGTTTTCAAAAAAAATTTCATTCTATTTTTCCAATAAGCATATTCACCATTGAACATTGGTGGTCAAACTATGGACTGACCCTCAGCAAAAGCATTATTAAAAGAAGCCATTTTAAAAATTCAAACTTTTAAACAAAAACTGATTTTTGAAAAATGAATTTTTAAAACAAAAAATTGACTTCTATTCCTAGCTCTGATACCACTTGTAGGATCGATTTCACCCTAGAGGGGGGTGAATAGGGTGATTGTATTAATTATAAAAATTAATTTCGGAAGCTTATAAAATAATTTCAACACAGATCACAGAATAGTAGCAGCACAAATAAAAGTAGAATAATAAATGCAGAAATAGAACGACACAGAATTTACCCAGCTTCGGCAAAACCCTGCCTACGTGCTGCCCCCAAGGTTTCTACTAGAAATTAGATAGTCACACGCTTACATACGTAAACTCGCAACACTCGCTACTGACTAACCTAATTCTACGCTCAAAACCCTGCCACAACTCAGCCACTGAGTTGCGATTCTCAAACTACGCCACGTAGTTTGCCCCCTAGTCACACGACTAGTAAATACAATGATTTGAAAAGGTTTAAAATTAAAAGGTAAATTTAAAGAAAAGTTTAAAATAAAAACACCCTTACATTAAAATAAGGATTAAACTCTTAAAAACCCTAATCCCCTTTTCAACAAGGCCGCCCCTTTTTCTTTTATTATTATCGCCTGTTCCTTCTTCAATTTCTCTGAGAGAAAAAAATGTGGCTCTGTCTTTGTTGCTCTGAAAACAAAATTAGGGCTTTCTCAGATCGCCTGTCATGATCGATTCTCTGCTTTGCATGTTGCCTTGCTCGATCGAGTGTGTTGCTCTTTGCTTCTCTGATGATCGACTGCTTGCCTCGAGATTGTGAATTACCTTTGGTACGTTGTTTGTACCTTTTGCTTTGTCAGGATTTAATTTGATTGTTCTTGTTAGCTCCACACAGTCGATGATGAACTTGGGTGAATATTTATATGGTTTCCGAGACCCAAGAATTTGTTCGTATCACTTTCCTTTCTCAGGTTGTGATATTTTTTACTTCCTTGATTCACATGGTCTTTATTTTGAGGCGTTCGATTTTTCCTTGGTTGATACGGCAGAAACTTTCCTCTTTTATCTTTGAATTTTATTTTTGACTTTTTCAATTTTTATACACACTTGATTTTTGTTTTTGACTTTACTCTCTGATTTCATTTTGAATTTGGCATTGACTAACTTGATTTTGGGTATGCGAATCCACTACTCTGTATTTGCTTCGGCCAACACCATTGCTTTGATATTGTCTCTGCTGCATAATTGTATTCCTGTAGCATGGTCGTGGTTTTGAAGTTTCTGTCATTTGTTGATTTTGTTATTTGGTTAGTAACTCCTTTGATTTGTGATTCACTTCATGTTGCTGCGTTTGTTTGCTGTATGTCGAACTTGCTTGCTTTGTATATATTGTTGTCAGATACTTAGAGCTGTTAAGAACAGTTCGACTTCGACTTGGTCTTTGATTTGCTTCACAGTCTTGTTGTCTGCTGCTGTTCATTCTACTGGTTTCACTTGTCCATTAATTGGTTTGTTTGAGTCAGTGGTATTTGTATTCATCTTTTCCATTGAAGTATTTACTGACTTGAGTCTTGTTGCGTTGGCTAGTGTACATGTAAGTTGCATTTGTGAACATCATCGAGTCTAGTTGTATTTTCATTGTATCACTTGATAGCATCAAATCTGATCTACAGTTGCCATTTCTATTGTACTATTTCTGGCCATTCTTGTTGCCTCTGTTCATTTGCAATATTGTGGTTCATGTGTTTGATTTACTGTTGAGTCTTTGATATTGGTATGGAGTACATTGTTGGCTATGTGCATTCTGATCGTTTTGGCACTGGGTCTGCATACATGTGCTTGCTTTGAGCATGTTTCATTTGGTCGTCTGCACCTCTGGTATGCTGCAGCTTGGTTTTGCCATTTGTATTTAGTTTGCGTTCATGTCTGATCATTGAAGAGTTGCATTGTTCCATGTATTTGTGCTTTGATGCAGCTTTTATTTGTCGAAGCTTTGCATTTGAGTTGAGTCATGACAACAATGGCTTGACCTTTGCATTCAGTTTATTGTTTGGTGCCTTCTTGAATTTTGCAGTCTTTCATGAGCATATTGACTTTATAGTTGGACTGTGCATTAACCTTGAGTTGAACCCAGTTTTAAAAACCCGGGTTTGACCTTGTGCTGATGACGAGATTTTATTTATATTGCACCTATGTTGAACCCGTCTTTTTATTTTGGGTTTGACCTTGTGCTCACCTGTCCCTGTAACGTTATCAAGTGTATATTGGTGTGCACGGCCTTGTAACATGTACAGTGATACACTGTGCATGTCACATTGTTCGTGTGTGATGAATTCAAATATAAATCATGACGAACAACCCAAATAACTGAGGCAAATATTATTTTCAAAATACACTTTTTATTTTATATTGCAAAAATATTTATTTTTCAATTTTACTGCGTTAGTGAATATTTTTGCAGATTGCTCAGATGTTGGATTCTAACTGGAATGAAGTTGAAGATAAAATACGAGTGTGAGTGATATGTAGTGAGGAATTTATGTAAATTAAATTGTGATGTAATTAGAATCAAAATTGTATATGTATAGTGAGAGCTTGAATTTGTACTATTCAAAATTGTAATAAATATTTGTTTGAATAAAATTTCTGTTTTGAATTCAAATTTTGTATTATTTAATTTTATTCAGCAAATATTTATTTAATCTATGAAAAATAAAATAGTACATTAACAAATACATTTAAACGAATATATATATATGTATGTTTATTATCATCAAAAAAAAATCATATAAGCGCATATTCAACATTTTTCATTCCGTGTAAACAAAGCAAGTTAGTAAGTTTGTACCCATTAACGTTTCAAAATTTATTTTGATAGATATTTAAGTCTTGTTTGGATCGATTTAAATATGTTACTTTTTAGTTTTTTAAAAGACACACGGGCATTGTTAGTAATAGAATTAGCAAAGAACGTTGTTAGGAATACAAAAATTCGAAATAAAGACGTGTGTGTATGTTACTAATGTTGGACAACTTACAATGAGGTGTGTATGCAAATATATTATGTATATTATTAGTTTTTCATTTAGTGTAATGGTTTTGGCAGCTTCACTTATTTGCATTATTGAATTTTCATATGTTTATTAGTCACTAAATATTTAAACGGTGTTTATTTCAGTAAAGGAGTAAAAATACATCCTATAGGATAAACGAATAATAAAAATATTGCAAAACTACACACACACACACACACACATATATATATATGTATATATATAAAGAGGAATGTGCATATTTAATTATGGGAATTATATACTTGGATGGTGTTACTACATACACCCACTAAAACAATCTGTATTGACATTTAAGAAGAATTTAGAATAATAAAAATCAATTCAAACATTTCAATATCTACAGTTTTATATAAGAAAAACCAACTTTGAATTTCTTCATCCATATGAACGATTGTTTATTGGCCTTTCAAACTCAACTTACCTTCAATTTTTATTGCTTGGAAAGGGATCTCAATGAAATAATTACCTAACCCATTTCAATTGATAGATACTTATGGAGAACTATGTAGTAGTTGGTAAAATTTGAACTTGTGATTCCATCGGACAATTAATTTCAAAAAAATGAAAGGAAGACTTAAAAGTTGCATAAAGGTTGGATGAGTACTTGACTAAATATTGATGCATGAAAGAAGAGGTGGATATAATAACAGCCACAAAAATGATCAGTTATAGCAGTTTGTCAACCTATAAAAATGTGAATTTTGGTATGTCCTCTTATTTCACTATTCTTACGAAAACTTTTTTCGTTCCATCCCAACAAATATTGGTTATTATAAAAAATTAAAACACGAAATTAATGACATGCACAATTAATAAATCATTGCTTTGCAACCAAAACAAATAGCTTCCATTTCAATGTGAAAACAATTATTAAAAAATACAGTAATAAAAGGCATAACGTTGGCTACTAATGTTGAAAAGTGCCGATGTAATTTAGTCGTCAGTAAAGTTGTAATCTTCATATTAATGAATTAAATGATTTCTTGTCAATTTCAAAGTTGATAAAAGTTACATTATTAATGTAATTAGTATTAGCAAGTATCTCTACTAAATAATGCATTTAAAACTAATCAAACTTCAACAATCACACTTCATATTCAATATAAAATATAACATTCTGGGAGTGTATTATTCATGTGAGACTCATGTAAATGTTAAAAAAGTTTATTCAAGATGGTAAATTCATAATTCTCATCTATTTTAAGCCTCTTCATCCTAAAATAGCCAGCAAACTTAGGAGCATATAGCTTGATTTTTTATGAAAGTGTCATTAATCCTTTGACCATACAGCTTGTGAGAGTCCACAACCTACAATTAATCTGGTTTGTTAAGGAATAGAAATGCAAAAATTTAAATTACCACGCTGACTATTATTGAAATTATTATAGTACCAATCTTAGCATCGAAGTATATGAATCCAATTTGTGAAATTGGGTTGCCAACATTTGCCTAATAGCATAGGGCCCAGTGTCAGGATATAGCTAGAGACCATTTACATGCAATACGCAAAGAAATTATATGAGTTTTCATTACAAAAGTTTCATGATTGTATACATCAATCCTGAAAATTCTCTAAAATCTTCGTATACATCAATCCATAATTGTAGAAATTTTCTTTACCATTGTTCACGTAACTCAGGAAATTGCTTTATGTGATTTCATTTATCCAACACATTAATGTCATCTTTCTAGAAAACTTTACGGACACAGAAGTTAAGAACATCATTTTTTTCACATTTTGAACTGATTTTTGGTACATGTTTCCAATATTGTATGAATGAATCTGAAAGGACATAATATATACTAACTTTTTATCATGTATGGAAGGCAGAGGACTAAGTCAAATTCAGGAAAGGGACCTTCAAGTTCCAGTGAGATCTTAATAGATGTGATAATGGTGCATTGCATTTTATCAACGCCCTCGTCCCATTTCCTTGCATAACCTATTTATTTAACATCAATCTCATATATGCATAAAATATGTAGGTGCATTATATAGTCATAAGAAAAATTATGCAACTAAAATAATACTCTCTTATATGGTTATACCTTCTCGAGATAGTTGTGTTGATTGAATAAGATAATATTAAATTACTCAAATTGTACTTGTAGATTAAGGGTTTATAAAAGAAGTAAGCTGAATATAAAGAGACAACATTTAGTCATGGTACTCATGTTTGATGTATTAAATTAAATGAAGAAGTTATATACTATTTTCTGGAGCTAAAACCTTACAAATTAATCGCTCCCTAGCTCGTAGCACAATGTAAAGTTTACTCATTATCTACTTAAAACTAAATGTTTTATATCTAATAATTATTTTTGTAGTTTACAATGGACTGATTCTACTTTATTATTCCACAGTTATAATAACACACTTCAATATGTGATAGGTTTATATATATTTGGATGTAGTATAACTTAAAGACATCACATAAAATACCGAATGAAAATTTTGAAAGGAGATATGAATAGAGAAGTGATGCAGAAAATTGGGATCATTTCAGTCCACCATTCATCAAGAACTTCAGTATAGGATATCTCCTAACTTGAGAGGATTAACCCTCAACAACGTGTAACATATGACAAAATATTATAAAATTTTACATAGAAATTAAATAACAATTTAGCAATAAATTGGAATCATTCAGTATCTTCATAAGCATTTGCTAGTTGCTAATTATGGAATTCATAATTTATGTTATGGTAGCAAGATATTTATGAAATAAAAGAACAAAGATAAAACAATCATAATGAACCTACAAAAATTTACCTGGATGATCTGGATAGAAAGATAAAACAATCATAGTGAGCCATGCATTGCTAAGTCTATTACCATATCCTTCATTTGTTTGTATATGTCAAGTTGCATACTCATCACGCCGTGACTCTTCTCTGTCTAGTTGAAATAACAGTATATAATCTTCAATAGATACCACTTGGGAACTAAAGCATTATTTTAGCCTAACATGTACAACTTTATCATCAGATGATTTAAATACTATTTCTTTTTTAAATATGAAAATATAATATGCGTACGCTAATAATAGGAACATAAGACCATATCATGAACACTTTTTAAGATAATCCAATATATTGCAAATATTATTTGTACATTCATTATAGGCCAAAGTGTTTAATCAAACATGCATACTAACAAAGCCAACCAAAGGTAAAAATAGTGAGGTAAGATTAGCCAAGTACACAACGGTCACCTAAAACATTACAATACTACAATAATGGTCTAACATAAAATTAAGGGCTAAATGAGCAATACTTTTATGCTAATATGGGTGATGATATACTAATCGTAAACATTGGATACAATAAAATAGCATAAGCACAAACTCAATAACCATCTTTTTAAAAGCTAAATGATAGCATGTAAGTTAAACATTCCAAGACATAATTTATAGAATCAATAATTTTAGTATCTTACACGATACATTCATTTGAGTACAGAATCTAATCATTCATCAAAAGATTTTGAAAGCAAAATCATGTTATTCATAATTTAGTTATAACTTGTCCTTGGTAAGTTGTGCAAAAAGCATGATTCTACATTAATATGGCGATGTGCGCTTATTCTGGAAGAACAAACTAATTATATATGTGGTATTCTAACTTCTATTTTAAAGATAAGCACAAACGTAAGAAACCAAGTTTACGAAAAATGGTTCTGTGGCACGTAATATGTTGATGTTAGTTAATGGACATACAAAAAACACCATTTGCTTGTAGTTTAATATGGTTGGCGAAAGCTGACATGCACGAGTGTGCATTATTGATACCTTACCATTCTTTATCACAATAGCAGACCAAAAGATTTATTGATAAACAAATTTAGGAAATGATTGTCTACTCTATAGTAGCATCGAAAACTTAAAGTTTAAACACTAATGAAAAAGAGAAGTTTAACTTACAATAAACTTGTTTACCATGTAATATACAAATTACAGTGCAACAAAGGAATATTAATAGTAAATATTGGGTAGTAATTGAATCATTACATAACGAACTATATATCAGAAAAACTCTGTTCATATTTTGTTAGATCAACCACAATGACTGAGTAACTGACTATGGGTGACTGGTTATAAAAGAAATGGAGTAAGATCATTATTTGGTGCATAATGGGTAACAAATTTATAATAGAATCTCAAATGCTTTAACTCAACACCAATTGAAAGGGACCTAACTTTCATGGGTGACACTTCTTTAACAAAGACGCTAGCAACATGAAGGCCTGCAATTTAAGTAGACAGAGTTATTAAATCATTATGTCAAAATTAACAAAATATTGTTTCCATATGTAATCTCAAAAGCACATTAGAATTTATTTTAGGATACATCTAAGATGACTAAACAATAGTTCCCGGTGAAACCATGTTAGTTGAAGTTTCAACAAATCCATATGCTTAAATCTAGTGATAGCGATTAATTAGTAACACTACATGTCTGTAGTTAAAATGATCATATAATGATAGTTATGGATGAATGGTTCTTACTCTATTTTTATTACTAATAATATGCTAATGGGAACCAATTATGTAACGACCCGTTAAATTTATGATATTTAATAAAATGAATTAATATAATTTCTAATTTGGTTAAGAATAAATGTAGAAATTTGGTAGTGGTTGCAATTTAGTGTAACTATAAAATTTTATGATAATAGATGTGGATAATGTAAATTTTCACAACTTGATTTAAAGTAATTTTGAAGAAACAAATAAATGTTGAATTTGTGAATGTTAGTATAAATATTAACTTAAATGGTGTTCATTAATACAAAGATGTAATTAGTGTAGATAGTAATAATTTATGCCTGTAGTGAAAGGAAAAGAAAACTAATAGAAACATAAAATTTATTTTATGTAAACAAAAGTATAGTTTTGAACAAACTTATGAAAATTGATAGAAACAGTGTTTGTAATCAGTTTGGTTATTTTATATTTGAAAGATAGAGATGTGTAAATACGTTAATGAATTTAAAATGGGAAGGAATGGTAGAATGAAAAGAATATATATAATAATAAGCATTTGATTCAATTAAGGGAATTAAATTATAATAAATGGTCATTTAATAAATTCAACGTTTGTGAGAAATCATAATAGTTGTGTAAAATGTGTACAAACTTGGATTTGGAAGTTTATTGGATTTATAACGGTTTTGTTATTAAGTGTATGATTTTAAAAGTTATTCCCTTTTGTAAAGTAATAGAAGAATGCATAAAGATATAAACATGGCTTAATAGAATTGACACTTAATGAATTGAATAAATTACCCATTTATGAAGATATGTATAGTGGACTATAAATGGCCTAAGCAAATATAAAATGGAATAATCATTGAGATTTGTACTATGAAAATAAATAGTAACATTTATTTGCAAGGAATAAAAGACTATTTAGGTGACTAGAATTTGGAGTAATGACTATTGTATGTTACCTACCCTTGTTTCTTGTTAATTTAGATTTTGGGAATCAAATTCAATTTATCCGCCAATTTACCGCAGTTAAAGTGAAATGAATTGGTGATTGAGAAATGTTAAATACAAATAAGATGTAAACCAAAGAAAATCCCATTTGTAATAAATTATGTAGAATAAAGTAAAGAAACTAGGAAATGAAAATGTGAAAATGTGGATGCAGTGAGATCTTAAGTGATCATAACCTTGTTAGGCAAGTGATAACGGAATTTTGTGTATATGTAATATTTACTGGTGTGTCAAGTAATAAACACATAGATGCAAGAAAAGGAAAGTTGGTAGCAATCTATATATGTTATTTATCTTACTTAGTATATTAAATAAGGTTTGGAATTCAAATTTTAATTAAAGGAGTTGGTAACACGTTAGTAGGAAATAATTGTAAGGGTGCGATAACAACTACTATAAACTACCTAATTTAAATGAGTCAATGAACTTATTTGAAATAACGTTCATCTAAATATGAGTAATTAAAATGGCGGGGTCAACAATAAACGTTACTTTAGAATTAATTTATATTTTAACGGAAGTGTGAAAGTAAAGCAATAGAAGCGTAAACTTATCAAGGTAGAATTTAGTAGTGTATTGAAAAAATGTTAAGAATGTTATAGTATAATGATTGATTGGAAATCAAAATTTACTTGTTTGAATGTAACTTTAGGGAAATTGGATTTAATTAAAATAAAAAGGAAGAAAAAAAATTGGATGAAATTTAATGTTGGAATATTATGTAAATATAAACTTAGATAAAATTTAAGGATATCTACGTAATAGAGTGTAAAACCAATGTTAATTTCATTTATTTAATACTAATAGGTTAATAATAGAATGAAGAGTAAATTTAATGTTAAGTTAATATGAATTAAGGTAATATTGGGGAATAATGTGAATTTTCTTCATAATATGATAAGTTGTAGAATACAACGTAAACTTAAGTATAACCTTTGGATTGAAAACATTGTTAAGGGTTACCTGTTAAATTTGGATGGAATTGGCAATAAATGTTACACTTATGGGTAAGGAAATAAAAATGTCCAGAATTTGAGTATATTAAGAAATGGGGATTGAAATTGAAATCTTGCAACGAATCTAATAATACGTTACATAAGTGTTAAATTAAGGTAACATTTGGAAAATATGATAATGATTTTCAAATTGAACAAGTTGTGGAATTAATATTAGTAAAGAAGAATGAGGAAAGAATAATTTGAAAACATAGCAATAGATATTAAGGTAAGGTTACCTTAAATAAGTTAAGGCAAACCAATGGAGAATAATATAGATACCTTTATAATATGATGTTTGTGTGTGAAGGAAATGGGAATAAAGTTATTAATAATTTGGAATTTTATTTATGGTAAAAAGTTTATTTGCAATCAAATGAGTTGGAATGGAAATCAAATCTATTTATCTAATTGGATTTAAGTGAGAGTATAAGAGTATATGATTTAATAATTTGATTTATTGCGAATAATTGTAATTTAATTTGGTAATTGGCGAAATGATTAATGATTGAATTAACATAGAACTTGTTGTTAGTTATTAAAATTGTTTAAGAAATCAAAGGAGAGAAATTTTATAAAATTTTAAATTTTGTAATTGGATTGGCTAAAGTGGGAAAGTGGAATTAATCAACGTTGTTACTTTTATCTCCTTCCCTATTAGATCCTTATGTGATTGCATCCACATTTATTGTTGATTATTCCTATATATTGTCACCAATTAATCGTACTTGATGTATGTTTAGCAATTTTGTCACACAGTTAAAGTATGAATATATATATGATGTATTCAAACTTTTCTGTATCTAGCACTTAATTAATTTAGAATCAAACTAACGAAACGTGTCATTTATTTTGTCCCTCCATATTCATTCCCTTTCTAATAAATAATTACCTCTTTTGAATACCTGCTACTTTTAAAAAGGTTGTTCATATTTACTTTATTTCTTTCCAATAATTATAAATAACCTACTTCTTATTCTTCTATTACATTTTGTTTCTCCTAACTCTAACCCTAGCCTCCATGCTATTCTTCTTCTTCTTCTTCTTCTTCTTCTTCTTCTTCTTCTTCTTCTTTTTTCTTGTTTTTCTCAAAGCTCCTTATTATCTCTCATTTTAATTTTTTTTCTTTCTCTTCAAATATTCTTCTTCTTCTTCTTCAAATTTACTTCTATTTCAAACTTTCTTCTTTTCAAATCTAGATCTTCTCTTCCATTTTCAGTTCTTATTTTAATCATTTTTTTTTTCAATTCTTCTTTTTCAAATCTTCTTTTTCTTTCAAACCTTTTAAAATACATACATTCATATAATAAGGAGGAAAATTAAAGTAAATCGAAATAAAAGAAAAATTATGGAACAAAGTTAGCAATCAAGAAGAAGCATATGCATTTTTCACGAGGGAAGGTGGATGTGGCACGGTATTTTATTTTTGTTTTGTTTATTTTTAATTTTTTTTTTATTTCAATTGCAAATCGTTTAATTGTGATAACTTTCATATACGAACTCCGTTTCACACGAAATTTCTTTTGTTAGGATCGTAATTAAATTCCGGATCTGATGACGCTGGTTTGGATAAATTTAGAGACCGTCAAATTTTGGGTTTAAATCGGATTTACATTCGATTTAAATTCAAAAGGTGAGTGTTTTAACCCACTCACAACTTCTAGAAGTTTTTATGTTTGTTAAATTAATTTTAGAAATGAATAGAAATTTATTTATGAGTATTTGGCATGTTTATTTCATTCATATCTGTTGAATTGCATTTATTAAATTTAACTGTTAATTTAATTTATTTATTGCGTATTTATTTACAGTTATAATTTATTTGTTTGCATATAAACTGCTAGTTAACAGTTATATAAATTATTACTAAATATAAAATGTTAGATTAATAGTTGTTAAATTTAATTTGAATATAATTGACAGTTATTACCTGCTATATAATCTCATATATATATTGATTTTGATTGATATTGATGGATGATTGTGATTTGGACAATGGATGATGTTGATGAATGGATGTTTATTTGATATCATTAAATTGCAAGTTATCATGCATTTTTCATTTCATTCGGGATTGTGGTTTGAAATGATATACAACCGCAAAATTTTATTTTTAAATTGTGGATTGAAATGATAAATATCCGTATCACTTGACCATAGGATAGAAAATTATATACAGGCACTGTGGTCTATATATAAATTATTTTAAAAGTAATTTCTATGGTTTGGATGTGATACGATTTATAAAAATTTAATTTTTGATATTTTATAAATATTATTCTTTCATTTATATATATATACATATGGAGAAAATTTTTAATATGAAATGTGTATGAATCTCTTTAATAAAAATGGAAATTTAAGAAAATGGAGTTTGATAATTTATACCATATGTTAAATGTTTAAACTTGGAAATCTTAAGATATGATATTTATAACTGAAATTTTTCCAAGATAAGTATAAAATGAATATTCTAGTATAAATTAAATTGAAGAAATATTTAATTGCTAGAAATTGGGAGTTTGTTTATGAATTTATGTGAATATTCAAGACTAAATAATAAACATTAAATTTGTTGAAAGAATAAATTCCAACTTTAGTTTGAATATTAATACTGCAAATGATTTATACACATAGAAATTTAAGGGGTTTTGGAACTTAAAGTGATTATGGTTTAAACTTTAAATAAAGAACCATATTTGTAAAACCATGTAAATTATTTTCTTTACGAAGTAACTTTAAAGTTAAACCTTTTATTCTATACATCGTTGAATATCCAAACCATTCAAGTTTTAGAAGTATGATTTTAAAAGTATGAATTTCGAAATATTATGTTTTGAAACATAATTCAAATGGTTGGTTTCCAGATATTTATATTTTAAACCAGTATGATTTTGGAAAAAGGGTTATATTTGAGATAAAATGATATCATATTATTTTGGGGTTTTAAATTGATATCTAATTCATAGTTTTGAAATGGAAAATTTATTCTGGTTTTTAAGTATAACCTATTTTTAAATGACCGCGGTGTTATAATAACGATGGGTTGGCAAAGAGACCGGGATCGGATATGGACATACTCTCTGTCGATACCGAAAACCACTTTGACTAACCGTGTACGCGGTGGAGTTTCCAGAATGAAGTAGGACGGTGGCGACGTTTCCTGTAAGGTAAATACGTGGACCCAACTCCCGTGAGTTGGCATAAGGTGGCTAAAACAGGAGCGATTGACGGGTTAATGAGGTCATTCCTCTGATCGGACACTCCTCTTCGATATTATACTTTGACTTTGGATTGATTCAGTGGCCACTTCTATATTTTGATTTTGGGGGAGTTGTTCGAGGTGGGCGGTAGCTGCGGCTACGCGTTACCATCGACCCGGAAGCGTAATTGGTATATCTACCCTGGCATTGCCTAGTTGTGCCGTGTCACCTACCCTAGCGCGCCTTATACGATTTTGGCTTTGTACCATACCTATGGAGTGCCCTCTGACGACGCCCAATACGGGGGAGATTACGGTACTGTATAGACTATGGGAATATATAACTGTGTTAAGGTGGAAAATGTAAATCCTTAACGCTATTTAAAAGTAAGTTTATTTTACAATTAGACACTATTATAATAGCGCAATATACTATATAGTAAATAGTTTAACGGATCCTTAGGAGATGTAAATCCCGAGCATCTCTTGAGTTACTGTACTCATATTTATTTCTGTTAATTTAACTCACATAAGATCTTTTAGTTCTGACTCGAGTGTTTTTGTTTTTTCAAATTCGCTCGGGTCAGTCCGAGCGTTTCAGGATCGAAGACTTTAGCTTTGGAGGACGAAGACGAAGAATTTGTATTATTATTATTTATAGTATTGCACTACACTCACACTGTTCCGCTGCATTGTTATTGGTATGTGTAACTCTGATATGTATTATATAAATGTTTGTAAACAGTTTTTATAAACTGTATATTTTCTTATTATATTTTATCCTTCCGCTGTGAGATTCTATTTGTTTTTTTCCTTCTCTGTTTTTTTTTCTTATTTACCCCATAACAATCCAACCTTCCGTATGGTTTGAATTGGCACGTGTGTCGGTTTAAATCGTGCGAAAAGGCGGGACGTTACAAATTATAAGATAAAGTGCACTAAACTAAAATTGCAGCTCTTGCTGGTTTAGACTTGAAATGAATAACATAACTTTTATTGAATGAACACTAGAACATAAAGAAATGGGATCTAAATCCTCTATACATAAATGCACAGTTTATAAAAAAATTAGACTATAAAATGATAATGATGCAAATAATACTGTACCGCCATAAAACAGTTTGACGTAATTGATTAAAAAAAGTCACGACTATACTTTTAACATAATAATATTCATAGTAGTAGTAATTATAAATATAATACTAAGAAGACAAAACAATTACATTACACTAAACCTGAGATTGATGTCCAAAATTGAAACAAATATGAGTATCCATTTCTCCAAATATGTAAGTAAAACTAAACATATTTGAACAAAAAAAGTCATAAAGAAAACCTATTAAAGGAGACAAAAATACTTAAATAAGCTGATAGTTTGAAGATAGATTTGCGTTTCATATAGGATTAGTATAACAATTATGAGCAAAATTTGGTATAGAAATATGGTTTATACGTTAAAATGTAAATAAGCAATGACAGTAAAATAAAATCTCATGTTTAAGACTACCATTGTTAGAAATAACACATAAAAACGATAATGTTCAATAAGAGAAGATCAGAAAATTACCTAAACCAAGCAGACGTAACAAACAGATCAAAACATGAGGTGTGGTAAATATGTGTTTGAGAAAAATGTTATGCAGTCGGTCTTGGATTCAAGATTGGTGGTCAGCAGTGGGATGAAATTAAATGAAATTGTAGATTTAATGTTCAATCACTTTTGATGATAACCTCAGAAGAAGCGAGACGTCAGCCATCCATTCCAAATTCGTGAATATGTGTGGTTTCACTTTTCCTATTAAGTGACAGATTTTCAATTTTCAATGTTTCTATATTATTTTTCAAGTTCATATTTTCTTTTAACAAATTATCCTTTTCTAGTTTAACTTTTGCAAAATCAATAGATATAGTCTCATTTTCAACTAAATTACTTTTATTTTTTTCTTGAGATAATTGTAGTTCTTTCTCTAAAATAAAATTTTCATTTTTTAACATTCCTATTTCAAGTTCTAGTCTATTTATTTTGGCTATGTGATCTTTATTCAATTTTTTAATTTGTCTAAATTTATTATCTAAATCCATGCTAAGCTCTAATAACTCATCATAACTCAGTTCGGGACATACCTTATCAGTTCGTGCCATAAAACATAAATTAGCTTGTTCTCCGTCACTATCGTTGTCGCTGTCTGATGATGATGAAGAATCTGTATCATCCCATGTTACTTTGAAAGCTTTATTATTTTTGAATTTTTATATTTATTCTTCTTTTTATCATTGTTGAGCTTGAAACAATCTTTCTTCATATGTCCAAATTGATCACATTCATAGCATTTGATTGGCGTTTGATTTGTTGAGCTTGACTTTCCTCCTTTTTGAAATCTGGTCATTTTTCTAAACTTCTTGTATTTCTTGTAGTTTTTGGCAATAAACACGATGTCATCTTCATCTAAGTCAGAATCTTCATTTGTTGTTGGAAATGCTATGTTTTTCTTCTTCGAATTTTGTTCTTTTCTTGCTTGCGGATTAGCTACATAGGACATTAAATTTCCTATCAATTGTTCAACTAAGTGTGTTGAGAGGTCATTAGCTTTTAGATCGCTAACACTTTTCTTTCCCACTCTAGAGTTAAAGAATTGAGTATTCTAGATACTAAATCAAAATTTGTGAATTTAACGCCAAGTGCTATTAAATCGTGTTGAATAGTTTGGAATCTAAAGTACGTTTCCACTATAGATTCATTTTCTTTCATTTTAAGTGATGAAAATTGATTTTGTAAAATTGAAATTTTAGTTTGTTTAAATTTGTTTGTGTCTTCGTGTCTAACTTGTAAAGTACGCCAAATATCATATGCAGTATTACATAACATGACTCATGAAAATTCATTCTTATCTAATGAACAAAATAAAACATTCATAGCTTTAGCATTATTAGAAGTTGTGGTTTTTTTAGCATCATTCCATGTGTTTATAGCAGTGTCAGGTGCTTCATATTTATTTTGAGTGGCTGACCAAATTTCTAATCCATTAGCTTCCATAAAAATTCTCATAAGTTGACCAACATGCATAATTAGAACCATTAAAAAATGAGGGTCATGCTGTGGATTGACCTTCTTGAAAAATACTTGCCATATTAAAGTGATTCAAAAACGTGTTACTGTACTTTGATCAAACCTTGCTTTGATACCGAATTGAAAGTCTACGGGGTGGATTGTGTAATATATATGCAAGTATATGTGACAAAATATATATGATGCAACCAAAAAAATATTAATCTAAGTAAATATAAAATATGCACACCAGGATTTTGTACTAGTTTGTACCTCCCATCCTACGTCCGGTCCCGAAGCTCCCCTTCGGAATTCGACTATCAAAAACCCTCGCTTCGCCTGGAGGAATAGGCTTGGTTGCAATAAGTTGTTCTTGTCAAATGTGTGATTTAGTATAACATGGATGTTGACTAATTAGTACAATTGCTTCCAACATATATCTAAAGAGAATTGTCTATGAAGGACTGAGTATATGGAAGAGTGAATACAAGTATATATTGCTAGAGTGCAGAGATCAAGAACATAGTATAGAATCAGAAAGCATAAGTGAGTAAGGTGAGTTAGTTCTCTTGATTCTTAATGCTATATATAGTTGTAGATAGGTATCTTAAGAATCTGCACCCATTAACGAACACTCTGAAGTTGCTTCTGTTGATGATGAAGAGTTACGGCGAAGAGAAGCGGAAATGTCCATTCATATGTGGCAGTTGAAGTCCATTTCTAAAATTCGAGTTTGAAATCATACGTCTGGAATATGTTTCAGACGTGTGGGTGCTATTACCAGACGTCTGGTTTTGCCCGTAAGTTGTTCCAAAGAACTGATTTAGACGTCTGGCTTGTGCACCCAGACGTCTAATATTGTGCATATCAGTTTTTGCGCCCTTATTTTTATGCTTCTTTGTTCCTATTGACTTGTAGTCTCTTGTAGTGTCCTTTGAGCCTTATTCTTATCTTTCTAGTGATGTTTTTCTGGCAAGTACCTGTATATATAAATATATATATGTATAATCAATTTCCTTTGTATAGTTGTTGTCAGTGAAACCGCATATTGGATTTCTTAACATGGATGAGGGCGACTCTTCGGTCGCCTTCCCCAAGTTCTATAAACAAGTCAATCATTTTGCCAGGTTGTTTGGGTTCACCGGTGAATCCTTGAATTTTGGTTTAGTACGCGAATACGTCTTTCATGTTGATCTCCAACTGATCAAAGATGCATTTGAAAAGGATATTACTAGAACTGCTATTGTCTAACAATACTCATTGGACCAAGGCGAGTCCGGTTCCTACTGTCATGACCATGGGATCAAGAGTTGGAGCTTCTACCCCTTAGTGTCTCGATTTCTAAGCACTATATCATCGTTCGGAGTTCTTTGATGCTTAACAGTGGTTCCGTTATCGATTTCAAGGCATGCATCTTTCGGAGCGTGCCTCAATGAGATCGCATATGCTCAATTTCTCCCCAACTCTTCTACACGGGATGGGGTCCTCTAGATATTGTTAAAATGAAGAGACTTTGGTCAGTTCACCTAGATCCCTCTTCACTAGTTCTAGCTTGGTTCCCTCGATCTCTAGGAGCTCGGGGAACCACGAGTTGGTCGGGATTTTGTGGTTTCCTCACATATTGCTAAAGCTTGTTTTCCTAAATCAGATCTTCAATCAAGTTCTTCATGTGACGACATTCATTAATGTTGTGGCCATGCATTTCGTGGAAGCGACAATACTTCCTAGAACGCTTTTGCTATTCAGTTGCTTCCTTTTTAGCAAGTTTCTTGTACTTCTCTATCCCTTGTGTTATGAGGTAGATGTTTTCCGGAGTGTCATTAAGCGGGATGTAGTCTTCGGGCTAGAAGCCTTTAAGCCACTTATTTTTACCATTTCATTTGTTGGAATTCAAAATTTTCCTTTTTTGATTTCCATCTTTTCCCGCATTTCCTTCAGCGGTCCTAGACGTATTTATGTCTTGGTTCATCGCCATGCTACTCTGCCCAATGTTCATCAATTGTAAGCAAGCAGATTTCCTTTCTAATTCTTGCGCCTCTTCCAATCTCAAGAATTTACTGACCTTACGGTTGAAGTCTTTCCTGGTGGTAAGTTGTTTCATCTTGATCCATTTTTCAGATTCAGTTCTAGGGTGGATGATGCGGAGTAAGGCCATAAAAACAATATCCTCCTTTGGATTGCTTACTTCAGTTACAACAGTATTGAATCGATTCGTGAAGGATTTCAAGGATTCATTTTGCCCTTAGAATAGGCCAGATAAGGACATCACGTCTTTTGGCTGTACCGTATGAAGTCTAAATTGATCATGGAATCTTGTTGCTAGTTGATCAAACGTCGAGACGGTTCTTGGCAGAAGCCTAGTGAACCGTATGGAAGAAATTCCCTCTAGCAAAATCAAGAAACATCTACATCGAACAACATCCAAGGCATTCGCTTTGTCCATATACCAACTGTATTTATATAAGTGGTGTTTTGGGCCTCTCATTTCGTCATAAGACTGAATAGTAGGCATAGTGAACTTTCTAAGATACCGCTCATCAAAATGTCATCAAGGAATCCGACTTAGAGTGGATCCTCATTCATTATCTCTTCTATTCTTTCTCTCATCCATCAGTCAGTTGACCATGTTTGCGATATATGCCTCAGATGTTCGGCAATCCATGGGTTGGCTGTGAGTAACTACACCGAGTGTTTGGCTTTGCGAACGATCTCGATGAGTGAGCTGAAGCCTATGCTCTCCTGACTTCGGGAGAACCACTCCCTCGGGATTCCATTGGCTTGCGGTTGGCCTGATTAGGGCAGTTTGGACTCCCCTAGCATTATCGAATTCATTGGTTTTTCCTTCCAACTTGTTTTCGTCAAGTTCCTCACCATCCTCTAAATCGAAGAGGTCCATGACTATATCCTTTTGTAGATTCTTTGCCTCGTAGCTGGTTGCCTCACGGTTGATAGAATGATTATGTTTCCTTCTATATTAATTCCCACGGTTCCACCTATTACTCCTTTCTGCGGCTACTTCTTGTTCCTTCTGTTAAGGCCAGAAACGGAAGAATTTTCTTGTTCCATAGCAGTCACGGTCTTTGTTATAGTTCTTCGAGCAACATGAGTCTGTAACATCAATAGGGCATTTAGTTTGTCCATTAGATCCCTTGGTTGTTTTCCTTATTCTCATTGATTTCATCAACCATCTTATTCAGTTCATCTCTAGTGACAACTTCGCGTTGATTAGAGGATCCTAGCACCTGATCTTCTACATTGGCGCCATTGACTTCGATTTGCTGATGATTCTTCTCTTCTCTAGCAATTATCGTCCCTATGGATCTTCCAGAAGCAGTTCTCTTTCTTCTTGGAGCCATTGATACTTAGCAACAGATCCTTCGAACATAGATTAAGGATCTAACTTTTTAACCTATCTAATCCAAAGTAGATAGCTAGATCTTTGCCTGAGTTGGGGTTCTCAATGAAAGCACCAAAATGTTAACCCAAAAAATGGATCAACACGCGGGATTAAGTGTGAAAGCACTAGCCCTATTTATCAAGGCAAATAAAGTAGAAACAACTGATAATAACTTGAAAATAAAGTAATAGAGACAGGGGATTTTTATAGTGGTTCGGCTTTTAACGAAGCCTACGTCCACTTTATAACCTTCATTATTGACTGACTACAATTACAGGTTGTATATGATTACAATGCGATTGATTCTTGTAAGTTAGATCAAGTCACTAGTGTTATGGTTCATATGAGAATCACAGTGAACCCTTTAGGTGACTGTTGTGTAGGAGAAGAAGAATGAAGAATAGTTGCTGTAGGGTTTCAGTAGCCAGTCCTAAAGATCCTATTTATGTTGCAGGTAGGATCGTATTTATAGGGGTTGGAAAGCTATTGGGCTAAGCCACCTTGCCAGATTGCATTTGGAGATTCGAAGGTGCTCTGAAAATTTCATAACGATCCAACCCAATCCCATGGATCGTTAGCGATCCATGCAGTTAGGTTATTTTTGGCTCGGGTCACTTATATCATGCTCTACGCCTAATGTAGATGATGTCCATGTAATTTCATGACTAGATGCCTTGTTTTGATGGTGTCTTGTGCATAGGTTGTATTAGCCATGCTTCAAATCATTTGAATGCGCACTTCTCCAACTAGCTTACTTGGAATACCATGAAATTTACCAAGCATCATGATGCAAGGAAAATGGATGGCCTATGATCAATATTCATGGATTGATAGAGATCCATGGGTGATGGATCGCTAGTTATCCATACCCTTTGATTATTTTTTATTTTTTTCTGTTGAGTCGCTCTTGATTCCTTCCTTTGATCTTTTTGGTTAAATCTTGAGTTGTTTTGACTTGATGCAGATGTTTTAACTTCTGCTGAACTCTATTTGGTTAAAAACCCGGATAACACAAACTCTTCATAAGCCCACATAACATATCATACAAATGTACTAAACCCATATGAAGCACATGTACCATCCATATACAATATCTGATTTGATCACTTGCTCGATCACATAATTTTATCTTCCCAAATGACCGCTCTAATGCAGACTCCAAATTTGTTCCTTGATTAGAATTCCTCATTCTCCTTGCATAGCCAAATACTATGATAGAAACCTTTAGGATCATATCATAAATCCCTATCAAGTTTCGTTGTAAAAAACCGAGTGAAAAATCTTCATTCAGACCGGTGTAAACCAACTCGAAAATATATACTCGAATACTGGATCAAGAATAGTTATGTGAATAAAATGATCGCAACTTACGTATTTATCTTATTGCTTTCTTAACTCCACCAATTCCTTTTTAGTCACATTTATTTGTCCAAATAGTATCTCTCCAATACTATATTTTTTTGAATTATTTCATAAAAACATAACTTCAAGTTTATAATCATTTCATAACTTAAATTCATACTCGTATAATACTCCATTTCATCCTAAGAGTATGTACCAACATCAAATTTGTAACAAGTATGATTAACAAATTTAAAACTTGTTTTAACTTCCTGTCTTCTCAATTCAAGTGTTATATAAACTCAACTATATATTTTCATACACTTACTTACAAGTTCTATAACAATCTGGGAGTACCCAACTACCTAAAACCGTCAAAAAAATCCAATTTATTTCAAAAAAGGGAAAGCAATAACTAACGTATCGTACATGATGCACATGCCAAACTATCCTAATGCTTAGGTTACATGCATCCATTAAATAACTTAACAAGAAAACTTTAGAACTAAACACGGTTTTTATTTCAAATAATTTTGAAATACTATATACCTAAAACTTTTGTATATCAAATCTTACTTTGGGATAAATCAAAATCTGTTTTGCCAAGACAACTCTATAGCACCCTACACTTAAAAACCCAAAAATGAACACCGATGATGCTGCAGTCATCACCGAAATGAGTTTAGTACATCCAAACCATAATTTTGGTACTTAACCAAAATCATTTTAAAGCTGTATCAAATACTTCATATATTTTAATAAGTATCATGATCTCAATTAACCTCCAAATTATTTTCTTTCAAATAATGATATTATTATTTTCTCCAAAATCTTGAAAAACATTTTAAAAGACACCGGGATGTAGAGTTCTCAAATTCTTTATTTAAATCCTTTCGTTTATAAACCACATTTCATAAACCATGCTTATATAAAATTACTTTCTTATACAAATCTTTTAATAAATATTTATTTCCAAATATCCTATCTTTCCTTTTGATTATAGTAAACATCTTTTACTAAAATTTTTAACTTCTAACCCATGTCATCATCGAATGCCTTATAGTCAAATTGTGAAACTTAATTTACAAGGTGTTTGTTTCACTATACCCATAATTACTGTCTACCCAACCCATGATGTACAAAAGTAAAAGTTCCCATAAACTGGTTGAGCACAAATCAATAATCAACGAACAATAGTCAACATTCCTAACATGCTGAGCATGACTAAAAAGTCAAGGTTACGGGATATTAAACTAAGAGAAGTACTCATATCAAACCAAATACGAATAGGTAAACTATAAGTGGATAGTATACCCTCAAGAATCTGATTTTCTTTCTTACTGTAGAAATAGAAAAAAATATAGGCTACTCCCCTTTCTTTAGCATTGGACAATCTCTAACAAAATAGCCAGGCTGATGGCAACCATAACAACCTTTTCGTGCAAACTGGCTCTTAAGCTTTTGGAACTTCTCGATCGGTGCTTTTATTATCCATCCTTCTCCACCCGACCTACACTTAATATAAAAGTGACCCTTCTTTCCACACTTATAGCAAACGAGGTGTGATATCCCGGAATTTTTGGCAATATAAATATAATAATCTGTGTTAAAAATTAAATTGATTTGTTAATTGTTGTTAATAAAATTTTAATTGATTTAATAATCTTCTTTTTATAAATATTTAAATTGGTAGATTTTATCTTTTTAAAGCTAAGAAATTGTTTTCTATTTATAATATATATATATATATATATATATATAATTGTATATATTGTAAATAGAAGCGTTGGTTTGGAATTTAGCAAATAAAGCAATTTTCCAAATCTAATTTATTTTTGGTAAATTGGAAATTTTGATTAAATTTAACATTTAGCTTTTCAAAGAAATTTAATAAATAACTATATGGTTTGTAAATATTTAAGGTAAATCTTATTTGTTTAAATTATATTTAATTAGCTTAAATATGAATCCAAATTAGATTAACATAAAAGCTTTGTTTTATTTTCTTTTTAAATATAGCTTGAAATAATATATAAGAGTTTAAAATACAATTTACATATGATCTTAATTTATTGAGTAATAAAAGTAATTTATAATCTCTTTTATAATTTGTTAAATTGTTAAATTTGTTATTTTCAAATAATAATTATAATACCTAGTTTTTATAAATATAAATAGATTTTATAGAAATAGAATTGTTATTTTTAAATTTAATAAGAGTTATATATGCATATATACATATAACTTGATTTTTAAATTGGATTTTATAATTTAATTTAAAATTCGAATTTAATGTTTTGAAATTCAACATAATAGATATTTAAAAATATTTGGATAAGCTTTTATTTATAATTTGTTTTGTTTCATTTTTCTTTTAAAAAAAGGGAAATTTATATATACATATACATAAGAAGTAATAAATTAAGTTAAAAGCTTTTATAAACAATTTAAATTAAAATAAAATACTTAAACTACAAGTGTAAATCCCTTAAGATACCTAAATAACATGTGTTAAATAAACATTAATCCAAGATGAAAAATGTTACTATATTAGACATGTGTCATTTTTAATTTTTGTTTTTTTTTCTTTTGTTTAAATAAATCATTTTATGCTTATATAAACACATTGCCTCTCAACCCCATTTTCTTTTTTTCTATTCTTCTTCAAAACTTAAGAAAACTTTAGCTTAAAATCTGAAATCAACATTCAAACAAAATCCTAAAATCTTTGATCAATCTTCTTCAAAACCAGAAAATTTTGCTCAAAAACAAAATCCTGTAAATTCCCTCAAAAACAAATCTAAAATTAGTATTTCCTCTAACCAAATCAAACTACAACTATCTGAAATCATCTTCAAAACCAGAAATCGATCACTTGTAGCCCTCTTCAAATCATTAACCTGAAATTCATTTTGCAAATCATTTTTAAAGATGTTCAAAGACCTGTAGATTCCTTCACTTCTGTTTTGAAACAACAAACAGGCCTATATTCATCTTCAACTTGAAGTTTTTAAAAGCAAACTGTAGTTTTAAATTCAAAAGCAAACTACAACAACTCAAGTTCAAAGCACATTCCAGTTTCAAGCTTTTCAAAAACATGGTTGCTCTGTTCATCATGCTTGTCAAGTGAGTAACATTTTTATTTAAAATAATTTAAGTAAATATGGTTGCCTGATTTATTCCTGTGATAATCATGATTTGTGTGGATGAATGTAAGGGAATTCTCTGTATATATATATGGATGTCTAAAAGCATGCTTGATTTTGTGATGTGTTCTTGCCTGTTCTAGATTCCAAGTTTAAATTCTGATCAATAATCATGATCTCATAATCTAGTCTATGTTAAGGATTAAGATTTAAACAAAATATGGCTGCATAATATAAGTTAAAGTTTAAATTTTATTTAGTATAAAAAAATCTGTAATTGACTCTGGAAATCAAAATATAACAGAACAAACTTTATGTATGTGAAAATTTAATTATCCAGATTCATTGATCCAAGATTATAAATCGATTACTTAAACTAAAACTTGAATTTTAAAACAAAAATCAGAATTTTTAGTTTGAAAATGATTGAGTATTTCTGGTTTGACCAGAAAAGATGTTTTGGTATGTAACTGTCGATCTAGGTGGTCGGGGTAGTCAGCATCTTCTTTGGTGATGGAGTGGTGATAGGAGATTCAGGGAAAAATAATAGGAAGTGGATCTATGCATTGAGGCGATGGTGGTTAAGAATTGAAGTTTTTAACCCTAGTTTTTCTGTTGATCAGAAATTTGATCGACGCGACTTCTAGAGGTGACCGAGCTTTCCTAGATTCAGGGAGACAATAGATGGAGTGTGGAAGAAATCATGGCCGGAGGTGTAGACACTCTAGTGGTCGGAGTCTAGTGATTGAGGTGATTCTAGTTGTCGACATTGGTTCCAGTTTTGAGCTCATATGCTCGATTTTGATTTTGTTGTACTGCCATTGTTTTGAGGGTTGGAATTGAGTTGGGGAATGATCGTCGACTTGCGTATGTCGTCGCGAGTGGTCGGAAAAGGTTGCAGCATTGGTGCAGATGCACGGAGGACATGGAGTATCTGTTGTTGATTTGGGGAAGATGGGTACTCGAGTGTTATTCGAGTTGTTGCATGTTTTGCTCAAAGCATAGGGGTGTTTGTCTTGAAGTGGTTGTTGTATGGGATCGGGTATACTGTTGTTACAGGTTTATGTAAAACCTATTAAAACCTTAAGTTTAAATGAATTCAAAATGGAAATGTTACTCGAGTTTTACTCGAGTAATTTAGTGTTTTGCTCGGGCTAGGTTAGGTTAGGCTCGAGTGATTTATGTGTGGCTCGGGTTAGTTTTGTTACAGGTTAGAAACCCTGTCCTATTTTCAAAATTTAAACGGAAATTTAAAGTTTAAGCAAGGATTTAAAATAAGTTTTAAATCTATTTAAATAATGGATTCAAGTTTAATTTGAATCTTAGCTGGAAATGAATAAAGTTTTTAAATTCAAATTTGTTTAAATAACCTTAAAGGGGTTAAGTGTTTAAAAGTGTTTTTAAAGGAGTATGAATTTAAATTAGAGTCTGAAATGTAAAGGAATGATTTAAACAAAGTTTGAATCTGATTCAAATCTAAATTTGAATCTTTGTTTTAGAATAAATTTAAGTTTTATAAATTTAAGTGTTTTAACAATTTTGAATGATAAAGTTAAATTTAAATGTTTTGAATTTAAAAAGGAATTTGGTTTAAACTCTTGTAGATTCCTTTTATAAGAGAAAGTATTCTTTATCATGTAAATTTAAAGGTTTTAAATTGATTTTAAATTTTGTTGAAGATAAATTGGATTCATTTTCAAACTTGAATTTAAAATGAAATTTGAAATTAAAATTGGAAATGAATATTTTCAAATATATTTGTGAATGATAATTTAACCAAAGATAAGAAAAAGGTTTATCTCAAAATTAAATTAGAATTTAATGATTTGTAATTCATTTAATTATTAGGGTAATTAAATGGATAATTAATTTATTTAATAAATTAATGAAATGGATAATTACTTAAAGTAATTAAGGGTTTTAAACTTAAAAGTTTATGATTAATTATTCTTAGAATAATTAACTTGTAATTTAAGAATCATTAATTAAATAAGACTAGATTTTAATTAATGACTAGTAATTAATTAATCAAGTAATAAAGGATTAATTAAGTTGCAGTTAATGCTTAATTAGTTAAATAATTAGGGGTTTATTAATGGGCTATTAATGGTTAATTAATTTATAATTAATAATGACTAAAATAAGTTAATTACTTTAGAAAAATAATTAATGAATTGTTAATAGTTAATGATGGTTATTAACTAAGGATTATTTAATAATTAATTAATGTGATTAATTTTTAATAATTAATTAGATTAATTAATTTAAAGATAATCATTTGTGTAAAATGTTAAGTAAAATTACTTATGGAAGTAATTAAGGAATTAATTACTCATTGTAATTAATTGAGTTTAATTTGATTAGATTAAGTTAATTAATTCAGTTTAATTAATTTAGAATAATCATTTGATGATTTGTGAAGTATTACTACTTAATGTAATTTAATGAAGAGAAATTACTTAGGAAAGTAATTAATGAATAATTACTGGATATAATTAATTGAAGGTGATTTGATGATGGAAGTAATTTGAGTATAATTACTTTGTAAAATTAATCAAGGGATTAATTAGAGATAATTAATAAGGAGTAATTAATTTATTTGGTGAGGCAATCAAAGGTAGTTAATTACTGAATAGGGTTAATCAAGGGTGATCGACAATTATGGTTTAATTGAAAATTAATTACTTAATGTAATTAATTTAAATAGAAAATGTAATTAGAGATCATTAATTGTTATAATTAATGATGTAATTTAGAATGGATTTATTTGGAAATAACTAATAAATGAAGGGATTTATTAATGTAACTAATTAAGAAGTAATGTAATTAATTTTAGTTAATTAATAAATAAAGTAATTTAAAGGTTAATTACTGTATTTGGTTAAGTATAATCAATTTGTAAAATTAATTAAAGGATAATTACTTGAATGTAATTAAGGAATAATTAATCAAGGGTGATTAATTAAGGTGATTAATTAGAGAATAATTAATTAATTAATTTGTGATTAATTAATGGTTATGTAAGCAAGATTTATATTGATAAAGTAATTAATTTAATTCACTTTAAATTAATTAGAAATGTTGTAATTAATTTAATTCATTTTAAATTAATTATATTTGGTGTGATTTTCAATCATTGCTTATAAATGAATGGATGATATTGGTGCCTTGAATGGTTTGAGATCTCAGATATGAGATAAATAATGTTGTGTGATATGGATGCTTTGGTTGCATTGGGATGATAATATGGATTATCTATTTGTGATTGATAATGTGGATTATCTGTTGTGATGATAGTGATGATTATCTTTTGTGGTATGTGAATTATCTATCTGTGTATATATATAATAGAATTGAATTGTTTTAAACTTTAAAACAACTTGTCCTTAAAAGATGCGCTTTGGATTTCGATGAGACCGGGATCGGGTTTCCAGATTTGGATATCCAAAAACCACATCGATCCAAAATTACGATAGGTCATAAATCTCAAGTGAAGAGTGAAGACTCGAGGTGTAAGGACTATTCGTCGTTAAAACTCTAAAGGTGATTCCAATATGATTTTAACGGGGTAGTACTTTCGATTCGAGATAAAGATTCAGAGTGCAAGGGTTATCATCGTTAACTCTGAGGGTGATTCCAAAATGAGTGTAATGAGGTAATGCCTTCGGTTTTGTTCGAACCCGGAACGAACTTGGATGGATTGAATGCTTTCATAACATCGTCAGGTGGACGATGAGCATTCTAAGAGATGTGTTCTCTAAAGGTAATCGTAGCCTCAAACCTCATCAACCTGGAATGGCTAAATTAGGGGAGGTGCAGCAAGGCTAAGTAGGTCATGCCCAAGTAGGACGAGATTTCTCCTGTCTAGAAGTCCCTTTTTATTTCGGCTGTGTGGGCGGTTGGAACGTACGCCAACTGCGGGGTTGTCTTGTTCGGGACCATTCAGTAAGGAATGGTTCCGGCCTTGTGTTGCTGGGGATTGGGAGTAATCCTTGGTACGGTGATCTAGGCCACGTACTGTGAAGGGCGGTACCCCAGTAGCCCTGCCATTTTATGGGATCCAAAATCCAATAAGTGCCAACGGTTTTGATTGTATTACCCACTTTTGTGGCTAGTAGCTGGAATTTAATAAATGTAACAATTTCGGCTATTTCATATTTTCTTGAAAACCCTAGACCTATTATAATATCACTGGATTTCCTATCAAATGTTTTGATTAGCGTAAGGTAAAAACTTTTCCATGTTTATGTGTAGGAAGTCTTACGCGGTACCTTTCTTTTCAAAGGTTTTCAAAGTTAAGCAACCTTAACCTGTTACTCACACCAGACCCATGTCTGACCCGGAGTTTATCTTCTGTTTTCTTAAACTCTTGGGTACTCAAATTTTTACGAGTAGCCAAGGGATTCAGGTTAGCTTTGACGAATTATGGAGGAGCAATGGAGCAGGAGGCTTCAGCATTGTAGATATTTATAGTGTTCCGCCGTGTGTTCTCTGAGTCATTTGTTTGTATGGTATTGAGTTGTATAACTAGACAGATGTTTATAACTGTCTAGTATGTGATGTATATGCTGTGTAACTCTGATTGATGTTGTATATTATGTAATACTTATGTTATTAATATAATTTATTCGTTCCACTGTTGAGATTCTGATTTTTTTTCTTCTTTCTTCTCTTTCTTTTCTTATTTCTATCCCTTTCTTTCTTCAAGATGATGCGATTTTCTGCGGTGAGAAAGTCGAGTCGTCACAGTTGGTATCAGAGCGCTAAGTTGAGTGAATACCTAGGCTTTGAAGTGATTTCTTTCTTGAGACAGCGTGTTTGTAATTTTGAATATATATATATATATATGTATATGTATATATTTACTTCTACCTATTTGTTGGGTTGCCTGTTCGGGTTTTCCAATATAAGTTATAAAGGTAGATAAGGTAGTGGGGTGTATAACACGACTACTACCAATGGTTGGAGTTTGAATGTTGAGGTCGGAAGTGTGTCTTTCGAAACTGTAGACCTAATACCGTCTCAAGTGAGCTTTGCAGCTGGATGTAAGGATTTCATCGATCTCTGAAGAAACCTTTTAAAGGTTCGGAGTCCAACTTAGTAGTGCAAGTTGGATGAGTAGAGTTTGGATCTGTCGGTTAGGCAAAAGCGAGTAATGGTATCTTAATACCTCAGGAAGTAGTAGTTGCGTGATGAGATGAAGTGACTATGGATGTCTCCGAAGATGTTTCTTTGGAACAAGTTTAGGAAATATGACTGCTTCGATGTTGTGGATGGATTCAGTAGAGTGTTTCTGTCTGGTTTGAGGTCCGAGTTTCTCGAAGAGCTTTGGATTAGGAAGTCTTTGGGCATATGTGTAAGCAGTGCAGCTCGGAGTATTCTGGTGCCAGCAAGTCTTCTGGTTAGCAGTTTTTCTAAAGGTGAAGTTCAGAAACAGCAGAGTGGATCCATTTCTTCGATGGATTGGCTAGATTAGTGTAAGCTGTTCTGATTGGTAAAGAGAGAGCAGTTTTCTTTGGAAATTTGTCTGGATTGATCGCAGAAATGACTTGCGATAGTTTGAGTGTTCTCTTGGGTTATCAGAGGTTTGTCCGCATCTGGAGGTTGAGTTTTCTTATCGACTGGATTCTAGGAGTGCTACAGGTGATTCGGTTTAGTTGAAGGATGACTTCTAGGGCAAGGTTTTGGCGAAGCAGCTTAGGATCAGGTGGGACATTTGAGTTTTCTTTTATGAATCTGTTAAACCATATTTCTAAGATGTGTTGTCTAGTTTGTGTTCGTGTTCTTCATCAACATTTTCATCTACTCCAAATTAGAGTTGTACAGCGGAAGCAGTTTGGGAGTGCTTTTTTTTTTGTCTTTTCCGGATAGGAGAAGTAAGTTACTCTTCTTATGTTTGTGGAGTAGAGTTGGTGTTCTTGGTTTTGAGATTGATCTTGAGGAGATCATTCTGTCGGGTTGTTTTGGTCCAGTTTGTTTCTAGAGACATCAGCGAAGGTTGAGCTGATCGGGAGAGATGAAGGCAGCCCAGGATCGTCAGGAGTGTTTTGTGGATAAGAGACGAAGGAATTTGGATTTCGGAGTCGGAGATTTGATTTTGGGTAAGTTTTCTCCGATCTAAGGAGCTATAAGATTGGGTAAGATTGGGTAAGCCAGCTCCGAGGTGTTTTGGATCTTTTTTGTGTTCTTGTGAGGATTGGTGTTTGATTTTCAAGGTTGAATTGCCAGTATGGATAACTGGGATTCGATGATCTCTGAGGGAGTACGTGTATGGTTTATCTCTAGTTGTGGAACCAGCAGTTCAGAAGGATGTGATTGTTGAGTCAGACTTGTCTATAGTCTGATATCCTGTTTAGTTTTGTAGATCTAGTTGGATAGAAGCTCTGTAGCTTAGTAGTATAAATTGTTTGGATTCTATAGAGTGAGTATCCCGACATTTATATTTGGGAAACTCTAGGAAATCCTATCCAGAATTTTGTCTGGATAGTTAGATTTGTTTGTTTGAGTGAATTGGTTGCTATGGTTGTTTGCATATGATTGATAATATATGCTAGTGTTTTAGAATAAAATCTTAAGATAGATTATTATTTTAAATTTCGGGGACGAAATTCTTTTAAGGGAGGAGGAATGTGATATCCCGGAATTTTTGGCAATATTAATTTAATAATCTGTGTTAAAAATTAAATTGATTTGATAATTTTTGTTAATAAAATTTTAATTGATTTAATAATCTTCTTTTAATAAATATTTAAATTGGTAGATTTTATCTTTTTAAAGCTAATAAATTATTTTCTATTTATAATATATATATATATAATTGTATATATTGTAAATAGATAAGCTTTGGTTTGGAACTTAGTAAATAAAGCAATTTTCTAATTCTAATTTATTTTTAGTAAATTGGAAATTTTGATTTAAATTTAACATTTAGCGTTTCAAAGCAATTTAATAAATAACTATATGGTTTTTAAATATTTAAGTTAAATCTTATTTGTTTAAATTATATTTAATTAGCTTAAATATGAATCTTAATTAGATTAACATAAAAGCTTTGTTTTATTTTATTTTTAAATATTTTAAAATACAATTTACATATGATCTTAATTTATTGAGTAATAAAAGTAATTTATAATCTCTTTTATAAATTATTTAAAATTGTTAAATTTGTTATTTTCAAATAATAATTATAATACCTAGTTTTTATAAATATAAATAGATTTTATAGAAATAGAATTGTTATTTTTAAATTTAATAAGAGTTATATATGCATATATATATATATAACTTGATTTTCAAATTGTATTTTATAATTTAATTTAAATTCGAATTTAATGTTTTGAAATTCAAAAGAATAGACACTTAAAAATATTTGGATAAGTCTTTATTTATAACTTGTTTAGTTTCATTTTTCTTTAAAAAAAAGGAAATATTTATATACATATACATAGGAAGTAATAAATTAAGTTAAAAGCTTTTATAAACAATTTAAGTTAAAATAAAATACTTAAATTGCAAATGTAAATCCCTTAAGACACCTAAAGAACATGTGTTAAATAAACATTAATCCAGGATGACAAATGTTACTATATTAGACATGTGTCATTTTTAATTTTTGTTTTTTTCTTTTGTTTAAATAAATCATTTTATGCTTATATAAACACATTGCCTCTCAACCCCATTTTCTTTTTTTTCTATTCTTCTTCAAAATTTAAGAAAACTTCAGCTGAAAATCTGAAATCAACATTCAAACAAAAATCTAAAATCTTTGATCAATCTTCTTTAAAACCAGAAAATTTTGCTCAAGAACAAAATCCTGTAAATCCCCCTCAAAGACAAATCTAAAATTAGTATTTCCTCTAACCAAATCAAACTACAACTATCTAAAATCATCTTCAAAACCACAAATCAATCACCTGTAGCCCTCTTCAAATCATTAACCTGAAATTCATTTTGCAAATCATTTTTAAAGATGTTCAAAGACCTACAGATTCCTTCACTTCTGTTTTGAAACAACAACCCGGCCTATATTCATCTTCAACTTGAAGTTTTTAAAAGCAAACTGCAGTTTTAAATTCAAAAGCAAACTACAGCAACTCAATTTCAAAGCACATTCCAGTTTCAAGCTTTTCAAAAACATGGTTGCTCTGTTCATCATGCTTGTCAAGTGAGTAACATTTTTATTTAAAATAATTGAAGTAAATATGGTTGCCTGATTTATTCATGTGATAATCATGATTTGTGCGGATGAATATAAGGGAATTCTCTGTACATATATATGGATGTCTGAAAGCATGCTTGACGTTGTGACGTTTTCTTGCCTGTTCTAGATTCCAGGTTTAAATTCTGATCAAAAATCGTGATCTCATAATCTAATCTATGTTAAGGATTAAGATTTAAACAAAATATGGCTGTGTAATATAAGTTAAAGTTTAAATTTTATTTGACATAAAAAATCTGTAATTGACTCTGGAAATCAAAATATAACAGAACAAACTTTATGTATGTAAAAATTTAATTATCCAGATTCATTGATCCAAGATTATAAATCGATTACTTAAACTAAAACTTGAATTTTAAAACTAAAATCAGAATTTTTAGTTTGAAAATGATTGAGTATTTCTGGTTTGACCAGAAAAGATATTTTGGTATGTAACTGTCAATCTAGGCAGTCGGGGTGGTCAGCATCTTCTTTGGTGATGGAGTGGTGATAGGAGATTCAGGGAAAAATAGTAGGAAGTGGATCTATGCATTGAGGCGATGGTGGTTAAGAATTGAAGTTTTTAACCCTAGTTTTTCTATTGATCATAAATTTGATCGACGCGACTTCTAGAGGTGACCGAGCTTTACCAGATTCAGGGAGATGATAGATGGAGTGTGGAAGAAATCGTGGTCGGAGGTGTAGACACTCTGGTGGTTGGAGTCTGGTGATTGAGGTGATTCCAGTTGTCGACATTCGTTCCAGTTTTGAGCTCATATGCTCGATATTGATTTTATGCTACTGCTATTGTTTTGAGGGTCGGAATTGAGTTGGAGAATGATCGTCGACTTGCATAAGTCATCGCGAGTGGTCGGAAAAGGTTGCAGCGTTGGTGCAGGTACACGTGGACATGGAGTATCTGCTGTTGATTTGGGGAAGATGGGTACTCGAGTGTTATTCGAGTTGTTGCGTGTTTTGCTCGAAGCGTAGGGGTGTTTGTCTCGAAGTGATTGTTGTATGGGCTCGGGTATACTATTGTTACAGGTTTATGTAAAACATATCAAAACCTTAAGTATAAATGAATTCAAAATGGAAATTTTAATCGAGTTTTACTCGAGTTATTTAGTGTTTTGGTCGGGCTAGGTTAGGTTAGGCTCGAGTGATTTATGTGTGGCTCGGGTTAGTTTTGTTACAGGTTAGAAACCCTGTCCTGTTTTCAAAATTTAAATTGAAATTTAAAGTATTAAGCAAGGATTTAAAATAAGTTTTAAATCTAATTTTAAATAATGGATTCAAGTTTAATTTGAATCTTAGCTGGAAATGAATAAAGTTTTTAAATTCAAATTTGTTTAAATAACCTTAAAGGGATTAAGAGTTTAAAAGTGTTTTTAAAGGAGTTTGAATTTAAATTGGAGTTTGAAATGTAAAAGAATGATTTAAACAAAGTTAAAGTTTATATCTGATTCAAATCTAAATTTGAATCTTTGTTTTAGAATAAATTTAAGTTTTAAAAATTTAAGTGTTTTAACAATTTTGAATGGTAAAGTAAAATTTAAATGTTTTGAATTTAAAGAGTTATTTGGTTTAAACTCTTGTAAAATTCCTTTTATAAGAGAAAGTATTCTTTATCATGTAAATTTAAAGGTTTTAAATTGATCTTAAATTTTGTTGAAGATAAATTGGATTCATTTTAAAACTTGAATTTAAAATGAAATTTGAAATTAAAATTGAAAATGAATGTTTTCAAATATATTTGTGAATGATAATTTAACCATAGATAAGAAAAAGGTTTATCTTAAAGTTAAATTAGAATTTAATGATTTGTAATTCATTTAATTATTAGGGTAATTAAATGGATAATTAATTTATTTAATAAATTAATGAAATGGATAATTACTTAAAGTAATTAAGGGTTTTAATCTTGGAAGTTTAAGATTAATTATTCTTAGAATAATTAACTTGTAATTTAATAATCATTAATTAAATAAGATTATATTTTAATTAATGATTAGTAATTAATTAATCAAGCAATAAAGGATTAATTAAGTTACAGTTAACACTTAATTAATTAAATAATTAGGGGTTAATTAATGGGCTATTAATGGTTAATTAACTTGTAATCAATAATGATTAAAATAAGTTAATTGCTTTAGAAAAATAATTAACAAATTGTTAATAGTTGATGAAGGTTATTAACTAAGGATTATTTAATAATTAATTAATGTGATTAATTTTTATTAATTTAAAGATAATCATTTGTGTAAATTGTTAAGTAAAATTACTTATGGAAGTAATTAAGGAACTAATTACTCATTGTAATTAATTGAGTTTAATTTGATTAGATTAAGTTAATTAATTCAGTTTAATTAATTTAGAATAATCATTTGATGATGTTTGAAGTATAATTACTTAATATAATTTAATGAAGAGAAATTACTTAGAAAAGTAATTAATGGGTAATTACTGGATATAATTAATTGAAGGTGATTTGATGATGGAAGTAATTTGAGTATAATTGCTTTGTAAAATTAATCAAGGGATTAATTAGAGATAATTAATTAAGGAGTAATTAATTTATTTGGTGAGGTAATTAAAGGTAGTTAATTACTAAATGGGGTTAATCAAGGGTGATCAACAATTATGGTTTAATTGAAAATTAATTACTTAATGTAATTAATTTAAATAGAAAATGTAATTAGAGATCATTAATTGTTATAATGAGTGATGTAATTTAGAATGGATTTATTTGGAAATAACTAATAAATGAAGAGATTTATTAATGTAATTGATTAAGAAGTAATGTAATTAATTTTAGTTAATTAATAAATAAAGTAATTTAAAGGTTAATTACTGTAAATTTAAAGGTTTTAAATTGGTTTTAAATTTTGTTGAAGATAAATTGGATTCATTTTAAAACTTGAATTTAAAATGAAATTTGAAATTAAAATTGGAAATGAATATTTTCAAATATATTTGTGAATGATAATTTAACCATAGATAAGAAAATGGTTTATGTTAAAGTTAAATTAGAATTTAATGATTTGTAATTCATTTAATTATTATGGTAATTAAATGGATAATTAATTTATTTAATAAATTAGTGAAATGGATAATCACTTAAAGTAAGTAAGGTTTTAAACTTTAAAGTTTAAGATTAATTATTCTTAGAGTAATTAACTTGTAATTTAAGAATCATTAATTAAATAAGATTAGATTTTAATTAATGATTAGTAATTAGTTAATCAAGTAATAAAGGATTAACTAAGTTACAGTTAACACTTAATTAATTAAATAATTAGGGGTTAATTAACGAGCTATTAATGGTTAATTAATTTGTAATCAATAATGATTAAAATAAGTTAATTACTTTAGAAAAATAATTAATGAATTGTTAATAGTTAATGAAGGTTATTAACTAAGGATTATTTAATAATTAATTAATGTGATTAATTTTTAATAATTAATTAGATTAATTAATTTAAAGACAATCATTTGTGTAAATTGTTAAGTAAAATTACTTATGGAAGTAATTAAGGAACTAATTACTCTTTGTAATTAATTGAGTTTAATTTGATTAGATTAAGTTAATTAATTCATTTTAATTAATTTAGAATAATCATTGATGATTTGTGAAGTATAATTACTTAATGTAATTTAATGAAGAGAAATTACTTAGGAAAGTAATTAATGGGTAATTACTGGATATAATTAATTGAAGGTGATTTGATGCTGGAAGTAATTTGAGTATAATTACTTTGTAAAATTAATCAAGGGATTAATTAGAGATAATTAATTAAGGAGTAATTAATTTATTTGGTGAGGTAATTACTGAATGGGGTTAATCAAGGGTGATCAACAATTATTGTTTAATTGAAAATTAATTACTTAGTGTAATTAATTTAAATAGAAAATGTAATTAGAGATCATTAGTTGTTATAATTAATGATGTAATTTAGAAATGATTTATTTGGAAATAACTAATAAATGAAGGGATTTGTTGATGTAATTAATTAAGAAGTAATGTAATTAATTTTAGTTAATTAACAAATAAAGTAATTTAAAGGTTAATTACTATATTTGGTTAAGTATAATCAACTTGTAAAATTAATTAAAGGATAATTACTTGAATGTAATTAAGGAATAATTAATTAAGGGTGATTAGTTAAGGTGATTAATTAGAGAATAATTAATTAATTAATTTGTAATTAATTAATGGTTATGTAAGCAAGATTTATATTGATAAATTAATTAATTTAATTCACTTTAAATTAATTAGAAATGATGTAATTAATTTAATTCATTTTAAATTAGTTATATTTGGTGTGATTTTCAATCATTGCTTATAAATGAATGGATGATATTGGTGCCTTGAATGGTTTGAGATCTCAGATATGAGATAAATAATGCTGTGTGATATGGATGCTTTGGTTGCATTGGGATGATAATATGAATTATTTATTTGTGATTGATAATGTGGATTATCTGTTGTGATGATAGTGATGATTATCTATTGTGGTATTTTAATTATCTATCTGTGTATATATAGATAATAGAATTGAATTATTTTAAACTTTAAAATAACTTGGCCTTAAAAGATACGCTTTGGATTTCGATGAGACCAGGATTGAGTTTCCAGATTTGGATATCTAAAAACCACATCGATCCAAAATTACGATTGGTCATGAATCTCAAGTGAAGAGCGAAGACTCGAGGTGTAAGGACTATTCATCGTTAAAACTCTGAGGGTTATTCAAATACGAGTTTAATGGGGTAGTACTTTTAGATTCGAGATGAAGATTCAGAGTGCAAGGTTATCGTCGTTAACTCTGAGGGTGATTCCAAAATGAGTGTAACAAGGTAATGCCTTCGATTTCATTCGAACCCGGAACAAACTTGGATGGATTGAATGCTTTCAGAACATCGTCAGGTGGACGATGAGCATTCTAGGAGATGTGTTCTCTCAAGGTAATCGTAGCCTCAAGCCTCATCAACCGGAAATGGCTAAAATAGGGGAGGTGTAGCAAGGCTAAGTGGGTCATGCCCAAGTAGGACGAGATTTTCCCCTGTCTAGAAGTCCCTTTTGATTTCGGTTGTGTGGGCGGTTGGAACGTACGCCAACTGCGGGGTTGTCTTGTTCGGGACTAATCAGTAAGGAATGGTTCCGGCCTTGTGTTATAGGGGATTGGGAGTAATCCTCGGTACGGTGATCTAGGCCACGTACTGTGACGGGCGGTACCCCAGTAGCCCTGCCATTGTATGAGATCCAAAATCCAATAAGTGCCAACGGTTTTAATTGTATTACCTACTTTTGTGGCTAGTAGCTGGTATTTAATAAATGTAACAATTTCGGCTATTTCATATTTACTTGAAAACCCTAGACCTATTATAATATCACTAGATTTCCTATCAAATGTTTTGGTTAGCGTAAGGTAAATTTTTTTCCATGTTTATGTGTGGGAAGTCTTACGTGATATCTTTCTTTTCAAAGGTTTTCAAAGTTAAGCAACCTTAACCTGTTACTCACACCAGACCCATGTCTGACCCGAAGTTTATCTTCTGTTTTCTTAAACTCTTGGGTACTTAAATTTTTACGAGTAGCCAAGGGATTCAGGTTAGCTTTGATGAATTATGGAGGAGCAATGGGGCAGGAGGCTTCAGCGTTGTAGATACTTATAGTGTTCCGCTGTGTGTTCTCTGAGTGATTTGTTTGTATGTTATTGAGTTGTATAACTAGACAGGTGTTTATAACTGTCTAGTATGTGATGTATATGCTGTGTAACTCTGATTGGTGTTGTATATTATGTAATACTTATGTTATTAATATAATTTATTCGTTCCGCTGTTGAGATTCTGATGTTGTTTCTTCTTTCTTCTCTTTCTTTTCTTATTTCTATCCCTTTCTTTCTTCAAGATGATGCGATTTTCTGTGGTGAGAAAGTCGGGTCGTCATAGTTGGTATCAGAGCCCTAGGTTGAGTGAATACGTAGGCTTTGAAGTGATTTCTTTCTTGAGAGAGCGTATTTGTAATTTTGAATATATATATATATATATATATATATATATATATATATATATATATATTTACTTCTACCTATTTGCTTGGTAGCCTATTCGGGTTTTCCAATATAAGTTATAAAGGTAGATAAGGTAGTGGGGTGTATAACACGACTACCACCAATAGTGGGAGTTTGAATGTTGAGGTTGGAAGAGTGTCTTTCGAGATTGTAGACCTAATACCGTCTCAAGTGAGCTTTGCAGTTGGATGTAAGGATTTCATCGATCTCTGAAGGAAACCTTTTAAAGGTTCGGAGTCCAACTTGGTAGTGCAAGTTGGATGAGTAGAGTTTGGATCTTTCGATTAGGAAAAAGCGAGTAATGGTATCTTAATACCTTAGGAAGTAGTAGTTGTGTGATGAGATGCAGTGACTATGGATGTCTCCGAAGATGTTTCTTTCGAACAAGTTTAGGAAATAGACTGCTTCGATGTTGTGGCTGGATTTAGTGGAGTGTTTCTGTCTGGTTTAAGGTCCGAGTTTCTCGAAGAGCTTTGGATTAGGAAGTCTTTGGGAATATGTGTAAGCAGTGTAGCTCAGAGTATTCTGGTGCCAGCAAGAGGGTCTTCTGGTTAGCAGTTTTTCTGGAGGTGGAGTTCAGAAACAGCAGAGTGGATCCATTTCTTCGATGGATTGGCTAGATAAGTGTAAGTTGTTATGATTGGTAAAGAGAGAGCAGTTTTCTTTGGAAATTAGTCTGGATTGATCGCAAAAGTGACTTGCGATAGTTTGAGTGTTCTCTTGGGTTATCAGAGGTTTGTCCGCATCTGGAGGTTGAGTTTTCTTATCGACTGGATTCTAGGAGTGCTACCGGTGGTTCAGTTTAGTAGAAGGATGACTTCTAGAGCAAGGGTTTGGCGAAGCAGCTTAGGATCAGGTGGGACATCTGAGTTTTCTTTTATGAATCTGTTGAACCATATTTCTGAGATGTGTTGTCCAGTTTGTGCTCGTGTTCTTCATCAGCATTTTCGTCTACTCCAAATCAGAGTTGTACAGCAGAAGCAGTTTGGGAGTGCTTTTGTTTTTCCTTTTTCGGATAGGAGAAGTAAGTTAGTCTTCTGATGTTTGTGGAGTAGAGTTGGTGTTCTTGGTTTTGGGATTGATCTTGAGGAGATCATTCTGTCGGGTTGTTTTGGTCCAGTTTGTTTCTAGAGACATCAGCGAAGGTTGAGCTGATCGGGAGAGATGAAGGCAGCCCAGGATCGTCAGAAGTGTTTTGTGGATAAGAGACGAAGGAATTTGGATTCCGGAGTCGGAGATTTGATTTTGGGTAAGTTTTCTCCGATCTAAGGAGCTATAAGATTGGGTAAGGCTGGGTAAGTCAGCTCCGAGGTGTTTTGGATCTTTTTTGTTTTCTGTGAGGATTGGTGTTTGATTTTCATGTTTGAATTGCCAGTTTGGATAACTGGGATTCAATGATCTCTGAGGGAGAACGTGTATGATTTATCTCTGGTTGTGGAACCAGCAGTTCAGAAGGATATGATTGTTGAGTCAAACTTGTTTATAGTCTAATATCATGTTTAATTTTGTAGATCTGGTTGGATAGGAGCTCTATAGCTTAGTAGTACAGATTGTTTGGATTCTGTAGAGTGAGTATCCCCGCATTTATATTTGGGAAACTCTAGGAAATCCTATCCAGAATTTTGTCTGGATAGTTAGATTTGTTTGTTTGAGTGAATTGGTTGCTATGGTTGTTAGCATATGATTGATAATATATGCTAGTGTTTTAAAATAAAATCTTAAGATAGATTATTAAATTTCCTTTGCTTTTAAATTTCGGGGACGAAATTCTTTTAAGGGGGGAGGAATGTGATATCCCGGAATTTTTGGTAATATAAATTTGATAATCTGTGTTAAAAATTAAATTGATTTGATAATTTTTGTTAATAAAATTTTAATTGATTTAATAATCTTCTTTTAATAAATACTTAAATTGGTAAATTTTATCTTTTTAAAGCTAATAAATTGTTTTCTATTTATAATATATATGTGTGTATATATATATATATAATTGTATATATTGTAAATAGATAAGCTTTGGTTTGGAATTTAGTAAATAAAGCAATTTTCTAATTCTAACTTATTTTTGGTAAATTGGAAATTTTGATTTAAATTTAACATTTAGCTTTTCAAAGCAATTTAATAAATAACTATATGGTTTGTAAATATTTAAGTTAAATCTTATTTGTTTAAATTATGTTTAATTAGCTTAAATATGAATCTAAATTAGATTAACATAAAAGCTTTGTTTTATTTTCTTTTTAAATATTGCTTGAAATTATATATAAGAGTTTAAAATATAATTTACATATGATCTTAATTTATCGAGTAATAAAAGTAATTTATAACCTCTTTTATAAATTATTTAAAATTGTTAAATTTGTTATTTTCAAATAATAATTATAATACCTAGTTTTTATAAATATAAATAGATTTTATAGAAATAGAATTGTAATTTTTAAATTTAATGAGAGTTATATGCATATATATAACTTGATTTTTAAATTGGATTTTATAATTTAATTTAAATTTGAATTTAATGTTTTGAAGCTCAAAAGAATAGATACTTAAATATTTGGATAAGTTTTTATTTATAATTTGTTTTGTTTCATTTTTCTTTAAAAAAAGGGAAATTTATATATACATATACATAAGAAGCAGTAAATTAAGTTAAAAGCTTTTATAAAAAATTTAAATTAAAATAGAATACTTAAATTACAAATGTAAATCCCTTAAGACACCTAAATAACTTGTGTTAAATAAACATTAATCCAAGATGACAAATGTTACTATATTAGACATGTGTCATTTTTAATTTTTGTTTTTTTTCTTTTGTTTAAATAAATCATTTTATGCTTATATAAACACATTGCCTCTCAACCCCATTTTCTTTTTTTCTATTCTTCTTCAAAACTTAAGAAAACTTCAGCTGAAAATATGAAATCAACATTCAAGCAAAAATCTAAAATCATTGATCAACCTTCTTCAAAACCAGAAAATTTTTCTCAAGAGCAAAATCCTGTAAATCCTCCTCAAAAACAAATCTAAAATTAGTATTTCCTCTAACCAAATCAAACTACAACCATCTAAAGTCATCTTCAAAACCAGAAATCAATCACCTGTAGCCCTCTTCAAATCATTAACCTAAAATTCATTTTGCAAATCATTTTTACAGATGTTCAAAGACCTGCAGATTCTTTCACTTCTGTCGGGGTGGTCAGCATCTTCTTTGGTGATGGAGTGGTGATAGGAGATTCGGGGAAAAATAGTAGGAAGTGGATCTATGCATTGAGGCAATGGTGGTTAAGAATTGAAGTTTTTAACCCTAGTCTTTCTGTTGATCAGAAATTTGATCGACGCGACTTCTAGAAGTGACCGAGGTTTCCTAGATTCAGGGAGATGATAGATGAAGTGTGGAAGAAATCAAGGTCGGAGGTGTAGAAATTCTAGTGGTCGGAGTCTGGTGATTGAGGTGATTCCAGTTGTCGACATTAATTCCAGTTTTGAGCTCATATGCTCGATTTTGATTTTGTGCTACTGCTATTGTTTTGAAGGTCGGAATTGAGTTAGGGAATGATCGTCGACTTGCGTAAGTCATCGCGAGTGGTCGGAAAAGGTCGCAGCATTGGTGCAGGTGAATGGGGACATGGAGTATCTGCTGTTGATTTGGGGAAGATGGGTACTCGAGTGTTATTCGAGTTGTTGCGTGTTTTGCTTGAAGCGTAGGGGTGTTTGTCTCGAAGTGATTGTTGTATGGCCTCGGGATACCATTGTTACAGGTTTATGTAAAACCTATCAGAACCCTAAGTTTAAATGAATTCAAAATGGAAATGTTACTCGAGTTTTACTCGAGTTATTTAGTGTTTTGGTCGGGCTAGGTTAGGTTAGGCTCGAGTGATTTATGTGTGGCTCGGGTTAGTTTTGTTACAGGTTAGAAACCCTGTCCTGTTTTCAAAATTTAAACTGAAATTTAAAGTATTAAGCAAGGATTTAAAATAAGTTTTAAATCTAATTTTAAATAATGGATTCAATTTTAGTTTGAATCTTAGCGGGAAATGAATAAAGTTTTTAAATTCAAATTGTTTAAATAACCTTAATGGGGTTAAGTGTTTAAAAGTGTTTTTAAAGGAGTTTGAATTTGAATTGGAGTTTGAAATGTAAAGGAATGATTTAAACAATTTTAAATCTGATTCAAATCTAAATTTGAATCTTTGTTTTAGAATAAATTTAAGTGTTTTAACAATTTTGAATGATAAAGTAAAATTTAAATGTTTTGAATTTAAAAAGGAATTTGGTTTAAACTCTTGTAAAATTCCTTTTATAAGAGAAAGTATTCTTTATCATGTAAATTTAAATGTTTTTAATTGGTTTTAAATTTTGTTGAAGATAAATTGGATTCATTTTAAAACTTGAATTTAAAATGAAATTTGAAATTAAAATTGGAAATGAATGTTTTCAAATATATTTGTGAATGATAATTTAACCATAGATAAGAAAATGGTTTATGTTAAAGTTAAATTAGAATTTAATGATTTGTAATTCATTTAATTATTAGGCTAATTAAATGGATAATTAATTTATTTAATAAATTAATGAAATGGATAATTACTTAAAGTAAGTAAGGTTTTAAACTTAAAAGTTTAAGATTAATTATTCTTAGAATAATTAACTTGTAATTTAAGAATCATTAATTAAATAAGATTAGATTTTAATTAATGATCAGTAATTAATTAATCAAGCAAAAAAGGATTAATTAAGTTACAGTTATCACTTAATTAATTAAATAATTAGGGTTAATTAATGAGCTATTAATGGTTAATTAATTTGTAATCAATAATGATTAAAATAAGTTAATTACTTTAGAAAAATAATTAATTAATTGTTAATAGTTAATGAAGGTTGTTAACTAAGGATTATTTAATAATTAATTAATGTGATTAATTTTTAATAATTAATTAGATTAATTAATTTAAAGACAATCATTTGTGTAACTTGTTAAGTAAAATTACTTATGGAAGTAATTAAGGAACTAATTACTCTTTGTAATTAATTGAGTTTAATTTGTTTAGATTAAGTTAATTAATTCATTTTAATTAATTTAGAATAATCATTGATGATTTGTGAAGTATAATTACTTATTGTAATTTAATGAAGAGAAATTACTTAGGAAAGTAATTAATGGGTAATTACTGGATATAATTAATTGAAGGTGATTTGATGGTGGAAGTAATTTGAGTATAATTACTTTGTAAAATTAATCAAGGGATTAATTAAAGATAATTAATTAAGGAGTAATTAATTTATTTGGTGAGGTAATTAAAGGTAGTTAATTACTAAATGGGGTTAATCAAGGGTGATCAACAATTATGGTTTAATTGAAAATTAATTACTTAATGTAATTAATTTAAATAGAAAATGTAATTAGAGATCATTAATTGTTATAATGAATGATGTAATTTAGAATGGATTTATTTGGAAATAATTAATAAATGAAGGGATTTATTAATGTAATTAATTAAGAAGTAATGTAATTAATTTTAGTTAATTATTAAATAAAGTAATTTAAAGGTTAATTACTGTATTGGCTAAGTATAATCAACTTGTAAAATTAATTAAAGGATAATTACTTGAATGTAATTAAGGAATAATTAATCAAGGGTGATTAATTAAGGTGATTAATTAGAGAATACTTAATTAATTAATTTGTAATTAATTAATGGTTATGTATTATATTGATGAAGTTATTAATTTAATTCACTTTACATTAATTATAAATGATGTAATTAATTTAATTCATTTTAAATTAATTATATTTGGTGTGATTATCAATCATTGCTTATAAATGGATGGATGATATTGGTGCCTTGAATGGTTTGAGATCTCAGATATGAGATAAATAATGCTGTGTGATATGAATGCTTTGGTTGCATTGGGATGATAATATGAATTATCTATTGTGATTGATATTGTGGATTATCTGTTGTGATGATAGTGATGATTATCTATTGTGGTATGTGAATTATCTATCTGTGTATATATAGACAATAAAATTGAATTATTTTAAACTTTAAAACAACTTGGCCTTAAAAGATACGCTTTGGATTTCGATGAGACCGGGATCGAGTTTCCATATTTGGATATCTGAAAACCACATCGATCCAAAATTATGATAGGTCGTGAATCTCAAGTGAAGAGTGAAGACTCGAGGTGTAAGGACTATTCATCGTTAAAACTCTGAGGGTGATTCCAATACGAGTTTAACGGGGTAGTACTTTCAGATTCGAGATGAAGATTCAGAGTGCAAGGGTTATCGTCGTTAACTCTAGGGTGATTCCAAAATGAGTGTAATGAGGTAATGCCTTCGGTTTCGTTCGAACCCGGAACGAAATTGGATGGATTGAATGCTTTCAGAACATCGTCAGGTGTTCGATGAGCATTCTAAGAGATGTGTTCTCCAAAGGTAATCGTAGCCTCAAGCCTCATCAACCGGGAATGGCTAAAACAAGGGAGGTGTAAGAAGGCTAAGTGGGTCATCCCCAAGTAGGATGAGATTTTCCCCTGTTTAGAAGTCCCTTTTTATTTCGGCTGTGTGGGCGATTGGAACGTACGCCAACTGTGGGGCTGTCTCGTTCGGGACTACTCAGTAAGGAATGGTTCCGGCCTAGTGTTGTAGGGGATTGGGAGTAATCCGCGGTATGGTGATCTAGGCTACGTACTGTGACAGGCGGTACCCCAGTAGCCCTGCCATTGTATGGGATCCAAAATCCAATAAGTGCCAACGGTTTTGATTGTATTACCCACTTTTGTGGCTAGTAGCTGGAATTTAATAAATGAAACATTTTCGGCTATTTCATATTTACTTGAAAACCCTAGACCTATTATAATATCACTGGATTTCCTATCAAATGTTTTGGTTAGCATAAGGTAAAAACTTTTCCATGTTTTTGTGTGGGAAGTCTTATGTGATACCTTTCTTTTCAAAGGTTTTCAAAGTTAAGCAACCTTAACCTGTTACTCACACCAGACCCATGTCTGACCCAAAGTTTATCTTCTGTTTTCTTAAACTCTTAGGTACTCAAATTTTTACGAGTAGCCAAGGGATTCAGGTTAGCTTTGACGAATTGTGGAGGAGCAATGGAGCAGGAGGCTTCAGTGTTGTAGATATTTATAGTGCTCCGCTGTGCGTTCTCTGAGTCATTTGTTTGTATGGTATTGACTTGTATAACTAGACTGGTATTTATAACTGTCTAGTATGTGATGTATATGTTGTGTAATTCTGATTGGTTTTGTATATTATGTAATACTTATGTTATTAATATAATTTATTCGTTCCGCTGTTGAGATTCTGATGTTGTTTCTTCTTTCTTCTCTTTCTTTTCTTATTTCTAACCCTTTCTTTCTTCAAGATGATGCGATTTTCTATGGTGAGAATGTCGGGTCGTCACACGAGGGTGCACCTATACTTTGGCGACCAAAACTTATGCTTGTTGTTTCCACTGGTGTAAAATAGACGGCTTTGGAGTAAAGCTCTCAAACCTCAAAGCCATGTTTATCAAACCAACAAAAGATCCTATGATATGATTAGTCATATTCTGTTGGAAATCAGGACGCATACCCCATAATGAACATATAATTCTTCTTCAATGGCGTATCGACCAGTCCTAATCCAAACTAAGACAATGCAATGAATCAGTTTTCATACTTCTCCATGGTCTTGGCCCCTACTTCAGATCCAAGAAGGTCCTGAATAATAAAATCATTCTAGCTTTCGGAACTTACTTCATCTCAAAATCGTCTTTAAATTGGGCCCAAGATAAGTTGTTCTATTGGATATCTACACTGATAGAACTCCACTAATCCATGACTGCATCTGTCAGATGTCATGATGCTAACCTATGCTTTGTTGCATCCTTTTTGCTCAATATCTTCAAATATTCGATCATGCAACTTGATCCAAGTCTGGACTTCTATGATCGTCTTCATACCACCAAACCTCTTGCTTCCCAACCTCTCATAATCGTAGTACAGTGAAGAAAAACTCTGAGGCCAAACCTACATGATCTCTTTTATGACATTTATTTCTCGGTTCCTTTACTGGAGTAGCATTCCCTGGAGCTCGATTCAGGCCATTCACGACAGTACTACTTCGATCACATCAAGCATTGAAAACTCTAGTACTCATAGTTCTTACTACCTAATCAAAGTAAAACATCTTTTAGGACACAAAAGGATAGAGTTATTTCAAAGAAAGGATTCTAAGAAAGAGATATTCCTAAGGAATAATTTTAAAGTATATTTTTCAAATTACAAATACGTTCTCATATATATAATACACTCGACCCATTCTAGGTGTTGCTTACCATATATCTAATGTGCCATACTCATCCAATGCCAAGATGTTTGCTTAATCCTAAGCTGTAATACCAAATGCAATGACCTGACTTTTCAATCCTCGTTTGTCGAACCTAATACATCCATATATTCGTGCGTTGAAAACCCAAGTGCCGGAAAGATAGAAAGTTCGGGTAAATAAAAGAAAATAATAGAACAAGAAGAGAATAACACAATATCATGATCTCACAATGGAATGATAATATATAATATCAAAGGAATAGTACAAATGGTTATTCTGAATACAGATATCAGAGTTACTAAAACCTAAGTATTATCATCAGCTTGAACAGCTATAACTTTCCGTCCTCACAATGTCGATATAATCAATATAGAAATGCAACAAAAATAAGAATAATATAGAAGCTAATCATCATGCTCTTCTCCATTGGCTCCAAAGCATCCGTAACTAAATCTGGAAACATACACTAGGGCTGACCCAAGCGTTAAGAAAATAACACACGGATCAGTCTGGTAAACTAGCGCGAGAAACAAAGAAATATGATTGATAAGAACAATAACCATTGAGACCTTACGGATTCCTGTAATGGTTTTTCCTTCACAGAAACAAACCATCATTAGTTTTAATATATAGTGATATAATAGATAATGCCTAGAGTGTAGAATATAAATCATATCCAATAACCGTTGTGTGAATGCCACAACAACAATAAGTATATAATTAATACTGCTAAGGCACATTTGCATATGTGTAAGGATTTATGTAGATCTCTCCTCATAGCCGAATCCTAACTTCATGACTAGGATCAGAAACTTTCTTCCGAGCTTCATATATCTCTAGATGGGATATATTCTTAGGTAAACATAACTGGACCAACGATGAAATGCATGGAAGCAAGTATCAACAACTCCAGCGCAAACATATCGATAAGCATACTCTAGATCTAAAGTTGATATACCCGCATGGGTAAGATAAACCCGAAATGATGCACCTTACACTAGTTTTAGTCATTTTTGATGTCGCAGCTACGTTCGGCATCTTTCACACGAGTCTTCATCACTTGATCAACATACGAATCCCCAACTGCATTCCTTTATTTGAACAGGTCACGAATCACTGCATGGATTCGAGTATCTTGAATAGATCTTGAACCTCCACATAGGTTCCTAGCGTAAGTCCTTCGACTAATCCTAAGGCTATCCACTCTCTTAGAATAATCCTTAATATAGACGATCCCTCATGATAGCATCGTTCGAGATATTAACACCGACTTTCCCTATGGACTTAACTTTTGGATAGACAAATCAACTCCATAACATTCCACTTCATAACTATTTTCAGAACATAGATAGCGTATAAGATTTTGAAGTGGTTTCGAGTTCGAGTCATCTCATATTAGTACACTCTTTCCACTTACCGGACACTCCAAAACCAATCGATGAATTTTCCGTTAACTCGATTCCGATTCTCTCAAAAGTAAGCGAAAACTAGAGATATTTACTACTAATACTCCTCCTCAGGGGTTCTTATTGGTATAAAATTGCGAAGCCTTTCGATAACTTCCTATGTTAAGATTAGGTTAGGTTCAATAATCGGTTAATCGATTATCTAGTCAAAACAATTACTTATACAAATCACGATTCATATGCTTAACTCATTTTCGACATTCGAACTTAATTATTCCTTGCCCAAGAGTGAAGCTAGATAAGTTTAGGCATTGATTTCTCTAAAACTTGCCTAGACACTTCATTCTTGAATCTCACAAATAGATAAGTCTACATTGTTGGCTTTTAGTGTTAAGTATAGGATTAATGGTTTCCGTAAATAACAAGAAATCAACACTATTAACATGTTTCAACAATTTTCACTTACCTATTCCTCGGTTAAGAGGAAATCCCGATAGGTTAGAACTCTATTGCTCCGTCCCTACTCGACATCAATCTTAACTATCACAAATTGGTAAGCTTACTTTGTCGGCTTATAGTGTTAGGCATAGTTAATTACATCACAAATAAGTAATTAAACAATTATCTATTTAGACTAACCCCTTTCAAGCCTTTCATTTATAATCTAAAACAAGATATTTATATAAGATATTTTTTCAAGATATTTATATAAGATATTTTTCCAAGATATTTATACTTCATAATACTTATAATATATTTTAAAACACTCTTTTAAAATATCAATTGAAAATAACAAGTTTGGAAAAATCATTAGAAACTTGTCAACGACATGTTGTTAACAAAATATCTTTTAGAATACTCAAATATGAGTTAGGAAATACTTTTTAAAAAGAATGAAATAAATCACTCAGACTTAAAGTCTTTTTTGAAACATTTGAAGTCCAAAAATTAAGGTTAAACGGGGCAGTTTTGCACTAGTGATGTTTTGGCCATTTTTGAGATGTTACTTAACATTTTACTATTCGTGCTTTTAGTTGCAAAAAATATACATATAAAACATTTTAAATATGACGAGAACTTCCTAAGGATATCTCTACAAAGTTCCATAACAATCGTCTAAAAATAAGGCAATTCCAAACTGCTTCTATAACGACTATCGCTATAAGTGCATTTTCAAATTCATGTCCAATCTAAACCAAAGTCCATCTATAACCTATATGCATTGTTTAATGTCTAGTCATATGTCATATAAGTTCATTCAAGTCCATTCCAAGTTTGTTCAAGTCTATGTACATGGATCTTATGTGTCACCTGTTCTCAAAACATGAATTCAAATCAATGTTTTAACATATGTCACTTAACAATTCAATCAACTTTAACATAACATATATGTGTTATATTATTCATTCAAAGTGAGGTGTTAAATTAGATCTAATCCAATAATAACCTATATCCAAGCTAACCAAAGTCCAACCCAAGCTAGCAATCACCTTTCCTTCCTCGCTTTCTTGCTTTTTGCCTTGATTTTGCTCCTCCTCCCTCATTATAGCTCACAACCTCTAGGTTTTGTGGGTGTTTCTCTTTGCTTCTTCCAATTTTGACTTGGTAGAAGGTTCTCTGGTATATTACTGCTTTTGGAAAAGTTTGAAGTGATTAGGAGATGGTTTGTAAATAATTTGCTTTAGGAATTTAGAGATGAAGAAGAAGAGAATCCATTGAAATTTTAACTCAAAGCTTAGGAAAATTTGTTATATATTTCCGAAGGTATGCCTCTCCTTATGTAAGCACAGGAATGGTGCTCTTTAAGCTTTCCTTCACCCTCCACCATGCCATGGAAGGCTCACCTCCTATAACTTCCCTTTCATGTCTCTTCTTCTTTATATCACTTCTCCTTTATGGCTAATTACTTTTATACCCTTCTCATAATAAAACCTCTTATCCTAATAGAACTTTCTAGAACATTCCACGATTTATGAAGAGAAGAGTGTGTTAATTAGTTGCCAATTTGTTCAGTTGATCGTTAATTAAGTGCATCATAATTCAAATAACTTATATCGATCAAAAAATTGTTTATCGATAAACCGATTTTCGGCCACATTGTCGATTTTTCTTCGAAGATTATATTTTATTAAACATTTTTAAGAAACAAGCCTGTTACCATTATTTATTAATTAAATGATGTTAAACAAGGTTATAAAATCATATTTATAACACAAACATATCTTAAAATGTAATGATATTTGAAGTTGTTCGAATTTCTGGATCGCTACATAAATTTATGAAAAACTTATACTTTGATTTAGAGTATTTTCCATTTGAATTTGTAATATGGAATATAAAAGGCTTTTATTGTAACATATTTTTTATACACATCTGTTTTAATCCCTTTTAAATATATCTTTGGGTAAATAACCTTTGCGTAATAGTTTATGAGTATACATATGTCTTTGATAAAAAGTATTTGGAAATTAAAAATAAATACAAAATAATTGAGAATAAATGAATAAGAAATTTAGAGATAAGAATGTTTTATAAATATATCACGTATTTTTTATATTAATTATTGATTCTAATTGAAATATTTTGGATACATACTTATATCTTTAATAAAATGATATTTTTGAAAGATACTTATGAGTATAGAATAAATTGGGAAAAAGTTGGTTAAATAAATTGTAATATCCCGGAATTTCAAGGAGTTTAAAATGTTGATAATCTCCTAAATTTAAATTATCTGAAATTGATAAATTGTTATTTTCAAAATAAATAACCAAGTAATAATAATATAATGTCTTAATTTTGGTTATAAATTGGTTTTATAATAAGACTAATTATTTTATTGTGTAAATAAATTCTAAATAGACTTATTGTTTTCATAATTGATAAGTGTGTTTAAATATTTATTTCTATGTATTTTAAATTGATTTTAAAATAGGATAAATTATTTATTTATAATAAAAATGAGCTTATTTAAAATAGATATTTATGTTTATTTAAATTGATTTTTAGATTTGATTTTTAAATTTGACTTTGAATTGAATATAAATTTGAATTCAAGGAATATATACATACATATTAAAATAGAATAATAATATAGTTTGGTTTTAAAATATATAGATAATGTTTTTAATTAAAAATAAGATTTTTTTGTATTATTCTCTTTATAGAAATTTATTGATAGAAATTTGGAATTTTATTTATTTAATAAAAATAAATACAAGGCTTTTGAAATAACATTTTGAATGAATTTGCAATATGTATATAATTTTATTTTAATTATATTTGGTTTCATTTCTTTTTAAAGATTGTATTTTATATAAATTTAGCAAACATTTATAAATGTATAAATGTATTTGTTTATTAGATATTTAATTAGAAAAGTACTTTTAAAATTAAGAAAAAAAATCATATTTGTTCATTAGGAAATTATTTAAAAAGCTTTTAAATTCTTTTAGAATAAAATTAAATAAACTAGGACATGTGTTATATCCTAAATCACCTTGTCAACAAGTGTTAAAACATTTATGATTTTTAAAACAAGTGTCCATTGTTTTTTATTTTCTTTTTAATGTAATAAATCTGAAAATTCACCCATATAAACACCCTTTCTCTCCATCTTTTTCTTTAAAATTTTTGTTCATTTCTAAAAAGAGAAACTTGAATATTCATGCACCTTCACTCAACATCCAAAACCAGAAAATCTTCAAATCCTCCTCAAACTTAAATTCGAAAAATCATTGCTCAAACAAAAGCCTGAAACATTTCTGTGATCAAAATCTGCATATGATTTCAAAACAAAATCAATTTCTCAAATTTAAACATAAATCCTTGTTTACCAAAACCTGAACTTCCTCCAAATCAAACTGCATGTCTGCAGTATGTTTTCAAAAATTTCTAGTGTTTGAAAATTTTCAGTGCATGCAAGTTTTTAAGGGGCAGTCTGAAGCAAAAGAATAAAGCATTTGCAAGTTTTAAAAAAAGAGCAAACCTGAAAACATTTCCAGTTTCCATATGCATGCAAGTGAATCTGGTTCAAGGCTTCTCTGTTTAAAAAGAGGCTTCAGCATCAAGTCCAGATTTATTTCTGCAGACTTTCAAAATGCAAAATCTGTTGAAAGCAATTTAAAAGTGGTTGAGGGCATCTCAGTTTTTGAGAGCATTTTTGCAAGTACTCCGTTTTTTAAAGCTTCAAGTTCAAAGTCTTTTGCAAACTTCCAGTTCATCTTCAAAACCCTTGCACTGCCTTTCTTTTAGATTGAGGTGAGTAAACAATTTACAAAAATTTAAGTGGTACTTTTCTGTTGCATGATTTTGAAATGGTGTTTGTTTTATATGCATAGTAGTTTGCCTCTGTAGATATAATTATGCAATGGGTTTTGATATATTTGAAAACTGTGTATGTTGATTCCCTTTTCCTCTCTGTAAAGTTTCAGTTAAAACCAAATCTTCAAGTTATTTTCTAAATTAAACAACAGTTAAAATTTTGATTCAAGCAAATAAGTTAGATTCGTATAAACTAAGAACAAAGAAATAAATCTAAGTTCTGGTTTGAAATTTTTTATGGAAGCAAATAATGCAGTAACAAATTTACATCAATGTGTCGAAATCAAGTGTTTAATTTGGTTAAAATGATTATATAAACCAAAGTATCATTGGTAAGTATGAATTTTGGAAAGGAAATCTTAATTTTTAAATTTGTATTAAGTAAGTAATTGGGGTTTATCTGAAAATTGGGTTTCTGCTAAATTCAGTTGATTTATGAATCTGGGTTGCTCGGGATTCATCATAGAGTTTGGGTTTGGAATGGAGAGTGAAGTAAAAATGGTTGAAGGATATGTAAATCTTTGTGGAGGTTGAAATTGTTTGATTATGATTTTAAACCTAGTTCTGTTGAAATTGGGAATTCTGGCTATTGTGTCTTCCTCTGTGCCTCGAGCTTGAAGAAAATTTGAGTGAAGGATGCGCGGTGAGTCAGCGAGCCTTGACCGGAGTTGTGGCGATTATATATGATTGGAGGCGTGGGATTTGGGGTTTGCCGATGATGGTTTTTGGGTTCAGTTCAACCAGGGGTGCTCGATTTTGAATCGAGGTAGGAGATGGTGATCTGTTGGTCGTGGATGCTTGTAGGATGGAAGAGTGATGTGTCGGTGGGTTCGACGTTGGCCAGAGATGGTTCCGGTGCCGGTGCACTTACACGAGTTGCTGGTGTAAGTGAGTTGTATTTTTGTTTGGGGCTTGCTGTTTTCTCGAGTAAGGACTCGGGATATATGGAGGATGGCTCGGGGAATAACTCATGTGGGTTCAGCGGTTTTTGGCTTGTGGGTTTAAAGTGTTATGTTTTAACAGTTTTTAATTTTAAACTGAAAGCAGCTTTTAAAATTTAAAATCAAACTGTTTAAAAAAAAGGTGTACTTTGTTTTCTTGGATTCATGTATATGGGTTGAATCCAAATAGAAATGCTTAAACATATTTTCAATTTAAAATAAGGTAAGTTTTAAACTTTAAATGGTTTAAGTTAAATTAAATTTTTTTTTGAATTGAATTGTTTTTATAGATGAATTTGTATGATTTGTTTAAATGTTTTAAGTTAATGTTATTTTCAAAACTTACTTTGGAAATATAAAAGGGAAATTTATAAATGTTTTTATTTATTAACAATTAAAGGTTTAAGTAATTTATAAACTTAATGATTGTTAATTAATAATTAAAGAAAGTAACTGATAATTAATTTATATATTAAACTAATTAATGATTAAGTTAAGTAAAGTTTTTTCAAAGTTAATTAAAGATAATGTTTATCTTAAAAATTAATTAAGTGTTAATGATTTGTAATTAATTAAGTTGATTAAGAATTTTAAGTTTAGTTAATTTATTTAATTAATTATTTTAAAAGGGTTAATTAAATAATTTAATTAACTAATAATTATGATGATTTAATTAACAACTAATGATTAATTAAATTTTAATTATTAATTAATTAAGTGATTAAACTATTAATTAAGTTTTAATTGAGTTTTTCTTAATTAATAATTAAGAAGTTATTAATCTATAATGCAAGTTAATTAGAAATTAATTAACTATTTTTATTTAAGGTTAACTAATTATAATTAAGGATTGATTAATTTTTAATTAATTTGTAATTAAGATTGTTAATTAATAATTAAGTTTTATTAATTAATTATTAAGAGATAATTAATTGATTAATTAAGGTTAATTAATTAATTATAAAAGTAATTAGTGATTGATTACTTTGTATTAAAGGATGATTAATAATTAAGGTTTATTAATTAATAACTGATGATAATTAATCTGTTAATTGAAGATTAATTTGGTAAAAGAGTAATTAAGGAATGAATTACTCAATTTTGTTTTATGAGATGAATGTGATCAAGTAAGTTAATTAATTTGTTAATTAATTAAATATAGTCACTTGATAAAAGGTTAAGTATGTTACTTAATAAGTTTTGATAAGGCAAATTACTTAAGGTAAGTAATTGATAAATTACAGAGGTAATTGAGTTAAGGTAAATTACTGATTGGGAAGTAATTTTAAATGGATAATTACTTGTTAAAGTAATTAAAAGTTTATTACTTGGTGTAATAAATCAAAGAATTTATAAAAGTAATTAAGAGTAATTAAAGTAATTAAGAAGTAATTAAGAATAAATAATTACTGCATATATTTATTAAGGTTGATTAATTGAAAGCAATTAATTTAAGCATGGTTAATTAATGTAATTAATTAAGAAATAATGTAATTAATTAATTAATAGAAGTAATTAGTTAAGGTTCATTTATTGATATGATTAGTGATAATAACTAAGGATTAATTACTTGATTAAGAGTTAATTAATCAAGGTTGATTAATTCAGATAATGATTAATTAATTGGTTTAATTAATGGATAGTAAGCAAGATTTATTTTGATGAAGGTGATTAATTTAATTAACTTTAAATTAATTAAGGGATGAAGTAATTAATTTAATTCATTTTAAATTAATTAAAGATAGATATAGTTAATTTAATTCATTTTAAATTAATTATGTTGTGATTAAGTAAATCATCTTATGTATGGATGGATGACATTGATTGTTTTGAATGGATGTAATCTCAGAAATGAGATAAGAAATGTTGTGTGGTAAGAATGCTTGGTTTCATTGTGATGGTAATATAGATTATCTGTTGTGATAATGATATGGATTACCTATTTTTGTTATGGATCATCTAGTTAATTGATAATGTGGTTATCAATTGTGACTTGTGAATTATCTATTCAGTGTGTATATAGATAGTTGAATTTAATTGTTTAACCTTAAACAACTTGGACCTAAAAGATATGCTTTGGATTTCGATGAGACTGGGATCGGGTTTCCATATTTGGATATCCGAAAACCACATCGATTCCAATTAAACATTAGGTCGTGAATCAAAGTGGAGCTTTGTGAAGACTCAAGGTGTAAGGGCTATACGTCAGTATAACTCTGTGGGTGATTCCGTGATGAGTTTGACGGAACTAGTTCTTATAGGTTCGAGATGGTGTTTCAGAGTGCAAGGGTTATTGTCGTTAACTCTGAGGGTGATTCCAAAATGAGTGTAACGAGATAATGCCTTCGGTTTCGTTCAAACCCGGAACGAACATGTTGGATTGAATGCTTTCAGAACATTTTCAGGCGGACGATGAGCATTCTTAGTGATGTGTTCACTAAAGGTAATCATAGCCTCAAGCCTCATCAAACGGGAATGGCTAAAACAGGGGAGGTGCAGCAAGGCTTCGTGGGTAGCCCCCACTTGAGAGTAAGATTTACCCCTGTCTAGAGGTCCCTTTTATTTCGGCTGTGTGGGCGGTTGAATAGCTACATCCGCTGGGGTTGTCTTATTTGGAACTGCTTAGTAAGGAATGGGTTCGGCTTTGTGTTGCAGGGGAGCGGGCGTACTCCTTGGTACGGTGATCTAGGCCACATACTGTGACGGGCGGTACCCCAGTAGCCCTGCCACTGTATGGAATCCAAAATCCAGTAAGTGCCATCGGATTTGATTGTATTATCCACTTTTGTGGCTAGTAGCTGGAATTTAATAATGTAACAATTTTGGCTATTTCATATTTATTTGAAAACCCTAGACACTATTATAATATCACTGAATTTCCTATCAAATATTTTGGTTAGCATAAGGCCAAAACTTTTCCATGTTTATGTGTGGGAAGTTTTATGTGTGGGAAGTCTTAGGTGATACCTTTCCTTTCAAAAGGTTTTTAAAGTTAAGCAACTTTATCCGTTTACTCACACCAGACCCATGTCTGACCCGGAGTTTATTTTGTTTTTCTTAAACTCTTGGGTACTCAAATTTTTACGAGTAGCCAGGGGAATTCAGGTTGGCTTGACGAATTCTGGAGGAGCAATGGAGCAGGAGGCTTCTGCGTATAGCTTTATAGTATTCCACTGTGTGTTCTCTGAGTTGTTGTATTGAGTTATATAACTATACAGGTGTTTATAACTGTCTAGTATGAGTAGATTATGTTATGTATCTCTGGTAATGATTGTAAACTATGTAATGTTTATGTTATTAATATAATTCATTCGTTTCGATGTTTAGATTCTGATGTTGTTCCTTCTTCTCTTCTTTCTTTTCTCTTTTCTATCCCTTTCTTTCATAAAAATGATACAATTTTCTTTGGTAAGAAAGTCGGGTCGTCACATTTGGTATCAGAGCATTGGGTTGAGTGAATACCTAGGCTCTGTAGTGGTGTCTTTCTTGAGAGAGCGCACTTGTAATTTTTGTATATAACTATATATATATTTCTACCTATCTGTTGGGTTACTGTTTGGGTTTTCCAACATAAGTTATAAAGGTAGATGAGGTAGCAGTGTGTGTAACACGACTACCACTGGTTGGAGTTTGAATGTTTGAGATTGGAAGTGTATTTGTCAAGACCGTAGACCTAATACCGTCTCGAGTAATCTTTGCAGTTTGGTGTAAGGATTTCATTTGATCTCTGAAGGAAACCTATTAAGGTTCGGAGTTCAACTTTGAAGAGTGAGTTTGATTGCGCTTGTGTGAGCGGATTTTGAGAATTTGGATCTGTCGGTTAGGCAGAAGTAAGTGATGATATCTTGGCAACCACAAGAAGTAGTAGCTGCGTGATGAGATGCAGTGACTATGGATGTCTCCGAAAATGTTTTCTCTCAGAGCAAGTTTTAGGAAGTGTGTCTGCTTCTGAGTTATAGCTGAGTTCAGCAGGATGTTTGTGTTTAGTTGGAAGTCCGAGTTTCTCGAAGAGCTTTGGATAAGGAGTTTTTGGCATCTGTGTTAGCGGTGTAGCTCGGGAGTGTTCTGTATTCTGGCAGGAAGATCTTTTTGGCTTGGCATTTCCTTAAGGTGGAATTCAGAAGCAGCAGTGAGGATTTGTTTCTTCGATGGATTAGTTGCTCGAGGATAAACTGTTCTGGTTAGTGGAGAGAGAACAATATCTTGGATATTGGATTGGTTGATCGCAAAAGTGACTTGCGATAGTTTGATGATTATCTTAGATAATCTTTTGCTTGGATTTGTGACATTTCTAGAATATGTAGAAGTTATAGAATTACTGAAGATTTTTCCGGATATATCTTCAGGAAAGTTAGAGATTTGCCCACATTGGAGATTGAGTTCTGAATCGACTTGAGAGGAGTGATACCGGTGATTCAGCTGGGTAGAAGGTTGTCTTCTAGGTTGGTTGTTTGGTGAAGCAACTCTGTATTTCTTAGAATTTCTGCTGAACCTTATTTCCGAGATGTTCTGTTTAGTCTGTGCCTGTGTTCTTTCAACGGCATTTTCAGCTGCTCCAGATCAGAATTGTGCAGCAAAAGCAAGGTGGCTGTTGTTCTTGAGTAGAAGCAACTGGAAGTTGCAGTATTTTGGATTAGTGGGTTTCTACTGAATTTATTTTTCAGGATCTGAGGCAAGTTGGCGAGTGATTCTGTTCTGTCTTTTTCAGATAGGAGAAGTTGTTTTCTACTGTTGATAATAGAGTTTGGTTTTGATTTTGGATTGATCTTGTGAGGATCAGTTTGTGATTTGATCCAGTTTGTTTGTAGAAGCATCAATGAAGGTTGAGCTGATCAGGAAGGATATGTAGGCAGCCCGGATCGTCTGGAAAGTTTTTCAGGTTAAGTAACAGAAGAATTTGGAATTCGAAGTTGGAAACTTCGATGTTGTTGAGGTTTTCTCTGGTTAAGGGAGCAATAAGTTTTGGTGAGCTTCAAGGTATATTGGATTCTTCTGAGTTTTGTAAAGGTCAGTATTTTGGTTTGAAGAGTTGAATTGCCAGTTTGGAAGACTGGAATTCAAAATATTTCACGTGTCTCTAAGGGAGTACGTGTTTGGTCATCACTGTTTTGAGACCAATAGTTCAGTGAAGTATTTTGTTGTTGATCAGTCTTGTCTGTGGTCTGGTATTGGGAAGATTATAGATCTAGCTGAGTAGGAACTCAATAGCTTAGCAATATAGCTGGTTTAGGTTTAGTAGAGTGAGTATCCCTGTGTCTGTACCTGGGAAACTCGAGTTAATTTTAGGAAGTTTATCCGGATCTGTGTCCGGATAGCTAGTGTTAATTATTTGATTGAATTGGTTGTTTGGATAAAATTGTTTGTTTGATTGATAGAGTATGGCTGATATGAATGCTTGAATTGGTTGAGATAAAATAAAAATTTGGATTACCTTTGTTTTAAATTTCGAGGACGAAATTCTTTTAAGAGGTGAGGATTGTAATATCCCGGAATTTCAGGGAGTTTAAAATGTTGATAATCTCTTAAATTTAAATTATTTGAAATTGATAAATTGTTATTTTCAAAATAAATAACCAAGTAATAATAATATAATGTCTTAATTTTGGTTATACATATGTTTTATAATAAGAATAATTATTTTATTGTGTAAATTAATTCTAAATAGACTTATTGTTTTCATAATTGATAAGTGTGTTTAAATATTTATTTCTGTGTATTTTAAATTGATTTTAAAATAGGATAAATTATTTATTTATAATAAAAATGAGCTTATTTAAAATAGATATTTATGTTTATTTAAATTTATTTTTAGATTTGATTTTTAAATTTGACTTTGTACTGAATATAGATTTGAATTCAAGGAATATATACATACATATTAAAATAGAATAATAATCTAGTTTGGTTTTAAAATATATAGATAATGTTTGTAATTAAATATAAGATTTGTTTTGTATTATTCTTTTTATGGAAATCTATTGATAGAAATTTGGAATTTTATTTATTTAATAAAAATAAATACAAGGCTTTTGAAATAACATTTTAAATGAATTTGCAATATGTACATAATTTTATTTTAATTTTATTTGGTTTCATTTCTTTTTAAAGATTGTATTTTATATAAATTTAGCAAGCATTTATAAATGTATAAATGTATTTGTTTATTAGATATTTAATTAGAAAAGTATTTTTAAAATTAAGAAAAAAACATATTTGTTCATTAGGAAATTATTTAAAAAGCTTTTAAATTCTTTTAGAATAAAATTAAATAAACTAGGACATGTGTTATATCCTAAATCACCTTGTCAACAAGTGTTAAAACATTTATGATTTTTAAGACAAGTGTCCATTGTTTTTAATTTTCTTTTTAATGTAATAAATCTGAAAATTCACCCATATAAACACCCTTTCTCTCCATCTTTTTTTTCTTTAAAATTTTTGTTCATTTCTAAAAAGAGAAAATTGAATATTCATGCACCTTCACTCAACATCCAAAACCAAAAAATCTTCAAATCCTCCTCAAACTTAAATCTGAAAAATCATTGCTCAAACAAAAACCTGAAACATTTCTGAGATCAAAATCTGCATATGTTTTCAAAACAGAATCAATTTCTCAAATTCAAACATAAATCCCTGTTTACCAAAACCTGAACTTCCTCCAAATCAAACTGCATGTCTGCAGTATGTTTTCAAAAATTTCTAGTGTTTGAAAATTTTCAGTGCATGCAAGTTTTTAAGGGGCAGTCTGAAGCAAAAGAATAAAGCATTTGCAAGTTTTTAAAAAAAAGAGCAAAGCTAAAAACATTTCCAGTTTCCATATGCATGCAAGTGAATCTGGTTCAAGGCTTCTCTGTTTAAAAAGAGGCTTCAGCATCAAGTCCAGATTTATTTCTGCAAACTTTCAAAATGCAAAATCTGTTGAAAGCAATTTAAAAGGGGTTGAGGGCATCTCAGTTTTTGAGAGCATTTTTGCAAGTACTCCAGTTTTTAAAGCTTCAAGTTCAAAGTCTTTTGCAAACTTCCAGTTCATCTTCAAAACCCCTGCACTGCCTTTCTTTCAGATTGAGGTGAGTAAACAATTTACAAAAATTTAAGTGGTAATTTTCTGTTGCATGATTTTGAAATGGTGTTTATTTTATGTGCATAGTTGTTTGCCTCTGTAGATATAATTATGCAATGAGTTTTGATATATTTGAAATTGTGTATGTTGATTCCCTTTTCCTCTCTGTAAAGTTTCAGTTAAAACCAAATCTTCAAGTTATTTTCTAAATTAAACAACAGTTAGAATTTTGATTCAAGCAAATAAGTTAGATTAGTATAAACTAAGAACAAAGAAATAAATCTAAGTTCTGGTTTGAAAATTTTTCTGGAAGCAAATAATGCAGTAACATATTTACATCAATGTGTCGAAATCAAGTGTTTAATTTGGTTAAAATGATTATATAAACCAAAGTATCATTGGTAAGTATGAATTTTGGAAAGGAAATCTTAATTTTAAATTTGTATTAAGTAAGTAATTGGGGTTTATCTGAAAATTGGGTTTCTGCTAAATTCAGTTGATTTATGAATCTGGGTTGCTCGGGATTCATCATAGAGTTAGGGTTTGGAATAGAGAGTGAAGTAAAAATGGTTGAAGGATTTGTAAATCTTTGTGGAGGTTGAAATTGTTTGATTATGATTTTAAACCTAGTTCTGTTGAAATTGGGAATTTTGGCTACTGTGTCTTCCTTTGTGCCTCGAGTTTGAAGAAAATTTGAGTGAAGGATGTGCGGTGAGTCAACGAGCCTTGACCGGAGTTGTGGCGATTATAGATGATCGGAGGCGTGGGATTTGGGGTTTGCTGATGATGGTTTTTGGGTTCAGTTCAACCAGGGGTGCTCGATTTTGAATCGAGGTAGGAGATGGTGATCTGTTGGTTGTGGATGCTTGTAGGATGGAAGAGTGATGTGTCGGTGGGTTCGACGTTGGCCAGAGATGGTTCCGGTGCCGGTGCACTTGCACGAGTTGCTAGTGTCAGTGAGTTGTATTTTTGTTTGGGGCTTGCTGTTTTCTCGAGTAAGGACTCGGGATATATGGAGGATGGCTTGGGGAATAACTCGTGTGGGTTCAGGGGTATTTGGCTTGTGGGTTTAAACTATTATGTTTTAACCGTTTTAATTTTAAACTGAAAACAGCTTTTAAAATTTAAAATCAAAGTGTTTAAAAAAAAGATGTACTTTGTTTTCTTGGATTTATGTATATGGGTTGAATCCAAATAGAAATGCTTAAACAGATTTTCAATTTAAAATAAGGTAAATTTTAAACATTAAATAGTTTAAGTTAAATTTTTTTTGAATTGAATTGTTTTTATAAATGAATTTGTATGATTTGTTTAAAATTTTTAAGTTAATGTTATTTCCAAAACTTACTTTGGAAATACAAAAGGTAAATTTATAAATGTTTTTATTTATTAACAATTAAAGGTTTAAGTAATTTATAAACTTAATGATTGTTAATTAATAATTAAAGAAAGTAACTGATAATTACTTTATATATTAAACTAATAAATGATTAAGTTAAGTAAAGTTTTTTTCAAAGTTAATTAAAGATAATGTTTATCTTAAATATTAATTAAGTGTTAATGATTTGTAATTAATTAAGTTGATTAAGAATTTTTAGTTTAGTTAATTTATTTAATTAATTATTTTAAAAGGGTTAATTAAGTAATTTAATTAACTAATAATTATGATAATTTAATTAATAACTAATGATTAATTAAATTTTAATTATTAATTAATTAAGTGATTAAACTATTAATTAAGTTTTAATTGAGTTTTTCTTAATTAATAATTAAGAAGTTATTAATCTATAATGCAAGTTAATTAGAAATTAATTAACTATTTTTATTTAAGGTTAACTAATTATAATTAAGGATTGATTATTTTTAATTAATTTGTAATTAAGATTGTTAATTAATAATTAAGTTTTATTAATTAATGATTAAGAGATAATTAATTGATTAATTGAGGTTGATTAATTAATTATAAAAGTAATTAGTGATTGATTACTTTGTATTAAAGGATTGATTAATAATTAAGGTTTATTAATTAATAATTGATGATAATTAATCTGTTAATTGAAGATTAATTTAGTAAAAGAGTAATTAAGGAATGAATTGCTCAATTTTGTTTGATGAGATGAATGTGATCAAGTAAGTTAATTAATTTGTTAATTAATTAAATATAGCCACTTGATAAATGATTAAGCATGTTACTTAATAAGTTTTGATAAGGCAAATTACTTAAGGTAAGTAATTGATAAATAACAAAGGTAATTGAATTAAGGTAAATTACTAATTGGGAAGTAATTTTAAATGGATAATTACTTGTTAAAGTAATTAAGGGTTTATTACTTGGCGTAATAAATCAAAGAATTTATAAAAGTAATTAAGAGTAATTAAGAAGTAATTATGAATATATAATTATTATATATATTTATTAAGGTTGATTAATTGAAAGCAATTAATTTAAGCATGATTAATTAATGTAATTAATTAAGAAATAATGTAATTAATTAATTAATAGAAGTAATTAATTAAGGTTCATTTATTGATATGATTAATGATAATAATTAAGGATTAATTACTTGATTAAGAGTTAATTAATCAAGGTTGATTGATTCAGATAATGATTAATTAATTGGTTTAATTAATGGATAAGTAAGCAAGATTTATTTTGATGAAGGTAATTAATTTAATTAACTTTAAATTAATTAAGAGATGAAGTAATTAATTTAATTCATTTTAAATTAATAGAGATAGATATAGTTAATTTAATTCATTTTAAATTAATTATGTTGTGATTAAGTAAATCATTGCTTATGTATGGATGGATGACATCAATTGTTTTGAATGGATGTAATCTCAGAAATGAGATAGAAATGTTGTGTGGTAAGAATGCTTGGTTGCATTGTGATGGTAATATAGATTATCTGTTGTGATAATGATATGGATTACCTATTTTTGTTATGGATCATCTGGTTAATTGATAATTTGGTTATCAATTGTGACTTGTGAATTATCTATTCTGTGTGTATATAGATAGTTGAATTTAATTGTTTAACCTTAAACAACTTGGACCTAAAAGATACGCTTTGGATTTCGATGAGACTGGGATCGGGTTTCCATATTTGGATATCCGAAAACCACATCGATTCCAATTAAACATTAGGTCGTGAATCAAAGTGGAGCTTTGTGAAGACTCGAGGTGTAAGGGTTATACGTCAGTATAACTCTGTGGGTGATTCTGTGATGAGTTTGACGGAACTAGTTCTTATAGGTTCGAGATGGTGTTTCAGAGTGCAAGGGTTATTGTCGTTAACTCTGAGGGTGATTCCAAAATGAGTGTAACGAGATAATGCCTTCGGTTTTGTTCAAACCCGGAACGAACTTGTATGGATTGAATGCTTTCAGAACATCGTTAGGCGGACGATGAGCATCCTAAGTGATGTGTTCACTAAAGGTAATCGTAGCCTCAAGCCTCATCAACCGGGAATGGCTAAAACAGGGGAGGTGCAGCAAGCTTCGTGGGTTGCCCCCACTTGAGAGTAAGATTTACCCCTGTCTAGAGGTCCCTTTTATTTCGGCTGTGTGGGCGGTTGAATAGCTACATCCATCGGGGTTGTCTTATTTGCAACTGTTCAGTAAGGAATGAGTCCGGCTTTGTGTTGCAGGGGAAGGGGCATACTCCACGGTACGGTGATCTAGGCCACGTACTGTGACGGACGGTACCCCAATAGCCCTGCCATTGTATGGAATCCAAAATCCAATAAGTGCTATCGGATTTGATTGTCTTACCCATTTTTGTGGCTAGTAGCTGGAATTTAATAATGTAACAATTTCGGCTATTTCATATTTATTTGAAAACCCTAGACACTGTTATAATATCACTGATTTCCTATCAAATGTTTTGGTTAGCGTAAGGCAAAAACTTTTCCATGTTTATGTGTGGAAAGTCTTACGTGATACCTTTCATTTCAAAAGATTTTTAAAGTTAAGCAACTTTAACCGTTTACTCACACCAGACCCATGTCTGACCTGGAGTTTATTCTGTTTATCTTAAACTCTTGGGTACTCAAATTTTTACGAGTAGCCAGGGGAATTCAGGTTGGCTTGACGAATTCTGGAGGAGCAATGGAGCAGGAGGCTTCTGCGTATAGCTATATAGTATTCCACTGTGTGTTCTCTGAGTTGTTGTATTGAGTTGTATAACTAGACAGGTGTTTATAACTGTCTAGTATGAGTTGATTATGCTGTGTATCTCTGATAATGATTGTAAACTATGTAATGTTTATGTTATTAATATAATTCATTCGTTCCGCTGTTTAGATTCTGATGTTGTTTCTTCTTCTCTTCATTCTTGTCTCTTTTCTATGCCTTTCTTTCTTAAAAATGATGGGATTTTCTTTGGTAAGAAAGTCGGGTCGTCACATAAATGAATATTTACGAAATAGTTTCCATAAAGGATATTTTATAGTGTTTAATATAAAAAAATTATGAAGGATTTGCATGAAATCTAAAGATGTTATATAAAGGAAATTTATGTAAATATGATTTATAAAATGAAACTTGATAAATAAAAGAAAATAACTGGAACAAAGATTGTAAAAATTTGTTTTTATGAAATTTATATAATGAAGATTATAAATAAAGGAAGTTTATTAAAATTTATCTTGGAACAAAATTTTTAAACACTATGTTTTAAGATTTTAGAAAAAGGTATTCCTACGTTGACGGGTTTTCTTAAGGATTTGAAATATGAAAAATAGTTATGAAAATAATAATTTCATTTTATTAGTATAATATTAATTTGATTTCATAGATATAATATTTATGAAAATATTAATTTCATATTAAGTATAACATTTATGGAAATATAAATTCAATTTTATAAAGGATATGTAGTTTTTTGTTAATAAAAGATAAGAAATATTTATAGCAACATAATTTATGAAAGTTAAATAATTTTTGTAAATATGATATATAAAGTATGGTTTATAAAGTACGGTTTGAAAAAAATTAATTAAAAGGGTAAACCTTAAAATTTATATAGTAAACTTAAAAGAGAAAAATTAAAGTGTAAACTTTAAAATTAAAACGTAAAACTCTAAAGCTAAAAGCGTAAACCTTAAAATTATAAAGTGCAAATTTAAAAAGAATGGAACTAAAGTATAACCTAAGTAAGATTCACATATATGTTAAAAAACCCGATAAAATCTGTATTTTGTTAACATTGCTTTGTATAGTTTCTTATTGTATTGTAAGTTAATTCTATATTGAATAAAAGTTAGGATATATATATATATATATATATAATTGGTATTTGTAATAGGAAAGGTATTATATAAAAGGTGATCGTATATAGGTAGGATTTATAAATTAAAGTTTTCAAATAAAGAGGATTTTCAATATATGTATGTATGTATGTATGTATGTATATACACACAATAGCCTTACTCATAGATATTTATGAGGACATATATTTTAAAGGAAATATTGCTTTGGACAGTTCGAGGAAAACATCTTGACTGGTTTTCTGATAATCTGAATAGTAATCTAAGCGAGATCAAATGGTTGCCTAGGCAACTGTTATAGTGCACTTAAAAAATTATTCTCATTTTCACTGTACGATTGAAACGAGTTTGAATCTGGGTAAACCTAGAGCAAGTGATAGTAGAAAATGGTTAAAAAAAATTTATAACAATATATATAGTACTTTTTTAAAAGATTTAAGATAATTCGAGTATTTGATTCTAAATGTTCTCAAAAAGAAATTAACAAAATATGTATTTCGATATAATATGTTTTAGTTATACAGAATTTTGATATAAGTTATGTAACTTATCAAATTTAGAATGAATAAGTTAAAACTAGATTTAAAAAATTGGAAGATTTTAATAAACATTATCTTATTAAATCCATGCCTTATTTTACATCTAAATTGTGTAAACCATTAAATTTATTGGGCCTTTATTTGGAATTAAAAAAGAAGAAAAAAAATTAAAATTGACATTTCGTATATACTCTCAGGAAATAATATAGTATTGTACGATCTTAAACTTAAGTTATATTTTATGAAATGTTTTCATAATTGATGTTAGTAGTAAAAGAGTTGCTTTTTGTATGACGAATGTGAAGAGAAAGGGAATTTTTTTTAGGGAATAACTTTCAATTTTGTTTTGAGAAAATTTAGGTAATCTACTAAGTAATAACTAAAAGCTGATGAGGAAACGGTATGCTTAAGAGGTTATCTATATGTTTGAGTGATCCAAAAGGTTGTGAACCCGAACAAACATTAAGTTTGCTTAGTCATTAAATATCTTGAATAATGTTAAGTGTTATTTTGTTCTTGGTTGATAGTTGTGATAAATTTCTGAGTCGTTATGTCATTTCCCTCTCTTAAAATTATTTTGTCCAAATTTTCAAATAATAGATGTAATAACTTAAATAGTCCTCTTTCTAAATATAAGTAATGATATTAACAATTATTTTCAAATATTTTACATATATTTATAAGGATGTCTTTGGTGAATTTTAAAATGGTATTTATAAACGAGGTTTACCTTACATGAAGTAAGGAATTTTATAAAAGAATTTTTGTAAAGTATCAAGAAATTGAAATTTACTGATTTTTGCATAAATGAAATTTATATAAATTTTCTTCAAGTATAAAATTTAGAGATATTATATAAAAGAGTTTTATATAAAAAAAGTTCTATTGGAAATTTTGTGGTATGGAAGAAATGATTACGAAAGTAATTATTTATAGTACGATGTGTTGAAAAAAAATTGAAGATTAGGTTTTCAAGTACTTCACAAAGTGTTAAAATTAGTCTACCAAGTACTTAGAGATTCTAGACATGCGTCTGGCCAAAGTATGGACTAAACTCTGTAAGAATAAGGATAGATGTAACATTCAGAAATGGACTGTTAATAATAATCAGATCTCACTCTAGTCGCTTAAAAATAATTCTAGCGATAACTACAGTATCATCAGAGTTCATTTTTGGTTCTCGAAAGTGAGAAATAAATAATAAACTTGTTAAGACATCAAGCGTATATAAAAGCAATTTGAAAGGTAGTTGGAAAAAAGCTTTGATCGTTTCCAAATTTATAGTAAAACCAAGTATGAAGTTTAAATGTTTTATAAGTTTAATTTTTTGTTAAATATATCAAAATGCTAGATTCTTCGTTCCTTTTCAGGGATAAAAAGTTTGGGTGGTGGAGACTATAATAGTCCGTATTTTTAACTATTTTAAATTATCAGATTAAATAATGATTTTGAATAAAATTATTTAAAAATTAAAATTTTATGATTAAAAATTTGTTCTAATAATTTTAATTTTAAAATAAGAAGAAAATAGTTTAGTTTGATTATTTCGAAAATCTATTATTTTTCAATTTTAATTCAAAACCGGTTAATATTATAGTGAAAAATAATATTTTTCGAAATGTAAATATTTTTACCTAAAAATGTTCTACAAATATTTCCTAGTAAAATGTCAAATTTCATGTCAATTTCTGATCTTTCTAGCTCTATTTATTGAAATTTGAAGATTGTTTATATGTTTTGCGATGGTGTAATTGGCAGCAACTATGAATTTTTGACACATTTTTCATGGCACATATATTAACTTGTCATATTGTTCATCTTCCCTCACTAATCATAATAGTATATTTATTTCTGTGTTTTGACGCCTAGTTGAGAATATAGAATTGAAACTGGGCACTTAGGTACCCTTAAAAAAATTGAATTGAGGCACGTACACATATACTTGTGTACGGTTGATTGGTTTGTTTTAGTCTAGTTTGTGATCCATATTTTTGGGACCATAGTCCCTCTCTCTCGTATTAAAATAAAAGTACAATACCACTTTTTAAATCACTGTTTGAAAAGATTCATAATTTTATATTTCAATTTACTATTCCTCACAAATATATACTCTTCCATCATTTAAAACTTTACTCACAAGCACCCTTTCCTTGGACGTCTACCTCATCTCTAACTCCGCCCTTCCACGGCCTACGCCGCCCACCTCTGCCCTACCTTAGCCTATAATAGCCAATGCCCCACTCAAAAATCCTACCGCATTGGCCCGCCTCTTCCTAATTGCCTGTGCCAACCAACCATACCCACACCCACACCCTAAACCGCCCAAACCATCCACATCCACCAGCCACTCTTCTACTGCCATGCCGCTCTCCTACCTCCCAGATTAACCCTCGGCCTCAACCTGACCACTCCTCCTCTAGGTCCTGACACGCCACATTACCACACTACCACCACTGTACTTCACCTCAGTGTTACCTTTTCCTTACCAGATCCTACTCATCTCGGCCTCCACTGCCACTTCCCTTACCCACTGACATGATCGAAGTATACGCCTCCATCCCTTGGCCAGTCAGATCCACTTACTCCTTTTACTTGCCCAACTTCCGCCATCTTAGATTCAAACCGATCCCACCTCCATTATCCGTTCATGTGGTGTCTGCCTTCGCTGTCCATGCTATCTTGTGTCTGTTGCTTGGGTGTTATGATCTTGTGGCTTGTGTTGAGATCTTTGATCATGTGGTGTTCCAGTAGTTGCTCGTAGATCGTTGGTAGAGATGCTCATCGAATATTGTTTAGTTAGATTCGTGCAGTTTAATTGGTCCGTGATTGGCTCATTTGTTTGGATCCAATGCGCTAAATCTAAGATGAGTATTTCAACTACGAAATACTAAAATCTATTACAAGTTAAACCAAAGTCGTTATATGAAAAAAAATTATTCTCTATTTAAATTAATATTGAAAATTGATATGTGATAAGTAATGATTATTGTGATATATGTTTAATCAGGTTGATTTAAATCCTGATTGAATGTGTAGGCCTATAAGTTGTTAATAATCGATGAAATTGTGATTATACACACACACACACATGTTTGACCATCGATTGTGATAAATCCCAATTACCACCTTGTAGCTTACTATAACTGTATAAATTGTCATATGGATCATTTGAACATTGAATAGCGATTTAAATACCCTTGGACATCATATATTGATATGTGGAAAATATTCGGATATATAGTTATTAAATTATATGCAAATAAGTAAGTGATTTGTAAAAAGTTTTAATTTAACTTGAGAATTTTTCTATAACTCCTACACATAAAAAGAAAAATATTATGTAAACAAATTGATATTTAATTCGGCCATCAAAGTACTTTTATAATTTTTTTTAAAGAAACTAGCTTTATGGTAAAAATGTAATTTTATAAAAATAATTATTATGACTTGAAACTATTTCTATATCTATAGTATATTATTTAAGAATATCTAATAATGGAATCTGTATTTATCTCGGTTATTTAGTAATTTTAATAATTTAATCTTTGAAATTAGTCGTTTGGAAATTGAGAAAATTATTAAATATTTGGAAAATCTAAAATTTATTGGAAATTATAAATAGGTATTTTAAGAACTTTGAAATTTAATTTGAAATTTTTCTAAAATTTTTATAATTTTATTAGTGTGAAATTTGTTGTATTTTGACTATAAAAGGCAACAAACTTTTCTGGAAATTTCTAAATTTTTTTTTTTACAAATTTCTGAAGTAAAATGAAGAACTTTTATGTTGAACACTTTTTGAAATACTTTGTAGATTTTACAACAAGAATTAAAATGGACAAAACGTTGTACTTCTATAAAGTTAACGATTGGTTATTAAAGAGACAGGGCTGGATATTGGCATACTCTTTGTCAATACCGAAACCACTTTAATAACTATGTGTAACATCCCGCCTTTTCGCACGCTTTAAATCGACACACGTGCCAATTCAAACCATACGGAAGGGCGGATTGTTATGGGGTAAATAAGAAAAACGAGAAAGAAATAAAACAAAACAGAATCTCACAGCGGAAGGATAAAATATAATAATCAAATATACAGTTTTTGAAGTTGTTTATAAAATATTTAATTTTACTTATACAATATATATCAGAGTTATACATACCATAGGATATCGATAGTGCAGCGGAATATAATAGTGTAGTGGAATAATATAGTATAATAATAATAATGAAATCTTCGTCTTCGTCCTCCAGAAATAAAATCTTCAAACCTGAAATGCTCGGACTGACCAAAACGAATTGAAAAGACAAAACACTCGAGTCGGAACTAAAAGATCTCATGTAAGTTAAATCAACAGAAGTAAATATGAGTGCAGTAACTCAAGAGATGCTCGGGATTTACATCTCCTAAGGATCCGTTAAACTATTTACTATGTAGTATATTTCGCTATTATAAAAATGTCTATTAGTAAAATAAACTTACTTTTAAATAGCGTTAAGGTTTTGCATTTTCCACCTTAACAAATTTATATATTCCCTTAGTCTATACAGTACCATAATCTCCCCTGCACTGGACGTCGTCAGAGGGCACTCCATAGGTATGGTACAAAGCCAAAATCGTATAAGGCGCGCTAGGGTAGGTGACACGGCAAAACTAGGCAATGCCAGGGTAGATATACCAATTGCTATTCGAGCTGGTGATAACGCATAGCCGCAGCTATCGCCCACCTCGAACAAACTCCCCCAAAATCAAAAAAATAAAGGTGGCCAACGAATCAATCCAAAGTCAGAGTATAGTATCGAAGAGATGTGTCCGATGAAGGGTGCTACCCCTTGGCCCGAGAATCGCTCCTGTTTTAGCCACCTTATGCCAACTCATGGGAGTCGGGTCCATGTTTTTACCTCAAAGGAAACGTCACCATCATCCTACTTCATTCTGGAATCTCCACAGCGTACACGGTTGTTAAAGTGGTTTTCGGCATTGGCGGAGAGTATGACAACTTCCGATCCCGGTCTCTTCAACAACCAATCATTATTATAACACCGCGGTTATTTCAAAATAATTTATACTTTAAAACCAGAATATAATGTCCATTACAAATCCATATAAATAGGATATCATTTCCTCTTTTGAAAACCCAAATCAATTAAATATTCTTTTCAAATATATCCCTTTCTAAACCCATAATAATTTCAAAGTTATAATATTTCTAAACCCAACTCTTGAAATATAGCCTTTCAAAAATATAAACTTTGAATTTCATAACTTTGGAATGTAATCCCACCACTTAAATAGGTTAAATATAATTACTTTATATAATAAAATAGTTTCTTCGCCTTCACAATTCAATTCCAATTATGGATTTTAAATTTCCAAATAAACCATTTAAATTTCCATATATTTCAAATCTTTAAATATTACATCATTTAAAAATGTATTCTTTGATAATTTCGTATATACCCAATTTCCATTTCTATTATTTTGATTTGAAATATTTACTTAACAAATACAATATAATTTAAGTAAAACTTTTACTTCACCTAACTGTATATTCTTTCATTTATTAACTTGGCATATCAACTTTATATTCATTTAAATCCCTCTAAACCAAAGTTAGTTATAAGAATCATACCTTTTAAAAAATCCCAATTTTATTTAAGTTTCAAATCAAATTTATTCGAGTATAATTCTTAAATAATTCAATTCAAACCAATTTTATATTTTTCTTCCAACTTAAATTTTTATTTAAGTCATTAAAACTTTATATATACAATATCTTGAAAAGGTAGTTACCACATAATATAACAATCTAACTCCATAAATACTTATTTTTATTACACAAATTTATACATAGCTTGAATTCAAGAAATTAACTGTATATATAAAAATAATATTTATATAATATCAAAATTAATTTATTAACCCGTATATTTCTTTCCAAGCCATAGAAAATCATTTCAAAAATATTATATATATATAACGCGGTGTCTGTATAAAATTTTCTATCCTATGGTCAAGTGATACAAATATTTATCATTTCAATCCGTAATTTAAAATAAAAATTACGGTTATATATCATTTAAAACTGCATCCCGAATGAAATGAAATTGCATAATTAACTTGCAGTTTACACAATATAAAATACAGCATCCATTCATCCAGTATCAATCATCAACCATTTATAACAATCATCATCCAATATAAACAATAACATCACTATCAAACGGATAATAAATAACAAGTATTACTAGCAGTTTATATTTAATAATAAAATAAAACTATCTAACTCGCAGTTTATGTGCAATAACAAATAAATAAAATTTTAACTGGCAGTTTATATGCAATGAATAATTAAATAACAATTTAAATAAATAAATGCGATTTAACTACGATGATGAATAAAAATATGCCAAACAGTCATAAATAAATCTCTACTCATATCATAAATCAATTTAACAAACATAAGAAATTTTAGAAGTTGTGAGTGGGTTAAAACACTCACCTTTTGAATTTAAATTGAATTTAAGTCCAATTTAAACCCGAAAATTTGACCATCTCAGAATTCGTCCAAACTACCGTCATCAAGTCTAGAACTTTAATACGATACTAACAAAAGAAACCGCGCGTAAATCAAGTATCGTATGCAAAAGTTATGATGATTTATACGATTGAAAACAATAAAAAAATAAACAGAAAAAGAACACATTAAATCACCTTTTACTGCCACGTCACAACATTCTTTCCCACTTACTATAGGAACGTGCTTGAACCCAATTGTAGATGCGTATGCACGAACACGCATGCCCAGCCGCCAAATCAACCCTCGCGTGCGTCAAAGTCCACTGCCTCGCGTCGCAACTACGCGGTCGCGCCACGACGCCTGACACGCGCGACCAATCTCCCCCAGGACGCCTCCATATGCGAGCTCATCGCGCACAACCGTGCACAACCGCCGCCTCAATTATTAAACCCTAGTTCGCAATTTGCCGACAATCCAACCGTTAACTCCACAAACGAACGCCACAGATCGGTTCCCTCTACAAAACCAAGAAACGGTTTGTCGATCCGTCGAGTTTGATTTCGACGTGATGAACGGTCGAAAATTCTTCGATTTTTACTGATCAGACGATGAACCAAAATGAAAAATGAATCATGAATCTGAGTTAAGCTCATTGAGAGCTTCAATATATATTTTTTTCAAATTTTTCTGAGGACTTTGAAATTTCAGCTTTGGATTTGATTTTGGGAATGCAATTCAAATTAGGGTTTGCCTGCCATTGGAAAGAAGTTGTTGAGAAGAAGATATACGTATAGATAAATGAGAAATAGAGGGCTAGGATTTATAACCGGGATATATATAGGCAAACTAGAATAGAATAGATGGATCGGGTTGAATACGAGCTAACGACAAAGTGGCTCAAAAAGCCCATTCTGACCCCGGAACGAAATTGGGTAAACCCATATAACAAAATAGGTGTTTAAAAATACTTTAAACGCGATGGAAAAATATTCACGTCCAAATTCCATCATATGAAGAATTTATGCAAAAATCAATATTTTTCAAATTGATTTCGATTGATTTCAATTTCATAAATTTCAAGGCGTTTCGAGTCCATACGATCAAACGACAAGTCCAATTGCTACGAAACTTGAAATCCTACAATAATTCATTGTTATGGATCCGATGAAACTGGTTTCGTCAAAATCCGAGTCAATGGCCAAAATGGCTATTTTTATATTAATTAAATAAATGAAAAATTAATTAATTCAATCAAATTATCAATTTTATTTCGATAATTGACAAATTTCAACATCTTTTACTTCTTAATCATTTACAATGATTTAAACAAATTTAAATGTCAAATTAGAGTTGATTTATTCATCAATTCCAACGTTAACCTCACTTTTAATAATTAACTTCATTAAATTCACAAATTATAAATAAAATCCCCAAAATTCCATTTAGTTAAATAAATTAATTATTATTCCATTCATTCCGGTCAAATAGATGGATTAAATATTGGATTCAAAACTATTACAAAAATTTCTCATATTATCTTTATTCCAAATAACGTATTATTTAACTATTTCAATCTCATTTAATTGCCATTAAATCCAATTATTGAATTTTCCATTTCACTTAAATAAATAAATTTTCATTCTCGATCCTTATAACCCACAAATTTTCCAATATGAATAAACTTACCATTTCTTACAAATATTACCTTAATTAACATTAACATAATATTAAATTATAATTACGGTAACAAATTTCAAAGTTTTAAATTTACAAGCTACATACATAGGTAACGTACAAAAATCGTTACCATTAACCTTCAGTCGTATCAATAGGCTTTTATTGCTTACAAAACAATGTTAACATTTATTTTCATAATGCTAATTTCATTCACTCTATCCATTACTACATTTATATCCATTAAAGTAATATTTAATTACCTTTATTCGAAACAACCGTTTATCACCAATATACTCTTTATAATACTGGTATGGTTATTCTCCACAAACAATTACCATCCATCCTATTATTTCACCCATTATTTATAATTAAAATCTCAATTAAATTTATTTATCTTGCTTTCTTTCCTTTATTACATCAATTGTTACTTTAATTTACATTAACCAAATGTTAAATTAAGATTTATTGAAATTGATTACCTAAAAATTTATTTGACATATTAAATAAACAAGCAACCTTAATTGCCACCTATTTGCTTTTAATTGCATTTATAAGTTCGTTACTTATCGATCCGGATTTATAATTTCATATACGCTAAATTTTTATTTCATGACATTAATATACGCCTATGTACCACTTAATTTGAATAAATATTATGTTCCTAAATGTACTTCTATCAACTAAATGCATTGATTAAGGTTTTAAAACAATAAATGAATTTTCCTTAATTTCATCCTTAAACCAACTTATTACTCTACATACATTGCATATTAATTCATCAATTAACATACTATGAACCATCTTCCCAATTTATCCATTACTACCTTAACATAAACTTATTTGTCTATTTAATTTTCATTTACACTTCCGTTACTATACTAATAATCATTAAAGTAAGTTTTATTATCAACACGAACATTAAAATTTCATTTCTAGCATTGATTGTATTTGTTTTTATTATGTTCCATTTATACGTAACTCATAATATTTGAATTTATTTAAATTGTAACGTTCATTCAAGTTCATTGAATATTAACTTGCATTAACACATTTTCCTTAATTTACAATCAAATACCGTTAACAATGTTTTATTACATTAAATCAATTTAATACTTTCCTTTATTTCTCATATCCAATTACATCCGAGTATAATCTTTTCACTACTTTCATTCATTAGAATTCTATTCAAATTTCAATTTCATTATTAATTATAATTTTTTTATTTCTTCCTAAATTTAATTGCAGAAATTAAATTAAACTAACCAATTTATCTATCAAAATTTACGGGTCGTTACACCCTCCCCCACTCAAAACTTTTCGTCCCCGAAAAGGAAAAGAAGGGAAAAGAAGAACTAAGAAATCAACATATCTTATTCGAAATATTAACAATATAAACAACTAAATTTACAAAATTAATTATACTTTAAATAAAATATAAAAATTTATACCCATTAAACCATTTTATACTCAAATTAATAAAGTTTGGAAATCGTTTTCAAAAAATTTCTAAGTCCGAATTTACGAAAAAATTTCGGCAAAGTCTCCTCTGTACGGGGAGGCTCAGGAGAAAATATAATATCAAAAATAACAATATATAATATATAATTTCCAAAATAATATATATCCCAACACGTGAAAAATAATATAATAACGCTATAAACCATAATACGAAAACGTACCTATTCGTCGGGCAATTTACGCTTATATTATGAAGCCAAATGCAGTAGCAATTGCTTCCTTAACCTGTATTTCACTTATATAATCTGAAAAGAGTTAACAATTATATAAAATGAAATATTTAAGGTTGTTTTCAACCTCCAACAAACAATCAATACATACAACAATCACTTTCAACCAGGAATACAACCATCACATAGAAATCAACGCAAATCAATTATTCATTCATATCAAACAAAACAAATAGTTGTTTGGGTTCAACTTTAAATTGTACGGAATGAAAAATAACTTCTAAGTGTACCCTTCACCAACAGTCTTAGGTGAAACTAAATAGATTTTTCATACATCCCAACAATTTTAAAATAAACGACCATAGGCCAAAACAAACAACACTTCCAAACAAGAAATCAAATTAAATTTTCCAACTTCATGGAATTTATTGTTTGATTTCCTTTTTATTCATATAATGATTTATCTTTTTTTTCTTTATCTTCATTTATTTGCAGTATTCATCTTTCTGCTTATTTTATTAATAAATAGCTTCAATCTTTTATTTAAGTTATTATCTTTCATATATGCTACTTAATTTTATTTATTTTCCTTCATTTATTACTAAATCCCATTTATAATACTTGCCTTTTTATTTTTAATTAATAGCCTTTATTTTTATACTTAAGTTCATAACAACTCTAACACCAAATTCTTATTTGTTAAGGAATTTCACTGAATACTTTCATTATTTCAGATTTACTTGTATAATATTCTATTACAATTTCTTATTAAACATTTCAACTTATTACATCTTTTGGTAAGTTATATATATGCTTTTTAAGAATGCAATTGAAAATCATACAAGTTTTTTTTTGAAGGTTCTAATTATAAATTAGTTACATTCAATTTCACTATAATAATTGCAATTATTAATTAACGGAAACTAAAGAACTAAATACCGGATTTTTATTAAAAATCATTTTAAAGATAATAGATAGAGGTTTATACTTAAAACTTATATATCCAATTATGCTTAAAACAATTTAGAAATTTATATTTGGTTATCAGAATAAATCCGTAGTAAAACTACTACAGTGGCCTTCCCACTTCGAAACTCGAAAATGAATATCGATGAGGCGTGCACTCATCACCGAAATTATTTTCCAGCGACAGAGAGGGGAGCACAATTATCCTTTTCCAAAATTTCTTTAAAACAATTCTTTCAAATTATATTGAATATTTATATCAGAAAATACTTCTAACAATATTATTACTATATTCCAAAATTATTCGAAAGAAAGTTTCAAAACCTAGGAACTTAAGTTCTAAATTTTCAATTTTCATTTATTTTATTTTCAACTATTATTTATATTCTCATTACCTAACAACCAATATTTAGCAACCAAATATATATCTTATTTATAAAAATTTATTACATATATAGAAAATATAATAGGCAAAATTATTTCATTCACCTATATTAAAACCAAATATTATGTCGGTCTGTCCAATTAAGTATTTAGAAATCCCTATTGATGTCATAGCGTCCCACGCACCAACCAGAATTTATAAATACAAAACGGAACAAATTAACATAATATTAAAACCTTTTATAACACTAACAAATACGCTCTCTCATATATATACCCTCAATGACTCCCATAGGGTATTACTACCCTATTAATAAAGAGTCTAACCCCACAAAGCTAAGGTTTATCGCTAAACCAAAGCTCTGATACCAGATGTAACATCCCGCCTTTTCGCACGCTTTAAATCGACACACGTGCCAATTCAAATCATACGGAAGGGCGGATTGTTATGGGGTAAATAAGAAAAACGAGAAAGAAATAAAACAAAACAGAATCTCACAGCGGAAGGATAAAATATAATAATCAAATATACAGTTCTTGAAGCTTTTTACAAAATATTTAATTTTACTTATACAATATATATCATAGTTATACATACCACAGAATATCAATAGTGCAGCGGAATACAATAGTGTAGTGGAATAATATAGTATAATAATAATAATAATGAAATCTTCGTCCTCCAGAAATAAAATATTCAAACCTGAAATGCTTGGACTGACCCGAGCGAATTGAAAAGACAAAAACACTCGAGTCAGAACTAAAAGATCTCATGTAAGTTAAATCAACAGAAGTAAATATGAGTGTAGTAACTCAAGAGATGCTCAGGATTTACATCTCCTAAGGATCCGTTAAACTATTTACTAGTAGTATATTTCGCTATTATAAAATGTCTATTAGTAAAATAAACTTACTTTTAAATAGCGTTAAGGCTTTACATTTTCCACATTAACACATTTATATATTCCCATAGTCTATACAGTACCGTAATCTCCCCCGTACTGGGCGTCGTTAGAGGGCACTCCATAGGTATGCTACAAAATCAAAATCGTATAAGGCACGCTAGGGTAGGTGACACGGCACAACTAGGCAATGCCAGGGTAGATATACCAATTGCTATCCGGTCTGCTGGTAACGCATAGCCGCAGCCACCGCCCACCTCGAAAAAATACCCCCAAAATCAAAAAAATAAAGGTGGCCACCGAATCAATCCAAAGTCAGAGTATAGTATCGAAGAAATGTGTCCGATAAAGGGTGCTACCCCCTTGGCCCGAGAATCACTCCTGTTTTAGCCACCTTATGCCAACTCACGGGAGTCGGGTCCATGTTTTTACCTCAAAGGAAACGTCGCCACCATCCTACTTCATTCTGGAATCTCCACCGTGTACACGGTTGTTAAAGTGGTTTTCGGCGTTGGCAGAGAGTATGACAACTTTCGATCCCGGTCTCTTCAACAACCAATCGTTATTATAACGCCGCAGTTATTTCAAAATAATACTTTAAAACCAGAATATAATGTCCATTACAAATCCATATAAATAGGATATCATTTCCTCTTTTAAAAACACAAATCAATTAGATATTCTTTTCAAATATATCCCTTTCTAAACCCATAATAATTTCAAAGTTATAATATTTCTAAACCCAACGCATGAAATATAGCCTTTCAAAAATATAAACTTTGGGTTTCATAACTTTGGAATGTAACCCCACCACTTAAATGGGTTAAATATAATTACTTTATATAATAAAATAGTTTCTTTTCCTTCACAATTCAACTCCAATTATAGATTTTAAATTTCCAAATAAACCATTTAAATTTCCATATATTTCAAATCTTTAAATATTACACCATTTCAAAACGTATTCTTTGATAACTTCGTATATACCCAATTTCCATTTTTATTATTTCATTTTGAAATATTTACTTAATAAATACAATATAATTTAAGTAAAACTTTTACTTCACCTAACTGGATATTCTTTCATTTATTAACTTGGCATATCAACTTTATATTTATTTAAATCCCTCTAAACCAAAGTTAGTTATAAGAATCATACCCTTTAAAAATCTCAATTTTATTTAAGTTTCAAATCCAATTTATTCGAGTATAATTCTTAAATAATTCAATTCAAACCAATTTTATATTTTTCTTCCAACTTAAATTTTTATTTAAGTCATTAAAACTGTATATATACAATATCTTGAAAAGGTACTTAACCATATAATATAACAATCTAACTCCATAAATACTTATATTTATTACACAAATTTATACATAGCTTGAATTCAAGAAATTAACTGTATATATAAAAATAATATTTATATAATTTCAAAATTAAATTTATTAACCCGTATATTTCTTTCCAAACCATAGAAAATCATTTCAAAAATATTTTATATATATACCGCGGTGTCTGTATAAAATTTTCTATCCTATGGTCAAGTGATACAGATATTTATCATTTCAATCCGTAATTTAAAATAAAAATTACGGTTGTATATCATTTCAAATCGCATCCCGAATGAAATGAAATTGCATAATAACTTGCAGTTTACACAATATAAAATACAGCATCCATTCATCCAATATCAATCATAAACCATTTATAACAATCATCATCCAATATAAACAATGACATCACTATCAAACGGATAATATCACGACCCAAAATTCAGCGTTCAAAAGTCGACATCAAATACCTCACTTGTATTCGACTGCCGAAGATTCGAACGTCAAATTTCAGTTCGGATGGAGCTTATAACAACATCAGACGAATATAAAACAGCGGAACAGAATGAATATCATGCATATAACACAGATACAACAGCATAATATCCATTACTACATCAGAGTATTTAATACTTACACCACAACTCCAAATACAACATCATAATAATACAACAGTGATCATATATCCAAAAAATCTTCGAATGAAAGAGTGATAACGAACTCCCAAAATCTAAACACCAGAGATCTCAAAAAGCTCCTAAGATATCTCCAAAGAGAAAGCTCTAAAATAATGCTTACTTCAGAGTACAGAAAACCAGCCACTAGGCTGCCCGAGTAAAAATTATGGGCACCTAGAGTTTAGGAAAGAAAACAATAAACTCCAGGTCAGTCATGGGACTGGTATGAGTAAAAAAAACAGTTTCTTTTAAAGAAACTAGGCTTATAAAAGAATTTCGGTATGCTTTTAAAATGAAACTACCATAAGACCTCCCACCACACACACAATGCAAACGCAGACTTGGAGGAGATTTCTTCTTATGATAGTAAAATATGCTTGGTATGAGAAAACATTTTCAGATATTATTATTAGGGCATAGTGCAGAAAATGATTTCGCAAATATAATATTAATCTTAGCCAGCTAGGTACCATTATACCATGCCTACTATAGCTACCATCTGAGGTGGCAGGTTATACAATTTAAAATCGTACAGGGCTCATATTGTTTCTTTGTATTTCCAACAAATGGTCAGGCTAAGGAACTTCCTGGGCCATATGGGTATGCCTCTGGAGGGACGACCCGAAAACCTAACCGGATCTCTGCCAACAGAAGGCTGGGTTACCCCTAACTGGGTAACTACTGACACGAGTATGCCATCCCCCGGTTGTAACCAACCTTTATCCGGAGGCCCAGCAACAATCACAAAGTAATATATATATATATATATATATATATATATATATATCTGTGATATCCATATAAGTTAAGTATCTGGGCTCCATACCATGATACCACATCTATCCAGAAGGAAATGCACATACCCTAAAGGGCGCTACCCCCAATAACCTTGCTGCATCTTTCCTGTTTCGACCATTCCGGGGTGTGAAGTATGACGAAGTCTCGTCCACAAAGCTACGCTTTTCACAAAAGCCATGCTTTGATCAACAAATGATCGGTAGCACTTAGCATGCCACATTACCAAGTTGGGAATATATTACTGATAACCTTTAACTACATAACTTCTGAGCTCGTACGTCTCAGAGAAGGGTGTTAAGCTAAGAGAATAAATTCTCCGCTACCAACAGAAATGTATTTGTAAGAAATCTGCTTTATATCTCCAATGTAATGTCAGAAATACAATCCATACAAATCTGTTCTGGGTCCGAACGGAACCGAAGGCACTTCCAAAGAAGTCCTTGCAATCCGGGTATTCATAATCCCGATCGAATTTCCCATCACTTAGGGAATCTCTATACCGTAGCTACTCGGTGCAGAGACAGTCGATAGTTCATCCTATCATTCTCGCAAATACCCGGTCTTTACCACCGGTCTACAAATGCTCATCCATTTCGTCGTATCACTTATTCAGAATGGTTTATATGGCACAAAGGTCCTTTCCCTGCTAAACCGAATAGTGAGTGTCAACTTTAAAAACATATGGATGTCATTCACAAAGATTCACTCATTCGATGTGGGTTACGGATAATCAACCGAAATTCGACTCCATGTCGCATCGAAATTCAAATGCCGTTTTACGGGCCAATGGGTTTTCACAAATCACACAGCAGTAATACCAATATTACAGCTCAGCTCAAAGCATTCAATATTACATTGCATCACATCATATAACAGGAATATCAATCCTACACACAATATTTAGGAACAATCAAAGCATCTTCAATTAAGATGAATAAGTCATGTGGTTTATATTTATTTATTACTAGTTACTTTCATTAGAAATCTTAAATCAATGATTAATTACAGCTGATTAGATCTTAATCATTTTCATAAATTAATCGCTTCTTAATAAATTATCTTAATAAATTTCAAATTTATTTATCTTAATTATAAATTAATCTAAATCTTAATTATCAACTAAATTAGACTTTAATATTAATTAATTCACTAAGATTATTTCTTAAGAGGTTATATTAATGAATCATTAATCGTTTAAGTAAACCAAAAGATAATCGAATTGCTTTGATTATCTTTTTAAGCCCTGTTTAATAAATTTCCTTTATCACATTTTAAAGGTTAAGATTTAGTTTTAAACAACACTTTACTTTAATTTTCTTTTAAATTACATTTTTTTTATTTAATATAAATAACCTTTAAAAAAATATTTTATTAAACTAAATAAACTAAAATTAATTTTCAAACATTTCACTTAAGTCTTAAATCAGCTTAAAATTTCAATTCAAATCATTGTTTGAACATATTTTAAAAGTGTCTTAAAGATTTGAAAATTTTTAAAGTAAAAAAAACCGTTTATTAATTCATCACAAGACTTGCTTCTTGTCACGCACAAGAAAAACTCGTGCTTGCTTCAAGTTTTCATCAAAATCAACCCGAGTGCCCCTGTTTTAACTATAATTTTTTTTTCTAAGTATTCAAACCCGATGCACCCATATTTTACTCGAGTGAATACTCGAGCCACAACATGAAAATCGCCAAGCCTCCTTCGAGTCCATACCCTTCTCCCACAAAACTCACCACTGACACAAAAATTTGTGTCGTGCGCATGCACACCATCGCGCCGCCATTGTGGCGAGCATCGCGACCTTCAGCAAGTCACAATCTATCCACATACTCGAACCCAAAGTTCGATTCGACCCAGAAAATTCAAAATCAAAAATTCATCATTTTGTCGAACTGTAACTCGAAAACCCACCAGCCTAAACGCCTCGTCCTCCTCTCATAGATCACCAGAAAATTCGCGACCTCGGCCATATCATGTCAATACACCAAGCCATCATCTCCCTCGATCTCGAGCAACTCGATCGCTCCTAGGTGATGAAATCACCCCATTACCAAACACGAAGAAAAACTCGAATATAACCCTACTTTGAGCTCGTACCTCAAATCTATGCAATAGAAAAATTCCTTGATAATTTTCCTGCAATCGTAAACGTTTCAACTTGCTTCAACCCAAATTTTAGCATTTAAAATTTGTTCGATCATTAGGAATTGATCAAAATGGAAATTTCATTCAACTGTGAACTGCACATTAAATACTTGCTTAATAATCATCATTTACATCTTAAAAATCCTAATTTATGATAAGAATTCAAGTTGTATGATTGAAGTAACAAATCATTTTATTCGAAATTTTCCAAATTTGAATTTTAACCTGTAAACACACAATTTTGTTTACTACACAAACTTAACCTATTTGAAACTATTTTTAAATTATAGTTTATACTTAATTACACCAATTTACTTTTGAAGTAAAGGCCTAACAATGATCAAGTGATAAGGTGTTGGGTTTTGAACAAGTTGGATTGCTCTGAAACTAAAAAAACATAGAGTTTCATATGAGCAGGCATATGCACTTGTATATATTTATTTGCAGAGGAAAAATTCATGTATATGTATACATACATAGCAACTGCAAACTCAGACTTCATAAGAAATAAACAGATACATTCTTAGTTGGATTTAAATTAGTTACTCACTTTGAAAATAGGGGTGAACATAGATGCTTCTATTAAAAAGAAATAACTTGATTCTTCCTCTTTTCCCTTTTCTGTTTCTTCAGTAATTTGTTTTCAAATTTGAATACAAAGTGATGTTTTTTTTTGTTTTTTTTATTTCTGTTCTTTGCTAGGATTTGTTGAACGAATTCAATAAAGCAACATGCATGAATATATATATAAGAGAGATTTTGTACAGGCTGAGGTATAGTACTGAATTTTTAATATCGAATTTGGGTATGGGCTGATGTGATCTTGTTTATGCTGGAGAGTAAATGGCATTAAATGAAAGCATGCAATGTAATGCTTCACTGTATGAAAGCATTTAATGAAAGAAAAATATACAGGCTTTATTTTATATAGAGGCTTGTATAAATTTGCTTTGTCCTGACTTAGCAGCTTCTCATTTTTCTTTACTTTTCTATCTATGTACTTATTCTATTGTTTGAATGTATATTGTTGAATGTAGAATTTTATTGTCCGATACTTTATAATATAGGTGAAGTTCTAAAATTAACATATTGTTTGAATCTATGTATGTATTTATTTTATTTTTGTTTTAAAGTTAACTATTAATATTTAACTTATCACATATATTTTATTTAATTGTTTAAAACAATTCTTATTTGTTACATAATATATTTATTATTTATTTAAAACTTAAACTATCAATTTTTTTTCTTATATCGTTCTTTTATATAATAATATTTTACTTCCCTTGAAATTTCTCAAATTAAATTTAAAAGTTCAAATAAATTCACTAAATTTAAATTAACAAGTTCTGGGATGTTACAATATCCCCTCTTTAAGAAAATTTCGTCCTAGAAATTGAAAGAGAGTGAAATGCAAACAAAGAATATACGAATTCAGTAAAATAAAGGAATGGCTTACCAGTTTAAGCCGAGATGTCTACTCTGCAATTGGGATATGATTTCTTCATATTATCTTCAGTCTCCCAAGTACGGTCCTTTGGATCGCCACTCTATTGACTTTGACCAGTTTCACAACTTTGTTCCTCAATCGCTTCTCATCACGATCTACAATTTTATCGGCTCCCTCTTTACTGCCAAGTTAGGAGTGATTTCAAGATCCTGCTGAGCAGCTTCTTCAATAATACTATCTGGGTCATGCACATACTTCCGTAGATTAGAAATGTGGAACACATCATGCACGCAAGACAACCAGCTGGATAGCTGCATTCGATATGCTAGAGGACCAATCCTTTCCAGAATAGGAAAAGGACCAATATAACGCGGTGCTAGCTTTCCGGTTTTCCCGAATCTCAATACACCCTGTATCGGAGACACTTTCAGAAATACAGAATCTCCAACTTGAAATTCCAAATATCTTCTTCGGCGGTCATAATAGTTCTTCTGACGACTTTGAGAAGTTATTAATTTCTTTCGAATAAAATCAACCTTCTCCGTGACTTCTTTAATCATATCTGGTCCAAGGACGGGTCTATCACCTAATTCGATCCAGCTTATGGGTGATCGACATGGACGACCATATAAAGCTTCGAAAGGAGTCATTTCTATACTGGCCTGATAACTGTTATTATATGAGAATTCGACCAGATGTAAATGGTCCACCCAAGAACCACCAAAATCGAGAATGCAAGTATGCAAAAGGCCTCCTAGAATTCGGTTAACCCTCTCAGTTTGCCCATCATATTGTGGGTGATAAGCAGTACTGAAATTTAATTTCGTTCCCAAAGCGGCTTGGAATGCCTTCCAAAATCTACTAGTGAAGATCAGATCACGATCACTCACTATATTGCTAGGAATACCATGGAGACAAAAAATTTCCTTTATATATAGCCCTGCTAAGCTGGCTGCAGTCCGAGTGGATTTCACTGGAATAAAGTGAGCAGTTTTGGTTAGACGGTCCACTATAACCCAAATTGCTTCATTTCCCTTCTTGGTTCGTGGCAATCCGTCGATGAAATCCATCGATACCTAATCCCATTTCCATTTTGGTACTTCCAAAGGCTGAAGTAAATCAGCCACTTTCTTTTGATCGCTTTTGATTTGTTGACAAGTAGCACAGTGACTCACATAAATGGATATGTCTCTTTTCATTATCGTCCACCAAAACATTCTTTTAATATCTCGATACATTTTATTAACTCCTGGATGGATACTGAGTTTGGACTTGTGGCATTCGTCCAAAATTTCACGTTTCAGCTCAGGAATGTCAGGGACACAAATTCTTCCTTTCAATCTTATAACATTATTGTTGTCAATCTCAAAAACTAGTATTTTCTCCACGATGCATTTTCTCATAAATTTGATGAAGAAACTCATCTTCTTTTTGTTGGCTGGAAATCTTTTCAAGGAGAGTAGGAGTGATAACAAGATATGCGAGAATAGCATGCTTTCTACTTAAGGCGTCTGCAACTACATTGGCTTTTCCCGGCGTATACAGAGTATCTAGGTCACAAGATGCCAGAAATTCCAACCAACGTTATTGCCGCAGATTCAGATCTTTCTGGGTAAAGAGAAATTTCAAGGATTTATGGTCGGTGAATAATTCAAATTTTTCACCTAAAACAAAGAGAGTTTATTAAGTATATTTATTTAGTTAATTTCATAAATTTTTAAGAAAGCTGAAAAGATTCTTACCAACAAGATAGTGTTGCCAGATTTTTAAAGCGAAAACAACAGCCAAAAGCTCCAAATCATGTGTTGGGTAGTTTCTCTCGTGGGGACGTAATTGTCTACTCGCGTAGGCAACTACCTTTAAATTCTACATTAATACTGCACCTACCCCATCACCACACGTGTCAATATAGACAGATAAGCCTTGGTTCCTGTTAATGATAGCAAGAACAGGAGCAGTAGTCAATCTCTTTTTCAGTTCCTGGAAAGCTTCATCACATCTTGGAGTCCAATTGAACTTGGCATTCTTCATTGTCAGCTTGGTCAATGGACTAACCAACTTAGAAAAATCCTATACAACCTTTCTATAATATCCCGCTAAACCCAGAAAACTTCGAACTTCTCTAGGAGTAGTGGGTTGCTTCCAGTCCAAAATTGCAGAAATCTTGCTTGGATCAGTAGAAATTCCTTAACAATATGACCGAGAAATCTGACTTCTTTGAACCAAAAGCGACACTTAGAGAATTTAACGAATAAGATATTCGTCCTCAATATTTCCAAAACAATTCTGAGATGTTCAGCATGCTCCTCTTCAGTTTTGGAGTAAATCAAAATATCATCAATAAATACAAGGAAAAATTTGTTCAATACTTCTCGAAACACTCGGGTCATTAAATCTATAAAGTACGCGGGAGCATTGGTCAGTCCGAAAGGCATAACTAACCATTCGTAGAGCATGTCAGGACCCCTAAAAGCAGTTAAATGAACACAATCCTCGGCTATTCGCAGCTGATGGAATCCCTGAGCTAAATCCATCTAAGAAAAGAATCGAGCGCCATGAAGTTGATCGAATAGATAGTCAATCCTAGGTAAAGGAATTTGTTTTTGAGAGTTTGTTTATTGAGATCGCGGTAATCTACACACAATCTCAAAGATCCGTCCGATTTTGCCACAAATACGACAGCTGAACCCCATTCGAAAACACTAGGGCGAATCAATCCTTTCTTTAGCAAATCTCGAGTTTGATTGACTAATTCGATTCTTTCCCTAGGTGCCATTATGGACTTGCGTGAACAACAGGACGGGCATTGGGTATCAAGTCAATTCGAAAATTTATTTCTCTGTGTGGAGGTAAGGATTTTACTTCTTCAAATACGTCAGAAAATTTCCGAACAACATGTATAGACTGCAAACTGGGTTCAGGATATCCTAAAGTATACATTAATCTATCTCTCTTTGGACTCGAATCCTCACAAGAGATTTCAATAAAATTTCCAAGGCTTGTTTTGACTAAAACTGTCCGATTATTACAATCCAATTTAGCTTCGTATTTCGATAACCAGTTCATTCGGAGTAAGATTTCAAATTCATTAAATTCGAGGATATAAAGGTTGATAGGAAATTGATAGCGAGTATATGAAATAGGAACTTTCTTATAATATAAACAAAGATTTGCGGGGCCTCCAACCGGATTTTTCACGCAAATAGGGCCGTCAAAAAATTCAGTTTTAAGTTCTAATTCACTTACGGTTTATTGGGAGATAAAGCTATGTGAAGCTCCCGTGTCAAATAAAACTCTAATAGCTCTGTCATAAATAGTAAGGTTACCTTCCAGAACACCTTTACCTTTATTTGTTTTCGAAGTTGAAGGGTCTTTCTTTATCGCATAAACATTTGCCACATGTGTATGATTCATTACCGGGCAATCTTTAATAAAATGTCCAGGCTTGTGACAATTATAGCATTCTTTAGCTCCTTGATCATTTCTCACAGGTTGTTCCTTCTTAACTTGCTTCTTCGGGTTTTTGTAGCTGTTTGAATAATGGCCCTTCTCTTGGCAATTGTAACAAGTTATGTTCCTAGCCGAATTTCCTTGACTGCTCTTCTTATCCTTGTCTTATTGTAACCTCTTGCCCCAAACTTCCTTTTCTTCCAATTCTAATTATTTGAATTTCCTCCTTCCCTTGGAATCTCCTGCATATCCAATGTAGCATTCCTATATCCCATATCAATAAGATCAGAAAAAGATTCTTTGACGTGTGCTGTCATCCTTTCATGATACGTTTGGTTCATTCCACGGATGAACCTTTCATTTTTCTTAAGAGGTGTGTTTAAAAACTCCGAACCAAAACGGGATAGTTCGTTGAACTTGTTTAAGTACTCTTCAAACGACAGGCTTTCTTGCGTTAAATCCGAAAATTCTGATACATTCTGAAATTCCTGCCGACGGCATATAACGCTTTTCAAACACCTCCTTAAATCGATTCCAAGTAAACTCTTGCTCTGGTTCATCTATAATGACTGTTTCCCACCGCGCTGAGGCTTCTTCTTGGAGTTGCCAAGAAGCTATAAGTCTCATCTGCTCGTCTTGCAGCTTAAGCCCTTTAAAAAATTTCTCACATGATCTTACCCATGCTTGAGCCTCAACAATTGACTCCTTGCCATTGAACGGTTTGCCACCAAGCTTTGAGAAATTTTTATACAATTCAGCCAAATTCGGCTGCTGCTGGATATCTATTACTGCTTCTGCTGCTGGAGGATCTTGATTAGGTGCTGCGGCATTCCCTTGACCCCTAGCTCTTCCTCTACGTCCGCTCATTCTTACTATCTGAAATTAGTAAGAAAAATTGATTTAGATATACGGACGAGATATCTTAAGGAATATCAGCAGTGAAAAGAAATAGACAAAGAAAATTTAGAGTTTCAGTATTGGTTGTACTTATTCTAGGGTATACTACACCCTATCTCTAATGAGTCATCTAATGTGTTATACTCCGTAGCTAAAGTTCTTACTCAACCTTCAATGCTCTAATACCAATTTATCACGACCCAAAATTCAGCTTTCAAAAGTCGACATCAAATACCTCACTTGTATTCGACTGCCAGAGATCGAACGTCAAATTTCAGTTCGGATGGAGCTTATAACAACATCAGACGAATATAAAACAGCGGAACAGAATGAATATCATGCATACAACACAGATACAATAGTATAATATCCATTACTACATCAGAGTATTTAATACTTACACCATAACTCCAAATACAACATCATAATAATACAACAGTGATCATATATCCAAAAAATCTTCGAATGAAAGAAGTGGTAACGAACTCCCAAAACCTAAACACTTGAGATCTCCAAAAGCTCCTAAGATATCTCCAAAGCGAAAGCTCCAAAATACTGCTTACTCCAAAGTACAGAAAACCTGCTACTAGGCTGCCCGAGTAAAAATTATGGGCACCTAGAGTTTAGGAAAGAAAACAATAAACTCCAGGTCAGTCATGGGACTGGTATGAGTAAACAAAAACAGTTACTTTTAAAGAAACTAGATTTATAAAAGAATTTCGGTATGCTTTTAAAATGAAACTACCATAAGACCTCCCACCACACACAATGCAAACACAGACTTGGAGGAGATTTCTTTTTATGATAGTAAAATATGCTTGGTACGAGAAAACATTTTCAGATATTATTATTAGGGCATAGTGTAGAAAATGATTTCGAAAATATAATATTAATCTTAGCCAGCATAGGTACCATTATACTATGCCTACTATAGCTACCACCTGAGGTGGCAGGTTATACAATTTAAAATCGTACAAGGCTCGTATTGTTTCTTTGGATTTCCAACAAATGGTCAGGCTAATGAACTTCCTGGGCCATATAGGTACGCCTCTGGAGGGACGACCCGAGAACCTAACCGGATCTCTGCCAACACAAGGCCGGGTTACCCCTAACTGGGTAACAACTGACATGAGTATGCCATCCCCCGGTTGTAACCAACCTTTATCCGGGGCCCCAGCAACAATCACAAGTAATATATATATATATATATATTTATATTTATATATATATATATATATATATATCTATGATATCCCATAAGTTAAGTATCTGGGCTCCATACCATGATACCACTTCTATCGAGAAGGAAATGCACATACCCTAAAGGGCGCCACCCCCAATAACCTTGCTGCATCTTTCCTGTTCGACCATTCCGGGGTGTGAGGTTCGATGAAGTCTGGTTCACAAAGCTACGCTTTTCGCAAAAGCCACCCTTAGATCAATAAATGATCGGCAGCACTTAGCATGCCACATTACCAAGTTGGGAATATATTACTGATAACCTTTAACTACATAACTTCTGAGCTCGTACGTCTCAGAGAAGGGTGTTAAGCTAAGAGAATAAATTCTCCGCTACCAACAGAAATGTATTTGAAAGAAATCTTCTTTATATCTCCAATGTAATGTCAGACATACAATCCATACAAGTCTGTTCTGGGACCGAACGGAACCGAAGGCACTTCCAAAGAAGTCCTTGCAATCCGGGTATTCATAATCCCGATCGGATTTCCCATCACTTAGGGAATCTCTATACCGTAGCTACTCGGTGCAGAGACAGTCGATAGTTCATCCTATCATTCTCGCAAATACCCGGTCTTTACCACCGGTCTACAAATGCTCATCCATTTCGTCGTATCACTTATTCGGAATGGTTTATATGGCACAAAGGTCCTTTCCCTGCTAAACCGAATAGTGAGTGTCAACTTTAAAAACATATGGATGTCATTCACAAAGATTCACTCATTCGGTGTGGGTTACGGATAATCAACCGAAATCCGACTCCCTGTCGCATCGAAATTCAAATGTCGTTTTACGGGCCAATGGGTTTTCACAAATCACATGGCAGTAATACCAATACCACAGCTCAGCTCAAAGCATTCAATATTACATGGCATCATATCATATAACAGGAATATCGGTCCTACACACAATATTTAGGAACAGTCAAAGCATCTTCAATTAAGATGAATAAATCACGTGGTTTAAATTTATTTATTACCTAGTTACTTTCATTAGAAATCTGTAATCAATGATTAATTACAGTTGATTAGATCTTAATCATTTTCATAAATTAATCACTTCTTAATAAATTATCTTAATAAATTTCAAATTTATTCATCTTAATTATAAATTAATCTAAATCTTGATTATCAATTAAATTAGACTTTAATATTAATTAATTAACTAAGATTATTTCTTAAGAGGTTATATTAACGAATCATTAATCGTTTAAGTAAACCAAAAGATAATCGAATTGCTTTGATTATCTTTTTAAACCATGTTTAATAAATTTCCTTTATCACATTTTAAAGGTTAAGATTTAGTTTTAAACAACACTTTAATTTTCTTTTAAATTACATTTTTTTTATTTAATATAAATAACCTTTAAAAAAATATTTAATTAAACTAAGTAAACTAAAATTAATTTTCAAACATTTCACTTAAGTCTTAAATCAGCTTAAAATTTCAATTCAAATCATTGTTTGAACATATTTTAAAAGTGTCTTAAAGATTTGAAAATTTTTAAACTAAAAAAAAAACTGTTTATTAATTCGTCACGAGGCATGCTTCTGGTCACGCACGAGAAAAACTCGTGCTTGCTTCGAGTTTTCATAAAAATCAACCCGAATGCCCCCGTTTTAACTATAATCTTTTTCTCTAAGTATTCAAACCCGATGCATCCATATTTTACTCGAGTGAATACTCGAGCCACAACATGAAAATCCCCAAGCCTATTTCGAGTCCATACCCTTCCCCCCCAAAACTCACCGCTGACACAAAAATTTGTGTCGTGTACATGCGCATCGTCGCGCCGCCGTTCTGGCGAGCATCGCGACCTTCGACAAGTCGCAATCTGTCCACATACTCGAACCCAAAGTTCGATTCGACCCAGAAAATTCGAAATCAAAAATTGATCATTTTGTTGAACTGTAACTCGAAAACCCACTAGCCTAAACGCCTCGTCCTCCTCTCGCAGATCACCAGAAAATTCGCGACCTCAGCCATGTCATGTCAATACACCAAGCCATCATCTCCCTCGATCTCGAGCAACTCGATCGCTCCTAGGTGATGAAATTACCCCATTACCAAACATGAAGAAAAACTCGAATATAACCTTACTTTGAGCTCGTACCTCAAATCTATGCAATTGAAAAATTCCTTGATAATTTTCCTGCAATCGTAAACGTTTCAACTTGCTTCAACCCAAATTTTAGCATTTAAAATTTGTTGGATCATTAGGAATTGATCAAAATGGAAATTTCATTCACCTGTGAACTGCACATTATATACTTGCTTAAAAATCATCATTTACATCTTAAAAATCCTAATTTCTGATAAGAATTCAAGCTGTATGATTGAAGTAACAAATCACTTTATTCAAAACTTTCCAAATTTGAATTTTAATCTGTAAACACACAATTTTGTTTACTGCATAAACTTAACCGGTTTGAAACTATTTTTAAATTATAGTTTATACTTAATTACACCAATTTACTTTTGAAGTAAAGGCCTAACAATGATCAAGTGATAAGGTGTTGGGTTTTGAACAAGTTGGATTGCTCTGAAACTAAAAAAAACATAGAGTTTTATATGAGCAGGCATATGCACTTGTATATATTTATTTGCAGAGGAAAAATTCATGTATATGTATACATACATAGCAAATGCAAACTCAGACTTCATAAGAAATAAACAGATACATTCTTAGTTGGATTTAAATTAGTTACTCACTTTGAAAATAAGGGTGAACAGAGATGCTTGTGTTAAAAAGAGACTGCTTGATTCTTCCTCTTTTCCCTTTTCTGTTTCTTCAGTAATTTGTTTTCAAATTTGAATATAAAGCGATGTTTTTTTTCTGTTCTTTGCTAAGATTTGTTGAATGAATGAAATAAAGCAACATGCACGAATATATAAAAGAGAGGGTTTGTACAGGCTGAGGTATATTACAGAATTTTTAATATGGTATTTGGGTATGGGCTGATGTGATCATGTTCATGCTGGAGAGTAAATGGCATTAAATGAAAGCATGTAATGTAATGCTTCCCTGTATGAAAGCATTTAATGAAAGAAAATATACAGGCTTTATTTTATATAGAGGCTTGTATAAATTTGCTTTGTCCTGACTTAGTAGCTTCTCATTTTTCTTTCCTTTTCTATCTATATACTTATTCAATCATTTGAATGTATATTGTTGAATGTAGAATTTTATTGTCTGATACTTTGTAATATAGTTGAAGTTCTAAAATTAACATATTGTTTGAATCTATGTATATATTTATTTTATTTTTATTTTAAAGTTAACTATTAATATTTAATTCATCACATATATTTCATTTTATTGTTTAAAACAATTTCTTATTTGTTACATAATTTATTCATTATTTATTTAAAACTTAAACTATCAATTTTTTTCCTTATATCATTCTTTTATTTAATAATATTTTATTTCCCTTGAAATTTCTCAAATTAAATTTAAAAGTTCAAATAAATTCACTAAATTTAAATTAACCAATTCTGGGTTGTTACAGATAATAAACAACAAGTATTACTAGCAGTTTATATTCAATAATAAAATAAAACTATCTAACTGGCAGTTTATATGCAATAATAAATAAATAAAATTTTAACTGGCAGTTTATATGCAATGAATAATTAAATAACAATTTAATTAAATAAATGCGATTTAACCGGGATGATGAATAAAAATATGCCAAACAGTCATACATAAATTTCTACTCATATCATAAATAAATTTAACAAACATAAGAAATTTTAGAAGTTATGGGTGGGTTAAAACGCTCACCTTTTGAATTTAAATTGAATTTAAATCCAATTTAAACCCAAAAATTTGACCGTCTCAGAATTCGTCCAAACTAGCGTCTTCAAGTCCAGAATTTCAATATGATCCTACCAAAAGAAACCGCGTGTAAATTGGATATCGTATGCAAAAGTTATGATGATTTATAAGATTGAAAACAATAAAAAAAAAATAAACAGAAAAAGAACACATTAAATCACCTTTTACTGCCACGTCGCAACATTCTTTCCCACTTGCTACAGGAACGTGCTTGAACCCAACTACAGATCGCGTACGCACGAACACGCATGCCCAACCGCCAAATCAACCCTCGCGTGCGTCAAAGTCCATCGCCTCACGTCGCAACTACGCGGCCCCGCTATGGCACCTGACATGCGCGACCAATCTCCCCCCATGATGCCTCCATGCGCGAGCTCATCGCACACAACCCTGCACAGCTGCCGCCTTAATTATTGAACCCTAGTTCCCATTTTCCACAATCCAACCGTTAACTCCACGAACGAGCGCCACAGATCGACTCCCCTCGGTTCCCTCTACAAAACCTAGAAACGGTTCGTCGATCCGTCGAGTTTGATTTCGACGTGATGAACGGCCGAAAATTATTCGATTTTTACTGATCAGACGATGAACCAAAACGAATCATGGATCTGAGTTACACTCATTGAGAGCTTCAATATATATTATTTACGAATTTTTCTGAGGACTTCGAAATTTCAGCTTTGGATTTGATTTTGGGATTGCAATTTTAATTAGGATTTGTCTGCCATTGGACAGAAGTTGTTGAGAAAAAGATATATGTACAGATAAATGAGAAATAAAGGGCTAGGATTTATAACCGGGATATATATAGGCAAACTGGAATAGAATGGATGGGTCGGGTTGAATACGCGCTAACGACAAAGTGGCCCAAAAAGCTCGTTCTGACCCCGGAACGAAATTGGGTAAACCCATATATCAAAATAGGTGTTTAAAAATACTTTAAACGCGATGGAAAAAGTTTCACGTCCAAATTCCATCGTATGAAAAGTTATGCAAAAATCAATATTTTTCAAATTGATTTCGATTGATTTCAATTTCATAAATTTCAAGGTATTTCGAGTCCATATGATCAAACGACAAGTCCGATCGCTACGAAACTTGAAATCCTACAATAATTCTCCCTTACGGATCCGATGAAACTAGTTTCGTCTAAATCCGTGTCAATGGCCAAAATGGCTATTTTTATATTAATTAAATAAATTAAAAATTAATTCAATCAAATTATCAATTTTATTTCGATAATTGACAAATTTCAATATTTTTAACTTCTTAATCATTTACAATGATTTAAACAAATTTAAATGTCAAATTAGAGTTGATTTATTCATCAATTCCGACGTTAACCTCACTTTTAATAATTAATTTCATTAAATTCACAAATTATAAATAAAATCCCCAAAATTCCATTTAGTTAAATAAATTAATTATTATTCCATTCATTCCTGTCAAATAGATGGATTAAATATTGGATTCAAAACTGTTACAAAAATTTCTCATATTATCTTTATTTCAAATAACGTATTATTTAACTATTTCAATCTCATTTAATTGCCATTAAATCCAATTATTGAATTTTCCATTTCACTTAAATAAATAAACTTTCATGCCCGATCCTTATAACTCACAAATTTTCCAATATGAATAACCTTACCATTTCTTACAAAAATTACCTTAATTAACATTAACGTAATATTAAATTATAATTACGGTAACGAATTTCAAAGTTTTAAATTTACAAGCTACATACATAGGTAAAAAAACCGTTACCGTTAACCTTCAGTCATATTAATAGGCTTTTATTGCTTACAAAACAATGTTAACATTTATTTTCATAATGCTAATTTCATTCACTCTATCCGTTACTACATTTATATCCATTAAAGTAATATTTAATTACCTTTATCCGAAATAACCGTTTATTGCCAATATACTCTTTATAATACTGGTATGGTTATTCTCCACAAACAATTACCATCCATCCTATTATTTCACCCATTATTTATAATTAAAATCTCAATTAAATTTATTTATCTTGCTTTCTTTCCTTTATTACATCAATTGTTACTTTAATTTACATTAACCAAATGTTAAATTAAGATTTATTGAAATCGATCACCCAAAAATTTATTTGACATATTAAATAAACAAGCAAACTTAATTGCCACCTATTTGCTTTTAATTGCATTTATAAGTTCGTTACTTATCGATCCAGATTTATAATTTCATATACGCTAAATTTTTATTTCATGACATTAATATACGCCTATGTACCACTTAATTTGAATAAATATTATGTTCCTAAATGTACTTCTATCAATTAAATACATTAATTAAGGTTTTAAAACCAATAAATGAATTTTCCTTATTTCATCCTTAAACCAACTTATTATTCTACATACATTGTGTATTAATTCATCAGTTAACATATTATGAACTATCTTCCCAATTTATCCATTACTACCTTAACATAAACTTATGTTTCTATTTAATTTTCATTTACACTTCCGTTACTATACTAATAATCATTAAAGTAAGGTTTATTATCAACACGAACATTAAAATTTCGTTTCTAACATTGATCGTATTTGTTTTTATTATGTTCCATTTATACCTAAGTCATAATATTTGAATTTTAATTAAATTGTAACGTTCATTCAAGTTCATTGAATATTAACTTGCATTAACACGTTTTCCTTAATTTACAATCAAATATCGTTAACAATGTTTTATTACATTAAATCAATTTAATACTTTCCTTTATTTCTCATATCCAATTACATCCGGGTATAATCTTTTCACTACTTTCATTCATTAGAATTCTATTCAAATTTCAATTTCATTATTAAATATAATTTTTTATTTCTTCCTAAATTTAATTGCAGAAATTAAATTAAACTAACCAATTTATCTATAAAAAATTACGGGTCGTTACACTATGTATGCAGTTGACATTATCCAGAATATAGAGGTTGAATTGATGAACGTTAGTAGAATGAAGTAAGAGAACGATAATGGATGACCCCGACACTTGTATCTATTTGAAATGACTAAACCATGAGCTATACGTGGCGAATGAGGATTTCTATTTCTAACTGACATCTTACCCTCATATTACTATCTTGGCTTTGAAATTTGCTTGGTGCACCTTGATCTTGGATTAATGGATGTGGTCGGTCGTTAGAGATTATGACCAGTCAAGGAATGCAAACGATAATATCATCTTTTGGAAATTGCCTCACGTGCCTTGTCATATGATTATCCCTATGTGAAACCACTACCACTTTGTTTCAATATTGTACCTATGGCAGTCTCACTTGTTATTGATGTTGTTGGTTGAGTTACAGGACCTGCATAAACAATATGCTTAAAAATGTGTTATGAGAGATCAATATAAAGCTTTAACATTATTTTAATACTTTATATTACCTAGACATTACACATATATTGCATCTACTATATATAGATAGTTTAACGGATCTTTAGGAGATGAAAATTTTCGTAACGTCTCTTAAGTTATTATGCACATTATACATGTGATCTTGAGTTAATTTACATGAAATTTTTTAGGCCTGACTCTAGTATGTGTTTTTCATTATGCTGGGCCAGCCTGGGTTATTTCGTTGTTATAAAGAATATTATTTTATGGAGCTGAAGATGGCTTTGAAGTCTTTGGTATTTATTAGTCATTATTTCCTTTTGTACTGTGTATTAGTGAACATTTGTTATTTCCACTATGTGATTTTATTTTATTTTTTCAAAACTTTGATATAATAATAATAATTAGTAATTTCGTGAATTTCTATTTTATTATATCTTTATATTCTGCTGCGAGGTTTTGTATTTGTAACTTCTGTATCTTATTTCTTAAAATAAAACCCTAAGGGTAATCTATCATTTGGACTATTGAGTGTTCAAAATGGCGGATCGTTGCATTACTGTTCCATTTTTTCTTGTACATTCACATTATGTACGTTTAAATATTATATAACTTTTATAATTCAATTAAATTATATAATAGTCTTTGTAGTTTACATTAATTAATTAGTTAACATTTTAATTAATTCTATGTTATTCAAATAAACATATTAATTTAATATGCATATCATAACTTTTATGGTTACACACACAGATACCCACACACATGCACATATTTATATATATGTATTTTATTAACTTTTAATTAACTTATTTAGTTAGAAATTTAAGTAAATATTAATTTTGAAAATTTCTTATGTATATACATATATACTTACATTATCTTAAACAATTCAATATAATGTAACATACACACACACATTACATGTTATATACTTTAATTGATTAATTTTTAATTAATTTTTTAATTAATTTATTAATCTTATTGATAAACATTAAACTTTTGAAACATGTTTATTATATTTTCCAAGCACCTTTTAAAACTATATTTTAACATTTATAACATACATTGTTTGCATTGCCAACTTTGAAATCATATTATAATATTTATAATGTTATTCTTATTTTAAATTTAACTTTTAAATATTTTCAAAATAATTTTGAAAAGGCCCAAGTCTCACTTCACTTTTCGGTCCAGGCCAGCAGTTAGGGAAAGAAGGGATTTGATTACCTAAATCCATGCTTAAACATTAATTTTTATAGACATCCTACTAAATTGGTAATCTTAATTGGTTAGGCATTACACGACTAATTTAGACCACACAGACTATTTGGTTCTAATAACGTTGTTGGAACTGGGTCAATCAAAAGCGGGTGAAATATGTATATTTCAAAAATAATCCTGGATCTATTGGGCCTATGAAATCTCAAGGGGTTATACTAGACCAATCTAGTTTTAAATAAAATCATATTTTGTTTAATTCATTATTTATATTTTTCAGTTAAACATATTAACATTTCAATTAAATGTTTTATTAGGAACGCATCAATATACATTTAGACATATAAAATGATCTAATATAAACATGTATGTGTGTATATATGTATATACGTCAAGATATTAGGATCTATACCTATTGGGTATGTGTGTGTGTCCTTGTGTGCATGCGTGCATATGCTACATTCACAAATTCATATCGGAAATATAAATGCCTATGTATATACATATGTTTTAGTAACTACAATATATGTATATGGTTTGTATATACATATTGACGGTACCACATGCATATAGTTTAAACATATACATATATATAATCATTGTTGCCACCTATATTTTATATCTACATATATATAAAGTTATAAAAATAATTCACATACAGAGACAATTAATGTAAGAGTAAATTAGAAGAGTAAAGATGGAAAGATAATTTATATGCAATTAAATCTAATCAAATATAAGTTAAAAAGGCAATAATCATGTAATGTAATTCTACCTTATTTTTCTTCTACAATCACCAATTTAACAATTAATTTAATGCCATATATAATTTCAAACTTGATTATAGCAAACATCCAAACCTCTTAAAAACAAAAGAAGTTTATGTTACATCTAAAATCTCAAAAGACGTACAATTAACATAAAGAAAATTAAAAGTTTTATAATTTAATTTATTGACGTTAATGATATAGTTGGATCTAAAACATAACTTTATATTTAGGTACATGCATATAAGTATTGAACTAAAATTTAATTTTGAAACATGAAACTGAATTAATCTATGACGAATCAATCAAGTAAAATTTAGTTTAATATTGGTTCATAATTTCAAGGTATGAAAAGGACTCAATTAGTTTATATATGTACATGTGATACACACATATATGATTTCATGTTCAAGTTTACTAAAATTTGATCCATGATTAAAAGGAATAAGCATGACAACAAGCGTAAATTATTAAAACAAAGAAGATTCACAAGACCACACAACAGAATAATAAATAAGAGGATTTGTTTCAAATCTTAAATGATATAAAACATAGATTATTTGGTTGGACAAATCATTAACCAATTATAAAAAAAGATTCAACAAATCAATTCTACAACAATTAGTTATTTCATATCCAATTAAATTATCAACACTCAAAACCATACACAAAAAGAACTATATAGTTAATCACAATACAAAGAATAATTTTAAAATTGATTTTAATAGGTGGTCAAAATTTACATATATGTGAAAATTTTATTTTAAACATCATGTATGAATTATATACTTACCCAATAAACATTGACCTTCATCACACATTATTTGTGGCTTCCGCTCAGATTTCAAATGAATCAACATCCCATATTGAAAGAGAAGGATGTACCACCTTTCCTTAATTTAATTTAATGTAGATACGAATTTGTTTTGGGATTTACTTTTTTTGAAGAAATTTCAGCCATGAATGATGGAGAAGAGGAAGAAAATTTACCCACTGTAATAGAAAGCAAATGGTAAATTTTTATTTAATAGAGTTAATGGAACCTTTCCCATTTTTCTTATCGAAACTTCTTCTTTAATTCCTTTTGAATTTCAATCAATTCATTTAATTGATTCCCTCCTCTTGCTATTATATGACTGATCCTGAAACAATTTTAATTTGCAAATTTTTAAAATAAAAACTATAATGTAATTACTTTATTATTTAAACCTTGTTTAAAATTATACCGATATGGTATATTGATATATGCAAATATATCTTTATATATACATTTAAATAATTATCAATAACATTCAAAACATCAAATAAATTAAAAATAATTAATATTTCATAAATATTGACTAATTAAAAACTTTATAAAATTTTACAAATTATTTAAATCATGTGGTTTTCAAAGAAATCGCAAAATGCGGTTGTGCGACTCGAAGGAGTGAATTTAATAGGCGATTAATATCGAACAATTCAAATATCAACGTTTACATATTACATTAGCTAGTTGTGTGATAGTTTGACCAAATTCATCGCTCACTAGTCTTTTTGGTAAAATCAAATTTCATAAACACTTAATGACGATTATTCACACCAATTCTCCTTGTCAAAATTGTATCATATTATGACTTATGAAATTTTCTTTTGGTCAAAATTCCAACATTGTCCACATTCAACTTTGTAAGTGTAAAAACAAAATTCTTAATTCAATAATAACAATTTTGTTAACCATATTGCTCTGGCCAAGATTTGACTTTGAGTTAACTAAAGTTGGCCCTATGATACTAACCTCATACAATTGAGGAGGTGAATTCTCTTTTGAATATTGTTCTACTTCCAATGCTTCCACTCAACACAACTATAGTCGTTTTATGGACGTCATGCTATGATTTAACTATAATCAAAGTAAATTTTCCATATTGAAGCTCGACATTATTCTTTAATTGAGAAAATTGTGTAAAATTATTATATCGATATTCTTTGCTTAACCTAAGTCTATCAACCAGCAGAAAACTATCAAATGAGTCATTCCATAGTTATTCAATAACTATCAGTACATAATCCCTTAGTGCCCTTATCATCCATGAGTAATACACCGCCTAATGTTTTGAGAGCATTACCTATTCTAGTCTGAATGGATGTATGGATATCCTGTCTCGATACATCTTGACACTTTAAATTGGTATGTTTATTTTATTGTGGTAAATCACTCATGATTATAACCCATTGTAACTACTATCATAAAACATACCATTTATGGATTTTATATATTAAATATACTTTTAACTGAATAAATAATTAATATAACACAATATATCTAGTATATTGAAAACACCCTTTATTTTGAATAAGACTGGTTACTGAGTTAGATATGTATAAAAAATTACATAATTGCACCTAAGGCATACTCCTAACTCTATCATTTATGGCCGTATATGAAATAACTATCTTGGAATGTTTCAAGGCTTCAACTCGCGATAGCACAACGATCAACGTACAATGGATGAGCATAACAATATTGTAAAACATATTGAAGATCGAAATGCACCATATTTTGTATGCGACCAAATAGTAGACCATCTATTGGTGCATAAAGGCGGGAGCGGAAAAGCAAGACACCAAAAATAACATATTTGCATTGTTTATTTGTTTGTCTGTCTCTTTGTGTACTTTGTATTGTTTGTTATTTCATCATAATATTTGTTTGTTTGTTTTACTACTTGTATTATTATGTTTTGAAATTGTATGCATATTTCATGAATTTGACATTGAATGTGTAAAAGTGGTCATTCCTTTCCATTAAAATATGACTTTACATAATCCAACACTGATATAATAGTTTAACACATCAAACATAGTAAGATAAATATACATTAAACATGATACAAGATACATGATACCCCCTTGGTATCCTTAGAAACATCCACTTGAACTACCATCATCTCTCCTATAATTCTCTAATCCTTGTTCGACCATCCCACGCTGTACCGTTGATGGCTTGCTCATATCACATGACATCAATTCAAACCTAACTTTCTCATGTAGCTAAACATCCTTTCTGTCTTCTTTTTCACGTTGCATAGCTTTGAAAGTTACTAAGGATCATAATATGGAATATGAACTGTTATCTACTAGTGTGGAATATAAAAGTGAATAGTAAAGTAAATGATACAAGGGATTTTTATACTGGTTGGAACTTCCCGTTCTACGTCCAGTCCCAGACTCCTTCTGTAATTTAACTATCAAACCTCACTTAACCCTGAGGAACATGGATTATACCGCCTGAGCTACCGAACTGGACTTCTACTGCCTAAGTCAATCGCCTGAGCAACTGAACAAGACTTCAATAATATGAGAATTTTCCTGACTGGTTACGCTCTTTTAATAACATGGATAAGTCTTTAGAGTACATGTAACGACCTGCCTTTTTGGACATTTTAAGCAGATACACATGTCATACTCAAACCATTCAAAAGGACGGATAGTTATGGGGTAAAGAAGAAAATGAGAAAGAAATAAAATAAAACAGAATATCGCAACGGAATGACAAAATATAATAATCAAATAAACAGTTCATGAAGCTGTTTTATAAATATATTTGATTATTCTTTTACAACACAAAATCAGAGTTACCAACAACAGGAATGGATGAATAAATGCAGCAGAGCAACATGATGCAGTGGAATAAATATAATAAATAATAATAGTACAAATCTTTGTCTTCGTCCTCTAGAAATAAGGTCTTCAACCCTGAAATGCTCAGGCTGATCCGAGCGATTGAAAAGACAAAACACTTGAGTTAGAACTAAAAGACCTTATGTAAGTTAAATCAACGGTAAGCATGAGTATGACGGCGTCAGAGATGTTTAAGGGTTTTAACATCTCCTATCCAGTGTCCAATGTGAGTGCAACAATTTAAGAGATGCTTGGGATTTCCATCCCCTAAGGATCCGTTAACTATCTACTATATAGTACAATACGCTATTAGAATATGCCTACAGTAAAGTAAAGTATTAAAATAGCGTTAAAGCGTTATCCATATCCCCCTAACACATTTTTATATATTCCAATAGTCTATATAGTATCGTAATTCCTCCATAAACTGGAGGGCTATCAGAGGGCACTCCATAGGTATGGTAAAAACCAAACTCGTTGAAGGCACGCTAGGGCATGTGAACACGGCACTCGAGGCAATGCCAGGGTAGATTTACCAATTGCAAAACCGAGCAGGTGGTAACGCATCGCAGCTACTACCGCCCTCCTCGGAACACACTCCCATAATCAAAATCAAGGGATGGCTACCAAATCATCACAAATTCATAATATGGTATCAAAGAAGCATGTCCGGTCGGAGGAATGACCTCAGTGGGCCCAGGTATAGCTGTTGTTTTCGTCACATCTAAGTTGACTCACGAAAATCGGGGTCATGTCATACCTTATACAGAAATCGTTTGCCAAACCATTCTACTTTATTTTTGGAATCCCCATCATGTGCATAATTGTTAATGGTTTTCATTATTGGGAGAGTATGACAATATCCGATCCCAGTCTCTTTAACAACCAAACGCTTATTTCATATTGGATGGTTCTTTTACATTTCAAAAGGGTTTATCAAAATATCATATTCAATTTCAAGTCATATCCCTTTTGAAATCATATTCACTTTAAACTATATTCACTTCAAAATCATGTTCACATCCAAATCCTATTTACTTTCAAATCATATTCACTTTGGGAATTCACTTTGAAATTATCGATAAGTTCTGTTAATTAAATCTTTATTTCAAAATAATCTTATTCACTAAAATATGTCATTTCAAAAAAGGTATCAATTCCAAAATCCAACTTAAGTTATATCATCATCAAGGATTTAGATATAAATACAACAACTTTACACAGTCTGAAATTTTAGGAAATAGTTCAGGAAATTATAAATAGTTTATATAGTTTTAAAATAGTTTAAATTGATTTAAAATGGTTAAATAGATTTAAATTTGATTTAATTAGTTTAAAATGATTTCAATAGATTTAATTAGTTTAAAATGGTTAAATGATTCCAATAACTTAATTCTGATAAATTCATTTATGTTCGAGACTTCAACCTTGAAATTCTAATTTAAATTCTTTGAATAATTCATTAAATCAATTCCCTTTTTAGTATTAACACTTGGGTTACCGAAAATACTTCAGTTTATATAAATCAATTTCCTTTCAAAATACCAGGTAACTGAATTCAAAATTTCAAAGGTTCAAAAATCATTTAATTTTAACAATCTGGTGTCCGTATATAATTTTCTACCCTAGGGTCAAGTGATACGAATATTTATCATTTCAATCCGTAATTTACGATTTTAAAGTTATATATCATTTCAAATCGCAATCCCGAATTAAATAAAAATCCATAAAATCGCTCGACTCTATCATTTTAACCCATAATGATTTTTTCTTAATCTATGGATCGTTCGGGTATGTATCATTTCAACCCATAAGGAACTTGCAGTGTTATAACAATATAAAATACAACATCCAGTCATCCAATGTCAAAAATTAGACATCCATCACAATCATCATCCAAATAAATCAATAAACTTCAACAAATAATTGATCATCAATAACAAATATTAAATTTACAAAATTAAATTCAATATTAAATTAAACGATGATTAAATGAAATAGAAGTCAAATTGAACTAGAATGATAAATTAAACAGACCAAACGTCAATCAATAAATTTCAAATCACATCATAATTAAATTTAACTAACGTAAGAAATTTTAGAAGTTGTGAGTGGGTTAAAACACCCACCTATGATTTTAAATCGAATTAAAATACAAATTTAGGCCCAAAATTCAACAACCTTATAATTCATCCAAACTAAAGTTAAAATGTCTGAAATTTTGATACAATCCAAATGAAATAAACAGTGCGTAAAATCGACCTCGTATGCAAAAGTTATATAAGTTAGAACATTTGTAATTTTAAATTTAAATTAAAAAGACAAAAGGGAAAAGTCGTAAATTAAATTATCTTCACCAACCCTTTCCTCACATACGCAGAACCCTAGCTGTCGTTCCCTATGTCGCACGCACCTTCATAGCCAGCTGCAACCGTGCAGACTCCTCAAACGAACTGCCTCCACCCGCTCCATGATCCACGACCCATCCTTGAGCCCTCAACCACAACCCGATCGGTGTCCAAAATCCCAGCCGTCACATATTTTCCTAATCCTAAGTGAAATTTAGGCAACGATCTGACCACCCAATGACCAAACGAACTGCAGCGATGAGTTGCACTCGCCAATCTCCACTCAATGGTAACCTTGATTTGACGATCCGACAAAGATCTGTAGGATCTAGATTAACCCTAGAGGGGGGTGAATAGGTTATAGCAAATTTTCTCGATTTAAACACAGAAACAAACTGCAGAAATAAATATGCTGAAAAGTAAATCACACACAAAATTTACCCAGTTTCGGCAATCCCTGCCGACTGCTGCATTCCCAGATTTCTATTAGAATTAAACAATATTCCGCTTACAAACACTCTACTAGACTCGCAAACCCTTTTGCTCCCGCTCACAAACACTCTCATAGACTCGCACACTTGCTCCGCCTATAGAGTTTCGCTCACTCGCAAACTCTGTTCCGCCTATAGAGTTTTGCAAACTCACACACCCTGCTCACCGAACTAATTCTAACTAGAAAATCTGACACTACCTACAACCTAGGTGGTGATTTACAAATTCTTTGACTCGAAAAGAAAAAAAACAACTTCAAAAATACAAGCAGGAGCAAAAATTAAAATATAAACTTGAATCCCTAATTTTTGCTCAAAATAAAACTTAAAAACCCCCTTTTAAAAAATTAAACCCTAATAAAAACTAAATCCCCTTTTGATAATAAAGGCCGGCCCTTTTAATTTCTTTCACCCGGTCCACTTCTTTTGTTTGCGAAGAAGAATGGCGGCCCTATGTTGTTCTTCTTGTTCCTCCTGATTAAAATTAGGGCTTTCGTCCTTGCGCTCTTTGTTCCAAATTAGGGCTTTTGCGAAGCTCCGATACTAATTCGATCGTTGTTGGTTGTGCGCGATTTAGCCTGGCTCGATCGATTTCGTGTTGCTTTCTTCGGTTGCTTCGATGAGTTCGATTATTGCTTCGGTAAGAATTTTTGCTCTGATGCTTTTTGATTTTTGTATTCGAACTCTTATCTCTTGCCGATGATGTTGAATGGTTTATATAGGGTTCAATGCCCTGAATTTTCGTTCGTATTTCATATACGACTTCGTCTGATAATTTATTTGAAACTGTCAATTGCTTTATCTCGGCCGTATGATTTTGATTGAATGTTGAGATTTATCTCTGACTACTTCATAATCGTATGCCCTTGATTCCTTGGTTGACACGGTAGAGAACTCTGACTTGGTTCGATTTCTTCATTGCCAAGGCTATCACGGCACTGTTTGGTTTCATTCTTGTTGTACTCGGCTTTGACTTGATTTTTAAAAAACTGCTGTTACATTTGTACTTGAGCATACTTGATTTTGTTCCTCGGTTTTGAATCTGCTCATTCACGGCTTTAAGTAAACTCAGGCATGTATTGTGTTGGGCTGCTTCATTATGTACTTGATGCTTGTGTAAATGCTTGTATCATCACTGTAACACATGTTACTGTCTACTTGAGTTTGCTTCTTTGGTTGTATATTTGGTCGTTAGATTATGTGCACTGATATCTGTTGCTTGTTGTTTGGTTCTGGCCATTATTTGTTTCAGTGCAGATTCATGTATAAGTCTGGTCATTGCATTTATGCATTGATGCTATTCTCTGTTGCACTTGCTTGTTTATCTGGACTGCCTGTTGTTGAGTCTTTGCTTGCATTGTCACTTGGTCGACACTTGCATCACTCTGGTTATTCTTCATTGTTGTTTGGACACTTTGGTCTTTGTTGAACTTCTGGATGCACTTGTCATCTTCACTGTGTTGCACATTTGTGGTTTTGTGCATTGAGCATTGCATTTGAGATCTGATGCAGTTTTGATTTGTTAAAGCTTTGCATTTTAGTTGAGTCATGACAACAATGGCTTGACCTTTGCATTCAGTTTATTGTGCCTTGTGTTGGACGCAGTTTTAAAACTCGTGTTTGAGCTTGTGCTTGTGTCATGATTTTAAATATATTGCACGTGAGTTGAACTCGGTTTTTCATTTGGGTTTGACCTGTGCTCACCTGTCCCTGTAGCGTTATCAAGTGTATATTGATGTGCACGGCCTTGTGGCATGTACAGTGATACACTGTGCATGTCACACTATTCGTGTGTGATGAATTCAAATGTGAATGATAACGAACAACCCAAATAACTGAGGCAAATAATATTTTCAAAAATCATATTTCATTTTAAATTGCAAAAATATTTCTTTTTCAATTTTACTGCGTTAGTGAATATTTTTGCAGATTGCTCAGATGCTGGATTCAAACTGGAATGCAGTTGAAGACAAAATACGAGTGTGAGTGATATGTAGTGAGGAAATTATGTAAACTGGATTGTGATGTAATTGTGATGTAATCAAAATTGTGTATGTATAGTGAGAGCTTGAATTTGTACTATTCAAGATTGTAATAAATATTTGTTTGAATAAAATTTCTATTTGAATTCAAATTCTGTGTAACTTGTTTTGTTTGAATTCATATTCTGTGTAATTTATTTTATTCAACAAATATTTATTTAATCTATGAAAAACAAAATAGTACATTACCAAATACATTTAGATGAATATATATGTTTATTATCATCGGACAAAAACATATAAGTGCATATTCATACAATCTCCCCCTTTTGATGATAACAAACATATATTTAAGATTTTGACCGTGTTAAATGTATTTGATCAATGATATACTCTAATTGCTCCCCCTATTTAAATGCTTCCTCTCTACATGATGCTCCCCCTACATATATGCATACAAATAGAAATATATAAATGAGCATAGATGCAAATGGAAAATTATTTGGCCTTTGCTTAATTCTATTTGACAAAATCTTAACTTTTCTCTCCCCCTTTTGTTATCAGCAAAAGAATAATAGTGTTAGGGAAAATAGAGATAGAGTGATCGATATTAATCCAACCTTAAACTCAAATTGAATATAAATATTAAACTTCAATAAGAATCAAACAAAAACCATAACTACCCTTGTTAGGCACATATTCCACTTTTAGAAATGATGGAAATGATGTTCTCATATAAAATCATACAATTGTATCAACTTGTGTTACATTTATATCAGGAATTTGAATATCTACTAATCATGCAAAACCGTTAGGACTTTTAAATGAGATTAGTAGTATTCCAATTTAATGAAATCAAGTATCTTCTAACTACGCATGACCGTGAGGACTTTTAAATGGGATTAGAATCAACTTGTCTATTTAATCAATTAATTTTGATATGCGTTCCATACATGCATAACCGTAAGGACTTTTAAATGAGCATGGAAGCACATAATCAAAAATCCAAGTAATTCACCCATGCATAACCGTGAGGACTTTTAAATGAGAGTGAATAATTTGGATATTTATTTATTTATTTTTTAAAAAAATGTGAAATGAAAAACAAACAATCCTTGAATATAGTACCACATATCGACAAACTATATCGAATATTTGATAAACCATGGTCGATAGAAATAATGATAGATATAGAAATGGTCATGGAATATTTACCCAACAAAAAGTTTTATAATTCTTGTTTTAATTCCTAAAGAAATTTTCCAAATATACTCTCTTGAGTAATGTATGTTAAATATCAACACTTATCACCTTTTCAATCACTATTTATCTTTTTGATAATTAGTAGGGAGTCGGATTAGTCAAAATTTGTCATTTAAAATCAAATAAAAATGACTAATCTAAAAGTATGGTCAAAAACGATTTTCTCAAGGGGGTTATATAAGGAAAAAAATTCTGCTAATTAAAAAAAATTTGTAATGAAAAATATGCAGATATTTTCTTTGAAAAAACGATGCAGCAAATGAGTGTTTCAAAAATTAATCACGTTCTACTAGTAATTTTTCTATCAACTAGATTACCAGTGTAATCTGCATCTGAGTTTCTCTTTCAATCCAAAATATCACTAACTAAAATTGATAAACCAGACCATGAAGTGTGCATCAAAAATTTCAAACCCAATTTTAGCAACAATTTAAATGACATTCTTTGGATTTGAATTGAAGCCATGTAAACAATCAGAAACTGAGAATATAGAGTTAGCCGAATTATGACCAAATGTATCCACCAAAACACAATGTTTAATCCAAACAAATATGTATGAAGTAATTTGAAGAATAGTGATTTTGACATAAATGTAATTGGCCAACTATGTTGAACAAGTCAGAATCAAAAAACATCATCTTTACAACATCTCAATATTGGCTGATTTCATTCAAAATATGGTGCAGATTATCACATTTAATTTATCGATCAAATAAATATGCCTTCTCCTGTTTTACCTTTACGATAATTTCTCATGATTGCCCATTGTGATTCTGTCACCTTTGTATTAGGCTAAGGAACTTTACTTTGTTGCCCGTTGTGTTTCTAGAACAGCCAAAATCCAGAGAACACTGTTGTTGTTCCTTAGCCTGCCACCATACCTACACGATGAAAGATTTTTGTGACCTATTTGTTTTTATAGGTCCATGGTTGTTAGTGACAGAAACATTGTGAATAAACAATCCCTTTGAAACCCAAACTTGTTTAGTCTTTTTATTCTTGTTCTAATAGACATAAAATTTGTTTGTAGAATTCTTAGGAACCCAAACTTGTATAAATTTTGTGTTCTTGTTCCTATGACTACAACTTTCAAAACGATGTTCAATTATTTCACATCTATCAAAGACACTCTTCCCTTTTGCATTATCCTCAACTTGTGTTTTCCCAAAGCCTAGTCCTTTTCTGTTGTTAGCAAAAATTTGATTTCCCAATAGCATGTTGAAAGATTTTTCGCCTCTTGAAAAGTTATTCAAAGATTTCTCAAGATTTTGGACTTTGCTTTTTAGTGTTGTGTTTTCAGTGACAAGTGAGGTACATCGATTTATAAAAACCTTTTTCCTAGTGTCGATGGTTTCCTTAAGATTCAAGTTTTCTTTTTCAAGATTCTCAAAGTTATTCCTAAGTTTTGATAATTCTGAATCTAAAATCTTACAATTTTTACAGTCTAGGTTTTGAATGTTTTCAAGTTCAGTTTCTAACCTAAAATTTTCACGAGCAAGTTCTCTCCTATCATATTTCAGTTTTTCAATTTTAGATTCAAGAGTATCAACTACTTTAGTAAGATCAAGACACATAAAAACAAGTTCTTTATAAGTATAGTCACCTCCCTTATTAGATTCCTCTGAGCTTGCTTCTGAATCTGATTTCACCATAAGACACAAGTTAGCCTCCTCTGAGCTGCTATCCGAAACTTCCTCTCTTTCTTCATCATCCCAAGTCGCTGCAAAAGCCTTATTTTTCTTTTTCTTTCCTTTGTTGTATTTGAGAAGTGGGCATTCTTGTTTGAAGTGGCCCGGCTTGTTGCAGTTATAGCACGTCAGTTCATTATCGGAATTGTCAGAATCTTTTGACCTATTACCCTTTGTTTTCTTCTTGCGTGGCTTGAATCTTGACCATTTTCTAAGATTATTGACAGCCGTTGCAAGCTCTTCAATTGGATCTTCTTCTATATCGCTTTCTTCTTTGCTCTTTAAGGTAATCGTCTTCTTCTTTGGTTCGGAGTTGTTGCGTTCCTCCTTTGCTTTTAGCTCAAGCTCATATGTCATCAAGTTTCCAATCAACTCCTCCATGCTTAGTTTACTCAGATCTTTCGATTCTTGTATGGCCGTGACTTTTGCCTCAAAGTTCATCGGTAAAACTCGTAGCACCTTCCTCACAAGCTCTACCTCAGTGAATACCTTCCCAAGCGCTCTAGCGTTGTATACCAAAGTTGAAAAGCATCCAAACATGTCCTTTATGCTCTCGCCTTTGTCCATCACAAAGTTCTCGTATTCATTACTGAATAGGGCTAGACGAGACTCCTTGACTTGAGAAGTTCCTTCATGTGTCACCTCTAAGGTATGCCAAATTTCCTGTGCTGTTTTACAATGAGAAATTCTATTAAATTCATTCTTATCAAGAGCACAGATCAAAGCATTCATGGCTTTAGCATTTGTGATTTTTAATTTCTTATCGTTAGCATCCCACCTATCCCTAAGTTTAGGAATCTCAGTATCACCAACAGTTATAGTGGGAGATTTATAGCCAGTTTCAATAATATCCCAAACATCATAATCAACAGAACTAAGATAAATACCCATCCTAACCTTCTGTCACGATCCAAATTCCGGCGTTCGAAAATCGACATCCGTACACCACTTGTACTTGAATGCCGCAGATGCAAACGTTGAAATTCGAGTTGTGCCGGAGCTTATAACACATTAAGTACAACACAGCGGAAGAAAAAGAATAACATATATCATATATACTTGATATACAATATTTTATACAATATCAGATACAACAGATTGATACAACATGATGGTACAATAGAAAGATACAATAGATATCAATACACATCACAGAAATGATACAAGACAAAAGCAGCGGAAATAAAAGATAACGTCAGCAGCGGAAAGATAATGCCTTCAAATGCCAAACTCCAAGGACTCCATCTCTAATCCAAAGCTAGCTCGTACAAATGTGATCCACAAATCCAAAAGGCTGGAAGCTATCGAATCTACACCTACTATGGGATTATCAGAAAACCCCAACTCTAGACTGCCCGTGTGGAAAATAGTGGACACCCAGAATTTAGGAAAGGAACAATAAACTCCAGGTTAGTCATGGGACTGGTGTGAGCAAACAAAACATTTGGTCTTTTAAAACAAACGGAAGAATTTAAAATAAATCCGCAATGCTTTTTTGGAAAATGAAACTACCATAAGGCCTCCCGCCACACACACAATGCAAACGTAGAATTGGAGGAGATTTCTCCTTATGATAGTCAAAAATGCTTAATACGTGAAAACCATTTAATATTATTATTATAAGTGCACAGTGGAAAACAATTTCGAAAGTATAATATTAATCCTAGCCAGCATACAACTCTTCGCCGTATGTCTACTATAGCTACCATGTTCAATAGAAGGTTACCGCCACATTCCATGGCAGGTTATACAACTAAAACCGTACAAGGCTCGTATTGGATTGAATGGATTTCCAACAAATGGTCAGGCTAAGGAACTTCCTATTGTCACATGGGAACGCCTCTGGCGGGACGCCTCGAGAACCAACCTGTTCTCTGCTAACACAAGGCCGGCTACCCCCTTCCCGGGGAATAAAACCTGAGATATACCACACCTGGTCCTTTGGGACCTTTGTCCGAGAGCTCTCCAACAACAACATCACACAGTAATAATATAGTATGTCCACATGAGTAAGTATTTGGGCTCCATACCATGATACTACCCTTTTCCAAAAGGAATGGTCATACCCCAGGGGACCTACCCCTGAAACCTTGCCGCATCTTTCCTGTTTCGACCATTACCGGGCTGTGAGGTCCTGGTGCAGTCTCGACCACAAAGCTACGCTTTTCCACAAAGCCATGCTTTGATCAACAAATGACAACATACAGCAGCACTTAGCATGCCACACTACCAAATTGGGAGTATATCGCTGATAACCTTGAACTACATAACCTCTGAGCTCGTACGTCTCAGAGAAGAGTGTTAAGCTAAGAGAATAAATTCTCCGCCACCAACAGATATGTATTTGAAAGGAATCGGCTTTATATCTCAAAGTGTAGTGTCAGACACACGACCATACAAGTCTGTTCCGGGCTCGAACAGAACCGAAGGCACTTCCGAAGAAGCCCTTGCAAATCCGGGTATTCACAATCCCGATCGGACTTCCCATCACTTAGGGAATCTCTATACCGGCGCGACTCAGTGCAGAGACAATCGATAGGTCATCCTATCGCTCTCGCAAATACCCGGTCTTCACCACCGGTCTTCAATGCTATCCATAACGACGTATCACATATTCGGAATGGGCTATATGACACAAGGGTCCTCTCCCGGCTAAACCGAATAGTGAGCGCAATATTTAAAAACATATGGATATGGGATTTCAGTTAAGTCACAACTTAAAAATCCAAACTTTTTCTTTCAAAATGGTTAAACAAATCACCATTTTAAATCTTTACACAAAAAGATTTATTTCACAAAGTTCCCCCAGTTTCACAAAGATCTATTCATGGATTCCAAAACAATTCCCATTCAATTTGGATTAACCCAATTAAATCTTTAAATTAAAGATTTATAGCTTCCAAAACACGTTTCCAAAGATTTATCTATAATTTGGAAAACTATTTTCATTTTAGACTTGAAATCCTTTAACACAAATTGGAAATTCATTCTTATGTGAAAGCTTCAATCATTTGAAAACAAATAGTTTTCGTTTCAGAAAAATCCAATTTGTACAAGTTGAAATCTTGGGTTGAATTAAATTCCAAAACATCACCTTTAAAATGGTTGTAAAAACCCATATAAACCCATTAATAAATTGAATAACTTTTTAAACCCTAGTTCCCAAATTATAGAATTCAATTTCAAATATTGAATTCAAATTTAAATCAAATGATTTAAATTTCAAATTTTTATTAAGCTATTCAAAATAACTTTCATTTTTAAAACACCTTTTCAAAAACTTTTCACTTAAAATCCAGTTCATTTCCAAAACCATTTGAATTTTAAAATTCAAATCCAAAACTATTTTAAAAAAAATCTGTGACTTAACCGATTTCCACGTGCAATCCATATTTGCGTGTGTAAAAGTGTGGTCCAGGGGTTTTACACAATAAAAGTGCCACATCATCAATCAACACAGATTCAATCATATCGATAAGTGGTATGACCCATACGCTTATCTTAATTCACAGATTCATAGATAAAATAAATTACCAATCACAGAGGTTTACTATTATGATTCGATGTGGGTTTCGAACAACCAACCGGAATCCGACTCCATGTCGCATCGAAATTTAGATGCCGTTCTACGGGTCAAGGGTTTGCATAACAATATACACACCACAGATATAACAACTTAGCACAAAGCATCACATAGCATCACATCACATACCAAATATATCAATCCATCACAGATCATTCAATAGCAATCAAACATCTTAAATTAAGATGAATAAATTATGTGGTTATAAATTTATTACCCACATAATTACTTCTATTTGAAATCTTTAAATCAATGATTAACTATCATTAACTATAATTAATTAAGCCTTAACCACCTTCATTTATTAATCATCTCTTTAATTAATTATATTAATTAATTAACCTTTAATTGTAATTAATTAAACCTTAATTACTTTCATTAATTGATTATTCCACAATTAATTACTTTAATTGGTAGACCCTTAATTATTAATTTATTTATCTTAGTTATAATTAATTGCCCTTAATTGATTAACCAATAGATTTATTTTTCCTTAATTAATTACAAAAATTAATTACTCCTTAATTAATAATGATTTCTTAATCACTTTAAGTTAATTAACCTTAATTTATTATTCTTGATTCAATTATCTTAATAAATTAACCACATTAATTAATTTTTACTTTAAAGTAATTAACCTCAAATATTTGATTAATCAATTCCTAACCTTTAATTATCTTCTCTTAATTACTTTCACTAAGTAATTACTATTTTCATTTTGATCATTCATTAATTACTTGATTAATTTACTTAATAATTTAATGAATCCAAATCATTAAATTCTATTTATTTATTTTTAAGATAAAACATCTCTTACCTAAATAAAGCATTTAAAAACAATTTGCTTTCAAATTTAAATTTAAATTTCATTTTAAATTTAGGATTTAAAATGAACACGAATTTAACTTAAACAAAATTTTAAAAACAATCCAAAAACCTTTCTATTCCACAAGTTAAAGAATATTTATTTTATAAAAGAGGTTTGTAAGAATTTTAAACCAAATTCATTTTTTAAATTCAAATCAATTAAGAATACACTATAACATTCAAAGTTGTTTAAATTATTTTTAAATTTGAAAACTTCTTTTTATTCTAAAACTGGAATACATATTTAGATTTTTGATTTCAGGCTACATACATTCAAAGACTTACTTACATTTAACTTCATTTTAAATTTCAAAACATTTGAACATTTTTAAATTAGCTAAACAAATAAAATCTAAAACTTTATTTTATTTTAAAAACTAAAGTTTAAACCCAAGTCCAGATTTCAAAACTCAGATTTAAACTATATTTTTTTTATTTTATAATTTAAACTTTCAGTTTAATTTTAAAACCAGTATTCTTTATACTTTGAAAGTTGTTTAAAACCAAATCTAAATTTCAAAATTTAAATTATTTCAAATTTAGATTCAAACTCCTTGAATTCAAATTCAATTTCAGGTTTTAAAATTAGTTTAAATTTTTAGTTCATATTTTAAAACTTGCTTTAATACTTTGAAAACAGAACAGGTCTTCTGTTTAAATCCTGAACTTAATACTTGGGAATTTTTTTTTATTTATTTACTTCGAGTCAGAACCTCTTTGCTTCGAGTAAAACATCCCACAACTCGAGTCACTCACGAAATTGACCCTAGAAAAAAAAACTTAAGCATTTGGCCTCTGCTTCAACCCATACACTGACACAACCCACTACCCTGTGCACGTGCCCCATCATCGCAGCGAGCTCCGATCATCATCGATGATCTCCTCAGGTCGACAAGCACCCCCGCATCCCATACTGATCATCAAATAGATCGATACTATCACGAATTCGAATTTGCATGTTCATCATCAAACCTGGAACCACTGAAGACCCCCTCCACCAAAACCTGTCAACGCCTTTTTCTCGAAGCTCCGACCACCGCTACCTCTGACACTTCGGCAAAGTCCTCGTCAACACCCAAGCCAGCATTACCCAAATTCCCATGCAACTCGATCCATCAGGGGGAGAGAACAAATCGAGATATTCAACCCAGTGAAAACTAGGGTTACAAACCTAAATCCACTTCGCACTTCCCCAAAATGGTTTGATTAATGTTCTTGGTATTTTTCCCCTAATCTACGATCATTCAACAAGCTTCAGTGATGATCGCATCCACCACGGCCACTCAGATCACCAGAAATTGCCAAAAATATCATTTTTAATAAAACTCAAACTGTCCTCTTAATTCGAAACTAAAAGTTGTGGTTCCACCTCCAAAAATCAAAATTTTGTTTGGGAATTCAATTTACATCCCTGGATCAATGAATTAGGATAGTTGAATTTCACTTATATTAAACATGCACTGTCCTTTGTGGTTTTCCAGTGAGGTTTCAAATTTTATTTCATCTTAAATAAATTTTAAAACTTACTTTACCAATTAACAAACAAATTTTATTTACATTCTAGAACCTAACAGTGATTTAATTCAAAAGCTAATGAATTTTGAAATAAACTTAAGGCTGGAAACTAAGACAGAAATATTTCAGATGTAAAACAAGCATGCACAAGCAAATTCACAGACAGGCAAACATACTGACATGGTTATCAACTAAACACATATTTCAAGCATCAACTCAAATATCAAAGCATATGAATGGGTTCGAGTGTGTTTGCTTACCTGGTGATTTGCAGCAGAGAATAGAGGAAGGCAAAGAAGAATTTTTGAGCCTGAACATTTTTTTTTCCTTCTTTAAATCTTGGAGTTTTATATCTGTAAATTGTAAGAAGAAACTTTGCTTACTTTCTATTGTATTTACTTACTTACTTCAACAATTACAAACATATTTGATTTTTACTTACAGTTTAAATTTTTATACAACAGAGAAAGCTTCTCTGCAGTTAAAACCAGAAAGGGTTTTAAACTTCTTTGATCTTGATTTCTTCCTGCAATTTGTTAAATTAATTGATTAGATCCTTATTTTACTACTGATCAACAACATAAAACTCAATTTTTTTTTTAAATTATGGGGTTTTCTTCTGAATTACCTGAGTTTGATCACTTCAAGTTTTTGGAACTCCAGATTCAAATTTGAAGAAAGTTTATTTTCCTGCAACTTATTAAATAAAGTTGTTTAAATCTTTGCTTATTTGCTGATTTCAACATTAAACTCAAATTCTTTTAAAAAGGAAATTTACTTGCCTTTGAGTTTGTTTTAGAAATCCGCTACATGCTTTCCAGGTTGAAAATGCTGATGCTTTTTAAAAACAGATTTGCTCCAGATTTGCTTCAAGCTTGAAAACTTTGCTAACTTGAATCCATGCTTTTATTTCCAGGTTTGTTATTTCTTCTCTTTTTTTTCTGATTTTTTTTCTACTTCTGTATTGTTGTTTTGAGATGCTCAACCTTTGATACTTTTTGTTCAGATTTGCTGAGATGTTATTAGATTTGAATATGGGAAAATGGAGAGTTTTCTTGAAATTTTAAATTTCATTATTTAATAAAAGTAATTATATGGAATGCCATTTGTAAGAAATCATTATAACCTTTAGATTTTGTTAACTCCTACACTCCATCTCTTTACTTCAAATCCATGTGAATGTATGCATATGTTTACATTTAAATTCTTAAAGACAAAAGAATGTTTATTTTTATTTTTATATCATATTTAATTTTGTGAACATTTATCAACATATATATCACAATCTTTTTATTATTTTCACACTCAATCTTTAATTTAGTTCATACATTTATTTAAAAATTTATATTTACACAATTTACATTCATATTTTTTTTATTATTTATTTTGTACAACTCTACAAAAAGAAAAGAATGGATTCAAACACTTTGATTTCATATTAACAATTGTTATATTTATTTATATAAGAGAATTAAAATCTTAAAATAAATCTTTTTTGAAATTTGTTACATCTACCAAATATATTTAATATTTTAGAAAACAACTATCATTCTCTTTTTATTAATCTCAGGCTTTTAATTTCCATTATATTTTTAATATATTTTATTTTGAAGTTCAATACTTGTTTTATAAATCACTTATTCTTAAATTTCAAATATAAATTTCTATTTAAAATCAAAATTATTTATTTATTCTAGAAATTTTCTAATTAATTCACAATTTATTTTCAAAAATAAATTTAATTGCCAATTTAAACTTGATAAATTTTCAGGAATGTTACAGATTTCCCCCCTTAAAAGAATTTCGTCCTCGAAATTGCAAGGAAGACGAGAAAGAAAAGATAATAGATAAAGAAATGATTGATCAGATCAGATCGAAATATTTATTCTGCATTCGGCTTACCAAATCAAAATATCGACAATATGAGAACAAACTCATATAATTATTACACAAGATATTCGGGCTCACCGGTCTACGAATATGCAAGGGCATTGATTAGTTCGAAGGGATAACTAATCGTTCGTAGAATATATCGGATCCCAGAGAATAGATAGATGGGCTTAATTTTCAACAATTCCCAAATGCTAGATACGGATACCAAATTCAAGCCAGAATACCCCAAAGTATATAGACTTTGATATACACACGAAATTACAATTTTAAATTTGGTTTTAACCGATATCGTTTTATTTATACAATTCAAATTTAGCATTACATTCTATTAACCAATTTAACTCAATTTAAAATTTTCAATTTATTTAATTTAAATCTTCAAATTCATTAGAGTTTAGAACGAAAAGCTGATAAGAAACCGATGAAGAAACGAAGCAAGAATTTTCCTGCAACGATTCGTAGGGCCATCATCACACCGAAACTTCTTTCTGGAGCAGCTACGAAGCAATCAAAAGAATACGAAATCGAATCAAAGGAGATTGATAGAGAAAAGTTGTTTCCGCCATTGCGGGGTATTGACCATTGGTAGTGGTATTCCCCTGTCCCCTATCTCGTCCTCTTCTCGCACTCATACTTACTATCAGTGGATAGTAAGAGAATTTACTGAGGCATTCGAATGGATATCTTAGGGATATACTCATTCTAGGGTATATTTCACCCTATCTCTAATGAGCTACTTAATGTGTTATACTCCTGAGCTAAAGTTTTAACCTTCAGCTCTGATACCACTGTAACGACCCTGACTCGACCTTCGAAAATCGGCACCGAATATGACACTCGTACTTGAATGCCGCAGATCCAAACGTTGAAATTCTAGTTGTGCCAGAGCTTATAACACATTAAGTACAACACAGCGGAAGAAAAAGAATAACATATATCATATATACTTGATATACAATATTTTATACAATATCAGATACAACAGATTGATACAACATGATGGTACAATAGAAAGATACAATAGATATCAATACACATCAGAGAAATGGTACAAGACAAAAGCAGCGGAAATAAAAGATAACGTCAGCAGCGGAAAGATAATGCCTTCAAATGCCAAACTCCAAGGACTCCATCTCTAATCCAAAGCTAGCTCGTACAAATGTGATCCACAAATCCAAAAGGCTGGAAGCTATCGAATCTACACCTACTATGGGATTATCTGAAAACCCTAACTCTAGACTTCCCGTGTGGAAAATAGTGGGCACCCAGAGTTTAGGAAAGGAACAATAAACTCCAAGTCAGTCATGGGACTGGTGTGAGCAAACAAAACATTTGGTCTTTTAAAATAAACGGAAGAATTTAAAATAAATCTGCAATGCTTTTTTGGAAAATGAAACTACCATAAGGCCTCCCGCCACACACACAATGCAAACGCAGAATTGGAGGAGATTTCTCCTTATGATAGTCAAAAATGCTTAATACGTGAAAACCATTTAATATTATTATTATAAGTGCACATTGGAAAACAATTTCGAAAGTATAATATTAATCCTAGCCAGCATACGACTCTTCGTCGTATGCCTACTATAGCTACCATGTTCAATAGCAGGTTACCACCACATTCCATGGCAGGTTATACAACTAAAACCGTACAAGGCTCGTATTGGATTGAATGGATTTCCAACAAATGGTCAGGCTAAGGAACTTCCTATTGCCACATGGGAACGCCTCTGGCGGGACGCCCCGAGAACCAACCTGTTCTCTGCTAACACAAGGCCGGCTACCCCCTTCCCGGGGAATAAAACCTGAGATATACCACACCCGGTCCTTTGGGACCTTTGTCCGAGAGCTCTCCAACAACAACATCACACAGTAATAATATAGTGTGTCCACATGAGTAAGTATCTGGGCTCCATACCATGATACTACCCTTTTCCAGAAGGAATGGTCATACCCTAGAGGAGCTACCCCTGAAACCTTGCCGCATCTTTCCTGTTTCGACCATTACCGGGCTGTGAGGTCCTGATGCAGTCTCGACCACAAAGCTACGCTTTTCCACAAAGCCATGCTTTGATCAACAAATGATCAACAAATGACAACATACAGCAGCACTTAGCATGCCACACTACCAAATTGGGAGTATATCGCTGATAACCTTGAACTACATAACCTCTGAGCTCGTACGTCTCAGAGAAGGGTGTTAAGCTAAGAGAATAAATTCTCCGCCACCAACAGATATGTATTTGAAAGGAATCGGCTTTATATCTCAAAGTGTAGTGTCAGACACACGACCATACAAGTCTGTTCCGGGCTCGAACAGAACCGAAGGCACTTCCGAAGAAGCCCTTGCAAATCCGGGTATTCACAATCCCGATCGGACTTCCCATCACTTAGGGAATCTCTATACCGGCGCGACTCAGTGCAGAGACAATCGATAGGTCATCCTATCGCTCTCGCAAATACCCGGTCTTCACCACCGGTCTTCAATGCTATCCATAACAACGTATCACATATTCGGAATGAGCTATATGACACAAGGGTCCTCTCCCGGCTAAACCGAATAGTGAGCGCAATATTTAAAAACATATGGATATGGGATTTCAGTTAAGTCACAACTTAAAAATCCAAACTTTTTCTTTCAAAATGGTTAAACAAATCACCATTTTAAATCTTTACACAAAAAGATTTATTTCACAAAGTTCCCCCAGTTTCACAAAGATCTATTCATGGATTCCAAAACAATTCCCATTCAATTTGGATTAACCCAATTAAATCTTTAAATTAAAGATTTATAGCTTCCAAAACACGTTTCCAAAGATTTATCTATAATTTGGAAAACTATTTTCATTTTAGACTTGAAATCCTTTAACACAAATTGGAAATTCATTCTTATGTGAAAGCTTCAATCATTTGAAAACAAATAGTTTTCGTTTCAGAAAAATCCAATTTGTACAAGTTGAATTCTTGGGTTGAATTTAAATTCCAAAACATCACCTTTAAAATGGTTGTAAAAACCCATATAAACCCATTAATAAGTTGAATAACTTTTTAAACCCTAGTTCCCAAATTATAGAATTCAATTTCAAATATTGAATTCAAATTTAAATCAAATGATTTAAATTTCAAATTTTTATTAAGCTATTCAAAATAACTTTCATTTTTAAAACACCTTTTCAAAAACTTTTCACTTAAAATCCAGTTCATTTCCAAAACCATTTGAATTTTAAAATTCAAATTCAAAACTATTTTAAAAAAATCTGTGACTTAACCGATTTCCACGTGCAATCCATATTTGTGTGTGTAAAAGTGTGATCCAGGGGTTTTACACAATAAAAGTGCCACATCATCAATCAACACAGATTCAATCATATCGATAAGTGGTATGACCCATACGCTTATCTTAATTCACAGATTCATAGATAAAATAAATTACCAATCACAGAGGTTTACTATTATGATTCGATGTGGGTTTCGAACAACCAACCGGAATCCGACTCCATGTCGCATCGAAATTTAGATGCCGTTCTACGGGTCAAGGGTTTGCATAACAATATACACACCACAGATATAACAACTTAGCACAAAGCATCACATCACATACCAAATATATCAATTCATCACAGATCATTCAATAGCAATCAAACATCTTAAATTAAGATGAATAAATTATGTGGTTATAAATTTATTACCCACATAATTACTTCTATTTGAAATCTTTAAATCAATGATTAACTATCATTAACTATAATTAATTAAGCCTTAACCACCTTCATTTATTAATCATCTCTTTAATTAACTATATTAATTAATTAACCTTCAATTGTAATTAATTAAACCTTAATTACTTTTATTAATTGATTATTCCTCAATTAATTACTTTAATTGGTAGACCCTTAATTATTAATTTATTTATCTTAGTTATAATTAATTGCCCTTAATTGATTAACCAATAGATTTATTTTTCTTTAATTAATTACAAAAATTAATTACTCCTTAATTAATAATGATTTCTTAATCACATTAAGTTAATTAACCTTAATTTATTATTCTTGATTTAATTATCTTAATAAATTAACCACATTAATTAATTTTTACTTTAAAGTAATTAACCTCAAATATTTGATTAATCAATTCCTAACCTTTAATTATCTTCTCTTAATTACTTTCACTAAGTAATTACTATTTTCATTTTGATCATTCATTAATTACTTGATTAATTTACTTAATAATTTAATGAATCCAAATCATTAAATTCTATTTATTTATTTTTAAGACAAAACATCTCTTACCTAAATAAAGCATTTAAAAACAATTTGCTTTCAAATTTAAATTTAAATTTCATTTTAAATTTAGGATTTAAAATGAACACGAATTTAACTTAAACAAAATTTTAAAAACAATCCAAAAACCTTTCTATTCCACAAGTTAAAGAATATTTATTTTATAAAAGAGGTTTGTAAGAATTTTAAACCAAATTCATTTTTTAAATTCAAATCAATTAAGAATACACTATAACATTCAAAGTTGTTTAAATTATTTTTAAATTTGAAAACTTCTTTTTATTCTAAAACTGGAATACATATTTAGATTTTTGATTTCAGGCTACATACATTCAAAGACTTACTTACATTTAACTTCATTTTAAATTTCAAAACATTTGAACATTTTTAAATTAGCTAAACAAATAAAATCTAAAACTTTATTTTATTTTAAAAACTAAAGTTTAAACCCAAGTCCAGATTTCAAAACTCAGATTTAAACTATATTTTTTTTATTTTATAATTTAAACTTTCAGTTTAATTTTAAAACCAGTATTCTTTATACTTTGAAAGTTGTTTAAAACCAAATGTAAATTTCAAAATTTAAATTATTTCAAATTTAGATTCAAACTCCTTGAATTCAAATTCAATTTCAGGTTTTATAATTAGTTTAAATTTTTAGTTCATATTTTAAAACTTGCTTTAATACTTTGAAAACAGAACAGGTCTTCTGTTTAAATCCTGAACTTAATACTTGGGAATTTTTTTTATTTATTTACTTCGAGTCAGAACCTCTTTGCTTCGAGTAAAACATCCCACAACTTCGAGTCACTCACGAAATTGACCCTAGAAAAAAAAACTTAAGCATTTGGCCTCTGCTTCAACCCATACACTGACACAACCCACTACCCTGTGCACGTGCCCCATCATCGCAGCGAGCTCCGATCATCATCGATGATCTCCTCAGGTCGGCAAGCACCCCCGCATCCCATACTGATCATCAAATAGATCGATACTATCACGAATTCGAATTTGCATGTTCATCATCAAACCTGGAACCACTGAAGACCCCCTCCACCAAAACCTGTCAACGCCTTTTTCTCGAAGCTCCGACCACCGCTACCTCTGACACTTCGGCAAAGTCCTCGTCAACACCCAAGCCAGCATTACCCAAATTCCCATGCAACTCGATCCATCAGGGGGAGAGAACAAATCGAGATATTCAACCCAGTGAAAACTAGGGTTACAAACCTAAATCCACTTCGCACTTCCCCCAAAATGGTTTGATTAATGTTCTTGGTATTTTTCCCCTAATCTACGATCATTCAACAAGCTTCAGTGATGATCGCATCCACCACGGCCACTCAGATCACCAGAAATTGCCAAAAATATCATTTTTAATAAAACTCAAACTGTCCTCTTAATTCGAAACTAAAAGTTGTGGTTCCACCTCCAAAAATCAAAATTTTGTTTGGGAATTCAATTTACATCCCTGGATCAATGAATTAGGATAGTTGAATTTCACTTATATTAAACATGCACTGTCCTTTATGGTTTTCCAGTGAGGTTTCAAATTTTATTTCATCTTAAATAAATTTTAAAACTTACTTTACCAATTAACAAACAAATTTTATTTACATTCTAGAACCTAACAGTGATTTAATTCAAAAGCTAATGAATTTTGAAATAAACTTAAGGCTGGAAACTAAGACAGAAATATTTCAGATGTAAAACAAGCATGCACAAGCAAATTCACAGACAGGCAAACATACTGACATGGTTATCAACTAAACACATATTTCAAGCATCAACTCAAATATCAAAGCATATGAATGGGTTCGAGTGTGTTTGCTCACCTGGTGATTTGCAGCAGAGAATAGAGGAAGGCAAAGAAGAATTTTTGAGCCTGAACATTTTTTTTTCCTTCTTTAAATCTTGGAGTTTTATATCTGTAAATTGTAAGAAGAAACTTTGCTTACTTTCTATTGTATTTACTTACTTACTTCAACAATTACAAACATATTTGATTTTTACTTACAGTTTAAATTTTTATACAACAGAGAAAGCTTCTCTGCAGTTAAAACCAGAAAGGGTTTTAAACTTCTTTGATCTTGATTTCTTCCTGCAATTTGTTAAATTAATTGATTAGATCCTTATTTTACTACTGATCAACAACATAAAACTCAATTTTTTTTTTAAATTATGGGGTTTTCTTCTGAATTACCTGAGTTTGATCACTTCAAGTTTTTGGAACTCCAGATTCAAATTTGAAGAAAGTTTATTTTCCTGCAACTTATTAAATAAAGTTGTTTAAATCTTTGCTTATTTGCTGATTTCAACATTAAACTCAAATTCTTTTAAAAAGGAAATTTACTTGCCTTTGAGTTTGTTTTAGAAATCCGCTACATGCTTTCCAGGTTGAAAATGCTGATGCTTTTTAAAAACAGATTTGCTCCAGATTTGCTTCAAGCTTGAAAACTTTGCTAACTTGAATCCATGCTTTTATTTCCAGGTTTGTTATTTCTTCTTTTTTTTTTCTGATTTTTTTTCTACTTCTGTATTGTTGTTTTGAGATGCTCAACCTTTGATACTTTTTGTTCAGATTTGCTGAGATGTTATTAGATTTGAATATGGGAAAATGGAGAGTTTTCTTGAAATTTTAAATTTCATTATTTAATAAAAGTAATGATATGGAATGCCATTTGTAAGAAATCATTATAACCTTTAGATTTTGTTAACTCCTACACTCCATCTCTTTACTTCAAATCCATGTGAATGTATGCATATGTTTACATTTAAATTCTTAAAGACAAAAGAATGTTTATTTTTATTTTTATATCATATTTAATTTTGTGAACATTTATCAACTTATATATCACAATCTTTTTATTATTTTCACACTCAATCTTTAATTTAGTTCATACATTTATTTAAAAATTTATATTTACACAATTTACATTCATATTTTTTTTATTATTTATTTTGTACAACTCTACAAAAAGAAAAGAATGGATTCAAACACTTTGATTTCATATTAACAATTGTTATATTTATTTATATAAGAGAATTAAAATCTTAAAATAAATCTTTTTTGAAATTTGTTACATCTACCAAATATATTTAATATTTTAGAAAACAACTATCATTCTCTTTTTATTAATCTCAGGCTTTTAATTTCCATTATATATTTAATATATTTTATTTTGAAGCTCAATACTTGTTTTATAAATCACTTATTCTTAAATTTCAAATATAAATTTCTATTTAAAATCAAAATTATTTATTTATTCTAGAAATTTTCTAATTAATTCACAATTTATTTTCAAAAATAAATTTAATTGCCAATTTAAACTTGATAAATTTTCAGGAATGTTACAGATTTCCCCCCTTAAAAGAATTTCGTCCTCGAAATTGCAAGGAAGACGAGAAAGAAAAGATAATAGATAAAGAAATGATTGATCAGATCAGATCGAAATATTTATTCTGCATTCGGCTTACCAAATCAAAATATCGACAATATGAGAACAAACTCATATAATTATTACACAAGATATTCGGGATCACCGGTCTACGAATATGCAAGGGCATTGATTAGTTCGAAGGGATAACTAATCGTTCGTAGAATATATCGGATCCCAGAGAATAGATAGATGGGCTTAATTTTCAACAATTCCCAAATGCTAGATACGGATACCAAATTCAAGCCAGAATACTCCAAAGTATATAGACTTTGATATACACACGAAATTACAATTTTAAATTTGGTTTTAACCGATATCGTTTTATTTATACAATTCAAATTTAGCATTACATTCTATTAACCAATTTAACTCAATTTAAAATTTTCAATTTATTTAATTTAAATCTTCAAATTCATTAGAGTTTAGAACGAAAAGCTGATAAGAAACCGATGAAGAAACGAAGCAAGAATTTTCCTGCAACGATTCGTAGGGCCATCATCACACCGAAACTTCTTTCTGGAGCAGCTACGAAGCAATCAAAAGAATACGAAATCGAATCAAAGGAGATTGATAGAGAAAAGTTGTTTCCGCCATTGCGGGGTATTGACCATTGGTAGTGGTATTCCCCTGTCCCCTATCTCGTCCTCTTCTCGCACTCATACTTACTATCAGTGGATAGTAAGAGAATTTACTGAGGCATTCGAATGGTTATCTTAGGGATATACTCATTCTAGGGTATATTTCACCCTATCTCTAATGAGCTACTTAATGTGTTATACTCCTGAGCTAAAGTTTTAACCTTCAGCTCTGATACCACTGTAACGACCCTGACTCGACCTTCGAAAATCGGCACCGAATATGACACTCGTACTTGAATGCCGCAGATCCAAACGTTGAAATTCTAGTTGTGCCAGAGCTTATAACACATTAAGTACAACACAGCGGAAGAAAAAGAATAACATATATCATATATACTTGATATACAATATTTTATACAATATCAGATACAACAGATTGATACAACATGATGGTACAATAGAAAGATACAATAGATATCAATACACATCAGAGAAATGGTACAAGACAAAATCTAAAACTTTATTTTATTTTAAAAACTAAAGTTTAAACCTAAGTCCAGATTTCAAAACTCAAATTTAAACTATATTTTTTTTTCTATTTTATAATTTAAACTTTCAGTTTAATTTTAAAACCAATATTCTTTATACTTTGAAAGTTGTTTAAAACCAAATCTAAATTTCAAATTTTAAATTATTTCAAATTTAGATTCAAACTTCTTGAATTCAAATTCAGTTTCAGGTTTTAAAATTAGTTTAAATTTTTAGTTCATATTTTAAAACTTGCTTTAATGCTTTGAAAACAGAACAGGTCTTCTGTTTAAATCCTGAACTTAATCTTGGGAATTTTTTTTTATTTACTTCGAGTCAGAACCTCTTTGCTTCGAGTAAAACATGCCACAACTTCGAGTCACTCACGAAATTGACCCTAGAAAAAAAAACTTAAGCATTTGGCCTCTGCTTCAACCCATACACTGACACAATCCACTACCCTGTGCACGTGCCCCATCATCGCAGTGAGCTCCGATCATCATCGATGATCTCCTCAGGTCGGCTAGCACCCCCGCATCCCATACTGATCATCAAATAGATCGATACTATCACGAATTCGAATTTGCATGTTCATCATCAAACCTGGAACCACTGAAGACCCCCTCCACCAAAACCTGTCAACGCCTTTTTCTCGAAGCTCCGACCACCGCTACCTCTGACACTTCGGCAAATTCCTCGTCAACACCCAAGCCAGCATTACCTAAATTCCCATGCAACTCGATCCATCAGGGGGAGAGAACAAATCGAGATATTCAACCCAGTGAAAACTAGGGTTACAAACCAAAATCCACTTCGCACTTCCCCAAAATGGTTTGATTAATGTTCTTGGTATTTTCCCCCTAATCTACGATCATTCAACAAGCTCCAGTGATGATCGCATCCACCACGGCCACTCAGATCACCAGAAATTGCCAAAAATATCATTTTTGATAAAACTCAAACTGTCCTCTTAATTCGAAACTAAAAGTTGTGGTTCCACCTCCAAAAATCAAAATTTTGTTTGGGAATTCAATTTACAACCCTGGATCAATGAATTAGGATAGTTGAATTTCACTTATATTAAACATGCACTGTCCTTCGTGGTTTTCCAGTGAGGTTTCAAATTTTATTTCATCTTAAATAAATTTTAAAACTTACTTTACCAATTAACAAACAAATTTTATTTACATTCTAGAACCTAGCAGTGATTTAATTCAAAAGCTAATGAATTTTGAAATAAACTTGAGGCTGGAAACTAAGACAGAAATATTTCAGATGAAAAACAAGCATGCACAAGCAAATTCACAGACAGGCAAACATACCGACATGGTTATCAACTAAACACATATTTCAAGCATCAACTCAAATATCAAAGCATATGAATGGGTTCGAATGTGTTTGCTCACCTGGTGATTTGCAGCAGAGAATAGAGGAAGGCAGAGAAGAATTTTTGAGCCTGAACATTTTTTTTTCCTTCTTTAAATCTTTGAGTTTTATATCTGTAAATTGTAAGAAGAAACTTTGCTTACTTTCTATTGTATTTACTTACTTACTTCAACAATTACAAACATATTTGATTTTACTTACAGTTTAAATTTTTATACAATAGAGAAAGCTTCTGTGCAGTTAAAACCAGAAAGGGTTTTAAACTTCTTTGATCTTGATTTCTTCCTGCAATTTGTTAAATTAATTGATCAGATCCTTATTTTACTACTGATCAACAACATAAAACTCAATTATTTTTTTAATTATGGGGTTTTCTTCTGAATTAACTGAGTTTGATCACTTCAGGTTTTTGGAACTCCAGATTCAAATTTGAAGAAAGTTTGTTTTCCTGCAACTTATTAAATAAAGTTGTTTAAATCTTTGCTTATTTGCTGATTTCAACATTAAACTCAAATTCTTTTAAAAAGGAAATTTACTTGCCTTTGAGTTTGTTTTAGAAATCCACTACATGCTTTCCAGGTTGAAAATGCTGATGCTTTTTAAAAACAGATTTGCTCCACATTTGCTTCAAGCTTGAAAACTTTGCTAACTTGAATCCATGCTTTTATTTCCAGGTTTGTTATTTCTTCTCTTTTTTTCTGATTTTTTTTTTCTACTTCTGTATTGTTGTTTTGAGATGCTCAACCTTTGATACTTTTTGTTCAGATTTCCTGAGATGTTATTAGATTTGAATATGGGAAAATGGAGAGTTTTCTTGAAATTTTAAATTTCATTATTTAATAAAAGTAATGATATGGAATGCCATTTGTAAGATATCATTATAACCTTTAGATTTTGTTAACTCCTACACTCCATCTCTTTACTTCAAATCCATGTGAATGTATGCATATGTTTACATTTAAATTCTTAAAGACAAAAGAATGTTTATTTTTATTTTTATATCATATTTACTTTTGTAAACATTTATCAACATATATATCACAATCTTTTTATTATTTTCACACTCAATCTTTAATTTACTTCATACATTTATTTATTATATTTACACAATCTACATTCATATATTTTTTTATTATTTATTTTGTACAACTCTACAAAAAGAAAAGAATGGATTCAAACACTTTGATTTCATATTAACAATTGTTATATTTATTTATATAAGAGAATTAAAATCTTAAAATAAATCTTTTTTGAAATTTGTTACATCTACCAAATATATTTAATATTTTAGAAAACAACTATCATTCTCTTTTTATTAATCTCAGGCTTTTAATTTCCATCATATTTTTAATACATTTTATTTTGAAGTTCAATACTTGTTTTATAAATCACTTATTCTTAAATTTCAAATATAAATTTCTATTTAAAATCAAAATTATTTATTTATTCTAGAAATTTTCTAATTAATTCACAATTTATTTTCAAAAATAAATTTAATTGCCAATTTAAACTTGATAAATTTTCAGGAATGTTACACCTTCCAATAAGCATAATCACTCCCATTAAACATGGGTGGCCTAACAATAGATTGCCCCTCAGAAAAAGCATTATTTGATGAATTCATGACTCTAGAGTTAAAAAGAAATACCGTGCTCTAATACCACTTGTAGGATCTAGATTAACCCTAGAGGGGGGGTGAATAGGGTTATAGAAAATTTTCTTGATTTAAACACAGAAACAAACTGCAGAAATAAATATGGTGAAAAGTAAATCACACACAAAATTTACCCAGCTTCGGCAACCCCTGCCTACTGCTGCATTCCCAGATTTCTATTAGAATTAAACAGTATCCCGCTTACAAACACTCTACTAGACTCGCAAACCCTTTTGCTCCGGCTCACAAACACTCTCATAGACTCGCACACCCTGCTCCTCCTATAGAGTTTCGCTCACTCGCAAACTCTGCTCCGCCTATAGAGTTTTGCAAACTCGCACACCCTGCTCACTGAACTAATTCTAACTAGACAATCTGACACTACCTACAACCTAGGTGGTGATTTACAAATTCTTTTACTCGAAAAGAAAGAAAACAACTTCAAAAATACAAGCAGGAGCAAAAATTAAAATATAAACTTGAATCCCTATTTTTTGCTCACAATAAAACTTAAAAACCCCCTTTTAAAAAATTAAACCCTAATAAAAACTAAATCCCCTTTTGATAATAAAGGCCGGCCCTTTTAATTTCTTTCACCCAATCCACTTCTTTTGTTTGTGAAGAAGAATGGCGGCCCTATGTTGTTCTTCACGTTCCTCCTGATTAAAATTAGGGCTTTCGTCCTTGCGCTCTTTGTTCCAAATTAGGGCTTTTGCGAAGCTTCGATACTAATTCAATCGTTGTTGGTTGTGCGCGATTTATCCTGGCTCGATCGACTTCGTATTGCTTTCTTCGGTTGCTTCGATGAGTTCGATTATTGCTTCGGTAAGAATTTTTGCTCTAATGCTTTTTGATTTTTGTATTCGAACTCTTATCTCTTGCCGATGATTTTGAATGGTTTATATAGGGTTCAATGCCCTGAATTTTCGTTTGTATTTCACATACGACTTCGTCTGATAATTTATTTGAAACTGTCAATTGCTTTATCTCGGCCGTATGATTTTGATTGAATGTTGAGATTTATCTCTGACTAATTCATAATCGTATGCCCTTGATTCCTTGGTTGACACGGCAGAGAACTCTGGCTTGGTTCGATTTCTTCATTGCCAAGGCTATCATGGCACTGTTTGATTTCGTTCTTGTTGTATTCGGCTTTGACTTGATTTTTAAAAAACTGTTGTTACATTTGTACTTGAGCATACTTGATTTTGTTCCTCGGTTTTGAATCTGTTCATTCACGGTCAGGCATGTATTGTGTTGGGCTGCTTCATTATGTACTTGATGCTTGTGTAAATGCTTGTATCATCACTGTAACACATGTTACTGTCTACTTGAGTTTGCTTCTTTGGTTGTATATTTGGTCGTTAGATTATGTGCACTGATATCTGTTGCTTGTAGTTTGGTTCTGGCCATTATTTGTTTCAGTGCAGATTCATGTATAAGTCTGGTCATTGCATTTATGCATTGATGTTATTCTCTGTTGCACTTGCTTGTTTATCTGGACTGCCTGTTGTTGAGTCTTTGCTTGCATTGTCACTTGGTCGACACTTGCATCACTGTGGTTATTCTTCACTGTTGTTTGGACACTTTGGTCTTTGTTGAACTTCTGGATGCACTTGTCATCTTCACTGTGTTGCACATTTGTGGTTTTGTGCATTGAGCATTGCATTTGTGATCTGATGCAGTTTTGATTTGTCAAAGCTTTGCATTTGAGTTGAGTCATGACAACAATGGCTTGACCTTTGCATTCAGTTTATTGTGCCTTGTGTTGAACCCAGTTTTAAAACTCGGGTTTGACCTTGTGCTTGTGTCATGATTTTAAATATATTGCACGTGAGTTGAACCCGGTTTTTCATTTGGGTTTGACCTGTGCTCACCTGTCCCTGTAGCGTTATCAAGTGTATATTGATGTGCACGGCATTGTGGCATGTACAGTGATACACTGTGCATGTCACACTGTTCGTGTGTGATGAATTCAAATGTGAATGATAACGAACAACCCAAATAACTGAGGCAAATAATATTTTCAAAAATCATATTTCATTTTAAATTGCAAAAATATTTCTTTTTCAATTTTATTGCGTTAGTGAATATTTTTGCAGATTGCTCAGATGCTGGATTCAAACTGGAATGCAGTTGAAGACAAAATACGAGTGTGAGTGATATGTAGTGAGGAAATTATGTAATCTGAATTGTGATGTAATTGTGATGTAATCAAAAATGTATATGTATAGTGAGAGCTTGAATTTGTACTACTCAAGATTGTAACAAATATTTGTTTGAATAAAATTCTGTTTGAATTCAAATTCTGTGTAATTTATTTTATTCAACAAATATTTATTTAATCTATGAAAAACAAAATAGTACATTACCAAATACATTTAAATGAATATATATGTTTATTATCATCAAACAAAAACATATAAGCGCATATTCATACAAGATCATCAAACACCAATGAATGGCCAAGATTAAATCGCCCAATCCAACCATATAAATACCCAAATCGAAAAACTAACTTTAGATTTTACTTGCGTTTTTCGAGTGCTTCAGATCGATATATAATTCAATATATTTTGAGGAGTTCAAATTTTTGATTTGTTTTGCAATTGAATTTGGAATTTGTTTTGGTTTGTCTGCCATTGGAAAGAGAGAAGCAGATAAAATTATACGCACAAACAAATGGAATAAGGTATAGTTAGGGTTTATAACAGGCTATTTATATGTAGATCAGAAATAGAAATGAATGGACAAGATTGATTTAAAAGCTGAACGATAAACGACCCGAAACCCGTTCTGCCTTCGGAATGAAAATGAGTCATATCATATATCAAAGTAGATAATTTTAAACTCAATAGAACAGGTTTGAAGTCCTAATTCCATCGTGTAAAAGAAGTTAGCTTAAAATTAGCTTTTTAAATTGATTTCAATTAAATGGATTTCTATGCATTTTAAGTCCGTACGATCAAATGACAAGTCCGATTGCTACGAAACTTGAAATCTTATAATAATTTACCGTTACAGATCCGATGAAACTAGTTTTGTCGAAATCCGAGACAGTGGCCAAACTAGCTATTTTTACATTAATTAAATAAATTAATACTAAATTAATTAATCAGTTTCTAATTCAATATTTATAACCTAAATTTTTTTATCATCTTTGATTACTTAGATATTTACAAAAATTTAAAACAAGTTTACAAACGAATTCAGTGTTATATTTTCCAAACTACAATGTTCTGTTTCAACTGTAGTTAATCGAATTAATTATAATTTAATCCCAATAAATTGGTTATACTTTGATTTTAATCATTATATTCATTCAATTATTACTCTAATAACATGATTAATATTTGTTGATATCTTATTTCATTAATAGGCTACGATTTTCATCTTTTATTTGTATTCTACTATATTCCAATTATATTGAATTTTGTCGATTTTTCATATTAATTAAAGTTGGAAAATCTCAATTTAATTTATGTAGCTTGGTTTCATTCTTTTATTAAATCAATTATTACCATAGGAATATAATTTACATTTTTATTCCTTGTATTACATTCACAATTTTCAGTTATTGTCTTGACTCATGTTAATATAACATTTAATTACATTTAATTGCAATTGATTGAACATATTTGTAAAAAATAACAATTATCACCATGCTACATTTAATAACATTTGTAAGTTCATTATTTACAAATAATTATTATAACTACTACTACCCCACTACTATTATCAATTACAACTAATTACACGTTATTTCAATAATAAATCAACATTTGAACTATCAATTGCTCTTTTAATCCAATTATCCATTAATACATACATTACTATAATTTATTTACAACCAATATCAACTATAGCTCTTTAATTCTTTTAATTAATTGGAATTACATTTAAAGCAGTTATTAGTTACCTTAAATTAATACTATTTCACTTTACTTCAGTTATATTCTTATTATTAAATCATAATTTTTTTTATTTCTAATAATATTTATTTACAAATCCTTATTAAATTAACCATTTTTAATTATCAAAAATTACGGGTCGTTACACTCTCTCTCACTCTAAACTTTTCGTTCTTAAAAAGGAAAAAGAAGGGAAAAGGAGGAATTAAGAAATCAATATATCTTATTAAAAATATTAAATTTATAAACAATGATTTACATAATTGAATAATTTTGATAAAATATATCAATTTATAATAATTAAATATTTTTATATTCAAGTTAACAAAATTTGAAAAACATTTCACAAAATTTTCTAAGTCCAAAATTCACAGAAAATTTCGACGGAGTCTCCTTTGAACGGAGAGGTCTGAGAGAAATATCAATATAAATAATAACAAAAATATCATATATTTTAAAATAATATATCCCAAACTATGGGAAAACAATATAATATAGCTATAAAATCGTAATCTGAGAACATACCTATTTGTCGGGCAAACAACGCTTATTTTATGAAACCAAAAGCAGTGGCTATTGCTTCCATAAACTTGTCACTTATACAATCTAAAAGAGTTAATAATTATATAAAAGAGAAATATTTGAGTTGTTTCAACTAAATAACAAACAAAACATCACCACATAACAATAACCATTTGAAAACAACAGTACAACCATCATTTTCAACAAAGAGAGCAATCATCCATCCATAACAACGAAAAACAAATTGTTTGTTCGGGTTCAGAGACTTTTAATCATATAAAATGATAAATAAACTATGAAGTAAACCATACACTCAACAGTCGTAGATAACTTTATAGATTATTTATATATTTCTATACAAAATAGAAGTATCCTTTCCCAACCAATTCATAAGCCCAATAAACAAAGAATTCAACACATTTTGAAGATTACTCTTTTTATCCTTTTCACATCATTTATTGTTCTTTTTTTCCATACAATGATTTTCTTTAATTCACGTTCGTTACTTATAGAATTTTAAGTTTTCATTCACTCATGTAAGGCTTATTTCATTATTTTACTTTCTTTACTTGCATAAGTTATATCCATTTCAATTATTTGGATCATAAATAAATTTATTATTGAAGTATTGTACACATTCTACTTCATTTTACTTCACATTTACAATTTAGTTTGATTTCCCTTTTTATCATCATTTACTTTTCTTTTCTCATTCATATAATATTTATTTTCATTAATTTACATTCGTTATTACTTACAAAAGTTCATTTCTCCTTTATTCATATCGTACCAATTCTTTCATTTTATTATTTTACATTCATCTCTTAAATAAATTATTTTTATTTCAATAATTGGATTATACACTATTAGGTATGTTTCTTTAAAATTCAATTCACTATTTACCGATTATTTCTTTTTCACATTCATTCTTGCATATTTAAATTATTATTTAATATTAACTATATTTCTAAATCATTTCAAATGTTCTCTGAAGTTATAATCAATCAACTTATATGGTACTCATTGTAATTGTAAATGGTTTCAAAATTAATTCAAGTTTATAATTATTTACTTACAGTGTTCACCTTTTACTATTCAATCTGTTTTTAAATAGCTAAAAATGGGACTTCAGTTTATAATCATTTTTCTTGCATTATTCACTTTTATTTACATTTAATTAGTAGCATTTCAAATTACCAACTTAAATTTATAACTGTTTATAACATTAGAATTCTTATTTATAAAAGAAATTCCATAGAACACTTTCATTTATTTAAGTTTTACTTGTATAATATTCTATTACATATTTCTATTAACATTTTAAATTTTAGTATTTTGGTAAGTTATATATACATGTATGTCTTTTAGAATGCAATAGAAAGTCACACATGTTACTCTTATTTATTATTTAACCAAATATTCAATAGTTACCATTTCTTATTTTCATTTCCTTTTTATTTACAGTTTCAAAATTTTAGTTTCTTATCCATTTCATTAGTCATTTTAACATCAAATTTCTTATTTTCATTTTTAAATGGTTTCAATTATTAATATAGTCAAGATTCCATTCATTACAATAACTTAAATTTCTAATTTACAGAAACTTAAGAACTAAACAACAAGGTTTCATTTCAATTATTTTAAAGTAATATATATATATATATATATTCATACTTAAAAATGTATATGTCATATACATACATATATATATATATATATAGATAAATATATATCAAGTAAAACTTTATAAGTTAAAATTAAGATTAGTTTATCAAATGGATGTGCAGTATAAGTACTATAGCAGTCTTCCCACTTCGAAACTCGAAAATGAATGTCGATGATGCGTGCAGTCATCATCAAAATTATTTTCCAGCGACAGAGAGGGGAGTACAACAATTTTTCCTTTAAATTTTGACTTTTTAAACTTTCTTTCAAATCATCATGAAATATTCATATCAGAAACTACTTCTAAATAATATTAATATTATATTCCAAAACCCTTCACGAGAAATTTTTAAGAAACCCAAAATTTAGGTTCTAAATTTCCTAGTTCTATTTACTTTATTTGTAAATCGTATTTTCCAATCAGTATTTATAAAATTTCACTAATTAACAATCAAATATCTTACAACAAACTATATCATTTATAAATTTTATTATTTTATATACAAATATATAACAGGCAAACTTATTTCAATTACCTATATTTCAAAACAATATTGTAACGACCCAGAATTTCTGTCATTTGAAATTCATATATTTAATTGATTTTAAAATATCAACAAGTAAAATTTGTAAGTTGAATAAATTTTTATTTCGAATATCTAGATTTAATTGGATAATTAAATCGATAATTTAATATTTAAAATTACAGAATAATTGGAAATTGGGTTTAATGTGATTAAGTTTGATTTATAAAGTGGTATTCCATCCTATTGTAGTTAGAATGATGTTATAGAACTTTTAAAATTGAATTAAAAAATAAAGTGTAGAAATTGAATATTTTAATATTTAATTGACGAGTAAAAATAGTCATTTTTCAAACAGTCTTGGATTTCGATGAAACTAGTTTCATTGGATCTGTAATGTTATATTATTGTAAGATTTCAAATTTCGTGTCAATCGGATTTACGATTTGTCCGGGGCAAGCTAAAACGTACTGAAATCGGCTTAAGTGAATTTTAAATTTAAATAGTCGATTCGAAAACCTGTCTTCTAAATTTGATCGAATTAGCTCCCGTATATATTCCATTGCATTTGGAATAGGGGTAAAACATTATAAATGCCAGGTGGCGCGCTTCGTTTGGAGTTCGGAAAAATTTCGGATGAATAGTGTTTTGGCAAATTTTCTATAAAAGGACTCATTTCTTTCTATTTGCATCAGAACCCTAGTTATAAACCCTGGCCGCCATTATACTGTACACGGCCAGAAAACTCCCGTCTTCCTCCTCATTTTTCTTCCAATCCACAAAACGATTCAAAAAGTTTTCAACTACAATATTGTAGACAACATTGAGAACTACAAATCTAACAGTCATGATCTTAAACGAAACATCGTAGAGGCCAAAATTCTACAGTAAAGTCACTGCGTTCATTCGCGTTTTTCGAGGCTAAATCACGACCGAGTCGCACGTGGTTCTGGCCGATGGTGGAGCACGTGTTGGCGCTCGTGGCGGCGGTCCCTGATCAACTTCTCGACGTCGTTGGTGGGTGCGGTTTGCAAATTTCGAACGGCAAAATGGGTTACGTACTCGCTTTTTTTACTGGGGAAGAAGAAACAAAATCATACGACCGAGATCTGCTTGTTTACAACGTGCGGCCAGATTTTAAGCAAGGTTTAAAAAGAAAAAGAAAATAGTTAATTAACTTATATAAATTCGTATAATGTTTAAAACGATATAACTTTGTCATACGAGGTCGAAAAATGATGAAACGAATTGCGTTGGGTTCGTATTCGCGAATGATACGCGATGGAGTTGGATTGGAGTTGATTGGAGCTAATGTGAATTTTGGGTAAAATTAAAAGCGTGTTTAATTTTATTCGGAACGAAACACTGCAACTGCTATTGGGAGCAAGGTGAGAACTTCTCACTCAATCGAATTGTGTTTCGATTTAAATTTTAAATAATTGAATTTAAAATTGCTTGGTTATATGCTTGGATGATAAATTTCTATCTGTTGTATTGAAATAGACACTATACGCTGCATATTAAGTGGAGGTTATTTTATTAAACACATATACTGCGATATTCCACCGTGAAGCGGAATTGGTATTATATATGTACTTGGAGTTGATTTCCCGCATTTTATAATGGATGAGACCCTATTACGCCACATAATAGCGGATAATATTTTATATAAACCCATGTACCGCGATATTCCGTCTTGAAACGGGATTGGTATTGTGCTAACATCTGTAGATGCAGGGAAACAGGTTGGAGGGATCCAACTGGATTTCTCAAATAATTGAATTTGTTTCAATGTTGTGTGTTGATTTTTTTATAATCTCTGTGTGATTACCTTTGTGATTGAAATCGTTGAAGGCTAAAATTTAGCCGAATATAATTTTGGTACCGTTAGATACCCGAAATAAATAAAAAAATTGATTTTTGAAAATTCAGGTTGAAAGTTTATATTAAAATTTATTTTTTTGAGAATTGGATAAATTTAAAAAAAGGAATTCTAAAATAATAAACTTTTATTTTTTAAATCTTATTGAATGAAATTTCAAAATATGGAAAAAACTTTAATAAATGGATTTCGGGTAATATTATTCAAAGGTTGAAGAATTTATTCAAAATACAGATTTTAAAGAGTTTGAAAAATAAAAGAATTGGTTTTCTTTAAAAAGGAATTTATTTTTAAAAGGAAACAATATTTAGAAATCCATTTGGAAATTTATTAGATGTTTTAAAATGATTTTGGAATCAATTTGAAAATTGATTTGGGGTTTAGTAGAAATTGATTTCAATTTGAGATTTGAATGAAATTCACTTGATGTTTAATTTCTTGGAAAATCAATATGGAATTTGATTTGGTTGTTTTTCAAATCAATTGGAAAATTGAATTGTAGTTGAAAGTGAATATTTGAAATCGATTTGAAAATCGTATGTGAGTGGATATTTGGAAATTTAAATTCACCATGGAATTTATAAAGGAAAGGGAAATTTGTTTAAAAATAAACATTGATTTATTTTTGAAGTATGGAAATAAACTTACGGATTTGGAACGTAAAATTTAAGTAAATCGGTAAGGATTTATTTAATCGGTTTAAATGAACCATTTTGAAATGAAAGTGTATTCTCCCTGGAAAGTCGAATAAAATTTCTGAATAGCTTTGAAAAATACATACATACATACATACATACATACATACATACATACATACATACATACATATAATTCTAGAATTGGTTTTGAAAAGGATACTTTGGAGAAATTAACCTTTTAAATTGTTTTAAATCCTTTAAGTTAAGATTAATTAAGTTGATATAGAAATGATTATTTCTAAGATTTAATCAATAATTGTTTTAGAAAATAGTTATTTAAATAGTTATACTCTATCTACTAATTTTTATTTTGAAAATTAGTTTGGACTTAAGTTATATGTAATATTGGTATAACATTTTTATAACTAATATTTTAAGTAAAGTGTTTAAAGAAAAATAGTTTTATTTCAAAGTGTTTTTTAGATATATTTTGTATAAGTAATATAAATTATTTTATATTATTTGAGCTCGGTAGATTTCCAGCGAAAATGAATAAATATTTGAAAGTGTTTCCGCGTAAGAGAAATGATTCGAAATTTGTTTTCAAAAGTTATAAAGGTGAAAAGTGATTTGAAATTTGTTTTCAAATGGTTGAAGTGTGGAAAAATATATTTTGTCAAGATATTTTTGGAAAATAAATAATTTGGGAAATTATTTGGAATCTGGTGATGTTGTGCATATCTATTGATAGTTAAATAACCGACTATCAATATTTACCTTTAAATGGGTATTTGTTGTGATTTGCTTGAATTTGAATGCTACACTTATTTTAAAAATAAGCGCTCGTTATTCGGTTTAGCCGGGAGAGGACCTTTGGGTCATGAATCTCATTCCGAATAGTGATATGTCATAATGGATAGCATTTGAAGACCGGTGTTAAAGACCGAATGTTTTCGGAAACGGAAGGATTACCGTCGAATGTCTCTGCATCGGCTGACCTCCGATATAGAGATTTTATCACCCTTTACGATGGGAATTCCGAACGTGATTAGTGAATATCCGGATTGCAAGGGCTTCTTTGGAAGTGCCTTCGGTTCGTTCGATCACGGAACGGACTTGTATGGATGTGTGTCTGACGTTACAATTTGAGATGTTAAGCTGGTTTCTATCAAATACATTTCTGTTGGTGGCGGAGAATTTATTCTTTTAGCTTAACACTCTTCTCTGAGACGTACGAGCTCAGAGGTTATGTAGTTGATGGTTACTAGTGATACATTCCCAAATTGGTAATGTGGCATACGAAGTGTTGCTGATCATTTGTTGATCAAAGTATAGCTTTTGTGAAAAGCGTAGCTTTGTGGACGAGACTTCGTCAGACCTCACAACCCGGTAATGGTCAAAACAGGAAAGATGCAGCAAGGTTATAAGGAGTATCGCCCCTTAGGGTATGTGCATTTCCTTCTGGATAGAAGTGGTATCGTGGTATGGAGCCCAGATACTTAACTTATGTGGATGTCGCAAATATATATGACTTTGTGATTGTTGTTGGTTTGAGGATCCTCGGATAAAGGTTGTTTACAACCGGGGGATGACATACTCGTGTCAGTAGTTACCTACTTTTGCAGAGGTAACCTGGCCTTATGTTGGCAGAGATCCGGTTAGGTTCTCGGGACGTCCTTCCAGAGGCGTACCCATGTGGCAATGGGAAGTTCCTTGGCCTGACCATTTGTTGGAAAATCCAAAGAAACAATACGAGCCATGTACAGTTTTAGTTGTATAACCTGCCATTTACTTATGATGGAGCCCCACTGTTTAGATGGTAGCTATAGTAAGCATAGATAATGGTCGTATGTTGGCTAAGATTTATATTATACTTTTGAAAGGTTTTCCACTGTGCACTTATAATAATAATATCAAAGGAATTTCCTCATATCAAGCATGTTTGACTATCATAAGGAGAAATCTCCTTCGATTCTGTGTTTGCATTATGTATGTGCGGGAGGCCTTATGGTAGTTTCATTTTCCAAAAGCATTGTGTATCTATTTTAAAAGATTCTTTGTTGTTTTTATTTCATTAGATAAACTGTTTTAAGTTCTCACAACAGTCCCATGACTGACCTGGGGTTTATTGTTCCCTTCCTAAACTCTAGGTGCCCAACAATTTCCACACGGGCAGTCTAGAGTCAGGTTATCAGGTCATTTTGGAATTCAAGAGTTGCTGTGGAGATCTGGAGGCAAGCTAGATGGCATGGCGTATCAACTAGTATATAGTATTTCTTTTCCGCTGTTTGTTATTGTAAACTCTGATAATGTAATGTAATGTAATGTGATGTAAGGTAATAAAATAACTAATACAGTTCTTTTGATTTAAAGATTATTCATTTATCTATTATATGTTGTTCCGCTGCGATTGTGAGATACTGATATTATTTCTGTTGTTTCTTCATTCTTTCTTCTTCTACCTCTTCTTCTTTAACCCTAACAAATATTGTGTCGGTCTATCCTATTTAGTGTTAAAAATGCCTATCGATGTCATAGCGTCCTATGTACCGACCGGAATTTATAAATACAAAACGGAACAAATTAGTATAATACAAAACCGATTATAACAATAATAAATACGTTCACTCATATATATACGCTCAGCGACTCATTTCTAAGGTATTACTACCCTATTTAATATGAATCAGGCCCCAAAAAGCTAGGTTATCGCTAAACTGAAGCATTGATACCAACTGTAATGACCTGCCTTTTTGGACATTTTAAGCAGACACACGTATCATACTCAAACCATTCAAAAGGGCAGATAATTATGGGATAAATAATAAAAAGAGAAAGAAATAAAACAAAACAGAATCTCGCAGCAGAACAACAAAAATCCAATAAATAATTCATGAAGCTGTATTATAAATACATTTGATTATTCTTTTACAACACAAAATCAGAGTTACATAAAACAACGATGAATGAATAAATGTAGCGGAACAATATGATGCAGTTGAATAAATATAATAAATAATAATAGTACAAATCTTCGTCTTCGTCCTCCGAAAATAAGGTCTTCAACCCTGAAATGCTCAGGTTGACCCAAGCGAATTAAAAAGAAAAAACACTCAAGTCAGAACTAAAAGAACTTATGTAAGTTAAATCAACGGTAAATATGAGTGTGACGGCGTCAGAGGTGTTTACGGGGTTTGACATCTCCTATCCAGTGTCTAATGTGAGTATAATAACTTAAGAGAAGCTCAGGATTTCCATCTCCTAAGGATCTGTTAAACTATCTACTATGTAGTACAATACGCTATTATAATATGTCTAAGTAAAGTGAAGTATTAAAATAGCGTTAAGGCGTTACCCGTATACCCCTTAACATATTTTTATATATTCCCACAGTCTATACAGTACCGTAATTCTTTCATAAACTTGAGGGCTATCAAAGGGCACTCCATAGGTGTGGTACAAACCAAACTCGTAGAAGGCACGCTAGGGCATATGAACACGGCATTCGAGGCAATGCTAGGGTTGATTTACCAATTGTAGAACCGTGCTGGTGCTAACGCATAGCAGCTACTACCGCCCACCTCGGAATATATTCCTTTAATCAAAATCAAGGGGTAACAACCAAATCATTACAAATTCATAATAAGTATCGAAGAAGCATTTCTGGTCGAAGGAATGACCTCACTTGGCCTAGGTATAGCTCATGTGTTCGTCACATCTAAGCCGACACACGGAAGTCAGGGTCATGTCATACTTCATGCAGAAATCGTTCGCCGGACCATCTTAATTGATTTCTAGAATCTCCACCATGTGGACAGTTGTTAATGGTTTTCGTTATTGGCAGAGTATGACAATATCCGTTCCTGGTCTCTTTAACAACTAAATGCTTATTTCATACTGGATGGTCCTTTTATATTTCAAATGAGTAAATTCGCATTTTTTAACAAATATCATATTCAATTTCAAATCATATCTGTAACGACTGTGATTTTTCGACGCTCGAAAATCGACATCAATACGTCCACTGTATCAACTGCCGAGCAATCGAATGTCGAAAAACTGAACTGTTATGGTTAAAGAAGAAGAAAATGGTAGAAGAAGAAGAAAGAAGAAGAAACAGAAAACAATATCAGAATCTCACAATCGCAGCGGAACAAATTATAATAGATAATTGAATAATCTTTAAACAAAGAATTATATCAGTTATTACATTACATCATCATAGTGAACAACAACAAACAGCGGAAAAGAAATACTATATACTAGTTTGATATGCCATGCCCTCCAAATCTCTTCAGCAACTCCCGAATTCCAGAATGACCTGATAACCTAACTCTAGACTGCCCGTATGGAAATTGGTGGGCACCCAGAGTTTAGGAAGGAAACAATAAACTCCAGGTCAGTCATGGAACTGATGTGAGAACTTAAAACAGTTTATCTTTAAAACAACAACAAAGGAAGTATTTTAAAAAAATAGATCCACAATGCTTTTGGAAAATGAAACTACCATAAGGCCTCCCGCCACACACACAATGCAAACGCAGAATTAGAGGAGATTTCTCCTTATGATAGTCAAAGATGCTTACTACGCAAAAATCAAATCATTTTTGATATTATTATTAGTGCATAGTGTAGAAAACATTTCGAAAGTAGAATATAAATCTTAGCCGGCATAGGTACCATTATATTATGCCTACTACAGCTACCATATTAGATGGCAGGTTCTACAACTAAAACGGTACAGGGTTCATATTGTTTCTTTGGATTTCCAACAAATGTTCGGGCCAAGGAACTTCCCATTGCCACATGGGTACGCCTCTGGAAAGACGACCACGAGAACCTAACCTAACATTATGGTTAGATCTCTGCCAACACAAGGCCGGGTTACCCCTAACTGGGTAACTACTGACACGAATATGCCATCCCCCAGTCGTAACCGACCTTCATCCGAGGATCCTCGATTCCAACAACCACAAAGTAATAAATTTTCAGCAACAACATAGATTAAGTATCTGGGCTCCATACCATGATACCACCTCTATCCATAAGGAATGACATACACTAAAGGGGCGCTACCCCTAATAACCTTGCTGCATCCTTCCTGTTTTGACCATTTCCGGGGTGTGAGGTCCGACGAAGTCTCGTCCACAAAGCTACGCTTTATACAAAAGATGTGCTTTGATCATCAAATGCTCAACAGCACTTCGTATGCAACATTACCAATTTGGGAATTTATCACTAGTAACCATCAACTACATAACCTATGAGCTCGTACGTCTCAGAGAAGGGTGTTAAGCTAAGAGAATAAATTCTCCGCCACCAACAGAAATGTATTTGATAGAAACCAGCTTTACATCTCAAATTGTAACGTCAGACACACATCCATACAAGTCCGCTCCGGGATCGAACGGAACCGAAGGCACTTCCAAGAAAAGCCCTTACAATCCGGATATTCACTAATCACGTCCAGACTTCCCGTCACTAAGGGTGATAAAACCTCTATATCGGGGATCAGCCGATGCAGAGTCATTCGACGGTAATCTTTCCGTTTTCAAAAATATCCGATCTTCAACACCGATCTTCAAATGCAATCCATAACGACGTGTCACAATTCGAAATGGGTTATATGACCCAAATGTCCTTTCCCGGCTACCCCGAATAGTGAGCGCTTATTTGAAAATAAGTGTGGCGTTCAAATTCAAGCAAATCCCAACAAATACCTATTTAAAGGTAAATATTGATAGTCGGTTATTTAACTATCAATAGGTATGCACAACATCACCAGATTCCAAATAATTTTCCAAATTATTTATTTTCCAAAAATATCTTTACAAGATATATATTTTCCACAATTTAAAATTTGAAAACAAATTTTCAATCCTTTTCCTTACGCGGAAATACTTTCATTTCAAAATGGTTCATTTAAACCAATAAAATAAATCCTTACCGATTTATTTTAGATTACGTTCCAAATCCGTAAATTTATTTCCACACTCCAAAAATAAATCGATGTTTATTTTTAAACAAATTTCCCTTTCTTTTATAAATTCCATATTACATTTCCAAAATATCTATGAATATACGATTTTCAAATCGATTTCTAATATTCATTTTCAATTTATCTTTAAAAGATAAAAACTCAAAACATTCACTTCATATTGAAAAACATTTCTATACTTATTTAATAATAAGTAATTCACAAATCCATTTATTTTCAACACTTGGAAAATATTCAATATACTTAAATCGAAATTAAGTACATATTTCATTCTTTAAAGAAAACGTGCGCTTAAACACATTTATTTGAGTCAAAACGAATGTTTCATAAAACAACGTTACGACGACCCAAAATCACTAGTATAGAGATTCGAAATTAAGATAGATATATAAATCCCAATACTATATAAAATATTTCCTTTCAGAAATCATTTACAATAACAACAGTGTTATAGTCCACTATTTCCTTCTATTTCTCGAAAAGTCTATGTCAACAATAAATGTTGAAATCTATATATTCGATACTTGACGCATTTTAAAACATTTTTAAATCATTTTAATCCTATTTAAAATATCACTTTCCAAAACATATCCATTTTATTTAATAATATATTCACTGTCCAAAATCGTGAATATACTTCCCAACCAAATTCTTATTATTACAACATTTAACTTAAAGGATAAATCGCTGTCCAAATTCACGAATATCTCTCCTTTAATAAGTTTTTTCATCAAATTCAATTGATTTCGGATTTATAAACAATGTTTATAAATTCCATTTCTATTTATAAAAACTTCGATTTACAAATCTCCTTTATTAACCATTTCAATTTATAACTTAGTTATATACTAAAAATCCATATTATAAGTTAACTGCTTATAATTCATTTATTTACCAAAATCGTTGTTTTAAAACTTTACAAATTATAAATCTTATTACTTATAAGATTCATTAATAACTCCCTTTTTACATTTATAAAAGCTCTATTAAAATTCCATTATTCTGATTTATAAGAATTCAGTTTTATAAATCTTATTTATAAACCGTTTATAATAAATTTAAAAATCACAATTTAAACTATTTTTTTAAAATCATTAACTCTATATTTCAAAAATCAATTTTCAACTTATTTTCTCGAAAATCATAATTTTTATAACACTAAAATTAAAACGTTTATTTATTTAAAAATGAATCAATTCCAAAAATTTAATAAAACATATACTTTCAAAAATCACTTTCAAATCCTTTTAAATTAGAAATCGTTCCTTTAATATTTTTAAAGCTTTAAAATAGGCCCAATGATGCAACAACACTAAATAATTAATCACGGCATCCAAAACATCACATATCAATCATATCATAATCAACACATATCACAGTATCTATAATCAAATAAATACTGGTGAGGAATCCAGTTGGATCCCTCCAACCTGTTTCCCTGCATCCACAGACATTAGCACAATACCAATCCCGTTTCAAGACGGGATACCGCGGTATATTGGATTTATAAAATATTATCCGCTATTATGCGGCGCGATAGGGTCTCATCCGCTATATAATGCAGGAAATCAACTTCCAAAACCCCGTCTTTCAACCACGACACTTGTTGAAATGAGCACGAAACCCTTCTCCCCAAATCGCGGCTACAGGCGCCGCCCCGACCCCGGGTTTCCAAAGCTTTCGATGCCATGCCCTACATCTAGTCGCCGAGCTCCATCGCATCTTCACGATACTGACGCAGCCGCCTTTTCTGGCCCACACGTGAAACCCTAGCCTCGGCATCGCCTCAACCACGCGCGCGCACGCACGTTTGCGACATCGAATACCAAGCTGCCGCTTCATCGTTCGCCCTGCCACTTGCTACGACCCGCCGTCGACGTGCCACCCTCCTCCTTCAATCGCGAGCACCGCTTCCTTGTTTTTTTTTCTTTTTCAATTTGAATGCTTCGAGCGTTGATTTTAAGGGACGAGGATAAATTAAATTGTAGATGAATACTGGGTGGTTCGTTTGCATTGTAAACGAAAGAGGAAATTGCATTCTCTTTTCTTTTTTTTCAAATTGTTTTGAACGAGAAAGGGGAACGAAATCTTCTTTTGAAGGGCTCGACCATTAATATTTTAAGTGGAGGCTGAAGCTTTATTTTCTAGGGTTTGTGAAGATATTGAGAAAATAGGTCCTTTTATAGAAGATTGTCCAAAAAAAACTATTCACTCGATTTTTTTCCCGAACTCCAAATCTCGTGCGGTGATCGGTGTTTCTAGGTTTTTACACGCGTTCGGGACACAATGGAACATGTTTCGGAGGCTAATTTGTTTATATGCGCAAGTTACGGAAGTAAATGATCAATTTTAAATTAAATCGATTAATTAATTTCTATGCGTTTTGAGCTGCCACGGTCAAACGACAAGTTCGATTGCTACGAAAATTGAAATCCGATAACAATACAATACTACGGATCCAATGAAACTAGTTTCGTCAAATTCCGAGACTGTGCCTCGGAAGGCTATATTTAATTATCGATTCAAATTACAAAATTTCAAAACTGAGCAAAGCGGTTTCAAATTCAATTCTGAAGCTTCTATTATCTTCAGTATTATCAATACGAATTTTATGAGCCTTGAAAATATTTTTAACAAGTCCAAAATTTACAATTCTTCAATTTATTCAATTTCCAATTATTAAATTGAATTATTTAAATTGCTAAATAAACATATATATTTGAAACTCAAATTAAATTAACATTCAAATATTTAAAATCAGTTAAATATTTCATTTTCAAATGTTCAAAAATTCTGGGTCGTTGCAATCTTCCTCCCTTAAAAGAATTTTGTCCCGAAATTACAAGTTAAGAAGAATGCCCTTATCCCGTTTATCGTTTTCCCAATTCAAACAGTTTTATCAACTCATCAACCCAAATCTCTTTATTAAAGATCATTATTTCAACTAACTGTCCAAATCTTAACCATAGTTTCCAAACAACTTCATTTACTTCACAATTCAAATTTGAATTTAAATTCAAAATTTTAAATTATCAAAAATTTCTCAAATTTTTTTCTATCGCCCTAAATTTCCGAAAAATTTCGTCAGCGTCTCCTTCGCGCGGCTAGCTCGGTACGACTACAAAATGGCACCACAGGCCCTCAAATCCCAAAAGAAAACAAAACGCCAAGTGGCTGAACAAGAAAATCACCAAATTTCAAACTGAAATTGAAATACATACCTTTTGTCGAGCAATTTAATTTTATCTTTAGAAATCAAAATCAATTTTCCCCACTTGTTCTATAATACCTATATATCCAATTTAACCATATCCAACTATAGATTCACAAATCATTTTATACATTTTCTTACGGAAGTTTTGTATCTACGTCTATGCAAATTTGTTTTTCCCATTGTCGTATGAATTCAATTTATCTTCAATTTATAACCGATTCATATCATTATTTTAAATTAGTCTCATTCACTAATTTACTTAAATTTCTAATTTGAAATCGTTTGTCGCTAACCAAAAATATTTTCAAAAATTTTCTAACTCCCAAAATTTACGGAAAATTTTGGCGGAGTCTCCCTTGTACGGAGGAGCTTTTGCAATTTGACAAGAGATATAAATATGTATACATCGACCCACACATTCGAAAAACAAAAAACACGGTTCATATTTTCTATTTTTATTGCGTAGGCGTACCTTTTTAGCATTTTTAAGCAAAGCGGTTTATTATTAAGCATTTTAGCGTGACCAAATCCAGCCAAACGGCAGCCCCGGTTCCTGTACTTACTCAATTTAAACACGTAAGCGATATATATAAGAAATCTATTCACATTTCACTTATTTTGTGACGCCCCACCTCTATACCCACGCTTGCCAAGGACATACTGGGTAATGTTGTCAACTAACACGGGGAATAAGGCTGGTTAGGAGCGACCATCTATAGCCTTGCTCCAACTATCTATTGAATACATCGACAATAGACATACCAAGCAGGTCGACATATCCAATGAATACTTAAAACAAAACCATAGGTGGTTGGAGGATCTATCAGAACAGAATATAACAACTCAATGTAATATGCATCATAGAACAGAATATCATCATATACACATATACAGATACATAATAGAGTATACAAAATAATACACGTCAAGTGGTACAGCAAACCACAATATATAGACGAATCAAAAGAATACACATATCAGAGTTACAATAAAAGGACTACACAAAAAGTTTTAACAAAAAGGAACAAGCTGAATAGTCCATGCGGAAGCAAAATAGGCTAAGTCCAAAAGCACCTAACCTGAAACAACTCGGTCTGACCCGAGTATAAAATACACGGGTCAGTCTAGCTAAACGAATCAGTTAGATAAACTGAACAACAATAAACCTGCAAGGTTACAAGGTATAACAAATATCTCTAAAGGAGATAACACAATCATCTAACAAAAGAAGAATCATATGATAACAAAACAAGCCTCATATCATCGGCATCACAGAGAAACAAATGATACAAATATCCCAAATTAAGCCAAAAAGGCAAATAACAAATACCAATAAGGTATACAAGTTCCACAAGGTAATCGCTACATATCATGCGGCTCAAAAAGACCAACACCGAAGGGCGATACCAAGTGAATATACATATGAATGAAACATCATAAAATTGCTCAAGCTCGGTACTGTACAAACAAGGATCCATGAGCCTGAAGACTCCAAACCCAATATCACCCATGCGGCTCATAACGACCAACATCGGAAGCGATACTAAAGGGCAACCCAATATCACCCATGCGGCTCATAACGACTACTAAAGGGCAACAAACCCGAAGGCACAAACCCGAAGGCAACATACCCGAAGGCAACAAACCGTAGTGGTGAAGGTCCAGAGGCCCAGTACTGGACACCACTAACTGGCGGAATGTGTCATAACTCTCAAAAAGGAATCCGAAAAGTGGTAGCGTGAGTCCCATAACCACTCGTTCGCACTAAACGGTTTACTATCCGTTAGTTAATTTCACACTCAAAGCAGTACAAAGTTCACCTCATATCATCGGTAAACCAAACCCGAAGGTCAAAACGATCAATTGAATAGTTCGGGAATTAATCGAAAGGATAAACGCACATATTCATGGTCCGTGTTTTGCCCAACCATTTAATCACCCTTCCACTTCGCTCGAAGTGCGAAATTGTGCATGTGTTTTAAATAGAATTTATAAATCGGAGAAGCGAACTTTTAATATGATTTGAAGAAATCATTTATAAAAAAACCCATGTACGAATTCAAAAAGAAATCATCAACGTCAAATATGCATAAACAACTAATTGGAATCAATATGCATCGATTAAATTTGGAAAACTAAACGAACAAGGCAATTTGGCCAAAAAAACAGCATATTCAGACGTCTGAAAGAAGGAATTCAGACGTCTGAATCTGGAATTTAATTTCTTTTTCAAAAGAGAATTCAGACGTCTGAATCCAAACTTCCAGACGTCTGAAATAGGCATATTTTGGCTTATTTCCTTTCTGGTCGAAATTAAGCACTTTCAGACGTCTGGAATATAAATTCAGACGTCTGAATCTGGGGATAAGAAACTTCCCTAGAACAATATTCAGACGTCTGAAAATAGGGTTTCGGACGTCTGAAACCTGAGGATCAGGCATTTCTTGAACCTAGGCGATCCATGGCCAAACAAATCGAAAGCAATCGGATGCGTGTTGATTATGGGCATACGTCAAACGACTACCCAATCTTAACGACACACCCAAACACTCCGTACAACATAAACATCAACCATATAAGGTTTTACATATATTTGGCTTCAAAAATCAATATTTGGCAATTTCACCAAAGCAATCCAAATCGAAAACAAATGAACATGAACAAGTGTTAGGAATTCATACCTAACAAAGGTATATATATATATAAGCATAGATGTGAGATAAAAATCTCACCCTTTATCTCAAAGCAAAGAAGAAGAAGCTCAAACACAAAAAGGAGACTAACTACTCTTCGCTTCGACTCTTACAAGCTTCACTCTAAGAATAAACACATATCCCCTAAGTTAGGTTTAGGAATTTTCTGAAATTGAAGGAGAAAGAGTTGGAGAGGATACAGAGGAGACTTACCAATAGCTCTACTTTGATTTTGGAGCAAGAATCAAGTTTACAAGAAGAAACTAGGGTTTACAATTTCTATTTCCTCTTCCCTTCCACCATTTCAGTTTCTCTTGAGTTTAGAAGAGTGGAATGAGAGAATGGAGAGGAGAGGGCTGAGTTAGGGGTTTAAACTAACAAATGGGCTGAAACCCAAAACCCAACTAGAAAGAGTTGCAAAATTCATCTTACTCCAAACATATCAAAGCTTATACTTAAAAAGATTGCAAACGACGTTTTGAACTCAATGGAAGTGGTTTCGAGTCCCAATTCGACCGTTTGCAGAAAGTAACTTTTTGGACCAAAATCCGACTAACGACGCTATATTCAAATAAAACATTTAAATATATCATCGTTAAATATGTGGGTTGTTACAGATCTCCCCTCCTAACAAAAATTGCGTCCCCGCAATTCCTATAGACGATATTTGTAACAACTACATACATACAACATTCAAAAGAAAAGAAAATAAGCTTGAGATGAAAAGATATACTCACCGTTCTAAGCAAAGATAGAAAACCCGGATAGGATCGCTCAATAAACTCTCTGGTTTCCTTAGTACAGTCATTGGGATTAGCAGACCATTGAACTTTAACGAGCGGCACGTCCTTGCTCCGAAGGTGTCGCACCTCCGTGTCAAGTACGCGAATAGGCTGCTGTACAATAGATAAGTCCGGTGAGATCTCAAGCTCAAGCAAATCAGGAGAATCAAGAACAGAATTCGATTCCCGAAGACACTTCCGAAGTTGCGAGACATGAAACACGTCATGAATGCCAGATAAATGAGCAGGAAGTGAAACTCTATAAGCCACAGGGCCAATACGTTCAGTAATAGAAAATAGTCCTATATAGCGAGGAGCCAATTTCCCAGTCGTACTGAAATGCATAACCCCTTTCAAAGGAGAAACACGAATAAAAACAAGGTCACCAATCGAGAACTCGAGAGGCTTCCTATGGTTTTCTGCGTAGGATTTCTGGCGGCTCTGTGCCTCTTTCATTCTCAATCGAATAAGATCAATCTTCTCGAAAGAATCATGAACAAAATCTGGACCAAGAATAAACTTCTCCCTAGATTCCAACCAACATGAAGGCGATCGACATGGCCTTTCGTATAAGGCTTCTAAAGGAGCCATACCGATACTAGACTGAAAATTATTGTTGTAGGAGAACTCTACAAGAGGTAGGCGATCCTCCCAACTACCAACGAAATCAAAAATACAAATACGGAGAAGATCTTCCAAGATACGATTCACCCGTTCAGTCTGTCCGTCAGACTGCGGATGATAAGCTGTACTAAAATTAAGCTTTGATCCTAAAGCTTGCTGAAGACTCTTCTAAAAATGACTCGTGGATAAAGGATCACGATCACTCACAATAGAACTAGGAACACCGTGAAGTCTCACGATTTCCTTGACATATAACTAAGCCAAATGCGAAGCAGTCCTATTAGACTTAATAGGGACAAAATGAGCAGACTTAGTGAGGCGATCAACAATAACCCAAATGCTAGAATGGCCCATTCTCGAACGAGGTAGGCCGTCAATGAAATCCATAGAAATCTGATCCCATTTCCACAATGGAATCTCTAGAGGCTGAAGAAGACCAGAAGGACGCTGATGTTCGGCCTTAAAACGCTGACAAGTTATGCAATTACTCACATAACCCGCCACATCACGCTTCATGCCTTTCCAATAATAAAGACGACGCATATCGGCATACATCTTACTACTACCAGGATGAATGGTATACTTAGAACAGTGACAATCATCAAGAATGTCATGTCTAAGTGCAAATTCAGAAGGCACAAAAAGACGGTTCTTCTTGCGAAGACACCCATGAGAATCAATGCTGAAATCCCGCAATGCCTCATCACAGGATCCAGACTCACAAAGCTGAATAAGATGCAACAAATCAGGATCACGCCGCTGAGCATCGACAATATGATCCAACAAAATGGGTCGAGCTCCCAAACTAAATAATAGAATAGGAGAATCAGAAGATGAACCTCGATCACGAATTTCACAAAAAGATAGAGTCTCAAGAATATCCCATTCGGCAAGCATCATAGAAACAATAGCCGAATGTTTGCGACTAAGAACATCTGCAACACAATTACCCTTACCAGGGGTATACTGGATATCAAAGTCATAGGAAGCAAGAAACTCGAGCCAATGCTGTTGTTTCATATTGAGTTCCTTCTGAGCGAACAAATACTTCAAAGATTTATGATCGGTATAGAGAATGAAGCGCTCGCCCAATAAATAGTGTCGCCAAATCTTCAAGGCAAAGACAATGGCGGCTAACTCAAGATCATGAGTGGCATAGCGAACTTCATTCGGACGCAGTTGCCTAGAAGCATAAGCAACTACCCGATCCTTCTGCATAAGAACAGCACCGAGACCACTACCACAAGCATCGGTGTAGACAACAAGATCATGATTCCCCTCGGGAACCACCAAAATAGGAGCATTAGTGAGAAGTTCCTTCAATGTCTGAAAGTAAGCTTCACACTTGCCGGACCAAATAAAACGAATGCCTTTCCGAGTAAGGCTGGTGAGAGGAAGCACAACACGGGAAAAATCCTTAATGAACCGACGGTAATAACCCGCCAATCCAAGGATACTACGAATCTCATGCACATTCTCAGGCCTCTTCCAATTCTGGATGGCTCCGATCTTTGAGGGATCGACAGAAATGCCATCGGAGGATACAACATGGCCTAAGAACTTAACCCTATTCTTCCAAAAGTGGCACTTGGAGAATTTGACTTTAAGCTGATGATGATGGAGGGTACTCAAGACAATTCTCAAGTGATTAGCATGCTCGGCTTCAGACTTAGAATAAATAAGGATGTCATCAATGAACACAAGGACGAACTTATCGAGATATTCCCGGAATACTCGATTCATGAGATCAACAAAGAAAGCAGGAGCGTTCGTCAAACCGAACGGCATAACGAGCCACTCAAAAGAACCACAATGAGTGCGGAAAGCGGTAAGAGGAATGCTATCCTCCGCGACTCGTAACTGATGAAAACCCGTGGCAAGGTCAAGCTGAGAAATGACCTTAGCAGCACTCAATAGATCGAACATATCATCGATCCTAGGCAATGGATACCTATTCCTGATGGTTAACTCGTTAAGTTTGTGATAGTTAATGCAAAGCCTAAGAGTTCCATCGGACTTCTTCACGAAGACGACCGTGGATCCCCACGGAGAAAAACTAGACTGAATCAACTGCTTGGACTCAAGCTCTAAAAGCTGCTTCTTGAGTTCCTCATTTTCCTTTGTAGACATCCTCGTGGGAGGACGACTAACTGGCTGCGCGCCTGGAATGAGATCAATGCGGAACTCAATTGCCCGTTTGGGTGGCAAACCCAAAGCATGTTCAAAAACATCAGAAAAGTCACAAGCAATAGGAATACGAGATATATCATCACCATCTCGCGAACCAAGAGAATATAAAGTCATTTCGGAATTATCCACATCCCGAAGAATAATAGATAGATGAGTAGGCGAATCCGGATGTCGAAGATATATAATTCTCTCCGAACAAATAATCCCGACATCATATCTTACTAGCCAGTCCATACCCAAAACCAAATCAAATCCCAGACAAGAAATAACGTGCAAACTCGCACGAAAAGAAAAGCCACATAAAACAATCTCAACATCATCACAAAGCAAGCTAAGGGTCGCGGATCCCCCAATAGGATTCGCAATCCTTAAAGAAGTAATCAAACAAGAAACATCCAAAGATAAATCATCAACGAGCCTTTTCGATAAGAAAGAATGTGATGCACCCGTATCGAAAAGAACTCGTATACTATGATCATGAAATAAAATAGAACCTTCCAAAATAGGTGGAGATATACCTTTGGGCTGAGAGGGACCTTTAGAAGCCTTAGCAGCATAAAGCTTGCTAGACTTGGCACCAGCCGGAATAGTAGGGCAAGCTGAAACATGATGACCTTCCTTCTTGCAATAGCGGCAGAAGAGAGGCATAGGACAAACTCGAATAATATGATCAGGAGAACCACAATTGAAACACTTCCGAACGAAAGGTGTTCCAGAAGACTGAGGCTGAGAACTAGAACTACCAGTCTTCTTCTTCTTAGAAGGAAAAGGCCTGGACTTCTAAAATGGAAACGGCTTCTTGTTGGGGTTCTTGGAAACCTCAACATCAACATCACTATCACACTCCTTCTCGACGGTCTCGAGATGAAGTGCCGAATCAACCAACTCCTCAAAAGAAAGCTTAAGCTGGAGCAACAAAGACTTCTTAAGATATTTCTTAAGACCAGAAACAAACTTCAAATTCTTCTTATAAGAAGTACTAATGAATTCAAGACAATACTTAGATAAAGCCTCGAATGATGCAACATACTCAGAAACAGAAGATTTCCCTTGCTTCAACTCAACGAAGCGACGGGTCAATAAAACTTTTTCAGATTCAGGAACGAACTTGAGTTCAAATCGCTCCCGAAACTGAGTCCAAGAGAGAGTAGACTCGTCAATTTCGGCTACAAGAAGCTCATACCAATCAGGAGCACGCTCTTGTAATAAGCTAGAAGTTACAAGAACTCTATCATGGTCAGAAAGATCCATACGGGAGAAGATACGCTCGCACGTGGGAAACCAAGCTTGGACTTCAAGAATGGACTCGGAGCCCTTAAACGGCTTTCCTCCAAGATGAGCAAAATCACTGCACTGGCGTGCAAAGGCAGACTTGCGAGGTGGAGACACTCGAGGAGGAACTGGAGGCTAAGTGCTCCTGAACAATTCCAAAAACTGATCGACAGATATATAAACGCCATCCGGATGTGAGCCACTGGATCGTCCAGCATCCGAACGTCGTCTCCTGCCTCTTCCAGCCATACGCTGAGAGTAAGATAAGAACAAAATTTATCACAAGGTATATACTTCAATACGGAATAATATGCATTCCTAGACGTATTCCCCAAATTCTATCTAACCTTTGATAAAAGAAGGAATAGAAAGACACAATGATTCAAAGATTTGTATCACTTGTACACTTTGATGTACCGTAATATGTGTCTCTAAAGGGGATAACAATCATCTAACAAAAGATGAATCATATGATAACAAAACAAGCCTCATATCATCGGCATCACAGAGAAACAAAGGATACAAATATCCCAAATCAAGCCAAAAAGGCAAATAACAAATACCAATAAGGTATACAAGTTCCACAAGGTAATCGCTACATATCATGCGGCTCAAAAAGACCAACACCGAAGGGCGATACCAAGGGAATATACATATGAATGAAACATCATAAAATTGCTCGAGCTCAGTATTGCATAAACAAGGATCCATGAGCCCGAAGACTCCAAACCCAATATCACCCATGCGGCTCATAACGACCAACATCGGAAGCGATACTAAAGGGCAACCCAATATCACCCATGCGACTCATAACGACCAATATCGGAAGCGATACTAAAGGGCAACAAACCCGAATGCACAAACCCGAAGGCAACATACCCGAAGGCAACAAACCATAGTGGTGAAGATCCGGAGTCCCAGTACTGGACACCACTAACTGGCAGAATGTGTCATAACTCTCAAAAAGGAATCCGAAAAGTGGTAACGTGAGTCCCATAACCACTCGTTCGCACTAACCGGTTTACTATCCGTTAGTTAATTTCACACTCAAAGCAGTACAAAGTTCACCTCATATCATCGGTAAACCAAACCCGAAGGTCAAAACGATCAATTGAATAGGTCGGGAAGTAATCGGAAGGATAAATGCATAGATTCATGGTCCGTTTTTTGCCCAACCATTTAATCACCCTTCCACTTCGCTTGAAGTGCGAAATTGTGCGTGTGTTTTAAATAGAATTTATAAATCGGAGAAGCGAACTTTTAATACGATTTGAAGAAATCATTTATAAAAAAACCCATGAACGAATTCAAAAAGGAATCATCAACGTCAAATATGCATAAACAACTAATTGGAATCAATATTCATCGATTAAATTTGGAAAACTAAACGAACAAGGCAATTTGGCAAAAAACAACATATTCAGACGTCTGAAAGAAGGAATTCAGACGTCTGAATCTGGAATTTAATTTCTTTTTCAAAAGAGAATTCAGACGTCTGAATCCAAACTTCCAGACGTCTGAAATAGGCATATTTTGGCCTATTTCCTTTCTGGTCGAAATTAAGCACTTTCAGACGTCTGGAATATAAATTCAGACGTCTGAATCTGGGAATAAGAAACTTCCCAGAACAATATTCAGAAGTCTGAAAATAGGGTTTCAGACGTCTGAAACCTGAGGATCAGGCATTTCTTGAACCTAGGCGATCCATGGCCAAACAAATCGAAAGCAATCGGATGCGTGTTGATTATGGGCTTACGTCAAATGACTACCCAACCTTAACGACACACCCAAACACTCCGAACAACATAAACATCAACCATATAAGGTTTTACATAGATTTGGCTTCAAAAATCAATATTTGGCAATTTCACCAAAGCAATCCAAATCGAAAACAAATGAACATGAACAAGTGTTAGGAATTCGTACCTAACAAAGATATGTATATATATATATAAGCATAGATGTGAGATAAAAATCTCACCCTTTATCTCAAAGCAAAGAAGAAGAAGCTCAAACACAAAAAGGAGACTAACTACTCTTCGCTTCAACTCTTACAAGCTTCAATCTAAGAATAAAACACATATCCCCTAAGTTAGGTTTAGGAATTTTCTGAAATTGAAGGAGATAGAGTTGGAGAGGATAAAGAGGAGACTTACCAATAGCTCTACTTTGATTTTAGAGCAAGAATCAAGTTTACAAGAAGAAACTAGGGTTTGCAATTTCTATTTCCTCTTCCCTTCCACCATTTCAGTTTCTCTTGAGTTTAGAATAGTGGAATGAGAGAATGGAGGGGAGAGGGCTGAGTTAGGGGTTTAAACTAACAAATGGGCTGAACCCAAACCCAAAACCCAACTAGAAAGAGTTGCAAAATTCATCTTACTCCAAACATATCAAAGCTTATACTTAAAAAGATTGCAAACGACGTTTTGAACTCAATGGAAGTGGTTTCGAGTCCCAATTCGACCGTTTGCAGAAAGTAACTTTTTGGACCAAAATTCGACTAACGACGCTATATTCAAATAAAACATTTAAATATATCATCGTTAAATATGCGAGTTGTTACATATTTTCAATAGAAAACACAAAGTTTTTATAAGCAATGCATGTGATATACATTCATAAGCACATATTCAAGGTTTCAACACTAGTTTTAATTTGTTTGCAACCAACTTACATACCATTCCATTCAATTCAAGTGATTTACAATTCACTTCCTTCCATTCAATTCATTTTTATGTCCAAACGATTCATATTCATTTCAATCGATCCCAACATCAATTCTATTTGTTTTTTTTATTAAGCCATAGAATTTATATGTCTTGTTTACGTTAAACAACAAACAAATTTTTATGCAGTTCGACGAGATTTAAGTAAATAAACTATCATTTGAACTCATAACCATTTTAAATTGACTCAACTCAATTTATATCAGTTTCAATTCCAGTTTAATCTTCATTCAAGCATCAAATCAGAATATTTTCAACATCAAATTTACTTAAGAATTTCACTCTTCATTTCTTAGGTTCAATACAAATATTTCGTATACTCATTATACTTATTTTCAATTTGCCACTTCGGTTATATTTACTTATTTTTAAACTGGATTTCCAATTCCATTCAACCTTGCATTATCAATTTCATTTGAATTCAATTCGTAGTTTCAATTCTATTTGGATTCTATTTACCTTTCATTTATAATTATTAAATTCAATTCATTTTCAAATCATATTTACTTTGTCATTCCTTCAATTAGTTTCGCTTACTAATTTTTATTTCAATACTTTACTTGTTTATCACAAATCAAATTCAATTTCCAATATTCAGCTTGAATTTCATTTACTAACAAATTCAAACGAAGTTAACATTCAGTTTTAATTTTATTTACTTGCAATTGTAAATTCCATTCATTCATTTGGAAATTTATTTCTACTTACTTGAATTTATCTAGAATTTCGAGCCATTTTTTTTCATTTAGCTCACAATTAAAGTTTTAATTTAACTAATTCAACTTCCATTTCCGTATTTCATGAATTAATAAATTTATCAAAGTAGTTTATTTGAATTCAGTCCATTTTATTTTTCCCAAGTTTGGTTTTTTTTTCTATTCAACTTGATTCAAATCAAAGCTCATTCCATTTATTGAATTTTATTTCAAATATTTTTCTGGAACTCCATTTCAAATTATAAATCACATTTACATTTTATATTCACAAATTCTAGTTGTATATGGATTTGATTTCTTAGTTCTTTGTTTTAATTTCAATCTCATATTCAATTTCCATATATATATATATATATATATATATATATCAATGATGTTAATTCAACATCATCACTTCCTAACAACCAAGCAACCATGTACTATAATAATTTATGGGAAATGATTTCTTTTCTATACAAAAAATAGTTTGGGTAAAATTATCCCATTTACCCGATTTAAAAACAATATTGTGTCGGTTTACCTCGTTTAAGAGTTTAGAAATTCCTATCGATCACAGTTAGCTAGACTGCACCGACCAGAATCTATAAACAATCAACCAATAAATCAACGCAACACGAAACTACTTTATATTCACTAACAAATACGCATTCATATCTATTATTACACTCAACTCATTCTAGAGTACTACTGACTCTATCTCTAATGAGTAACACCCAACAGAGCCAAGGTTGTCGCTTACGATTGCGATTTTTCGACGCTCGAAAACCGACATCAATACGTCCACGGTATCAACTGCCGAGCAATCGAATGCCAAAAAAACCGTACTGTTATGGTTAAAGAAGAAGAAAAGGGTAGAAGAAGAAGAAATAGAAAACAATATCAGAATCTCACAATTGCAGCGGAACAACATATAATAGATAAATGAATAATCTTTAAATAAAGAACTATATCAGTTATTACATTACATCATATTACATTACATTACATCATCAGACACACATCCATACAAGTCCGTTCCAGGATTGAGCGGAGCCGAAGGCACTTCCAAAAAAGCCCTTGCAATCCGGATATTCACTAATCACGTCCGGACTTCCCGTCACTAAGGGTGATAAAACCTCTATATCAGAGATCAGCCGATGCAGAGTCATTCTGTGACGCCCCACCTCTATACCCACGCTAGACAAGAACACTACGGAGTAATGCTGTCGACTAGCACGGAGAATAAGGCTGTTGAGGAGCGACCATCTGTATAATTGCTTTGTGCGAGTACCGATATGTCAGATAGTAATAATATAAGTTTTCATCTCAAGAGGAAATCCGACATACAGATACAAACTCAAAGCTATCACACAGTGGCTATATAAAATCTTCGGAAACAAATATAGAAATAAACATAACACAAATCAGTCACAGACAATTCATATCACAAAGGCGGAAACAGATATGAATATTACACATGAAAGTGTACATCAGAGTAGTGGTCAAAAGGATCCACAATAATACAAAGGAATAGATACAAGTGCTGGACCAAAGAATAAGTATACATCATAGAGTCTGTATCTCAAATGTGTACAACAAAAACTACTAAACTAGAGTAGTTAGCCAAAAGTCAGAAGATGGTTCCAGGTAGGAAGCCATGAGTAAGCACCTGTAATATCTCAGTCTGACCCGAGTATTATTTAAGAAGAAAATAATAAACGGATCAGTCTAGCTATAAATATCAGACGAAGTGATATATAATAAGAGATATGACACAAACATATAATAATCACAATGCCAAGCCGTGATAAATAAGTAATTGAAAATCGACAAGAGATTAATCAATATCACAATAATCTACTCAAGATAAAAAGGAATGTCATACTCCTAATTTCATTCACCAAGCCACAATAAATGACATATATATCAATGCCCATCGTAAAAGTTGGTGAAACATAAATTCCAGAAATCAACACACGAAATCCTGAAATCACAAGAATAGGTGAAGGATAAAATTTCCAGAAATCAACACACGAAATCCAGAAATCACAAAAAGGTATGTGTGAGCGGAATCACACAAGTGGTGTCTAGGCTAACCGAAAAGGTATGTGTGAATGGAATCACACAAGTGGTGTCTAGCCTAACCAAAAAGCATAAAGGTATGTGTGAATGGAATCACACAAGTGGTGTCTAGGCTAACCGAAAAGGTATGTGTGAATGGAATCACACAAATGGTGTCTAGCCTAACCAAACAACAAAAAGGTATGTGTGAATGGAATCACACAAGTGGTGTCTAGGCTAACCGAAAAGGTATGTGTGAATGGAATCACACAAGTGGTTTCTAGCCTAACCAAAAAGCATAAAAATATGTGTGAATGGAATCACACAAGTGGTGTCTAGGCTAACCGAAAAGGTACGTGTGAATGGAATCACACAAATAGTGTCTAGCCTAACCAAACAGCAAAAAGGTATGTGTGAATGGAATCACACAAGTGGTGTCTAGGCTAACCGAAAAGGTATGTGTGAATGGAATCACACAAGTGGTGTCTAGCCTAACTGAATCACAAACAAAGAGACATCGCACATTGCTAGTCTAAACCATAAAGATGATCGTCATGATCAACGAGAAGTGTCAATTACAATAAGCTAGTAAATATATGAGCTTAGCTTCATGTCCCATAACCACTGGCTTAACTTAAATATTTACGAACAAATTGTAGATTTCCACTAGAAAATTGTCACAAGGGTTTCAATCGAACAAGTCCAAAAATTAACCAACGAAGTAAACGCAAGCATTTCATACCACTTGTTTTACTAAGTCGTTTAATTAGATTTCTCATACGAGTGAGGTAAAGGTTTGTATATACTAATAGATTGGAAAACGGTTTTAGAAAACGAGCTTTGTAATAAAATAGTATTGAAATCGTTTGAGGAAAGGGTTTTGATATTTACTACTAGTATAGAAAACCTTTATATTTTTAAAGTGACAAAACACAAGGAAGATTGTAGGAACAATCGGGCATAAAAATTCACATTCGAAGACGTGAATAAAATCCAAAGAAATCGATATAAAATCCATCAAAGTGGATATATCTAAAATTCCCAAAGAAAAGGTCATCAAAGTCGATAATAAATGACAATAACAAAAGGGAGGCAACATGAATCGATTAAAGTTGGATATTCAAACGGATTAGCAAAATAGGCTAATCTGGCAAAAACCATCAGGTCGGTCGACCGGACCCCCTGAGTCGGTCGACCGAACCAAAGGCTGGAGACCTCTCGGGACAGCAGGTCAGTCGACTGGGCTCCCTGAGTCGGTCGACCGAACCCTAAAACATAAAGTGCTTATGCACTTGGAAGCAGGTTGGTCGACCGGACCAGAGGGGTCGGTCGGCCGAACCTGTTTCCAGCCTCTTCCCTTCCTATAACAAATGAGGTTCAATCTTGACCAAATTGCATTTTCTCGAGCAACGGCGCTAAGGGATTATGCCAATCGACTACCCGGCCCTATATGCTCCTCGATGCATCACCAAAAAAACATGTTCAAACATCAAAGTTAGGATTTTTAACGAATTAAACTCAAAACACTAAAAATTGGAATATACACCAATTCAATCCAATCCAAAAGCAAATGCACACGAATAAGTGTTAGGAATTCATACCTAACATTCGAAGATAATTCATAGACTTAGATGTGAGATTAAAAATCTCACCTTTGAACCCAAACGAATGAAGAAGAAGCTATGAAGCAATGGCAAGAACAAGCACTCTTCAATTCCAACTCAACAAGCTTGAATCTAAGCTTAAAATAGAAACATTCCCTAAATTAGGTTTAGGAAATTTCTGAAATCAAAGAGAGAATGAGTTGGAGAAGAAGAAGAGGAAGCTTACCAATGGGTTCTCTTGAACTTTGGAGCTAGGAGATGGATTTGCAAAGGAAGCTAGGGCTTGGAGTTTTAATTCTTTTTCTCTTCCACCATTGTTGAAAGCTTGAAGAGTTAGGAATTAGAAATGAATGAAGAGTTGGAGTGGGTTGAGACTGAGTTAGTAAGTGGGTTCAGCCCAAAGCAAAAAGTAGCAAAATTCAACTTTCTCCAAATATATCGAAGCTTATACTCAAAAAGGTCGCAAACGACATTTTGAACTCAATGGGGGTGGTCTCGAGTCCTGATTCGACCGTATGCTAAAAGTAGCTTTTCAGACTAAAATCCGACTAACGATAAAATATTTAAATAAAATATTTAAATATAAAATCGATAAATATGGGGGTTGTTACAGACTCCCCTCCTTAAAGAAATTGCGTCCTTGCAATACTTAAGAAGAAAATAAGAAGTAACAACCATAGAAGCATATCAACACAAAAGAAAATTTGAATCAAGAAGTTCACCATAAAGAGCACGAAGGAGTAAATCCGAAAGTTTTCGTTCGATGAATTCTCAAGATTTCACAAGAGCAATCCTAAGGATTTGAGAACCATTGAACTCTCACAAGAAGAACATCTTTATTCCGAAGGCGCTCAACCTCCGAAGCAATGATGCGAATGGAATGTTGCTCATAAATCAAATCTGGTGAAACTTCAATTCCCACAATATCACCAGGCACAAGAATAAAACCGGAAACATAAAAGCATTTCCGTAGATAAAAGACGTGGAGAACGTCAAGAATAGTAGAAAATTGAGCCGGTGCAACGGCGTTGTACAGAAACGGTACGCCCAATGAACCGATAAACCGGAACAACGATGTAGTATAATGGTACATCCATTGATCCAGATAAGACGGAACACCGATGTAGTATAATAATAGTACATCCAATGAACCGAACACCATAAAAAACACCAGACACTAGTCCATAAAGGAATGAGATAAAACTCAATAAAACGAAGTGTACCAAAACGTCCGATGAACTTGATGAAAAGATAATTCCATTCAGACAACATCGAAGAATCAACCACTTGTTGCTTACGACAAAGCGCATTGGCAACACGATTTCCCTTACCGGGCGTATAAAGAATATCAAGATCATAAGGAGCAAGGAACTCGAGCCAACGTTGTTGACGCAAATTAAGTTCCTTTTGAGAAAATAATTATTCCAAAGATTTATGATCGGGGTAGAGAACAAATTTCTCGTCCAAATATGATGATGCCAAAAACCAAAAGTAAAAACAATAGCCGAGAGAACCAGATCATGAGTGGCATATCTAGTCTCGATAAGCTATAATGATTTAGAAGCACAAGTGATAGCACGTTCTCTTTTGCAAGAGAATGACATCCAAACCAATACGACTAGTATCAGTACAAATAGCAAAGTCTTGGTTCCCCTTCAGGAATCACAAGAATAAAAGTATCGAAAAGAAAGAATTTCTTTTAAATAATCTTCTTCCCTGAAAAGTTAAAACTTTCAAAATTACATTTATCATTATGTAATAATCATTCTAGAAAATTTTACTATTTTCAAGTTAATATACTGTGTCTGATTGTCTCATCAAAGCGTTTAGGAAATTCCTATCGATAACGTTGATCAAGCGCATCGACCAAAATTCTTAAAGCACTCAACGGGCAATACAATCACAAAATCATTTTTTATAGGATAAATAAATCTCTTAAAAAGTTTTAAGAATATTCTTTGTTCGTTTCAAGAACAAAATCCAGTTTTACTTATAAATAAATCTTATGAAAAAGATTTGCAAAATTTTAAATTACTATTTTCATCCAAAATCAGTAAATACAAGAATAGTCTCATCGAAATATTCATAGAATATTCGATTTATAAAATGGATGAAATAGGCTAGACAAATTGAATGACATAATAAGTCATTCATTAGAATCATAATGAGTGCGGAGTGCGTAAGTGGAATGCTAACTCACGCAACTCGTAGCCAAATGAAAATCGGTGACAAGGTCAAACTGAAAAGACCTTAGCACCACACCAAAGATTACTTAGGTGATAATCCTAAGACAAACTCAAAAATACCGGAAAATTTCTCTAACTACATAAATGAGGGAAATAACACTTTCTTTATAAGTGGGCTTTAAGGAATAAAATGATGCCATCAAATTGGAATCAAAATCACAAAAGAAAAACAGAAATCTGCTTAACAGATAGAAAATGTCGAAGATGAATTGTCCACATAGAAAATAGGATATGGGCTTCACAATTAAGCCAATCCTTACAAAAATCAATTCCGAAGCCTAAGTAAAAATATCGGCTCGGAAAGAAAAGTCTCATAAAATAATTTCGACATCAATAAAAAGCAAATTGAGTGTTGCGGATCTACCATCCGGATTCACAATCCTCAAAGAAGTCATCAAGCCCAAAATATTCAAAGAAAAAGAATCGACAAGTTCTTTTGATATAAAATGGTGAGATGGAACCCATATCAAAAAGAACTCAAATAAGAAGATCACAAAATAAATGTAGTCAAGGATTAAATGAGAAATACCTTGGCCACGAGATGTGTTGCCAAGGGCTTGAGCCACATTCAACTTTCCCTCCCTCTTGCCTTCACGTTTGAGGCATTGATGGATGAAATGATCTGGGCTCTTACAATAGCGACACGATTTGGGCATTGAGCACTTATTAGCAAAATGATCCCCAGATCCACAGTTGAAGCATCTCGCACTACTAGGAGAAGGAGCCTTTGCAGCAGGCGTTGCTTGCTTACCCTTTTTGTTGGGATAAGGGCCTTGGAATTCGTTGGGTCTCTTTTTGTTGTTGAAGTTGGGTTTGGCACGCACAACTTCATTACCGCTTTCTCTATCTGCCTCTTCAAGACGAAGAGCGATATCAATAAGCTGATCAAATGAAACTTCAAGTTTCAGGAGTAGGGGCTTCTTAAGATTTTTATTTAAGCCATAAACAAATCTCTGATTTTTCTTCAATGGGGTGTTGATGTATTCAACCCCGTATTTGGACAGAGATTCGAAAGATGCGACATAGTCTGTCACAGAAGATTCACCTTGAACAAGGTCAATAAAACGCCAGGCCAAAGTTACTTTTTCGGCCTCCGGCACAAATTTCGATTCGAATCTTTCTCGGAATCGCTCCCAAGTGAGATCCAATTCAACGATTTCAGAAATTAGGAGCTCATACCAATCTAACGCTCTTTCTTGGAGCATGCTAAAGCCACTTGGACTCGATGTAGATCAATAAGGTTCATGCGAGAAAAGATGCGACCGCATGATTTGAGCCAAGCTTGAATTTCTATAACACTCTCGGATCTCTTGAATGGCCTTCCATCCAAATCGGCGTAGTCTCTGCACAAGCGTGCAAAACCGGATCTAGGATGAGTAGGCTCTGGACTGGGTCCGGCTGCTTGAGCGTTCTTAACAAGATCTAGAAGCTCCTGGGCAGACATGAATACTCCATCCTGGGGAGTAGCACTAGATTGACCGGCGCTGGGACGGCCAGGTTAACCAATTCTCTTCTTTAAGAAAGAAAGAAAGAAGAGGAAAAAGTTATTCTCAGAATAAATTTCAATCAAACTTGATTGATAAAACAAGGAATCATAAAGAAAATAGGATGAATCGGTACGAAGACTCGAATTAAATCCTAAAGCACAACACCTAAGAAAGACTTAGGACATGATCCTTGCTAAATTATTATATATTGTTCCGAAGTTTGGCTCGATACCAAGCTGTGACGCCCCACCTCTATACCCACGCTAGACAAGAACACTACGGAGTAATGCTGTCGACTAGCACGGAGAATAAGGCTGTTGAGGAGCGACCATTTGTATAATTGCTTTGTGCGAGTACCGATATGTCAGATAGTAATAATATAAGTTTTCATCTCAAGAGGAAATCCGACATACGGATACAAACTCAAAGCTATCACACAGTGGCTATATAAAATCTTCGGAAACAAATATAGAAATAAACATAACACAAATCAGTCACAGACAATTCATATCACAAAGGCGGAAACAGATATGAATATTACACATGAAAGTGTACATCAGAGTAGTGGTCAAAAGGATCCACAATAATACAAAGGAATAGATACAAGTGCTAGACCAAAGAATAAGTATACATCATAGAGTCTGTATCTCAAATGTATACAACAAAAACTACTAAACTAGAGTAGTTAGCCAAAAGTCAGAAGATGGTTCCAGGTAGGAAGCCATGAGTAAGCACCTGTAATATCTCAGTCTGACCTGAGTATTATTTAAGAAGAAAATAATAAACGGATCAGTCTAGCTATAAATATCAGACGAAGTGATATATAATAAGAGATATGACACAAACATATAATAATCACAATGCCAAGCCGTGATAAATAAGTAATTGAAAATCGACAAGAGATTAATCAATATCACAATAATCTACTCAAGATAAAAAGGAATGTCATACTCCTAATTTCATTCACCAAGCCACAATAAATGACATATATATCAATGCCCATCGTAAAAGTTGGTGAAACATAAATTCCAGAAATCAACACACGAAATCCTGAAATCACAAGAATAGGTGAAGGATAAAATTTCCAGAAATCAACACACGAAATCCAGAAATCACAAAAAGGTATGTGTGAGCGGAATCACACAAGTGGTGTATAGGCTAACCGAAAAGGTATGTGTGAATGGAATCACACAAGTGGTGTCTAGCCTAACCAAAAAGCATAAAGGTATGTGTGAATGGAATCACACAAGTGGTGTCTAGGCTAACCGAAAAGGTATGTGTGAATGGAATCACACAAATGGTGTCTAGCCTAACCAAACAGCAAAAAGGTATGTGTGAATGGAATCACACAAGTGGTGTCTAGGCTAACCGAAAAGGTATGTGTGAATGGAATCACACAAGTGGTGTCTAGCCTAACCAAAAAGCATAAAGGTATGTGTGAATGGAATCACATAAGTGGTGTCTAGGCTAACCGAAAAGGTATGTGTGAATGGAATCACACAAATGGTGTCTAGCCTAACCAAACAGCAAAAAGGTATGTGTGAATGGAATCACACAAGCGGTGTCTAGGCTAACCGAAAAGGTATGTGTGAATGGAATCACACAAGTGGTGTCTAGCCTAACCGAATCACAAACAAAGAGACATCGCACATCCAAAAATTAACCAACGAAGTAAACGCAAGCGTTTCATACCACTTGTTTTACTAAGTCGTTTAATTAGATTTCTCATACGAGTGAGGTAAAGGTTTGTATATACTAATAGATTGGAAAACGGTTTTAGAAAACGAGCTTTGTAATAAAATAGTTTTGAAATCGTTTGAGGAAAGGGTTTTGATATTTACTACTAGTATAGAAAACCTTTATATTTTTAAAGTGACAAAACACAAGGAAGATTGTAGGAACAATCGGGCATAAAAATTCACATTCGAAGACGTGAATAAAATCCAAAGAAATCGATATAAAATCCATCAAAGTGGATATATCTAAAATTCCCAAAGAAAAGGTCATGAAAGTCGATAATAAATGACAACAACAAAAGAGAGGCAACACGAATCGATTAAAGTTGGATATTCAAACGGATTAGCAAAATAGGCTAATCTGGCAAAAACCATCAGGTCGGTCGACCGGACCCCCTGAGTCGGTCGACCGAACCAAAGGCTGGAGACCTCTCGGGACAGCAGGTCGGTCGACTGGGCTCCCTGAGTCGGTCGACCGAACCCTAAAACAGAAAGTGCTTATGCACTTGGAAGCAGGTCGGTCGACCGGACCAGAGGGGTCGGTCGGCCGAACCTGTTTCCAGCCTCTTCCCTGCCTATAACAAATGAGGTTCAATCTTGACCAAATTGCATTTTCTCGAGCAACGGCGCTAAGGGATTATGCCAATCGACTACCCGGCCCTATATGCTCCTCGATGCATCACCAAAAAAAACATGTTCAAACATCAAAGTTAGGATTTTTAACGAATTAAACTCAAAACACTAAAAATTGGAATATACACCAATTCAATCCAATCCAAAAGCAAATGCACACGAATAAGTGTTAGGAATTCATACCTAACATTCGAAGATAATTCATAGACTTAGATGTGAGATTAAAAATCTCACCTTTGAACCCAAACGAATGAAGAAGAAGCTATGAAGCAATGGCAAGAACAAGCACTCTGCAATTCCAACTCAACAAGCTTGAATCTAAGCTTAAAAGAGAAACATTCCCTAAATTAGGTTTAGGAAATTTCTGAAATCAAAGAGAGAATGAGTTGGAGAAGAAGAAGAGGAAGCTTACCAATGGGTTCTCTTGAACTTTGGAGCTAGGAGATGGATTTGCAAAAGAAGCTAGGGCTTGGAGTTTTAATTCTTTTTCTCTTCCATCATTGTTGAAAGCTTGAAGAGTTAGGAATTAGAAATGAAGAAATGAAGAGTTGGAGTGGGTTGGGACTGAGTTAGTAAGTGGGTTCAGCCCAAACCAAAGCCCAAAGCAAAAAGTAGCAAAATTCAACTTTCTCCAAATATATCGAAGCTTATACTCAAAAAGGTCGCAAACGGCATTTTGAACTCAATGGGGGTGGTCTCGAGTCCTAATTCGACCGTATGCTAAAAGTAGCTTTTCGGACTAAAATCCAACTAACGATAAAATATTTAAATATAAAATCGATAAATATGCGGGTTGTTACACATTCGACGGTAATCCTTCCGTTTTCAAAAATATCTGGTCTTCAACACCGGTCTTCAAATACAATCCATAACGATGTATCACAATTCGGAATGGGTTTTATGACCCAAAGGTCCTTTCCCGGCTAACCCGAATAGTGAGCGCTTATTTGAAAATAAGTGTGGCGTTCAAATTCAAGCAAATCCCAACAAATACCTATTTAAAGGTAAATATTGATAGTCGGTTATTTAACTATCAATAGGTATGCACAACATCACCAGATTCCAAATAATTTTCCAAATTATTTATTTTCCAAAAATATCTTTACAAGATATATATTTTCCACAATTTAAAATTTGAAAACAAATTTTCAATCCTTTTCCTTACGCGGAAATACTTTCATTTCAAAATGGTTCATTTAAACCAATAAAATAAATCCTTACCGATTTTTTTTAGATTACATTCCAAATCCGTAAATTTATTTCCACACTCCAAAAATAAATCGATGTTTATTTTTAAACAAATTTTCCTTTCTTTTATAAATTCCATAGTGAATTTACATTTCCAAAATATTTATGAATATACGATTTTCAAATCGATTTCTAATATTCATTTTCAATTTATCTTTAAAAGGTAAAAACCCAAAACATTCACTTCATATTGGAAAACATTTCCATACTTATTTAATAATAAGTAATTCACAAATCCATTTATTTTCAACACTTAGAAAATATTCAATATACTTAAATCGAAATTAAGTGTATATTTCATTCTTTAAAGAAAACGTGCGCTTAAACACATTTATTTGAGTCAAAACGAATGTTGCATAAAACATCGTTACGACGACCCAAAATCACTAATATAGGGATTCGAAATTAAGATAGATACTATATAAAACATTTCCTTTCAGAAATCATTTACTATAACAACAGTGTTATAGTCCACTATTTCCTTCTATTTCTCGAAAAGTCTATTTCAACAATAAATGTTGAAATCTATGTATTCGATACTTAACGCATTTTAAAACATTTTTAAATCATTTTAATTATATTTAAAATATCACTTACCAAAACATATCCATTTTATTTAATAATATATTCACTGTCCAAAATCGTGAATATACTTCCCAACCAAATTCTTATTATTACAACATTTAACTTAAAGGATAATTCGCTGTTCAAAATCACAAATATCACTCCTTTAATAACTTCTATGTTTAATTAATCAAATTCAATTGATTTCGGATTTATAAACAATGTTTATAAATTCCATTTCTATTTATAAAAACTTTGATTTACAAATATCCTTTATTAACCAATTCAATTTATAACTCAGTTATATACCAAAAATCCATATTATAAGTTAAATGCTTATAATTCATTTATTTACCAAAATCGTTCTTTTAAAACTTTTCAAATTACAAATCTTATTACTTATAAGATTCATTAATAACTCCCTTTTTACATTTATAAAAGCTTTATTAAAATTCCATTATTCTGATTTATAAGAATTCAGTTTTATAAATCTTATTTATAAACCGTTTATAATAAATTAAAAAATCACAATTTAAACTATTTTTTTAAAATCATTAACTCCATATTTCAAAAATCAATTTTCAACTTATTTTCTCGAAAATCATTATTTATATAACATTAAAATTAAAACGTTTATTTATTTAAAAATGAATCAATTCCAAAAATTTAATAAAACCTATACTTTCAAAAATCACTTTAAAATCCTTTTAAATTAGAAATCATTACTTTAATATTTTTAAAGCTTCAAAATAGGCCCAATGATGCAACAACACCAAATAATTAATCACAGCATCCAAAACATCACATATCAATCATATGATAATCAACATATATCACAATATCTATAATCAAATAAATACTGGTGAGGAATCTAGTTGGATCCCTCCAACCTGTTTCCCTGCATCCACAGACATTAGCACAATACCAATCTCGTTTCAAGACGGGATACCGCGGTATATTGGATTTATAAAATATTATCCGCTATTATGCGGCGCGATAGGGTCTCGTCCGCTATATAATGCAGGAAATCAACTCCAAGTACATATATAGTACCAATTCCACTTCAAGGTGGAATATTGCGGTATATGTGTGTAATAAATAACCTCCGCTTAATATGCGGCGTATAGGGTCTATTTCAATACAATGGATAATAATTTATCATTCAAGCATTCAATCAACACAATCAACAATTTTAAATCAACTATTTAAAATTTGAACAAAACCCTTTTGAGTGAGAAGAACTCACCTTTGATTTTTATTTGCAGTCCATTTCCATCTTGACTCGATTTTCTTGATTTATACCTTGTATAAATATTTACACAATTTATTAATATTCGAAATAGTTGAACCAATAAATTTTTCCTTTACTAAATTTAATTACTAACGATTCAATTCAACTCAAAAATTAAATTTTAACTAGTTTCTTTTTTTTACAAAATATCTTCTTTTGAAACCATAGATGCATACTCATAAAATAAACTATATGGGTTTTTTATTTTATGTAACTACTTAACATTTAAAATTCCTATTTAACTTCCAAATATTAGACTTATTTTATTTTATTTTAATTTTTTTACAATATTCTTTCTGTTTAACCTTATATGAATTTTGAATATAAATATGATGTTTTATTCATACATATATATTTATTTTTATATCATTATCTTCCTTACTGTATATATGAGCATATATATATATATTCCCATTGTATATATATAAATATTCATCGCCTAATATATATTCACATATATACATAAATTTTCTAAAATAAAAACCATTAAATTATCTCGTACCTTACTGCCTAAACCACATCGCCAGAAGTCGAACAACCCAGAGCCGCTACACCCAAAGAACTGCCGAGCGTCGCGACTTCCAAAACCCCGCCTTTCAACCACGACACTTGCCGAAACGAGCACGAAACCCTTCTCCCCAAATCGCGGCTACAGGCGCCGCCCCAACCCCGGCTTTCCAAAGCTCTCGATGCCATGCCTACATCTAGTCGCCGAGCTCCATCGCATCTTTGCGATACTGACGTAGTCGCCTTCTCTGGCCCACGCGCGAAACCCTAGCCTCGGCATCGCCTCAACCACGCACGCGCACACACGGCCGTGACATCATATACCAAGCTGTCGCTTCATCGTTCGCCCTGCCACTTGCTACGACCCGCCGTCGACGTGCCACCCTCCTCCTTCAATCGCGAGCACCGCTTCTTTGTTTTTTTTTTCTTTTTCGATTTGAATGCTTCGGCCGTTGATTTTGAGGGAGGAGGAGAAATTAAATTGTAGATTAATACTGGGTGGTTCGTTTGCCATTGTAAGAGGAAATTTAATTCTCTTTTCTTTTCTTTTTTCAAATTGTTTTGAACGAGAAAGGGGAACGAAATCTTCTTTTGAAGGGCTCGGCCATTGATATTTTAAGCGGCGGCTGAAGCTTTATTTTCTAGGGTTTGTGAAGATATTGAGAAAATAGGTCCTTTTATAGAAGATTGTCAAAAAAAACTATTCACTCGATTTTTTTCCTGAACTCCAAATCTCGTGCAGTGACCGGCATTCCTAGGTTTTTACACGCGTTCCGGACACAGTGGAATGTGTTTCGGAGGCTAATTTAATCATATGCGCAAGTTAGGAAGTAAACGATCAATTTTAAATTAAATCGATTAACTAATTTCTATGCGTTTTGAGCTGCCACGGTCAAACGACAACTCTGATTGCTACGAGAATTGAAATCCGATAACAATACAATATTACGGATCCAATGGAACTCATTTCGTCGAATTCCGAGACCGTGCCTCGGAAGGCTATATTTAAATATCGATTCAAACGACAAAATTTCAAAACTGAACAAATCAGTTTCAAATTCAATTCTGAAGCTTCTACTATCTTCAGTATTATCATTACGAATTTTCTGAGCCTTGAAAATATTTTTAACAAGTCCAAAATTTACAATTCTTCAATTTCTTCAATTTCCAATTATTAAATTAAATTATTTAAATTTCTAAATAAATAGATATATTTGAAATTCAAATTAAATTAACATTCAAATATTTAAAATCAATTAAATATCTCATTTTCAAATGTTCAAAAATTCTGTGTCGTTACAATATCCCTTTTGAAATCATACTCACTTTAAACTATATTCACTTCCAAAATCATGTTCACTTCCAAATCCTATTTACTTTCAAATCATATTCACTTATAAAATTCACTTTGAAATTATCGATAAGTTCTGTTAATTAAATCTTCATTTCAAAATCATTTTATTCACTCAAATATGTCATTTCACAAAAAGGTATCAACTCCAAATTCCAACTTAAGTTATATCGTGATCAAGGATTTAGATGTAAATACAACAACTTCACACGGTTTGAAATTTTAGAAAATAGTTTAGGAAATTATAAATAGTTTATATACTTTTAAAATAGTTTAAATAGATTTAAAATGGTTTAATAGATTAAAATTTGATTTAATTCGTTTAAAATGATTTCAATAGATTAAATATAGACTAAATAGATTTAAATTATGTTAAGTAGAATTTTAAATAGATTAAATAAATTTTAAAATAGATTAATTGTATTTAAATTATATTAAATGGATTTAAAATAGATTAAATAGGTTTAATTAGTTTAAAATAGGTAAAATAGATTAAATTGTATTAAATAGGCTATTGGAAAGGGAGAAGAGAATAAAATTGTACGTACAAACAAATGGAATAAGGAATAGTTAGGGTTTATAATAGGCTATTTATAGACAGATCAGAAATAGAAATGAATGGACAAGACTGATTTGAAAGTTAAACGATAAACGACCCGAAAAGCCCATTCTGCCTCCGGAACGAAAATGAGTCATCCCATATATCAAAATAGATGTTTTCAATAATATTAAATCAACGAAACAGGTTTCAAGTCCTAATTCTATTATATAAAGAAGTTAACTTAAAATCGGCTTATTTCAAATTGATTTCAATTGATTTCAATTAAATTGATTTCTACGCGTTTCGAGTCCTTATGATCTTTCGACTGCTACAAAACTTGAAATCTTATAATAATTTACCGTTACGGATCCGATGAAACTACTTTCGTCAAAATTCGAGATAGTGGCCAAACCGGTTATTTTTACATTAATTAAATAAATTAATATTAAATTAATTAATCACTTTTTAATTCAATAATAATAACCTAACAAATTTTATTATCTTTGATTGCTTAAATATTTACAGAAATTTAAAACAAATTTACATACCAATTCGGTGCTAATTATTTTCCAGACAACAATGTCCTATTTCAACTATAATAAAACCAATTAATTATAATTTAATCCCAATAAATTGGTTATACTTTGATTTCAATCATTATATTCAATCAATTATTACTCTAATAACATAGTTCATATTTGTTGATGTCTTATTTCACTAATATGCCACGATTTCCATCTTTTACTTGTATTCTACTATATTCCAATTATATTGATTTGTCGATTTTCCACATTAATTAAAATTTGAAAATCCCAATTTAACTTATGTACCTTGGTTTCATTCTTTTATTAAATCAATTATTACCATATGGATATAATTTACATTTTTATTCCTTATATTACATTCACAATTTTCAGTTATTGTCTTAACTCACATTAATGTAAGATTAATTACAATTAATTGCAATTGATTAAATATATTGGTAACAAGCAACAATTGTCACCACTGCTACATTTAATAACATTTGTAAGTTCATTATTTACAAATAATTGGTATAACTACTACTTCCCCACAACTATTATCAATTACAACTAATTACACCTTATTTCATTAATAAATCAACATTTGAACAATCAATTGCTCTTTTAATCCAATTATCCATTAATACATACATTACTATAATCTATTTACAACCAATATCAATTATAACTCTTTAATTCTTTTAACTAATTGGAATTACATTTAAAGCGGTCATCAGTTACCTTAAATTAATACTCACTTTATTTCAGTTATATTCTTATTATAAAATCATGATTTTTTTATTTATGCCAACATTAAATTATAAAACCTTATTAAATTAATCCTTTTTAATTATCGAAAAATTTGGGTTGTTACAGTACTCCCTTCCTATAATCTTCTCCTTTGTGGTATATAGTATAGTTCGTGAAGATAGGAAGTTAATTTAATCATAAATGAATTTGTACTTGAATGTGCAAGTGATTAGAATGAGAATTTGAAAGCAAATGGCAGAATGTTTAGATAATAAGTATCAGAGAATGGAATTAGAAAATAGATAATTAAAATATATGAATTGAAGGCTATATATAGTGTTTAAGCTGTACGACTTATCGTGAAAGGTAACGATCAACAGATACGGAAACAACTCTTGAATCAAGCGTTGTTTCTGTTCAATGAATGGAAGTGACCATTTAAAAAAATATCCGTTATGCAATTTCAGTCGATTGAACAAAAGAATTCAGTCAGTTGAAATTTAAAAACTCGAATTAGAGAGCAAAAGGCACAATAACATGCAATTTAGTTGACTGAAATAGGTAGTTCAGTCGACTGAACATTCATACCAATTGTGCACATGCACAGATATTCAGTCGACTGAACTACCTAATTCAGTCGGCTGAATACCAAGTTTTCTACCAATTTGAGGTTCTTTGAAAAATATTGTGCATGAACTTATGTAGTAAAATACTTGGCATGTGAAACATGATCTGAAAAATATTTTTAAATACGTGTGTATGCTCATATACCACTTTGGAGAGATTTTAACAAAAATTAACTACTTGAGTAGACTATAAACAAACCATAAAATATTATTGAAACTTATATCTGAATGGTTTGCAATCTATTATCGAGTGGAATAGCATCTTCTCCTGCAAATATGGTTAGTTCACATAATATTTACTTATATAGTTGCCATGATCAAAACATCAAAATACAAGGTTCTAACAAGCTTCCCCGTCTCTTCTTCTACATGACGCATAATGCACTTTTCATGGTATCTTACAATATTTAGTCTGTTGCTTGGTTCCTACTCTACTCTATGATTTTTTTTTTCTTTCGGTGCTTTATGAAAGAAACTTCCCTTGAGCCTCTGAGAATTTAGCGTGTTTAATAGCATATTGCTCTATGTGTTGAACCTTTTTTAGCTTACTAGACGACTGTCCTCACTTCCAAACAAAATTGAGTTTTCAACCGAATTAGGTCCCCCACTAGGACTCGAATTATAATAGTTCATTTTTCTTGCCATGCATTATTGCTTGTACATATAATTTTCAAGATCTTCCACTTTGGATTATCGACCAAAACATTGAACTGTTTAGAAAATGGAAGTGCTTTCCTGCCCGCTCATAGTAAATTTCACGAGCTTTGGATAACCGTTAAAATGAAAATAAAATCAGTATAATTTTTAATACTTAAATATTAAATACAATAATCAATCAACTTAAATGATCATATGTGTTTTCACCACTTACGTTCAGTTGATTCGAACGTGAATTGATTGCCAACCATCGTTGACATGCGAGATTCATGACTCCATAGCCTCCTTTGCACGGACCTTATGTCCTAAACTTTTCTTCTAAGGTATTATAGAAATCAACCACTGGTTGTGAAAATTTAGAACCTTTCATATTTGTGCTAGTTACATTATCATTGGAAACTCGAACCCAAGCACATGCAAGAGATAAATATAGATTCTAAGTAAACCACTATTGCTTTTTCCACTACCTTCTCCTTCAACTATAGGATCTATATCTACAAGTCCAGTGGTATTATCAGTAGAAACCAATGTCTTGTCACCTCTCCGATCAAGAAAACCTATTAAAGATTTAAAATTTCTAGTTTTACTTTGCGATTGTTAATATTCTAGGTTAATTTATGTGATGACGGCCCTACACTTTCCGCACCAAAAAATATATGTATAGTGTGTCGCAACGATGTTTGGCCGATGTAGGATGACTGTTATGGTTGTAAGGTAAATAAAACATCACAGAACCTATCATATATCTCACAAGCATCAAATAAGATTAATACTAAACATCTCAGATATAAAATAGGAAAAACAGTAATAATTAAATGAACCACAGAAATTAGAATAAATAGATCCATACAATATCCAACATAAGTGATAGAGTTATACATCGAGTAATAACTATAAACAAATTGCCGCTAAATAATGAAGGCAGTAGCAAGCTCCATAGTGTTGTGTAGCGGAATAACAAATCATGATAACCAAATGTAGTAATACGAGAGTGTGATCTCCTGCTCGTCCTCTGTCCAGCTCCACGTGCTCACCATACCTAATATCCAAAATCTACTCATTTGAAAGTACCTGAAATAATATGAAGCAAATCATAAAATCCCATGTCAGACAACAATCTGGTGTGGGTAGAAAATCTCAAATACTATAAAGTCAATATACCAAGACAAATGGTATGGAAAAATCATACATGACATGTCCTTGCATCAATAGATTTAGCACATACATAAAATATATGTTACTCTATATCGTAGTCGTCTGGGTGTATTATATGTTAAAGAATTAAGGGGTGTCTACATATCTATATTGATAATATTTGCATCGTGTGACATCATAAGGGTGATAAACAAAAAAAACAAACATAACATCCATCATCCATCCTCACATTCACTCACTCAATGCATTGGATATATGATACTTGTATGACCCCATTGCATAGCCAAGGGATACATAACATCATAGCTTCTCAATACTCGAATCCATGCAACTCAGTAGGTTAGAAAGTAGACTGCCATTGCACTCACTCTAGGGTAAACGGATCGAAACATTGTGTGATCTGGGGCACATCGCACTCCCAAGTGAGCGTCCTCACATTCCTGCTTTACGAGTACACTTTGAAACCCACAAATATCAATGATCCCTTTGCACATGTCATTTGAAGTAGAGCTCATTTTGGAATTGTCCTTACAACTCCCGTTTGAAGTCATCGTGGTTAGGAACTATGCTAGACTGCCATCATTGGTCATAGAATATCATAGTTCATCCAGTAACTTTCCATTGTAGTTCCTTCAATCCGACTCATAGTTACCCACTCTACATATCGAAGTACAGCTATCCACCATCGAAACCATCACTTCCCATCATAGAATCATCTTTGTCGAATCATGTGTCATTGTCGAAAAATGTTATCGAACCTTATGGTTCGATGTTGACCCAAGCATTAGCTCGAAAATAGAAGGAATGTATCAAAGCAACATAAAGCATGAATCGTCTCCATGACCCAAAGCACTCATTTCCTTTATACCGATCCATAGCTACCGATCCATTGCCACTGATCCATGGCCACTGTAATATCCCATTAAATAACCATCAATAAATAAATTGGATAAATAAAATTTCATAAGATAGGGATAAAAATGGAAGTTTACAAAAGTCAAAATATGACCATGAAAGTTATGCCATTGTGTCTGTGTCGATATCCTGATCAAAATTTCGTATATAATATACCGAAAACAGTGCTCAAATGAAGAAGTTATAGGCATTTGAAGTTTTAGGACATAAAATAATTTAAATAGAATTCAAATTTAGAAATAATTAATTTTAAAATTTAAAATTCAAAGGTAAACAATTTTAGACCTAATGGTTAAGTAAACATTAAAATCAACATTAACATTAAAAAGTAGTTAAGGAATAAAATAATTAATTATCAACGAAAAACCAATCCTTCCCTAAATAGTATATACATGTCGACCTCTTCCCTTAGGCCCGTCGACCACTAAAGGTTGACCAGTGGGAAGCGGCGGTCGACTGGTTGTGAGCGATGGCGACTAGGGTTTTTGCATAGTGAACGTGCCATGTTATATAATATTAATAAATCCAAAGTTTCTGCTGCATTTCAACAACTATAAATTGGAGCTTAACCCCTTTGCTTTTATTCACAAAATATTTTGGGGCTCCGGTGAATCTCTGTTAGTTCGTCTCTTCATAGATTCAGAATACTCCTTTAGGAATTTAGGTAAGAAATCATATATATTCATTTTATTTTCTATTCATTTTCTCAACCAATCTCTGAATCTAACGTATTTCTTTACTATATAGGTGTGTGTATCAAAAGGAAGAGATCTGGTAGAGATTGCTAAAGACGTGTCAAATCCAAAAGTGGCAAAGCTAAGGATATACTATGAGCAAAAATCTTAGATTTTCTATTATCGTAATTGATTAGTATAGTTTGAGTTTGAATATGCTTTGGGGAGTTTTGGTTTGCAAAAACATTATATTATAAACCCCCAATACTCCTCCAATGTGAAATGTCAATTCTAGATTGAAATCTTAATTGTTTATGTCAAAATAATGGAAATTATGCAGATTGCTGTTTTTAATAATTTTACATTATATTCCACTTCTTATTTTTTTCTCTGAATTTGATTGAAGGGTTTGATTAAGGAATTATGTGTAAGGTATGAATTTTATTGGTAGCTTACACCCCTTATTTCCATAAATTAAATAGAAATCCACTTGTTTATTTTTACGTGAAAAGAGAGTTGAATGGATCATAAAATTTGAATTGTAAGTTTCTATTATCAATATATTTCATTACTTTGATGTAATAAGTTAGTTTAAATTTTAATGGTATATAAATCTATTGCTTGGAATTTTGGATATGAGGATTGGAATTTTGGCATTATTGATAATATGAAATGAGGCCTATATAATTGTTAAAAGAGTTGACAGTTAAATTCAAGTTTATAGCTTTAATTAAGCACAATTAGAAAATATTTAGGTACACACGCATGTGTATACACACATTACGTAATTAACATATAATTATAATGTATAGTGGCTTAGTTAATTAGGTTAATAATTATCATTTAAACCACCTTAAGAAAGTAATTAATGTTAAAGGAGAAATAAGAAAGTTTTCTTATAAGGCCTTGATTTTGAAAATGGTGAGATGAGTTATAATATATGTAGAGTGTGATATAGATTATGACTAACTTATAGGGAAGCAAGGTCTGTCAAAACACACACAAAAGTCTGCCTAGCTAATCTGGCTACCAACGGTGTGATTTTGGAGCTGATGTAAGATATCGCCTGTACTAAGTAGCTACGATGATTGGAGTTTAGTCCCAAATTCTATAGGGTAAATATGCCCAGCTAATCTGGCTACCAGTACCTACAAATAGTTTGGCTAATATGAGATGTCACCATGGGATACGGGTCATAATACGAAGGACCTACTTCAGAGATTGAAAGTGTTAATTGTTTGTGTAAGGGTCCGCCTCTTCTTTATGTAGGAAGTAGTAAATGGCCGGGGTTACGGGTCAGGCATGGCAAAGGATATCTCAAAAAAGGCCCGCTTCAATAGGAAGTATTAAGTGGATGAAGAGATTCCACGCAATGTCAACTAGATAGTTGCTAGTGAGGAGTCGCCTTGGGATATGTAGTAAATGGCATGAACCTACCTTAAATAAGGGATTAAATAGTTGGAGTCTTCCTAATTCCCACTAAAGTGTATTAAGTGACTTGAGTACTATCTCTACATTGATAGGACATTCTAGACGATAGATATGGGTTATTAGGTCGATAGCAAGTAGATTATGGGTTTATATTTAGGAAGCCATTTTATTTATGTTGAAAAAAGCCTTTGGGCTTATATTTGAAAAGACTTATGATATAGGTGGAATATGTAACACATATTCGTATTTAAATTATACTGCCCAAGTACTAATATAATAAGGTAAGAGATTTTTATTCACCGGACATATGTTGTTCCGACTCCTTCCTCATTACAACATTGGTTAAGAAGGATGACGGTGAAATTAAAATAATGCAAGTATACAGGTGCGTAGTATGCAGGTCAAACACAGGGAGGAAAATTAAATTCTATTATTTATGTAATTTTGTGGGTGAGTTAAACGAATTTGGAGGTGATTTCTAAACTATAAAAAATGTATAAAAATAAATAAGTGAAGAAATATTGATTTAAACTCCAATCCTTTTCTCACAGAAGGATCCAACTATTTGTTACGGAAGAGTTGTTGAGAGTTAAATCAAAACTCCTTCACAAGTTCTAAACAAGGAAAAAAAGAAGAAGAAAAACAGAAAAACAAATGGAAATTCAGATAAACAAAAAAAATTAGGATAGCCGCTAAAACTAATTAACGGTCTATCACTAACAAAAAAGGAAGAAAAAATTAGATAATTATGTCTAACAAAACTAAGTGATAGAAGCCACAATTATCTAAGTGTAAATAAAAAAACAGAAAATAGAAGAAGAAGAAGAAGAGCTTTATTCTACACTAGAAATTATGAGATATGAGATACTTTTTACAATAAATACACATGGGTATTTATAGAGTACAAGTTTTTTCCCATCAAAAATTTACGAAATATGAATCAAATCCATGATAAATTGGCACAGTCATATGAATGTGATTGCTTGATTTCATTAGAAGATTTTGGTTGATTGTGATTTGATTGGAAGAAGATTTGTGATTGATGGGGTGATTGTTGATTTGTACGTATATAATTAATCATAAGTATGTTTATATGTATATGTATATCTTCTCAAAAATCCATTATTGTATATACAAAAATAACATGCTTTCCAGGATGCGAACTCAACTCCTTTCACCATTTAAAAGGCGCATTAACCATTCAACTACAACTTCTTTTGTTTAATCTTATCAGAGTAGTTGGTATAATCCAATGCAAATCTCTCATTTTCTTCTCTTTTGCTCCATTTAACATGAAGGCTCCTCAAATCTGTATATCTATAGAAACACTCAAAAGTACCCACTGTAATATTTATTTATATACAACAAAGGTAAGATATGAGTGGAAAACTAAACACTTTTACATGTTAATCAAATATACCCATACTTATCTTTTACTCGTCCACGAGTAAAACAAAAATAAAAACTAAACTAGTAGGTTGCAATTTTGTAGGAATCACGATTGCATTGAGCGTATACAACAAGCCGTTAAACCTCTAGATGTCCCTAGTACGACGAGTGGTGTCTCGTGAGGGTTTTTAGTGGATACTACCCACAAAATCCAAATGCAATATGTGATGATTTCTAATGCAGTTACATGAATGCAATGAATATATACAAATGACAGCATGACTTATTACAGAATAGTTACAACACAGTAATGTGTACAAGTCTAAGTCATTTTATAGAAATTTTTGTTCCTCAACTAGTCACAATTTTCCAACATGATTCAAGATTTCATATGTTAAACTTTAGTTTAGCTAGTTGGTTCGGTTGACAGCATAGTGCAGCCAAGAAATAGATTCTTTGTTTGCTTGTCACAGTTTACAAAGTGGTATTGTTATTCCTTTTGTATAATTAGTCAAATCAATAAAGTCAAGAAGGTGCTTGGGTTTTAATTGCTTACTCTCTCTTTATTTGCAAAAATAAAAATATGTAGACCTAACTTAAATGACCAAAGTATACCACACATGCGCTGTTTTGCGGGCTCACGTGAGAGTCAAGATAGAGCTTGGCGGATTGTGCGGACCAATGCTGACTATGTCAACAACGTGTCGGTAACCCTTAGGTGTCCAACTTATAAAATGAGACCAAGGTATACCACACATGCACTGCCTCGCGGGCTTATGTGAGAGTTGGGAAAGAGATTGGCGGGTTTGTACACCAACGTAAGATGTAGTAGCAATGCCCTTGGTATTTTATTATTATGTTTTTTTTCATTTTTTAAGAGAGGGTTACGCAAAATCATCTCAGCACTTATTAACTTTACTGAAAAATACGTGTCAACGCAAGTACTTTAAAGCAACCTCTTTTTAAAAAAAGACTATAATTTAGAATAGATTTCATAACCATCACCTATGAGTCTCCCTATATACTAGTTACACTATTATCGTTCGTAAATCAATTTTTCATTGTGTTTTCGATTCAATATTAGTGATCCACAAAATTTTCCATCCTATGAATAAAACTATTTAACTTACTATGTTAATATGTCATGACTATTTAAATAAATCAAAGTTTGGAAAATAAGATGAAAATTTTAAAAAAAAATTGAGGTGAATAAAAAAATTGATGTATTTTTTTAGGAAAGAAAAACAATGAATGAAAAAGATGAAATGCAATGCAGATCCTCCCCCACATTTAGTTAAGATAGTGTCTGCAATGTAAAAATGTTTTCTAAATTTGGATGAGAGTGTCTAAAGATGGATGAGCTGTAAAATCATTTGTAAAATGAAATGCAATTTAATAACTAAATGCAGACATGGCTCATATATAAAATGTGATTTGTTCAAATATGAATGAATTGTGATGAAAGCCTATATATTTCTCCACCACACTTGGTTTTAGCACTATTTTTAGAGTTTGCACTGAAATGGAGAATAAACTCGATGAATGATTTGTCATGATGCTTAGATTTAAAATAAGATGCATCGCACAATAGAACTCTACCTATAAAGATTTTATCAACATAAAGGTTCATGTGTTCCAAATATTTATCATTATAATCCCACACATTTGTGTGACTAAGCATGATTTCATTCAAAACACTAGAGTTTGTATGTTCATTCTCAATCATTGCTTTTGTTTATAATTCAAAAATCAAGTCTAGTGGTTAAGTGTGTGAATCAAGCATGCTGTTTAGCTCAAAAATATATTCGTATTCATCGAAGTCAAAGTTAAAGTGGTTTAAGCATGCATTCCATGCTTCAGCGGTATCACTAAACTTATCGTATCCAACTGTTTGAACCATGTGATTTCTTCTAATTTTGAGAAGTTTAAGCAAAAATGGTTTTTACTTCAAAATAGTAAAAAAAATATGTACTAAATTGTACTGTACTAGTTGGCTGACTCAATTAGAAGGGGGAAGAGGGTCTTGTGGCCGTTCACGTATAGTATAAAATACTAAGGGATATGACCAATGTTTTACGGGTAGTACGCAACCTGTTTTGCTAATAGTTCAATAAATTGAATTACTATATATCCACGATATAACTATTCGAGACAGTCAATCTCACAAAATACAATTTTTCGATTTTAATTATTTTGAAATTCAATTACAAATTTGCAACCAATTTAGCAAAGAATAATTAAAATTGCAAATAAAAAAATTATTCAAGCATCGCCGATTTGTAATTTGCAGCAACCTGTTTTTACAAGCATTTTTTCACAAAAGCATGGTACACGTAGAGAAAGAAAATACTAAAAAATTAAACTTGACATCCAGTGTTAACTGGTAGCGCCAAAAACATGGTTTGTACGTTGGATTGTTAATCATGATGTTGTGATGTTGTTTGTGAAGGTAACGGTCTGTAGACGGAGTTTGAAGAAAGGAATGTTTATGTAAAAGGAAAAATCAGAAGTAGAAAATTTGTTTATTTGGTAATCTTACTTTAGAGATGGAATTGATTTACCAGATCTAATAATCAATAAAACTTTGGTAATATGAAAAAAAGAAAAAAAAAGTTGCAAACGTGAAATAAGCACAAAAAAGAATTTTTTTGTTGTAGTAGAAATACTACGAGATATGATTTTTTGTTGCAGTATAAACACTGCAAAAACATAAAAATAAACAATGTAAAGAGAAAGAAAGTTTTTTTAGTAGGAGTAACAAAGGAAGGGGAATTATAAAAATAAGAAACAGGCAAAAGGGAATAAAAAATGCAGATTTTTTGTTTGTGGTTAAAACATTGTAATATATGCAGCCTAAAATAGGCAAAGGGAAAAAAGAAAGAAAAAAATGAGAAGAGACTTTGTAAACGAAAAAGAAGGAAACAAAACAAGAAGAGATCGTGTAATCTAAAAGAAAGGAAATAAATTACCAAATCTGCAAATAGATTGATAATGATTTGTTTCTTCTTTTCATCCTTCTCTTGATTAGATATACAAAAACAAAAAAAAAAACAAAAACAAAAACAAAAACTAACTCGAATTAAAGATTAAACAAACAGTAAAATTTAATAATTTTCTCATCGGCAATGGCTCCAAAAACTTAATGGTGAAATTAAAATACTATAAGAACACAGATGCGTAGTATGCAGGTCAAACATAGGGAGGAAAATTAAATTCTATTGTTCATGTAATTTCATGGACGGGTTAGATGAATTTGAAGGTGATTTCTAAACTACAAAAATTGCAGAAAAATAGACAAGTGAAGAAATACTGATTTAAACTCTAATCCTTTTCTCACAAAAGTATCTAACTATTTGTTATAGAAGAGTTGTTGAGAGTTAAATCAGAACTCCTTCACAAGTTCTAAACAATGGAAAAATAGAAAAAACAGAAATTCAAACAGAAATTCAAATAAATAAAACAAATAAAATTAGGATAGCCGCTAAAACTAATTAACGGTCTATCACATATGGAAAAGAAGAAAAACTATGATAATTAGTCTAACAAAAGTAATTAATAGAAGCCACAATTATCTAAGTGTAAATAACAAAAAAGAAAATAGAAGAAGAGCTTTATTCTAAACTAGAAATTATGAGATATGAGATATCTTTTACAATGAGTACACCTGTGTATTTATAGAGTACAAGTTATTTCCCATCAAAAAATTACAAAATATGTTGTCATAAAAATGAGTATCTTATCTTTGATCATGTGAATATAAATACTCATGAGAGATAACTTATCTTCAGATCTTCGACATGAGGCATGATGGATGATTAAGATTTGAGGATGATTTGTTGATGTGAATCAAATCCATGATAAATTGGCATAGTCATGTGAATGTGATTGCTTGATTTGATTGGAAGATTTTGGTTGGTGGGAAGAAGAATTGCGATTGATTGGGAGGTTGTTGATTTGTATTTATATAATCAATCGCAAATATGTTCATATGTACATGTATATCTTCTCAAAAATCATCCATTTTCATATGCAAAAATAATGTGCTTTCCAGGATTCAAACTCAACTCCTTCCGCCATTTAGGAGATGCCTTAACCATATAGCTACAACTTCATTTGTTTAATCTTTTCAGAGTATCTAGTATAATCCAATGCAAATCTTCCTTTTTCTTCTCTTTTGGTCCATTTAACATGAAGGCTCCTCAAATCTATATATCTGTTGAAACACTGAAAATACCTAGTGTAACATTTATTTATATACAACAAAGGTAAGATATGAGAGCAAAAATAAACACTTTTACATGTCAATCAAATGAGGATGCCGGAGGCGGAGACGTGGATGAGACTTTTGACAGTAATCTATTTATTTACTTGTTATTTTTTGTAGTTTTTTATGTACCCATGAAATAAAAATGACGTTGTAATTTTGGAATATTATACCGCGGATATGTGAAATTTATTGTTGGATATTTTTCTTTAAATGATATTTTGAATTTATGATAAAATGAGTATTGTTGTTATTATTAAATTTTATTCTTCCCATGTGAGATTCTGAATGTGCAGATAAATAGCTTTATATTGTTCATTTTACCAACCAACAACCAGCTTTAAGATGGGCCTTTTCTGGATTGGAATTTAGGTCCATTTCAAAACGAGTTGTTACATTTTGTATCATAACTTAGGTTACATGATATGGGGATAATTATAAGCATGAGAGGCATACTTATTACTTTTGAAAGTTCTTTTTCAAAAATCCTATTATATTTATAAATATGTGTATACTTATTTTGATCATACACCTAACTCGATAAATTCCTAAAATAGAAGTAGTTGCGACCATATTTTGAAATGATGGGAAAGGCGACTATGAGTTAGAAAAATAAATAGGGTTAAATTAATATTCTACTCCGATTACCAATGGGACAAAGGTCATATCATAGGGAGTGGGATAAGAAGAGCACGACCATGACATATAGAAGTTGAATGGCACTCGACTCCTTTGTTGGACCTAGACTTCCTTATAATTATGGACTCTATAAGCTTAATAAGAAATAGGGATAGAATTTGTGGATGGAAAAGATTGTAACTCCAAGGCAATAAATATGGAATAAATAGGAAGTCACAAGAATTTAATAAGGATATAAATGGACTGATTAAAGAAGTTAATAGGATAATTATGGAGAGACAAGGAAGAAATATAGGTAAAATTAGTGTGAATAAATAAATGTCTTTGGGAAATGTTTGGTTGGAATAATAATCGTTTATTGCGGACAAGGTGACATTCACTGAGATAGAAAATAAACATTTTAGATAGTAAACAAAAATTATAAGGCAAGATATTTGTAAAAATCTAGAAGTAAGATGTAAAGAATGAATGAAAAGTGTTCGTAAAAGGTATACATTAATCACCACAAGGAGATAGTCAGATTTTTAAAGATTGAGTAGAAAGTTCAAAGAAGGTTGTAACGACCCAGAGTTTTCGATCCCGAAAATTCCAAATAGTTAAGGAAAAGAAGAAAAGAGATAGAAGAAGAAACAAAAAGCAAGTCACAGAATCTCACATTTGCACAGATAAAATATAATATCAAATAAATATTCTTTACATAGAGAATGTTATATTAGTCAATTACATTTTAATATACCAGAGTTACAACCATTACACGACACTGGACAGTTTAAAACAACATGTCCTAGATATACAAAAATTTGTCACAGCGGAATACACTCCATATGTTCCTGCCATCTTGCTCGCCTCCTGAGCTCCAAAACGTCCTTACCTGAAAATCTGTAATACTTGGTCTGACCCGAGCATTACATCAAAGTAACACTGAGTCAGGCTGGAAATCAGCGTGAATAAACCCATATGAATTGAAATACTAAATTCAAATCATTAAAGAAAACCCAGGTAACTCGTACTTCACTATGAGTTCATTACTTGTTATGCTCAAAACTTATTTCACAAATCAAATTCTAAGTATTCTTACTTAGTTCAAAGGTCCATATTATTCCATCTCAGTCTATTGATTTCACACATCAAGTCTAAATAGAATCATGTAGATTACAAATCGAAGTAGTTTCGGGTATTACTGATACCCGACACCGGTCTCTTCGAGTGCAATGCCATCTTAACCCAAGTTATTCAAGTGAGATACAATTCAACTTTAATTATCGGATAACACCTTTACACAGCAATTCATAATTGATAGATAATCACATTATCACTGCCCACCCAAATATATCATATCACAAAGCAATTCATATCAAGATATCAACCAACCCAAGGCGCTTATCATCATTCAGTCATTCATAAGTAAGCATTATCAGTTCATTAATTTAGTTACTTAAACTAAATTAATTCCTTAAGAATTAATCACTTAATCCTGCTCATATTAATTGATTACTAACTTTTAATTAATTAATCACTCCTTGATTATCTTATCAATCAATTAATTAATCTCCAATCATAGATTAATTACCCTTTTAACTGTCAATTAATAAACCTTAATTATTGATTAATCTCCTTCAATACAAAGTAATCAATCCTTAATTACTTATAATCAATTAATTATCCTTTAATTAACCGGTTAATTATTCATCAACTATTGATTGATAACCTTAATTATTAACCAATATCTCTTAATACAAATTAATTAATCAATAATTATTCCTATAATTAATTAATTTATCATCAATTAACTAATTAACTATCTCTTAATTATTAAATAATAAAACTAATTATTAATTGCTAATTAGCAACTTAATTACAGATTAATTACTCCTTAGTTACCAGTTGATTAACCATTTGATTAATCCTTAAATAATAGTTAATCAATCCTTAATTATCATTTGATTAATCCTTAATCACATTTGATTAATCAATTAATTACCATATAACAAATTTTTAATTAATCCTTAAGTACGGATTAATTATCCTTCAATTATCAATTAATAAAACTTAATCACAAATTAAGAACTTCTTAATTATTTGTTAAGTAACCTTTAATTACTTAATTAATTACTCATTAATCACTTAATTAATCAATCTTAATTAGTTGATTAATTAAGTCCTAATTACACTTAATTACTTAATTAATTTATCTCTAATCATTAATTAATAGTCTAATTAATGACCTTAAATTACAAATTAATTAACCTTTAAATTAACTAACTTTTAATCCTTAATCATTTATTAATCAAGTAAATTAATTACCCTTAATTAATTTCTTGATTTATCCTTTATAATTAATTAAACTAATTAATTATAATTAGGTTCCTTAAATTATTTTCATTAATATCAAGACATTAAACATTAATTAAGATAAAACATTATCTTGTTTATATCTTTATTACCATTAACATAATTACGCCATTTATCTTTAAAATTATCTTTACTTAATCAAATCATTAATTAAGTTTAAATATAAATAATCATTTATTTTGATAATCAAAGTTATCAAATCATAACTTTAAAATAATTTAAACCATTTATCAATAATAGTTTCTAAAAACTAGTTTCAAATTTTGAATTTAAAAACTTACTTTACATAAACTTCTAAAATCTCATTTCTACTCAAATTTTGAAATCACTTAAAATTTACTAAACAAAATTTAAATTTAACATGCTTCAAACTTCTAAATCAAAATGTTTAAGAAAACATTTATTAATATCAAGTAATTTATATAAAAGTTTTAAACTAATTTAAATTTCAAAAAAAACCAAGTTTAAAACTTCTTAAACTGCTTAACATTTTCTGCTTCTTGTCGAACCCGAAGCTTACTCGGGTGAAACCCGAGTTTCCCTTTCTTCCCCTTTTTTTAAACTTAGATTAAATTTCAAGTTTAAAAACCTACAGGTTAATCACTTCAATTTACTCGAGAACGAACTCGAGCTACCCATCCCAAATACCCGAACCAGCCTTCGAGACATTCACAGCCCCAAACCACTGACACGACCCCACCTATGTGCACATGCACCAACGCCGTGACTGCCTTCGACCATCGACATTCCCTCCAGCACATCACTCAGCATTGCGGCAACCAAAATCGACCACCAAAACATGATCACGATCCCTCAAACAAGATCGAGCTACCCAGTTGAAATCCGAAACCAACAGCCTCCAACAAAACCCCTTCGACCACATAGCTCCGACCACCAGTGGTCAGACAACCCTAGCCATATCTTGCCGACCTAACATGCAACCATTTCCCCGAGTTTCATGGCACTCGATCAACCAGAGGAGATGCAGTGCCTCGAATTTCAGCTTCTACAAGAACTAGGGTTTAAAACCCTTATGACCTACCACCGGCGTCATAGTGATCTGGAACCCCTTCTGACATTTTTGCCTGAACATCCATTACCTCTTCCACCTCCAGCAAAGTTCTCGACTACCCCAAATGCTCCGGCCACTAAAAATCACCTAAAAACCATTTTCCAGACAATCCTAAAATTTACGTTCAATTCAATATTGAAAATTTGGATTTTTGTTTTAAAAATCCTATTTTCCAGAGATGATTCAAGATAATCAATAAAATACAATATTTGATTTATCACATATTTAAGTTTTCAACTCTATTTTCTTGTTTACAAGAAATTCCCAAACTTAAAATACTTAAACTTGTTTCCAAAATCTAGATGGGTTTTAAACTAAACTAATTTGTTTAAAACCCAAAGCTTCTAAGTGAATAGATGGGGAGTTTTGAATTTTGTTTCATTTTAAAATTTCTGTAATAAAAAAGAAGAGAAGCTTAGACATGCATGTTCAAATGCATTCATATACACAGATTTTTATACTTCTATATACACATGCAGGCATCATCATCACATCATTACTCAAGCGACAATTATTAATTTTCTTAAGTTTTAAATTTAAATATTTACTCACCTGTCTTAAAGAAATAGAGAAAGATAAAGCCTGGGAAGTGTTTGAATTTGAAAATCTGGAAAAACTTGTTTGGTTTTAATCTGAACTTGCTTTGATCTGAAATTGAGTTGAATCAATCCAACTTTCTTTGATTTGTATTTGCTTGATACTGAGAAACTTGAATTTGTTATTGGTTTGAATTTTGTGAAGAGAATTCTTTGATTTCCATTTACTGGTTTTTGTTCTTCAGAATTTGGAATCATTAAGGAGAATGAGAGATGACATGAAAATGGTTATATTATCTCCTATTAATTATAAAAGACACTTGTTAAATTGTTAAGTAATTTAATTACACTTGTCATTAAATCTATTCTATTGCTTACATTTGTAAATCCATGTTTCATATGTTTTTATGTGTATTTATATGATTTTCTAAATTTAGCTTTTATATTTATAAACGTCTTTACATTTTAAAAAATATATATTTACCATATTATCAGTTTTCTCTTATATAAATGTCTTATGTTTTAAATATTTAAATTTTTATCTCAAATTAATCTTACTTAATTATAATTATTCATTCTCTTATATTTGTCCATCTATAATTTTAAAAGTAGATGATATAAAATCCCAATTACACATTTATAATAGTTATACAAATATATTAATTATACTTTATATACTTTATTTATATTTTTAAATGCTTTCCATAAAACTCTTATATTAAATTTCTATTTAGTAACCACTTTCCTTCATTTATACTAATATGATCGTTAAATGAAAATAACAAACTATATACTTGTAAAATTATATATATATATATATATATATATATATTGCTTTTAAATTCAATTTTCCTTAAGATATTTATCTTTTGAATTTCAAATTCAAATTCAAATTCAAATCAACTCAAATAAATATATATATTTAAACAATCACAAATTCAATTCTCCTTAAAATCCATATATATATATATATATATATATATATGACACACACACACACACACAAATATGACATATTATTATTATTGTTTTGAAAATAATCAATTTTATCAATTTTAAATAATTATAAAGGATATTATCACATTTATTTTTTTCAATTTATAAATCAATATTTTCAGAAGTTAAATCAGATAATTATCCAAATATCTGCTGCCTGAAAATCCGGGTTATTACATTCCTCCCCTATTTGAATCTTTTCGTCCTCGAAAAGGAATGAAGCAAGAATTATTAAATGTTTATTATTAGAAAATTCATTCTTTGATAACTTTTTAAAACACTTTTTAAAATCTACATAATATTATAAAATGGTTTTTATAAAAATACCTTTATAACTCGATGTCTCAACCAGTCTATCCTCGTTCTCATAGAAATTTGGTCATATGTTGATCAGGCGTAAGACTGAAAATCTATAAGTACTTGGTAAACCCGTTTTTAACATCCATTGAAAATTCTTGAAAAATAATTTTTTTTAAAAAAATAGAGGAATATCTTTGGTGAGAATGCTCTGGAAATCATCACCCCCATCCATGGTCACAGTTACATCCTGGGTTACGTTGCCATCAAAGCAAAAGTCGATGTAACTGTAGGCACTCCGCGCCTCTCGATTACACCATGGAATCCGCCACAGATCGCAGTTACATTCCAGGGTTACGTTGCCATCACAGCAAAAGTCCATGTAACTGTAGGCATCAGCGCCCTTGATTTTCGCTGCCAAATGAAACATCACCATTCCTACATAGGTCGCAGTCTACTGATGTAAAATCAAACGTAGACTGTTGGATCTCAGCAGCACACACGACTTTAGCTATGTCACCATAGGTCACAGTCTACCAATATAAAATCAAACGTAGAATGTTGGCTCTCAGCAGTACACACGAATTTCGCTATGGTCTGTAATGGATCGTAGTGACATCCAGTTACACTATCGTCATAGCATAACCCAAATACCTCTGTAGGCATCAGCACCCTTGACTTTCGCTACACACTACACATAATCCTCAGGAATTAGTTTGTCCGGACTCCTCACAGGATCAATTTTAGAACCCCCCAGGGTTCAAGGCAGTACCACTCTGTGGTACTCCTATGAAGTTCATTTCAAGGGAGAGCCTTTTTCTCCAGAGCCATTTTCAAAACACTTTATACTACACACGTGTAGTATCTTCCAAATCATACACCTAGTATGAATCTCATATAAATTTCCTTTTCACAAAATCAATTATCCCAAAATCGATAATTCTCAACTAGGCTTTCCAAATCTTTGAAATTGATTTTTCCCAAAAATCAAAAGCCTTTCCAAATTCATAGGTTCCAAAAACCTTTTTCTCAAAATCATTCTCATAAGATCCTTTATATATATAGATATATATATATAACTTTTAAGATCTTTGGATCACTTCAAACTTGTATAAAACCCTTTTTATACTTCAAATATTTTCAAAAACCATTTTCTTCTGGCAATAGATTCAACAAGAGGAGATTTATCTTATATAACAAAGATATATAACTTTGTTTATTCCAAATCAAATAGTCAAATTTGATTACTCTACAAAGTCACTTACCATATTACTTACTTTCATAAAGTAAATTTTTACTATAGAAATAACCAATTTCCACTTTACCTCATCATATGTTTCACAAAATATACCTTTCATTTCAAAAACCATTTCAAATTTCCTATCCACAAATTCTCAGTATCAATTTCATTCATACCAGAATGATGTACACATATCATCCGTACGCTATATCAATCTGATCACTCACTGGATCATACAATTTCACTTTCGAACTAGTATCATCCACCCGACTTTCTAGTGCGGACTCAGATCTGGTTTCTTGATCAGAAACCGTCATTCTCCTTACATAGCTATAACTGGGATAGAGAATATCCAGAACCAATCAACAATCCATATCCAGGTACGCCATTGAAAATCGAGTGAAAAATTCTAACTCGGATCGATATACTATCTCGAAATTCTATGCTCCAATCCTGACCAAATCACTGTACGAATAGAATAATATACATACATCCTACCTGTTTATCTTTTTTGATTATTGCCAAATCAATTCTCCTTTCTATTCACATTTCCTTTAATTCCTATTCATTTATTCACATTTCTCCTAATATCCCTTTTGATTAACTCTTCAATTCTTATCCCAATGGATATTTAATCATAAACAGTTTACACTCTGACCGGCTTAAATTTAGAAAATAATTTGAAAAGTTTAAAATAGATAAGTAGTTGAAAAATAATTATTAATTGTAAAATAGCTGTAAAATAGCTAAGTAATTTTAAAATAGTTATAATATAGTCAAATAGTTATAGAAATTTTAAATAATTGCAAAATAGTTGTAAAATAGTAATTAGTTATGAGTAGTTGAAAAATAGTAATTAGTTTATAAAACAGTTGAAAAATTGTTGAATAGTTCCAAAAATAATTGTAAAACAAGTATAAGATAGTTTTAGGGTTGAAAAGAAAAGTTGTATAGTAAATAGTTTGGAAAAATAGATTTATACTAAAGCAATTTATTTTGAAAATAGTCCAGAGTTAAACAGTTCAATTCCCAACCTCCATTTTTGATCAATTAAATTTAAATTTCCACTTGCAATTAAATGAATCAATTCCCATTTAAATAACTTCAATTTCCATTGAATTTGAACTCATTCAACTTCAATTTCATTTCAGATTAATCTAATTCAAATTTTCCATTTGAATTTTTAAACTTATCCATCTTCAATCATAATTCCAATAAATTCAAATCAAATTCAATTTGAACTAATCCAATTCAAATTTCAAACTTAAACCATACCGAATTATATAATTCGAGTTAAATTTTTAAATGTTGATTTAATCCTTTAAATCAAATCAACTTATATCTTTAAACCAATTAATTCTGAATCCAAATTCCATTTTTAACCTATTTCATAGTTCAAATAATAATTCAAATCCTTCTTAAACTACTAAATCTTTGAAATTCAATTTATCACCAAATTTCAATTTTGAAACCAACCTTTTGAAGTTTTATCTTAAACATTCAAATCTTAAATCCAAAATGATTCCATTTTATCTTAATAATGGATATATTACCACACCCCATTTCTTCATCCATTTAGACAAATCCAATTTCAGCTTAAAGATTATTAATAACAACATGATGGTATAATTCAAATTATTTTAAAACAACCATTCATTTCCAATTTCCAGATCTCAAACCTATTTTGAGATCACACAAGCTCCCAATTCTAATTAACATTTAACTTCCCAAGTTAAATCCCAATTTCATCTTGAAATTTTCAATTCAGGTTGCTTGTTAAATTATTTAACCTTCCCAAAGTTAAATTTAATTTACTTAATCCAGTCAACCTTATCCAATTTGAATTCCCATTTCAAATTCTAAACTTCACATTAATAATCTTCCCACTTATGAGTTCAAAAACTTATCACTTTGGGTATCACATTTCATTCCAGATTTAAAACTCAACATTTCGAGTTTATTTCAAACCATCTTTGATATTATGTATATTCCTTATACATATTATTTCCTTACACACCAAGTTATCCATAAATTTTAGACCACCTTTGGTTTTTAATTCAAAGCAAATTTCTCTAAAATTTCAAACAGCTCTTGTTTGAAATATGACCCTTTTATTCAAATACATTAAATAATATTGTTTATTATTTCTTCATCACTTTGAAACAATTTTCAAATTCTGGACCCAGATTTAAAACTTCACAATTTAGATCCTTTTCAGTTCCAATTTATAAGTCATATTTGCCTAAATATTTTACTTCCCTAAAACATTTCATTTTGCTTGCTCATTAATACACATATTATTATTAAACACAACAATCATTTATGATAATAACCAAGATTATCATATCTGGAAACCAATTCATTATTATCTTATTCTGAAACTCTTCCCCAAATTCAAGATTTTAATTCAATTAGTACAACAACCAATTTCCTTAATATAATAGAAAATCTATTGCTTAATAAACTTATATAAGATTCATTTACCTTTGAAACCATTTTAAAACCTTTATATAAGAAAATAACAAGTACGCTCTCATACACACACACACACACACACACACTTTTAACTCATTCTAGGGTACCATTGATCCTATCCTTAATGAATAATCCCACCAGAGCCAAGGTTCTCACTTAACCTTTTGCTCTGATACCAAAATGTAATGATCCGGAGTTTTCGATCCCGAAAATTCCAGATAGGTAAGGAAAAGAAGAAAAGAGATAGAAGAATAAATAGAAAGCAAGTCATAGAATCTCTCATTCGCAGCGGATAAAATATAATATCAAATAAATATTCTTTACATAGAGAATGTTGTATTAGTCAATTATATTTTAATGTATCAGAGTTACAACCATTACACAACACTGGACAGTTTAAAACAACATGTCCTAGATATACAACAATATGTCACAGCGGAATACGCTCCATAAGTTCCTGCCATCCAGCTCGCCTCCTGAGCTCTAGAACGGCCTTACCTGAAAATCTGTAATACTCGGTCTGACCCGACCATTACATCAAAGTAACACCCGGGTCAGGCTGGAAACCAGTGTGAGTAAACCCATATAAATTGAAATACTAAATTCAAATCATTAAACAAAACCCAGTAACTCGTACTTCACTACGAGTTCATTACTTGTTATGCTCAAAATTTCACAAATCAAATTCTAAGTATTCTTACTTAGTTCAAAGGTCCATATTATTCCATCTTAGTTTATTGATTTCACACATCAAATCCAAGTAGAACATGTAGATTACAAATCAAAGTGGTATCGGGTATTATTGATACTCGACCTCAGTCTCTTCGAGTTCAATGCCATCTTAACCCAAGTTATTCAAGTGAAACACAATTCAACTTTAATTACTGGATAACACCATTACACAGAAATTCATAATCGATAGATAATCACATTATCACTGCCCGTCCAAGCATATCATATCACAAAGCAATCCATATCAAAGATATCAACCAATCCAAGGCACTTATCATCATTCAATCATTCATAAGCAAGCATTATCAATTCATTAACTTAATTACTTAAATTAAATTAATTCCTTAATAATTAATCACTTAATCATGCTCATATTAATTGATTACTAACTTTTAGTTAATTAATCACTCCTTGATTATCTTATCAATCAATTAATTAATCTCCAATCATAGATTAATTACCCTTTTAACTGTCAATTAATAAACCTTAATTATTAATTAATCTCCTTCAATACAAAGTAATCAATCCTTAATTACTTTATAATCAATTAATTATCCTTTAATTAACTGATTAATTATTCATCAACTATTGATTGATAACCTTAATTATTAATCAATATCTCTTAATAAAAATTAATTAATCTATAATTATTCCTATAATTAATTAATTAATCATTAATTAGCTAATTAATTATCTCTTAATTATTAATTAATAAAACTAATTACTAATTAACAACTTAATTACAGATTAATTACTCCTTAGTTGCCAGATGATTAACCATTTGATTAATCCTTAATTAACAGTTAATCAATCCTTAATTATCATTTGATTAATCCTTAATCACATTAGATTAATCAATTAATTACAATATAACAGCTTCTTAATTAATCCTTAATTATGGATTAATTATCCTTTAATTATCAATTAATAAAACTTAATTATTAATTAATAAAACTTAATCACAAATTAAGCACTTCTTAATTATTAGTTAAGTAACCTTTAATTACTTAATTAATTACCCATTAATCACTTAATTAATCGATCTTAATTACTTAATTAATTGAGACCTAATTACACTTAATTACTTAATTAATTTATCTCTAATCATTAGTTAATAATCTAATTAATGATCTTTAATTACAAATTAATTAACCTTTAAATTAATTAACTTTTAATCCTTAATCATTTATTAATCAAGTAAATTAATTACATTAATGAATTTCTTGATTTATCCTTTATAATTAATTAAACTAATTAATTATACTTAGGTTCCTTAAATTATTTTCATTAATATCAAGACATTAAACCTTAATTAAGATAAAACATTATCTTGTTAATATCTTTATTATCATTAACATAATTACACCATTTATCTTTAAAATTATCTTTACTAAATTAAATCATTAATTAAGTTTAAATATAGATAATCATTTATTTTGATAATTAAAGTTATCAAATCATAACTTTAAAATAACTTAAACCATTTAGCAATAATAGTTTCTAAAAACTAGTTTCAAATTTTGAATTTAAAAACTTACTTTATATAAACTTTTAAAATCTCATTTCTACTCAAATTTTGAAATCGCTTAAAATTTACTAAACAAAATTTAAATTTAACAAGCTTCAAACTTCTAAATCAAAATGTTTAAGAAAACATTTATTAAATATCAAGTAATTTATATCAAAGTTTTAAACTAATTTAAATTTCAAAAAAAAAACCAAGTTTAAAACTTTTAAAACTGCTTAACATTTTCTGCTTCGGGTCGAACCGGAAGCTTACTCGGGTGAAGCCCGATTCCCTTTCTTCCCATTTTTTTAAACTTAGATTAAATTTCAAGTTTAAAAACCTACAGTTTAATCACTTCAATTTACTCGAGAACGAACTCGAGCTACCCATCCCAAATACTCGAACCAGCCTTCGAGACATTCACAGCCCCAAACCACTGACACCAACCCACCTCTGTGCATATGCACCAATGCCATGGCTGCCTCTGACCATCGACATTCCCTCCGGCACATCACTCAGCATTGCGGCAACCAAAATCGACCACCAAAACATGATCACGATACCTCAAACAAGATCGAGCTACCAAGTTGAAATCTGAAACCAACAACCTCCAACAAAACCTTTCTGACCACACAGTTCCGACCACCAGCGGCCAGACAATTCTGGCCACATCTTGCTGACCCAACAGACAACCATTTCCTCGAGTTTCATGGCACATGATTAATCAGAGGAGATGCAGTGCCTCGAATTTCATCTTCTACAAGAACTAGGGTTTAAAACCCTTATGACCTACCGCCCACGTCATAGTGAACTGGAACCCCTTCTAACATTTTTGCCTGAACCTCCATTACCTCCTCCACCTCCAGCAATGTTCCCGACCACCCCAAATGCTTCGGCCACCAGAATTCACCAAAAACCATTTTCCAGACAATCCCAAAATTTGCCTTCAATTCAATGTTAAAAATTTGGATTTTTTTTAAAAAATCCTATCTTCCAGAGATGATTCAAGATATATACTTGAATCAATAAAATACAACATTTGATTTATCACATATTTAAGTTTTCAACTGTATTTTCTTGTTTACAGGAAATTCCCAAACTTAAAATACTTAAATTTGTTTTCAAAATCTAGATGGTGCTTAGACTAAACTATTTTGATTGAAACCCAAAGCTTCTAATTGAATAGATGGGGAGTTTTGAATTTTGGTTCATTTTAAAATCTTTGTAAAAAAAGAACCGAGAAGCACAGAGATCAGACATGCATATTCAAATGCATTCATACACACAGATTTTTATACTTCTACATACACATGCAGGCATCATCATCACATCAATTACTCAAGCAACAATTATTAATTTTCTTAAGTTTTAAATTTAAATGTTTACTCTCCTATCTATGAAGAAACAGAGAAAGAAAAAGCCTGGGAAATGTTTGAATTTGAAAATCTGGAAAAACTTGTTTGGTTTTGATGTGAACTTGCTTTGATCTGAAACTGAGTTGAATCAAATCTCCAACTTGCTTTGATTTGTATTTGCTTGATACTGAGAAACTTGAATTTGTTACTGGTTTGAATTTTGTAAAGAGAATTCTTTGATTTCCATTTACTGGGTTTTTTTTCTTCAGAATTTGAAATCATTAAAGAGATTGAGAGATGATATGAAAATGTTTATATTATCTCCTATTAATTATAAAAGACACTTGTTAAATTGTTATGTAATTTAATTACACTTGTCATTAAATCTATTCTATTGCTTATATTTGTAAATCTATGTTTTATAGGTTTTCATGTGTATTTATATGATATTCTAAATTTAGCTTTTATATTTATAAATGTCTTTACATTCTAAAATATATATTTATCATATTATCAATTTGCTCTTGTATAAATGTCTTATGCTTTAAATGTTTAAATATTTATCTTAAATTAATCATGCTTAGTTATATTTATTCTTTCTCTTAAATTTGTCTATCTATAATTTTAAAAGTAGATGATACAAAATCCCAATTACACACTTATAATAGTTATACAAATATATTAATTATACTTTATATACTTTATATACTTTATTTATATTTTTAAATGTTTTCCATAAAACTCTTATATTAAATTTCTATTTAGTAACAACTTTCCTTCATTTATATTAATATGATCTTTAAATGAAAATAGCAAACTATATACTAATAAAATTATATATATATATATTTAAATTCAAATTTTCTTAAGATATTTATCTTTTGAACTTCAAATTCAAATCAACTCACATAAATATATATATTTAAACAATCACAAATTCAATTCTATTTAAAATCCATATATATATATATATATATAACGTATTATTATTGTTTTGGAAATAATCAATTTTAAATAATTGTAAAGGAGATTATCACATTTATTTGTTCAATTTATAAATCAGTATTTTCATAAGTTAAATCAGATAACTATCCAAATATCCGATGCTTGAAAATCCGAGTTATTACAAAGGAAAAATGAAAGTCAATTTCTAAACCCAACCCCATGTGAAAGAATTTGACAAAAGATTTTTGTAAAATTCCTTGAAATATTTGAATATGTTAATTGTTGTTTTGTAAAAAACAAAGAGATGTGAAAATTCATAATTTGGAAACTTGCCGAGTCAAAAGTTTTTGGTAAAAGGATTTTTCATTTTTGAAATTCTAAATTTAAAATTTTGCTGAGTTAATAAGTTTCCACATTTTGGATTCTTTGTTTTTTGAAATAAACGTAAAATAAGGCGTGTGTTGGACTCAATGATTTTTCGTACCTTATAAATTTGGAAGTTCTTTCGTTTAAAATTCCATTTTAAAGGGTATATAAATGGAAATGACACTTGATTAAAATAGGAAAATAGAAAATAGAAGGGTAAGGATGTCTGATAAGATAGGTAGGAGGAACATTCCCGTATAAGAAAATGTGGAGAACAACAATTGAAATTTAGATAGAAATAACATAAGGAATTTTAATCCGGTAATAAATCATATAGGAGAGAATAATTGGAATAGGATAGCTAATTAATAGTATAGAAGCTCCATTTCTCCATCGTTTAGAGTTATAGAAGGTGTTTTTGACGATGGAAGGAATTAAATGATAATTGATAAATGAGGTAGGAGACTTTTGTATATAAGGAAAAACATTTATGTGAAGATGAGAATTTTATATATACATTTAGAACTTGTCTGAATAAGAATATTATTGAATTTAAAATGATAATAAAAGAGAAATAAATTGGGATAAGAAAAGGAATGCAAAAGATTATAGGAGTTTTAAACAAAGTTATAGAATGTGTTTGGTCAAATGTCAGTACATTTTAAGTAATAAAACTATTGATGTTGATGTATGTCTTTAGAATAATATAACAACTTGAAATTGAAATTTTGTCATGCATGTGAAATATCTTTGAAATAATAAATGACTAATTGAGGAAAATTTGTTATGTTGGCATAATATTGAAGTTATAAACTTTATAATGGATTTAAAAAGATTTAGATTTGGAAAAACAATAACAATAGAAATAGCAATATATCCTTAAAATAGTAGTCAATGGACTTTTCATAAGTACAGGCCATGATATAGGGTAATAAGCGCTGATTTTGAATTTCAAGTAAAAAAGTTTATGGTAACAATTAATTGAAAATTATTTTGTATGTTATAAAGAACGGTGAAAACCAAATTTTTATGGAGTAGATAGGGATCGCTACTTAGATATGGCATGATAAAAGTTTTAGGATATGAATAAAATAGAAATAGTATGTACAATCTGATCTGAAAATTTGAAATCAGTCCCAAACCTTTATTTGTAGAAGTTATTAAAGTTGTAAATATTTCTAGATCTATAATTGAATTATAAATTAGGCTGCCTTAAATGACACGGAATATAAATTTTTATGTTTTAATTTATTTGAAGCGGTCTCCGTGTAGTTTCTTTAAATTATCATATTTCAAAATATGTATAAAAACACATTATTTGAATTAACAAAGGATGTACCAAAAAAGGAAAGAGATGTGTAAGATATGGATATCCTTTTTCGTAGTTTACACTATCTATCTTGGTAAAAGAAAAGAAACAATTCTTTGTAATTTCAAACAAAGAAAACAAATTTCATTTGTGGTTAATTTATGGGAAATTATAACGGTAATCCTTTTTAGAATGGTAGCTGTGATAAATTAAAAATGTGAAAATAAGTGTTCAAGTTTAGAGATTAGTATACGCATATAACCATGCTTAATGACTAAAAATAAAAAATAGAAAAAATAGCATAATTTACGATTGTATACGTATTAGTTAGTAATCAATTGATTATGACATATGAATAATAATTGCAAATTTAACAGGAAATAAATTTGCAAATAGTGAGAGTAAAAATGTATTAAATGAGGATTGATTAGGAAAATTTTACATGACGTTTATGGAGGAATTGAATTGGAGTAATATGGATTTTGAAATTCATAACAGATCTAAGATATTTAGATAAGGACTAATTAGAATGGTCTAATTTTGACAGTAATGATCAACTATTATGGGTATATTAACTAAAGTAATAGATGAACCGCATTTATTAGAAAACAAGAAGAAAAATTAAAGAAGATGGATGATAGTGGAATGATATATTTGGAACATCCATCTTAATTTAATAAGTAGTTTTAGGATCTCAACATCATTTACACCAGTTAATGATAAAGGGAGGCTTCCAACAAAATTCTCATTTAGAATTTTTGGGTTGTAATCGCCAATCATCTTCCTTTGTTATTGGAAAAGCATAAGATAATGTATATTATATATCCACTGTGCTAATTTTAGGAATGTGATTAAACCGCTTGATAAATATATGCATATTGAGAAGTAGCGAAATTAAAGAAATTTTATAGGGACAATTAACTAGCAATGAACTGTGGGTAAGATTGAAAGTTAATAAGGAAATTATGTCAGCAACTAGAAATAAAAGAATACTTCAATCCTAAAAAACTTAGGATTTTGAAAAAAATAAATTTAGCTTGTAGAGTGTCACCATTCAAGGAAGAAATAAAATGTATAGCGATGTTAAGAGAGTTTCTATTGGACAAGGATAAAGGAGAAAGTAATAGAATTTTCTGCTATGTGTTTGACTTTTAATTTCCAATTAAGAGAAATAGGACCGTAGCATCACTAGTACATATGTATATAAAGGAGGTGGTTCAACTTCGTGGAATTCCAGTTAGCATCGGTAGTGAAAAGAACCTATTTTGTACTAGTGAATCTTAAAGGATCTTGCAAATAGCTTTAGGAACTTCATTGAATCTTAGCACTGCATACCATACGTAGACTAATGGAGAAACTGGAAGAGTGAATATGATCTTGGAGGATTTACAAAGAGCTTGCATCATGGACTTCGAAGGACAATAGGAGCAGCACTTACCTTTTGTAGAATCTGTGTATCATAATAGTCACTAATCGATGATTGGTATGACACCCTTTGAAGTGCTTTACGGAAGGCCATGCAAATTGCTAAATTATTAATGGGAAACCACCGACAAAACCCTGCTCGGAGAAGATTTAATTCGCAAGACTTTGAAATGATAGAATTGATTAGGCAACATGTGAAGATTGTAAGAGTTGGAAAGTCAGGAAAGTTAGCACCAAGATTTATCGGGCCTTTCCCAATTTGGAAAAAATAGGAAAATTTGTGTACCCTAAGGAGTTAGCAGATAAATAAGTAGGAGCCCATGATGTTTTATACATTTCGTATTTGAGGAAATGCCTTCATAACACGACCATTGTGGTAGAGCCTAATCAACCAGGGGATTATTGAATAGAGCCAATAGTATTCTGTTCCACCGCATGCATTATGGAGCATGGAACTAGGAAGCTCCACAACAAAGAAATTTAGTTGGTTCGAGTATAATGTGGAGAAAATCCGACGAAAAGTAAGAGGACTTCTCATCCTAAGATTTTCGTTGGTAAATTTTTCTATCCAAAATTAGCTTTTGGTTTCATTATTACTGGATTGGATAGTAGGGAATGGTTCGGCTTAGCGAAATTGGCTCTGGGAACCTACGCTGAAGCACCACTATCAACAGCATATGGAGCAGCTACTTGAGCATTCTGTAGCATGCTTTGCATCATGGTATTGAACATTGTCTGCAAGTTGGGATTAGCAGCTCCCTAGCCAACTCCCTCTTCGACTCTAGAGTCGGAGTTCCTACCAAAATACTTTGTTTGACGACTCATCCTTCAATTTGTAATAAGAACAATCGGTGTCTCTATAAGGAATCCCATTTAAGTAAAACTCGTGTGTAATGCGACTTATCTACTATATACTACTGCATAGTTTTGAATCCAAAATTGGCAACAAGTACATGCTCTTGTATATATACACACTTGATCCAGTCTAAGGCGTGAACTCTAAACCTATCTCTACCGGATCACGGTGTCCCTTAGGTTAAACTATAACCTAAGCTCTGATACAAAATGTGAGGACCACCCTATACCATTGGCACCTAATAATATATGTATGATGTGCTGTAAAGCTGCCCGACTGATGTAGGACGACCGTCAAAGTTGTAAGGCAAATATAACATCCCAAAACTCGTCATATATCTCACATCGCATCGTATAAAATATAATAATAGACATCTCATATATAAAATGGACGAGACAATAATAACTAAATGAATCCTAGAAACTAGATTAAATAGACCCATAAAGTATACAACATAAGTAATAGAGATATATATTAAATAATAACTCATAAACAAACTGTCTCTAAATAATATACGCACTAGCAAGCTCCATAGTGCTATGCAGTGGAATAGAAAATCATGAAAAATGTAGTAATACGAGAGTGTGATATCTTGCTCGTCCTCTGTCCAGCTCTACGTGCTCACCAGATTGATATCTCTAATCTACTCATTTAAGAGTACCAGGAATAATATGAAGCAAAGTATAAAATACCATGTCAGACAATAGTCTGTTGTGAGCGGTAGAAAATCTCAATTGCTATAAAGTCAATATACTAGGAAGAATGGTATGGAAAATCATAACTGGCATGTCGTTGCATCCATAAAGTAAGCATATACATAGGATATATGCTACTTATATCGTAGTCATCCTTATTCATCCATCATTCATCCTCACATTCACCCACTCAGTGTGCATAGGATATATGATACTCGTATGATCCCATCACATAGTCAAAGACTACTTAACATTCTGGCTTCTCAGTATACAAATCCATGCCACTCAGTAGGCCATGAACAAGACTACCATCGCACTTGGTCCAGGATAAATAGATTGAAACATCATGTGATCTGGGGCGCATCACACTCCTAAGTGAGCGTCCTCACATGCCCTTGCTTCATTAGTACACATCAAAACCTACTGATATCAATGATCCCTTTGCATACGTCATTTGTAGAAGAGCTTATTCTGGAATTGTCCTTACAACTCCCATCTCAATTTGTCATGTTTAGGAACTGTTCTAGATGAACACCATTAACTGTAGAATATCATCATTCATACCGTAACCTTCCTTCAAAAGTTCCATTAATCCGACTCTTAGTCACCCACTTTGCATCTTAAAGTACAGCTATCCATCGTTGGAGCCATCATTTTCCATCGCGGTATCATCTTCATCGAATCAGGTATTATCGAAAATCATCACCAAACCCTATGGTTCGGTGTCTACCTAAACCTTAGCTCGAAAATAGAATGTAACAACCCGCATATTTATCGATTTTATATTTAAATATTTTATCGTTAGCCGGATTTTAGTCCGAAAAGCTACTTTTAGCATACGGTCGAATTAGGACTCGAGACCACCCCCATTGAGTTCAAAATGCCGTTTGCGACCTTTTTGAGTATAAGCTTCGATATATTTGGAGAAAGTTGAATTTTGCTACTTTTTGCTTTGGGCTTTGGTTTGGGATGAACCCACTTACTAACTCAGTCCCAACCCACTCCAACTCTTCATTACTTCATTTCTAATTCCTAACTCTTCAAGCTTTCAACAATGGTGGAAGAGAAAAAGAATTAAAACTCCAAGCCCTAGCTTCCTTTGCAAATCCATCTCCTAGCTTAAGTTCTTGCTCCAAGTTCAAAGAGAACCCATTGGTAAGCATCTCCTTCATCTTCTCCAACTCATTCTCTCTTTGATTTCAGAAATTTCCTAAATCTAATTTAGGGAATGTTTCTTTTTTAAGCTTAGATTCAAGCTTGTTGAGTTGGAATTGAAGAGTTCTTGTTCTTGCCATTGCTTCATTGCATCTTCTTCATTCGTTTGGGTTCAAAGGTGAGATTTTTAATCTCACATCTATGCTTATAATTCTCTTCTATTGTTAGGTATGAATTCCTAACACTTATTCATGTGCATTTGAGTTTGATTTGGATTGCTTTTGTGAATATTCCAATTTTTAGTGTTTTGAGTTCAATTCGTTAAAAATCCTAACTTTGATGTTTGAACATGTTTTGGGTGACGCATCGAGGAGCTTATAGGGCCGGGTAGTCGATTGGCATAATCCCTTAGCGCCGTTGCTCGTGCGAATGCAATTTTGGTCAAGATTGAACCTCATTTGTAATAGGCATGGATGAAGCTGGAAACAGGTTCGGCCGACCGACCCCTCTGGTCCGGTCGACCGACCTGCTTCCAAGTGCATAAGCACTTTCTGTTTTAGGGTTCGGTCGACCGACTCAGGGAGCCCAGTCGACCGACTCAGGGAGCCCAGTCGACCGACCTGCTGTCCCGAGAGGTTTCCAGCCTTTGGTTCGGTCGACCGACTCACGGAGTCCGGTCGACCGACCTGATGATTTTTGCCAGATTAGCCTATTTTGCTAATCCGTTCGAATATCCAACTTTAATCGATTCGTGTTGTCTCCCTTTTGTTGTTGTCATTTATTATCGACTTTGATGACCTTTTCTTTGGGAATTTTAGATATATCCACTTTGATGGATTTTATATCGATTTCTTTGAATTTTATTCACATTTTCGAATGTGAATCTTTGTGATTGATTGTTCCTACAATCTTCTTTGTGATTTGTCACTTTAAAAATATAAAGGTTTTCTATACTAGTAGTAAATATCAAAACTCTTTCTTCAAATGATTTCAACACTATTTTATTACAAAGCTCGTTTTCTTAAACCGATTTCCAATCTATTAGTATATATAAACCTTTACCTCACTCGTATGAGAAATCTAATTAAACGACTTAGTAAAACAAGTGGTATGAAACGCTTGCGTTTACTTCGTTGGTTAATTTTTGGACTTGTTCGATTGAACCACTTGTGACATTTTCTAGTGGAGATCTACAATTTGTTCGTAAATATTTAAGTTAAGCTAGTGGTTATGGGACATGAAGCTAAGCTCATATATTTACTAGCTTATTGTAATTGACACTTCTCGTTGATCATGACGATCATCTTTGTGGTTTAGACTAGCAATGTGCGATGTCTCTTTGTTTATGTGGAGGACTGTTCCTCATTTTATTGAGCTTCGTCTCACTTCTCACATGGGTCGTACCTTTTTAGGTGCGTCAATGTTTTATTATGCATGGGGTGTACCTTTCTAGGTGCATCGATGTTTGTTTATACATGGGTCGTACCTTTTTAGGTGCGTCAATGTTTATTTATGCATGGGGTGTACCTTTCTAGGTGCATCGACGTTTATTTACTTCGTGGAGCAATCGGCTCAATAAGTCGGGACATGGGGTGTACCTTTCTAGGTGCGTCGATGTTCGTCTATACATGGGGCGTATCTTTCTAGGTGCGTCGATGTTCGACTTAGCATGGGGTGTATCTTTCTAGGTGCATCGGTGTTAGACATTACATGGGGTGTATCTTTCTAGGTGCATCGATGTTTATTTATGCATGGGGTGTATCTTTCTAGGTGCATCGATGTTTATTTATGCATGGGGCGTATCTTTCTAGGTGCGTCGATGCTAGAGCATGGGGTGTATCTTTCTAGGTGCATCGATGTTTATTTTATGCATGGGGCGTATCTTTCTAGGTGTGTCGATGCTAGAGCATGGGGTGTATCTTTCTAGGTGCATCGATGTTTATTTGTGCATGGGGCGTATCTTTCCAGGTGCGTCGATGCAGAGTATGGGGCGTATCTTTCTAGGTGCGTCGATGTTCGACTGTTCATGGGGCATGTCTTTTTAGGTGTGTCGATGTCCAGTTTGTGGGATTGGCCATCCTTTTTATTGTGATTTCTGGATTTCGTGTGTTGATTTCTGGAATTTGTGTTTCACCAACTTTTACGATTGGCATGGATATATATATATATGTCATTTATTGTGGCTTGGTGAATGAAATCAGGAGTATGACATTCCTTTTTATCTTGAGTAGATTATTGTGATATTGATTAATCTCTTGTTGATTTTCAATTACTTATTTATCACAGCTTGGCATTGTGATTATTATATGCTTATGTCATATCTCCTATTCTATATCATTTCTTCTGATATTTATAGCTAGACTGATCCGTTTATTATTTTCTTCTTAAATAATACTCGGGTCAGACCGAGATGTTACAGGTGCTTCTGCTTGACTTCTCATCCAGGATCATTACTCTGACTTTTGGCAAACTACTTAGATTAGTAGTTTATTTTGTTGTATACACTTGAGATATAGACTCATAGTTGTATTCCTTTGTATATCACGTGTTGCTATTCTTTTGTATTATCGTGGATCTTTTTAGACCACTACTCTGATATACACTTTCATGTGTAATATTCATATCTATTTCCGCCTTTGTGATATGAATTGTCTGTGACTGATTTATGTTATGTTTATTTCTATATTTGTTTCCGAAGACCTTTATAGCCACTGTGTAGTAGCTTTGAGTTTGTGTCGGTATGTCGGATTCCCTCTTGAGATGAAAAGTTATATTTTTATCTGGCATATCGGTACTCGCACAAAGCAATTATACAGATGGTCGCTCCTCAACAGCCTTATTCTCCGTGCTAGTTGACAGCATTCACCGTAATGTTCTTGGCTAGCGTGGGTATAGAGGTGGGGCGTCACAGCTTGGTATCAGAGCGAAACTTCGGAACAATATGGAATATTATAACAAGGATCGTCGTCCTAAGTCCATCTTAGGAGTCGTGCTTTAGGATTTTATTCGAGTCTTCGTACCGATTCATCCTATTTTCTTGATGATTCCTTGTTTTATCTATCAAGAATTGCTTGATATTTATCTTGAGAATAACTTTTTCCTCTTCTTTCTTTCTTTCTTAAAGAAGAGAAATGGTTAGACCTGGTCGTCCCAGCGTCGGTCAATCTAGTGCTACTCCCCTGGATGGAGTATTCATGTCTGCTCAACAACTTTTGGATCTTGTAAAGAATCAAGAGTTTATCTATGCTTTGAGTAGGAACCCCGAAATGGTTCTACCTTTGAAACTTGAAGTTTCTTTCAATCAGCTTGTGGATGTTACTCTTCTTCATGGAGAGGTTGGTAAAGGAAGTGTTTGTGATATTGGGACTTCCAAGAAGAGGCATATTAAGTTCAAGAGCCTTAATCCCAATAAGAGAGTGAAGCAAACTACTTTTGTAGCAAAGACTCCAATCCCTAATCGTGGAGGATGCTACAATTGTAATTCTATGGAACACTCTGCGAATATGTGTCCAAAACCCCATTCTTGTCGCTATTGCAAGAAACCGGGTCATCTTTTATCTGCGTGTCCCAAACTTTTGAACAAGGACATGAGAAAGCTAAATATTGTGCAAGCCCTTAGCAACTCTTCTCTTGGTCAAGGTACTTTTCACTCAATCCTTGATGGCATTGTTTTATTTCGTGATCTTCTTATTTGAGTTCTTTTTGATATGGGTTCCATCTCACTATTTTATATCAAAAGAACTTGTCGATTCTTTTCTTTGAAAATATTTTGTGCTTGATGACTTCTTTGAGGATTGTGAATCCGGATGGTATATCCGCAACACTCAATTTGCTTTTTATTGATGTCGAAATTATTTTATGAGACTTTTCTTTCTGAGCCGATATTTTTACTTAGGCTTCGGAATTGATTTTTTTGAAAGGATCGGCTTAATCATTGTGAAGCCCATATCCTATTTTTCGAGTGGACTATTCATCTTCGACATTTTCAATCTGTTAAGCAGATTTCTATTTTTCCTTTATGATTTTGATTCCAACTTGATGGCATCATTTTATTCCTTAAAGCCCACTTATAAGGAAAGTGTTATTTCTCTCATTCATGTAGTTTGAGAAATTTTTCGGTATTTTTGAGTTTGTCTTAGGATTATCACCTAAGAAATCTTTTGTGTGGTGTTAAGGTCTTTCTAGTTTGACCTTGCCACCGGTTTTCATTTGCTACGAGTTGCGGAAACTAGCATTCCACTTACCGCATTCCGCACTCGTTAGGATTCTATGAATGAATTATTTTGTCATTCAGTTTTTCCAGCTTATTTCATCCATTTTTTAGATCGAATATTCTATGAATATCTCGATGACTCCATTCTTGTACTTATTGATTTTGGATGAAAATAGTAATTTAAAATTTTGCAAATCTTTTCATAAGATTTATTTATAAGTAAAACTGGATTTTGTTCTTGAAACAAACAAAGAATATTCTTAAAACTTTTTAAGAGATTTATTTATCCTATAAAAGATGATTTTGTGATTGTATTGCCCGTTGAGTGCTTTAAGAATTCTGGTCGATGCGCTTGATCAACGTTATCAATAGGAATTTCCTAAACGCTTTGATGAGACAATCAGACACAGTATATTAACTTGAAAATAGTAAAATTTTCTAGAATGATTATTACATAATGATAAATGTAATTTTGAAAGTTTTAACTTTTCAGGAAAGAAGATTATTTAAAAGAAATTCTTTCTTTTCGATACTTTTATTCTTGTGATTCCTGAAGGGGAACCAAGACTTTGCTATTTGTACTGATACTAGTCGTATTGGTTTGGATGTCATTCTCTTGCAAAAGAGAACGTGCTATCACTTGTGCTTCTAAATCATTATAGCTTATCGAGACTAGATATGCCACTCATGATCTGGTTCTCTCGGCTATTGTTTTTACTTTTGGATTATGGCATCATCATATTTGGACGAGAAATTTGTTCTCTACCCCGATCATAAATCTTTGGAATAATTATTTTCTCAAAAGGAACTTAATTTGCGTCAACAACGTTGGCTCGAGTTCCTTGCTCCTTATGATCTTGATATTCTTTATACGCCCGGTAAGGGAAATCGTGTTGCCAATGCGCTTTGTCGTAAGCAACAAGTGGTTGATTCTTCGATGTTGTCTGAATGGAATTATCTTTTCATCAAGTTCATCGGACGTTTTGGTACACTTCGTTTTATTGAGTTTTATCTCATTCCTTTTATGGACTAGTGTCCGGTGTTCTTTTATGGTGTTCGGTTCATCGGATGTACTGTTATTATACTACATCGATGTTCCGTCTCATTTGGATCAATGGATGTACCATTATTATACTACATCGTTGTTCCGGTTTATCGGTTCATTGGACGTACCGTTTTTGTACTACGTCGGTGTTCCAAGTTATTCGAGTTTGAAGTTTCTCGGGCGTACTGTTATTATACTACGTCGTTGCACCGGCTCAATTTTCTGCTTTTCTTGACGTTCCCCACGTCTTTTATCTACGGGAATGCATAGGGATTCCGGTTTCCATTCTTGAGCCCGGTAATATTGTGGAAATTGAAGTTTCACCAGACTTTTTGCTAACCCTTGCGTGCACTTTATGGTGAACTTCTTATTTCAAAATTTTCTTTTGTGTTGATATGCTTCTATGGTTGTTACTTCTTATTTTCTTCTTAAGTATTACGAGGACGCAATTTCTTTAAGGAGGGGAGTCTGTAACAACCCGCATATTTATCGATTTTATATTTAAATATTTTATTTAAATATTTTATCGTTAGTCGGATTTTAGTCCGAAAAGCTACTTTTAGCATACGGTCGAATTAGGACTCGAGACCACCCACATTGAGTTCAAAATGCCATTTGCGACCTTTTTGAGTATAAGCTTCGATATATTTGGAGAAAGTTGAATTTTGCTACTTTTTGCTTTGGGCTTTGGTTTGGGATGAACCCACTTACTAACTCAGTCCCAACCCACTCCAACTCTTCATTACTTCATTTCTAATTCCTAACTCTTCAAGCTTTCAACAATGGTGGAAGAGAAAAATAATTAAAACTCCAAGCCCTAGCTTCCTTTGCAAATCCATCTCCTAGCTCAAGTTCTTGCTCCAAATTCAAAGAGAACCCATTGGTAAGCATCTCCTTCATCTTCTCCAACTCATTCTCTCTTTGATTTCAGAAATTTCCTAAACCTAATTTAGGGAATGTTTCTCTTTTAAGCTTAGATTCAAGCTTGTTGAGTTGGAATTGAAGAGTGCTTGTTCTTGCCATTGCTTCATTGCATCTTCTTCATTCGTTTGGGTTCAAAGGTGAGATTTTTAATCTCACATCTATGCTTATAATTCTCTTCTATTGTTAGGTATGAATTCCTAACACTTATTCATGTGCATTTGAGTTTGATTTGGATTGCTTTTGTGAATATTCCAATTTTTAGTGTTTTGAGTTCAATTCGTTAAAAATCCTAACGTTGATGTTTGAACATGTTTTGGGTGACGCATCGAGGAGCTTATAGGGCCGGGTAGTCGATTGGCATAATCCCTTAGCGTCGTTGATCGTGCGAATGCAATTTTGGTCAAGATTGAACCTCATTTGTAATAGGCATGGATGAAGCTGGAAACAGGTTCGGCCGACTGACCCCTCTGGTCCGGTCGACCGACCTGCTTCCAAGTGCATAAGCACTTTTTGTTTTAGGGTTCGGTCGACCGACTCAGGGAGCCCAGTCGACCGAACTGCTGTCCCGAGAGGTTTCCAGCCTTTGGTTCGGTCGACCGACTCACGGAGTCCGGTCGACCGACCTGATGATTTTTGCCAGATTAGCCTATTTTGCTAATCCGTTCGAATATCCAACTTTAATCGATTCGTGTTGTCTCCCTTTTGTTATTGTCATTTATTATCGACTTTGATGACCTTTTCTTTGGGAATTTTAGATATATCCACTTTGATGGATTTTATATCGATTTCTTTGAATTTTATTCACATTTTCGAATGTGAATCTTTGTGATTGATTGTTCCTACAATCTTCTTTGTGATTTGTCACTTTAAAAATATAAAGGTTTTCTATACTAGTAGTAAATATCAAAACTCTTTCTTCAAATGATTTCAACACTATTTTATTACAAAGCTCGTTTTCTTAAACCGATTTCCAATCTATTAGTATATATAAACCTTTACCTCACTCGTATGAGAAATCTAATTAAACGACTTAGTAAAACAAGTGGTATGAAACGCTTGCGTTTACTTCGTTGGTTAATTTTTGGACTTGTTCGATTGAACCACTTGTGACATTTTCTAGTGGAGATCTACAATTTGTTCGTAAATATTTAAGTTAAGCTAGTGGTTATGGGACATGAAGCTAAGCTCATATATTTACTAGCTTATTGTAATTGACACTTCTCGTTGATCATGACGATCATATTTGTGGTTTAGACTAGCAATGTGCGATGTCTCTTTGTTTATGTGGAGGACTGTTCCTCATTTTATTGAGCTTCGTCTCACTTCTCACATGGGTCGTACCTTTTTAGGTGCGTCAATGTTTTATTATGCATGGGGTGTACCTTTCTAGGTGCATCGATGTTTGTTTATACATGGGTCGTACCTTTTTAGGTGCGTCAATGTTTATTTATGCATGGGGTATACCTTTCTAGGTGCATCGATGTTTATTTACTTCGTGGAGCAATCGGCTCAATAAGTCGGGACATGGGGTGTACCTTTCTAGGTGCGTCGATGTTCGTCTATACATGGGGCGTATCTTTCTAGGTGCGTCGATGTTCGACTTAGCATGGGGTGTATCTTTCTAGGTGCATCGGTGTTAGACATTACATGGGGTGTATCTTTCTAGGTGCATCGATGTTTATTTATGCATGGGGTGTATCTTTCTAGGTGCATCGATGTTTATTTATGCATGGGGCGTATCTTTCTAGGTGCGTCGATTCTAGAGCATGGGGTGTATCTTTCTAGGTGCATCGATGTTTATTTTATGCATGGGGCGTATCTTTCTAGGTGCGTCGATGTTAGAGCATGGGGTGTATCTTTCTAGGTGCATCGATGTTTATTTGTGCATGGGGCGTATCTTTCCAGGTGCGTCGATGCAGAGTATAGGGCGTATCTTTCTAGGTGCGTCGATGTTCGACTGTTCATGGGGCATGTCTTTTTAGGTGTGTCGATGTCCAGTTTGTGGGATTGGCCATCCTTTTTATTGTGATTTCTGGATTTCGTGTGTTGATTTCTGGAATTTGTGTTTCACCAACTTTTACGATTGGCATGGATATATATATATATGTCATTTATTGTGGCTTGGTGAATGAAATCAGGAGTATGACATTCCTTTTTATCTTGAGTAGATTATTGTGATATTGATTAATCTCTTGTTGATTTTCAATTACTTATTTATCACAGCTTGGCATTGTGATTATTATATGCTTATGTCATATCTCCTATTCTATATCATTTCTTCTGATATTTATAGCTAGACTGATCCGTTTATTATTTTCTTCTTAAATAATACTCGGGTCAGACCGAGATGTTACAGGTGCTTCTGCTTGACTTCTCATCCAGGATCATTACTCTGACTTTTGGCAAACTACTTAGATTAGTAGTTTATTTTGTTGTATACACTTGAGATATAGACTCATAGTTGTATTCCTTTGTATAGCACGTGTTGCTATTCTTTTGTATTATCGTGGATCTTTTTAGACCACTACTCTGATATACACTTTCATGTGTAATATTCATATCTATTTCCGCCTTTGTGATATGAATTGTCTGTGACTGATTTATGTTATGTTTATTTCTATATTTGTTTCCGAAGACCTTTATAGCCACTGTGTAGTAGCTTTGAGTTTGTGTCGGTATGTCGGATTCCCTCTTGAGATGAAAAGTTATATTTTTATCTGGCATATCGGTACTCGCACAAAGCAATTATACAGATGGTCGCTCCTCAACAGCCTTATTCTCAGTGCTAGTTGACAGCATTCACCGTAATGTTCTTGGCTAGCGTGGGTATAGAGGTGGGGCATCACATAAAAGGTATGACTTGAAGCAAGTGCAAGCATGACCATCTCCTTGACTCGAAGCACTCACTTCCCTTATACCGATCCATGGCCGCTGATCCCACACTTCAATGTAACTAACTATGCTTCTTCATGTAAGACTCTCCTTTATCGATCCGTGGCCATTACTGATCCACAGCCATCACCAATCCCACACTTTAACGCCACTAACTATGCTTCTCCACGTAAGACTCTCCTTCACCGATCCCTCACCGAATCCATAGCCATCACTCATCCCACACTTCAATGCCACTAGTTATGCTTCTCCATGCGAGACTCTCCTTCACCAATCCATCACTATCATCGATAAATACCCAAGGATAGATGTCATTCTATGGCTATTGATCCATGCCTTAGCCAAATTTCTCCTTTTTTTTGCTCCATTAGCCTGCGCTTCAATGCAAACACCGATGAATCAAAGCAACTCTCAAGGAACTCGAAGCGAACATGTCTAAGATTCGAAGTAACTTCCCACTGATCCATAACTTCCATATCACCACCAATCCATCTTCAAGTGACCATAACTCAAGAAAACGAACTCCAAACGACTTAATACTTGGTTCTTCACCGATTCATCAATACCGATCCATAACTTGCCCCTATAACTAAACCGCCATTCGATTTTTGTTTTCAACCTTTCAAACATCGTACATTTAGGAAATCATTATACATACTGTATCCTAATAATCATACATCCATACACATCAAAGTGAAAATCTAAAGGTATAACTATAAGAACAACAGAGATCCATAAGAATATGATATTTACAAAACTTTTCCAAATTGTTTTAAATTAACATATGTGGTTATTTAAAGTTTAAAACATGTTTTGGGATCTAAAAACGGTTTTAAAACATTGCTTTAAAACGTATAATGACTAATTAGTAAGTAAGAGGTCTTAACCACTCGCCTAAACCTAAAGAAATCTAAGGCAAGTCCAAAAGTGCATGAAATCCAAGAATCTACAACAGCTCCAAATGATCTCCAATAGAAAATATTCAATCCAAAAGCTAATTTCTCTAATCCCCTCCTTAATGAAAAGTTTTAGTCAATTGAAGTAAGTTTTAGAGTGACCTTTTGGCTAAGAAGTGATTAATGAGGAATTTCTCTCTATTTGTGGAAAGTGTGAAATAATGGAGAGGAGTCTCATTAGTCCCATCCCCATGTTTATCCCGAAAATAGTTCTGGGCCTGATTATTAACTCAGTAATTACCCATTAAGCCATCTAAAATGAAGTAAAACTTTAAACAACCATATTTCTATAAAGGTAAGTCCATTTTCCTATTATGACCACTCTATAGAAAGAGAAACCATCATTCTAATTTAATGGAAGTGGTTTTAGAATCCAGTTCCACTTTGATCAAAAGTTATAGGTTATAGAATAATTTTAGGATCAAAATCGTCCAATAAACATTCTAAGGATGGAAAATGTCTATAATAGTAATTTTCAAAAATCATAGAAGCGTACTATTTTATATCAAAATTATATTAATATTCTACGATCCTCTGATGCGCAGAATACAACTCATTACAATTGACACTCGGATTTCTTGAACCTCTTCCTCTTCAGAATCTTCGGCTCCTTCTGTGCCTTCATATTCCTCTCCACCTTCGATATCTTCATTGTTAGAAACATTCGTGCTTGGTTTGTATACCGAGTTGCAGAAAATTATCGCATCAAGTTTCGTGTAACATTTTTATCTTGTGTCATTTTTTCTTAAGCACTAAGGGATGTTGCATAAGGAAGATTGTTTTGACTTAATAACTCATTGAATAAATCTTGATTTTGGTATTGGAGATAACATGGTAAATTTTTCTAGAATGATTGATGGTAACATTGTGGCACCGTATTGTAGCGACACGTAAATTTTAAGTGGTTCTATTCAATTAGTTAAATGAATTTTTATGAAATTTTAAATAAATAATAAAATTTGAAATGAAAATTTAATATTTGGAATACGTCTACTTAAACATAGAAAATAGTAAATTTCCATCAGATAATATGAAGAAAAAAAATTGTGTAATTCTTTCAATTCAAATCAGTTAATAACTGATGATAATAAAAAAATTTCCAAACTTGAATATTTTTCTATAGAAAATTTGTAAGTCATCTTCTGAGTGAGACGTCATATTCCATTTCTTCAGATTTGAACCACTATTGCTTTGTTGATCTTATTTTCAACAAATTTGCAGCATTTTCGGTATCGATTATCGACTTTTGATATGATGATTATGCCACTGATGTCTGTAAACCGTTTTGATCGTCTCATCGTGCTGATCTCTGGGTTATATTCACTTCTGTATTTCGGGGTTTGGTACACCATGAAATCAGTACATCAATAACCGTATCGGTGCTCAATTTTTAAACTTTTGGGTTCCGATGACCATTAAAATCCACTATATAATTCCAATGGTCATGTTATTCATATTGTTCTTTGAATTCAATGCCAACTTTCCATATTCTTCGGGTTTCCAAATTTATTGGTTCCATCTTTCAATTCATTCATTTTTGTTCTTAAAAAACCAATTTGTGGTTGCTTCATCTCCCTTTTATCTTCCTTAGCCTGCCACTCATCTTCCCATCCTCCCTCTTAAAACCATCAGCAAAACCAAATTTTCCAGGCCAAACCATCTCATAACATCACCACGTCCACTTGCTTTTCCTTGAACCCCAAACCCACCTGCCTAACCTGACGAACTCCGAACTGATGCATCCCCTAGCCTCCTCGCCTAACCCATCGGCAGTAGTCGACCACCGCCTAGTCACTGGCCAGTCATTCCACCCTGCGTGCACAGCCTCGTGTCGCTCCGAAAAGCGCCGACCTCTCCTCTTCTGTCACCTCATCTATTCCTCTCACGGTAGCACGTATGTATATAAGGTATAATATATATATATATATATATATATATATATATAATGTTGTGCACATTTACGTATTTTAATATATAAAGTTATATTAATATGTTTATAGCATATATATTTGTTGGATCTGCTGTATATATATATACGGTTACTATATTTTTTTTACAATGGAAGTTATACTAATATGTTAGTTTATGTTTTGTATATATATCATGGTAAGTATATTATTTTATACAAGAAGTATATACATAAAACCGATTGATTATACTGTAAGCATACTTATATATCGGACTAGTTTATGTATTTGTATTTTTATATATATAGGTATGTCATATAAATGTTTTGAAAATGTGGTTTTCCATCTTGCCTTTATGTATATATTAATAATGATTTTATAAATATAGGTTCAATATATAAAAAAAATAAAGTGAAGGCATATATTTATGTGTGTGCAGTACATAGCTCATAGTATATTATTATATATTGTGTTATAAAACTTCTGACTAGTCTTATCAATCCATGTCTATTTTGTAGCTAAATGTTTATATAGTATAAAGTTGTTCTCTCATAATCGACTATACATATATCATAACAGTTTACTAGGTTATAGTTTATGGTGAAGAGTTATATCGTATATTTGGATGCATATATATGACAAAAAGGTGTGTGTATACATATATATATATTAAAGCTTAGTGTGTCAATTTATACATATTGTTCTGTAAGCTGTATACAATTTTATGTTCCAGATTTTTGTTATGTTGTCAATTTGTACATATTGTTATGTGGTAATATGATTTAAAAGTATATACATGTATATAATATGTTTTATCTTATATAAAGTAAGTTGCTCTTTGATTTCATGTTTACCTATTATAGTGTATTGTTATATACGATATGTATGGATTATAAATGTAAGAACATATATAGTATAATTTAAATAAAGTCTAGTTTACCTATATAATGTATATATGTTGTTTTATTATATGTGTTTAATTAAAACAATGATTTTTAATTCCATATTATTTCAATATTTGTTTTAAATTAAATTTTGATTTTTAAATATATATGTGTTTGTTGTTTCTTCCAAACTGATTCTAATTGCTTCGTCAATTCCTTATCTATCAGCTCTGTCGTCAAATTCGTGTCTGTCTAGCTTTGCTTTGGAAGTTGTGCTTACATTTCGTAACTCAACTTCATTGTCTATCCATCTAGCCTCGAAAGGTGAGCAATCACTCATGATTAACATTCTTATATTTATTAAATTTGATTTCAATTGAAATGACAATTGAAATATGCTACAGTTAGTTATTTACATTGTTATATATATGATATATATGCTATCTGTTCACCTGTGACCTCTGACACCATTATCTGTTATTTATATTAATAATATATGCATGTTATATTATTATCATATTTGCTATCACTTTGCAAGTTCCCTGTTAGTATAGAATTCCTTGTAGGTTAAATGATACATACCCGAACGATCGGTACAATAGGAGAAAATCATTATGGGTTGAAATGATAAACCAAAGCAATTTTCATTTGAATTGAATTTGGGATTGTGGGTTGAAATGATATATACCAGTACATATTTAAATTGCGGATTGAAATGATAAATATCTGTATCACTTGACCATAGAATGGAAAATTATATACAGACATCGTTGGTCTGAATATAAATATTTTGAAAATGATTTCTATGGTTTTGGAAAAAAAATATATGGTTTTATATAAGTATTGATTTTAGATAATATATAAATGTTTTTTTATATATATAATTAAATTCTTGATTTTAAGCTATGTTTAAATTTGTTTTAATATAAAATAAGTTTAATAATAAAGTTTGATTTTATTAAAATATAATATGGTTAAGTATTTATTTAAAATGTATTTTAATATAGATTTTATAATGATTTTAATAAATTCAGGTTGAGAAGATGGATTTGAAATTGATTTAAAATTGTATTTAATTTGGAATTATATTTAATTAAAATCAATTTAGAACTTATGGAATTTTGATTTTAAAGGTGTGATCATCCGAATTTCAGGATATCTGATAATTAATTGGTTTTTACTATTGAGATTCTGATTTTTACTAGTTGAACAAATAAAACTATGATAACTAAAATATCTGGATATATAAATAGATTTGAAATTATGATAAAAGTTGTATTAGAAATATCTGGAAATGATAAATCTTATGATAAAATAATAATAATACATATTTATGCAAACCTTATATTATTGAAAATTATAAATGTGTATATATGTATATATTATAATTAGGAGGTTATGTTTTGAACTTAATATAATAATTTTCAAAAGCTATTTCAAGTTAAATTTTAAAAGAATAATTATGTGTTTGTTTATATGTATACATATGTGAGTTGATTTCTTAATTGAATTTGAATTAAAATGATAAAAAATTTAAAAATAAAATAAATTGGGTTTGAAATTAATAGATATGATTTTTATTAGTATATAATTAGTTTTATATTATTTTCTTTAGTATATTTTACAAAAATAAGTAAAGAAAATATATTAACTAAATAGAAAATAAATATAAAGAATTTTAAAAAAACATATTAAAAATTTATTAATACATGCAAAATACAAGTGTAAGGTTTATAGCATGTAGTTTAACAAATGTAAGCAAATATTATCATGTAAATTACAAGTGTCATGTAATTTATTTTCTTTTCATTTTTAAATAAAAGATAAATCAAGGCTATAAATATATATACCATCCTCTTCTCTATTTTTTTTCTATCTTCATTTTTTTTCAAAACTCAAAGAAAACAAAAGCTGCAAAAATAAAACAAACCAGGAATTTAAAGCAACAACCCATTCAACTTGATCAAGCAAATTTAGCTCAGTTTTAATGCAAGATATCAACTCAACTAAGCAACTCAACTAAGATTTCCAGTTCAAAGATCATCAAGCATTCCAGTTTTCCTAAGATAAGCTCTCTGTTCAACATCTTAACAGTGAGTAAACGTTTCTTAAAACCTTAAAATCTGTTAAAAACTTGTTGCATGTGACAATATTTTAATGTTATGATATGATTACGCTTTGCATGGTTGTGTAGATGAGATTGAATGTATATATGTAGGTGATATAACTGTGCATGTCTGAGAACAAGAAACCTTGCTCAGTTTTTGTTTTTACAGGCTTTAAAATCTTTCAAAAATCAAGATCTCAACCTCTAAATCCTTTTAGACCTTGTTTTCAAATAAAAATTGTTTAAAATAGTAAGATCTTAAATTTAAAAATAGTTTAAGTATGCTTAGTTTATAAATTTCTGGAAAATCAAGAAAAAACAGTGGAATATTTAAAACATGGTAAATTCAAACATCTTGATTCTCTGATTCATGTATATATTCTGAATCATCTTCGAAAACTAGGATTTTTAAAAGAAAAATCATGATTTTTAGAGTTGTTTTGAGTGAGGATTCGAGGGTTGAACGGATATGGTGTTTTGAGGCTTTTTCGATGATCAATGGGCTCAAGGCGATCAGGGTCTCTGATGGAGGTGGCAGGGAGTTAGGCGGTCTCGGGAAAAATGGTAGGTGGTTTTATAGACCACCGTGGCGACGGCATGACATCGGAAGAGGGTTTTGGTCAGGTTTTTGGTCGACATCGTTCTCGAAGCAATTGCATCAACATGGGAGCATCGAACTAGTTTGGATCAAGGGGAATCGACGCATGGTGGAATGGCAAAGCTTTGGGCTGGATGGCGTGGATTCCAGTGGACGGAATTGATGGGGCGAAGTGATTTTGTCGTTGGGATTGGGTTTCAGGTTGAAATCGAGAGGATCGATTTTGGTTTCCTGGTGTAATCATCGAACTGGGTGGTTGTTTGGGGTGAGGTGATCGTCGCGTACTTGCGGGTGATCACGGCGAGGTTCGAAGGGTCGGCGATCATTGGTGCAAGTGCACATATACACTTAGGTGTCTGGGCTATTGATCAATTTGGAGAAGATGAGGCTATCTCAGGTTCAACTTGAAGTCGTTGTGGGTTTATCTCGACGTAAATCGAGTTCGCGGGTAACTCGAGAATGAGATCAGAAATTTTGTTAATTGGCCAGGGTTTTAAATCATAACAGGTTTTAAAATTTAAAGAGTAAATTATGTTCAGGTTTTAAAATCTGAAGTAATTTGTACCAGGTTTTAAATGTTTAAAAGAAAACCTAAACCAGGTTTTAAAAGGTAAAGTAAAAGCATAACCAAGTTTTTTAATTATAAAGAAAACATGTATCAAGTTTTAAAGTTTTAAAGTTTTAAAAATTGTGAAATTAAATTAGATAAATAAGTTTCCAAACTAATATTAACCAAGTTCTAGAGCAAAATGTATAGATTATAGATGCAAATATTTTTGAAACATTAAATTGTTTTGATTTGGATAAATTAAATATTGGGTTAATAATCTCTAATTGTTTTCAAATAAAGGGATGCGATTAATGAAAGGGATTAAAAGATAATTACTTAATAAAAGTAATTAGAGGATAATGAATGAATGTAATTAATTAAAGTATTAATTAATTTAAATGATTAATTAATTAAGATAATTAATTAAAGGGTTGGATAATTGATATAAGTAATTAAGGATAATTACTCAATAGGATTAATCAAAGCTTAATTAATTATTAAAGGTTAATCAATTAATGTAAGTGATTAAGAAAAATTAATTACTTAAAGGTTAATTAATTAATGTAATTAATTAAAGGTTAATTAATTTAAGGATAGTAAATTAATTAATGTAAATTAATCAAGCTGATTAATTAATGTGATTAATTAAGAAATTAAAGGTAATTAATTTAATTTATTTGGAGATTAAATTAAATTAATTAGAATTGGACAACTAATTAATCTTGCTTATGGATGATTAATGCCTTGGATTATTCGATATCTCTGATATGAGATTTGTAATGCTATGTGATATGATATGTTTGGACTGAACTGTGATAATATGGATTATCTATTTGTAATGGAATCGTTGTGTGAATATAAATTGAATTGTATTCATTTCAACAACTTAGATTAAAAGGGGTATTGGATTCAAAGAGATCGGGGCCGGGTATCAGCAAATACCCGAAACCACTTCGATATGTAATCTACAATAATTCTTTATGGATTTGACTTTGGAATCATATAGGATGGAATGGAATAAATTTAGCCATTTGAACTGAGTAGCATTTCTTAAATATTGTTTCATAATAAGTAATTGACTATAACAAGTTAAGAACTCGTAGTGAGGTACGAGTTATCCCGGGTTTTCAAATAAGTTTTATATCTTAGTATTTTAAGTTATATGGGTTTACTCACGCAAGTTTCCAGCCTGACCCGGGTGTTACTTTATTGTAATGCTCAAGTTAGACCGAGTATTACAGACTTTTAGGTTAGGACGTTCTGGAGCTCAGGAGGTGAGCTGGATGGCAGGAATGTATAGAGCTTATTCCGCTATGTATTGTAATTATATTGTTAGTAGTCAGGGACAAGTTGTTACAACAGTCCAGTTTATGTATGAATGAATGTACTCTGATGTATCGTATGTAAAGTAACTGTTACAGCTTATTATTGTGTAAATGCTATTATTTGGTAATATAATTTGATCCGCTGCGAATTTTGAGATTCTGTATTTTGTTTTTGTTTCTTCTTCTTTCTCTTTTCTTCTTTACCCTAACAATCAGGGATTTCCGACGTTCGGGTGCTCGACACTTCTATAGTGAACGTATTAGTGTCGAATTTTCGAGGTCGAAAATTCCGGGTCGTTACAATTGGTATCAGAGCCAGGTTAAGCGAGAACCTTAGCTCTGGTGGATTTACTCATTAAGGATAGGGCCAATAGTACCCTAGAATGAGTTGAGTGTATTACATATGAGGGCATATTTGTTATTTTCTTATCTAAAGATTTTAAAAACGATTTTAAAGTTAGTTTTGCGTAAACTATATTTTGATATAAAGCAATGGTTTTTCTAATTATTATATATATTAAAGTAATTGGTTATTGATCATTGGAATTAAATGTAATAATAAGAATTAAATGGCAGTAGAAATACAACCAAATAAGAATTGGATAATATGAACTATACAAATAAGATAAGCTAGAAATGGATTCGAACCAAAGAATAAAATCCTGAAATTTGTAAGAGTATTTTCAAAATGCCGAATTAAGTTACCCTGATTTTATTATCCAATAAATTATGAGATAATATACAGTGAATTGGTTTCCAGTTATGATAACCGTGATTATTATCATAAAATGTTTGTTGAATCTTGATAATGGAATGTTTGTTAATGATAAAGCAGAATGAAATGTTTTGAGGAAGTAACAATTTAGATAAGTATGACTTATAAATTAGAATTGAAGATAATTTAAATTGTGAAGTTTTAAATCTAAGTCCAAAAAATTTGAAATTGTTTCAAAATGTTAAAAGATATAATAAATAATATTTTTAAATGTAGGGATCTTATCTTAAAACAAGAATTGTTCTAAATTTTAAAGAAATATGTTTTGAACTAAAAACCAAGAATGGTATAAAATTTAAAATATGTCTTGGGGTGCAAAAGAAATGAATATGTATACATGTGGGAAAGGATATTGATAAGAAGTTTAAAATTTGAAATAGAGAATTCAAATTGAATAAAGTTGACTGGATTAAATAAATTGAATTTAACTTAGGGGAAGTTAAATAAGTTTAGAACAAACAACCTAAATTGGAAATTTCAATATGAAATTGAGATTTAACTTAGGAAGTTAAATGGTTGGTTTGAATGGGAGTTATGTGTGATCTCAAAGCAAGTTTGAGTACTGGAAATTGGTAATGGATGCTATTGATGAATGTTTTAAATAATTTGGATGTTTATTTACGTTGACTCAACCTGATATCATCCTGTTGTTATTAATAATTCCTGAAACTAAGAATTAGATTATTTTAATTGAATTGATAAATGGATTGAGATAACATACATCCATTACTGAATTTAAATGGAAATAAGACCTTATTTTAGAACTACTTAAAGGATTTCGACCTTTGAAGTAAAATTGGAATTATATAAATGGAATCACTTTGAACTTAAGATTTAGATGTTAAAAATGAACTTGTAAACTAAAATTGTTAGAATTGGTTTCTAAATTAGAAGTTAAAATTGGTAATAAATTAGATCCTGTAGATTAAATTGTTTTGAACTCTTATTTGAATTTTGAAATAAGTTAAGTAAAGGTAATTTAAATGGAATTTTGAAATTTGGACTCAGAATAAATTATTAGGTTATTAAATTAAAAGTAAAGGTTAATTTGATTTAAGAGGATTAAATCAATATTTAAAAATTTAACTCGAATTTATATAATTCATGATGGTTTAAAGTTGAGCTAAGAATTGAAATAAGAATCAATTTAATGGAATTAGAGTTGGAATTAGTTCAAACTAAATTGGGTTTGAATTAAATAAAACTGAATCAATTTAATGGATTGGAAATTGAAGATTAATTGAAGTGGAGATTGGAAAATTGAACAGTTTGACTCTGAAACTATTTTAAAATAAATATAAACTATTAGAAATCTATTTTCCTAGCTATTTACTATACAACCTTTCTTTTAAAAACCCAAACTATCTTATACTTATTTTACAACTATTTTGAAAGTAATTACTATTTTACATCTGTTTTACAAACTAATTACTGTTTTACAACTATTTTTGCAACTATCTAACTATTCTACAACTATTAAAAACTTTACAGCTATTTTATAATTATTTAATTATTTTACTACTATTTTACAACTAATTGCTATTTTACAACTACTTATCTATTTTAATCTTTTCAAGCTATTTTCTAAATTCGAGTGATTAGAGTGCAAACTATTTATAGTTAAATACCAATTGAGATAAGAATTAAGTAATAAACCAAACGGAAATTGAAGCAATTGTGAATAAGTGAATAGAAATGAAAATGAATGTGAGTAAAAAGAATACCAATTTAGCTAATAAACAATGAAGGTAAATACGTAGGATGTACGTATGTTATTCTATTCACATAATGATTTGATCCAGATTCGAGCATAGAATTTCGAGATAGTATATCGATCCGAGTTGGGATTTTTCACTCGATTTTCGACGACGAACCCTGGATATAGATTTTTGATTGATTTTGAAAATTCTCTATCATAGTTATGGCTATGCAAGGGGAATGACGGTTTCTGATCAAGAAACCAGATCTAAGTCCACACTAGGAAGTCGGTTGAACGATACTATTTCGAAAGTGAAATTGTGTGATCGAAGGAGCGATCGGATTTGATATTGCGCATGGATGATATATGTACATCGTATGGACTTGAATGTAATAGATACTAAATTTTTTGAAAGAAATATAAAAAAATAATTTTTGTAATGGAAAAGTATATTTTGAAATTACATGATGAATAAATGTGGAAATTGGATATCACTATAGCTGAAACCCATTTTATAAAAAGTAAGTAAGGTGGAAAATAACTTTTTAAAAGAAATCAAACTTGAATATTTGATTTGGCATAAATAAAGTTAAATATATTTGTTACATATGATAATCTCCCCCTTGATGAATCTATAGCCAGAAGAAAAGATTTTTTTTAAAGTATAAAAAGGAAATTTTTGTAAATATAAGGTGATCCAAAGATTTTTCAAGGATATATACATATCTATATATATACAAATGATTTTATGAGTATGATTTTGGGAAAAAGGTTTTGGAAACCATGGATTTTGAAAGGCTTTTGATTTTTGGGAAAAATCAATTTTGAAAATTTGGAAAGCCAAGTTTGGAACTATCGATTTGAGATATCGATTTTGTGTAAAGGAGATTTATGTGAATCATAAAGAGTATGATTTGAAAGATACTATAAGTGTATTGTATAAAATGTTTTGAGATTGGCATTGGGGAAAAAGGCGCTCCCATGAAATGAACTTCATAGGAGATCCACAGGGTGGTTCTGCCTTGAGCCATAATGATGCAGCAAGGCATATAGGAATTCAGAAGTTAAACCATATTAAATCATGCACGAGTCAAGGAGCTTCGGATTTAACTCGTAAGGCGTACACAAGTTTAAAACATGCATGCTTGATGAGTCGGTCACGAGATAGGGGGAGCATGAGACGGTGCCGATTTAACAAAGCTTGGAGGAGTTCCTGCTTGATGAGTCGTCCACAATTTAAAGTGATGAGTCGTTTCCGGTTTAAGAGTTTACAAGGGGGAGATAACATAGGTCGAGCAAAGTGGGCTTCGGAGATGTGTCGTTTACGACTTAGTATGAGTCGTTCCCGATTCAATGGAACACAGGAAGGAAAGGTGCGAGTTAATGCAGAAAGGATGAGTCGGGACCGAGCTAAGGGGCTACGACCTAAGATGAGTCGGCAAGGAGATAAGCTGTGTATCTTGAGTCGGTCGTGTTGAGACGAGTCATGTATATACTATATGAGTCGGTCTTGTATGAGTCGTATGTCGCGAGTTTTTAAGTCGGTATATAATTGAGTCGTGGGTTGCTGGGTTTGATGAGTCGGTTGCATTTTTTGAGTCGTGTATTGTTGGGGCTGTACATGTGTTGAGTCGTGTGACCCGCTGTGTCTTTAAGTCGTGCCTTGTTGAGTCGGCAGCGACTTATGTTGAGTCGGCCGAGATGAGTCGTATTTGTTGAGCCGGTGCCGACCTAGGAGTTGAGTGTTGTATGTTGTGTTGAGTTGTAATGCCTATAAATAGCGGGTGTGTTGTAAATTTTTGGGTTGTTGATTTTGGAATAAAATTCTCTTTTGTTAGCTTTGTGCTTTCATACCAATTGGTAGTTGAGTGTAATCTCCTATCTCCACTTACGTCGTTCGAGTGCGCTCGAATCCACGTTTGTTGAAGCCGATTCACGGAATCTAGTGCGCTAGATCAACGTGCGAAGAATCGTAGATCTTTGAACACGGTATAGTGCGCTATCAACGTGTTTGAGATAGCTAGAGTTCGGTATCTTTGGATCAACGAACTTGGGCATTTTTGGTATCTTCAACTCACCTATTGCTACAATCCATCGATTGAAGTTTTGTTTGATTAATCCGCTGCGTCAGTTTGGTATCAGAGCCATACTTAGCCAATCATAGCTAAGTTGATTCTTGGAGCCAAGTTTTTGAAGTTTGAAGTTGTTCATTGTGTTCATATTGAAGTTGCATCAAGTTTGGAGTGTTTGATCTATTCCATTTTGGATCAAAAGGAGCAAAGAAGTTTGAATTTAGACTTGTGGAAGTTTTGCGCGCCAAGGGTTGAAGTGTAGAACCTTGCCGAGCTAAGTCTTTGCCGACTTAGTGGTGATAAGCCGTGAAGTGTCATGGCCGAGACATTGTTGAGCCGTGACTTGTTGATTGTTGTATTGTATTGAAAGTTTTGAAGTCTTGTGATTGAATTGTTGAAGTGTTGTGAAGTTTTAACCATGCCACCAAGGAGAGCCAATCGTCATCAAAACATTGAAGCTTTGTATCGTAGAGAAGAAGCTGAACTTATGGAACAACGTATTAATGAAAAGTTTGATGAAGGCATTGGTAAATTGGAGAGATTGATGAATGATTTGAATCAAAGGAGGAGATCACCAAACTCGAACCATGGAGGAAACCAAGTTTCGCCATCGGTTACGGAAGCGAGGAGGGTATCGCCACATTCTTGTAGAGATAGAAGAGAAACATCAATTTCATCACGAAGAGATCATCATGACTATGCACATGAAGAGAGAAGAAGTCAACGTGAATTTGACCATGAAGCATATAGAGATGAGGAGAGACATAGTCAAAGAAGCATGCATGAACAAAGGGATGACATTGGTCGAGATCGATGTAGGCGTACTTTTGATTTTGTTGAAGAGGGTGATAGAGCAAGTATTCATTATCGAGATCGAGACCAAGTTCGAAATTCTTACCGTGATGTGGAGGATGACCGTCGTTGGGAGTCGGGTATGAAAATGGAGATTCCGGAGTTTAAAGGCGGGATGGTTGCTGAGGAATTCTTAGATTGGTTGTCTAATGTGGAGGAAATCTTTGATTTCAAGGAGGTGCCGGAGAATCGAAGGGTGAAGTTAGTTGCTACAAGGCTGAGGGGGAGAGCATTGGCATGGTGGCAGCAAACTAAACTTACTCGAGAACGAATGGGGAAGTCAAAGATAGAATCTTGGGAGAAGATGAAAAAGTTGATGAGATCTACTTTCTTACCTTATAATTACCAGTCACTTATGTATCAGAGGTTGCAGAATCTGAGGCAGGGGACAAAGTCTGTTAGTGATTATGCTGATGAATTTTACCAACTCCTTGCCAGGAATGATATCATGGAGACAGAAGAGCAGTTAACTGCTAGATTCGTTGGGGGTTTGAGAATGCAGATCCAGGATATGGTTAATATGTTTGATCCTAGATCCGTTGTAGAGGCACATCAGAAAGCGTTAGCTTGGGAGAAACAAGGAAGGCGTGGAGGTGGTGTGTTTACTAATTCCAATAACCAAGCAAGGGGTGTTGGCGGAAGTTCTAATACTCCTAAACCAGTTACCAAGCCAGTGGTGAAGGAGGCTGAGAAGGCAAGGGCTAGCAGTATTTTCAAATGTTATAATTGTCAGGAGTTGGGTCACAAAAGCAACGAATGTCCGAAGCCGAAGAAGAGAACCATGGTTGCAGAGGTTGAAGCAGATGATGGTGAGGAGGCAGAGTATTCAAATGTACCTTATGTTGAGGAGGAAGAAAAAGTGTCGGGTGATGAAGGTTGTAATCTTATGATGAGGAGAAGTTGTTTGACACCTAAGCAAGAGGAGGATTGTAGTTGGCTGAGAAGCAATATTTTTCAATCGACATGTACTATTCTGGGGAAAGTTTGCAAGTTCGTTATTGATGCGGGGAGTTGTGATAATATTATTTCTACAGAGGCAGTTAGGAAGTTGAATTTGAAGACCGAGAAGCATCCTAAACCATACAAGCTAGCATGGTTAAGGAAAGGAGGTGAAGTGAAAGTGTGTCGAAGAGCTTGTGTGAATTTTTCAATCGGAAAGAAGTACAAAGATGAAATCTGGTGTGATGTCGTAGATATGGATGTTTGTCACTTATTGTTGGGCAGACCATGGCAGTTTGATAGAGCAGTTCAGCATGACGGTCGTGCCAACAGTTACAGTTTCATGTTCGAGGGTACTAAAATCACTTTAGTTCCTAAGAGACAGCAGCAGAAGGAGAGCAAGCTAGAAGAGATTGAAGAATTGAAAACTCTGTTGACTTTGAAGGAGTTTGTTAAAGAAGTGGAGGAAGAACCGGAAGTGTTTTTGTTGATTGGGAGAGAGAGTAGTGAAGAAGTTGAGATTCCCGAAGAAGCAAAGCCAGTTTTGGAAGAGTTTGAAGATGTCTTTCCAGAGGAGTTGCCAAAGGAGTTACCACCACTTAGAGACATTCAACATCAGATTGATCTTGTTCCCGGAGCAGTGTTACCACACCGACCACATTACAGAATGAGTCCGAAGGAACATGAGGAGTTACGAAGGCAGGTGGAAGAATTACTTGAACAGGGTCGTATTCAGGAAAGTTTGAGTCCGTGTGCTGTACCTGCATTGTTAGTACCAAAGAAGGACGGAACTTGGAGAATGTGCACTGATAGTAGAGCTTTGAATAAGATCACTGTTCGTTACAGATTTCCTATGCCGAGGTTGGATGATTTGTTGGATCAGTTGAGTGGGGCAACTATATTCTCGAAAATTGATTTGAAGAGTGGTTATCATCAAATTCGTATCAGACCTGGAGACGAATGGAAGACAGCTTTCAAAACTAGAGAGGGGTTGTACGAATGGTTGGTTATGCCATTTGGTTTGTCTAATGCACCTAGTACATTCATGCGGATGATGAATCAAATTTTTAGACCATTCATTGGAAAGTTCGTCGTGGTGTATTTCGATGATATTTTGATTTATAGCAGGAGTACGGAGGAGCATGTTCTACATCTGAGGGAAGTGTTGCTTATTCTTCGTGAAGAACAATTTTATGCTGCTACAAAGAAATGTGTGTTTATGACACCTACTGTTTTATTCCTGGGTTATGTTGTTTCAGGGAAAGGTATTCAAGTTGACCAGAGCAAAGTTGAAGCAGTCAAGAATTGGCCACAGCCAAAGACAATTACAGAAGTGAGAAGTTTTCATGGGCTAGCGTCATTCTACCGAAGGTTCATACCACACTTCAGTAGCGTGATGGCTCCAGTGACTGATTGCATGAAGGGTAAACAGTTTGTGTGGTCAGAGGAAGCGGGGGTTGCCTTTGAAAGGATCAAGGAATTGTTGACGTCTGCACCAATTCTTGTTCTACCTAATTTTCAGTTGTTATTTGAATTGCATACTGATGCTTCGAAGGTTGGTATTGGAGGAGTTCTGAGCCAGAATGGGAAGCCAGTTGCTTATTTCAGCGAAAAGTTGTCAGGGGCAAAGATGAGATACAGTACATACGATGTTGAGTTTTATGCTGTTGTTCAGACGGTTAAGCATTGGAGACATTACTTATTTCAGAAGGAATTTGTTCTGTACACTGATCACGAAGCTTTGAAACATTTACAGGGGCAAGATAAGATTTCTGCGAGACATGCGTCATGGATTGCTTATTTGCAGCAGTTTACTTTTGTCGTTAAACACAAATCAGGGGTGACGAATCGAGTAGGAGGAGTCATTTACTAACGACAATGAAGATTGAAGTGACGGGGTTTGAAATGTTGCCAGAGATGCTTGAAGAAGATCCTTACTTTGTGAAATATGTTGAAAAAGTGAAGGATGGGATTGCCGATGAATTCATGTTGGTTGATGGTTTTCTGTTTAAAGGAAATCGTTTATGTATTCCGGATTGTAGTTTGAGGATGAAGATTGTGAAGGAATTACATGAAGAAGGGCATGTGGGCCGTGATCGTACTTTACAGTTGATTTCGCAATCTTACTTTTGGCCATCGATGAGAAAAGAAGTTGAGAGATTTGTGGAGCGATGTCATATTTGCCAAGTTTCAAAAGGGACAGCAACGAATGCAGGGTTGTATATGCCATTACCAGTACCATCTAAGCCATGGGTTGATATCAGCATGGATTTCGTTTTGGGTTTGCCGAGAACTCAAAGGGGAAATGATTCGATATTTGTTGTGGTGGACAGATTTTCGAAGATGGCACATTTTGTTGCTTGCAAGAAGACAGCAGATGCAGTTCGAGTAGCACAGTTATTTTTCAAGGAGATTTATAGACTTCATGGTTTACCAGAATCTATTGTTTCTGATAGAGATACTCGTTTTCTGAGTCACTTTTGGTTGAGTTTGTGGAAGATGGTAGGAACGAAACTGAAATTTAGTAGTGCTTATCATCCGCAAACTGATGGGCAGACAGAAGTTGTTAATAGGTCATTGGGGAATTTGTTGCGTTGTCTTGTACAGGATAATTTGAGAAGTTGGGACATGAAGCTATGCCAGGCAGAATTTGCTCATAATCATGCAGTAAATCGAAGCACAGGATTCAGTCCGTTTCAGATTGTTTATTCAAATTTACCCAGGGGGCCGTTGGATTTAGCAGTTGTACCACAGTCAAAGAGAACAGTTAAACGAGCTACTGATTTTGTTGAAGAGCTGAATGAATGTCATAAAATCGTTCAGGAACGATTGGAGAAGTCGAATGAGAAGTATAAGAAGTCTGCAGATTTGAAACGTCGAAATGTTGAATTTAACGAAGGTGATTTGGTTTATGCTATATTGACAAAGGATCGTTTTCCAGTGGGTGCTTACAACAAGTTGAAAGCCAGAAAAATTGGTCCAGTGGAAGTTTTGAAGAAAATTAATGAGAATGCTTATCGATTAAAGCTACCAGATGATGTTTATACTTCTGATATTTTTAACGTTAAACATTTAATTCCGTATCATGGGGATGAACATTTTGATGAGAAAGAATTTGCAAATTCGAGGTCGAATTTTTCTCAACCTGGGAAGGATGATGCAGCAAGGCATATAGGAATTCAGAAGTTAAACCATATTAAATCATGCACGAGTCAAGGAGCTTCGGATTTAACTCGTAAGGCGTACACAAGTTTAAAACATGCATGCTTGATGAGTCGGTCACGAGATAGGGGGAGCATGAGACGGTGCCGATTTAACAAAGCTTGGAGGAGTTCCTGCTTGATGAGTCGTCCACAATTTAAAGTGATGAGTCGTTTCCGGTTTAAGAGTTTACAAGGGGGAGATAACATAGGTCGAGCAAAGTGGGCTTCGGAGATGTGTCGTTTACGACTTAGTATGAGTCGTTCCCGATTCAATGGAACACAGGAAGGAAAGGTGCGAGTTAATGCAGAAAGGATGAGTCGGGACCGAGCTAAGGGGCTACGACCTAAGATGAGTCGGCAAGGAGATAAGCTGTGTATCTTGAGTCGGTCGTGTTGAGACGAGTCATGTATATACTATATGAGTCGGTCTTGTATGAGTCGTATGTCGCGAGTTTTTAAGTCGGTATATAATTGAGTCGTGGGTTGCTGGGTTTGATGAGTCGGTTGCATTTTTTGAGTCGTGTATTGTTGGGGCTGTACATGTGTTGAGTCGTGTGACCCGCTGTGTCTTTAAGTCGTGCCTTGTTGAGTCGGCAGCGACTTATGTTGAGTCGGCCGAGATGAGTCGTATTTGTTGAGCCGGTGCCGACCTAGGAGTTGAGTGTTGTATGTTGTGTTGAGTTGTAATGCCTATAAATAGCGGGTGTGTTGTAAATTTTTGGGTTGTTGATTTTGGAATAAAATTCTCTTTTGTTAGCTTTGTGCTTTCATACCAATTGGTAGTTGAGTGTAATCTCCTATCTCCACTTACGTCGTTCGAGTGCGCTCGAATCCACGTTTGTTGAAGCCGATTCACGGAATCTAGTGCGCTAGATCAACGTGCGAAGAATCGTAGATCTTTGAACACGGTATAGTGCGCTATCAACGTGTTTGAGATAGCTAGAGTTCGGTATCTTTGGATCAACGAACTTGGGCATTTTTGGTATCTTCAACTCACTGATTGCTACAATCCATCGATTGAAGTTTTGTTTGATTAATCCGCTGCGTCACATAAGGGGGTTCTAAATTGGATCCTGGAAGGAAATCCGGGATAACTGAAGTTCCTGAGGATTGTGTGTGGGTAGCGAAAGTTGAGGGCACTGATGCCTACAGAGATAGTTTGGGTTATGTTGTGACGACAATGTAACTCGATGTCACTGCGATCTACTATGGACCATAGCGGAAGTCGCGCGGCAGTAAGAGCCAATGGTCTACGTTTGATTTCGGCGGGAGGGATGAAGACATAGCGAAAGTCGTGTGGCAATGAGTGCCTACAGGCTACATTAGGACTCGACTGATGTAGTCTGAGATCTATGTAGGAGTGGTGAAGTTTCATTTGGTAGCAAAATTCGAAAAAGCTGACGCCTACAGTTACATGGGTTTTTGCCGTGATGGCGACGTAAAAACTAGGGTGTAGCTGTGATTTGTGGCGAGTTCCATAGCGTAATCGAGGGGAGCGAAAGCCAACAACTTTTTTATGGATTTTGCCGGGATGGCAACGTAAGCATCAAGTTAACTGCGACCATGGAGGGGGTGATGATTTGCAAAGCATTCTTACCAAAAATGTTTCTATATTTTTCAAATATGTTCTCTATATTTTCAAAAATGTTTTCTAAGTATTTTCACTAGGGGTTGAAAACGGGTCAGCTAAGTACTTATAGATTTTCAGTTCTACGCCTGATCAACGTATGACCGAATTTCTGTGAGAACAATGATGGACTTGTTAAGACATCGAGTTATAAACAAAAATATTTTTGTAAAAGCCATTTCGGTAACATTATGTAGATTTTAAAGTGTTTTAAAAAAATTATAATAAAAAGAGTTTATAGTTAAAAATGTTCAACAAGTAATTTAACCAATAATAAGCACTGTAATTAAAATTCTGGCTTCGTTCCTTTTCGAGGACGAAAAGATTTAAAGGGGGAGGAATGTGATAACCCGAATTCCTAGATATCAGCAAATTGTATAATTAACTAGTTTTTACTGTTGAGATACTGATTTTTACTAGTTGAACAAATAAATTCTGATTAAAATCTCTGGATATATAAATAGATTTTAAATTATAATAAAAGTTGAATTAGAAAATCTGGAAATGATAAATCTTATGATAAAAAAATAATAACATATATTTATGCAAACCTTATAGTATTGAAAATTATAAGTGTGTATATATATATATAATATAATTGAAAGGTTACGTTTTAAACTTAATATAACAATTTTCAAAATCTATTTCAAGTTAAATTTTAAAAGAATAATTATGTGTTGTTTATATGTGTATATATGTGAGTTGATTTTTTAACGAATTTGAATTTGAATTCAAATGATAAATATCTTAAAAATCAAATAAATTGGTTTGAAAATAATATATGTATGATTTTTATTGGTATATAATTAGTTTTATATTATTTTCTTTAATAGTTTTACAAAAATAAATAAAGAAAATATATTAACTAAATAGAAAATAAATATAAAGATTTATAAAAAAACATATTAAAAATTTATTAATACATGCAAAATGCAAGTGTAAGATTTACAGCATGTAGTTTAACAAATGTAAGCAAATATTATCATGCAAATTACAAATGTCATGTAATTTATTTTCTTTTCATTTTTAAATAAAAGATAAATCAAGGCCATAAATATCTATACCATCCCCTTCTTATTCTTTTTCTATCTTTATTTTTTTTTTAAACTCAAAGAAAACAAAGCCTGTAAAAATAAAAAAAAAACCAGGAATTTAAAGCAACAACCTTTTTAACTTGATCAAGCAAATTTAGCTCGGTTTTAAAGCAAGATATCAACTCAACTAAGCAACTCAACTAAGATTTCCAGTTCAAAGATCATCAAGCATTCTAGTTTCTCAAGTATAAGCTCTCTGTTCAACATCTTAATAGCGAGTAAACTTTTCTTGAAACCTTAAAATCTATTAAAAACTTGTCGTATGTGATAATCTTTGAATGTTGTGATATGATTATGCTTTGCATGACTGTGTAGATGAGATAGAATGTATATATATAGGTGATATAAGTGTGCATGTATGAGAACAAGAAAACTTGCTCTGTTCTTGTTTTTACAGGCTTTAAAACCTTTCAAAAATCAAGATCTCAACCTCTAAATCCTTTTAGACCTTGTTGTTCAAATAAAAATTGTTTAAAATAGTAAGATCTTAAATTTAAATTAGTTTATAAATTTCTGGAAAATCAAGAAAAAACAATGGAATATTTAAAACATGAAAAATTCAAACATCTTGATTCTCTGATTCATGTATATATTCTGAATCGACTTTGAAAACTAGGATCTTTAAAAGAAAAATCATGATTTTCGGAGTTGGTTTGAGTGAGGATTCAAGGGTTGAACGGATTTGGTGTTTTGAGGCTTTTTCGATGATCAAAGGGCTCAGGGTGGTCGGGGTCTCTGCTGGAGGTGGCAGGGAGTTAGACGATCAAGGGGAATCGAAGCATGGTGGCATGGCGAAGTATTGGGCTGGATAGCATGGATTTCAGTGGACGGAATTGACGTGACGTGGTGATTTTGTCGTCGGGATTGGGTTTCAGGTTGAATCGAGATGATCGATTTTGGTTTCCTAGTGTAATCGTCGAACTTGGTGGTTGTTTTGGGTGAGGTGATCATCGGTACTTGCGGGTGATCTCGACGAGGATCGAAAGGTTGGCGATCATCGATGCACATGCACATATGCACTTAGGTGTCTGGGCTGTTGATCAATTTGAGGAAGAAGAGGCTATCTCGGGTTCGACTCGAAGTCGTTGTGGGTTTATTTCGAAGTAAATTGAGTTCTCAAGTAACTCGGGAATGAGATCGGGAATTTTGTTAATTGGTCCGGGTTTTAAATCATAACAGGTTTTTAAAATTTAAAAAGTAAATTATGTTCAGTTTTTAAAGTCTGAAGTAATTTGTACCAGGTTTTAAATGTTTAAATGGAAACTTGAACCAGGTTTTAAAAGGTAAAGTAAAAGCATAACCAAGTTTTTAAATTATAAAGAAAACATGTATCAAGTTTTAAGGTTTTAACTTTAGAGTTTAAAAAATTGGGAAATTAAAGTAGATAAACAAGTTTCCAAAGTAATATTAACCAAGTTCTAAAGCGAAATGTATAGATTATGAATGCAAATATTTTTAAAAATTAAATTGTTTTGATTTGGATAAATTAAATATTGGGTTAATAATCTGTAATTGTTTTCAAATAAAGGGATGTGATTAATGAAAGGGATTAAAAGATAATTACTTAATAAAAGTAATTGGAGGATAATGAATGAATGTAGTTAATTAAAGTATTAATTAATTTAAAGGATTAGTTAATTAAGATAATTAATTAAAGGGTAGGATAATTGATAGAAGTAATTAAGGATAATTACTCAATAAGATTAACTAAAGCTTAATTAATTATTAAAGGTTAATCAATTAATGTAATTGGTTAAGGAAAATTAATTATTTAAAGGTTAATTACTTAATATAACTAATTAAAGGATAATTAGTTAAGGATGGTTAACTAATTAATGTAAATTAATCAAGATGATTAATTAATGTGATTAATTAAGAAATTAAAGGTAATTAATTTAATTTATTTGGAGATTAAATTAAATTTACTAGGAATTGAACAACTAATTAATCTTGCTTGTGGATGATTAATGCCTTGGATTATTTGATATCTCTGATATAAGATTTGTAATGCTATGTGATATGATATGTTTGGATTGAACTGTGATGATATGGATTATCTATATGTAATGGAATCGTTGTGTGGATATAAATTGAATTGTATTCGTTTAAACAACTTAGATTAAAAGGGGTATTAGATTCGAAGAGACCGGGATCGGGTATCAGCAAATACCCGAAACAACTTCGATATGTAATATATAATAATTCTTTATAGATTTGACTTTGGAATCATATATGCTGGAATGGAATAAATTAAGCCATTTGAACTGAGTAGCAGTTCTTAAATATTTTTTCATAATAAGTGATTTACTATAACAAGTTAAGAACTTACAGTGAGGTACGAGTTACCCCGGGTTTTCAAATAAGTTTTATATCTTAGTATTTTAAGTTATATGGGTTTACTTACGCTGGTTTCCGGCCTGACCCGGGTGTTACTTTATTGTAATGCTCAGATCAGACTGAGTATTACAGATTTTCAGGTTAGGACGTTCTGGAGCTCAAGAGGCGAGCTGGATGGCTAGAACGTATGGAGCTTATTTCGCTGTGTATTGTAATTATATTGTTAGTAGTCGAGGACAAGTTGTTGCAACTGTCCAGTTTATGTATGAATGATTGTACTCAGATGTATCGTATGTAAAGTAACCGTTACATCTTTTCATTGTGAATGTGATTATTTGATAATATATTTTGATCCGCTGCGAATTGTGAGATTCTTTGTTTTGTTTCTGTTTCTTCTTCTTTCTCTTTTCTTCTTTACCCTAACAATCTGGGATTTCCGGCATTTGAGTGCTCGGCACTTCTACAGTGAACGTATTAGTGTCGAATTTTCGAGGTCGAAAATTCCAGATCGTTATAAAATGGATATGATTTTATAACTTGATTTTGGTTTAAGATGATTAAATGAATAATCAGGGTTAAATAAATTAAAGGAATATTCAGTTATTTGAAATTTGAAGTTGTATTTAAATGATATTGGATTTATTAAGTAAATATTTCAAAACTAAATTATAGTAAATTGAATTAAGATATATATGAAATTATCAAATTTAGTTTTGAAATATGGAATATTTGAAGCTTTGAAATATTGAAATTGGAATGGTTTATTTTGTGGTTCAAATCTGTTTTTTTGAAATCGGTATAATTTGGAATGGTTTATTGAGAAACAAAATTGAATTGAAATTGATGATTTGGGATTGGATTTAATTTGAATGTTGGGACTCGAGTTGATTTGGAATCGATTTATGAAATTTGAGGAAGCTACTTTATAAAGTATTTTAAATTATAACTATTTATATATTTTACTTTAAAAATTATTTTTTTATATAAACTATTTTAATATGAATCATTTTTAATATAAACTATTTTAAATATAAACTATTTTAATATAAACTATTTTTATAAACTACTTTTAATATATTAATCCTTTTAATATAAATTATTTTATATTATAACTATTTTTAAATAAACTATTTTACTTTATAAACTATTTTATTATATGTACTATTTTAATATCTAAAATGTTTAAGTGGTGGAAGTTATGTTTTCAAAGTTATGAATTTCAAAGTATTATGTCTGAAAGTGTTATAATTTCAAGTGTTTGGTTTTGAAAGTGTTATAACTTTAAAGTGCATTGATTTTGGAAAAGGATATATTTGAAATGGAAATGATATTGTATCGATATGGTTTTGAAATGGCATTGATATTTTGGTTTTGAAGTATAAACTATTTTGAAATGATTGCGGTGTTTTGATAATGTTTGATTGTAAAAAAGACCAAGACCGGAAGTTGTCATACTCTCTGCCAACTCTGAAAACCTCTTTCATAACTGTGTACGCGGTGGAGATTCCAGAATGAAGTAGGATGGTGGCGACGTCCTATATGAGGTATATACGTGGACCCGACTCCCGTGAGTTGGAATAGGATGGCTAAAATAGGAGTGGTTCCCAGGCCACTGAGGTAGCTCCTCTGATCGAAGACACTCCTTCGTATGCCATTCTATTACTTTATGGTTGATTTGGTGCGGACCTTTGATTTTTTCAATTTTGGGAGTATGGCTCGAGGTGGGCAGTAGTGGTTGTTATGCATTACCACTAGCCCAGATGTGTAATTGGTATATCTACCATGGCGTTGCCTAGCTGTGCCGTGTCACCTATCCTATCGTGCTTTCTACGAGTTTAATTTGCATCGTACCTATGGAGTATTCTATGGTAGCCTCCCGATCTGGAGGTGCGATGGTAGTTTATAGACTATTGGCACTATAAATGTGTTAAGGTGGAAAATGTAAAGCCTTAACACGATTTTTAAATAGTTTACTTTACTTTAGACATTATTATAATAACGTATATTACTACATAGTAGATAGTTTAACGGATCCTTAGAGGATAGTTATCCTAAACATCCTTTGAGTTACTTGTATTTCAGTTGTTATTTCACTTGAGTTGATTTATTGATACAAGAATGTTAATCCTGACTCGAGTGTTTTGTGTTTTACTTTATGCTTAGGTCAGACTGAGTGATACAGCTTTAGAGACTCACCTTTGAAGTTGGAGCCTCGTTTGAAGATCCATCTACATCTTTTCAGCTTGCAGTTATTCAGTTGATTCCAGTGATGTATTCTGATCTTGTATTTGACTATTTTATTTGAGACTTACATTTTATTTTATTCAACTCTGTTGTATATATAGTAGCTTCATGAACTACTATTCTTTAGTTTCCGCTGCATATTCTATATTACTATGTGTTTGTGATTCTATGGTTATTTTATTTACTGTGTATGCTGAGTTTTGCTAAATATAAATTAACAATCTGGTATTTTGAGCAATTCAAATCCGGCATGTGAGGAATATTTGAAAATATCAAAATGTTACATGTGGTATGAGAGCTTTGCTTTTAGTAAAAACTTGGTATATAGAGTAAATTTAATTACAGAATCACTTTCGTCCGTACTAGAACTCTTTCCTCTTTGACTCGGTTACCTTTGAATTTTGGAACGTTCCACTCGGTTCCAAAATCCATTCTTTCCTCTCCCTATTCGTATTCTTTTGATTCTGGAGTATTCCATACCTCCATTTCGAATGATCTCTATAATAATTCGGCAGTTTCGCCAATCTTCGAATGATTTGTAAAGGGGTGAAACTCCGTTACAATAGGCATTGATTTATCGGAGATTTCTGTACCTCGGTTTACGATGCTATCTATTTCCTACTATGCTTGAATTCTACCTCTTGCGATTGAATGTCGATTTGCCTTGGAATTCTGCATCGATCTTATTCTTGAAGTCATGATTGATCCGGTTATGGTCACCCATGATTTATATTAATTTATCCATCTTCCTAGTTTGAAATTCAATTATCTTATCTTCCATTCAAGCCTATCTTCAAGTTAGAATTCGCTTTGATTATGGTTCCCTTGAATTTAAATCCCTGCACTTGTTTTTAAATCCATTCTAGAATTATCGAGTGAGGTAGTTTATTTTGTATTTGAAATTTATATAAAAATGTTTTATATTGTGTTGTTTGAGTTGTTGATATTGATTCGGGTTTTCGATCGATTCATCTGATCAACGCTATCAATAGGATTTCCAAAACACTTAAACAGAGCAAACTGACACAATATTGTTTTCAAATTTGGTAAATAAAATAAATTTTGCATGATTATATTATATATATATAAGTAAATTCTCTAAGAGATAATTGTTAAATGAATTGGTTAACTAAATGATAATGTTTGATTTTCATTTATTGTTTTGTAAACCAATGACTATTGCCACATAGAATAAAAAAAATTATAAACTTGGTTTATAAGTTGATTTGGAATTCAAATAAATTTAAATTAAGAATTTGAGAATTTAATTTTCCGATGATTTCAAACTTTAGTTTTAAAAGTTTTAAAATGTATATATTTAAAGGTATTTTCGAATATAAATTATTTCCAAAGAATTTTTGAAGTTTTAAATCAGTACTCTTCTTTTTGTTGCTGGAAAATAACTTCGGTGATGGCGGCCGCATCATCGACATTCATTTTCGAGTTTCAGAGTGGAGAGATCATTCTGTAGCTTTGATACACGTTGTTTTGAAAAATAAATTATTTTGAATTTCTGAAGTATGACTTGATTTATAATATATATATATATATTATACTATATAAGTATATGATTATAGATTTGAGTTGATATATGGTATATATATTTATCTCTAAATTATTTTAAAGTTAATCGGAAAAGTTAATTCTTAAATTTTGATAAAAGATGATTCCAATTTTAAAATGAAGTCAGTATTTTTAATGAATACTAAATTTGAAATAATTGAATTGAAAAGTTTTACTTGTATAATACCCAATTACATTTTAATACAACATACCTAAATTATTCAGAAGTTGAATATTTAATTGGATGATATACAATATGAAATGATTTTATAAATAAAATTTAAGTGGTTATAATAAATGTTATGCACTTAAATTTTTAATATAAAATGATCATAGAGATAGATAGAATAATAAGTTGATTAAATAATAAATGAGACAAATTAAATATAAATTTTTTTTGAAAGAAACCTTTTTGTAACACATTAATAAATTGAAATTAAATCAACTGATTGAAATGCCTTGAATTTAAATCAATTGCTAAATGTTAATTAATTTAAATTAATAATCTATATGGTTTTAAATTAATTTTATATATTGTTTTTCAATCTATTTTTTGGTTGTTTCTATTCTCCTACCTCCTTCCTTTTTAGGGATGAAAAGTTTTGAGTGGGAGAGAATGTAACGACCCATAAATTTTAAGTGGTTTTATTTATTTAATTGATTCAATTTTTGTGAAATTTTAAATAATAAAAATTTGAAATCAAAATTTAATATTTGGAATACGTCTACATAGACATTGCAAACAGTAAATTTCATCAGATAATATGGAAGTTTATTTTTTTGTGTAATTCTATTTCAATTCAAATCAGTTAATAATCAATGATAATAAAATGTTTTTCAAACCTGGATATTTTTCTATAGAAAATTTGTAAATCATCTTCTGAGTTAGACGTCATATTTCATTTCTTCAAATTTGAACCACTATTGCTTTGTTGATCTTATTTTCGACAGATTTGCAGCATGTTCGGTATCGATTACCGACTTTTGATACGATGGTCGTACCACTGATGTCTGTATACCATTTTGATCGTCTCATCGTGTTGATCTCTAGGTTATGTTCACTTATGTATTTCGGGGTTTGGTACACACGAATTCAGTACATCGATAACCATATCGGTACTCAATTTTTGACCTTTTGAGTTCCGGTGACCATTAAAATTCACCATATAATTCCAATGGTCGGGTTATTAATATTATTCTTTGAATTCAATGCCAATTATCCATATTCTCCGGATTCCCAAATTTATTGGTTCCATCTTTCAATTCGTTCATTTCTGTTCTTAAAAAAACCAATTTGTGGTTGCTTCATCTGCCATTTATCTTCCTTAGCCTGCCACTCATCTTCCCATCCTCCCTCTTAAAACCATCAGCAAAACCGAATTTTCCAGGCCAAACCATCTCATAACATCACCACGTCCACTTGCTTTTCCTTGAACCCCAAACCCACCTGCCTAACCTGACGAACTCCGAACTGATGCATCCCCTAGCCTCCTCGCCTAACCCATCGACAGTAGTCGACCACCGCCTAGTCACTGGCCAGTCATTCCACCCTGCGTGCACAACCTCGTGCCGCTCCGAAAAGCGCCGACCTCTCCTCTTCTGTCACCTCATCTATTCCTCTCAAAGTAGCACGTATGTATATAAGGTATAATATATATATATATATATATATATATATAATGTTGTACACATTTACGTATTTTAATATATAAAGTTATATTAATATGTTTATAGCATATGTATTTGTTGGATCTGCTGTATATATATACGGTTGCTATATTTTTTTTTACAATGGAAGTTATACTAATATGTTAGTTTATGTTTTGTGTACATATCATGGTAAGTATATTATTTTATACAAGAAGTATATACATAAAACCGATTGGTTATACTGTAAGCATACTTATATATCGGACTAGTTTATGTATTTGTATTTTTATATATATAGGTATGTCATATAAATGTTTTGAAAATGTGGTTTTCCATCTTGCCTTTATGTATATATTAATAATGATTTTAAAAATATAGGTTCAATATATAAAAAAAATAAAGTGAAGGCATATATTTATGTGTGTGCAGTACATAGCTCATAGTATATTATTATATATTGTGTTATAAAACTTTTGACTAGTCTTATCAATCCATGTCTATTTTGTAGCTAAATGTTTATATAGTATAAAGTTGTTCTCTTATAATCGACTATACATATATCATAACAGTTTACTAGGTTATAGTTTATGGTGAAGAGTTATATCGTATATTTGGATGCATATATATGACAAAAAGGTGTGTGTGTGTATATATATATATTAAAGCTTAGTGTGTCAATTTATACATATTGTTCTGTAAGCTGTATACAATTTTATGTTCCAGATTTTTGTTATGTTGTCAATTTGTACATATTGTTATGTGGTAATATGATTTAAAAGCATATACATGTATATAATATGTTATGTCTTATATATAGTATGTTGCTCTTTGATTCCAATTTTACCTGTTGTAGTTTATTGTTATATATGATATGTATGGATTTATAAATGTAAGTACATATATAGTATAATTTAAATAAAGTCTAGTTTACCTATATAATGTATATATGTTTTTTTATTATATGTGTTTAATTAAAACAATGATTTTTAATTTCATATTATTTCAATATTTGTTTTAAATTAAAATTTTGATTTTTAAATATATATTATTTGTTGTTTCTTCCAAACCAGTTCTAGTTGCTTTGTCAATTCCTTATATATCAGCTCTGTCATCGAATTTGTGCCAATGTAGCTTTGCTTTGGAAGTTGTGCTTGCATTTCGTAACTCAACTTCATTGTCTATCCATCTAGCCTCGAAAGGTGAGCAATCACTCACGATTAACTTTGTTATATTTATTGAATTTGATTTCAATTGAAACGACAATTGAAATATGCTGTTTTTAGTTATTTACATTGCTATATATATGATATATATGCTATCTGTTCACCTGTGACATCTGAGACCATTATCTGTTATTTATATTGATAATATATGCCTGTTATATTATTATCATATTTGTTATCACTCTGCAAGCTCCCTATCAGTATAGAATTCCCTATGGGTTGAATGATACATACCCGAACGGTCTATAGAATAGGTGAAAATTGTTATGGGTTGAAATGAACCCAAGCGATTTTCATTTGAATTGAATTTGGGATTACAGGTTGAAATGATATATAGCCGTATATATTTAAATTGTGGATTGAAATGATAAATATCTGTATCACTTGACCATATAATAGAAAATTATATGCAGACACCGTTGGTCTAAATATAAATATTTTGAAAATGTTTTCTATGGTTTTGGAAAAAAATATATGGTTTTATTTAAGTACTGATTTTAGATATTATATAAATGTTATTATATATATAATTAAATTCTTGATTTTGAGCTATGTATAAATTAGTTTTAATATAAAATAAGTTTAATAATAAAGTTTGATTTTATTAAAATATAATATGGTTAGCTTTATTTAAACTATATTTTAAGATAGAGTTTATAATGATTTTAATAAATTAAGGTTGAGAAGACGGATTTGAAATTGATTTGAAATTGTATTTAGTTAAGAATTATATTTAATTAAAATTGATTTGGAATTTATGGAATTAGAATTTTAAAGGGATATGATTTTATAACTTGATTTTGGTTTAAGATGATTAAATGAATAATCAAGTTTAAATAAATTGAAGGAATATTCAGTTATTTGAAATTTGAAGTTATATTTAAATGATATTGGATTTATTAAGGAAATATTTCAAAACTAAATTATAGTAAATTGAATTAAGATATATAGAATCAAATTTAGTTTTGAAATATGGAATATTTAAAGCTTTGAAATATTGAAATTGAAATGGTTTATTTTATGGTTTAAATCTTTTTTTTAAATCGGTATAATTTGGAATAGTTTATTGAGAATCCGAATTGAATTGAAATTGATGATTTGAGATTGGATTTAATTTGAATGTTGGAACTCGAGTTGATTTGGAATAGATTTGTGAAATTTGTGGAAGCTACTTTATAAAGTATTTTAAATTATAACTATTTATATATTTTACTTATAAATTATATTTTTGTATAAACTATTTTAATATGAATCATTTTTAATATAAACTATTTTTAATATAAACTATTTTTATAAACTACTTTTAATATGCTAATCCTTTTAATATAAATTATTTTACATTATAACTATTTTTAAATAAACTATTTTACTTTATAAACTATTTTACTATATATAATATTTTAATATCTAAACTGTTCAAGTGGTAGAAGTTATGTTTTCAAAGTTATGAATTTCAAAGTATTATGTTTGAAAGTGTTATAATTTCAAGTGTTTGGTTTCGAAAGTGTTATAACTTTGAAGTGCTATGATTTTGGAAAAGGATATATTTGAAATGGAAATGATATCGTATTGATATGGTTTTGAAATGGCGATGATATTTTGTTTTGAAGTATAAACTATTTTGAAATAACCGCGGTGTTATAATAACGTTTAGTTGTTAAAGAGACCGGGACCGGAAGTTTTCATACTCTCTGCCAACTCCGAAAACCACTTTAACAACTGTGTACGCGGTGGAGATTGCAGAATGAAGTAGGATGGTGGCGACGTCCTATATAAGGTATGTACATGGACCCGACTCCTGTGAGTTTGACATAAGGTGGCTAAAACAGGAGCGATTCTAGGGACAATGAGGTAGCTTCTCTAACCGGACACACTCCTTCGTATGTCATTCTATTACTTTGTAATTGGTTTGGTGCACACCTTTGATTTTTTTTTTTTTTTGATTTTAGGAGTGTGGCTCGAGGTGGGCGGTAGTGGCTGCCATGCGTTACCACCTGTCTGGATGCGTAATTGGTACATTACCCTGGCATTGTCTAGTTGTGCCGTGTCACCTACCCTATCATGCTTTCTAAGAGTTTGATTTGCGTCGTACCTATGGAGTATTCTATGGTAGCCTCCCGATCTGGAGGTGCGATTGTACTGTATAGATTATTGGCACTTTGTATTAAGGTGGAAAATGTAAAGTCTTAACGCTATTTTTAAATAGTTTACTTTACTTTAGACATTATTATAATAGCGTATATTACTACATAATAGATAGTTTAACGGATCCTTAGAGGATGGTTATCTCGAACATCTATTGAGTTACTTATATTTCAGTTGTTATTTCATTTGAGTTGGATTTATTGATATAAGAATGTTAATCCTGACTCAAGTGTTTTGTGTTTTGCTTTACGTTCGAGTTAGACCGAGTGATGCAGCTTTTGAGACTCGCCTTTGGAGTTGGAGCCTCGTTTGGAAATCCATCTACATCTTTTCAGCTTGTAGCTATTCAGTTGATTCCAGTGATGTGTTCTGATCTTGTATTTGACTATTTTATTTGAGACTTCCGTTGTATCTTATTTAACTCTGTTATATATATAGTAGCTTCATGAACTACTATTCTTTTGTTTCCGCTGCATATTGTGTATTACTCTGTGGCTGTGATTCTGTGATTATTTTATTTATTGTATATGCCGAGTTTTGCTAAATATAAATTAACAGTCTGATATTTTGAGCAATTCAAATCCGACATGTGTGAATGCGAATAGTTGAAAATATCAGAATGTTACACGTATTGTAGTATTCCCATTGTAAATAAGGATTTTGGAAATTTGGATTCTGCGGAGGTGAATTTGAAGAGGCAGATATTATTGGGTTGGGCGATGCGGGACGTATTGGTGATGGGGTAGTAAATTTTGTTATTGTTGTGGAGGGTGTACGTGTGCAAGCAGAACGGTATGCTAGATTATGTGTTGGAAGCGATATGGACTGTGTTGTTGCTTTTGTTTTCTTGACGACGGCTTTTTTCTTAATCATTTCTTGATTGTTAGCTTTGGATTTTTTTTTTTGTTGTAGAATGAAATTGTGGAGAAAGAAGAGAGTATAGTACCTTATGATGAAGGAGATGATGTAAATATAGCTGGAGAAGGAAAAATTGTCGCTTTTCATATGCTCTTTGTTTGAGATGGTCGTTGTGATTACAATGACAATTTCTTTGCATTTTATTAAAACGGCAAAAAGATTGCCGTTTTAATATGTTCTGCATTTAAATGGCAATTTTTTTTGTCTTTTTAATAATCATTTTCTATACTACTTTGCCAACTAGGGAGAGAGTTTGTGGTTTGGTTTTTAAACTGAACAAGCCACATGTGGGTGCACAAGGATTTGATTAGTGCATTTTATAATCAACCGACCAGTGGAGATTCCTAGAAATTATATAACCAATTGGTTTGGTTTTGCAATTAAAATTTAAGTTATTTAGGTACAACTTGGAATTTCAGTGTATTAGTATTTTTTTAACAATTTGCAATGTAATGGGTGAAGAGTCTTATAAGTTACAGTTTGCAATTATAATTTAAGTGCATTAATGTTTTTTTTTCCCCGTAGATTTTTGGAAAATTCAAGATTTGCAAAATTGTGCCTTTGGGCTGCTTCCGAAAGTATGGCTAATTATAATTTATAAGACTCTCCATCCATTACATGGTTTCATGTCATTGACGTGGAATGTTTATTCACTTTTTTCTTTATTTATATATAATGATAATACATTCATTTGAAGTTTTTAAAATTACAAAAATGTCTGTATTAAATGAGTGATTTAGGCTGGAGTTTTATAGGTTTGGATTTGAATCCAGACACATCAAAATTATGTTGTTATAAATTACACCGTTTATTTTGAACAAAATCTTTTTATAGAAGATAAAATGAAAGGCGGTTCTTTATGTATGTAAACTACTATTATATTGTATATATATAATAAAGGAGTACTTTAGCATGTATGTCATGCGTATCCAAACAGCATAAGTAATCTTTGTTAATTTCACGTATTGTCCTTCATTGATCTTTGTTACTTTATCTCATTATTCAAATTCTGACCTTTAATTAAAATCTGTTTGATCTCGTGTCATTTGCTAACGACAGTAGAAGGGTAATGAGCTTACCGGGGCTTGTAAGGTAATGCAAATGATATCAAAAGGATATTTGCATAATTAGGTGCATTTTGTTTTTGTTTAATAATTAATACTGTATGTCGATTCTTTGAACTACGAGCAAGCAAAGAGAGTGCAAAAACCAATATTAATACTGTAAATTGTATATGTGCATCAATCCATTTCCTGCGCAATCAACCCAAGACCATTGTACTTTGGGACTTTCAATTTTTTATTGGGCTGTGCTGTCGTAAATGCAATTGTGATTTCGTTCATGCTTTTCATTTTCAAATAAGAATACCCAGATAAATGAATGTTTATGGCCTTTGAAATACAACTGCATTTAGGGTTGTTATGGATGGAAAATTCAACCACGCGACCATTCGATTTTACCACCAGTAGTTTGGTTATGCCATCATGGAGTCATGGACCATGGTTTAAGAACGTTATGGCATGTTATCCCGTTTTCCAAATTCCATATTTGTGACATTGTTATTGGTATGCCAAAATTGCATATAACCATTACATTGGCATACCAAACGTTGATATAACAATAAAATTTTAACCAACATACTGGTCAACAAAGATGTTACATAAGGTATTTTCAAAATTCTAAAAAGACACTATGAAAATTCTATTCGTTGAATTTATATTGTTAATAGTGTGTGTATAGACACACACATACATACATACATAATAATAATATTATATCGAACTTTTGTACTTTAAATTGAAAAATACAGACACACGTGAAAATATGAAATAAAAATGTTGTATTTAATTTTCGTAATTTAAAATTGTAATGTATATACACCAACGTGGATGTGTGTTTCTGTAAAAGATTATGTTTTTGGTGGTGCACTCAACTTATATTTGTGTCATATATTTTATAAAGTAATCGTGGGCCAAGCCTAATAAATTAGTTAAGAATGTAAAATATTTTACGTAATTATATATTAGTATCTATAGATAGAGATGCATAAATTTATGTTTATAATAAATAAAATTAAAATTATATTTTGACCAAATATGCTTAGTGCCGATTTAAATATATTTCTTATGAAATGTCATTTGTACACATATATAGAATAATGTCCATTAACCAGTATATTATATGGTCATAACTCATAGATGTATACACTTAATTATAACATAAAATTAATCAAACTAAGATAAAATAAAATTGATTCTAAATATGAAAAACATTCATCAACTCAAACTAACATTCTGCATGATTTGATATAACCAAGTTATTCGTGAAAACATGAGTTAAAAGTCTAGTGCAATAATTTACAAAGATTGTTATTTTCTTTAAATTTGCCTCTTTCTCCTAGTTGCCAAATGCATCCAGTCCAACAATGGTGTTAGAGAAAGTTCGTGATACGTGGTGCTCATAGAGTGATCTGCGATAAAGCATTGGGCATTATGCCTACATGTCCTAGATTAAGGAGTTGACAAGTTGTGTGTGAGTCGATAAGCTGCACATACAACTTGCTCATGATGGATCTTATTGGGTCTCCACAAAGGAGTTTTGGCCTGACCAACAATGATCTAAGAATTGCTACAACAATGGTAACATGAATAATTGATTAATACGTAAGGCAATCTTAACAACCCGCATATTTATCGATTCTATATTTAAATATTTTATTTAAATATTTCATCGTTCATCGGATTTTGGTCCGAAAACCTACTTTTAGCAAACAGTCGAATTGGGACTCGAGACCACTTCCATCGAGTTCAAAATGCCGTTTGCAACCTTTTTGAGTATAAGCTTCGATATGTTTGGAGTAAGTTGATTTTTGCTACTTTTTCACTTAGGGCTTTGGTTTGGGCTGAACCCTCTTACTAACTCAGTCCCAACCCCCTCTCCTCTTCATTACTTCATTCCTCATTTTCTAACACTTCAAGCTAAAGCAAAAATGGAGGAAGGAAGAGGAAATTAAAACTCCAAGCCCTAGTCTTCATTAGCGAATCCAACTTCTAGCTCCAAATTCAAGAGAACCCATTGGTAAGCATCTCCTTCTTCTTCTCCAACTCATTCTCTCTTTGATTTCAGAAAATTCCTAAACCTAATTTGGGAAATATTTCTCTTTTAAACTTAGAATCAAGCTTCTTGAGTTGGGATTAAATTGTGGTTGATTCTCCCTTTGCTTTCAAGCTTCTTCTTCGTTTGTTTGGGTTCAAAGGTGAGATTTTTATATCACATCTTTGTCTATAATTGTCTTCGATTGTTAGGTATGAATTCCTAACACTTATTCTTGTGCAATTGATTTTGGTTTGGATTGATTTGGTGTATATTCCGATTTTTGACGTTTTGAACTCAAAATCTATGAAAATCCTTTTATGGATATTTGGACATTGATATTTAAGGCATATCGAAGAGCGTTAAAGCTGGGTTGTCGCTCGACGTAATTCCTTAGTCCTCGTCACTCGATCGATCACTTCCGGTATCCGTTTGGCCATTTTTGGCATAGGTTCAGGGAATGCCCTGAACCCTTCATTCAGACGTCTGAAACGTAATATTCAGACGTCCGAATATTGTTCTGGGAAGATTTCTATTCCCAGATTCAGACGTCTGAATATATGATTTCAGACGTCTGAATGGGTTCGAATTGAACCAGAAAGGAAATAGGCTAAAATTGGGCATTTCCAGACGTCTGAATTTATTGATTCAGACGTCTGAACTCTGTCCTGGAAAGTATTTTATTTTCCAGATTCAGACGTCTGAATCATACCTTTCAGACGTCTGAATATGCCAATTTTTGCCTATTTGCCTATTTAGCTCGAAATTCCAACGTTAATCGATTCATGTTGATTCCCTTTTGTTATTATCACTTATTATCGACTTTGATGACATCTTCTTCGTGATTTTGGGAATATCCATTTTAATGGATTCGGTATCGGTTTCTTTGGATTTTATTCACGTCTTCGAATGTGATTTTAGTGATTGATTGTTCCTACAATCTCCTTTGTGATTTGTCACTTTAAAAATATAAAGGTTTTCTATACTAGTAGTAAATATCAAAATTCTTTCATCAAAACGATTTCAACACTATTTTATTACAAGGCTCGTTTCTTAAACCATTTTCCAATCTATCAGTATATACAAACCTTTATCTCGCTCGTATGAGAAATCTAATTAAACGGCTTAGTAAAACGAGTGGTATGAAACGCTTGCGTTTACTTCGTCGGTTAATTCTTGGACTTGTTCGATTGAATCTCTTGTGACAATTTTCTAGTGGAGATCTACAATTTGTTCGTAAATATTTAAGTTAAGCTAGTGGTTATGGGACATGAAGCTAAGCTTATATATTTACTAGCTTATTGTAATTGACACTTCTCTGTGATCATGACGATCATTTTTAGGTTTTAGACTAGCATTGTGCGATGTCTTTTTGATTTGGTTCATCGGATATCACGCTGTACGACGTCGATGCTCCGAATTATTTGATACATTGGATGTACCGTTTGCACTACATCAATGTCTTTGCTTTTGATTCATTGGATGTACCGTTTGCACCACATCAATGTCTTTGCTTTTGATTCATTGGATGTACCGTTTGCACTACATCAATGTCTTTGCTTTTTGATTCATTGGATGTACCGTTTGCACTACATCAATGTCTTGGCCATTCTTTTCTTGTGATTTATGGATTTCGTGTGTTGAATTTTGGAATTTATGTTCCACCAACTTTTACGATTGGCATTGATATGTATGTCATTTATTGTGGCTTGGTGAATGAAATTAGGAGTATGACATTCCTTTTTATCTTTGAGAAGATCCTTGCGATATTGATTAATCTCTTATTGATTTTTCAATTATTTATTTATCACAGCTTGGCATTATGATTATTATACGTTTTGTCATATCTCTTATTCTATATCATTTCATCTGATATTTATAGCTAGACTGATCCGTTTATTATTTTCTTATTAAATAATACTCGGGTCAGACCGAGATGTTACAGGTGTTTCTGCTTGACTTCTCTTCTGTGGTTATCATCCTGACTTTCGGTTAACTACTTAGATTAGTAGTTTTTGTTGTATACACTTGAGATATGGACCCATAGTTGTATTCTTTTGTATAGCACGTATTGCTATTCTTTTGTATTGTTGTGGATCTTTTTGACCACTACTCTGGTATACACTTTCATGTGTTAGTTATATATTCATATCTTCTTCCACCTTTGTGATATGAATTATCTGTGACTGATTTGTGTTATGCTTATTTCTATGTTTGTTTCCGAAGATTTTTATAGCCACTGTGTAGTAGCTTTGTGTTTGTATCGGTATGTCGGATTTCCTCTTGAAATAAAATGCATGTTATACTATCTGACATATCGGTGCTCGTGCAAAGCAATTACACGGATGGTCGCTCCTCAACAGCCTTATTCTCCGTGCTAGTTGACAGCATTACTCCGTAGTGTTCTTGTCTAACGTGGGTATAGAGGTGGGGCGTCACAGCTTGGTATCAGAGCCAAACTTCGGAACAATGTAGAATAATTTAACAAGGATCATCGTCCTAAGTCCATCTTAGGAGTCGTGCTTTAGGATTTTATTCGAGTTTTCGTACCGATTCATCCTATTTTCCTTAAGATTCCTTGTTTTATCTACCAACATTGCTTGATATTTATTTTGAGAATAACTTTTTTCTCTTCTTTCTTTCTTTCTTAAAGAAGAGAAATGGTTAGACCAGGCCGTCCCAGCGCCGGTCAATCTAGTGCTACTCCCCAAAATGGAGTATTTATGTCTGCCCAGCAGCTTCTTGATCTAGTAAAGAACTCTCAAGCTGCCGAACCCATTTCTGAGCCTACTCATCCTAGATCTGGTTTTGCACGCTTGTGCCGAGACTATACCGATTTGGGTGGAAGGCCATTCAGGGGATCCGAGAGTGTTATAGAAATTCAAGCTTGGCTCAAATCATGTGATCGTATATTTTCTCGCATGAACCTTATTGATCTACATCGAGTCCAACTAGCTTCTAGCATGCTCCGAGAAAGAGCGTTAGATTGGTATGAGCTTTTAATTTCTGAAATCGTTGAGGCGGATCTCTCTTGGGAGCAATTCCGAGGAAGATTCGAATTGAAATTTGTGCCAGAGGCTGAAAAAGTAACTTTAGCACGGCGTTTTATTGACCTTGTTCAAGGTGAATCTTCTGTAACAGACTATGCCGGATCTTTCGAATCTCTGTCCAAATACGGAGTTGAGTACATTAATACCCCATTGAAGAAAAATCAAAGATTTTTCTATGGCTTGAATAAGAATCTTAAGAAGCCATTACTTTTGAAGCTAGAAGTTTCTTTTGATCAGCTTATTGATATCGCTCTTCGTCTTGAAGATGCCGATAATGAAGGTGATGTTGGGGTTGCGCGTGCCCAACAGAACTTCGATAATAACTTAAAGAGGCCTATCAAATTCAAAGGCCCTATTCCCAACAAGAAAGGGAGGCAAGAAACCCCGGCAGCAAAGGTCCTTACCTCTAGTCGTGGGAAATGCTACAATTGTGGTTCCACGGACCACTATGCAAGGGATTGTTCGAAACCTCTTTATTGTCGCTATTGCAAAAATTCGGGTCACCATATAACTACATGTCCCATACTTCAAAGTAGGAAGGAGGGAAAGCTCAATGTAGTGCAAGCTCCTGGTAACACTTCTCGTGGTCAAGGTATTTCTTATTTAATCCTTGATTACATTTGTTTTGTGATCATCCTTTCGAGTTCTTGTTTATATGGGTTCATCTCATTATTTTTATATCAAAAGAACTTGTTGACTTCTTTGAGGATTGTGAATCCGGATTAGTGGATCCGCAACACCCAATTTGCTTTCTATTGATGTCGAAATTATTTTATGTGATTTTTCTTTCCAAGCCGAGTTTTACTTAGGCTTCGGAATTGATTTTTGTAAGGATTGGCTTAATCGTTGTGAAGCCAAGATCCTACTTTCCGTGTGGACTATTCATCTTTGACATTTTCTATCTGTTAAGCAGATTTCTATTTCTCTTTGTGATTTTGATTCCAATTTGATGGCATCATTTTATTCTTTAAGCCTTCATGATAAGGAAAGTGTTGTTTCTCTTAATTAAATAGTTTGTGAAACGTTCCGGTATTTTTGAGTTTGTCTTAGGATTATCACCTAAGAAATCTTTTGTGTGGTGTTAAGGTCTTTCTAGTTCGACCTTGCCACCGATTTTCATTTGGCTACGAGTTGCGGGAGTTGGCATTCCACTTACCGCATTCCGCACTCGTTACGATTCTTATGAATGACTTATTATATCATTCAGTTTGTCCAGCTTATTTCATCCATTTTATAAGCCGAGTATTCTATGAGTATTTCGATGAGGCCATTCTTGTGTTTATTGATTTTGGATGAAAATAGAAATTTAAAATTTTTGCAAATCTTTTTCATAAGATTTATTTATAAGTATAAATAGGATTTCTGTTTTTAGAACGAACAAAGTGAATTTTCAAAAGTTTTTAGAAACATGTTTATCCTATAAAAGATGATTTTGTGATTGTGTTGCCCATTTAGTGTTTTAAGAATTCTGGTCAATGCGCCTGATCAACGTTATCGATAGGAATTTCCTAAACGCTTTGATGAGACAGTCAGACACGATATATTGACTTGTAAAAATGTAAATTTTTCTAGAAAGATTTTTACATTGAGATAATTGAGATTTTGAAAGTTTTAGCTTTTCGGGAAAGAAAATTATTTAAAAGAAGTTCTTTCTTTTCGATACTCTTATTCTCGTGATTCCCGTGGGGAACCGAGACTTTATCTTTTGTACCAATGCTAACCGTATTGGTTTGGATGCCCCTCTCTTGCAAATGGGAACGTGCTATCACTTGTGCTTCTAAATCGTTATAGCTTATCGAGACTAGATATGCCGCTCATGATCTAGTGCTCGCGGCTATTGTTTTTATTTTTAGAATTTGGCATCATCATTTTGGATGAGAAATTTGTTCTCTACCTCGATCATAAATCTTTGAAATATTTATTTTCTCATAAGGAACTTAATGTTGGCTAAAGATCCTTGCATCTTATGATCTTGATATTCTTTTTATTCCCGGAGGAGAAATCGTGTTGCCAATGCGCTTCGTCGTAAGCAACAGGTGGTTGATTCTTTGATGTTGTCTGAATGGAATTATCTTTTTATCAAGTTCATCGGACGTTTTGATATACTTCGTTTTATTGAGTTTTATCTCATTTTTTTATGGACTAGCGTCCGATGTTCTTTTATGGTGCTCGGTTCATCGGATGTACTGTTATTATACTACATCGATGTTCCATCTTATCTGGATCAATGGATGTACCATTATTATACTACATCGTTGTTCCGGTTTATCGGTTCATTGGACGTACCGTTTTTGTACTACGTCGGTGTTCCAAATTATTCGAGTTTCTAGTTTCTCGGGCGTACCGTTGCTGTACTACGCCGTTGCACTGGCTCAATTTTCTGCTATTCTTGACGTTTTCTGCGTCTTTTAACTATGGAAATGCTTTTAGGTTTCCTATTTTATTCTTGAGCCCGGTGATATTGAGGAAATTGAAGTTTCACCAGATTTGACTTTTGAGCAACATTCTATTCGCATCATTGCTTCGGAGGTTGAGTGCCTTCGAAATAAAGATGTTCTTTTTGTGAGAGTTCAATGGTTCTCAAATCCTATGGGTTGCTCTTGGGAATCCAGAGAATTCACCGTGCGAACCCGTTCAGGCTAACTTTTTCATGCTCCTTATGGTGAACTTCCTATTTCAAATTTTCTTTTGTGTTGATATGCTTCTATGGTTGTTACTCTCTATTTTCTTCTTAAGTATTGCGAGGACGCAATTTCTTTAAGGAGGGGAGTTTGTAACAACCCGCATATTTATCGATTCTATATTTAAATATTTTATTTAAATATTTCATCGTTCGTCGGATTTTGGTCCGAAAACCTACTTTTAGCAAACAGTCGAATTGGGACTCGAGACCACTTCCATTGAGTTCAAAATGTCGTTTGCAACCTTTTTGAGTATAAGCTTCGATATGTTTGGAGTAAGTTGATTTTTGCTACTTTTTCACTTAGGGCTTTGGTTTGGGCTGAACCCTCTTACTAACTCAGTCCCAACCCCCTCTCCTCTTCATTACTTCATTCCTCATTTCCTAACACTTTAAGCTAAAGCAAAAATGGGGGAAGGAAGAGGAAATTAAAACTCCAATCTCTAGTCTTCATTAGCAAATCCAACGTCTAGCTCCAAATTCAAGAGAATCCATTGGTAAGCATCTCCTTCTTCTTCTCCAACTCATTCTCTCTTTGATTCCAGAAAATTCCTAAACCTAATTTGGGAAACATTTCTCTTTTAAGCTTAGAATCAAGCTTCTTGAGTTGGGATTAAAGTGTGGTTGATTCTCCCTTTGCTTTCAAGCTTCTTCTTCGTTTGTTTGGGTTCAAAGGTGAGATTTTTATCTCACATCTTTGTCTATAATTGTCTTCGACTGTTAGGTTTGAATTTCTAACACTTATTCTTGTGCAATTGATTTTGGTTTGGATTGATTTGGTGTATATTCCAATTTTTGACGTTTTGAACTCAAAATCTATGAAAAACCTTTTATGGATATTTGGACATTGATATTTGAGGCGTATCGAAGAGCCGTTAAGGCTGGGTTGTCGCTCGACGTAATTCCTTAGTCATCGTCGCTCGATCGATCGCTTCCGGTATCCGTTTGGCCATTTTTGGCCTAGGTTCAGGGAATGCCCTGAACCCTTCATTCAGACGTCTGAAACGTAATATTCAGACGTCTGAATATTGTTCTGGGAAGATTTCTATTCGCAGATTCAGACGTCTGAATATATGATTTCAGACGTCTGAATTGGTTCGAATTGGACCAGAAAGGAAATAGGCTAAAATTGGGCATTTCCAGACGTCTGAATTTATTGATTCAGACGTCTGAATTCTATCCTGGAAAGTATTTTATTTTCCAGATTCAGACGTCTGAGTCATACCTTTTAGACGTCTGAATATGCCCATTTTTGCCTATTTAGCTCGAAATTCCAACGTTAATCGATTCGTGTTGATTCCCTTTTGTTATTATCACTAATTATCGACTTTGATGACATCTTCTTCGTGATTTTGGGAATATCCATTTTAATGGATTCGGTATCGGTTTCTTTGGATTTTATTCACGTCTTCGAATGTGAATTTTAATGATTGATTGTTCCTACAATCTCCTTTGTGATTTGTCACTTTAAAAATATAAAGGTTTTCTATACTAGTAGTAAATATCCAAATTCTTTCATCAAAACGATTTCAACACTATTTTATTACAAGGCTCGTTTCTTAAACCGTTTTCCAATCTATTAGTGTATACAAACCTTTACCTCACTCGTATGAGAAATCTAATTAAACGGCTTAGTAAAACGAGTGGTATGAAACGCTTGCGTTCACTTCGTCGGTTAATTCTTGGACTTGTTCGATTGAATCTCTTGTGACAATTTTCTAGTGGAGATCTATAATTTGTTCGTAAATATTTAAGTTAAGCTAGTGGTAATGGGACATGAAGCTAAGCTTATATATTTACTAGCTTACTGTAATTGACACTTCTCTGTGATCATGACGATCATTTTTAGGTTTTAGACTAGCATTGTGCGATGTCTTTTTGATTTGGTTCATCGGATGTCATGCTGTACGACGTCGATGCTCCGAATTATTTGATACATTGGATGTACCGTTTGCACCACATCAATGTCTTTGCTTTTGATTCATTGGATGTACCATTTGCACTACATCAATGTCTTTACTTTTGATTCATTGGATGTACCGTTTGCACCACATCAATGTCTTTGCTTTTGATTCATTGGATGTACCGTTTGCACTACATCAATGTCTTTGCTTTTTGATTCATTGGATGTACCGTTTGCACTACATCAATGTCTTGGCCATTCTTTTCTTGTGATTTCTGGATTTCGTGTGTTGAATTCTGGAATTTATGTTTCACCAACTTTTACGATTGGCATTGATATGTATGTCATTTATTGTGGCTTGGTGAATGAAATTAGGAGTATGACATTCCTTTTTATCTTTGAGAAGATCCTTGCGATATTAATTAATCTCTTATTGATTTTTCAATTATTTATTTATCACAGCTTGGCATTGTGATTATTATACGTTTTGTCATATCTCTTATTCTATATCATTTCATCTGATATTTATAGCTAGACTGATCCGTTTATTATTTTCTTATTAAATAATACTCGGGTCAGACCGAGATGTTACACGTGCTTCTGCTTGACTTCTCTTCTGTGGTTATCATCCTGACTTTCGGTTACTACTTAGATTAGTAGTTTTTGTTGTATACACTTGAGATATGGACTCATAGTTGTATTCTTTTGTATAGCACGTGTTGCTATTCTTTTGTATTATTGTGGATCTTTTTGACCACTACTCTGGTATACACTTTCGTGTGTTAGTTATATATTCATATCTTCTTCCGCCTTTGTGATATGAATTATCTGTGACTGATTTGTGTTATGCTTATTTCTATATTTGTTTCCGAAGATTTTTATAGCCACTGTGTAGTAGCTTTGTGTTTGTATCGGTATGTCGGATTTCCTCTTGAAATAAAATGCATGTTATACTATCTGACATATCGGTGCTCGTGCAAAGCAATTACACGGATGGTCGCTCCTCAACAGCCTTATTCTCCGTGCTAGTTGACAGCATTACTCCGTAATGTTCTTGTCTAATGTGGGTATAGAGGTGGGCGTCACACAATCTATTGAAAATTCCAATTAGATGGGTGTCTAGGAAATAACGTCTCACTAAAATGTTACTCCACTTAAGGAACATTCTTGTGAACAGAAAACGTAATTCACTTATAACCCTAACTTGGCTTGTCGAAGTGATCTATTTAAAGAATATGCTCCTAGTAGATTGCCCAAATGTTTTTGTTCCTTAGGGTGATTCAGTTATGCATTTAGAATATTACAAATTTAAAATTGAAATTGGTTTGAGTTTAAATCGAAATTTTATAAATGTGATAATTCTTAAATTTAAAATTGTTTTAAAATTAAAAAAATATTAAACTAATAATCATACAGCTACAAAGTTTATAAGATATACATGTTATAAATGTTATAATAGAATTAAAATCGTATGTGTGTATGTATGTATATGTATATATCACATATTTATATGAAGAGGTCAAGCAAAATAAAACACACTTAGACTTAAAGGAGTATACATAAGATATAGAGATATATGATGTCATGAGATAGTATACTCATCTCCTTTAAAATGTTGATAATACTGATTTTTTAGGATTATGAATTTAAATTAATGTTGTAATTTATCATTTACGTTAATAGAGTACAATGCATATTTATGACTATTAAGCATCCTCGAGCCATAATTATGTATACTAATGTTTATTGTGTTCTTAGATTGGTAAGAATATTTTATAAATTAGTTAAGTGCCCTTAAAGGTTATAATTTTTTTATCATTATGCAATCACAAAAATGAAAGGTCTTGAGTATCTTATGTATTTTATGGTTTGTTAAGCAACCTCAAAGTCAAAAATATGGCTAATAACAAAAAAATTATGGTTAGGAATTATATATGTACGTTATTTACCATTTGGAGAGACTATAACTTTATTCTCACCCTCAAGGTCGTAATTGATAGAGTTAGAGGTATGCTCTAGGGGTAATTATGTAATTTGTTACATATATCTAACTCGTTGACCGATCTTGTTCAAAATAAAAGGTATTTTCTTTCGATAATGTACTTGATAAAAAGAGTTATATTAATTAATCGATTTAATTAAAAATATAGTTAATAGGTCCATAAACGGTATTTTGTGTTAATAGTTACAAAGTGTTGTAACGTGAGTAATTTATCATAATAAATGTACATATACAATTTTAAATGTTCCTAGTCAAGATGCATCTAGATTGGATATCGATGTATCCATTGAGACTAGAGTATATAATGCTCTTTAAATGCTGGGCAGTGTATTACTCATGACCGCTGGAGCACCAAGAGGTTACGTATTGATAGCTATTGGATAACTAGGTAACGACTCACTTGATAGTTTTTTGTTGGTTAATATAATTAAGGTCAAACAAAAAATATCGATGTGATTGATTTACACTGTTCTCTTGACTTGAGAACTTATAGATCTTCAGTACGAAAGCTCTACTTTGATTATAGTCAAATCATGGCATGACGTCCATCGAGTGACTACAGTTGGGTCGACTAGAAGTATTGGAAGTGAAGCACTATTCGAGAGAGGATTCATCTCCTTATTAGATGGGGTTAGTATCATGGTCAACTCAAGTCAACTCAAAGTCAAAGTCTCTTGCCAGAGCATTTGGTTAGTAATAATTGTTATTGTTGAACCAATGACTTTGTGTTTGTATTGTAGAGTTGAATATGGATGATATTGGAATTTTGACCATTACCAAATTCCATAAGCCCAAAGTGTTATAGTTTTGACAAAGATAATTGATGTAAATAAATGTCACAACCGCATAACTCTTAATAATGTAAAATTGGAATTTATCGAAACTAAGTAAGCGATAAATTTAGCGAAAATGTCATATAACCTGCTAAGTGACTTCGAACAGTTCGACGTTAATCGCTGACCGAATGTACACTTGACGAGTCACACAATCGAAATAATGAATTCTCTTTATACCAAACGATTTAATTAGCTTAAAACTATTATAAATTAATTAATATTCAATTTTAAAAATTTGAATATGATTTTAGGAATAAATATTATCATATATATATATATATAATAGTTACAAATATACCAATCGATATGCGATATCGACAAGCAATTAAATTAAATATAATTAATAATATTTATTTGGGTTTAAATGGGCCATTAGCTGATGATGTCAATATATTATTTCGACGGCAATAGGGCTTATAGGTTGTAAGCAGTGGCTAAAAAGATTAGAGGGGTTTGGAGATGGATGGTTGAGATTTGATGAGAAATGGTATGAGATATGATGCATATTTCTCTCTCTTTCTTCCACTATAAAAGGACCCTTAACCCTAATGTAAAAAGTACTTTTAGCTGCCATTTCCCCATTATTATTAACCGATCTCATCGAAAAGGAGCTCTAACAAATTCATCCTAAAATCAATTTAAAAGACGATGGCTATTTGATAACTAAAAGCCTACGGTTCAAGGATTAACAGCCTGCCGAAATTAGAAGATTTCAAAGGAGGGAGAATTCACCATCACAAGGTATGCTCTAATGCATTAGTGTTAGGTATTTATCTACTATACTATGATTTATAATTTCTGGATAACATTATATATATATATATATATATATATATATATATATATATATATATATATATATATCATTATTGTATTGCTAGTTAGGTGAGATCCTTATATATATCGTCAATGTTATTACATACTAGATTTGTTATACGTATATTTTAATTTATTTTAAAAAATACATTATATATATAGATTTGAAGCGCACAGCCAAATAAATTTTATTTGAATTATTTGAATTTATTCAATATATGTATGTATGTATTAATATAATACCTAGTTTTGATTATATGACTTGTACTTAATCATATCATCATATCATATTAATAGTCCTACATTTTATAAATGCATATCTACATAGATTTTATTTTTTGGTGGCTGCAAATAAATTTTTAATACTTATTTACTATTATTTAATATTATCTAAACCAATATACTACTTAAATAAATCATATAAAATAAAATGTATCTAAAAATAAATTTTAAATTTTTTAAAAGTTTGTCATCATTATATAAACTTTCATGCAAAATATCTAAATTTAAAACTCATTTTTTATTTTCAAAAAATCAATTTAATAAATGATCCTAATAAATTAATTAATTAAAAATATTATTTTGACTCGGAAATTATAAAAATATTTTCGTAACTTTAAAATATCATGCTTAATTTTCTATTAATTTAATATTCAAATAATATAACATATTTTTTATTATTTTATTTTATTTTATTTCAGATAATTAATCAGTGTGTGTATATATAGATATTAATGCAATAAAATATAAATAACTTTTTTGTGTTGTGCATTCGATCTGGAAACTTTTTAGTATATATGTATGTATATATATTAAATATATAATCTATAAATATATATACATATACATATTTAAATATCATAAATATACTTATATATATATATATTTAAATATAATAATAATAATTTTGTTACTGTAATTCAAATATATATATGCATAAGTGTAAAATGATTTTTTAATTTTTTTATATATTATGGATATATATATATACATATACATATACATATACATATATATATAAACACACATATATATATACACGTCTTTTTTAATATTTATACAAATAACAAGTTTACATACATACGTATATTTGGACAAAATTTAATACATATAGAATTGACTAACGTGTCTGTTGCGATTTAAATCCAAACATTTATATACGGGCATGTTATGCCTTGTATGGATTATATATATATATATATATATATATATATATATATGTAAATGATATATATGTGTACTTTTATGTTTAATTGAATATAAATTACATAAAATTCTATCTATAATTTATGAATTTGAATGAAATTAGAGATTTTAAAAAATTCCCAAATACAGAAGGCCTCTGAAAGGGATGACGGATCAACCAACTCCAAAGAAGGATTAAGTTATGCATGTCTGCTTCAAATCGTGGCACCTGTAATCTACAGGGTACTTTTCTTTAAGATATGTGTGCAAGACTGGCCCAATATTTATCCAACTTAGAAATGTTCTAGATAAATTATAATTCATAGCCCCCGTATAGATCCAATAAGGGATTTTTTTTGAAATTCACCCATATCTTCCACTGCGGGCTAGCCTAAATCCAAAAGTAATAACATGATAAATAATCCAAACAATCACTATAATGTAAAACGCATCTCATTTTGGATTTTAAGAGATGTAAAATCTAGTGGAATCCTACTTAGATAAATGTCATATACCTATCTAGCAAGTTTAAGAATATATGGGATGTTATCTAATATGCTCTTAATAAAAAATTGATAAAAAATGTCAACTATGAAGCTATTCTTTGCACTCACGTGCGAAAAAGTCTATCACCTGGTTCCTAATGAACCATGGCTAAACACGACGATTAGGCTGCCCCAAGCAAAATTCAACCTAAAAATCATGGTCGTTAAACTATGAACTTGTCTACTATTAAGAAATTTCTTCGTTAACCACAAAAGTGTTGGGAAAATTGTCTTAATTGAGGGTTGGTTAAGACAATGCTACGAAGAATGTTCAATGTCAAATCCATAATAGTTCAATTATGCGCCGAATAGCAAGGTTGTGATCATGTCAAAAATTCAAGTGACAACAAAGTCTATATGAAAATTACAAGTCAAGTCAAATTGATATGCAAATCACAAAGTACATCAAATATGCTATTCCATCGTAGTATATTCAGTCCATTATGTATAAAGTTTGAGTGTTACAATCGACCAAAATCTCCAAATTGATTTACGATAACAAATTAAAAATGTAAGAAGGGAGGTAAGAATGATTCACCCCTTCTCCATCTACATTTATAGGGGTAGGTAAGCGACATAGTGGCTTGGAGTCAGCATTGATGGTTTTCGACGTCAACAATGTGTACTGAGACGTTCTTGATTGATTGTTGGCAGCATCAGTTGAAGGCGGCACTAAGAATTGATGACAATCAGCGTTTATATATGGTAGTATTAAGAATAAGAAACTTCGTCTAATTTAATGTCGGCATCGCTAACTTCTATGGATATTGACGGCGTTCACCATCAACATTGCATGCGTAGCCTCTGTAAACATTAACGATGTTCGTTGTCAACATTGTAGAGCGATGGCTTTGATCATTGGTGCAATTAATGATGGGTGGTTGTATATGGAAGAGACTTTAAGGAGCGATGACGTTGGAATTGAAGCAACGTCATGGAGATGTGACATCATTATTTAACATCATAGATGAATAATGGTATGGAATAATGGCGACATCGATGACGACATTATTAACTTCGAGTAGCATTATTGGTGTAGTATCAGCCATAAACTTTCTTTCGACAGCAATGGTGCATGGCATCATTGTTAAGTTGATGGCAACATTGATGTGCATGGAATTAATAAGATGCAACATTGATAGGAGGCAGCTTCATACAGTATAGCTTAGGTAACTATAGTTCTCGGTATCATCATATGGTAACATTCAATAATTGATGAAGTGCGGTACCATCGATAAGTGACTTTTGCACCTCCGCCGCATTGAATCCGTCGAGCGGTGTAACTGCATAGGTAACGACCCGTATTTTTAAACATTTAAAAATATTAAATTAAATAAGATTTTTTAATAAAATTATTAGGAATTAAAAAAATTAATATTTTACCGATACAAACTAAATTATAATACAAATTAGGAGCTTAACTAAAAAATTTATTAAAAAATGAGTTTGCAATAATGTAAGGATGATAACAAATGCTAGTGTGTATTTTAATAATACTGATTTGAGTGAAATTAACAATTGTCTGCATGTAAATTTCCAATTGATTAGAATAAAAAATGTTAATAAAGAATAATAAATGTTACTTTATTAAAAAAAAAATTATATGTTTATTTATTTGAAATGTTTGGTAGCTGAAAGATTGATTGCAGAGATGAGAAACTATTATTTGGAAAGAATTGTATAATTCTTGTTTGCATCCAATAGTGTATAAATATGTTTAAGTTACAATTAGATAAGAAATAATTATTCTATTTATCATTACATTTATTTTCTCCATTTTGAAATTTACCTTCGTAAACAATTGAAATTAATGTAATTGAATAATTTTAATTAATGGCAGAGAGGACACTAAATTGTAAGTTAATAGGTGTAATTAAACGTAGCTTATGTTTTGTGAAAATATGAAGAAAGTTGATTTAGTGAAAAGAACATTTATATCAAATAAAATGAATGGTTCATTTTTGAATGTAGGTTTAATTTAATTATAATAAAGAATAGAATGATTGATTTAAAGAAAGAAATATATGTATATTTGAACTGTGTTTTAGCATATAGATGGATTACAAGAGTAGGAAAATATTTTTTTTTTGTAAATCCAGGAGAACCGGTAAACTTCTGAGGAGGGTACAGTAAAGCCATCTCATTGGTCCAAGCCTCTATACCCCTAAATTTTTGTAGGATAGGGAAGCGCATGTTAGGAATCGAACTTGGGTCTTTTTACAAGAACCCAAACCCCTTTCCACTGCGCTGCACTGCAGACAGGAAAATAATTTATTTAGGTAAGTTATTTATTACTCTACTGTATAAACAACAAATTTATAATGGTGTTTAAATTGTTTAAATGACTAAAGGAAACAGTTATTTTATTTTTAATCCATTTTAGTTGTCTGTTTCGAAATATAACTTTGTAAGTAATTGCAATTAATGTTATTGAAGTATTTCAATCAGAAGGGAAGAAAACCTTGATTGCAATTTATAGATTTAATAAAAGAAATGCACATTTTGTGTTAAATAGAAAGGATGTTTTAACGGAAATAAAAAGTCATTTTGGAAAAACCAAATTGAGTGTTTTCATTTTTAAGGTAAGTAATTTTATTTATTATGCATAGATAAAAAATTAAATGCATATAAATTTGAATATGATTTGAGTTAATAAAGTTAATTTGGTTATATTTCACAAATATAATTTCGAAAAGGCTTTGCGATGTACATGGTCCCTTCATTTCTTTTGTTATTAATTGTTGCATATACATTTTAAAATAGTTATCTCATTATTAATACTTGATCTGTTCATTTCTCCTTCTGTTCAATACACGAGCCTATACTTTTAGGTTGTATTTAATTCTTGCCACCTCATTTTCGCGTATATAAAATTTCACTGTCCTTTGGTTTGTAAACTTTTCCATTCCTGTGTACATTTCTTTATGTATTATTAATGCCTGAAACTTTCAAAATAAGACATGACATTTATTTTTGGCTCTCCGCCTTTATTTCCTAATTATTAAATAACTTGTGCTTATTTCTTTCATTAGAAGTGCATATTCGTGTTCTCTTTTTTGATTAAGTCTTATTAGGATTGTCTTAGACTAATGGGCTCCTTAGTAAACCAAGAGAACCTAGAAACCCTAAGAGACTTTGGACCCTTCCTTTTCCCACCAATTGACCTTCTATTTTCTATCTGACTAAACCAAGTTACGTACAGAAATTCCCCATTCGAAAAAATTTCTACGTACTCTTCTCCTTGCTTAAATCTATAGAAAAATCCAAACCTCAAAACTTCTAAATCTCCAAATAAAATTCCATCATTCCTCCTTCAAAACCTTATCCTACCTCTCTCCACTTACCGCCACCACCTCCATCACTACCCACAACCCACGGTAGTAACCCATGGCCAAATCCCCACCATCCCTCTCCTCTTCTTTCTCCTTTTTCCCTTCTTTTTTCCTTCCCTTTTTCCCTCCTTCTTTCCCTTATTTCCATGGCTTCTATATTCCAATAAACTACTTCAAATTAAATAATTATTTTTTTGAAATCGTGTATAATTTTAATGGAAATAATTTTGTTGTTGAACCCTTCTTCCTATTCTGAATATTTCTATATCAAGAACTCTATTTTTCAAGTCCTTTCTCGGATCCAGTGTTGGCCGAAAATACCACATATTGTATCAATCATATCTCCTTCAGGAAAGAACCAAATTATACGATTCTTTGTTTCAAACTATTTATATTTCGAGTGACTTCAACTTTATTTTATATTAGTTCTTCAAATTCCTTAATTTGCTATGCCAAAAAATCAAATCTTTTTGAAGTATTTTTTTAACTCAAATTTTCAACTCGGAAAACACCTCTATTTGTTTTGGCCATAACCTCCTCAAAACAGAAGCTTTTTGAGTGATTCATTTTTTGATAGTGGAGAGAAAATAATTTGCAACAACTTTATAGTTAATCACTTTTACAGAATTAGAAATTTTCTAGTCCGAGTATTTTCTTAAAGATGACCTAGTTTCAGGTTTGTTCATAGTTTGGATCTTGGGTTGTTTAGAAGTTGGAAGTAGTTGAAACTTGCTTACTGATTTGTGTTCATGTCTAAGCTTTGTTGGATTTACTTTGCATTTGGAGCTTTTCTAGGAATTTCATATTGCTTCATTTTTATCATTACCTTCGTAGCCATGAATGGTGAGCAAACACTCACAACGACTAGATTTTCTTATGTTAGTTAAATCGAATTTATGATGTGATTAGAAATTGATTGGTTGTTATTTAGTATATTTTAAATTGTCATTCAAGTTTTTATTGAATTTAGTTACCATTTAATTTAATATTAAAATTTAAATTGCCAGTTAAATACTTGTTAATGGTAACCAGTAAATTATTGGTTTTTATTGGTTAATTTCAATGATTTTGTGTTGTATGTTCAATTGTTGATATTTGGGTGATTGGATGGATGTTATTGGTTGACATTTTGGATGATTGGATGTTATTTATTTCTATATCTCTGTTATCCATATGGATGAAATGATACATACACGAACGATATTATAGACTAGGGAAAAATCGTTATGGGTTGAAATGATAAACCCGAGCGGTTTTCATTGATTTGGAAATGTTGATTTTTGATACTAGTAGATATAACATATACCCATATAATTTCTTGAATTTGGATTTTTGTTTAGAATTTAATAATTTGAAGGGTTTAAGTTAATTCAAACTTCGGATTTGTTTTAATTAGATTATTATGATTGATATTTCGAATTATTTGAAACCTTTAAAATAATTATATTCACGTTGTACACTTGATAGTAGATGAAAATCCAATAACATCTATAAAATCATTGCAATAATATTTCTATATTACTTATTTTAATCCGACTTACGTAAGATCTTTTAGTTCTGACTCGAGTTTTTTGTTTTTCATTTTGCTAGCGACAGTCTGAGCTTTTCAGTATATTGAAGACTATTTTCTGAAGGACGAAGAAGAAGATTCAGTATATTATTGCTATTTATTATTTAACTGCATTTCTTGTTCCATTGCAGTAATTGCTTATTTATAATGTATGAATAACTCTGATTTGAATTGTAAAAGTTGTAACCAAATGTTATTTGTAAAATAGCTTCATGAACTGTTTATTTGATTATTATATTTTATCGTCAACTGCGAGATTCTGTGTTTTGTTTTTTTCCTTCTTTTTCTCTTATTTTCTTATTTACCCCATTAACAATCCTCCATTTTGAATGATTTGAATTAGACATATTTGATTTATTGTCGAATTAAACCGTCTAAAATGGTAGGTCTTTATAGTTGGTATCAGAGCTTTGGTTTAGACATACCTTAGCCTATTGGGGTTAACTCATTGGAGATATGGTAGTAATACCCTAAAATGAGTTGTCTGAGTGTATATACGACAGCGCGTATTTTTTAGTGTTATAAAAATGTTTTATATATGTTTTGAAATGAAATTATTTTTCCTAATATTATATGATATATATAAAGGAATAAATTTTTATAACTAATATACTTATTTGTAAGAGGAATTTAACCAAAAGGACAAACTTTGCATTCCAATTAGTTTCTATGACACACATTCAAAGAAATTACTTTCAAGACCAAAGTCAGTAGAATAATTATTTTCAAGGACAAAGTCAACAGTCCAATTACTTTCAAGGACATAATTTCATACGTTTTTAAGCCTTAGAAACTAATAATTTTGTATTTTGTCCTTGAAAGTAATTATTTCAGTTGTGTGTCCTAGAAACTAATTCCACTTGCTAAAGAGGCCCTTGTGTCTAATTTCCAATATTTGTAATGTGTTTGATTTATGAAATGGTAATATTTAGTCATTAACATTATTGTTGATTAGTTGAGTTTTCATCAGTTTATAAGCATTGGCTAATTATAATTGATTGAATTAATGGACTAAAAACTAGTTTAATAATGGTGTATTAAAGAGAATAAAAAGAATAATTAGAATATTTGCTTATGAAATTTAAATGTTGTTGTGAATTTTGTTGTTTGTTGACCGGTAGTTTCAACTATTGAAATAAAATGGAATATCTAGATATTTTGGATAGTCAAAACTTCTAAATTAATATATAAGCTGAAATTTAGAAAGTTTGTTGAATTACGCAATTGAATTCGGTAACCTTAAATTGAAAGCAAGTGAAACAAGGTTAAATTTATTATATCTATGTTTAGCAAGTGAATAGAATTTGTTGTACACACTATTGGCATGCAATGTAATAATATACAAATGTGAACTTTAAGCCTTGGGATGTTTAAATTTAAATTGTGATTAAGGAAATATTGTAAATGAGATTAAATTGGAAACAAACTTGTGAAATGTGTCATAAATAAATTTGAAAAGTAAAGGTGAAACTAATTGGATAAGCAAATATGAACTCCAAGTGAAATGACTATAAATAAAGTCACGACTTGTGCATTGTTTATGAAATAAATGATTGTCGCAATAAATGGTTATAATATAAGTTGCGATAACCTTAAACTCAAATAATGTCTTATAAAAGAAGTTAAGCTTTTATAAATTGGTTATAAACTAAAGGAAATTTCTTATGAAATGATTCGCAAATTAATGTGGTATTAAATTAGAAATATTACATGTGAAAGTGAAAGTAATTTAAAATGAAGAGAAATATAAGCAATGTTGTGAGAATGAATATGTTCATGTTTTATATTGAATAGAGAAATTCTGTAAAACAAATATTAAAGTATGAAGTGATACTTGTGTTAATCAATGGGATTAATAATGAATTTAATTGAAATGTAATTGTGATGAAACAATTGGAATAATTATGTAAGTTGTATGTATATATTTTATTTGCAAAATTAATTTTATTCGGATTTGAGTACACAAATTCAATGTGAATTACATCACTTCGTGTTAGGATTTTTCATTCAATTTTTGATGGCGAATATTTGACATGGATTTTTGGTTCGATTCTAGAATTCTCTATCATAGTATATGGCTATGCAAGGAGAATGATGGTTTCTAGTCGAAAACCTTATAAGTCCGCATTAGGGAAGTCAAATGAAAAATACTAGTTCGAAAGCGAACTTGTGTAATCGAGTTAGCGATCGAATGTGATTTTATGAAATGATAACATATGTACATCTTACGTTCTAATATTATTGATATGCTTTGACACTAAAATTGAAAGTTGTTGGATTGGATATCTTTATAATTTAAATTGGAATTTTTCTTGTATGCAAAACTACTATTAATTTAAAACCATTTTACAAAACTATTTTCTTTTATTTTTCTTATATAAACTATTTTATTCTATTTTATATACAAAACTGTTTTACAAACTATTTTATTTACAAAACTATTTTACAAACTATTTGATTTAAAAACTGTTTTACAAACTATTTTATTTACAAAACCATTTTAGAAACTATTTTTTTTACAAACTATTTTACAAAACTATTTTATATACAAAACTATTTCACAAAATGATTTTATATACAAAACTATTTTAAATTCAAATCGTTTTATAAAGAAAGGTGTTTAATCCCATATGGCTTTTCATACAGCGAAATTGATGTTGGAAAATTTTTGATTCTTGTATAAGACGGACTTTATGTAAGTATAAGGTGATTTTGAAAACTGTTGATTTTGGAAGGTATTCGATCAGAAGAGATAAATCTTATATATAATGGAATTTATACAAGAATGATTTGATATATTCGAGATTATTTATTTTGGAAAGTACTCTATTTGAAAATAAAATCTTACATACAATGGAATTTATATAAGTGCGATATTTGAAGCTATGATTTTGAAAGGGTACTATATATGGTATGTTATATTTTGAAGTAAGAGATATGGGGAAGTACCCTTCGCGAAGAAGTATAGTATGATATGCTTCGACCTAGATGGACTTGGAGAATCCAGGAATAGATTCGACCAATGAACCATAACATACTTGGATGAATTTAGAAATGGATTCGAACCGATATGGTTGTCCAAACTTAAACTCATGAGTTCCTCGATTTTTTTTCGAATTAGATGGTTCTTTAGTTTACCCAATGGAGGCATTTTCAATCCTGGGATCTGTTGTTTATGGATCTTTCGGGAAGGAAGTGCATCCATTGTGTAAATCATTGAATCCGCAGTTACCACTAAAGGAGGGGTCGACATTTCCTTGTTTACAAAATGGCTACGATATTTTTGTGGAATCCGAAAGATGGAAGGATCTTTTGGAAAGTTTTGTATCCATTGCGTAAACATTGGATCAGCGGCAAGCCACTGCTATCGTAACATCGTCGTTTGACATCAGATTTTGAGCGGTACTTCTCATACCCGTTTTTAAGTATCTTTCACTAAGTGTTGAAATAGGTCTACTAAGTACTTGGAGATTTCTAGTCTTACGCCTGAACAATGTACGACCAAAGTCAGCAAGAATGAGGATAAACTTGTTAAAACATCAAGTCGTAAAAGTATTTCAATAAAGCATTATATAAAAGATATTTTGGTCATTTTATTTATTTCTAAATACTTTAAAATGTTTAAAATATTGTTTATTTATGTAAAACATGGTTTAATAATAAACTATTAGTATTGTAAATATTATGAGAAGTTATTAAATAATAAAACATATTTAAAGTTAATGATTATTGACTTATTAATGATGTTTAAAAGAATTTTGAGATTTAAAACTAATAAAATTTATAAACAATGGATCTTAGGTTTTCAATAACGTCTTTTAAAATATAAATAATGATGTAAATAATTATTTTCAAAGAGTTTACATATATTTATAAAGATGTTATTTAAATTCTTTTTTTTGAAAAATGGGTAAATCTTTATTACTTAATCCTAAACAAGGTCGGCCCAACCCAAACAATTAATATTAGTGCGATATGTTTACATTTCATTCCAGATAATTAAATAATAGTAGAAACTGCTTCGTCTTCTTTCTAACTTTTCACGGAGGATTCCATGGCTGCGTCGTCTAAATCCAGTTATTACGTGCTTCTAGTCCCATCTTCTTTAATGCATTTAGTTCAGCAATTGATAAATCTGTGAATTTTCCTGCTCTTTTCATGATAATTCGAACATCTCTTCTTATCATTTCGCTAATTGACTGTCCATTTTTGCAATTGTTTTGGAAAATGCATCTATTTCTTTCTCTCCATACATGCCAAACAGAAGTAGTCAACAGAATGGAAGCCATTTTCCCCATTAAGCTTTTGGATTTCTAGCTTCGTGTTAGGTAAATCGCGATGTCACTTAGTTATTGTCTTGTAAATTACAGTTCAGAACTGACTTTTGGTTGTCCCAGATTTGTCTAGCGAATGTACATTGAAAAAAGATGTGTTTATGATTTTCTTCCTCCTGTTTACAGAAAACACAGTTCGAGTCTTGTATAATCCCCCACTTTTTGAGCCTGTCCTTTGTAGGAAGTTTGTTTAGCAGTGCCTTAAAAGTTGTTTATGACATTTTTGGTGTGCTTGCTCTATTCCATACAATTTGCGCCCATTCGATTTCAGTGCTTCTTTCCCTCAGATGTTCCCAGACAGTTTCCAAGCTGAAATCTTTATTGTTAGGTTGTCAAATCCAAGTGTCTGATGAGTTATTACTTAATGGAATACTCATTATTTCCTGTTTGATTTGGTTAGCTGGGGTTCAAAAGGACATGATTTTCCTTGTATAATTTTTCCCAACATAAAATCTCTCCCTCCATATGCATTGAAACTATCCCAACCTAGCTTGTTTATAACACACTCATTGTTCAGCCAGGGGTCGAACCAGAAGCTCGTGTATTCACCATTTGCAGTTTTCCTATTTACTAAGTTTTTAAGATCACTTCTACCTCCAAGGATTGTTTTCCATGTGCCTAAAGCATTTGGGTCCTCTCTTTGAATCTAGGAATTTTCTTCTAAATATCTACTTCTCATCCAAGTAGCCCAAAGACCTTTCCCATTTAAAAAATTTAAATGGTATTTATAAATGAAGCAAGAAATGTTACAAATAAATTTTTCCATAAAGTAGATGATTAGTTTGCAAATGAAGTTTTCAAATGAATATTTCAAGTAAAATTATATAAATTTCATTGAATGTATAATTTAAAGATATTATATAAATGAAAAAAAATGATTTGCGAAGTTTATTGATAGTAATATACTTGACAAACAAATTTGAATCTCTATTTTGGAAGTATGGTTTGAACTATTTTCTTGATTTCGAAGCACTAATAGTAAATTTATAGGTTTATTTACTATTTTCATTTTTTATTAAACCATAATAATGTTTCTCCATGATTTAAATATTCATTTTAAAACAAATGTGTAAAACTAATTATGAAGATATGAAATTTTATACTTTGATTTAGATATTTGATGTAAGATTTGAGTATACTATTAGTTTTAGTTTAGTAATCTAGATTTTATACTTATTTTAAAATAACGAGTCTAATAAATTATATAATTTAAGGAACTTTATTTTAAAAAAATGCTTATCATAATGTTTTGATATAAACTTCTAACATTGTTTAAACTTTTTGGAAAATCCTTGCAAAATGCTATGAGGATGTTTTAAATATATCTTATATTCTTACTAAGTTAATGAACTTAAATGTTTTAATTGAATTTTTAGATATGTTGAAATATTTCATTTCTCTTCAAGGGCGAATACCAAAAACTTAAATTTTTATACTATAATAGAATTAAGCTATAAACTTAGGTAAGACAGTAGGGGCTTAAGTAATATTTTTATGAAATGATTCTTTAATGACTTAAATCTTTAGTGGAAATTTTTTTATGTAAGCGATTAATGTTTATATAAATAAATGAATGGAAAGGTAAACGATGAGGAAAAAACCAGTAGAATAAACTTAAGTAAATTTAAAATTCTTGTTGTTTGGCTGATGGGAAGTTTGTGAAAGAATACTTCTAACTGTTTGAGGTTGTACGAATAATACATTAAGTAATTATCTGAGTCTGTTGAGCATAAGGTACACTTATTAGTTTATTTATCACCCTTGTACGATTAAAAGTTCTGAACTTGAACAAACCATTAGTTTGGTTGCTACGAATGTATGATGGATTCTTTGTTGCCTATGATGGTTATATAGTTTTGTTTGCATATGATTGTGATATATTGTATGGTGTTTGTGCTGTTGATTTGAAACAACTGAAATATTATTCTTTCACATATTTTAACTCTTTGGATTATATAAATGAAATACAGGTTATGAAAGCAATAGCTACTGCTTTTGGCTTTATAAATAAACTTTGTTTGCCCAACAAATAGGTACATTTTCATATTACGGTTTTATAGCGATATTATATTGTTTTCCATGGTTTGGGATGTTTTATTATTAAAATATGCTACATATATTGTAATTATTGATATCATTATTTTTCGGACATATCCACGCATAGGAGACTTTGCCGAAAATATTTCAAAATTTTAAGACTTAATTTTTTTTGTAAAATTTGAGTTATTTTCAAATTTTAGTAAACTTAAATACATATTGACTATTTTAAATAAAATATAACAAATTTTTGGATTCCTTTTTGTTTCTTTTCAAGAACGAAAAGTTTTGAGCGGGGTAGATTGCAACGATCCGTATTTTTAAATATTTAAAAATATTAAATTAAATAAGATTTTTGAATAAAATTGTTAGGAATAAAAAGAATTAAGATTTTACTGATACAAATTGAATTATAATACTAGTTATGAGCTTAAGTAAAAATTCTATTAAAGAAACATGTTTGCAATAATGTGAGGATGATAACAAATGCTAGTGTGTATATTATTAACATTGGTTTGAGTGAAATTAATAATTGTCTGAATGTAAATTTCCAATTGATTGGAATAATAAATGTTAATAAAGAAAAATAAATGTTACTTTATTAAAAAAGAAATCATATGTTTATGTATTTGAAACGTTTGGTAGTTGAAAGATTACAGTAGAGACAAGAAACTATTAATTGGAAAGAAATGTACAATTCTTGTTTGTATCCAATAGTGTATAAATACGTTTAAGTTACCATTAGATAGGAAATAATTATTCTATTTCTCATTACATTTATTTTGTCCATTTTGAAATTCACCTTTGTAAACAATTAAAATTAATATAATTGAATAATTTTAATTAATGGTAGAGATGACACCAAATTGTAAATTAACAGGTGTAATTAAACATAGCTTATGTTTTGTGAAAATATACGAAAAGTTGATTTAATGAAAAGAACAGTTATATCAAATAAAATAAATGTTTCATTTGTGAATGTAGGTTTAATTTCATTAAATAAAGAATAGAATGATTAATTTAAAGGAAGAAATATATGTATATTTGAACTATGTTTTAGCATACAGATGGATTACAAGAGTAGAAAAATAATTTATTTAAGTAAGTTATTTATTACTCTGCTATATAAACAACAGTTTATAAAGGTGTTTAAATGACTAACGGAAACAATTATTCTATTTTTCATCCAATTTAGTTGCCTGTTTTGAAATTTAACTTTGTAAGTGATTACAATTAATGTTATTGAAATATTTCAATTAGAAGGGAAGGAAATGTTGATTGCAATTAATAGATTTAATAAAAGAAATGCACCGTTTGTGTTAAATAGAAAGGTTGTTTTAATGGAAATAAAAGATCATTTTGGGAAAACCAAATTGAACGTTTTCATTTTACGGTAATTAATTTTATTTATTATGCATAGATTGAAAAACTAAATGCGTACAAATTTGAATATGATTTGAGTTATTTAAGTTAATTTGGTTACGTTTCACCAATTGAGTCTCATAAAGGTTGTGCGATGTACATGGTCCCTTCGTTTATTTTGTTATTAATTGTTGCATGTACGTTTTGAAATGGTTATCTCATTATTAATAATTGATCCGTTCATTTATCCTTCTTTTTAATACCTGAGCCTAGACTTTTAGGTTTTATTTAATTCTTGCCACCTCATTTTCGCATATACAAAATTACACATTCATTTAGTCTGCAAAATTTTCCATTCCTACGTACATTTATTTATGTATTATTAATGCCTGAAGCTTTCAGAATAAAATGTGACATTTATTTTGTCTCTCAACCTTCATTTTCTAATTATTAAATTGTCTATAACTTATTTCTTTCATTTACAGTGTATATTTGTGTTCTTTTTTTTGCTAAGTCTTATTGGGTTTGTTTTAGAATAATGGGCTCCTTAGTAAATCAAGAGACCGTAGAAACCCAAGGGACTTTGGACCCTTCCTTTTCCTACCTATTGACCTTCTATTTTCTATCTGACTAAAACCCAGTATGTACAAAAATTCCTTATTTGAGAAACTTTCCGCATACTCTTCTTCTTCTTCTTGCTCAAATCTATAGAGAACTCCAAACCCCAAAACTCCTAAATCTGAAAATCAAATTCCATCCTTCCTTCTTCAAAACCCTAGCTTGCCTCTCTCCTCTTACTGCCACCCACTCCATAACCACCCACAATCCACGACAGTAACCCATAGCCAAAGCCCCACCATCCATCTCCTCTTCTTTCTCTTTTTCCCTTCTTTTTCCTTTCCCTTTTCCCTATTTCTTCCCATTATTTTCATCGCTTCTATATTCCACTAAACTACTTCAATTTTTTTTAAAACCATGTATAATTTCAATGTCAAGAACTTTGTTGTTGAACCCTTCTTTCCATTCCCAATATTTCTATATCAAAAACTCCAATTTTCAAGTCTTTTCTCGGATCTAGTGTTGGCCGAAAATACCCCATATTGTATCAATCATATCTCCTTCAGGAAAGAACCAAATTATATGATTCTTTGTTTTAAACCGTTTATATTTCCGTTGACTTCAACTTTCTTTTATATTAGTTCTTCAAATTCCTTAATTTGCTATGCCAAAAACTCAAATCCTTTTGAAGTATTTTTTAAACTCAGATTTTCAAACCAGAAAACTCCTCTATTTGTTTTGACCATAACTTTATCAAAACAGAAGCTTTTTGAGTGATTCTTTTTTTGAAAGCGGAAAGAAAAGAATTTTCAACAACTTTATAGTTAGTCACTTTTACAGATTCAACAACAATCTTGTCCGAGTACTTTCTTAGAGATGACCTAGCTTTAGGTTTGTCCGTAGTTTGGATCTTGGGTTGTTTGAAAGTTGGAAGTAGTTGAAACTTGTTTATTGATTTATGCTCATGTCTAAGCTTTGTTGGATTTGCTTTGCATTTGGATTTTTGCGAGGGATCTCTATATTACTCCATATTTATCATCACCTTCGTACCCGCGAAAGGTGAGCAAACACTCACAACTACTGGATTTTCTTATATTAGTTAAATTGAATTTTTGATGTGACAAGAAATTGATTGGTTGATGTTTAGTATATTTTAAATTGTCATTCAAATTAAATCTAACTTTTATTGAATTTAATCGCCATTTAATTTAATATTGAAATTTAAATTGCTAGTTAAATATCTGCTAATGATAACCAATAAATTGTTGGTTGTTATTGGTTAATTTCAAGATGATTGTGTTGTATGTTCAATTGTTGATATTTGGATGATTGGATGGATGTCATTGGTTGACATTTCGGATGATTGGATGTTATTTATGTCTATATCTCTGTTATCACTATGGGTTGAAATGACCCAAACGATCTTATAGACTAGGGCAAAATCGTTATGGGTTGAAATGATAAACCCAAGCGGATTTCATTGATTTGAAAATGTTGATTTTTGATACTGATTGAAATGACATATACCCATATAATTTCTTGAATTTTTATTTTTGTTTGGAATTAAATTATTTGAAGGGTTTAAGTTAATTCAAACTTTGGATTTTTTTACTTAGATGATTAAGATTGATATTTCAAATTATTTGAAACCTTTAAATAAATATATTCACGTTGTACACTTGATAGGAGACGAAAATCCCATAACATATATGAAACCATTGCACTAATATTTCTATTTTACTTATTTTGATCCGACTTGGAAAAGATTTTTTAGTTCTAACTCGAGTGTTTTGTCTTTTCATTACGCTCGGGTTAGTCTGAGCTTTCAGTGTATTAAAGACTATTTTATGGAAGATGAAAACGAAGATTCGATATATTATTGCTATTATTATTCTACTGCATTTCATGCTCCATTGCAGTAATTGTTTATTTCTGATGTATGTATAAATCTGATTCAAATTGTAAAAGTGTAACCAAATGTTATTTGTAAAACAGCTTCATGAACTGTTTATTTGATTATTATATATTGTCGTTTCGTTGCAAGATTCTATGTTTTATTTTCCTTCTTTTTCTCTTATTTTCTTATTTACCCCATTAACAATCATCTGTTTTGAATGGTTTGAATAGACATGTGTGATTTATTATCGAATTAAACCATCCAAAATTGTGGGTCATTATAGTTTCTATCCGTGAGAGTTTAAGAATGTATGTCATGGCAAAGGTAATTTGCTAACTTGCTTGACTTTATTGTTAATCGAGGGATGGTATAGGGTTGAAACTGAAAAGTGGTGGCAGGTATATGATATTCGATTTTCCATGTGCAAACTAGTTACTTACACTAGATAATGTTTGTCCACTATCGACAACTTGTCCTTTTTTGACTTAGAAGTATATAAAAGCTTCGCGATTTCATAAGATTCGAGATCCCTCGTGAAGGAGTCATTTCTATGAAACATAGATCGCTTTTAGAATATATATATTCGAGATTCCCTAAAGAAGACTCTTATATTTGTTCGCAAGTTATAAATGAACCGAAAGTGAGTTAGCCAGAAATTTATCTTTTTAGGTTGGAGATACCAGTTTAAAAAAAGTATGGCTTATCCGAGCCACTTCAAACTAACAAACGATTCATGATCTGAATTGTCATGAAGTATACTATGGAGTTGTACTACCTATCCTAAAGGTGGTTCCAAAATGGAATGTAGTAAGGTTAGTGTGTTTGTTTGATCCTAGAACAACTTGTATGGGTGAATGCTAGCATTGCATTTTTGCTTGGAGGACGATGTTAGCACTCCAAGATAGGTTTGCTAAAACTGGTAAATTCAAGCCTCACACCTAGGAATGAAAAAAACATGAGTTGTGCTGCAGGGCTGTATGGGTCGCACCAATTAGGGTAGAGTCACCGCGTGATCTCAATTGGTATTTATGGATTTATGTTTGTTTCGGGCCCAATATGGTGGTTGATTGCAACCAAAGGGTGATCATATTCAGTACTACCCAGGAAGGGGTAGGCCGATCCTAATTCGCAAAGGTGCAATAGGTTGCAACCCCAATACATTTTCTCTAGAAATGCACTATACAGAAGGTTGTCCCTTACCTTGTCATTGTTGAAATCAATTTTCCACTACGTGCTTTACGAACTTAGATGCATACTAAATATACTGGAATGTAATTAATGTAACCATTTCGGCTATGTTAAATACTTATTTCAAACCTCAGATATTATTATAATATCGCATAATTTCTTATAGAAATGTTTTGTTTATCATAAGGTATAAATCCATCTGTTTTTATATGCAGCACAGCCTTAAGAGATACCTTTATTTCTGAAGTGTTTTATAAGCATAAAAATTCATATATTTTGAGTTTACTCACTCTAAACCCATGTCTGAACCAATTTTTTTATTTTTTCCCTTAAACTCTTGGGTACTCTAATTTTAGAGTAGCCAATTAGTCCATGTTATTACCGATGCATTTTGAAGGAGTATGGAGTAGGAGGCTTCACGGCTATTTAGTTTTCTATTTTATTTCCGCTATGCGTATATAGCTGTATCAGCATTATGGGAGTAGGCAGTTATAATTGTCCCTGGCTAAAATTAATATCTATTGTTACCATGATTTTTCATTTTGGAAGTGACTCTATGTACTATCTTATGTTCTATTATATATGAATTCCAAGCATTGTGAGATTCTGTATTTCTTTCTTCTTGATTTTTCTTTTCTTTTACCCCAATGAAATGTCTTTTAAACACTTAGATGTTTGGTACATGAATATCTATTAATCATCGTCTTTAGGAGTAAGAAAGGAAGATCGTTACAACGTGCTATCAAAGCTTAGATTGGTCTAACACCTAGGCTTTGTTAGGGTCAACTCATTAGAGATAGGGTTAGCAATACTCTAGAATTAGGCCTATCAATGTATACCGGAAAATCCAAAATCCATTTGAATCCATATTTGAAAATATGGATATTATCTGATATCCAAAAGCCGGTGCAGACATTCGATATCCAAAAAAGATTTTGGATGTGGATGCGAATATGAGTGTATCCATTTTTTTAAAAACATCCATCCGATCTGAAATTAATCGTTATTATTATTTTTTAAAGAGAACTCTAAATTGTATTCAAAATTTATTAGCCACTTCAACAGAACTGTTGGATACTATATCTAAGGCCAAGTCCTAATTGCACCGCCTCTCGCGTATTCATTATTTCATTTACAATTTCACAACCGTCGTATTGAAAAAACCTAAATCAATGTCGATGGCATCTCCAATCGAATCACACACCCCAAATCGCATACCTTGCATCTCAGCTTCAATGCTCCATCTCAACCTTATTGTGTAGCTAGGCATGCAACCTACTCACCATGGATCCGCATCTTAGCTCCGACGTCCAGCTCCGGTGTCTCAAATAGTACACCCTAAATTGCACACCCTAAATCGCTATCTGGTATTTCTAAATTTAAAAATAATATTAGCTGTTTTTTCTTTTCTTCACATTGATTGTATAATAATTTTCTAAATAGTTGTTAATTAATTCGGTTTAGTTTCCATACATTGTTAAAATGAGTTGCAAATGATATTGGCAATTATAATTGGATTCATCTGTATGTATGGCTATAAAACCGATTTTTATGGTTCATAAAGAGAATCCAATCTGGAAAAATTCGGATTGGAATACATGGTCATCCTGTCAATTGTTGATTAGAGTTTCAGTTTGAAACATATTCATCAATTTTTTTCCTATCACGAAAGTATCATATTTTAATTATTTTTTCCTTTTTTTTTAAACATACCATTACCTTTTGGTTTTGAAGTTTACATCAGCTATGTCGATAATATTTGTTGAGAGATCTGAATCTTAAACATGTTTGAACCAAGATTGTTGAATAAGTTAATTGTTGGACTAACATATTAAATTATATGATGTGTATCATGTGAATATAACACATGATCATAATATATTTGTGAAAAAGATAAGTATTCATATTTGACCACACGTTGTAGCACAGTTTATCAAGAATAATATATTTGTTTTTATATTATATGCTTTTTTGTTCCTGTTTTTACTAGGTAGCTAGAATACTTAATTTTAGTTTCTAAAACAAATTAAACTTTGATCTGCTAATTTATGCTGAATACAATAAGTATTTTAGTTAATCAAAATGATTATTTTTATATACAGAAATTTAAAAATGTAAAACACCTCATCAAGTTGTAGTAGCAAGTCTATTGCATGTACATTTCATGTAAGAAACACCTCACAAATATACCATTTCCCTTTATATTCATGTTGAGTATGGATGTTTTGGTTTCTTATTCATTATGCACTCACACTCATAAATGTATTCAAAGTGAGATAGATACTTAAATCTTTGAGTATATTTAAGTTATCATTACACATGCATACAACAATCTGTAGTATACGCTTGCCATTGCATTGTCGCACTCTTGGCTAGCTTTGTCCATATTTGTGTCTTCGCTGTCTTTTTAATCTTTTGGGTAAAGTTGGATTATTAAGACATAAACAAACTACAATGTCTAAAAGTAACTAAAATGGTAGAGTATTGAAATTAACACTTTTGAGTGCCCAAGTTTGTGCGTATTCATATTATATGAGATAAATTATGGCACCTTACGCTTATCCATGCTATTCAAGTAACAGTAAAGCAATAATCAAAGTTTATTCACCTAATTCCAAGGAGAACGTGTTTGAGATGGCATCATATGTTTATCTTTGTCATTCGAATACTCAGGAAATTATTGTCAAGGACAAAATTTCACAGCTTTTTAGCCTCAAGGACAGACCTCCAATATTTTATCCTGAAAGACAACTTTATGTAGGTATCAGTTTTTAGTTATTTATAGCAGTTTTTAAGTATCAGTTTGTAGTTATCGGTAGAAGTTTTAGGTATCAGTTTTAGCTAGGTAGCAGTTTTGTTGTCCTTATGAATAATTTTGGAAATTTTTTGTCCTTATGAATAAATTTTAGAAGAATGTTTGTCCTTGTGGTAAAAATATTGAGGTCGTGTCCTTGAGGCTAAAAATATACAACCTTTGTCTTTTAAATTACTTAAACTAATAATTATTATGATATTTCATTGATGAATTTAAATTTATTCAACAATATACCATTTATCAAGGATGAGTTTCAAAACATACAATAATAAATGATTATAATTGATGTTTTGGTTTTATATTAGGTAACATAACATTAATACTGAACATTTTCATATTGATGTTTTGTATAACATCATGTTATTGTCCAGAACAAAACTTTTACATCTAATAATGCATATCAGCTTCATAACATTTAAAACATGCCATTCCTTCTTCCTTTCTAAGTTCATAACTTATGTTCCATAACTTCAATTACCTTCTATGCTATATAGTGGAATGCTATTTTCTTTATTACCACTTGTATGTTGGCAGCAATATCTTATTCTTAAGTGGTACACTGTAATATCCTAAGAATTTATCTAATATTGTTTTGGCTGTTGCCGTTGACCAGTTATGTAACTCGATTGAGAAATTAATCTATGTTTAATGATTTAGTTTTGCTTTGCTGGTACTATGGAAAGCTAAGTTAGGTAGAAGAAAGACAAAAAAGCTAAAATTTGCATGCTACGTGTTATTTTATTTTTGTTTAATCTTTGAATTATAGTATTATATGAACTAATGAACTTTTTTAATATTTTGAATGTTTCTATTTTTTTCATTTGAAGAAATGATGAAGTATTGTAGTTTATGTGTGAATGTTAGTTGAGAAAATAAATTATTTAAATTGTGATGTTTTGGTTTAAAATTTTAATATAAAAAATGCTTGCTCAATTTTTGGATGCACATATTTCATTTATTTTCGGATATTCAAAAATATCTTCATCTTATTTACGGATGCAAATATTTTCGAATATACGAAAAAATTCACGGATGTGGATGAGGATGTTAATTATTTGATTTTCGAGGATATTAGATGCGAATCCGAATGCGGATTCGAATGCGGATTTAAATTCTCGAATGCAGATGCAGATATAACCATATCCGCATCTATATGCATCCATTGATAGGGATACCTAGAATGAGTTCAGTCTATGAGAGTGTGTATTTGTAATTTTATCCGTATATATATTGGATATATTTATTTAGTACATTTTTCTTAAGATGATCTCGTTTACGTATTCTAAAGTTATCCTACTATGTTTAGGAAGTAAGAGATGAGTAATAGTGGAAGGCGAGGAAGGCGAGCTGGCAGTACTATGACCATAAGTAGTCGAGTTCCAAATGTTGGAACAGTAGGTGTAACACCTCTAATTTTTGATAACATTATTTGGGAGGTTTAATTAGATAAATTAAATATAATAATGTAAATGTTAAGTGATAAAGAGGTTGACATTTTAAGTTTAGGTCATGCTTAATTAATTACTAAATGTGCTAAAGAATTGTTTTTAGGTTAATTAATTTGAATAAGGGTATAATGGGAATTTGTCGCACACAACCCTTATCCTTATATATTCTCATTCCTACCATTTTATTTCCCATTCACGTTATTTTGAAAACAAAAATAAAAAATGTAAAGAGGAGTCGGCCATTAACAAGAAGAATTCAATCAAAAAATAGGGGTTCAAGCTTATGGGAAATTAATCTCAGTCCAATCTCATTATCTTAATCAAGGTGAATAATAATTCATTCCATCTCTATTTTGTTCTATAATCATAAGTTTTCAGATTTAAGGGTAAATTCGTTTTTATGATAATTTGGATGATGATATGCTTGAATTACAATTTGTTTGATTTAAACAAGAATGTTTAAATAAGATTACATGCAGTTTTAGGGCAAAATCGATTTATGTTGATGTTTAAATGCCATGGAAATTTTTTATTTTGTGTAAAACATGATTTTGGAGTTGGCTTTTAATTTTGATAATTTTCCAAGCTATGGAAAGATTAATATGAATTTTCAAAGGAAATTGTGGTTGATTGGGTTTATAAATTTATTTCGGAAATTATCTTAAGAAATTGGGTCTGAAATTTTGATATATTGGGTAACATGATTAAAGTGAATTTTTGGAATTTTTGGGGATTTTTCCCAAATGATTTGCTATGCAAATTAAATTATTTTAGAAGAGGGACTTCTTTACAATATTGGTTTTGCTTAATGAAAGGGTTTATTTGCTAACTTAACCATGGTTTAGATATGAAATTAGCGGTAGTTATTTTAGTAAAGAATTTGAAAAGTTAAGGCAACCAATCTTGTGCTTACACATGGCAGGTTAGTTAGAAAGTGATTTCTTTAATTAGTATGAAATTAGATTTACCCAGAAAAGTTTGTTCTGCCTTCTTTAGAAGTACATTTCGACTCAGAGCTTCCGCCTTCAATCGAGTTGAAACCCACTAAGCCAAAACCAATACACAAGGCATCACTCAAATGGTACGTAGTGGATTGAAGAATGGTGGAAGGCTTGGTGTTGAAAGCATGGCTTCCATTGGGGTCGATACCTTTTATTTGTTTAAAAAGAGAAGCGCCTTCCTTTGTTTTATTTAAGCCTTCGAAGGAGTCGAAGAATACGTTTTCGAAAGAGTTTTTCTAAATGCTTTCAAAGGGGTTGCTATTAGCTTATAATTACTTTTGAATGGGTTCTTTTACTTATAAAATAATGCTTTCGAAAGAAGGGGTTCCGACTTAGTCGAAGCTCTGCTACCATTCTTTAGCCTTTCAAGTATACCGAAGTCATCAATGCTTTCAAAAGGTGGTGCTTGTTTTAAAGATGTTTTAAGCCTCTTCCCAAAATGCTTTTGAAAGGGTCAATAGTTTTAAGGCAATGGCTTCGAAAGGGGTTTCGACACTATCCTTTAATGTTTTGTTTAAATGATTTGAAGCTTTCGAAAGGGATGATGCCAATGCCATCATGTTTTCCCCAATATTTTTATATGATAAAGGATGGTTTCGATAGTGACACTTTCATTTATATTCACTTTGATGCAAATAATATTTTAAGTATAAACCCAAAGGTTTCAAAAGGGGGACTTTCAATGGTTTTTGAAGGGATGCTTCCAAAGGTTTCGAAAGAGGTACTTCCATTGGTTTCGAAGCTATGCTTTTAGAAGATAAGAAGTGATATTTTAATTCGTTTGAAAGGTTTCGAAAGAGAAGTTTACAATGTTTCGAAAGGTAGGGCCCTAATGTTTTGAAAAGAGATCTTTATCCAGTGAAGTCGAAAGCAAAATTTTGACAGCCTTAGTGTTCAAAGCAAATAATCCAATCTCATTTTTGGAAGAAAATCATGGCATAAATATATAATGAGTTTTGAAAAGTAGTTTTTGTTGATTAAAAGGTTAAAGAGATTAACCGAGTTATTGTGTATGCTTCTTCATATATGTATATATTCACAATGTAATGGACCCATAACTGAATTTTGGGAAAGGGCAGAATAACCAGCTAGGTTGCCTAATAGTGAATGTAAATTAAGATAACTTCTGAATGAGTAGAATTGCATCCAGGAGGTTAGGAAGACCAGAATATAGGATGTTAAAATATTAAGGAATGATGTTGGCGGGGGAATAGGTTCTCAGTAAGCCTATGAAAACTGTGTATAGGAAAAGATATTGGCAGGGGCCAATAGGTTTATAGTTAGCCCATTAAAACCATGCACAAAGGTAGATGTCAGAAAGATAGGTTCATAGTAAGCCCTTGAAAACTATAATCTGATACAGGCAACGACCAATAGATTTGTAGTTAGCCCATAAAAACTATATCTGGATTAAGATATTGACTGATGTCAATAGGTTCCTAGGCAGACCATGAAATCTAGGATAAGAAGAAAAGATATTGGAGTTATTAATAGGTTCCTAGTCAACCCATGAAAACTAGGATAAATGTAAAGATTTTGGAGTGAGAAATAGGTTCATAGTGATCCCATGAAAACTATGTAATTGGACATCGAGTCCTTAAAATTTTTACCGGTTATTAGTCATCCCATGAAAACTAATAAGTTAATAGTAAACCTAGAAACTATAATTGAGATAGATAGTTAGAATGAACGAGGATGGGTAATCTAGAAGTGATCCATTTGTCTTGCATATCATCATATTATGTTGTTTTGAACTGTTTAAACCATTGAGGATGCATGAGCACAGTATATGGTATTAAAAAGGTTTTAGGATACTTGTGAGGGGAAAACCTATTCCGCTAAGCGGCATGGTCCCACTAGATATCTAAACGGTTTGAGATGGTATATTATTATTCATACCAGGCTTTATATCTGACTCGAAGTTTATGTTTTTCCCTTAAACTCTCGGGTACTTAATTTAATTTAAGTAGTTTGAGAGTTGAGGTCTTCAGGTACCTCATTAGACGAATAAAGTTTCCGAAGACGTGCAGGAGGCATGATAGCTATTTAGGGTTCTCTTTTATTTGATTATGCCATGTTGTTTGTAGTGAAAAAGTTGTTATATTGCCTGTACATACACTAATTATCCAGGGGGCATCTTCATATATCGCTCTTGGCATATGTTGTAATAAACATATTTTCTCTTAATGTGGTTAGCAATTGTGGGATTATGCAATGAATTGAAAATGTTTTGAAATGGAATGTGGTCGTTGATGTTTTAATTTTTTTTCATATTCATGTATTTCCGTGTATCAATGAATCTAACATCGCCGTATTTGGTCGTCGAGGATTAAAGACTATGGATGACTACAACATCGGCAGTCGTTAGTTTTAGGCTTCCAAGTCGGGGGATGTTACAAATTGGTATTAGAGCAGAGGTTTATGAAACTTTAAAAGAAAGTTAAATCTAAAATCTTTTTCAAACATAATCCAATGAATCGTAAATATGATCGAGGTTTGGGATATAACTAAAGTAACGTACTTGTATTTGATATATACATAAGTACGTATTCCCTTCTCTCTTACACTGTTCTTTTGTATCTTACTAAGGCTCATATGCAGATTTTTGAGAAAAAGGATATGGAACCAGGAAACGGAAGAGAAAATATCGGTAAAGGAAGCACCACAACTAATGGAAATGCTCAACCTAATACCAGGAGGAACCAAGGTCGACAGGCTAGTGCTAACCAAAATGCTAAAGCTAATGTGGATGTTGGAAATCCACCAGTAGATATGGGGGAGATGTATCAGTTCTTCTTCATTGTATTGCAAGCAGGAGCTACTGCTGGAGTTGCTGGGAATGTTGGAGGAGCTAATCGTGTGGCTCCGGTTAGGAATAACTATGCTAAGTTAAGCAGAGATTACACCAGTCTTGGTGGGAAGCTCTTTATGGGAACGGAGGATGCCATAGAAGTAGAGAATTAGCTGTTGCATCATGATCGTACCTTTGCAGATCTAGGTTTAGATGATAAGCAGAAGAGAAGGTTGGCCTCTAGGCAGTTGTAGGGGTTAGCATTCAATGGTGGAATAGTGTTATTGCCGGAGTTCTAGAGGAAGAGTTGACACAGGCTGAATTTCAGAAGGAGATTTGAATAGAGGTTTTTATCTGAAGTTGCTAAGTTGGCATTGTTGAGGAAGTTTACGGATCTAGTTCAGGGAGAGATGTCGATTAACGAGTATGACACTAGATTTGATGAGCTATCTAGATATGGGTATGCTATTGTTGACAATGACTTCAGAAGGAATGAGAGGTTCATTCAGGGTTTGAGACCTATGCTTGCTAGTGAAACCATGACACATATCCGTGATCCTTGTAATGTGGTTGTGAATATGATAATTCGCCATGAAGAGATGCTTGCTTTTGGTGCTAGAGAGAAGCTAGTTGAAACCCAGTCTTCTTAGGGAAAGAAGAAAATGTTCTTTAAGAAGAAGGGAGCCCAGAAGGGAGATGCTGCCAAGAAGGCAAAGACTAATTTAGTTCTCTACAAGTGTGATAAGAAGGGTCATTATGCAAATGAGTGCCGATTAGGCAAGGGGAAGAAGGCTGTAGAAAAGAAGAACGTGATGTGCTTTAACTGTGATCAAGTTGGGCATTATAAGAACCAGTGTCCAAAGCCAGTCAGGGCAGACGAAGGAAAGGTGTTTTTTGTTGGATCGTCAGCTAAGCCAACTACAGCTGATAAAGGAAAGACTGTTATGAAAGGTATGTTTTTGACTCAGAGTATACTAGTTAGGATACTATTTGATACCCGTGCATCACATTTATTTATATCTCAACGTTTGGTTGATTGGTAAGCATTACCCATATGCTTGTTACTTCCTTAAAGGTTGCAAACCCGATAGGAGGGTATGCAACTATAGGGATGAGATGTGACCAGTTTGAACTTGATTTGTTAGGTCATAAGTTTTCACGCAGTATGTGTGTTTTTGATTTCATAGATTTCAGAATCATTTTTGGTATGGATTGGTTGAGATGGTATGAGGTTAGGATATTTTGCCAGGATGGACTATGGAGATCTATCAATAAGATACCCTGACATTCGTAACCGAATTGTATTCTTAGTATAGAATTCTGACCGGAGTCGTTGTGCTTTGTTAAGTGCAATGGAAGTGGGAAAAGAATTAAGTCGGGTTCAAGTTGCAAGAGAGTTTGCAGATGTCTTTGAGCAAGTCACAGGTCTACCACCAAAACGGGCTATTAAGTTTCAGATAGATCTTGTGCCAGGAGCTGAACCTATGAGTAGACTACCTAGCAGGATGACATCGACCGAGATGAAGGAATTGAAGGTGCATCAAGTGGATCTAGAAGGAAGAAATTTAATTAGACCAAGCATTTTGCCTTAGGAGTGGCCGCGGTGTTTGTAAAGAAACCAGATGGGTCATTAAGGATATGTATCGACTATCGTAAACTAAATGAGAGGACGATAAAGAATAAGTATCTTTTGCTGAGAATTGATGATCTATTTTATCAGTCGAGCGGAGTCACGATGTTTTCATAGTTGGATTTGGCGACAGGTTCCCATCAGTTAAGGGTGACGGAGGACAACATTTCAAACTAAATATGGTTCATACGAGTGGTTAGCGATTCCATTCGGGTTGACAAATGCATCTGCTTTCTTTATGGATTTGATGAATCAAGTCTTCCGAGAGTATTTGGATAATTTCGTATTAGTGTTCATAGATGACATTTTGGTGTACTTTAAAGATGAAAGAGATCATGAAGATCATCTTAGAGTTGTGCTTGAGATGCTAAGGCAGAATCAGCTAAATGCGAAGTTATCCAAGTTTCATTTTTGAAAGAAAGAGTTAAAGTTTCTTGGTCACATAAGTTTCAAAGAAAGGTTTGTCAGTCGATCCAGATAAAATTGAATGCGATAACCCAGATTTTTGGGCATCAGATAATTGGATATTTATCTAATTTAACTATTTAAAATACTGATTTATAGATTGAACAAATAAGTCTGATAATAAATAATTATATCTGGATAAATAAATATTTGATAATCTCCTAATGTAATTACTTAAAATTTGACAAATTATTCTTTTAAAACAAATAATAAAGATGGTTTATATATATATATATATAAATAGATTTTAAATAAGAAAAATTATTATTTTCAAACAAATTAAAGATGTGTTTGATTAATTGTATATACATATATATATGTGTGTGTGTGTGTGTGTGAGTGGATTTTAAATTGAATTTGAATTTAACTTTGAAACTTAAAATATAGATCCCTTAAAATAATATTGGATTTAAAATATACTATATATGATTTTATTTAGAATATATTGGTTTTATATTATTTTCTTTAAAAAAAAGGTTTTATTTATATAAATTAAGAAAAGTATTTGTTAATTAGTAAATTAAATACAAAAGTCTTGTAAAAACATTTTTAAATAAATAAAGTCATGCATAATTACACATGTTAGTTAAATGTGTATAGTTTAACAAATGGAAAAAAAATTAACACATATTTATGACAAGTGTAATTAATTTACTCTACAATTTAACAAGTGTTCCTATTTCTTTTTATTTTTTAAAAATAATAATAATTAATAGGTGAGAAAACCAAGTTATACAAACATCTCTTTTTCTCTCTTTCATTTCTTTTATTGTTCAAATTCAAACAAAAAAAAATCCAGAAATCAAACAAATTAAAGAACTCTCTTCACAAATTCAAAACTATTAAACAATTTCAAGTTCATCTCAGTCTTAAGCAACTCAGATCAATAGGCAAATCAAGTCTAGAAGCAAGATCAATTTCAGTTTCAAGTTCTAAGGATTAAGTAACTTCCAGATTTCAAAAAGTTTTTCTAGCTTCTTTGTTAATTCGGTGAGAAAACTTTTAAACTACAAAACTTCACATGTTCATCTTTGATGCATGTGAAATTTCTTAAGCTAATATTGTGAAGGAGTTGCATGATTGAAATCTGTTCAAATAGTTGAAATCTGTGCATATCCATATATATATGTGTCTGTGTATGTATAAACTGTGATCTGCTTGATTTTTAACCAGCTTATTCAAGTTCAAAAATCCGAACGTCCCTATATAAATACTTTTATGGTATGGTCTTTGGAATAAGTTTGTTAGTAATTGTCAGATTTGGTTTTTAAAAATAATTTCAGGTATACACATGAAGTAATTATGACAAAAATTAAAGTTCACAGTGGTAAATCAATTTAAATCAAAAATTCGAAGTAGATAAATCTCTAGTTTAACTTATTTGATTTGAATTGATTTTGGAAACGATGAATTTTAAGGGTAAAATCAAGATTTTTAAACATGTATTGATTGAGTAATTTGGGGTTGAACGGAAATTGCGATTTTATAGATTTCTGGCGATTGGAGAACCTGGGGTGTTCAAGATCGTGCATGGAGGTGGTTGGAAGGGCGGTGGTCTCGGGAAAATGATTGGAGGGTTCAACAATCACCGAGGCGGCGGCAAAGAGGTGATATACGGTTTTGAACTCGTTTATATCGACGATGTTTGAGGGGGGTTTTGGAGACGACAAAGTTGGATCGGGTTCAATCGCATAAGGGGGGAACGATGCTGGAGGTTGAGACGCAGTCGTTGACGAAGTGGAGGATTTTTTGGTGGTCAGGATGGTAGTCGGCGAAGGGATTTGTCATTTTTGTTTGAAATTCAGACTAATGGATGTGCTCATTTCCAATTTGATGGTGTAATCGTCGGAACAGAGTATCGGGTAGGGCGGCGGGGTCATGGATGACTCGAGGATGTACGCGGCGTTGATCGTCGGTGATAGAATCTAATGTGCATGTGCACGTATATCTTAGAGTATATGAAGTTTTGGCAGAGGGTTTGGCACCGGGAAGACAGTGGAGTAGCTCGGGTTTGTCTTGAGGGATTTTCGTGATTTTCTCAAAGTCAAGATGGGTTTGATCGGATAACTTGACTCGAGTGACTTAGACTTGGGTTTGATACTTGAGAAATTTTATTACAGGTTTCGTGAACTTTAATAAAAATAAATATATTGTGATAAAGTTATTTAAGGCCAGGGAAGTAAGATATGTTAATAAGTTTTTAGAGTGAATATAATAACTAATAAATTTATCAAACAAGTTTTCAAAAAGAAATATTGAACTAGTTTCAATATAAATTGTTTTCTTTTAGACAAAAATTTTGAAATTAAATTTATTGGTTTTTGTATGGTTATAATTAATTAGAGTAATTGGGAAATGATTACTTAATATAATCAAATAAAGGATAATTATTTTAAAAGTGATTAGTTAATTTATGAAATAATTACTTCATACAAGTAATTGAAGATTAATCTGTTTACTTAAGTGATTAAGATAAACGAATTATCATACAATTTGTAACGACCCGTTAAATTCGATGATTTTAAATGTGATAATTTAATAGGATTTCTAATTTAATTTAGAATGAAATCCAAATGAATTAAGTAGAAAAGGATTCTCACCTGGATATGGAATTTAATATGAGAAATTTATGAAAATGTTAAATGGTTTTAATGCAATGAAAGATTTTTAACGGTAAATGGGAATACATTAAGGAATCATATTAGTTCCAGTTAATAGATTACGACTTGAATGAGATTCCAATTTAATAAAATCATTTAAATGTTATGATTTGATTTTATGGAATATGAGAAATACAAATGTAGGGATTTGATTAATATATATGTTATTTGTTCAGGGTATTGAATAAAATTGGGAATCCAATTTAAATTAATGATAATAACGTTGATATTAGTTAATAAGTAAATTTCAATGCAATGCCCATAAATGAATGAAATGAAATGAATATATGTAAAATGTATACTAGGTTATTTATCGAATAGAAGGATAGAAAGTAAATATCGGATTTGATTGATGAATAAATATATATTAAATAGTAATGAAATGTAAAGTAAATGGAAATTGTATAAAACCAACGCAATAAGATTTTCTAATAGTAACTGAATGTAGACGTGTGAAATAGAGTTAATGACTATAATTATTGCACTTTACCTATTTTATTAGTTGTCAATGTTAATCTGGAATCAAATTCAATTAAAATTTCTGCAGTTAAAGTGGAATAAATTGGTAAATGAAGAATGTTGGATCCAAATAAGTTGTAACCAAGGAAATTCCCATTTTTAATAAACTATGTAGGAAAAGAAATGAAACCAAAATGAAAATGTGAAAATATAAAATGTAATGAAATTCTAAGTAATAATGACTTTGTTAGTAAAGTGAAAACTGATTTGATATTAAGTTGTAACTGGATAGAAATCAAATTTATTTGGAATTGATTTGCAATCAATTGAATTTATTGCAATTAAATGGATTCAATATTTAAATTAATTATGTAAATATTATTTGGAAAAAATTGAAGTTATTTGGGTAATAAGTATTGTAATTGGCTAATTTAGATACTTTAAAGTGAAACGGAAATTATTAACGCAATAGTTTGATTGCAATATTTAATTCATCTAATTGATGATAAAGATTTGTTAGATTTATTTAATAGGAATTTTGGGGCATTTAATAGGTAATTGCTGATTTTGAATCGAATTAAAGGGATTACTGAAATCAATATTTAGCAACTTTTAAACCATTGCAATTGATTTAGAATATAAAGAGTTGTCTATTTAATTGAGTTAAATTTTTGAAATTGCGTTGTTACAATTAAATGGGAAATAAAACGTTAAGGATAACCAGTATTCAAGATTTACCATCTATTTAGTATATTAATTGTAACTGATAATCAACTGCAATAAATAATAAATAATTATTACGTTAACGTTAATTGAAGTGATATTTGAAATTTAATATTTAGGAATTATGTAAATATAAGTTCAGATGAAATTGGAAATATCTACATATTGAAATATGAATCCAATGATAAATTCTTCTATTTGACAATAATAATGGAAAGTAAATTTAATTAAAATTTTGGAAATTTAATTTATAATTTGGTGAAATTAATGAAATTTGGGGATTTCTAAAATTTTAATTTCGACAAGTTAAATTTTGTTTAAATTAGTATGGGTGATTGAAAAATTTATAATAATAAGAATCGTCAATTATCAAAAAGAAATGGGAAATTTGATTTAATTGACTAAATTTTAATTTATTAAATTAATATAAAAATAGCCATTTTTGTCACGGACTCGGATTTCGACGAAACCAGTTTCATCGGATCCGTATCAGTGAATTATTGTAGGGTTTCAAGTTTCGTATCGATCAGACCTGTCGTTTGATCGTACGGACACGAAACGCCTTGAAATCGATTTAATTAAAATCAATTTGAAATCAATTTGGAAATTCTATTTTCAACATAACTTCTTCATACAATCAAATTTGGACGTGTAACTTTTTCCATTGCGTTCAGAATATTTTAAAATACCTATTCGGATATATGGGTTTAATAAATTTCGTTCCGGGGTCAGAACGGGCTTTTGGGGCCAACTACCGTTTAGCACGTTCATAATTCGTGCCCACCTAGCCTTCTTCTATTTGTCTATAAATATACTGTGATAAACCCTAGCCTCCTTTCTATTGTCATTTGGCTGTACGTTCATTTTTCTTCATCTCTTCCTCTTCCTCAATGGTTGCAAAACCTAGATCTACTTCAATTCAAAATTCAAAGGAAAATTCAAAGTCCTCCTAAAAATTCAAAAAAATTATATGTCAATGCTCTCGATGAGCGTAATTCAGTGGTGATATCCGTTTTTCGATTGGAGCTATCGTTTGTCCAGAAAAATTCAAATCATTTTCGGCCTTACATCATCGTCGCGACAAACTTCGTCAGATCGTCAAACGATTTCTGGGTTTGGTAGAGATTGACCAGAGGAGTTCATCTATATGGGTTTTGTCGAGGATCAACGGCTAGATCGAGCTAGAAGACTTGATTAGGGTTTCGGCCATGGGTACAAACGGCGGCGGCGGTGGCGTTTCTGGGCGGCGGACTTTGGCCATAGGGGCGGCCTGATGTGGGAGGTCTCGTGGTGTGGTCGACGACACTCAGTTTGGGTGGAGGCGAGCGTAAAACATGGTCAAAGGCCGGTCAGAACGCGTGGAGGCTGGGTGTTTGCGTGTGTTAGGGCTTCGTGGTCCAGGCATTTGCGTAACGAGTTAGAAGAGGCTGACGTGGTTAATTTTTAGGGTGAGTTTGTAACTTGTGTTTTTAAATTTAATTTCGATTTCAATCATCGTTTTAATGCATAACTCTCGCATACGATATCCGATTCACGTGTAATTTTTTTTGTTAGGATCGTAATTAAAATCCGGACCCGTTGACGCTGGTTTGAACGGATTCTGAGACCGTCGATTTTTTGGGTTTAAATCGGATTTAAATTCGATTTAAATTCAAAAGGTGAGTGTTTTAACCCACTCACAACTTCTAAAAGTTTTTATGTTTGTTAAATTTATTTTAAATATGAGTAGAAATTTATTTATGACTGTTTGGCATGTTTTATTCATCATATCTATTAAATTGCATTTATTTAATATAACTGTTCATTAAATTTTATTACTGCATATAGATTGACAGTTATAGTTATTTATTTGCATATAAACTGTTAGTTTAATAGTTGTTAAATTTTATTTTGAATATAACTGCCAGTTATTACCTATCATATATTATCAGATATATATTGATATTGATTTATTATTGGATGATGATTGTGATTTGGATGATGGATGATTTTGATGAATGGATGTTTTATTGTATATCATTAAACTGCAAGTTATCATGCATTTTTCATTTCATTCGGGATTGTGGTTTGAAATGATATACAACCGCAAAATTTTATTTTTAAATTGCGGATTGAAATGATAAATATCCGTATCACTTGACCATATGATAGAAAATTATATACATGCACCGTGGTCTATATATAAAATATTTTAAAGTGATTTCTATGGTTTGTATGGAATACGGTTTATAATTTTTAATTTTGATATTTTCTTCTATATATATACATATGAAGTTAGAGATTTTGAATTTAAGCTGTGTATAAATCTCTTAAATAAAAAGGGGAAAAATTAAGAAAAATGGAGTTTGATAATTATATCATATGTTTAATGTTTAAGTTTGGAAATTTTAAGATATGATATTTATAACTGGACTTTTCCAAGATAATTAAAAATGAATATGTTACTATAAATTAAATTGAAGAAAATATTTAATTATTAGAAATTGGAGTTTTATTTATGGATTTTATGTAAATATTCAAGACTAAATAATAGTACGTTAAATTTGCTGAAAGAAAAATTTCCAACTTTAGTTTTGAAATATTAATACTCCAAATGGATATATATATATATATATATATATATATATATATAGAAATTGAAGTAGTTTTGGAACTTGAAAGTGATATTTAAATTTTGGTTTAGAATTTAAATAAAGAAACATATTTGTAAAGCCATGGAAATTATTTTTCTTTACAAAGTTACCTTAAAGTTAAACCATTTGTTTTATATACCATTGAATATCCAAACCATTCAAGTTTTAGAAGTTATGGTTTTAAAACTATGAATTTTCGAAATATTATGCTTTGAAAGTATAATTCAAATGTTTGGTTTCCAGATATTATAGATTTTAAAGCAGTATGATTTTTGGAAAAGAATTATATTTGGATAAAATGATATCATATTGTTTTGGGTTTTAAAATGATATCGTATTCATAGTTTTTGAAATGGAAATTTTTATTATGGTTTTAAAAGTATAAATTTTTTTTTTAAATAACCGCGGTGTTATAATAACGATTGGTTGGCAAAGAGACCGGGATCGGATATGGACATACTCTCTGTCGATACCGAAAACCACTTTGACTAACCGTGTACGCGGTGGAGATTCCAGAATGAAGTAGGTTGGTGGCGACGTTTCATGTAAGGTAAATACGTGGACCCAACTCCCGTGAGTTGGCATAAGGTGGCTAAAACAGGAGCGATTCTCGGGCCAATGAGGTCATTCCTCTGATCGAACGCACTCCTTCGATACTATACTCTGACTTTGGATTGTTTCGGTGGCCACTATTGACTTCTTTGATTTGGGGGTGTTAGTTCGAGGTGGGCGGTAGTTGCGGCTATGCGTTACCACCAGCCCGGATAGCAATTGGTATATCTACCCTGGCATTGCGTAGTTGTGCCGTGTCACCTACCCTAGCGCGCCTTATACGATTTTGGCTTTGTACCATACCTATGGAGTGCCCTCTGACGACGCCCAGTACGGAAGAGATTACGGTGCTGTATAGACTATGGGAATATATTCTGTGTTAAGGGCTATATGGGTAACCCCTTAACGCTATTTAAAAGTAAGTTTATTTTACAATTAGACACTATTATAATAGCGCAATATACTACATAGTAAATAGTTTAACGGATCCTTAGGAGATGTAAATCCCGAGCATCTCTTGAGTTACTGTACTCATATTTATTTCTGTTAATTTAACTCGCATAAGATCTTTTAGTTCTGACTCGAGTGTTTTTGTCTTTTCAAATTCGCTCGGGTCAGTCCGAGCGTTTCAGGATTTGAGGATTTAGCTCTGGAGGACGAAGACGAAGAATTGTATTACTAGTATCTATATTTTTCCACTACACCATTTAATTCCGCTGCATTGATTGTATTGGTATGTGTAGCTCTAATATTTATTGTACAAGTAAAACAAAATATTTTGCAAAACAGTTCATGAACTGTATATTTGATTATTATATTTTATCCTTCCGCTGTGAGATTCTGTTTTGTTTTATTTCTTCTCTGTTTTTCTTATTTACCCCATAACAATCCGCCCTTCCGTATGGTTTGAATTGGCACGTGTGTCGGTTTAAATCGTGCGAAAAGGTGGGATGTTACATCTGGTATCAGAGCTTTGGTTTAGTGATAAACCTTAGCTTTGTGGGGTTTGACTCTTTTCTAATAGGGTAGTAATACCCTATGGGAGTCATTGAGTGTATATATATGAGAGAGCGTATTTGTTAGTGTTATTAAAAGATTTTGATATTGTGTTAATCTGTTCCGTTTTGTATTTATAAATTCTGGTTGGTGCATGGGACGCTATGACATCAATAAGGATTTCTAAACACTTAATAGGACAGACCGACATAATATTTGTTTTATTATAGGTGAATGAAATAATTTTTCCTATTATATATTTTCTATATATAAAATAAAAATTTTCAAATGATATATATATTTGGTTGCTATAGATTGGGTGTTAGGTAATAAAAATATTAATAATAATTGAAGCTAAGTTGAAATTATAATAAATCAAATTTGAGATTTTAGAACTTAAATTCCGGAGTTTTGGAAACTTCTTTCAAATGATTGGAATATAATAATAATACTTTAGAAGTATTTTCTGATATAAGTTTTTCAATGTAACTTGAAAGAATTGTTTAAAGATGATTTTGAAAAAAATAAGTTTTGTACTTTCTTCTCTGTCGCTGGAAAATAATTTCGGTGATGGCGGCCGCATCATCGACTTTCATTTTCGAGTTTCGAAGGGGAAAGGCCACTGTAGTAAATTCTACTGTAGATTTATTTTGAAATTATCTAAAATTTTGATTGTTTTAAATATAATTGGAGATATATAAGTTGTAAGAAATTATTTATCTATTATTTTTAAAATATTTGAAATTTGACCCGGTATTTAATTCTTAAATTTCCATTAATTAATTGTTTGAAATTATTTTAGTGAAATAAAAGGTAAGTAATTAATGGATTGAAACCTCTAATTTAGGTAAGAGAATTAATGCAAAGTTATAAAGGGAAATTTGAGATTTTTACCATAATGAGACAAAAAGTAATATTGATTAACATTAAATTTAATTAAAAGATGAGATAAAACTTGTATAAGTTCTTTTGAATTTTCTTTAACATAAATAACTTACCAAATATAAAAAGTTGAAATGTTAGATAAGAGATTGGAATAGAATGATATACAAGTAGAAATTTTGGAAATAACGAAGTATTCAATGAATTGTTATATTAAATAAGAATTTAATGTTATAAACTTAAGTTATAAATTGAAAATTTTACCATAATTGAAGGTAAGTATTTTAAATAGGTGATTTCAAACTTAAGTAAATAAAATGAAATTCTTTTATAAATAAGGATATGATGTGTAGGGTTCTAAACTTAAGTATGATTTAAATGCTACTAGTTTAATATAATGGAAAGTAGGTAATATAAATAAATGACTGCAAACCATAGTTAATGAATAATTAAAAATCCTTTACTTATAAAAATGAATGTTATAAGGTTAAGAATTTAAGTGAAATTAAAAATGATTACTAAAATTAAATATAATAGATATGTAAGCATTAAATAAATGATTGAATTTGAAGGAGTGCATTAAATATAATACAAATAAAAGAAACTTACATGACCTGAATAAATAAAATTTTTGGATAATTGTGAGGAATAAGTAAAAATAAAGGAAACAACCACTGATTAGTAAATAAAATTTAAAGTTGTTAGAAATAGATGTAAATATTAAAAGGATAATTTATGTGGTCTGAATAAAAGAAAGGAAATCAAACAACTAAAGTATGTAATGAATTTATATAAGTTAAATTGATTTGTTGGTTTAAATCGATATTGTTTGCTTTATGGTTGGTTGGGTAAGGAAATTTGAAGTTGTTGGATGAATAAATAATCTATTTTAGCCCATCTAAGACTGTTGAGTAAATGATGCACTAGATAGTTATTGTTCATCCCGTACAATTTAAAAAGTTTTGAACCCAACCAACTATTCGGTTGTTTGATTGTATGGTTGCTTTGTAATTGTTGGGTATGCTGTTTGTTGAAATGGATGGTTGTTGGATTGATTTGATTGTTAGTGATTGAAACCACTTAGAGATTATTTGAAAATGTTATCCAAACTTTATTTATTTAAGTACATAAAGATATAATGATGATAAGACAGGTATATTTTATGTAAGGTAATGAATTTAGTAAATTATTGGTTATAGGTTAAATATTTTGAAATAAGATGTACTGTTTTTTTTTATTTCTTTCTTTTCCCTTCTTTTTCCTTTTCGGGGACGAAAAGTTTTGAGTGGGGGAGAGTGTAACGACCCGTTAAATTCGATGATTTTAAATGTGATAATTTAATAGGATTTTTAATTTAATTTAGAATGAAATCCAAATGAATTAAGTAGAAAAGGATTCTCACCTGGATATGGAATTTAATATGAGAAATTTATGAAAATGTTAAATGGTTTTAATGCAATGAAAGATTTCTAACAGTAAATGGGAATACATTAAGGAATCATATTAGTTCCAGTTAATAGATTACGACTTGAATGAGATTCCAATTTAATAAAATCATTTAAATGTTATGATTTGATTTTATGGAATATGAGAAATACAAATGTAGGGATTTGATTAATATATATGTTATTTGTTCAGGGTATTGAATAAAATTGGGAATCCAATTTAAATTAATGATAAAAACGTTGATATTAGTTAATAAGTAAATTTCAATGCAATGCCCATAAATGAATGAAATGAAATGAATATATGTAAAATGTATACTAGGTTATTTATCGAATAGAAGGATAGAAAGTAAATATCGGATTTGATTGATGAATAAATATATATTAAATAGTAATGAAATGTAAAGTAAATGGCGATTGTATAAAACCAACGCAATAAGATTTTCTAATAGTAACTGAATGTAGACGTGTGAAATAGAGTTAATGACTATAATTATTGCACTTTACTTATTTTATTAGTTGTCAATGTTAATCTGGAATCAAATTCAATTTGTCCCCAAAATTTCTGCAGTTAAAGTGGAATAAATTGGTAAATGAAGAATGTTGGATCCAAATAAGTTGTAACCAAGGAAATTCCCATTTTTAATAAACTATGTGGGAAAAGAAATGAAACCAAAATGAAAATGTGAAAATATAAAATGTAATGAAATTCTAAGTAATAATGACTTTGTTAGTAAAGTGAAAACTGATTTGATATTAGGTTGTAACTGGATAGAAATCAAATTTATTTGGAATTGATTTGCAATCAATTGAATGTATTGCAATTAAATGGATTCAATATTTAAATTAATTATGTAAATATTATTTGGAAGAAATTGAAGTTATTTGGGTAATAAGTATTGTAATTGGCTAATTTAGATACTTTAAAGTGAAACGGAAATTATTAACGCAATAGTTTGATTGCAATATTTAATTCATCTAATTGATGATAAAGATTTGTTAGATTTATTTAATAGGAATTTTGGGGCATTTAATAGGTAATTGCTGATTTTGAATCGAATTAAAGGGATTACTGAAATCAATATTTAGCAACTTTTAAACCATTGCAATTGATTTAGAATATAAAGAGTTATCTATTTAATTGAGTTAAATTTTTGAAATTGCGTTGTTGCAATTAAATGGGAAATAAAACGTTAAGGATAACCAGTATTCAAGATTTACCATCTATTTAGTATATTAATTGTAACTGATAATCAACTGCAATAAATAATAAATAATTATTACGTTAACGTTAATTGAAGTGATATTTGAAATTTAATATTTAGGAATTATGTAAATATAAGTTCAGATGAAATTGGAAATATTTACATATTGAAATATGAATCCAATGATAAATTCTTCTATTTGACAATAATAATGGAAAGTAAATTTAATTAAAATTTTGGAAATTTAATTTATAATTTGGTGAAATTAATGAAATTTGGGGATTTCTAAAATTTTAATTTCGACAAGTTAAATTTTGTTTAAATTAGTATGGGTGATTGAAAAATTTATAATAATAAGAATCGTCAATTATCAAAAAGAAATGGAAATTTTGATTTAATTGACTAAATTTTAATTTATTTAATTAATATAAAAATAGCCATTTTTGTCACGGACTCGGATTTCGACGAAACCAGTTTCATCGGATCCGTATCGGTGAATTATTGTAGGGTTTCAAGTTTCGTATCGATCGGACCTGTCGTTTGATCGTACGGACACGAAACGCCTTGAAATCGATTTAATTAAAATCAATTTGAAATCAATTTGGAAATTCTGTTTTCAACATAACTTATTCATACAATCGAATTTGGACGTGAAACTTTTTCCATCGCGTTCAGAATATTTTAAAATACCTATTTGGATATATGGGTTTACTAAATTTCGTTCCGGGGTCAGAACGGGCTTTTGGGGCCAACTACCGTTTAGCACGTTCGTAATTCGTGCCCACCTAGCCTTCTTCTATTTGTCTATAAATATACTGTGATAAACCCTAGCCTCCTTTCTATTGTCATTTGGCTGTACGTTCATTTTTCTTCATCTCTTCCTCTTCCTCAATGGTTGCAAAACCTAGATCTACTTCAATTCAAAATTCAAAGGAAAATTCAAGGTCCTCCTAAAAATTCAAAAAAATTATATGTCAATGCTCTCGATGAGCGTAATTCATTGGTGATATCCGTTTTTCGATTGGAGCTATCGTTTGTCCAGAAAAATTCAAATCATTTTCGGCCTTACATCATCGTCGCGACAAACTTCGTCAGATCGTCAAATGATTTCTGGGTTTGGTAGAGATTGACCAGAGGAGTTCATCTGTATGGGTTTTGTCGAGGATCAATGGCTAGATCGAGCTAGAAAACTTGATTAGGGTTTCGGCCATGGGTATAAACGGCGGCGGCGGCGGCGTTTCTGGGCGGCGGACTTTGGCCATAGGGGCGGCCTGATGTGGGAGGTCTCGTGGTGTGGTCGGCGACGCTCAGTTTGGGTGGAGGCGAGCGTAAAACATGGTCAAAGGCCGGTCAGAACGCGTGGAGGCTGGGTATTTGCGTGTGTTAGGGCTTCGTGGTCCAGGCAGTTGCGTAACGAGTTAGAAGAGGCTGACGTGGTTAATTTTTAGGGTGAGTTTGTAACTTGTGTTTTTAAATTTAATTTCGATTTCAATCATCGTTTTAATGCATAACTCTCGCATACGGTATCCGATTCACGTGTAATTTTTTTTTGTTAGGATCGTAATTAAAATCCGGACCCGTTGACGCTAGTTTGAACGGATTCTGAGACCGTCGAATTTTTGGGTTTAAATCGGATTTAAATTCGATTTAAATTCAAAAGGTGAGTGTTTTAACCCACTCACAACTTCTAAAAGTTTTTATGTTTGTTAAATTTATTTTAGATATGAGTAGAAATTTATTTATGACTGTTTGGCATGTTTTATTCATCATATCTGTTAAATAGCATTTATTTAATATAACTGTTCATTAAATTTTATTACTGCATATAGATTGACAGTTATAGTTATTTATTTGCGTATAAACTGTTAGTTTAATAGTTGTTAAATTTTATTTTGAATATAACTGCCAGTTATTACCTATTATATATTATCAGATATATATTGATATTGATTTATTATTGGATGATGATTGTGATTTGGATGATGGATGATTTTGATGAATGGATGTTTTATTGTATGTCATTAAACTGCAAGTTATCATGCATTTTTCATTTCATTCGGGATTGTGGTTTGAAATGATATACAACCGCAAAATTTTGTTTTTAAATTGCGGATTGAAATGATAAATATCCGTATCACTTGACCATAGGATAGAAAATTATATACAGGCACCGTGGTCTATATATAAAAAATTTTAAAATGATTTCTATGGTTTGTATGGAATACGGTTTATAATTTTTAATTTTGATATTTTCTTCTATATATATACATATGAAGTTAGAGATTTTGAATTTAAGCTGTGTATAAATCTCTTAAATAAAAAGGGGAAAAATTGAGAAAAATGGAGTTTGATAATTATATCATATGTTTAATGTTTAAGTTTGGAAATTTTAAGATATGATATTTATCACTGGACTTTTCCAAAATAATTAAAAATGAATATGTTAGTATAAATTAAATTGAAGAAAATATTTAATTGTTAGAAATTGGAGTTTTATTTATGGATTTTATGTAAATATTCAAGACTAAATAATAGTACATTAAATTTGCTGAAAGAAAAATTTCCAACTTTAGTTTTGAAATATTAATACTCCAAATGGATATATATATATATATATATATATATATATAGAAATTGAAGTAGTTTTGGAACTTGAAAGTGATATTTAAATTTTGGTTTAGAATTTAAATAAAGAAACATATTTGTAAAGCCATGGAAATTATTTTTCTTTACAAAGTTACCTTAAAGTTAAACCATTTATTTTATATACCATTGAATATCCAAACCATTCAAGTTTTAGAAGTTATGGTTTTAAAACTATGAATTTTCGAAATATTATGCTTTGAAAGTATAATTCAAATGTTTGGTTTCCAGATATTATAGATTTTAAAGCAGTATGATTTTTGGAAAAGAATTATATTTGGATAAAATGATATCATATTGTTTTGGGTTTTAAAATGATTTCGTATTCATAGTTTTTGAAATGGAAATTTTTATTATGGTTTTAAAAGTATATTTTTTTTTAAATAACCGCGGTGTTATAATAACGATTGGCTGGCAAAGAGACCGGGATCGGATATGGACATACTCTCTGTCGATACCGAAAACCACTTTGACTAACCGTGTACGCGGTGGAGATTCCAGAATGAAGTAGGTTGGTGGCGACGTTTCCTGTAAGGTAAATACGTGGACCCAACTCCGGTGAGTTGGCATAAGGTGGCTAAAACATGAGCGATTCTCGGGCCAATGAGGTCATTCCTCTGATCGAACGCACTCCTTCGATACTATACTCTGACTTTGGATTGTTTCGGTGGCCACTATTGATTTCTTTGATTTGGGGGTGTTAGTTCGAGGTGGGCAGTAGCTGTGGCTATGCGTTACCACCAGCCCGGATAGCAATTGGTATATCTACCCTGGCATTGCCTAGTTGTGCCGTGTCACCTACCCTAGCGCGCCTTATACGATTTTGGATTTGTACCATACCTATGGAGTGCCCTCTGACGACGCCCGGTACGGGGGAGATTACGGTACTGTATAGACTATGGGAATATATTCTGTGTTAAGGGCTATATGGGTAACCCCTTAATGCTATTTAAAAGTAAGTTTATTTTACAATTAGACACTATTATAATAGCGCAATATACTACATAGTAAATAGTTTAACGGATCCTTAGGAGATGTATATCCCGAGCATCTCTTGAGTTACTGTACTCATATTTATTTCTGTTAATTTAACTCACATAAGATCTTTTAGTTCTGACTCGAGTGTTTTTGTCTTTTCAAATTCGCTCAGGTCAGTCCGAGCGTTTCAGGATTTGAGGATTTAGCTCTGGAGGACGAAGACGAAGAATTGTATTACTAGTATCTATATTTTTCCACTACACCATTTAATTCCGCTGCATTGATTGTATTGGTATGTGTAACTCTGATATTTATTGTACAAGTAAAACAAAATATTTTGCAAAACAGTTCATGAACTGTATATTTGATTATTATATTTTATCCTTCCGCTGTGAGATTCTATTTTGTTTTATTTCTTCTATGTTTTTCTTATTTACCCCATAACAATCCGCCCTTCCGTATGGTTTGAATTGGCACGTGTGTCGGTTTAAATCGTGCGAAAAGGTGGGATGTTACAAAATTATTTAAGGTTGGGTGATTAGAATTAATAATTGTAATTAATTAAAAGAATAATTAATTAAGGGAAGTGATTAGAGGATCATTAATAAATGTGATTAATTAATTAAGGAGATTAATTAAAAGTTAATGTGAATGGTTAAGGCTAATTAATCTATGGGGTAATTAAAGGTTAATTACTTAATGTAATTAAAGGATAATTAACCAGGGATGACTAATTAAGATGGATGATTAAAGAATGATTTGTTAATTGGGTTGTAATTAATTAATGTTAAGTACGCAGGATTAAGATAATCCAAGTGATTAAAGTTGGTAATTAATTTAACTGGAGATTAATTAAATTAATTAGGAATTATATATCTAATAAATCTTGCTTATGGATGGTTAAATGATATCGGATGACTTGAATTGTTTATGTTTATGATGGGTGATTGAGATGTGCTATGATATAAATGGGATGAACTATGATAATGTGGGTCACCTATAAATGGTTGAGTAATATGATATCCTATACATAGATTGTATTGTTTTAAACTTAAAGAACAACATTGGATTCAAAGAGATCGGGGTCAGGTATCAGTAATACCCGAAATCACTTCGATTAGTAAACAAAATTCTTTATAAATTGGATATGTGGTATTAAAACAGGCTGGAATGGAATGAATTGTGTAATATGAACATTTAGCCCGAAACTATTGTGTGATAGATGTTTGACTATGAGAACTTGTAAAAGGGTACGAGTTACCATGGTATTCACATATGTTATGTGACGACCGCCCATGACCCCCGCACCAAAACAAGGAAATAATGCGCTGAAAGTGTGCCAGGCAGCCATGGACGATAGTCAAGGGTAGAATAAACATCGCAGACTCTATCGTAAAAACTCACAGCGCATGGATAAAATACAATAGAGAAATATAATATAGCGAAGCTCCCATAGAACAGAATATCATCATCTAATCATAATAGCTTTATACATGGTCTGAATCATGAATACAAGAAGCCTCACTACATAGCACTCAGAGTAATCAACAAACAGCGTAATATCCAGTACACAGAATATGAAAATAATATGCAAAGCCTCCTGCTCGTCTTCGTCATCATCAGCGTGAGCCACTAAGATCAGCACCTGTCACCTGTCACCTAGTCTGCCCATCCCAAACATGGATGAACAGCCCAAGGTAATAAGAGGAGACATAAAACCTTGAGTCAGACAAAGTCCTAGTGAGCAGTAAATCAACAATCAAACATACCAAAGGAACATAAAGGTTAAAAGGAATAGGAACCCAAATCATCCCACTCCACCTCTTTCTACAGTGATAGCCCCCAGACACACACTAATAAGAAGCAAGCATAGCAACAGGTAACTAGAGTAAAGCGATAATCACTCGAGTCAAGGTCGATGTTTTCCAAATACAAACCCCCAAGGCCTAAACCAAGATCAGATAAGCACCCAGAAAACACCGCTCTTGAGACCGAATGATGATATAACCAACATCCATGACTCTGGCTATCACTGTTATCATTGCCTTGATTTCATCGTTAGTTGAATGAACGACACATTCTTTCATCCGTCAGTCAAGGGCTAATGGTAACCCCGGTTCTAGACATAACTCCGCACGTCATCGTGACCCGTGCCTAGGATATCAATGCTGCCCAGAGTACTAGCACGTCATCGTGACCCTGCCTGGGATATCAATGCCACCCAACGTACTCTTGCTTTGAGCATGCTAGAACCTTCAACAACGATGAAGTCTTAGCCTCCTAGTCATCCTCCTCGACGACTATTCCCATACTAGCTCAAGCGCCTCTCGAGCCATCCATTATCCATCAAAACTCGAACCATATCACCGAGTTAACATCATGCTTGGAATGATCCCACCTGGACTAGACCAAGACTATCTCACCTCATACTTTGCTTCATCGCATCTTAGCAAAGTCCATATCATGCTTCGCCTCATCATATCACGGCAAAGTCCATCATCATCATAATTTGCTTCCTCGTATCATCGCAAAGTCCTCGAATCCATCCATATGAGCTTCCTCATCCGCTTCATATGCCACAAGCAGCTTTCACCATTCAAGAGCCTTTCCACTTAGCTTTTGAATCATCCTCGACCATCTTGTTCCAAATCAACTACTAGCTAACTTGAAACAATCAAATCAATCATACATTCAAACAATCAATCATTCAAACAAGATCTAATAAGCAATATTAACTATAATGGCAATTTCGTAAATAAATGAGTGAAAGTCTATCATACATGAATTATGGATTTCTAGCATAGATCTATCAAATATAAAACATGGGTTTTGTTCCTATAACTCGATAAATGAACTTGCATAGGTAAACATCTTCATAAACAATGGATCTACATGCAGACTTAAGAGAAATGCGAGAAATCACTATCTTTAACACATAAACGAACCACCACTCCAATATACTCCTTTGGATCCGTGTGAGAGATAACTACCACTCACCGAATCACCCAAACACTTCAAAAGAAACCCACTTCAGATCTGGACAGCAAATACCCAAGCTTGATCCGGCAAAATCTCGCTTTAATCGATGAAATCTCACTCGAACGGATGAAGATTTTCAACTTTGGCCCTTGAATCTTCGATCTTGGATGGATGTTAGAACTAGATTGGAATGGAGAAAAGGAGATGAAGAAATGTTGTAGTCGAGCTCTCAAAATGGCAGCACTTCGTCGCTTCAAAATCCGGTGCCAAAAAGTGCACAAGTGGTCACGTATTTAGAGGCTGAATCACCCCCCCCTTAGGTCGCTCAGTCCATAACTCGCGCTCGGTCTTAGGTCGTTGCCGACCTAACATGTTACGACTCATGACCCAAAATTCCCACGACTCACGACCTAACGACTCAACGTCATAAGGCTTGGGACACGTTACGACCTAACTCGTACACGAGTTATGACTCAACTGGGAAACGACTTATAAATGTCACGACCTAACGCTAATAAGCTCACGACCCAACAGGCAACACGAGTTACGACCTATCATTAAGTCGCTAACGACTTAGCATGTGCCGACCTAACTCTTAGGCGACCTAAGGCCTTAACTCGTACCAACGACTCAACCAAAACTCGAGTTAACTAGGTCGTTAACGACCTAACTCCAAAGCCCTCTACAACCTATAAGATCCAACGGCTCACAATCCCTATGACCTAAAAAGAACGCAGATCCGCTAACTCATAAACGAGTTACGACTTACGACATAGCGAGCTACTAAGTCGCACACACGATCTAACGGTCCTAAAGCTGCGCGACTTAAAATGAATGCAGATCCACGATGCCGCGACTTAACCTCTTAACGACCTAACACCTTAAGTTGCCAACGACTTAACTCGTAAGTCGCTGCTCCACCTAACTCGCTCACACACTAACTTGCTAGCCCCTAAGTCGGTCAAAACCTTAAGTCGCTAGCCCTTAACTCATCCCAAACCACTAAGTCATAGCACACTAACTCACTAATTCTTATAACTCGTTAACGACTTAAAACCCTATTAACTCGAACACGACTCAACACTTAACACGTTAGCTCGTAATTCCTTAAGCCTTAACTCGTTAGCACTAACACGCTAACTCGTCCAAATCTATAGGTCGCTCCACTCGACCTACTCTCACACGACCTGCAAATTCTACGATATATCGACACGTAAAATACGGGTCGTTACATTCTCTCCCCCTTAGGAATTTCGCCCCCGAAATTCCAAACAAACAACAGTAATCAAAGCTATTCTGCATGCCTACCATCCATAGCAATCAACAAATCATGCATCCAATTTCTAACCTAGCATGCAGAATTCTAAGATCAGAATCAAGTTACAAATTCATGAGATGTCACGACACCTTAGGGCCATACCTTGAAGAGTTCAGGATGAGCTGCCTTCATCCTCTCTTCCTCCTCCCACGTACAGTCGTTAACATCATCACTCCATTGTATCTTGAGCAACGTAATCGTCTTCCTCCTAAGCTGTTTCGTGCCGGTTTCAACAACACGGAGCGGCTTACGAGGTCTCGTAACCACTGGATCAACCTCCAAATCTTCACAGCTATCAGCAGAAACCACTGTATTCGAGTCGTGCACATACTTTCGTAGATATGATACATGAAAAACATTGTGCACACCCGACATCTTTTCCGGTAACTCCAATCTATAAGCGAGCTTTCCAATTCGCTCGATGATCTGGAATGGTCCAACAAACCTCGGGGTCAACTTTCCTTTCTTCCCGAATCGAATTAAATTCTTCAGAGGAGAAATCTTCACAAAAACCATATCACCTACGTCGAACTCCAAATCTTTACGACGCTTATCGGCATAACTTTTCTGACGATCTTGGGCTGCCTTCATTCGTTGCCGAATGATCCCTATACAATCTGAAGTCTGTCGAATCATCTCTGGCCCAAGTATCAGCTTTTCTCCAGTTTCCAACCAACATGTCGGAGAGTTACACGGTCTTCCATACAGTGCCTCATATGGTGCCATACCAATACTTGACTGGTAACTGTTATTATACGCAAATTCCACCAAATGAAGATGATCTTCCCATGATCCTCCGAAATCCAAAACACATGCCCTAAGAAGATCTTCCAAAACTCGGTTGACTCTCTCAGTCTGACCATCTGTTTGAGGATGATAAGCTGTACTCAAACACAACTCGGTTCCCAAAACCTCCTGGAAACTCTTCCAAAATCCACTAGTGAACAATGGGTCTCGATCACTCACTATACTCTTCGGAATACCATGGAATCGAACTATCCACTTAACATACAATTCAGCCAACTTCGATGCAGTCCTAGTTGATCGAACAGGAATAAATCTTGCACTCTTAGTCAAACGATCTACAATGACCCAAATTCCTTCATTTCTTGTTCTGGTTCTAGGTAAACCATCGATAAAATCCATCGATATTTGCTCCCACTTCCATGTAGGAACTTCTAACGGCTGAAGCAATCCACTGGGCTTCTTCTGCTCTGCTTTAACCAACTGGCAATTCATGCTCTTGGAAATAAAATTTCCAACATCCTTCTTCATACCTTCCCAGTAATAGGTTCTCTTCATGTCCCGATACATCTTATTTCCTCCTGGATGAATTGTCAACTTCGAGTGATGACTTTCCTTCAAAACTTCATCTCTCAACTCATCGATATCGGGAACAACCAGTCGTCCTTGCTTCCGAAGCCAGCCCTCTCGATCGACTTCGAATCTTTTATCCTTCTCTGGGTCCAATCCAGATTCCAAATCACGGATAATCTTGACAAGCTTATCGTCTCGCTTTTGGCTCTCGCCAATTCTTTCCACAGGAGTAGGCCTTATCGATAAGTTTGCCAACATTTCAGGTTCCAATTCACATCTAGGCTTGAAATCAAATCCAGCCAAATACTCGAGACTCTTCCATTCCGAAAACATGACTCTCAATCCCGCATGTCTTCGACTCAACGCATCTGCTTCTGCGTTACCTTTTCCCGGAGTATAGGCTATACCAAAATCATATGATGCTAAAAACTCTAGCCATCGTTGCTGCCGAAGATTCAAATCCTTTTGGGAGAAAAGATACTTCAAAGACTTATGGTCTGTAAACAACTCGAATCGAACACCCAATAGATAATGCCTCCACATCTTCAGAGCAAAAACAATCGCCGCCAACTCCAAATCATGAGTCGGGTAATTCCTTTCATGCGGCTTCAGTTGTCGACTTGCATACGCAACAACTTTATTTTTCTGCATTAGCACTGCTCTAAGTCCAGTACCACATGCATCGGTGTAAACCACCATCTCATCATTCCCACTTGGAATAGTCAAAACAGGAGCACTCGTCAGTCGCTCTTTCAGGATTCCAAAGGCCTGCTCACACTTAGCATCCCAACTGAATACCTGATTCTTCTTCGTCAATCCTGTCAATGGTGCAGCTATCTTGGAAAAGTCTTTCATAAACCGTTGATAATATCCTGCTAGTCCAAGAAAACTTCTCACATCTGATGCATTCTTAGGTCTGACCCAATCCTGCATCGCTGCCACCTTAGCGGGATCAACCGCTATTCCATTTCCAGAAATAACATGGCCTAAGAATCTCACTTCACTCTTCCAGAAGTGACACTTCGAAAACTTAGCCTTCAGCTGATGTTTCCGCAAGATTTCCAAAACAATATGCAAGTGCGTCTTGTGCTCTTCCTCAGTTCTGGAGTAAATCAGAATATCATCCACGAACACAAGTACAAACTTGTTCAACTGATCTCTGAATACTCTATTCATAAGATCCACAAAATATGCTGGTGCGTTAGTCAATCCAAACGGCATTACCAGCCACTCATAAAAACCGGATGGTGTCCTAAAAGCAGTCTTCGGCACACTATCCTTCGCCACTCTCAACTGGTGAAATCCCGTTGCCAAATCCATCTGAGAAAACACCTTCGCCTCGTGGAGCTGATCAAACAAGTCATCTATTCTCGGCAACGGATACTTGTTCTTCTTAGTCACCTTATTCAGCTCACGATAATCAACACACAACCTCAACGATCCATCCGCTTTGGTTGCGAACACAACTGGTGCACCCCATTCGGACACACTACGCCGAATGAATCCTTTCCGCAAAAGGTCATCAACTTGCACCCTCAACTCTTGCTGTTCTCTAGGCGCCATCCGCCTAAGAGGCATCACAACGGGTCTAGCTCCCTCAACTAGATCGATACGAAACTCAATCTCCCTATGCGGCGGTAACCCTTTGACCTCGTCAAAGACATCCTCGAATCCATTCACGATTGGCACCGATGACAGTCCATCCCGTGGAACAACCAGCGAATACATAAAGCTCATGAAGACGCCTTCTTCATGCTTACATTGTATCACAACCTTTCGCCCCTCCACATCCTCGACTGTCACCTCCAATTTCTCACAACCAACCTTTGCCGCATACTTCCTAAGCCAGTCCATACCCAAAATAATTCCGAACCCCGCAAAGTTCAGAACAAAACAATCACAAACAAAAGAGCAATCATGACTCGATACAACTAGACCACGACATAGCATACACAAACAAGACGAACCGCCAACTGGATTAGTCACAACCAATGGCCTATCAACGATATCCGGTTCCAAACCCAACTGGTCTACTAACTCATTACAAACAAAGGAATGCGACGCCCCAGTATCAAACAAAACTCTAACTGGAACACCACAAATGGAAAGAGTACCTTGAACCACCACACTCTTCCCCTTCTTTTCAGCAGTAGGAGCTTTCGAAGACGATGGAACAGCCCCCAAAGCATAAGCTTTCACAATCTGCTTTTCCCTCAACGGTTCCGGAAAATTCTTCTTAATATGCCCCAGCTTGTCACAGTTGTGGCACTTCACCGATACCTTTGGATTCTTGCAATCCCTGGAGAAATGGCCTTTCTGTTGACAGTTGAAACAAGTCACTTCGCCTTTCGGCTTCTTCTGGCCATTCTTACCCTTCTGCTGTTGCTGCTTCCTCTTCTTATTTCCACCCTGCTGTGGTTTGAGCTCTTCCTTGGTCACAGCAACAACAGACCCTTCCTTAGGAAACAAACTCTCATGCCTGAGAGCTTTTTCCACAAGCTTCTCAAATGGATCGTCCAGGTGATCCACCATCTGCCTTCCAAGATAAGCATCCAAGCCTGTCACGAACTTTTCATTCTTCTGATAGGGAGAATCAATATACGACCGAGCTTACTTGGACAAAGCCTCAAACTCAGAAACATACTCAAGAACCGACCTCCCGCCTTGCTTGAGCTCAACAAACTTCTTAAACAAAACAGACTTCTGAGCAGTAGAGATGAACTTAGCTTCAAACCTAGCTTGAAATTGCTCCCAAGAAATCTCTTCTTCTGGAGTATCAATGGTGATAGAGTTCCACCAATCAGAAGCTCTCCCTTGAAGCTGTCTTGATGCAAGCTTCCTTTTAGTTGCATCCTCAATTCCCAAGTCGCCAAAGATCCTTCTACAAGCATCTATCCATCTTTGGACTTCAATGGTAGATTCCGTCCCTATGATAACCTTCCCTCCGAGAGCAGTATAATCCTTAAAAAGCTTAGCAAAATCCACCGGTCTTGGAGCTTGAACTTGAACTCCAACATCTACAGATGGCCCTGGAGCTGGTATCCTTCTCATGATAGAAGTCATCATGGCTTCAAACATAGCTCCATAATCAGCAACTCCTTCAGCGGCACGGCCTTCCCTTGCAACTGGTCTCCCTCTTCGACTCATCCTTAGTATCTACAAAAAGGACTAATTAGAACACCTTGAGGAACAACTACATAAGGAGTTCAAATCCATCTAAACTACTATATTATATATAGTAATCATCCATCAAAATACAATTACGTCTCTCTTACGTAGTTACGTCAGCGAGCGTTGGCTAAAATCGATTAACCAAAGCTCTGATACCAAATGTGACGACCGTCCATGACTCCCGCACCAAAACAAGGAAATAATGCGCTGAAAGTGTGCCAGGCAGCCATGGACGATAGTCAAGGGTAGAATAAACATCGCAGACTCTATCGTAAAAACTCACAGCGCATGGATAAAATACAATAGAGAAATATAATATAGCGAAGCTCCCATAGAACAGAATATCATCATCTAATCATAATAGCTTTATACATGGTCTGAATCATGAATACAAGAAGCCTCACTACATAGCACTCAGAGTAATCAACAAACAGCGTAATATCCAGTACACAGAATATGAAAATAATATGCAAAGCCTCCTGCTCGTCTTCGTCGTCATCAGCGTGAGCCACTAAGATCAGCACCTGTCACCTGTCACCTAGTCTGCCCATCCCAAACATGGATGAACAGCCCAAGGTAATAAGAGGAGACATAAAACCTTGAGTCAGACAAAGTCCTAGTGAGCAGTAAATCAACAATCAAACATACCAAAGGAACATAAAGGATAAAAGGAATAGGAACCCAAATCATCCCACTCCACCTCTTTCTACAGTGATAGCCCCCAGACACACACTAATAAGAAGCAAGCATAGCAACAGGTAACTAGAGTAAAGCGATAATCACTCGAGTCAAGGTCGATGTTTTCCAAATACAAACCCCCAAGGCCTAAACCAAGATCAGATAAGCACCCAGAAAACACCGCTCTTGAGACCGAATGATGATATAACCAACATCCATGACTCTGGCTATCACTGTTATCATTGCCTTGATTTCATCGTTAGTTGAATGAACGGCACATTCTTTCATCCGTCAGTCAAGGGCTAATGGTAACCCCGGTTCTAGACATAACTCCGCACGTCATCGTGACCCGTGCCTAGGATATCAATGCCGCCCAACGTACTCTTGCTTTGAGCATGCTAGAACCTTCAACAACGATGAAGTCTTAGCCTCCTAGTCATCCTCCTCGACGACTATTCCCATACTAGCTCAAGCGCCTCTCGAGCCATCCATTATCCATCAAAACTCGAACCATATCACCGAGTTAACATCATGCTTGGAATGATCCCGCCTGGACTAGGCCAAGACTATCTCACCTCATACTTTGCTTCATCGCATCTTAGCAAAGTCCATATCATGCTTCGCCTCATCATATCACGGCAAAGTCCATCATCATCATACTTTGCTTCCTCGTATCATTGCAAAGTCCTCGAATCCATCCATATGAGCTTCCTCATCCGCTTCATATCCCACAAGCAGCTTTCACCATTCAAGAGCCTTTCCACTTAGCTTTTGAATCATCCTCGACCATCTTGTTCCAAATCAACTACTAGCTAACTTGAAACAATCAAATCAATCGTACATTCAAACAATCAATCATTCAAACAAGATCTAATAAGCAATATTAACTATAATGGCAATTTCGTAAATAAATGAGTGAAAGTCTATCATACATGAATTATGGATTTCTAGCATAGATCTATCAAATATAAAACATGGGTTTTGTTCCTATCACTCGATAAATGAACTTGCATAGGTAAACATCTTCATAAACAATGGATCTACATGCAGACTTAAGAGAAATGCGAGAAATCACTATCTTTAACACATAAACGAACCACCACTCCAATATACTCCTTTGGATCCGTGTGAGAGATAACTACCACTCACCGAATCACCCAAACACTTCAAAAGAAACCCACTTCAGATCTGGACAGCAAATACCCAAGCTTGATCCGGCAAAATCTCGCTTTAATCGATGAAATCTCACTCGAACGGATGAAGATCTTCAACTTTGGCCCTTGAATCTTCGATCTTGGATGGATGTTAGAACTAGATTGGAATGGAGAAAAGGAGATGAAGAAATGTTGTAGTCGAGCTCTCAAAATGGTAGCACTTCGTCGCTTCAAAATCCGGTGCCAAAAAGTGCACAAGTGGTCACGTATTTATAGGCTGAATCGCCCCCCCTTAGGTCGCTCAGTCCATAACTCGCGCTCGGTCTTAGGTCGTTGCCGACCTAACATGTTACGACTCATGACCCAAAATTCCCACGACTCACGACCTAACGACTCAACGTCATAAGGCTTAGCACACGTTACGACCTAACTCGTACACGAGTTATGACTCAACTGGGAAACGACTTATAAATGTCACGACCTAACGCTAATAGGCTCACGACCCAACAGGCAACACGAGTTACGACCTATCATTAAGTCGCTAACGACTTAGCATGTGCCGACCTAACTCTTAGGCGACCTAAGGCCTTAACTCGTACCAACGACTCAACCAAAACTCGGGTTAACTAGGTCGTTAACGACCTAACTCCAAAGCCCTCTACAACCTATAAGATCCAACGGCTCACAATCCCTATGACCTAAAAAGAACGCAGATCCGCTAACTCATAAACGAGTTACGACTTACGACATAGCGAGCTACTAAGTCGCACACACGATCTAACGGTCCTAAAGCTGCGCGACTTAAAATGAATGCAGATCCACGATGCCGCGACTTAACCTCTTAACGACCTAACACCTTAAGTTGCCAACGACTTAACTCGTAAGCCGCTGCTCCACCTAACTCGCTCACACACTAACTCGCTAGCCCCTAAGTCGGTCAAAACCTTAAGTCGCTAGCCCTTAACTCATCCCAAACCACTAAGTCGTAGCACACTAACTCACTAACTCTTATAACTCGTTAACGACTTAAAACCCTATTAACTCGAACACGACTCAACACTTAACACGTTAGCTCGTAATTCCTTAAGCCTTAACTCGTTAGCACTAACACGCTAACTCGTCCAAATCTATAGGTCGCTCCACTCGACCTACTCTCACACGACCTGCAAATTCTACGATATATCGACACGTAAAATACGGGTCGTTACATGTTATAACTTAGTATTTTCATATTATATGGGTTTACTCATGCTGGTTTACAGCCTGACCCGTGTGTTACTTTGATGTAATGCTCGGGTCAGACCGAGTATTCCAGATTTCCAGGTAAGAACGATCTGGAGCTCAGGGGGCGAGCTGAATGGCAGGAACGTATGGATTGTATTTCGCTGAGTGTATTACTGTTGTTGTTATATAGAACAAGTTGTTACACTGTCCAGTTTTCATGAGATTGAATGTAACTCTGATGGATTGATGTAAATTAGCCGATACAGTTTTCCTTTGTATAACTACTATTTTATTTGATATTATATTTTGATCCACTGCGAATGTGAGATTTTGTGTTTCATTTCAGTTTCTTCTTCTACCTCTTTTCTTCTTTTCCTAACTATCTTGAATTTTCGGGATCGGAAATTCTAAGTCGTTACATTTGGTATCAGAGCTGAAGATTAAGCGAGAACCTTGTCTCTGGTGGGTTTACTCATTAAGGATTGGGTCGATGGTGCCCTAGAATGAGTTGGTTATTGGAATTAAATAAAATAATGAGAATTAAGTGGTAATAGTAATACAACCCAATTTAAATTGAATAAAGATAAGTTTGAAATGGATCCAAGTTGAAACTAAAATCCTGAATTTGTAGAAGTATTTTCATAATAAGATAATAATGAACTGGTTTCCAGATATGATAATCTTGGTTATTATCATAAATTATTGTTGTGTTTAATAATAAAATGTGTACTAATGAGTAAGCAAAATGAAATTGTTTTAGGGAAGTAAAACATTTAGGTGAGTATGACTTATAAATTGGAATTGAAAATGATCTAAATTGTGAAGTTTTAAATCTAGGTCCAGAATTTGAAAATTGTTTTAGAGTGATAAAGAAACAATAAATAATATTATTTAATGTATTTGAACGAAGGGTCCTATTTCAAACAAGAGTTGTTTGAAAATTTAAAGGAATTTGTTTTGAATTTAAAACCAAAGGTGGTTTAAAATTTAAAGTAACATGGTGTGAAAAGAAAATAAATATGTATATTTGAAATAAACTCTAAGGCTCAGTTTTGAATTTTCCTTGGAATGTGATGTGAAAACCCAAAGTGAAATAAGTTTTTGAACTTATTAGTGGGAAGTTTATTAATATAAAGTTAAAATTTGAAATGGGAATTCAAATTGGGTAAAGTTGTTTGGAAGGAATTGAAGTGAATTTAATTTTGGGGAAATTAAATAAGTTTAGAACAAACAACCTGAAATGGAAATTTCAAGATGAAATTAAGATTTAACTTGGGAAGTTATGGTGGATTTGAATTAGGAGTTTTTGTGATCTCAAAATGGGTTTGAGATTCAGAAATCTGAAATGGATGGATGTTTTAAAATAATTTGGATAATATTATCCTATTGTTATTAATAATCTTTAAAGCTGTGAATTGGATTTGTTTAAATGAATGAAGAAATGGAGTGTGGTAATATATCCATTATTGAGATAAAAGGGAAATTAAACTTTAATTTGAAATTAAGGATATGGAATTACTTTGAACTTAAGATTTAAATGTTAAGAACTGAATTTGTAAATTAAAATTGTTTAAGAATCAGTTTCAAAGTTGGAAGATAAAATTGGGTAATAAATTGAATTTTAAAGATAAAATTGTTTAAATCTTATTTGAACTTTGAAATAGGTTAAGTAAAGATAATTTAAAATGGAATTTTGAAATTTTGACTTAGAATTAAATTATTTAAAGATTTAGATTGTTGATTTAAAAATAAAGGTTAAACTGATTTTAGGGATTAAATCAACATTTAAAATTTAACTCGAATTTATACAATTCGAGATGGTTTAAGATCGAGATTTAAATTAAATTATTTCAAACTGAATTTGATTTGAATTCATTAAAATTTGATTGAAGAAGGATAGGTTTAAAACTCAAATGCAAAATTTGAATTGGATTAATTTGAAATGAAATTGAAGTTGAATGAGTTCAAATTCAAACGAGAAGTTGATTTGAATTTGGGATGGGAATGGTAACTTAATTTGAATTGAAATTGAGGGTTAACTAAAAATTGGCAATTGATTGGAAATGGAGTTTGAGAATTGAACAATTTTGCTCTGGGCTATTTTCAAATAAATTATTTTAATATAAACCGTTTTAAATCTATTTTTCCAAGCTATTTACTATATACAACCTTTCTTTTTAAAGCCAAATTATTCTATACTTATCTTACAATTATTTTCGGAACTATTTAACTATTTTGCAACTGTTTTATAAACTAATTACTATTTTTCAACTACTGATAACTAATTACTACTTTAAACTATTTTGCAATTGTCTAACCATTTTATAACTATTCTACAACTACTTAACTATTTTACAGCTATTTTACAAACTAATAATTATTTTCAACTACTTATCTATTTTTAAGTTTTTTTAGGTATTTTCTAAATTTAAGCTGGTCAGAGTACAAACTGTTTATGATTAATAACCATTTGATATAAGGATCAAAGTGATAATCCAAATGGAGTTGAAACAATTGTGAATAGAAAAGGAGATTTACATGGCTAATAATCAATAGATAAATACATAGGGTGATTTATATTATTCTATCTCATAGTTATTTGATCCAGATTCGAACACAGAATTTCGAGAGAGTATATAGATCCGAGTTGGGATTTTTCACTCGATTTTCGATGGCGAACCTGAATATGGATTTTTGATTTGTCCTGGAAATTCTCTATCATAGTTATGGCTATGCAAGGAGAATGACGGTTTTTGATCAACAAACCAGATCTGAGTCCGCACTAGGAAGTCAGGTGGACGGTACTAGTTTGGAAAAGAAATTATGTGATCGAGTGAGCGATCAGACTGATATAACGTATGGATGATATATGTACATCGTACGGGTTTGAATGAAATTGATATTGAAAATCTATGGATAAGAACTGTAAAATGGTTTTTGAAATGAAAAGTATATTTTGCGAAATATATGATGAAATAAAGTGGAAATTGGATATTTCTATGATTAGAACTCATTTTATAGAAAAGTAATATGGTTAATAACTTTATAAAAGGGTAATCAAATTTGGGATTTGGAATAAACAAAGTTATATATCTTTGTTATATATATGATAAAACTCCCCTTGTTGATTCTATAGACAGAAGGAAAGGTTTTTGAAAATATTTATAGTACCAAAAGGGATTTCATACAAGTATGAAATGATCCAAAGATTTTTCAAGGTTATATATATAAAGTATCTTATGAGAATGATTTTGGAGAAAAGGTTTTTGGAATCTATGAATTTTGGAAAGGCTTTCGATCTTTGGGGAAAAATCAATTTTGGAAATTTGGAAAGCATAGTCTGAGAATTATCGATTTTGGGATAATCGATTTTTGAGAAAAGGTGATTTATATGGGATTCATACTAGGTGTATGATTTGGAAGATACTATATGTGTATAGTATAAAATGTTTTGAAAATGGCTCTGGAGAAAAAGGCGCTCTCTTGAAATGAACTTCTCAGGAGTACCATAGGTTGATACTGCCTTGAGCCCCAAAGGGGAAGGCTCTAAAGTGGATCCTGTGAGGAAGTCTAGACAAACTGAAGTTCCTGAGGATTATTGGATAGCGGAAGTTGAGGGCGCTGATGCCTACAGAGGCATTTGGGTTATGCTGTGACGATAGTGTAGCTCGATGTCGCTACGATCTACTGTGGACCATAGCGGAAATCGTATGGAGGTGGCTGTCAATGGTCTACGTTTGATTTTGCCGAGAAGGCAACGTAACATCAGTAGACTGCGATCTATGGTCGAGTGGAGAAGTTTCATTCTTTTGGCAGCGAAATTCGAGGGCGCTGATGCCTACAGTTATATGGGTTTTTGCTGTGATAGCAACGTAACCCCAGATGTAGCGGGGAACAGTAGCAGGTTCCATGGCGTAATCGAGGGGCACGGAGTGCCTACAGTTATCTATGGATTTTGCCGGGATGGCAACGTAACCATCAGGTTAACTGCGACCATGGATGGGGGTGATGATTTCCAGAGCATTCTCACCAAAGATGCTTCCTCTATTTTAAAAAATGTTTTCTATACTTTCAACAAAATGTTTTTCGAGGTATTTTCACCGGGTGTTGAAAACAGGCCTGCTAAGTAGTTATAGATTTTCAGTCCTACGCCTGATCAACATATGACCGAATTTCTGTGAGAACAAGATTGGACTGGTTGAGACATCGAGTTATAAAAATTATTTTTATAAAGCTATTTTGATAGTATTATAAAGATTTTAAAGTATTCTTAAGTTTTGAAATAAAAGGAGTTTATATTTAAAAATGTTTAAAGGATAATTTTAAATTCCGGTTTCGTTCCTTTTCGAGGACGAAAAGATTTAAAGGGGAAGGAATGTGATAACCCGGATTTTTAGGCATCAGATAATTGGATGATTATCTAATTTAACTATCTAAAATACTGATTTATGGATTGAACGAATAAATCTGATAATAAATATTTATATGTGGATAAGTAGATATTTGATTATCTCCTAATATAATTACTTAAAATTTGACAAATTATTTTTTTAAAACAAATAATAATGATGGTTTATATATATATAAGTAGATTTTAATTAAGAAAAATTATTATTTTCAAACAAAATAAAAATGTGTTTGTTTAATTATATGTGTATATATATATATGTGTGTGTGTGAGTGGATTTTAAATTGAATTTGAATTTAAATTCGAAACTCAAAAGATAGATCCGTTAAAATAATATTGGACTTAAAATATATTATATATGATTTTATTTAGAATATAATTGGTCTATATTATTTTCTTTAAAAAGGTTCTATTAATATAAATTAAGAAAAGTATTTATTAATTAGTAAATTAAATACAATAGTCTTATAAAAACATTTTTAAATAAATATAGTCATGTATAATTACACATACTAGTTAAATGTGTATAGTTTAACAAATGGAAAAAAATTAACACATATTAATGACAAGTGTAATTAATTTACTCTACAATTTAACAAGTGTACCTATTTCCTTTTATTTTTTTAATAATAATAATAATAATTAATAGGTGAGAAAACCAAGTTATACAAACATCTTATTTTCTCTCTTTCATTTCTTTTATCTGTTCAAATTCAAACAAAAAAATCCAGAAATGAAACAAATCAAAGAACACTCTTCACAAATTCAAAAACAATAAACAACTTCAAGTTCATCTCAGTCTTAAGTAACTCAGATCAGTAGGAAAATCAAGTCTAGAAGCAAGATCAATTTCAGTTTCAAGTTCAAAGGATTAAATAACTTCCAGATTTCAAAAAGTTTTTCCAGCTTCTCTGTTAATTCGGTGAGAAAACTTTTAAACTACAAAACTTCACATGTTCATCTCTGATGCATGTAAAATTTCTTAAGTTAATATTGTGAAGGAGTTGCATGATTGAAATCTTTTGAAATAGTTGAAATCTATGTATATCCACATATATGTGTCTGTGTATATGTAAACTATGATCTGTTTGATTTTTAACCAGCTTATTCAAGTTCAAAAATCCAAACCTCCCTATATAAATAGTTTATGTTATGATCTTTGGAAGAAATTTGTTAGTAAATGTCAGATTTGATTTTTTAAAATAATTTCAAGTATACACATGAAGTAATTATGACAAAAATTAAAGTTTAGAGTGGTAAATCGATTTAAATCAAAAAATCAAAGTAGATAAATATCAAGTTTAACTTATTTGATCTGAATCGATTTTGGAAACGATGATTTTTAAGGATGAAATCAAGATTTTTAAACATGTATTCATTGAGTAATTCGGGGTTGAATGAAAATTGCGATTTTATCGATTTCTGGCGATTGGAGAACCTATGGTGTTCGAGATCGAGCCTGGAGGTGGTTGGAAATGCGGTGGTCTCGGGAAAATGATTGGAGGATTCAACAATCACTGAGGCGGCGGAAAAGCAGTGGTGTAGGGTTTCGAACCCATTTATATCGATGATGTTTGGGGGGTTTTTGCGAAGACAAAGTAGAATCGAGTTCAATCGCACAAGGGGGGAACGATGCTGGAGGTTGAGACGCAGCCGTTGACAAGGTGGAGGATTTTCTAGTGGTCAGGATGGTAGTCGGCGAAGGGATTTGTCATTTTGGTTTGAAATCGAGACTGGTGGATGTGCTCATTTTGGTGGAATCGTCAGAACAGAGTATCGGGTAGGGCGGCGGGGTCGTTGATGACTCGAGGATGTATGTGGCGTTGATCGTCGGTGATCGAATTTGACGTGCATGTGAACGTATTTCTCAGAGTTTCTGAAGTTTTGGCAGAGAGTTTTGGCATCGGGGAAATAGTGGAGTAGCTCGGGTTTTCCTTTTGGGATTTTCGTGGTTTTCTTAAAGTCAAGATGGGTTTGATCGGATATATAGACTCGGGAAATTGTGATTTAGGCTAGGGTTTGATATTTGAGAAATTTTGTTACAAGTTTCCTGAACTTAAATAAAAATAAATATATTGTGATTAAGTTATTTAAGGAAAGGGAAGTAAGACATGTTAATAAGTTTTTAGAGTGAATATAACAACTAATAAATTCATTAAACAAGTTTTCAAAAAGAAATATTGAACCAGTTTCAATATAAATTGTTCTTTTTAGACAAAGATTTTGAAATTAAGTTTGTTGGTTTTTATATGGTTATAACTAATTAGAGTAATTGGGAAACGATTACATAATATAATCAAATAAAGGATAATTATTTTAAGAGTGATTAGTTAATTTATGAAATAATTAACTTCATACAAGTAATTGAAGATTAATCTCTTTACTTAAATAATTAAGATAAATGAATTATCTTAAAATTATTTAAGGTTGGGTGATTAGAATGAATAATTGTAATTAATTAAAAGAATAATTAATTAAAGGAAGTGACTAGAGGATCATTAATAAATGTGATTAATTAATTAAGGTGATTAATTAAAAGTTAATGTGAATGGTTAAGGCTAATTAATCTATAGGGTAATTAAAGGTTAATTACTTAATGTAATTAATCAGGGATGATTAATTAACATGGATGATTAAAGAATGATTAGTTAATTGGGTTGTAATTAATTAATGTTAAGTAAGCAGGATTAAGATAATTCAAAGTGATTAAAGTTGGTAATTAATTTAATTGGAGATTAATTAAATTAATTAAGAATTATATATCTAATAAATCTTGCTTATGGATGGTTAAATGATATCGGATGATTTGAATTGTTGTTGTTTATGATGGGCGATTGAGATGTGCTATGATATGAATGGGATGAACTATGATAATGTAGGTCACCTACAAATTGTTGAGTAATATGATATCTTGAATATAGATTGTATTGTTTTAAACTTAAAGAACAACATTGGATTCGAAAAGCCCGGGGTCGGGTATCAGTAATACCCGAAATCACTTTGATTAGTAAACAAAATTCTTTATAAATTGGATATGTGGTATTAAAATAAGCTAGAATGGAATGAATTGTGTAATATGAACATTTAACCTAAAACTGTTGTGTGATAAATGTTTGACGATTAGAACTCGTAAAAGGGTACGAGTTACCATGGTATTCACATATGTTATAACTTAGTCTTTTCATATTATATGGGTTTACTCACGCTGGTTTTCAGCCTGACGCGGGTGTTACTTTGATGTAATGCTTGGGTTAGACCGAGTAATACAGATTTCCAGGTAAGAACATTCTGGAGCTCAGAAGGTGAGCTAGATGGCAGGAACGTATGGAGTGTATTCAGCTGAGTATACTGCTGTTGTTGTTATCTGGGACAAGTTGTTATACTGTCCGGTTTTTATGAGATTGAATGTAACTCTGATGTATTGATGTAAATTAACTGATACAGTTTTCCTTTGTATAACTGCTATTTTATTTGATATTATATTTTGATCCGCTGCGAATGTGAGATTCTGTGTTTCATTTCAGTTTCTTCTTCTACTTCTTTTCTTCTTTTCCTAACTATCTGGAATTTTCGGGATCGAAAATTTTGGGTCGTTGGGTTGAAGCTGTGAATAATTGGAAGTGGCCAGAGACGTTGACTACAATTAGAAGTTTTCTTAGACTTGCTGGCTATAACTAGAGATTTATTATGGATTTCTCATGGATAGCAATGCCTTTGACTATGCTTTACAGGGAAGGTGGTGAAGTTTGTTTGATATGATAAATGTGAGGAAGCATTCCTTAAGTTAAAGCATTTTGTAACGATTACGTTTTTCGACTCACGAAAGTCGACATTAATACGTCCACTGTATCAACTGCCGAACAATCGAATGCCGGAAAACTGAACCCTTAGGGTTAAAGAAGAGGTATAAGATAGAAGAAGAAAGAAAGAAAAAGCAACAGAAACAATATCAGAATCTCACAATTGCAGCGGAACAACATATAATAGATAAATGAATAATCTTTAAATCAAAAGAACTGTATCAGTTATTATATTACATCGCATAACATTTCATTATCAGAGTTTACAACGACAAACAACGGAAAAGAAATACTATATACTAGTTGATACGCCACGCCATCCAGCTTGCCTCCAGATCTCTACAGCAACTCTTGAATTCCAGAATGACCTGATAACCTTACTCTAGACTGCCCGTGTGGAAAATGATGGGCGCCCAGAGTTTAGGAAGGGAACAATAAACTCCAGGTCAGTCATGTGACTGGCGTGAGAACTGAAAACAATTATTTTTCTTTAAAACAATAGAGAAATATTTTAAAATAGATCCGCAATGCTTTTAGAAAATGTAACTACCATAAGGCCTCTCACACACACACACAATGCAAACGCAGAATCAGAGGAGATTTCTCCTTATGATAGTCAAACATGCTTGATACGCAGAAAAAATTTCCTTGATATTATTACTATAAGTGCAAAGTGGAAAACCTTTCAAAAGTATAATATAAATCTTAGCCAACATACGACCATTATCGTATGCCTACTATAGCTACCACGTTCTATAGCAGGTTACCGCCACATTCCATGGCAGGTTATACAACTAAAACCGTACAAGGCTCGTATTGTTTTTTTGGATTTTCCAACAAATGGTCAGGCCAAGGAACTTACCATTGCCACATGGGTACGCCTCTGGAGAGACGCACGAGAACCTAACCGGATCTCTGCCAACACAAGGCCGGGTTACATCCGCAAAAGTAGGTAACTACTGACACGAGTATGCCATCCTCCGGTTGTAAACAACCTTTATCCGAGGATCCTCAACCAACATCAATCACAAAGTCATATATATTTGCAACATCCACATAAGTTAAGTATCTGGGCTCCATACCAAGATACCACTTCTATCCAGAAGGAAATGCACATACCCTAAGAGGCGCTACTCCCTAAAACCTTGCTGCATCTTTCCTGTTTTGACAATTATCGGGGTATGAGGTTCGACGTATTCTCGTCCACAAAGCTACGCTTTTCACAAAAGCTATGCTTTGATTAACAAATGATCAGCAGCACTTCATACGCCACATTATCAAATTGGGAATATATCACTAGTAACCATCGACTACATAACCTCTGGGGCTCGTACGTCTCAGAGAAGGGTGTTAAGCTAAGAGAATAAATTCTCCGCCACCAACAGAAATATATTTGATAGAAACCAGCTTTACATCTCAAAACTGTAACGTCAGACACACATCCATACAAGTCCGTTCCAGGATCAAATGGAACTGAAGGAACTTCCAAAAGAATCCCTTGCAATCCAGATATTCACTAATCACGACCGGACTTCCCATCACAAAGGATGATAAAATCTCTATATCGGAGATCAGCCGATGTAGAGGCATTCGACGGTAATCCTTCCGTTTTCGAAAATATCCGGTCTACAACAACGGTCTTCAAATGCTATCCATTACGACGTATCAGTATTCGGAATGGGATTCATGACCCAAAGGTCCTCTCCCGGCTAAACCGAATAACGAGCGCTTATTTGAAAATAAGTGTAGCATTCAAATTCAAGCAAATCACAACAAATACCCATTTAAAGGTAAATATTGATAGTCGGTTATTTAACTACCAATAGATATGCACAACATCGTCAGATTCCAAATAATTTCCCAAATTATTTATTTTCCAAAAATATCTTTACAAGATATATTTTTCCACACTTCAACCATTTGAAAAAAAATTCAAATCACTTTTCACCTTTACAACTTCTGAAAACAAATTTCAAATCATTTTACCTTACGCAGAAACACTTCCAAATATTTATTCATTTTCACTGGAAATCTGCCAGTTCAAATACTTTAAAAAAATATATAACACTTATCCAAAATATATCGGGAAAACACTTTGAAATAAAACTATTTTTCTTTAAACACTTTACTTAAAATATTAGCTATAAAAATATTATACCAATATTACATATAACCTAAGTCCAAACTAATTTCAAAATAAAAATTAGTAGATAGAGTATAACTATTTACATAACCATTTTCTAAAACAATTATTGATTAAATCTTAAAAATAATCATTTCTTTAAAACAATTCAATAAATCTTTACTTAAAGGATTTCAAAATAACTTAAGAAAATGTTTTCTCCAAAATATTCTTTTAAAACTACTTTAGAACTTTTTAATTTATACTTTAAAAGCTACTTTGGAAATATACTTGGCTTTCCAGGAAGAATACACTTTTATTTCAAAATGGTACATTTAAACCAACTAAATAAATCCTTATCGATTTACTTTAAATTTACGTTCCAAATCCGTAGATTTAATTCCATACTTCAAAAATAAATCAATGTTTATTTTTAAACAAATTTTCCTTTTCTTTATAAATTCCATGTGAATTCACATTTCCAAAATATCCACTGATATACGATTTTCAAATCGATTTCTAATATTCACTTTCAATTTATCTTTAAAAGATATAATTTCAAAACATTTTACTTCATATTGGAAAACATTTCCATGCTATTTAATTAATAAGTAATTCACAAATCAATTTAGTTTCACTACTTAGAAAATATTTGATATACTTAAAACACGATTAAGTATATATTTTATTCTTTAAGGAAACTTAAACACATTCATTTGAGTCAAAACGAATGTTACGTAAAACATCGTTACGACAGCCCAAAATCACTAGTATAGGGATTCGAAATTAAGATAGATATATAAATCTCAATACTATATAAAACATTTCCTTTCGAAAATCATTTACTATAACAACAGTGTTATAGTCCACCATTCCCTTTTTATTTCTCGAAAACGTCTATTTCATCAATGAATGTTGAAATCTATGGTTTCGATACTTAATATATTTTAAAAACACCTTTAAATCGTTTTAATTCTATTTAAAATATCACTTCCCCGAAACATTTCTTTAAAGAATTATCCACTGTCCAAAATCATCAATATACTTCATTAACCAAATTCAACATTTCTACACATTTTATTTTAAAGGATTATCCACTATCCAAAATCTTGGATATATCTCCTTTAATAATCTATAATAATTAACTTATCAAAATAAGTCGATTTCGGATTTATAAAACAATATTTATAAATTCCATTTTATATTTTATAACAACTTCAACTTATAAAAATCCCTTATTTTACAAATTCTATTTATATCTCATTTAAATGCCAAAATCCAATTTATAAGTTAATTAATTATAAAATCTTTTATTTTACAAAATCTATTCAATTTATAACTTCACAATTTATAAATCTATAAATTTCATTCACTTATGAAATCCATTTATACTTCATTTTAACACTTATAAAAACTTGTTTTATAATTCCCATATTTTAATTTACAAATATCAATTTTATAAATCTTTTATATAAACCGTTTATAATAATTCAAAAATCCTAATTTAAACCATTTTACAAATTAATCAACTACTTATTTCAAAAATCACATTTCGGTTATATTTCACAAAAATCATAATTTTTATAACACAAAAAGTATAACGTTTATTTATTTAAAATGAATCAATTCCAAAATTCAATAAAATGCATACTTTCAACATGAATTTTCAAAAATCAAATTTTTATTTATTTCCGGTATCCAACGATATCAAAATGATATTCGGCTAAATTTTAGCCTTCAACGATTTTAATCACAAAGATAATCACCCAGAGATTATAAATAATCAACACACAACTTTGAAACAAATTCAATTGTCTGAGGAATCCAGTTGGATCCCTCCAACCTGTTTTCCTGCGTCCACAGATGTTAGCATAATACCAATCCCGTTTCAAGACGGGATATCGCGGTACATGGGTTTATATAAAATATTATCCGCTATTATGCGGCACAATATGGTCTCATCCGCTATATAATGCGGGAAATCAACTCCACGTACATATATAATACCAATTCCACTTCAAGGTGAAATATCGCGGTTTATGTGTTTAATATAATAACCTCTGCTTAATATGCAGCGTATAGGGTCTATTTCAATACAATAGATAGCAATTTATTGTCCAATCACACAATCAAGCAATTTTAAATCTAACTATTTAAAATTTAAATCGAAACAAATTCGATTGAGTGAGAAGTTCTCACCTTGATTCCAATAGTGGTTTCAGCGTTTTATTCCTAATAAAATTAAACGCACGTTTAATTTTACCCAAAATTTACGCTAGCTCTAATCAACTCCAATCTAGCTCCATTGCATAGTGTTCGCGAATACGAACCTAACACAATCCGTTTTGTCATTTTTCGACCTCGTATGACAAAGTTATCGTGTTACAAAGATTACACGAATTTTAAATATAATAATTTACATTTCTTTTTTAAATTTTAACATCAAATAAATCTCTACCATTGTTTTCGGAAGATGAAATCCTGGCCGCACAACCTTGCTTCTTCCCCAACATCGCTCACAGGTTACTCGAACGCGATATAACCCATACGGCCATCGACTTTCCCTAATCATCACACCTCCATTGCTCGTCTAGCCAACGATCAGACAACGCCATATCGAAGCCCCTGTCGAGCACCATCCACGGCCAAAGCACTGATGAACTCAGTCGTCCCTGTGCCTCGATTTTCGAGCACGAACGGCGTATGTTCGAATGAGATTTGCCATCAATTCGCAGCTCCGTTTCCGATCACAGCCGTTGGATTTTCTCGTCGTGCCGAGCTCTACAAGTTTGCAGTTGAAGATTTCTTGAATTAACGTGTGGATTGGAAGATAATTGAAGAAGAACGAAGATGAATTTTGGCCATTAAATCTGAAAGTGGCGGCTTGACCTAGAAAACTAGGGTTTAGTGTAAATTGTGAAAGATGGAGGCGTTTTATAGAAATTTTCGCGCACTATTCATCTGAAAATTTGCCGAACTCCAAACGAAGCATGTCAGTTGGTGTTTATAATGTTTTACCCCCGTTCCGAACGCAATGGAATATGTATCGGGAGCCAAGTCGAAAGTATTTGGAAGATAGGTTTTCAAATCGACTATTTAAATTCAAAATTCACTTAAACCGATTTCAGTGCGTTTTAGCTTGCCCCGAACAAACCGTAAATCCGATTGACACGAAATTTGAAATCTTACAATAATATACCATTATAGATCCGATGAAATTGGTTTCGTCGAAATCCGGGACTGTTTGAAAAATGACTATTTTTACTCGTCAATTAAATATTAAAATATTCAATTTCTACAAATTAACTTTTAATTAAATTTTAAAAGTTCTATAACATCATTCTAACTCCAATATGATTTAATACAACTTTAAAAATCAATTCAAATCACTTTAAACCCAATTTCCAATTATTTCTGTAATTTCAAATATTAAATTATCGATTTAATTATCCATATATTCGAAATAAAATTTATTTGACTTACAAATTTTACTTGTTAATATTTAAAATCAATTAAATATACGAATTTCAAATGACAGAAATTCTAGGTCGTTACACATTTGTTGACAAATGAACAAGTATTAGTAGTTCCAGATGGAAATCAAGGGTTGGTGGTTTATACTGATGCATGTGGGACTGAATTGGGAGGTATGTTGATGCAGAAGGGTAAAGTGATTGCCTACGCTTCATGACTGTTTAGACCGCATGAAGTGAGAGATCATACTCATGATTTAAAGTTGGCTGCGGTGATCTTCGCATTGAAGATTTGGAGGCATTATCTCTTAGGGGAGAGAGTTGAGCTATACAGAGATCATAAGTCTCCAAGATACTTATTCTCTCAAAAAGATTTGAATATGAGACAGCAGGGGTGGCTGGAGATTTTGGTTGCTTATGATTTTGGTATAGTGTACACCAAGGAAAGGTAATAAATTAGCGGATGCTCTTAGCAGAGGATACCAGAATGTACTGTTGGCTATGTCGGCAGAAGGAAAGGATCTAGAAGCTTTAGCTAGTTGTGGTGTGTAGTTAAGATCAACTACTAGTTCTAGTCAGAGTACTGCCACGTTGTCATGTTTAGAAGTTCGACTAGTGTTGATCGAGAGTTTGCATCTAAGCAGAAGGAGGATCCGTTATTAGCCAAGAAGATCAGAAAGCCAAAGGTTGGAACTGAGGTCGATGATCTGAAATATTTTTTTCTTGACCAGATAGGATGGTTGGGAAAGACGGGATGAATATGTGTTCTAGATGTTGAGAACTTGTGAAAAGAAGTTCTTGGAGAATGCCATCGATCCAAGTTTACGATTCATCCTGGAGGGGCCAAGATTTATCAAGATATAAAGAGGAGCTTCTATTGGGAAGATATGAAGAGGGATGTTGGCTTATGGGTTAGGCAGTGCGCAAACTGTCAACAAATGAAAGTCGAACATCAGAAGTTGAGTGAGTTGCTTTGGCCTATAGAGATTCCAGTTTGGAAATGGGATTCAAAATCCATGGATTTTATAGACGGGTTGCCAAGATAAAATAGAGGAAATGAAAGTATATGGGTCATTATGGACAAGTTGACCAAGAGTGCCCATTTCATTCCAATAAGGCCAACCAAGACGACACCTATTTTGGCTAAGTTGTTTATAAAGAACATAGTTAGACTACATGGAGTTTCTAGTAGAATAGTCAGTTACAGAGATTGTTTGTTCACTAGTAAATTCTAGAGGAGTCTACAATATGTGTTAGGCACTAAGCTCAAGACGAGTACGACATATCACCCTTTGATGGATGGGCAGACAGAAAGGTCAATAAGGTACTCGAGGATTTGTTGAGAGCTTGTGTGTTGGACTTTCGTGGATCTTGGGAGGATCACCAACGTTTGGTGGAGTTTTCCTATAATAATAGTTACCAAACTAGTATAGGAATGGAGCCTTTTGAAGCTTTGTATTGAAGGCAATGCAAATCACCAGTATGCTAGTTGGAGATTGAAGTCAGATTGGTCTTAGGTCCAAATTTGGTTAAGGAGGCGTCAGAGAAGATTGTGTTGATCCGAGAAAGGATGAAGGAATCTCAATCCAGATAGAAGAGTTGCACAGATAAGAGGCGTAAAGACTCGGAATTCTCAGTTGGAGATAGGGTTTTCATTAAGGTATCACTGATGCAGGGCATAGTACAGTTCGAAAAGTCAAGAAAACTGGCACCGAGATATGTTGGTCATTTCCACATAATAGAGAAGATTGGAAAGCTCGCATGCAGAGTAGAGTTGCCAAGAAGTACGACAGGTGTCCATAATGTATTTCATGTGTCTCATCTTCGCAAGATTATGCATGATCCAAAGGCTACTATTCCTCTGATAGGGTTGGAAGACTTAGTAGTAGAGCCTAATTTGACTTTTGTTAGACAACCAGTTCAGGCTGTAGTGGGAGACAAGAAAAGATTGAGGAACAAGATAGTCAAGTTGGTGAAAGTATAGTGGAGCGACAACGAGAATGACTGTACTTGGGAGATAGAGGACAAGATTCAAGATACTTATTTTGATCTCCTTTGAGGGTATGTCTATATTAGATTTATATATATATATGATTCCTAGTCTGGTAGACTAGTATTTTTGTTAGGAGTCGTTATAGATGATTGCTATGTTTAATATTTAGTCCTTACAGAATTTCGAGAATGAAATTGTTTAAGGAGGGGAGCCTGTAACACCCTTAATTTTTGATAACATTACTCAAGAGATTTAATTAGATAAATTAAATATAATAATGTAAATGTTACGTGATAAGGGGGTTGATAAAATAAATATAAGTTTAGAACGTGCTCAATTAATTAACTAAATGGGCTAAAGGATGGTTTTTAGGTTAATTAATTTACATAAGGGTATAATGGGAATTTACCGCACACAAACCTTACCCTTATATATTCTCATTCCTACCATTTTATTTCCCATTCACTTCATTTAGGAAAAAAAGTAAAGAGGAGCCGGCCATTAATAAGAAGAATATAATCAAAAGATAGGGATTCAAGCTTAAGGGAAATTAATCTCAATCCCATCTTCTTATCTTAGTTAAGGTGAATAATAATTCATTCCATCTCTATTTTGTTTTATAATCGTAAGTTTTCGGGTTTAAGAGTAAATTCATTTTTATTTTAACTTGGATGATGATATGCTTGAATTACAATTTGTTTGATTTAAATAAGAATGTTTAAATAAGATTATGTACGGTTTTAGGGCAAAACCAATTTATGTTGATGTTTAAATGCCATGGAAAATATTTGTGTTGTGTAAAAACATGATTTTGGAGTTGGATTTTAATTTTGATAATTTTCCAAGTTATGGAAAGATTACTATGAATTTTCAAAGGAAATTATGGTTAATTAGGTTTATAAATTTATTTTAGAAATTATCTTGAGAATTTGGGTCTAAAATTTTGATATGTTAGATAAGATAATTAAAGTGAATTTCTTAAATTTATTGGGATTTTCCTATGTGATTAGCTATGCAAATTAAATTATTCTAGATGAGCAAATTCTATGCAATATTGGTTTTGCTTAATGGAAGAGCTTATTTGCTAACTTAACCATGGTTTAGATCTGAAATTAGCGGCAGTTATTTTAGTAAAGAATTTGAAAAGTTAAGGTAAGCAATCTTGTGTTTACATGTGGCAGGTTAGTTAGAAAGCGATTGCTTTAATTTGTATTAAAACAGGTTTACCTAGAAAAGTTGGTTCCGCCTTCTTTAGAAATACCTTCAACTTAGAGCTTCTGCCTTCAATCAAGTCGAAACCCACTAAGCGAAAATCAATACTTAAGGCATCAATCAGATGGTACGTAGTGGATTGGAGAAAGGCGGAAGGCTAGTGTCGAAAGCATGGCTTCCGATGGGGTCGATACCTTTTGTTTGTTTTAAAAAGAGAAGCGCCTACCTTTATTTTATTTAAGCCTTTGAAGGAGTCGAAGAATACGTTTTCGAAAGATGTTTTCCAAATGCTTTCGAAGGGGGTTGCCATCTACTTATGACAGCCTTAGTTTTCATCAAAAGGTTTTGACAGCCTTAGTTTTCAAAGAAAATAACCCAATCTCATTTTTGAAAGAAAACCATGGAAAAATATATAATGTTTTTTGAAAAGGAGTTTTTGAAGAAGTTTTCTTTGATTAGAAGGTTAAAGGGATTAACTAAGTTATTTTGTAAATTTCTTCATAACTGAATTTTGGGAAAGGGCAGAATAACCTGCTAGATTGACCCAATAGTGAACATAAATTAAGATAACTCCTAAATCAGTAGAATTACATCCAGGAGGTCAAGAAACTACAATATATAATGCTAAAATATTAAATAAAGATATTGGATGGGTCAATAGGTTCTCAATAAGCGCATGAAAACTATGTATATGAAAAGATATTGGCAGAGGACAATAGGTTCATAGTTAGGCCATGAAAACTTTGTATAAAGGAAGATGTCAGAAAGATAGATTCATAGTAATCCCATGAAAACTTGATTTGATACTGGCAAGGGCCAGTAGGCTTGTAGTTAGCCCATGAAAATTATATTCGGATTAAGATATTAACTGATGTCAATAGGTACATAGTCAGCCCATGAAAACTAGGATAAGAAGGAAAGATAATGGAGTTACCACATGAAAACTAGGATAAATGTAAATATATTGGAGTCACCAATAGGTTCATAGTGATCCCATTAAACTACATAATTGAACAAGGAGTCCTTAAACATTTTACCAGTTATTAGTCAGCCATGAAAACTAATAGGTTAACAGTAAACCTAGAAACTATAATTGAGATGAATAGTCAGAATGAATAGGGATGAGTAATCCAGAATTGGTTCATTTGTTTTTCATATCATCATATTATGTTATTTTGAATTGTTTTAACCATTATGGATGTTGGAGCACAGTATATAGTTTTAAAATGGTTGTAGGTTACTAGTGAGGGGAAAATTCATTCCGCTAAGCGGCGTGGTCTCACTAGATATCTAAATGGTTTGAGAGGTAGATTATTATTCATACCAGGATTTATGTCTGACTCGAAGTTTATGTTTTCTCCTTAAACTCTCAGGTACTTAATTGATTTTTAGCAGTTTGAGAGTTGAGGTTTTTAGGCACCTCATTAGACGAATAAAGTTTTCGAAGACGTACAGGAGGCATGATAGCTATATAGGGTTCTCTTTTACTTGATTATGATGTGTTGTTCGTAATGGCAAAGTTGTTATATTGCCTATATACACTCCGATCATCAAAGGGGGCATCTTCATATGTCGCTCTTAGCATATGTTGTAATAAATATATTTTCTTTGAAAGGGGTTAACGATTGTGGGATTATGTAATGAATTGGAAAAGTTTTGAAATGGAATGTGATCTTGTTTGATGTTCTAATTTTTTCCATATTCATGTGTTTCTGTGTATCAATGAATTTAACCCCGCCGTATTTAGTCGTCGAGGATTAATGACTATGGATGACTACAGCATCTGCAGCAGCTAGTTTTGGTCTCCAAGTAGGGTTATGTTACAGTAGAAGCAGTAGAAGAAGTGGCACATTTGCAATCCTATGTTAACTTTGCATCCTTGTGCAAAGACAATACCAATTTGGGAGGGAAGCCTTTTAAGGGTAAGGAATCTATTACTAAAGTCAAAGCTTGGCTTTATTCTTGTTAGTAGATCTTCAAGGCGCTTTGTATTCTGATGAGCCGAAGCATTTCTTGTCAATTTGGCAATTAGTCTAAGGAGCTTCAGCATGGTGGGATTCAATTACAAGGAATGTCCCAGAGGATGACTTTTCTTGTTCAAGATTTAAGGATGTATTTGAAGATCAGTGTATGCCTATAGTAGAAAAGACCAATCTTTATAGAAGAATTATAGATCTTAAGCAGTGAGAAATGACTATAGCTGAGTATGAAACTAAGTTCAACGAGTTGTCATGCTTCGAGCTGGGACTTATTGATACCCCTCTAGAAAAGAATGATATTTTTGTAGTTGGGATGAGGAATGAATTTCATGAGAAGATGACTGCTGGCCTAAAAGGACCTTTTATAGACCTCATGGATATGGCTTTGCGTTATGAAGTTCTTGAGAAAAAGAAGTCGGCAGTAGCACCAAACAACAATAGCAACAACCTGAACAAGAGGAAGTTCAATCAGTAAGGAAATAAGAAGTAGGGAGGAAAGCCAGGAGGAGTGGCTCAAGGAAACTGTTGCAAAGATGTTAATTGTTATCTATGTAAGAAAAGGATTATATTGCAAATTTATACAAGAATTCTGGGCTCAAAAATAGAAGACAAGTCCCATTTCTCTAATGGTTCATAGGAAACTCTACTTTGATTTTCACCAACTAGGGCACATGGGAAAGGATTGTCCACTGATAAAGAAAAGAGAGCAATACAAAGTTTATGCTATCAAAGAGGATCCATCAACTTCAAAGGATGTGAAAGGGAAAGGAATTCTTAAAGGTACTTTATATGTTTGGCATTTTAGTTCGAGCATTGTTTGATACCGAGGCTTCCCATAGTTTTATTTTTAAAAGATTGGTTGACAGATTGCAACTTTCCCCAAAGATCATAGAAACCCCTATTTATATGTGAAACCCTATAGGTGGTGCAACTAATCTATGCACGATTTATGAAGGTCTACGAATTACTTGCCTTACCCACCACTTTTCGTGTGACCTGTCTGTTCTTGGTTTTAATGGATTTGAAATTTTTCTTGGTATGGAGTGGTTATTAAAGAATGGAGATGTTCTTGACCGCGTCAAGCGGATAGTAGTGTTGAAAACCAAGTCTGGAAGGGTATTGGAAAGGATATTGTGTAACGAGCCAAGCAAATTAGTGAGTAGTTTCCTTTATGCACTTGATTCATCCCAAAAAGAATTAGGGTCAGTATTAATTGCTAAGGACTTCCTAGACATTTTTGAAGAAGTTAGCAGTCTACCTCCACATCGAGGGTTGGGTTTCATACTGAATTAATTCCCAGTTGGAAACCTATTATTCATCCTATCCGTAAGATGGCTCCAAGAGAGAAGGAGCTGTTAAGAAATGGACAAACGATTTGTTAAGAAAAGGACTGATTGGGCCAAGTCGCTCAAGTTAGGGAGCAGCTGTAGTCTCTGCCAAACAAACAGACAGTTCGGAACAAGTATCCCTTACCCTGTATAGACGACTTATTCGACCAACTTCATAGTGCTCAGGTGTTTCAAAAATGGATCTTGCCATAAGATTTCACCAATTAAGGATAACAGAGGATAGTGTACCTTTAACAACATTCAGAGGGTCGGATTGTTTTTATGTGTGGTTGGTTATACCTTTTGGGCTAACCAATGCATCCGCCTATTTTCTAGATCTTATGAATCGAAATTTTAGAGATGTGCTTAATAAATTTAGGTTAGTCTTTATAGATGATATTCTTATTTATTCCAAGACCGAGAAGGAACGTAAACACCATTAAGAGCTAAATTCTCTAAGTGCCATTTTTGGAAATTGAAAGTAAAATTCCTAGGACATGTTGTGCTAGGGAATGGTATTTCGGTCGATCTAGAGAAATTTGTAGCTATACAAGATTGGAAGATAACGCAGACTCTAATGGAGGTTCGAAGCTTCTTAGGTTTGCTAGGATATTATAGAAGGTTTATTCGAGACTTTTCCAAGATTGCCTTGCATGTAACAAAGTTGATAAAGAAGGATGTTAAGTTTATTCGAAATTCAAAGTGTGAAGAAGCATCATTGAGTTAGAGAAGAGATTAGCCAGCACTACAGTCTTAGCTATTCTTGATGGAAGTGAAGGATTGACAGTGTATACGGATGCTTGTGGCATAGGTTTGGGTGCGGTTTTGATACAGCATGGGAAGGTTATTGCTTATGTCAGTAGGTAACTGAAGCCTTATGAGCGTAAATATGCAATTCACGACCTGGAATTATTAACTGTTGTGTTTGCATTAAAGATATGGAGGCTTTACTTATTAGGTGAAAAGTCCATGCTCTTCGCAGATCACAAACCCTTGCATTATCTTTTCACGTAGATGGATTTAAATACGAGGCAACAACATTGGTTAGATTTTCATATAGCATACGACCTTGATATTTTATATACACCTAGGAAAGCCAAAGTGGTAGTTGATGCGCTAAGTAGAAATGCAGTTTTGGCTCTTTTGCAAGTTGTTTCGACTATCCTCGAAGGATTGCAAGCAAGTAAGAAGAAGATGGTAGTTTAATGGAGATCATCAAGGATATAAATGAAGGACATTGTTCAAGCTTTGAAATTGATCATCATGGTATATTGTGGATGAATGGAAGGATATGCATTCTGAATTTCGAAGATACTAGAAAAGAAGTATTGGCAAAATGCCATCAATACAAACTAAATATTCGTCTTGTTGTTACAAAGATGAATCGGGATATGAAGCAAGTATTCTGGTGGAAGAGAACGAAGAGTGATATTTCTATTCATTTTAGTAGATGTGAAAATTATCAAATAATTATGGTGATCATCAAACAACAGCTGGGCTACTACAACCACTTGAGATTTCGAATTGGAAATGAACGCAAGTATTGATGGATATCATAGATGGTTGCGTAGATCGAGGAAGGGCAATGAAGAAGTTTGGATTATTGTTGATTGACTAGCCAAAAACGCACATTTTACTCTGGTAAAACCGACTAGGACTGTAGTAAGTTTGATAGATGTTTATATGAAGGAGATTGTTTGATTTCATGGAGTTCCAAGTAGCATTGTAAGCGATTGGATCCAATTTTTACTAGTTAGTTTTGGAAAGCATTGCAAGCGGCTTTAGGAACAAAGCTAAGTTTGAACACTACATATCATCCTCAAACTAATGGTCAGATCGAGGGGTGAACCAAGTATTGGAAGATCTTTTGAGAGTTTTTATCTTAGATTTTGGAGGATCATCTTCATTTATTTGAGTTTTCTTATAATAACTTTTATCAGGAAAGTATTGGCATGACACTTTATGAAGCTATTTATGGACGGTCATGTAAATCACTGTCATGTTGGGTGGAAACCGGAGATCGATTGGTAACTTGGACCTGGTATGATTCGGGAAGCCACAGAGAAGGTAGCTATGATTAGAAGGGAGATGAAGGAAGCTTAAGGTAGACAAAAGAGCTATGCCAATCAGAGGCGTAGGGGTTTGGAAATCTCAGTCGAGAACTTTATGTTTGCTAAGGTTTCTTCAATATGGGAAGTGGTGAGGTATTGAAAGGCAGGAAAGTTATCACCTCGTTATGTTTGACCTTTTTAGATTCTTGATAAGATTGGATCGCTTGCCTATAGTGAAGTTACATGAGAGATCTCGGGGTACACAATGTCTTCCATCTATCTTATTTGAGGAAGTATGTGCACAATCCATCATTGATTATTGAGCACTCTATTCAGGAAGACTTGGAAGTGGAATCCAACTTAACCATATTAAGGCATCATGTTCGTATCATTGATCAGGATGTAAAACAATTGTGTAATAAGGTCATGAGAATGGTTAAGGTTCAATGGATTGAAGATCCTAGAAACTACACTCGGGAAACCAGGGATAGCATGAGATCGGCTTATCCCGAGTTGTTATGGTTGAGTAGTTTGCTTAGCGTATCGATCGTGTACTCACCCCCTATGGTGTATCTACTTATACATATATTTCTTTTGAATATGTTTCATCGTATATGAGATATATTCTTTTGAATATCTTCTTTGTGTGTTAGATTTTGGGGCGAAATTCCTTTTTTTGAAGGGGGAGAGGAGAATGCAAAGACCCATAATTTAGTCACTTGGAATGTGAATATTTAATATATTTCTAGATACTATAATAATGGATTTTATAACTATAATCAACCTATTTTAAGTAAGAACTAATGATAGTAGATTTGTTTTGGAAATTAGTTTATAAAAATATGTAGTTCTAAGAATAATAAAAAATACGACCAAAAATTATTTTTTTGAATTTTCAACTTTTCATCATCCAAAAGTTGTCGAGATGTGTTACGCACACTAGTGTATATATGCACATACTTATTCAAATAACTAAAGTTTTTACTAATGGTATATTTTATATATAAACAAGTTAAAAAATGCTTAAGTAAATAAAGTAAAAGTGGACTTTTCTTTTATAATTCAAAAAAAAAATAAAGTACAAAATATAATTACAAAAGGACATTAGAAAGGAGATTAGATGGCTTAGTGTGACAAGAAAGGGGCCATTCCACAATGATGGAGGAAAGGGTGAGTTTAATATTTCATGGAGGGTATCAGCTTAATTTAGGGAGGGATAGTTTAGTAATTATTCGCTTTCCATTTTCTACAAAAAGAACACCTCTTTTCCGCTTTACTTTAGTTTGTTTCATTTTCCATCTTCTTACTCTCTTTATTTCCACTTTCTTCACTACCTTTTCATCTTTGTTCCTAAGAGAAGATCGCTTAAATTCACTTCTTTTCTCTTTTAAATCCACAAACAAGTTCCTAAGACCACTACCACTACTCTCTACATCATTCATTTACTAAAATATAACCCAAAACCTTCCCTTTTAAGCATGGTCAAGCCCTCCCTAGCCATGGCCGAGCCCATATACCTCCCGGAGGTCTTGAAAAGCAAGTTGCATCAGAGGAAGATAGGTTTGATGTGTTGTTTGCAAGGTCGTGATAGCATTAGGTGAAGTTCATGTTTGTTTAAGTGAGTAAAACTCACTTAAAAGAAAGTTTGAAAATTCATATTTTGTTGTAATAAGTTAGGTTGGTTGCTTATGAATATAATTATATGTAATTATTATTGTTTGATTTGGTTTCCACTTAAAAGCAGATGACAGATAGGATCTAGATAAGGGACTAGAAATGAAGTCGAAGCGTTCGTAGCGAATAGGTATCAATGACATACTTCGACGTGCACGTGTGATGATTTGCCGAGGACAATTTTTGTAGAGGGACTCCAAGGAATTCCTAGCCTTGTGGAAATTTATTTACATTTTTATATACTATATAAGATATGATGAAATATGTATATTGCTTGGCAATAGTCTCTTGCTTTGATGACTTTTTCATGCACTGTTGAGAATCCCTTAATTTCTTTTAAAAAGTGTTTTGTTACTTTACCTTTCCAAAATGTTTTAAAGGATTTTCCAAACTCGGTTCTAGTTTTCAAAACTCTTACTAAGATGATTTAAAGTGGTTAAAATTTATTTATTAAAAAGGTGTTTACTTGTATGAAAGAAAATTGTTGTTTTTTAAAATCAAATTTGGTTTAAATTAAATATTTTTTTAAATAAAAGGCTAGAAATAAGTTTATAAAGTTGGTTTCCGATTATTTTAAAAAGGAATTGGTTTTAAACAAGGGATTTCTATGTTAGTGCCATTAACTAACACAAACCAACCTATTTTATTATATATAAAAGAGAATAATAGACTTTTATATTCTTATCTCTCATTCAGTCTCACTTAAAGTACTCTTCTTTCATCAATTCAAGGGTGTAAATTCATTTACTCCTATATAATTAACTATTCTGCTTAAAACTAAATTTATTTCCATTGTAAGATAATGATTTATCCAAAACATTTATTTCTTGTCTACCTCACTTCATGCATTCATTGTTTGCAAATAAACAAACTGTTGCTCTCTTTCTCTTCTCTACACTTTCAGTGTAAGAAAAAGTTTATTATATCCTTGGTTATTTCACATCCTTACATTCTTCTTCCTCCTTGGTTATTTCATCTTCACTTTCTTTTACCTCCTCTTACAAATTTGTTTCTTCCCCTTCTTTATTTATTTGTATAAAATATTCAATTCTCACAATTTTGGTTCTTCCCCTTTACAAGTTCCAAATTGACAACATTCAATTCACAATATAGTAAATACTTGAATTCTGTTCCAAATAATTTGTGTATTAATATTATAAACATAACCATAATTGGATTGAATTCATTAATAGTTCTTTACCTTTGTATAACCCATAATTATTTTTGATTCTATTCATGTTTTGCAGTGGTTTCTTTTTCACTTGGTGCATCAAACTCTGGATTTTATGAAAAGCATATGTATAACCGTAAAATTTTGGCTAACTAGATTAAAGAACTCTAATTAAAGGTTATATTTTTATTTTATTAACTATTTTTATTTTAATTTGATTTTGAATTTATTGTTATCGTCCAAAATTAATGACTTTAGTCTCCGATTCAAATTTTACTACATAATTATGTTTTTCTCTTATTTTTATTTTGATCAATATGCTTATGCACATGGTTTTCTTCATTTATTCTATAAAAGTTTAATGGATTTATTAGTGCTTATACATCTTAGAATATTTAGTTGTTCTAAAAAAATTATTACAAGTAAAGTTGAACTATTTTTTTAATCCTTACGTATCAAAATCCATTGTCATTTGAGTTCTCTTTTTGTTGAATATTATGACTTTGGTTTTGAGGAGAATTATTGAGTTTCTTAACATATGGCTACCAATAAACCTTATTTTGTTATATATAAAAAATCAAGTTGCGAGAAAAAAATATATACCTAAATTAAACAAATACATGAAAACTAATTTAACATTGAACAGTCTAACAAATATAATTCACAAGCAACATCGTTAGGTGTGGCTCGCATTTGAGAGTACGTGGGTTGACCAGCAAGTCCTATATTGAAAGAAACATGTCGTATAACGTGGTATATATGAGGGATTGGTGGCATGTAACATTGGGAGTTCCTTTTGTTACAAGCAAGTGTTGCAAGACCATGTATGTGCCCATTTTAAAAGGCGGTGAAAGGGATGTTCAATCGAGACGGTGGCACATCAGAAGCTTCATCAGATGACATCATTATAGAGCAATGAAGCACACATTTATGGAGATGCATTAGAGTGCTGAAACACAACATAGTATCAGAGCCGATGGTTTAAGGGACTATTAGATGATGCAAGAGCGACCGAAGCAAGGACTCCTTGAGGCTTGGAGATATGTTAGCAGCTTGACACCAATTCTAGATATAGAGCCTGCACCACTGCATTGAGAATTAATGCTCTAAGATAGATTGAGTGGAAAGTACTCATCTTAAGCTAGAGATTTGGTAATGCAGCCTTGCCCAACTGTGTAAGAAGTGAGCAAAAAGCAGTCTGATCCCACTACAGAACTTCTTTAGTATGCTCCAAATGAAGGTTAGTGGAAATGCTCACCAAGGTGGAAAATTATTAAGTATGGTTCGCATTCGAGAGTGCATGGATTAAACGATAAGTTCCACATCGCAAGAAATATCGCGCATAACATGATAATATGTGGGACTGGTGGCACGTAACACTGGGAATTCCTTTTGTTGCAAAATAAGTGTTGCCAAGACCACGTACATAACCATTCTGGAAGGCAGTGAAAGGGATGCTCAATCGAGACGCTGTGATGTTGGAAGCTTTATTAGGTGGCCCCATTATAGAACAATGAAGCACATGCTTATGGGGATGTGTTGGAATGCCGAAACACAACAAACACTTTGTATTATCTTCAATAAGAAACTTTAAAATTTTGTACAAAGTATAGTTTTACCTACGTATACTACATACTTATGTTTTAATTTTTTTATAATCTTAGCTACATGAACTTATTTTTTTTGTAAATTTAGGTATTATCCTGATTAACTCATCTAAATTTTATGAAATTGTCCAATTAAATCTAGATATTCGAAATAAAATTTATTTGACTTACAAATTTTACTTGTTAATATTCAAAATCAATTAAATATACGAATTTCAAATGACAGAAATTCTAGGTCGTTACACATTTGTTGACAAATGAACAAGTATTAGTAGTTCCAGATGGAAATCAAGGGTTGGTGGTTTATACTGATGCATGTGGGACTGAATTGGGAGGTATGTTGATGCAGAAGGGTAAAGTGATTGCCTACGCTTCATGACTGTTTAGACCGCATGAAGTGAGAGATCATACTCATGATTTAAAGTTGACTGCGGTGATCTTCGCATTGAAGATTTGGAGGCATTATCTCTTAGGGGAGAGAGTTGAGCTATACAGAGATCATAAGTCTCCAAGATACTTATTCTCTCAAAAAGATTTGAATATGAGACAGCAGGGTTGGCTGGAGATTTTGGTTGCTTATGATTTTGGTATAGTGTACACCAAGGAAAGGTAATAAATTAGCGGATGCTCTTAGCAGAGGATACCAGAATGTACTGTTGGCTATGTCGGCAGAAGGAAAGGATCTAGAAGCTTTAGCTAGTTGTGGTGTGTAGTTAAGATCAACTACTAGTTCTAGTCAGAGTATTGCCACGTTGTCATGTTTAGAAGTTCGACTAGTGTTGATCGAGAGTTTGCATCTAAGCAGAAGGAGGATCCGTTATTAGCCAAGAAGATCAGAAAGCCAAAGGTTGGAACTGAGGTCGATGATCTGAAATATTTTTTTCTTGACCAGATAGGATGGTTGGGAAAGACGGGATGAATATGTGTTCTAGATGTTGAGAACTTGTGAAAAGAAGTTCTTGGAGAATGCCATCGATCCAAGTTTACGATTCATCCTGGAGGGGCCAAGATTTATCAAGATATAAAGAGGAGCTTCTATTGGGAAGATATGAAGAGGGATGTTGGCTTATGGGTTAGGCAGTGCGCAAACTGTCAACAAATGAAAGTCGAACATCAGAAGTTGAGTGAGTTGCTTTGGCCTATAGAGATTCCAGTTTGGAAATGGGATTCAAAATCCATGGATTTTATAGACGGGTTGCCAAGATAAAATAGAGGAAATGAAAGTATATGGGTCATTATGGACAAGTTGACCAAGAGTGCCCATTTCATTCCAATAAGGCCAACCAAGACGACACCTATTTTGGCTAAGTTGTTTATAAAGAACATAGTTAGACTACATGGAGTTTCTAGTAGCATAGTCAGTTACAGAGATTGTTTGTTCACTAGTAAATTCTAGAGGAGTCTACAATATGTGTTAGGCACTAAGCTCAAGACGAGCACGACATATCACCCTTTGATGGATGGGCAGACAGAAAGGTCAATAAGGTACTCGAGGATTTGTTGAGAGCTTGTGTGTTGGACTTTCGTGGATCTTGGGAGGATCACCAACGTTTGGTGGAGTTTTCCTATAATAATAGTTACCAAACTAGTATAGGAATGGAGCCTTTTGAAGCTTTGTATTGAAGGCAATGCAAATCACCAGTATGCTAGTTGGAGATTGAAGTCAGATTGGTCTTAGGTCCAAATTTGGTTAAGGAGGCGTCAGAGAAGATTGTGTTGATCCGAGAAAGGATGAAGGAATCTCAATCCAGATAGAAGAGTTGCACAGATAAGAGGCGTAAAGACTCGGAATTCTCAGTTGGAGATAGGGTTTTCATTAAGGTATCACTGATGCAGGGCATAGTACAGTTCGAAAAGTCAAGAAAACTGGCACCGAGATATGTTGGTCATTTCCACATAATAGAGAAGATTGGAAAGCTCGCATGCAGAGTAGAGTTGCCAAGAAGTACGACAGGTGTCCATAATGTATTTCATGTGTCTCATCTTCGCAAGATTATGCATGATCCAAAGGCTACTATTCCTCTGATAGGGTTGGAAGACTTAGTAGTAGAGCCTAATTTGACTTTTGTTAGACAACCAGTTCAGGCTGTAGTGGGAGACAAGAAAAGATTGAGGAACAAGATAGTCAAGTTGGTGAAAGTATAGTGGAGCGACAACGAGAATGACTGTACTTGGGAGATAGAGGACAAGATTCAAGATACTTATTTTGATCTCTTTTGAGGGTATGTCTATATTAGATTTATATATATATGATTCCTAGTCTGGTAGACTAGTATTTTTGTTAGGAGTCGTTATAGATGATTGCTATGTTTAATATTTAGTCCTTACAGAATTTCGAGAATGAAATTGTTTAAGGAGGGGAGCCTGTAACACCCTTAATTTTTGATAACATTACTCAAGAGATTTAATTAGATAAATTAAATATAATAATGTAAATGTTACGTGATAAGGGGGTTGATAAAATAAATATAAGTTTAGAACGTGCTCAATTAATTAACTAAATGGGCTAAAGGATGGTTTTTAGGTTAATTAATTTGCATAAGGGTATAATGGGAATTTACCGCACACAAACCTTACCCTTATATATTCTCATTCCTACCATTTTATTTCCCATTCACTTCATTTAGGAAAAAAAGTAAAGAGGAGCCGGCCATTAATAAGAAGAATATAATCAAAAGATAGGGATTCAAGCTTAAGGGAAATTAATCTCAATCCCATCTTCTTATCTTAGTTAAGGGGAATAATAATTCATTCCATCTCTATTTTGTTTTATAATCGTAAGTTTTCGGGTTTAAGAGTAAATTCATTTTTATTTTAACTTGGATGATGATATGCTTGAATTACAATTTGTTTGATTTAAATAAGAATGTTTAAATAAGATTATGTACGGTTTTAGGGCAAAACCAATTTATGTTGATGTTTAAATGCCATGGAAAAAATTTGTGTTGTGTAAAAACATGATTTTGGAGTTGGATTTTAATTTTGATAATTTTCCAAGTTATGGAAAGATTACTATGAATTTTCAAAGGAAATTATGGTTAATTAGGTTTATAAATTTATTTTAGAAATTATCTTGAGAATTTGGGTCTAAAATTTTGATATGTTAGATAAGATGATTAAAGTGAATTTCTTAAATTTATTAGGATTTTCCTATGTGATTAGCTATGCAAATTAAATTATTCTAGATGAGCGAATTCTATGCAATATTGGTTTTGCTTAATGGAAGAGCTTATTTGCTAACTTAACCATGGTTTAGATCTGAAATTAGCGGCAGTTATTTTAGTAAAGAATTTGAAAAGTTAAGGTAAGCAATCTTGTGTTTACATGTGGCAGGTTAGTTAGAAAGCGATTGCTTTAATTTGTATTAAAACAGGTTTACCTAGAAAAGTTGGTTCCGCCTTCTTTAGAAATACCTTCAACTTAGAGCTTCTGCCTTCAATCAAGTCGAAACCCACTAAGCGAAAATCAATACTTAAGGCATCAATCAGATGGTACGTAGTGGATTGGAGAAAGGCGGAAGGCTAGTGTCGAAAGCATGGCTTCCGATGGGGTCGATACCTTTTGTTTGTTTTAAAAAGAGAAGCGCCTACCTTTATTTTATTTAAGCCTTTGAAGGAGTCGAAGAATACGTTTTCGAAAGATGTTTTCCAAATGCTTTCGAAGGGGGTTGCCATCTACTTATGACAGCCTTAGTTTTCATCAAAAGGTTTTGACAGCCTTAGTTTTCAAAGAAAATAACCCAATCTCATTTTTGAAAGAAAACCATGGAAAAATATATAATGTTTTTTGAAAAGGAGTTTTTGAAGAAGTTTTCTTTGATTAGAAGGTTAAAGGGATTAACTAAGTTATTTTGTAAATTTCTTCATAACTGAATTTTGGGAAAGGGCAGAATAACCTGCTAGATTGACCCAATAGTGAACATAAATTAAGATAACTCCTAAATCAGTAGAATTACATCCAGGAGGTCAAGAAACTACAATATATAATGCTAAAATATTAAATAAAGATATTGGATGGGTCAATAGGTTCTCAATAAGCGCATGAAAACTATGTATATGAAAAGATATTGGCAGAGGACAATAGGTTCATAGTTAGGCCATGAAAACTTTGTATAAAGGAAGATGTCAGAAAGATAGATTCATAGTAATCCCATGAAAACTTGATTTGATACTGGCAAGGGCCAGTAGGCTTGTAGTTAGCCCATGAAAATTATATTCGGATTAAGATATTAACTGATGTCAACAGGTACATAGTCAGCCCATGAAAACTAGGATAAGAAGGAAAGATAATGGAGTTACCACATGAAAACTAGGATAAATGTAAATATATTGGAGTCACCAATAGGTTCATAGTGATCCCATTAAACTACATAATTGAACAAGGAGTCCTTAATCATTTTACCAGTTATTAGTCAGCCATGAAAACTAATAGGTTAACAGTAAACCTAGAAACTATAATTGAGATGAATAGTCAGAATGAATAGGGATGAGTAATCCAGAATTGGTTCATTTGTTTTTCATATCATCATATTATGTTATTTTGAATTGTTTTAACCATTATGGATGTTGGAGCACAGTATATAGTTTTAAAATGGTTGTAGATTACTAGTGAGGGGAAAATTCATTCCGCTAAGCGGCGTGGTCTCACTAGATATCTAAATGGTTTGAGAGGTAGATTATTATTCATACCAGGATTTATGTCTGACTCGAAGTTTATGTTTTCTCCTTAAACTCTCGGGTACTTAATTGATTTTTAGCAGTTTGAGAGTTGAGGCTTTTAGGCACCTCATTAGACGAATAAAGTTTTCGAAGACGTACAGGAGGCATGATAGCTATATAGGGTTCTCTTTTACTTGATTATGATGTGTTGTTCGTAATGGCAAAGTTGTTATATTGCCTGTATACACTCCGATCATCAAAGGGGGCATCTTCATATGTCGCTCTTAGCATATGTTGTAATAAATATATTTTCTTTGAAAGGGGTTAACGATTGTGGGATTATGTAATGAATTGGAAAAGTTTTGAAATGGAATGTGATCTTGTTTGATGTTCTAATTTTTTCCATATTCATGTGTTTCTGTGTATCAATGAATTTAACCCCGCCGTATTTAGTCGTCGAGGATTAATGACTATGGATGACTACAGCATCTGCAGCCGCTAGTTTTGTTCTCCAAGTAGGGTTATGTTAAGTAGAAGCAGTAGAAGAAGTGGCACATTTGCAATCCTATGTTAACTTTGCATCCTTGTGCAAAGACTACCAATTTGGGAGGGAAGCCATTTAAGGGTAAGGAATCTATTACTAAAGTCAAAGCTTGGCTTTATTCTTGATAGTAGATCTTCAAGGCGCTTTGTATTCTGATGAGCCGAAGCATTTCTTGTCAATTTGGCAATTAGTCTAAGGAGCTTCAGCATGGTGGGATTCAATTACAAGGAATGTCCCAGAGGATGACTTTTCTTGTTCAAGATTTAAGGATGTATTTGAAGATCAGTGTATGCCTATAGTAGAAAAGACCAATCTTTATAGAAGAATTATAGATCTTAAGCAGTGAGAAATGACTATAGCTGAGTATGAAACTAAGTTCAACGAGTTGTCATGCTTCGAGCTGGGACTTATTGATACCCCTCTAGAAAAGAATGAGATTTTTGTAGTTGGGATGAGGAATGAATTTCATGAGAAGATGACTGCTGGCCTAAAAGGACCTTTTATAGACCTCATGGATATGGCTTTGCGTTATGAAGTTCTTGAGAAAAAGAAGTCGGCAGTAGCACCAAACAACAATAGCAACAACCTGAACAAGAGGAAGTTCAATCAGTAAGGAAATAAGAAGTAGGGAGGAAAGCCAGGAGGAGTGGCTCAAGGAAACTGTTGCAAAGATGTTAATTGTTATCTATGTAAGAAAAGGTTTATATTGCAAATTTATACAAGAATTCTGGGCTCAAAAATAGAAGACAAGTCCCATTTCTCCAATGGTTCATAGGAAACTCTACTTTAATTTTCACCAACTAGGGCACATGGGAAAGGATTGTCCACTGATAAAGAAAAGAGAGCAATACAAAGTTTATGCTATCAAAGAGGATCCATCAACTTCAAAGGATGTGAAAGGGAAAGGAATTCATAAAGGTACTTTATATGTTATTGGCATTTTAGTTCGAGCATTGTTTGATACCGAGGCTTCCCATAGTTTTATTTTTAAAAGATTGGTTGACAGATTGCAACTTTCCCCAAAGATCATAGAAACCCCTATTTATATGTGAAACCCTATAGGTGGTGCAACTAATCTATGCACGATTTATGAAGGTCTACGAATTACTTGCCTTACCCACCACTTTTCGTGTGACCTGTCTGTTCTTGGTTTTAATGGATTTGAAATTTTTCTTGGTATGGAGTGGTTATTAAAGAATGGAGATGTTCTTGATCGCGTCAAGCGGATAGTAGTGTTGAAAACCAAGTCTGGAAGGGTATTGGAAAGGATATTGTGTAACGTGCCAAGCAAATTAGTGAGTAGTTTCCTTTATGCACTTGATTCATCCCAAAAAGAATTAGGGTCGGTATTAATTGCTAAGGACTTCCTAGACATTTTTGAAGAAGTTAGCAGTCTACCTCCACATCGAGGGTTGGGTTTCATACTGAATTAATTCCCAGTTGGAAACCTATTATTCATCCTATCCGTAAGATGGCTCCAAGAGAGAAGGAGCTGTTAAGAAAAGGACAAACGATTTGTTAAGAAAAGGACTGATTGGGCCAAGTCGCTCAAGTTGGGGAGCAGCTGTAGTCTCTGCCAAACAAACAGACAGTTCGGAACAAGTATCCCTTGCCCTGTATAGACGACTTATTCGACCAACTTCATAGTGCTCAGATGTTTCAAAAATGGATCTTGCCATAAGATTTCACCAATTAAGGATAACAGAGGATAGTGTACCTTTAACAACATTCAGAGGGTCGGATTGTTTTTATGTGTGGTTGGTTATACCTTTTGGGCTAACCAATGCATCCGCCTATTTTCTAGATCTTATGAATCGAAATTTTAGAGATGTGCTTAATAAATTTAGGTTAGTCTTTATAGATGATATTCTTATTTATTCCAAGACCGAGAAGGAACGTAAACACCATTTGGAAGTAGTGCTTGAAACGTCAAAGAAACATGTTTTCAAGAGCTAAATTCTCTAAGTGCCATTTTTGGAAATTGAAAGTAAAATTCCTAGGACATGTTGTGCTAGGGAATGGTATTTCGGTCGATCTAGAGAAATTTGTAGCTATACAAGATTGGAAGATAACGCAGACTCTAATGGAGGTTCGAAGCTTCTTAGGTTTGCTAGGATATTATAGAAGGTTTATTCGAGACTTTTCCAAGATTGCCTTGCATGTAACAAAGTTGATAAAGAAGGATGTTAAGTTTATTCGAAATTCAAAGTGTGAAGAAGCATCATTGAGTTAGAGAAGAGATTAGCCAGCACTACAGTCTTAGCTATTCTTGATGGAAGTGAAGGATTGACAGTGTATACGGATGCTTGTGGCATAGGTTTGGGTGCGGTTTTGATACAGCATGGGAAGGTTATTGCTTATGTCAGTAGGTAACTGAAGCCTTATGAGCGTAAATATGCAATTCACGACCTGGAATTATTAACTGTTGTGTTTGCATTAAAGATATGGAGGCTTTACTTATTAGGTGAAAAGTCCATGCTCTTCGCAGATCACAAACCCTTGCATTATCTTTTCACGTAGATGGATTTAAATACGAGGCAACAACATTGGTTAGATTTTCATATAGCATACGACCTTGATATTTTATATACACCTAGGAAAGCCAAAGTGGTAGTTGATGCGCTAAGTAGAAATGCAGTTTTGGCTCTTTTGCAAGTTGTTTCGACTATCCTCGAAGGATTGCAAGCAAGTAAGAAGAAGATGGTAGTTTAATGGAGATCATCAAGGATATAAATGAAGGACATTGTTCAAGCTTTGAAATTGATCATCATGGTATATTGTGGATGAATGGAAGGATATGCATTCTGAATTTCGAAGATACTAGAAAAGAAGTATTGGCAAAATGCCATCAATACAAACTAAATATTCGTCTTGTTGTTACAAAGATGAATCGGGATATGAAGCAAGTATTCTGGTGGAAGAGAACGAAGAGTGATATTTCTATTCATTTTAGTAGATGCGAAAATTATCAAATAATTATGGTGATCATCAAACAACAGCTGGGCTACTACAACCACTTGAGATTTCGAATTGGAAATGAACGCAAGTATTGATGGATATCATAGATTGTTGCGTAGATCGAGGAAGGGCAATGAAGAAGTTTGGATTATGTTGATTGACTAGCCAAAAACGCACATTTTACTCTGGTAAAACCGACTAGGACTGTAGTAAGTTTGATAGATGTTTATATGAAGGAGATTGTTTGATTTCGTGGAGTTCCAAGTAGCATTGTAAGCGATTGGATCCAATTTTTACTAGTTAGTTTTGGAAAGCATTGCAAGCGGCTTTAGGAACAAAGCTAAGTTTGAACACTACATATCATCCTCAAACTAATGGTCAGATCGAGGGGTGAACCAAGTCTTGGAAGATCTTTTGAGAGTTTTTATCTTAGATTTTGGAGGATCATCTTCATTTATTTGAGTTTTCTTATAATAACTTTTATCAGGAAAGTATTGGCATGACACTTTATGAAGCTATTTATGGACGGTCATGTAAATCACTGTCATGTTGGGTGGAAACCGGAGATCGATTGGTAACTTGGACCTGGTATGATTCGGGAAGCCACAGAGAAGGTAGCTATGATTAGAAGGGAGATGAAGGAAGCTTAAGGTAGACAAAAGAGCTATGCCAATCAGAGGCGTAGGGGTTTGGAAATCTCAGTCGAGAACTTTATGTTTGCTAAGGTTTCTTCAATATGGGAAGTGGTGAGGTATTGAAAGGCAGGAAAGTTATCACCTCGTTATGTTTGACCTTTTTAGATTCTTGATAAGATTGGATCGCTTGCCTATAGTGAAGTTACATGAGAGATCTCGGGGTACACAATGTCTTCCATCTATCTTATTTGAGGAAGTATGTGCACAATCCATCATTGATTATTGAGCACTCTATTCAGGAAGACTTGGAAGTGGAATCCAACTTAACCATATTAAGGCATCATGTTCGTATCATTGATCAGGATGTAAAACAATTGTGTAATAAGGTCATGAGAATGGTTAAGGTTCAATGGATTGAAGATCCTAGAAACTACACTCGGGAAACCAGGGATAGCATGAGATCGGCTTATCCCGAGTTGTTATGGTTGAGTAGTTTGCTTAGCGTATCGATCGTGTACTCACCCCCTATGGTGTATCTACTTATACATATATTTCTTTTGAATATGTTTCATCGTATATGAGATATATTCTTTTGAATATCTTCTTTTTGTGTTAGATTTTGGGGCGAAATTCCTTTTTTTGAAGGGGGAGAGGAGAATGCAAAGACCCATAATTTAGTCACTTGGAATGTGAATATTTAATATATTTCTAGATACTATAATAATGGATTTTATAACTATAATCAACCTATTTTAAGTAAGAACTAATGATAGTAGATTTGTTTTGGAAATTAGTTTATAAAAATATGTAGTTCTAAGAATAATAAAAAATACGACCAATTTTTTTTTTTTTTGAATTTTCAACTTTTCATCATCCAAAAGTTGTCGAGATGTGTTATGCACACTAGTGTATATATGCACATACTTATTCAAATAACTAAAGTTTTTACTAATGGTATATTTTATATATAAACAAGTTAAAAAATGCTTAAGTAAATAAAGTAAAAGTGGACTTTTCTTTTATAATTCAAAAAAAAAATAAAGTACAAAATATAATTACAAAAGGACATTAGAAAGGAGATTAGATGGCTTAGTGTGACAAGAAAGGGGCCATTCCACAATGATGGAGGAAGGGGTGAGTTTAATATTTCATGGAGGGTATCAGCTTAATTTAGGGAGGGATAGTTTAGTAATTATTCGCTTTCCATTTTCTACAAAAAGAACACCTCTTTTCCGCTTTACTTTAGTTTGTTTCATTTTCCATCTTCTTACTCTCTTTATTTCCACTTTCTTCACTACCTTTTCATCTTTGTTCCTAAGAGAAGATCGCTTAAATTCACTTCTTTTCTCTTTTAAATCCACAAACAAGTTCCTAAGACCACTACCACTACTCTCTACATCATTCATTTACTAAAATATAACCCAAAACCTTCCCTTTTAAGCATGGTCAAGCCCTCCCTAGCCATGGCCGAGCCCATATACCTCCCGGAGGTCTTGAAAAGCAAGTTGCATCAGAGGAAGATAGGTTTGATGTGTTGTTTGCAAGGTCGTGATAGCATTAGGTGAAGTTCATGTTTGTTTAAGTGAGTAAAACTCACTTAAAAGAAAGTTTGAAAATTCATATTTTGTTGTAATAAGTTAGGTTGGTTGCTTATGAATATAATTATATGTAATTATTATTGTTTGATTTGGTTTCCACTTAAAAGCAGATGACAGATAGGATCTAGATAAGGGACTAGAAATGAAGTCGAAGCGTTCGTAGCGAATAGGTATCAATGACATACTTCGACGTGCACGTGTGATGATTTGCCGAGGACAATTTTTGTAGAGGGACTCCAAGGAATTCCTAGCCTTGTGGAAATTTATTTACATTTTTATATACTATATAAGATATGATGAAATATGTATATTGCTTGGCAATAGTCTCTTGCTTTGATGACTTTTTCATGCACTGTTGAGAATCCCTTAATTTCTTTCAAAAAGTGTTTTGTTACTTTACCTTTCCAAAATGTTTTAAAGGATTTTCCAAACTCGGTTCTAGTTTTCAAAACTCTTACTAAGATGATTTAAAGTGGTTAAAATTTATTTATTAAAAAGGTGTTTACTTGTATGAAAGAAAATTGTTGTTTTTTAAAATCAAATTTGGTTTAAATTAAATATTTTTTTAAATAAAAGGCTATAAATAAGTTTATAAAGTTGGTTTCCGATTATTTTAAAAAGGAATTGGTTTTAAACAAGGGATTTCTATGTTAGTGCCATTAACTAACACAAACCAACCTATTTTATTATATATAAAAGAGAATAATAGACTTTTATATTCTTATCTCTCATTCAGTCTCACTTAAAGTACTCTTCTTTCATCAATTCAAGGGTGTAAATTCATTTACTCCTATATAATTAACTATTCTGCTTAAAACTAAATTTATTTCCATTGTAATATAATAATTTATCCAAAACATTTATTTCTTGTCTACCTCACTTCATGCATTCATTGTTTGCAAATAAACAAACTGATGCACTCTTTCTCTTCTCTACACTTTCAGTGTAAGAAAAAGTTTATTATATCCTTGGTTATTTCACATCCTTACATTCTTCTTCCTCCTTGGTTATTTCATCTTCACTTTCTTTTACCTCCTCTTACAAATTTGTTTCTTCCCCTTCTTTATTTATTTGTATAAAATATTCAATTCTCACAATTTTGGTTCTTCCCCTTTACAAGTTCCAAATTGACAACATTCAATTCACAATATAGTAAATACTTGAATTCTGTTCCAAATAATTTGTGTATTAATATTATAAACATAACCATAATTGGATTGAATTCATTAATAGTTCTTTACCTTTGTATAACCCATAATTATTTTTGATTCTATTCATGTTTTGCAGTGGTTTCTTTTTCACTTGGTGCATCAAACTCTGGATTTTATGAAAAGCATATGTATAACCGTAAAATTTCGGCTAACTAGATTAAAGAACTCTAATTAAAGGTTATATTTTTATTTTATTAACTATTTTTCTTTTAATTTGATTTTGAATTTATTGTTATCGTCCAAAATTAATGACTTTAGTCTCCGATTCAAATTTTACTACATAATTATGTTTTTCTCTTATTTTTATTTTGATCAATATGCTTATGCACATGGTTTTCTTCATTTATTCTATAAAAGTTTACTGGATTTATTAGTGCTTATACATCTTAGAATATTTAGTTGTTCTAAAACAATTATTACAAGTAAAGTTGAACTATTTTTTTAATCCTTACGTATCAAAATCCATTGTCATTTGAGTTCTCTTTTTGTTGAATATTATGACTTTGGTTTTGAGGAGAATTATTGAGTTTCTTAACATATGGCTACCAATAAACCTTATTTTGTTATATATAAAAAATCAAGTTGCGAGAAAAAAATATATACCTAAATTAAACAAATACATGAAAACTAATTTAACATTGAACAGTCTAACAAATATAATTCACAAGCAACATCGTTAGGTGTGGCTCGCATTTGAGAGTACGTGGGTTGACCAGCAAGTCCTATATTGAAAGAAACATGTCGTATAACGTGGTATATATGAGGGATTGGTGGCATATAACATTGGGAGTTCCTTTTGTTACAAGCAAGTGTTGCAAGACCATGTATGTGCCCATTTTAAAAGGCGATGAAAGGGATGTTCAATCGAGACGGTGGCACATCAGAAGCTTCATCAGATGACATCATTATAGAGCAATGAAGCACACATTTATGGAGATGCATTAGAGTGCTGAAACACAACATAGTATCAGAGCCGATGGTTTAAGGGACTATTAGATGATGCAAGAGCGACCGAAGCAAGGACTCCTTGAGGCTTGGAGATATGTTAGCAGCTTGACACCAATTCTAGATATAGAGCCTGCACCACTGCATTGAGAATTAATGCTCTAAGATAGATTGAGTGGAAAGTACTCATCTTAAGCTAGAGATTTGGTAATGCAGCCTTGCCCAACTGTGTAAGAAGTGAGCAAAAAGCAGTCTGATCCCACTACAAAACTTCTTTAGTATGCACCAAATGAACGTTAGTGGAAATGCTCACCAAGGTGGAAAATTATTAAGTATGGTTCGCATTCGAGAGTGCATGGATTAAACGATAAGTTCCACATCGCAAGAAATATGGCGCATATCATGATAATATGTGGGACTGGTGGCACGTAACACTGGGAATTCCTTTTGTTGCAAAATAAGTGTTGCCAAGACCACGTACATAACCATTTTGGAAGGCAGTGAAAGGGATGCTCAATCGAGACGCTGTGATGTTGGAAGCTTTATTAGGTGGCCCCATTATAGAACAATGAAGCACATGCTTATGGGGATGTGTTGGAATGCCGAAACACAACAAACACTTTGTATTATCTTCAATAAGAAACTTTAAAATTTTGTACAAAGTATAGTTTTACCTACGTATACTACATACTTATATTTTAATTTTTTTATAATCTTAGCTACTTGAACTTATTTTTTTTGTAAATTTAGGTATTATCCTGATTAACTCATCTAAATTTTATGAAATGTTCAGAAAAAACCACATCCATGGTTTCCACCAAATTCTTAGTGATATTACGAAATAATAAGAAAATTATCCATGCTCTTTTATAAAGTTCGTTTTATGTTACAATGTTTTTAATTTTGTTGAGATGGATGTTCATTCATAACCAAAGATGTAATTATTCATAATATTTATAATAATACTATTTTAAAATAAGCAGGATAATATCAAATATTATGGCCATCACTAAAACAAATATACCTTTTTACAATGTTTATCTTACAACATTTGTTTTTTAAACGTTGTAAAAACCATCCTTTTTACAATGTTTTCAACAAAAATGTTGTAAAATATGAATTTTTACAACCTTTCATTGAAAAACATTGTAAAAACTTATAGTTTTACAACCTTTTTTGTAAACGTTGTTATAGTACCCATTTAACAACAATTTTAAAAGATTTGTAAAAACATTGACTTTTACCACTGGATATTAATTCATTACAACTTTTCCAAAGAGTAGTTTTACTCATACGTTTACGTTAATTTTTTTGAATATGTTTAATATTCCTTAAAAGATGAGCATAATTAACAATTTCTAATTAATAAAATATATTTAATACTTGCTTAAATAATTTATAAATGGTAATTTATAACTAATAATTTATGAATGAAAACATAGATGTGTAGTTATTTATAATTTATAACTAATGGTAGTTAATAAATAATTTACAATTAATAATTGTTGCCTATAATCAATAATTATTTTTATATTTGATAATTTTATTAATTATGGATAATAAATAAATTACAGCTAATAATTTATACTCTGAAATCTCATTCGCTATAATTTTCTTAACTAATAAACGAAATAACTTGTTCATAGAATACGAAGGAATTAGTAAAAAAAAAAACTTCAAAGTAATGACGAACAAACTTTAAAGTGATGATGGACATATAACCATTTGATTGATGTAACTAAGTAAAAGAATTCACTTGTGATGACAAACTATTTGGTTTCGATTTGACCAGACTGAACTCAAAGTAATTAAAGAATCAATTATAATTGAGTCTATTTTATTTATTTGAAATTCAATTTAATGAGAAAATCGGTTATATATTAATTTGTTTTACTGCTAATATATTATAGGACTAAACTATCATCAAATAATTCCGCATAATTATTTCTGAAATTAATTCCTCAAAAGTAGTACTTTACAATGACACATTATTTTGCTTTGAGTTATGTTAATTTTTGTATTATTTTAGTTATTAGGTCTATGTGAATGTTTGACTTAAAAGAAAAAATTATTAGGTTGTTCCAAAAATTAGCCAATACGAGGTTTATGTTTTACGTACATTTATCATGGTATGTTATGTTATATATATATATATATATATATATATATATATATATATTACATTTTAAGCCATGGTATTATTTTTTAATTCGATTAGCATTAAATAGTTCAAAAGTATTATTACCTCTTTATTCTACATGTTTCTCCTTACAACATTCTTATTTCCTTCTACAACACCCATGCATAACCATAATTTTTCTATCATTTTAGCTTTTGGTTCTACTTAATTACACATTCTCAAAATTTATCTTTCTTAAATCATTTTATGTTGTTCCCATTCACATTATCTATACATTTTCCACCAAAGCAGGATTACGTTCAAGTTGTTGAAATAATCATATTCAGAAGGAACATAGTTCATAAGTCAATTTTTTTGGAAGCTAATACACTAAAATGATTTATTAACTCGAATGGTACATAGCTGTAAAAGTTAGTAGGTTAAGTTGCAAAAATATCAATACTAATTTATGATTTTGATTTTAAAAAATAATGTTTGGTTGTTTCTTTATTGTGTTTTTAGTTTTAAACATAAACACTTAGCTTAAATAGATTATTTTTAAAAGTTCACTAAAGTGTATGCATAATTTAATTAATTTGAAAATATGATAACATGTTTATTATTTAGTTGTTAATATTTTAAATGAATATATTTATATTTTGCGTTCTTCGGTATTCAGTAATTTGTTATAATTGAATAAAGATTCCCATTTGTTATAATTAATTCATTTATTTTGCATTAAAGGGAATTAATTTGGCATTTAATGTGTAGTTAAGTCTCTAAATAAAACTTGAAATCAAAGCAAAAGGAAATATATTAGAATAGAAAATAACTCTCTATTCAGATTGGATTAAAATATAAAACAGTGAATGTACTTATCATAATTATTTTTAATTTCTATTACATATATCAATAAATGATATATTTATATATTTCTATGTATGGTTTAATTTATTCAACACACATATTCATTTTTATAATTTCATATATGTGAAGTCATTGTATATAATTTAATCATCTACAAATTAGGATGGGTTTTATATAAGTATTTATTTCCATTTATTATCTTAGTGCAGATTTAATTTGATACAACATTTATGAACTTAAATTGTATGGCTGCTTCAAAATGATAATGTTAATTGGTGAAAGCATTAATTATCTAAACTTTTTGATTTAGGAATAATGTCAGCTTTGATTTTTTTAATGCTTTAATTTTGTAAAACTCTTACTTTCAACTTCAATCGGTTTTAAAATTATTAAGAAGTACACTTGGGTGTTTTATGAGGACTCGTTTCTTCGACTCTTAGAAATCGATACTAATACATCCTCGGTATTCATGTGCCGTAAATACATGTGCCGAAGAGGCGGATTCTCATTGGTAAGAAAGAAAATAAAGATAGAACATAATGTCACATATATTATTTCAACATATAATTTTTACAACAGAAATTTAAATACATTTATTAGAGTTAAAAATGGGAAGTTATATATATCTGTCCTTACAAATACAGAATATTATAGCACAAGAGTACAGTGGAAATGGATAACAATCTTTAGAATAATCTTCTAACTCCGTGCTTTGAGCACCATCCAGATTTGTTTTAACTAAACCTGACTACTGGGCTGCTTGATAAAATTAGGGCATCTAGAATTTTAGGGAAGGGAAATAAACTCTGGGTCAATAATGGGACTGGTGTGAGAAACTCAAAATACGCATTTTGAAAACAAAATTATCTCATAAGACCATGCCACACATAAACATGGAACGAGTTTCTACCTTATGATAGCCAAAACATTTGCTATGCAAAAACATTTGATATTATTTCTAATGACATTTTTGAAAATACCTTTCAAGTAAATATATTCAAATAGTCAAAATTATAAAATTGATTAAATTTAACAACATAATAGGTTTTCAATCAAGTCTGAAGGCATTTATTGGAGAATGGATTTCATACAATGGTAGGCAAAGGGACTACCTTCCATATAGTACATCTCCAGAGGAATGTACCGAAGATACATAAACAATCCTCCCCATCTGGTGTTGCCTATATGTTTGACCATGTAACAAGAGGCTCGACATAAGCACCATTCGGCATTGGAAGTATCGTTCGGTATGAATCTCGACCGACATAGAGCCTCGTTCGGCATGGAAGGGCCGTTCAGCATAGCAAGGTCATTTGACATCCCAGCCTCATTCGGCATTCCAGCCCCGCTCGGCATTCCATCCTCATTCGGCATTCCAGCCCCGCTCGGCATTCCAGCCCCGCTCGGCATTCCAGCCTCATTCGGCATTCGAGCCTCATTTGACATTCCAGCATCGCTTGGCATTCCAGCATCGCTTGGCATAAGTATGTCATTCGACATTTCCCCTTGTCCGGCATCGATGTCTCGTTCGGCCTACACACTTCACTCAACACTTTGCCTCATTTGGCATAGAGTTATGGACGGCTTGGGCATGTAGCTCGGCATTTGCCGTTCGACGTTTGTAGCTCAGCACATAGAAGTCAATCACCACGGGCCGAGGTATCTTGCTCCTATGACCATTAGGGAAGTCCAACCCATCTTCATCTATAAATATAGGGGCAGGGGCATAGTGAAATGGACCTTTTTTCGAGAACACTGGGGAGACTCTGCCGCATTCAAGACTCATTCACTTTACTTAGTAATTGTATTCAAGCAGTTGGTGTACGGATTGTATCTGTAATCAATCGTCGAGTAAAACAATAAAGATTAACTTCACAGTGGACGTAGGCAGTTACGCCGAACCACTATAAACCCGGTGTTCTTATCTTTGCAGTTAATTTAGCATATAATTCTCAGTTTTAATTTACTTTCTTCATTAATCTCTCTACACAATCTTTCTTAAGGGTGTTAGCGACCAATTCTGGTGCTAACATTTTGGTGCTTTCACTGAGAATCGAATTCTCAGGCCGTTAGGATTTGCTTTGTAGCTACTGAACTGAATAAGTCCCCCGAAGGAGATTCGACTTATTGACAAGACGTCCATTGAATCTACTCAGAGTTTCAATTAACAAATCTACTATGGGAAGACCATGTACCCGATCAGCCTCTCATAACGTGGACGTCAATGAGACTGCTAGCGCACAACAGATAGGACCTAGCAATCAGCAATTTAATCCCGGCATAGGGACTGTCGGAGCTCATAACCAAACAGAAGTTCTCACTAGGACGGAGTTCAATAACCTAATGAGAGAACTCATGAAAGTAGAAGGCAACTTGCTGAACAAATTCAAGCTAACGCTAACCTCATGACACAGCTTACACATCAACAACATCAAAATGCTGGAGGTAGCCCCGTTCCTTTTTCTTCATCTGATAGTTCGACCTCATCCGATGAACCCCCTAGGCATAAACACTGCAAAACGGAAACTACACAAGCAGGTGCTACTAACCGATCAATTAGAGATCACTTACATCCTGGAGACCACACTCAAATTGGAACGCGAAACATAGGAGCTGGAGCACGTGTGGAGATAGGATGCCCTGCTCACCAAGACCCCAATGAAGCCGGTCCCCAAGATACACGTTTGGCAGACCGCCAACAGAGGAGACACCAACATGAGCAGTCCCGTAGAACGAAGACCAACCTTTCATATTCCATACAAACTCCAAATGTATCAGCTATGGTCAGACAGTTGATGAGAGAAAATCAAGGCTTAACCAACGAAGATTTGGGCATATCTAGGAGTCATACTCCATTCACCGATACCATCCTACAGGCCGAATATCACAGGAAGTTTAGCATGCCAATTATCCTGTCCTACGAAGGAAAGACCGATCCCAGCAGCATGAGATGAGGTACGAATGGATGATGGATTCGGCTAGAGCAAACGACGTGACCAAGTGTAGTTGCTTTCCAATTATTTATCTGGAATCGCCACCATGTGGTTCACTCGACTTCCCCCACGGTCTATATCCAGCTTCGAAGAATTGGCGATGAAATTTGTAGAATAGTTCAGGCTACATGCCACTCGTCCTATGGATGTGATATCCCTATCAATTGTAATCCAGGCTCCGGGGGAGTCGTTGAAAGAGTACTTGCAGAGATTTCATGTTGCGACTACTAAAGTCAGCAACCCCAACGACCATGCAATTGTGATGGCGGTAATGCGAGGAGTAGATCCGGATTCAGAGTTTGGAGATTGGTTGGCAGGAAAGCCTCCAATGACGCTGGAGGGTTTCTATTCAAAGGCTCATCAATTCATAAGAAGAGAAGAAGCTAGATGGACGAGGCGTGATAAGGCACGAGGGCCTGTTTAGGAGATTGTGAAAAGCAACATCGCCGTAAAACAATCCGGCAATAACTCCGGAAAGGTTCAAGTCAACGTCTAGAACAAGCATGGGCAATCTAAAGGGACCGGATGAGGAAATCTCAAAAAGAAAACAGAAGTAGGGAAATGGAAGCTAAAGATTTCAACCTACAACGAGTATACCCCACTTAATGCATCTCTTGAGAATATTTACTTGTCAACTTGTAACACTTTTCAATACAAAAAGCCATGCCTAAAGGAGTCGATAAAGGAATAGAAGCGGACAGAGAAATACTATCGTTTCCATGAGACTTACGGGCACAATACAGAGGAGTGTAGACACCTCCACGATGCCATAGAAAAGTTGATCAGACAGAAAAAGCTACAAGAATTTGTCAAGAACCCACAAGAGGGTAGGCAAGGAACATTAGACACCGGACATGGGCGTCTCCACGCCAACCAGAGGAACCTGCCCAAACCGTGGGTAGATTGGTCATAAACACGATAGTCGGTGGACCTTACCCTGTAGACAAGAATTAGCAGGAGATGGAGCGATATGCTAACTCTTTGAGGCATGCGGATTATGAGTGTTGTTCGAATATGGAGGATGGGACCCCCCGCAAAGCAGCAACGCATGATGACAGACGATATAGGGTTTAGGAGCCGAGATGCAGACAAGATGGAGGCTCCTACCATCGACCCGATGTTCATATCTACGACGATCGGGCCATCATATATCAAAAGAATTTTAATTGATTGTGGAAGCTCTGTTAACATCATCTTCAAAAAGGCATATGATCAAATGAAGATGGAGACAAAAGATTTAAAGCCATCTAAAGCCCGTATCCATGGCTTTAATGGTGCAGGGACTGATGCGATGGGATATGTTGAGTTGCCAGTTGAACTGGTAGAAGGTTAGCATAGGAGGGTGCGGATCCTACCGTTTATAGTGTTGGATGTTGATTCTCCGTATAATGTTTTTCTAGGTCGGCTGGACCTAGCAGAGTTTAGGGAAGCTTTGGCCCATGGTGTTTGACGCTAAAATTTTCGACAGACAAAGGAGTGATGTGATGCATGGAAATCAGGCGACCGGTCGCGCATGTTACGTGGCTGAGCTGAGAGAGGCCCAACGGCGAGAGAAAGGAAAGGTTACGGACAGCTCCGTCCACATCCGGAATACTAGTGATTGACAAGTAGTGCCCGAGCCCTGGCTTAAGCGACACTCTCGGATCTATCGAGATATAGATCCGAGAGATGATTATGGGGAACCCAGGGAATTAAAAGCAGCACCGGTTGAACTGACAATTGACATTCCAGTCAGTCGGGATGACCCGTCACGAGTCCTTAAGATTGGATCGCAACTGGATCCGTCAATGGACGAGGATCTCACTGATTCATCCGAGCGAACCTGGATGTTTTCGCTTGGACACATTCTGATATGTGCTGAATTTCTCTCGCTATTGCGAGTCATATGTTGAACATAAACCCGAAGTACGTTCCTATAAAACAGAAAAGGAGAGGCATGGACCCGGAGAGGTCCGCTGCTCTCAGAGAGGAGGTGGACAAATTCAAAGCCAATGGGTTCATCTGCGACGCCCTCTACCCTGAATGGGTGTCCAACCTTGTGCTAGTAAGGAAAGTGAACAGGAAGTGGAGAACTTGCGTTGATTACTCTGATTTGAACAAAGCATGCCCAAAGGATAGTTTTCCTTTACCCAGAATCGACCAGCTCGTCGACTCTATGGCTGGACACGAGTTATTGTCATTTATGGATGCGTACTTGGGATACAATCAGATCCCGATGCACATTCCAGACCAAGAACACACCATTTTTGTCATAAACGTGGGGCTATATTGCAATGTAGTAATGCCTTTCGGATTAAAAAACGCGGGAGCAACTTAACAGCGTCTAGTGAATTGAATGTTTAAAGACCAGATTGGTAGAACGATGGAAGTCTACGTTGATGACATGCTCGTGAAGTCACGACATTCAAACGACCATATTTGAGACTTTGTAGAGATGTTTGATATACTCAGACATTATGGGATGAAGATCAATCCTTTGAAATGTTCCTTTGGCGTTGCGTCAGGGAAGTTTTTAGGTTTTATTGTGAATGCATGGGGAATCGAAACTAACCCGGAGAAGACTCAGGCTATTCGAGACATACAAGTGCCTAAAACTGTAAAACAAGTGAAAGCTTGAATGGGAAAGTGGCCACCCTGAGTCGTTCCATATCCAGAGCCACAGATAAGTGTATTCCTTTCTTCAATGTAATAAAGAAAGGAAAGGGAAATTTCGAGTGGCCATCCGGCTGTGAGGAAGCATTTCGAGCTTTAGTAAGGAATTTGGAAAGTCCCTCGATACCGTCAAAACCAGTAGACCATGAGATGTTATACGTGTACTTGGCTGTCTCCTAGCATGCTATCAATACGGCTTTGGTTCGCGAGGAGGACCGAGTTCAGAAGCCGGTGTACTCTGCCAGTAAACGTTTAACGGGGGCAAAAAGAAATTATCCTAAGATTGAGAAACTAGCCTATTGCTTGGTGATTGCATCACGCAAGCTCCAATCATACTTTCAGGCACACTCAATCAGTGTTTATACCGATCAACCCTTACGGCAGGTACTCCAATGACCGAAAACTTCTGGAAGGATATTAAAATGAAATATCGAGTTGAGTCAGTTCGATATTACCTGCCTGCCACGAAGGGCCATACAAGGGAAAACATTTACGGACTTCATTGCTGAATTCACCATGTCAGACGAATCAGACGGTAACAATGTCATACCTCCCGTTCGATGGAAAAAGTATACCGATGAGGCATCTAACGACCATTGCTCAGGGGCTGGCATAGTTCTTGTAACTCCTAAAAACCGATCAGTTTGTTATGCTTTGAAGCTTGAATTCGCAATGACAAATAACGAAGCCGAGTATGAAGCATTGATTGTTGGCTTGCGACTTATCAAAGAACTGGGGGTAAAATCAGTTGAAATCTTTTGTGACTCACAACTGGTGGTGTACCAGGTGCGGGAGATTATCAAGCGAAGGGACAAAGGCTTGCCCCACACCTTGAACGAGTTCAAGAGCTGGTAGCAAATCTAGAATATTATGATATTTCGCATGTCCTGCGTGAAAAAAACAGAGAAGCCAATTCATTGGAAAAATTTGTGAGCACTGGCGATGCACAGCAAATGGGATTGGTTCCCGTTGAAACCCTACGTGCTCCAATTATAAATATGATGGAGGTAGATTTCATGTTAGAAACAAAAATCGAGAAGGAATCATGGATGATCCAATTCAAGCAATACTTGCTACACGGGGTCTTACCCGAAAGAAGGAGTGAAAGACGACAAGTCATTCGTAAGGCTTCACGGTATATAATGCACGATGGAATAATGTATCGGAGGGGATTCTTGACCCCCTCACTCCGGTGCATTGCCCATGATGAGATAAAACGAGTCCTGAAGGAAGTCCATGAAGGAGAATGCGGTAACCATACTGGAGGGCAGACATTAGCAAAGAAAATCCTCCGCTATGGATACTATTGGCCAACTGTAAATCGGGACGCTGCAAACTATGTAAGGAGATGCGAAAAATGCTAGAAATATGCAAAAATCCCGAAAGCTCCACCGACGGAACTCAGGCAAATGGTTAGTCCCTGGCCGTTTGTGATGTGGGAAATTGACATAGTCGGTTCATTGCCCGTCTCCAAAGATGGTGCGAAATACGCGATAGTTGCGGTTGATTAATTTACCAAGTGGGCAGAAGCAGAACCCTTGGCCACGATCACTACCAAAAAGGTCATTAATTTCATGTACAAAACATTATATGCCATTTTGGCCTTCCACGGACTATCATTACAGATAACGGAACTCAATTCGAAAGCAAAAAATTCAATGAGTTTGGCCAAAGATATGGCATTGATAAAAAGTTTGCGGCAGTTGCTCATCCAAAAGCCAATGGACAAGTGGAAGCCGTGAACAAAATAATCAAGTACATATTAAAAAAGCGTTTGAAAAAGGCTAGAGGCAAGTGAGTGGATGAACTTCCGACAACGCTTTGGGCTTATAGAACCACCCACAAGTTCGCGACTGGCCATACTCCATTCGCATTAGCATATGGCATGGAAGCTGTTATACCCGTAGAACTTGAAGTTCCATCACATCGGGTAACTTATTACGACTCTGAGTCGAATCGGGATCTTTTGCTGGAATCACTAGACTTCATTAGTGAAAAATGTGAAGAAGCTGATTTCAGAGCGGCTGCATACAGACATCAATTCGCTTGATATTATAATGAAAAGGTCCGGCCGAGAATCTTTGATGTGGGTAACCTCATTTTGAAACGAGTTTTCCCGTCCCATTGCATATGAATCGCGCATGGGAAGCTCCATACGTCAATGAACAGAAGCTTGGAGATGGAACTTCCAAGTCAACGACCGTTGGTGGTTCGACACTCCCTCAAGCATGGAATAGCAAGCATTTGCGGCATTATAATACTTAGTCCATTTCTTTCATATTTTAGTTGCAATTATTTCCAGCATATTTTTATTCTTAGTTTTCAGCATGTAATAAGACAATTTAGCTTATTTTCATTAATAATGGCTTGATTATTTTTATTCCATGATTATTGATGTTTCTATGAATGATAATCCTATGGCAAACCACTAAATTACATTACTCTGTCTGACGTACGAACGCGCGTGAACATCCCAAAATCTCCAAGTCACTTGAGTGCGGACTGGAGTACTCCGAGTCCCCTAATTGCGGACCAGAGTATAGACGATTTGAAATCTCTAAGTCCCCTGAGTGCGGACTGGAGTACTCTGAGTCACCTGAGTGTGGACTAGAGTATAAACGACTTAAAAATCTCCTAGTTCCCTGAGTGCGGACTGGAGTACTCTAAGTCCCCTGAGTGTGGACTAGAATACAGACGATTCAAAATCTCTGAGTCCCCTGAGTGCGGACTGGAGTACTCTGAGTCCCCTAAGTGCGGACCAAAGTATAAATGACTTGAAAATCTCCAAGTCCCCTGAGTGCGGACTGGAGTACTATGAGTCCCCTGAGTGCGGACAGGAATATAGACGATTCGAAATCTCTGGATCCCCTGAGTGCGGGCTGGAGTACTCTGAGTCCCCTGAGTGCGGACCAGAGCATAAATGACTTAAAAATCTATAAGTCCCCTGAGTGTGGACTGGAGTACTCTGAGTCCCCAAAGTGCAAAATAGAGTATAAACGACTAAAATCTCCAAGTCCACTGAGCGTGGACTGGAGTACTCTGAGTCCCCAGAGTGTGGACTAGAGTATAAGCGACTAAAATCTCCATTCCTCTGAGCGCGGACTGGAGTACTCTGAGTCCCTAGAGTGTGGACTAGAGTATAAATGATTAAAATCTCCAAGTCCCCTAAGTGTGGACTAGAGTACTCTGAGTCACCAGAGTGCGGGTGGGAGTACAAACGGCTTAAAATTTTCTAAGTCCCCAGAGTGCGGACTATGATACAAATGACTTAAAGTCAACAAGTCCCTGGCCTGCGGACTGAAAAATATTCTAAGTATCTGAAGCGTGGAATAAAGGATGCACAATTCCAAATAATTTCCGACTTATATGAAAATGAATTGGAAGTTATGCAACTCACAATAGCTTGAGTTTCGACCACAATTATACAGAAAGCTAAAAAATGAAAGTATTTTGAAAGACAAAAGAACTAAGTTTTATTTATCCAAAATAAGGTTCTACTATAACTACTCCAAAATTTGGATTCAAAAGTCTATTTACATTGACTATGAAAATAAATAAAAATAATTACATAATATAAACTAACTCTCGTTGAACGAGATTAACAACTACTTCTTTGATTTCTTAGATTTCTTTCCCTCTTCATCTTCTCTGACGACTCCTCCTCCTCGTGTTTTCTCTTGGAAGTTTTGCTTGTTGGGGAGGTAACGACTGAGGAAGAACGAGGGACCTCTAATGGATTGGACCCATTAGGTAGGATGACCTTCAAAGGCTTGTTCAGAGGATCATCTATGTCCACGACTAGGGGCTCGACATTGATTTCAGCCGTCGTTTTCTTTTCCTCCATGAGCTGCTCTTTCATGCTCATTTTAGAAGTATGCTCAGAGGCGCTTGTGATCTCAATTTCATAACTACCTTCAACGGGAAATGATGTCTTAGACTTATCCTCATCAAGCACATCAATCACTTGAGCATCTGGACCGGGAGTCTCTCCCTCGTGAGTGGCCTCGCTTGTTTTCCCCTTCTTCTCCTTGACGTCATCACTCCTTGGAGTGGGTTCGGGATCAGAACGGCCTGCGTAAAATCACAAGAAACAAACATTAGAATACAATAATCTTATACCGAAAATGACGGCTCTTTGAACTTGAAAAATAAGAGTCATGTACCGCTTTCTTGCTGGCTCTCGACCATCCTGGGAGTCACACCCTCCGAAATGGGAGATAGAATGTGGATGCCGAGACTAGGGTCTTCTGGATCATAATAAGCATGTTGCTCGAATGGATTGAGTACTAGCCGATCAACCGATTGAGTAGGAGGGAGGATTGAAGATTCGTCCCCAAACGGAGCGACAATGACATCTTTTCCTTTGGATGAGGGGGAACCTTTGTAGTAAAGTGCCTTCGCTGTAGACAAATCCGATGGCTCGTTCCCCCTAAGAAATTCTTTCACCAAGGCCTCCTCATCAACCTTTTCGGTGCCCAGCTCGATCTTCCTAATTTTTATTAAAGTCTCCTATGCCTCAGCTAGAGATTCAAGATAGCCTTCGCTAAGAAAAGTTAAATCCCGATGCATGAGGACACGAGAGTTGAATTCTGCTATCAGTGGGTCAAACATGCACTTAATTTCTTCCCTGCTAGCCTCTATAGCCGCCTCAAGGAGAGAGTCAATCTCCACGGATGCTATTTTCTAGCCCTCTTCACGAGCTTCATCCTTCAGCATTCCGATCTTAGAAAGCTCATCTTCGAGCTTTGCCTTCAGAAGTCAAGTAGCAACGATCTCGTCGCAATATCGTCGCAACTCTTCCTGGGCAGCAGTTTTCTCCTCTCTTTATTTGCGGAGTTGATCTTCCAGCTCTTTGACTAGGAGGGCAAATGCATCCCTTTCCTTCTGCATTGAATCCTTCTAAATCCAGGGCCCCACTGCGTTGGACTGCCTCGTCGATTTCTTTCTTATGAGTTGACTCCAGATGATTGACTGCCTCCGCAGTATCTTTAGTACTATGTTGGGCGGCTTCAACTGGAAACTTGGACACAGAGAGCTCTTCTTTCAGAGCTTTGATAATGCCTTTATCATGGATAGCCTCGAGCTTCAGGCAATCAATTTCATGTTGACGCTCAACAGAGGCTTCTAAGACATTTTTGGCTAAGTGGATGAATGCATTATGCTGGACATAGACATCATTAGTACAAGAAATAGCACTTTTCTTAACATGTCCTAGAATATGGTGAATAGCCGGGAGAAATTTTAAGCCATCAAAGCATATCTTTGGGAACACGGCTTTAAGCTCAACAAGTCGTTCTACTACCGATGGATCAGATACAGAGCGAGAGGAGTCTACTTGGAGATTGCAGGTGTTCGGTAGGGATACCGAGATTTCCTAGTACTGGATGAACCGGAGTGCTGATCCCGATGGGCCTCAGGCTGGGACCCCTTATCTGCGGACGTTTGTCGGAACACGAATCCCGGCCGGAGTGGTGAAAAATAGATGAACCACGGAGACGGTCAAGTCCATGTGTATGCCCCATGCCACTTGCACAGGATTTAAATAACAACAAGTTAGCAAAGAGTAGAGTGATGGCAGAAATTTAAGTGCAATGTGAAGTGCACGTGCTTGTGTGTGTCCTAGTGTTCCCTCCAATGGACCAGTTTCTTTTCTCTACTAATAGGAGTTATTTCTCCCTGGTTTTGGGCTTGAGCACTTGTATTGCCTCTCGCGGGTGAATGAAGATTAAGGGCCTCCGGATCGTCGAAGCCATAGTTAAGAAGATCATCAGGAATAGTGAGATTCGACAGACCTTTCAGAGAACTTTCTAAGTGTTGAGGGGGAAGGCTCTCTCTCCACTAGAATAAGGACGACTTTAGAGGTTCCACCCACTTTCTTCTTCCTCAACTTATAGGTCAATTTCTTCTTTCCCTTTGAAGGGGAAGGTATCGTTTCGATGTCGTGAACCTCGACTATCGGGTCTCGAGTGGGACTAACATTTTCACTCGGTACTTCGGGAGTCTTACCTTCTCTAATCTGCCCCTCCTCTGGTGTGTCAGGGGCATTACGTAATGAAGACCCAGCCTTCTTTTTTCGTTTGCCCGAGGCAGGCCTGCTTATAGTGATGCCTGGAGGAAGGCTTATTCGACGACCTTCCACCAGCAACCCAACCTTCATGAGTGACTCATTTGAAATAAGGGATCTGATGTCCCGGTCTTCTGCAGGAATAGCTCAGATAGCTTCAACAGCTTCAGAATATCCGGAGCCTTCAGGACGTGGGTTAATACCTGAAAATTTAGAGGAAGAGTTAGAAAAGTTGCAACTTCCACCAAACACGAGTATTGATCCAGAAAAAATACTTACTCCCTTCCGCCCATCTCCTCGGAAATCCAAGAGGACAGCGCACATAGAACCACTTCTGCTTATACTGGGCAAACTTGCTCCATGCCCCGATCAGGATTTGACACTTTCTATGCGGCTCAAGAAATAAAATAGGTGGGCTATCTGACCGTCTCTTGAAGCGATAGATATAACGGATGTCTCCAGGAGTCGGGGGCCTGAAAAGGACACTCATGAAGAGAATGCAAGTGCTATATATGAATGCGTGGCTGTTTGGTTGTAATTGCGAAGGGGCGTTCTCGATATACTGTAGCACATTGCGAAGAAAAGAGTTGAATGGCGGCATGCTACCGACCTAGCACATGAATCTGTTGCAAGTTGTATATCCGACTGGGGGCAAGTGAGGACGATCCTTCCCCGGTGGAACCAACACATCGTCGAAAGGAATCCCATGGTCTGAACATATACGACGAAGCGTGCTTTCATTAATCTTCGAGGCTTGGGAATCGATCGGATCGTCTAAAAAGATCGCTGCCTCTAAGGCGTCGGGAGCCAAGTCGACAGATGCGATCGCGGGGCTTGGCATGTCTTGTACAAGAGTAGCTGACGAATTTGAAGTTCCAACTACTTCTTGTTGAGAGGATGGCCTGGGTCTATCCGAGACGTGGCGGAGCTAGATTTCCTAGACATCTCTAGTGAATGACTGAATCAGGCGAAACACCTATTTGAACTATACTTGAAAGGCAATCGACATTAGACTTAACAAGATAAATAATCACCCCGTGTGGTGTGTGAACTAGTGCGATCATTCAAATATAAATGCCAAGAAATTAAAAGTGACTGAGTTGGTGAAATAAAGTTAGGCTTCGAACTATCATCTTCGAAGACCGTCATCGCCGACCGTCTACGAGGGCTTATCGCAAGAAGGTTTATGTTTCGAACTCGGCATCGACACTGTATGTGAAAGGTTATTAACTTTTTTAAGCAGGTTAAGTTCAAGTTTACAGTTGTCTAAACACGGGAGTTATCAGTCTGGATTTTCCGATATGCTCAATTGTTTAAGTCCATCCAAGTTCATTGTCATATGTTCGAACATAAGAAGTGTGTTAAGTCAATAATGTTCTGAGCCCAGGTTGAGATGGTTTTGACTGTCATATGTACATCACTCTCCCACTTTTCCTCTCCACCGTTCGGCATGCGGCAAGTCATGTCGAACCACAATTATGCCGAGCCGCATCGCTCGGCATTCCGTCCTTAACTCCGGTTTCAATCCTACCGTCCATCCCTACCGCTCGGCACAGTCGAGTCCTTCAGCAAGTCATGCCGAGCCATATCGCTTGGCATTTTACCCAGCTCCTACTTCTCTCCTGCATCCCCTCCTACCTCGATCGACATGAGGGAATCATGCCGAGCCGTGGCCGTGCCGAGCCACATCGCTCGGCATGCTGAACCTTAACGCCAACTTCGCTCCTGTACTTCTGCTCCATCGCTCGGCATAAGGAAGTCTTACCGAGCCGCATCAATACTCCTTCCACCAACTCCCTCCTTCAAATACCTCTAACATCTCCTTCCTTCCACTACTCCGCCTTGCCCTAAAATAAGTTCTAACCACGAATTCGTTGTCCTCATCCACACGGTTCCCACTGCTATCAGTTTTACGAAGATTCACGAATTTAAATCTCATGCTAAGTTTCCTAGTCGAGATGAAGTGTTTAATAGAGAAGTCATTACCTAAGAAACGATTCGAAGCTTGGGGAGATTCAGGAGTAGGATACGTGATTCTGATCGGATTCGATAATTGGGGATGGAGATGAGGCAACTTATTAGGTTCAAGAAGAGAAGGGAAAGGTAAATAGTTCACAGAAGTTTGGTGGGAAAAGAATTCATAAGTTTTGAAGAGCGGAGGTAAAAGTAAAAGGGAGGGGAAGAAGAAGTATCAAATTAAATAGAGAGAAGAGAAATCGAATGGACAGTTACCGATAGAACCGGTCAATGCACCTCCATCGTTTGGCATTATGTCAATCGATATTCATATGTCTTCGGCATTGGTATGTCGTTCGGCATTCAATGCCTTGATCGGCGTTCGAGAGATCGAAGGAAAACGTTATCGAAAATACATAATAAGGACTCTAAAGAGAAACAGAAGTACTCATGATTCAAAGCGCATCATGTTCATCCACATGATGCATTTTGGGGGGCAAGGGTTACCAGGATGTTTGACCATGTAACAAGAGACTCGGCATAAGCACCATTCGGCATTAGGAGTATCGTTCAGTATGAACCTCGAACGACATAGAGCCTCGTTCGGCATGGAAGGGCCGTTTGGCATAGCAAGGTCATTCGGCATCCCAACCTCATTCGGCATTCCATCCCCGCTCGGCATTCCAGCCCCGCTCAGCATTCCAGCAAAGCTCGGCATTCCAGCCTCGTTCGGCATTCCAGCATCGCTCGGCATAAGTATGTCGTTCGACATCTCCCCTTGTCCAGCATTGATGTCTCGTTTGGCCTACACACTTCACTCTACACATTGCCTCGCTCGACATAAGGTACCGTTTGGCTTGCGTACGTGGCTCGGCATTTGTCGTTCGGCATTTGTGGCTCGGCACACAGAAGTCACTCACCATGGGCCGAGGTATCTTGCTCCTAGGCCCATTAGGGAAGTCCAACCCATCTTCATCTATAAATAGAGGGACAGGGACACAGTGACATGGACCTTTTTTGGAGAACACTGGGGAGACTCTACCGCATTCAAGACTCATTCTCTTTACTTAGAAATTTTATTCAAGTAGTTGGTTTACGGATTGTATCTGTAATCAATCATCGAGTAAAACAATAAAGATTAACTTCATAGTGGACGTAGGCAGTTACGCCGAACCACTATAAATCTGGTATTCTTGTTTTGCATTTAATTTAGCATACAGTTCTTAGTTTTTAATTTACTTTCTACATTAATCTCTCTACACAATCTTTCTTAAGGGTGTTAGTGGCCGATTATGGTGCTAACATCTGGCAAGACCGGTCTATCCCTATTTAGCACCCATACATGGCCTGGATAGAAACCAAATATGACATCACCTCGGTTGTTATCGACCTATCCGAGGTATCTCATAGCATACACCACATACCTGAAATATAGAGGGTTCCCAGAAAGGTGATGACCATAACTAATGGTTGTGAACCATACAGCCCTGCGACGTACCTGTTTAAGCCATTACTGAGTGATGAGGCCCAAGGTAGTGATTACCTTTCACATAGCACATTCGATTTTGAATGTCACATTGTCATTCCATGATCACACAACTGATTTTTAGATATGTACAATTCCTGTGCTCGTACGTCTCAGGAAAGAGTGTTAAGCTAAGAGAAGTTGCCTTCTCCACCACCAAGCAGATGATACATTCATAGAGATCAATATATGTAACTAGAAATGCAACATCAGATATTCGTCCGTACAAGTTGTCTAGGAATATGAAAAACCAAAGGCACTCTCCTACCACATGTCAGGAATTACCCCTAGGATTAGTAGCGAGAAGTCCTTACATCAAAGATCTCAAATGAAGAACTACTGCCATATAATATGATATGCTAAATTTCCTCCGAGGTTTAATGACAAGCAGCCCCACATTCCATTCTCCAAACCATATCCATGTCTTCATTTCGAATACGTGAATTGGTTCAAAGTGGTCTTCGGATGGCTCTTTCGAACCAATCATCAATAAAAAGATGTTAACAAGATAGGGAATTACTCTTTGATTGATTAATTTATTTTTATCAAAATATATTCTGGAGATATATACTTTTAAAACATTCTTCCCAATTAATACGAAATCATTAAACCTCATTTATCAAATCCTTTGATTACTTAAAACCCTTTTAAACTTGGAATAATTCGAAGTCATTTCATTTTTCACCTAGGAAAATGTTTCCAAATCACTTCATTTAAATCTTAACAAAGATTTCTTAATTCAAAACTTAAAATTTTGATTGAGTTAAAACCATGTTATCTAAGATGTTAATCCAAAACAACTAAATATTAAGTGAGTAGAATCTGTAGAAATCATATAATTCTACTCAATATCAACTCTCGTATTCAACAACTACTATAGGTGGAATAATGGCAAAATCATCTTTTAAACTCCACGAGTAGTACGAGTTTCCTCTTCGAGCTTTAACACCAAGTATAAGAAGGTTATTTCCATAGAATATAAGTTATTTATATTTAGAAAATTATATCCTTTATTCTTTGGAAAAATTTTATCCGAGTAAATCAAATTTACTATCCACTCCAACAACCAAGTGCGGATAGCCAGGGAGAGCAAGAAACTGGTTTTTCAAACTCAAGCTTAAACATTATCACTCTATCACTCATAAAGCGGTCAAGTTTATTGATCGACTCTAGATATTTTAACATTTAACCATTCCATAAATCCTTCAAATCACCTATAAATATTTTATTAATAATTTAAAATTTTTTATAAAAGATTTGGAAAGGAATGATTGCGTTTGAAACTATATTTCAAAAGTTATAAAAAGTGGCGCACAAAGTGCTTTTTAAGCAATGTTGTCCAAAACGACCTTTTATCATTTTGAAAATTCATTATTATAACTCAAATTACTTTTAAAGCATTTTAAAATATTTTTAGAATTTATTTCATATTTTTAAACAAATTTAAAATATCATTTTCAATGGAATCCTTTTATGGATTCCGAACTGCAAAACCGCGATTTTTCCAAAACTTTGTTTTACTCATATTTTAATCCACTTATTGAAATCTAGATTTTCTTCGTTTGAATACTATGGAAAATTCTTATCTTGAAGAATTTCGAGCTACTTTCCATTTTATGCATTCGTTTGACTTTTACGGCACGAAATCACGAACTGTCATTACGCGCCATGCCTTTTTTGACTGAATTTTCAGTTACCTTTCAACTTCACCAAAACATTTTCATATGTTTGTGAAACATTTCAAACTCATTTTAAACCATTTTAAAGATGTTTATCATTCCATATACACAAATTCATTCAATAAAGGAAAGTGATTTCCTTTATGCTTATTGACGTGTATTATCGTGACTTGCATATATATTCAACATTCATATTAAAAAACCATCACTAATAATCATATCCACTCATATAGGTCATTCAATAGCATATATTACTATATTTAGGAGTTTCTCACCTTCATTTTTCTCACGGACTAGTCTAATATTGGCTATAGCTTCGCTATGATGACTTTAAACTCTATGGAACTAGACACTTTAACCTTGTATAGGCTCGGCAAACCCTAGAGTGCTCACGGCCTTGATGAGAAGAGGGAGATGGCTTAGCCAAAAGTTGAGAAGGGTGGTGGCCATGGATTGGAGGGGTGAAAATGAAGAGACTTGCATTTGTTTTGAAGTGCATTTGACAATGTATAGATATTATATAAATTTAATTTCCTTTCGAATAAATTTTATCCTAACTTCTTTATTATGAGAAGCCATTAGAGTAGCTTGAAAAAAAGGAAGAAGAAGTAGAAAATTGTGTAAAAAATGTGAAGAAAGGATGGGTATTTATGGGGTTTTTAGAAAACCAAAATATCATAATATGAATTGACGAATTTGCCCTTGCCATCCCCTCCTAGCCCATTCCCTACACGCACGGTAACCCCTCTCCCTATGTGATAGTGATGTTGAGGTAATGGTGGTGATGATGGTGGTGTAAGGTGATTTGACGTTTGCTTTTTGGTTGCTTAAGTATTAAGTTTTAGGAAAATTTATTAATATTTAGTAATATTTACACACACACACACACACACACACATATATATATATATCTTTAAGTGTATATGTATACATATACATGTTATAGTGTGCATGTGACATGTATATACATGTGCATGGATGTGCATAAGAGGATAATAACATTTCAATGATTTCGAACAGCTTCCGTTCATTAAACCATTGAAAATTGGAAAACCGATTATCGGTCATGTTTAACTTATTGATTGATATTCATATATTTGTAAACAAAATTTGAAAATAATTTCTTATCATTATTAATAAATTAAAATGATCATATTTAAATTATAAAACCATATAAATTAATATTAATAAATATTTACAAAAATCGCTATTATACCGGTAAACCGATATCAACTTTTTCTTATATTCTCAAATCAAATATATATATTTATAAAACTATTATAAATGATTTATTCACACTTTATAACTAATTAAAATGAATTACCATCATTTTAAAATAATTATCTAAATTATTAAAATAATTATTAAATCATTAAATCTTAATTTAAATTAAATATAAGGGCATCACTGATGATGTCTTAAATACATTTGATTTCTGAAAATAAAACAATTGATTTTATTCCATATTCTTGTTTAATTATAAAAATTAGTGTATGTATCCAGCTCTGTGATATATTTCGAAGGGATATTTTTTTTGTAAATATCTATTCAAAACTAGAATATTATTATTATTATTTATTATCACTCAAAATAATATTATTTGTATTATCAACCTTTTATTTGAATAATTTTAAGAATAAATGTAATTTATCAAAGTGAAAATTTTGCAGGTCGTTATATACTTCCCAGCTTAAAAGAATTTTGTCCCCGAAATTACCCAAAATAAAAACCAAAAGGTTTTGCCCAAAACATCTACTTTCAAACTTACATACATACGATGTATACAGATTATTCGTACGCAATATCTGATTCGATCTTCTATTCGAATTCATACTTCTGAACTATTATTGATCCCCCAATCCTTTATTGCGGACTCTGACTAGGCTTTTTGGTCAGACCTTTAGCTTTTCCTTGCATATCTCTTAACTATTGTAGAAAACTTAAGTATTCGATCACAAATCCTCTTCAATTTTCATCGTCAAGAATCAAGTGATAAATCCTTTTTCGGATAGGTGCAAACAACTCGAAGTTCTGCACTCGAATCTTGGGCTAAATTGTGTGATGAAATAATCCACATTATTCATATGTATTTATTAACCTTTACAAAATTCTTATGAAAATACTTCATAAGAATTTCATCTTTTATTCGAACTTTTATAAAGATACTTCTTTATACATAATAATTTTACATTTTTATTTCTAAATATTTGTAACATCCCGCCTTTTCGCCCGCTTTAAATCGACACACGTGCCAATTCAAACCATACGGAAGGGCGGATTGTGATGGGGTAAATAAGAAAAAGAAGGAAGAGATAAAACAAAACAGAATCTCACAGCGGAAGGATAAAATATAATAATCAAATATGCAGTTCATGAAGCTGTTTACAAAATATTTAATTTTACTTATACAATATATCAGAGTTGCACATACCAACGGATAAAAATCAATGCAGTGGAATACAGTGTGTAGTGGAACAATATAATATAGTAGATAATAGTACTACAAATCTTCGTCTTCGTCCTCCAGAATAAAATCTTCAAATCCTAAAATGCTCGGACTGACCTGAGCGAATTTAAAAGACAAAACACTCGAGTCAGAACTAAAAGATCTTATGTAAGTTAAATCAACAGAAATAAATATGAGTGCAGTAACTCAAGAGACGCTCGGGATTTACATCTCTTAAGGATCCGTTAAACTATTTACTATATTATATATTTCGCTATTATAATAGTGTCTATTGGTAAAATAAACTTACTTTTAAATAGTGTTAAGGCTTTACATTTTCCACCTTAACACATAATAGTCCTAGTAGTCCATCCAATATCAAAGTCCCTCCTGATCGGGTAGCCACCATAGGATAGCACACGGGCTGCGGGAGAAAACCAAACTCGTACAAGGCGCGATAGGGTAGGTGACACGGCACAACTAGGCAATGCTAGGGTAGATATATCAATTATGCTTCTGGGTCGGTGGTAAAGCGTAGTCGTAGCTACCGCCCACCTTGATCCACACCCCCAGCTAAAAAAAAAAATCAAAAGTGGCCACCGAATCAATCGAAAAGTCAAAGTATAATATCGAAGGGATGTGTCCGATCAAAGGTGCTACCTCAATTAACCCATCAATCGCTCCTGTTTTAGCCACCTTATGCCAATTCACGGGAGCTGGGTCCACGTATTTACCTAAAAGGAAACGCCGCCGCCATCTTACTTCAATTTGGAATCTCCACGCGTACACGGTTGTTAAAGTGGTTTTCGAAGTTGGCAGAGAGTATGACAACTTCCGATCCCGGTCTCTTCAACAACCAATCGTTATTATAACACCGCGGTCATTTAAAAATAAATTATACTTAAAACCAGAATATAATATCCCTTTCAATACCATATAAATACGATATCATTTATATTTTTTTTAAACCCCAAATCAATATGATATGATTTTTATTTTAAATATATCCCTTTTCCCAAAATCATAATAATTTCAGATATATATCTTAAACCCCATAGCTTTGAACAAAATTTCTAATACTTAATTGGAAGTATTAAACTGCTTTACATAACAAAATAGATTTTTAAATTTCACAAATAAATTCCAAATATAGGTTTAAATTCCCAAATAACCATTTCAATTTCTATACATTTCAAAGCTTTAAATATTTCCACCATTTCAAAACTTATTCTTTGATAATTTCATATACATCAATTCCAACTACTATTATTTAGATTTGAAACGTCACTAAATAAATCAAATATCGTTTTGGTAAAACTTTTAGACTTCAAATAACCGGATATTCTTCCAATTAAATTAACTTGATAACATTCAATTTAATAAATTTGGTAATCATTTAAATCCTCCAAATAAAAATCATGTTATAAAATCATACCTTTTTAAATCTAAATTTATTTACATTCCAAATCCAATTTATTCAAGAACAATTCTTAAATAATTCAATTCAACCCAATTTCATATTTATCTTCCAACTTTAATTTTATTTGAGTCATTATAAACTCTATCTACAATAGAATTTAAATGGATACTTACCATTTTATATGAAAGAAATCAAACTTTATTATTAAAATCATTTTTATTAATAAATTTTATACGTAGCTTAAATTCAAGAATTGAACTATATATGTAAAATATTTATATAATATAATACTTAATAAACCGTAAATTTCTTTCCAAACCATAGAAAATCACTTTAAAATATTTTTATATATAGACCACGGTGCTTGTATATAATTTTCTATCCTATGGTCAAGTGATACAGATATTTATCATTTCAATTCGTAATTTAAAAATAAAAATTTATGGTTATATATCATTTCAAACCACAATCCCGAATGAAATGAAAATGTATAATAACTTGCAGTTTGTACAATATAAAATATCATCCATTCATCCAAATATCAATCATCAATCATTTATTACAATCATCATCCAATTTAAACAAAACATTCATATAGAGCATATAAAATATAATAGGTATCAACGAACAGTTTATATTCAATAATAAATTAATAACTATTTAACTGGAAGTTTTATATGCAATAATAAATAAATTTAACTGGCAATTTATATGCAAAAATAAAATTTAATAACAATTTATTTTAAATTAATGCAATCTAACTGAGATGGTGATTAAATACATGCCCAAACAATCATAGATAAATTTTAAATCACATCAACATTAATTTAACAAACATAAGAAATTTTAGAAGTTGTGAATGTGTTAAAACACTCACCTTTTGAATTTAAATTGAATTTAAGTTCAATTTAAACCCAAAAATTTGACCGTCTCAGAATTCGTCTAAACTAGCGTCATCAAGTCTGGAATTTCTATACGATCCTAATAAAAGAAACCGCGCGTAAAACGGATATCGTATGTGAAAGATATATCGATTTGTGTGTTTCGATTTCAATATTAAATTAAAACCAAAAAAAAAAATCAAAACTCACCCTACATCCTACAAGCCACGTCACCCTCCACGTTCAACACACGAGAGTGCTATCGAACGCACGCAACAATGCACGCAGAACCCAAACACGCCAGGAATAGTAAACGCACGCGATCCACTCGGTATATCAACGCGACATTGCGGCTTACCAGAAAGACGCGTCGTGCTCTAAGCCGGCCTCCTCACCCCTGCAAGCCCACGCACGATCACCGATCCCCAACATTTGTGCAGCTGCCGCATATATATTAAACCCTAATTGAATTATTGAGCACGATCTAACTGTCGAATCGACGAATGAACCATATAGATGCGCTCCCCTCCGTTCCCTCTCCAAGACCCATAAACAATTTGTCGATCCTTTGAGTTTGATCGCGGCGATGATGAACGGGCATGGACAAACCTTCAATTTCTGGAAAATAGTGATTCGAATCAAAAAAGGAATTCTGGATTTGACTTGCGCTCGTCGAGAGCTTCAAATCCATATAAAATTTGATAGTATTTGAGGAGATTGAATTTTCAGCTTTGGATTTGATTTGGGGTTGCAATTGGAATTATGTTGTCTGTCATTGAGGAGGAGAGAGTTGAGATATACGTACAGACGAATGAAAATGAGGGGAATTAGGGTTTATAACCGGGTTTATATAGGTAGGTCAAAATTAAAATAGATGGATCGGGTTGAATATACGCGCTAACGATAAAGTGGCCCATAAAGCCCGTTTCGACTCCGGAACAAAATTGGGTCAACCTATATATCAAAATAGATGTTTTAAAATATTTTAAACGCAACGGAAAAGGTTTCAAGTCCAAATTCCATCGTATGAAGAAGTTATGCTCAAATCAATATTTTTCAAATTGATTTCAATTGATTTCAATTTCATAAATTTCAAGGCATTTCGAGTCCGTACGATCAAACGACAAGTCCGATCGATACGAAACTTGAAATCCTACAATAATTCACTGTTACGGATCCGATGAAACTTGTTTCGTCGAAATTCGAGTCAGTGGCCAAAATGACTATTTTTCCATTAATTAAATAATTTTAATAATTCATTAATTAAATCACTTTTCAATTTCACTTCCAAAATTTACAAATCTTACCAGATTTGCTTTCTTAAATAATTACAGTAATTTCGACAAATCCAGAGGTCAATTAAATGTTGGTTGCATCATACACTTCAGCGTAAATTTAAATTCCATTATATTCAAAATTTATCAATAAAATTCCCAATGGTTCCATTAAATCAAATAAATTGACAATTATTCCATTTATTATTATCAAATAAAAGGATTTACCATTGTATTCAAACTATTACATAAATATTTTCCAATTTCAACTTAATTTTTAATTAACGCAATAATGAAGGTTAAATTTTACTTAATTGCAGTAAACTCAATTCCCTTAATTCTTTACATTCAAATAGATAAACAAATCTTGATTTAAAACCTTTTCATTCACAAATCATTATCCTATAACATATTTAACATTTGGTTACGTTGCATTAACTGACTTTCCATTTCACCTTTATTATATTTTTTCCACTAATTGTGTAATAACTACAAAATTCAATCATATTGAAATTTGTCAATTTCACCCATAAATTTAGATTTTAAATCCAGTAAATCAATTTACCTTGGCTTCATTCCTTATTACATCAATTGTTACTTTAATTTACATTAACCAAGTGTTAAATTAAGATTTATTGTAATCGATTACCAAAAATTTATTTGACACATTAAATAAACAAGCAATCTATATTAATTGCCACCTATTTGCTTTTAATTGCATTTATAAGTTCGTTACTTATAAATTCGGATTTAAAATTTCATATACACTAAATTTTTATTTCATGACATTAATATATGCTTATGTACAACTAAATTTGAATAAATATCATATTCCTAAATGTACTTCTATTAATTAAATGCATTAAATTAAGGTTTTAAAACCAACAATTGAATTTTCCTTAATTTCATCCTTAAACCAACTTATTACTCTACATACATTGCGTATTAATTCATCAACTAACATACATTGAACTATTTTCCCCAATTTATCAATTACTACCTTAAAATAAACTTATGTTTCTATTTAATTTTCATTTACCCTTCCGTTACTATATTAATAATCATTAAAGTAAGGTTCAGTATCAACAATGACCATTTAAAATTTCTTTTCTAACATTTATTGTAATTGGTTTCCATAATTTGGATTGCGCTAATTTAGTTAGCCTTAACGTTAATACATTAAATCTACATTCAGTTTCAATTAATGTAGAATTTAATTCTAATTACTTACCATTTAATTCATAAATTATTGATTACCTTCAAAATTAAATAAAATTTGATTTCCAAATGTTTGATTTGATTGCCATCTTTACTATGTCCATTATTACTTAACTTCAAATTTACAATTTCACTCAATTATAACTTTTACAAATTTTTCCCAATTAATAGGTATTGCACAAATATTGTTACATATCAACTTGCATTAACTTTATCACATAAATTTTCATTCAACTACTATTTAATATATTTTATTTCATAAATAAATTCAAATTTTGCGCTCGTTTTCTTCCATTTGATTTATAGCCTAATATAACATTTACATTAACCCATTTCATTCAATTTATACAAATTCAGTTTTGACTAACTTTATTGCCTAAATTTACATGCAGATACTTTTAATAAATAAATTATTGCATTGGATAATTAAATGCTTACCTTAAATGTATATATAAAATTTTCCCAAGGATAACACTTTCACTACTACCTTTATTAGGATTTTATCCCACATACTAATATTTAGTTTTTAATTACCCTTGCTATATTTCATTTCAGCGTTCATTTCAATATTAACTTATAAAGTGTTTTTTTTTTAAATTTAATTACTAAATTTTAATTAAAATACCCAACTTAATTATTAAAAATTCAAGGGTCGTTACAATATTTTTACTTAAAAATAATTTATTAAATTACCACAAACTTCCTTTATTAGTCAGAACTTAATGTTTCTTTATTACATATATTGTAATTTCTCTTATCTTCTATCTTCTTTAGATAATTCACCTAATGATTCTGCTTTCAAGCTTTATAATTTTTTTCATACTACCATTTCTTCTTCATAAAAGAAAAATCCTTTATTTAAAATTTTTTTATTTCTTATCCTAAGAATTCTCATTTAAAAGATTCATATAAATGCGAAGTTAGAAAAAACATCATATTATAGATTTTCATACTTTTACATTCATCATTTCAGTTTAAAATTAGGTCAGAAAAGAAATCCCCTTCGCCAACACTGATACGGTACAAAATACTCGATCAAAATAAAATCCCAATCGAACTTATATATATAATAGAACTACCCTTAACAAAACTGACCCTATATCTCTTTTACTCCTATGAGTCTGTAGACGATGGCGGGCTCCAGTTCCCAAGATCTATCATAACTTCTCCAACTCCTTCCTTATCACTTTCTAACTCATCGTCGGCCTTACTGCAGTCCCTTTCTGGTTGTGTTTCTCCCTCAACCTGGGGTAGCCATGGTTGGTTCCATGGGACATGTCCCATGCCAACTGATATTCCTAGGACTACCCCGCCCTCTTCCAATTCTCCAAGGCCTTGCACACCCACTTTCCAAGGATTTTCGAACTCTTCGACTCCTTCTTCTTCCCCTATTTATTCATCGTTTCTCTCCACTTTGTCCCAATTTATGTAGGAATTGGATGATCCTTCCTGCCACACAATATGCTCTCCGTCCAAATCCCATATCACATTACTACATTCGCTATATATAATGGCATCTAGGTCTTCCATTAGTTCCGATTCTTCTTCCATGGGCTCCACATTTTCTTCTATAGATTCCGACTCTTCTTCCATGGGTTCCACATCTTCTATTGGTTCCTAATGCTTAGCTAGCAGGATTTTTTATCTAATTTCTTTCTGAGGCCTTCCCGGGTTCGTCATCACTAGAAATTGTAATTATTTCTGGAGTCGAGGGTGGTATGAGCATTCCAGCAATTAAATATCTGTCTTCACCCCTTCGAGTGCATGGGGCATACTTTTCCTCAATCAGGAACCCACCATTTCTAAGTGGGTATTTCGGTTGTTCCTCTTTGTCACTGGATAGAATAGTGAGGCTATTCTTCTTGCCTTAATTTTCTCTTGAAGTCTCTCTTTTGGAGTAATTTCCTTCATATGGTTTCTACAAGGTCAATAGCATTTTCTTAAATATAAGTAATAGGTAATTTTATTAATCTAATGTATTCTTAAATAGAGAGGTTTGCAAGTTGCTTGGTATTACTTTTCTCAAAACCAAGGTTCGATTAATACTTGGAAAATGACACGAGATCCATTTCTAAAGATAGCTTTTACTATTTAAAATCCTTTGTTTGACAAAAAATGGTTCACACTTCCAAAAATCCTTTGAAAATTTTAGCAAACATTTACTTTTCATGCTTACAAATTTTTTAATTATTGCTTAAAAATATAGTCTAGTTAAAATTATTTCATATATAAATTTTCAAAACCACAATTATTTATATATAAAATTAACAAATACGTGGTCAAATACACTCAATCTCATTCTAGGGTGTCACTAACCCTATCTCTAATAAGTATTCATCCTAGGGCATTACTAATCCTATCTCTGACGAGACTTTGTCCATACCAAAGCCAAGGTGTTCGCTCAACCTAAGCTCTGATACTAAGTATGAGGACCTATTTCTTGACTCTAGGAAATTGATACTAATACAGCCTCAGTATTCATGTGCCGTAAATCGAAGTGCCGGAGAGGTGAATTCTCAAGGGTAAGAAAGAAAATAAAGATAGAACATAATCTCGTATATATTATTTCAATATATAATATTTACAGTGGAAATTTTAATACATTTAACAGAGTTAAAAATAGACAGTTAAATATAATTGTGCTTACAAATGTGGAATATTATATCACAAGAGTGTGGTGGAAATGAATAACAATCTTCAGAATAATCATCTAACTCCTTGCTTTGAGCATTAACCAGATTCTTCTAACTGAACCTGACTACTAGGCTGCTCGAGAAAATTAGGGCACCCAGAGTTTAAGGGAAAGGAAAATAAACTCCGGCTCAGTCATTGGACTAGTATGAGCAGCTCAAAATATACATTTTGAAAACAAAAGGTATCTCATAAAATCATGTTGCATACAAATATGGAACGGGTTATGACCTTATGATAACCAAAACATTTTCTATGAAAAATCATCTGATATTATTTTTAATGACATTCTTTGAAAATGCCATTCAAGTAAATATATTCAAATAGCCAAAATTGTTACATCGGTAAAATTTATCGACATAATAGTTTTTCAATCAAGTCTGAAGGCACTTTTTGGAGAATGGATTTCCATACAATGGCAGGTAAGGGACTACCTTCCATACAATACATCTCTAAAGGAATGTACCAAGGATACAGAACAATCCTATGCATCTGGCAAGATCGATCTATCCTTATTTGGCACTCATACATGGGTTGGATAGAAACGGAATATGACATCACCTTGTTCATTACCGACCTACCTGAGACGTCTCATAGCATACACCATATACCCGAAATATAAAGGGTTATGTAGAAAGGTGATGACCACACCCTAATGGTTGTGAACCACATAGCCTTGCGGCGTACCCTATTTGGGCTATTAACGAGTGGTTAGGCCCGAGGTAGCGGTTACCTTTCACACAGAACATTCCACTTTGAATGCCATATTGCCATTCAATCATCACACAACTGATTTCTACAAACATGTAACTTCTGAGCTCGTAGAGCTCAGGAAAGGGCATTAAGCTAAGAGAAGTTGTCTTCTCCACCACCAAGCAGATGATACGTTCATAGGATCAATTTAAATAACTAGAAATGCAATGTCATACATTCGTCCATACAAGTTATCCAGGAATAGGATAAACCAAAGGCTCTATCCTAACACATCCTATTAGGAATCACCCCTAGGATTAGTCGTGAGAAGTCTTTGCATCGAAGATCTCAAATGAAGAACTACTGCAACATAATATAATAAGGGAAATTTCCCCCAAGGGTCGGTGACAAGCAGCCCTACATTCCCTCTCCCAATTCATATATATGTCTTCACTTCGAATACACAATTCGATGTCGTCTTCGGATAGAAATCATCCAAATTCGACCCCAGCTCCTTCGAACCAATAATCGATAAAAAGATGTCAAATAATTAGAGAATTATTCTTTGATTGATTGATTGCTTTTTTTCAAAATATCTTCTGGAGATATATACTTTTAAAACATTCTTTCCCATATATGCGGAATCATTAAACCTCATTTATCAAATCCTTTGATTACTTAAAACCTTTCTAAACTTGGAATAATTTGAAATTATTTCATTTTTCACTTAGCAAATTATTTTCAAATCACATCATTTAAATCTTAACAAAGATTTCTTAATTCAAAACCCAAAATTTTTATTGAGTTAAAACCATGTTATATAGGATGCTAATCTAAAATTAGTAAATATTAAGTGAGTAGAATGTATAGAATTCATCTAATTCTGACCAATATCAATTACCTTACTCAACAAGTACTATGAGTGGAATAATGGAGAAATCACCTTTTAAATTCCATGAATAGTGTGAGTTCCCTCTTCGGGCTTTAACACCAAGTATAAGAAGATTGTCTCCACAAAATCCAAGTTACTTATATTCAAAAAATTATATCCTTTATACTTTGGAAAGTTTTGATCTGAGTAAACCAAATTTACTATTCCCTCCATCGGGCCAGTCCGGATAACCGGGGAGAGTATGAAACCGGTTTTCCAAAACCAAACCTAGACACTACCTCTCTATCACCCATAAGGCAGTCAAGTTATTTGATCGACTCCAAATCAATTAATATTTCACCATTACATAAACCCTTCAAATAACCTTTAAAATACTTTATTAATCATTTAAAAAATTTATAAAAGATTTGGAAAGGAATGGTTGCGTTTAAACTTATACTTTAGAAGTTATAAAAAGTGCCGCGGAAATGCTTTTTAACCTATATTGACCAAATCGACTTTTTATCATATGAAAAATCCATTTTTATAACTCAAATTACTTTTAAAACTTTTTAAAATATTTTTATGTTTGATTTCATATTTTAAACAAACTTAAAATATCATTTACAAAAAAATCCTTTTTATGGATTCCAAACTGCAAAGTTGTGATTTTCTCAAAAATTTGTTTTACTTATATTTCAAAATATACTTATCAAAATCTCAATTTTCTCTCCACTTTTGAAAACTATAGATATAATAGTTTTAAAAATTATTATCTTGAATAATTCCAAGCTATATTCCATTCTATACATTCGTTTGACCTTTATAACAAGAGATCGCGAACTGTCGTTACGCGATGTGCCTATTTTTGACTAAATTATCAATTACCTTCCAAACTCCACCACAACATTTTCATATGTTTATAAGACATTTCAAACTCATTTCTAAATCATTTTAAAGAGGTTTGTCACCAATTCATTCAATAAAGGAAAGTGATTTCCTTTGTGCTTTTCGACGTGTATTACCGTGACTAGCATACATATACATATACATATACATATACATATACATATACATATACATATAATATACATATACATATACATATACATATACATATACATATACATATACATATACATATACATATACATATACATATACATATACATATACATATACATATACATATACATATTCAACAGTCATATTAAACAACCATCATTAACAATCATATCCACATATTTATGTCATCCAGTAGCATATATTACTATAGTTTAGGAGTTTCTCACCTTCATTTTTCCCATGGGCTAGTCTAAAATTGGCTATAGCTTTGCTACGATGGCTTTAAACTCTACGGAACCAAACTCTTTGACCTTGTATAGGCTCGGCCCACCCTAGGGTACTCACGGTCTTGATGAGAAGAGGGAGAAGGCTCGGCCAAAAGTTGAGAAGGGTGGTGGCCATGGGTTGGAGGGTTGAAAAGGAAGCGACTTGCCTTTGTTTTGAAGTTGATTTGACAATGTATGGATATTATATAAATTTAATTTCCTTTCAAATAAATTTTCTCCATAACCTCTTTATCATGATAAGCCATTAGAGTAGCTTGGATAAGGAGGAAAAATTAGTTGAAAATTGTGCAAAAAAAATGTGAAGAGAGTAGCTTGGATAAGGAGGAAAAATAAGTTGGAAATTGTGTAAAAAAATGTGAAGAAAGGGTGGGTTATTTAATGATTTTAAAAAACCATAACATCATAATGTGAATGGACGAATTTGCCCTTGCCATCCCCTCTTAGTCCCTACTCTACACGCACGGTAGCCCCCCCCCATATGATGGTGGTGTTGAGGTAATGGTGGTGATGATGGTGGTGTAAGTTGAGTATTGGTATTATTAGTAAGAAGGTATATAAATATTAGAGACTATTGTAATTCGGTTAATTTAAAATTTTACATATTTATTATTTGGGTGATTATTGGTATTATTATTGCTTTCAGGCTAAGTTTCAATGTGATATAAAATTTAATAATTTTTCAATTTTTAATATTCAGTTAAATTATATTTAATTGAATTTTCAAATTAGTGGCAATTCACTTCACTAGCATTAAGGAGAATAGATTCTTGAATCGATGTGTAATCAATTCTCCGGCTTGATTTTGAATCAAATATATCATAGATTTATATTGTTAATTATTTTGCATTTGTTTGAATTAGTACATCTTTAGCATAATCCACTTCTACTCTCAGTTCCATATAAAACTAAGTACAAGTTCATTCTCACATGGTATTTGTTCATACATTAATTTATTAGGATAATGTAGGTAGTGTGATATTTTTTAACACTTTAGTCATTATCATTTTCATTGGTTGTTTGCATACTAAAAAATTTTTTCTGTCATGGATGCTTCTTTCTCAAAATACACCAAAGTCGAATTGATGATACTTCATATTTGAAAACCACTTTTAAACTATTAGAAAATATGCTTAGTTCAAAATTTTAAATTTTATATACTTAGTAGAGAATATTGACAATTTTACCTAACATGTTTTTATAGTTTAGTTGACAGTCTCTATTATAGCAAGGTGACCATTTTAAATTTTATGCTACAAAATTGAGCATGAATATGACTCTTGGTAGAACTACTATCTTAATGGATGAATATGAAACATGGTTGGTTATGTGCACATATATTCCTTATCATATCATATATGTAAAAAAAAATTCTACATGTGTTTATTCACACACGTACAACGAATATGCTTACATAGTATTGATAATCTTTATTAGTTAACCAATTTCAAATAGGAAAAATCATATTAAATAATACTACCATGTACTAAAAAAAGGAATTGATTACTATCTGCTCCGTTTTATTTGTACTTAAGCAAAATAGATAAGTGGTTGCAATTGATTATCCTTAATTGAAATGAAATTTAAGAAAAGAATTTCATAATTAATAATCCTCTTCAATGGCAGTACTTTAGAGAACTAATTTTTAATCAATATTCTCTTTTATGTAATTCCTTTTTTAGAATTACTGTAGAAGCATTTTAAGTCTTAGCTCCATGAGGGAAAATATAACGTGTATCATTTCATAACTTTAACAAATGTTTCTTTACTATTTTTCAATCCTGTATAAGCAAACCAATCTTAAGATTGTAAAAGTGATATATTGTATGCTTTTATAAGCAATATTATATTCCACATATTTGTTTGTGCTTGAAAGGTAATATTGTATATTCTATATATAACATGACATGATTATATATTTTACCTTACATGAATAATAATTTGATTTTGTTATAAATATCATAGCAATATTTTGATGTGCAAATGGATAATATTCAAGCATTAGTATCAACATTGTATTAATACTCAAAATAAATATTCATGTCAATTTATGATTGGATTTCTAATAAAACATATGGTAAATATTTGTAGCCATGAAAAAAAAGATACGGTGAAAATGATAAATTATTGAATTAAAGTAGAAATTGAATGAAAATTATGTTTGAATGTTGAGTTAATAAGTAGTATTGGTTTAATGAAGGAGGATGTATGATAGATTTTTTAATTAAGCATGTTATTATAAATAATTTTAAGGAAAATAATGATGTAATTAAATGCACATAATTTAAATGCAAGTTTTATCTATGAATTTCATAAAAAAATGCATAGTTTATCTTTGACTAAACTAGAGTTTCTACCGATTTTAATTCATAGTAGAATATCTATTTCTTGCATTTCAACAAATCATTATTTTACTACACAACGCTCCTATTTCATTTCAGTATTTGCTGCTTTTGTGCATATGTAGATGCTTATTTTATAAATACTTTGTTTTATATTGTAATATAGCCAAGTTCAATAACTTATTCCAATAATAATAATCTTTTTTTAACACTTCGCTACATTGATTGTGTATCCTTACTCCATTTGATCTAATTGTTATCTTTAATGAAATTTTCATATTATTCCCCTATTACGTTATATGAGTAAGAATATATGATATTTCCAAGCTACTTCGATATTTTTCTAATTCAGTCATTATTATGTATGTCAAAATGTGTGACAATGCAAATGTTATTTCATTTCTTTAAACAAATTTTAGAGCATTATTTCACTTAGAGTATAATTTCTCCATTCTGGATTGAAAATATTATTACCGTAGCGAACTATGTGGATATTGAAATTTATATGTTAAACATAGGATACACCCATAGTAAACAGAAGTAGTTTAGACGTGAAAATTAATAAACATGCGCAATAATATAATGCCTAAAAAGTTAAGAATAATAGAAATTCAATGTTAATATTTTTCGTATAAAGTCATTATGGTCCAAAATATTAGCTATACTTTTTATGTTTGAAATTACTTAAGTAGATTTATCATAAAATGTTTATTACTAGCATTTCAAAAAAAGCTATTTTGGACAAAAAAACTATAGTTCATAGACATACGCTTTCGCCTCTATGTAACAACATATCCAAAAATACACCATTAGATAAATTATATGGTAAACCCTGTGTGCATAGTATTGGATCACACTAGTATGATAAAATGGTGCTAAAATGTTGACAATTTTATGGAAAATAAGCCGCCTTATATTTAACACTAAAAGTTGATGAGTAGACTTTCCTTTATCTGTGAGATCTAAAATCGAAGTGTTTTAAATGAGGCAAGGTGGGATGTAACCAGTACGTTGACTTACTGATTTTGATTTTCGACAAGGGATGTAGAATTTTAAATGTCGGAAACATGATAAGTGTAAAAGAGTTAACTTCTATAATAGGTCATCATTAATTATGTATAAGGAAGGTACGTCATCTTATACATGACATTAATTTTTGAGGTATGGAAGCCCATTTCTATCTGTGAGATTTTAAGAATATACATAGAAGCAAGTGTAGTTCGCTAATTTGTCCAACTTCATTATTAATCGAGAGATAACACAGTGTTGAAATAGAAAAGTGGTGATAGGTATATGATGGTCAATTTTCCATATGCAAACTAATTACTTACACTAGACAGTGGTTTGTACACTATTGATAGCTTGGCCTATTTTGACTTGAGAAGTATATAAAAGCTTTACAATTTCATACAATTCAAGATCCCCCTAGGAGGAATCATTTTTTAGGAAACATAGTTTTCTTTTAGGAATATATGTTCGAGGTTCCCTAGAGAAGACTCTTATATTTGTTCGCATTCTTTAAAAGAATCAGAAGTGAGTTAGCCGAAAATTTATCATTTTAGTTTAGAAACACCCATTTCAGATTAGCATGGTTTATTCGAGCCACTTCAAACTAATAAACGATTCATGATCTGAATTATCATGAAGTATGATATGGAGTTGTACTACCTATCTTGAGGGTGATTCCAAAATGGAAGGTAGTAAGGTTAATGTGTTTGTTCGATCCTAAAACAACTTGTATGGATGAATCCTGGCATTGCATTTTTCTTTGGAGGACAGTGTTATCATTTCAAGATGGGTTTGCTAAAAAAGGTAATCATTTATTCAAGCCTCACATTCGAAAATGACAGGAGTTGTGCCACAGAGCTATGTGGGTCGCACTTATTAGGGTATAGTCATCGCCTGATCTAGATCGGTATTTATGGATTTATGTATGTTTCGGGGACGATATAGTTGTTCATCATAACCAAGGGGTAATCATATTCGGTGTTATCTAGAAAGGGGTAGGTCGGTCCTAATTTACAGATATGCAATAGGTTTGCAGCCTCGGTACATTTTCTCTAGGGATGTGCTGTATGGAAGGTAGTCCCTTACCTTGTCATTGTTGGTGTCCATTTTCCACTACATGCTTTATGGACTTGGATGTATGCTAAATATGCTGAAATGTAATTATTATAACCATTTCGCCTATGTTAAATAATTATTTTAAACCATGGACATTATTATAATATCATAGAATTTTTTATAGAAATGTTTAGGTTAACATAAGGTAAAACCCATCTGTGTTTATGTAATGCATGGTCTTATAAAATATCTTTATTTTTTGAAAGGTTTTATAAGAACAAAAATTCATAAGTTTTTAGTTTACTCACACCAGAACCATGTTTGACCCAATTTTTTTTCTTTTTTCCCTTCAAACTCTTTGATACTCTAATTTTTGAGTAGCCAAGTAGTCCAGGTTGTTATGGATGCATTTTAAAGGAGTATGGAGCAAAAGGCTTCGTTGTTATCTAGGTATCTATTTTATTTCCATTGTGTATTTATAGTATGTATTAGCATTGTGGGGGAAGATAGTTATAACTATCCCTAGCTGAAATTAGCATCTATTTGTAACCCTGATGTTTCATTTTGGAAGTGACTGTATGTAACATCTTGTGTTCTATTATATATGATTTCCAAGTGTTGTGAGATTATATGTTTCTTTCTTCGTCTTTTCTTTTATTTTACCCCAATGACATATATTTCGAACGTCTAGATAATCGACACACGAGTATCATGGATGTACTAAGTGTCATCTTTAGGAGAGAAAGGCTGATCATTGCACAAGCCTAAATACAATCTCGATTTTGAGGCTATGAGACACACCCTCCTAAATTCCAAGTCTAGTGTAAACTCACTTGATTAAAATGGGCAACAAACATACCTATTAGATTTGAATGGGCTACTAAGCGCACCCACTTGACTTGAATAGGCTACCAACACATCCAAACAAATGCAATTAAGGTAAGTGGATCAATACCGATACCTATACATGTAGTATATGGTCTTGTGACTTCTTATGTTGGTTCATCTTGATGTTGGATTCATATTTCCAATGTTATTTTGCATAGTCGCTTAGGTGTTTCTAAGTCCACGCAATGGAACTACAGAAGGTTGAATTACTACTTCAGACTGTATATGGGGATTGCTAATACGGAGCATAGAAACTCCAGAACTATGCTTGAATCAGGCTCTATGTAAATATAGTAGAGTGTCATAAGAGTCAGGGACACTTTGGGTGTACCTCTAGGGATCGGTACCGATCCCCTATGTAAGGTGGATACCATTCCATACTTAGTAAGTCCTGGGGTGCTGCTCTCTTGAGTTCATTCAACCATCGTCTTGTGGTCTTGTCTGTACTTGGTTTCCGGACCCCACGATCATCTCTCCTGGCTGCTTGCCTTGATAATCATTGAGTCTAACATGTCCAGTCAATCTAAATATAGCCAGGTCAAAAGGTTGGATAACAATTGACCCGACTATTTGATAATGAAAGTCAACGGAATGGAAACAACCATTTAAGACACCGATCTAGAAATCAAGTCTAACATGTTAGGATCGTCGAAAAAGATTTCACTTAGTGTCTTCAATGGTTATCATCCTTCTACCGAGTTTCATTTACGAATAGTCATATCTCTTGCTGTTTGTTGCGACACTTGGTCGGTATCTGATATTATAAAACTGGAATGCATTCTCTCGATAATTATCTATGCTCGGTTCCATTGAGCTATTCGATCGAGTTTATAGGCCTCGATTATCTGAACTGGTTTCTTTTATGAAAATCCTAGGTAAGATATCAATTTCCGTCAATTCTAGAAATCAAGCGTCGAGTGGGCATGCGCGCTCGTACGTTCATGTGCACACTATTGTCTTTGGCTCCCAAGCACGTTCCGATGCCTATAAGTCACTTCCAATTTCCACAGATTTATAGTCACAAGTTCATTCATTTAAAAAAATAAAGGTAGGATTCTGCACCAACCCCTGTAAGGGGGATCAGTACCAATCCCATCTTTAACATATGCTAATTAAATGAAATCTAAACATAATGGGCGAAACTGGTATATAATCTATCTACATAATCCTTTCTCTTAATTTTTATTTTACATTTTCTCACCGACCCCTACCTTCTTGTCGCCTTCTAAATTGAAACTCGAGAAAACTCACCCAATCCTTACAAATCTGACATCGTTCCATCCATTTATACTCCCTACGAACCCACGACTCCTTCCTCCTCCTTTCTTTCATTTGATTCAGGACGTTTGATTTTGAGTCGGGTCAGACCTGATGTCTAAGACCTCAAACTTCATCTAATAGTGCTTAGCCATTATCTCACTCACTTAGGTAGGTTACTAGACTTAGGTAGGTTTAGATTTCCATAGGTACGAGGCCAAGTCCAGTTGTGAGATTCATGTCGTTAGGAATAGGTGCAGGGATCGATGAGGGTGGAAATGAAATAGATCTAGCCTTTTGGTGATTCTTCGTTGGTTGTTGGAATCATATGGATCGGCATTGCATGGAATTGAAAAGAAGAGCACGTATGGGTGAGAGGTTATGGAATCGGTGATGATCCCATACTTAGGTGGATTTATGACGAATTGATTTTTACAATTGAAGCAAGCTCTCTGCCTTGTGAATTTTACATATGGACCTATATGAACTTGGATTCAAACGCATATATATGTATTGATTATGAACTTCAACTCGAATTTGGATGCACGTGCTTGTTTTTTTGGACATAAATTTAGATGTATGCATATGCCCTAAATGTTGATGACATGCTCTTATGTGCCAATAGTTGATCCTAGGACTTAGATAAAACTCCTCATGCATGACCATCTACGTGAAATTCGGTTGGGATGGTCAAGGATAACGGTCAATTTGGTCGAACTCCCGAGTCTTCTCGTTATTCTTGTACAAATCTGAACTGTATAACACTGCACAACGCCCTATATTGCACTTACCATGAGGGAGACAGGTTAATCCATCTAACAACGACTAACTGTTGAGTTTGACAATTATGGATTCCAAACACTCTAAGCATTTAGCTGCAATGAATGGAGATCAAGTTTCTACATATGTTGTATTAGATGTTGTGCTGAGTTTAGATACACTTTCTGCTCGATACACTATGGACAAACAATCAGAACAACCCAGAAGTTCACACCATGCACTAGGAAATTATCTAAGTCAAGGATTCGATGATGTTGTAGAACCATCTCTTGATACATTTGAGGGTGTCATATTCTTGGAAGATCCAAAGGATTCGATCGCTTCAAAAGTTGACGAGGCATCTCTACGTCGAATCTGTATTAAGCATGGAATCCCGTTTGATGATGTATTAGTCCCGACTCATCACCAAAGGGCTCGTCTTCCTCTAGAAGGGTATAATACTTACAAAATATATGTGTGACTAATTAGGGGTGTACCACTATTTAACTCATTCTCCCGTCGGATGCTCTGATTTGTGAGACTCACTCCAGCTCAACTGCATCTGAATAGCTATTCATCCCTCCAGGGCACATACATGATTTACCTTGAATTTTTAAATCATGAGCCAACGAAGGGAGATATTTGATTCATTTATAGCTTCAAGCGACCAAAGGGAATCCAGTTTTTTACATATCTACAGCCAATCAACAGTTGTCGAGTTATGACGGTCGCTTGAAATAAGCATATTTACTTCAAAAGCGAATAGTTTTATATGCGTTTAATCCACCCAGATTCGCACAATGGTGGTTAGTGGGACGTAAGTTCCTTTTCAAACACTATTACAAAGGCTTTAATCAAGTTGTGCCCTGATTAACACAATTCTCTGAATCATGTAGATATTCCTCCGAGACATATGGTGACACTAATCTAACCACTATTACAATACTTATGTACATCTTAGATGAAGATAGGGAGATCAAGTCCCATATTACCGACGAGCTTCTCTTGGCCTTCAACTTGTTAGAAGAGGGTCGTAGCACCGGCCAAACTGGAGACGTTGATAAAGAGGTAGTAGTAGGTAGCCACGTACAACCAAAAGTAGGCTATGTTGGCCCTATCGTGCCCCCAATCTCCAACTGGGAGGTTAAGGAGGCTCAGGGCAACGTTAAGGAAGGTGAAATAGTAGGCGGTGGTAATGAGGCTCATCATGACGATGTATTCAAGTCACGAACCAACGGCCGAGCAATCTTCAGATGAGAAGCCACGCGCTTCTAGGAGGAAACTCATCATTAGGCTTTGCAAAAGGAAAAATTCTAAGCAGCCTCTACTAGCTACAACAATAGGTAAAACTCTATCTCTTCCCTATAAGGGTACATTTTTGAAAATGGGGCTGATTCCTACTGAGTTTGGCTCCTTTAATATAGGAAACCTGAGCATAGATGGATCTCCTCTCCATTTTGACATCTCCATTCCTGTTGTGTGGGAGAGAACACTCCTAAAAGCAAGGCTCATGCTCATCGTCTTTCCGAGGACACTAGGACACTCAAGTGCATGTGCACTTCAGAACACTATATTGCACATGTTATATGTCCTTTTTCTTTGAATCTAATTCACCCTTTTTTCATTTGCAAGATCCATGGAGAGAAAGAAATACACATACCGATCTCTAGAGGAAAAAGCATATCAAGCACATAGGACATAGTCGAGCTCGTACCACCAAGGAAGTGGTCGCGATTATGAGTTTGGCCATCATTCTAGTCAAGACATAGATGATCGAAATAGAAGCAGTTATGAAAGAGATCGCACGTCTTATGACTTTGCTTCCCATTGCCAGCCTATATCTAGATCACCCCCTCCTAGAGGTCAGGACAGGCAACCCAATAGCTATGACGACATCCTACCTGGTGATACATCTTGCGTTCCACCTTTAGCCATTATTTATATGCAAACCTATAGTTCCATCTCATTCCAGTTGGTCCTTTGAGCGAAGGCATGATAATAGTGGTTATAAGACTTCTTATCAGAGGCCCGGTTAGGACTCTGCCACAACTCCGGTCGTCATAGCAGGACAATTCATGATCGACACTTAAATGGCAGTATTAAAGGAAGAATCTCATAACATTTACTTCAAAGGCCTTATGTTTGTGCCCAACCTTAAAAGAATTCAGGCCAAAATCCAAAAAAGAACATCGATTTCATGATTGATCTCCATAATCAGTATAACAAATCGGCAAAGCTAGTCGAGAAGATTTCTAAAGTCTCGAGGGAAAGGCAAGTCGAGATGGAAAATTTGAATCTTATCAAGGCCGATAATAAGAGAATCATAACCATTCTCGATATTAAGTTCGAGAATTTAATGAAATCCCAGGCCGAATCTAAGAAGAAAGAGGGGAAGGCTATCAAAGTGATCGAAGCTTTAAAGACCAAGCATCTTAATGAAATCGAGCAGGAGCATCATCAGAATCATGAGCTAGTGTTAGAAAGAGATACCACGAGCATAAACGCAGTTGAATTTAAATGCAAGCTTAGAGCGCAAGACCAAGGAATAAGTTGGAGCTCTCCAATTGGCTTAGAACTACTATGATGAGATGCTCGACGGCAAAGAAGAAAGAAATAAATCACTTGAGCATGTTAGAGATGTGGATGCCCTTGTTAAGAGAGAAGTTGAGGTCATTGAACAATGGGCAAAGGAGAAGGTAATGAAGAGATTTAAGCCACTGCTTACCCGGTACAATACGAATGTGCTCAAATTCCGTAATCTAGAGTGGTTTAAATATGATTATCGCCAACTCTTCGCACGTGCCTAAGAATGAGTTATTTCAAAAGAATTGATCTAAGGTGGCGAGGTAGATCTGGATTATTTAGAGAAAATGATCTTGAAAAGAGATGAACCCAAGTTTCTTAAAGATGGCTTACCTATCCTTCACCCAGAGCGATTAGCAACAACGCATAAGGATTTTGGAGAAGGCTCCAAATCGATGCCATATGATGCTACTGTGAGCCAAGCACTTGGGTCTCAAGTTGCTTCTGACTCCACTTTTCATCCTGGGTATGACTTAGAGAGGCCTCAGATTAACAAGCCTTCCATGTTATCTCCTAATCTAGATTGGAACTTTGGTGGCACTCCGACCCATACAGAGCTACAAAATGAAGAAGGTATCTTGTTATTCTCTTGTATTTCAGAGGGTTGACATGTCGTAGATCAACATCACTAATCTCTTTCTTTGCATCTCAAGTTTCAAGTCAGCCTTCAATCACCCTGCTTCTTATAAAGGACTCTCAGCCAGGGGAGCAAGTGCCTATGGCGGAGTCAGTAACCATTACGACTTCAGCAATGATCCCCAACACTCTGGTTGAGGAGATTCCAGGCCTTGATGAGTAACTGATCGATGTTTTCTGGAAAGGGACTGGAGGAACTCCAGGTGGTCAAACCGATGAGGATGTCATTATTACTGGAGTCTCCGAGACCATACCTAGTCACACCCTAAGCGATGTTGAGTGCAAACGCATTTCTGATATAGGAATCAAGCTGGAGAAGCTGAAGACCTTTTCCATTTCTTCATCTATAGCCTTACCAGGCCAAACTATCCCTACTCTTATTTATATTCCTCCGCCTGAGAGCGCTTGGAGCATGCCTACGGGATCTTTACAAAGCACTTATGCTTCCCTTCCTCCGCCTGGGGGTTTGCAAAGCTATCCTGTCGTACCATTGCATAGCACTTTACCTAAAGGAAAAGGAAGTGGAGGAAAAGGAGAAAAGAGAAAGGGTGAAAATTCAGGTGAAGCATCATCTGATGCCAATAAGAAGCCAAGGAAGCATAAGCAAAAGAAATAACCGTCGTCTCACTTGGTGTAGATTGACTCACTTTCTTAGCAATAGTTGCTGTCTATTTTGGTTTTCAAGCCAGATTTGTGGGGGTTTGGCCCCCGCTTTTGCTTTTTGTTTTTAGTGGTAATAACATCTGTTCTTAGCTTCTTGAATTTCATGTGACTAATAAAGGTTTTTTATTCTGTTAACTCTTATTCGTATTTTTCTAAGTACTAAAAAAATACTCCTTTCAATGTACTTGCAATTAATCATAGTTTTTGGACCGAGTTTTTGTCCTGTTCTATACTTTGCTGATCTTTCGTCGCTCTAGTGAACATAAGGTAATCATTGAAATGCCAAACACTAGGCATTGGTTGAGGCTAGTCACTTGGGGTTAGCAACCTAAGTACCCTTTTCCAAGATAATAATTTTTTATTTCGCAAAACTCTAGGCACTAGTTTAAGTTAACTATTTAGGATCGTAGTTCGTACATCCTCATCCAAGATGTTTATATTCAGTTGTGCCTAACTCTAGGCACCAATCGAAGCTTAGTAAATTTGATCCTACCTCACTTCGGGCTTGAATCTCTCATTCTTCCTACTTCGGGATAAGAATTAAGGGTTGGACGTTCTTATCACATCCTTTTATATTTATGCACTTTCCCCCAATCCAAGGATAAGAGTTGAACGGATGAACGGTCGAGTCACGTTCGTTTGGGTTTATACTCTTGCTCCTACACTGAGAGTGAAAGTTAGTGTACGGATGGTTGTATCATATTTGATTTAAGTTTATACGCCTACTCCTTAGGATCAAGAGATAGGGTATGGACACTCGTATCATATCTGGTTTAAGTTTATATTCCTGCTATTACTCTAGGATCGAGAGTTAGGGTTCGAACGGTTGGGTCATGTCCTCTTAGTTTATACTCTGCCCCCAATCCGAAGGCAAGAGTTAGTTGATGGATGGTTGGGTCACGTCCATTTATTTTATACCTATGCCCTTAATCCAAGGATAAGAGTTGGTTGGTATCAACCTCTGGATACCGAAAAGAACATTAGGGGCCCGATCATGCATCTAGAAGTTTGGTTCGCACCTATCTTCGGGTACTTACATACTTGCATTAGACACATGCAGATTCTTTCAAGTCGGACAAGTAACGAGTCTTAAGTAATGGAAAGGCAAAGTCTTGGGCTCGAAAAGCCGGTTTACTTTGTAAAATATGGAAAATGATAGGTTTTATCTTGGACCTTCCCAATGTTGCCAGAGCAATGCCAGTTCTCTGAAAGTTGGGAATCGAACGTGACCGTCGACCCAACAATTAGGACCTTTTCAGTGGTAGTGGAGCGATACCAGTTCTAAGAAGATTAGGAGTTGAATCTGACTGTCGACCCAATAGTTAGGACCTTCCCAGCATTGTAAAAACAATGTCGTTTCTTAGAAGGTTAGGTTTCGAATGTGGCTGTCAGCCCAGCGATTAGGACCATCCCAACGTTGCCGGAGCAATACTGATTCTCATAAGGTTATGGTCAAATGTGACCATCGACCTGATGGTTAGGACCTTCCCAGCATTGCCGGAGCAATGCCGGTTCTCAAAATGTTACGAGTTGAATGTGACCATCGACCCGACGGTTAGGACCTCCAAACAATGCCGTAGCAATGTCGGCTCTCAAAGGTTAGGGGTGGAATGTGACCATTGACCAGGCGGTTAGGATCTTCCTAGCATTGCTGAAGCAACGCCAATTCTATCAAATGTGATCGTCGACCCGGCGGTTAGGATCTTCTCAGCATTATGAAAGTAATGTCGATTCTCAGAGATTTAGGGGCCGAATGCGACCATCGACCTGACGTTTAGGACCTTCCCGGCATTGCCAGAGCAATGCTGATTCTCAAAAGGCTAGGGGTCGAATTTGACTATTGACTCGACTTTTAGGACCTTTCTAGTGTTGCCGAAGCAAAGCCGGTTCTTAGAAGGTTAGGGGTGGAATGTGACTATCGACATGGCGGATAGGACCTTCCCAACGTTGCTGGAGCAATGTTGGTACTTAGTAGGTTAGGGGTCGAATGTGACCATCGACATGGCGGTTAGGGACTTTCCAGCATTGCTGGAGCAACGTGAGTTCTCTGAAGGTTAGGGGTCGAATGAGACCATCGATCCAATTGTTTAGCAGTCTACATTCCTTATCAGTTATGTAAGGATGGAAGAGTGTTCCTGGGTTGCACTAATGGTTTTATGACAAACGTAATTTACCTCATGGTCCGACCCAGTAAGCGAACTCGGGCCATGCCATGATTCATTGGTTCTCCAGCCTTTGTGAGGACCATTTGGTCAGCATTTCTGTGTTTATTCCTTCGCGGCAATCCAATAGCAACCGCCTGATTTCCAGCACCCTGGTCAGTCATGATGTGTGCGGATTGTGCTAAGAAAATCCACCCATGGTAAGTGGCTTCGGTACTGACCCATGTGCCTTGGTGTCTAATGTTCATGGAGATTGAAAGCTATGTAATTAATGTGCTCGATAGATTCAAAGCGGTGGAGGTGCAAAAAGTCATAGCGGGGATACAGTGAGGATATAGCGGGATATAGGGGATGGCTCTAGAATAGCATATAAAACTCGTACTTAATGTTTTTACAAATATATAAATGGTAATTAAATGAAAAATTATCATTCAGTTGAATTATAAATAATACATAAATAATTTTAAATAAAAACATGTGCATATATACTTTAAATAAATGAAAAACTGTTATATAACGTAATTGAATTTGGTAGAATATTAGAGTATTTTCATTTCTGGAAATATATTAAAAATTAAATCAAATAAATTAGTTTCATAATTTTATAATTGTATAAATGCAATTTTTCAATTCATTTTATTAAAAAAGATATAGCGGGAATAGCGGAATATAGCGGAAATGACGGGATATAGCGAAAATAGGGGGATTAAAGCGGAAAGGCTATATTCTAGGGCTATATAGAAAAATCGTAGCGGTAGAAATCCACTATGAGATATAGTGGGGTTGTAGCGAGGTAATAGCGGGGCATTAACTACATAGATTGAAAGAGAATTACATATAATCATAGTAAATGAACTTGAAACATGCTCTTTGCATCATCAACGGTGAGTGGAATGAGTGGAGGCCACTTAAGATAAGATTTGGGAACTGGTATCGAGCCCTATAGGTGGGGGATCGGTACCTATCCCATAATTAGCATGTGGGATCAATATTTATCCATAGGCGGGGAATCTGTACCTATCCCGGACTTAGTGATTTTTTGACTTTAGAATTTTTTAGAATGGTTTGCTTCTACTCCTATGATAGTGTCCAAATGTCGAGGAACTTTCAGCGTATGAATATGGAGGAGTCTTCTCTCTCCAAGTCCTCCTTTGGAAGAAATAAGGTTGATTCATCAAGTTTCTATTTTCTAGGATCTATCACTTTAGCTCTGCATGACTATCTTACCGTTCTCTCATCATTCTCTCTAGGTCGATCTTAGTGATTACGCCAAAGGGATTCTGGAAATCCATGGTTCTTTTCTGCGTGTCATCATCCAAAATGTTCAGGTTTTGTGTTTTCTACCTCATTAGTATCTCTCGATGTAGCAACGGCTTTATCTTTCCTAGAACCCATTAGTGATAGCTTCCTATAGACTTTGCTCAAATCTTAGTAGCATGGAAACCAGTTACGAAGAAACTAGATCTCTTCCCTGGTGGGGCCATGACAGAAAGCTTCTAATAGATTTTTGAAAATCTGATTTGTAGGATTAAATAGGTTGGATAATTAGATCTAACCCTTGGATAGCTAAAACCCAATAAAAGACGATTGACCCTAGTAGCCTGAGATTATTTCTTCTCAGTGAAAACACCAAAATGTTTGAACCAAAAATGGAAAATACATCCAGAAAAGTAAGTATTATATAATAAATGGAATAAAGTAAATTAAAAAAAAGCAAAAACAAACACACAAAAATTTATAGTGGTTCGAAAATCATAGCCTACATGCACTTGAATGATTTTATTACTTTTGCACTAGTTTTTGGGATTACAGGTAGGAGGAATCGGTAAGGATCCCAAAGTACAAATGAGTTTATGTGTAGTAGCCATGTAAAAATACATAAAATGAAGCATTGTCCCTAATTTATAGGGGTAAAAAACCAAATATCTCGCTGAAACTTCTCCTACAGAACGTCGCCGCTAAGACCAAGTCCTCTAGATAGTTTGGGCTCCAAATCCCTTAGGGTCGGGGATCGGTACCGATCTCTCTAGGGGGAGGGGATTGGTACCGATCCCTATATATGTAGTATAGGGTCTTGCGACTTCTTGTGTTGACTCATCTTGATGTTTGCTTCATGTTTCCAAGGTTGTTTTGCATAGTCGCATGGGTGTTTTTTTGTCCAAGCAATGGATCCACAAAAGAATGAATTGCTGCTTTAGACTATATATGAGGATTTCCAACACGATGCATAGGAACTCTAGAACAATACTTGAATCAGGCTCTATGTAGATAGAGTAGAGTTCCATAGGAGTGGGGTCCACTTTGGATGTATCCCTAGGGATCGATACCGACCTTTTATATACAGTGGATACCATTCCATATTTAGCAAGTTCTAGGGTGCTGCTCTCTTGAGTCCAATCAACCATCGTCTTGTGGTCTTGCTTTTACTTGGTTTCTGAATCCTAGGATCATCTCTCTGGGCTTCTTGCCTCCATAATCGTCGAGTCTAATTTGTTCAGTCAATCTATATATAGCTAGGTTAAAAGGCCGGATAACACCCGTTAACTACTTGGCATAGTATATTATCAAAAGATTGCGCAAGAGATCATGAAAATACCAAGCCAAACCACCATGAAACATGCTTGCATCCAAATTCGCTTTAAGTAAGTGTAGGAGGGTCGAATTTTCATGTGTTTGACCCCACACACATGCGCACGTGTATGTGTGTGTGTGTGTGTGTTGAATTCACTCATTTACTTAAGTGGGAATCTCAGCAAATAATCAAGTTTATTAAAATCAGATAAAGGAAGAAATCATTTAATATAATTTACAAAACTTAGGCTATTCGAAGTGATTAACTCTCTCAAATGGAGTTGGTTACGACGACCAAGGATATCACAAACCAGCAGGATCTCTAAATGAAGGATAAATTTTGACTTCTAATAAGGGAATGGCTATGTGAACTAAGTTATGTTTCATATTTCCAAAATTAATTAATTATTGATTACATTAATAATTAGTGGTTTAGTTTATTTAATTTGTATGAAATTACCTAATAGCCCTAATTGTTAATATGGCGACAATTAAGAATTAATGTTATATTGAACTAATTAATACACACACACATATGGTATGTTAATTGTGAAGCGAACATGGCACCTAAACGGGGCGATTCTTAATGGGGCATAGACGGGGACCTCAACGAAAGAGGGATGCATTTTGTGTGCAAACTTGGAAACAAAAAGGGAATGGTTTGTTTGTATATTTATTTCTTTTTAATAGTTTTAAATATTTATGAATAAGTTTTATTAATGGATTTTAAATTATAAATTAATCATCTGTGAACGCAAAAAAAGCCTGTGCACTACGGGAAGAAATGGCAACACATTTATTAAAATAAATGATACATTTGAAGTTAATGACAAATCAAATGTTTCTCCTAGATAAGATGACTATCCAGTTTTATAACTCTATATTCAATCTCATTGTCCAACAAAGCTTGTTAATTCCATCAGAAAGGGTAGTATTAGTGGTGATCAGATATATATAGAAATTATATTCCACTCATCGTTTTAATTGACGATGGTTCTAATAGAAGATCAAGTAGAGGCATTCGACATTTTGAAAGTCAAAATAAAAATTGAAATAAATCGTAAAAAATATATGTCAAATAAATGCAAATAATCATAGCCATAAAAGAAATTATCCCAAATTGAACTTGAAAAATGAAGAAAATATTTGGAAATTTTTTATTTAAGGTATTTGAATTTGGTGAAGGAAGAAGGTATTAGGATTTTTGTTACACAAAACCAAATAAAGGATTAAATCGTTGCAAAAGCCTATTCCAGAATCTTAGATCAGCCAAGTCACAAAAGGATAATATTTGATAAAAATAAGAAACAATAGTGAAGATGGTTTTAAAACACAAAGAAATAAAGAGAACCAACGTAAGATTCCATCCAACAACTACTTATATTGATTGTCAAAAACAATTGTTTACAATTAATCCACTAAATAAAAGTAAACAAAACAAAAATAGAATCGATAACCTAATTGAGAAGGTGTCTTGATCTATATGACAATGGCTTCTCGGTGTTTGTAGAAGAAGAACAAATATCGAAGAAAAGAAAAATACCAAATATTTTTCCACACTAGTCCACTCTCTCTTCTATGCTCTATTTATAACAATTAATTACTTAATGCCCAAGTTAATATTATATGGAAAAAAATAAATTGAATAGCCAATTAGCGAGAGAAATAAACATAACCATATATGCCATTAACTATGGAAAATTAATTTTTTTCCTTTTGCATATTTATTTCCTAATGTGATTTTGTACCACAAAATTTAACCCTCCACCTTGATATAAAATCACATATCTCCAACAAGTTCTCGATCTCCACCTTCAATCAAATTGTTTCTTCAAAACAAAAAATAAGAAAGTGACCTCATCGAATAAAACATAGAAGCCTACCATTTTCAGATCAATCATCACTCACTTCTTCTTAATCATACCAAATCACAAACTAATATCACCGCTTACAAGTGATGCTCCTCCCCATGAGATACACAACACAATTTGGCTTCAAAAGCGTTTGTAATTCCACAAAGACCTCCATAAAGTCTTTGTGGATTTTCCAACTCGATATCCATCTATCACTTGACTTGAGCTCTTCACACGATCACCATCGATACCTCGAGCATTATTGAAATAAAGACTCCTATCGAAAATAAGACTACTAACATGACCATTAACAGTAGTGCACACATTCACCTCACTACCTACCTGTAGATTAGACTCTTCAACTGTCACTCACTTCCTATTATCGACCACACGACTAACCAATCTATAAAAGTTTTCATCATTTAATACCCTTCAATTATAATATGATCACCCTTTTTCACTCTCAAAATTTCACATCGGCTCTTATAAGTGCAACCACAGTTGTCCAACTGATCAAGCGAAATAAGATCATGCGAACAAGTGGGTACATGTCTCATGCTCAAGACTTTTCTAATCACACCATCATGCATACGAAATTGGATAGGTCCAATACCACAAAATGATAGCTCTAATCCAGTGCGGCTCTAATCATGTCGACAGTCTTCTTATATGAAGAAAAACAGCTCATACCACTACATATGCGAAACTAGCACTTGAATCCCATATTTCAAGGCTTGACATCACTAATGAGGACATCACAAGAAGTATTACTGTCTCTACCTTCAGCTATGTCCGCTCATGTATTGTGACGACCCGTAATTTCATTACTTTGAAAATGAGAAATTTTGTTTATTTTTAAATTTAAAAGAAATTTAAAACTTAAATGAATATGTTATATAATAAATAATTATCTATTCTTTTAGTTAATAAATTAAAAGGTATAAATTTGAATTTTAGAACAAATTGACAAAAGTTAAGTTTTGTTAATAGTAAATAAAGGCTTAAATAAATAAGTTTAAATATTTATTTGATGAGTTAAATCTTATTTAAAAAATATAATAAAGATAACAAAAGTATATTAATATATTTAAAAATATGTTAATAATCGTTTTATAAAAATAACCAAAATTTGTCGCATTTTGTCATTTTTATATACACTGTAAAATTAAAGATTTTGATAGTAATTAAATATGATTTTAAAATATAAATATATATGTTTTAATTTATTTAAAGAAGTAAAAAAATTCATTTTAAATTTGGTTTACATAAATGAATAGTTTAGCTAAAACGTCAAAATGTGACTGTAAAACATTTTGTCGAAAATCAATGTTTTGTCGATTAAAAGATGTTAAAACATTGTTGCACCTTTATTTTCTTATATATGAACATATATTCAAATATTATAAGTATTATTTAACTCACTAATCAAATTTACTTTTACTAAACATATTTAGAAAACAATTAGCAAAAGTAAACACAAAAGGACAAAACATGTTACGTCAAATCCAACTAATCTTTACTTTTCTTTACTTAAATAATAGGTGGTTCAGACATAAAGTAATGATGTGATAAGGTAATGGTAAGTGTTCAAAAAGTAAGATAAAGTAAGGATATTTTAGTAATTTTGTAAAGAGTTGGTTTTGTAATTTACACTCCTTATTTTTCCTATAAATACCCATCCATTCTTCTTATTTTTTCACACAAATTATTCTTCTCTTCTTCCTTTAAGCTATTTTAATGGCTTCTCTCTTTAAGATAGGTAGGAGGGTCGAAAATAGTGGAGTGCTTAAGCACTAATACACTTGTTACTCCCTAACCTCTTCCTAATTCACCTTTTCTTCTTATCTTCTTAAAAATGCCCTTAGGCCAGGAATTTGAGAGTTGATAGGGGTAGGATGTGAGCAATATGGAAGGGGAAGGCTGTAGCCAAAAGCAAGAAGAAATGTGGGGTGGTGGCCGAGCACTTGAAAATGCTGGAAGAATGTTTAGGTGCTTGTTTAGTGAAGCGTTGAATTAAATGAATGTTGGTAGGAAGTTAAATGTTTTGGTTAAAGGTGAGAAAATTCTCACTGCTTTAAAAGATCACATTTTGATTTTGCTATAGTAATTATCATATGACATATGCAAGTATACACCCTTTTAAAATGTTGATATGAATGTTTGGTTATGTTTGTGTTATGTTTGAATAAGTAGCAAATGTTTATGGTCGTAATTATTTATCATATTAGCTTATGTATGGACCATTATTATGCTAGCGATAAATGTTAACTTGATTATGTTCATTTTGATTTAAGAATCCCTTTGTTAATAAGGTCATATTTTAGTGAAATGAGATATTTTGAAAAAATAAGCCTCTTTTCAATTAGAAGTGAAATTAAAATTAAATAAAAGAGAATTTGAAATATGAAGTGAAATGGGTTTGAAAAGGATAGATAAATTGAAATTGAAATTAGGATGAATAGTGAAATTGAAATCGATTTTGACAGTTAAAGTTAAAATTAAGGATGAATTGAAGTTAAAATTGAAATTAGATTTGAAATCTAAGTTTAAAAGTGTTTAATTTGAAGTTAGAATTGAAAATGAATTGAAATTGAAAATTAAAATTTAATATTAAAGTAATAGGAATAAAATAATATTATAATATGGTAATAGTGAAAATATATTTTAAATACTTTAAAAAGTGAAAATATTGATTTAAAATGATTTGTAATATTTTATAAGTGATAAAATCCAATTTGAATAGATTATTTCAAGTATTGAAAGATAAGTTAAAACTAGAAGTGTCGCGCAACGGTAGTTCGCGACTTCACGCCGAAAAGTTCATATGAGTATATAAAGTGAAATATAGCTCGGAATTCTTCGAGATAAGAAAATTCTGGACTATTATATCCATATCTTCTAAACGAAGAAAGAAAATCAAAATTTCGGTGAGTAGATTTTGAATTAAGTCCAAATCAAATTTCTAGAAAAATCGCGCTAGTGCAGTTAAGTGACCATAGCAGAAAATCTGTTTAAATAAACGTTTTATTTATGAAAAAATATGGAATAAATTTGATAAATCCATTTAAATTGTTTAAAAGAGATTTTAAATGGAAAATATGAATTTTCAAATATTAAAAAGTGGTTTAAATCAATTAAGCTTATATAACACTTTCCGCTTCACTTTTGTGCTGCGAATTGTATAACTTTTTGAATGTGAGTTAAAACGTAACAATTTTTCCTACAATATGTTTTTAAAAGGAAAATAAAGCATTTAAAATATAATTTGGAATCTTTATAATAAATTCCAAAATAAAGTTGATAATTGAGTATGCGGAAACGACTAGTACATTTGTCCCGCCTTTGAAATCTGGAAAGATAAAAGTGTTGAAAACTATGGTGGCTACAACACAATGTTGGATCTTAAGGCTATTCAGACACTAGAAGTGGTGAAATGTGTATTAACTACTTACTTATGAATATAAAACTGTATTTACTCAAATTGCAAACAGAAAGAAGTAATCAGAGAATAAGTAAGTAATAAAGTAAAATGCAGTAATGTAAATAACACCTGGATTTTTACACTGGTTCGGATTAACTAATCCTACATCCAGTCCTGCACTGCAGAATTCCACTATGGTCGCTTTCTTTCCACTGGTGGCAAGAACACCTTTACAATCTTGGTTTCACGGGCTACAAGAAACACCCTCTTGATTTTACAGGCTACAAGAACACCTTCTCCTTGTCACCAACAACAAACTATGGCAAGTGGTTGTATCTTCAACACAGATTCTTGCAGCTTCGGTACAATTATCCTATAGACCTCCAATGACAATATATCTTTGAATTCTTTGAGGAATAGGATGAAATCAGAGAGAGAATTATGTGAATTAAAGTAAAACTCTCTAATATTGTGTGGCTTGCAAATCAACGAAGAATTAGAGAGAAATAGTATCGATTTGCAAGGAGATTTGAAGAGTATGCAATGGATTTCTTTTGCAAATGTTTGGAGAAGAAGAAGTAAGAGAAAATAAGAATTCTTGATGTTAAAATTCGTTTTCAGAGGCCTTTATATAGTGGTTGAAGAGACGTGTTTTTTGGTGAAGAGGTGGAGGGAAATGTCTCTTCATTTAAAATTTGAAATTCTAAAAAATTGCTAGTATGTCGACATGCCCAAGTACCCCATGTCAACATGGGTGTGTGGCAAAATGAGCAGTAACACTAATAAGTGTGGCAAATTTTTAGCATTTCAAATTACCTTAAATTTGTGGATTTTTGTGATTCGGTTAAGGTCAATGGTTGATGATCTTCAAGTATAATTGCCATGAGATCTTTAACAAGATATTTTAAGGTTTAACTAACTCCTCATCACTTCAAACACCTTTATGCTTCAGCGTTCTTCTTTAATTGGGTTTTTTATTCAATTGCTCTGATCAACCTTCTTCTATAATTTATTTGCTTCCATTGTATTCTTGTTTATCTCTGTAAATATCTCCATAATATATCTGACATGACTGCATAACTCAAAAATACGTTAGTAGTAATATTTATACGGTTGTTGTCATCAAAATCAATACCTAGGGTATTAAAAATCTCCCCCTTTTTGATGATGACAACCATGTAAATATTTGAGAGATAAAATATAATAGTTTTATATTTGACTCCCCCTAACTCTATGCACTCCCCCTATTATTTTTCCTAGTATATTTATACCTTTTCTCCCCCTCTGTCATCTACAAAAAGGGCGAAAAAGAGCCACTTAAATCACTGCTAGACAATATGTAGAGTTTGTATATAGAGACAAATGCTTATAAATAAAACACTTGAGGGGAAACCAAATCAATTCAAAACATGAAATAAACTTATCAAATAATAAGATGAGTTTTAGAGTTACCGACTTTGCTATTGCCATTAACAAATCCTTTTCGTATTTATCCAATGTACAATAGATTTCTTGTCATATGCTTTGAGCATCTGCTATCTGATATACATTGTTTGGTACCTAAAAAATTAAAAATATGCACTGGTACCCTTTTTATTATGGGTCCATGGGGTTAAGTTTTGGGACGCCAAACCCATGAAGAGTTTGAATGTCCTTTCAAAATATAATCATTAGATGAACGAACCTTATTAATAAAATTATCAATATATTTTTCTTTTTCAATATCATCCACCTTTTTGGAACCCATAAATTAATGAATCTATTCGGAGGTTTTAACTTTAATTTCCTAGGTTTTGGTTTGAACTTGGTAGTCTTAACAAACTTAGTATTTTGAATACTATTTTTCTTTAATTTAGCCTTAGAGGTGTATCCAGGTCCATTTTTATTCCTAGTGTGTTTAGATGTAGCTAATAAATTTTCAAGATTATTCTTCCCTTTGTTAAATTTATCAACATCAGTTTTCATTTTGTCAAAATCCTTATTATGGTTAAGGATAATATTGTCTAGAGATGTTATTTGTCATTCAGATCAGCGATCTGTGACTTCATTGAAAGATTTTTTGATTCTAAGGATTCATTTTCACTTTTTAGTTTTTCAAAACTTCCAAGTGTCAAATCCTTTTCATCATTATACCCATTAAGTCTTTCATTTTCATCTTTTAGACAGTGTTTTTCTTCAGTTAACCTTTCATTAAACATTTTTAATCTATCTATCTCTGCCAAACTATTGTTTTACTCTTTGCTGAGTATTTTATATCCCTGATTCGTATCATTCAAAACATTAGTAATTTATTTATTAAAATTCCATACCTGGTCATCCTTTGCCATGAAGCACATGTTGGCATTTTCTGTTTCTGAATCACTATCACTTGATGATGTATTTGAATCATCCCATTTTGCATTGAGTGCCTATTTCCTCTCCTTATTGAAAGTGTTTGACTTTGATTTCTTCAGTTTGTGACAGTCTCTTTTCAAATGACCTGGTTTATCACATTCGAAACACTTAACAACATTTCTATTTCTAGAACTATTGTTGTTAGTTTTTCGAAGTTTGTTTGTTATCTAATACTTCAAGAATTTCTTGAACTTCTTGATCATAAACTCGATATCATCATCAATAGCATCATCATCTGGTTCATCTTTGTCGATCATAGCATTGAGTGCTAGTGATTTCTTCTCATTTGTTTGATTCTCTTTTCCAATCTGCAACTTTACTTCATAAGACATTAGGTTACCAATTAAATCTTTTATTTTCATAATACTAATATCATTGGCTTCTTCAATTGTCGGAGTCTTCTGATCCCATTCACTAGGAAGTGAATCCAAGATCTTTCTGACTTAGTAGTAATTTTTTTCCCAATGATATTAAGGCATGTACTATATCCTGAAATCTAGAATACATACCAGAAATAGACTCATTTGGTTTCATTTGAAAGAGTTGAAATTGGTTAGTTAGCATAGATATCTTTGTTTGTTTTACTTTATTTGTGCCTTCATGTGTGACTTGCAGAGTTCTCAGTGAGAAATGCGGATTACGGATCTTAAGGCTAAGATTAACACTAGAAGGGGGTGAATAGTGTTAATAAAGAATTACTAAATCTTTTTAATTTATGTTAATTAGACACAAAAGTATGCAATATACAGACATAAATATGATCACAGAAACAATCATAGATGTAGAAATAAAATAAAAGCAGTAAAGGAAAGAACACACTGGATTTGATACTGGTTTGGAGTTACCCTACATCAAGTCCCGCAACACAAGTACAGATTTCCTTTCAAAAGCAATTGTACAATTACACCCTCGGTTTCAAGGCTACGAGGTACACCCCCCAGAATTTCGATCCTCTGCGTAGAGATACTTGATTTCCGGGCCACAAGTTTACCCAATTGATTTACCAAGGCTACAATCACACCTTTTCCCTTTTGATTGATTTCCAAGGCTACAATCACACCTTTTCTCGCTTAATAGATTACAAAGAAGTCTATAACTCTGAATAGCACTGAGAATCTTGTAGAGATAGTGATAGAGAATCAAATTAGAAGTAATCGAGTATGATTCAATGTTGATTTCGGCAGAGTAATGATAAGAATGTGTATTTAGAAATGAGGAAGAAGAAGAGGAGTGAAAACCAGAAAATTATGATTAAAAATTCATTAAAACATACCCTTATTTATAGAAGAACAACAGCCATGACCATTCATGAAGAGTTATGGCGAATAGACACTTCTTTTGAAATTTGAATTTTTGAATCAAACTGTCACCATGTCGACATGGTCATGCTAGGCATGTCGACATCCTAAAGGATTTTTTGGTGTTTTTGATTTTCTTTGAAAATAACCTTTATCTTATATAAAAACTATTTTAAACTTTATAGACATACTTGACTATAGTTAAAATTCATAAGTAAATATAAAGAATAATATATATAGATTTTAACTATAATTTTATTTTAAATCTAAGTACAAATATTTAAAAGTTAAATATATTATTTAAAAAGATAGTTTAAAATCAGGAGTAATTTGACTTTGAAAATAAAGATGTTTTTTAGGCTAAAATTATTTAAAATCGGGATTTAGGGTTTTGAATCTTTTAAAAGGAAAGTTTTGAAAACATTTTGAAAACAGGATATAATTTTGAAAAATCATTTTGAATAAAAGTTAGCGGATACAAAAAAATGTTTCACTAGATTTTTCTTAGGTTCCATCCTACTTAGGGTTCCATACCTTTAACAGGCTCGAAGTGAATTCCATTCCACGAATAAATTGGATTTTAAGATGCTAGTGCTTTTCTACGAGTTTTAACAAAAATTCCTAATAATAATAAAAAATACTTATCCTTGAAATCTTGAACTCTTGATAGTCTCGATACTCATGAGTCTTCTATCTTGATATTTTTATCTTGATATCTTGAATCTCTATACTATACAGTCTTCATTCTTAGTACCTGCATGGTTAAATCCTGCATATATATATATATATATATATATATATCTAAACTTATAATGTTCGTATTTATATTTTATAATCTATTCTAAGGTTGTTGTCATCAAAACCATCATCTCACGGACTAACATTCTCCAAATTTCATATGCAGAATTACAAATAGACACTAGATTAAATTCATTTCTATCTAAGAAGCAAAATAAAATGTTCATGGCCTTAGAGTTATTAAGTGCTTGTGTCTTTTGGTCTAGTGTCCACTTTGAATATTCAGTTTGAGGCTCTATATACTCTATTTGGGTAATGTTTCAAATATTCAAACCATTAGACTGCAAATAACATTTCATCCTACAAGCCCATAAGCATAACTACTGCCATCAAATAGAGGGAGTCTAGTGGTAGATTGCCCTTCTACAAAAGTGTTAAAAAATGCGTTACTTGTGTCATTAGCCATTTATACTTTTCAAAAACCAAGTTATGAATTTTTGAAAATCAAGGCTCTGATACCAAATGTTAAAAACTGAGGTGGCTATAACACAATGTTGGATCTTAAGGCTATTCGGACACTAGAAGTGGTGAAATGTGTATTAACTACTTACTTATGAATATAAAACTATATTTGCTCAAATTGCAAACAGAAAGAATTAATCATAGAATAAGTAAGTATTAAAGTAAAATGCAGTAATTAAATAACACCCAGATTTTTATCCTAGTTCGGATGAACCAATCCTACATCCAGTCCTGCACTCTATCGTGCAGAATTCCATTATAGTCACTTGTTTTCCACTGGTGGCAAGAATACCTTTACAATCTTGGTTTCACGGGCTACAAGACACACCATCTTGATTTTACAGGCTACAAGAACACCTTCTGCTTATCAACAACAACAAACTATGGCAAATGGTTGTATCTTCAATACAGATTCTTACAGATTCGGTACAATGATCCTATAGAACTCCAATGGCAATATATCTTTGAATTCTTTAAGGAATAGGATGAAATCAGAGAGAGAATGATGTGAATTAAAGTACAACTCTCTGATATTGTGTGGCTTGCAAATCAGTGAAGAATTAGAGTGAAATAGTATTGATTTTCAAGGAGATTTGAAGAGTATACAGTGGATTTCTTTTGCAAATGTTTGGAGAAGAAGGAGTGGGAGAAAATAAGAATTCTTAATGTTAAAATTTGTTTTCAGAGGCCTTTATATAGTGGTTTAAGAGACGTGTCTTTTGGTGAAGAGGTCGAGGGAAATGTCTCTTCATTTAAAATTTGAAATTCTGACAAACTGCTAGTATGTCGACATGCCCAAGTACCCCATGTCGACATGGGTGTATTGCAAAATGAACAGGAACACTAATAAGTGTTGCAAATTTTCAGCATTTCAAATTACCTTATATTTATGGATTTTTGTGATTTGGTTGAGGTCAATGGTTGATGATCTTCAAGTATAATTGCCATGAGACCTTTAAAAAGATATTCTAAGGTTCAACCAATTCCTCATCACTTCAAACACCTTTATGCTTCGGCATTCTTCTCTAATTGGGTTTTGTTCTTCAATTGCTCTGATCAACCTTCTTCTATAATTCATTTGCTTCCACTGTATTCTTGTTTATCTCTGTAGATGTCTCCATAATATATCTGATATGACTGCATAACTCGAAGATACATTAGTAGTGATATTTATATGGTTGTTGTCATCAAAATCAATACCTAGGGTATTAACAAAAGCAAGGTGTTTAACTAAGATTAGAGATGAAGAAACCAGTGCCCTGAACTTATCTGGTCTATGTTTTCTTTTCTTAGTAGAGGGGTGGAACATATCGAAAGGAAATCCCGGATGCTCTTAAATAAAAAGATCGTATTGAGTTTCCAAAATAAAAGAAGATTGGTATCGTCCAAAATTTAAACAATCTTCAAAATGAATTATTTCTATGATCCTATTTACTCAAAAATGTTTGCTAAGATTGATTTAGGGCTTATCATAAATGATGTCTTGAATAACGTTGTTTTTGATCCGCCTAAAAAGTTAAGAAATTTGGATCGAGAGTTAAGTGAGGAAATTTGAGATATTTTCCAAAGCAAAAGAATGAACTGCTTAGAATTATCCTAAGTCAAAATAAAGAGATTTTGAAATCAGCCGAAAAGAATTAAAGTGAAAAGAGACTTAATAAATCCTATATACTCATATTCACTTTTTATCGATAATTGGATTTCAAAGGAACCAGGATCGGATTTGGATGATTCCTATCCGAAAACCACTTCGAACCAATATATACGTTCGAATGTCAAGACATGTTAAAGATGATGATTATTGAAGACCGTGGATCTTCATAGCGTGAAGACTGCTTGTTGAACATGCTCTGGGTAGCTCCTATTATAGAGTTATTTATAGCAGTGGTCTCTTCGTGGTGAAGATTTTTTGGATTGCAAGGACTACTCGCTACTAGTGGTTGTAGTGCCTTCGGTTAATCATGTTCCTGGATAACTTGTATAGACGTTTGTCTGACATTTCATTTCTAAAAATTATGTACATTGGTTTTTACAAATGCACGTCGGTGGTGGCGGAGAAGGCAACTTCTTTTAGCTTAACATCCTTTGTGAGACGTACGAGCTCAAGGTTTATGTTTTTGTGGAAGGCAATTAGTAGTTAGCATGAATGGCAATGTGGCATTCAAAGATGTGATATGTGCTATGTGAAAAGGTAATCATTGCCTCAAGCCTCATCAAATCGGAAATGACCAAAACAGGATTAGATGCGGCAAGGCTAAGTGGGTCATTCCCAAGTAGGGTATGGTCGTCCCCTTCTAGATACATTTCTTCCCGCTATGACGTTCAGGATGTAAATTAATGTGGTGTATTGAAAACGAGCGCTCGGTTAAAGGTCGGTAACGACCGGGGATGACATATTCGGTACGATCTAGTTATAGAGGTAGGCCGGTCTTGTGTTGGCAAAGGTTCCTTTGTGTCGTTCCTCGAGACATCTATCAAGTGGTCTACCAATTTTGAAGGTAGATCCTTCACCTGGTCATTTGTATGGAAATTCATTCTCCAATAAGCGCTTGCATTTTCGTTTGTGCTGGCATAATGAATAACCTCGAAATGTTATATGGGTAACCATTTCGGATAAGATTAATAAGTTTATTTGAAAATGTTTTCAAAGATATGTCATTAGAAATAATATCAAATGTTTTGATATAAAAGTGTTTTAGTTATCATAAGATAAAAACCCGTTCGTGTTTATGTGTGGGCACGGTCTTATAAGATACTCTTTATTTTCAAAGGATTTTTATCCAAAGGCTGATATATGACACTGTCGTATATTATTGAGTTTTTCTCACGCTGGTTTATCAAGCCTGATCCGGGTATTTTCAATACTCGGGTCAATTCCGAGTAATTTTAAATTTTGTCGAAGACGATTGGAGTTTTCAAAGGAGAGCTGAAGATATTATTCTACGTATGGACATATTCTATTATCCACTATACTTAATTGTTTTAGTTTGATGTTTATCAGCAATTGTAAGGACAGATGTTTATAACTGTCCATGCTGAATTTAGGTTAGGCTCTGATATATGTATTTTGTAAGTTTTCTGCTATAAAGATATTTGTTCAATGTTATATGTTATTCCATTCGTGTGAGATTCTATTCTGTCTTGTTTTCTTTATTACCCTTCATGTTTCGTATTTTCATGCAATTTGAGTTGGACATGTGTGGTTTATTGTCGATTCAAAGGATACGAAAAAACGGGCCATGACATTTTGGTATCGGAGCTAAAGGTTAAGCGAGAATCTTAGCTTTGTTATGGGTAAAGACTCATCAGATATAGGATTAGTAATATCCTAGGATGAGTAATTCATTAGAGATAGGGTTAGTCACACCTAGAATGAGTTTAAGCGTATTATATATGAGTGTGTATTTGTTAATTTTATAAAAATGATTTTGTTTTAAAGAAATTGGTAAATGAAATAATTTTACCTTGGGTTTATATATTAAAATGGGATATTATTATTTTTGGTTAGGAATTAAGACAGACAAATTCTTATCAATAAGATAGAAAAAGATAAGCCGAAATTGAGATTTTTCGTAAATATAATATAAAGGGTAAGTTCTATAGCTTATAAAGGAGATAAGTTAATTTAAAATTTAGGCACTTTGATTAGGTTAAAAATCAAAATGAAATTTGGAAATAAGAGACATAAGAAATATCATCCTAATATAAAACTTTGAATTAGTGATACATTTAGGATAACATTTGTAATTCAAAATGAAGTAAGATTAGAAGGAGATAATTTTGAATAATATGGTTAGTAGGTTGATTGTTGGATGAAAATGTTTAAATAACAAATACTATGTGAATTAAGTTTCACAATTTGACCATAAGTTATTTTATGGATTTAAGGTTAAGAAATTTGATTTTAAAGAAAATGGATAGGTAACTAAGTTAAGTAATAATCATAGAATTTGTATGGAAAAGATGTACACTTAGTAAAGTTGTCTTATAAATATATGAATAAGATAAATAATATTAGTTAAATTGAGACCTTAGATAAATAGAGCTAAGGATTAAGTTTTATATAACTTATTAATTTGAGATAATAGTAGAATTCCACATTAGTTAAACACCATAATTGAAGTGATAACATTTTGAAGTTTTGGGATATGTATATATACTCTTAGGAAGTAAAGGTATATTATACAAGTTTAAGTCATATTTGTAAGCTTATGTAATAATGGATTTAGTAGAAAGCAAACGGTCGTGAACCAAATTTGGATTAATAGAAAATTTAAAGAAATTAATTAGGTAAAAACGGATATGAATAAATACATAAGTTATACGTAGATCAGTTTGGCACATAAAATTTGATCTAGATTTGAGTATGGAACTTTGAGGTGTTTACACCAATCTGAAAAAGGATTTATCACTTGATTCTTGACGGCGAACATTGATGAAAGTTTATGATTATGTACACGAGTTTTTTATCATAATTGAGAGCTATGCAAGGAAAGTAGGGTTGTGATTAGGAAGTCTGATCAAAGTCCGCACTAGAAAATCGAAGGATCGATACTTCCTCGGAAGTAAAGTTGTGAATTCAAATAATGGATAGAATCAAATATCACATATAGTATGATGTTTTGGGTATGTCAACATAGTAGTTGGATTGTTATCTTAAATAGTAGACACTAAGATAAGGGTTAGACTTATGTTTTGATATGTGTATATATATAGATCTCAGGTGTGGTACATGCTCAGGTCAGGGTATGAGTTATATAGATGTATTCAATTATATTGATATAGTATTAGTTTGGTTGCTTTTGGATGCATAGTCTTGTTTGGTAGTTAGATGTGTTATCTTAAGTATGCAGTACACACTAGAATGGATACGATGGAAGTCTAACTTGATGTATGTATATATAACCTTAAGTACATGATAAATACTCAGGTCAGTGTAGGGAATGTCTGTATGTATGTTTGGCATCGTTTTTTTAGTGTTGATGTCGACCTTCTTCTTTTCTATCATCAGTATAAGTAAGTCAAATTATTTGAGGATGTGAGTATGAGATAGATTTCTTTAACTAACTTTCATTTCGAGGATGAAATTTTTTTAAGTAGGGGAGAATGTAATGACCCGTAATTTCGTTACTTCGAAAATGAGAGATTTTTTTTATTTTTAAAATTAAAAGGAATTTAAAACTTAAATAAATATGTTATATAATAAATAATTATTTATTCTTATAGTTAATAAATAAAAAGGTATAAATTTGGATTTTAGAACAAATCGACAAAAGTTAAGTTTTGTTAATAATAAATAAAGGCTTAAATACATAAGTTTAAATATTTATTTTAAAAACATCTAATTAAGATAATAAAAGTATATTAATATATTTAAAAATATGTCAACAATCATTTTACAAAAATAACCAAAATTTGTCGCACTTTGTCAGTATTACACACTGTAAAAGTAGAGATTTTAATATCGATTAAATATGATTTTAAAATATAAAGAGATATGTTTTAATTTATTTAAAGAAGTAAAAATTTCATTTTACATTTGGTTTACATAAATGAATAGTTTAGCTAAAACGTCAAAATGTTACCGTAAAACATTTTGCCGAAAATCAGCTTTGTATCGATTACAAGTTGTTGCAACGTTGTTGCACCTTTATTTTCTTATATATGAACATATATTCAAATAGTATAAGTATTATTTAATTCACTAATCAAGGTTACTTTTACTAAACAAGTTTAGAAAACAATTAGCAAAAGTAAACACAAAATGACAAAACATGTCACATCAAATCCAACTGAATCTTTACTTTTCTTTACATAAATATTAAGTAATTAAGACATAAAATAATGAAGTGATAAGGTGATGGTAAGTGTTGAAAAAGTAAGACAAAGTAAGGATATTTTAGTAATTTTGTAAAGGGTTAGTTTTGTATTACCGCTCCTTACTTTTCCTATAAATACTCATCCATTATTCTCATTTTTTTACACAAATCATTCTCTTCTTCTTCCTTTAAGTTATTTTAATTGCTTCTCTCTTTAAAAGAGGTAGGAGGGTTAAAAATAGTGGAGTGATTAAGCACTAATCACTTGTTACTCTCTAACCTCTTCTTAATTCACTTCTTTTTCTTCTCTTCTTAAAAATGGCCTTAGGCCGTGAGTTTGGGAGTTGATAGGGGGAGGACGTGAGCGATATGGAAGGAGAAGGCTATGGCCAAGAGCAAGAAGGGATGTGGGGCGGTGGCCGAGCACTTAAAAAAGGTGGAAGAATGTTTAGGTGGTTGTTTAGTGAAGCGTTGAATTAAATGATTGTTGGTAGGAAGTTAAACATTTTGGTTAAAGGTGAGAAAATTCTCACTCCTTTTAAAAGATCATATTTTGATTTTGCTATAATAATTATCTTATGACCTATGTAAGTAAACACCCCTTTAAAATGTTGTTATGAATGTTTGGTTATGTTTGTGTTATGTTTGAATAAGTAGCAAATATTATGGTTGTGATTATTTACCATGTTAGCTTATGTATGGACCATTATTATGTTAGTGACAAATGTTAACTCGATTATGTTCATTTTGATTTAATAATCAAGACCATATTTTAGTGATATGAGATATTTTGAAAAAATAAGTCTCTTTTCAATTAGAAGTGAAATTAAAATTAAAATAAAAGAGAATTTGAAATATGAAGTGAAATGGGTTTGAAAAGGATAGTTAAATTGAAATTGAAATTGTGATAAATAGTGAAACTGAAATTGAAATCGATTTTGAAAACTAAAGTTGAGATTAATGATGAATTAAGGTTTAAATTAAAACTAGATTTGAAATCTAAGTTTTAAATGTATTTAATTCTAAGTTAGAATTGAAATTGAGTTGAAACTGAAAATTAAAATTTAATACTAAAATAATAGGAATAAAATAATATTATAATATGGTAATAGTTAAAAAATATTTTAAATACTTTAAAAAGTGAAAATATTGATTTGAAATGATTTGTAATGATTTTTAAGTGATAAAATCCAATTTGTATATATTATTTTAAGTATTGAAAAATAAGTTAAAACTAGACGCGTCGCGCAACGATAGTTCACGATTTCACGTCGAAAGTTCAAATGAGCGTATAGAGTGAAATATAGCTTGGAATTCTTCGAGATAAGAAAATTTCGGACTATTATATCCATATCTTCTAAACGAAGAAAGAAAACCAAAATTTCATTGAATAAATTTTGAATTATGTCCAAATCAAGTTTCTAGAAAAATCATGTTAGTGCAGTTAAGTGACCATAACAGGAAATCTGTTTAAATAAACATTTTATTTATGGAAAAATATGGAATAAATTTGATAAGTCCATTTAAATATTTTAAAAGAGATTTGAAGTGGAAAATATAAATATTCAAATATTCAAAAGTGGTTTAATCCAATTAAGCTTATATAGCACTTTCTGCTGCACTTTTATGCTGCGAATTGTATAACTTTTTGAATGTGAGTTTAAACGTAATGATTTTTTTTAGAATAAATTATGAATGTTTTTAAAAGGAAAATTAAGCATTTAAAAGATAATTTGGAATCTTGATAATCAATTCCAAAATAAAGTTGATAACAGAGTATGCGGAAATGACTAGTACATTTGTCCCACCTATGAGATCTGAAAAAATAAAAAAAGGTGTTAACTAAGATTAAGGAAGGATCAACCAGTGCCCTAAACTTACCTGGCCTATGTTTTCTTTTCTTAGGCGAGAGGTGGAGTAGAACGAAAGGAAAGCCCGGATGCTTTTAAATAAAAAGATTGTATTGAGTTTCCAAAATAAAAGAAGAATGGTATTATCCCAAAGTTAAGAAATCTCCAAAATGAATGATTTCTATGATCTTATTTACTCAAAAGTATTTGCTAAGATTGATTTAGGGTTTATCGTAAATGATGTCGTGAATAACATTGTTTTTGACCCGCTTAAACAATTAAGAAATTTGGATCGAGAGTTAAGTGAGGAAATTTAAGGTATGTTTCAAAGCAAAAGAATGAATTACTTAGAATTATCCTAAGTCAAAATAAAGAGATTTCGAAATCATCCGCACAAAATTAAAGTGAAAGTAGACTTAATAAATCATATATACTCATATTCACTTTTTATCGATAATTGGATTTCGAAGGAACCGGTGTCGGATTTGGGTGATTCCTATCCGAAGACCATTTTGAACCAATATATACTTTCAAATGTGAAGACATGTTGATGGTGATGATTATCGAAGACCGTGGATCTTTATAGTGTGAAGACTGTTCGTTAAACATGCTCTAGGTAGCTCGCATTATAGAGTTATTTATAGCAGTGGTCTCCTCGTAGTGGAGATTTTTCGGATTGCAAGGACTACTCGCTACTAGTGGTAGTAGGAGAGTGTCTTCAGTTTGTCCTGTTCCTGGACAACTTGTATGAACGTTTGTCTGACATTACATTTCTAAATATTACGTAAATTGGTTTTTACAAACGTACATCAGTGGTGGCGGAGAAAGCAACTTCTTAGCTTAACACCCTCCTTGAGACATATAAGCTCAAGGATTGCATTTTTGTGGAGGACAATTAGTAGTTAACGGAAATGGCAATGTGACATTCAAAGGTGTGATATGTGCTATGTGAAAAGGTAATCGTTGCCTCAAGCCTCATCAAACCGGTAATGACCGAAACAAGATTAGATGCGGAAAGGCTAAGTGGGTCATTCTCAAGTAGGGTATGGTCATCTCTTTCTAGATATATTTCTTCCCGCTATGATGTTCGGGATGTAAATTAATGTGGTGTACGGAAAACGAGCGCTCGATTAAAGGTCGGTAATGACCGAGGGATGATATATTCAGTACGATCTAGTTACAAAGGTAAGCCGGTTTTGTATTGGCAAAGGTTCCTTTGTGTTGTTCCTCGAGGCATCCATTTAGAGGTGTACCCATTCAGAAAGTAGATCCTTCACCGGGTCATTTGTATGGAAATCCATTCTCCAATAAGAGCGTGCGGTTTTGTTTGTGTTGGCGTAATGAATAGCCTCGAAATGCTATATGGGTAGCCATTTCGGATAAGATTAATAAGTTTATTTGTAAATATTTTCAAAGATATGTCATTAGAAATAATATCAAATGTTTTGATATGAAAGTTATCATAAGATAAATACCCGTCCGTGTTTATGTGTGGGCGTGGTCTTATGAGATACTTTTTATTTTCAGATGATTTTTATTCAAAGGCTGATATATATATGACACTGTCATATATTATTGAGTTTTTCTCACGTTTGTTTATCAAGTCTAGTCCTTGTATTTTCAATACCCGGGTCGGATCCGAGTAGTTTTAGGTTTTGTCGAAGACGTTGAAGTTTCCAGAGGAGAGCTGGAGATATTCATCTGCGTATGGACATATTCTATTATCCGCTGTACTTAGTTGTTTTAGTTTGATGTTTGTGAGCAGTTGCAAGGACAAATATTTATAATTGTTCAGGCTGAATTTAGGCTAGACTATGATACATGTATTTTAAAAAATTTCTACTGTAAAAATATTTGTTCAATACTATATATTATTTCATTCGTGTGAGATTCTGTTCTGTCTTGATTTCTTTATTACCCTTCATCTTCCGTATTTTCGTGCAATTTGAGTTGGACAGGTGTGGTTTATTGTCGATTCAAAGGGTACGGAAAAACGGGTCATGACATGTATCACTATCATTGTCACCGTTATAGCCTTCTTTTGAAACCTTTTATATGCTTCATGCTTGTTGCGCATATGACCCTTTTAATAACAATAATGACAAAAGATACTTTTCAACATACCTTTATTATTAGCGACTTTTTTCTTCAGTTTTGTATCCCACTTTGAGTCATTTGCTATCTCAAACTGATTTCAAGTTTAACGCTTTCCTTCTAAGTTCTTCGTTTAAGAGACTATTCTGAATAGTATCCAATGAGATAGCTCCATTAACAATGAAGTAACTTAAAGACACAACCAATGTTTTTCAAGTTTCTGAAAGCGAACTCATCAACAAAAAAGCTTATAATTTATCATCAAATTTGGCATTCATACCTGATAACTGATTTATTACATCTTTAAATTTGTTTAAATGCTCTACTACGTACTTCTCCATCCAGTGGCCTAAACTGAACCAATATTCGAGCAAGAAAAGCCTTACTGGTAGCACTTTTTGACTCATATAATGATACAACTTATCCCATGAAGCCTTCATGGATTTACAACTAGCCACATAGTGGAAAACTAAATCATCAAGGTACCGATGAATCAAAGCAATCACCTTCTTCTCTGTCTTCTTCCATTTACCCTCCATTATATTTCTGGATCTCTTTCCATAATCTTCAATTGGCTCATGAAGATCGTTGAGATATAAAACATCATCCAACTTAGGCTTTCAAATACTCTAATTTGTCAATTTAGAACATCAAACTTTGAGAAGGAAATTAATTCCGTGACTAATAATTATATAAATTGAAAATTATCCTTCGCTTTGCGATGATCTAGCTCTGATATCAATTTGTTAGGATCTTTGTTACACAAAACCTAACAAATGATAAAATTATTGCAGAAGCCTATCCCAGAATTTTATATCATTAAAGTCACAAAGGGATAATATTAGATAAAAATAAGAATATTTGAAGATAACAACGGGGAGATAGTTCTAAAGCGTAAAAAAATCAAAAGAACTAATACACAAGATTCCATCCAATAACAATTTATACTGATTCTCAAAAACAATTGTTTACAATTATTCCATCAAATTAAAATAAACAATACAAAAATAGAATCAATAATTTAATTGAGAAGGATCTTCATTTATATAACAACGGCTTCTTAATGTTTGGAGAAGAGAAGCAAAGATGGAAGAAAAGGAACAAAATTGAAAGAAGAGGGAAACGCTAAATACTTTTTCACTCTATTTCACTCTCTTTTCTATGCTCTATTTATAACAATTAATGTCCAAGTTAATATTATATGACAAAAAATAAATTAATCAGCCTATCAAAAAGAGAAATAAACATAACAAAATATGTTATTAATCATGAAAAATGAAATTTAATTTGCTTTTGTTTGCATATTTATTTTCTTTTAATTGTGATATCGTGTCATCATAATTTTACATATAAGCTGAAAATGAACCATTGGGACGTGATGCATCCGACGAGCTGGACACGTCGTGTCCTAACAGTTCAATTTTAATCGCTTCGACTCAAAACTGCAAATGCCTGGTTGACTAGTTTCAACCTCAAACGCATCTAACGTATTGGACTCGATTGAAGTTGAAATTGGTTTGGTTTTTTTGTTTGAGAACACGCGGTGGTTGTTAATCAATCACTCCATCCGTTTATCTTGAAACAGAAACGTACGTCAACTTCAAGCACTCAACTTCTGTTTACTCAAAGGTTGATTTGTTAGAACATATGTTAAAAGCTGCATTTTGTAAAATTTTCACTTTTAAACCTTACTCCGAAAAGCAGATAAAAACTGAAACACATATAAAACTCTGAAGTATATTCTCGAAAATTGTACATACGGTAGGAAACCCAGTGCAGAACTGATTAAACCTCGCCATTTCTAGAGCAACAACGTGGCTGAATATAACTTAAACTTGGTGTTCTTTGGTTTTAGGAATCCTTAATATATAAGTAGCGTCAGCTGTAAGTCAGTGCCAATAACGTTCTGTAAACGCTGTCTCACTTTGGAGCCGTTATATTGCCAGCAGATTCTTAACAGACATAATTGCATGCGCATCCTGCAAAGTTCTATTTAACCATTACTCATTTTATATACGCTCAACCTAGGCACATAATAAACTTCGTTGCTTTGATTATTGCATACTAAATATTGTGATTATATTAGTACCATACTCATTAGAAGTTTGTCAAGACTGTCACTGAAGTTGTGAAGTAAAAATATTGGAAGGTTATTTTCTCACATCAAAAAAGAAACTCATATGTGGATTGTTTCTTGTTATCAAAATTTTTCAACTTAAATTAGTTAGTATCATTAGTATTTTTATATAAATTAATTGAAACTCAACAGTGTGTTTTTTTATATCATTATTAGCACTACCTTCAAGAAAATTAAATTTGCTGATTTTGATGCTTTAAATCATCGGTTAGAGTTATTTTTGGACGGTATTACAGGGTACTAATTTACTTAAATCAAGGAAAATGTTAATATCAATAGTAACCTCCTATTGGATCCAACAAACCCTAGTCTCTCTGCATTCAACTATCACTCTTATCGGATCCCTCAAAGGTCAAAATCTCTACACTCACTCACGTCATCGCTCCACTGACACAAGTGTATATAAAGACACAAAATTCCTCCACAAAAAATCACAATCCAACTTCATCAAACAAGTAAAAAAAAAATGATGAAGCAGTGGACAATACTGGTATCTATAGTAATACTTGTGAGTGCACTGATACAAATATCAAAAGCGCAAGTTCCTCGGAACAGGACGTTACCACTAAAACGATTAGTGCTTCACTACTACAAAGTGAACAAAACATGCACATATGCAGAACAATTCATACTTCATCAAGTCACTTTAGCTTGGAAAAAAGACCCTTCCATCACTCCTGCTCTCCTTCGCCTACTCTACTCCGACTGCTTTGTCACTGTAAGCAACTAAAATGCAATTTCCAGGTTTTCTTTTTCAGCTCAAACTTAAAGATTTTTAAATGTATAACATAACTGATATTTTGGTTACATTACAGGGTTGTGATGCATCGATTCTACTTGATGGAGAAGGAACGGAGAAGGAAGCACCACAAAATGCAGGGCTTAGAGCGTTTGATGTTATCGATAGAATCAAACGAGTTCTTGAAATAAGATGTCCAGGTGTTGTCTCCTGTGCTGACATTCTCAATCTTGCTACCAGAGATGCTGTTGGACTAGTATGTACTGTTTTGCTTTTACCAACAAATGTTCCCTTATTTTTTTTTTGGCTAATTGTACAAATAATAATAACACTAAGTTGTGTAATTTATGTAGGCCGGTGCACCCAAGTACCCAGTATTTACAGGAAGACGCGATGGGCTGAGATCTAATGTGAAACTTGTCGACCTACCTTCTCCTTCCATCTCATGGAATCAAGCACTTGCTTATTTTAAGACTAAAGGATTAGACGTTCTTGATCTTGGAACTCTGCTAGGTGATATATGTTAATGCTTCATTCTTTTTATACTTTCTCAAGAATCCCTAATTGCTTAAGTAATTTCTAAGAGCAATGCTCAAGAGATGCTGATGCTCATTTTGTAAATGACGTGTAGGGGCACATACAATGGGTGTAACGCATTGTCGCTACATAACAGACCGCCTATACAACTTCAATGACACAGCCCAACCAGATGAATCGATGGACCCACAACTGTTGATTAGCCTAAGGAAGAAATGCCCGCTACAAACTAATGGAACGGTATGGGACAGCACGGTGTTTCTGAACCCGAATTCAGGGAGCAACTACACGTTCATGAGCTCATATTATACAAATGCACTCAGGAACCGTGGCATTCTTGGGATAGATAACCAATTTGTTACAACAATGGATGGAATAAGAATTGCAGATGAGTTTGGAAACGGGTTTGAGGATTTCAGGAAGTATTTTGCGCTGGCCATGAGTAGGATGGGGAACCTTGGAGTGCTCACCGGCAAGGATGGGGAGATCAGGAAGAACTGTAGTAGGACTAATTCTGGTGTTATTCTTAATTAAGTGGCAGATTCTAGTGTTTACTTCCTTTTCTTATTTGCAGTACGAATAATTCTGTTATGGGGGCTAGAGCTGCATTGTATTCTAAATTAGAATTTCTAATGGATCGGTAGTCAATAACTGCTTATATTCACACCCGATTTTCTCCTTTTCACCCTCTGTCACGCCATCAATTATCTGGTTTTCCAAAATTGGCCATATTTTCGATCCACACCAGATTACGTTTAAAAGAAACGATTACGTACAAAAGCTCTAAATGAGCGATGTTTATGTAAAAACCTCGCTCGGCTCAAGGAAGGTTCGTGTAACAACGTAGTTCGGACCGAGCGAGGTTCGTGGAACAATCTAGTTCGGACCGAGCGAGATTTGTGTAATAACCTAGTTCGGGCCGAGCGTAGTTCGTAAATAAACAATGTCAAAACAGAGCGTGGTTTAAAAAATATGAGGATGTTTTTAGAATGAATTAAATGATGAAAGAGAAAATGTGAGGTGTAATGATTATTTCTAACCCAATGGTGTGCGAAAGGAAGAAAGAGGTGTGTAAATTGAACTAGCCGTAGTCAATCATAGGAATTCTTCCTTTTTTTATTAGTGTACATATATATATATATATATATATATATATATATATATATATATATGATAGTTTAAAAAAATTAAAAAATATTTACTTCCAAGAAAATGGATTGATTATAATGGAAATTATGGACATCAACATATCTTTCTTTCTATGGCTTATTTGTTTTACAACCCACTCTTTTAAATACCAGTTCATCATCTTTTTATAATTCTTTCTCTTTTACCTCTATCGTTTTCAAATTTAAAGTGGTTGCCAAGATTTGTATTGCATGCGGTTATGAATTCTAAAAAGTGATGATATGAATACATTTTAAGATTGGTAAAATTGCAAAAATACCTCCTGAATCACACCTATTTTGATGAAAAAATATTGATGTATTTTATAAAAGAAATTTAAAAGGGAAAAAACTAAGTATATATCATTATAAGGATGTATCCAAAAAAACTCTTGATTATATTTGACAGGATTAGATCCTCTATCCCCAAATCTCAGGTCTCTATCTACCCCGTTTAGTCACATCCATTACATATATCTTGGCTTTGATTAAGTTTTGGTTCATGTTATGAAGGTTGTGCAGCCTATCGTCCGTCAACTATTCATTGGTGTTCTGCAACCTTTGTAAGTTCATTTATCTTCTATCCTTGACACGTTGTCCATGATCCATCCATTCTACTCCATTCCTTCATTGCACCTTCAAATATGTTTGTTATTACTGGTGAATTTCACTGTGATTATGTTGGTTAGACTGATTTAGAGAATGCTTGGATTCATCGTGTGAATCATATGTGTTGTTCTTCTATTCATATTAACTACTATAAATTTGTTAATGAAATTGTTGATGATCTGCATGTTGGGGTGCCTAGCATTGTACGTGGGTAATAGACATAGATTGAAAAAGAATAATCACATATCGTAAAAATAATAGAGGTGGAATGTGTGTGCATGCACACACGAGCGTGCACGCTCACACACATATATATGCGAGTTTGGTCGTATGTAACAACAAAGAATATTTTATTAAAAGATGTTTGACAACTCTATGGTGCCCCACGAAAAGAAAGCAGGATGAGGTCGACTTGATAAGGACTAAGTCGAAACTTTATCCACTTTTAAGAGTCATTCGAATGATACTTAATCTTTTTAGATGCCAATTTAGCGTTTTAGATTTTTATTGGATAACATTTTGTTGAGTTCTTTTCTTTTTTATCTGCCTGATAAATGGACATGTTGTTTAGATAAGTTTGTTTCTCCTTTGTTACGTCTAGTATAAATTATTTTCATTCATATGCTTTATCTCATTATTCTTTTGAATAGAAATGGCAGTAATTCATTCAACTTCAATGGCCTTGGAAAGTTAATAAACGCCTAGACCAATTGCATCCCATTATTGATTGTCCACATCGCATTCATGTATTCACCCCTTTTTTAATTTTTTACTTTCCCATTATACCTCTTCCCCTTTAGCTCTTCCTTCATTTGTAAACCCATTTCCACTTCCCCTAAACCCATTTTCTCTTCCCATTTTTTTTTACAACTATTCCTTCATCTAATGAGTAGTTCTATCAAATCCAAGTGGAAGTTGAAGTAGGAGAAGGCATGGACTCATTGGAGGTAAGATTTCATTGGCATTTATTTTCATTCATGTCGATTTTAAAAAAATTGCGACAGAAACCACGCTAGGGGGCGGCGTGGGTATTGCCATATGATAGAGTTAAGGGTATGTGTTTAGGAGCGGGTGTATAATTTGTTATATATATATATATATATATATATCTAACGCGATAACAAATCTTGTTTGAAATAAAATGTGTTTTTTTCTATCATATACTTAATATATTATATTATATAAATTAAATAATTTAATTATATTTAATAGAAAATCTGTACATTGCATGTTTGGGATAGTAGTTACAATGTGTTGTAAGCATGAATGATTTATCATAATAAAAATAAATATATCATTTTATATTTTCTTAGTCAAGATGTATCGAGACTGCATATCGATGCATCCGTTAAAATGAGGGTACATAACGCTCTTCAAATGTTGGGTAGTGTACTACTCATGACTTCTTAGACGACCATGGGGTTACATATTGATAGTTATTGGATAACTATGGATGACTCACTCATTAGTCTTATGTCAGTTAATATAATTAAGGTCAAACAGAAAATATCCATCTAACAAAATTACATAGTTCTCTTAACTTGAGAATACTATTGATTTTCAATATGAAAGCTCCGCTTTGACTATAGTTAAATCATGATACATCGTCCATTGAATGACTATAGTTGAGTCGAGTGGAAACATTAAGAGCGAAACACTATTGAATAGATGATTCGTCTTCTCAGTTATATGAGGTTAGCACCGCGGTCAACTCAAATTCAAGATTTCTAGTCAGAGTATTTTGATTAATAATAATTATTGTTGTTGAACCAAGTACTTTGTTTTTGGATTATAAGTTGAATATAGACGATATTAGAATTTTGACCAATACCAAATTCCATATGTCCAATGTGATATAGTTTTGACGAAGAGAATTGATGTAAATAATTGTCGCTAGTGGGTGATGCTTATAATAAATAAAATTGGAATTTACCAAAAGATATGTAAGCGATAAATTCAGCCAAATATCACACTCTAACTAAGATGACGTTTGAACGTTAATATTTGAATTGATTAATATTTTCGATGACCGAATTTACACCTATGAGTCACACAACTGAAATGATAAAGATTCCAAATAACCACACGACTTAATTGATTCTAAATAGTTGAAAATTAATTAAATTAATTAAAATTTATGAGGTATTAATTATTAAATTTTATTAAATTTATTTGAATATCACCAGTATTTAGTAAAGCGCATATATAAAAGTTATAAATGTGCGTATCCATATATGATATCGGTAGAAGTTTAAATTTGATTTTAAAAAATAAATACTAAAAGGGACTTTAAATAAATTAAATTAATTAATATTTGTGAACTATTAGTTGCTAAAAATTTCTTATTTGATTTCCATTGGTATTTAATGAAGTATGTATGTAATAGTTATAAGCACACATATCAATATACGATATCGATATTAAATTTAAACTGGATTTAAATGGTAATAATACCAATTGGTTTTTGGAATGTTTTGGAGCCCAAATAGCTCAAAAATTAGACGGACTTACTTTGAGGAATAAGAGGGGTCTTTTGTTTTGAATGAGACAAAAATATTATTAAGATGAGGGGAATCAACATATATTGAATGCTACGTTTATTTTCTCCTTTAATAAAATTTTCTCGCAATCATTTGCCTCTCTGATTCTCATCTTCCCCTCTCAAAATTTAAATTTTCCATGGTGGTAAGTTATTAAAATTTCAAAACAAAACAAAGAGAAGTGGGTGGCTGTCTCTAGATTAATGTAGACCTGGAGATCGATTTGAAGAATCTGAGAATTTTTCTTCATTCGAGTTTTATTCTCTAGGCTTCATCCTAAGGTAATTCTATATATTTGAATTTAACTCAAAGTTTTCAAAAGGAGTTTAGTATAAGATATATAATAGTAAACTTTAAACTATTTTAATTAGACTTTGTATTCTTTTATTTATTACATATAATATAAATAAAGTTAATTTTAATCTGAACTGCGATGCAAAAAATTTATCGTGTTTCTATACATACAGTTATACATGTAAACATGAATATAGATACATTCATATATATATATATATATATATAATATTTAAAAAAAATCATGTTTTAGACGACAAAGACATATACGTATATAGAGGGATAATGTGTCCTTTGCGATGTAAATCTCAATACCTAAACAACGTTCATATTAACTATGTACATTTTTCATATATTGCACTTTGTGTAGTTAAAGCCCATTAAAGCCCCACAAAATTCCCGCTATAGCGCTAGTGCTCTTCAACCGCCACGCTATTTAATTTAGCGTGTTAAACAGTAGATCCGCTTTAAACCCCGTTATTTTCCGCTACACCCGCTGAAGCAAGCCTTTTTAGCACTCGTTTTAGCAACAATAATATTTGAAGGTTGGCTTTATTGGTTTTCTTTCAAACCAAATTAAAAAAATTAGGGTAAAGACCTAATTTCAAGGTATAAGTGCTCAATATATGTTAGAATCTATTGTAGTCACTAAATCTAGTCTACATAAATCATGATATTCGTCGATTTTATTATATAAGATTAAAAAAAATTGTCAATCAAAAATGATGTGAGAATAAGAATAAATTAACTTTAAATTTTTGGTTTTATATCTAATGAAGCTTTTTTCACCTCCACTGTTTTCTGCTATATCTCTATTTTATCTCCACTATAGCTTTTTGCTCCTCCACTTTATACAACCACTAAACAATTTAACTACACAGAGCACTTACACTATGCAAATGAGTGCATTTGATGTGCTCATCATAATAGACAATTATTAAAATAAAATTAAACTAAATTTTAAACAATTATAATAATATGAAGAAAATTTTAAAAGGAAAATTTAGAAAAGTTATAAATGAATTTAGACTACATAGGCCAACAGAGATCCAATAGTATTTTTTTTGAAATCTACCCTTTCTTTCTGTATGGGTTGGCTCGGTTCCTTCAATGGTATCAAAGCCCAAAAGCCTATTTATCTAAATTAGTCATCTTATGGCTAATTAATAAAGCTTTCCCATTTAGGACGGTGTCTAGAAATATAACGTCTAGGATTGAAATTATATAATCAAGTATGCTATCCTACCCGATTACCAACCTGGCCTGAAAGGTGAAGTAAACCCAAAGGATGCTTCTAATAGAAAAATACCAATTTGGATAAAGCCTTAGGTTGATTTTCAAAATTATTTGAAAATCAAAATAAAAGATTTTAATAAAAACATATTTAATATAAATGTTATAATACGACATAAGTTTTCAAATGTTTGAAAAGATAATGACATTTTCAAAATGGTTCAAAATATTTAAATGATAATTTAAAATTTCAAAATTTATTAATAACATTAATAAAATGAACTTTTAAATATGTTAATTAATACTTATATATGTGTATTTTGAGAGAAATATGTGATCCTCTAAAGCGATGGAGAGGACACATTAACATATATATTTCACCAAAAATAAAGGAGTTGCCAACATGTATGACAGGTAACAATATCATAACATATAAAGATGATAAAGTCTAAGATAACAATTCAACTACTAAAGGTAACTTCTCAAATGAGTTTTGACGATACCATCACCTATTACACTTCGGTATCGAACTCCAGCAAGGCCACCACCTGATAGTGAAGTGTTAAAAGTATCCAAAATAAGTCATGGTGCATCCAAATGCATAAATGATATCAACAAGCAGCTTCGCTAGTGAATGAATGCCTCTCGACTAGCTCTGACAATTCAAATCCAACATATAAAATATCTCCTACCAAGAATGCTGTAGGTAGCAACCATGCAATCTTGTAAGCAGCGAAACCGCAATCCCACAAATAGTAATCCTGCAGCATCTTCAGCCTAAACCTATACCTATAGAGAAACTAAACAAAAACATAAGAGTAATACGATAAATATATATATATGTATATGTATATAAATAAAATTTATATACATACATATATATATATATATGCATTGATTACAAATTATAAAAACAATAGCTTGTAGTATATAGCAGCAACGAACATATAATATAAGCAAGATAAATAAAAAGTCAATCACAATAAGAAAAATACCAATTTTCTTCTATGTAAAGAGACGGTGGTCACGGTATCAAAAGTCGTATATTTATATAAAATATGAATTTTTATACTAATATATTTAAAATAACAACATAAAATAATACTAACTCTAAGTTCCTCTGTTTAAAAGTACATTAGAATAATCCGTAAAAACATCTTTTGAATTCGAATAAATGCTAATGCTAAAGTTATTATTATTAAAAATGTTTATTTTTTGTTTAAATAAATCAATGTTGATTCTAACCTTATTGAAATATTCTTTAAAAAAATTATTTTTTGCCAATTTATATTTTGAATTTGAGATCCAACAAAAACAAAATAGAGCGTTTGTCATCGCCAAATTATTAACATGACGATTATTATTATTAAATAATATCTGATTTCTTTCAAACCAAATAAACCAACAAATTATAGTAAATAGAGTGTCAAGTAAAAATCTATATTCACTTTTTACTTTAAATCTTAAATTATTCTAGTAAAATGACAATCAGTTACCTTAGTTGTAAAATTAAAGTTAAAAATTTTAAGATATTATTAAGAATGTAATAAGTATCCTTACAGTCGTAATAAATATGATTAAAGTTTTCTAAATGAAAGTTACAAAATGTACACTTATTATCAATTGGCAAATTCTTTCTTTTTAGAAATTTAATGGTATTTAGCTTCCCATGAATAATCAACCATGTATGAATCTTAGCTTTTGATGGTGCATTTGCTTTCAAAATAAGATTAAAAGTGTTATTAATAATGCCCGAATAATTAAGAAATTTATATAATGAGTTAGAAGTGAATTTCTTGCTTTTGCCTCATTCCCAATCAATAATATCATTTTCATTACCAATATTATATAAATTTAATTTTTCACATAATAAAGCATATTGTCTAAGAGCTGTATCTTCTAAGATTCTATTAAAACTAAAGTTCCACGGAGGATCATAATCCGGTGAAAAAACATCTTTAATTAAAGCATTTTTAAAGTTACAAATTTCAAAAAGTTCTTTAAATTCCACTCTAAGTGGAATGGCTGATAACCAACGATCATGCCAGAAGGTTGTAATATTTTCAAAATGTACAACCGTTTTAATACCAAGTTTAAAAATATCATGACATCTTAAAATTGATTTCCAAAAATTAGACAAGTTATTATTAACATTAGGTGTAATTTGATATAAATTATAACTACCATTATAATAACGTTTAGAGACAATTTCTTCCCAAACAGAATTATCATTTATATCCTTAAATTTCCACAATTATTTCCCTAGTAAAAATATATTCATGTTATGTAAATTAATAACACCTAGCCTACCCTCCTCTTTCGATTTATGTACAGTGTCCCAATTAACTAAACATTTTAAACTGTTGTTTATATATCATCACTACATAAAAAATCCCTCCTTATTTTATCTATTTTATCTATTACCTAATACGGAAATAGATGCATAGACAATCCAATAAGTTGGAAGTGCGGATAAAATTGAATTGATCAGAACTAATCTACCCGCCCTGGATAAAAACCTACCATTCCATTTAGAAATTCTATTTTTAAGCTTATCAATTATAATTAACCAGTCATCGTGTTTAAGTTTAGTTAGCCTAATCAAAAAACCAAAACAATCAATAGAGAAGTTCATGGTTTTACAATTTAACGTATTAGCTACTAACCCATCAACCTTGTCAACGTCATTTAACACTAAAACCAAACTTTATCAAAGTTAATTTTAAGTTCTGAAAGTAGTTCAAAACTGTATAAAATGAATTTAAGTGTAATAATATGTCTAGGAAAACGCGAAGTAAATAACATGGTGTCATCTGCAAATTGTAGGACGAAAAGATCATTACGTGAAATTTCATTACCTACACTCCCTAAAGTTCCATTTCCTATAGTTTTTTAATTATTCTAGCGAAAACATCAACAGCTACATTAAACAGCAGAGGCGATAAAGGAACGTCCTGCCATATACCCTACTTTGATTGTATTTTCTTTCCTAGTTACCGTTAACCATTATACAAGAATTACTGGTTTTACGCAATGTCATAATCCAACCTATCCATCTACGACTAAATCCTCTAGCCATTAACATATCTTTAAGGAAATCCCAATCAACCGAATCAAAAGCTTTCGCAAAATTGAGTTTTAAAAGTGCACATGTAATGTTATTCTTATAACAGTGATTAATGAACTTTTGAACAATTGCAACATCATTCGTGATGTTTCTACCCTTAATGAAAGTGGTTTGCGAACAATCAATCAAATCATTCACCATTATATTAATCCTATTCGCTAAAACTTTAGAAATAATTTTAACTGGACAATTAATTAAAGAAATTAGTCTAAAATCTTTCAAATTATTAGCACCTATTTTTTTATGTAATAGCGTTTGCAAAATTAAATCTTCCTAATTGAAGTTGACCATTATAAAATTCGTTAAACATATTACTCAAATCATATTTTAAAACATTCCAAAATTGCTTGTAAAATAAAGTATGAAAACCATCGGGTCCTGGAGCTTTATCACTAGGCATATCATTAATAGCCTTCAAAATCTCCTCTTCCATAAAAGGATTATCAATATTGTTAAAACTAATTGTAGATCCAATAATATAGCTCATTCCATCTGGGGTTTATTCTATGTTTGTTCATATTACCAATAATATATCTATATTAATCAGGAAGGGCCTTATTTAAATCACTTTGATCAATAATTCAACATTATTCAAAAAAAAATGGAATTTATTGTATTACTACGCTTTTTTTCATTAGCTATGTTATGAAAAAAAAATTATATTATTATCGCCTTCATTAATCCATTGAATTCTATACCTTTGTTTCCACATAACCTCTTCTTTTATTAAAATTGAATTAAGTTCTTTTAAATTAGCAAGAGCATTACGCTCCGCCAAATTAAGTTATCTAGTTTCTTCATTCTTATTACTTTTAAGCATTTCATTAAGTATATTTCCATTATTAATTTTATATTTCCAAATACGTTCTTACTCAGTTTTTAAGAAAATTCTTAAGACATCTAAGTTTTAATACAATTTCTTTTGCTAAGTTACCCATATTTCTAATATTATAAAAATTCATTGGTACCCATTTATTGGTAATTAAATTAGAGAAATTAGATTTTAACAGCCACATTTTTCAAATTTAAAAGTTTATTAAACTTTCTATAGAAACTGCACGCAAGTATGATAGAGCAATGATCAGAATACATATAAGGCAACCCGATGACTCTACAAATCAGAAATTTAAAATGTTTAAGATACATAAGTATACATGTATGTGTATAAAATAAAATTTTGAAATTAATATAATTTAATTAAAAAATAAATTAAAGATTAATTAATTGAGTAAATTAAATAAAATTTTGAAATTAATATAATTTAATTAAAAAATAAATTAAAGATTAATTAATTGAGTAAATTAACTAAAAGTTTATTAATTAAATAAAAATACACATATATACGATATATGTGTTATACGATAAAAGCCATAGTATACTATTAAAATTATAATTGACATGTCCAATATAAAAGTTGTATTGGAATACTAATATAAAATTAATTAAAGAGTTGATTAAATAAGATTCGATTAATATAGTTTTATACAAAAGACTATAAATAAGTAATATGAAATACAAAAGTTATATAATAATAAAACTTATATGATATGAATGTATAAACTAAATATGGAACATTAAAGAAACCATAAATAGACTTAAGGGAAAAATACATATGTAGATGCACATATACCGTGATTTCTAATGTGTCCGACACTTGAATCACAAGGCTATTTCATAAGTCGATATCACTCAATATAATATATTGAAGATTATGAATCTTTAATATAATGTTGTCCTCTGTCATTTATATATCAATAGATTACTTGCATACTATTTAGTTATCGAGTTTTCCTCAAGCTATGGATGTTATGTGTAGTACTATTAATACACTGAATAGACGAGGTAAGATAACTGCACGTATTTGTTGAGCTTTTCTTAAGGCATGTGCATTATACTTAGGTCATCGTGAAACGATAGGCCCGAGTAAATAAAGTCCAAGTAATCTAGAATAATCATTAACAATCAAAAAAATGTATTTATTATGATTTATCGATCTTATTTAATTAGGACCAAATAAATCTAAATGTAGTAGTTCTAGCGGTTGTTTTGTTGATATTTCTTTTTTAGATTTAAAGGAAGTTTTCTTTGATTTTCCGTATTGATATGCATCACACAGATTATTAACTTTAAAAAAAATTTGGTAAACCTCTTAATATTTCATTTTTAGCAAGTTTATTAAGATATTTAAAATTAAAATGATAAAATCGTGTGTGCCAGAGCCATGGATCTTCATGATTCGCAACTAGACAAGTATCATTAACATGCTTAAGATTCATATTCAAAACATGGATATTTCGTTCACCTTCAAAAATTAAATTTTTTATTTTGGTCAAAAATATTGCATTTATCTTTTTCAGAATCGATTTTAAAATTTTTATTACATAATTGGCTTATACTTAAAGGGTTATGTTTTAAATTTTCTACCAGTAACACATTTGTAATTAAAGGAGAGTTAGTATACCGATATTGATGACATCTCCAATTCCAACTACGAATCCTTTCGAGTTGTCTCTGAATGTCATGGTTCTTCCATCAACATATGTTATGTTTGTTAGGGATGCGGATTAAGGATCTTAAGGCAGAAATAACACTAGAGGGGGGTGAATAGTGTTTTAAAGAATATATGAACTATATGACTAAATTAAAACTTTCAACACAAATCTAAACAGAATTCTAACACAGAATGATCACAGAACATATAACAAATGCAAATAGTTAAGTAAAGCAAGTAAAAGGAAAGAACGCACCGGATTTTATACTGGTTCGGAATCCTCCTACATCCAGTCCTGCACCAAGGCAATATCCTTGTACAGATTTTTATAAGCCAATATCCAAATTACAACCCTCAATTTCTAAGGCCTTGAGGAACCCTCCTATCTCCGAGTCTGGGGTAAACTCTCTTGATTTACGGGACACAAGATCACCCTAATACTTCTTAATAACAATCCTTTTGAATGGATAGACTCTATGGACTTTTTGAATGCAAATTAATCATATAACTCTGAATAGCACTTTGATCTTTAGTAGAATGATGGAGAATCAAATAGAGAGAGTATCTAAATGATTTCCTATTGAGAATTTGGCAGAATGATGGCACGATCTTGAAAATATGAAGTTTTATGGATATGGAATGGTGGAGAAGAAAGAGTGAAGAAAATAAGAAAGTAGTTGTTAAAAAAATTCGTTTTGGAAGCCTTTATATAGATGCACAACAGTCATAACCATTGGCGAAAGTTTTCGAACAAATGGACACTTCTTTTGAAAATTGAATTTTGAATCCAACTGTCACCATGTCGAAATGGGGTATCCCCTTATGTCGACATCCCTTAGTTCAAAATTATAGAGATGTTGTTTTGTAAAGACAATTGAATTTAAAACAAGTTGAAACTTCTCTGAAGCAAAGTAAAGTGTTTAAACAATATTTTGAGATAGAGAATGAATATAAAACATTATTTTAAATATATATATATATAATTGATATAGACCGTCAATTATATAAGTAATATTTAAAATCAGAATAAGTTTTGATGTTTTAAAAATAAAAGTTTTTAAAATCAGAATAGAGGAATATTTCAAGGCTAAAACAAAGTTTGAAAATATTTTTGAAAACATGATTTTGAAAGCTAAAACATTTTGAAAACAGATTTAAAAACATTTTGAAAAATCTATTCAAACTGAAATTGCAAGAACCTTCCTACAGAGCTCCTCCATAGGACTCCAGAACTTGCACAAAGTAGTTTAAATGATTTTGATTTTCGTAGGTTTGTAAGCCACTTGTCGTAGGTTTGTAAGCTACTTGTCATGGGTTTGTAAGCCACTGGTTTCGATAGAAATTGGGTTCCATCCCAAAAGAAAATTGGAAGAACGATGAGAGTGATATTATGAAGTTTTAACAAAATACTAGACACTTATCTTGAGATCTTGAAATCTTGATTCTCTAGAGTCTTGAATCTTGAATCTCTAATCTTCATCTTGAGTCTTTATACTGATCAGTCTTCGATGATACCTGCATATACTTCCTATATACATACATACATACATACATGCATATATATATATATATATGGAAATGTTAGTATATATTTTATAAAGTAAAGTATAATAAATATATGTGGTTGTTGTCATCAAAACATCATCAACTCAGTTCCTAACAATCTCCCCCTTTTGATGATGACAACCTTTATTTATAAAATATTCTTACCATACCATAACTCCCCCTTACTCCGTGATTTCTTCTTAAAACTACAACTCCCCCTTACTCCATGACTCCCTCTTACACCAAGCACATATATTTTTATAACTTTCTCCCCCTTTGGCATCAGCAAAAAGGAATAAAAGATTTACCTGTTCTAAGATAATCAAGTATATATAGAATAAAAGTGTAAAGTGAACGTGTAAGTGATCAAGTGTGTGAGCATATATATAAGTGTAACTTGACAATCAAATCAATATCATATATAGCAAACCAATCATGTATAGTATATGAAGTTATATCCAAACCAAATCCAAATCAAACTTAAGCAAACAATTCAATCAAATCCTAATCAAATCTAAATCAAATCAAATCAAACAAACAAACATACATACATACATAATGATCAGACATTCCTTGGGACTTCCACCCATCCATCTTCTCCAAAGATAGGATCGGTTTTGATAACATCCCGATTATCTTTGTCGAGAGTGACCGGTGGATGTGCTTCGGGTTCGTCTTTGCTACGGCTTGAGATCATCCAACGAAGTGCGTCGAAGTGTCTCTCTTGCTCTTTGATCATCTGCATTTGGCTTAATTTTAAGTGCCTTTAATTTCTAAGTATAAAAGAGAGAATATTCTTGAAAGAAGTAAGAGTTTCTTCAAGATTTTCACTTAAATTCTTAATTGGAGAAGCCATAATTTAAGAAATAAGTTGAAGTATGAAAGGGGATGAATAGAAATGGAGGTAGAGAAGTTTTTCTGGAAGAAATAGGTATTTGTAGGAGTTATTGACCGTTCAAAATGAATTTTCACTTGGTAGTTACAAGAATTTGAAGTTAGAAATTGTAACTACTTTCTGACTGTTATATGTCGACATGGGGGGACGGGGTATGTCGACATGGTCTAGACAGAATGACTAAGTTGAGTTATTTTTTATTTCTAAGTTTATTTTTATACTAGCGGACCTATATAAACTTAAAATAAATAACTATCAGAGATATATAAAGGTGGAAAACAGATAATAAGATAGCATTACTTATATTAGTTAACATTACATAATGTTAACAAAAAAAAATAGAAAATACAAAGATAGATAAACGATGGCTAGAGAGATAATGGCTAGGATTAGTTTGATGAAGACGATGATGAGGACAAGCCAAGTTTCCTGCCATCTTCCCAAAGAACTTGTCGATCTTGGTAGATATTTTATCCATTTTCTTGCTAATAGATCTCTTAAGAACCTTTTGGTTTTGAGCAAGTATCTTTTGGTTCTTGAGTATGGTTTTGTTGAACGGATTGGAGGGTGTATGTGGATACTCTATACTTTCGAAAGAGGTTTCTTCATCTTCCTCTTCTTCTTCAATTTCCATTCCTTCCCCTTTTTCTTCCTCTTCTTCTCACTCTTCTTCCATCTCTTCATGAGCAAGTCTCTCTTCCTTTTCGGTAAGTGTTTCATACGGTTGAAACATAAGCGAGATTTTCATAAGGGAAATGTTCCCATGATTGAACACTTTCCTACTTACAAACTCTTCCTTTTTAACATCCACACCAAAATAATTGAAAATCCGAGTAAGATAAATTCCATGATAAAGAGTGTTTTCTCCCATAGTAAAATTTCTGGGTCTTAACTCAGCCAAAATAGTTTGTGCCCAATTAATATCATATTTTCCAAATATAGCAAAAAGAACTTTACACACTTTTGAGGTGGGATTATTGTAGTTTCCCGACCTAGGAATAATGGTGTGTTGAATAAGAAGGTTGACAATTCTTGCTTTTGGGCGGAAAAAGCGATTCTTAAAATCCATGTGGTCATCGCTTTCAAAAATGTGATGAAAAGTTTCTCGATCGGTTTCATTGATTTGAAATTGCGAGAGATTCATACCGGTAGATTTGCAATCCAAATAGTACCCAAAATATCGGAATCCAAAACAATAAGTGTTCCTTTAACATTACTCCAAATTTGATCTTCATTTCCATTATAAAATTCACAGTTTAGGTTTGCATAAAACATTTTGACAAGGTTTGGATAACAAACGAAATCATTTTGCTTGTTATCAATCAAGCTAAGAATGGAGTTTTCTTCAAAAAGTTGATCGATTTCATAAGAAGGAAAATCATCAAAAATAGCAAATTTTCCCGTATTGACTTTACCATAGTTTACATAACTTATGTAAGCTTTGATAGCCTCCGGGTCATTAAAAAGATCATTTTTGATGGATTTGGTCAGCCTCATAGTTGATGGGGTACTTGAGGAAGCCATTGATGAGTGTTTGAGAGGAGTAGAAGATAATGAAGAAAGTTTGAATTATGAGAATAAAGTGAAAAGAGATGATAAGAGAAGTATATTAAATAGATTCTCTAAAGTCATGTTCTCTGGTCAAGAGGTATCTTTTCAGAATTTTGAAGTAAGTGAAAAGGTGGAGGGAAATTCAAAAGTTTGAATTCAAATTTTGAAATCAAATTTCCGAGAGACATGTCGATATGGGGTATCCTGGCATGTCGACATGTGACTGTTGAATTTGAAAAGAGGTGTCTTTTTCTAAAATCTAAGAAATTCCTAAAATCTTAAGAAAACTAATCTATATTTTATATCTATATATGATTCCAGTAATAATATTAAATATAATAATATTAAAATATTTTAATATTTAAAATATTATTAAAATAATATTATTTTGAATTTAAAAATTCAAATTTCAAAGGGTGATTTTGAATTTAAAAATTCAAGAAATTGCAAACAAAATCGAAACAAGCAAGTATCCAATAAAATCAAAATAAATGTGTACCTATTTTTAGATCCAAACTCCGATCGTCTTCCGATTCGAGAATAGCAGTGAAGCACAAATTTGAATTATCAGTTTTCTTCTCGTCATCACTGGATGAATCTGAATTGTCAAGAGTTGTTGCATATGTCTTCTTTCTTTCCCTTAGTTGCTCGTTATTTGATTGAAATGTTTGTTTGTCTGGATATGGACAATCTATCTTGTAGTGCCCTGTTTTGTTGCAGTTGTAGCATCTATCACCATTTTTGTTATTGTTGTTGTAATTGTTGTTGTTCTCCGAAGTATTTCTGGAATTCTTTTGATCATTTCTTTTAAAGTTATTCATCTTTCTATACTTCAGAAACTTTCTGAAATTTCTGGTCATGAAAGCAATTTCTTCATCACTATCTTGTTCTGAATCTCCAGTTGTTGCTTTGAATGCGATCGATTTCTTTTCCGTTGCCATAGATTCTTTTCTCCCTTGTAGTTGAACTTCATAAGACATTAGATCACCGATTAACTCTTCGATCTTCATTTGACTAACATCATTTGCCTCTTCAATAGTAAGTGTCTTTTGATCCCATTCTGGAGTGAGTGAATTGAGTATCTTTCTGACTTGATCTTCTTCTGAGAAACCCTTTCCTAAAGCAATCAATGAATGTAGAATATCTTGAAATCGACAATACATGTCGGAAATGGACTCATTTTCATGCATTTTAAACAATTGAAACTGATTAGTTAATATGGAAATTTTAGTCTGTATAACTTTGCTTGTTCCTTGATGAGTTACTTGCAAAGTTTTCTAGATTTCAAATGCAGACTTACAAACAGAGACTCTATTAAACTCATTCCTATCTAGTGAACAAAATAGTATATTCATAGCCTTAGAATTGTTTTGTGCAACCGTCTTTTGCTCAGTAGTCCACTGGGCAAAATTAGTAGTTGGTTCAACATATTCAATTTGTGTCATATTCCAAGTATCTAAACTTATGGATTGTAAATAAATTTTCATCCTACATGTCCAATATGCATAATTACTGCCATTAAAAAGTGGTGGTCTGACAGTAGACTGACCTTTTACAAATGAACTAGTGTTAGTGCTTGTGTTGACAGAAGTAGTGGTGATAGGAGTGACATTATTAGTGTGTTGTGCCATTAAAACTTTTCAAAATTTCAGATTATGAAAATAATGAAAACCAATGCTCTGATACCAATTGTTAGGGATGCGGATTAAGGATCTTAAGGCAGAAATAACACTAGAGGGGGGTGAATAGTGTTTTAAAGAATATATGAACTATATGACTAAATTAAAACTTTCAACACAAATCTAAACAGAATTCTAACACAGAATGATCACAGAACATATAACAAATGCAAATAGTAAATTAAAGCAAGTAAAAGGAAAGAACACACCGGATTTTATACTGGTTCGGAATCCTCCTACATCCAGTCCTGCACCAAGGCAATATCCTTGTACAGATTTTTATAAGCCAATATCCAAATTACAACCCTCAATTTCTAAGGCCTTGAGGAACCCTCCTATCTCCGAGTCTGGGGTAAACTCTCTTGATTTACGCAACACAAGATCACCCTAATACTTCTTAATAACAATCCTTTTGAATGGATAGACTCTATGGACTTTTTGAATACAAACTAATCCTAAACTCTGAATAGCACTTTGATCTTTAGTAGAATGATGGAGAATCAAATAGAGAGAGTATCTAAATGATTTGCTATTGAGAATTTGGCAGAATGATGGCACGATCTTGAAAATATGAAGTTTTATGGATATGGAATGGTAGAGAAGAAAGAGTGAAGAAAATAAGAAAGTAGTTGTTAAAATAATTCGTTTTGGAAGCTTTTATATAGATGCACAACAGTCATAACCATTGGCGAAAGGTTTTCGAATGAATGGACACTTCTTTTGAAAATTGAATTTTGAATCCAACTGTCACCATGTCGACATGGGGTATCCCCTTATGTCGACATCCCTTAGTTCAAAATTATAGAGATGTTGTTTTGTAAAGACAATTGAATTTAAAACAAGTTGAAACTTCTCTGAAGCAAAGTAAAGTGTTTAAACAATATTTTGAGATAGAGAATGAATATAAAACATTATTTTAAATATATATATATAAAAAAAATTGATATAGACCGTCAATTATATAAGTAATATTTAAAATCAAAATAAGTTTTGATGTTTTAAAAATAGAAGTTTTTAAAATCAGAATAGAGGAATATTTCAAGGCTAAAACAAAGTTTGAAAATATTTTTGAAAACATGATTTTGAAAGCTAAAACATTTTGAAATCAGATTTAAAAACATTTTGAAAAATCTATTCAAACTGAAATTGCAAGAACCTTCCTATAGAGCTCCTCCATAGGACTCGAGAACTTGTACAAAGTAGTTTAAATGATTTTGATTTTCGTGGGTTTGTAAGCCACTTGTCGTAGGTTTGTAAGCTACTTGTCATGGGTTTGCAAGCCACTGGTTTCGATAGAAATTGAGTTCCATCCCAAAAGAAAATTGGAAGAAAGATGAGAGTGCTATTATGAAGTTTTAACAAAATACTAGACACTTATCTTGAGACCTTGAAATCTTGATTCTCTAGAGTCTTGAATCTTGAATTTCTAACCTTCATCTTGATGCTTGAGTCTTCATACTGATCAGTCTTCGATGATACCTGCATATACTTTCTATATATATATATATATATATATATATATATATATATATGGAAATGTTAGTATATATTTTATAAAGTAAAGTATAATAACTATATAAGGTTGTTGTCATCAAAACATCATCAACTCAGTTCCTAACAATGTTAGTTAACATTTTTGCATTGCTCGTCATATGCTTGGAGCATCCATTATCGAGTGTTCACTTCTTCTTTTTTTGTTTTTTGGGTATGTTGTTAGTGGTCATGAAACAAACGTTTACTTGTTCCGTGTCATTATTAGTTTCACTCCCTGAAGAAGACGAATCTGAGTCATCCCTTGTACTTTAAAAGCTTTTCTTTTCTACTTAAACTTTTCATATTTATTTTTCTTCTTTTCCTTATTTAGCTTGGACAATCCTTCTTCATATGCCCGAATTTATCACATTCGAAGCATTTGATTGAAGTTGAGTTTCCACAAATTTGTGTGCTTTCATGAATTTCTTGAACTTTTTGGTTTTTAGCGATGAACACAATCTTATATTCATCTAAGTCGGAGTCTACATTATCGGTTTGAAAAACTATACTCTTCCTCTTTAGAATTTTTTCTTTTCTTATTTGTAGATTAGCTTAATACGAGATAATATTCGACTAATTCTTCAACTTTGAGGTGGGAGAGATCATTGGCTTCTTCTATTGCTAGAACTTTTCTTTCTCACTCAATTATTAAAGAATTTAAAATACATGTAACATGATCTGAATATGTAAACATAACTCTTAGTGCAATGAGATCATGTTGTATGGCTTGAAATCTTGTATATATCTACAATGGTTTCATTAATTTTCATTTGAACGATGAAAATTGATTCTGTAGAATAGAAATTTAAGTTTGTTTAACTTTGTTCCCTTCATGTGTGATTTGAAGTGTACGCCAAATATCATAAGTCGTTTTGCAAAGCATTACTTTAGAAAATTCATTTTTGTCAAATGAATAAAACAAAATATTTGTGGCTTTTGCATTGTTGGTTGTCGTGTTTTTTTAAGTATCCGTCCTAGTACTCATTTTAGTAGAAGGTGCTTCATATTTAGTTTGAGTAGCTTGCCAAATATCAAGACCATTAGCTTTTATAAAATTTCTCATGCATGTAGACCAATATATAGTTAGATTCGATGAAAAGTGGAGGACGTGGAGTTGGTTAACCTTCTAGAAAAGTGTGCCATATTTTTAAATTTCCAAAAACTTTGTTACAGTTAATGGAAGTTCTTGCCCTGATACCAAATGACAGTTCATAGGGATCCATAGTAATATGGCTAGCTTATGTCTGCATGTGTATATGCAATATCAAGCAATATAATAAAGGAAATAGTAAAGTGAAATAAAAAAACAACCGCACTATGATTTTTATATTGGTTCAGATCTCTCGTCCTACGTTCAGTCCCCAAGCTCCCCTTCGTATTTTCCACTGATCAAAACACTCTCACTTAGCCTATAGGAATAGGCAACACAGAAGTTTGCTGACTTGACAATCTTGTGTTCTTTCAATACGAATTTTATCTTGTAGTACAAATCTTTCTGTTATCTCCTCTTTGAGTTGAATGAGCGAATGTATGTGAGTTTAAGAAAGTATATTACTAAGATTATTAATGGTGATATTGAAAGCAAGTTTGCAATTTTGAAAGCAAGTTTGGAATAAGCACTGGATTTTAGAGAAATAGAGAAGTATAAAACAAGAATTAGAATCTAAAAATCTAGCCATAGCCATGTATTTATAGGTGTCAAAAATGTCTCCTTCAAGAGTTGTAACTTCTTAGAGAAAACCATTGAATGAAGAGGTGCAACCAAGGTGTATTTTCAAAAAAATAGTTGTTGTTACACATTCAGACGTCTGGATGTCTGGATTTTAAAAGACATTTCTCCAGAAAATAAATAATTCAAAAAGCATGTTTCTGGATGTCTGATTTCTGACCTCAGACGTCTGACTTTTGAAAAAAACATAACTGGAAAATTTTAATTTAAAATAGTGTGACCTCAAAAGTCTATTTTATGTTCCCAAACGTTTGAGTTTCTGAGAATTTTAAAACTTAATTAAAAACTTGTTTGAGTGATTAAAAGCTCTTTGACGTAAATAATTAGCTCATATCACTCATGGAAGATTTTACGGGTTTATCTAAGACACTAACATAAGATATAGGACTCATACAATAGTTTTTCATGTCGAACTCTTTGTTGAGGTGAAACAAAAGGTCCATGCTAGTACTTGGCGGAATAATTCTTCAATCCCATGCACAACCCTTACTAGGGTTACATCTTCTCCAAAAGAAAAAAAAAATTCATACAACCTGAGCTAGTTATCCCCCGTTGCCTATATCTGAGCATATCCATGCAATGTTAATACGCGAGTATCAAAATCACCGTACAGTAGAATAACGTAGCAAAAATTTATAAGTAGTGCCTTGATTTATAGCTTGAACAGGAAAATGCAAATGGACTTGGTTTATTTGGGAATCTAGGACTTATAGATTTAGGGATTTAGTGTTTTGATTTTGTGCGATTTTGGATTATAAGTTGTAAAGTAAAAAAAATGAAGATGAATAAGTTATAAGATAAAGGAGTGCTAAAGTATTATGGCCTTTTGCAGAGGTTTTGAAGGGGAATACCGAGATGAAAAATATAGCTGTTTTTTTGGAGGGCGGACAGTTAAATCTGAGATGCAAATAGAATTTGGCCCAAAATGAAATGTTAGTTAAACTACAATAGATGAAGTTATTAACAAAGTGTTCTTCACGAGTTAAACTCGATATTTTAACATGATATTAAACCAAGAGCCCAACTACGGTGAATCGCGTAAAGCGGCTGATTTAGTACCCGTGGGAGCTGAGTGCTAATATTTGCCTGATGTTTTCCAATCTCAATTGGGATTCATTACCACGTCACCCAAAATAACAAGGTGGGTGTTTTATGCAGTCACTTATAGACGCTATTCTTAGCAAATTCCTAAAACCAAATACAAGGAGTGACAGATGACATCTAATAAACAAATCCTTGTTTACTAATTTAATATTATTAAAACAGTGTGATACTATTGGCACTTCGAAAAATGCTTCTGTCTACCCTTAAATTTTCATTACACTCCAATTTTTTTTCCGTACATATTGACTATCAAAATCTATTTTCTTATTCAATCCTAAACTACAGCAACATTTTTATATCCTTCCGAAAAACTCACTTACTCTGTTTCAAAACATCATCAAAAAGTAAAATTTTCAAATCTCAAAGGCAAAAAAATAAAAAATAAAAAATCCCCTTTCTAATAGATAAAGTCAAGTGAAGATTTAGTGGATGGACCTAATTTCTATGAACAAAAAAAGCTTAGTTTACTTTTTATTTCTTAAACTTTATTTTTCTTTAACATATCAATCTTATATTATTTTTTAATTTACGGTTTTTTCTTTTTTTTTACTGTTATTTTAGAATAAGTAACAATCACATGACTCACACAAATTTGAAGGGTTTAAAGTTTAATGATGTTGTAACTGAAATTCTCAATGTAAGATATTAAATTATAATGTTTTATCATACAGCGTTTAGGCCTTTTTTCCTTATTTTTTTTTCTATTTTTTAGTTGTTAGATGGAGGACACCAATCATAATAAAATTGAGAATGTTCCTTTGTTTCAAATGAAAATGTGTTTGATAATGAAAATATGGAATATGACGATCGACCAAATGCTACGAAAGACATACAAGTTGATTTGACAATCATTTTTATTTGATTTTTACAGGATATGTGACTTCTGTTGTGTATAGAAAAGAATTGAATTTGGTTAAGGAAACAAGATGAATAACAGTTATGTTTAGAAACAGTTGGATGCTTGTTTTCAGAAAATAAAATAATGGTTGGTGTTAAGAGGTTGAGTACCAAACTTCGTTTGGTGGCCTTTTATTTTGGGAGCTAGAAGCATTTTTCTAAATGACAATAGTAGCACACTTAAAATATAGATTAACACTTAAAATATAGATTATACATTTAGATCTATCAATTAAGTGGGGTTGGATCATAAAAATTATTGTTGAAAATTAATCTAACATATTTATGATACAATCCATTTAGTATAAAGCTTTAAAATTTTGTCCTACGCTATTTAACATACGAGTTACTTGGTCAATAATTTAAATAAGATTTAAAAATTCAAACTCTTCTTTTTAACTTTGAGAATTTCCAAAGTAATCAAATCTTAAATTCAAAGTTTCTAATTGTAAATCTAATTTACATCAGAATTTAAATTTCAAACATTTAATTTCAAATTTTTAAATTTTCATTTGAACATTTTTGAAACCTTAACTTCAAATGTAAATTCAAATTGTTATGCATAAGTTTCTGCATGACTATCTAGTGTAGCCATTGAAGTATTATTTGAGTTAGAGTTTAGACGTGGAGGATATAACATGTTATTTACTAAGTACAACTGCTAGTTATGATGAAGAACTATAACATACGTTCAATATGTGAACTATCGAGGTGTTCCATATTATGTATTCATACGAATTCACTGTTCAAGCTGCTGTCCGACTCCAAGTCATGAAGAAGTTATTGCATTTTGAACGAAGAAAACGGTGACTTCTACCTAACCATTTGAGTACAAATTTTTCAAGTGCAAATTTTTATGACTAAATTTCACACAACTAGTGATCTAGAGACGAATGAGTCATTGAAGTGTTGTTTGGATAAAAGTTTAAACGCGGAGTTGCGACCTGTTATTTGTCAAAATACAACTATTAGTTATTATAAAAAACTGCAGTGTACGTTCAAGATATGAAGTATCCAAATGCTACCGTAATGTAGATATGTAGATGTGAGTTCATTAGTCAAAATCTTGTCTAATTCAAAATCAGAATGAAAAAGTTTCTGCAATTTAAACAAAGAAAATAGCGACTTCGACCTGGTCGTTTTCAATATTAAAATTTTCAAAATTCAAATTATTAAAATCTATATTTTCAAATTTCTAATGAATAGGTAAATGGATTAACCATTTATTATCCTTCTAAGAAATGATCGATAAACGAATTGATTCAACGCATTAAAAAAAAAATTGATTGGGTAAATACGTCGATCATGTTCTAATGAATCTAGATACATCCATAGCTCAACATACGATCGACAAAGTCGTTGGACCAAACCCAGAAGAATATACTATTCCCAGGTCAAATTCTTTGTCCCCAACTTAATGTTTCATGTGTCCACTTGATTTCAGCCGATGATCAACAAACCATCCATTTTTCATATGTTACAGCGGATCTCACATGATAATAAAATTATAATGATGAGTAAATAAAATTAAAATAGGCATACGACGACAAGAAATTTGAGAACAGAGGATTTGATCTCAGCTATTCGGCATCTTCTGACCCATACTTCAATCGGTGTAAGATTTATATCATCTGATCATTTTAAAAATCAGTTCGGAAATTCACCATGTAATCCAAACCTTTAGAGCAAATTTTAACTAATGTTCCAAATTCCAAATTCCTGACATAACCATGTAACAGAAACAAAACTCAGCATAGATACTGATTCACCCAACCTCAAAAAGAAGTAGAATAGTTTAAGAAACCAGCACAATTTGCTAGGCAGTGCCAATATAGTCCAACTCTGATGAAATAAATCAGCTAACGCGGTCATGATTCTTGCACTGCAATAAAACTACTGCTGTTTCTCTTTCTCTTTTTTGCTCATAGAAATGTATACACTAAGGGCTGTATTCTCTGCTCATAGACCTTTCACGTCGACGACGAGGACTACTTTCATGTATAGTGCTTGACCTCCTATGTCGGTGCGAGTGCTCACTATGATGTTTATGGTGTTTACTGTGTGGCCCTGACTCATCAGTATCTCTAGGACTTCTTTGCTTGGACCGAGTACGCTCTTTATCATCATACCTTTCATCCCTGTATCTTTTGTGCCGAGAAGAAGGCTCCTCTCTGCTTTTATGTCTATCACTGCTCCTAGAGGACCTTTTGTGCCTCAAAGGTGACTCCTCCCTACCAATATGTCTTTTTCTCTCTCTCAAATCATCTTCTCTCTCTTCTGATCTTCTGTGCACTGCAGGTGAATCTTCCCTCTCTACTTTAGTGCCACTTCGCCTTGGGGGAGATGGAATCTGAGAATAAGATTTACATTGAACACAACCAATCAATATATTAATGATGCACATACTATAAACTCAATAAGAGATGTACTATGTTGCGTTGCTTTTTTAGTATTGAGATGGCTAGAAGTGAAGGCAGGAAAACACGGTAAATTTGTATATTGAACACCCTTCAAAGGTAGGATTGTGGCAAACTAATCATAATCAATTTTACTAAGAAGTTTCTATTTTTGATGTAGTGGTAAGGAATATCCAAGTAAAGAAATAAATGTATAAATTAGATTCTTGATTTTATTCTATTTTATTTTATTTTTTTATTTTTGGGAGTAGAAAGCACAAGCTACCTTGTGCTTTTATGGAAGTTTTTCAAAAAATAAAAAGTCCATTTGCTCTTTTTGTAAGTATTAATATAGTTGTTATTTAAGTGTATTTATTATATCAAATAACTTCATTTTTCTACCAATATCGAGTTTTATCAAATTTTTGAATATCTTTCCAAAAATTGTAAGTTGGCTTCGGAAAATGCAAGTTGACTTGCATCTACCGTTTTTAAACAATTGGGACTATACTTATATATTCATTTGCAGATGAATTATTCTTAAAGCACTACCAACACGAGGCCTACGCTCCGTAGTACGGAACATCAATGGTGGATCTATACACCAATATTTGGTGCACGGACAGACTCTGGGTTCCAGGGTCATTGATTACCCGGCTTTCTAAAAGTTGGATAAGGTACTCCGTCTAAATCATACAAAATGTGTGCTTGAAGAGCGAATTAATTGTTTGTGTGGCTGAAAATGAATTTGACGGAATATCCAACTTAAACAAGCCAGATTTTTTTTTTTTTTTTTCAAGTGGACCCTCCACTGGGTTTGTAGCCGAGGTCTATTGAATAAATACCAGATTTAGTTTGTGGGTTGATACATTGTTGTTGGTAATTTGCCTTTAGGTCAGTCAATGGATCAGGTTCGATTCGGGTAGCTTAAAGCCCCAACCCGGGCTCGTTTACTAAAAACATAACCCAAGCTTGGCCAAGCCTATTGGGTATTTCAGATTCATTAATTGAGCCCAATCCATCGGGCTTTTTAAGCCCGTTGGGTGAAAACCGTATATCTAACCTAAAATATTGATGGCATAACCATCATTTTAGGTAGTATTTAAAATACACGCGCGCACAAACAAAGTTTACAAACAAATTGGATAGTGATGAAATTGATTTCTCAAACAAAAGCACTAAAACTTCTACATGTACAGAAACAAATGATACACAAATACATATTTTTGGTTCAATGAACATATAATAATCAGATCGAACCCAAACGGGATTGGATGGTGTTTCAGGCCCTAATAATCATTGGTTGGGCTTTGGTTTGGGCCTGAGTAGTTAAAGATGAACTGGTACCCGTATTAAATTGGCAGGTGACTCAGGCCAAAACTCATACCAATGACAAACCTAATGGCCTTACAACCACATAAAAAATAGGGTTGGCCACTTTTTCTCTTTATTGATATCTAAACTAATTTGATACATCAGCCCATTCGCATCTTTATATCATATGCACACCTTTTATTTTAGTCAATTTTTTCAGAATTCATACAAAGTTTAGGGAGGAATGATATTTTTTCGATTTTTTATGGCATATAATTGATCATTAGGAGTTCATATACAAGTAAACTGAAAGGTTACTGTAACAAGTGCACAAGAAGAATTTGATGTCTTAAATCAAACATTTTACCTGAAATCGTGACATATATCTTCCTTCTGGGGGCGCTGGAATTCCAAGCCTTTTCAAATCATCATGAGGGATCGGGCGCCTGTGACAGTTTAGTGATTAACCTCGCATAGAATGCAGCTTAATGGGGCCAATTACTCATTAAAAAATTTAAAAACAAATGGACTACACGCATACAAAGGAGCACGGAATGGCCTTTCTCGACCACCAAACCGAAGTTGACCTGATTCCTTTTTGCCACCTAGCCCGCCTCCTGTTTTAATAATGATTCATGTGCTTAACATGCAAAAATATATCTATAATGTATTAAATACATATTTTCGAAACTTACCTAACCGCCTTGGAATCCATCCAGGCATTAGCTGCTGTCTGTTATAATCTACAATCACTTCACTGTCATCAATATATGTATGATGTGCATCCTATATTCAAGATAATCCAATATAGAAAAGATGGTGATATAACATTATGTTTCAAAAGGAAAAGACAAACGACCACTCTGATACTGCATTGTAGTATGTTTTTATTACTTTTTAGATTAATATCCTTATAATTTTATCACTGATTTTAATTTGAGTTAGGCTAACAGTCCTCTTTGTCGTACCATCTTATAGTTAGAATCATGACTATCACCACAAATAAACAATTGCTAACTCTACGAATGTCGAATAAAGCTAGACTGACATCTTTCATGGTAACAAACCTTGTATGCACGGTATGTATCTCTTTCAGTTTCATATTCGACAAAAGCATATCTACGTGAAGCACCAGTGACTGCAGGAACAAATCAATGAGAAATATTTAGTACATCATCCGGTAAATATAAATTACTACATCTAATCCTAAACTCAAGATTCTTTATCACAATACTATGCGAAGAAACTAAATGCACTAGATTTTAAGTTGGAAAAATCATGATAATTGACCAAATATATGATAAACTAAGGAGACCAAAAGTTACATTGGAAATAATATTCGAGAGCATCTAGCCAAAAAAAATCAGGCCATATAGCACTACAACAACATTAATCAGTTGAAAGATCAACATGTATACGACGATCCTTTTGATACTGAAATAAAATACTTTAAGTGGTACACTTCAGTTGACCAACTTACTGAATTGTAGGAAATAAGAATATGGTGTTTGTATCCTTTCCTATTTTAGATACAGCAGTCTCTGTCCTTGCTTCCCTAAAATTTGTGAAATCAACCACGGAGGCATGCCACAGGAGTTCAAAGATGCTCATTGGTTTATACACATAAAGGTTAAAGTTTAAGTTCAACTTGAAAAGGCTGCAAATGAGGGCTAACACAATGGAACAGAACAGATCATGGGTTCATAGTTCATACAATGAAACAACCAAGACCCAGCGTGCAACGCTATAAAACAAGGTTGTGGCCAAACTACGAGATACAGTAGGCCAATCAATCAAAATTGTCATCATGATATCCACATGATTACTCTGGTGCCAGTGCCACACATTTCTTAGCAACATATCCATGGGCAAGCATTTGATCCAAATATAATTGTGTCATGACTTCGTATGCATATAGACATCCAGTAATATCCAAAAACATTATGAAGTGTTGAATTAAACAAGGGAAATAGCTATACAACCCATGTTTTAAGGTTTAGGAGTAAAATTTTCACTGCAAGCAAAAGCTAAACTAGATATAAGAAGCAAAAGGTAGAAAATTTATGAGAGGTTGAGTGTGCTTGTGATTTTAGGTTTCGTGAAGTGTATAAAAATGTTAAGCACCTCAAATGGCGAGTTAACCACTACCTCTTTCTTTCCTTTTTGGTCATTTTATATATGTACCAATCCTGGCAACCCTTATAGTTGGGGAAAAAACACACAAATGTGATAAAATAATATTTGAGCTTATCACAAGGAAATACTAAATCACATTGCTGTGAAGACCATCTCCATTAGACTAAGATCACATACTGCAATAACTGTAACGTTCCTTCCAGGATATGACTTGAATAACATTACCTAATTAGGTTATTTGTTCTACAGATAGCTTAACATATGGGTAGTTTGTTCCTGGCTCCACAGCTTCGTTTAAGAAACATATAATGGTCTATAGAAATTAAAGTACTTTCATACAAAAAATTAACACACCAGCAAAAATACAGAGTTTACAACAAACATTACCAATATGTCGAACCAACCGCAAGTTCTTCACTTTCCCATACTTCTCCATAGCCTACCTTCCCAGAACCATATGTCATCACATCAGGAATCCGATAGTAATAATAACTATTAGAGAAGAATTCTTTTTTGACCTCATTAAATCACATGTCACCTTTTTAAGACTTTCTTCATCAGTTCGATCTGAAAGCCTTCCAACAAATAAAGTGCAATAAGGGTCCCCTGCAACTTTTGGATCGCCAAATGGGTCATCTAAAAACAAAAGAACAATCACAATTAACAACTAACTAACTCATGGACTTTACCATACAAATAACAATGACTAAGAGAGTTACATAATCCAGCAGATGAACATAATAGAGCTCTATATACGGCATTATCGTGAGGAAGAATATCTGTGCCATCTATACTACCAGCTTGAATCGGGTGATATGAATCAGCATAAAATACTAAGTTCACGTTATTCGAGCTCATTTTCTTCTTCTTTTTTATAAGAACGCAATAATATCTGAATAAAATCATAATCAAAATTGAAATATAACGAATATTCTTATCAGGTGTACATAAATCAACAGAATATCAACTGAATTTTGAAATAGATAAAGTTTCAATCACAGCCAGGTGATACAAAGTTTGCAGTTGATGAGTGAAAATAAGGATTAAGATTGGCTAGGGTTTAAATGAAGGATTGAGTTCGGAAAATGGTTTCTGGAGTTAAATCAAAGAAGTAGATTTAGACAGTTACGTAAATACAGAAAATTTAAGGAAATTGAGAGAGATCTGATGAACTCGCCTGAAAAGGATCGAGAGGAGTTGCTATTTTCATCACTGTAAACCCCTTGAAGTTGATTTTAGATCCTTCCTTTTTCTCGGATAGACCCGCGTATTTTGGAAAGGCGAATTTAGGCAAAATGATAAACTCTAGGAAAAAAAAAAAAAGATTCTACATCTAACGACGTAAAAAAGACGGACTTTAAAATAAATTTACATTGAAAGACAAATGTCACTTTTATTTTTAGACATTAAATTTAGTCTGTCCGATTTTTTTCAAAGTTTGTCATTCGACTTAATTATAATTAACATTTGTCTTTCCGCTTAAAATAAACTTACTGTCTTTCAACCTACTTTTTTCCTAAATTTATACTTGTGTCTATTTTTCTATTTTGAAAATGCATGTTACTTAACCCTCATATTTGATACCGCGAATGCTATGAAGTATGAACGCTCTACGGTTTTTAGTTTAATAATAAACCTCAACCTACTTCTAAGAGCATCTCAAACAAATTTTCCATCGAATATTGCATTTTGTGTAATTACAAAATGAAAAATGGATGTTTTCCCAACAGTTTTGGGACGTCTGCAGGTGCTTGTCCAATAAGCGTTTGGAAACGTGTTTGGTAAATAAACACATATTTGGTTTAATCGAGCACTTCTTGATCAAGCGCTCAAACATCAAATGCTTGTTAAACAAACGCTAGATCAACAAACGTCTCTAGATTGAGTGTTTGTTCAACAAGCACCGAAACTTATTACAAATCTTCGACTGATTTGTCTTAATTTGTAACCGATTACAATTTCTGCACTCTATTGGATGACAATTTGAGGTTGCATATCACAAAATGTGATATATGATACACCGTTGGAGATGCTCTAAGCATAATGTGGATGTTCCAACAGTTGCCTACTAGTATAAAGGCATATACAATGGAGAAAAGAATTTTTTAAAGACAAATTATCTTTAACAAATTAGGCAAAAGGACACGCACAATCTTTTCCTTTCAAGGACAGGCCCAAAGCTCATTCATAAATTAAACTTTCTTTCTATCTTTCTGTTTCCTTCCATTCGACCGTCTTCTTTAATTTCAATCTCTTTTCTCGATTCGCCCTCAAAACTTAAAATCAGCCTAGCAACAACGCCTGAAACCATAAGCACAACACAACCGCAAACATCATCGCGCGATTAACAACCACAGAAATTCAACTGCAATCTCCAAATTGCGAAATCGAAAACCTAGCTCTACCTGAAATTCACGTGCAATGTCGAATTACAGAAACCGAAAACTTAGCTGCAGCAGAAATTCAAAACAACTGATACCTAAAGATATGCATAATAACTAAAGTAATGCTATGTCATGTTCTTAAAGAAATTTCATGGATGGACAAATATATAAAAAAAAAAAATTACTTAACAATAGTGCTACCAATCAAAATAATGATAAAATCAAATACCTAGCAGCTGTTTGATTGGAATTAATGCTTGGTTATTTTATAAATTATTTTGATTGTTATCAATAACAAAACTGATACCAATATATATGCAAAAACGATACTTAGTTTTCTGTTTGATATAAGTTGATATTTTGTAAATTTAATTATTGAGTCAACTACCATGTGTGACAAAGTGATACCAAAATAGTGCAAAACTCATACCTACTAGTTTTCGATTGGAATTCACGCTTGGTTATTTTATAAATTATTTTCACTGTTATTTATAAAAAAAACTGATACCTATATATACGGGAAACTGATATCTAGTTTCTGTTTGATAAAAGTTGATGCTCTGTAAGTTTAATTATTTATTCAGCGTTCATATATGACAAAAGTGATACCAAAATAATGCAAAACTAATACCTAGTATTTGTTTGTTTAGAGTTGACGCTTATTTACTTTATAAATTATTTTGACTGTAATTTACATCAAAACTGGTACTTATATATTTGCAAAAACGATACCTAGTTTCCGTTTGATAAAAATTGATGCTCCGTAATTTTAATTATTTATTCAATTATCATGTATGACAAAAGTGATACCAAAATAGTGCAAAACTGATACCTAGTAGCTATTTGTTTAGAGTTGACGCTTGCTTACTTTAAAAATTATTTTGACTGTTATTTATATCAAAATTGATACCCATATATTCGCAAAAACGATACATAGTTTCTGTTTGATATAAGTTGATGCTTTGTAATTTCAGTTATTTACTTGACTGTCATGTATGACAAAAGTCGTAACAAAATAATGCAAAAGTTATACCCAGTAGCTATTTGTTTGGAGCTGACGCCTAGTTATTTTATAAATTATTTTGAATGTAATTTGTATCAAAAATGATACCAAAATATATGCAAAAATAATACTTAGTTTCTGTTTGATAAAACTAGAAAACTTGATGATATTTAATTTTAGACACTATTTTGACTATCATGTATGACAAAACTGATACAAAATCAATGTAAAACTAATACTTAGAAGTTATTTGATTGGAGTTGATGCTTAGTTATTTTTACACTTTTCAATATATATTGCACTGTTAACATTACTGACACTATTTATTATTTAATATTGCCTTACCAATAACAATAACTTACAATTTCCTATTGTTAATATAGATAACCGATCGGTATATATTAAAATGTGGACTGATAGAGCATAATTATGCAATGACGATGACAATGACGATAAATAGAACTTTAATATGTACGTACATAATAATTGCTACATACACTGAATTGTAACTGATTTCTATATTCAACAGAATGGGCTAGTCGCTAATGTAGAAAGCATTAAAAAATATTTAGTCCTTTACTTGAAATCATGCGAGATAAATATGCAGATACAATTTATTTTCCCCTACATTGTGAAAACTATTGGACATTAGTAACATTGACATATCCTATAATGCAATGGTATCACGTAGATTCTGTACGTCTTAAAAGGTCAAACAATAGAAACAACCTTAGTCTAAAAGAAGTAATGAAGTTGGTATGATATTTTTTTCAAAAAAATTAACTAATATAATTGAAACAAAGTGAGCATTAACCAACTTTGTATTGTTTTGTCTTTAATAGAGAAAAGAAGTTAAAGAAATCCTGCAAGAACTGTGGAAAAACAACAATATACAGGATATGGAAGTGAAGCGAGATAAAATGCATCAAATTAAATGTGCACAACAAGCATTAGACACGTAAGCTATTTTTTGGTTAAAAGTGATATCTACTGACAACAAAATTAATACTAGAACTGAAACTAACAGTAATGCTGAAATGATAGTTACTTTATACTTAGAACTTGTTATCTGTTTGCATTATAGTCTTTTATATAAAGTATTGTATATCTTTATATGTCTAGTACATTGAGTTAAATTCGCTTGGTATAAAAGCTATTTTCTTTAAGTTCAGTAAACATTTGCTTCAGATCAAAACTGGTACGCATGGGCAGACAAACTGATACCTACAAGCACAAAATCGATACATATATACACAAAACTGATACTAAAACTACATATAATCTAAACTGAAGCAAAAAAAAACTATCATAAATCTTAAAAATGATACCTACAGGCACTAAAACTGATATTAAAACTGATGCTAACATTGATATTAAAACTATTAATTATTATTTGGAAGCATATGATCTGTTTGCACCATTATCTATTAAATACAATGCTATATATTTGTTACGAACCTGATACTACAAGTGATGCAAACTGATACTAACGATATATTTTGCTTTAAACAATGTTGACAGCAGTATATATGTCATGATATTCGTAATCATTGAATATAAGTCTAATACCGATCAAAATAAAACCTGAACAAATGTTGCAAATAAGAGCAAGAATTGTGTGTGAGATATTGATGAAAAATGGTCACTATTGAAATTTAGCCAAATTCATGTTAAGACTGAAAGAAGAAGAAAATACAAAAAAGCGAATGTATTGTAAAAACTCTTGTGATATTCAGTTCAACTGATATACATTTGAGATGTTGTGTTAGAACTAATTGAATTTGGCTTTGTTTTAATATAAATATAAACAATTGTTGAAATTATGTCAATTTGTTGTAAAAACTACGATCTTATTTCTAATGTTGTAAAAATTAGCTTTGTTTAACTTTTCTTACACCTGAAGTTATATTATGACTGTATTTATATTAATTTATATCTGAAACTGATACTACAACGCGCATGAACTGATACTATTTTTTGTCATACCTAAAACTGACACTGATACAAATATAATGCAAAAACTGATACCGGGTTCTGTTATACCTAAAACCGAAATTTTTTTTACCAGCCACGCTTATTACTATTTTGAATACGTGTAAATTGTGTATCATTAGACATTGCCACTTGAAGGTTCCTACATTTATTGAATCCATATTAAATAAGGCAGTTATTCCTGTATAGGAAAATGCCAGAAATGCCCCTCTACCAACCCCAAGATATTCACCAGGGTTGACTTTTTTCCCCACAGCCTTCTTTGTATGTGAAAATGCTGGAAATTGGAAGTAAATCTGGACATAGAAACATGTATTATGTTGGCTACACAAACAGATACTTTGAGATCCTAAACATGCATAAGATTACAACAATAGGTAGTTATCTCAACCATTTCGCTTTACAGTATCATAATTTACCTTTTTTTTGCTGATTTGCTATTATATATTGACATAACCTTACTCGCTAGACATATATGCAACTTGACATATAAATAAATGCAAATTTTCTAGCCAATGGATTTTCCCTTAAATGCTTTCATGCTGCTTTTTTAAGCAATGAGTCTTTTCTATTGATTTTATTTCTAGGCCTCTTATTGACAATGTTTACGTAGTGTTGTGATGCTTTTTAAAAAACAATCCACTTCAAAAATAAAATATTTTCTTCTTTATTTGGTTTGTTTATTACCAACCATGGTAATATTATTTTTTTATAAATGAATTTTTCAACAACTTATTGTTTATTTATAACTCATTTATACTACATAACTTGCATCTTAAAACTGATAACATATTCTGTTATACCTGAAATTAATACTAATAGCATGCAAAAAATGTTACCACAATTTGTTATACATGAGAATAATACTAATAGCATGCAAAAATCGATATCATACTTTGTAATACCTGTAACTGATACTAGTAGCATGCAAAAACCGATACCACATTTTTACATCCCCGAAATTGATACTCACAGTATCAAAACTAAAACTTAACAACTAATATTGAATAAACTAACCAATATCACCATATAACCTACAAAAGACAAATAATAAAACTGATACCGGTTATACTACAAAACTGATACTTAATATGAAACTACAAATGTTACTATATAACTTACAAACAAATAAATAATAAAACTGATACTACTTATACTACAAAACTGATACTATAAATGAACTACAAATGATACTACATAATCAAGTTCAATTACAAAGAGAAAATCAATGACAAATTAAAAATATGCCAAACCAATATACTTATATAACCAGGTTCAATTACTTAAATTGCCAAAAAAGTCGTACAATAAAATATAAATCTCAACAAATTCTTAAAAAAACATGAAAAACAAATCATATCTTCTTAGAAGCTTGAAAATTACGTTTATTATAACCAAATTTCTTGCATCCATTACATTTATTTTGCTTATTTTAAAAATATGCAAATCCTCCTTTCCGTTTTATAGAAAGTCCACAAGCACCGCATTTCTCCTTGGATGGGCTAATACATATTTAACACTTGCATCGACAATAGGCTTATCAAAATTAGAAATATGATTAATAATATTACCATAAGAAGAATGATAAGCATCTACGGTAAAATAATACTCAAAAAAATAATAAACGGAAAATTTTGACTTGTTCATGCGCTTAATAGTATAAGCACAAGGAAATCCTATAGCTTTCCATTGATTACAACTACAAATCCGTTTTTTAAGATCAACACGATGAGAGTTTGGCAATTCCACTTCAAAAACAAACTCTGAAGATTTGTATACATCCCATCCAAATTCTTTTTCTATTAATTCACCTAAACGAAACTCAATAGAAGAACAAAAGTAGCATCTCGCAGATGACATCCTCTCTCCTTCTACCCATTTGTTTCATAATCTTAACACGAATACATCTATACATGTAGTAATAGGCAACATTCGTTTGTTCAAAATCCAACTATTAAATCTTTTGGCAACATTTGAACTATGATCACCATAAGTTAATGATCCGTAAATTTGCGATAATTAAATTTGTTGATTTAATAGGATTTTGGTAATTTAATATTGAAGAAAATTAAAATTTTGTGAATTGTTAATAGGAAATAATAATTAGAATGAATTATAACAATATAAATGTAAGTTAATTGTTAATAACTTTCATGAAATTCCAATGAATGAAATGATGTAAAGGTTACACTTGGATATAAATTGATATGAGAAGACAAATGTAAACATTGAATTAATAAATGAAATAGTATGAAACAAATATCCATTGAATAAAATCAGAATTTTATAAGAATTGTAACATTTGTTGTGAATAACGAATTCATAAGTTTAATTTAAAATTTTGGTAACGATTGTTATAAGTTACCTATTTAATTGGTCTACTAAATATAAATAAGAAATCAATTAGAATTAATGAAACTTTAATGTTATATTAATGAGAACTAATGCAATAACTGAAGGTGTTGATGTAACAAAATATATAAAAACGTAAATTTGTTCATAAAGTAATAATTGATGTAATAAAAGAATGGAACTAAGATAAAGTAATTAATTGGATTTAGAATCTTAACTAATGTGTGTAATTGGCAAAAATTTCAAATTTTGAAATATGGTCATTAATACAAATAAAAGATGGGAATGGAATATATTAATGTAATGAAATATGAAACAAGTGTTAACTGTGTTGCAGATTTATAGTGGATTTAGTATAAGGAGTGGAATTGAATCAAATCAATCTATTGGAGTTAATTATAATTAATTGAAATTCAATTCATAGTAAATGGATTTATTGTAGGTAAATGAAATTAAATACCATGTTAATTGAAATTAGGAGGAAATGGGAAATTATTAATGTATTAAGTTATAAACCAATGTTAATATTACCATTAGGACGATAAGTTAATGATTGATTTAATAACAAGATTAAGAAATCAAATAATGGATTTATTGGAATTTCAATTGATAATTAATGAATTTACTGAAATTGAAATTAAATACTGTAATTGGTGAATTAATTAACTTTGAATTGATATAGAAATTGGTTTTAAAGGATTTAAATTTCTGAGTAACCAAAAGGGACAGAAAATGTAAATTATTAGATTTGAACTGAAAATTTGATTTTATTAATGTAATATTAATTTATTTAATTATCTAAAATAAAGTCATTTTGGCCACTAACTCAGGTTTCGACGAAACCAGTTTCATCGGATCCATAACGGTGAATTATTATAGGATTTCAAGTTTCATAACGATTGGACTTACCGTTTGATCGTACGGGCTCGAAACGCCTAGAAATTAATTAAATTGAAATCAATTGAAATCAATCTGAAATCAATCTAAAATAAGTTGATTTTAGCATAACTTCTTCATACGATGAAATTAGGACTTGAAACCTATTCCATTGAGTTTGAAATATTTGAAAACATCTCTTTTGATTTATGGGTTGACCCGATTTCGTTCTGGAGACAGAACGGGCTTTTCGAGTCATGTATCAGTTTCGGGTCATGCATTGTTCAACTTTCCAAACCAATCGAGCCCATTCATTTCTGTCGTGTTCTGCCTATATATATCCCGTTATAAACCCTATGTCATTTCTTATTCCTTAATTCTGTACGTATAATTTCATTTTCTCCTCTTCATTCCAATGGCAGACAAACCCTACTTCCCAATTGCAATTTCAAATCAAATTCAAATCAAAAATTCAAACTTCTCAATATATATCGAATTATATATCGATTTGAAGCTCTCGAAGAGCGCAATTCAATTATGTGATTCATTTCTCGATTTGGGTTGCTGTGTGGTCGAAATTGACTAGATCATTTTCGGCCGTTCGTTTCGTCATGATGGATACCAATGGATCGTCAAATCGACGATACTGTGGCGTGGAGAGTGGTCTGCGTAGTTCATCGGAGCTATTGGTTTTGTTTTCCAACTATTGGATTGCACGTGAAAATTCGTTAGGGTTCCCAATAGGAGGCGACGGCTGTTTCCGTTTGCCTGCTGTTCGAAGGTCGCGTGAGGTTGCTGTGCATGAGGGAAAGCCACGGAGGTGGCAGCGTGACGTTGTAGGTGTGGGCCAACGTTGATATGGCGGATCCGTAGTCGTGTACACTAATGTATTCTTTTATTTTAATACAAATTGAATTTTGAATGCTCTAATATCAATAACTTTTACATGCGAGGTCCAATTCACGCGAGGTTAGATCCGTTGGGATCATATTTATATTCTGGATATTTTGATGTTGGTTTGGACAAATTCGAAGAATGTTTGAATTTTGGGTTTAAACTGGATTTAAATTCGATTTAAAATTCAAAGGTGAGTGTTTCAACCCACTCACAACTTCTAAAATTTCTTATGTTTATTAAACTAAATTTATGATGTGATTGGAAATTTATTTATGACTGTTTGATGTATTTTGAATCATCATCTCAGTTAATTTGAATTTATTTAAAGTAAATCGTTATTTAATTTATTTTTGAATATAAACTGCCAGTTAAATACCTGTTATTGATTATCAGTTCTATATTGTTGTTTATTGATTGATTTGGATGATGATTGTGATGGATGTTGATTGTTGATATTGGATGAATGGATGTTGTATTTTACATCGTTAAACTGTAAGTTTACTATGGGTTGAAATGATACATACCCAAATGATCTATAGATTAGGGAAAAATCGTTATGGGCTGAAATAATAGTCTCGAGCGATTTTATGAATTTTTCTATTTATTTGGGATTGCTATTTGAGATGATACATAACCGTAAATTTAAATTGCAGATTGAAATGATAAATATATGTATCACGTGACCCTAGGGTAGAGAATTATATACAGACACCAGATTGGTTAAGTTAAATGATTTTAAAATCCTAAATTTTTGAATGGAATTAAATGATACTTTGAAGTAAAATTTGATTTATATAAATTGAAGTATTTTTGTAAAATCAAGTTTATGTTGAAAAGGGAAATTTTGTTTGCTGATTTGGAAATTGAAATTGGTCTATGTATTGAAGTGAAATGAATAGTTTAATTAGATACTAGAATGGACCCATGCTTCGCACTCGGCTGTTTGTATTATTGTATACGTTGTTATTTTGTTTGAGTCATTAGTTATACAAATTGAAAATTCTTTTATATGGTAGTAACCTTATGAGTGTAGACATGTAAATGAATAGCGGGGGAATTTTTGGAATTTCAAAAAGACACCGAGTAAATTAGTTCAACGAATTTTCTTTACTAGTAGTAGAGATAACTTCCAAACTTATATTTTAATATATACTATTTAAAATAATGTATTATTTTAAAATTTCTAATTATTCAAAATTTTCAAATTTATTAAACTATTTAACTATATAAAATTATTTTGATCGGTTTTAAACCATTTTAATTTATTTAAATATATTTTAAAGCTATTTAATCTATTTTAATTATACTTAATCTAATTTAAATCCATTTAACTATCTTAAATCAGTTTAAAAGTATTTTTAACCCATATTTAAACTATTTATAACAATTTTAACTATTTATAATTATTTAAACTATTTCTAAATTTCCAGACTAAGTAAGGTGGAAGTGTTTAAATTCAATGCTTTGTTTTAAAAGAGAATAAATTGAAATTGATGATTCTGAAGTAAGGTTTTACCCTATTATGGGAATATGGCTATGGAGATGACTTTTGAAAGAAAATATAATTCCAAACTATGATTTCAAAGTGAATATGATTTCAAAGTGAATACGATTTCGAAAGTATTATGGTTTTGAGAATATGATATTTTCGGTATCAATTGTGAATTGGCTTTTGAAATGTAAAGGAACTATTCGGTATGAAATAAGCGTTTGATTGTTAAAGAGACCGGGATCGAATATTGTCATACACTCTGCCAATACCGAAAACCACTTTAACAACTATGTACGTGGTGGAGATTGCAGAAATGAAGTAGGATGGTTTGGTGAACGATTTCTGTATGAGGTATGACGTGATCCTTACTCCCGTGAGTCGCTTAGATGTAACTAAAATCAGAAGCTATACCGGGCCAAATGAGGTCATTCATCCTATTGGGCACATTTCTTCGATACTACTCTGATTTTTGTGATTGTTTTGGTGGCCACTCCTTGATTTTGATATGGGAGTGTATCTGAGATGGGTGGTAGTAGCTGCTATGCATTACCACCAGTCTGGGAGTGCAATTGGTATATCTACCATAGCATCTCCTCATGTGCCGTCTTCACATGCCCTAGCACGCCTCCTACGAGTTTGTTTTGTACCGTACCTATGTGATGTCCTCTATGTAAACCACCATTTTGGTGGAGCGTACGACATTGTATAGTCTACGGGAATATATAAAATGTGTTAAATGGGATATGCGTAATGCCTTAACGCAATTTTAATACCTTTACTTTACTATAGACACTATTATAATAGCGTATTGTACTACATAGTAATAGTTTAATGGATCCTTAGGAGATGTGAATGCCGAACATCTCTTAATTACTGCACTCACGTTAGACACTGGATAGGAGATGTCATACCTTGTAAACATCTCTGACGCTGTTTCACTCATATTTATTTCCGTTGATCTAACTTACATAAGATCTTTTAGTCCTGACTCGAGTGTTTTGTCTTTTCAATTTGCTCGGGTCAACCTGAGCATTTCAGGATTTGAAGACCTTATTTCTAGAGGACGAAAACGAAGATTGTATTATTATTATCTATTATATTTCACTGCATCATGTATTCTACTGCATCATTTATTATTCTCTGATATGTGTAACTCTGATCTGTGTTGTATAAGTATAATCAAATATTTTGTAAAACAGTTTCGTGAACTATTTATTTGATTATTATATTTTGTCATTCCGCTGCAAGATTTTGTGTTGTGTTTCTTCTTTTTCTGCTTTTTCTTATCACCCCAATAACAATCCGCCTTTTGTATGGTTTCAACCGGCATGTGTGTCTGCCTAAAACATACAAAAAGGTAGGATGTTACAATAACGCTTCCTCGGAAAATATGAATCAACCTACTTATCATAAGGCTTATCTTTCAAAAAATTCACAATAGCAATATCACCTATTTTCACAAAATTTAGAACTACTTCATCAAATTCATACATACTAGAAGCTCCAGAACACATATTAAACAAATCAACTATATACAAAATTTGCATTCATGGCCTTTACAACTGAAAGAAGTTTATATTCCATATAAAGATAGCAAATAACTATGAAAGGATGAAGGAAAAATTCATGAAAACCTAAAATCAAACCTTGATGGCGATCAAGCGTAAAAACCAGATCACGATCTTCTTGAAGCATTTGTTTTAAATGATTCAAAAATCATTTTTAATTATCCACATTTTCTAGGGAAACTATACTCATAGCAAAAGGAAAAACCTACAAATAAAAAAAATATTAAAACAAAATTTAATCAAGTGTTAACTTAAAACTAATACTTAAAAACTACTATTTGAAAACTAATACCGAAAAATTGATAACTAAATTCTGATACTATACACTAAAACAAGTTTAAATTCTGATACTTGAAAACAGATAACTAAAGTCAGATACTATACAGTAAAACATCTTTAAATTTTGACACCTAAAAACTGATACTAAGCAATATTCTAATACACACGAGTGCCACAAATGCAATACTACAAAATACCACTTGTTTAACAACAACTGGTACTAACAAAAATTGATGCTAAACTAAAAATGATACCAATAAACCCTAAAAAGAACAATTACTAAAACTAAAAATGATACCCAAAAAAACTGATACTAGTTAGTTTTCGCAATAATGCCACAACATCATCACATAACTCACAAACAAACAAAATTAAAATTTACCTTAATTAACATATTTTTCAGTTTCACCCATCGAAACACCTGAATGTTCCCTTAAATGAGTAGGATCTAAAAATATCGTAGCTCGACAATGCTTGAAACCAAGTAAACAAATGCTAAAACCAATAAACACCCTCTGAAATTGATCACTACAAGGATTAACATCCAAATCGACATAACTACCTAGATTATACTTCTTCAATGCTTCTAAATACCAACTCAAATCATTATAGGACGTTGTATGATCAATATGCAATTCCATCAAAGAAAGTTGTTTTCTGAAATAAGCAAAAGAGTAAGACAAATGAAGATTGTATTTTCGTCTAAAATCATTTAATATATCGTAAGCGTTTTACTAGAACAATCACGAATCTCATCAATGATCAACAATTTAACAAATGCACTAGAAAGATGTGAATTATTTACATTTCTAGGATCAATGCCACAAGAATGATCACTAACCATGTGTCTATAATGAAAAACCAATTTAGATATTAAGAGTGACAAGAACCATGCATTTTAAAAAGAGCATATATCCTTGGACGAAGAGTAGATAACAGTAGTTCTCGTAGAAACAATTCTTCAAAAACACTAATTCATATCCCTTTTCAAGTTGGCATGCCATCAAAAGTTCTTAAAATCATCAGCTCCTCCAAAACAAAAACCAAAAAAATCAAAAAGGGATAATTTTGAAGCTCTCTTCAACATATCCTTCAAATAACTTTTACTACGAACAATAACATCGGAGCACAAAATCCACTAGAAGATGAATAACTAGGATGATTAGATAAAATTGAAGTAGAACTACCACCATTATTTTCTAGTAGAAAGCTCTTAACCTTAATAGTAAAAGGAAAAAATGCACTTTTCTTATACAATTGGAAACAAATTATACTTTGAAGATCAGAATCGGTATCAACCACGATAACTTTATTCATAAGCACGTAAGAAATCTCAATAGGCAAAGGAGTAAGTTGAGACCAATAACCATAATTTTCATTCTTCAGATCATAAAATGAACAATCAATGGGCAATCAAGTGCTGAAAGTATAATCATCAAAACAAGAAGACTATTGTCACCACTGGAAAAAAACATAAGTAACAAAGTGTTTGCTTCAGATTGTCATTTTCTTCTAATATATTCTTTATACAACAAAAGGAAGAAGAAAATTTGGTTTTTCAAAAACGATACCTACGATATATAAAACTGATACCTAAAAGCTGATCCTCAAATTAGTAATAAAAATGATACTTAAACAGACTTCATTAAATGTTTGATACTAAAACAATGCTAAATTAACTCATTGATTGTTTGGTGCATATCATCATATTTACTCTGTAACAACGTCATTTTCTATGTACTCAAACAAACAAAAAATTAAAAAACTTTCAAACTGCATCATTGTGAAAATGATACTAAGACAAAAAAAATGATACCTAAAATTGATCCTCACTGAACTAAACACAACAATACATTTTCAATCAAACTAATATAGATGTAGGATATACATCAGTGAACAAAAGTCAAATAACATTCAATTTAAAAAGCATATGAAAATCAACGCTGCATAAAAAAGAGAAGAAAACAAAAGACACCTACTGCAATTCCCCAAATTTTCCATAGAATAACAAATAAGTGAACACAATAATAAAACTGAATTTAATTTTTAAAAGAAAAACATGAAAACAATTAGAAACATCCGAAATCAAACTCTGATAGAAGAAAAAACAAAAATAAAGTAATAGAATCATACCTAAATCTAAAAACTACACCGTTGAAAGAAACAGACGAAATTTGAAATTAGGAAAATATGAATGGATCATGCACAAAAAAAGGGAAGAATGAAGAAAAGAATTTAATTTTCAACATGCAAAACAGAGAGCGAAGAAGAATTAAAAAAGAAGAAGAACGAGGTTGAATAAGAGAGAGAGAGAGAGAGAGCGTGCGGCGGCAGTTAGGGCTCGTTAAAAAATTTGAATGTTTTTGTTCCTAGAGAAAATATCAATAGGTTGTCTTACATAATAAAAAAGCTTTAAATTTGTCCTTGAGAATATTTTCTCGTTCTCAAAAATCCAGGTCAACCTAAATATGGAAGTCTAAATTAACAATTGATTAGACGTTGTATCACTAACGTAGCACAATTTAGACTATGCACTTTAGTTAACGGTGTGGCTATTGATGGATTTTTTAAACTCTTACAACTTTGTCATGAAGATCACAAATAATTATACAAGTTCGATAAGACAATAAACAAACTAACATATATCTTTCATCCAGTTATTGTTGAATCTTTAAGTTTAACATTAAACTATACTGTATCAAGTTCAAAATTAGAAATAACAACAAAGACAAGCCAAAAACTAATCATTGACTAGGATAAGCTTTTGATTTTAGATGGGATTAGCTTTTGGTTTCAGATGTGATGCTCCTCGATGTCGTAATAGATTTAAAGTTGAAGAGTTTGACGATCAACATTACTGTGCCATGAGATGACATAGATGTTTGAAAAATTAGCTAGTAAAATGCAGATGGTGATAATTGTTGAATCATCATTAGGAGATGTGATTTTAATCAAAAGAGAAAGAGATTGATTGAGAAGTTGTGTGTATTTCAAGGAGAAGTGACATTTACGGTTTGTGAAATTGGAAAAATGATTTCACGAAGAAAACAGAATGCTCATTTTGTGGCTCTAAGGAAAGACCGGTAATCCTTATTATTTGGTAGAGACCCTACCATCGGCCTCTATAAAAGATTATTGGGGGTTGAACACAAGTTTCCGTTAATTGATTAGTAACAGAGGCATGTATGTTATTCAGCCTTTAACTGAAGGCCTCTAATGCTGCAATTTTCAGTAGTGTGATTTGATTAGCTTCATATATGGTACAGAGTCATTAGTTTATATTCATTGGTATATGATCATTGACATAGGTTGTTGGTATGATAATTTGCATATAATTTGAGATATCACTAGTATTGTTATGAAAAAGTAAGATAAAATCATTGTTATCGATATGATATTATTAATGAAACCCTGTAGATTTGTTATTTTAGCCCAATCTGATAAGTACCGTATATAATCGTTATATAGATATTCATTTTTTTAAATAAAATGAAAATCAATATTCATCTGATACATTATTTGTTAGATTTGTCCCCGTATTGGACAAGCTATAAATGCAATGGTATTTATGTTTCATAATGAATATTTCAAATTGAACGGTCAATGAAATTTCAACGACACTTCCTCCTTGTTCCTCGTGTATGCTTTTTGCATATGATATGGGAAATAAGGGGAATTGTTATCAAATTTTCGTTAATCATTCTATTTGAAATAATTTATGAAATATAAATTTCATTGCATTTGTAATGGAAAGTAGAATAGCCACCCATTTAAAAAAGTGTAGAAATTTCTAGGTTATATAGCTTTGAAATTGTATGTGAATTCCATTGGTTTATAGCTAAATTAATAATGTTATTGAATGTATTAATAAAATTAATGAAATTACGTAATAATGAAAATAATAATGTTATTTAAAGTATTCATAAAATTAATGATGTTATTTAAATTAAAAACAAAATTAATAATGTTATTTAAATTAAAAAAAATTAATATTATTTAAACCATTCATAAAAATAATAATGTTATTTAAATTAAGAACAAAATACTATGATGTGAAATATAATATAAATTTTGTTTACTTGTAGAGTATAGAAGATGGGTTATTTACGAGATCGAAGTTTGATGTACATGAGAGGTAAAAATAGAGGAATGATTCCATTGCACTTCAGAAATGGCATGGATACATTCATGGAAGTAGCATCTACTACTAAAACTAATATGAAAGAAGTCTAATGTCCAGTTCAAAATGTCTTTGCTTTGAATTTAGAGAGTATTATACCGTGATATTACATTTACACTAATATGATTTTATGCTCGACTATCTTGTGTAGATATATCATGGAGAAAAACATCATGTCGTACAAGAGGAAACCATAAATATGGATGTGGGTTACGATGAACCCCTTATTGAAAAAAACACTGATAGAGCAAAAAAACTAAAATGGTTCGTGATGCTGCTGGTCCAAATATGCGGACCGAATTTGGAGGTAGATTTTGAATCGAAAGCGAAAAAGTTTTTCGATCGGTTAGAAGCATGAAATGACCACTCTATAAAGGTTATAAAATGACACACTTGGTAACAAAATCAAGATTGGTCACTATAAAATCTAAATACAATGTGTCTGAAAATCTAATGAACGCAATTTTTAGCTTGTATGAAGAAATGCTTCTACCTGACAATGTATTGGCGGAGAACTGGTAAAGAGAGGTCTCTGCTTCTCCATCTTTCGATTTCCTTATGAAAAAACTAACGCATGTCTAAATGGATGCATGATTTATTAGAAGGAAAGTAAAGATTTGACGTTGTGTAAATTTTGTAAACAAACTAGATATAAATCGATGAAAACCACTGGAAAATGCATACTAAAGTTTATATGCATTGTTTTTCTATTACACCGAGATTACAAAGGTTATATGCATCTGATGCTATGATGAAACACATGCGATAGTATAGTGAACAACAACGTGATGAAGGTGTTTTATGTCATCCTTCAGACCGTGAAGTTTGGATATATTCTGATAGGATATATCCTGATTTTGCTAAAGAATCACGTAATGGTAGACTTGGTTTATGTATAGATGGTTTTACCCCCATTTGCTTCTTGGGAAAACCTTACTCAAGGTGCCTAGTTATTCTAACACCTTAAAGTCTTCCTCCTTGAATGTTTATGAAGAATCCATACATGTTTCTAACTGTAAATGTTCCTGGACCTAAAAATCCAAAAAATGAGGTAGATGTGTAATTGCAGCCTTTGGTTGAGAAGAGAAAAGGCTGTGGACTAAGAGTATTGTTACTTATGATGTCTTAAATACAAAAGTTTAAAATGTTTGCTTCTTTATTGTGGATGATAAGCGATTTTCAAAGGTATAGGATGCTTTCTGAATGGATTAGACAAAATCATTTAAACTTACACATGGTGGCAAACAATGGTTGTAGGATCGACATCATCGTTTTTTACATGTAAACAATCATTTTAGATTTGATTAAAAAAATTCAAAAGAAACACAACTATTACTTTAGAGACACTGTCCATTCTGAGTAGTGAAAAAGTGTATGAGCGTGTGCAGAATTTCTCAAAATACACGAGATAAGAAAATAGCCCAAGATTTCTGGTAAAGGAGAATATCACAATTGATGTAAACAAAGTATATTTTAGGAATTAACATATTGGAAAAATCATAAACTTTGACACAATATAGACGTAATGCATAACGAGAAAAATATATTTGAGAACTTCTTTAACACAATAATGAATGTGAAAGGAGAAACGAAAGATGATATGAAGTCGATGAAGTATATCGTGTTATAACTAATCGTCATGAGCTTAAAATTGATACCGGATGACCAAATTTTAAACATCTTGCTTATTACGAATTAGAAAATAGGTGTCGACAAAAACTATTAGAGTGGGTTCAAAGTTTAAGATTTCCAGATGGAATTGCTTCTAACATAAAAAAGATGTGTGGATATGAAGGATCTTCAACTGTCGGGATTGAAGAGTCACAATTGTCATATTTTTTATTTTTTAAGGACTCTTTTCCCGATAGTATTCATGGAGCTTTTGCAGTCAAAGTTATGTATGCCTATTACTAAACCTAGTTTGTTCTACAAAGAGTTATGCTCAACCACACTTAATAAAAGTACTTTTAAAAAATTAAAATGTATATACCCAAATTATTATGTAAATTGAAGAAAATATTTCCTCCTGGAATATTCAATTGCGTGGAACATCTACCCGTACATCTACCAACTGAAGCTTTAATGTGAGGGCCGGTGCAATACCGATGGATATATCCTTTCGAGAGGTACGTAAAATATAGTTAGAAGTATTCTTTTTTGAAATCTAAATAGCAAATGTATATTTGATAACTATTTAATAAGAAGGTACATGGGTCACCTTAAAAAAGGCGAAACAAAAAGCAGGCATTGAAGGTTCAATATGTAAAGCATACATTGTTGAATTCACATTTTTTAGATAATATTTTGAAGACCATGTTTGCTGAATTCTAACACTGATCCTCATAACGATGATCATATAGTTGACTCATCTGACATTTCTCTCTCCATTTTTTAAAAACATGGACATCCTTCGGATTGCCGACGTTCTTGATTCTCCTGTAGATGGTACTGGTCAATTCACTCGTGCATCTGAGACGGACTCTTCCACATCCGTGTCTTGACTTATTGTCTTCCTTAGAGAGCGAAGATCGGGGTGGGTAATTACATACACTCACATACACATACATGTACATGTACACATACATAAATACACTAACATACACATCAGATACATACGTATACACATACATACACATATACATACTATACTGATCCTGAATTTCGAACACTTCATATTTGAATATCTAAAATATTTGAATCTTGAATTAAATGTTATTAAGATAACTTAATAAGATTTTTAACCCCATTTTAAATCATAAGTAATGATAGTAAAATTATTTTTGAAAATATTTACAAAAATAAACTGTGAAAAAATATCGGTAATATGACCGAAAATTATTTTATCGAAAAACAGCATTTTAACCGTCAAAAGTTGTTCAAATTTTTTTACATACAATTATTTGCGTAGGAATTAAATAAAATATAAATAATTTTCCATTTATGAAAAGAAACTTTATGGATGATGTCATGGATGATGTCATCAAAGAAATTCAGGGAATGACCTTTTATGGTAATACATAGCTTTTAAGTAAAAAGAGAGAGGCGTAAAGTTAACATATGAAAAGGAGGCTCCTTTGTAACATTTCATGGAAGGCAAGAGGTAATTGTGACCTCTTGTAAATCCCCATATAAGGATGGACGTCCCCTTAGGATGGACATCCCCTTAGGAATAAATCACTAATTCACTTAAGCTTGACATGAAGTATGAGAGTTAAAAATGGTGGAAGTGCTTAAGCACTAATCCACTAATTACTCTCTATCCTTTTCAAGTCTTAAATAAATCATCTTCAATCTCTTTAAAACTTTTGCTTTGGTCCTAAAAAATCTGGTCCTAAAAAAATCATGAAAAGCATGTTAGTAAGAAATGGGAGAAGATAAGAGGAAGAGGAGGATCTAGGAGGGGACGTGAGCATGGACGGAGGAGAGGAAGTGTGGTTTGATTTGAATGTGCTAAAGGTTGGATCTCTAGGCTTGTGGTGATGAAAGGAGGTGGTTCTGTGGTTTTTGTGGCCTTGTGCTTAGGTTTAGCATGGATATATGTGAGTTATCTCACTATGTTATAAGTATATATTGTTTATAAATACGTTTTGTTCAAAGTATAAAGTTAAAGTGACATTAATTAAGTAAATTTAAAAACTTTAGACCCCTCTTACTTTTGAAAGAAAAAGGCAACTTTATATTATTGTATAACGTCACTTCTATTATCCTCTTAAACATGTGGCATGGCTTTGACTTGATGCTTAAACGGTTGTTTAACTTGTGTGTCAAATTGAAGTAAGTTTGAAAGTGTTTGAATCGAGAATAGTCGATACAAGTGCATTTTCTAATCCCTTATTTTTAGGAATTTTTATAAATAAATAAAAAGATATTCTTAGGGATTTATTTCTATGGTTTTTAATTAACCTAATGGTATTACGTAATATAAAAATTTCAATTCTTAAATAATTTGTTTAATTGGTCAAAACTAGTCACAAAGATCGTGTTTTCAATGTTGTTTTTAACAGAGATTTTTAACAACATTTATAAATGTTGCAGTAAGTCGCTGGATTTAAGTGTTTAAAAATGATATTTAAATTTGATATTTTTCTTTAATCTTTTTAGAGATGTTTTCAAATACGTTTTGAAGTATTCTAAAGTTGGTTTGAAGTTAAATATATTTTTAATAATTATATATAAATTTCGAAAAAATAAAGAAGAGGTTTGACACTAAAAGCCGACGAGGTAGACTTCTCTAATTTCTGAGAGTTAGGATTAATGTTGAGCAAGGATATGAGCATTAGAGTTCTAACCTATCGAGCTTCCCACTTGAACAAGGAATGGTTTAGTTAGAATGTTGGAAACGTGTTAATCTTGTTGTTTACTTACTTGTTTAAAAGGTAATTAACTTTCCTTAACGTTAAAAGCCGATGAAATAGGGTTATCTATTTCTGGGAGATAAGATTGATGTCAGGTAGGAATGAGCAATAGAGCACTAAACTACCAGGCTTCCCTCTTGAGCGAGGAATGGTTAAGTCTGGAATGTCGAAAATGGGTTAATCATATTGTTTTCTAACTCATTTATGGAAGTCATTAATACTATACTTAACACTAAAAGCGGACGAGTATGATTTCTATTTGTGAGATTAAAGAATAAATTGTCTAGGTAGGGCTTTGATGCAACCAGTGCTCCAACTTACTCAGCTTCATTCTTGAACGAGGAATGGTTAAGTTGAAATGTCAGAAAGGAGTTAAGTTTACGAATGCTGATTTGTATAAGCAATTATTTAAGTAGATAATCGATTAGTCAACTATCGAACTTAGCCAAATATTATCTTAGATCTTTAAAAAGAATATTTTTAAAGATGATATAAGTATGAAATGGTTTTGGGTTTTTTTGTAACAATGTGTTAATAACATTCATATTTAACTCTTTGTTATTATATTTATGAATGAATGGTAATAGACCATAAAAAGAATGTTTTAAATATAAGCATAAGTGAAATGGTTTTGGGTTTATTGTGACAATGCTTTAAGTAACATTAGTTTTAAACCTTTTGAACGGGTTTTTGAAAGTATTTAGATCCTTAAAATGAATATTTTGAAGGAAATTATAAGTAAAAATCTTATGAAAAAATGATAGAAAAAAAGCAATGGTTTAAAGTAAGAAATCTTGTTAATGGTTTGTGGATATACTTATACCATTTGAGATGTATATAAATACTTTTTAAAGCATTGAAAAGAGTATAAATGAATAGTATAAATTGTTAAATGATGTTTTATTAGATAAAAGAAGTTATACTAATAAAAGGGGTTTTAATTAATAAAAGATTAATTAAAGAAAAAGGGGATTATAAGTCGCTAATGTGACTTGATTGTGTTTTATACGACTTAATCGTGTGTTCTATGTTTACTCGTTTATGGAAAACAATTAGTCATATACTTAGCACTAAAAGCCGATGAAGTAGGCTTGTCTATTTGTGGGAATTAAGACCGATGTTCATGTAAGGATATGAGCAATAAGGCTCTAACCTACCGGCTTCACTCTTGATTGAGGATGTAACATCCTCCTACTTGGAGGTCCAAAACTAACGGCCACGAGTGTTGCATTCATTCATAGTTATTAATCCTCGACGATCAAATACAGCGGTGTTAGATACATTGATACACAGAAACACATGAATATGGAAAAAATTTAAAACTTAAACAAGATCACATTCCATATCAAAACATTTCCAATCCATTACATAATCCCACAATCATTAACCACGTTCAAAGAAAATATATTTATTACAACATAAGCCAAGAGCGACATATGAAGATGCCCCCTTGAATGATCAGAGTATATACATGCAATTTGACAACTTTGATATTACAAACAACACATCGAGTCAAATAAAAGAGAACTATAGATATCTAGCATGCCTCATGCATATCTCCGGAAGCTTATTTCATCTAATGAGGTACCTAAAAACCTCAACTCTCAAGCTACCTAAAATCAATTAAGTACTCGAGAGTTTAAGGAGAAAACATAAACTACGAGTCAGACATAAAGCTTGGTATGAATAATAATCTATCATCTCAAATCAATTAGATATCCAATGAAACTACGCCGCTTAGCGGAGCGGTTTTTCCCCTCACTAGTATCCTAAAACCTTTTTAAAACCAAATATTGTGCTCCTACGTCCACAATGGTTAAAACAATTTAAAACAATATAATATGATGATATGCAAAACCAATGAGTCAATTCTGGATTATCCATCCCCATTCATTTTGACAATCTGTCTCAATTATAGTTTTTATGATTACTAGTAACCTAATAGTTTTCATGGGCTGATTAATAACTGGTAAAATATTTAAGGACTCCCTGTCCAATCATATAGTTTTCATGGGATCACTATGAACCTATTGGTGACTCCAATACCTTTACACTTGTCCTGGTTTTCATGGGTTGACTAGGAACCTATTGGCAACTCCAATATCTTTTCTTCTTATCCTAGTTTTCATGGGCTGACTAGGAACCTAATGACACCTGTTAATATCTTAATCCAAATATAGTTTTCATGGGCTAACAATAAACCTACTGACCCCTGCCAGTATCAAATCATAGTTTTCATAGGCTTACTATGAACCTGTCTTTCAGACATCTTCAAATATACATAGTTTTCATGGGCTTACTATGAACCTATTGGCCCCTACTAATATCTTTTGCTATACACAGTTTTCATGGGCTAACCGAGAATCTATTGGACCCTACCAATGTCTTTTCCTTTAATATTTTAGCATCCTAAATTTTGGTCTTCCCGACCTCCTGGATGCAATTCTATCCATTCAGGAGTTAACTTAATTTATATTCACTACCAGGTTAACCTAGCTGGTTATTCCGCCCTTCTCCAAAATTCAGTTATGGGTCCAAAACAATATGAATATATGTACATAAATGAAGAAGCACACATAATAACTTGGTTAATCCCTTTAACCCTTTTAATCAAAGAAAAATTCTTCAAAAACTTCTTTTCAAAACAATTTATTCAACTGTGCCATAGTTTTTCTTAAAAATGAGATTGGGTTATTTTCTTTGAAAACTATGGCTGTCGAAACCTTCAAAGCCTTGCTTTCAACTTCACTAGATAACCTCCTTCGAAAGCATGTAAATCTCTTTTCAAAATATTAGGCCCCTGCCTTCTGAAACACTTTAAAACATCTCTTTTGAAACCTTTCGTATATAATAAAATATTAATTATTAACATTTAGATGTTTATCTTCAAAATCATTGAAAGTACCCCTTTTGAAACCATTGGAAGTAACCCTTCCGAAACGATTGAAAGTTTCCCTTTCGAAACAATTGGAAGTAATCCTTTCGAAACCATTAAAAGTTTCCTTTTCGAAACCATTGGGTTTATACTACCAATTGGGTCAAAGTGAATATAAACGAAAGTATCTCTTTCAAAACCATCCTTTATCATATAAATGTTTTGGGGAAAACATGTTGGCCTCGGCACCATACCTTTCGAAAGCTTCAGACCATTTAAACAAAACATCGTAGGATAACGTCAAAACCCCTTTCAAAGCCATTACCTACGAAACACTTATGTAACGACTCAGAAATTTAGTTATTTGGAATTAGAATATTTAATTTTAAATATTGAAATTTTAATTTTATAGGTTAAATAACTTGAATTCCAAATAGCCATTTATTGGATAGTTTAGTTGTTGAATTTAATAATTGAAATTGTTTAAACAATTGAATCTTGGATTTTTATTTGGATAAAAATAATTTAAAAGCTTATTTAATTACTATTTAACAAGAATGAAGGCAACGAAACTTTTAAATTAGATTTAAAAGTGATTTACTCGATTTTGAAAATAAACTCGCTTTAATTAACATATAAAAATAGCCTTCCAGGGCACTATCTCAGATTTCGACGAAACCGGTATCATTGAGTCCATAATAGTGAATTATATTACAACGCCAAATTTCATGGCGATTAGATGTACCGTTTAGCCATGCAAGATCGAAACGCGCTGAAATTAATACTGAAATTTAATATAATAATTTGGTTCAAAAACCTATCTTCTGCATACGATCGAGTTAGGTCCTGAAACAAGTTCCTTCGTGTTCGAAATAGAGGTATAACATATAAAACACCAAGCAACATGTCTCATTCAGGATTCAAAATTTTATAGCTAGATAATTTGATTTTTAAATAATACATACATACATACATACATACATACATACATACATATATATAATAGACTTGACTGCACACCATGTTCATTCTCCAACAGTCCACCTCTCTGTTATGTTCCATCTTCTCCAAATCCAGACCGTACCCAAGCCCACACCATCTCCATATTATCTCCCATCATCACACCACCGTACATAGGCCACACCCCTTCACTGTGCAGCCATCATTCTCCTTATTTATACCTGCGTTCTACCGAAGATAGTTCGTTCTCATCCAATTCAATGCCCAAAAATCCAACGGCCTCAAGTGATCGCCGCTACCAGAGGTGAAGATAGGCCTGGACCTCAACTAAAGATTTGACCATGCTAACATGCTGAGGCGTTTGACAGGTGGCGATGGGCTTTGGCTTAGTGAGGCGGCGTGAAGGGAGGTTCGATGTCGACATAGCCTTGATGACTTTTCTAGCGAACTGGTAGGTTTTTAGGGGATGAGATCTGAAGAGAAAAGGTAAGGGAGGAAGAGGGCAAGCCTCGGCCAGAGTTTGGGAGGGTGGCGTCGTGTGGTAGAGGTGAAATTTGAAGATGATCAGGAATCTTGTCTCGACTTTTCTCGACGTCGGCGACAAGGGAGGGGGTCGCACAAGTGGTGGGAGGTTCGCCTGGGTACGGGCGATGTAAGGAAAGCTCGAGGTTGCTGCTGGTGATGGATGATGGCAACTAGGGGAGGCCAAAGTTCCGCGCTTGAGTTTGAACGCGAACAGGGAAGAAAGGGGTTTAGATCGAGTTATAAAGTTTTAAATAAGGTTAATTAATGATGATTATTAATTAGTAAAGCTATTTCTTGTTTAAATTATGTAATTCTATAAATATTGTAAATGATTCATTTTAGATCGTCGAACAAGACAAATTGCATTACACTCATTTAGACGTATTCTACGATATGGAGTTGATATGATTAAAAATGGAGCATGTTGAATTTTAAGCCGAATTCGAACGTCATTCGAGTTCGGACGGAATTCGGGACGCCTCGGCGACAACAAAAAATTTCGGTGAGTTGATCTCAACTTTTTGGATAACTGGTATAATATACTGTTGATAATGTTGAATGATTGTTTGGATGAATTATTATATTTATTATTTGGTTTAGATATATTCCCGCCCTTGGAGCGGATGAGACCCTATTACGTTCCTATGAAAGAGTGGATGACTCTTTGTATACGAATCTCGCCTCGAAGCGGTTGATTTATATTTTATGATTATCTAACATTTGTGATGCAGGGAGAAATAGGTTGGAGATATCCAAGGGGATTCCTTACTATTATTGAATTTTATTGAAACTGTTTCAATAATATTACCTTTATATGGATTATTGAAAAATAAATATGATTGTGGATGCTATGGTTGTAACATCGTTATATGTTTGGAAATAAAACCCAGTAGTGATAAAAAATCAATATCGATATTGGTTAAGTGTTGGGTGACTATTGGCCTCAAAATTGTATTCTAAATTTACTGCAAATTGCCAATTAAGTCGGAATTAGTTTTTGAGACAAGAAAACGATTTTTATATCCGAAATTGGGTTTCGAAAATATTTTTTTAAGGATTATCTAATTAAATATATTAATTGTTTTAAAGTTAATTAATTGTACTAATAATATTTAAAGTTATTTAATTATTTTAATATTGTTAAAAGTTAATTGTTTATAGTTAATACGTTTTAAGAATTATTAAAAAGGTAAATAAATTGAAAGATTTATTATTTAAGAATAATTATTATTTGAAATTAATAATAAGGCGTTTTATAATAAATTATTATTATTTATAAAATGGTAAGATTAACTATTATTATTATTATTTCGTAAGCAATGTTTTGGAATGATCAATTATTATTTTAGGATATTTAAAATTAGTGATTTCATTTATATATAATGTTCATTATTAATAACTATTATCATATAGTGATGTTTTATGGTAAATGATTAAAATTATTTATAAATGTTTCCCAGAACCGAAAATGGAGTCGAAAGACTTAGATTTGATAAAGGAGTTATAAAATGGTTCAAAGAATGACGAAAGGGTTATTTGCAAGGTGAAGGAGTTTATAATTAGTTAGATATTTATAAACGAATTTTAGAAACAAGGCTATAGATTTATAAAGAAGTTTTTATAAATGCTTTATGGATTCAAAAAGGGTCTATAAGCGATTTGAAATGTATAAGAAGCTTATAAGGGATTGAATTTTCATAAAGGAATCGTAAATGGTTTTTTAGAAGGTTTATAAAATGATCTATAAATGGTTTGGAGAATTGCAAGGAAATTTATAAATGATTTGGAGTCAAATGAAAGAGAAACTTTCTCAATTTTGTAAATATACTTATACTGTTGAGATAAGTATATAGATATTTTCTAAATATTGTAGATATAGGAATTAGTGGATATATCTTGTAAAAGTATTCCTATACAAGAAATTTACAAGGGGTTTTTATTCATAAAAGGGTTATAAAACGTGGCTAGTGGTCACTTATATGCTTAACTAGTGTTGGTTTTCCCTATGAAATATAATATTTGTTTGAATGTTTTTTATTTGATAGTTATATAACCGACTATCAAATATTGGCTTAAATATGCAATCCTTCTTAATTTTGGTGGTACGTAAATATTCCTTACTTAACACCTAAGGATTTTAACTTTAGGAATTCTAGGGGAACACAGGAATTATATGGTACGGTTACCGTCGTAGGTGCTATACTATTATATATACTCGTTTCATTCTTCTAGGACAAATGATAAGGAATCCATCCACTTAAACATTTAGGGGCAATCCCCGCTCTTATGTATTATCTGATTATTCCAAAAGAACTGGTACTGAGCATTTTGAAAATCGACGTTTGGTTTTGTGGAGCACCCAGGAAACATAAGAGTGTACTCGTAAGAGATGACTCGAATCTGTAATCACTCTGAAAACCGTATAAGGTTCTATGGAGGAGTTTCATGATATATTGAGATGTTAAGATCCATGTGTGATTCCGAGACCCGTTGGGGTATGGGATTCCGGGTGTAATTCCAAGATCTAATAGAGATGTGGGAATCTTTGTGTGATTTCGAGACCCCCTAGGGTATTGGAATCCATATGGGATTCTGTGATCTATTTGGTGGCAGTGCGTAAGCTGGAATGCCGAACGTAGTCTCATCAGCGGGAAAGACTAAAACCAGAGATAGGAGGCATGGCCAGTAGGGTTGAAAAACCCATAGGGTGTAGTCGGCTCCTCCTAGATTTCATTTATAGTTGTTATGCATGCGTGGGGTGATGCACTCGGTCTTAGCGAGACCAGCTATGTTTTCCTATGATACATCACAAGGGATGTTTGCTGCTTTGGAACAATAGCTCTGATCCTTGTGCAGGAGGACCGTTCCTCAAAGTACTATGGGCACCTCCATGAAAATTCTACACAACGAGAAAACGTGCCTTATCGATTTTCGATTATATACCTAGTATTATTGTGATGTACACTCACGAGCATCACATCTACTTGATTATTTTTGTTTTCGCCTTCAGACATTATTATAATATAAAAGGATTTTCTTTGGAAACGGTTTTGGTTATCGTAAGGTAAAACCCGTTCGTGTTTATGTGCGGCGTAGTCTTACGAGATACTTTTGATTTCAAAGATTTTTATATAACTTTAAAATCTAGCTGGGTGTATTTTTTCAAGCTGGTTTTTCTAGATTGACTTGGGTGTTATTTTATTATAATGCTCAGGTCAGACCGAGTATATTACAGATTAGTTTGGATGTTTGGAGCTTCAAGAGATGAGTTGGAGGCCAGAGACGTATTCACGTAAATGGTTATTTTCAGCTGCATTCATCGCTATGTTTATTAGCAATTGTGAGGACAGACTATTACAACTGTCAAGGCTGAAATAGCTTAGTATACTTCGATTGATGTTTGTATATACACATATTGCAGTTTTGTTTTTGTGTAAAGATTTATGGTATATTATAGATTATTCTTTCCGTTGTGAGAATCTGTGTTGTTTAGTTTTATTCTTATCTTCTTCCTTCTTTCTTTTTCCCTAACAATCGAGTCTTCCAACATTCGATTGCTTGGCCCGTGATACAATGGACGTATTAGTATCGATTTTCGAGGGTCGGAAAGCCTTGGTCGTACATTTGGTATCAGAGCCAAAGGTTAAGCGAGAACCTTGGCTTTGGTGGGGTAACTCATTAGAGATAGGGTCAGTAGCACCGTAGAATGAGATTGAGTGTATATATATGAGCGCATATTTGTTAGTGATACAAAAATGTTTTATTGTGTTGGCTAATCTGTTGAGTGGCTTATGGATTCTGGTCAACATGAGTAATGAACGTTATTGATAGAGATCTTTAAACACTTGAACATAGCAACGCGACATAGTATTGTTTTGAAATGGGGTAAATGAACTAATTTTACCTTGATTATTTTTGTATATAAAGGGATAATTTTTTACAAAATTATTATTGTATATATAATGTACTTGATTGTTAGAAAAATGATAATGATCATTATCATTTGTTGTTTGTTATTGTGCTCCAATAAAAGTTGTCATTATGATAATGCAAACAAAGATTAGCAACAAAAAAAATTATTTATATAACAAAAAAATCGAATTACATAAATATATGATGTATGAATGTGATTTATAAATTGAAAGGAAATGTTTTAGAAGCATATTATAAATATGATTTGTAAAGAAAAAGAGTTTAAAAGTTGGAAATTTGGGAATTAAAATCTCATTGATTTTGGAAATGTTTTTCAAAGTTTTGAAAAATAAAAATATTATTATTTGGAAAATATTTTTGAATAAAAATATTTAAAAGGGGGTTATAAAGGAAATAGGAAGCATTGAACTCACTTCTATCACTGGAAATTAATTTTGGTGATGACTACAGCATCATCGTCGTTAATTTTCGAGTTTCCAAGAAAGGAATTGCTACCATTGGAGTTTTGTTTTGGCAAAACTACTTTTGATTTTTAAAATTCAAAAGAATAATTTGATATACCAAGAGATTGTGCGTGTGTGTGTGTGTATAAATATGATTTCAAAATGATTTGAAATAAATAAGAATGAGGTGTTTAAAACTTTGGAAAATTTTCATTGAGTATTTTATGGAAATATAGGAACATAAGTTTCATAACCTATAAGTTATATGAATCAGTAGTAAGACAATGTTAAACTGTGGATATAAATAATAAGTAAAGCAAAACTTAAATTAATCTTAACTTAAGTTAGTAAAATGGATTCTGGGAAAGAAAAATTAGCCTGAGTTAAGTTAAATGGAATTTTTGAAAATGGAATTGATTGAGATTTGAAATGAATTAGTGGGTGACTAATTAAATAAGTTAATGGATTGGATATGGTTAGAATATGTTTGATAGAATTGAATAGTGAAATTAAACAATGAATTGAGTTAAAAGAAATTGAATTTGGTTAGAAATAGATATAAACTTAAATCATGAAGTGGTAATAAACATGATGAGAGTTGTATAAAACTTTTTAAATCTTAAGAAGAATCTATATCATAAATGGATGTAGTATAGAGTGAAGGGTGTTAAACATAAAATTTGATGGAATTGTTCTTAAGAGATAATTAGTATTGAAAGGAATATACTAAGTAAATAAGGGAATGTCATGTAATGTGAATGAATTGAATATAGATCAATGGAATGTGAATAAAAAGAATTTGGGATAGCTAAGAAATAAATTGAAATAAATACGTAAGTTGTATGTATGTTATTTTATTAGCATAGCGGTTTGATCCAGATTCGAGTATATAGTTTCGAGATGAATTACGTCGATCTGAACAAGGATTTTTCACTCGATTCTCGACAGTGAACACCAGATATGGATTTTTGATTGATTCTGGGAATCTCTATCATAGTATATAGCTATCCAAGGAGAATAACGGTTTCTCATCAAGGAACCGGATCAGAGTCCGCACTATAGGGTCGTGTGAACGATACTAGTTCGAAAGTGAAATTGTGTTATCGAGCGAGCAATTAGATTGATACCGCATATGGATGATATACGTACATCGTATGGTTTAGTGAAGCAAATATTGGAAATTAAAGTTGCATAATAATTTGATTTTGAATTATATGTTTGGATATCACTGATACACAAGTGTAGGTATATAAAAGCAACAGATAATTTGATGCCTTTGATGTCATAAGAAAATTGGGTTGCCCAACAAAAAGGAACATGTCTAAATCATTGTTGATTTGATGGTTTCATGGTTGAGCCATTCGGCTTTTGTTTTCTTCTGTTGTTTTGGGCCCGTAGTGGCGATTTGTAGTTGTTATGATTTAGCCACGCAAAGGAGACGCTGGCGAAATTTTTCAAAAATCTAAAGAGTTAGAAATTTTGATGAAATTGTATAACTAAAAATTGATTTTGAATTATGACTTGAAATGATTGAATGAATAATATTAGTTGGAATTTATCAATGAATTTGGAAATTTAGTAAAGGTAATAAGAAAGTTTCAACAATAAATTCTTGGGAAGTTAAAGGCTTAAGAGGATTTGGTAAGTTATTTCAGCTGATTTGATTTAGAAAATTTATTGGTTTGGGCATTTTTCCAACTTGGCAATTTCGGGGATGAAATTCTTTTAAGGGGAAAGAATGCAACGACCCAGAAATTTGGTTATTTGAAATTAGAATATATAATTAATTTTAAATATTGAAAAGTTAATTTTATAGGTTAAATAACTTAAATTCTAAATATAGCCATTTATTGATAGTTTAATTGTTGAATTTAGTAATTGAAATCGTTTAAATAATTGAATCTTGGATTTTTATTTGGATAAAAAAATTTAAAAGCTCATTTAATTACTATTTAACAAGAATGAAGGTTAGATGTACCGTTTAAAAGTGATTTACTCGATTTTAAAAATAACTTGTTTTAATTAACATATAAAAATAGCCTCCCAGGGCATTGTCTCGGATTTTGACGAAACCAGTGTCACTGAGTCCGTAATAGTGAATTATATTACGTCGTCAAATTTCATGGAGATTAGATGTACCATTTAGCCATGCGAGATCGTAACATGTTGAAATTAATATTGAAAATTTAATATAAAAATTGGGTTCAAAATCTATCCTCTACATACGATTGAATTAGGTCTCGAAACAAGTTCCAATGTGTTCGGAATACAGGTTTAATATATAGAATGCCAGGCGGCACATCTTGTTTGGGATCCGAAATTTTATAGCTAGATAATTTGATTTTTAAATTATATATATATATATATGTGTGTGTGTGTGTGTGTGTGTGTGTGTGTGTATATATATAATTTAATTGACTACACACCATGTTCATTCTCCATCAATCACCTCCTCTGGTATGTTCCATCTTCTCCAAATCCAGGCCGTGCCCAAGCCAACACCATCTCCCATCACTACACCACCGTACATAGGCCACACCCCTCCACTGTGTAACCATCATTCCCTTCTCCCTATCTATACTCGTATTCTACTGAAGATAGTTCATTCTCTTCCAATTTGATGCCCCCAAATCCAACGCCCTTAAGTGAACGCCGCCACCAAAGGAGGAGATAGGCTTGGACCTCAACTAAAGATTGGACCACGCCAACTTGCTGAGGCATTTTAACGGTGGTGATGGGCTTTGGCTTAGTGAGGCAGTGCGGAGGAAGGTTCGACGTCGACACGGCCTTGATCGCTTTTTTGGCAAACTGGTGGGTTTTCAGGGGGTGGGCTTTGAAGAGAAAAGTTAGGGGAGGATGAGGGCAAGCTTTGGCCAGAGTTTGGAAGGATGGCATCGCGTAGTGGTGGCGAAATTCGAAGATGAATGGGAATCTCATTCTCGACTTTTATTGACGTCCACTACAAGGGAAAAGGTCGCACAGGTGGGTTGGGGGGGTGGTTCGCCTGGGTACGGGCGATGTAAGGCAAGCTCGGGGTGGCCACAGGTGATGGACGGCGGTAGCTAGAGGAGGTCAAAGTTGTGTGCTTGAGTTTGAACGCGAATGGGGAAGAAAGAGGTTTAGAGGTGGGTTATAAACTTTTAAATAAGGTTAGTTAATGATAATTATATAATTAGCAAAGCTAATTCTAGTTTAAATTATGTAATCTTATAAATATTGTAACTTACTCATTTTAGATCGGATTCGAACGAGACAAATTGCATTGCACTCATTTGGACGTGTTCTACGATATGGAGTTGATTTGACAACATATGGAGCTAGTTAAATTTTACGCTGAATTCAAAGGTCGTTTGAATTCAGACGGAATCCAAAACGCCTCGATGATAACAGAAAATTTTGGTGAGTCAATCTCACTTTTTTGGATAACTGGTATAATATAGAGTTGATAAAAATTATTGAACGATTGTTTGGATGAATTATTATATTTATTAGTTTTTTTGGATATATTCCCGCCTTTAGAGCGGATGAGACCCAACTACGTTCCCATATAAGAGCGGATGACCCTTTGTGTACAAATCCCGCTTTGAAGCAGTTGATTTATATTTTATGATTATCTAACATCTGTAATATAGGGAGAAACAGGTTGGAGGGATCCAACGGGATTCCTCACTATTATTGAATTTTATTGTTCCAATAGTATTACCTTTATATGGATTATTGAATAATAAATAAGATTGTGGATGATGTGGTTATAACTTCGTTATATGTTTGGAAATAAAACCCAATAGTGATAGAAAATTAATATCGATATTGGTTAAGTGTCGGGTGACTATTGGCCTCAAAATTATATTTTGAAATTAATGTAAATTGTCGATTAAGTCGGAATGTTTTTGAAACAAGAAATGATTTTTATATCCGAAATTGGGTTTCAAAAATATTTTGATTAAGGATTATCTAATTAAATATATTAATATTGGTTTAAAGTTAATTAATTATATTAATAATATTTTAAAGTTATTTAATTATTTCAATATTGTTTAAAAGTTATTTGTTTATAGTTAATGTTTTTTAAAAATTTATAAAAAGGTAAATAAATTGAAATATTTATTATTTAAGAATAATTATGGTTTGAAATTAATAATAAAGATTATTAATGAGGTTTTACAATAAATTATTATTATTTATAAAATGGTAAGATGAATTATTTTTATTTTTATTTCTTAAACAATATTTTGGAATGGTTAATTATTATTTTGGGATATTTAAAGTTAATGGTTTCCATTTATTTATAATGTTCATTGTTAATAACTATTATCATATAGTGATGTTTTGAGGTAAATGATTAAAATTCTTTAAAAATGTTTCCCAGACCAGAAAATGGAGTCGAAAGACTTAGATTTATAAAGAAGTTAAAATGGTTCGAAAAATGATGGAAGGGTTGTTTGCAAGGTAATAGAGTTTATAAATAGTTAGATATTTATAAACGAATTTCAGAAACAAGGCTATAGATTTATAAAGAAGTTTTTATAAATGCTTTATGGATTCAAAAGGGTCTATAAGCGATTTGAAATGTATAAGAAGCTTAGAAGGGATTGAATTTATATAAAGGAATTATAAATGTTTTTGGAAGGTTTATAAAATGATTTATAAATGGTTTGGAGAATTGCAAGGAAATTTATAAATGATTTGGAGTTGAATGAAAGAGAACCTTTCTTAGTTTTGTAGATATACTTATACTGTTGAGATAATTATATAGATATTTTCTAAATATTAACGATATAGGAATCAATCGATATATCTTGTAAAAATACTCCTATACAAGAAATTTACAAAAGGGTTATAGAACGAGGCTAGTGGTCACTTATATGCTTAACCAATGTTAGTGTTTCCAATGAAATATAATCTTTGTTTGAATGTTTGTTTATTTGATAGTTAAATAACCGACTATCAAATCTTCACCTAAATATGCAATTCTTCTTAATTTTGGTGGTATGGAAATATTCCCTGCTCAACACCGAAGGATTTTAACTCTGGGAATATTTAGGGGAACACGGGAATTATATGGCACAGTTACGTCGATGGGTTTACACTATACGTATAAACTCGTTTCGTTCTTCTAGGACAAATGATAAGGACATCCGTCCACTTAAACGTTTAGGGGGTGATACCCACTCTTATGTATTGTCTGATTATTTCCAAAAGAACCGGCATTGAGCATTCCGAAATCGGTGTTTGGTTTTCCGGAGCACCTGGGAAACATAAGTGTACTCGTAAGAGATGACTCGAATATGTAACCACTCCGACAACCATATACGGTTCTATGGAGGAGTTTCGTGATATATTGAGGTGTTGGGATCCATGTGTGATTTTGAGACGCATTGGGGTATGGGAATCCGGGTGTGATTCCAAGATCTAATTGAGATGTGAGAATCTTTGTGTGATTCGAGACCCGTTGGGTATTGGAATCCATATGGGATTCCGTGATCTATTTGGTGGTGGTGCGTAAGCTGGAATGCCGGACATAACCTCATCAGTGGGAAGAATTACTAAAACCATATATAGAAGGCATGGCCAGTAGGGTTGGAAAACCAATAGGGTGTAGTCGGCTCCTCCTAGATGCCACTTATAGTTGTTATGCATGCATGGGGCGATGCACTTGGTCTTAGCAAGGCCAGCTATGTTTTCCTATGGTACATCACTAGGTATGTATGTTGCTTCAAAAAGATATCTTTGATCTTTGTGCAGGAGGAACGTTCTTGAAGTACTGAGGGCACCTCCATGGAAATCCTACACAATTAGCGAACGTGCCTTATCGATTTTCGATTATATACCTAGTATTATTGTGATGTACACTCCCAAGCATCACAGCTACTTGATTATTATTATTTTTTCCTTTAATGATTATTATAATATAAAGGATTTTATATGGAAACGATTTTGGTTATCGTAAGGTTAAAGCCCGTCCGTGTTTATGTGCGGCGTGATCTTACGAGATACCTTTGATTTCAAGGGTTTTTATATAACTTTAAAATCCACTTGGGTGTATTTTTTTCACGCTGGTTTTTCTAGACTGACTCGGATGTTATTTTATTATAATACTCGGGTCAGACCGAGTATATTACAGATTAGTTTGGATGCTTGGAGCTTAATGAGATGAGTTGGAGGCCAGAGACCTATTCACATAAATGGTTATTGTTCGTTGTATTCATTATTGTGTTTATCAGCAATCATAAGGACAGACTATTGTAACTGTTCAGGCTGAAATAGGTTAGTATACTCTGATTGTTGTTTGTATATACACATATTACAATTTTGTTTTTGTGCAAAGATTTGTGGTATATTGTAGATTATTCGTTCCATTGTGAGATTCTGTGTAGTTTAGTTTTCTTCTTATCTTCTTCCTTCTTTCTTTTTCCCTAACAATTAGGTATTCCGTCATTCCATTGCTCGGCATGTGATATAATGGACATATTAGTCTCGATTTTTGAGGGTTGAAAACCCCGGTCGTTACACCTTAGACCCTTTCGAAAGCATTTAGGAAGTGGCTTAAAACATCTTTATGACAGAGCTACCCATCTAAAGCATTGATGTCTTTAATACATTCGAAAGGCTAATGAACGACAGTAGGGCTTCGACTAGGTCGAAACCCCTTCTTTCGAAAGCATTATTTTATAAGTAAAGAAACCCATTCTAAATCTTACTCTTTAAAACATAAGTTGATGGCAACCCCTTCGAAAGCATTTAGAAATCTCTTTCGAAAACATATGCTTCGGCACTTTCGAAGGCTTTAAGTAAAGCAAAGGCAGACACTTCACCATTAAAACAAACAAAAAAAGGTATCGACTCATCGAAAGCTATGCTTTCGACACCTTTCCTTCTGCCTTTCTCTAATCCACTACGTACCATCTAGTGATACCTTATGTATCGGTTTCGGCTTAGTGGGTTTCAACTTGATTGAAGGCGGAAGATCTGGATCGAAAGGTGCTTCTAAAGAAGTCGAAACCAACTTTTCTGGTTAAACCTAATTTACTACTTATTAAAGCAAGCACTTTCTCACATGCAGTTTTAATTTGCACCAATGGGGACTAGGATTTCTCCTTTTATCCGCCTCTCTTTTATCCTATCTTCAATCTCAAATTTATCTAGTTCTTTCCACTCTTCTTTGCTACCGCTTCGTCTCTCGTGAAACCATCCCCTAGCTTCCCTATTGTTGCAAATTTGACCTTTTTCTCGCCTCTTGAATCCTAATTTTTCACATCTCCTTTCTGAGCTACTGCTTTTCTTCTCTGGGTTAGATATAAAGTTTCCACTAGTCAAAATCTCCTAAGCATTTATCCAGTGCTAATGTCATTTCTGGGTGATGTTGCTGGTTCGATTCTTGAAGTAGCCATCGCGTGCTTCAGCTTTGTGTTTGATCCTAGATTGGGTTGTTGTCATTGTAGCTCGAAGGTTCGCTTCTTGTCGTTTTGGGGCTATGCTTATGTTATTAGTTTAGGTTGTTATTTGTGTTGTTTTGAGGATATCGATTATATTTTTCCTTGCACCTTTTGATTATTTGGGCTCTTCAGCTCCAATTATCAGCTGCTATGTTACTAATTCTCCATTGGTAATCTAGTCGTCAATGCTTTCAGTACTATATTTATGCTCCTTGGAATAATTTGTAGCAACTGCTCTTCTTGCTCAGGAGTAAGATATTTCTTTATTTTGTAACTCGAAGTGTGCTGGAAATACGGATTGGTTGGAATATATTTGTTCATGCTATGATTTTGGAGGTTATGTTAGTTTTTGTGTATGTGCCATTTTTTGTTTGGAGCAAGTGTTGTCAACTGATTTGGTTCAATCTGTTGGTTTATGTCTTCTTCATTTTGGAGGTTTGGCTTGTTCCCTCTGGTATTGCAATATTGAAAGCTTCTACTCTTTTGCTGGTAATTGGTTTCTCCCAAATATTGCAATTGCTTTGTCTTTTCTACAACTGTTTGTTTTTTGGAATTCTAGTTTGATTATTTTTAGGTCTTCCTAGTGCAGCTAGAAATTGTTAGTTTGCACCCTGGGTTGTACTTATTTTGTGAAGTGTAAGTGTGATTGCTTTTGGCAACAGTTTTTGTGAGTTTCAACAGGCATTTGTAATGAGTGTTCAGTGGTCAGGCCACTATAAAAACCTTGTTCAGTAGCTTAGGCAATCAGCCTAACTCCTGTATCTTATTTGTATTTATGACTTTGTTGTAATAAAAAGTGGACGGTCCACTATAAAAAACCGGCTGGCCTTGCCAAAAAAGGAAGCACTTTCTAGCTAACCTGTCACGTGTAAACGTAAGATTGGTTGCCTTAACTTTTCAAAATAACTACCACTAATTTCAGATATAAACCATGGTTAAGTTAGCAAGTATGCCCTTCCATTAAGCAAAACCAATATTGCAAAGAAATCCCTCTTCTAAAATAATTTAATTTGCATATAAAATCACTTGGGAAAATTCCCAAAATTCTAGAAATTCACTTTAATCATGTTATCTAACATATCAAAATTTCAGACCCAAATTATCAATATATTTTCCAAAATAAATTTATAAACCCAAATAACCATATTTTCGTAAATACGTAAGTTGTATGTATTTTATTTTATTCGCGTAGCGGTTTGATCCAGATTCGAGTACATAGTTTCGAGGTGAATTACATCGATCCGTACAAGGATTTTTCACTCGGTTCTCGACAGAGAACACTAGATATGGATTTTTGGTTGATTCCAGGAATCTCTATCATAGTATATAGCTATGCAAGGAGAATAACGGTTTCTGATCAAGGAACCGGATCGGAGTCTACATTAGAGGGTCGTGTGAACGATACTAGTTCGAAAGTGAAATTATGTTATCGAGCGAGCAATCAGATTGACACCACGTATGGATGATATATGTATATCGTATGGTTTTAGTGAAGCAAATGTTGGAAATTAAAGTTGTAGAATAAATTGATTTTGAATTATATATTTGGAAATCACTGGTACACAAGTGCAGTTGTATAAAAGCAAGAGAAAATTTGATGCTTTTGATATCATAAGAAAATTGGGTTGCCCAATGAAAATGTACATTTTTTAAATCATTGTTGATTTGATGGTTTTATGGTTGAGCCATTCGACTTTTGTTTTCTTTTATAGGTTTGGGCCCGTAGTGGCAATTTTTAGTTGTTGTGATCTAGCCGCGCAAAGGAGACGTTGGTGAAATTTTTCGAAATTCTAAAGAGTTAGAAATTTTGATGAAATTATGATAACTAAAAATTGATTATGAATTATAACTTGAAATGTTTGAACAGATAATATTAGTTGAAATTTATAAATCAATTTGGAAATTTAGTAAAGGTAATAACTGTAACAACCCCTATTTTGGACCATTCAAATCGACAATAATTCACACATGTAGGACTTGAATAATTCAAAATAACAGATTGTAATAAAATTTAGAGCAAATAAAATCACTCACAGAATCACAGACACAGAAATAACAGAATAACTCGTAGTGGAAATTAAAATACCATAGTAGTTCATGAAGCTAATATAACAAACTCTCAAAACAAATACAGAATAACAGTCTGAAAACAATACAATAGAAATCCCAAATACATAGAAGTTTACTAATATAAGAGATGAACTAGAACAACAAAAACTGAAATAGATAGATAACTCGATAAGCAGAATCTCCAGCGATTCCTAGCTCCAGAAAGAGAAATGCAAAGCTGTGAATACTCAGGCTGACTCGAGCGTAAAGCAAAACACAAAACACTCGAGTCAGGACATACATACTTATACAATGTAACCAACTCAAGGGAACTGCAGTAAAGTACAAGTAACTTAAAGGATGCTTGGGACCGCCCATCCTCTAAGGATCCGTTAAACTATTTACTATGTAGTAATATTGCGCTATTATAATAATGTCTACAGTAAAATAAACTTACTTTAAAATAGCGTTAAGGGGTTACTCATATAGACCTTAACACATAATAGTGCCAATAGTCTATACAATACCTGCATATCTCCTGATCGGGAGACTATGAGAAGATACTCCATAGGTACGACACAAATAGAAACTCGTAGTAAGGCTCGCTATGGTAGGTTACACGACACACAAGGCAATGCCAGAGTAGATATACCAATTATGCACACGGGCTGGTGGTAACGTAGCAACCACTACGCCCACCTCGGAACACACTCCCAATCAAAATCGGAGGATGGCCATCAAATCAACCACAAGTAAGAGTATAGTACCGAAGAAGTGTGTCCGACCAGAAGAGCTACTCCTTTTGGCCCGAGATCGCTCCTCTTTTAGCCACCTTAAGCCAACTCACGAGAGTCGGGCCCACGTTCATACCACAATAGGATCGTCGCCACCATCCTACTTCATTCTGGAATCTCCATGCGTACACAGTTGTTAAAGTGGTTTTCGGTATCGACAGAGAGTATGTCCATATACGATCCCGGTCTCTTTAACAACCAATCGTTATTATAACCGGTGGTTATACATTTCAAAAATAGTTTATATTTCAAAACCAAAACCATTTTTATTTCAAAACTATATTCAAATCAAATAGTTTATCATTTCCATTTCAAACATATATTCACCTTTCAAAATCATAGTATTTTAAAGTTATTACTTTTTCGAAACCAAAATACTTGAAATCATTACACTTTGAAAATCATAACATTTCGAAATCTTACATTTGATATCTTCCTTTAATTCTTTCATTTTTTACAAATTTATTCAATTAAACCCAAATTCTAAAATTTCCAATTTAATTCAATTCAAACCATCAGTTTCAATCCAATTAAGTTTCCCAACAAACCATTTCAAAATTTAAATACCATATCCTTTCAAAACCTCATTCATTTTATATTAAATAAATACCATTCCAAATCACATTTCAAAAATGTTTATATTTCAAATCAAAATACTCCATTTAAACCCTTTAAATGTGAAGTTATTATACTTATAAATCAAATATTCAATTTTCAAAAATTTACCCTTTTCTGAGTTCATTTATTCAGTTAAAAACAACAAAATATTTAAATTTCATCTTTCCACAGCACTTAGAAAATGCTGCGGTAAGTTATATTTGAAAATAATTCAATTCAGAAAAGACAGCATTTAAAAACTGCTGTAATAGTTCAGTTATAGTCAAAAATCTTGTTTCAGCCAACTGCAGCACTTAACAAGAGTTACAATAGCTCTTTTATTAGTTTTAGATTTAAGTTTTAGTTCTGCAACTACATCACTTACCAAGTGTTGTAATATCTATTAGTTAATTTTTTAGCCATAGTTCATTTGCATCAAGCACAGCACTTACAAAGCGCTGTAATATCCTTTACAACAGATTTCAGGTTAACTTCAGAAATGATAGCATTTCTGAAGTGCTATAAATTAAATTTTCAGATTTTCAACACAATTTCAGAAACAATTAAACTTTGATTTTAACCCTTTTAACTTATAAAATTTCATATTTCCACTTTAAAATTTGTTATTTAAAACCCTTTAACTTACGATTTTTATAAAGTAAAAATTTCACAAATAAATATCAAAATTTTATAATAATTCACTTATTATATTTAATGTACAATTTTTGCATTTACTTTACACTTTAATTTAATTTACCGTTTCATAAATTAAAATTAATTTCCATTTTATTTTTCTTAACTTAACTTTTATTTTTAAACCAGATTTCACATTTCCAAGTTAAATTATATTTCAAATTACACTTTTAAGCATTCATTTATTTAACCATTTTAATTCATAGAAAAATCAATAACACTTTATTAAATCATTTTAAATTCAATTTTAAATCAAATTATCATATTTATTTTACTTAACTTAACTCCATTTTTAAACAAAATCACAAATTTCAAAAATTAATTATATTTCAAATTCCAACTTAACCATTTATTTATTTCACTTATTTAACTTATCGAAAAATCACTAATCCTTTATAATTTTTTTTAATCCAGCTTAAATCAAAATATCATAATATACAATTTTAAAATACTTTAAAAAAATTCCAGAAAAATATATAATAACCACAGGTTTGTATAATATTTTCTAACCTAGGTCAAGTGATATGGATATTATATCATTTCAATCCGTAATTTACAGAGAAAATCCGGGTTCTATCATTTCAAACCCACCATCCCAAGTTAAATATAAATAAATAAAAATCGTCCAGGCCTATCATTTCAGTCCATAACGATTTTTCTCTATTCTAAAGTCCGTTTGGGTATGTATCGTTTCAACCTATAGTGATTCCATTCTTAAGGGAACTTGTAGTGTGAGAAACAGAAATAAATGAACCGCACAACAACATATAACAGTATCAGATAATGTGACAGGTTTATAAACAAGGTTAACATCATATGATTCATATCACAGGCATGCATAACATGATAAAATATTTCTACAGATTCACTTGTTATCACTTCACAGTTATATAAGTATAAATGGCATGAGTGAATACTCACTTCTCTTCAAGATAGAGATAGCAAATCAAACTACACCGAATAGATTCCAGAAAGCACGACATAGCCCGACACAACACGACTATTGATTCAAGTAGGAAGAGAGAGCCAAGATAATGATCTTGTAAATAACCAATAAAACAAACAATATACAATGAATATATTTAACACAAAACACATTGAAACAAATTGGAAAATAAAAGGCAACAAAGACAGACCTTGCCTTTACCATTCAAATGCTTGGCCTTGAGGACTCTTATGCTCGGCTATGATCATGCTAAGCTCGGGTATGGCATCATATAGCACGGCTAGAAGTGGATATACAAAGAGGTTGGGTTGCAATATATAGCATACAAAGGGACAAGGCTAAATGGTGGGGTTCAGGTGCATAACTAGGCTTGGCCTATCATAGATTAGGCTCGGCCATGCTTCATATGTGTCATGTCAGATCAGGTGATGGCTAGAGTGGTGGCCAGAGGAGGTGTAGCTGCTGGTGGTGGTGGCTAAAGGTATGGCTGAGATGAATATGTGAAGGGTTGGTGAAGTTTTATGGTCTAGGCATTGCTTTGGAGTGGAGCTTTGCAAATTTTGTGGTGATGCTTCAACAAATGGTCATGGCCTGTCTTGGTCAGAGGAAAAGTGGGTGGTGCTGCTATAGACGGTGGTGGTAAAGGTCAGTGGTGATGAGGCGGTAGGTGGCCGAGCAAAGCTAGAAGAAGAGGGAGCAAAATCAATGAAAAAGAAGAAAAGAAAAATAAGCACAAGAAGCCATAAAAGAAACTTACAAATTTTTTTAGAAATGAAGCATGGATGTGAGTTGTGATATGAGAATTTTCTCACATGAAAAAGAGAAGAGGAATATATGGCTAACCAAAAGAAAAGGACGGTCAAAGCTAGGAATGAAAAGGCAAAAGAAATTGAAAAGTCAAGTACATGAAAAGTCACTAGAAAATGAAAGGTCTTTGTCCATTTGAATTTCTTATTTCTTTTAATCAAAATAAACCAAATAAAAATTCTGTAAATAAAAATAAAGACAAACAAATTAAAGTGAAAAAGAAAATAAATAACTATTCTTAAGAGAATAAAAGTAAATAAAGAAAATAGTTATATATTGAAACTAGAATTTAAAAATTGAAAACAAAATACAATAAACATTTGAAAATTATAACAATACTTTTAAAATGTTTTAAAATAAAATCAATACATAACATGTCATGCTTCACATATATACACAAATTAGAACATGATATGACAAACAAAAATATTATTTTTATAAATTAGCATAAAATTTTTGTTAAATAAATCAATTTACACACAATATTGTAAAAAACATAACTTTCACAATATTTATCAGATTTCAACAAAACGAAAAGCAGTATACTTGAAATTTAATTTATTTTCATAATAAAATATAAAATTCAAATCTTAAATTTAAAAATCAAAGTTTGACCATATTGACCAAAAATCCACATTTCAAGAAAATATTCTATTTATTCATGTTTGGAATTATAATTCACATACAAATCAAAATTTATATTTAAAATAACAAAATTTTATCTATTTTAATAAATAAAATAAAGTTTTTAAATCAGGAATTCAAATAAAATAATCAAAATATGCGGTTAAAATAATCACAAAATATAGGGTTGTTACACTCTCCCCCACCCAAAACTTTTGATCTCCGAAAAGAAATGAGATACGGAAAAACACAGAAAAAGATAGAATGAAATAGGATTAAGATAAGATGATAAGAAGATTGAAATTATACCAATAACTGTTGTTGTAGGTAAGTTCAACAAGGTGGAGATGATCTTCCCAAGATTCTCCAGCATCAAGAATACAAGCATGAGGAAGATCTTCGAGAAATCCGATTCACTCTTTCCGTTTAATGTTCGGTCTGCGGATGGTAAGCAGTTCTCAGATTCAAATGAGTACCCAAAGATTCTTGAAAAGATTTCCAAAACTGACTGGTAAAGATAGGATCACGATTACAAACAATACTGAGAGGAACACCATGGAGACAAACAATCTCTTCCATGTAGATCTCATATAAGCTAGAAGCAAAACGGGTAGACTTGACTGGAATGAAATGAGAAGACTTGGTCAGTCTACCAACAATAACCTAGATAAACTAAGCATACAAGTCAAAGCAGTGAGAGGTGTAGAAATCCGATCAAAATTCTCAATGAATCTCCGGTAATAACCGGCAAGGCGCAGAAAACTACGAATCTCAAAATGTGTCTTAGGAGTTCCCAATCCTATAACAAAATAGGGAGAAATACGAACAGCAGAAAAGATAGAATAATTAAATGACAAAGGAATGGAGAAAGGAAGAAAGACTTATATCGATCGTAGCGATCTTGACTGGATCAATAGAAACTCCATTTCTAGAAACAATATGTCCAAGGAATCAGACTTCATCCTTCTAGAAATGGCATTTAGAAAATTTAGCCTGCAGTTGATGATTTCTAAGAATCTCTAGAATAGGTTTCAAATGCGGCTCATGTTCTTTCTTAGTCTTAGAAAAGACAAGGATATCATCAACAAAGACTAGAACAAATTTATTAAGCACAGCATGAAAAACAAGATTCATCAAATCAAAAAAGAAAGCAGGAGCATTAGTCAAACCAAAAGGCATGACTAACCATTCATAAAACCTATTCTTAGTACGGAAAGTAGTCTTGGGAATACTTTCCTCAACAACACGGAGCTAGTGAAAACTTGTGGCAAGATCAAACTGAGAGAAAACAGAGGGACCAAAAAGTTGATCAAACATATCATTGATACGAGGCATTGGATATCTGTTTTTCATAATGAGCTTGTTCAGCTCCCTATAATCAACACACATCCATAAAGATCCATCGGACTTGGTGACAAAAACCACCGCTGCTCCCCATTCTGAATGGCTAGATCTGATAAGACCTTTGGAGAACAAGTCCTCAATTTGCTTTCCTAGCTCAACCTTCTTATGTGGTGTCATTCTTCTAGGAGGAAGAACAATAGGCCGGGTTCCAAGAATAAGATCAATATGGAAATCAATTTCCCACTTAGGAGGTAAAGTAGTAACTTCACCAAATACATCGGGATAGAATCTGACCACATGGGTCGAATGAAGATCACCAGGAGAAGAATCAGAGAATAAATAAAACTGCCAGCAAAAATCAAGAGGCATAGGGCACTGAATAATCAAGGGATTCCCTAGATCATCAACAAGATAAATAGACCGGGCTTTACAAGAGATATGGGCGTCATGCCCACCAAGCCAATCAATTCCAGGCAATAAATCAAAAGCATCGAAGCCAAGAACATAGAAATCACCACTAAAGCGATGATCAGAATAGAGAAGCTTCACTTGCTTACAAATCCGATTAAGGTTTGCGGGACCTCAATTGGATTTGAAACACATAAAGGTACAAAAACATACTCAAGAAAAAGGAGTTGCTCGAACTTATCACACAAATCAACAGAGATAAAACTATGGGAAGCTCTAGTATCAAATAAAACACGAACATGATACTGAAATAAGGAAAAGGTGCCCTGAAGAATACCTAGGTCATCACTAGAAGTAGGAGTTGGAGAAGATGTAGAGGAGATATCAAACATACCGGAAGGCTCAAAAGAATTACCCTACCCAGCAAAAGGGAAAGCCTTACTGAAATGACCAGGCTGAAGATAGATAAATTCACCTGGATGAATATCCTAATGAAAGAAAATACTAACAAGATAGATACAAAAAGAAAGGAAGTTTAGAAAAAATTTCCTTTAAAACAAGAAAAGTTTATATCAAAATAATCTTTGAAAAATCCTTTGAAAAATCCTTTGAAAAAAATCAGTTTATACTTTGAAAATACGTTCTCTCACAAAAAATGATTCTGAGGTTAATTTCACTCATTCTAGGGTATTACTACCCTACCTCTAATGATTTTTTTGCTCCGTAAGCTATGGTTTGCCTAAAAACCAAAGCTCTGATACCAACTGTTACAACCCTACTTTGGACCATTCTAATCGACAATAATCCATACATGTTGGACTTGAATAATTCAAAATAACATATTGTAATAAAATTTGAAGCAAATAAAATCATTCATAGAATCACAGACACATAAATAACAGAATTACTCGCAGCGGAAATTAAAATACCATAGTAGTTCATGAAGCTAGTATAACAAACTCTCAAAACAAATATAAAATATCAGTCTGAAAACAATATAATAGAAATCCCGAATACATAGAAGTTCACCAATACAAGAGCAGAACTAGAACAACTGAAACTGAAATAGATAGATAACTAGATAAGCAGAATCTCCAGCGATTCCTAGCTCCAGAAAGATAAATCCAAAGCTGCAAATACCCAGGCTGAACCGAGCGTAAAGCAAAACACAAAACACTCGAGTCAGGACATACATACTTATACAATGTAACCAACTCAAGCGAACTGCAATAAAGTACAAGTAACTTAAAGGATACTTAGGACCGCCCATCCTCTAAGGATCCGTTAAACTATTTACTATGTAGTAATATTGCGCTATTATAATAATGTCTACAGTAAAATAAAGTTACTTTAAAATAGCGTTAAAGGGTTACCCATATAGCCTTTGACACATAATAGTGCCAATAGTCTATACAGTACCTGCATATCTCCTGATTGGGAGATTATGAGAAGATACTCGACACAAATAGAAACTCGTAGTAAGGCTCGCTATGGTAGGTGACACAGCACATATAGCAATGCCAGGGTAGATATACCAATTACGCATATGGGCTGGTGGTAACGTAGCAGCCACTACGCCCATCTCAGAACACACTCCCAATCAACATCGGAGGATGGCCATCAAATCAACCACAAGTAAGAGCACAGTATCGAAGAAATGTGTCCAACCAGAGGAGCCACCCCTTTTGGCCCGAGATCGCTCCTGTTTTAGCCATCTTAAGCCAACTCATAGGAGTGTGGTCCATGTTCATACCTCAATCGGATCGTCGCCACCATCCTACTTCATTCTGGAATCTCCACCGCGTACACATAAAGTGGTTTTCGGTATCGACAGAGAGTATGTCCATATACGATCCCGGTCTCTTCAACAACCAATCGTTATTATAACCGGTAGTTATACATTTTAAAAATAGTTTATATTTCAAAACCAAAATAGTTTATCATTTCCATTTCAAACATATATTCACCTTTCAAAATCATAGTACTTTCAAAGTTATAACTTTCTCGAAACCAAAATACTTGAAATCATTACACTTTGAAAATCATAACATTTCGAAATCATACATTTGATATCTTCCTTTAATTCTTTCATTTTTACAAATTTATTCAATTAAACCCAAATTTTCAAATTTTCAATTCAATTCAAACCATTAGTTTTAATTCAATTCAGTTTCCCAACAAACCATTTCAAAATTTAAATGCCATTTCCTTTCAAAACCTCATTCATTTTATATTAAATAAATACCATTCCAAATCACATTTCAAAAATGGTTTATATTTCAAATCAAAACACTCCATTTAAACTCTTTAAAAGTGAAGTTATTATACTTACAAATCAAATACTCAATTCCCAAAAATTTACCCTTTTCTGAGTTCATTATTCAGTTAAAAACAACAAAATATTTAAATTTCAGCTTTCCACAGCACTTAGAAAATGCTGCGGTAAGTTATATTTGAAAACAATTCAATTCAGAAAAGACAACATTTAAAAACTGCTGTAATAATTCAGTTATACTCAAAAATCTTATTTCAGCCAATTGCAGCACTTAAACAAGTGCTACAATAGCTCTTCTATTAGTTTTAGATTTAAGTTTTAGTTCTGCAACTACAGCACTTACCAAGTGCTGTAATATTTATTAGTTAAAATTTTAGCCATAGTTCATTTGCATCAACCACAACACTTATAAAGTGCTGTAATATCCTTTACAACAGATTTAGGTTAACTTCAGAAATGATAGCATTTCTGAAGTGCTAGAAATTAAATTTCCAGATTTTCAACACAATTTCAGAAACAATTAAACTTTGATTTTAACCCTTTTAATTTATAAAATTTCATATTTCCACTTTAAAATTTGTTATTTAAAAACCCTTTAACTTATGATTTTTATAAAGTAAAAATTTCACAAATAAATATCAAAATTTTATAATGATTCACTTATTAGATTCAATATACAATTTCTGCATTTACTTTACACTTTAATTTAATTTACCATTTCATAAATTAAACTTAATTTCCACTTTATTTTTCTTAACTTAACTTTTATTTTTTAACCAAATTTCACATTTCCAAGTCAAGTTAAATTTCCACTTTATTTTTCTTAACTTAACTTTTATTTTTTAACCAAATTTCACATTTCCAAGTCAAGTTATATTTCAAACTACACTTTTAAGCATTCATTTATTTAACCATTTAAATTCATAGAAAAATCGATAACACTTTATTAAATCATTTTTAATTCAATTTTAAATCAAATTATCATATTTATTTTACTTAACTTAAACTCCATTTTTAAACAAAATCACAAACTTCAAAAATTAATTATATTTCAAATTCCAACTTAACCATTTATTTATTTCACTTATTTAACTTATCGAAAAATCACTAATCCTTTATAAAATCATTTTTAATCCAGTTTAAATCAAAATATCATAATATACAATTTTAACATACTTTAAAAAAAATTTAGAAAAATATATAATAACCATGAGTCTGTATAATATTTTCTAACCTAGGTCAAGTGATACAGATAATATATCATTTCAATCGGTAATTTACAAAGAAAATCCGGGTTCTATCATTTTAAACTCACAATCCCAATTTAAATAAAAATAAATAAAAATTGTTCAGGCTTATCATTTCATCCCATAACAATTTTTCACTATTCTAAAGTCCGTTCGGGTATGTATCATTTCAACCCATAGTGATTCTATTCTACAGGGAACTTGCAATGTGAGAAACATAAATAAATAAACAGCATAGCAACATATAACAGTATCAGATAATGTGACAGGTTTATAAACAAGGTTAACATCATATGATTCATATCATAGGTAGGCATAACATGATAAAATATTTCTACAGATTCACTTGTTGTCACTTCACAGTTATATAAGTATAAATGTCATGAGTGAATACTCACTTCTCTTCAAGCTGGAGATAGCAAATCAAACGACATAGAATAGATTCCAGAAAGCACGATATGGCACAACATAGCACGACTATTGATTCAAGCGGGAAGAGAGAGCTAAGATAATGATCTTGTAAACAACCAATAAAACAAATAATATACACATGAATATATTTAACACAAAACACATTGAAACAAATTGGAAAATAAAAAGCAACAAAGACAAGACCTTGCCTTTACCATTCAAATGCTTGGCCTAGGGGACTCTTATGCTCAGCTATGATCATGCTAAGCTCGGGTATGGCATCATATAGCACGGCTAGAAGTGGAGATATGAAGAGGTAGGGTTGCAACATAAAGCATACAAAGGGACAAGGCTAAATGGTGGGGTTTGGATGCATAACTAGGCTCGGCCTGGCATAGATTGGGCTCCGCCATGCTTCATATGTGTCAGGTCAGATCAGGTGATGGCTGGAGTGGTGGCCAAAGGAGGTGTAGTTGATGGTGGTGGTGGCTAAAGGTGTGGCCGAGATGAATATGTGAAGGGATGGTGAAATTTTATGCTCTAGGCATTGCTTTGGAGTGGAGCTTTGCAAATTTTATGGTGATGCTTCGACAAATGGTCATGGCCTGTCTTGGTCAGAGGAAAAGGGGGAGGTGCTGCTATAGACAGTGGCGGTAGAGTTCGACGGTGATGAGGTGGTAGGTGGCCGAGCAAAGCTAGAAGAAGAGGGAGCAAATCAATGAAAAAGAAGAAAAGAAAAATAAGCAAAAGAAACCATAAAAGAAACTTACAAAAAATTTCGAAAATTTAGCGTGGCCGCGAGTTATGAGCTGAGAATTTTCTCATGTGAAAAAGTAAAGAGGAATACATGGCTAACCAAAAGAAAAGGACGGTCAAATCTTGGAATGAAAAGGCAAAAGAAATTGAAAAGACAAGTAAATGAAAAGTCACTAGAAAATGAAAGGTCTTTGTCCATTTGAATTTCTTATTTCTTTTAATCAAAATAAGCCAAATAAAAATAAAAGACTAACAAAATAAAGTGAAAAAGAAAATAAATAATTATTCTTAAGAGAATAAAATTAAATAAAGAAAATAGTTATTATATTTAAACTAGAATTTAAAAATTGAAAACAAAATACAATAAATATTTGAAAATTATAACAATACTTTTAAATTTTTTAAAATAAAATCCATACATAACATGTCAAGTTACATATATACACAAATTAGAACATGATATGACAAACAATAATATTATTTATATAAATTAAAACAAACAATTTTGTTAAATAAATCAATTTACACACAATATTGTAAAAAACATAACTTTCACAATATTAATCAGATTTCAACAAAATGAAAAGCAGTATACTTAAAATTTAATTTATTTTCATAATAAAAGATAAAATTCAAAAATTCAAATCTTTAAATTTAAATTTAAAGTCAAAGTTTGACCATATTGACCAAAAATCCACATTTCAGGAAAATATTCTATTTATTCATGTTTAGAATTATAATTCACATACAAAACAAAATTTATATTTAAAATAACAAAATTTTATCTATTTTAATAAATAAAATAAAGTTTTTAAATCAGGAATTCAAATAAATAATCAAAATATACAATTAAAATAATCACAAAATACAGGGTTGTTTCAATAACAAAGTTTGAACAATAAATGCTTGGGAATTTAAAGGCTTAAATGGATTTGGTAAGTTATTTCAACTAATTGGTTTTAGAATATTTATTGGTTTGGGCATTTCCCAACCTTGGCAATTTCGAGGATGAAATTCTTTTAAGGGGAAAGAATGTAACAACCTAGAAATTTAGTTATTTGAAATTAGAATATTTAATTAATTTTAAATATTGAAAAGTTAATATTATAGGTTAAATAACTTAAATTCTAAATATAGCCATTTATTGGATAGTTTAATTGTTGAACTTAGTAATTGAAATCATTTAAATAACTGAATCTTAGATTTTTATTTGGATAAAAAAATTTAAAAGCTTATTGAATTACTATTTAACAAGAATGAAGGTAATAAAACTTTTAATTGGATTTAAAAGTAATTTACTCGATTTTAAAAGTAACTCGTTTTAATTAACATATAAAAATAGCCTCCCACGGCATTGTCTTGGATTTCGACGAAACCAGTGTCATTGAGTCCGTAATAGTGAATTATATTACGCCGTCAAATTTCATGGCGATTAGATGTATCGTTTAGCCATGCGAGATCGAAACGCGTTGAAATTAATATTGAAAATTTAATATAATAATTGGGTTCAAAAGCTATCTTCTACGTAAGATTGAATTAGGCCCCTAAACAAGTTTCATTGTGTTTGGAGTAGGGATATAATATATAAAATGCTAGGCGGCACATCTAATTTGGGATTCGAAATTTTATAGCTAGATATTTTGAGTTTTAAATTATATATATCTATATCTATATCCATATCTATATATATATATAATTGACTTGACCACACCCCATGTTCATTCTCCATCAATCCACCTCCTCTGATATGATCCATCTTCTCTAAATCTACACCGTGCCCAAGCCCATACCATCTCCATGTTATCTCCCATCACCACACCACCGTACATAGGCCACACCCCTCCACTGTGCAGCCATCATTCCCTTCTCCCTATTTATACTCGTGTTCCACTGAAGATGGTTCATTCTCTTCCAATTTGACGCCCCCAAATCCAACGGCCTTAAGTGGTTGCCGCCACCAAAGGCGGAGATAGGCCTGGACCTCAACTAAAGATTTGACCGTGCCAACTTGCCGAGGCGTTTGAACGGTGGTGATGGGCTTTGGTTTAGTGAGGTGGTGTGGAGGGAGGTTCGACGTCGACACAGCCTTGATCGCTTTTTTGGCGAACTGGTGGGTTTTCAAGGGGTGGGCTTTGAAGAGAAAAGTTAGGGGAGGATGAGGGCAAGCTTTGGCAAGAGTTTAGGAGGATGGCATTGCGTGGTGGTGGCGAAATTCGAAGATGAATGGGAATCTCATTCTCTACTTTTATCGACGTCCACGGCAAGGGAGAAGGTCGCACCAGTGGGTGTGGGGTTGGTTTGCCTGGGTATGGGCGATGTAAGACAAGCTCGGGGTGGCCACGGGTGATGGACGGCGGCAACTAGAGGAGGTCAAAGTTGTGTGCATGAGTTTGAACGCGAACGGGGAAGAAAGAGGTTTAAAGGTGGGTTGTAAACTTTTAAATATGGTTAATTAATGATAATTATGTAATTAGTAAAGCTAATTCTAGTTTAAATTATGTAACCTTATAAATATTGTAACTTACTCATTTTAGATCGGATTGGAACGAGACAAATTGCATTGCACTCTTTTGGACGTATTCTACGATATGGAGTTGATTTGATAACAAATGGAGCTTGTTAAATTTGACGCTAAATTCAAACGTCGTTTGAATTCAGGCAGAATCCGAAATGTCTCGGCGACAACAAAAAAAATTGGTGAGTTAATCTCACCTTTTTGGATAACTGGTATAATATAGAATTGATAAAAATTGTTGAACGATTATTTGGATGAATTATTATATTTATTAGTTGGTTTGGACATATTCCCGCCCTTGGAGTGGATAAGACCCAACTATGTTCCCGTATAAGAGCAGATGATGCTTTGTGTATGAATCCCGGTTCGAAATAGTTGATTTGTATTTTATGATTATCTAACATCTATGATGGAGGGAGAAACAGGTTGGAGGGATCCAACGGGACTCCTCACTATTATTGAAATTTATTATTCCAATAATATTACCTTTATATGGATTATTGAATAATAAATATGATTGTGGATGATGTGGTTATAACATCATTATATGTTTGGAAATAAAACCCAGTAGCGATAGAAAACCAATATTGACATTGGTTAAGTGTTGGGTGACTATTGGCCTCAAAATTGTATTCTGAAATTACTGTAAATTTCCCATTAAGTCGGAATTAGTTTTTGAAACAAGAAACGATATTTATTTCCGAAATTGGGTTTCAAAAATATTTTGAATAAGGTTTATCTAATTAAATATATTAATATTGTTTTAAAGTTAATTAATTATATTAATAATATTTAAAGTTATTTAATTATTGTAATATTGTTTAAAAGTTATTTGTTTATAGTTAATGTGTTTTAAAAATTTATAAAAGGTAAATAAATTGAAATATTTATTATTTAAGAATAATTATGGTTTGAAATTAATAATAAGGATTATTAATGAGGTTTTACAATAAATTATTATTATTTATAAAATGGTAAGATAAATTATTATTATTATTATTATTTCTTAAACAATATTTTGGAGTGATTAATTATTATTGCAGGATATTGAAAGTCAATGATTTCCATTTATTTATAATGTTCATTGTTAATAACTATTATCATATAGTGATGTTTGGAGGTAAATGATTAAATTATTTATAAATGTTTCACAGACCCGGAAATGGAGTCGAAAGACTTAGATTTTATAAAGGAGATATAAAATGGTTCGAAGAATGACACAAAGTTTATTTTCAAGGTGAAAGAGTTTATAAATAGTTAGATATTTATAAACGAATTTTAGAAACAAGGCTATAGATTTATAAAGAAGTTTTTATTAATGCTTTATGGATTCAAAAAGCGATTTGAAATGTATAAGAAGCTTATAAGGGATTGAATTTATATAAAGGAATTATAAATGTTTTTTGGAAGGTTTATAAAATGATTTATAAATGGTTTGGAGAATTGCAAGGAAATTTATAAATGATTTGGAGTCGAATGAAAGAGAACCTTTCTTAGTTTTGTAAATATACTTATATTGTTGAGACAAGTATATAGGTATTTTCTAAATATTAAAGATATAGGAATCATTGGATATACCTTGTAAAAGTATTCCTATACAAGAAATCTACAAGGAATTTTTATTCATAAAAGGGTTATAAAACGAGGCTAGTGGTCGCTTATATGCTTAACCAATGTTGGTTTTCCTATGAAATATAATCTTTGTTTGAATGTTTATTTATTTGATAGTTAAGTAACCGACTATCAAATCTTCACCTAAATATGCAAGCATTTTTTATTTTGGTGGTACGGAAATATTCCCTGCTTAACACCGAAGGATTTTAACTTTGGGAATATTTAGGGGAACACGGGAATTATATGGTACAATTACCGTCGGTGGCGATATACTATACATATAAACTCGTTTCGTTCTTCTAGGACAAATGATAAGGAGATCCATCCACTTAAATGTTTAGGGGGTGATCCCCATTCTTATGTATTGTCTGATTATTTTTAAAAGAACCGATATTGAGCATTTCGGAAATCGGTGTTTAGTTTTATGGAGCACTTGCGAAACATATGTGTACTCATAAGAGATGGCTCGAATCTGTAACCACTTCGGAAACCATATACGGTTCTATGGAGGAGTTTCATGCTATATTGAGATGTTGGGATCTAGGTGTGATTTTGAGACCCATTGGGGTATGGGAATCCAGGTGTGATTCCAAGATCTTATCGAGATGTGAGAACCTTTGTGTGATTCCGAGACCCGTTGGGGGTATTGGAATCCATATGGGATTTCGTGATCTATTTGGTGGTGGTGCGTAAGCTGGAATGCCGGACATAGCCTCATCAGCAGGAAGAATGACTAAAACCATAGATAAAAGGCATGGCCAGTAGGGTTGGAAAACCCATTGGGTGTAGTCGGCTTCTCCTAGATGTCACTTATAGTTGTTATGCATGTATGGGGCGATGCACTCGGTCTTAGCGAGACCAGCTATGTTTTCCTAAGGTACATCACTAGGTATGTATGTTGCTTCGAAATGATACCTTTGATCCTTGTGCAGGAGGACCGTTCCTTGAAGTACTGAGGGCACCTCCATGGAAATCCTACACAATTAGCGAATGTGTCTTATCGATTTTCGATTATATATCTAGTAATGTTGTGATGTACACTCCCGAGCATCACAGCTACTTGATTATATTTTTCTTTAATGATTATTATAATATAAATGGGTTTTCTATGGAAATGATTTTGGTTATCGTAAGGTTAAAACCCGTTCATGTTTATGTGCGGCGTGGTCTTACGAGATACCTTTGATTTCAAAGATTTTTATATAACTTTAAAATCCACTTGGGTGTGTCCTTTTCACGCTGGTTTTTCCAGACCGACTCGGATGTTATTTTATTATATTGCCCGGGTCAGACCAAGCATATTATAAATTAGTTTGTATGTTTGGAGCTTCAAGGGATGAGTCGAAGGCCGGAGACATATTCACGTAAATGGTTATTTTCCGCTGTTTTCATTATTGTGTTTATCAGCAGTTGCGAGGACAGACTGTTATAACTTCCTAAGCTGAAATAGGTTAGTATACTCTAATTGATGTTTGTATATACACATATTAAAATTTTGTTTTGGTGCAAAGATTTATGGTACATTATAGATCATTCGTTCTATTATGAGATTCTGTGTTGTTTAGTTTTCTTTTTCTTTTCATCCTACTTTCTTTTTCCCCAACAATATGGTATTCCGACATTTGAATGCTCGGCATATGATACAATAAACATATTAGTGTCGATTTTCGAGGGTCGAAAACCCCGTCGTTACACATTGGACCCTTTCGAAAGCATTTAGGAAGTGGCTTAAAACATATTTACGATAGCACTACCCATCTAAATCATTGATGTCTTCAATACATTCGAGAGGCTATAGAACGATAGCAGGGCTTCGACTAGGTTGGAACCCCTTCTTTGGAAAGCATTATTTTATAAGTAAAGAAACCCATTCTAAAGCTTTCTCTTTAAAACATAATTTGATGGCGACCCCTTCGAAAGCTTTTAGAAATCTCTTTCGAAAACATATGCTTCAACACTTTCGAAGGCTTTAAGTTAAACAAAGGCATGCACTTCACCTTTAAAACAAACAAAAAGGTATCGACCCATCGAAAGCTATGCTTTCGACACCATGCCTTCCGCCTTTCTCCAATCCACTACGTACTGTCTATGTGATACCTTGTGGATTGGTTTCGGGTTATTGGGTTTCGACTTGATTAAAGGCGGAAGCTCTGAATCGAAAGGTACTTCTAAAGAAGTCAAAACCAACTTTTATGGGTAAACCTAATTTACTACTTATTAAAGCAAGCACTTTCTCACATGCGGTTTTAATTTGCACCAATGGGGACTAGGGTTTCTCCTTTCAACCACCTCTCTTTTCTCCTATCTTCATCCTCAAATTTATCTAGTTCGTTCCACTCTTCTTTGCTACCGCTTCATCTCTCGTGAAACCGTACCCCAGCTTTCCCTATTGTTGCAAATTTGACCCTCTTCTCGCCTCCTGAATCCTAATTTTTCACGTCTCCTTTCTGAGCGGCTGCTTTTGTTCTTTGGGTTAGATCTAAAGTTTCCACTAGTCAAAATCTCCTGAGCATTTATCCAGTGATACTGTCATTTCTAGGTAATGTTGCTGGTACGGTTCTTTAAATAGCCTTTGCATGCTTCAGCTTTGTGTTTGATCCTAGATTGTGTTGCCGTCGTTGTAGCTCGAAGGTTCGCTTCTTTTCGTTTTGGGGTTGTGCTTACGTTATTAATTTAGGATTTTATTTTTGTTGTTTTGAGGATACCGATTATATTTTTCCTTGCATCTTTTGATCGTTTGGGCTCTTCTGCTCCAATTATCAGCTGCTATGTTTCTAATTCTCCTTTGGTAATCGAGTCGTCAGTGCTTTCAGTGCTATATTTATGCTCCTTGGAATTATTTGTAGCAACTTCTCTTCCTTGCTCAGGCGTAAGATATTTCTTTATTTTGTAATTTGAAGTGTGCTGGAAATACGGATCGGTTGGAATTTATTTGTTCATGATATGATTTTGGAGGTTATGTTAGTTTTTGTGTATGTGCCATTTTTTCTTTGGAGCAAGTGTTGTCAACTGATTTGGTTCAATCTGTTGGTTTATGTCTTCTTCATTTTGGAGGTTTGGCTTGTTCCCTCTCGTATTGCAATATTGAAGGCTTCTAATCTTTTACTGGTAATTGGTTTCTCCCTAATATTGCAATTTCTTTGGTCTTTTCTACAATTGCTTGTTTTTTGGAATTCTAGTTTGATTATTTTTAGGTCTGCCTAATGCAGCTAGAAATTGTTAGTTCACACCCTGTGTTGTGCTTATTTTATGAAGTGTAAGTGTGATTCCTTTTGGCAACAATTTTTGTGAGTTTCAGCAAGCATTTGTACCGAGTGTTCAGTGGTCGGGACACTATAAAAACCTTGTTTAGTAGCGTAGGCAATCAGCCTAACTCTTGTATCTTATGTGTATTTATGACTTTTTTGTAACAAAAAGTGGACGGTCCACTATAAAAACTGGATGGCCTTGCCAAAAAAAGGAAGCACCTTCTAGCTAACCTGCTACGTGTAAACATAAGATTGGTTGCCTTAACTTTTCAAATTCTTTACTAAAATAGCTGTTGCTAATTTCAGATCTAAACCATGGTTAAATTAGCACGTAAGCCTTTCCATTAAGCAAAACCAATATTGCAAAGAAGTCCCTCTTCTAAAATAATTTAATTTGCATAACAAATCACTTGGAAAAATTCCCCAAAAATTCTAGAAATTCACTTTAATCGTGTTATCTAACATATAAAAATTTCAGACCAAATTCTCAATATATTTTCCAAAATAAATTTATAAACCAAATAACCATATTTTCCTTTGAAAATTCATAGTAATCTTTCCATAGCTTGGAAAATTATCAAAATTAAAACCCAATTCCAAAATCATGTTTTACATAGCATAAAATTTATCCATGGCATTTAAACATCAATATCCTTCGGTTTTGCCCTAAAACGGCATGTAATCTTATTTAAACATTCTTGTTTAATCAAATGAATAGTAATTCAAGCATATCATCATCCAAATCATCATAAAAATGAATTTACCCTTAAATCCGAAAATATATGATTATAAAACAAAATAGAGATGGAATTATTATTCTCCTTGACTAAGATAAAGAGATTGGATTGAAATTTATTTCCTCTAAGTTTGAATCCCTAGCTTTTACTTGATTTCTCCTCTTAATGGCCGGCCCCTCTTTAAGTTATTATTTTGCGTTTTCAAAATGACGTGAATGGGAAATAAAATGGTAGGAACGAAAATATATAAAAGGTAAGGTAATGCCCCACCCTAAGACCACATTAACAAAGAGCATTATGGAGTAATACAGTCTGTTAATGCAGAGAATATGGCTATTTAGTAGCGACCATCCATAAGCTTTATCTTAAATAAGTATTGAGTGCATCGATTGGGTGCTCTAAATTTTATTACCTTTCGTAAGTGGATCGACATACTCAATAATTATTTAACAAAAAATTACGGTAGCTAACGGATCTATCAGAACAAAATATGACAACGACAAATACAACTGGTCACAAAACAGCAGTCACACATATATATACATATATACAAGTACATCATAGTACACTACAAAGTGATACAACAGTGGTGGTACATGGACCATAATATATACATCGAGTCAAAAAGAATAAGTATATATCGGAGATTACGAAACAATACAAAACTACACAAAAGATGACTAGTAGAAAATCTATAGTGGAAGTAGCGTAGCAGTAATCTATAGCAGGTGACTAACCTGAAATAACTCGGTCTGACCCGAGTTCAAAAAATATATAGGCCAATCTAACTTAAATGAACTGAGTAGCACAAGATAGGTGAAGTATAGGGATAAACAATAATATTTCTTCTCAAAGAGAAGAAACAACTCCAAATATACATGTATCAACTACTTCATATGAGATGATATCACTATACATCATATGGAAGTTTCTCGAAAGAGGAAAATTCAATGACAATATCAATTAATCATAAATAATCGCCTCATATCATTGGCATATATAATAACCAATATAATGGCTTTCATCAACCATAACTCCTAAATAGGAAATCACAGGCCTCAAAATTCACCAAAGAATGGCAACACAAATAAATCCTAAATAGGAAATCATAAATCTCAAAAATGGCCAAAGGATGACAACCAAAATCATAATATGTAGAACTCGGTTAAGAGTTCAAAACTCCAAAATGTAATCACCATATAATGAATCTTCAACAGCTCAAAAGGCCTAATAATCTCAAAGTGGTGAAAACCTTCAGAAATAACAATCAAATCATGAAATATCACAAAAGATGCACGTGCTTATCAAAATGGTCGAAGCCCGCCAAGTACTGTATCACAAATAAGGCACCAAATACGACCCGAAGGCCAAACAACCCGAAGGTGAAACATCCCAAGGGACAAACATCTCGAAGGTCCCAAAGGACAAACATCCCGAAGGACAAACATCCCGAAGGACAAACAGCTTGTGACGCCCCACCTCTATACCCACGCTAGCTAAGAACACTACGGTGTAGTGTTGTCAACTAGCACGGAGAATAAGGCTGTTGAGGAGCGACCATCCATATGATTTCTTATCACACGGTGGCTATAAATAATCTTCGAAAACAAACATAGAAATATGCATAACACAAATCAGTCATAGACATCCATATCACAAAGGCGGAAGAAGATATGAATATATAACTAACACATGAAAGTGTACATCAGAGTAGTGGTAAAAAAGATCCACAATAATACAAAAGAATAGCAACACGTGCTATACAAAAGAACACATCTATGAGTCTATATCTCAAATGTAAATGACAAAAACTGCTAATCTAAAAGGTCAGCCAAAAGTCAGAGTAGTAAATCCCTGGGGGAGAAGTCAAGCAGAAGCACCTGTAACATCTCGGTCTGACCCGAGTATTATTTATAAGAAAATAATAAACAGATCAGTCTAGCTATAAATATCAGATAACATGATATAAACAATAGATATGGCAAGAGCATATAGTAACCATAAAGACATACTATGATAAGCATGTAAATGAAGATCATCAAGAGATCAAACAATATCAAAAGAATCTTCTAAAAGATCCAAATTCATCTAAACATAAAAGTTGGAAAATCATAACAATGAAAGTCATGAAAATAGGTGAAGCACAAATTCCAGAAGACTACACAATAAATCCAGAAATTACAATATAGGAGCATGAAAACTCACAAAATGGGAGCATGAAAACTCACCTACACGTGTAACACAAAGCGAGAAGCTATCTCATGGTTGCAAGCCATTAATTTTGACACACGAATGGCCCGAAGACCGTGGGGCGCTACCCCACGTATGTGATAGCGAAACATCACACAAATGCGATGGCGAAACATCACAAGAGCGGGGTCTAGTCTCCCTCGTAGACAAAGAGACATCGCACAGTTGCTAGTCTAAAACACAAAAATGATCGTCATGATCATCAAGAAGTGTCAATTACACTAAGTTAGTAAATATAAAAGTTTAGCTTCATGTCCCATAACCACTTGCTTAACTCAAATATTTACTAACAAACTGTAGATCTCCACTAGAAAATTGTCACAAGAGATTCAATCGAACAAGTCCAAGAATTAACCGATGAAGTAAACGCAAGCGTTTCATACCACTTGTTTTACTAAGTCGTTTAATTAGATTTCTCATACGAGTGAGGTAAAGGTTTGTATATACTAATAGATTGGAAAACGGGTTAAGAAAAGAGCTTTGTTATTAAAAATAGAGTTAAAATCCTTTTATTGAAAGAGTTTTGATATTTACTACTAGTTTTGAAACCTTTATATTTTAAAGTGACCAATCACAGAAGCGATTGTAGAAACAATCAATCACAACGATCACATTCGGAGATGTGATAAAAATCCAAGGAAATCAGCGCAGCAAGTTCTGTTGAATGTTTTTCATATAAGATCCCCTACGGAGGGGGGGTCCAGGGGGGTGGCAACCCCCCAAGGTGGGGGTGCGGGGGCAACGCCGCCGCTACGGGGTTCGACCTGCCCGGTCAGGTCGCGGGGGTCCAGGGGGCAGCGCCCCCGGTGGGGTGCGGGGCAGCGCCCCGTCCAAAACGGTACGACCTAATGGTTGCGACCTAGGGGTCTAAGGGGTCAAGCGACTTAGTGGTTGCGACCTAGAGGTGTCCGCGACCTAATGATGACTCGCGACCCAACATGGCCGACCTAACAAAGGTTGCGACCTAAGGTATTCGCGACTTAGGGACAGAAGCAGGACCGAGCGACCTACGACCTAGGCGACTTACGACCTACGACCTAAGGTGACTTACGACCTACGACCTAAGGCGACTTACGACCCATGACCTAAGGCTCGCGCGACCTAGTGAAATAGCAGTATTAGGTCAGAGACGACCTACGACTTAAGGCTCGCGCGACCTAGTGAAATAGCAGTATTTGGTCGGAGAGAACCTACGACTTAAGGCCATACGACCTACGACTTAAGGCCATACGACCTACGACTTAAGGCCATACAACCTAACACCGAACAAGCATTTACTTGGCCCAACAACCTATGGTACTAACTCGCGAGCGACCTAACGAGTTAACTCATGAGCGACCTAATTCCGAAGTGCCAATTCTTCCAGAACGACCTAACGTTAACTCGTAAGCGACCTACGACCTATGGACGAGCGACCTAACTCCGAACGAGCTAAAAATGGCCAGAACGACCTAGGGTTAACTCGTAAGTGACCTACGACCTATGGACGAGCGACCTAACTCCGAACGAGCTAAAAATGGCCAGAACGACCTAGTAGCAGTTTTTCACCAAAATCACTAAAATTTGGAGTTTTTCGCCAACCCAATCCAAACCAAATGCAAATGTGCATACTAAAGTGATAGAGAATCATTCCCAACAGTCCAATATAGATATAAACTAGATTTGTGGGATAAAAATCTCACCTTTGCACTAAAATTTATGAAGATGAAGCTTGAAAGCAAGGAGAAGCAATCCAAAGCTTGAATCCAATATCTTCTACTTGAATTTGGAGTTGAATGTTGGATTTGCAATTGAATTTGTGCTTGGAGTTTTAATTTCCCATTCTCTTCACCATTAATGCCAAAGCTTGAGTTAGTTAGGAAATTTATGAAGAGTGAGGAGAAGGGGGTTGGAACTTGGGCTTAATAGGCTAAACTAACCCAAAGTCCAAAGAGGGAAAAATTAGTGAAATTTCACTAACTCCAAACCTATTGATGTTTATACTTAAAAAATTGTAAACGGCATTTCGAACTCAATGGAAGTGGTCTCGAGTCCTAATTTGACCGTTTGCAAAAAGTATCTTTTCGGACCAAAATCCGATTAACGATTTAATATTTAAATAAAATATTTAAATATAAACTCGACAAATATGCGGGTTGTTACACAGCTAAAAAGCCCAAATGACCCAAAGGTCCAGTATTGGAAATCAACCCAAATGTCCATAAAAATGTGTATAGCTTCAAATGAACAAGTCCAGAATTAACCAAAAAGGTAAACACATGTGTCCCATACCAAATGCTTTACTAAATCATTTAGATCTCTTTCTCATACACTCGAAGAGTGCAAAAACATGTATTTTATATAGAAAATACTTTGTTTCGAGAAAACTAGTTTTTAAAACAATTTTTTTGAATTGTTTGGAAAAGAAACCTTTGAAATTCTCTTTATTATAGAGAATATATAGTTTTAGTAGCTCTAAAAATAATTATAAATATTGTAAAATATTTATTTCAAAAGTTATTTTATCACAAAAACCATTTCAAAATCGTTTTAGAAAACACATGCTCGAAAACAACAGAAATCACCGAAAACGCCGTAAAATCGGCAAATGAAATCATCTCAAAAATAGTCAATCCGAAGTATGGACCAACAATAATATTGGCTTACCTATTGATAGGCAAAATCCCTTCAAAACACTCTAAAATATCACAAGAATTGGTTGCAAGAGTCACTGGAACAAGTAGAGCAAGCAAAACAGTGCTCGAGTAAGAAAAAAAACAATCCGGACATAAAAAAGCATGGGTAGACCCAGCAAAGGCCAAGGTCGACCTTGGGGAGGCATGGGTTGACCTATACATGCCTTAGGTCAACCCCCAATGCCTCTAGGTCGACCTATGGTCGTGATAAGCTACAGGCAATTTTGCCTGTCTCGAACCCAACTTTGTGCATCGATTTCTGGCACTTCCATGATGATTTAGACTATGAAATTTGACGTGCACAAACAACAACACATAGACAACAATATGGAGAAATTCCGGCATGAATTCTCTTGACAAGAACAGAGATATATGAGCACATAAAGAAGGACTCCAGGGTATTTACTTATGGTAAACTTTCAAGAAGATTTTGTTTTTACAGTAAGCAAAAATCAACAATTTCCAGCATACAAACTTGTTTTAAGCTTAATTTGTGAGTTGTAAACTCACCTTAGCACAATTTTTAAGCAAACTAGAGGAATATGGAAGCTTTTGCCTTTGATTTAGCTTTAGGATCCTGAAGGAAAGTGAATACACAGACAAGCAGCAAAGAAGGAAATGTTACAAATAACCTATTTCTCAAAACCAAAAAATAGATAAGACAATTTGTGATTTTTGTATTGATTACCTACTACTCTCTTTAATTTGCTAATTTTTCCTTTGATTTCCCTTTTGATTTTGCTTAATCTTGAAGCTAGATTTGAAAACTAAAAGAAGGCAGCCATTTTTCTTTTTTTGGTTTGTTTTAGGAAGATAATAGAATGAGAAGAGGAAGTTTACTTACAGTAGAACCCCGTCCTCCTATGATTTTCTTAGATAATGGGTTTGGGCTAACCTATTACCCAAAAGCCTATATGTTATTACTTAATTAAAATTTAACTAAGTTAATTCATGTTAACACTTATTTCACCATATTTTCACTATATTTATGCATATTTTGACTAAATAAGTTCGTGCAACATATCTATGTTTAACAAAATGTTTTACAATATATAAATGTATTTTAGCGATTAAAAATTATTTTCCATCATTAAATTCCTATTTTTAATTATATGCTTTAATTTACACCATTATTTACATAAAACAATATTTTCAACACTCAAAATTACATAAAATCATTTTTCTTGTTTATTTTATCCTAACAAACCATGTTAAAAATATTTTTACAACCAAATATTGATATTTAACCAATATTCCACATTTTATTTACAATATATACCATATTAAATTCTAATATTTCATTAAAATTAATAAAAATCAACATTTGGCAATAATTTTCAAAATTATTACATTTTAACAAATTAAAACCATAAATGCTCATTTTTACCCTAAATTAACCTAATAAAGTTTTTAAAACTTTATTTTCAACATCTTATATTTATTCAAAATCCATTATTTATTTAAAATAAACAATTTTAACAAATTTACATCTCCAATTTATTTTATTTATGCATTATTAAATTATAACCACCATTATAATTTAATATTACAAATAATCACTAAAATCAGGATTGTTACAGACCCCCCCTATAAAAATTGCATCCTCACAATTTCCTAGAGAAGAGTTGTATTCAACATGATTTATTTCACCTAGCAAAGGAAAATAGATAAGCTTGAGTTTAAAATTCTCACCCTCAATACAAGAAGATAAATAACCAAGATAAGATCGCTCGATAAATTCTCTGGTTTCCTTCGTTGGGATTAGCGGACCATTGAATCTTCACGAGCGGTACATCCTTATTTCGAAGGCGTTTCACCTCCGAAGCAAGAATATGGAAAGGATGTTGCATAATAGATAAATCAGGTGAGATCTCAAGCTCTTCTAGACAAGGAGAATCAATAACAGAATCTGAATCACGAAGGCACTTCCGAAGCTGAGAGACGTAAAACACGTCATGAATACCAAAAATTAATGACCCGGAAGTGATACTCTATAAGCAACTGGACCAATACGCTCAGTAATAAGAAATGGTCCTATGAACCGAGGAGCTAATTTCTCGGTCCTACTGAAATGCACTACCCCCTTTAAGGGAGATACTCGAATAAAAACAAGATCACCAATGGAGAACACAAGAGGCTTCCTACGGTTGTCCGCATAGGACGTCTGATGGCTCTATGCCTCTTTCATTCTCTGTTGAATATCGATCTTCTCAGAAGCTTCACGAATAGAATCGGGGCCTAAAATTAACTTCTCTCCGGATTCTAATCAACAAGAAGGTGATCGACATGGCCTTCCATATAGGGCTTCGAAAGGAGCCATACCTATGCTAGACTAAAAAATGTTGTTATAAGAGAACTCAACAAGCGGTAGGTGGTCTTCCCAGCTACCACAAAATCAAGAATGCATGCACGAAGTAGATCCTTAAGAATATGATTCATCCATTCAGTATATCCATCAGACCGCAGATGATAAGCTGTGCTGAAGCTAAGCTTTGTACCCAAAGCTTTCTGAAGACTCTTCTAGAAATTACTAGTGAAAAGTGGATCTCTATCACAAATGATTGTACTAGGAACACCGTGAAGTCTCACGATCTCCTTAATATATAACTTAGGATGATGAGAAGCTGCCCTATTAGATTTAATAGGAATGAAATGAGTGGATTAAGTCAAGCGACCCACAATAACCCAAACACTGATATGGCTTGATCTCGAACGAGGTAGGCCATCAATAAAGTCCATAGAGATTTGATCCCATTTCCACAACGGGACCTCGAGAGGTTGAAGAAGACCACTGGGACGCTGATATTCGGCTTTAATGAGTTGACAAGTCATGCAAGTACTTACATAACTTGGTACATCATGCTTCATGCCTTCCTAATAATACAAGCGTCTCATATCAGCATACATCTTGCTACTGCTTGGATGAATACTACACTTAGAATGGTGACAATCATTAAGAATGTCCCGCCTAAGATCAAAAATACAAGGCACAGTCAATCAATTCTTCTTCCGAAGACAACCATGAATATTAATGCTGAACTCCCTCAACTCATCATCACGGGATTTAGACTTACAAAGCTGAACAAGGCATACAAGATCCGGATCTTGCCGCTGAGCCTCGGCAATATGATCCAATAAGCCAGGACGAGCTTCTAAGATGAATAACAAGATAGGAGAATCTGAAGCTAGAGCACGATCATGAATATCACAAAGAGATAAGGTTTCCAACATATCCCACTCGGCTAACATCATAGAAACAACAGCTGAGTGCTTGCGACTTAGCACTTCAGCAACTCGGTTCCACTTTCCAGGAGTGTACTGGATATCAAAATCATAAGAGGCTAGGAACTCGAGCCAACGCTGTTGCCGCATATTAAGCTCTTTCTGGGTGAATAGATACTTCAACTCTTTATGATTGATATAAAGAATGAAGCATTATCCTAAAAGATAATGACGCCAAATCTTCAAGACAAAGACTATGGCGGTTAACTCTAAGTCATGGGTGGCATAGCGAACCTCATTCGGGCATAATTGCCTAGAAGCATAGGCAACTAATCTCTCTACATAAGCACGGCACTGAGACCACATCGACTAGCATCGGTGTAGACAACATGATTTTGATTCCCTTCGGGAACCACAAGGATAATAGCATTATTAAGAAGTTCTTTCAATTTCTGAAAAGAAGCTTCACACTTATCATACCAAATAAATCAAATGCCTTTTCTAATAAGGCTAGTGAGAGGTAGCACGATGCGGGAAAAATCCTTGATGAACCGATGGTAATAACCCACCAATCCAAGGAAACTGGGAATCTCAGAAATGTTCTTTGGTCTTTTCCAATTCTGAATGGCTTCTTTCTTCGACGGATCGACATAAATACCATCAGAAGATACAACATGGCCAAGGAACTTCGCCTTATTCTCCCAAAAGTGGCACTTAGAAAATTTGGTTTTAAGTTGATGCCGACAAAAAAAAATCCTCAAATGATGAACAAGATCGGCTTTGGATTTAGAGTAGATAAGAATATCATCGATGGATACAAGGATGAAATTATCGAGGTATTCCCTAAATACTCGATTCATGAGATCGAAAAAATAATCTGGAGCGTTCGTCAAACCGAACGGCATAACGAGCCACTCATAAGAAGCATACGAGTGCAGAATGCAGCAAGAGGAATGTTGTTCCCCACAACTCGTAACTAGTGAAAACTGGTGGCAAGGTCGAGCTGAGAAAAGACCTTAGCACCACTCAACTGATCGAACATGTCATCGATCTTGGGTAATGGATACTTATTCTTAATCGTTAACTCGTTAATCATGCAGTACTTGATGCAAAGCTTAATAGTACCATCAGATTTCTTAACAAAACGACGGTGGCACCCTACGTGAAGAACTGGACTAAATGAATTGCTTGGCTTCAAGCTCCAACGATTGATTTTTGAGTTCCTTATTTTCCTTAGTGGACATTCTCATGGGAGGATGACTAACAGGTCGAGCACTAGGAATGTGGTCAATACGACACTCAATTGCCCGCTTCGGTAGCAAACCCGAAACAAGCTCAAGTACATCAGCAATATCACAAACGACTGAAATTCGAGATACATCATCATCATCTCGAGATTCAAGAGCAAATAAAGATGCTTCAGAATCACTATCAACATTCCAAAGAATAAGAGACAACTGATCAACAGAAGCTGGATGCCTGAGATATAGGATCCTTTCAAAACATAGGATTCGGGCTTGATAATAAGCAAGTCAATCCATCCCCAAAATCATATCAAATCAAACATAGTGAATAACATACAGATTCACACAGAAAGAAAAACCACAAAGAATAATCTCAACATCACTATAAACCATGCTAAGGGTTACGGAACCCCCAATAGGATTTGCAATCCTCAAAGAAGTAACAAGGCAAGAAACATCCAATGGTATAACATCAACAAGCTCCTTCAATACGAATGAGTGTAAAGCACCCGTATCAAGGAGAACTCGAATAACACAATTATGAAATAATATAGAACCTTCAAGAATAGGAGAAGTAACTCTGGGCTAAGAAGAACCACCAGAAGCATCCACCACATTAAGCTTGCCCGACTTAGCATTACTAGGAGCAATGGGACCAGATGAAACCCAATGTCCCTCTTTCTTATAATAACAACACATTTGAGGCTTAGGACAATCTCAAATCAAATGATCAGAGGAGCCACAATCGAAACACCCCTTTTGACTAGAAGGTGCACCACTGGGCTAAGAGCTAGAACCAACCGACTTCTTCTTCTTATTATGAGGAAAAGACTTAGACTTCTGAAAAGGAAACTTCTTCTTATAGGGGTTCTTTCAAACCTTAGTCTCATCACTACTATCTTGCTCCTTCTCGACTGCTTTAAGGTGAACCTCGAGTCAACCAACTCCTCAAATGAAAGCTTAAGTTGAAGCATCAAAGATTTCTTTAAATATTTCCGGAGGACAGAAACAAACTTGAGATTTTTCTAATAACAAGTGCTAATATACTCGAGATCATACTTGGATAAGGCCTCGAATGAAGAAATATATTCGAAACTGAAGACTTCACTTGCTTCAACTCAAGGAAGCGATGGGCTAAAAGGGCTTTCTCGGACTCCGGAACGAACTTAAGTTTTAATTGCTCCTAAACTGGGTCGGAGTAAGAGTAGACTCATCAAGCTCCGTAATAAGAAACTCATACCAATCAAGAGCACACTCTTGCAACATACTCGATGCTACAAGAACTCGGTGATGGTCGGAAAGATCCATGTGAGTAAAGATATGCTCGCATGTATGAAGCCATGCCTGGACCTCAAGGACAGACTCTGAGCCCTTGAAAGGCTTGCCTCCAAGATGAGAGAAATCACTGCACATATGCACAAAAGCAAACTTTTGCAAAGGGGACGAAGGAGTAGTAGCTGGAATCTAAGTGCTCCTAAATAACACCATGAACTGATCAGCAGACATATATACACCATCTGGATATGAGTCACTGGATGGCACATCATTAGATTGGCGACCTCTGCCTCTTCCAGCCATAGGCTGAAAGTATATGATAAGATAAGGATTTTCACAGGATAAGATATCATTATTTCAATTATGGAATACTATGGAATTAAAATGCATTCCTAGACATATTCCCAGCTTATATCTATCCCAAGGATATGGAAAGATTAAGGACGCGATGAGGGAATATGTAACACATATATTGTACTTTGATGTACTGTAATATATGTTCTATGTTTATCATATTTTGTTATGAACCTCGCTCTGATACCAAGCTGTGATGCCCCACCCGAGACCCACATTAATAAAGAGCATTACAGAGTAATAATGTATGTTAATGCGGAGAACATGGCTGTTTAGGAGCGACCATCCGTAAGCTTTGTCTTAAACAAGTATTAAATGCGTCGATTGGGTGGTTTGAACTTTTTACCTTTCTCAACTGGATCGACATACTCAATAATTGTTTAATACAAAACTACGGTGGCTAAATGATCTATCAGAACAAAATATGACAATGAAAAATATAATAGATCATAGAACAACAGTCACACATATATATACATATATACAGATACATCATAGTACACTACAAAGTGATACAACAGTGGTGGTACACGGACTACAATATATACATCGAGTCAAAAAGAATAGGTACATATCGAAGATAATGAAACACTACAAAACTACACCAAAGACGACTAGCATAAAATCCATAGCGGAAGCAGCATAGCTGTATTCTATAGCAGGTGACTAACCTGAAATAACTCGGTCTGACCCGAGCAAATAAAATACACGGGTCAGTCAAGCTTAAATAAACTGATTAGCACAAGATAGGTGAAGTATAAGGATAAAGGATAATATTTCTTCTCAAAGAGAAGAAGCAACTCCAAATATACATGTATCAACTACTTCATATGAGATAATATCACTAAAATACATCATATGGAAGTTTCTCGAAAGAGGCAAGTTCAACGACAATGTCAATTAATCACAAAAAATCGCCTCATATCATCGGCATGCACAATAACCAATTGAATGCCTTTCATCAACCATAACTTCTAAATTGGAAACCACAAGTCTCAAAATCCTCAAAAGAATGGAAACCACAAATAACTCCTAAATAGGAATCATAAATCTTAAAAAATACACCAATGGATGGCAACCACAAATCACAATATGTAGAACTCGTTTAAGAGTTCAAAAATCCAAAATGTAATCACCATATAATGAATCTTCAAACGGCTCAAAAGGCCCAATAATCTCAAAATGGTGAAAATATTTGGAAATCTCCAATAAAGCATGAAATATCAAAAAAGATGCACGTGCTTATCAAAAAGGCCGAAGCCCACCAAGTGCTCTATCACAAATAAGGCGCCAAATACGACCCGAAGGCCAAACAACCTGAAGGTCAAACATCTTGAAGGAAAAACATCCCGATGACAAATAGTTGAAAAGCCCAAATGACCCGATGGTCCAGTACTAACAATCAACCCAAAGGTCTATAAAAATGTGTATAACTTCAAACAAACAAGTCCGGAATTAAGGAAAAATTAAATGCATGTGTCACATACCACATGGTTTACTAAATCGTTTAGATCTCTTTTATACGCTCGATGAGTGCAAAAATGTGTATTTTATATAGAAAATACTTTATTTTGAGAAAGCTAGTTTTTAAAACATTTTTTTTGAATCGTTCGGAAAACAAAACTTTGAAATATCTTTATTATAGAGAATATATATTTTTAATAGCATTAAAAATATTTCAAAATATTTATTTCGAATACTATTTTATCATAAAAATCATTTCAAAATCGTTTTAGAAAACACACGCTTGAAAACAGCAGAAAACACCGATAAAGCCATAAAATTGGCATATGAAATCGTCTCAAAACACGTCAATCCAGAGTACGGATCAAAAATAAGGTTGAATTACCTATTGATTGGTTAAAGCCCTTCAAAACAGTCTAAAATATCGTAAGAAATTGTTGCGAGAGTTAATGGAACAAGTAGAGCAAGCAAAACAGTGCACATGTGAGAAAAAAATAATCTAGACATAAACAAAAGCATGGGTCGACCTAGAAAAGGCCAAGCTCGACCTTGGGGAGGCATGGGTCAACCTATACATACCTTAGGTCGACCCTAGGGCCGACCCCCAGTGCCTCTGGGCCGACCTTTGGTTGCGGGAAGCTACATGAAATTTTGCATGTCTCGAACCCAACTTTGTGCGTTGATTTCTGGCACTTCCATGATGATTTTGGCTATGAAATTTGACATGCACAAACAACTACACATAGACAACAATTTGGAAAAATTCCGGCACGAATTCATGACAAGAACAGAGTTGTATGAGCACAAAAAGAAGGACTCTAGAACATTTACTTACTGTAAACTTTCAAGTAACAGATTTTGTTTTACAGTAAGAAAAAATCAACAATTTCCAGCATACGAACTTGTTTTAAGCCAGATTTGTGAGTTGTAAACTCACCTTAGCATAATTTTTGAAGAAAACTTGAGGAAGATGGAAGCTTTTGCCTTTGATTTAGCTTTAGGAACCTGAAAGAAAGCGAATACACATACATGCAACAAAGAAGGAAATATTACAGACAACCTATTTCTCAAAACCAAAAAATAGATAAGGTAGTTTGTGATTTTGGTATTGATTACCTACTACTCTCTTTAATTTGCTAATTTTTCCTTTGATTTTCCTTTTGATTTTGCTTAATCTTGAAGCTAGATTTGAAAATTAAAAGAATGCTGGCATTTTTCTTTTTCTGGTTTGTTTTAGGAAGACAATAGAATGAGAAGATGAAGTGTACGTGCAACACAACCACTTCGACCTCTGATTTTTTTAGATAATGGGTTTTGGGCTAACCTATTACCCAAAAGCCTATATGTTATTATTTAATTAAAATTTAACCAAGTTAATTCATGTTTACACTTGTTCCACCATATTTTCACTATATTTATGCATATTTTGACTAAATAAGTTCATACAACATATTTCTATGTTTAACAAAATGTTTTACAACGTATAAAAATATTTTAGCCATTAAAAATTATTTTCCGTCATTAAATTCTTTATTTTGATTAAATGCTTTAACTTACACTATTATTTACATAAACATTAATTTTAACACTCAAAATTATACAAAATCATTTCTCTTGTTTATTTTATCCTAACAAACCATATTAAAAACATTTTAACATCCAAATATTGATTTTTTAACCAATATTCCACATTTTATTTACAATATTTACCATATTAGATTCTAATATTTCATTAAAATTAAATGAAAATCAACGTTTGACAATAATTTCCAAAATTATTTCATTTTAACATACTAAAACCATAAAATGCTCTTTTAACCTGATAAAGTTTTTCAAACTTTATTTTCAATATTTTATATTTGTTCAAAATCCATTATTTATTTAAAATAAACAATTTTAACAATTTTACATCACTAATTTATTTTATTTATCCATTATTAGATTATAACTACCGTTATAATTTAATATTACAAGTAATCACCAGAATCAGGGTTGTCGCATAAGGGTTATGTGCGGTAAATACCCAATATACCCTTATGTAAATTAATTAGCTTATAACGCATCCTTAAGCCCGTTTAATTATTCAATTGAGCACGACCTTATTATATTTATTCAAATCTCAATCCCCTTATCACTTAACATTTACATTATTCTATTTAATTTATCTAATTAAATCTCCTGAATAATGTTATAAAAAATTAGGGGTGTTATAGAGGAATAATGTGGGCGGAAAATATCAGAAATGTGACAAGTATACGAAACTTTGTTTCCATATATGATCGCTCTCAATATCTTTGAATGACCAAATTCTTCGATTCAGTCTTGGAGAGACCGGGATTGGTAAGTGTTTTACTTATCGAAAACCACTTCAATTCTGAGACGTGTGTTCTATCTCTTTTAAGTGGATCTGTAAGAGATGCAGGAATCTATGTGGAGATTCGAGATCTGTTTAAGATGCTGGAACACATATAGTTGTTCATGATCTATTCAGGATATGGAAATCCATGTGTGATTCTGAGATATGTTGAGATGTTGGAATCCATGTGTAGTTTCGAGATCTATCGAGATGTGCGAATCCAATTGGGGATTCGTGTTCTGTTCGAGTGATGAAGACTCGTACGGAAGATGCCAAATGTAACCTCGACATTGGAAATGACAAAAAACAAACTAATCCTCATAACCTGAGGGTTTAACACCCATATCAGGGTATTATCAACTCCATTTCTAGAGATACTTATCGATTGTTTATAGGTGGGTGTTGATGATTTTGGTTCACGTTGTTCATGTTTATGTTTAGAGCTGCTTGTGTTTACCTAATGGTATATTTTATTTAGCGATATACATCGCTCGGAGGAACTTTCTGACCCTTGTGCAGGAGATTGTATTCGGCTTCACCAAAGAGATCTCCATGGAAAATCCATTATGCGAACGTTCCTTATAGGATTTGATTGTATCCCTAATATATTGTTGAATGTAACTAATGTCACCATTCTAGCTATTTTATAATATTTATATTCTACACCCTAGACATTATTTATTATCTCACCTTATCTACATATTAGATGGTGGTTCTTTTAAGGGGATAATCATCATGGCATTCCATGCTGTCTCAAAAGCACAATTATATGTTGATCGCATATTTCTTGAATTTCTTATACCAGACTTATGTCTAACGCTTGGTTTATATTTCCCTAAGTTCCTCGCATACTCTTTCGAGTAGTTCGAGAAAGGCAGGTTTTTGCTGATATTCTTTGGAGCTCGAGAAGATGAGCTAGATGTTTTACCTATCGTAGTATTCTTATTTCTACTGTATTACTATTTGATGTATCGTCATTTTTGAGGACATGTTATTCTAACTATCCAGGTTGATGTTAGTGCTTAGGTTTTAGTAACTCTGATATTTCTATATTTAGAGTAATCCTTTGTAATATTTCTCTGATATCATGTACTATCATTCTGTTGTGAGATTCTAATGTTGTGTTATCTTCTTTCTTGTTATTTCACCCTAATAATTCATCTTTTCGACACTTGAATGCTCGACACACGTATCCATGGATGTATTTATTGTTAATTTGAGGGTCGAAAAGTCGGGTCATTCCATTTTGTATCGAAGCTGAAGGTTAAGCGATAACCTTAGCTTTGATGGGGTATGACTCATTAAGAGATAGGTAATGGAACGTCCTAACATGAGTTGGGTGCATTATATATATGAGAGTATATTTGTATTTGTTATAAACGTATTCCTTAATGGTACTTATAACAGCAAAAATTAAAGATCTTATATGAGGTTACTTACAAAAGTTTGAATTGTTAAAGTTTAATTAATTTATGGATTAATGATGTTCATTCGTTACCTCTCATAAATTTGTTTAGCTATGCCCGATCTTTATAAGCATTAACTATCATTTATCGATAGTTGATTTGTTTTTGACCAGTTTACGGGCACTTTTATCTTTTTATTGCATGGGTTGAGTAAACAGTAGTTATAGGTGCACTGAAACGAATACTTTGTGAATTAAGTTTCACGATTTGACTATAAGACGTTCGGTGGCAATGTTGGTTTAAAAGTTTACTTTAGTAAATGATATTTTTTTTAATCTAAGAAAAATATGATATTTTGTAAAATAAACATTTTTGAATAGAATTTATATAAGAAAGTGATTTTATATAATTATGGCATATAAAGTATGATTTATAAGCAAGAAGGATTTAACTGCTATTTTGAGAACTTAAATCCCAATGTCTTTGAAAATACTTTTTCAAGATTTTGGAAAAATAATGGTAGTGTTATTTGAAAGTAAGTATTTGTGAAATCGGTTTATGAAATTGAGATCATGGTGCTAAGTAATATTTATGAAGTATTTGATTCTATTTTGAAATGATTTTGGAGGAATGAATTGGATGCACTGAACTCGCTTCTGTCACTTGAAAATAATTTTGGTAATGGCTTCAACATCCGACGTTCATCTTTTAGGTTTCTAAGTGGGAATACTACATTGTTGTTTTAATAAAATGGATTTCAATTTAATTCTGAAAGTATGATTTGTTATACAAAAGATATATTTATGTATTGTTATTTCAAAACTTTTGAAATAAAACCTGGTGTTTAGTTCTAAAGTTTTTCTTTGGAAAGAAGTTTGATGTGAGCTTTTTGTGTAGAAAAGTTTTTTATGTATACTATGTAGGGTGCCCAAGTGATAGAGGCATAACCCAGAACAAATGAAGGAACTTTTCAAGTTTTCTCCTTTTGGATAAAGTGCTTTTAATAAATTATTGAAATTTGTTAAGTTACTTTATGGACATGTGTAGCCTATGCATTAGGGTTGTATGGTATGTGCACCATGATATGAGACATTGTTTAGTAATTTTCATTTGTTAAAATGAAATAGGATTTTCGATAATTTTGGGCAGTATGAAACTTCCGAATCATATAGAATTTGAAACTAAGTATTTTGTAAAAAAATATAAAGTTGAATTTCTATAACACTTGAATTGAGTAGGTTGTAAGTTAAAATAAGTTTTAAATTTGTTGAACATGCTTGTTAAGTAAAATGAATTTGATGTTTTGTATTTACTCTTAGGATGTCAAGGATTGTTATACGAGTATGAACTTAAGCTATAAAATGTTGAAAACTTGAAGTTATGTTTTATGAAGTGTTTCACAAATGATTTTATTATTGAATGAGATATACTATCTGTATAAAAGGGATAAAAGATATTGGTGTAGTCAAAAAACCAATAGAATAAATACGTAACTTGAACGTAGATCGTTTTATTCGCATGATTGTTCTTGATCTAGTTTTCGAGTACATGATTTAGAGGTGGTTTACACTGGCCTGAACAAGGATTTTTCACTAGATTCTTAATGGTAAACACTTGATACGGATTCGTGATATGATCCTGATGTTTTCTATCATAGAATATGGCTATGTAAGGAGAACAAAGTTTCTAATCGTGGAACCTCGTCGGAGTCCGCACTAGAGAGGTCAAGTAATCTATACTAGTTGGGAAGTTAATTTATGTGATTGAGTAAGTGATCGAAACTGATATTGTGTACGGATGGTCCATGTGCATCGTATGGGTTTTAGTATATTCATATTATGTTTTGTTGGCTTATGAAGAGTTTAGGTTATGAATCTTCAATTTGTTATGAGCGTAAATTGGCAGCTAAGTAATTACCTAAGGCTATTGAGCGTACAATATGCTTAGTAAGTTGTTTATCATCCTTGTGCGATGAGAGGATTTTGAACTTGGGCGAACCATGATTTTCATTTGCTATGTGATTTTGAATACTATTAAGTATTGCTATATGATTGTTTCTTTTGTTGCTCGTGTTGGAATCTTGAGGCCGATATATTCTAAGTGGGGGAGAATGTAACGACCCGGAATTTCAAACACTTCATAATTGAATATCTAAATTATATAAATATTTGAATCTTAGTTTAAATGTTGTAAAAATGATTTAACAAGATTTTTAAACCCTTTTAAATCATAAGTAATAATGGTTAACTTATTTTGGAAAAAGTTTACAAAAATAAATACTTTGAAAAGATATCGATAATATGGCCGAAAATCGATTTATTGGAAAACAGCTTTTTTACCGTCGAATGTTGTTCAATTTTTTTTATAGATACGTATTTTCTTAGTAATTAAAGAAAATGAAACAATTTTTTTCCATTTATGGAAATAAACTTTATGGATGATGTCATGGGTGATGTCATCAAAGATGTTTAGAAAATGACCTTTTGTGGTAAACTTAACTTTTATGCAAAAAGAGAGCGGTGTAAAGTTAACATATGAAAAGGAGGCTCCTTTGTAACCTTTCATGAAAGGTAAGAGGTGGTTACGACCTCTTGTAAAACCCTATATACAAAGGGGCATACCCGTAGGAAAAAAAGACTAATTCACTTAATCTTGAGATGAAGTATGAGAGCTAAAAATGCTGGAAGTGCTTAAGCACTAATCCACAAATGACTCTCTAACATTTTCAAGTCTTAGCCATGTAGAAAATGAGCCAGCCCGCAGTGGAAGAAATGGGTGAATTTCAGTTTTTTTTAATCATTTTGGGTCATTAATGGGGCTATGAAGTCTAAATACGTTTAAATTTTATCTAAATTCTCTTTTGAATAAAATAAATATTTTATTTAATTTGGCAATTAAAGAAGAATTAAATTCAATTTCAATAAAATGTAATATGATGAATGTATCAAATACATTCCAGTGTTTAAATGATAAGGACAACATATGAGTAATGTATAAAAGTATGTAAATAAACATGTAAAGGTTAGAGAAAGAAACCTTTTATTTCTTTCTTTTAACATAAATAATTAATTAGGGAAAGATGGAACATAAATGTAGAGAGGGAAACCTTTCATTTCTCTCTCTCTTTCTTTCATTAGGTTAAGTGATAAATTAACGATATTTACTATAGAATTAATACATGCCTTTGTTGTCAAAAATTTATTTTGAAACATGTAAGTGATATATATATATAAGTTCAATTTACACTAATGCATAATGTATTGAAAATATCTTACCAGGTGTTACCCGGTGCCCTGACCTGGCTATATTGGTTTGATCGTGCAAGATAGATTCGACTATTGATATGAAGGATAACCATGAGCCAACAGCTACAAGACCCAGATATAGAGTCCGGATAGTTATACGAAGCCCATATTGAACAGATTTGGTAGACAGACTACGCAGAATGTTAGAAAGACGGAAATTGTGACGACCCACATTTCGTAAGGTTTAAATCGACAATAATCCACACATGTCTGACTTAAACAATCCGAAATGTAGATAATCAATGGGATTAAATAAGAAAAATAAGAAGAGAAGAAGAAAACAAAACACAGAATATCACAGCGGGAACGATAAAATATAATAATCAAATAAAAAATTCATGAAGTTGTTTACCATACACTTGATTTTATTCTATACACATTTATCAGAGTTATATATTTAGCTAAGGGATAAATAATCCATATAGCAGAATAGCATGACGCATGGGATAATAATATTAATAATATACAAAAACTTCATCTTCGTTCTCCAGAGAATAGTCTTCAATACGCTGGAAAAAAACTCAGGACTGACCGGAGCATAATGAAAAGACAAAACACTCGAGTCAGGACTAAAATACTCTTATGTAAGTCAAATCATTATCACAGTATGAGTGCAATAACTTAAGAGATGTTACGTGATTTTCATCTCCAAAGGATCCATTAAACTATTTATATATAATAGTATACGCTATAATAGATAATGTCTATCAGTAAAATAAATATCAAAATAGCGTTAAGGCTTTACATTGATCCACCTTAACACATTTTTAAATTTTAAACCAAAATCATAATGGGCTCATATAAGGATAAATATGACAAGGCACGTGAGGCAATGTCCAAGGTAGGATTCTACTAGTTTACCCTTTCTGGCTGGTCGTAACTCATCCGTGGCCGACCGCGACAATCAATCCAAACGACAAAAGGTGCACCCATCGAATCCGAAACCACAATAGTAAGAGGAGGGATCAATGTCGCTAGAGGTAGCTAACCTCATTGGCTAGACATAGGCTCCTGTTTTAGTCATTTTAATTATGACACGAATGTCAAGGCTATCCATCATCGTTCTCTTACTTCATTCCAGTAAACGTCGCCAATTCAACCACTATATTCTGGATATCATCCACCGCGTACACGGTTATCAAATTGGTTCCAATATTGAAAGAGAGTATTTCAATAAGAGGCCCCGGTCTCTTTAACAACCAATCGTCATTTTACATATCGGTTGGTTCTTTTACATTTCGAAAACAATTTGCACTTGATATCAAATCTATTTCGAAATCATCATATATTCGCTTTAAAATCAAATCCATTTCGAAATTATCATATATTCTCTTTTAAATCAAATCCATTTCGAAATTTATCATATATTCAAAATTATCAAATTTGTCTAATAAATCAATTTCACTTCCAAAATTTGATTCGAATTCAATTTAGGTTATAATCTCCACTTCAACCTAGTTCGTATTTAAATCCAAGGTTTAAATATAAACATTTCCGTCCCTTTAACCAGTTTGAATTTTAGAAAATAGTTTAAATAGTTTAAAATAGTTAAATAATTAAAAATAGTTTAATAGAAAATATTTAAATAGTTTAATCGAAAATAATTTGAATATAAAAATGGTTTATATAGTAAAATAATTTGGAAAACCAAATAATTTGAAAAATAATTCCAAAGTCAAACCGGTCAACTTCCCAAATTTCCTATCCAAATCAGTTCCAAATTCCATTTCGGTTTAATCGATTCATTCCAATTTCAAATTGAATAAATTTCTATTCCATGGAAATTTCAATTTCAATTCACAAATTTCTTTAAATTTCAATTCAATTCCAAATTAATTTAAGTCTCAATTTCAAATTAATTTTCAATTCCAATTCCGAATTAATTTAAATTCCAATTTCAAATTAATTTCTAATTTAAATTCCAATTCCAAATTCAATTTCAAAATATCGATTCAAACACTTAAATCAAATTTATTTTCAATACCAAATTTTAATTCCAAATTTTCAATTCCAACTCAAACTTGAAATATCATTTCATATAAATTTTCTTAGAAATATTCAAAGTTCGAATAAAAGTCCAATATTTTAAAACAAATCAACTTTTGAAAATTTATGCCGTATTTCAATTTTAATAAAAAAAACTAAACTTCGACTAATTAAACAATTTCGTTTACCAAGTTTGAATTCCAACATTTCGAGCTCCAATTCAAAATAATCAATTTCCTTAAATTTGATTTTTTCTTAAAAATCAATTCATTTAAATAATTTCAAACAACTTTTAAAATCATTTAATTTAACCAACCCGGTGTCCGTATATAATTTTCTAACCTATGGCCAAGTGGATAATTATTTCAATTTAATTTCAAGGATGGATGTATATCATTTCAATCCTGATAGATGTCATAGGTATATATCATTTCAACCTATTTCTTAATTTATTCGAAATAATTCAGTTTACAGTTTTATATGCGATAAACAATATACAGGACGATAGCATGATATATGAAAATAAATAAACAACCAATATCGACCAATAGCATCCATCACAACCAATCAACCATAAAGCCAATAACATTCACAAATTCCAATTTTTACCATATCAGGTAATATACTGCCAAATAAATTTAAATTTTTTAATGGTCAATTTAAATTCTATCAATTAATTCATATACCAATTTAAATGACAATTAAACCTAACAAACAATAGCCAATAAATTTCATATCACTTCAGAATATAAATTTAACTAGCATAAAATTATTTTAGTCAATTGTGAGCGTATAACACTCACCTTTGATTTATCAACGATTTAAAATCCAAATAAAGGCCCAAATTTGAACTATCTCAGAATCCAACCAAACCAGCTCCATGTTGTTCAGAATTTCGATACGAACGCAATGGAGAAAACCGTGCGTCGATCGAAGCTCATATGCAAAAGTTATTCGAGTTAGAACATTTGCTTTTGAATATAAAATAAATAATTAATAAAATAAACAATATACCATCTTCTTCCCCAAAGAATACAGCCGAACCCATCACGCACGCCAAATTCAAACACACGCACGCCTACAACGTCGACCGAACGATGATCAGGATGTTCCTACGCGAGCGCCTCCAGGAGAGCCACCCACACCAGAAGTTGCGCCTCCCCATGCTACGCCATTTTCTCGAAAAACGTGAAAATACGCATGACATTCAAAGCTAGATCCTGGCAAATCCATGAGGTATTACTAGCAATCAACCATAAGGATTTGAAGAGCTTGCCGAGATCTACAACTTTGCTTTTGGAATTTTTTGATTTCGTTGAGCAGATTGAGAGATAAAGAGGAAAGAAGAATGATAATTTCTGGCCATTGGAATAGGTGACGGCCATGGTTTGAAACTAGGGTTTCTGAAACAAAATATAATAAAACTTTCTCGGTGTGCATGCGTATTTATATAGATAGGTCCAAAATCGTCCGAACTCCAATCGAGACTTGCCGCCAGACGTTTATAATGTTTTACCCCCATTCCGAATGCAATGGAACTAGTTTCAAGGCCTAATTCGATCATATGTGGAAGATAACTTTTTAAAGTTAATTAATTTAATTAAATTCAAAATTAAATTTCTAGGCGTTTCAAGCTCGCACGGCCAAACGAGAAGTCTGATCACTACGAAACTTGAAATCTTACAATAATTTATTATTACGGATCCGATAAAACTGGTTTCGTCGAAATACGAGACCGTTGCCAAAATGGCTATTTTTACTCGTTATTTACAATATAAAATTTTCAATTTTAGTTATTCGCATTTAAATCCAATTTTAAATATTAATATTCTTAATTGTTGCTAATATAAAATTTTAAATCAATTTACGACATCATTTTCTATCATATTAAATTTAGAATTTAATTATTCGAATAATTTCAAATATTAAATTATTCAATAAATTACATTAATAATCATTTTCATTTAATAATCACCTCAAATTTAATAATTAAAAATAGCAAAAAAAGGGTCGTTACATACTCCTCCACTCAAAACTTTTCGTCCTCGAAAAGACGTAGAGTACAGAATTTTACGTATAATAAATTTTATTTAAATAATCACTTATAACTTTAAAATCTTATTAGAAAACCTTTTTAAGTTTCTACTACACCATTCCGCTATCGGTTTATGGAAAATATAAATTATATATAAACAAGTTATAAAAATTATAAAACTTCAAAAAGTTTCTAACTCCCGGATTTACGGAAATTTTTGGCAAAGTCTTCTTTGCGCGGCTCGATTGGAAATTTTTTACAATTCAATATATAACATAAATATAACCAATATATATCAAATATACATCTCATCTTGATAATGAGGCATCCCGAAAGGCAAAAATATAAAATCACGGCATTTAATCTGAGATATGTACCTTATTATTTATAATACGAGCGAGTTCGCTCGTATTAAGCAAGCAAAGCATAAAATAAACCATGTATACGCCCCAAACAATCTTCATATGCACCTATCTCAACTCAATTTGGAATGTTAGTTACTTATAATAAGATGTAGAACATGTATAAGTTACATAAGTATAAAACTTTCATTTTGAATCCAAATCTCAAACATGAGCACAAAATACGCAACCATACAACAATCATATGCATCCAAAACAATTAAACAATGATTTACAACAACAAAAATCATCCGACAAATCAATATTCATTCAATTCATTTCATAATTACCATTTTTTACATTTCAATGTCAATATTTAATTTATACACTCTCATTCTCATTGACATTAAATTTTATTAACATTAAATATGCTCGATTCAATTTATTTGCATTCAACAACTTTTATTCAATAAGATTCACTTTCCATTGATTTTTCATTCAATTGATCTACTTCCAATTTACCTATCAACATTAATGAATTCACATTCTATTATTTACACTCGATAGTTACATTCATTTTTCTTCTTCTTCACTTCCATTAATTCATTTCAATAATTCATATAATTAGTTACATTTTTGTAATTAAATTCCATACCACATTCCATATATTTTAAATTGATTCACATTCACTAATTAATATTCATTTCGCTAATTACACAATAGATCTATGTTCAATTCATTCACTTTTAATTAATTTACATTCAAATAATTTGGTTTCAATTCATTCTTTTCTTTCAATCAATATTTACCGCATTCACTTTTTGACATTCATTGAAATCAATTTCCCTTATATTTCAATGATTATAGTTATTACATGTATTTGATTTCTTTCAATTTATCAACATTCATTACAAATTTATTATATTTAATTCAATTTGTGAAATTCCAATTGTTTCACTATTTGTTTAATCTATTTCATACCAATTCATCTAAAATTATTTCACTTAACTATGCTTAAGTTAAATCTATTATATTTTCACCTAGTATATCCTCCTTTTCTTCTTATACTAACATCATTTATAAATTATCTAAGTTTATTATAAATATTTTATACAACACAACTCACTTTTATTTATTATTACTTCATATCTTAAGTCATTATTAATTCATTGATTCACTTCGTTTATTCAACTTCATATTATTAATTTACCAAAGTAAATTTTATTTTATAACTCAATTCATATTAATAACTTTCTCTTTTTTTCACAATTAATTCATTCACCTTCTCTTAAGTCCACTTTAACTTATAAATTTTTTCAATAACTTATTCCATATTATATTAGTTATCATTCAAATTTTTTATTTAAACTACTCCACTTACATTTTTTTATTTGTATCTAATTTAAATTAAATTTAATTAACCATGTTAATTTTTCTTACAGTCATTTATTTTTATATTCAATTTCTTACTCACTTAAATTACATTTCCTTTTAAAATTCAAGTTCATATTCATTTTTAATTCATTTTGTAGCTTAAACGAAACTAATCCACTTTACTAATTTATCTAGTTTCATTTAATATCCAATTCAATTTATTTATTTTTATCCTTAAGTTAAACTTCATTTCATTTTAATCCATTGCTTATTTTATTTTAATTCTATTCAAGTTAAATTTCTTATCATCTATATTTAACAATTTAAATTTTTTTAGCTTAATATTCACAAATCAGTAAACTATATAATTTATTCATTCAAAATTTCATTTTATCTATTTCATTTTAAATGCAATTTATTTATTTATTTAAGCTTCTTGAATTAAATTTCAATTTATTTACTTAATTTCTCTAACTCCATTTAATTAACACTTCTTAAGTCAATTAATTTATTTCATTCCTCGAATTCAAATTTCTTTATTTGCATAAATCAAAATTATCCAATAGTTTTAAATTTAAATTTTATTTTCCTGTTCAAATTTATAAATTTCAAACTTATTTCTTATATACTATTTCCAATTTTAAGCACAAAACTATTTTCATACAATTATTAAATCACACTTAAAATATATTTTTCTCAATCAAAACTTGTTTTAATTGAAAATAAATTTCTTTTGGTATCAATCCTGACTCAGATCTCGGAAATGAATATTGGCGATGCTGCAGTCATCTCCAGAATTTATTTCCCAGCAACCAAGCAAGTTTAATGTTGTGATTTCTTCAAAAATCTTTTTAAAATATATTTCTAGTCAAAACACTTTCAAATAATACTATTATTAATTTTTAAGGATTTGGAAAATAATTTTGAAAACAAAAGGTTTTAAATTCTAAAATCTCAATTTTTAAAATCATTTCTATATATGATCTATATTATAAATATACTTATACAAATTTCCTTAACTTATTTACTAAATATTCCCTTAATTTACAACTTGGTCATTTTAATCAATTCTTATTTTAATTATATTACAATTTTATTTAATTATCTAATGTTTCATATAATAAATTTTTACAAAGTACCCGTGTTATTTTAATTCAATCAACAATCGATGATAACTATATATTATCATCTACTAATAACAATTTCATAAAAAAAATTCCATATTATATATAAAATATAATTTAGGTAAAATTATTCCATTTACCCGATTTTAAAACAATATTATGTCGACATGCCTCGTTTAAGTGTTTAGAAACCCCTATCGATGACACGACGTCCCGCACATCGACCGGAATTCATAAACAACTCAACGGATAAGTAAACATAATATAAAATATTTATAACACTGATAAGTATGCTCTCTCATATATATACACTCAAATTGACTCATTCTAGGGGTATTGCTACCCTATCTCTAACGAGTCAAATCTCCAAAAGCCAAGGTTATCGCTAAACCTTCGCTCTGATACCAACTGCGATGACCCACATTTCGTAAGGTTTAAATCGAAAATAATCCACACATGTCCGACTTAAACAATCCGAAATGTAGATAATCAATGTGATTAAATAAGAAAAATAAGAAGAGAAGATGAAAACAAAACACAGAATCTCACAGTGGGAACGATAAAATATAATAATCAGATAAACAATTCATGAAGTTATTTACCATACACTTGATTTTAATCTATACACATTTATCAGAGTTATATATTTACATCAGGGATAAATAATCAATACAGCAGTTTAGCATGATTGCATGGGATAATAATATTAATAATATACCAAAACTCCGTCTTCATCCTCCAGAGAATAGTCTTCAATACATTGGAAAAAAACTCAGGACTGACCCGAGCATAATGAAAAGACAAAACACTCGAGTCAGGACTAAAATACTCTTATGTAAGTCAAAACATTATCACAGTACGAGTGCAATAACTTAAGGGATGTTACAGGATGAAATCTCCAAAGGATCCGTTAAACTATTTATATATAATAGTATACGCTATAATAGAAAATGTCTATCAGTACAATAAATATCAAAATAGCATTAAGGCTTTACATTGATCCACCTTAACACATTTTTACATTTTAAACCAAAATCGTAATGGGCTCGTATAAGGATAAATATGACAAGGCATGTGAGGCAATGCCCAAGGTAGGATTCTACTAGTTAACCCTTTCTAGCTGGTCGTAACCCTTCCGTGGCCGACCGCGATAATCAATCCAAACGACAAAAGGTGTACCATCGAATCCGAAACCACAATAGTAATAGGAGGGATCAACGTCGCTAGAGGTAGCTAACCTCATTAGCCAGACATAGGCTCTTGTTTTAGTCAATTTAATTATGACACGAATGTCAAGGCTATCCAAATCGTTCTCTTACTTCATTCCAGTAAACCTCGCCAATTCAACCACTACATTCTGGATATCATCCACAGCGTACACGGTTATCAAAGTGGTTCTAATATTGAAAGAGAGTATTTCAATAAGAGGCCCCGGTCACTTTAACAACCAATCGTCATTTTACATACCGGTTGGTTCTTTTACATTTCGAAAACAATTTGCACTTGATATCAAAATACCATATTCGTTTCGAAATCAAATCCATTTCAAAATCATCATATATTCGCTTCAAAGTCAAATCCATTTGGAAAATTATCATATATTCTCTCTTAAATCAAATCCATTTCGAAATTTATCATATATTCAAAATTATCAAATTTGTCCAATAAATCGATTTCACTTCCAAAATTTGATTCCAATTCAATTTAGGTTATAATCTCCACTTCAACCTAGTTCGTATTTAAACCCAAGGTTTAAATATAAACATTCCGTCCCTTTAACCAGTTTGAATTTTAGAAAATAGTTTAAAATAGTTAAATAATTAAAAATAGTTTAATAGAAAATATTTAAATAGTTTAATCGAAAATAATTTGAATATAAAAATGTTTTATATAGTAAAATAGTTTGGAAAACCAAAATAATTTGAAAAATAATTCCAAAGTCAAACCGGTCAACTTTCCAAATTTCCTATCCAAATCAATTCCAAATTCCAATTTCAAATTGAATAAATTTCTATTCCACAGAAATTTCGATTTCAATTCACAAATTTCTTTAAATTTCAATTCAATTCTTAGTTAATTTAAATCTCAATTTCAAATTAATTTTCAATTCCAATTCCGAATTAATTTAAATTCTAATTTCAAATTAATTTCCAATTTAAATTCCAATTCCAAATTCAATTTCAAAATATCGATTCAAACACTTAAATCAAATTTACTTTCAATACCAAATTTTAAATTCAAATTTTCAATTCCAACTCAAACTTGAAATATCATTTCATATAAATTTTCTTAGAAATATTCAGAGTTCGAATAAAAGTCCAAGCTTTTAAAACAAATCAACTTTCGAAAATTTATGCCGTATGTCAATTTTAATAAAAAACTAAACTTCGATTAATTAAACAATTTCGTTTACCAAGTTTAAATTCCAACATTTCGAGCTCCAATTCAAAATAATTCAAATTCCTTAAATTTGATTTTATTCTTAAAAATCAATTCATTTAAATAATTTCAAACAACTTTTAAAATCATTTAATTTAACCAACCCGGTGTCCGTATATAATTTTCTAACCTATGGCCAAGTGGATAATTATTTCAATTTAATGTCAAGGATGGATGTATATCATTTGAATCCAAATAGATGTCATAGGTATATATCATTTCAACCTATTTCTTAATTTATTCGAAATAATTCAGTTTACATTTTTATATGCAATAAACAATATACATGATGATAACATGATATATCAAAATAAATAAACAACCAATATCGACCAATAGCATCCATCACAACCAATCAACCATAAAGCCAATAGCATTCGCAAATTCCAATTTTTACCATGTTGGGTAATATACTGCCAATTAAATTTAAATTTTTTAATGGTCAGTTTAAATTCTATCGATTAATTCATATAACAATTTAAATGACAATTAGACTTACCAAACAATAGCCAATAAATTTCATATCACTTCAGAATATAAATTTAACTAGCATAAAATTATTTTAGTCAATTGTGAGCGTATAACACTCACCTTTGATTTATCGACGATTTAAAATCCAAATAAAGGCCTAAATTTGAACAGTCTCAGAATCCAACCAAACCAGCTCCATGTTGTTCAGAATTTCGATACGAACGCAACGGAGAAAACTGCGCGTCGATCGCAGCTCGTATGCAAAAGTTACTTGAACATTTGCATTTGAATTCTAAAATAACTAATTAATCAAATAAACAATATACCATCTTCTTCCCCAAAGAATACAGCCGAACCCATCACGCATGCCAAATTCCAACACACGCACGCCTACAACATCGACCGAACAATGATCAGGATGTTCCTACGTGAGCGCCTCCAGGAGAGCCACCCACGCCAGAAGCTGTGCCGCCCTATGCCACGCCATTTTCTCGAAAAACGTGAAAATACGCACGACATTCAAAGCCAGATCCTGGCGAATCCGTGAGGTATTACTACTAATCAACCATATGCATTTGAAGAGCTCGCCGAGATCTACAACTTTGCTCTTGGAATTTTTCGATTTTGTTGAACGGATTGAGATATAAAGAGGAAAGAAGATCGATAATTTCTGGCCATTGGAATAGGTGGCGGCCATGGTTTGAAATTAGGGTTTCTGAAATAAAATAATAATAAAACTGTCTCGGTTTGTGTGCGTATTTATATAGATAGGTCCAAAATCGTCCGAACTCCAATCGAGATGTGCCGCCAGACGTTTATAATGTTTTACCCCCATTCCGAACGCAATGGAACTTGTTTCGAGGCCTAATTCGATCATATGTGGAAGATAACTTTTTAAAGTCAATTAATTTAATTAAATTCGAAATTAAATTTCTATGCGTTTCAAGCTCGCACGGCCTAACAAGAAGTCTAATCGCTACGAAACTTGAAATCTTACAATAATTTACTATTACGGATCCGATGAAACTGGTTTCGTCGAAATTCGAGACCGTTGCCAAAATGGCTATTTTTACTCGTTAATTACAATATAAAAATTTCAATTTTAGTTATTCACGTTTAAATCCAATTTTAAATATTAATAATCATAATTGTTGATTGTATAAAATTTTAAATCAATTTACGACATCATTTTCTATCATATTAAATTTAGAATTTAATTATTCGAATAATTTCAAATATTAAATTATTCAACAAATTACATTAATAATCATTTTCATTTAATAATCACCTCAAATTTAATAATTAAAAATAGCTAAAGAGCCGGGTCGTTATAGAAATTAGTTTGGACAAGATAGGGATCAACATGGTTACTTGATTGGATAATCAACTTGGATGGAAATGTAGAGAGATCGGCATAGTTTCAATATGATTTGATGGTGCTAGATGGGTCGGCATAGCGTCCAACATATAGAAAGATTATTGTATAACTATAGCACTAAAAGGGGTCGGCATAGCATCCATCGCGCTAGGGGTCGACCTGACATTCCAAGTGGATGGATCAGTATGTGTCTCACAAACAATATGGATTAACATGTATCTCACAAACATTATGGATTTGCATATATCTCACAATCATTATGGATCGACATGTCACCCCAGAGAAGGATCGGCATCTTTTAGAGTATAAGGGGATTCGAGCCAAAGATGAACCAAAACTCGAGCTTCATACATCTAATCATCATGACATTTGAAACACCATCATATCAGAGCATAAGGAGGCTACCATAGGGGTCGCTGCCCTAAACTCAACACATGGAGGGATCAGTACTGATCCCTCTCTATTCAGAGTTGAGCTAGCGCTCCCCGTAGTGGGACTAAATGGATGAGAATGGCATGTTGCTGAATTTCCAGCTAGATTAGTGGCCACCTTTACCTACAAATACTGGCCTAGAGGGTCATTCTGAGGATCTTTACGCTGCTGGTTAGACAAACTATTATTGTAATCATCTCCCTCCATTATTTTATTGTCTCTTACTATTTCTTGCCATTTCTAATTGTAATCAAGTTAATTGAAAAACAACAAAGAGAATATTCAAAGTGGACACAAGCAATCAATGCCGAATCACTATAAATCTTGTTGTTCTTGCTTCCTGTTGTGTTTTTCCTGTTATTTTGATATATTCCTCCATTTTTATTTAATTTCTTCATTTGTTTCACTATTTAAATTTGTTCTTGGGTGTTTGTGGCCAATTTGGTTGCAAACATTTTGGTGCTTTCACTGTGAACTTGATTCTCAACCTGTTAGGATCCCCTTTACTACTACTGGATTGAGGAAATCCTCCAAAGGAGTTCCAAATTCATCTTCAGAAGCTTGCAGATACTACTTAGATTTACTCAAATCTAAGCAAAGAAATCCAAAATGGTGAGGCATACCAGATTGACTTCCCCAAACTTTGATGCAAATGAAACTGCCAGCATCCAACAAGGAGCTCCAAGTAACCAGCCTGATAATGTAAATGTGGCGCCTGCTGAAGTCCAGAACCCCACTGATTGTATAACTAGAGCTGAATTCAACAACTTGATGAGGGAGTTGATGGAGAGCCGTAGGCAGCTGAATGAGAAAATCCAAACTAATGCTAATCTAATGAACCCGATTGCTCAACAGCAGCGTCAGAGTGCCAGAAGGGATCTTGCTTCTTACTTGGCGTTTGAGAGTTTAGCCTCATCAGAAGATGAGCATCGTAGGCATAGGCTTCGCAGGGTCAAAGCGGCATGAGTAGGGACATCAGACCAACGCTTGGTAGACCAACATGGTCTGCCAAGACGGATCGTTGTCGATCCCTCAACCAGAGGAGTTATTCCTCAAATGCAATTCGGGAGCCATGCTGGAGCTGGATCTGGGGGTTTGGATGTAGGAGTTCGTTTGAATTCTAACCAACTACCCATCCGAAATGGCAACGAGATGAATACTCACGATGCACATCAAGAGGCTGATAGTCCAAGGAGGCGAGAAATGGCCCGTTGACACCGATCGGGAGGTGGAGCATAACCACCACTTGGCATCGCCTGTCCAGACACTGGGCTAATCGGCGATGGTCAAATAGCTAGTAAGTGAGAACCGTGGTCTTATGAATGATGATTGGGTAATCTTGAGAATTCATACCCTATTTACTGGCAGTGTTTTACATGTGAAGTATCCGAGAAGGTTCAACATGCCTACAATGCCTACCTATGAGAGAAAACCTACTCCAGGAAGCATATCATAAGGTACGAGTGGTTGATGGACTCAGCGAGACCGAATGATGCCACCAAATGTAGATGCTTTCCTATAAATCTCTTTGGGATCTCCACGATGTGGTTCATAAGATTACCCCCACGATCGATCTCAAGATTTGATGAACTGACAACATGGTTTGTGGAGCAGTTCTGGATCAACACAATTCGCACTAAAGATGTGATATCATTGTCCAGTGTAATCCAGGCTCTAGGAGAATCACTGAAGGAATGCTTGTAAAGATTTCATATTGCCTCTACTGAAGTTAGTAGCCCAAATGACCATGCTATACTTATGGATGTGATGAGAGGGGTTGAACTGGAATTCAAATTCGAATATTGGTTAGTTGGAAAAACGTCAGCCACGCTGGAACGTTTCTATTCAAAGGCGGCTCAGTTTATGAGAAAGGAGGAGGCCGGGTCATCTAGAAAGAGCAATGCTGTAGGGCGAAGTGGGGAAGCGGTCCAAAGCAACATCCCAATAAAGTAGTCTAGTGAGAGTTTTAGGAAGATTCAGGTCAACGTTATAAATAAGCCGAATCAATTGAAAATAGGCGATGAAGGGAATCGAGACCGAAAGAGGGAGCTCGAAAGGCCAAAACCTAGGATTCCTATGTATGACAGCTACACACCTCTAATGCCACCCTAGAGAATATTTATCTATCCACCTGTAATACTTTCCAATATAAGAAACCGCGTCCGAAGGAGTCGATAGAGACACAAAAGCAAACTAGGAAATATTGCATATTTCATGAGTGTTATGAGCACAACACGAACGAGTGCAAGCATCTCCAGGATTCTGTTGAGAATCTGATTTGGGAGAAGAAGTCGTAACAGTGTGTGAAAACTTCACAGGACAGCGGACAGGGGACATCTGACCCCAATCGAGGACAAGCTCCGCGTAGGGCTAAGGAGCCTGCATGGACTAGAGGAAGATTGGTAATAAACACAATAGTTGGTGGACCGCATCCTGCAGATAGAAGTTGGCAGTAAATGGAGCGCTATGCTAGCACGATGAGACATGTGGATTTTGAATATTGTTCGAATACGGAGGATGGAACTCCGACCAAGAAACAATGTATGATGACAGACGATATAACGTTCAGGAGCAAGGATGCCGCTAGAGTAAAAGCTCCTACGATTGACCCGATGGTCATTTCATCCATGATTGGCCCTACTCTGTTGAGAATTTTTTTGAATGATTATGGAAGTTCTGCAAACATTATCTTTAATAAAGCTTATGATCAAATGAGGATGGAGGCTAAAAATTTGAAACCGCCTAAAGCTCGAATACACGGTTTTAATGGTGCGGCGATTGAAGCAGTTGGTTATGCGGAATTGCAGGTTGAGTTGGGGGAAGGTGAGTGTAGGAGAGTGCAGATCCTACCGTTCATCATTTTGGATGTTGAATCACCTTACAATGTTTTTCTGGGCCAATCGACCCTTGCTGAATTTCGAGCAGCTCTTGTCGTATGGTATTTGACTCTGAAATCTCTGACTAATAATGGAGTAGGTGTTGTGCATGGTGATCAGGCGACTGGACGTGCCTATTATGTGGCCGAATTGAGAAAAGCATAACATAAGGAGAATGGAAAGGGTGTGGATAAGTCCGCCCCCATTCAAGTTACTGAAGATTGACAAATGGCGCATAAGTCTTGGCTTGGGTGCCACAGTTGGTTCATAGACATACAAATCCTAGGGATGATGAGGAGGAAACCAAGGAGACTAAGGCGGTGCCGGCTGAGCTAAAGATTGATATAATAGTCAGCCACGACGACCCATCGTAGGTATCGAAGATTGATCGTAGCTCAGCCCTTCAATGATGAGAGAACTTACTGATTTTCTTCGAGTGAATCTGGATGTATTTTCTTGGACTCATTTCGACATGTGTGGGATCTCGCATGCCATTGTGAGCCATGAATTAAACATTGATCTGAAGTATGTTCCAATGAAACAGAAAAGGCGGGGCATGGATCCTGAAAGATCCTTTGCTCTTAAAGAGAAGGTGGATAAACTTAAAGTCAACGGGATTATTCGCGACGCTCTCTATCCTGAATGGATATCAAATCCCGTGCTGGTGAAGAAAGCAAATGGGAAGTGGAGAAAGTGCATCGACTCTTCGGACTTGAACAAGGCACGCCCTAAAGATAGTTTTCCTTTTCCTAGAATTGTTCTGCTAGTTGATTCAACTACATGGCATGAATTATTGTCCTTTATGGATGTGTACTCAGGGCACAACCAAATTCCGATGCATGTCCTAGATCAGGAACACATCGGCTTTGTAACGGCTGTTGGGTTACACAGTTACATGGTGATGTCGTTCGGATTAAAGAATGTTGGAGCAACTTATCAACATTTGGTTAACCGAATGTTTACAGATTAGATTGAGAGGACGATGGAATTCTACGTGTTTGGTATGCTCATGAAATCAAGGCGGTCAAACGGCCACATTCAGGACTTGGAAAAGATGTTCGACATCCTCCGATTTTATAACATGACGATCAATCCTTTGAAGTGTTCATTCGGTGTGGCATCGGGGAAGTTCTTAGGCTTTATTGTCAATGCTCGAGTAATTAAAGTTAACTCAAAAAAGATTCAGGCTATTCGAGATATTCAGGCGCCAAGAACCATTAAGCAAGTGCAAAGTTTGAGTAGGAAGGTTGCTGCTTTAAGTCGATTCATCTCCAGGACAACAGACAAATGCATTCCTTTCTTTGATTTGATAAGAAAGGGAAAGAGGAACTTTGAATGGACGCAGGATTATGAAGATGCATTTCGAGCTTTGGTAAATCATTTGGAGTGACCCTATGTCTTGTCAAAGCCTGTTGATCACAAGGAGTTGTAAGTTTACTTGGCTGTATCATCACATGCTATAAGTGCCCTCCTTGATTCGCGAGAAGAACCGGATTCAAAGATCAGTGTATTACATCAGCAAGCGGTTAACCTGTGCAAAGACAACTATCCAAAGATAGAAAAACTGGCATACTGTTTGCTAATCACGTCACCGAAACTTCGCCCGTACTTCCAGGCATATCCAATTAACATTTACATCAACCAGCCATTATGAGAGGTCCTACAACGACCTAAGATGTCAGGTAGGTTGGTTAAATGGAACATCGACCTCAACCAGTTTGACATCATATATTTGCAGCGATGAGCTATCCAAGGTCAAGCGTTAGCGGACTTCATAGTGGAATATACTGTAGGATTGATTTCACCCTAGAGGGTGGTGAATAGGTTGATACATTAATTTTAAAAATTTGTTGCGGTATTTTATATAAATGATTGCAACACAGATATGGCAGAATTATAGCAGCACAGTTAATAGAAGAATATTAAAAATGTAGAAATAAAATAACATAGAATTTACCCAGCTTCGGCAAAACCCTGCCTATGTGCTGCCCCCAAGGTTTCTACTATAAATTAAGTAGTCAGACGCTTATATACGTAAACTTGCAACACCCGCTATCGACTAACCTAACTCTACGCTCAAAACCCTGCCACAACTCAGCTACTGATTTGCGAATTCTCGAACTACACCACCGTAGTTCGTTTCCTAGTCTTACGACTAGACAATACACAAGTTTAAAAAGAAAAATACAATTTAAATAGCAAAAATCTAATTTAAAAATTAAAACCCAAATATAATTTAAAGAAGCCGGCCCATAAGTTTAGCCTTAAGAAATAAACTCAGTTCCCTTTTTATTTCTTCTTGTATATTCCTTGGCCCGTATTATTTTCATTTTGAAAAATGTTAGCTTCCTTTCTTCTTTCGTAACTCGTTCTGATTTAGGGTTTTGCGATTTGAAGTCACCGCTTTGAATCGATGCTTCAATTGAGATCTGGATTGATGGCTGCTTGTTCTACTTCGGCTCCTTCAATTTTTAGCCAGCATGTACACTGGTTGAAAAATTTGTAAGTGATATTCCTTTTTAATTTCGATTGTGCTCGAATTTGATTCGAATTGAATGATAATTCTTTGTTATTTGAAGTCGAATGCTTTCCACAGCCGATGATGATTGGGCTTTAAATAGGATTGGAATTCCTATAAATTCATTCGTATATATTTTACTTAAATTTGTCAATGATTTTTCTCGGCCATATGATTATGCTTGAATGTTGATGATTAATCTTGACTTGTTCACTTCTATAATTTACTGGCTCGGTTTCCACGGCTTTGTTTTTGGCTTATTCAATTTTTCTTGGCTGTCACGGTTTTGATTCTCTGGCACTTGATTTTGGTTCCGTGAATTTATCTGGTTATCACGGCTCTGGCTTGAACTGTTCGATTTCGTTTATTTTTATGACTTGTTCATCGCGGCTTCATAAAACTGCGTCTGCATACGTGACCTTGGCATCACTTTGAACTACAGTTTGAAATCTCCTCTGTCTTTGTTCGAACTTGCTACCACCATTTTGATTCTCTGATATTTTGAAAATTGACTTTGGTTATTTGAATTGATTTATGGACTTTGGCATGTCTGTTCATCCCTATAGCATACTCGACTTGTACCCTGATTTACTTGCGGCCTTGACTTTGTTATGCTCTGTACTTTGTTTCATTTGGTATGCTATATTTGCATTCACACCTTTGAAATCTCCCTGTATGCATGAAGTTGTAGTTTGCATTTGGTTTTGCATATTTATACATGTCTACGGTATCACTTTTTCATTCGAGTCTGTACATTCTTCTCTGGCTTGATGTCTTGTGGTCTTCATTTGCACACTGCTGTGTTTTCATTGGTTTGCATTGGAGTTTTACTGCTTCAAATTGCATACATATATGTTACTTGGTTTTGTTCATGTACAGTCTACTTGACATGATTACTTGATGCAGTCTTGTTCTTATTTGCTGATGATGCTCTGACTATTGAGGCAGTGCCATTGATATTCGAGTTGTTGTGCATTGCATACATGTGTATTCATATATGTATATTTTAGCTTTTGTTTCCAATATCATTTCTTGGTTTAGTGCAGTTTCATTGTGGCTTCACTTGCATATTGAACTGCTTCCATTTATTTGAGATTGAATGCACTGTTCTATGATTGGCCTTGGTTCTTGTGCGTAGCATATTGAACTGGTTGAGTTGTTTTGTTTTATTCGTTCTTTATTATGATATTTGCAGTCTGATACTCATATGGATTTGAGTCAGTTTTAGTTGTCTTGACCATTTGAACTTGTACATTTGGTATTTAAGTTCATTGGTCTTGTAATCTGGTTCAGGCTGCATTGTATATGTCTTCTTTTGTATACTTGAATCTGTACTTGATTACTGATCTATTTGCACTGCTCACTGGTCCTGGTTTTAGTCACTTGTATCAGTCCATTGTCGTGTTGCATGTGGTCTGGTTATATTTATGAAATGTTGGGTATATTCTTTGTTTCACTGGTGCATGTGCTTATGCCTTCATTTCCAAATGAATTTGAACTTATATTTGAATTGCACCTGTGTCGAATCCAACTTATAGCTCGGGTTTGACCTTATGCTCGTATCGTGATTTCACTTGAGTTGACTGCGGCTTTTGATTGGGTTTGACCTTGTGCTCACTGTCCCTACAATGTTATTAAGTGTAAATCGGTGTGCACGACCTTGTGGCATGTACAATGATATACTGTGCATGTCACGAGCTATTCATGTATGATGAATTCAAATTTAGATGATGACGAACAACCCAAATAACTGAAGCAAATAATATTTTCAAAATCATTTTATTTTGCACTGCAAAATATTTCATTTTCAATTTTACAGCGTTAATGTGTTTTTGCAGATCGCTTAGATGCTGGATTCAATCCGGAATGGAGTTGAAGATAAATACGAGTGAATGAGTGGTATGTAGTGAGGTGCTAATGTAAATGAAAATTGTGATGTAGTCAAATTTGTACTGTAATCGAAATTGTGCATATATATAGTGAGAGCTCTGAGTTCAAATTTGTACTATTCAAAATTGTAATAAATATTTGTTTGAATAAAATATCTGTTTGAATTTAAATTATGTATAATTTATCTTATTCAGCAAATATTTATTTAATTATATAAAGAATAAAATAGTACGTTAGCAGATACATTTAAATGAATATATATATATATATAGACACATGTATGTTTATTATCATCAAACAAAAATCATATACTTGCATATTCAACAATCTCCCCCTTTTGATGATAACAAATATATATTGAAGATTTTGAATTTATGAAATGTATTTGATCATTCAATATGCTTCCCCTATTTGAATTCTCCCTCTCTACACAAAGCTCTCCCTTCGTATATGCATGAATAAAACTATGCAAATAAGCCTGGATGTAAATAGAAAATATTTGACCTTTATCTATCAAAATCTTAACTTTTCTCTCCCCCTTTTGTTATCAGCAAAAGAATAATAGTGTTTAGAAAAATAGAGATAAAATGATAGTCATTAATACAATATTAAAACTCAATTAAGTATAATATTAAATTTTAATAAAAAATCAAACAAAAACCATAAATACTCTGTTTGACACATATTCCACTTTAGAGTGATATGGATGATGTCATCATATAAAACCATACTGTTGTGTCTATTTGTGGTATATTTATTTTAGGAATTTGAATATCTACTAACCATGCATGACCGTTAGGACTTTTAAATGAGATTAGTAGTATTCCAATTTTTTTAAATGAATTTAAATATCTTCTAACCACGCATAACCGTGAAGACTTTAAATGGGATTAGAATAAACTTGTCTATTTAATCAATCAATTTTGATTTGCATTCCATATATGCATAACCGTAAGGACTTTTAAATGAGCATGGAAGCACATAATCAAAAATTCCAAGTAATTCACTCATGCATAACCGTGAGGACTTTTAAATGAGAGTGAATACTTTGGATGTTTTGCTAAAAATATAATAAAATGAAAAACGAACGATTTTCCATTTAAAAATACCACATACTAACAAACTATATTGGATTTTGATGAGTGATGGTCGATAGAAATATGATAGAAATAGAAATGGTCATGGAATTTTTACCAATAAAAAGTTTTATAACTCTTGTTTAAATTTCTAAAAAAATTTACTAATTATACTGTCTCAAGTTATAATATATGATCAATATCGAAACTTATCACTTTCTCAATCACTATTTGTCTTTTCGATATATAGTAGGGAGTCAGATTGGTTAATGTAGTCATTTAAGCTCAAATTAAAAAATAATTATCAAACCAAATTTTCAAAATGACTAATCTGAAATAAGATCAACAAGAGTGATTTTCTTGAAGGGGTATTATGAAAGAAAATTTTCTGCTAATTTGAAAATATTTGAGATGAAAAATATGCAAATATTTTCTTTGAGAAACGATGTAGCTATTGAATGTCTCAACATAAACCACGAGTCCACTAGTAATTTTTCTATCAACTAGATTAGCAGTGTAATCTGCATCTGAATTTCTCTTAGACTCAAGATTATCATTAATTGAATGTTATAGACTAGAATGTGAAGTTTCAACAAATTTCTTAAAATCATTTGCAACATCTTTTAAATGAAATTCTCTTAAATTTGATTTTGAAGCATGTATACAAGCAAACACAAAATATAATGTCAAGTCAAATATATCCATATGTTTTAATAAAACACCATCATAAGACCAAACGAATTTATTAGTTCAAAACAGAAAAGTCATTGGTCAAAAACTTTTGCACAAATTAGAATAAAAAATAAGAACAAGTCAGATATAAAATCATCATTTTATTATCACATAACTGGCTTATTCAAATTAGATTATGGTGCAGATTATCACATTTAATAAATTATTCAAGATGAATATACCGTTACCTGTTTTACCTTTACCGATAATATTTCGTTGTTGCCCATTGTGATTATGTCACCTTTGTACTAGGCTAAGGAATCTTTGCTTTGTCTCCCATTGTGTGCTTGGAAGAGCCAGAATCCAAGTAACACTATTGTAGTTCCTTAGCCCCCTACTACACCTACACGAGAAAAGATTTTTGTGACCTATTTGTTTTTATTGGTCCACGATTATTAGTGGCAACGAATTTTGAAAAAATCAAAGTAGTTTCTCATCTATTCTATCACACCTATTTTCAATAATATTCCAACATTTAACATTAACAGATTTTAAATAAAATTCCGTTTTAATTTCCAATTTAGAAAATCCATTCCATCAGAAACAGGAGGAATAATATTGGACCGACCCTCAATAAAATTATTATTAGAATAAGCCATTTTAAAAATTCAAATTTGTAACAAAAAATTGGTCTTTGAAAAATCAAATTTTTAAATCAAAAATGGATTTTGTTCATAGCTTTGATACCACTTGTAGGATTGATTTCACCGTAGAGGGGGGTGAATAGGATGATACTATTAATTTTAAAAATTTGTTGTGGATGTTTATATAAATGATTGCAACACAGATATGGCAGAATTATAATAGCAAAGTTAATAGCAGAATACTAAAAATGCAGAAATAAATTAACATAGAATTTACCTAACTTCGGTAAAACCCTGCCTACGTGTTGCCTCCAAGGTTTCCACTATAAATAAGTAGTCAGACGCTTCCACGCGTAAACTTGCGACACCCGCTATCGACTAACCTAACTCTATGCTCAAAACCCTACCGCAACTCAGCCACTGAGTTGCGAATTCTGAACTACACCACCATAGTTCGTTTTCTAGTCGCACGACTAGACAATACACAAGTTTAAAAAGAAAAATACAATTTAAAACAATTTAAATAACAAAACCATAACTTAAAAATTAAAACCCAAATATAATTTAAAGAAGCCGACCCATAAGTTTAGCCTTAAGAAATAAACCCAGTCCTCTTTTTATTTCTTCTTGTATATTCCTTGGCCCGTATTGTTTTCATTGTGAAAAATGGCAGCTTCCTTTCTTCTTTTGTTCCTTTTTCTGACTTAGGGTTTTGCGATTTGAAGTCCCCGCTTTGAATTGATGCTTCGATTGAGATTTGGATTGATGGCTGCTTGTTCTACTTCGGCTCCTCTAATTTGTAGCGAGCATGTATACTGTTGAAAAATTTGTAAGTGATATTCCTTTTAATTTCGATTATGCTAGACTTTGATTCGAGTTTAATGATAATTCTTTATTGCTTGAACTCGAATGCTTTTCACGGCCGATGATGATTGGGTTTTAAATAGGATTGGAATTCCTATAAATTCGCTCGTAGATATTTTACTTGAATTTGTTAATGATTTTTCTCGACTGTATGGTTATGCTTGAATGTTGATGATTAATCTTGACTAGTTCACTTCGTATAATTTACTGGCTTAGTCACCACGGATTTGTTTTTAGGTCGTTCAATTTTTCTTGGCTATCACGATTTTGATTCTCTGACACTTGATTTTGGTTCCATGAATTTCTCTGGTTATCATGGCTCTGACTTAAACTATTCGATTTCGTTTATTTTTATGACTTGTTCATCGCGGCTTCATAAAACTCTATCTACATACGTGACTTTGGCATTACTTTGAACTACAGTTTGAAATCTCCTCTGTCTTTGTTCGAACTTGCTACCACCATTTTGATTCTCTGTCATTTTTAAAATTGAATTTGGTTATTTGAATTGATTTCTGGACTTTGGCATGTCTGTTCATCCCTGTAGCATACTCAACTTGTACCTTGATTTACTTGCAGCCTTGATTTTGTTATGCTATGTACTTTGTTTCATTTGGTTTGCTGTATTTGCATTCACACCATTGCACTATCTACTGCCACGACTTATTTCTAATTCTGGCTGTATGCATGAAGTTGTAGTTTGCATTTGGTTTTGCATATTTTTACATGTCTCTGGTATCACTATTTCATTCGAGTCTGTGCATTCTTCTGTGGCTTGATGTCTTGTGGTCTTCATTTGCACACTGCTGTTTTTTAACTAGTTTGCGTTGGAATTTTACTACTTGGAATTGCATACATATATGTTACTTGGTTTTGTTCGTGTACAGTCTACTTACTTGATTACTTGATGCAGTCTTGTTCTTGTTTGCTGATGATGCTCTGACTATTGAGGCACTGCCATTGATATTCGAGTTGCCGTGCATTGCATACATGTGTATTCATATATGTATGTGTTAGCTTTTGTTTCCTGATATCATTTCTTGGTTTAGTGCATTTTCATTGTGGCTTCACTTGCATATTGAACTGCTTCCATTTGTTTGAGATTGAATGCATTGTTCCATGATTGGCCTTGATTCTTGTGCATAGCATATTGAACCGGTTGATTTGTTTTGTTGCATTCATTCTTCACTATGATATTTGCAGTCTGATACTCATATGGATTTGAGTCTATTTTAGTTGTCTTGACCATTTGAACTTGTACATTTGGTATTTAAGTTTATTGGTCTTGTAATCCGGTTCAAGTTGCGTTATATATGTCTTCATTTGTATACTTTAATTTGTACTTGATTACTGATCTATTGGCACTGCTCACCGGTCCTGGTTTGAGTCACTTGTATCAGTCCATTGCCATGTTGCATGTGGTCTGGTTGTATTTGTGAAATGTTAGGTATGTTCTTTGTTTCACTGGTGCATGTGCTTTTGCCTTCATTTCCAAATGAATTTGAACTTATATTGGAATTGCGCCTGTGTTGAATCTAGGTTATTGCTCGGGTTTGACCTTGTGCCCGTATCATGATTTCACTTGAGTTGAACCCGACTTTTGATTTGGGTTTGACCTTGTGCTCACCTATCCCTGCAATTTTATCAAGTGTATATCGGTGTGCACGACATTATGGCATGTAAAGTGATACACTTTGCATGTCACAAGCTGTTCGTGTATGATGAATTCAAACTTAAATGATGACGAACAAACCAAATTACGAAGGCAAATAATATTTTCCAAATCATTTTATTTTACACTGTAAAAATATTTCATTTTCAATTTTACTGCGTTAGTGTGTATATTTGCAGATCGCTCGGATGCTGGATTCAATCTAGAATGGATTTGAAGATAAATACGAGTGAATGAGTGGTATGTAGTGAGGTGCTAATGTAAATGAAAATTGTGATGTATTCAAATTTGTATTGTAATCGAAATTGTGTAATATATAGTGAGAGCTCTGAGCTCAAACTTGTACTCTTCAAATTGTAATAAATATTTTTTGAATAAAATATCTGTTTGAATTTAAATTCTATGCTATTTATTTTATTCAGCAAATATTTATTTAATTATGTAAAGGATAAAATAGTACAGTAACAAATACATTTAAATGAATATATATATATATATGTTTATTATCATCAAACAAAAATCATATACTTGCATATTCAACATTTACCATGCAAGATGAGCATTCAGAAAGTGTGTAATCCCTACTCTATGGTGGAAGTTATACACTGATGGGGCATCCAATGATCATTGTTCTAGAGCTGGGATTATACTTGTAACCCTTGAAAACCGGTCAGTTTGTTATGCTTTAAAGCTCGATGTTCCTACAACAAATAACGAGGCCGAGTATGAAGCATTGATCGTTGGACCTTAACTTGCTAAAGAGCTCGGAGTGAAGTCCCTTGAATTTATTTGCAACTCGCAATTGGTGGTGTACCAAGTCAGGGGAGACTATCAGGCAAAGAGACAACGGCTTGCCCCATACCTTAGCCGAGTTCAGGAATTGTTGGCAGATATCGAGTACTATGACATTCATATATCCCATGTGAGCAGAATAGAGAAGCCAATTCATTGGCAAAGTTTGCTAGTACTGGTGATGCGCAATATATAGGCTTAGTTACAGTCGAAACATTACATACCCTAAGCATAAATATGATGGAAGTTGATCAAGTATTGGAAATGGAGTCTAGGAGGGAATCGTGGATGACTCCATTTCAAGATTACCTGTTGCATGGAATCTTCGCTGAAAGGAGAAATGAAAAGGGACAAGTCCTTCGTAAAGCTTCATGGTATATTATGCAAGAAGTAACTATGTATAGGAAAGGGTTTTCCGTTCCCTTACTCTGGTGTATCACTCATGACGAAATAATGCATGTTCTGAAAGAAGTTCACGAGGGAGAATGCGACGATCACACTGTAAATCGATATGTTGTTGGCTATGTGGGACGATGTGACAAGTGCTAGATATATGCAAAAGTTCAAAGGGCTCCACCAATGGAGATCATGCAAATGGTTAGTCCATGGCCATTCGCTATGTGGGTTATTGACATCATTGGCTCTTTGCTAATCTCTAAAGGTGGTATGAAGTAAGCTATTGTCGTAGTTGATTACTTCACAAAATGGGCCAAAGCAGAACCGCTAGCAATGATCATAACCAAGAAAGTTATCAACTTTGTTATTCGAAACATCATATTTCGCTTCGGTCTCCTACAAACTATCGTAACAGATAATGGGACTTAGTTCGATAGTGCCGAATTTAACGAACTTTATCGAAGATATCGTATTGAAAAGAGATTTGTGGCGGTCGCTCACCCTTAGGCGAACGGACAGATTGAAATTGTAAACAAAATTATCAAGTCAATTCTGAAAAAACGTTTGGAGAAGGCTAGAGGCAAGTGGGTGATGAACTTCCTACGGCACTTTGGGCATACAGGACCGCTAACAAGTCTACGACTTGCCATACTCCATTCGCTCTTGCTTATGGAGCCGAAGTAATTATTCCAGTAGAACTCAAAGTCCCTTCTCATCGAGTGACTTGCTATGACCCCATAACAAACCAAGATCTTCTCTTTGAATCTTTGGACTTTATCGATGAGAAATGCAAGGAGGCCGATTTGAGAACAGCTGCACACCGACATCAAATCATCAGATATTACAACACAAAAGTATGATTGAGAACGTTTGAAGTAGGAAATCTTGTCCTGAAATGGGTTTTTCCAGTCCCGTTGCACATAAATTTGACATGGGAAGGACTGTATGTCATTGAACAGAGGCTTGGAGAAGGAACTTTCAAGCTAATGACTATTGATGGAGCGACACTTTCAAGAGCGTGGGATAGTGACCATTACGACGCAATTTCACTTAGAACATTTCCTTTTTATTTCAACACTAGTTACTTTCAACATTTTCTTTTGTATTTTATCTTTTGTACACGTAACAAGACAAGTTAGTTTGTTCCTTTTCATATGATGAATAAAATCTTGAACTTCCTTTGCATAAATGACTGTTATTGCATTTTATGCTAAGTATATAATGAAACCGATTGACATCGATGTATGTGATGTGTGAACAGATTCATGAAGTTTGAATCGATCAATCATACTAATCCTCGATGGGATCGAACAAGATGAGCTCCGTATATTTAACCGATTGATGACTCCCATAGATGAACCAAAGGGCGGTACTCACAATAAGGAACAAAGGTCGCCGGCAGTTTGGAGATTGAAAAAATTCTATGTCCCTGGAGTGCGGAGTAGAGTGTAATCAAATCAGGCGTAAACATGACTGCCCACGAGCAAACTCTAAGTCCTTGGTGTTTGGATTGGAGTATAAGCGAATCGGGCGGATACACGACTTCCCACGAGAAAACTCTAAGTCCCTAGAGTGCGGACTGAAGTATAAACAATTCGGGAGGAAAACCGACTGCCTCGGGTGAAAAACTAATTGCCTCGGGCGAAAAACGACTGCCCCGGGTGGAAAAATGACTGGCTCGGGAGGAAAACTGACTGCCTTGGGCGAAGAAATGACTGCCACGAGAAAACTCTATGTCCTGATGTTCGTACTGGAGTATTAACAATTCAGGTGGAAAAGCGAATGTCCCGGGTGGAAAAACAACCGCCTCGGGCAAAAAAATGACCGCGTACAAGAAAAATCTAAGTCCCTAGAGTGCGGACTGGAGTATAAACAATTTGAACTGAAAAACAGCAGCCTTGGGCGGAAAAACGACTATCCTGGGCGGAAATACGACTGCCCACGAGAAAAACTCTAAGTCTCGTAGTGCGGATTGGAGTATAAATGATCTGAGCAAATACCAACTGCCCACGAGAAAAACTCTAAGTCATAGAAGTGTGGATTGGAGTATAAACAATTCGGGCGGATACCGACTTCCCATGAGAAAAACTCAAACTCCTAAAGCGTGAACTGACATGTAAACCCCGACCGATAGATGAATGGCCACCAATTGTTCATTATCTCAGAAACTCGGACATGAAATCGACGGGAGAAGTACAAAATGCTGAAGACTAAATACGACAGCTCACCATAGCTGTGACTTAGCATTTTTTGCAGCTTGAGGCAACAACCACAAAGGGACCTTGAGATGGAGACTGTGGATTGTTAATGGAATTCGCAATCAATGGATTTCAAGTACGTTAGTGTGGCAAGCAATTATCAACTACCAAAGTAATGGTTCACATGACGATTGATCAAAAGCAAAAAAAAACTTTTATTCACAAATCTTGAAATCCTAGTACAAGTTGATACAAAATCAAAAACAAGAACGGGATTCATATCCGAACACACATGATTGAGGAAAGAAATAACTACTAAAACTATATACAACGATATAAAATAGTGACTACTTCTTCGACCTTCTCTCCCTCTTTGATTTTTCAGGAGTAGAGTCGGTTGAGCTTCTCTTCCGGGACCCTTTGCTGCCCTTGGCCAGAATTCTTAAAGAAGAAGGAGGGATTTCGCTTGGAATCGTCCTACCTGGTGGAATAACTTGCAGTGGTACAAGATCAAGGTCTTCTGTTTCCACCTCGACGGCTCGCCTTTCAGTTTACGCTTTAATTTCTCCTTCTTCTCGATCTGCTCCTTCATCCTAATTTTAGTGGTGTGCCCGAAAGCATCTGTGATCACTACATCTTCTGGTCCATTAACATGGGATGAATCGTCGGGCTTATCTTCACCGAGCGCATTGATGACTTGAGCATCAGGCCCTAGGATATCAATAGCGGTTGGGTCTTCGGCCGTCTTTTCCTGCTGCTCCGTGGCAGCATTGCACCTAGGAGTTAGATCAGGGCCTAGAAGACTTGCAATTTTTTTAAAAGCATAAGCATTAGTTAAAAGACGTTATGCATCGAGAACAAAAACTTCTCCTGATTCAAAGCAGTTTAGTATAATACCAATGCCTGGTTGGATTTCTGTAGTCAATTGAGTGCTTCCTTCAAGAATGGGAGATGCATATATGGTTCGAAGCCATCCCCATCAGGATCATAGCCAAGGATTTGCTCCATATCATGAGAAAAGGATGGTTTGGCTACTTGGATAGGAGAGGAACCTTTAGGATCATTTCTAGCTGACTCAACGGTGTCCCCTCCTTCTTTAATCGATGCACGAGCTTTAAAGAATTGAAGTTTAGCAGTGGCTAAATCAAATGGCTCATTACCTCGAAGAACTTGTCTTATAAGTTCCTCTTCATTGAATTCCTCTTCTCCTAACTCTTCCTTCTTTTTCTTGAAAACGAGCTCCCAAGCTTCGATGAGTGATTCTAGATATCCTTTACTAAGAAAGCTTAAGTCGCGGTGGAGAAGGACCTTCACATTATATTTGACAATTAGTGGATCGAATAGATCCTTAATCTCATTCCTCCCGGACTCAATGGTAGCCTCCACCCGGGAGTTAGCTTGCTTAAGCATTCTTTTATGCCCTTTTTGTGGGCCTCTTCCTTTAAAGTTTTGATCTTGGCGAATTGTTCATCGAGCTTTGTTCTTAAGCTTCTTTACTTGATGATCTCCTTGCAGTATCTCTGCGATTCTTCTTACGCCTCAATCTTTTCCTCCCTCTCTTTATTTAGTAATTTTTTAATTTTTTCAAAAAGGAAAGCTAGGGCATCTTTCTCCTTTTGCGAGGAGTCCTTTTCTAATGCCAAAGTGCCATTGCGATGAAGCGCCGTGTCAAGTTCTTTTTTGTGCGAAGTCTCTTGGCGATTTACTGCCTCTGCTATTTTTTTTCATTCTTCTTTGTTTCAACAAGTTGGGTTCTATACTCAAACAACTCAACGTCTTGATGCTTGATGATGTACTTGTCATGAATAGCCTCCAACTTAAGGCGGCCGATTTCATGTTGGCGCTCGACGAAAACTTCGGAGATTTTCTCAACCAAGTGAATAAATGACTCATGCTAAACACGTCGTTCGTACGTGCTAGTGAGCTTTCCTTGACGCTTCCGGGAATGACGCGTATGGAAGGGTGGAACTTAAGTCCATCAAGGTAGATTTTTGGAAAGGTAGCTTTTAGTTTAGTTAACTTTTTCGCTGTAGTAGGATCACGAATGGGAACCGATGGAAATGGATCATAAGTAACAAGTGGATGCTTGCCAGAGCAGTGCTCATGTGATTGTCTTGAACTTGATGACCAAAATGTTGGCCATGAGGTGTGCCAGCATGAGAGCCCCGATGTGAAGACTTATCTTCGCTATGAGCGGGAAGGTTTGAGTGATCATCATGGCGAGGAGCGTGTGATTGAGACTTCCATTTGAATGAGGAAGAAGACTCCCATGAATAATAATCTTTGTCTTGCCCGTCATCCTTTTCCCTACGTCTCCTGGATTCGAAATCCCGGCTTCAGCGATAATAAGTAAAAGAACCCCAAAGATGAACGAAGACGCAGGAATGTGGCGTTGCAACTGTAAACAACAAAATAAGGGCATACTAAAAGTTGTCACACAAAAAATCAATAACAAGTGTATAGTAGGGTGTAAGTGTTTATGTGTGTCCTAGTGCTCCCTTCGACGGACCGGTAACGATGGCTTTACTCATCGGAGTATTCTCCCCTCTATTGGAAGGTTGGACGCCTTCATCGCTTTTGGTGGGGGAGTAGAGCCCTTTGATGTTTATGTTAGGAAATTCATAGGTCATTACATTGTTTGGGATTGGAAGGTCAGAGAATCCCTTCAATGAGCTTTCCATGTATTTAGAGGAGGACTCTTTTCATGTGGAGTAATGACGAACTCCAGATTTACCCCGACCTTACTTTTGCATAGCCGGTACACCAACTTTTTCTTCCTTTTCTAGGGTGTTGGCATTTGACCGACCTGCGGTGGTTCAACAACTGGTGCTTTTCCAAGGCCTGCATATTCATTTCTCAGTCCGACATCTTAAGATTCTTTGATCTTCCCCTCTTCGGTGTCTTCCCGAGTTGCCTCGGCAGGGGGCATAGCGGGGTCATTTGCTTCTGCTCTTCTTTCAGCTATACTTTTTGAGACTGTTTTGCTCCTGGGGAGTCCGATTTTGCGGCCGTCTTCCAGAAGCCCAAATAGTGAAAGCAGCTCGTCAGTAATAAGAAGTTTAATATCCTGATCCTCAATGGGAGTGGCACAAATGGCGGCGATGTCTCTATAATACTCGACGCCTTTGGGTCGAGGACAAACACCTGAAAGAACTTGGGGCATTAGTATATTCAAAGGAGAAGTTATGACACGAGTCATCGAACTTAAAACAAAAGCAGAAGTAGCACTTACATCCTTCTAACTATCTCCTTACGAAGCCAAAAGGACATCGTACGTAAAACCACTCGTGTTTGAATAAGGAAAGCTTGTTCATGCACCCGTCAAGACTTGGCAGTTAGGCGAGGGTTCAAGGAAGACATACGTGGGACTCCCTTATTGTTTTTTGAAGTTGTAGATATATCTAATATCTTCAAGGTCGGTGGATGGAACAAAACGTTCATCAATAGAAGGAAATTCCCATGGATGAAAGCATAGCTGTTGGGGTGAAACTGGGTAGAAGCGATCCCCAGATACCTACATATTTCCCGAACGAAGGAGTTGAAGGGTGGCACACATCCAACCCAGCACATAAACTTATCGCAAGCAGTATATCCGGCTGGGGGCAAGTGAGGTCCATCCTGCCTCGTTGGAACCAAAACATCTTCGAACGGGATCCCAAGAATGGAGTATAATCGACGAAGAGCGTCTTCGCCGATTCTAGAAGCTTGTGAGTCGATAGGGTTATCCACGATAATGGCATCCTCAACGGCATTGGGAGCTGGAATGATGGCTTCTATTGAAAGAACCGGAATATCAGAAAAGAGATTCATTTGCGGGTTAGACGCCTCTGCTTGTTCTGTATGGTGGCTCGAAGAAGATTTTTCAATATGGTGGTGGAACTTGACCTTGCCTCAAAACTGGTATGTCTCACGGCTGATTTAGAAGACATTTTGACTGAGTGCTACATGCGACTTGAGATCTATGTCAACTATACTCAGTAGACAATCAACATTGGAAATAATAGCCTATTCCCCTCGTGTTGTATGTGAACTAGTGTAATGCATGTAGTATAAAAAAGTATGAACGATTCGAAATCATAAAAGAAAGAATAAAATAACAAGACTTGGAATTTTATCTGGAGAGACCATCATCGCTGACCGTCTCAATCGACAAGGAAGTTGATTGGTAGCATTAGATATAGGATCGGTTATCATCATATTGAACTATGAAGTTTATTGTCCAAGTTTTTTATCCAGTTTTTTATTTAGTTCATGTTAAGAATTTCAAAAGTATGTTCATTCAAGTTTAAGTTTGATGGTCCAAATATGCAAATTGTATTGTCCGTAGTCATCATGCATTCAAAACGAAGCAGTATGATGTTAAGTATTGGAGGACTTAAGTTAAGTTAGCTTTTTATTATCAATGTCGATCCCTATTCTCCTATGTCGGTCCCTCACCCAAGCTACATGACCCCGATCCCTTAAAAAATTAACTCCTACCGATCCCTCATAAAGCCAATTCCTACACTTCAACAGCCTACCGATCTCTTTCTTTACATCTTTTCACCGACCCCTTGCCAAAACACTTCACACTGAACCTTCATTACTTCACTCAATCGCTCAATGAACCCTCACCAATGCCTCTAGGGCTCAACCATTTTCCATGCCAGTTTTCCCGAACCTTTTTTCTCCATCTCCTCATTCTTCTCCTCCTCACCCTCATATCCCAATATAATTTACTAAGCTATGTACCTAGAAAACACTCAAAGCCATCCAAACTTGAGATTCACGACCTAATAACACAAATAAAGGAAAATTCATACCTATATGTACGTCAGGTTAAATTAAAGAGGGCGAAAGTTCTAAATTAAGAATCAAAGATTATGGAGGAGCGACTGTGAAGGAGTTGTTCAAATTCGTATTTGATATTAAGGTTTTGAGTTGGAGGAATTCTATTTATAACAAGGGATTTGTAATGTTATGGGTTAGGTGGAAGGGAAGCTTGGAAATGCAAAGGTAAATAAGAACAGTGAATTAAAAGTTGCAAGATAGGAAAGTAAAGAGAAGGAGACAAAAGGGGTATACTTATATATGTGCGCTTATGATGGGAAGTCCAACCGGTTGTCTCGGGTGACTTGGTCATGGGATTGAAAAGGGATTGGCATCAAAGTTCGTCGATCCCTATTCATGTGAAACCACTGAGGGATCGGCATGTCGGATGCCGATCCTTCCAAAAAAAAATTTGAAAAAAGAAGAAAGGGAAAAATGATGATGATGAGAATGAATGAAATAAAAAATGGAAGTGAAGAAAAAAGACAAACAACTGAAAACTAAATGGCGACCGCTATCATGAAGGTTTGATTGTAGACATAAGCATACAAAGTATTTAAAAAAACTTAGCAACGACCTGCGAACGTCCGAACACGTCCGGGAGCCAACAACAGAAATGTGCATGTAAGTTTATTTGGAAACGATTCAAGATTCAACCTTTGGAAATCAAATGAGATTATGGTTAAGCTTGAGACAGTCAAGTTTGAGATCGAATTAGATAGAAGAAAGCATATGAGCCCTACATAATTGAATTTGTATATGCTAACGGAATACGACATCAGATCTTGTATTACTGAAGGCCGGTAAAGGGACATAAATCTACCCAGAAGTTAGATGGATTTCTTTCTAGCAACTCAGAGTTTTTTTCATTAATTCAAAGCAACATGTTACTCACAAGACATACTATGAGGGCCAATTACCCAGTGCCTTAACCCGGCTATATTGGATTGATCGCTCAAGATAGATTCGAATGTTGATAAGAAGGACAACCATGCGGCAACAGCTACAAGACCCGGATATAGATTCTGGATAGTTGTGCGAAGCCTAGATTGAACAGAGTTGATAGACAAACAGCGCAGAATGTCAAAAAGATGGAAATTAGCTTGGATGAGATAGAGATCGACATGGTTTCTTGACTGGATAACCAACTTGGATGGAAATGTAGAGGGATCGACATAGTTTAATATGATTTGATGGTGCAAGATGGGTTGGCATAACAGTCGACATATAGAGGATTGGTATATAACTCTGGAACTAAAGGGGGTCAGCATAGCATCCACCGCGCTAGGGGTCGGCATAACATTCCAAGTGGATGGATCGACATGTATCTCATAAATATTATGGGTTGGCATGTAAACATTATGGATCAGCATATATCTCAAAATCATTATGGATCGGCATGTCACCTCAGAAAAGGATCGACATCTTTCGGACTAGAAGGGGAATCGAACTAAAGATTAACTAGAACTCGAGCTTCGTACATCCATCATCATGACATTTGAAACACGATCATATCAGAGCACAAGGAGGATACCATAGGGGTCACTGCCCCAAACTCAACACATGGAGGGATTGATACCGATCCCTCTCCATTGAGAGTTGGGCCATGCGCTCCCTATGGTGGGCCTATATGGATAAGAAAGTCCTATTGCCGAATTTCCAGTCAGATTGCTGGTCACCATCACTTGTAGATAAATGCCTAGGGAGTCATTCTAAGGATATTTAAGCTGTTGGTTTGACAACACTATTATTGTAATCATCTCCCTCCATTATTCTCTTGTCTCTTGCTATTTCTTGCCGTTTCTATTATAATCAAGTGAAGTGAAAAGCAATAAAGAGAATATTCAAAGTGAATGTAGGCAATCAATGCCGAACCACTATAAGTCTTTTTTTCTGGCTTTCTGTTGTGTTTTTCCTATTATTTTGATATATTCATATATTTTCGTTTAGTTTCTTCATTTATTTCACTACTTAAATCTGCTTTTGGGTATTTGTGGCCAATTTGGTTGCAAACAACAATAGACAAAAGTTAAGATATATTAACAAAAGGACAATTAAGGAATTAAGGCAGACATTTATGAAAAAGGAAAGATGAAGCATTTTTCTCCTTCCTTTACTCATTCAATCAATATCAATTCAAATTAGTAATTAAACTCTAAAACATATATGCATATAAAATAAATTTTGACAACCATCATAATTTGAAATCTAGAATTAACAAATATAGTCAAGCATCATTTTAGGAAGAATTTTAAGATTAAAATTATGATTGCACATAAAAGTAAAATTTTAAAACGTGAATTAAAACAACACCTTTACACATATGTAATTAATTGCAAACTAGTTTAGAATTTAAAATAACAAACGAATATGTGAAGTTTTTGATATATCATATGTTAAAATTTGAAATTAACAAATTTACACGAAAACCAGATTATATTTTTGTCAATATATGAATACAATAATAGAAAAAAATCAACAAATCTTATAAAATCGTATTTAATCCTCAGATGATTTAATATAGACAATATATGTAATTTGTATATGTTAAAACAGAATAAATCATATAAATAAATGGTTTTAGAGGACAACTTAGGTACATATAAATTCATAGTAAAATTTCAGATATGAACCATAGTAACAGCATAAACTACAAATTACATGAGGTGTAACATTCCATAACTCGAATGCTATGAATATGGACATGCAATGAAAAATGGAATAGCACAAAAAAGATGTAAAAAAATTGATATTATAAATATACATTATTAAAGAAGATGTGATAAAAATGAAAATAAACCATAAGCATTATTACTATAATTAACATTAATAAACAAAGGATGAAAAACATGTGCATATCTAAGTTGAATCAAATAATAAACAAGTTATTAATTGAGATGAAAAAGGTTTTGATTCACATGTTTAAAATTAATCTTTAAGCACGCAATGAACCATTCATATCCAAACATACAAAGGATAAAACATACAAATAAATAAATCTGTGGATCACCTTAGGATGTAGCCTAGAAATCACGCCTTGAATGATGGTATCTCCTCAGATCTTCAAGATCCACATCCTATCCTTGCAAGAGATGAATGAACCACTTTTGTTTTGTTTCATTTGTGTGTTTATTTGGAGTTGAAAGATTTTAATAATTTTATTTTTTGTTTTGTTTTCAGCCATGAATAGTTAGAAGGAGAGAAAGAAAAAGAACGAATGTGAAAGAATGATTATACATTCGAAATGAATTAGAGAATATGTTTTATTTGAAAGAATGAAACCTTTCCCATTCTTTAATTAAACTTCCCTACTTAATTTCCTTGATTGTTTCTCTCTCTCTCTCTCCAATCCTTTTTTTCATATGATATGTCATAGAATGACATGAATTTCTACAAACCTTTTCATCAGATGACATAAAATTTCCATAAATCATTCCATGTAATTATTTATAAATTACATCAATATCGTATATCATTGCATGCAATATAACTTTTAGAAATGCATTAAAATAGTTGCAAACATAAAATAAATAATAATTAATATTTCTTAAATATCAATTAATTTAGTCAGTTTACAACATTTTATAAATTAATTAAATCATGGGTTTTTCAAAAAATTATTCATTATGGTTATGGGATTGAAAGGTGTAAATTCAATCACTAATTAAAATCGAACTATTCGAATATTAAAGTTCACATGTCACTTAACAGGTGGTGTGACATTTTGTAGCGAATGCCTTTTCGATCTTCAAATATTGACATTAATACATCCATGGTATTCACGTGCCGGGCAACCAAGTACCTGAAAGGCACAATGTTAGGGAAAAACAAAAGAAGAAAAGAAAATGAACAAGAAAGAAGAGAACACAATATCAGAATCTCACAATGGAATGATAGAATATAATATCAAAATGGTACTTTTACAACGAAAAAACGTACAGGTACAATAATCAGAGTAAACTAACCTATCATCAGCCTGGACAGTTATAACAACATGTCCTCATAATTGTTGATATAAAAATAAACAAAGTAATGCGATGGAAATAAAATTTATGATAGGTAATCATCCAGCTTCTCTCTCCAAGAGCTCCAATAATCATCAATAAAATCTAGAAATATACACAAGGCCGACCCGAGCATTATAAGAAGAATAAAACCCGGATCAGTCTGGTAAACCAGTGTGAGAAAACTCATGTAATTTTAATTTACTATATTTGTAATCCCTTTAAAGAACAACGGTATCCCGTAAGACCCTGCTGCAAATAAACACGGATGTGTTTTTACCTTACGATAACCGAACCATTTTATAGGAAAATTTAGTGATATTATAATAATGTCTAGGATGTTCAATATAAATATAAATCATAGCTGAAATGGTTACATTGGTTAGATTTGATAGCATATTTAGGTATATAAACAAAACCACCAAGGTACGTTCGTATAAATGGATTTTCCATGGAGAGCTCCCCTGTATACTCATAAGCCATACTAAGATCGATCACCTATGACAATATAAGTGTATTCACAATCATTTAGCAATTTTTACTTACTTGAAATATAATCAAACATATTAAAACAATTACTACCAAACATTGTTACAATAAACTCCTTTTATTTTATAAATTAAACATATAACATTTTCTATGAAATATTTTGATACTTGCTATTATCTTTAAAATTCCATCATTAAAGATTTATAATATTTCTTCCAAAATACAATTCAAGGGTTTAAAAACAAATGTTGTTAATACATTGTTTACTACAAAACCAAACCCATTCCATTTAATCATTATCTTTAGAACTTTACAGGTTTAATTACATTTAAGGGTTAAAGACAAGTGTTGCTAAAAACAATTGTCACAACAAACCCAAACATTTTATACTTTGAAAACATCACTTTTTAAAACTCCCTTCTTAAAGATTTATTTACTTATCAATTAATAACTTTAAACATTTATTTAAAGATCAAAGCATATCCATACTTATTAATTAAGGTGATACACTTTTATTTGATTCCATAAAACAATTTATTTTAACTTTAGTGTTAAAATCTAAACTCCCTTTATTATATTTTTAAAATACTTAATTTAATATTTAAAAATTAAATACTTATTAATATGTTAAATACTTTTAAAACTTCTTAAAATAAAAGATAATTACTTAAATAGAATATCATATATGTTTGCAACTAAATTGGTCACAAACACTCAGTAATAGATTTTTGTAGAGAAGTAAGTGAAGAGACATTAAATTAAATTGAGGAATTGATTAAGCTAATAACAAATAAAAACTATAATTAGAAAACAGAGATTTATAGTGGTTCGGCGTTGTATGCTTACGTCCACTTTGAAGATTGTCTTTATTGATCACTTATAAATATGATTACAACAGTAGGGAACAGAGAACGCTTGATTACAATAGAGTCTCGAGTAACAAGCAGCGTAAAGATCCTAAAAATGGACTAAGAGGCCTATATGTATAGGGAGAGATGATGAGATATTTTGCTAAGATCTCTGCAGAAGGCTCTCTAGGTCCACAGGGGTCCGCCATAACGATCGGTGGCTTTAACTTGACAATTTGGAACAATTGGCTAAATTTTCACCGATCGTTATTCTTGCTTCCGATTCACATGCGATCATCTTTTGATGGACGCCACATGCCTCGTGAATTTTCCTCTAAAATATGAAGTTAATCTAAGTTGTAGATTACGAGATGTGGACCAACCTTTTCTACACTTGGAATGTTCCCCGGTCATTAAGAAGGATCGACAAATAACAATCGACCAAAAATGATCGGATATCTTCATATCTCAAGATATTGATGCGCAATCATTTTGCAGGCTTAACTCTTTAAAATACCGAGGCTTTGAAAGTTTCAAGTGAATTAGCCTTGTGGATTTCGAGATGGCGATCGATCTTCGTTGATTTGTGCTGTTTTATGGATCGATCAATATAAATACTTGGTTTGTCCGTAACTCGAGCATAAGAACTCCGATCGACTCCGAATTTGAAATGTAACTTCACAGGGCTATGCTAGTCACTTCTTGCTAATTACACCATGGTTGAGACCCGGTCCGAATCTGCTCGACCATTGTCTATAGTATTGTATAATCGATTACCAACGTTGATAACCATCCGTTCTTAGCCAAGTTGATGATATCATGGCCTTGCCATAAGGCGGGATAACATTTGCCCTCCAAAGTACGTCTTGATTCGAACATGATGTGCTTTGAATCGTTGCAAGATAGAATCATCGAAAAGAAATCCATCCGGTTCATCAAATAGTAGTTATCCTTCCATTGAGTTATTTTCTTGTCGATGATCGTATTTTCCTTATTTGTCATGATGATGAATGGACGATTTTCAACAGTATAAAGATGGGACTTGTTAGCGATCATCATGCTTTACTTCTAGCTATTTCTAAGCTTCAACAACTTGGTTTTAATTTTTTTCCTGGTCGATCTCAAGTGATCATTGAATTTTTATTGATTTCAAAAAACTAGATTTCGAAACATATACTAACGCGTATATGTTTCCGTACGTGACTTCCGATAACGGTTACACGTTCACGGGTCGTTGTCAAGTTTTTAAATTTTTATAAACATTCTCCACCGATCATTATTCTTACTTACATATATACCTTAACAAATATTCACTACCGATCGTTATTTCCCCCATCCACATATATACCTTAACAATCGTTTTCTTCATAGGAAGAATTTTCGAATCGTTCCTAGTTGCAGAACGATCGGTGTAAAATCCTTTCCTTAAAACAATCGGCATCTCACTTGCATATGGAATGATAGATATAACTTCAGGGCCACGAACAATCAGCATGCACCCTACCTACATAAGCACATATACTTGGCCATTTTTCCTTTATCCTTCATTTCGTACCATTTCCAGTTGAGAAGAAAAGAACAAATCGTTCCAATTCCCCATTGACAGATCAAAGAAGCTATCCACTTTCCCAAAAACTAAACCACATCTCTTCAAATCAATCACCATTCAAGTGCTCCTCCAGATCTTACCTCGCTTTGATTTCGAATACACTTCCCTTTCTAGATTCCAACCTAGGTAATTTGAAACTTGCTTTATGAGTCGAGCGAGAGACTTTGGGCTTCAATAATTTTGTGACGTTCGATTCGATTAGTGGAGCAAATAGTAGTAAGAGGAGATGGAAGCTTTAGCGAATCATTTTTGGAGAAGATAGAGTGGTTGTCTTAATGTAGGGCGATCGTTCTTGAACGATCGGATGAAGCAATGGAGCGAACGGTCGGTGTAAAAGGGGGTGAAGTGGAAAGAGCGGCCGTATGGGATGGTTGAGATGAACGATTGGTTGGAGATTAGGATGGTGAAAATTGGAAGAATTTGTGGCCTACACCGATTGTTTGTTGAGAAGGATGAAGCAGCTTAGTTGGGGAAGTTGTTCAATCGACCCATCACGATCATTCTTGGACGATCGAAAAAACTTTAGGATGTTGAGGCTTGAGTGTTTAACGATCGTCTACAAATGATCGGTAGTGTTTTAGAGTTGGAGGGTTTTAGGTGGACAGAGCAAAATGGGACGATCGGTTGATGGCACAGAGAAAACAATTGGCATTGAAGGCCAAGGTGAACAATCGTTGGATATGGCTAACTGTGAATGATTAGATGATGTTATCTAGGGAAACAATTGGTGGGAGTGTCTTTATGAACGTTCGGCCCAGTTTGGGGAATGATCGGTTGCTAGCGAATGAACTTTAAAAAAAGGGAACTTAAATAAGTGAACTTTGAACTAAATGATGAGCTTTGGCCTCGCATACTTGAACGAACATTTTAGCTTGCATATGGCTTGCATACGATTTGAATTGCATATCTAGTAAAAAAATGACACTACAATTACGACACTAACCAACACCTTTGACTGTTCTCTTGAAGCTCATCAGTGACTTGGATAAAAATCAAACTTTTTCTTGCTGATGATCGATCATGAGACTCAAATTGCATCGTTTCCCAATGACACAAAAAAGGTTGAGACGTTTAGGAACGACGGTCTTTTCGGTTGAACCTTGAAGTCTCGTCATCTTTTCCGTCTTCAGTTTCACACAACTAATTACTATATTGTATAGCACTTTACCACACCACACTAGCACTCATTATACACTTGGGGTTAAATGTTACTTTATTTAACCATGATTAATACTAAGTTTAATAGTTATGCGTTCTAGACATTCTCGGTGTCTTGCAGCTATGCCAGTTGGATCATCTTCCCAACAGGATAACCCTGACATGGAATCAAGTTCTACAACTGAATCCAATAGTCCATTCTATAATTATCATTCGGAACAACCGGAAAGCCTGGGCCCTCATTTTGACCTTTCTGTTACTGTTCCCATCCTTCCACCGAAGGTCATCGATCTTGCTCCCGACACTCTAGAGAATGCAGTTATTTTGGAGAACCCTACTGATTCAGTAGCCTTTAAAATAAAGGAAGACGCTCTTCGTCGAATCTGCATAAGGCACAAAATTCCTTTCGATGATGTGTTGGTTCCATCGCGGGATGACAGGGCTCACAGACCTCTAGAAGGATATATGGCATGCAATAATTTCGTGTGCTGATCCAGATGCATCCCACCATTTAATTCATACATTCAGAAAATTCTTCATTATTTAAGGATAGCTCCTGCACAGCTCCTTCCAAATGGCTACGCTCTTCTCAACTGTACTTATATGGTATTTATGGAGTTCCTACACCGTCCTCCAACCATTGATAACATCTGATTCTTCACTTTCAAGCGACAGACAGGGAGTCTTTCGTTTACATTTCTCAAGTCGGCAAAGAAGTTCCAGATTCTAACTGGCGCATGGAAAAATTAAGCGTCTTTAAAAGTGAGTGGTTTTCCGTTCGTTGTCCTCCCGGTTTCGCTCGACAATGGCTGGAAAGATGTAAGTGTTATCCGGTATTTTTATATTAGCATGGAAAAACGATACTGAGGTCATATTCCTAACTACGTTACTCCTTTACAGATGTCGTCACTTGGACTTGCGGCAGTATTTATAAAGAGGTAGTCATAACTCTAAAAAATGCACCTCGCAAGGATATGAACATCCAATATCTACTTATGGACGAACGTCTTGTTACCTTTCTTTAATAGAAGAGGGCCTCAGTGTGGGGCTGATCAAAGTTGCCCAAACTGTAGTGATAAGAAGGGACAATCAAGCCAATCCCGTGGTGCCTCCAGTCACGAGTGCTCAGGAATTCACTAATATTGATGCTGGAGGACGTAGAGGCGATGTGCTCGGTCACAATGGTGACGAATTCGGTCATAGGGTCGATGTCAGATCCTCACGGGCCTCACAACACTTGGTTATAGGAGAAAAAAGAAAACATTTGTACATAAATTCCAAAAAGTCGTGTCTCTAATCAATCCAAGTCATTGATGGCTCCTAAGATTATTCAAGATGAATCTTGTACCAACCATCAGAGCATTCAAGTTTACCACTTCATTCTTTGTCTGGTCTATCAATTTCGCATGATCTTGATGCTTTTTATTTTACTGACGAGCATTGGCTGGTCGGAATCTCCCACCAGAATTGGCACTGAGGTTCCTACTTCTGGAAGAGAAATTACACCAATGAGGAAGGCGCTTGCACTTGGTTTGTCGAGGGTTTACACAAGGACACTTCCACATACCTGCGCCCTTGAACATTGCATTATGTTTGACTTGTGCTTTTTAATGCTTAAAGTTGATTCCCCCGAAATATACACCACCAATCCTATGGTTCATGCTCTAGCTCTTACCATAGTGATCGAGAGCATTAAAATTCTAGTTAATGCTCCAGCCGGGATCAGGATCATCAGGATTGAAGTGATAGGGATAAGCCACCCAAAGACAAACATCAATCAAGATTGAGATCCTCTCCTTCAAAGGGTCCCGAGAAGCCAACTGATCACAGGGACCAACCTATCGATCCCTTTCGCGGTCCTTCTCCAGTTCCTGTGCCACCACAACCTTTAATCTCCTCTCATTCTCAACAGTTGAGTGATCATCGTTGCTATAATGAACATGCTGCTACCCATAGGTTTGGCAAGGAAAGTACTAAAGTTGAAGCTTCTACTTAAGATCCTATGATCAGTCCAACTGCTCGTATGGTACAACTTCGTGAAGAGTTTCCAAACTTATGTTTTGAAGGGTTCTATTTTCCTCCCAACTTGAAGGGGGTTTCAGACCATGTTTAGAAAATGATTATTGACCGTGTCACTGACATCCACATGCGGTACCATGAATGGATGAAGGCAGCAGAGAAAATGTCAAAAGTCTCCTTCGAGCGCGAGGCGGAGATTGAAAAGATAAAACACCAAGAAGCTCAAGATAAAAGATTCATTGGCACTTTGACAAATGAGCTAAAGGCCTCTAGCACCTCCTTAGCAAAAGCCAAAGGAAAAGTTAATGCTACTGTGAAATCCATAGAGGAGATGAAATCCAGCCATCTTGATATGGTTCAAGTGTGGCATCATCGAAATCAAGAGATAATGCTTAAGCGGGATACAGATCGAAGTAATGAATCCACATCCTTGAAGGAAATAGCGGATCTCAAGGCTAAGCTCAAGTATGCAAATAAGGAAAAATATTATGCCTAGAAGATCACTTAAGATGCTTGTGATGAGCTGGTAAATGTCAGACTTGAGAGAGACACGGTTGTTAAAAGGGCCAAAAATGTCGATGCACTTATTCAGCGTGAAACATAAGCTACCAAGGATAAGGTTAGGGAGGAGATAATGAATGAGCTTGAACCACTTCTTGTTCTTTACAACGCTAACGATCTCAAGCATAGAAATTTGACATGGCTTGGTGATGATTATCCCTATTAGCTCTGGCGCGCGTGGGAATTTCTCATTGCAAAAGAGAAGAAACTTCTTAATTCAAAAAATATCGACCTGTCTAGGATTGAAAGTGAAATGCTATTGGGTGAAACCCAAAACATTGCACGATATCCAACTTTCACTCCAAACAGCATCTGCTGCTTCTTCTTCACACGAAGTAGGTGCAGGATCCGGGATGGCACAACCCGATATTACAACTGAATTGGCCTCGGCACACCAGGTCATATTTAGCTCCATTGCTTGCACTTCAAACATTCTCGGGAATGATCCAGACAAGCCCAACTTTCTCCAATTCATGAACGCAGTTCTGAGGATGTTTTGGCTTAACCTGGGAGCCACACCGAGGAAGGTACTCCATCAACATTTCCCGTCTTTCATGAAGTTGGGGTGTTATCAGTTGATATTTATAATAATTTCGCCTATTTTTTTCTGCTTTGAATATATCAGATGTCGCTCCTCTTCACTCACAAGAGCCTCAATAGGAGCCCCAAGCAGCCATGATAGAATCCATTAAAGTTACAACTTCATCCACTGCTCAAGGTGCTCAAGAAGAAGCCTTTGTTGATGATGATCAATTCATGGAGGCGTCATTCAAGGAAGGAAGCAACCCACACCATGAATTTCCCTTTGATGAAGATGTTGTGATCATGGGTTCTTCCGACCCCACCGGCGAGCTGAGCAAGAAAGAGCGTGTTGAGAGGAAAAAACTGGTGAAAAAAGAGGTAAAAGCTGAGCCTGTTGATTTGAGCTTCAATGAACCAATTCCTGTCTCGCTCCAGATGATCCCTCATAGCGGGACAATTCCTCAGATGATATACCCCTACCCCCACCCGCTTCTGGTGCTGAGAGTGCCTCCATCCCTCTTGCTTCTAAAGATGATACTGCCTCGATTCATACAATTGAAGATACTTCTTCGAAAAGAAGCCGAGGTGGAAAATGGTCGAAGAGAGGTCGAGTAGCAGTTCGGAAGGAGCCACTCCAAAGAAGCAAAGGAAAGATAGAAAATCCAAGAAATAATCTTTGGATTGAGTGATATGTAAATAGCGTGGATGATTACTTTCCCTTTTCACCGGTCATGTTTATTTGGGTATGACCCCCACTTTTATTTTTTCGTTTTGGAGATACTTGTGTAGTGTATAACAAGTTTTAGTGTAAATAAGAATTCTTATATTCTTGTGTATGATTTTTGTATACACTTGTTTAGATGTTCGAGCTATCATATTCATTTCATGTATTTGTAATTCGTTGCTCGTCAGATCAGATTTCGATCCGATTTATCCATCCTAAGGCCTCCCTGAGCTCATGGCCTCGAGTCATGTCAAACACTAGGCTCAAGCCTTAATGTTACGCTTATCGAACTAAGCGGTTTAAGTAACTGTACTCTTGCCCCCAGCCTTTGGTCAGCTGAGTTAGGTGGCGTATGGTTGAACTCTATCCTTAACGAGTTTACACTCCTCCTATCATTTTCAGTCCAAATTTTATGGAATAGTGAGCGGTCGAATCGCACTCATCGATTTGTTTATACTCATATCTGCACTCTGGGGATAAGAGTTAGTTAATGGGGTAGTCGAACTGCACCCAATTTATTCATAGCCTCTAGTCCACTATCCAGGGACTTATGTTATTTCGTAGGCGGTTGATTTACACTTGATTTATGTATATACTCTAATTCGCACTCTAGGGATTTGGAGTTATTTCGTGGGTGGTCGATTCATACACGATTTATGTTTAAACTCTGATCCGGACTCTAAGAACTTAGAGTTATTCCACGGATGGACGATTCACACTCGATTTATGTTTATACTCCAGTCCACACTCTAGGGACTTAGAGTTATTTCGTGGGTGGATGATTCACACCCGACTTATGTTTATACTCCAATCCACACTTGGGGGACTTAGATTTATTTCATGGGTGGACGATTCACACCTGATTTATGTTTAAACTCCGATCCGCACTCTAGGGACTTAGAGTTATTTCATGGGTGGATGATTCACACCCGATTTATGCTTATACTCCGATCTGCACTCTGGAGACTTAGAGTAATTTCAAAGAGCAGTTGAATCGTATTCTCCATAATTGATTGATTTCCCCTCAGGAGTTGGGGGTTTAATTTAGCAAGCGATCTGTCGTGTCACGACCGACCTTATTTTATTTCAGTCTCATCATGTAATTGATACATAATGCTATAACAAACATAAATACAGAGGAGTCCAAGGCTTTTTTGCTAAATGGAAAAGAATGATGTAGTTTGTCTTATTACATATCTAGAAAATCAAATGCTAAAGCAAATTTCAAAAGCAAAGACAACTGAAGTGAAAAAGAAATAAACTAAATGAAATAGCGTCGTAAATGCTCGTTATTCCATGCCCTTGGAAGTGTGATACCATCGACAGTCACTAGCTTGAAAGTTCCCTTTCCAAACCTTTGTTCAATGACATATGGTCCTTCCTCGATTGGATTCGTGTGCGATGTGGTAAGAAAAATCGATTTCAGAATGAGATCGTCGATATCAAAGGTCCTAGGTCAGACTTTAATGTAGTAAACCAGGTGATTTGGTGTTAATGCACAGCTGCCCTTAGATCGGCTTCTTCACGCTTCACATGTATAAAGTCAAGAGATTCCAAAAGGAGATCTTTACTTGTTTTGGGATCATAATAAGTCACCCGATGAGACGGAACCTCGAGCTCAACAGGAATGACGAATTCGTGGACTTATGGGTGGTCCTGTAAGCCCAGAGTGCTATAGGGAGTTCATCCACCTACCTGCCTCTGGGCCTTTTCCAATCGCTTCTTTAGAATGGACTATGATTTTATTTACAGCTTTAACCTGTCTATTTGCCCGAGGGTGTGCGACTGGAGCAAATCTCTTTTCAATACGATACCTCCAGTAGAAGTCTTTAAATTCAATACTATCAAATTGAGTCCCATTATCTGTTGCAATAGTTCGTGGTAGACCAAATCGACATATGATGTTTCGGACAACAAAATTGATTACTTTCTTGGTTATGATTGTGGATAAAGGTTCTGCTTTGTTCTATAGGATAAAGAAATCAACTATAACGATAACATACTTTGCGCCACCTTAAAAGATCGGTAAGGAGCCGATAATGTCTGTACCCCCATATGGCAAATGGTCATGGGCTGACCATCTGCATGACTTCCATTGGCGGAGCTCTTGGAACTTTTGCAAATATCTGGCACTTATCACATTGTCTTACATAAGCAGTGGTGTCTCGATTTACGGTAGGCCAATAATACCTGTAACGGAGTATTTTCTTTGCCAGAGTTTGCCCCCTTCAGTGTGATCGCCATATTCCCCTTTATGAACTTCTTGTAAAACACACTTTATCTCATCGTGAGCGACACACCAAAGTATGGGAACGGCGAAACCTTTCCTGTACATAATTCCTTATTTCATGATATACCATGAAGCTTTGCGAAGACTTGTCGCTTTTCATTCCTTCGTTCGGGAAGAATTCCCTATGGTAAATAGTCTTTGATCGGAGTCAAACACGACTCCCTCTCAGGCTCCGCTTCTAGTGTCCAGTCAATTTCTACCATGTTTAAACTTAGGGAATTTAATACTTCGACCGGAACCAAGCCCATCTACTGTGTGTAGCCGGTACTGACAAACTTTGCGAATGATCAACCTCTCCGTTTCGATCCCGTTGAAAATGTGAAATGTCATAGTACTCAAATTCTACGAACAATTCTTGGAGTTGGGTAAGGTATGGGGTAAGCCGTTGCCTCTTACCTTGATAATGCTCTCTGACTTGGTACAATACCAACTTCGAATCGCAAAAGATCTTGAGAGAGTTTATTCCGAGTTCTCTAGTGAGTTTAATCCAACAATCAGAGCTTCATACTGAGCATCGTTGTTTGTTGCTGGAAAATCAAGCTTTAAAACATAACAGATTGACCGACCTTCGGGGTTCACAAGCACAGTTCCAGCCCCAGAATAATGATCATGAGACGCTCCATCAGTACACAATTCCCACCGTATGGTAGGAATTTCGTTACCTTTCAAAAAACCATCCTACGTGGTAAATTCTGCTATAAAATCTACTAGGTCCTGACCCTTGATAGCCCTCCAAAGGAGATAAGTAATATAAAATTGACCGAGCTCCATATTCCACTTGAGTAACCTTCTAGACGTCTCAGGTCGACGTAGGACCTATCATAACGGCTGGTCGGTGTAAACATTGATCGTATGTGCCTAGAAGTATGGAAGAATCTTTCGTTATGCAATCAACAAGCAGTATGCCAGTTTCTCTATTTTCAGATAGTTCATTTCATCTCCCGTTAATCATTTGCTGACGTAATACACTGGCCTCTAGATTCGATCCTCCTCATGAAGCAATGTAGCACTTACAGCGTGTGCCAATACGGCCAAATAAATGTACAAATCTTCATGATCCACTGGCTTTGACAAGATGAGATTTCTCTCAAAATGATTCACCAAACCATGAAACGTGTCTTTACAATCCCGCATCCATTCGAAGTCTCTTTTCCCTTTTCTAACCAAATCAAAGAAAGGAATGCATTTGCCATAGCTTTGGAGATAAATTGGCTTAGGCAGCAACTTTCCCATTCGGACTCTGCACTTGTTTAATAGTACTTGGCGCTTGGATATCGCGAATAGCTTGAATCTTCTCGGGATTAGCTTATATTCCATGGGCATTAACAATGAAGCCCAAGAATTTCCCTAATGCAACACCAAAAGAACACTTTAAAGGGTTTATTTTCACCTTGTAATGTTGGAGGATGTCGAACATTTCTTTCAAATCTCTAATGTGGTTGCTTGATCATCATTACTTCACGAGCATATCATCCATATACACTTCCATCGTTTTTCCAGTCCGATCTTTAAACATACCGTTGACTAGGCACTGATAAGTAGCTCCTGCATTCTTTAATCCAAACAAAATTACTGCATAGCAGTACAATCCAACATCGGTAATGAAACAGTTTTGCTCTTGATCAGGAATATGCATCGGGATTTGGTTATATCCCGAGTATGCATCCATAAAAGATAGCAATTCATGTCTCGCAATTGAATCCACTAGTTGGTCAATCCTTGGATGGGGAAAACTGTCTATTGGACATGCATTGTTCAAATATGAGTAGTCAATGAATGTTCTCTATTTCCCATTCGCTTTTTTCACAAGTACAGGATCAAAGGCTAGAGGGCATCGCGGATGAACCCATTGTCTTTTAGTCTACCCACCTCCTCTTTGAGAGCAGCAGATCTCTCTGGATCCATGTCACGTCTTTTTTGCTTCATCGAGATGTACCTAGGGTCAATATCCAACACATGGCTCACAATGGCAAGCGAGATTCCATACACGTAAGAATGAGTCCAAGAGAATACATCAAGATTCGCTTTGAGAAACCCATCAAGTTCTTTCATCATCAGGGGGCTGAGCTGTGATCCAATTTTTAGGACTCATGATGGGTCATCGTGGCTGACCGTGATATTAATTATCAGCTCAGCTGGTTCAATCTTGGTCTCTTTGTGCTCCTCTTCATCACCTCTTGGATCTATATCTCTATGAAACCGACTATGCCACCCGAGCCAAGGCTTAGGCGCTAGTTGTCAATTTTTGGTAGCTTGGATGCGGACAATCTTGTGAAAACCTTACCTTTTTCTTTGTGCTAAGCATCCCTCAACTCAGCTACATAACAGGCACGTCCAGTTGCCTGATCGCTATAAACAACTCCAAGACCATTGTCCGTTAAAAACTTCAAAGTCGAACACCATGGAGCAAGAGCTGCCCGGAATTCAGCTAGGTCGGTCGACCCAGAAAAACATTATGGAGAATCAACATCCACAAAAACAAATGACAAGATTCACACTCTCCTTTATTCACCTTCACCCAACTCTATATGTAATTCTACATAACCAACAGCTTCAGTCGCAATGCCATTAAAACCAATATACGAGCTTTAAACAGTTTTAAATCTTTAGCTTCCATTCTCATTTGATCGTAAGCCTTTTTGAAGATTATATTTACTGAACTTCCACAATCAATCAATATTCCCACCAAAGCAGGGCCAATCATAGCCGAAATGACCATTGGATCGATCGTCAAAGCCTCTACCTTATCTGCATCTTTATTCCTAAACACAATATCATCCGCCATCATACGTTGCTGTTTTACCGAAGCTCCATCTTTCGTATTTGAACAACATTCACAATGTACATGCATAATCACACTAGCATAATGCTCCATCTTATGCCAACTCTTATCTGCTGGGTGCGGTCCTCCGGCTATCGTAATTATCACCGATCTTCCACCGATTCGCGTAAGTCCCTCAGCCCTATGTGGCGTTTGTCCTCGGTTGGGTTCAGATGTCCCCTGCCCGCCATCCTGCGGGGCTTTCACAAACTGTTGTAATTTACTTTTTTGGATCAATTTTTCTGTAACATCCTGGAGATGCCTGCATTCATTTGTATTGTGCCCATAGCACTAGCGAAAGCGACAGTATTTCCCGGTCTATTTCTGCTTCTCTGCTGATTCTTTTGGAGGCAGCTTCCTATACTGCATGGTATTGCAAGGAGACAGATAGATATTCTCCAAGGACATATTCAACGATGTGTAATTATTATACATTGCAATCCTAGGCTTCAAACCTCCAGAATCCCTCTTTCGTTCTCGGTTCCTATCTCTGCCTCTCTTTTGCTGATTTGGTTTATTCTGGATATTCACTTGGACTTTTCCAGAACTATCATCAGATTGTTTTATTGCGATGTTACTCTACACCCCCTTTCCACTTGGCCCTGCAACATTCTTTTCTAGAGAACCTGACTTCCTCCTTTCTCAAATACTGTGCCACCTTTGCATATTGCGAGCGGCTTACCAGCTAAACAATCGATAAAATCAAACTCAGGATCATTCCCTCTCGACACGGCCATGAGTATCGCGTAGTCATTTGAATTTATCATCTCCATAATAGCTATGTGAAATATCTTCAAATAATCTTCCAACGACTCTCTTGGAGCTTGTATCATGTTGAAAAGGGACATCACATCTTTGGGACGAGTTGCGTGCATTCGAAACTGCTCCAAAAAGTTGGTTACCAAATCATTGAATCTAGAAAACGATCGTGGGGGTAGTCTTGTGAACCACATCATTGCTATACTAGAGGAGTTATGGGAATGCATTTGCATTAGGTTGCATCATCTGCACGTGCAGAATCCATCAGCCGTTTGTATCTCATGATATGCTGCCTGGGTCGGTTTTTCCCATATGGGCGGGCATTGAGGGCATGTTGAACCTCCTCAGGTATTCCATGTATAGAACATTATCAGTTTATAAGATATGGCTTCTCGAGATTCCCCGGTCATCATTATTCAAGCCCTGGCTCTCTCTCATCAATTGTCTAACCATGGTCAATGGATCCGACATCTGGATGGTTGGTGCTAAGCGGTGTTCGTGCTCCACCTTAGGTAAATGATTCGTGTGATAACCCGGATTTCTAGATATCTGTAATTGATATAATAATTGGGTTAATTAATAAAAAATACCGAATCGTAAATTAAACAAACGATTGTGATAGTAGATATTTATATTTGGATAAATATTTACTTAATCATATGATTGTTTACATAAGTAGATATAAATAGATTTACAGATTGAATTCGTATCTGTTTAAATATATATATTTGTGTCGATTTTAAATTGGGTTTTAAATTAAATTTAAGTGTATAATTAGGATATTATATCGTTTTCTTTTAAAATATATATTGATTAGTAAAGGGATAGTTTAAATATTTATACACTTAAGATATTTATTTTTAATATTAAATTAAATTAAAACGTAATGTTAAATAGTATACGTATATGTGAAAAACCTCTTAATAAAATGAAACCACAAGTGATAAAAAAAAATAAAAAAAAAATTGCATACAAATTAACAAATGTAAATTATTTAACTTAGGAATAAACAAGTGTAACATTAGTAATGTAAAAAGTTAACAAATGTCAAGTTTTATTTCACTTTTCTTTTATTTTAGAAAGATGATAAAATCAGGTTATAAGTATATTCCTTCTCTTTCATTTTCTTTTATCACACATTTTCAAAAACAAAAGTCTGCAAAACAGAGGAAGAAAAAATTAATTAAAATCTATAAAATACAAACCTGAGCAGAAATTAAAAAACATCAAAGCAATCTTTTCAAATTATCAAACGAAACAAGGATCAGATCAAGCAAAGATTTAGTACAGATTCAGAATTTAACTTCAAGGTTCAGCATTCAAAGCAAAGAGCAGATAATCATCAATTTCCAGGTCAAACAAATCAAAATCAAATCAGACTCTTCTGTTCTTAAGAGACAGGTGAGTGAATTTACTACAAAGCTAGTTTATAAATCTAGCTGCATGCAGCAAATTTGAAGTGAAGTATTGTAAATGTTCCTGATGGTTTAGTATGAATTATATATATATATATATATGAAATGAATGGATTAACATGTTTTCTTACAGAACATTTGTTCTGTTCTGGTTGTTCAGGACTAAAAATTTGAAAAAGATAATAAAAATCAATCTCTCTTCCCGTGATCATCTTTAGGACATTATATATAAACAAAACTTGATTGTTATGTCATATTATAAATTTTAAAAATATTTTTAAGCTACATCAGTAGATAGATTTAATAGAGAGGAAGTAGAACAGTAAGATTCAAATCATATCGAAATCTCGATTCAAATGATTTCGAGATTCAAAATTTTCATCTGAATTGTTATTGAAAATGATGATTCTAATACTTTAATCATGATTTTTAAACTTGTAAATTGCTAGTTGTCGCAAGATGAACACATTTGGTATATCGGTCGATTTCCAATGATCCAGGGATAGATGATTGCCGAAGTTAGGGTCGGAGATGGTTCGTTGATCAGTGATCAAAGGAAAAATAATAGTCGGTGTTTTGGATCATCGTGGTGGCATGGCAGAGTTGAGCTAGGGTTTTAGAGTGGGTTAGGTTATGGTGAATGGTGATGTCATGGGGCGAGGGGGAAAGTGATGTCCTGGGGGAAAAGTTAGGGAAGATGGTGATGGAACTTCAGGCGAAGTTGGAGGTTGATCGGTGGAACTAGGAGGTTGGTCGAGGAGTTTTTGGGTGATTGCGAAATTTTGACTCTCGCCTAGTTTTTGTTTTTTCAATCGGAATGGGTTTACGTGGTTCCAGGTGGAAGAGAGTACTGAGAGGGTCAAGTCGAACTTGGCGGATCACCATCGTCGAAGTAATATGGCCGAAGCCGAGTGTGCATGTGCACACTCCTGATGCACAGAATTGCAGAGGAAGCAACTGGAAGAAGTAGAGGAAGATAGGGTTTTTAGCATGGGTCGTTCTCGTAACAGTTGCGTGCGTGTCTCGTTGTATGTGAGAGATAACTCGAAGGGATATAGTTGAGGGTGAATTGATCGGGGTGGTTCAGTTTCTCTTTGCTGTGTCGGGTCAGGTTGAGTGTGGGTTTTCTCGGGTTTTACTCGAGTAAAATGATTGAGGTTTTCAAGTTTAAGGTTAACAAAAAGATCAAGTTTAAAATTTCCTTAACTATTATTCTAAATAGTAATTGTTTGGTAAATTTAAAGTGAGTAATTTATTTTTAGCTTTAATTAACAAGGTTAATGCTAAAGTTGTTTTTTTTAAACCTTAATTAATTATGTAATTAAGAATTAATTAAGGAAATAAATGTTTTATCATTAATTGAAACTTAAGAACTTGAGTAATTAAGTTTAGTTATTAATTAGTTAGTTAATAACTTATTTATTTAATAACTAAAGAATAATTAATGTAATTAATTAGCCGATGAGAGTAATTAAAGAGGAATTAATTGATTAATGATTAAGAATTAATTAATAACTAAGAAATATAAATTGATTAGTGATTAATTAATTTGTAATTAGAGATTAATTTATAAATTTAGAGATTTATTACATTGTAATTAAAGAATTAATTAATGTAAGGAATTAGAGATTAATTACTTAATTGATAATTACATAATGTAAATAATTAAAGGATTTATCTATTGAGCGATTATTTAATTAGAAATTAAAGGTTAAATCATTTAATGATCAAGGTTAATTAATCGAGGATAATTAACCAATGGGATAATTACTTGATGGAAATAATTAAAGGTGAACTACTTAAGAAAAGTAATTAAGGTTTAATTACTTAGTGTAGTTAATTAAAACGATTAATTAAGTAAGGATTAATTAATTAAGGAAATTAATTAAAGGTTAGTTAATTAATGAGTACGATTAATTAAAGGATAATTAATCAATGTAAGTGATTATAGAATAATTAATTGAGGCGCTAATTAAAGATATATGGAATTAATGTGAAATGGTGAAGGTTAATTAATTTGGGTAATCAATTAAAGGCTAATTACTTAGTGTAATTAGAGAGGATAATTAAGGGATGATTAATTAATGGTTTTTAATTAATTAATGTTAAGTAATTAAAATTAAAAGTGATTAAGTAACTAAATTAATTTATGGTGTGACTAATTCATATTGCTTATGAATGGTTGATTGATATTTTTGATATGAAATGTTTTGTGATATGATATGTTTGATTTGAACAGTGATAATGTGGCTATCTATCAATGATGAATTACTGTGTTAGAGTGATATCATATATTTAAATTAAGTTGTATCCACATGAATAACTTGGTTTAAGATGACATTGGATTCGAAGAGACCAGAGTCGGGTATTAGTAAATACCCGAAACCATTTCGATTTGTAATCTCGTATAAATTCCTTTTGAATTTGATATGTGAAATCAATAGGATGGAAATGGAATGATTTATGTAATTGGACCCTTTAAAACTATGTAGAGGTACATAGATAGTGAAGTGAGAATGGTGTTGACTATAACAGGTTATGAACTTGTAGTGAAGTACAAGTTACCCCGGGACTTAAATTGTTTTATGCATTGGCATTTTCTTGTTGATGGGTTTACTCACGCTGGTTTCCAGCCTGACCCGGGTGTTACTTTGATGTAATGTTTGGGTCAGACTGTGTATTACAGATTTTCAAGTAAGGACGTTCTGAAGCTCAAGAGGCAAGCTGGTTGGCAGGAACGTATGGAGTGTATCCGTTGTGATATTGTAGTTTATCCGGGTCATGTTGTTTTAACTGTCCAGTATTTGTGTAATGGTTGTAACTCTGATGTATTAAAAATGTAAATTTACTGATACAGCTTCTTTGTATAAATGTTATTATTTGATATTATGTTTTGATCTACTGCTAATGTGAGAATTTGTGTCTTATCTTCTTTCTTCTTCTTCTATCTCTTTTCTTCTTTTCCTAACTCTTTGGAGTTTTCAGGATCGAAAATTCTGGGCCATTATATTTGGTATCAGAGCTGAAAGTTAAGCGAGAACCATGGCTCTGGTGGGATTACTCATTAAGGATAGGGTCAATGGTACACTAGGATGAGTTGAGTGTATATATATAAGAGCGTGTACTTGTTATTTTCTTATATAATGGTTTTAAAATGGTTTCAAAAGTAAATGAATCTTATATAAGTTTATTAAGCAATAGATTTTCTATTATATTAAGGAAATTGGTTGTTATATTAATTGAATTAAAAGTAAAAATAAGAATTAAGTGGTAATATAAATAAAACCAAATTTAAATCGAATAAAGACAAGTTTGAAATGGGTTCAAACGGAAATTAAAATCTTGAATTTGGAGAAGAGTTTCAGAATAGATAATAATGAATTGGTTTTCTTGGTTATTATCATAAACGACTGTTGTGTTTGATAATAAAATGTGTATTAAAGAGTAAGCAAAATGAAATGTTTTAGGAAAGTAAAACATTTAGGCAAGTATGACTTATAAACTGGAATTGAAGATTATATGAATTGTGAAGTTTTAAATCTAGGCCCAGAATTTCAAAACTGTTTCAAAGTGATAAAGAAATGTTATTTAATATATTTGAACGAAAGGGCCCTATTCAAACAAGACTTGTTTGAAAATTTAAATAATTTTTTTAAAAATTAAAAACCAAAGGTGGTTTAAAATAATATGTATATACGAGGAATATACATAATATCAATGATGGTTTGAAATAAACTCCAAACGTTAAATTTTAAATTTTTATTTGGAATGAGATTAGAAAATCCAAAGTGATATAAATTTTGAACTTATAAGTGGGAAGGAATTTTGAAATTTGAAGTGGGAATTCAAATTTGAGTAAGGTTAACGGGATTTAAATTGAATTTAACTTAGAAGAAGTTAAATAAGTTTGAATGAACAACCTGATTTGAAAATTTCAAGATGAAATTGGGATTTAACTTGGGAAGTTAAATGGTTAATTTGAATTGGGAGTTTGTGTGATCTCAAAATGGGTTTGAGATCTGGAAATTGGAAATGGATGGATGTTTTAAAATAATTTGAATGATACCATCCTGTTGTTATTAATAATCATTAAGCTTGTTTAAATGAATGAAAGAATGGGGTGTGGTAATATATCCATTATTAAGATAAAACGAAATCATTTTGGACCTAAGATTTGAATGTTTAAGATAAAAATTCAAAGGTTTGGTTTCAAGATTGAAATTTGATGATAAATTGAATTTCAAAGATTTAGTTGTTTAAAAAGGATTTGAATTATTACTTCAACTTTGAAATAGGTTAAAAACGGAATTTGAATTCAGAATTTAATGGTTTAAAGATATAAGTTGATTTGATTTAAAGGATTAAATAAACATTTAGAAATTTAACTCGAATTTATATAACTCGGGATGGTTTAAATTTGAAATTTGAATTGAAATTGGTTCAATTTGAAATTTATTTGAATTAATTAAAATTGTGATTAAAGTTGAATAAGTAAATTCAAATGGAATTTGATTTGAATTTAGGAAAGAAATTGAGGATTAATTCAACTTGAATTGGGGTTAAATCGATTTCAATGGAAATTGAAGTTATTTAAATTGGAATTGAGTCAATTTAAAAGAAAGTGGAAATTTAAATTGAATTGATTGGAAATGGAGGTTGGAAATTGAACAGTTTGACTCTGGACTATTTTCAAATAAATTGTTTTAGTACAAATCTATTTCCTTTTAAAGCTATTTATTATATATACAATCTTTCTTATTAAACATAAAACTATCTTATACTTATTTCATAACTACTTTTGTAACTATTTAACTATTTTACAACTGTTTTATAAACTAATTACTATTTTTCAACTACTTTATAACTAATTACTATTTTACAACTATTTTGCAATTATCTAACTATTTTATAACTATTTGACTATTTTCCAACTATTTTACAATTACTTAACTATTTTATAATTATTTTACAACTAATAATTATTTTTCATCTACTTTTAACTTTTCAAATTATTTTCTAATTTTAAGAAGGTCAGAGTGCAAACTATTTATGATTAATTAGCAATTGAGATAAGGATTAAAGTGATAATCCAAATGGAATTGAAACAATTATGAATAAGGGGATAGAAATTAAAGTGAATGTGAATAGAAAAGGAGATTGATTTGGCCAATAATCAATAAAGATTAATATGTAGGATGTACGTATATTATTCTATTCGCATAGTGATTTGATTCAGATTCGAGCATAAGATTTCGAGATAGTACATCGATCCAAGTTGGGATTTTTCACTCGATTTTCGACGACGAACCTGTATATGGATTGTTGATTGGTTCTGAATAGTCTCTATCATAGTTAGGCTATGCAAGGAGAATGATGGTTTCTGATCAAGAAACCAGATCTGAGTCCGCACTAGAAAGTCGGGTGGATAATACTAGTTCGGAATTGAAATTGTGTGATCGAGTGAGCGATCAGATTAATATAGCGTACGGATGATATGTGTACATCGTATGGGTTTGAATGAAATTGATATTGGGAATTTGTGGATAATAAATGTGAAATGATTTTTGAAATGAAAAGTATATTTTGTGAAATATACAATGAAGTAAAATGGAAATCGGATATTTCTATGATTAAAGGTTCACTTTATGAAGATTTAAGTAATATGTTAGTGACTTTATAGTGTAATCAAATTTGAGTATTTGATTTGGAATAAACAAAATTATATATCTTTGTTATATAAGATAAATCTCCCCTTGTTGAATCTATTGCCAGAAGGAAAGGATTTTTGAAAGTATTTGAAGTATAAAAAGGGAATTTATAAAAATATGAAGTGATCCAAAGATTTTCAAAATTTTATATATCTATATATATAAAGGATCTTGTGAGGTTGATTTTGGAAAAGGTTTTGGAAACCTATGAACTTGGAAAAGGCTTTTGATTTTTGGGAAAATCACTTTTGGAATTTGGAAATTCTAGTTTGAGAATTATCGATTTTGGGAATCGATTTTGTGTAAAGGAGATTTTGATGAAAATCATAAAGGGTATGATTTGAAAGATACTATAAGAGTATAGTATAAAGTGTTTTGAGATTCGCTCTAAGGAAAAAGGCGCTCCCTTGAAATGAACTTCTCAAGAGTGCCACAGGGTGGTGCTGCCTTGAACCCTAAGGGGGGGTTCTAAAGCTGATCATGTGAGGAGTTTGGACAAACTAGTTCCTGAGGATTATGTGCAGTATGTAGCGAAAGTCGAGGGCACCGATGCCTATAGAGGCATTTGGGTTATGCTATGACGACAGTTTAACTCGATGTCACAGCGATCTACTGCAGACCATAGCGAAAGTCGTGTGTGTCGCTGAGAGCCAACAGTCTACGTTTGATTTTATATCGGTAGACTGCGACCTATGGTGACATAGCAAAAGTCATGTGTGCTGCTGAGAGCCAACAGTCTACATTTGGTTTACATCGGTAGACTGCGACCTATATGGGAGTGGAGAAGTTTCATTTTTTTGGCAGTGAAAATCGAGGGCGCTGATGCCTACAGTTACATGGAGTTTTGCTGTGATGGCAACATAACCTGGAATGTAACTTCCATTTGTGGCAGGTTCTATGGCATAATCGAGGGGCACGGAGTGCCTACAGTTACATGGACTTTTGCTGCGATGGCAACATAACCCAGGATGTAACTGTGACCATGGATAGGGGTGATGATTTCCAGAGTATACTCACCAAAGATATTCCCTCTATTTTCAAAAATGTTTTCTATATTCTCAATAAAATTATTTTCCAAGTATTTTCACTAGATGTTAAAAAGGGGTTTACCAAGTACTTATAGATTTTCAGTCCTACGTCTGATCAACGTATGACCGAATTTCTGTGAGAACGAGGATGGACTTGATGAAACATCGAGTTATAAAAAGTATTTTTATAAATTATCTGATTTCAAGTATTAAATAAATTATGGCTTCATTTCTTTTCGGGGACGAAAAGATTCAAAGGGGAGAGGAATATGATAACCCAGATTTCTGGATATCTGTAACTGATATAATAATTGGGTTAATTAATAAAAATACCAAATTATAAGTTAAACAAATGACTCTGATAGTAGATATTTATATTTGGATAAATATTTACTTGATCATATGATTGTTTATATAAGTAGATATAAATAGATTTACAAATTGAATTCGTGTCTGTTTAAATATACAGATTTGTGTTGATTTTAAATTGGATTTTAAATTAAATTTAAGTGTATAATTGGGATATTATATCTTTTTCTTTTAAAATATATATTGATTGGTAAAGAGATAGTTTAAATATTTATACACTTAAGATATTTATTTTTAATATAAAACTAAATTAAAATCTAATGTTAAATAGTATAAGTATATATTAAAAACCTCTTAATAAAATGAAATCACAAGTGATGAAAAAAAAAATAAGAAAAAAATTGCATATAAATTAACAAATGCAATTATTTAACTTAGGAATAAACAAGTGTAACATTTGTAATGTAAAAAGTTAACAAGTGTCAAGTTTTATTTCACTTTTCTTTTATTCTAGAAAGATGATAAAATCAGGTTATAAGTATATTCCTTCTTCTCTTTCATTTTATTTTATCACACATTTTCAAAAACAAAAGTCTGCAAAACAGAGAGAAAAATATTAATTAAAATCTGTAAAATACAAACCTGAGCAGAAATCCAAAACATCAAAGCAAGCTTTTCAAATTATCAAACCAAACAAGGATCAGATGAAGCAAAGATTTAGTACTGATTCAAAATACAACTTTAAGATTCAGCATTCAAAGCAAAGAGCAGATAATCATCAATTTCCTGATCAAACAAATCAAAATCAAATCAGGCTTTTCTGTTCTTAAGAGACAGGTGAGTGAATTTACTGCAAAGCTATTTTATAAATTTTGCTACATGCAGCAAATTTGAAGTGAAGTATGATAAATGTTCATATGATGGTTTAGTATGAGTTATATATATATATATATATATATATATGATGAATGGATTAACATGTTTGCTTACAGAACATTTGTTCTGTTCTGGTTGTTCAGGATTAAAAATTTGAAAATAAAAATAAAAATCACGCTCTCTTCCCCTGATCTTCTTTAGGACATGATAAATAAACAAAACTTGATTGTTATATCATATTATAAATTTTAAAAATATTTTTAAGCTATATCAGTAGACGGATATAATAGAGACGAAGTAGAACAGTAATGTGATGACCCAGAATTTTCGAGCATTTAAAACGAAATATTTAATTGATTTTAAATATTTAAAAGTTAATTATTAACTTGAATTTCAAATATCACTATTTATTTGATGATTAAATTATTAAATTAAATAATTTGAAGTTGGATACAATATTGAATCTGAAATTTTAAGCCTGTTAAAAATAATTTGAAGGCTTATAAAATTTATATTGATAACATTGTAGATAATAGAAGTGTTAAAATTGAATCTAACAGTGATTTGTTCAGTTTTAAAAATTTATCGTTTAAATTGAATTTAAAAATAGCCTTCCGAGACACAGTCTCGGATTTCGACAAAATCAGTTCCAGTGAATCCGTAATATTGAATTTTTATCGGATTTCAAATTTCGTATTGATCGGAGTTGTTGTGTGCTTATACGTTGAGTAAACGCGTTGGAAATTTAATCGAGATTTTTATATAAAAAGAGAATTAATTAAATCAGTAGCCAAGCTTCTTCTGCACGCCTATTTTCCTATCTCTTTAAACCGAGCTTCTAATTAAACCTCGCACCTTCTTCTTTTCTTCTACTCGATAAACATCATAAAAAAAAATGACAAAAGAAAGAAATGGCCGACACACCCTCCTCAACTTCGAACTAATCGAATCGAGCTTCTGAAGCTCGCGTGCGCGCTCGCGTTGGGGGCGGCGTCGATTCGATCGCGATCGGCTTGGGGTCGCGGCCTTCGAATTGATGGGGGAAGACGTGTTCTTCGTCGTGGCGTGCGCTAACGTATTGAGGGAGGAATTCAAGATGCGGGGCTTGCCAGCGCCGAGGCTTAAGGTGGGATCGCGACACGGTAGCATGCGCACAAAGGCTGCTGAGGGGAATTGGTTCGTGTCGATTCCAAATTTGCTCGTTGATGCGGCAGCCTGTTTCTTCTTCGTTTCATTTCAGGGTTTGCAATTTTTGTTGAGCTTTATTTTATTCCGCCAAGGTTTCAGTTTTTATTTTCTCTGAAGCATTCCTTTCTCAAAAAAAAAGTAAGCTTATTCTAGTTTATTCGAATATGCTTGTTAAACTAGGAATGCTATAGAGATAATGGTACTTTTGGACATGTGATTTCTGTAATTTACTTTAAATACTGTAGGATGCAACAAAAATATAATTGAAGTAATGATATAAACTTCTGTTTTTTTTTTCAATTTAAATATTATAAATATGTGTATAGGCGGAAGAAATATATATATAATAGTATTTGATTTTAGCAGTTGGGTAGATCTGTAGTTTATTATATATATATAAAAAAATCTAGATAGGTTATTTTATTAGTATATGTAGTGTCAAATAGAAGTAAAGAAATTGGTAAAATTTAATTATTTTAAAAGAAATTAATAAACGATGATCTATTTTTCGATTAGTTCAAATGTTAATAAATTGCATAAATATTTATACAAGGTCCAAAAATTGGAAGGATAGTCGAGATGGGAATGGACTGCCAAACAAAAATCAGAGGTGAGTTAATCTCACTTAGCTAAATTTAAATTTAAATGATTAAATTTAAATAATTGTTTGAATGGTTGAATTGATTGATGTGCTATATAGTATAGTATATTTTGAAATTGGCATATTATATTGTGCTAACGTCTGTGGATGCAGGGAAACAGGTTGGAGGGATCCAACTAGATCCCTCAACATTTATTTAAATTATTTAATACCCTCTGTTGTGATTATTTGATATTCTATGATGAACTTTATTGGAATATTGAATGCTATGGTTCGATTGGATGTGATTGGGTATAATGAATTACCAAAAATATATAAATTGATTTTTTGAAAGAAAATAAAAGAAGTGAATTTGTAAGTAAAATAATTGTAGAATAAATTTTAAAATGAATTGGAAAAGAAATAAAGTGACTTTAAATTCAAATAAATAAATCTTGAGTATAGAAAGGAAATTTGAATAAACAGAAAGTTAATGAATTTTAAATCTTCAGTGATATTAATTAAAAGAACAAAACATTTATTTAAAATTTAAGATTTAAATTATTGTAAAGAATAAAGAAGAAATTGGGAAAATCTGAAATTTGTATATTTCAGTTAAAAGATTTAAAATCAAACGGGAAATAATAAAATACTAATAAAATCCATAATTAATGAATTTGAAATGAACTGAGTAAGTAAAGAAACTTATTTCAAATGGAATAACTTGGGAATCAATTTGGAAAATTGATTTAAGTGACTGAGATTGGAAATTCTCCCTAAATAATCTAGTACGTTTTTAAAGTAAATTTTTAAATATAAGTTAATAGTTTTAAAGTTGTTTTAAAAAGCAAGTTTTGGAAAATTTATTATTTCTAATATATTAAATTCTAAAAGCAAGTATTTTCTCAAATCTATTATAGTAGAATTTACTTAAAAAGTGACTTAATATTTTGTTTTTAAAAGTGAAAATCTAGTTTTATATTTTATCAGGTAACTTTATTTTCAAATATTCATATAGTATATATTTTTTAAAAATTGTTGAAGTAGTTTTAACATAAATGTTTTAAAGTATCTTTAAAGTAAGTGTTTTAAATTATTTTAAAAATCTAGTTTTGTGCTTGGTGATTTCAGTGGAGATATAAAATATTTGGGAAAGTTTATTCTGAAAAGAAAGATGATTTGAAACTATTTTCAAGGGCTGAAAATAGAAATATACCTTGTGAAGATATTTTGAGGTTAATAAATAATTTGAGAAATTATTTATTGTTTGATGAATGTTTGTGAATATTAATTGATAGTTAAATCACCGACTATCAATATTGGACAAATGCGTTGATCGTTTCGAAGAGACCAGGATCGAGATTTATTTCTCGAAAACCACTTTGATCCGGTTTGTACGTTTCGTGGAAAACGAGTTTGGATTCGAAGATGGAGCAGTGAAGTGCAAGGGCTAGTCACTACTAATCCTGAGGATATTTCCAAAACGGGTGTAATAGGAATAGTGCCTTCGGTTCCGTTCGAACGCGGGACAGACTTGTATGGATGAATGCTTGCGAAACATCGTCAGGTGGACGATGGGCATTCTAAGGGATACATTCTAAAAAGGTAACGCTTAGCCTCAAGCCTCATCAAATGAGAATGGCTGAAAATCAGGGGTTATGCAGCAAGGCTAGGTGGGTAGCACCCAAGCAGGATGAGGTCATCCCTGTCTAGATGTCCCTTTTATTTCGGCTTAGTGGGCGGTTGCTGTTCCCAACCGCGGGGTGATCTCACTCGGGATTATCCAGTAAGGGGTAGTCCCGGTCTTGTGTTGCAGGGGAGCGGGCGTACTCCTCGGTATTGTGATCTAGGCCACGTACTGTGACAGGTGGTACCCTAGTGCCTAGTCATTAGTTGGAAATCCATTCTCCCTACGAGCTTGGTACGAGTTTTGTTTGTATTACCCACTCCTTGGCTAGTAGCTGGAATTTAATAGATGTAACAATTTCGGCTATTTTATAAGTATTTGTATATAGACCCAATTACAATATCAGAGGATTTCTATAAAAATTATTTTAGCTATCGTAAGGTAAAAACCCGACATGTTAATTTGTGGCGTGGTCTTACGAGATGCTTTTGTTTTCAAAAGATTTTTGAAACTTTAATAATCAATTGAGTGTGCTTTTCTCACGCTGGTATTCCAGACTGACTCGGGTTTTATTTAACTGTAATGCTCGGGTCAGACCGAGTATTATAGGATACAGGATATGATGCTGTGGAGCTCAGGAGACGAGCTGGATGACGATACGTACTCCCGTACTTGCTTATATATATATATTCTGCTGTGTTGTTTAGTTGTGTATTCAGTTGTATGTTATTGATGTTGAGTTGTGATTGATGTACTCTGATGATGTAATATATGAACAGATATATTTGTTTTGGTGTAAATATATGTTAATATCTATTATATTTTATTCTGCTGCGATGGTTAGATTCTGTAGTTGTTTCCTATTTTCTTCTTCTACCTCTTCTTCTTTAACCCAAATGGTTCATATTTCTGTGCAACTTGAGTTGATTGTTGTAGAATAGTGTTGACTCAAGGGGTACGGATTTGCGGGTCGTTTCAAGTAAGATTCAAATCATATTGAAATCTTGATTCAAATGATTTCTGAATTCAAGATTTTCATCTGAATTGTTATTGAAAATGATGATTTTTAATACTTTAATCATGATTTTTAAACTTGTAAATCGCTAGTTATTGCAAGATGAACAGATTTGGGATATCTATCGATTTTCGATGATCTAGGGATAGATGATTGCCGAAGTTAGGGCCGAAGATGGTTAGTTGATCAGTGATCAAAGGAAAAATAATAGTCGGTGTTCTGGATCATCGTGGTGGCACAGCGGAGTTGAGCTAGGGTTTTAGAGTGGGTTAGGTTATCGGTTAATGGTGATGTCATGGGGCAAGAGGGAAAGTGCGGTCCTGGGGGAAAGTTAGGGCAGATGGTGATGGAACTTCAAACGAGGTTGGAGGTTGATCGGTGGAAGTAGGAGGCTGGTCGAGGCGTTTTTTGGGTGATTGTGAAATTCTGACTCTCGCCTAGTTTTCATTTTTTCGATCGGAATGGGTTTACATGGTTCCAGGTGGAAGTGAGTATTGAGAGGGTCAAGTCGAACTTGATGGATCACCGTCGTCGAAGTAATATGGCCGGAGCCAAGTGTGCATGTGCACACTCCTGATGCATATAATTGCAGAGGAAGCCACTGGAAGAAGTAGAGGAAGATAGGGTTTTTGGCACGGGTCGTTCTCATAACAGTTGCATGCGTGTCTCCTTGTATGTGAGAGATTACTCGAAGGAATATAGTTGAGGGTGAGTTGATCAGGGCTATTCAGTTTCTCTTTGCTGTATCGGCTCAGGGTTGAGTGTGGGCTTGGTCGGGTTTTACTCGAGTAAAACGATTGAGGTTTTCAAGTTTAAGGTTAACAAAAAGATCAAGTTTAAAATTTCCTTAACTATTATTCTAAATAGCAATTGTTTGGTAAATTTAAAGTGAGTGATTTATTTTAACTTTAATTAACAAGGTTAATTCTAAAGTTGTTTTTTTAAAAACCTTAATTAATAATGTAATTAAGAATTAATTAAGGAAATAAATGTTTTATCGCTAATTAAAACTTAAGAACTTGAGTAATTAAGTTTAGTTATTAATTAACTAGTTAATAATTTATTTATTTAATAACTAAAGAATAATTAATTAATGTAATTAATTAGCTGATGAGAGTAATTAAGGAGGAATTAATTGATTAAGAATTAATTAATAACTAAAAAATATAAATTAATTAGTGATTAATTTGTAATTAGTGATTAATTTATAAATTTAGAGATTTATTAAATTGTAATTAAAGAATTAATTAATGTAAGGAATTAGAGATTAGTTACTTAATTGATAATTACATAATGTAAATAATTAAAGGATTTATCTATTTAGGGATTATTTAATTAGAAATTAAAGGTTAAATCATATGAGATTTTGTGTCTTATCTTCTTTCTTTTCTTCTTTCTCGTTTTTTCTTTTCCTAAATATCTGGAGTTTTCGGGATCGATAATTTCCAGGTCATTATAATTCGATCGATGTCTGTGGGTCGTTTCACACCTACTTGGTTCACCATCTTCTCGATATGCATCTTGTACATTCATTTCATCATCATTCTGGGGAAGAACTCGGTTAGCACTCAATCGGACTCCATCATCCAACCAACTGTAGCAGCTCTAGTTTGAATCCCAGCGTGCACAGGTAAGTTTCCTTCTCTAGCGGAGGGATCGACACTGATCATTCCTAGCAGACCACAGTGGTCTTCATGTTGACATGCTGAAGTTTCTGCATGATATCCCTCAAATCTACAGAGCCTATGTCGTGATACCCATTTGACGAATTAGAGCTTTTCGATGCCGAGTAAGGGGTGGGATCCCTCCAAGCTTTCCCACACTACTGTTGATTGATTGGTCCATCAAGTTAATATTGGTTTAAATTTATTGATTTAGCTGTCACTGGCTCTCCCTCAAATCTCTCATTAAATTATTAAATTCAGCCCTTGTAATAGCATCAGTGGGATTTTGAACCTCAACCGGATCAGAATTCACATTTGTTGGTTGATTGCTTGGGTCTCCATGTCGAATGCTGGTATTCTCGTTGCCTTCTACATTTTGAGAAGTAGATCTAGTATATTTCACCATTATCAATAACTTTGCTTAGATTTCTACAAATCTAAGTAGTACGAGCAATTTTCTAAAGATTACTACAGATCTCCTTTAGGGGATTTATCCAATCCAATAGCAACAAAGGGATACTAATAAACTGAGAATCAAGGTTCTCAGTGAATGTAAGGAAATATTTGTAACTAAATTGGTCACAAACACCCAGGAATAGATTTTTATAGAGAATTAAGTGAAGAGATATTAAATTAAACTTAGGAAATGATTAAGCTAATAGCAAATAAAAAGAAATAATCAGAAAGATAGAGATTTATAGTGGTTCGGCGTTGTATGCCTATATCCACTTTGAAGATTATCTTTGTTGGTCACCTTTAAATCTGATTACAACAATAGGGAATAGAGAACACATGATTACAATCAGGTCTCGAGTAAAAAGCAGCGTAAGGATCCTGAAAATGAACCAAGAGGTCTGTATTTATAGGGAGCGATGATGAGATATTTCGCTATGATCTCGGCAGAAGGCTCTCTAGGTCCACAGAGGCCCCTCATAACGATCGGTGGCTTTAACTTGACAATTTGGAATGATCGGCTAAATTTTCACCGATCAATATTTTTGTTTTCGATTCATGTGCGATTATTTTTAGAGGGTCCCACATTGCTCATGAACTTGCCTCTAAAATATGAAGTCAATCTGAGTTGTAGGTAACGAGATATGGACCAACCTTTGCTACACTTGGAATATTCACAGTTAACGATCGACCAAAAAAGATCGGCTATCTTTATATCTCAAGATATTGATGAACGATCGCTTTTGTAGGCTCCAATCTTCAAAATACTGAGGCTCTGAAAGTTTCAAACAAGTTGGCCATGGGAATTTTGAGATATTGATCTACCTCCGCTAATTTGAGTTGTTTTATGGATCATTCCTGATCGATCCATATAAATCCTTGTTTTGTCCGTAACTCGAGCATAGAACTCCGATCGACTCTAAATTTGAAATCTAACTTCGCCGGGCCATGCCAGTCACTTCATATTGATTGCACCATGATTGGGACCCATTTCTAATCTGCACAATCATTGTCCATAGTATTGTATATAATCGATTCTCAAGGTTGATAACCATCTGTTCTTAGCCAAGTCGATGATATCACGGTCTTGCCAAAAGATGGGATAACATATGCCCCTAAAGTATATCTTATTTCGAACATGATATGCTTTGATTCGTCGCAAGCCAGAATTGTCGAAAAGAAATCCATCCGGTTCATCGAATTGTCGTTATCCTTCCATTGAGTTGTTTTCTTATCGACAATCGTATTTTCTTTATTTGTTGTGATGATTGGTCGATTTCCAATCGTATAAATGCTGGATCATTAGATTAGAGAAAAATATGTATTTTAAATACCATTTTTAAACAATTTATAGTTTCAAATAGCAAACATAGCACATTTAGAAATGCTATCAAAAGTTTTGTTTCTAGTTTTATCACATTTTTGTTACAACTTTATGTCTAGTTTTCAATACTTTAAAAATTGATTTTAGATCCATTCTTTTTACATTAGTTATTATAATTTAGGTATTTAAAAACTATAAAGAAAACTTCCAAACAATATTTTTTAATCATTTTAGAGAATTTTCCGAAAACAGAGTATTTTACCGAACTACACTTACAACGACTATTTCGCTATAACTTTTTGCCCTTCGTTCAACTAGCTATCAATTGAATTAGGCTTCATAACTTTCCCAATAAGAATATATTATTTACTTGATTAATTGCTAAAGAAACCATTAAAAAAAATTCCATAAAAATGCACGCTATTTTCAAAGATGAACTATTTTTAAAAGTTTCACTATAGAGATCTTTTTACTTCGGTCTGTTGTTACTATGATTTACTTCTTTTATAACTTTCCAAGAAATATTCTTTGCTTTTATAAACACTTATAGAAGTGTAGATAATAACCAAAAAAGTTATTATTATGATATGTTATTTAATCACCATTTTCACAAATTATAGTTTAAGGGATTCAAAGTGCGTTTATAACGACTATCGCGATACGGACAATTCCGTATTCAATCCATTATTTGATGTCATGTTATTTTATGCACATATATGAGTCCAAGTTCCGACCATGCTACTATTAAACATACACATCAATATACCCATTTTAAATGTACAAATGAACTTATCACAATTCAATGGTTTAGTAAGCAAGTACTTTAACAATTTATATACCTAAAGCATATAATCAAGAGCTAACTTTAATAGTTAATGTCTATTATTATTAGTATAGAGCAAGCATATTGATATATGATTTAACAACAATTTTCAAGAGATTAAGCAAGAAAATATTAAATTAACTTGCAATCAATTTATAGTGTAATCAAAGTGAGATTAACTCACTTTTATCAAACCATACTTCTTTCTACTAACCTTATTTTCAAACAAAACTTTTTCTATCATTTTATACTTCATCCTAACATCACTAAATTCCATTCATTTCTCCCCTAAAACACACGCACACCCTCCCTCATCATCTTGCTCATGGCCTGTGCCTCTTCCCCCTCTTTTTCCATACGTCCATCACCCTATTCCATCCCTTAGAACCCATGGCTTAAGGCCAAATTATCTCCATGATTCACGCATAAAGGAGGAAGGTGGAGAGAAGAGAAAGAACTAAAGAAGAAGAGGATTTAGTTTGTGAAAATATGAGTGAATATGCGAGCGTATTTATAGGCTTAGGAATTTGAGGTAAAAGTATGAAAAACCCCATCCTTAGCCATGAAATTAAGCATGCTTTCCTTAAATCAAGGAGTGATTTAAGGGTCCTTATGTACCAAATGTTCACTTAATTAATATGCTTACTTTAGTTAAGTTTGATTAAGATAAGAGAGGTATTTATACGTGTTTTATTCTTGTCATATGTTATCATATGACAAATATTCATGTTGCAATATATTTACACAACTTGTACCGAATAAAAAGTTGATTTTTAATAAAATGTTTTTTGGTCATATTTTCAGTATTTATCGAAAGTGTATATTTATGTAAACACATTTCAAAAATAATTTTCTAACATTAGTTATTAATTAAAAAGTGTTTAACATGGTTATAAAATCATATTAAATCTTGGACACAAATATTTAAATAATTCAAATATTTAAATACGAACTAGGTCATTACATTTTGGCTGAATTGATAGCTTAACATCTTTTAGTAAATCCAGTTTTACTTATTATATGCAGTACCTAGTAGTGACAATTATTTACACCAATTCTCTTCGTCAAAACTGTATTACATTAGGACTTATGGAATTTGGTAATGGTCAAAATTCCTATATCGTGCACATTCGACATTATAGTCCAATCACAAAGTCCTTGGTTCAATAATAACAATTATTATTAACGAACTACTATGGGCAAAGAATTTTACTTTGAATTGACATCGGTTAATCGTGATACTAACCTTATATAACCGAGGAAACAAATCCTCTCTTGAATAGAGTTTTACTTCCAACGCTTTCACACACGCTAACTATAGTCGTTCGATGGACGTCGTGCAATGATTTACTATAATCAAAGCGGAGCTTCCACACTAAAGATTACTAGTATTCTCAAGTAGAGAGAACTATGTAAATTAGTCACATCGATATTATAACAACCCGCAAATTCGCACAGTTCAAGCTGACAATAAACCACACATGTCCAACCCAAACTGAGGGGAAAGACGGATAATTATGAGAAAGAAAGAAGAAAGAAGAGGAAAAGATAAGAAGAGGAAAAAAATACTAAAATAATCATAAATTCTCACAAACTCTGCGAAACAACATGTAATATAATATCGGTGAACTTTACAAAAGAGAAACTATAATATATATGCATTCATCAAAGTAGAACAAATCACAACCATCAGCCCAAACAGTTATAATAACCTATCCTTACAAATTTTGATATTTAAACAACAATGTAGCTGAAAATAAACAAATATGGGAATACGTCCTGAAGACCTCCAACTCGTCTGCTAAATCTCCAAAGCATCCAAATCTAAATCTGTAAATATGCTCGGTCTGACCCGCGCATTGAAAGGGAAGGATGCTCGAATCAGTTTGGTAAATCAGCATGAGAAAACACATCTCATCTAAATTTTAAAGTTAAAAAAACCTTTCAAAATAAAGGTGTCTCATATGACCACGCCGCACATAAACATGGATGTATTTTTACCTTATGATAACCAAATTTTTTTATATCAAATTCTATTATATTATACTAGTGTCTAGTATACAAATAATATTAATCATAGCATAAATTGTTACATTGACTAAATTCCGACATACTAGCTACAAAGTAGGTTCTACAATTAAAATGGAAAGCACATAATGGAGAATGGATTTCCAATAAATGACCAGGTAAGGGACTACCTTCCAGCAGTACATCTCTAGAGGAATGTACCGAGGCAAAATTGATGGTCCTCTACCAACACAAGACTAGCCTACCGGTAACTAGATTGTACCGAATGTGTCATCACCCCGGTCATTACTGATCTATCCGAGGGCCCTTTTTACATACACCACAATAATTTAAAACCCGACGTCATAACAAGAATAAATATATCTAAAAGGGGATGATCATATCCTAATGGTTGCAAACCGCATAGCCTTGCCGCATCTACCATGTTTTGGTCATTTTCGGGTGTGAGGCCTGAGGCAACGATAACCTTTCACATAGCACATTTCACTTTGAATGTCACCTTGCCATTCCATAATCACACAAATGATTTCTACAAACGTATAACTCCTGAACACGTACGTCTTAGGAAATGGTGTTAAGCTAAGATAAATTGCCTTCTTCGCCACCAAACAAATGATAGTTTATAGAGATCAATCAATGTGATTTTAAAATGCAAGGTCAGACATTCGTCCATACAAGTTGTCCAGGAACAGGACAACCGAAGGCGCATCTCCTACCACATCCTGTTTTGGGAATCATCTCTAGGATCAGTAGCGATTAATCCTTGCAAATCAAAGATTTTTATAATAGAGCATTACTGCCACCATAAGTATACAATATGGTAATTTCCTCATGGGTTTAGTGGCAAGCAGCCCTACATCATGGAGATCTTCGTCTTCAATTATCGTCATCATAAAAATGCACTTTCGAATGCACACGTTGGTCCGAAGTGGTTTACAAATAAATCCGATCCTGATCTCACCGGATAAACAACGATAAAGAGGCCAAATTTGACTGTCGGTTATTTAACTATCAAAGAAAAAGGTCTAGCACATAACACTAGGCCTACTTAATTAATTTTTTTTAACTAAATTAATTTCCCAATATTTACTTTAAATTATCTTTAAAAATATATATTCACAAAACCATTTCAAATGATTCGATAATGGAAAACATTTCCAATATAATTATACCTTCGCAAATCATTTCATTTTCAACGCTTAGAAAATATCTCCATATACTTAAAACGGAAATAATTATATATACATATCTTAAGGAAAGTATTTTTCAAAAAGCACTTTATTTGGGTCAAAACAGATGTTGTGTAAAACATCACTACGACAATCCAAAACACCAGTATAGAGACTCGATTAATTATATATATATATATATATATATTGTATGCTATATAAAACATTTCCTTTCAGAAATCATTTACTATAATAACAATGTTATAGGCCATGCCTTTCTTACTTTCCCGGAAACGTTTATTACAACAATAAACATTGAATTCTATTTTTTCGATACTTATCACATTTTAAATCATTTTCAAATTATTAAATTCCATTTGGAATTACTATTTTCCAAAACATTACTTCGAAAAGATAAATTACTTTTAAAACCATTAACTCCATCCAATATTTCTTTCAAACAATCCTTTAAAAGATAAAGCACTTTTGAAACGATTTACTCCATAATCTTAACATAAATCATTTCTATGTTTATAAACTACGTTTTTAAATTTCACTTCTATTTTATAATACTTCTATTTATAAAATTCCTTTATTTATAAAATTCCTTTTATAAATCTATTCATTTGTAAAATCTCTTTATATATAAAAATCTATTTATAAATCTCTTTGTTTACTTATATATGAAAATCTCATTTTTAATATCTAGAACTCCATTTATACATCTACTACATATTTATAAAATATTACTTTTAGAAATGTCTTTTATCTAAACCATTTTAGAAATATTTACTTCTAACTCTAACTATTTTCGTCTTCTAAAAAATTATATTTATTTATGATAAAAAGATGGACTTATTTATAGAATATAGTTTAAAAATCACTATGTAATATATTTCACAAAATAGTTGAATTAATATTCCAAAAATCGTATTCTTATCTCATTTCAATAAACTCCTTCTTTTAATAATTCAAGAATTATTAAAAACATATAACATTCCAAAATCACTTCAGAAATCATTTCCAATTCACAATCATTATTTTAGTATTTCAAAATACAAAAATAATGCCCAGTGCTACTATAACACTAAATAAGTCAAATCATATATCACCACATATATGAAAGTAAAATCAAAAGGTGGTGAGGAATCCTGTTGGATCCCTCCAACTTGTCCCTACATCACATAAAGTATATAATCATAAAAAATAAATCAACCGCTTCTAGGCGGGTTCATATACAATGGGTCATTCGCTCTTACATAGAAGCGTAATAAGGTCTCATCCGCTCCGGGGGCGAGAATATGTTCAAACCAACTAATAAATATAGTAAATCATCCAAATAAGCAACTAACAACATAAATTAAATTATTTCCAATTATATAAAAAATATAAGCAGGCTAGAGAGGTGAGTTACTCATTGAAATTCCAGTAATCGCCAAAGCGCTCTGGTTTGAATTAAAATTGAATGGACATTCAATTTTAATATAAATTTCTACCAGCTCTGAATCCATCTAATCCAATTCTATAGCATAGAATTCGTCGATATGATCGCAATGCAACTCGTTGCGCTCAAAACCGACCTCGTATGAAAAGGTTATGGGTTAATTAAAATTTGAGATAATTAAATTAAAATTAATTTTTTTTATTAATATAATTTTAAACCAAACTTTTCCCTCTCTCTCCTCGTTCACCCAGGCAACACACGGACCCAAACCGTCGAAGCTTCATTGATCGTCGCGCCTCCTTCACTTCACCGGAGGCCGATCAAACGTCGTCATCACCTTCCCCATCTGGAGCTGCACCTCCGCCTATGTTCATGCCAAGCTCGGTCGACCAAAACGCCACACAATCATGCCCTAGATTGAAAGAACGTGGCCCAAATTTGCCTCCATTCATCGATGATTTGATGAACCGACCATTCATTACATAGTGCTCGTCAAGCTCTACGACTTTTCTTCTTATGCCGTATGTAACAGCCCACATATTTTACGATTATATATTTCAATGTTTTATTTAAATATAACATCGTTAGTTGAATTAAAGTCTGAAATGTGACTTTTTGTAAACAGTCGAATTCAGACTCGAGACCACTTTCATTGAGTTCAAAACGATGTTTACAACTTAAACAAGTATAGACATTGATATGTTTAGAGTTGATTAGGATTTTGGTATTTTCAATTGGGCTTTGGGTTGGTTCAGCCCATTAACCCAATAAGCTAACCCAAACTCTTCTACCAAATACCCTAACTCATCTCCCCTTCATTCATTCTACCCATAATAATTCCTAACACTTAAGCTAAATGAACAATGGGGGAAAGAGAGGAGATTAGAAATTTCTATGCCCTTGTTCTCTTAGGAAATTCAAATTCAAGTTCTAAAATTAAGGAGAAGCTTAGGTAAGCATCCTCTTCATCTTCTCCATATCAATCCCTATTCAATTCTTGATTTTTTTCTATAACCTAATTAAGGAAAAACTTTGCATTTGATAATAGATTGAAGATTCTAGAGGTGTAGTGAAGAGGAATTGGTCTAAGCTTGTTTTAGAGCTTCTCATTTCTTGTTTTGAATTTAAAGGTGAGTTCTTGAATTCACATCTATGTCTATAGCTTTCATTGTTGTTAGGTATGAATTCCTAACATCTATTTCATGTTCAATTGCTTTTGATTTGAATTGGTTTAGCGAATTTTCCAATTTTGGTATTTTGAAGTCAAAATCTTTAAAGAACCTATCTTGAATGTTTGGACATGTTATTTGGGGTGTATCGAAGAGCCTATAGGGCTGGGTTGTTGCTTGGCATAAATCCCTAGCCTCCATCCTCGTTCGATTGCTTCTGAGTTGATTTGGTCACCAATGGCCTAGGCAAAATTCTGCCCAGCTCAGGCAACCAGACGTCTGGTAGGAGCTTCTAAGGAAAAAAAATACAACAAAAAATTAAAATTCCAAAACCTAGGGTCAAACATCTGGTTAAACCCACTAGACGTCTGGTCCTGTTGAATATTTGCCAATTTGCCAATTTTGAGTGGATTTCCACTTTTTATCGATCTTTAACGATCCGTATAGCTATTGTCAATCAATACCGACCTTAATGACTTCTTTTCTGGATTTTTGGTATTTCCATTTGATGAATTTGATATCAATTTCCATGGTTTATATTCACGTTATTGAAATGTGGATTTTTTGTGATAGATTGTTTTTACAATCGTATCTATGGTTTGTCACTTTAAAATACAAAGGTTTCTATAGTAGTACTAACTACTCAAACTCTTTCATAAAAAAATGATTTCAACATTACTATTAATACAAAGCTCGTTTTTAAAACCATTTTCCAATCTATTAGTATATACAAATCTATACCTCATTCGTATGAGAAATCCAATCAAACAACTTAGCAAAATAAGTGGTATGAAACGCTTGTGTTTACTTCGTCGGTTAATTTTTTGACATGTTTGATTGAAATCCCGTGATAATCTTTGAGTGGAAATCTACAATTTATTTGTAAATATATAAGTTAAGGCAGTGGTTATGGGACATGAAGCTAAACTTATTTATTTACTAGCTTAGTGTAATTTACACTTCTTTTTTATCAAATATGATCATTCTGTGACAATTTTTGAGTGGAAATATTTTGTTCGTAAATATTTAAGTTAAGCCAGTGGTTATGGGACATCAAATTAAACTCATTTATTTACTAGTTTGGTGTAATTTACACTTATTCTATGGAGCTTTGGCTCAATTTGGTGGGGTAGCGACCCATGGTCTTTTGACTGTTCAAGGAGCAATTGGTTCAATGGGTTGAGCATGAGGCGTATCTTTTAGGGTGCATCAATGTTCAACTCATTCGTCCACATGGGTGATTGTACCCCGTCGAGTCTTCGCATGAGGCGTATCTTTTAGAGTGCGTCGATGTTCAGCTCACTCGTTCGCATAGGGGACTGTACCCTGTTGAGTCTGTGCATGAGGCGTATATTTTAGGGTGCGTCGATGTTCAGCTCATTCATCCGCGTGGGGGACTGTACCCCGTTGAGTCTGTGCAAGAGGTGTATCTTTTTAGGGTGCATCGATGTTCAGCTCATTCATCCGCATGGGGGACAGTACCCTGTATTTTTATGGGTTAACAACCCATGGGATAGCGTCCCGTTTATGATACACGTGTTGGTGAGTTTTCATGCTCCTGTTTATGATAGGCCTTCCCCATTTATGTTTTTTGGATTTTCAATTATGGATTTCTGGAATTTATGTTTCATCAATTTTTGCGATTTACATTGATACATTTTGTTAATATTTGAGTTGGTGAAAAAGCTAAAGAATATGTTTTTCTTTTTGGGTATTTGAGGAGACTTTAGATATTGTATAATTTTCATTATTATCAAATATATACTTTTCACGATATGGCATTATTGTTGTCATATATTTTTGTCATATCTCTTATCCTATCTCATCTTATAAGATATTTATAGCTAGACTGATTCATTTATTATTTTCCTTCTTAAATAATACTCAGGTCAGATCGAGGTGTTTCAAGTGCTTCCACTTGACTTCTTAGTAGGGACTAGCTTTTGAATTTTGGCTAACTACTTTAGCTTAGTAGTTTTTGCTTTTATACATTCGAGATAGAGACTCCTTGATATATACTTATTCTTTTGTGATGTAGTGGATCTTGTATGACCACTGCTTTGATGTTCACTTCTATGTGTTACATTCATATATGTTTCCGCCTTAGTGATATGAATATCCATAACTGATTTATGTTATGCTTATTTTATATTTGTTTTCGAAGGCCACATAACCACTATGTAGTAGCTTTGAGTTTGTATTCGATATGTCAGATTTCCTTTTGAAATGAAATGCGTGACCTTCTATCTGGTATATCGGTACTCGCACAAAGCAATTAAACATATGGTCGTTCTTCAATAGCCTTATTCTTCGTACTAGCCAAAGACATTCCCCATAGTGTCCTTGGCTAGTGTGAGTATAGAGGTGGGGCGTCACGCTGCGAAATTTTATTGAGTGGATGATGAGAAATCTAGGGAGGAAGGCAGGCTATTTTCGGCCATTGGAATTAAATGGCAGCTGCAACCGAGCTAGGGTTTTTTTAGTTTTGTAAAAAATGAAAATGTTTAGGTCCTTATATAGAAAATTTCAAGCCAATATTCATTCCTAAAAATTTCGAACTCCAAGCATGTCGCTTGGTGTTCTATATGTTATACCCCTATTCTGGACATAATGGAATGTATATCGGAAGCCAATTCCATCATATACAAAAGTTAACTTTTCAAGTCAAATTATATTAATTTAAATTCTTTTAAATAATTTCTGCGCATTTCAAACTCGCACAACCCAACGATACGCCCGATCGCCATGAATTTCGACGTCATATAATAATTTACTGTTATGGATCTAACAAAACTGGTTTCGTCGAGATCCAAGATAATTCCCCAGAAGGCGATTTCCCCACGTTAATTAAAACGAGTTATTTCCAAAATCAGCTTAGCCACTTTTAATTCAAATTTAAAAGTTTATTATCTTCCTTCTTATTCAAATAGAATTTAAATCATCTTTTGAAATCATTTTCATTCACATTAAATTCAAGATTCAATTATTTAAGCAATTCGAAAATTTAAATTTAACAATTTAATTATCAAATAAATCGCTATATTTGAAATATAAGTTATTTAACTTATAAAATTAACTTTTCAATACTTAAAATCAACTAAATATGCCAAACTTAAACGACTAAAATTCAATGTCGTTATATTCTCTCCCCCCCGAAAAGAATTTCGTCCTCGAAATTTTCTAGGTAAAATAAATGCCCCAAACCCATTAACTTTTCAAAACCAATTAGTTGAAATAGATTATACAATTTCTAAGTCTTTAAAATTCATTTACAAATTCCAACTAATACCATTCATTCATTCATTCCCAGCAATAACTAAAATCAAATTTTTAGTCATCATTTTTTTTTCCAAAATTCTTAAAAAAGTTCTAACGCCTTAAATTTACAAAAATTTCGCCAACGTCTCCTTTACGCTGCTCAATTTGAGAATTTTACAGCATACATCTCATCTTCAAGGACAAGGCATACCGTAGGGAAAATAAAAATAAAAATACGATATAGAGTCTGAGATGTGTACCCTTTATTATACCTGCAAGCATATACAATCAATATAATGCGAAAGAGAGTGGCAAATGTAAAGCATACGCCATCTACACCTACTAATCACTCAACATAAAATGTGAAAATGTGTACAGAAAGTATTATAAATGTATAAAATGTACCAATACAATAACTAATTGCCAATGTAACAAAGGTAACAAGAGAAACCATTAAACAATTAATATTCATCCAATTATTCATAATCATATCAATTTGCATTTTCCAATGTCAACATTTAATTTATTAAAGCCATACAATGTACATATATCATTTATACATATATCATTCACACGACCACTCTAGTGTAGACTCAAATTTGGTTTGTTGATTAGAAACCGCCATTCTTCTTTCATAGCCATATATTATGATAGAGAATATCAGAATCAATCAAAAATTCATATCCAGTGTTCGTCGTCAAGAATCAAATATAAATTCCTAACTCGGATCGGTATAAATCACCTCGAAATCGTATATTCGAATCTGGATCAAATAGTTATGTGAATAAAATAATATACGTACAACTTACGTATTTATTTCAATTGGTTTCTTATTATATCCCATTCCTTTTCCCGATTCGTTTATTTCCATTCATTTATTCATAATCATTATTCATATTGCTTTATTCACATTCATTCATTTACTTTCATTGTTTCATATTCGTTTTCATTTACATTCATTTTATGTTTAACAACATTTAACTCCATATTAAATTCATTTATGAATCATTTTCATAAATTTTACTTAAGTTTATTTACGTTTTCTACAACAATTCTCATGTTTATTTCACTTTATACTTAGGTTCATTTTCAATTCTATCAAATTACATTCTAAACCATATTCAATTCATTTTATTACTTAAATTGAATTTCATTTTATAACTCAAGTTTATATCCATTTTATTAGTTTATTTTATCAATTCATTACAAATCACATTCAACTTCATTTAACTCATTTTATTATTTCACTTCATTTACCTTTACTTGAATCAAATTCCTTTCTAAAATTCATTTTATTTAACTTAAGTTAAGTTTAATTTCATTTCATATTTAAAAATCCAATTTACTTTTCTAAAAAAATTATATTCAACAATTTTTTTTAAACAATTTGTTTTAACTCACTAATTTTCAAAATTTATAAGTTATAAAACTTAATTTCTTATGTTTTTAACAAAACACTTGGATAACAATTTTTAGAATTTAAATGCCAAGTTTTTATTTTCAAATCATTTTGAAATCATATATGTACATAATTCCTTTTTATATAAAATCATAGTTTTGAAATTTAAAATAAAAATTAGTTTTACCAAAACAACACTCCAGTGGTAGCAATTCATCACTTAGAAACTCAAAAATGAATGCTGATGATGCTGCAGTCATCACCAGAAATATTTTCCAGCGACCAAAGTGAGTTTAGTGCTCTTTATTTCTTTTAAATTTCATTTTAAAATATTTCTAATCAAAATACTTTCAAAATATTACTATTATCATTTTTCCAAAACCTTTGAAAAACAATTTTCAAAATCACCAAGATGTAAATTCTCAAATTCTCAGCTTTCAAATCCTTTTTGTTTACAAATCATATTTATAAATTTTCCTTATATATAATCTCACCTTGGTTATATAGAACTATTTTTTATTTTTTATCTTTGTTTATATTATAATAATAACAACTTTTATTAGAATACAAACAACAAATGATAATAATCAAATATTATCATTCACTAACAACCAAAAACACATATTATATATAACTATAATAATTTCTAAAAATTTGTCCTTTTATATATAAAATAAAATTTAGGTAAAATTATTTCATTTACTCAATTTCTCAAAACAATACTACGTCAGTTTACCTTGTTTAGGTGTTTAGAAACCTCCATCGAGAATGTGACGTCCCACGTACCAACCAAAATTCATAAGCCGCTTAACATATAAATAACACAATATGAAACATTTTTATATCACTAACAAATATAATCTCATATGTATATTGCACTCAAACTCAATCTAGGGTATTACTAACCATATCTATAATAATACACAACCAAAGTTTGGGTGTTCGCACAACCTAAGCTTTGACACCAACTGTAACAACACACAAATCCGCATAATTCAAGCTGACAATAAACCACACATGCCCAACCCAAATTGAATGATAAGACGAATAGTTTTGAGAAAGAAAGAAGAAAGATGAAGAGAAGAGAAGAAGAAGAGAAAAAGAAACTAAACAATCATAGAATCTCACAAATGCCATAGAACAACATATAATATAATATCACTGAACTTTACAAAAGAGAAACTGTAATATACATACATCCATCGGAGTACAACAAATCACAATCATCAGCCTAAATAGTTATAATACCATGTCCTAAAAAATTCTTGTATTTAAACAACAATGTAGTGGAAAATAAACAAATACGGGAATACATCCTGAAGACCTCCAGGTCGTCTACTGAAGCTCCAAAGCATCCAAATTTAAATCTGTAAATGTGACGACCCACCTTTTTGGATAGTTTAAGCCGATAATAAAACCACACATGTCCAACTCAAACAGTTAAAAAGTGTAACGTTTGCGATTTTTCGTTGCCGAAAAACCGAATAGTTATGGGTTTAAGAGAAGAAAAGAGGGAGAAGAAGAGATAAGAAGAGAGAAAAAGGAGAGAAAAGAAAATAGAGAGGAAAGAGAATAGAAAATAGAACGGAACAGAAAACAACAGAACAATAACAGAATCTCACAATTCGCAGCGGAACAACATATAATAATAAATCAATAATCTTTAAACAAAGAACTATATCAGTTATTACATCACATACATTATATTTCATTACATCATATCATCAGAGTGTACAACAACAACAACATCTAACAGTGCAGCGGAAAAAGAAATACTATATACTAGTAATACGCCATGCTATCCAGCTTGCCTCCAGCAACTCCAGAATATCCAGAATATCCTGATATACCTAACTCTTAACTGCCCGTGTGGAAATTGGTGGGCACCCAGAGTTTAGGAAGGAAAACAATAAACTCCGAGTCAGTCATGTGACTGGTGTGAGAACTCAAAACAGTTTATTTATCTTTAAAATCAAAATAGAGGAATATTTTTAAAATCAATTCGCAATGCTTTTAAAAATGAGACTACCATAAGGCCTCCCGCACACACACACAATGCAAACGCAGAATCGGAGGAGATTTCTCCTTATGATAGTCAAAGATGCTTGATACGCATTAAAAAGAACATTTGATACTATTACTAGTGCATAGTGTAGAGAAAATTCATTTCGAAAATAAAGATATAAATCTTAGCCAACATAGACATTTCGAACTATGCCTACTATAGCTACCATGTTCAATAGCGGGTTACCGCCACATTCCATAGCAGGTTATACAACTAAAACCGTACAAGGCTCGTATTTGAAGAATGGATTTTCCAACGAATGATCATGCCAAGGAAATTCCCATTGCCATATGGAAACGCCTCTGGATGGACGCCCCGAGAACCACCGTTCTCTGCTAAACAAAGCCGGGAATCCCTTTTCCCAAGGGATATTACAAACCCTCAGATATACCACCCCCGGTCCTTTGGAACATTTAAACGAGCGCTCGTCACCACCATCACACAATCATAAAGTGTTTTCAACATGAGTAAGTATCTGGGCTCCATACCATGACACTACCCTTTTCCAGAAGGAATGGTCATACCCTAGGGAAGCGATCCCTGGAAACCTTGCCGCATAATTCCTGTTTCGACCATTACCGGTTTGTGAGGCTCGACGAAGTCACGTCCACAAAAACATACTTTATACAAAAGCCATGCTTTGGGTCAACAAATGATCATAGAAATGATCACCAAGATAGACGATCAAATAAACGATCCTATCACAAATAATCAACACAATGATCATTTACAGCAACACTCAGCATGTCACATTACCAAATTGGGAATATATCGCTGATAACATTCAACTACATAACCTCTGAGCTCGTACGTCTCAGAGAAGGGTGTTAAGCTAAAAGAATAAATTCTCCGCCACCAACAGAAATATATTTGAAAGAAATCTGCTTTATATCTCAATTTGTAATGTCAGACATACAATCCATACAAGTCTGTTCCGGGCTCGAACAAAACCGAAGGCACTTACAAAGAAGTCCTTGCAATCCGGATATTCACAATCCTGATTGGATTTCCCATCACTTAGGGAGTCTCTATACCGTTGCAACTCAGTGCAGAGACAATCGACAGGTCATCCTATCGCTCTCACAAATATCCGGTCTTCAACACCGATCTTCAAATGAAATTCACAACGACGTATCACATATTCGGAATGGGTTATACGACCCCATGGTCCTTTCCCGGTTAACCCGAATAGTGAGCGCTTATTCAAAAATAAGTTTGGCATTCACATTCAAACAAATCACATCAAATACCCATTCAAAGGGAAATATTGATAGTCGGTTATTGAACTATCAATTGATATGCACACATCACCAGATTCCAAATAATTTTCTAAATTATTTATTTTCCAAAAATATCTTTACTAGATATATAATTTCACACTTCAAAAATAAATCAATATTTATTTTTAAACAACTTCCCTTTTCATTCATAAATTCCATAGTGAATTTATATTTCAAAATATCTATGCATATATGATTTCAATTATTCATTTCAATTTATCTTCAAAAAGATAAATTCTCTAATATTCACTTTATATTGGAAAACATTTCCATACTTATTTAATAAGTAATTCACAAATTTTATTTTCAACACTTGGAAAATATTCAATATACTTGAATCGAGATTAAGTATATATTTCATTCTTTAAGGAAATCATTCTCTTAAACATATTTATTTGGGCCAAAACGAATGTTGCGTAAAACATCGTTACGACAGCCCAAAATCACTAGTATAGGGATTCGAAATTAAAATAGATATATAAATCCCAATACTATACAAAACATTTCCTTTCGGAAATCATTTACTATAACAACAGTGTTATAGTCCACCATTTCCTTCTATTTCTCGAAAACGTCTATTTCAACAATAAATGTTAAAATCTATGGTTTCGAATCTCAACACATTTAAAACATCATTATATCGTTTTAATTCTATTTAAAATATCACATTCTAAACATTTTCTTTAACATATTATTCACTATTCAAAAACGTGAATATACTACGTTAACAATTTTTTCATCCTTTTATACATTTTATTTTAAAGTATTATTCACAGTTCAAAAACGTGAATATAACTCCATTAATAGGTTTCAACAATTTACTTATCAAAATAAGTCGTTTGCGAATTTATAAAACAACGTTTATAAATTCCATTTCTATTTATTTTATAACAACTTTTTATAAATCTCCTTTATTAATCTATTCGATTTATAACTCAATTATAAACCAAAAGTTCACATTATAAGTTAAACACTTATAATTTATTTGTTTGAAAAATCGTTCCTTTGAACTTCATAATTATAAATCTTATAACTTATAAGATTCAATTATTTATCCAAATATATTCTTTAATAACTTTATAAATTTTATAAACCTACTGCTTATAAAATTCTATTTCTAACTTCACCGTTTATAATTTTATGAATTTCATTCATTTATGAAATTTATTCACAATTCATTCTAAGACTTATAAAAAAACCCGTTTTATAATCTCAATATTTCAATTTATAAATATTCATTTATAAATCCTTTATAAAATCAATTTATATTATTCTTTTAAAACATCTTTAATCTCCTTTATAATTTCATCATTCTGATTTATAAAATAATTAAATTTTATAAATCCTATATTTAAACTTTTCACAATAATTTCAAAAATCCCAATTTTACTATTTTATAAAATCATTAACCCCATATTTTCAAAAATCAACTTTTAACTATATTTCTCAAAAATCATAATTTTTATAACATTAAAATTATAACGTTTATTTATTTAAAATAAATCAATTCCAAAAATATTTTATAAACGTATACTTTCAAAAATCACTTTAAAATCATTTTAAAATCCCAAAATTTGGTCCAATGATGCTACATACCAAATAGCCAATCACAACAGCAACGATATCATATATCGATATGATAATCCATCAAATATCAAAATATCTGAATTCAAATAAAAACTGTTGAGGAATCCAGTTGGATCCCTCCAACCTGTTTTCCTGCATCCACAAACATTAGCACAATACCAATTTCGCTCCAGTACGAAATTATCGCGGTATATGGGATTTTAAATATTATCCGCTTAATAGACGGCGCAATAGGGTCTCATCCGCTAAACAAATGCGGGAAATCAATAACTCCAATATATACATATGCCAATATATATATATTGCTATTATATATAATACCAATTTCACTGTTTATGAAATATTCGCGGTATATGTTTTTAATAAATAACATCCGCTTACTAACGGCGCATAATGTCTATTTTAACAATCAATAGATAACAATCATCATTCAAACATGCATTCAAATATTTTAAATCTAACTATTTAAAATAAAAATCGAAACTGATTCGATTGAGTGAGAAGTTCTCACCTTGATTTCAAATTCGTTTTAGCGATTTATTTCGAATAAAATTAAACGGACGTTTAATTTTACCCAAAATTCTCACTAACTCCAAACGACTCCAATCCAATTCCATAGCGTAGTGCTCGTCCATACGATTCCAACGCAACTGGTTTCGCGCATTTTCGACCTCGTATGAAAAAGTTATGCATTTTACAAGTTTACTCGAATTTTATATAAAAATTTCAACATAAATTAAATTTTTAATACCCTAAGCAAAACAAGACCGTAGATCTCACCCCTCAGCAATCTCCACCGTCCCCATATTTCTTCCCACGCGCACCATCCCTCTACAGGTGATCACGACGCACGCAACCCATATTATAGAAATTAGGGTTCCAAGCCACCACAGAAATACTCGACGAGAACTCGATCAACTAGTGCCAAATGAAACGCCACCCCACGCTACACCTTCGGCCCAAGTGCGGCCCCACTCGGTCACTGCGTTTGCACGCAGTTCGAGGCCGAACGCGCGACCTTTGAGCCCAATTTCCCATCGATCCAAAGCACTCCAGACGATCTTGACCGTTGGATCTGTAGAACACACTCCCCTCTACAACATTGCGGTTGAACGTTTCTTGTAATTGTTGGTGGATGAAGAGAAAAGAGGAGGAGAAGATGAACAAATTTCGGCCATCTATTTCAATGGCGGCGGCCTGAAGATGAATTAGGGTTTTTTTTTTTATTTGTGAATGGTGTATTTATAGAAAAAAAATCGAACACTATTCATCCGGAAATTCCGAACTCCGATTTACGCGCCGTAACCAGCGTTTCTAGGGTTTACCCCGCGTTCCGGACACAATGGAATAGGTTTCGGAAGCTAATTCGGACATCTGTGCGAGTTATGGCTATAAACGTTCAATTTAAATTAAACCGATTTAAACGATTTTCTAGGCGTTTTAATTTGTACCGGACAAACGGTAAATCCAATTGACACGAAATTTGAAACCTTACAATAATATCACATTACGGATCCGATGAAACTAGTTTTGTCGAAATCCGAGACTTTTTGAAAAATGGCTATTTTAACTCGCCAAATTAATATTAAAAATAATTCGATGCGTTTCGAGCTGCCACGATCAAACGATAACTCCGATTGACACGAAAATTGAAATCCGGTAATAACTAACTATTACGGATCCAATGGAACTGGTTACGTTCAATTCTGAGACTGTTCAAAAATTGACTATTTTCACTAGTCGATTTAATTATTAAAATATTCAATTTTCACAAATTAACTTTTAATTCGATTTTAAAAGTTCTAAAATATCATTCTAACTCCAATATGATAAAATAAAATTTTACAAATCATTTTCAATCATATTTAACCCAATTTTCAATTATTTCCATAATTTAACATATTAAATTATTGATTTAATTATCCAATTAAATCCAATTATTCAAATAAAAATTTATTCGACTTATAAATTCACTTATTAATACTTAAAATTAATTAAATATTAAAATTTTAATTAATAAAAATCCTGGGTCGTTACAATCTTCCCCCCTTAAAAGAATTTCGTCCTCGAAATTAACAAGTAAGAAAAGTTATAGAATCTATTAATTTTCCCAAAATTCATAATTAAATTTCTTACAATACTTTACTAAGTTTTCAAATCATACTTAGTTATCTTTTCAAAAACAACTACTATTGTTTGACTTTCAACTCCAAAACAAAGTTAAAGTTTTCAAAATTTTCTAATTTTCTCAAATTTTTTCTAACGCCTTAAATTTTCGGAAAAATTCGCCATAGTCTCCTTTGCGCGGCTCGATCCGAAAAAAAATGACAGTATATATATATCACAAATATTCATCTCATCAAGTAATGAGGCATCCCGCAGGGAAAAAGTGTAAAAGTACGATATTTAATCCGAGATATGTACCTTATATTTTATTAGCGAGCATATACGGCTAATATAGCACGAAAGCGAGCTCCAATGCGAAGCAAACGCGATCCGCACCTACTAAACACTCAACAAACAACATGAGAACATGTATATATGCAATAGTATCGATATACATCATATAGCAACATAATAACTATATATGTCAACATATCAATTGAAACAAAAGCAACAAATGCAAACATCAACCAACTAACATCCATAACCAATATATATTCGTTCATATTCTCATTAATATTCAATGAAATGGTTTTCAATTTAATCACATTCGATTCATTAACAGTGGATGTTTTTACTAACATTCATTTTCTATTAGTTTATATTCACTAATTCATATTCAAGTTGGTTCCCTTCCAAATCAAATTCAATTCTATTTAAGATTCACTTAACTTCTAATTGAATTTCAATTACTTCAGATTTCAATTTCATTAGTTCAATTTCATTAACACTTAATGAATTATATACAATCAATCAACTAACAACCATATAACAATCAACGTTTATTAATTACAACCAAATTCCTTTGCTTTTCAATTGGTTTAATTAATTGATTTTCATTCAAACTTTCAACTTCTAATAACATTAGATTTTAATGAATTAATCACTTATATTCATCATTTTATATCAATTATTCACATTTAATTGATTAACATTCAATCCATTAATTCAATTCAATTCAATTTCTAAAGTTGAATTTCATTTACATAACTTAAGTTCATATTCATCACTTAACTTTATTATTTTACTTTGATACTAATATCAACTTCATTCAACATCTCTTAAGTTATATTTCATTTTATAAACATCACTTTGTTTTACATAACTTAAATTCCCACTTATAAATCAATTCAGATTTCAATTCTAAAGTAAATTTCCATTTAACTTTAAATTCATTTTCATTTACAACTCATATTCATAAATATATTCATATAGTTTCACTTCTTATATATATAAGTTTATTTCACAATTGTAAATCACTTTAATTATAATTCAATTTTTTTATAATTCTTTACTTATACAATTATTCTTTTATTTAGATTATTCAAACAACTTATTCAACAACCAAATAATCAACTTATATACACTTTAATAATTCTGAAAAATTATTCCTTTATATATAAAATATAATCAAGGTAAAATTATTTCATTTACCCAATTTAAAACAATATTGTGGCGAATTGTTCTATTCAAATGTTTATAAACCCCTTCGGCATAGTTGTCCAGACCGTGCTGACGAAGGTTCATATACCACTCAACAAACCAATCATCACAATATAAAACAATTTTATATTCACTAACATATACGCGCTCATATCTATTATTACACTCAAACTCATTCTAGAGTACTACTGACTCTATCTCTAATGAGTAATACCCAACAGAACCATGGTTGTCGCTTAACCATAAGCTCCGATACCAAATGTAACATTTGCGATTTTTCGTTGCCGAAAAACCGAATAGTTATGGGTTTAAGAGAAGAAAAGAGGGAGAAGAAGAGATAAGAAGAGAGAAAAAGGAGAGAAAAGAAAATAGAGAGGAAAGAGAATAGAAAATAGAACGGAACAGAAAACAACAGAACAATAACAGAATCTCACAATTCGCAACGGAACAACATATAATAATAAATCAATAATCTTTAAACAAAGAACTATATCAGTTATTACATCACATACTTTATATTTCATTACATCATATCATCAGGGTGTACAGCAACAACAACATCTAACAGTGCAGCGGAAAAAGAAATACTATATACTAGCAATACGCCATGCTATCCAGCTTGCCTCCAGCAACTCCAGAATATCCTAATATACCTAACTCTTAACTGCCCGTGTGGAAATTGGTGGGCACCCAGAGTTTAGGAAGGAAAACAATAAACTCCGAGTCAGTCATGTGACTGGTGTGAGAACTCAAAACAGTTTATTTATCTTTAAAATCAAAATAGAGGAATATTTTTAAAATCAATTCGCAATGCTTTTAAAAATGAGACTACCATAAGGCCTCCTGCACACACACACAATGCAAACGCAGAATCGGAGAAGATTTCTCCTTATGATAGTCAAAGATGCTTGATACGCATTAAAAAGAACATTTGATACTATTACTAGTGCATAGTGTAGAGAAAATTCATTTCGAAAATAAAGATATAAATCTTAGCCAACATAGACATTTCGAACTATGCCTACTATAGCTACCATGTTCAATAGCGGGTTACCGCCACATTCCATAGCAGGTTATACAACTAAAACCGTACAAGGCTCGTATTTGAAGAATGGATTTTCCAACGAATGATCAGGCCAAGGAACTTCCCATTGCCACATGGAAACGCCTCTGGATGGACGCCCCGAGAACCACCGTTCTCTGCTAAACAAAGCCGGGAATCCCTTTTCCCAAGGGATATTACAAACCCTCAGATATACCACCCCCGGTCCTTTGGAACCTTTAAACGAGCGCTCGTCACCATCATCACACAATCATAAAGTGTTTTCAACATGAGTAAGTATCTGGGCTCCATGCCATGATACTACCCTTTTCCAGAAGGAATGGTCATACCCTAGGGAAGCGATCCCTGGAAACCTTGCCGCACAATTCCTGTTTCGACCATTACCGGTTTGTGAGGCTCGACGAAGTCACGTCTACAAAAACATACTTTATACAAAAGCCATGCTTTGGGTCAACAAATGATCATAGAAATGATCACCAAGATAGACGATCAAATAAACGATCCTATCACAAATAATCAACACAATGATCATTTACAGCAACACTCAGCATGTCACATTACCAAATTGGGAATATATCGCTGATAACATTCAACTACATAACCTCTGAGCTCGTACGTCTCAGAGAAGGGTGTTATGCTAAAAGAATAAATTCTCCGCCACCAACAGAAATATATTTGAAATAAATATGCTTTATATCTCAATTTGTAATGTCACACATACAATCCATACAAGTCTGTTTCGGGCTCGAACAAAACCGAAGGCACTTACAAAGAAGTCCTTGCAATCCGGATATTCACAATCCTGATCGGATTTCCCATCACTTAGGGAGTCTCTATACCGTTGCAACTCAGTGCAGAGACAATCGACAGGTCATCCTATCGCTCTCACAAATATCCGGTCTTCAACACCGATCTTCAAATGAAATTCACAACGACGTATCACATATTCGGAATGGGTTATACGACCCCATGGTCCTTTCCCGGTTAACCCGAATAGTGAGCGCTTATTCAAAAATAAGTTTGGCATTCACATTCAAACAAATCACATCAAATACCCATTCAAAGGGAAATATTGATAGTCGGTTATTGAACTATCAATTGATATGCACACATCACCAGATTCCAAATAATTTTCCAAATTATTTATTTTCCAAAAATATCTTTACTAGATATATAATTTCACACTTCAAAAATAAATCAATATTTATTTTTAAACAACTTCCCTTTTCATTCATAAATTCCATAGTGAATTTATATTTCAAAATATCTATGCATATACGATTTCAATTATTCATTTCAATTTATCTTCAAAAAGATAAATTCTCTAATATTCACTATATTGGAAAACATTTCCATACTTATTTAATAAGTAATTCACAAATTTTATTTTCAACACTTGGAAAATATTCAATATACTTGAATCGAGATTAAGTATATATTTCATTCTTTAAGGAAATCATTCTCTTAAACATATTTATTTGGGCCAAAACGAATGTTGCGTAAAACATCGTTACGACAACCCAAAATCACTAGTATAGGGATTCGAAATTAAAATAGATATATAAATCCCAATACTATACAAAACATTTCCTTTCGGAAATCATTTACATAACAACAGTGTTATAGTCCACCATTTCCTTCTATTTCTCGAAAACGTCTATTTCAACAATAAATGTTAAAATCTATGGTTTCGAATCTCAACACATTTAAAACATCGTTAGATCGTTTTAATTCTATTTAAAATATCACATTCTAAACATTTTCTTTAACATATTATTCACTATTCAAAAACGTGAATATACTACGTTAACAATTTTTTCATCCTTTTATACATTTTATTTTACAGTATTATTCACAGTTCAAAAACGTGAATATAACTCCATTAATAGGTTTCAACAATTTACTTATCAAAATAAGTCGTTTGCGAATTTATAAAACAACGTTTATAAATTCCATTTCTATTTATTTTATAACAACTTTTTATAAATCTCCTTTATTAATCTATTCGATTTATAACTCAATTATAAACCAAAAGTTCACATTATAAGTTAAACACTTATAATTTATTTGTTTGAAAAATCGTTCCTTTGAACTTCATAATTATAAATCTTATAACTTATAAGATTCAATTATTTATCCAAATATATTCTTTAATAACTTTATAAATTTTATAAACCTACTGCTTATAAAATTCTATTTCTAACTTCACCGTTTATAATTTTATGAATTTCATTCATTTATGAAATTTATTCACAATTCATTCTAACACTTATAAAAAACCCGTTTTATAATCTCAATATTTCAATTTATAAATATTCATTTATAAATCCTTTATAAAATCAATTTATATTATTCTTTTAAAACATCTTTAATCTCCTTTATAATTTCATCATTCTGATTTATAAAATAATTAAATTTTATAAATCCTATATTTAAACTTTTCACAATAATTTCAAAAATCCCGATTTTACTATTTTATAAAATCATTAACCCCATATTTTCAAAAATCAACTTTTAACTATATTTCTCAAAAATCATAATTTTTATAACATTAAAATTATAACGTTTATTTATTTAAAATAAATCAATTCCAAAAATATTTTATAAACGTATACTTTCAAAAATCACTTTAAAATCATTTTAAAATCCCAAAATTTGGTCCAATGATGCTACATACCAAATAGCCAATCACGACAGCAACGATATCATATATCGATATGATAATCCATCAAATATCAAAATATCTGAATTCAAATAAAAACTGTTGAGGAATCCAGTTGGATCCCTCCAACCTGTTTTCCTGCATCCACAAACATTAGCACAATACCAATTTCGCTCCAGTACGAAATTATCGCGGTATATGGGATTTTAAATATTATCCGCTTAATAGACGGCGCAATAGGGTCTCATCCGCTAAACAAATGCGGGAAATCAATAACTCCAATATATACATATGCCAATATATATATATATATTGCTATTATATAAAATACCAATTTCACTGTTTATGAAATATTCGCGGTATATGTTTTTAATAAATAACATCCGCTTACTAACGGCGCATAATGTCTATTTTAACAATCAATAGATAACAATCATCATTCAAACATGCATTCAAATATTTTAAATCTAACTATTTAAAATAAAAATCGAAACTGATTCGATTGAGTGAGAAGTTCTCACCTTGATTTCAAATTCGTTTTAGCGATTTATTTCGAATAAAATTAAACGGACGTTTAATTTTACCCAAAATTCTCACTAATTCCAAACGAATCCAATCCAATTCCATAGCGTAGTGCTCGTCCATACGATTCCAACGCAACTGGTTTCGCGCATTTTCGACCTCGTATGAAAAAGTTATGCATTTTACAAGTTTACTCGAATTTTATATAAAAATTTCAACATAAATTAAATTTTTAATACCCTAAGCAAAACAAGACCGTAGATCTCACCCCTCAGCAATCTCCACCGTCCCCATATTTCTTCCCACGCGCAGCATCCCTCTACAGGTGATCACGACGCACGCAACCCATATTATAGAAATTAGGGTTCCAAGCCACCACAGAAATACTCGACGAGAACTCGATCAACTAGTGCCAAATGAAACGCCACCCCACGCTACACCTTCGGCCCAAGTGCGGCCCCACACGGTCGCTGCGTTTTCACGCAGTTCGAGGCCGAACGCGCGACCTTTGAGCCCAATTTCCCATCGATCCAAAGCACTCCAGACGATCTTGACCGTTGAATCTGTAGAACACACTCCCCTCTACAACATTGCAGTTGAACGTTTCTTGTAATTGTTGGTGGATGAATTTGAAAGAGGAGGAGAAGATGAACAAATTTCGGCCATCTATTTCAATGGCGGCGGCCTGAAGATGAATTAGGGTTTTTTTTTATTTTTTATTTGTGAATGGTGTATTTATAGAAAAAAAATCGAACACTATTCATCCGGAAATTCCGAACTCCGATTTACGCGCCGTAACCAGCGTTTCTAGGGTTTACCCCGCGTTTCGGACACAATGGAACAGGTTTCAGAAGCTAATTCGGACATCTGTGCGAGTTATGGCTATAAACGTTCAATTTAAATTAAACCGATTTAAACGATTTTCTAGGCGTTTTAATTTGTACCGGACAAACGGTAAATCCAATTGACACGAAATTTGAAACCTTACAATAATATCACATTACGGATCCGATGAAACTAGTTTCGTCGAAATCCGAGACTTTTTGAAAAATGGCTATTTTAACTCGCCAAATTAATATTAAAAATAATTCGATGCGTTTCGAGCTGCCACGATCAAACGATAACTCCGATTGACACGAAAATTGAAATCCGGTAATAACTAACTATTACGGATCCAATGGAACTAGTTTCGTTCAATTCTAAGACTTTTCAAAAATTGACTATTTTCACTAGTCGATTTAATTATTAAAATATTCAATTTTCACAAATTAACTTTTAATTCGATTTTAAAAGTTCTAAAATATCATTCTAACTCCAATATGATAAAATAAAATTTTACAAATCATTTTCAATCATATTTAACCCAATTTTCAATTATTTCCATAATTTAACATATTAAATTATTGATTTAATTATCCAATTAAATCCAATTATTCAAATAAAAATTTATTCGACTTATAAATTCACTTATTAATACTTAAAATTAATTAAATATTAAAATTTTAATTAATAAAAATCCTGGGTCGTTACAAAAAGTAGATTACAAATGGGTTTATTTTAAAGAAATAAAAAGAAAAGAAGAAAACAATAACAGAATCTCACAATGGAATGATAAAATACAATAATGACATAAACAGTTCATAAAGTTGTTTAACAATATATACTCAATTCAATTTAAAACATAACTCGAGGTTATACAATATTATCAGAGTTATACAATTTTATTAGACAGAATGAAATAGTGCAGTGAAATAAATACTAGTAAATATGAAATACCGAATCTTCATATTCGTCCTCTGGAATTACTGTCTTTGATAATTGAAAAACTCGGTCTGACCCGAGCGTAATGAAAAACAAAACAAACGAGTCAGGACTGAAAATCTCCAAGTAAGTCAAATCAAAATCTGGTGAAATATAATTGTCAATACCTTCATTTGTTTCAAATTTCCATAATGTTTCCACCATTTTAAATCCGCACTACAGAGTTTCAATAAGTTATTCAACTACAAATCGATTCAATATATATCACAGTTTAAACAAAACTTTAATGCTTAAATATTCCAAATTATTTTATTTCATCGTAATAAATTCATATTTCCTGCATCAAGTATTATTCAAATAATTTATTGCAGTTTTAGAGGATTTTACAACACCTTAAAGATTTTCAAAAATCGATAATCTCATTCAAACATATCAAAATCATTTAATGGTTGGATTTCCACCATCGATCTTCTTACAAACAATTCCTGTTTATTATTTAAAGTTATAAAAAAATGAAAACCTTTCATTACTCTATGGGAAATATATATATATATATATATATATATATATTATTAAAAATTAGAACTTAAATTTTATAAATAAAATTGCAAGTTATTTTAGAAACTAAATTCTAGTTTATCAAAATCATCAAATTTTGCCAAACGGCGATACAATCACAGCAATCACATTTCTACAAAAGCAGTCACCAATGCATCCAACAATTCACATATCAAATTGGATGTCCAAAGTTCCATACCCAATTCAATGTATAGATGATCAATCGTATCAATAATGATAATAATAGGGTAATAATATGGATATATCGAAATCACTAAATATTATAACAGTCAATCAAAAATATCATCCATCTTAGTATCAACCAACATCCAAAACAACAATTCATCCATATCACAACAATCAACAACTATCAATGTCGAGTGTTTAAAAGTGATATGAAATTTCAATTATCGACGTCAATTAAAATATCAAGTTCCATGTCAATTTAACTATCAGATTTAAATGTCACATTTAATGTCTCAAATTTAACTATCAGATATACTATAAATTCCTATTGTCAATCTTTTGGTCAAATTTAACTGAAAAATTTAATTATCAATTTAACGGCCAAATTGCAAAGTCGCTCTAAAGTCAGTCAATTCAAATGCAATAAATTAAATTGTATACTAGCAATCAATATAAATTTTCACTTCGTTAATGGTTTAACTAACAGTAGGAAATTTTGGTACTTCGTGAATGGTTTAACTACTCACCTTTATTTGAACTGAAAATTTTCCAGCTTCAAATAAATTCCAATCCAGCTCCATGTCATAGATGATGTCGATATAAACCCAATGCGAATTATTTCATCCGAAACGAACCTCGTATGAAAATGTTATGAATTTTAAAACATTAAATATAATTAGATTATAACTAACACACTTAATAAAAATAATTAACAACGTTAACCTTTCCCTCTCGATCTCGCCTTAGTTTGAACCCATCAACGCGACCCGACCCTCACTGCACGCTCCACCATGGAGAACCAGAGCCAAATCAGACCGCGCCATGCCATGCGCCTCAGCCGACTCTAGCACCGCTTATGACCCCGCTGCCTCCGCCGCCACCATCGGCCTTCAAAATTCATAAAACTGCACGAGCAACAAACCCATAATCTGGCGATCTAGAACGTCTCTAGCTTGATCCAACCATTGGATGCGTAGAGCTCGTCGAGATCTACACTTTTCCTTTTGGTGGCATTTGATTTCATTGAACATATGAGGAGAAAATGAGGAGAGAAGTCTGATGAATTTCAGTCATTAAAATCATATAATGGAGCGGCTGTGTTTTAAGTTTAGGGTTCGCGAGAATGAAAATAAAGTATGGCCTTATATATAAATTTTCGACACTATTCATACATTAAGTTTTTGAACTCCAAACAAATCTTGCCACCTTGTGTCCTATATGTTATACCCCTATTCTGAAAATAGGTATCGGGATCCAATTCCATCATATACAGAAGATAGCTTTTCAAAATCGAATGATGTTAATTAAATTCTTGAAAATAAATTCTACGCGTTTCAAGCAAGCACGACCAAACGATAACTTCAATCGCAACGAAACTTGAAATCCTTAATGATTCACTATTACTGATCCAATGAGACTGGTTTCGTCGAAATCCGAGACAGTGACAAAAAACTATTTTTGTACACGTTAATTAAAACACGTAGTTTTCAACTTCAATTTAATCACTTTGAATTCAATTTCAAAAGTTAACAATTTTCATTCTTATTTAAATAAAATTTAAATCAACTTTTGAAATCATATTCATTCATATTAAATTTAGGATTCAACTATTTAAATAATTTTCCAATATTAAATATAGTAATTAAATTGTCAGATAAATCATGTATTTGAAATATAAGCTATTTAACTTATGAAGTTAACCTTTAATATTCAAAACCAACTTAATATTCAGAATTCAAATTTTATCTTAAACCATATTTTAAATTAAAATATTTGTTCAAAATTTTCACAACCAATGCTCTTACGTCTAAATTCATAAACAAATTCACTTTTAAATAAAATGTTCGTTCAAACATAGAACAACTAAAGTTCTTACACTAAATACAAAGATTATACTTCATAAATCAAAGCCCTTAGTGCAACAAACGGGGTTTTCGACCCTCGAAAATCGACATTACTACGTACACTATATAACATGCCGAATATTCAAGTGTCGGAAATACCGGATCATTAGGGTGAAGAAAAAGAAGATAGCAGAAGAAACTGAAAACACTAATACAGAATCTCACAATCACATCGAAACAATATATAATATCTAAATACAGATCTTTATACAAAGGAGTTATAGATGTTTTTATACATATCATGATCGGAATACAACAATCAATAATCAATCAACAGTTATAATAACTTCTCCCCACAAATGCTGAATATGCTGCCTACGCACACAATGGAACAAAATCAAGTACGTGAAATATGCTTGAAATCCTCCAGCACATCTCCTGAGCTCCATAGCATCTATCTTGAATCTGTAATACTCAGTTTTACCCGAGCATTATAATAAAATAACACCTGAGTGAGTCTGGAAAACCAGCATGAGAAAATACACTCAATTTGAATTATTACTATTTTCAAAACCCTTTGAAAAACAAAGGTACCTTGTAAGACCACACCACACATAAACACTGTGACGACCCGGAATTTTTAACAATTTAAATTGAAATATTTAATTGATTTTAAATATTTAAAAGTTAATTTTTAACTTGAATTCAAATATTGTTATTATTTAGCAATTAAGTTATTGGATTTAATAAACTAAAATTGGGTGACTTATTGAATCTTCAATTTTAAGCCTGTTAAAAATAATTTAAGGGTTTGTAAAATTTATATCGATAATATTGAAGATAGTAAAAGTGTTGAAATTGAATTTGGGAATGTTTTCTTAAGTTTTGAAAATATATCGTTTAAATTGATATTTAAAAATAGCCTTCCGAGGCACAGTCTCGGTATTTGACGAAACCTGTTCCATTGGATCCGTAATAGTTAGTTATTATTGGATTTCAATTTTTGTAGCGTTTGGAGTTACCGTTTGTCCATACGGGTGAGAAACGTGTTGAATTAAAATTGATAATTTAATATTTAAACCCGATTCAAAAAGCTATCTTCCACATATGACTGAATTAGGCTCCGAAACATGTTCCATTGTGTTTGGAATATGCGTAAAACCTTATAAACGCCTGGCGGCATGTCTAATTCGGAGTTCGTGATTTTGAGTTATGCTAAACGAGCTATTTTGGAAATTTAATAATACTAAAAAAAAAGAAAGTCAAACCAGCCACCCTATAATCATACTCGAGCCACCCTACCATCTGAAATGCGTAGATCTACTTTCGCTTTCTCGTTTAAAATCACGCTCAACCCTCCTTTTGAAAAAAATGAAATCGAGAAAAAAATGCGAGCACGAGGGGACGATTCTCGAGCTACATGGGGAGTCGAGAGGGAGAGCAAACCCTAGCGCGCGAAAGAGGATCGAAGTTCGATCGAGGGAAAGATCGCGGCGTCGTCGCGATTAACACGGTCGATGGGAAGCATCTACGAGTTTGATTTCGCGTATGAAGACCGAGGCAGGGTCGCGGCGCGACGTGGTGATTCTAGGGGAGTTGTTCGGGATGGTGAAGGCAGGCGAGGTCGATTTTGTGGAGGCTCGCGATATGTCGTGACGGCGACATGGGGAAACTTGGTGAGCAGCTAAGTATAGGTGCTTTTTATCTATTTATTAAGATTAATAAATATGTTTATTCTTATAGGGAGTGATATTTCAATTTATAAACTGTTTAAAAAAAAAATTATCTTTATAGTAAGCCAGATATTTTTATAAATATATATATATAAATGTAATTGTTTTTCAAAATTAATTTATGATCTTGTTCAAAAAAAAAGAGAATATTTTATAGTAGAACAAATTCTGTTTAATATGTGTACATGTTTGGAAGGAATTTTATTAGAAATTAATGCGTATAATTAGATAAATAAATATAACATATTATGGAGTTTAATTATTTTGGTTACTAGGAGATTTAATTAAAAAAATAGTTTAAAATTTAATAATTAGTTAATTAGACCTATTTTAAAAGAAATTTATTTTCAGTTAGTTCAAATGTTAATAAGCCTTATAATGTTATTCAAGGTCTGAAATCTTAAAGACATGCCGGTGTGGAAATGGGTTGCAAACATAATCGAAGGTGAGTTAATCTCACTCTTCTGGATCGCTATTTAAATTTAAATGGTTAAATTTAAATAATTGGTTGAATGATTGAATTGATTTGATGTGGTATATTATATAGTAATATATAGTATATATTAGAGTGATTGATTTCCCACATTATATAGCGGATGAGACCCTATGCATCGCACAATAGCGGATGATATTATATAAATCCCATAGACCGCGAAATTCCACCTCGAAGTGGAATTGGTATTATGCTAACGTCCGTGGATGCAGGAAAGCAGGTTGGAGGGATCCAACTGGATTCCTCAAAATTATTTAGATTGTTTAATATTCTGTGTTAAGAATATTTGATATTCTGTGATGAATTATATCGATAATTGGAATATTGAATACTATTGTTTACTTGAATATATTTCGGTATACCGGGTCATCAAAATATTTAGAATTGGATTTTTGGAAGAAATATAAGAGCAAATTTTGAAAGTGAAATAATTATAGAATAAATATAAAAATGAATTGGAAAGACATAAAAGTTTTTTTAAAAAAAAAACTGAAGTTAAATTGTAAAGTAGGGATTTAAAACAAGTTTTAAATCAAAAATTAAATTTGGGATTCAAGTTAGTGAATTTCAGTTTTTAAACAAATAAAGTTTTTAAATTTAAATTGTTTTAACAACTTGAATGTTAAAGTGCATTTTTAAATTGATTTGAATTTAAAAATGAATATGGTTTTATATTCCTTTAAACTCCTTTTATAAAATGAGTAATTAATTTATTTAATGAAGTAAATAAAAAGGTAGTTAACTACTGGTTGAGATAAATCCAGAGTGATTAATATTTGTTGTTTAATTAATGATTAATTACTTAATGTGATTAATTTAGATTAGGATAAATTAAAATGTAATCAGAAATCATTAATTTACATATAATTAATGGTGTAATTAAAGGTTGATTAATTAAGATTAATTAATCAATAATAAGTGATTTTTGAGCAATTGATTAATATAAGTAATTAAGGATTAATGTAATTAATTATAGTTAATTAATTTATGAAGTAATTAAAGATTAATTACTGTTTTTGGTTAAGAATAATTAATTTGTGTAATTAATTAAAGATAATTACTTGAATGTAATTGAAGGATAATTAATCCAGGGTTATTAATTAAGATGGATAATTAAGGGATGATTAATTAATTGATTTGAAATTAATTAATGTCAAGTGAAGGAATCTAAGTGATTGAGGTTAGTAATTCAAGTAGAAGTGATTAAATTTATTTTGGAAGTGATCAAGGTTGCTTATGGATAATCGAATGGTACTGGATGCCTTGAATGAGTTGATATCTCTGATATGAAATATTTTGTAGTATCATATGTTGGGCGGACAGGATATTGTGGTTATCTATCAATGATGAATTATTGTGTAAAGGGACATCCTGTATTTAAAGTTGAAGTGTATTTCATTTGCATAACTTGGGTTAGGATGACATGAGACTCAAAGAGACCGGGGTCGGGTATTAGAAAATACCCGAAACCACTTCGAATTTTTATAGATTGATATGTGAAATCAATAGGCTGGAATGAAATGATTTAAGTGAATTGGACCATTTAATCTAAATTTTGGTACTTAGAAAATTTATGTGTGAAATAAGTGATGTCTATAACAAATTGTGAATTTGTAAATTGATACGAGTTACCTCGGGTTTTATATAAGCTGTATGCTCTGTATTCCATGTTAGATGGGTTTACTCACGCTGGTTTCCAACCTGACCCGGGTGTTACTTTGATGTAATGCTCGGGTCAGACCGAGTATTACAGATTTTCAGGTAAGGACGTTCTGGAGCTCAGGAGGCGGGCTGGATGGCAAGAACGTATAGTGTGTTTCCGCTATATTATATTGTTGTATATCTGAGACACGATGATTGTCTATGTCCAGTGTCTGTATATATGTGTAACTCTGATGTATTATAAATGTATTTGACAGATACAGAATTCTTTTGTAAATTATTATTATTGATATTATATTTTTATCCGCTGTGAATGTGAGAATCTTTGTGGTGTTTCTTCTTCATCTATCTCTTTCTTCTTTTTCCTAACTATCTGGAATTTTCGGGATCGAAAATTTCGGGTCGTTACAGTTGGTATCAGAGCTGAAGGTTAAGCGAGAACCTTGGCTCTGTTGGGATTACTCATTAAGGATAGGGTCAATGGTACCCTAGAATGAGTTGAGTGTGTGTCTATATATAGACACACACACACACACACATATATGAGCGTACTTCTTATTTTCTTATATAAAGGTTTTAAATGATTTTATATAAGAATATATTTTGATATATCAAGCAATATTTCTTTTTAATAAATATAAAGGTAATTGGTGGTTATATTATTTGAAAATTTTAATAATGAGAATTAAGTGGTAATAGAGATACAGTCAAATTAAAATTAAATGAAGATAAGTTTGAAATGGATTCAGAAGTAAATAGTTTAAAGAGATAAGTTGATTTGATTTAAAGGATTAAATCAATATTTAAAAATTTAACTCGAATTTATATAATTCGGGATGGTTTAAATTTGAAATTCGAATTGAATTCGTTCAAATTGAATCTGATTTGAATTAATTGGATTTGTGATTGAAGATGTATAAGTTTAAAATTTTAAGTGGAAATTTAAATTGAATTGATGGGGAAGTGAACTGTTTTGACTCTGGACTATTTTCAATATAAATTGTTTTAATATAAACTTACTTTTCCAAGCTATTTAATATATACAACCTTTCTTTTTAAATCCAAACTATTTTATATTTATTTTACAATTATATTTGGAACTATTTAACAATTTATCAACTGTTTTATAAAATAATTACTATTTTTCAACTATTTTACAAATTAATTACTATTTTACATCTATTTTGCAATTATCTAAAATTTATGAAACTATTTCACTATTTTACAGTTATGCTACAAACTAATAATTATTTTTCAACGACTTATCTATTTTAAACTTTTCAAGCTATTTTTTGAATTTAAGCTGGACAGAGTTCAAACTGCTTATAATTGAATATCCATTTGGGATAAGGATTAAAGTGATAATCCAATGGAATTGAAACAATTGTGATTATGTGGATAGAAATTTAAGGAAATGTGAATAGAAAGAGAAATTGATTTAGTTGATAATCAATGAAGATAAATATGTAGGATGTACGTATATAATTCTATTCGCATAGTGATTTGATCCAGATTCGAGCACAGAATTTCAAGATAGTTATATCGATCCGAGTTGGAATTTTTCATTCGATTTTCGACGGCGAACCTGCATATGGATTGTTGATAAGTCTGGATATTCTCTATCATAGTTAGGGCTATGCAAGGAGAATGACGGTTTCTGATCAAGAAACCAGATCTGTGTCCGCACTAGGAAGTCGAGTGGACGATACTAGTTCGGAAGTGAAATTGTGCGATCGAGTGAACGATCAGATTGGTATAGCTTATGATGATCGGTGTACATCGTACGGATTTGAATGAAATCGATATTGGAAATTTGTGGATAAGAAATGTGAAATGGTTTTTGAAATGAAAGGTATATTTTGTGAAACATATGATGAAGTAAAGTGGAAATTGGATATTTCTATGGTAAAAATTTACTTTATGGAAGAAAGTAAAATGGTAAGTATCTCCCATTGTTGAATCTATTGCCGGAAGGAAAGGATTTTTGAAAATATTTGAAGTGTAAAAAAGGTTTTATACAAGTTTGAAGGTGATCCAAAGATTTTTAAAGTTATGTGTGTGTATATATATATATGAAAAGGATCTTATGAGGATTTTGGAAAAAGGTTTTGGGAACCTTTGAATTTGGAAAGGCTTTTGATTTTTGGGTAAAATCAATATTGGAATTTGGAAAGCCTAGCTTGAGAATTATCGATTTTGGGATAAACGATTTTGAGAAAAGGAGATTTATATGAGATTCATACTAGGTGTATGATTTGGAAGATACTATATGTGTATAGTATAAAGTGTTTTGATAATGGCTCTGGGAAAAAAATCACTCCCTTGAAATGAACTACTCAGGAGTGCCACAGAGTGGTACTGCCTTGAACCCTAAGGGGGAGTTCTAAAGTTGATCCTATGAGGAGTCCGGACAAAACTAGTTCCTGATGATTATGAGTAGTGTGTAGCGAAAGTCGAGGGTGCTGATGCCTACAAAGGCATTTAGGTTATGCTGCGACGACAGTGTAACTCGGTGTCACTGCGATCTACTGCAGAGCATAGCGCAAGTCGTGTGTGTCGCTGAGAGCCAACAGTCTGCATTTGATTTTATATTGGTAGACTACGACCTATGGTAACATAGCGAAATTCGTGTGTGCCGCTGAGAGCCAACGGTCTATACATCGGTAGATTGCGACCTATGTGGGAGTGGAGAAGTTTCATTTTTTGACAGCGAAAATCGAGGGCGATGATGCCTACAGTTACATGGACTTCTGGTGTGATGGCAACGTAACCCTGGAATGTAACTGCGATCTGTTGTGGGTTCCATGGCATAATTGAGGGGCGCGGAGTGCCTACAGTTACATGGACTTTTGCTGTGATGGCAACGTAACCCAGGATGTAACCGCGACCATGGATGGTGGCGATGATTTCCAGAGCATTCTCACCAAAGATATTTCCTCTATTTTCAAAAACTGTTTTCTATATTTTCAATAAAATTATTTTTCCAAGTATTTTTATTGGATGTTGAAAATGGGTCTGCTAAGTACTTATAGATTTTTAGTCCTACGTCTGATCAACGTATGACCAAATTTCTGTAAGAACAAGGATCGACTGGTTGAGACATCAGTTATACGAAGTATTTTTATAAAAAGCCATTTTAATAGTATTATGTGAATTTAAAAGTATTTCTAAAATTTTAAAATAAAGGAGTAAGCTAGTTAGCTAAATAAATTAGAAGTGAGTATGGTAATAAGATTTAAATTGGTTAAATAGAAGTTGAATTGGGAGTTATTAATGGAGTTTGGAAATGAAAACTTGAGTTATAAATTAAATTGGACTTGAATTGTTAGTAAATTGAATACAATTGAAATATTGTCAAATAAAAGGAAGTTGGATTGAAACAGAAATAATTTGAATTGCAAATTAAGTTCAAGAAGGTAGAAATAAATTGAAAATGTCCTTGTAATTAGTTAAATGAGTCGTGAATGAATTGAATTTGGAAATTAAATTTATAATAACTAATCAAATAAATTTGTAAACTGAAATGAAATTTGATTGAAATAGAACCAAGTTAAATTGAAAAGGAAAATTTATTTTGCAAATGAAGTGAGCTTAAGTTTTGAAGCTGGACTAAATTAAAGTAAATTAACATAACTTTAAAATTTATAGAAGCACGACTTCAAGTGGGAAGGGTAGACCATTGAATAAAAGCTTGGGTTGAATTAATTTAGGAATGGTTAGTAGTATACAAGCATGGAATGTGTCGAGCTAAATAAAATAGTTGTGAATGAATTAAAATGGAAGGAATTAAATATAAATTTAGTCGGAATCAATTTAAATTGGTTATAAAACTTAAGTAATTATTTATTCACATGGATATCATCAAATTGCGTAGAATGAATTGTCGTTTGACGTAAACAAAGGTAATTAAAATTCTATGAGTTGATAAATATTAAATAAATTGGTTTTAAGATCAATTGAAATGAATATGAGTTTGTTTTACTTAAAAATGAATTGAATGTAAGCAATTAAGTTATAAACCATTTAAATTGAGTGAAGTTGTATACGAATTGGTTGTAAACAATTAAAATTAATGTCGGAACCCTATAAGATGCTTATAAATATTGTTTAACCTGCATTGCTTATAGAAACTCATATGTTTACTAGTTAAATATGTAAAATGTTGTTAAGTTCCATGATTTTGGCACTTACGTGTTTAAATTGAGTAAGTACAAGTACCGGGAAGCCGTTTGGTTGGATTTGGACGCGCTAATTGCTAAATTAATAAGCCGCTTTCTTAAAAATGCTAAATAAAGGTACGCCTATGCAATAAAAATAGGAAATATGAACTGTTTTTGTTTTTCTGACCGTGTGGGTCGATGTATATATATTTATATCTCTTGTCAAATTGCAAAAGCTCCTCCGTACAAAGGAGACTCTGCCAAAATTTTCCGAATTTCGGGAGTTTGAAATTTGTTGGGAAAATTTTTGTTAGCAATAAAATGATTTCAAATTGGAATTGAAATAAGAAATTTTGAAAATGGAGAGTGTAACTAATTGTTTAGTTGGAACTAAAGGATTAGAAAAGTGTATATGGGATGATTGTAATGAGTGAATAGAGATCAAAATAGATATGAAATCTTTTGTAAAGAAATGTGCAAAGCAATTTTTGAATGTTGTAATTGAACATTATTGCTTAGTAGGATATACAGGTATTATAAAGCAAAAGGAAAATTGGTTTTGATTCCAGAAGATAAATTTGAATTGCTCGACAAAAAGGTAGGTGTTTAGATTTCTGTATGATTGGGTTTTTGATCTAGCCACTTGCCTTTTTGTTTTCTTTTGGAATTTAGGAACCCGGAGAGGCATTTTGTAGTTGTACCGAGCTAGCCGCGCAAAGGAGACGCTGGCGATTAGAAATTTAGGGAGTTAGAAAAATCTTGAGAGCATTTTGATAATTCAAAATTTGATTTTAAATTCAAACTTAAATTGTTAAGTAAATAATATTATTGGGACTTATGGATAAGCTTAGAAAGCTAGAAAAAGGGTTAACGTGTCTTCAATAAAAAAATTGTTTTGAGAATTGTTTGAAATTGTCTGGTTTTGGGAAAAAGTAAATGGGTATTGGACCATTCTTCTTAACTAGCAATTTCGAGGATGAAATTCTTTTAAGGGGGGAGGAATGTGACGACCCAGAATTTTTAACAATTTAAATTGGAATATTTAATTGATTTTAAATATTTAAAAGTTAATTTTCAACTTGAATTCAAATATTATTATTATTTAGCAATTAAGTTATTGGATTTAATAAACTGAAATTGGGTGAATTATTGAATCTTCAGTTTTAAGCCCGTTAAAAATAATTTAAGGGTTTGTAAAATTTATATTAATAATAATAGTAAAGTGTTGAAATTGAATTTGGGAATGTTTTGTTAAGTTTTGAAAATATATCGTTTAAATTGATATTTAAAAATAGCCTTTTGAGACACAGTCTCGGAATTCGACGAAACCAGTTCTATTGAATCCATAATAGTTAGTTATTATCGGATTTCAATTTTCGTAGCGTTTGGAGTTACCGTTTGTCCATACGGATGAGAAATGTGTTGAATTAAAATCGATAATTTAATATTTAAACTTGATTCAAAAAGCTATCTTCCATATATAACTGAATTAGGCTCCGAAACACGTTCCATTATGTTCGGAATACGGGTAAAACCTTAAAACGCCTGGCGGCATGTCTGATTCGGAGTTCGAGATTTCGAGTTATGCTAAATGAGCTATTTTGGAAATTTAATAATATTAAAAAAATTGAAAGTCAAACCCGCCAACCTATAATTGTACTCGAGCCACCCTACCATCTGAAACGCGTAGATCTACTTTCCCCTTCTCATTTAAAATCATGCTCAACCCTCCTTCTTCTGTAAAAAAACAAAACCGAGAAAAAAAATGCAAGCACGAGGGGATGATTCTCTAGCTACAGGGGGAGTCGAGAGGGGGAGCAAACCCTATCGCGCGAAAGAGGATCGAAGTTCGATCAAGGGAAAGATCACGACGTCGTCGCGATTAACACGATCGAAGGGAAGCATCTGCGAGTTTCGATCTCGCGTATGAAGACGGAGGCAGGGTCGCGGCTCGAAGTGGTGATGCTGGGGGTGTTGTTCGGGATGGTAAGGCAGGCGCGATTGATTTTGTGGAGGCTCGCGATATGTCGTGACGGCGACAGAGGGAAACTTGGTGAGCAGCTAGGTACATGTGCTTTTTTTTTATTTATTAAGATAAATAAATATGTTTATTCTTATAGGGAGTGATATTTCAATATATAAACTGTTTAAAAAAAATTATCTTTACAGTAAGCCAGATATTTTTCTAAAAATATATATATGTATGTATGTATATATAAATGCAATTGTTTTTCAAATTTTATTTATGATCTTGTTCGGAAAAAAAAATAGAATATTTTACAGTTGAACAAATTCTGTTTAATATGTGTACAGGTTTGGAAGGAATTTTATTAGAAATTAATGTGTATAATTAGATAAATAAATATAACATATTATGGAGTTTAATTATTTTGGTTACTAGGAGATTTAATTAAACAAATTATTTTAAAATTTAATAATTAGTTAATTAGATCTATTTTAAAAGAAATTAATTTTCAATTAGTTCAAATGTTAATAAACCTTATAATGTTACTCAAGGTCTGAAATCTTAAAGACATGCCGGTATGGAAATGGGTTGCAAACATACCCAAAGGTGAGTTAATCTCACTCTTATGGATTGCTATTTAAATTTAAATGGTTAAATTTAAATAATTGGTTGAATGATTGAATTGATTTGATGTGGTATATTATATAGTAATATATAGTATATATTGAAGCGATTGATTTCTCGCATTATATAGCAGATGAGACCCTATGCGCCGCATAATAGCGGATGATATTATATAAATCCCATATACCATGATATTCCACCTCGAAGTGGAATTGGTATTACGCTAACGTTTGTGGATGCAGGAAAGCAGGTTGGAGGGATTCAACTGGATTCCTCAAAATTATTTAGATTGCTTAATATTTTATGTTAAGAATATTTGATATTCTGTGATGAATTATATTGATAATTGGAATATTGAATACTATGGTTTGCTTGAATATATTTCGGTATACTGGGTCATCAAAATATGTAGAATTGGATTTTTGGAAGAAATATAAGAGTAAATTTTGGAAGTGAAATAATTATAGAATAAAAATAAGAATGAATTGGAAAGAAATAAAAGTGATTTTTTTAAAAACTGAATTTAAATTGTAAAGTAGAGATTTAAAATAAGTTTTAAATCAAAAATTAAATCTGGGATTCAAGTATGTGAATTTTAGTTTTTAAACAAATAAATTTTTAAATTTAAATTGTTTTAACAACTTGAATGTTAAAGTGCATTTCTAAATTGAGTTGAATTTAAAAACGAATTTGGTTTTAAATTCCTTTAAACGCCTTTTATAAAATGAGTAATTAATTTATTTAATGAAGTAAATAAAAAGGTAGTTAATTATTGGTTGAGATATATCAAGAGTGATTAATATTTGTGGTTTAATCAATGATTAATTACTTAATGTAATTAATTTAGATTAGGATAAATTAAAATGTAATTAGAAATCATTAATTTACATATAATTAATGGTGTAATTAAAGGTTGATTAATTAAGACTAATTAATCAATAATAACTGATTTTTAAGCAATTGATTAATATAAGTAATTAAGGATTAACGTAATTAATTATAGTTAATTATTTTGTGACGTAATTAAAGATTAATTACTGTTTTTGGTTAAGAATAATTAATTTGTGTAATTAATTAAAGATAATTACTTGAATGTAATTGAAGGATAATTAATCCAGGGCGATTAATTAAGATGGATAAGTAAGGGATGATTAATTAATTGATTTGAAATTAATTAATGTCAAGTGAAGGAATCTAAGTGACAGAGGTTACTAATTCAATTAGAAGTGATTAAATTTATTTTGGAAGTGATCAAGTTTGCTTATGGATAATCGAATGGTATTGAATGCCTTGAATGAGTTGATATCTCTGATATGAAATGTTTTGTAGTATCATATGTTGGGCGGACGGGATATTGTGGTTATCTGTCAATGATGAATTGTTGTGTAAAGGGACATCTTTTATTTAAAGTTGAAGTGTATTTCATTTGGATAACTTGGGTTAGGATGACATGAGACTCGAAGAGACCGGGGTCGGGTATTAGAAAATACCCAAAACCACTTCGAATTTTTATAGATTGATATGTGAAATCAATAGGCTGGAATGAAATGATTTAAGTGAATTGGACCATCTAATCTAAATTTTGGTACTTAGAAAACTTATATGTGAAATAAGTGATGTCTATAACAAATTGTGAATTTGTAAATTGATACGAGTTACCCCGGGTTTTATATGAGTTGTATGCTTTGTATTCCATGTTAGATGGGTTTACTCACGCTGGTTTTCAGCCTGACCCGGGTGTTACTTTGATGTAATGCTCGGGTCAGACCGAGTATTACAGATTTTCAGGTAAGGACGTTCTGGAGCTCAGGAGGCGGGCTGGATGGCAAGAACGTATGGAGTGTTTCTGCTGTATTATATTGTTGTATATCTGAGACATGATGATTGTGTGTATCCAATGTCTGTATATATGTGTTACTCTGATGTATTATAAATGTATTTGACAAATACAGAATTCTTTTGTAAACTGTTATTATTGATATTATATTTTCATCCACTGCGAATGTGAGAACCTTTGTGGTGTTTCTTCTTCTTCTTCTATCTCTTTCTTCTTTTTCCTAACTATTTGAAATTTTTGGGATAGAAAATTTCGGGTCGTTACAAATACGACGGGATTTCATATAACCAAAACATTTTTATATCAAAATCATTTGATATTATAATAGTTTCTATAGAAAGTAAATTAGAAAATAGCTGAAATGCTTTCATCTCACATTCCAACGTAGTTGGGCACAATCAAAATCGTACAGGCTCGTAGTGGATATTGGATTCCATACAATGACCGGGCTATTAAGGTACCGCCGCCATAGTAAACCTCTAGAAAAATGTACTTAGGACCTCGCCTGGATCCCTGCCAACATAGGACCCGCCTACCCCTGACCTGGATAGTACCGAACATGTTGTCACCTCGGGTTTTCCCACCCTAATCGAGCGCTCACTTTTCCATGCACAACCATATCCATAATTATAATATAATATATCCAAGGGTATCTAGAAAGGTGATAACATACCCTAGTTAGGTGCGAACCACTTAGCCCGGCTGCATCTCCCCTATTTTAGTCATTCCTAGTTGATGAGGCTAGAGGCTGTGATTACCTTTCAAGGAATTTATACTTAGAATGCTCATTGCCCTCAAATGATAATGCAATGATAGCATTCATCCATACAAGTTGTTCTAGGTCTGAACAAACCAAATCTCCAGAATCACCGTTTTCATTATCTTCACGAGATCATAAATCATAACGCACAAATCGAATCGAAATGGTTTTCGGATAATCAAATGGGATCCCGGTCTCTTCGAAACGATCAACAAAATTTGTCTAGATTTGACAATCAGTAATTTAACTATCAAATTTTCACATATAAGCAGTCACTGGGCCTAATTTATTTAATCTTCTCAAAACATTCATTTCAAAAATCTTTACACAGATATATATTCGAATCTCTTCAATATTCCAAATGTTTGAAAACAATTTCAAATATTTATATCCTTAATGGGATATTTTCAAAATGCATTAATACTTAGAAATATTTCTGTATGACCTTCCCATAGTCAAAACCTGCCCAAATCATTTTATTCCAATACTTATAAAAATGTATTTTCCTAAAAATACTTACTCCTCAACACTTAGGAAATATTTATATCTTATCGATTTTATAGGTATAATCACAGACGAGGAAATTTCCCTTTTATTCCAACTTCATAAGCCATTTACAAGCTTTCTGTAAAGTCATAACTCACTTTATTCATTTCCTAATCTCCGAAATTTTCGAAATCCCTTCTACCAGTTCCAAAAATCGATTTGTCTTATTTAAAATCTCATTACCAATTTATAACTTCTTTTATGAATTCAGATTGTTTTTTCGGAGTCCACTTATTCAACCTTTTCGGAAATTCCTTAAGTCCCAAAATTCCGTTATAAGATTTCTCTTATAAAAATCATATCGTTAAATAAACTTCGTTTACAAATCTTGAGAGAATTTATAATTAAATTCCAATTACTTCCAAAACACTATATATATAATAAGTAATTTTAAATAATAATATTTTATTTTCAAAATACGTTTAAGTAGCTACTAAAATATCCAAAAACCTTAAATAAACATCGATAACACATTTCCAATTCATTTTTAAATAAAACAAATCGATTTACAAAGCTTATTATAAAAATTAGAATTTTATTTTAATTAATATTAGGTATTTGAAAAAATCACTACCGAAGTATTTCAATACTAACTAGCTTTAAATTACATAGTTTAATAAATAAAAAATTTCCTTTTTAAACAAACTTAACTTCTTAATAAAAATATATTTTTAAAATCCTAATAACCAATTCAATTTATAAATCCCTCTCGATTCATAACAAATTGATTTCATTTCGATTTCCTAACCATTCTCACTTTTCAAAAATAAAACCCACTATTTTTCCCAAAAACCTATTTCTATATCTCGATATAAATCACACTATTCTAATTTATCACTAATATCATTTCCATTATTTATATACATCGTTTGTAAATTTATAAACTGATTTGGTTTTACTTGTTTATAAATATAAACTCATTTATAAAATTACATTTTATAAACCCATTTCTTTATAAATTCCCTTTATTTTTCAGATCTATTTTAAATATCGATTTTAACTTCTTTTCCATATTTTTTTGAGAAATATAATTTTAAAACCCATTGCAAAAAATCCTTTATAAAAATTATTTTTAAATCTCGAGTTAAAACATTTTACGAATAGTTGAGTACAACGCCAAGTCAGTTTTTTTTGTTTTATCCAAAACAATTTCGTTTAAAATATTCCAAATTTCGATATAAATATTTTTATATCCAAATTCTCATTTTAAATTCTTTCAAATTCCAAAAATAATATTTATGGTATTTAAAATCCCAAAATTAAGGCCAGTCCTACTAACATCCAATAAATTCAAATCACCAACAATTCGCAATAGATTTATTTAATCACATCATGTATCACCATATATGAAAAACAATCAATATATTTGAGGAATCCAATTGGATCCCTCCAATCTTTTTCCTGCATCCACAGATGTTATATAACAAAAAATACCAATCTCGCTTCGAGGCGTGATATCGCGGTAGTATAGGGTCATCCGCTATTTTGCGGGGCTCATTGTGTCTCATCCGCACCAATAGGCGGGAAATATATCCGACTACTAATATATATACTACCGTATATATATAATATAACATTCGACTAATAAATATATATCCATTCAACCAATCATCCAATAAACAATTTTAATTATTTAAAGCTAATTATCCAAATGAGTGGGATTTGCTCACCTTTATTTTTAATTGCGGTCCATTCCAAACTTAATTCTATTGTGTAGATCTCACAACTACGAACCAAATACGACTTGTTTCATTTAATTTTGGATCTAACATGATAAAAATATTGATAATATAAGATTTAAACTTAAAATTTAAAATTATGTATCACCAATTACTTATAGAACTAATTAACTTATTTCTCAGCCTGACTGCTAACAACACAACCCAACCACAAAGCACGAACACCACTAGTCGCCCGCCGACTTCCATATGCCGCTGTGACCACCCTACGTATGCGCGATCTCCTGATTCTAACATATGCGATTCTCCCCTTCAACATCGACGTCTATCAATGTCCGAACCGCCGCGTCATCGTCCAGATGAACCCATGCACGCGAACAACTCGCCACTTCTCTTCCTCTCCAACTCCGGACACACCAGATTGCCTAACGTCATCCTACGATATGTAAGTGCCACCACTTCATCGCCATCAATCAAACTTGTCTGCTCGTGCATCATTGTGATTCCTAAGTCACCTCAGCTAGAAAATGAGATACGCGATTTTTAATTTTCGTTCCTTTCTTTATTTTATTGAAGATCGATTTCAAACTGGGAAGAGGGAAATGAAAGCATGATTTAAACAAGAAGGGGGAGGGTTGTATGCGTAGGGTGGCGGTGCAGATATTAGTGAGTCTTAGCCAGCGGTTAGGACGGCTCTGAAATGTTGATTTGATTTGTTTTTATTTTAATATTCAAAATATCTTACATCACATATCTCGAAATCCTATCGAGGTATGCCGCCTGATGTTTAGAATGTTATACCCCTATTCCAAACTCAATGAAGCAAGTTTTAAGTCCTAATTTGATTGTATAAGGAAGATAGCTTTTTGAGCATAGTTATAATATTAAATTTCCAACATTAATTTCAATGTGTTTCTATCTCATACGACCAAATGTTAAGTCTAATCGCTACGAAATTTGAAATTCGATGATAATATACTATTACGGATCCAATGGAATTGGTTTCGTCGAATTCCGAGACGGTGCCCCGGATCGCAATTTTAACGCGTCGATTGAATCGACGATTTCAAAAATTGATAAAATCACTAGAAATTTTAGTTTTTAAAACTTATCAGCTCAATTTTAATTGAAATAGAATTCATATCAACGTTAGAAATGTTTCAATTCATATTCAACTCAAATTTCAATTATTCACCATTTTCGTATTTCGATAAAGCTCTATATTTGAAATTTAAATTCGTTCTAAAATTTCCACCCAAAATCTTCATATTCAAAATCAACTTATATTCCATATCCAATATTTCAAACCATTTAAATATTCAAAATCAAATGATGAAAATTAAGGGTCTTTACACTTGGATAATTCAATTACGGTGAATTCCATTAATAGAATTTCAAATGAATTTTCGTTATCAACAATTATTTTATTTTTATCTAAATAATTCAACATTTAGTATTCAATTCTAGCCATTTATCATAAATACATTCAATTCATAGAATTTCTTATAAATAAATTTATGCTTTTACTTTTAAATGAACATTCATTCTACTCTTTATCTACTTAACATTTATTATTTTGATTTCTGTTATCGATTACTTGCAATTTAATATTATTTAATTTACTTTCTAATATAAGCCATCAACTTTTCTCATATTGAATTTTGTTATTTAAATTTTTATGTAAGTTCATATCCAGTAAATTACATTAATAAATCATTAAATTTTATTTTTAACCGTTTTTATTCAAAAATTATATTAAATTTAATATTAACATGGTTAAAAATATTGGTCGTTGCAGTATATATGCTTGGTCTGAACCGAGCATTGAAAAGGAAGTCATTATAGTAAAGTAGCGTGAAAAAACACATCTCAACTGAATTTTAAAGTTATAAAACCTTTCAAAACAAAGGAATCTCATAAGACCATGCTGCACACAAACACGGATGGGTTTTTACCCTACGATAATCAAAATATTTCACATCAAATTCTAATATATTATACTAGTGTCTAGTATACAAATAATATTAATCATAGCAAAAATTGTTACATTGATTATATTCTGGCATACTAGCTTCAAAGTAGTTTCTACAATCAAAATGGCAGGAACGTATTAGAGAATGGATTTCCAACAAATGACCATGTAAGGGACTACCTTCTAGTAGTTCATCTCTAAATGAATGTACCGAGGCTCAACTGATGGTCCTCTAGCAACACAAGACCGGCCTACCTCTAATAAGATAGTACCGAATATGTCATCACCTCGGTCGTTACCGCCCTATCCGAGGGCCCTCTTCGCGTACACCACAATAATTTAATACTCGACATCATAGCGGGAATAAATATAGGGAGAAGGGAATGATCATATCCTAATTGTTGTGAACCACGTGGCCTTTCTGCATCTACTATGTTTTGGTCATTTCCGGGTGTGAGGCCTGAGGTAACGATTACCTTTCACATAGCACATTTCACTTTGAATGCCACCTTACCATTCCATAATCACAAAACTGATTTCTACAGACGTATAACTCCTGAGCACGTACGTCTTAGGAAAGGGTGTTAAGCTAAGAGAAGTTGCCTTCTCTACCACCAAACAGATGATAGTTTATAGATATCAATCAATATGATTTTAAAAAGCAAGGTTAGACATTCGTCTATATAAGTTGTTCAGGAATAGGACAAACTGAAGGTACTTCTCCTACCACATCTTGTTTTTGGAATCACCTCCAGGATCAGTAGCGATTAGTCCTTGCATATTGAATATTTTTATAATAGAGCACTACTGCCACCATAAGTATACGATATGGTAATTTCCTAGCGACAAGTTGTCTTGCATCATGAAGATCTTCGTCTTCAATTGTCGACATCATAAACCTACACTTTCAAACGAATACATTGGTCCAAAGTGGTTTTCGGATAAATTCGATCCCAATCTCTCCTATTCAATAACGATAAAGAGGCCAAATTTGACAGTCGGTTATTTAACTATCAAAGCAACAATATAATCTAGCACATAAGTAGTCACTAGGTCCATTTAACTAATCTTTATTAACTAAATCAATTTCTTGATATTTACTTCAAATTATCTTTAAAAAGATATATTCATAAAACCATTTCAAATTATTCGATAATGGGGAAAACATTTCCATAACTTATACAATGGTATAAGTATATTCACAAATCATTTCATTTTCAACATTTAGAGAATATCTCCTGTCTCTACTACTAATAAATTAAATTCGTTAAACTAATCTACTCGGTGTCCTTATAAAATTACAGAATTGCCCTTTCATATTGTAACCTAAAATCAATCCAAAAATGAAGCAAGAAGCGATGCCTTGCTTCTCCACCTGCTCCAACTCCACCACCAATGACTTCGAAACCACAACTACTTTCTAGAACTTCCAAAAAAGCCATACCCCTTCACAGATCATGTTCTTCCAAAACAACACCTGGATCGATTTCCTTGATCTATCATTCCAGAAACTGCAAGATGGATTCGTCGCTAGTTGATCGACACAGGAAATCGAAATCGAAGGAAGTTATTATGCGGTTGACTTTTGCAAAATGGTTCAGATCGATTTGAACACTATGGTTGCGAATCCAATCGCATGGATATATTCTTTTGGTCGTGCTTTTTTCGAGTAAAAAAAAGCTTAGATCAAGATATCATTCCAAAATTTTCGAGAGCAGAAGAGTTGAGAGAGAGCGACAAGTTGTATAAAGTCATGGAGAAGTTATTTGTGAATGGCATGAAAAAAGATGCACTGAATGCTACAGTGAAGAAGGTGTATAAATGTATTTATTCTAGTGACCTAGAAAAAATGAGGTTCAAAACGTTTCATATGAAGAGTGAAATGATTAGGTCAGTCAGAGGCGATGCTAACGTTCAATTTGGTTGGTTTGGAGGATCGAGTGAGGAAATTGTTGAAACTGTGAAGCGTGGATTTGGAAGAAGTAATGACGATGCTCATGGAGTTGGTGTTCACCTTCTTCTTCTCATTTCCCTTTCAAAAGGTAATTCCTATTTCGTTCCGTGATTAGATCATAAATCTTTAATGATTCCGACTAACGGTGCATCATGGTAAATACACTTGGATCTGCTAAAATGCACCAATAATCAAAATCCAGTGCAACCGATTCTACATGCTCATCCTTATCAAATAGTACCGACTAAAAATTATTTAGGTTAATTTCAGTTCTCGAATGTCGAAAGAAGTTGAAAACAGAGAGAGACACATAGTTCTGTGCCGAGTAATAATTGGAAAAACCGAGGGAGTAGAAGCAAGATCTTTACAGTACAATCAGAGCAGCGACAATTATGACAGTGCAGTTGATGATTTGGCTAACCCAAAATGGTACATGATCTGCAACGCACATATGAACACACACATTCTACCTGAATACATTGTCACGTTCAAATCAACCATGCACATTAGGCAATTGTGTAAGGTTTCAAGGAGAAGGTGTAACACCCCTAATTTTTATTTAACATTACTCAGGATATTTAACTTTAATTTGATAAATTAAATAGAGTAATGCGAATAATTGGGGAGATGAGATTAATAAATCCAATGTATGTAACGACCCAAAATTTAACCACTTCAAAATATGACATTTAAAGTGATTTTAAATATAAAATATATAAAAAATTATGATTCAAACAATATTAGATAGGATTTGAAAATAGAAATTAACATAAAAATATTAACATTTGCTTATATCGACAAAAGTTACAAAATCCTGATTTCAGAAAAGTAAGTTTTAATGGTTTAATAAACTATTTTAATTTATTTATGAGTGTTTATATTTTTAAATGACATTATACAAATTTATTTTTAAATTTCTTTGACATAAATAAATAGTTTAAATAAAACGTCAACATATGACCGTAAAACATTTTATCAAAAACAACATTTTGTTAATTTAAAGTTGTCGCAACGTTGTTACACTTTTATGTACACAATTTAATAAATATGTTTACATATAAAAAGAGTTAACAATTAACTAAACAAGGTTACTTTTAATAATCACACTTAGAAAATTCAAGAAAGTAATTAGCAAAAGTAAACTAAAAAAGACAAAACACATGTCACATCAAATGTGACATAAAGTAAAGAAAAGTGACATAAAGTAATGTAATCATTCTTATTCTTTGCTTAACTCTAAAGTATTTGAAGTTTAAAAGTGTGATGTGATGTGAATGGTAAGTTTTGAATTAAATAAGTTTACTTAATTCTTAAGGAAGGTTATTTAAGTAAAAAAACAAATCTATATTTTATTCTCAAATATTTTCCATAAATATATACCCACTTTCTCACTTCCTTCCACATTTCTTCTTCTCAAAATTTCAAGCTTCTTTTCACTCTTTTAATGGCTTTCAACCTTAATGAAATAATGCCAAAATTTATTCCAAAAGTATACTAAAGAAAGTAATCATCAAATCACCGTAAATATTCACCAAAACTCCTCCTCCTTCCTTCACAGCCCACGACCCACTCCTTCACTATCAAGCCGAGCCCAATCTCCCCTCAAAATCATGGCCCAAAGCACCAAATACCTCCATAAGTCAGGTCAAGACACCTAGAAGCCTTAAAAGAAGTATCTGTGAGCACCCGATTGAAGTTAGGAAAGTTATAATCACTTTAAAGTTAGTTCATTTGCAACTAAGGTGAGAACTCCTAATTTATATGTATATATTTGGTTGTGGTGTTGTGATATGTTCATTTGGATGTATTAGTGTCGATTTCTGAGGGTCGAGGAGACGAGTCGTTACATGTGGTATCAAAGCTGAAGGTTAAGAGAGAACCTTGGCTTTGTTATGGTATGACTCATTAGAGATGGGGTTAGTAATGCCCTAGAATGAGTTTAGTCTGAGAGAGCGCATAATTAAAATTTTTAACTTAAATAAGTATATTCATACTTTATAACATTCCCTATGATATCTCGTCTATATATCCTAAAGATCTTTTTCTTACTATAGATAGATAGTAGAAAATGAGTGGAAGAAGAGTACGAGGTAGGGGAGGAAGTAACACCACAAATGGTCATACTCTCGCAGCTACAGTAGTTGAGGAAGTAGTAGCTCCGGTACAGCCCCAAATTAACTTTGCAACTTTATGCAAGAACTATACCAGCCTTGGTGGTAAACCTTTCAAAGGAACAGAAACCATCATTGAAGTACAAGCTTGGATCCGTTCGTGTGAAATAATTTTCAAAGGACTGAATATTGGAGATGAGAAGAAGAGATTCTTAGCTTCTTGGAAACTGCAAGATGGAGCGCTAGTTTTGTGGGAATCTATTACTCATAATGAGTCAGAGGATGATTTTTCATGGGAAAGATTCAAGAAAATTCTGGCGGAGCAGTATATGCCGGAAGCAGGAAAATCGCGTCTTTACCGAAATTTTATGGATTTTAAACAGGAGAATGATATGTCTTTTGAGGAGTATGCTAACAAGTTTAACGAATAATATTGTTTTGGGCCTGGATTGATAGATACGCCCCTCAAAATGAATGAAAAGTTTATCTTCGGAATGAAAAAGCAATACCATGTTAGAATGACTGGGCATGTGAAAGCACCATTTGTAGACTTAATAGACATGGGATACAGATATGAAGCTTTGGATAAGATAGATCCATCTGTAGTACAAGAAAACAACAATAATAAGTGGAAGAGGAGGAAGTTCAATGGCAAGAAGCCATGGCAGGGAAAACCCAAAGGAGGATCTCAAGAGAACGCTTTAAAGACATCACTGTAACAATTGTAAGAAGAAATGCCATATTGCAAAGAATTGTAGGGGTCCCAAAGCTCAAAGTGTTGTCTCTCCTGTGGTTCAGAATTATCTCTGCTATAATTGTCATAAACCAGGGCACTTGATTAAGGATTGTCCCCTAATGAAGCAAGGAGAATAAGCCAAGATTTATGCTATCAAGGATAAGCCTTCAACCTCCCAGAATGTGAAGGGCAAAGGAGTGTTGGAAGGTAATGTTTTTATCAAAGATTTTTCATTTAGAATATTATTTGATACATGAGCTTCTCATAGTTTTATTGCTAAAACGACTGTAGAAGAATTGGAACTTAAACCTAAAATTGTTGATGACCCTATCTGCGTAACAAATCCTATAGGAGGTTCCACTAATCTTTGTATGCACTGTGAAAAAATCCCAATTTCCTATCCTCCCCATCACTTTCCTTTTGATCTTTTCGTCCTAGATTTTATTGGATTTGAAATTTTACTCGGTATGGATTGGTTAACTAAAAATGAAGCTATTCTAGATTTTTTTGAAAAGAACAGTTACAGTGAAAACAAAGTTAGGGAAACTCATAGAAGTACCTTGTGAAGGTACTAGTCCAAGAAGGGATAGTTTTCTTTATGCTTTAGATATACCCCAGACAGGATTAGAAACAATACCTATTGTTAAAGAATTTACTGATGTCTTTGAGGAAGTAAAAAGTTTGCCCCCACATCGAGAAATTGAATTCCGTATCGATTTAGTTCCTAGTGCGATGCCAATTAAACAACAAGATAGAAGGATGGCTTCGAAAGAAAGGAATGATTTGAATAACCAAACCCAGGATCTATTAAAGAAAGGATGATAAGACCCAACCGTTCAAGTTCGGGATCAGCCGTAGTTTTTGCTGCTAAGTCAAATGGATCTTTGAGATTGTGTGTAGACTATCGAGATCTAAATAAGAAAACCATTAAGAACAAGTATCCTCTACCCCGAATAGATGACTTGTTTGACCAGTTACACGAAGCTCGAGTTTTTTCTAAAATGGACCTAGCTACAGGATTCCATCAGTTAAGGATCGCATAAGATTGCATCCATTTAACTGCATTCAAAAGTCCGAATACTTTCTATGAATGGTTGGTTATGCCTTTTGGGCTAACTAATGCACCCGCTTATTTTGTTGACCTTATGAATAGAGTATTTAGAGATGTGCTAAATAATTTTTTGTTAGTCTTTAACGACGATATCCTCATCTACTCAAAGACAGAAGAACATGCAAGGCATCTAGAAGCTGTGTTGGAAGTATTGAGAAATAACGTGCTTAAAGCCAAATTCTCAAAGTGTCATTTGTGGGAGAAGGAGGTAAGATTCCTTGGGCATATAATGTCAAGGGATGTAATTTCAATAGATCCAGGGAAAGTTGTAGCTATTCAAGATTGGAAGCGGCCGCAAACTCCTAAAGAGATCTGTAGCTTCTTAGGTTTGATAGGATATTACAGAATATTCATTCAAGACTTCTCTAAGATTGCCTATCACCTAACGAAGTTGACAATGAAGGATTCTAAATTTATCTGGACTCCTTAGTGTGAAGAAGCATTCCTAGAACTAAAGAAGAGATTGGCAACCGCTCCAGTTTTAGCAATTATAAATGGAAATAGTGGATTGACCGTTTATAAAGATGCTTATGGAGAAGGAGTTGGTGCGGTTTTAATGCAAGATGGGAAGGTCATTGCTTATGCAAGTAAACAACTAAAGACGCATGAGAAGAATTATGCAACACACAACTTAGAATTATTAGCCGTTGTGTTCGCTCTAAAGATATGGAGACATTATTTGCTGGGTAAGAAACTTTCATAGTTTATTTCGATAAAACTTTGAATTGACCTTAGTAAATAATATTCCATCTTTTAGGTGAAAAATTCGAACTGTTCACGGACCATAAATCTTTGAAGTATCTTTTCACCCAGTAGGAATTGAACATGAGACAGTAACACTGGCTAGAATTTCTCGTGTTATATGATCTAGATATTCTGTATACACCTGGGAAAGCCAACGTAGTAGCTGATGCATTGAGTAGAAAGTTAGCTACTATTTCTTATTTAGTAGTAACTCCAACTCTTCAGGAGAAAATAACTAGCAAGCACAAAGAAGATCGATTCCTAATAGAGATTATTAAAGATATACATAGTGGAAGGAGTTCAAGCTTTAAAATAGACAACCACGGAGTACTGCGGTTAAATGGAAGAATTTGTGTTCTAGATGTTAGAAATCTTAAGCAAGAAGTATTAGCTGAATGCCACATTGCCAAACTTAGCATTCATCCGGGGATTCATAAGATGTACAAGGACATGAAGCGTATATTTTGGTGGAGAAGCATGAAGAGGGATGTATCTATCTATGTCAGCCATCGTGAAAATTGCCAAAGAATCAAAAGTGACCAACAAAAAACAGCAGGATTACTTCAACTTTTGGAGATTCCAGCATGGAAGTGGGATCAAATATCCATGGATTTCATTGATGGCTTACCTCGAACAAGAAAAGAAAATGAAGGCATTTGGGTTATCATAGACCGATTAACCAAAAGTGCATATTTTATTCTAGTTAAGCCAACAAGAACCGCAACAAGCCTTGCAGATATATATATGAAGGAGATTGTCTGATTGCATGGAGTTCCAAGTAGTATAGTAAGCGATCGTGATCCAATCTTCACTAGTCATTTTTGGAAAGCATTATAGACAGCTTTGGGAACTAAGCTGAGTATAAGTACTGCATATCACCCCCAAACTGATGGATAGACGGAAATAGTTAACCGTGTTTTGGAAGATCTTTTGAGAGCATGTATTCTAGACTTTGGAGGCTCGTGGGAGAATCATTTACATTTAGTAGAGTTCTCCTATAATAATAGTTATCAAGCTAGTATCGGCATGGCACCATATGAAGCTTTGTATGGTCGTCCCTATAAGTCGCCAGCATGTTGGATAGAATCCAGAGATCGGTTAGTGTTTGGCCCAAAAATGATACGAGAAGCTTCAAAAAAAGTTGATATAGTTAAAAAGAAGCAAAAAGAAGCCCAAAGTAGATAGAAGAGTTATGCAGACCGAAGGCGTAGAAATCTAGAATTCTTAGTTGGAGATTCAGTCTTTTTGAAAGCCTCTCCAATGAGAGGAGTAGTAAGATTTGGAAGAGCTGGAAAGTTAGCATCTCGATATATTTGAACTTTTTCCATTCTCGAATGAATTGGCCCACTAGCTTATAGAATACAATTGCCTGAAAGATTGTCTGGGGTACACAATGTTTTTCACGTATCACATTTATAGAAGCATGTATATGACCCATAACAAATCATAGAAACGACTGCTTAGGATGACTTGGAGATAGAACCAAACTTGGCAGTTATTAGAAGACTCGCTCGAATCGTGGATCAAGATAAGAAACGATTAAGAAGGAAGGTTGTAAGATTGGAAAAAGTTCAATGGAGCAGGGATGCTGATGATTGCGCATGAGAAACAGAAGATAGAATGAGAAAAGCATATCCCGAGTTTAGGATCGATGTATAGACTTTATTAATCGTTTCAGTGTACTCACCGCCTGTGGTGTAGTCACTTATTGTATATATTCCATCTTATTGAATATATATTTCCTCTTGAGCTATTTTCCTCTTATCTAATTTCGAGGACGAAATTCTTTTAAGTAGGGGAGAATGTAACGACCCAAAATTTAACCACTTCAAAATATAACATTTAATGAGATTTTAAATATAAAATATAAAAAATTTATGATTCAAACAATATTAGATAGGATTTGGAAATAGAAATAAATATAAAAATAGAAACATTTGCTTATATCGACAAAAGGGACAAAATCCTTATTTCAGAAAAGTAAGTTTTAATGGTTTAATAAATTATTTTAATTTATTTATGAGTATTTATATTTTTAAATGAAATTATACAAATTTATTTTTAAATTTGGTTTACATAAATAAATAGTTTAAATAAAATGCCAACATATGACAGTAAAACATTTTGTCAAAAATCAATGTTTTGTCAATTTAAAGTTATCGCAACGTTATTGCACCTTTACATACACAATTTAATAAATATATTAACATATAAAAATAGTTAACAATTAACTAAATAAGGTTACTTTTAATAATCACACTTAGAAAATTCTAGAAAGTAATTAGCAAAAGTAAACTAAAAAAGAAAAAACACATGTCACATCAATTGTGACATAAAGTAAAGAAAAGTTATATAAAGTACAGTAATCATTCTTATTCTTTACTTAACTCTAAAGTATTTGAATTTTAAAAGTGTGATGTGATGTGGATGGTAAGTTTTGAATTAAACAAGTTTACTTAATTCTTAAGGAACGTTATTTAAGTAAAAACACAAATCTATACTTTATTCTCAAATATTTTATATAAATACATACCCACTTTCTCACTTCCTTCCACACTTTTTATTTTCAAAATTTCAAGCTTCTTCACTCTTTTAATCGATTCCAACCTTAATGAAATAATGCCAAAATTTATTCCAAAAGTATACTAAAGAAAGTAATCATCAAATCACCTTAACTATTCACCAAAACTCCTCTTCCTTCCTTCACAACCCACGACCCACTCCTTCACTATCAAGCCGAGCCCAATCTCCCCTCAAACTCATAGCCCAAAGCACCAAAGACCTCCATAAGTCAAGTCAAGTCAAGCCACCTAGAAGCCTTAAAAGAAGCATCCGTGAGCACCCGATTAAAGTTAGGAAAGTTATAATCACTTTAAAGTTAGTTCGTTTGCAACTAAGGTGAGAACTCCTAATTTATATGTATATATTTGGTTGTGATGTTGTGATATGTTCATTTGGATGTATTAGTGTCGATTTTTAAGGATCAAGGAGATGGGTTGTCACAATGTACGTGTCTTAATGAATGAACTAAAATAAGACTTAACTAAATCAAGAAGGATGAATTTCCTAAGGGGTAAACTCGAAAATGGGGCAACATTCCTTAGTATAAATCCCACCCTCCACCTTAATCAACTTTTACTTTCTCATTCATAACTCCTCATCTATATTTCGACCAGCCATTAAAAGCTCAAGGAAGAACAGAAAATCGAAGATAAAAGCTAAGGAATTAAGCTATGAAATTATCTCATTCTCCAAATAACTAATCAAGGGAATAATAATGTAAATCGTCTCATTTTTACTTGTTTTGGTTCGGTTATAGATAGTAATTGAATGTGTTTTGCTGTGCTGATCATGTTTGGATCTAATAATCATTGTTTAGATTGAACAATGATTTATGGTGATTTATTGGGATTTTTATGGAATTAAAATGATGGGTTTAGAGTAAAAACCTTAGTAAACGATTGTAACGACCCGTAAAGTTTTAATAATTTTTAATGGTTTTATTTACGTATTTAATTAAAATTTTGAGAATTTTAAATAATAAAATTTTGATATAAAAAAATTAATATTTGGATTACGTCCAATTGTACATAGCAGATGGTAGATTTTCAATTTATTTTATGGAAGTTTATTTATTAAATTCAAGATAGCTAATAATTGTTGACAATAAATTTATTTTCCAAACCTAAATATTTTTGCATAAGAAAATTCTAAATCATCTTTTGACTGAGACGTCATTTTTCGTTTTCCAAATTCGGATTTCTTTAGCTCCGTCGATCATATTTTATGTGTTTTGCTGCACTTTCCCTTAGTAGAAAATTCGAATTTTATAATTCAATCGTACCATTGATATTTATATACCGTTTTGATCGTCTCGTCGTGCTGATCTCAACGGTATATTTATTTCTGTATTTTGAAATCCGGTGCACAACAGAACCAATAAATTGTTCGTTGTAACGACACCTTTAAATGTTGACCATTAGCGTTGCTTTGTTTTCAAACTTCAACGTGAATTCCTAGCAAGATAAAATTACTATAATTATATTCCTGAATTAATGTTTAGCAGTTTTTGAAAATCCAACGTATACATTTGTATACGTTGTAATTATAATTTTAAAACGATTCACCTTATTTTTCTTTCCCTTTTTAACTTCATTTCTCTCTCATTACTTTATATTGGGACTTTTGGTTTCCTTTGCTTTTCAACCTGAGCCTTGCTTGCCAAGCAATAAATTTATTGCTTAAATAATGTTCAGCTGAAATCAAGAAATTGGACCGTTAGCATTTTGGTTATATTGATTTCCCATTTATTTCCGGCTTGTATTGCTCTAACTTTTCCTTTTCCTTTTCTATACTTACGTTTCAAAAATAAATAGTACATATAATAACGTACATAAAAAAAAATTACAGCCAGCTCATTCCTTATATTGATCTCGTGCCTTAATTCTCGTCATTCACGTTCTCCTTTTGGCACACGTCACCTTCAACATTTTAACGGACCTCTTCCTCATTTTCTCTGTCATTTTCTTTTCCTCCTTCCACTTTTTCTTCTTTTATTCATTCCTGTAGCCGCATGGCTTCTTCCCCTCTACATGATGCAGTGTACAGCATCACCGACCAAACAATCTCTGACCGAAGCCTTCGCCACTCATCCCCTTCCCACGGCAACCTCAGCCTTGCCACACGTGGACCGTCTCCACTCTGGCCTACCATTCTCATCCCCACTCTTCTTCCACCAACCGCTGTAGCCTCCTCCGCTCGTGTTTACCCACCAGCGACCACCAAGCACTGCCTCACGACCTCCCCTCCGCCCTACCGACGCACTTATTTCCGGCCACCAGTCCAGCGCCTCAACCCAAAGAACAGCCGTTGCCAAGCCCACCGTACCCAACACCATCTCCACTCCGGCCTGCCCGCATCAGCCAATGCAACCCACGAACCCCTCTCCAGATTCGAACCTCTTCCAGCTTCCGCCTTCTCCCAATGTTCTCGTGCCTCTCCTTTGCGTATACAGGTACGCACGTCTCATATATATTTATATATATGGGTTTTTTTTCCTGTTGTTTGCTGAGTTTTTATGGGATTGATGAATTTGGGGGAACTTGAGTATTAACTAAAGGTTTGATTTTAAGTAAATATATATTAGTTTATTTAGTGGTTATAGAGTAGTGTATAGATGTTTTGTGTTTTGATGTTTACATACAGGCCGGTTTCTGTGTAAAATCGTAGCTGTATAATAGTGTATAAGTTTAAGTTGTTTAGATTTATGTTATCTGTAGCTGTTTGTGTTTTATAAAGGACTACATATAATATATTATAAGATATGTTTGTGTGTTTTGATATATATTTAAACTATATATAGATATATAAGGCAGTACCATCTGTATAGGTTGTACATATCAATTTTAGTTTTTCTATATATATAAGTCATATGTTATATGATGATTAATGAGGTTGTACATATCAGTTTATAGGTAAGTCTGTTTATGTTGAACTAAGGTATACATATAAGTTGAAAGAGAAAAAAAAATCAAATCATTTATATGCGTATGTGCTCCGGCCTTGTTTTATATTAACATTAGTATGGGTCCTCTTATATATGTGAGTCTGCACGAGTTTTTTTTTTGTATGCATAGTATATAGGTTGTCATAATGTATAGTATATTTGATTTTAAAAGGAGTATATTATGTTAGTATATATACATACATATGTTTAACTGAGTTTAGATAATTGGTTGGGATAGTTATGTATTGGGTTTTGTTATATATAGATTTTTGAAAGTTATTGATTGATTTAGATTATATACGGAATTAAAATAAGTTGGTATTTCAAATTTTATATTGATTTTAGAATAATATATACTTTATTCTAATATATGTTGGAATTTAGAATACGATTATATATATATAGTCATATATATGCTTAGACCATCTATCTGCATCGACCCTGTTCTGATTTGATTTCGTAAATTTCTATTTACCAGCTTCATTCGTCAAATTCGTGCCAATTTCGACTTGCTTTGAAAATCGTCAATTGGATCGGTCATTTCGCAATTCAAATCATAGCTTGTTATGTTGTCTATATCCTCTCTAGCCTCGAAAGGTGAGCAATCACTCACGATTAACGTTCTTTTATTTATTAAATTTGATTTCAATTGAAACGACAATTGAAATATATTGCTGTAGTTATTTAAATTGTTATATTTATGCTATTACCTGTATCTGTTCACCTACGGGATATGACACCATATCCTATTGTTTATACTTTATTTAATTACTGATGATATATTCATGTTGTATATTATTATCATATCCTGCTATATTTTTGTTATCTGTTATCACTCTGCAAGTTCCTTGTAGTTTAGAATTCACTATGGGTTGAAATGAAACATACCCGAACAGACTTTAGAATAGGAGAATTTCGTTATGGGTTGAAATGATAGACCCAAGCGATTTTTATTTAATTAAATTTGGGATTTCGGATTGGAATGATATCCACCCATATATATTTAGTGTACGGATTTAAATGATAAATATCCGTAACACTTGACCAGATGATAAGGAATATATATAGACACCGTGGTTCATATATAAATATTTTGGAAATAAATTCTTTGTTTGGATAGAAATATATGGTCTTAATAAATGTTAATTCTTAAATTTCTATATATATATATATATATATATATATATATATATATATAGATTTAATAATAATTAATTTAATTAAGTTTGATTTAATACATAAACTATGTTAATATTTATGTAAATTATATTTCAAATAGATTTTTGAAATAATTGGGATAAATTAAGATGGGGAGATAAATTTGAGTTTATTAAATGGTATCTAAATAAGGATTTATTTAATTAAATCGATCTAAAATTTTTAAATGGGAAATTTTAAAAGGGTAGGATTTTATAACTAGATTTTTGATTTAAGCGATTAAATGCATATTTCATGTTTAAGTAAATTAAAGAAAATATTGAATTTAAGGTCAATTAAATAATATTGAATCAAATGAGGAAGTATTTCAAGACTAAATAATAATGAGGTTAAATCGAGATCTATATGAAACGGTTAAATTAAACATTTAAATTTTAAGCCTTAAACTATATTGGAATTTAAATGGTTTAAATTTGAGATTCAGATCTGTATTTGAAATCAAAATAGTTGAATTTGTTATTTAGAAACTAAATTGAATTAAAATGAAAACTTAGGTTGAACTAAATTTGAATTTATTATTTGGAAAACTAAATTGAATAAAAATTTAGTTGAAACGTTGAATACTTAAAGGTTTAAAAATATTGAATAAAGGGGTATTTTGTGATTACAAATCCGAATTTGAGATCGATAAAATTGAAGTGGGTATTTTAGGAATTGAGTTGAATTTAAATTGATAAATTGAGATTGAATTTAATTTAAATGGGAAGGTCGGGTTGATGTTGAAACGATTTGTTAAGTTGAGGAAATTGAAAATACTTTACTTTATAAATTATTTAATATATATATATATATGAATACTATTTTGGGAAATATAGAGATATTTGAAGTGAAAATGATATTTGGTTTTGAAGTATAAATTAAGTTGAAATGACCACGGTGTTATAGTGTATATTTCTACCCTGTTGATAGTTCCATGGACCCATAGAGGATGGTTACTCCATACATCCTTTAAGTTATTTGTATTTCAGTTGATATTTCACTTGAGTTGGATTTATTGATATAAGAATGTTAATCCTGACTCGAGTGTTTTGTGTTTTGCTTTACGCTCGGGTCAGACTGAGTGATACAGCATTTGAGACTCACCTTCGAAGTTGGAGCCTTGCTTGAAGATCCAGCTATCTATCCTTTCAGTCATCCTGTTGATTTGTTCAAAGAAGTCATCTGCGTATACTGGAGACTTCACTGCATCTAAGATATTCAGTTGTATTTTATTTCTAACTCTGATGTATATAGTAACTTCATGAACTACTATTCTTTATCAATTCCGCTGCATTATATTACTCCGTGTTTGTGATCTGTGATTGATTTATTTACTGTATATTTTAAGTTTTGCCAAATTTAAATTAACAATTCGGTATTTTGAGCAATTCAAGTCCGACATGTGCGGATGCGAATGATACAGAATAGCGGGTCGTTACAGTTGGTATCAGAGCTTTGGCTCTAGGCAAAACTTAGCATATATGGTAAAATTTATTTACAGAATCACCTTCGTTCGAGTTGAATCTCTTCCTTTGACTCGATTTCCTTTGAATTTTGGAATGTCCCTCGGTTCTGAAATTCATTCTTTACTCTCCCTATTTATATTCGTTTGATTCCGGAGTATCCCATTACTCCACTGAATGATTTGTAAAGGGGGTGAAAACTCCTGTTCAATGGGCATTGACTCACCGAAGATTTTTGTATCCTCGGTTTACGATGCTGCTATATCTTGTTATGCTGAATTCTATATCTCTTGCGATCGAATGTCGAGTTGCCTCAGAATTCTACACCGATCTAATTTTGGAATCACGGTTGACCGGTAAAGGTCGCCCGCGATTTATAGAAGTATATCCATCTTCTATTTTGTAATTTAATTATCGCATCTTCGATCGAGTCTATCTTCGAATCAGAATTCTATTAATTTGAGTTCCTCTAATTCAAATCTCTATCTTTGTTTAAAATCCATTTTTAAAATTATCCTCTGAAAATCGGGTATGTTTGCATTTTTGAAATTGTTTTATATATCGAAATTATTATTTTGATAACTACGATTTTATTCTATATATAAAAGCGAAAATGTTTTCGATAAGGATTATATACGTATATATAAAACAAATAAGAAATGTTATTCTATATAAAAGGGTTTTGAAAGGATTTGAAATTTTGATAAAATATAAGAAATTGATTTATATAAAAATGATTTATAACCGAAGTGTTAAATTTGAAATTCGAGAATTGAATTCCGGTGTTTTGAAATTGGTTTTAAGATTTTTGAAATTATATAATAGTACGATTTGAAAGTATTTTCTGAATAAGAAGTGTTTCAAATGACTCAAACGAATTCCAATGATTTCAATGAAATTTCAAGGAAGTTATAAGAAAATAGAAGTCCAGAACTCACTTTGTCGCTGGAAAATAATTTCGGTGATGAGTGCACGCATCATCGACGTTGATTTTCGAGTTTCAGAGTGGGGGAGAGGCCACTTTAATAGCTTCGCTATACAAGTGATTTTATAAAACCGTTTTTGATTTCAAATTCCGAAGTATAATTTGATATTTTAGAAAGATATAAGTATATATTTGAAACAATTTAAAATGAGACCGGTGTTCAGTCCTCGAGTTTCGGATTTAATAATTGATTTATTGTTGATTTTCAACTCTTGAATTGAGAATGTGATTTCCCCTTATCATTTTGAAGGTTCGAACACTTCCAAGTCAAGGTCTAAAATTTTAAAATTAAGAAATTTCGAAGAGTATAAAATGTTTGATAAAGAATATAAATTTAGTTTGAAATGTTTTGAAAATATATATATATAGTTTTGAATAATAGTTTTCAGAAAGGTAAATTGAATATTTCAACTAGAAATAGATAGTTTAAAGGTTTTAAAGGGATAATTATAAATTTGGAAAGCATTTGAGTATAATTGATTTTGAGAAAAATTTTAGTTTTGAAATAAAATTGAAATTAAAAACCAGTACTCTTATGGAGATTTTGGAAATGAATTTGTTTGACTTGAATTATTTTAATTTAGAAACTAGGATAATTTTCTAAACCTATTATTTGGGAACTTTGAAATTTAGATATTAATTTGGAAGAAAATTGGTTGAAATCATATATGATTTTGAAACTGAATTGATATTGAAATGATTTGAAATTTGAGAACCTTATATTATTAAGCACTTGATTTGGGAGTGGTCGAACTTATATAAAATGGGTTGTATAAGTATGAAGTTGATTTGAAATCTATTGATTTGAAAGGTACTCAATTTGGAAAGAGATTTTATATAATCGAAGTCTATATAAGTATTATTTGATCTACTATTTATTTGGAAAGTATTCGATTTGGGAAAAATGGAATCTATATATATATGGACTTTATATAAGTACGATATTTGAAAGTGATTTGAAAAGGTACTATATGATATATATTTTCGAAGTAAAGATATGGAAAGTGCCTTCTGCTTGATATTCGCTTTGTGGCCACATCGTGGATTCATTCTATCGATATTATTCTCTCTGATTTTTGGTTTTCCGGATGTAATACTCGAGTGTTCCCACCGTGGCGTAACCCATGGTTTTTTTTCTCTCGTGAATGCATAGCGCAATTGCCTGGCTGAGTCTTGCTTAGGGGTACGGATTGTTTCCTGGGGGATCCAGGCGTAACCATTGTGTATCCTGCAATCTGTGTAGGTCGCGAATAGTAGCGCAAGTGCCTGGCTGAGTCTTGCCTAGGGGTACGGATTGTTTCCTGAGGGATCCAGGCGTAACCATTGTTTATCCTGCACTCTACTAGTCATCATGGCGTAACTCGCAGGGCTGAGAAAGCTTACGGATATGGATTGTTTCCTGGGGGATCCAGGCGTAACCATTGTGTATCTGCGAATCATGGTCGGACAAAGGTTTTGGTTGGTTGTTTTGTTTGGATTGTACTTTCCATATCTGTTTTTAAAAAAAAAAGGTTTTTCAAGTATTTTCACTGGGTGTTGAAACAAGTCTACTAAGTACTTGAAGAATTCTAGCTTTGCGCCTGATCAACGCATGACCAGAGTCTGCAAGAACAAGGATAAACTTGTTGAAACATCGAGTTATAAAAGTATTTTCGAAAGGAAAATTATTTCGATATAATACTATTTTATTATAAAAGTACTATTATAAAGGTATTTATTACAAAAGTATTTTTCCCAACAAAGAAATTTTGAATTAATATTTGAAATTTAAATTCTTATGGTTCTAGATTAATTATTCGTGCTCGATTCTATTCTTTGAATCTACCTTATCTTCGCAGCTTTAGTTGTTCACCTATATTCCGTTCCAGAGTCTACCTTCCTTTCCTTTTTGAATATAATCTTTTAAAGATTGCTTATCTGTATACTACATTGTTTAATAGAAAATTTTAGTGTTATAAATATTTTGAAGTTACTAATTAAATAAAAACATATTTAAAGTGAATGATTTATTAATAATGTTTGAAAAGTGCCTAAAGACAAATTTATAAATTTATGAATTATGGATTTAATGTTTTCAATAGCTTCTTTGTAAATATAACTGATGATGCAAATAATTGCTTTCAAATAGCTTCCATATATGTTTAAAGGTGTTAATAAAACATATTAAATTCCAATGAGTTTTGAAATTTTTTAAAGTATTAAAGATAACTGAATCACAAATGAAGTTTTCAAATGAATATTTCAAGTAAAATTTATATAGTTTTAAATTAATTATTTACCCTTGACTTACAATTTACTTTCATTCCTGGTTGTTCTATTCTCCTACCTCCTTCCTTTTCGGGGACGAAAAGTTTTGAGTGGTGGAGAGTGTAACAACCTGTAAAGTTTTAATAATTTTTAATGGTTTTATTTACGTATTTAATTAAAATTTTGAGAATTTTAAATAATAAAATTTTGATATAAAAAAATTAATATTTGGATTACGTCCAATTGTACATAGCAGATGGTAGATTTTCAATTTATTTTATGGAAGTTTATTTATTAAATTCAAGATAGCTAATAATTGTTGACAATAAATTTATTTTCCAAACCTAAATATTTTTGCATAAGAAAATTCTAAATCATCTTTTGACTGAGACGTTATTTTTCGTTTTCCAAATTCGGATTTCTTTAGCTCCGTCGATCTTATTTTATGTGTTTTGCTGCACTTTCCCTTAGTAGAAAATTCGAATTTTATAATTCAATCGTACCATTGATATCTATATACCGTTTTGATCGTCTCGTCGTGCTGATCTCAACGGTATATTTATTTCTGTATTTTGAAATCCGGTGCACAACGGAACCAATAAATTGTTCGTTGTAACGACACCTTTAAATGTTGACCATTAGCGTTGCTTTGCTTTTCAAACTTCAACGTGAATTCCTAGCAAGATAAAATTACTATAATTATATTCCTGAATTAATGTTTAGCAGTTTTTGAAAATCCAACGTATACATTTGTATACGTTGTAATTATAATTTTAAAATGATTCACTTTATTTTTCTTTCCCTTTTTAACTTCGTTTCTCTCTCATTACTTTATATTGGGACTTTTGGTTTCCTTTGCTTTTCAACCTGAGCCTTGCTTGCCAAGCAATAAATTTATTGCTTAAATAATGTTCAGCTGAAATCAAGAAATTGGACCGTTAGCATTTTGGTTATATTGATTTCCCATTTATTTCCGGCTCGTATTGCTCTGACTTTTCCTTTTCCTTTTCTATACCTACGTTTCAAAAATAAATAGTACATATAATAACGTACATAAAAAAATTACAGCCAGCTCATTCCTTATATTGATCTCGTGCCTTAATTCTTGTCATTCACGTTCTCCTCTTGGCACACGTCACCTTCAACATTTTAACGGACCTCTTCCTCATTTTCTCTGTCATTTTCTTTTCTTCCTTCCCTTTTTTCTTCTTTTATTCATTCCTGTAGCCGCATGGCTTCTTCCCCTCTACATGATGCAGTGTACAACATCACCGACCAAACAATCTCTGACCGAAGCCTTCGCCACTCATCCCCTTCCCACGGCAACCTCAGCCTTGCCACACGTGGACCATCTCCACTTTGGCCTACCATTCTCATCCCCACTCTTCTTCCACCAACCGCTGTAGCCTCCTCCGCTCGTGTTCACCCTCCAGCGACCACCAAGCACTGCCTCACGACCTCCCCTCCTCCCTACCGACGCACTCATTTCCGGCCTCCAGTCCAGCGCCTCAACCCAAAGCAACAGCCGTTGCCAAGCCCACCGTACCCAACACCATCTCCACTCCGGCCTGCCCGCATCTGCCACTGCAACCCACGAACCCCTCTCCAGATTCGAACCTCTTCCAACTTCCGCCTTCTCCCAATGTTCTCGTGCCTCTCCTTTGCGTATACAGGTACGCACGTCTCATATATATTTATATATATGGGTTGTTTTTCCTGTTGTTTGCTGAGTTTTTATGGGATTGATGAATTTGGGGGAACTTGAGTATTAACTAAAGGTTTGATTTTAAGTAAATATATATTAGTTTATTTAGTGGTTATAGAGTAGTGTATAGATGTTTTGTGTTTTGATGTGTACATACAGGCCAGTTTCTGTGTAAAATCGTAGTTGTATAATAGTGCATAAGTTTAAGTTGTTTAGATTTATGTTATCTGTAGCTGTTTGTGTTTTATAAAGGACTACATATAATATATCTTATGATATGTTTGTGTGTTTTGATATATATTTAAACTATATATAGATATATAAGGTAGTACCATCTGTATAGGTTGTACATATCAATTTTAGTTTTTCTATATATATAAGTCATATGTTATAAGATGATTAATGAGGTTGTACATATCAGTTTATAGGTAAGTCTGTTTATGTTGAACTAAGGTATACATATAAGTTGAAAGAAAAAAAAAATCAAATCATTTTTATGCGTATGTGCTCCGGCCTTGTTTTATATTAACATTAGTATGGGTCCTCTTATATATGTGAGTCTGCACGAGTTTTTTTTTTGTATGCATAGTATATAGGTTGTCATAATGTATAGTATATTTGATTTTAAAAGGAGTATATTATGTTAGTATATATACATACATATGTTTAACTGAGTTTAGATAATTGGTTGGGATAGTTATGTATTGGGTTTTGTTATATATAGATTTTTGAAAGTTATTTATTGATTTAGATTGTATACGAAATTAAAATAAGTTGGTATTTCAAATTTTATATTGATTTTAGAATAATATATACTTTATTCTAATATATGTTGGAATTTAGAATACGATTTTATATATATAGTCATATATATGCTTAGACCATCTATCTGCATCGACCCTGTTCTGATTTGATTTCGCAAATTTCTATTTACCAGCTTCATTCGTCAAATTCGTGCCAACTTCGACTTGCTTTGAAAATCGTCAATTGGATCGGTCATTTCGCAATTCAAATCATAGCTTGTTATGTTGTCTATATCCTCTCTAGCCTCGAAAGGTGAGCAATCACTCACGATTAACGTTCTTTTATTTATTAAATTTGATTTCAATTGAAACGACAATTGAAATATGTTGCTGTAGTTATTTAAATTGTTATATTTATGCTATTACCTGTATCTGTTCACCTACGGGATATGACACCATATCCTATTGTTTATACTTTATTTAATTACTGATGATATATTCGTGCTGTATATTATTATCATATCCTGCTATATTTTTGTTATCTGTTATCACTCTGCAAGTTCCCTGTAGTTTAGAATTCACCATGGGTTGAAATGAAACATACCCGAACAGACTTTAAAATAGGAGAATTTCGTTATGGGTTGAAATGATAGACCCAAGCGATTTTCATTTAATTAAATTTGGGATTTCGGATTGGAATGATATCCACCCGTATATATTTAGTGTACGGATTTAAATGATAAATATTCGTAACACTTGACCAGATGATAAGGAATATATATAGACACCGTGGTTCATATATAAATATTTTGGAAATAAATTCTTTATTTGGAAAGAAATATATGGTCTTAATAAATGTTAATTCTTAAATTTCTATATATATATATATATATATATAGATTTAATAATAATTAATTTAATTAAGTTTGATTTAATACATAAACTATGTTAATATTTATGTAAATTATATTTCAAATAGATTTTTGAAATAATTGGGATAAATTAAGATGGGGAGATAAATTTGAGTTTATTAAATGGTATCTAAATAAGGATTTATTTAATTAAATCGGTCTAAAATTTTTAAATGGGAAATTTTAAAAGGGTAGGATTTTATAACTGGATTTTTGATTTAAGCTATTAAATGCATATTTCATGTTTAAGTAAATTAAAGAAAATATTGAATTTAAGGTCAATTAAATAATCTTGAATCAAATGAGGAAGTATTTCAAGACTAAATAATAATGAGGTTAAATCGAGATCTATATGAAACGGTTAAATTGAACATTTAAATTTTAAGCCTTAAACTATATTGGAATTTAAATGGTTTAAATTTGAGATTCGGATCTGTATTTGAAATCAAAATAGTTGAATTTGTTATTTAGAAACTAAATTGAATTAAAATGAAAATTTAGGTTGAACTAAATTTGAATTTATTATTTGGAAAACTAAATTGAATAAAAATTTAGTTGAAACGTTGAATACTTAAAGGTTTAAAAATATTGAATAAAGGGGTATTTTGTGATTACAAATCCGAATTTGAGATCGATAAAATTGAAGTGGGTATTTTAGGAATTGAGTTGAATTTAAATTGATAAATTGAGATTGAATTTAATTTAAATGGGAAGGTCGGGTTGATGTTGAAACGATTTGTTAAGTTGAGGAAATTGAAAATACTTTACTTTATAAATTATTTAATATATATATATATGAATACTATTTTAGGAAATATAGAGATATTTGAAGTGAAAATGATATTTGGTTTTGAAGTATAAATTAAGTTGAAATGACCACGGTGTTATAGTGTATATTTCTACCCTGTAGATAGTTCCATGGACCCTTAGAGGATGGTTACTCCAAACATCCTTTAAGTTATTTGTATTTCAGTTGATATTTCACTTGAGTTGGATTTATTGATATAAGAATGTTAATCCTGACTCGAGTGTTTTGTGTTTTGCTTTACGCTCGGGTCAGACTGAGTGATACAACATTTGAGACTCACCTTCGAAGTTGAAGCCTTGCTTGAAGATCCTGCTATCTATCCTTTCAGTCATCCTGTTGATTTGTTCAGAGAAGTCATCTGCGTAAACTGGAGACTTCACTGCATCTAAGATATTCAGTTGTATTTTATTTCTAACTCTGATGTATATAGTAGCTTCATGAATTACTATTCTTTATCTATTCCGCTGCATTATATTACTCTGTTTTGGTGATCTGTGATTGATTTATTTACTGTATATTTTAAGTTTTGCCAAATTTAAATTAACAATTCGGTATTTTGAGCAATTCAAGTCCGACATGTGCGGATGCGAATGATACAGAATAGCGGGTCATTACAACGACCTCCAGACGACTTGATTTTTGAATATGCTATGTAAAACATAATTTTGGAGATGGGTTTTAGTTTCATGATTTTCGAAGTTAATAGGAATATTTTATGAATTTCCTAAGGTAAAAAAGGCGTTTATTTTGGGTTTTAATTATTAAAAATAATAAAATAAAGAATTCTACCCCAAAATTTTTATATGATGAAGAAAATGTTATTTTGGATTTTTAATGAATTTTTGAAAATTTTCTCAAGTGATTTCAATTTATTATGAATTTTCTAAGCTAAAAGGCTTAATAATTATATTAAAATATTAATATAATTAATTGTTTTGAAAATATTTTCTAAAACAATAATCCTGATCTATTGCAAATTTTTTGCAAAGAAATGTCTTTAACCAATAGGAATTTGATAAAGAATTGTTAAAGTATGTTATAGACCAATAGGAATTTGACAAAGATTAAGTGTGGCAGTTTTCAAGTTATTTATGAATCTGCCACTGAACCTTTCGCCTTTGCTGCAGCGTTTTTGATGAACCTTTCATCATAAAACCTTTTGTCGAAGTAACCTTTCGCAGCATTTTTGCACCTTTCTACAGCGTTTTTGATGAACCTTTCGTCATAAAACCTTCGGCGTAAGTAACCTTTCGTCATAGAACCTTCCACGGTATTTTTGCATCTTTCTGCAGCGTTTTTGATGAACCTTTCATCATAAAACCTTCCACCCAAGTAACCTTTCGTCGTAGAACCTTTCGCACATTTCTGCACCTTTCTGCAGCGTTTTTGATGAACCTTTCGTCATAAAACCTTCCGCTCAAGTAACCTTTCTCATTGAACCTTCCACGGCATTTCAGCATCTTTCTGTAGCGTTTTTGGTGAACCTTTCGACCTTGTTGAAAGCACCTTCCTACCTTGTAAGAAGCTACCTTTCGGCACAGTTGTAAACATTGCAGAAGCTCTTTTGTAGCAGTTTTCTCCAGCTTTGTTTGTAAACTTCAAATATGCGTAACTTTCTAACCATAAGCCCATTTTTCTATTGTGACCATTCTACAGGAAGGGAAACCATCATTTGAACACAATGTATTAGGTTAGAGACCTTAATTCTATGCCTATAAAAAGTTATGGCTAAAATAAAGTTTATATTTCCAAAGGGGGTTTGTTTTCTTTGTTTTCGAGTATGTTTGCTTTGTTTTCTTTGCCTTCGAACGAGATACTTTCGAAGTGGTTGAAAAATTGTTTTTATTGACTAAGTTTAATATTTTCGAAAGGTAGAATTAAAAGTAATAAAAGGCAGGAGGCTAACGGTTTTAAGAGCTTTCGAAGGAGGTTACCCTATGAAGTCGAAATCTAGGTTTCGAAGCTATCGTAAGGTTTTATGACCGAAACTCTACTTTTAAAGGAAAAACCATAGTTATGTTAAAGAAGTTTGTATAATGGTTTAAAAAGAATCTATTTTTGATAAATTAAACCCATAGAAGTGGTTTTGCTCTGTTGTTATATTGCTTCTTCTAATATGAATGTATTCACTTTATAATTGACTCATAACTGTATTTTGGAGAAAAGGGGTAGGAGAACCAATTAGGTTAACCCAGTAGTGAATAAAAATTGAATAAACTCATGAATGAGTAAAATATAATGGAAAGATATTGGCAGGGGCCGATAGGTTTCTAGTAAGCCAATGAAAACTGTATGTTATTGGCAAGGGCCAATAGGTTAGCAGTTAGCCCACGAAAAACTATGTATAAAAAAGGATGTCAGATAGACAGGTTCATAGTTATCCCTTGAAAACTATGTGTAAATTTTGATGTCATATAGACAGGCTAATAGTTAGCCCATGAAAACTATGTGTAAATGATAATGTCGGATAGACGGGTTTATAGTCAGCCTATAAAAACTATGTAATTGGACAGAGAGTCCTTAAATGTCTAACCGGTAATTAGTAAGCCCATGAAAACTATTAGGTTAATAGTAATCCTAGAAACTATAATTAAGATAGACAGTCAGAATGAATGGGGATGAGTAATCCAAAATTGATTTTTTTGTTTTACATATCATCATAATGTTTTGAAATACTATGTTTTTAACCATTGTGGATGCAAGAGCACTTTATATGATTTTATAAAGGTTTTAGGATACTATGAGGGGGAAACACGTTTCACTAATCGATGGGGTCTCACTAGATATCTGTTTGGTTTGAGATGATAGACTATTATTCATACCAGGCTTTATGTCCAACTCGAAGTTTACGTTTACCCCTTAAACTCTCGAGTACTCAATTGATTTTGAGTAGTTTGAAATTTAGGGTTTTCAGGTTTTTCTTAGACCACTACAACAAAAATATCGTTTCGCAACTGCCAAAAACAGTTGTAATAGGTCTATTACAACGGACGGCCGCAAGTCTTGATATCCGAAGTTGTAATAGAGTTGAAGTTTTTTTACAACTGTTGCCGACAGTTGTAGGAGCAGTTGTAATAAAAGCTTTTTACAACTGCTTTTGAAAGTTATGGTAAAGTCTATCGTAACTGCTGCATTAACCGTTTTAATAGATCTTTTTTGCAACTGCTAATAGCAGTTGTAACAATAACTTTTGCAACTGCTTTTGGTAGTTGTGATAGATTCATTTACAACTGTTATTGACAGTTGCAATAAATCTTTTACAACTGCTACCAACAATTGCAATTCATCTTCCGACAACTTCTATTAACCATAAATTTCACAACATTATAATTAAAACAAATATTTCACTAATAATAACTACAATCATTAACATTACTTGAAACAACATGAACCATTCACATTTGATAAAAGCTAAAACAATTCAATTTTACACCATTTTTGAATTCATAATTTTATTACAAAACATAACTAAATCCATAACATACGTCAATATAAATATAGATATATGCTACTTAAAAGAGATAAATTCATCGTGCTAAGCAACAATCTTCCCAACCGCTTGTCCAATAGTACAGACGTATGAAGTAAGCCTATATGGAATAGCTTAAGAATCCAGTTGAGTGCAATCTAGTTGAGTGCTTAAGAATCCAGTTGAGTCCAATAGACAGACGTATGATGCAATATGAATTAGTATATGAGTGAAATCCAGTTGAGTGCTTTCAAGCAAAAGATCCTGCAATATATACTTAGATTGTAACCGAATTATAATCAAGAGCTAATTATAATAGCAATATTCATATAATTAAGCCGAAAGGATGTAAAAGGAGCAACTTGCATTAAACAAGAATATTACTATACTTACCATTCAACAAAAACATGTACGCCTATTTGTCTAAATGTAAATCCTATCAAATCTTTTCCACAATCTAAAAAAATAGAAACAAAAATGCACCTGGACAACATAGAGAGTGGAGACTGAATATACCGCATGGCCTCATATATTGCCAACCCTACCATCTTGAAACAACTAGGTGAATTAGTGAAGCTTACATGCATAAGTGGATGTACACAAATGCCAAAAAAGTTGATAATACCAAAATCCCAGTAAGATATAATACATTACACTACAACAAAAGTACCAATGCTGTATAAACTGACATATACCGAGGCTGCATATATAAATTCAATTTGTACCATTTGTTCAATTAAAAAGCATAGATGAATTCTAGTAATATGCACTAAAACAGTAAATAGAGACATATTGTCATCGTGTTGCATGAAAACTGACATATGCCTAGGCTGTCTGGCGTCGTTGCCGCTATTCAGCTTGGCATCATGTTGTAGAGGTAAATCAATTTATAATTTATGCAACACTGATTATGAATTTTACGGTTGTGCTAACTTCCTTAATAGACTTTCATGTTGGAGACCAGTGCCAAAAGCTCTGCCAATGTTGAAGAGGCTTTCATGACAATGACCACTGAGATTAAGAAACAGTACAACTTCTTTATGACTACTTCTATTACTGTGAAAACAAATATAAATAAAACATGATAGGATTGGGTGTTCTACTTGAATCAATTAGTGCCATGAAGCTTTAAATAAGAGTACATAACAAATCTGCTAATGTTTGTTTCTTCTAAAACTCTAACTGTATTTCATTGTGATGACAACTCGATGTTAATGGTTTTAATAACTCTATTATTAATCTATTATAATGTTTTATCACTTTTGGGTATAGCATGGTAAGTCAACCAGCTGCAAATACAACGAGACCAGCAACTGTGCATATGAGGGGTTAGCCAGTAGCACAAAAGGCCAGCTGCTACTCTTAATAATTGTGATTAGGGCATAGATAAAGCAAAACATGTGGTTTCAAAAATTGTTTACTTGCATTAGTCGTAATCCTCTTCTATGTGTATATCACTAATAACATATGAAAATTCTTAATATTTGTGGAGTGAGCATAGGTAATATATTATTTCAATTTGAAGCATATCATAAAGTTGTGCGCTATTTGATTATTGCTATGATAATATTATTCATTTTTACAAGACTTCTAATGTTCTTACATTTGAATTTGCATATTAATTGTATGTGTGGTTATTCCTTTATTTACTGTAAATGATTGTAATTTTTTATAAAAGCATATTAGCTCAAGAATTTTTAGTGGGTGAAAGTGCTTGAGTGGCACTAAATTTGGTGATCGTAGCATTTTGGATCATTTCAAGCTATGACAGGAATCATATAGCTTTCATTTTTTGTCTCTTCTTGAATTAAAATATCATAGACAGAGCAATAATTGTCGCCTTTTCCTTTGAAATTGAGTGTGACAATGCTTTTCATTTTTTGCTAGATGGTACAAAAAACTATTAGTACAGCAAAAGTGATACGTCGCTAGCACTTCTTTTTGAAATGAATCCAATGCTTTCATTGGACAAAATTTAAGAAGAAACAAAAGATCGGATCAAATTAATTACATGGTACTGTTTTGAAAGCTAAGATTGAATGCATGTGTGTATGAATAGGGTATTAGAGCGAAATACATAAAATGTATTTTAAAATTATAAATTGTTCGGATTCAGTTTAAATCAACTCCATAATGTAGAGCACTTTGATACGATCGTAACGTTAAAAACGATGTCAAGCTATGTGAACATAATTGAAATATACAGTATATGAAAAAATGGACAAAGAACAGGGCATGTGAACATAATTGAAAACAACGCCTATGTTAGCAATATTTGGATATTCCTGTTCTATGTATGTGCTATGGTTTGATATTTGAACATGACCTTGTTTCGGAAATACCTGAAGCGTATTGCCACGAGGAGTCACTAGTTCTTCCGCTACACTTTGTTTACCATTGATGTTCTGTTGAAAAAAAATGTTAAACACTCGTTAATAAATTAAGCACATATCAATTACTCGTTAACATGGTGAATCAATTATAACATACAGCCATAAACAAATTAGAGAGCTCTTTCATTTGAGCCTACAAGGTTGTAATTTGATTTCCGTGTCACGTACTTTTTTTGAACAATCATACAAACTCCAAACCGAGTTGATGTAACCCCAAAACCTAACCCTCTTATTCTACCTCTGTGTTCATGACCAAAAACCTTCGACATTACTTCTTCGTTCAATGATACCGTTCCTTAAGAAATTTGAGTGTTTTTATATTCTTTTATCTTAGCCTACAAATTCAAAAATATTCATTTTTCATATGTCGCAACACTAATTGTAAGATTCAAATACTAGAGATGATTGCAAAAATACATACCAAGTAAAATATATCAAATTCAACTTGCTAGAAATAAAAAACGAAAAAAAAACAATTTGATTAAAGAAATGGTTAAATGGAGTCAAATTCAACATCTTTCATTTTAAAGATCCTAATACCACCGTTAGTCTCAGTTAGACCACGAGCAACTGCAAGTGCAACAAGACTTTGCTTCTTCGATCTTTTCTTTGCTTGCTTCATGCTCTCAAATTATTTGAACAAATATATAATTAGTAAGGGTATAGTTGGAATTAAGGTAAACATAGCATCGGCAAGATTAATCAAAAATTAATAATTATTTATGTCATCTTTCTTAGTAAATTATTACTGAAAAGGACAGTTCTAGCACAATCCTATTACTGGTTCCATCCAAACTGATAGATCAAATCAAGACTCGTGAGCAAAGTGTGCAAATGTCGTCACATGATAAGAAAAGGAAACATGTTAGAATGGGCACTCTATGCAAAGTCTGTTCAGCATGCAGTTTCTTTCATATTGGGGGAAAGAAAACGGCTCTACTGAGTGTAATTATTATTACTTCAAAACTTAAATTGAAAAATCAAATGCATTTAAATTGCTTCGAACCAAAACTTTCATCAATTAAATGAAATGAAACATGTATTATCTGAAATTTTATTAACCAGATATTACACTAAACAAATATATGAAGATCATGCCAAATTATGACATAGTTTATAGATGTTAAGATCTGATCAAAAATTCCTGCAGCATTATTATCATACAACATATGATACCATGTGCATCTAGGCTTTTGGTTTGAATAGACAAGATAGTGGACAAATTATAAAAACACAATATCATAATCCTTCATGATCAAATATTTCTGGTAATGAAAAATTAGATCGCCTTGAAATTTTAAGAAAACAATAAGAGTAATAAATCGGATATTAGTTTCAAACCTTAACAATGATGATGATGCATAACAAAATAGAGTAAACTCCAAGCTACAGTAAAGAATTAATCAAATTATGTGAGTATGTAATTACAACAACTTTTGTTTGGTTTTTTTAGTATCTTTTGGGAACTATCCATAATTTCAAAAGAAATATGTTTAGAACTTTATTTGATTGGCTTAAGAATTTGATTAGTGATTTGTGTTGAATAACAGGGTTTCAATCTGTGACTACAGAGCGGAGTTACTTTGTTTATCGCAATTTCGTCTCCTACAGCAGCATCTATAAATCATAACTTTAAGTTTCCATGAACTCATCATAGTTGATTTTGATTAAATATACATTTACCATCCTTTATTTTACCAGGCAACTACAAAATTCTATTAAACACTTATTTTAAAATACATGTGCAATATTTATAAATAGAACCCTGCATTACTTGACATAAGCCATGTGCATATGATGCCACCTATATTCCATCTAAGATTTATGTTTGACATGCTAATTGCACATGAATGTGGATGAACATGAATGTGGATGAACATGAATGCACATGAAAATGAAATGTTGTGTTGTTCTTCCTTTTCAAAAATGAATAATATGCTTTAGATGCTATTTTTACAAGTTGTTTCTTTGGTTGTTTAATGAAGCCAATTTAGTATAATTTTTTGATGAAATTGAATCTTTCTGTTCATGTAAAAAGCTTATCAACCAAGTTGTTGATCTCTTTTGAATTTTGCCTCGTATTTGCTGCCAGCGACAGAGTTGTTTATTCAAAATTTAACTACAATTTCAATTTATGCCCAATTTAAGGCACTTTTTGCACCTTGCTAAAGAAAACTTTGGGCTACAACTGTGGGATACATAAGTGAACTCAAAATTTCTTTTCACATGGTATCATTTCATTTGTGTATTGAAAGGTTTCATCTTTTTCTTTGGTAAAATTGAAATCTAGCACATGATAAATGATGCAGGAAAAGCCAAAAGCAGAGGTTACTACTAGACTCAAAGACTTGCTGTAACCATAGTTGCTGTAAAAAGATATATGATTTAGTAACTTAAGAATGATTTGGCGATGAGTGTGCATTTCCTAACTTACTCCAAATGAATTTTGTAAGTTTTATCTGTCCAATTTGCATGATTGATTGATTATTGTAAAAATTACATGTTATATATTGTAAAACTTGCCAGGCTAGATGTCAACAAGCTATCACTAGATCACGGTATATATTGTAAGATTGACTGTTAGGTTAAGTACCATTTATTTCATTTTTCTTTGTACTGAACAGTTCGTTAATTAAGTTTAGTTTAGTAAGCAAACTTAATTAGAAACTTAAGCGTATCACTAAATACTGCTAGTAATGAAGATAAGTTTCAGAATCACATAAAATTGAACTCAGTGGCTTCTACATCACCATTCCAACTAAATTTCCATGCAAATTTTAGCTCTTTAACATCAATTTCCTAACCAAGAATGCTGCTACACTTATCGAGTTCACCTATATAAAGTTCAATGTTTTTGTTAAGTAGGAAAAGAATGAAATAGAAGTGTATATTACCATCAAATTAACTAAGAATCAAGGTTAACAACAATGAAAAAAATAATCAAGCAATTAAGATTATCAAGAAACAAACAAAAAGACATAACATACCAAAACAGCGGCAACCCAGAAAAGTACATAGCCAGCAAAACAAGCACGAACTGCGAGCGTCGAAGACGACTACGAGCGGCGTCGATGATGTCGAGCGATGAGTATGAGTGGTCCGCAATCGAGTTTTTTTAGGGTTTATGGATCGGGTAAAAGCGGCGAGTACGAGCATCTAGGATCGATACTTACGATTAGCGACGACGACGATTTAGGGTTTCAGATTTAGATTCTTTTTGAATGGCGACGACGGTCTGCGATTAATTTGGACGAAATTATTGAAAGGAGGGAAAACGAAATGAAACAAGGGATAGCGATTTAGTTTTTTTTTGGCATACTTAGTTGTTCTACTGGTTGGCCAAAGAAATGAAAGGAGGGAGAACGAAAATCCCTATTAACATGAAATATAATAATTGTTACAACTTCTGAAAACAGTTTTTGTAAATAAATATTACAACCGCTGTACAAATATAGTTGTTAAAGGTGCTTTTATTACAACTGCTGAAATAAAATAGTTGTTACAAACTAACTATTACAACTGCTGTAATGAAATAGTTGTTAAAAAATACATATAACAACTGTCAACATTTGCTGGTTGTAAATGAAAGGTTTAATATGGCTGTTTTGTTGTAGTGGACGAATAAAGCTTCCGGAGGCGTATAGGAGGCATATAGTTATTTAGAGCTTTCTTTTCCACTGTGCATTTGGATGTAAAGGCAGATTTATTAGCCTTATTATATACTCTAATCAACCAAGAGGGCATCTTCATATGTCGCTTTTGGCGTATGTATAATGATTATATTTTGTTGAATGTGGTTGACGTATTTTGGGATTATGTAATGAACATGAAATATTCTGATTTGAATGTCGAAATATGTTTTTGAATTATTAATTTTTTTCCATATTCTTTTGATCTGTTCATCAATGTATCTAGCACCGCCGTATTTGTTCGCTAAAGATTAATAACTATGGATGACTGTAACATCTGTAGCCATTAGTTTTGGGCCTCCGAGTAGGGGGATGTTACAAGTTGGTATCAAAACATAGGTTTATGATAAAACATAAAATAAACCAAACGTTTTCAAGCATAATCCTAATGAATTAAAGAATAAGATTGGGGTTTGGGTTAATGTTATAGTAATGTACTTGCATTTACTATATATATGTATGTATAAGTACGTGTTCCCCCTCTCTTAGACCGTTCTTTTGTATCTTACTAAGTCTCGTATGCAAATTTACGAGAAAGAAGATATGGAAGCAAGAAACAGAAGAGGAAATCTAGGTGGAGGAAGCACCACAACCAATTGTAATGCTCGACCTAATACTAGGAGGAACCAAGGTCGGTTCGCTAATGCTAATCCAAGTGCAGAGGCCAATGTAGGTGTTGGAACCCCACCAGTAGTTGTGGGATGATGTATCAGTTCTTCGTCAATTTGATGCAAGTTGGAGCAACCGCAAGGGTAGCTGGATGTGATGCTGTGAATATTGGAGGAGCCAATCTTGTGGTCCCAGTTGGTAATAACTATGCCAAGCTAAGCAGGGATTATACCAGTTTGGGAAGAAAGTATTTTCATGGAACAGAGGATGCTATTGAAATTGAGAACTAGATTTTGAACTGTGAAAGGATCTTTATAGATTTAGGTTTAGATGATGGAAAAAAGAGAAGGCTAGCCTCTACATTGTTGCAAGGGTTAGCGCTTCACTGGTGGAGCAGTGTGACCATCGAAGTTCCGGAGGAAGAGCTGGCATAGGCTGATTTAAGAAGAAGGTTTGAGCAGAGGTTCTTGTCCGAGGTTGCCAATTCGACGTTGATGAGGAAGTTCATGGATCTTGTACAAGGAGATATGTTAGTGATCGAGTATGCTGCTAAGCTTGATGAGCTGTCTCAATATGGTTATGCTTTGGTTGACACTAATGTCAGAAGGAATGAGAGATTTATTAGAGGATTGAGGCCAGAGCTTGGCAGAATGGCTATGACTCCTCGTCATGTAGTGGTGGAGAAGGCCAATCGCCATGAGGAGATGTTGGTTGTGTCTGTTAGGGAGAAACCATTTGAATCCCAAGGCCCCCAGGTAAGGAAAAGGAAATTTTTCAAGAGGAGAGGAGCCCAAAAAGGTGATGCCGCTAAGAAAGCGAAGGCTGATTTTATGTGTTATAAGTGTGATAAGAAGGGCCATAGTGCCAACAAGTGCAGATCTAGTAAAGGAAAGAAGCCTGTAGAGAAGAAGAATGTGAAATGCTTCAAGTTGTTGCCATGTTGGGCATTATAAGAACAGGTGTCCAGAGCTAGTCTGGGCGGACAGAGGGAAGGTGTTTGCTATAAGACCACCGTCTTCATCTAGACCTACTGCCGTAGAGAAAGGGAAACCTATGATGAAAGGTACGCTTTTGATTCAGAGTGTACCGGTTAGAGTACTTTTTGATACTGGTGCATCACATTCATTTATATCATGGTATTTGGTTGATAGGTTATGTACAGAACCCACATACCTTGTTTCTTCCTTAAGGGTTGCAAATCCAATAGAAGGGCATGCAACTCTTGGGATGAGATGTGACCAGTTAGAACTCGATTTGTTAGGTCATAAGTTTGCATGCAATTTTTATGTTTTTGATTTCGTAGATTTCGGGATCATTTTGGGTATGGATTGGTTGGGTAAGTATGAGGATAGGATAGTTTTCCAGGATCGGGAATTATTGTTGAGGCACCCAAATAGTCATAACCAAATCATTTTCTCAGTGTAGAATTCCAGGAAGAATGTTTGTGCATTGTTAAGTGCCTTGGAGGTAGGAGATGACCTCAGTCAGGTTCATGTAGCAAGAGAATTTGTAGATTATTTGAGCCGGTCATTGGATTACCACCGAAATGAGCTGTAGATAGATCTTGTACTGGGAGCTAAACCTGTCGGTAGAGCACCTAGAAAAATGTTACCTACAGAGATAAAGGAATTGAATGTGTAGTTAGTGGATCATGAGGGAAGGAATTTTATTAGACCAAGCAGCTCGCCTTGGGCAGTGGTCGCGGTTTTTGTAAAGAAATCAGATGGGACGTTCAGGATGTGTATTGACTATCGTAAGCTAAACGAGAGGACGATCAAGAATAAGTATCTGTTGCCGAGAATCAATGACTTATTTGATCAGTTGAGTGGAGCCAGAGTGTTTTCCCAACTGGACTTTGCGATGGTTTTCCATTAACTAAGAGTAGCAGAGGACAATATCCCATTGACGGCGCTTCGAACATATATGGATCACATGAATGGTTAGTGATGCCATTTGGATTGACAAATGCACCAGCTTTCTTTGTTTGATTTGATGAACCGGGTTTTCCGAGAGCACTTGGATAGGTTTGTATTGGTATTCATTGATGATATTTTAGTATACTCAAAAGATGAAAGAGAGCATGAGATTCATCTTAGAGTGGTGTTGCAGACGCTGAGGAAGAATCAGCTAAAAGCAAAATTTTCCAAGTGTCATTTTTGGAAGAAAAAGGTTAAATTTCTCAGTCATGTGGTTTCAGAGAAGGGAGATTGTCGATCGATCCAGATAAGATCGAAGCTGTGAACAATTGGAAGGGACCAGAAACGGTGACCGAGATCAGAAGTTTATTTGGACTTGCGGGCTATTACCGGAGAGCCATCAAGAATTTTTCGCGGTTAGAGGCACCTTTGACTAATCTTACTACGAATGAATTAAAGTTTGTTTGGTCCGAAAAATATGAGGGAGCATTCCTTAAGATAAAGCATTTGTTGACCAATGCTCTAGTATTATTAGTTTTAGATGGTAATCAAGGGTTGGTAGTATACACAGATGCATGCGAGACTGGATTGAGAGCAGTATTGGTGCAGAATGGCAAAGTTATTGCTTACGCATCTAGGCAGCTTAGGCCGCACGTAGTAAGATATCCTATTCATGACTTGGAGTTCGCAGCGGTAATTTTTGCCTTGAAGATTTGGAGGCATTATCTCTTGGGGGAGAGATTTGAATTGTATACCGATCATAAGTCTTTGAGGTACCTATTCTCTCAGAAGGAATTGAATATGAGGCAATAGAGATGGCTAGAATTTTTGGCTGCTTATGATTTCGGTATAGAATATATCCCAGGGAAAGGCAATAAAGTAATAGATGCTCTCAGCGGAAGATATCAATATGTGGTGTTGGCTAAGTTGGTGGAGTGGAAAGATCTGGAAGCTTTGACCAATTGTGGTGTGCACTTAAGATCGACTGGTAGTTCTATTCAGAGTACTGTCATGTTGTCCTGTTTGGAAGTTCGACCGGTATTGATAGAGAGGATTGCTTCTAAATAGAAGGAGGATCCATAATTAGCTAAGAGGATCAGAAGGCTTAAGGTTGGAACCGAGGTCGATGATTTGAAAGATTTTTGTCTTGACCAGAGAGGATGGTTGAGAAATAAGGGACGATTATGTCTTCCAAATGTGTAGAATTTGAGAAGAGAAGCTCTTGAGGAATGTCATCGATCTAAGTTTACGATTCATCCTAGAGGGTCTAAGATGAATTAAGATATGAAGAGGAGATTCTATTGGGAAGGCATGAAGATGGATGTTGGCTTGTTGGTTAGGCAATGTGTAAACTGTCAACAAGTGAAAGCCGAATATCAAAAGCCGAGTGGGTTACTTTAGCCTCTAGATATTCCAGTTTGGAAATGGGTTCGATATCCATGGATTTTATAGATGGGTTGCCAAGGTCAAGGAGAGGAAATGAGAGTATATGGGAAATTGTGGACAGGTTGACCAAGAGTGCTCATTTGATTCCAGTAAAGTCGACTGGAACGACACCTATTCTAGCAAGGTTGTTCATGAAGAACATAGTTAGACTTCACGGGATTCCTAGTAGCATAGTCAGTGACAGGAATGCGTTATTCACTAGCGAATTTTGGAGGAGTCTACAAGAAGTATTAGGTACCAAGCTTAAGATGTGTTCAGCTTATCACCCACAGACAAATGGACGGACAAAGAGAGTCAACATGGTACTCGAGGACTTGCTAAGAACTTGTATATTAGACTTTGGTGGATCTTGGGAGGACCACCTACATTTGATTGAGTTTCCCAATAATAATAGCTATCGGACTAGTATAGGAATGGCACCTTTTGAAGCTTTGTATGAAAGGTCATGCAAATCGCCAGCATGTTAGTTAAAGACTGGAGAAAGGTTGGTCTTAGGTCCGGATTTGGTTAGAGAGGCATTAGAAAATATTAAATTAACTCGAGGACGGATGAAGGCAGCTCAATCCAGGCAAAATAATTACGCAGATAAGAGGCCTAAAGACCTAGGGCTCTTAATGGAAGCTAGGGTTTTCATTAAAGTATCACCAATAAAGGGTGTGGTACGGTTTGGAAAGTCTTCTTGAAAGTTGGCCTCGAGATATGTTGGACCATTCTAGATTTTAGAAAGGATTGGAAAACTTGCTTATAGAGAAGAATTGCCGAGCAGTATGGCAGGTGTCTATAATGTATTCCAGGTGTCCATAATGTATTCAATGTGTCTCATCTTCGCAAGTATGTGCATGATCCAGAGGCTACTATTCCTTAGACAGAGTTGGAGGACTTGGTAATAGAGCCTGATTTGAATTTTTTTAGACAACCAGTTTGGGTTGTAGCGAGAGATGAGAAAAGATTGAGGACCATGATAGTCAAATTGGTGAAAGTATAGTGGAGCGACAACGAAAAGGACTGTACTTGGAAGACAGAGGATAGGATCCGCTATGCGTATCCTGATCCTCTTTAAGGGTATGCTCTATATTTATTTTATATAGACTTATTAGCTAGTAGGACATACTAGCTTTTATTTGCATAGTTGTTATGCTTGTTTATAGTCCTTACTGAACTTCGAGGACGAAATTCTATAGGGGGATCCTGTAACACCCCTAATTTTTGTTTAACATTATTCAAGATAGTTAATTTGATATATTAAATCGAATAATGTGAATAATTGGGGAGATGGGATTAATAAATCCAATTTACATGTCTTAATGAATAAACTAAAATAAGACTTAACTAAGAAGGAGAAATTTCCTAAGGGGTAAACTAGGAAATGAGGCTACATTCTTTAGGGTAAATCCCTCCCTCCACCTTAATCAACTTTTACTTTCTCATTCATAACCCCTCACCTATGTTTTAGCCAGCCAATAAAAGCTCAAGGAAGAACAGAAAATTAAAGATAAAAGCTAAGGAATTAAAGCTAGGAAATTATCTCATTCTCCAATCAAATAATCAAGGTGGATAATAGTGTAAATTATCTCATTTTTACTTATTTGATTCGGTTATAGATAGTAACTGAATGTATTTTGTTGTGCCGATCATGTTTGGATCTGATAATCATTTTTTTATATAAAATAGTGATTTATGGTGATTTATAGGCCTTTTTATGGAATTAAAATGATGGGTTTTAGAGTAAAAATCTTAGTTAATGACCTCCAAACGACTTTATTTTTGGATATTTTATGTAAAACGTAATTATGGAGATGGGTTTTTAATTTCATAATTTTCAGAGTTAATAGGAATATTTTATGAACTTCCTAAGGTGAAAATGGTATTTATTTTGGGTTTTAACTATTGAAAATAATAAAATAATGAATTTTGCCCCGAAATTTTTATATCACGAAAAAATGTTATTTTAGATTTTTGATGAATTTTTGAGATTTTCCCAAGTGATTTCGATTTATTATGAATTTTTTAAGCTAAAAAGCTTAATAATTATATTAAAATATTAATATAATTAATTAATTTGAAAATGATTTCTAAAGTAATAATACCGATTTATAGCAGATTTGCTATAAAGAAATGTCTTTAACCAATAGAAATTTAACAAAGAATTGTTAAAGTATGTTATTGACTAATAGGAATTTGACAAAGATTAAGTGTGGCGATTTTCAAGTTATTTACGACTCTGTCACTGAACCTTCCACCTTAAAACCTTCAGCCTAAGTAAACTTTCGTCATAGAACCTTCCATGGCATTTTTGCACCTTTCGACCTTGTTGAAAGCATCTTCCAACCTTGTCGGAAGCTACCTTTCGGCAGCAGTTGTATACTTTGCAGAAGCTCTTTTGTAGCATTTTTCTCCAGCTTTGTTTGTAAATTTCAAATAGGCATAACTTTCTAATCGTAAGCCAGTTTTTCTTTTGTCACAATTCTACAGAAAGGGAAAGCATCATTTGAACACAATGTAATTAGTTAGAGACCTTAATTCTATGCCTATAAAAAGTTATGGCTAAAATAAAGTTTTACATTTCCAAAGGGGATTTGTTTTCTTTGCTTTCGAGTATGTTTGCTAGGATTTCTTTGCATTCGAAGGAGATACTTTCGAAATGGTTGAAAAATTGTTTTTCTTTGACCAAGTTTTATATTTTCGAAAGGTAGAATTTAAAGTAATATAAGGCGGGAGCCTAATGTTTTTAAGAGCTTTTGAAGGAGGTTACCATATGAAGTCGAAAGCTAGGTTTCGAAGCTATTGAAAGGTTTTATGACCAAAACTCTATTTTTGAAGGAAAAACCATGGTTATGTTAAAGAAGTTTGTACAATGGTTTAAAAAGAATCTATCTTTGATAAATTAAACCTACAGAAGTGGTATTGCTCTATTGTTATATTGCTTCTTCTAATATGAATATATTCACTTTATAATGGACCCATAACTGTATTTTGGGGAAAAAGGGTAGGAGAACCAGTTAGGTTAACCCAGTAGTGAATATAAATTGAATAAACTACTGAATGAGTGAAATATAAAGGAAAGATATTGGCAGAGGACGATAGGTTTCTAGTAAGCCCATGAAAACTGTATGATATTGGCAGGGGCCAATAGGTTAACAGTTAACCCACGAAAAACTATGTATAAAAGAGGATGTCAGATAGACAGGTTCATAGTTAGCCCATGAAAACTATGTGTAAATGTTGATGTCAGATAGATAGGTTAATAGTTAGCCCATGAAAACTATGTTTAAATGATAATGTCGGATAGACAGGTTTATAGTCAGCCCATGAAAACTATGTAATTGGATAGGGAGTCCTTAAATGTTTAACCTATTATTAGTTAGCCTATGAAAACTATTAGGTCAATAATAATCCAAGAAACTATAATTAAGACAGATCGTCAGAATGAATGGAGATGAGTAATCCAGATTTGATTTGCTTGTTTTGCATATCATCATAATGTTTTGAAATAATATGTTTTTAACCATTGTAGATGCAGGAGCACGGTATATGGTTTATAATGGTTTTAGGATACTAGTGAGGGGAAAACCCGTTCCGCTAAGCGGCATGGTCTCACAAGATATCTATTTGTTTTGAGACGGTAGACTATTATTCATACCAGGCTTTATGTCTGACTCGAAGTTTTTGTTTTCCCCTTAACCTCTCGGGTATTTAATTGATTTTGAGTATTTTGAGATTTAGGGTTTTTAGGTTTTTCTTAGACAAATAAAGCCTACGGAGGCATGCATGAGGTAGATATTTATTTAATGTTTTCTTTTCCATTGTGTTTTTGGATGTAAAGGCAGGTTTATTAGCCTTACTATATACTCTGATCAACCAAGGGGCATCATATGTCGCTCTTGGCGTATGTGTAATGATTATATTTTGATAATGTGGTTAACGTATTTTGGATTATGTAATTAATATGAAATGTTTTGATTTGAATGTGGAAATATATTTTTGAATTGTCAATTTTTTCATATTCTTGTGATCTGTGTATCAATGTATAGCACCTTCATATTTGATCGTCGAAGACTAATAACTGTGGATGACTGCAACATCCATAGCCGTTAGTTTTGGGCCTCCAAGTAGAGGGATGTTACAGAAGGCAGGGTGCAGTTGCAGGGCTTTGTTTTCAGAAATTGTTGGTTGAGATTGAAAGCCAGTTACCTTATGCTAAATTTAGATGTACAGAAGGGTTGTATGATAAATATGTGACTGTGAGGATGAGGAAATATGTGTTTGTAAGATATCTTAGATCCATGGCTGTTGATAAGCTGTTGACTTCAGCGATTAGGAAGATCGGAGGATGTTAATTGTATTGAGTTTTGACAATCCTTCTTTTTTAATGCTCATTTTAACCCTGAAATTGTAATGTTTGTTCCATTACACGTGTCAACGAGAACGTGGTTCATGACTACGTAAAAGTATAGAGAAATCTACAAAATTCTATTTCATAAACGAGTTCACATTTTTTTACATGGATTGGGCTTAATTCAGCTCATTCGTTATTCATGTTCTATCAAACAGTTGAACAACATGATCATGGTGTCACTATTATCAAAGGAGGTTCATCCCTTTTTTTAATGATAACATTAGCGTTTCACATGTGAGACATTCAAAACTGTAGCAAACGTTATTGTTTCGCAAATTAACTGTGTTATATCATAATAATATCCAACAAAGATGGGAACTATTCGTTTAGAACCCATACGAGTTTAATGATAACTTTTAAATGAAATAAAGGTCGAATTGCAAATTTATATTCATGGTTCTATAATAAATAGAATATGATGTAAAAATATATATACATACATGATGATTTATTCTTATTCTAATACACGAGCGTTGTGGATGCGCATTTCGTGCGTGAATTTTTTTCTTACAAATTTTATATGATTGACACGTTCAAGAAAAAATTATCTGCATAAATATTTAGCCATATTTTTACATTGAAATAATGTGTAGTTAATTTAAATTTTTGTTTTTAGGTCGCAACATCTAATTTTTTTGTTAGGTTGAATTATATATATATATATATATATATATATATATATATATATCTCTACTTCTCTACTTATTTACTATAATAATGAGAATTCAATGAGTATGAGTTTAACGGTGTCTTTTTGAATTTTTCAAAATGCCCTTTGCATTTAGATTTGAGAGTAGATGGGAACATTTAGCTTCTTGGTCGATAGGGGCTCTAGAGCATAGTCTTGGTACTAAAAATTTGCCGAACCATTTCCCAATTTGGGTGCCATGCGCTCATGGAGGCCATTAAGGGTGAAGGCATCTTAATAGCTTTTGTAGATGTGATTGAACAACCCACGTCTTCAAAACTTAGCTTATATATGATAACATTTAATATACTTAGACGATGTGGGGCTACTATACATAAGCTTATAATAACTCAAATGCAAAATACACACACACACACATATAGTTGCTGTCATCTTAGCTATTTCAATCTACTTCTATTTAGATTCCAAATAATTTAGTTCCTCTACCTTTGGTCAAGTAAATTTATCAATAAGGAATTGCGTTATCAGAGCTAAAGCTACAAGAACATTGGAGTTTTTCAATGCAAATACTAATGATAAATTCAAGCTCAACTTCCTGTCACTTGATGAATCGGTACTACATAATATGCTATTACTCTAGCATAATAATATTTACCACCAACTGAGTATATGATTTTAGTTAAGTTCACAACATGAAATCATGCACTTCCAAACTATTTTTCCACCTTAATATTATTTATAACAATGGATTGTCTAGAATAGGATAGATTCATCGTTAAAAAAATTCTGTAAAATTATCGACTTCTTCGTCACTATATCTTATTTATTAATTTTTTGGAATCGACCATCTACACTATTCAGTTTAGTTGGCGCAATATGTTTGGTGTTAGTTATTGCTTTGGTGAGTGATATGCCCTCTCATTGAACTAACATATTCATCAATTATTACTACGTATCAACTACTCTATTTATAACATTTCCTAACCATAGGATATAGTCATCACTTTGTGTTTACAACCAATTCAACAACTGGATAATTGATGCAAGCTGATAGCATTTCTTCTATACCAATTGCTGTACAGATATTTTTTGCGATTCATACAATTCTCTTATTCTACATGCTTCTGATGTTTGTGACTTTAGGTAAAAATGCAATCGAATAGTATGCTTTTAACTATCTTAGATTAACAATGTTTCATTTCACAATCATACCATCAGAACAAAGATTGCTATGACCTGCAAATAGCTAAAATACACATATAATTGAATTTTTTCCACTTGCAACAATTTCTAACCTTTCATATTTATTATCTATCATCATGTTTATTAATTTTATTTCTTTTTTATTGTCCCTTGATTTTGATTACTGCCTTAATAATTACACATTTTTCCTACTTCATTGATTCCATGCATCTACTAATCTATACTCCAGCCAATTTCTATTTCAAATCTATTTAACTTTAACACTAACTTGACTATCAATTGCATATATGCTTACACCCGTACTATCATAGGATATGGAAATGGGAGCTGTTGTTGTAAAAAAAATACATGAACCTATTTTCGATGTTAGTGAAGGAAGGCCATATTTATGATAAACTTGCTTCAGTATTCAACCTGCATCAGAAAAATATAGGGCAATTCCTGTATCATTTGTTATAAAATAACCAAGGAACAAGTTTTACAAAAGATTTATGTAACGACCCGTATTTTTAGCTATTTTAAATTATTAAATTTAGTGTAATTAATGAATAAAGATGGCTAAAAATAATTTTTTTAATGATTTAATAATATAGCTATTAAATATGAACTTGTACAAGATTTTAAAATAAACAAACTCGAAGATTTAAGGAATAACAAGTATTGAAAGCAAATGTTATGTATTGAATGTGTTTACAAGCAATAGTTGAGTTAAATAATAATTATGAATTATTTAGATAAAAATAAAATGATTTTGATAACTAAAATTTATTTGGACGTAATGATTTATTTATATTGATTTATAGGATAATTATATTGTAAATTTAATATTGGAAATTGTTTAAATAATTGAATCTTGAATTAATGTGATTGAAAATGATATTGGAAGTTGATTTAAATTTATTTAAACAACAATGAAGGCTGTTAACATTTAAAATTGGATTTGAAAGTGAATAATTAGAAATTTGAAATTTCATATTATAATTTACGAGTAAAAATTGCCATTTTGGCCACAATCTCGGATTTCGACGAAACTAGTTCCACTGGATCCTTAATAGTGTATTATTATCGGATTTCAAATTTCATAGCGTTTGGAGTTATCGTTTGGTCGTACAGGATAAAAAACGTGTTGAATTTAATATCGAAAACTCAATATAATAATTGGGTCCAAAAAGCTATCTTCTCCATACGATCGAATTGGGTCTCGAAACCTATTCCATTGCGTTCCAAATAGGGGCATAACCTTATAAGCGCCTGGCGGCATGCCTCGATTGGGATTCGAAAATTTTAGCTAGATATTTTCGAATTTAAAATAATATATTTTAATCGATTTGATCGCGTAGCCATTTGGTCAAGTCTTAGGCAACCTATACCTGTGACTTACCTCGTACTGTAGATGCCTCCACCTCGTTTAAATCATGCATCACCTTTCCTCTTTTTAATAGAGCATTCGATAGAGGAAAAAAAATGAAACTTTAGAAATCAAAATCCAGGAATATACTTCATGAAAAATTCTCAAACTAATTTTAAAAATCTTATTTAAGCATGATCTTCAACCTAGAATATGTTTGAGGGTCGCGACTTCATTCTCTGGTAATCGACAGTGAAGACGAACGTGTGCTTTTAACTAGGGTTCGACCTAACTTTCTTTTTAGGGCGAATTGGGAGGAGGCAAGCTTGGATTCAAGTTCGGCAAGGCATGGTGCATCGGCAGCCGAAGTTTGGGAGGCTGCGATGCCTTGTTGTGGTTCGCGACTATACAGGGGATGTAGATCGTGCTGTTGGGTCGCGAGAGAAAGGAGATGACCAGGATCGAGGTTATGTGGTCGAGGTGATGGGAAATTGGTCATGGAGTTAGATGGTGATGTCAGATTTTGGTTTAGGGGTTCGAGGCTTGGTGTTAATGACAAACATGAAACGCCGGGAATGGGTTCTCTGCTTTGTGCATGATCGATGGGTAGAAGGAGATGGAGGGTGGTCGGTTTGGGCTGAATGTTAATGGGCCGGGCCTTCAATTGTTTGTTGGGTAATGGATTTATGTAGGTTACAATTTGTGTAATAAAAGAATTCAAATTCTTATAAACGTGATAACTCACTCATTTTATGTCAGATCCGAACGAAACAAACGGCGACGAAATCGTGGCGACGAGTTCTATGTTCAGGGACTGATTTGGAGTCGGTTGGAGCTAACTAAAATTTTAGGTTAAATCTAACGTCGTTCGATTTGATTTAAAATTTGAAACTCAAGATGAGTGTTTTATAACACTCACAACGTACTAAAATATTTTTTTATGCTGGTTAAATTTAAGGAATCGCCAGACAGAACTAAAAGCTAGAAGAAAGATGACCGGGGGCCGGGAATCGAACTATTAAATTCAAATAAGTCCCGAAACCGAATGATTGCCTAATATACAATGGGGATTGACGGTTTTCTAGTTTAGAGACTTGGGACTGGGAACAGATGATCGAACTTTAATAGTTCCTGATGAATACTTGTCTGAAGCGGAAATTATGAAGTGATATAAATTTATTGATCGTTGTTTGATGAATTTAATTGTCATTCGAATTAACTATTAAAAATTAAAATTGACGGTTAAATTTGAAATTGAAATTTGATTTCCAGTAAAATACCTGATATTGATAACCATGGAATTTTGTGAATTATTGGCTGATTTGGATGTTAATTGTGATGGATGCTATTGATTGATGTTTTGGATGATTTGGACGTCTATTTATTTTTATATATCATGTTATCATCCTATATATTATTTTCAGTATATAAAATTGTTAATTGAATTATTTCGAATAAATTAAGAAGTATGTTGAAATGATATATACCTATGTCACTGTGATTTGGATTAAAATGATATATATCCATCCTTGAAATTAAATTGAAATAACTGATCACTTGGCCATAGGGTAGAAAATTATATACGAACTCCAGATTGGTTAAATTAAATGATTTTAAAGTTTTTGATTCGAAATTTTATTTAAATGATTTGATTTTAAGAAAATGAGAATCGAATTTATGGAAATTGAACTATTTTGAAATTGAGCTCGGAATTGAATTATATTTGGGGATTTAGATTTCAAATTGGATATTGAAGGTAAATTTGATTTAAATGTTTGAATCGATGTTTTGAAAATCGAACTCGGAATTGGTATTAATCGAAATGTCCAAAATTTGAAATTGAAATTATTTTGGAATTTTAATTGAAATTAATTTGAAATTGAAATTAATTTGAAAAAGGACATCAAAATAAATTCGAAATTGAAGTATAATTCGACTAGAAATCCGAATTGAATCGAAATGAGAATTTAAAAGTGATTTGAATTGGAAAATTTGGAAATTGAATCAGTTTGACTTTGAAACTATTTTCAAATAAATTATTTTGATATAAACTATTTAAATCTTTCTTTTTAAATATTCAAGTTATCTTGGATTTTCCAATCTATTTTTCCATATAAACCATTTTAATACTTAATCTATTTTAACCATTTAAACTATTTTTAAACTATTTTAACCATTTAAACTATTTTTAACTATTTTAACCATTTAAACTATTTTTAACTATTTTAACCATTTAAACTATTTTTAATTATTTTAACTATTTAAATTTTTTAACTATTTTAATTGTTTAAACTATTTTAAAACTATTCAAACTATTTTTATAAAATTCAAACTGGTCAAAAGGGTGGAGTGTTTATATTTAAATCTAGGATTTAAATACATACTGGATTAAAATGAAGTTATAACCTAAGTTGAAATTCGAAACGCTTTAGGAAGTGAAATCGAAATATTAAGGCGCAAATGATTTTTGAAGCGAAATGGTATTTTTGAGTAAATATGATGATTTCGAAATGGATTTGATTTTGAAGCGAATATGATATTTTGATATCAAGTACGAATTGTTTGCGAAATATAAAAGTACCACCGGTGTGTAAAACGATGTTTGATTGTTAAAGAGATCAGGGCCTCTTATTGGCATACTCTCTAACAATATTGGAACCACTAAAGAACTGTGTACGCAGAGGAGACTCCAAAATGAAGTGGTTGGATTTTGTTTCGTTTGCTAGATTTGAAGAAAAAGAACGATGATGGATAGACCCCAACACTTATGCAAATTTGAAATGACTAAAACAGGACGGCTTGATAGGACCAAGTGGGCTAATTACCCCGAGTGGACATCCATTCTTCGATTTTCTTGGACTTGGTCCATATTATTAATCTTGTTGTTGGTTTCGATTGGTGCACCTTGATTTGAGATAGCCTCACTTTGACTCGATATGGGATGGATGTACGTGGTGGGTGGTTATAGCTATGATGCATTACCACCAGCCCTGCAACTCGAACTGGTAGTATCCTACCTTGGGCATTGCCTCATGTGCCTTGACATACTTTTATCCCTATACGAGACCCATACGATTTTTCTTTAATGTCGTCATATCATGGCGCATCCCTGACTACCAACGTGCTAGTGGTGGTGTCAAATGCAAACTGTATACCATTGCTTAAAAATGCGTTAAGCGGGATCAATGTAAATCCTTAATGTTAAGATTTTTTTTATTTTTTAGACATTATATATGTAGCGTATTCTACTATACATAAATATTTTGGCGGATCCTTAAGAGATGGAAAATTCTGTAACATCTCTTGAGTTATTGCACGCACGTTATACACTAGATAGGAGATGTGAAACCCCATAAACACCTCTGACGCCATGGCACTCATGTTATATGCGATATCGATTTGACTCATATAAGAATATTTTAGTCCTGACTCGAGTGTTTTGTCTTTTCATTACACTTGGGTCAGTCCTGAGTTTTTTAGTTTTTCGAAGATTATTCTCTGAAGGACGAAGACGAAGATTTAGTATATTATTACTATTATTATTTCTGCATCATGTTGTCTATTGCATTGTTTTATTTACTCCTGTTGTATATAACTCTGATAAATGTTATATAAATTATAATAAAATGTACAGTAAACATCTTCATGAACTGATTATTTGATTATTATATTTTGTCATTCCGCTGTGAGATTATGTGTTTGTTTTCTTCTTATTTTCTTATTTTTCTTAGTTAACCCCATTGATTATCTATGTTTTGGATTGTATGAATTGGACATGTGTGGATTATTGTCAATTTAAACCTTTTGAAATATGAGTCATCACAATTGGAATCAGAGCGAGGTTTAGTGATAACCTTGGCCTTGAGGGGTAACTCATTATAGATAGGGTTAGTAGCACCCTAGAATGAGTTTGAGTTTATTAATAGATATGAGCATGAATTTCTTAGTAAAATAAAAATTGTTTCATATTGTGTTGGTTGATTTATTGAGTGGCTTATGGATTCTGATCAATACGAGTAATTAACGTTATTGATAGGGATCTCTAAACACTTGAATAAAATAATTCGACATAGTATTGTTTTGAAATTGGGTAAATGAAATAAATTTACCCTAATTATATTTTGTATATAAAGGAATAATTTTCATAAATTATTATGGTATGTAATGATCCGTAATTTTCGATAATTAAATTCACTAAATTTAATAAGTTTTTGTAATTTAGTATTGGAAGAAATTAAAATTTGTGATATATTAATGAGAATATTAACTGGACTGAAATGTAACAATGTTACTTTAAGTTATATGCTAACTATTTTAGTGTAATTCCAATTTATTGAAATGATTGAAGAGTTATAATTGGTTACAATTTGTAAATAAGGAAATAAAACCAAATGTTTGTTTTAAACGATGAAATTATATGTAATTAATTGATATTGGTTAATATTGAACAATTAATCAGTATGTGAATTTATTAGCATTGTTTGTTAACATGAAAAATAAAAATGTGTGTGAAATTGTAAGTTGTAACAAATCGTTTAATTAACTCTGCATTAATTAATCCATTGAAATTAAATTGTAAATCAATTGCGATTAATCTAATTTAATATTGCAGTAGATTTGAATTAAGATGATAATTGTAGAGTATTAATGTAGTAAATGGTAAATCAATGTTAAGTATATCCATAAATTAATTTTTGATTGAATAATAAGATTGAAATTTAATTTATAATAGTTGAACCTGAACACTGTAATTAGTATAATATGTAACATTGAATTGATATGGAAATTTGTTTTAAAAGATTATAAATTATTTAGTAATAAAAAGAATGATAAAATTTGTTAGTTATTAAATTTGAATTCAAAAGGTGATTTAATTAATTTAATATAATTTAATTAATTAACGTGAAAATAGCCATTTTGGCCAAGGTCTCAGATTTCAACGAACCAGTTTCATCAGATCCGTAACGGTAAATTATTGTTAGATTTCAAGTTTCGTAGCGATCGGACTTGTCGTTTGATCGTGTGGGCTCGAAACGCGTAGAAATCAATTTATTGAAATCAATTTGAAATAAGCTGATTTAAAAGATAACTTCTTCATACGATGGAATTAGGACCTAAAACCTGTTCCATGGAGTTTAAAAATATCAAAAATATCTATTTTGATATATAGGATAACCCACTTTCATTTCGAAGACGGAACAGGCTTTTTGGATCGTTATTTGTCGTTCGTACCAATTCATTACGTGTTCAATTTTCTTATCGGGCTTGGTTCATATAAATAGATCTTTCTAAACCCTAGCAGCCTTTCTATTCCTTATTATAGTACGTAAAATTCCATTTATCTACTTCTCCTTCTCAATGGCAGAAACATATTTACATTTCAAAACCCTATTCCAATTACAAATTCAATTTCAAAACTTAAACTCTCCAAACCCTAGCAAATTATATATCGTTGGAAAGCTCTCGACGAGTGCAATCTACTACTACAATTCGTTTTTCGATCGAAGTCTCGGTTTGGCTAGAACTTGGTGAACATCCTCGACCGTCCGTTGCTAGGATTTCAATTCGACGGTGGATCTTTAACGATTTGGCCATGGTCGGTGCTAGATCGTAGAGGAGGACAAGAGCCTTCGATCTGTTGTGTTCGTTTTGTCCAAGGGGCCAAAGTTTGCCTAGATTTGGCTGTTAACGGTAGCGGCGGCGCCGGACGTTCGTGGGGCGGCGGAGCCTCGCATGGGTATGGTTAGGGGCGGCCTGGCACGAGCGTTGCATTGGCGATGTTGGATCTAGACGGTGTTGATTGTAGAGGCGGCAAGGCTTGATGAACAGTGGAGCTGCTGTAGTGCTGGCGATGGATTCGTGCTTACGAGTTGCTGTTAGGGTTAGTAGAAGGTGATCCTATTTGCCTAATTGCCATTTTTATATATTTAATTTAAATTCAAATTTCCATGTGTTCTAACAACAATAACTTTCTCATACGTACTTGGATTCACGCGTGGTTTTCTCTATCACGATCGTATCAATATTCAAGATATTATGGAGCTAGTTTGGATAAATTCTGAGATTTTTGAATTTTGAGCCTTATTTCAGATTTCCAATAGATTTGAAATCAAAAGATGAGTGTTTTCACCCACTCACAACCACTAAATTATCTTATGTTAGTTAATTTAAATTTATGATTTAATTAGAAATTGATTGGTTGATGTTTGGTATATTTAAATTGTCATTCCAACTAAATTTGACTTTTATGGCATTTAATTTAATATTGAATTTAATTGTCAATTGAATACCTGTTGATGATAATCCGTTAATTGATGTTATTTATTGGTTGGTTGAATGGTGATTATGATATATGTTCGATTGTTGATATTGGATGACTGGATGTTATACTTTATATGGTTATAACACTGCAAGTTCTCTATGGGTTGAAATGATACATACTCGAATGATCTGATAGATTAGGGAGAAACTGTTATGAGTTGAAATGACAAACCCAAGCAATTTCATAGATTTGAATTTATGTTGGGACTGCGGGTTGAAATGATATATACCCGTAAAATTTAAATTATTTGCGGATTGAAATGATAAATATCCCTATCACTTAACCATAGGGTAGAAAATTGTATACGGACGCTGGATTGGTTAAATTAAATGATTTTAAATCCTTAAACTTTAAATTCAGTTTAATCATATTTCGAAATAAAATGGATTTATATAAACTGAATTATTTTCAAAAATCCAAGCTAGTATGGTTGAAATTAGAATTTGTTTAAAAGAATTGTTTACAGAAATTAAATTGAAATTCTAAAGTTGAATTGGAAGTATAAACGAAATTTATCTAAATTGAGTTATTGAAACGTTTGATATTGTATCTTTGAAATCTATTGAAATTGGAATAGCTTAAATTGATACTTCAGGGTTTGAAATTGAGATTGATTTGAAATCTGGATATGGTCGAGATTGTTGAAATAGAGGAAATAGTTAAATTTGAGGTTAATTTCAAATTTGTTGTTTTAATATAAATTGTTCAAAAATATATCATTTAAAAATCCCGATTATTAATATTTTCAAACTATTAAACTAATTTAATCTATTTTTAGATATGTTAAACTATTTTAACCAATTTAAACTATTTTAATTTATTTTAGTCTATCATAATCTATTTAATCCTATCTAACCTATTTTAAACTAATTAACTCATTTTTATCTATTTTAAATCTATCTAATCTGTTTAATCTATTTAATCTATTTTAAATCTATTTAAACTATCTTATACATATATAAACTACTTGAACCTATAAAAGCTATTTTAAACTATTTAAACTATTTTAAACCATCTAAACTATTTCTAAATTTCAGAGAAGTAAAGTTGAAGTGTTTATATTTATATCCTTGATTTAAAAGTGAATATGGTTAAATGATGTTATAATCAGAGTTGGGATTCAAAATGATATTTTCTAGTAAAATGACATATTTGAGTAAATATGATGATGGTGGAATAAGAATTTAATTAACCTATCTTATCGATAATTTCAAAAGTATATATGATTTCGAAAGTGAATATGATTTCGAAATCGATATAGTTTGAATTGAATATGATATTTTGATATCAATTATGAATCGGTTTTGGAAATGTAAAAAAACCATCCCGTGTGAAATAAGCGTTTGGTTATTAAAGAGACCGGGATCGGATATTCTCTGCCGATACCGGAAATAACTTTAACAATTGTGTACATGGTGGAGTATCCAAAATGAATTAGGATGGTTTGGCAAACGTTTCTGTATTGTGACGCCCTGGATTTTTTTTAACGTCTGTTAATTGGGTAATTACCTGATTTATTATAGAAATATTAATATTAATTAGTCAAATAGATAAATTTCTGACGATTAAAATATCTGAATATATATAAATTAAATTAAAAACTATATTGAATATTGCATTATATAATTTTTGAATCCTATAGAAAAATAAATCATATGTATATGTAAAACCCCACCATATAAATTAAAGACAAAGTATTCATATATATATATATATATATATATATATATATGGATAGATATATAGACAAGTTTTGTGTTGTTCAAATATAAAATATATAAATAAGTATGTATGTATATATGTTGGATGAAATGGTAAAGTGATAAAATAGCAATATACGTATGATGTATGTAAAATAAGATATATATATATATATATATATATATATATATATGCATAGATACGTAAACATAAAGGGGAACAATGTAGAAAAAGGCAACATCAAATCCTAGCTTACAAAACACAAAATCAATGTCGTAGAAAAACCAAGTCAGATCAAAACATTGCTCAGATGGGACCTTAAACAGGAAAAAAAAAGAGAATGCAAAAGACTGTAAACAAAAAAAAAGATCTCAGCATGCAGCTTGCTCTGCACACCACTTCCACTTCCTATAAATGTACCTTCATATCACTGCATTTCATTCATTCGTAGCTAAGTAAAAAAAACAAACTATAATCAAACCTTAAAAAAAAATAAAGAAAGAGGATCAAAGAGCAAGTTAATTCAAATCTGCAGCATCTCAAACAAGATCAAGTTTCAAAATCATTCAAATCAGAATATGTGTTCATAATCAAACTAGAAAGCAAAACAAAAAGGTAGATTCAAAGTGCAACATTTAGATCAGATTAAACCCAACGATAACTCTCAGTTTTCAAAAGTTACAGGCTCTCTGTTCTTGGTTTACAGGTGAGTAAACTACATCCTTTAACATCAGATCTGATGCATAATCTCTGGTAGTGATGTGAAAGTAATGGTTGCATGAATAAATTATTATGTTGGTGTGAATTAAGTAGAAGGATCTGTGCATGTCTGTTCACGCACACACACACATATATATATGTGATTTTGTTACCTTTTACAGGGTAAGTAAACATAAATCTTTTAAAGTATAAGCAGAAATTTATGCATGTAATATTTAATCATAAGTTGTGCATGATTATATTAATGTGTTTGCTTGATTTATAGTTTTGATTTGTTGGATTATATGTGTGTATGACTGTGTAAAGCACTCCTGGTCTCTGTTCTTGAATTTCAGACCATCAAATCCTTTAAAACAAAAAATTGTCAACTCGTCACTCAAGTATTTCCAAGCATTGATGATTGAAGAAACCCTTATTGAAATCATGATATCTTATTAAAAAAATGTTTCCAAATAAGTTTATTTAGGAATTCTTTCAAAAACAAGAGATTACGGTGAAAATTAACTTAAGTCTAAAATTCAAATTTCTAAATTTAAAGTTTTGATCTTATAGCTTGAATCGAATTCGAAAATGAGTGATTTTGATAAAAGTCTCAAGATTTTTAGATGCGTATATATTGTGATATTTCAAGTGGATCGAAAATCGATGTTTGGTCAATTTCTGGCGATTACGTAGTTTGTCAGCAGCGGGGTTATGTCAAGAGGAGGGTCATGAATAAGTGATCGTGGGAAAAATAGGAGTTTGGTTTCAGAACCCTCGATGTAGCATGGCGATGCCAAAATAGGGTTTTGGGGCTTGTTTTGAACGAGGGAGGTTCGCGGCAGATTTTGGTTGCTAGATGGCATCGAGTGAGGCCGAAGAAGGGGGATGGGTAGAGGAGTGTTGGGCGAATCCTCTGACGGAAGGCCGTAGGTCCTAGTGACTGGTGGCAGCGGAGTGGGAAGCATTTGGTCGAGTGTGTAGGTTCCTGTGTTGATCGAATTCTTCGATTTTGAATTAAGGTTAGTTCTAGGTTTCTAGGTTGTGGGAAACAACGGTAAGGTTATCACCGACTTGTCGACGATCGGAGCGAGGGCAAGAGGTGGTCGGTTCTGGCGTGCACGTGCACGTGTGACGTCGTATATTTGTGGAGAGCGATGAAAGATGGGAGTCTCGGGTGAAGTCTTGAATATCCCTGTGTTTGACTCGAAGCAGGGAATGGGAGGAAGATGGTTCGTGAGAGTAGCGTGTTTTGCTCGGGAATTTCATGGGTTAGACCCGGGTATTTGTGTGTTGTTGTGAATCTAGTATTGGAAGCTTGTCAAAAATGTGTAAGTTTCAAAGAAGATTGTAAACCAAGTTCTTTAACAAGTATAGCAAGGTTAATCGAGTATTTTTCCAAAATTTTAAAATGTTCCCAAATTGTTTGTTTAGGATAATCATATAATAGGTTAAATCCTTTATGTTTTAAAGGTGAATTAAATGATGAAATCAAATAATGTATAAACAATTTAATGTATTAAGGATAGTTAATTAATTTAGGTGATCAGGGAAGAAATAATTTAGATAATTAATTAAGGGTTAATTAATTTGTGTAATCAGTTTAAGATTGATTTATTAATGTGATTAATTAATTAAGTTATTAATTTAAGGCTGATTAATTCATTAAAGGTTAATCACTTAGTGAAATCAATTTATGTAAGGATAATTACTTATTTCCATAAATTAAGGAGGGAAATTAATGGGTAATTACTAAATGTGATTTATTTAGTAATAATTTCTTAATGAAGGTAATTGAGGGTTGGTTAATTTGTGTAATTAATTGAAGGGTAGTTACTTTATGTAATTAAAGATGATAATTAAATGATGATTAATTTATTTGCAATTAATTGATGTTAAGTAAGTAGGATTCAAGGGTAATTAAAGTAATTAATTTAATTAATTTATTTAAATTAATTAGAAATGGTGTGACTGGTAAACCTTGCTTATGAATGATTGATGATATTGAATGCCTCAGATTATTTGGTATCTTTGATATGTGATATGAAATGTTTTGTGATTGAATATATTTGGATTGATCAGTGATAATATGGTTATCTATCGGCGATAAATTACTATGTAAAAGTTGGCATCTTATGTTAAAATTGAATTATATTCACTTGAAAACTTGGGTTAAGGTGTCATGGGATGCGAAGAGACCGGAGTCGAGTATTAGTAAATACCCGAAACCACTCCGATTCTTTGTAGATTGATATGTGGAATCAATAAACTAGAATGGAATGAGAATAAATGAATTGGACTATTTGATTATAAATTTATAAGTGAAATAAGTAATGTCTATAACAATTTGTAAATTTGTAAATTGATACGAGTTACCCGGGTTATAAATAAGTTTTATGCTCTTGTATTCCATGTTAGATGGGTTTACTCACGCTGGTTTCCAGCCTGACCCGGGTGTTACTTTGATGTAATGTTCGGGTTAGACCGAGTGTTACAGATTTCGGGTAAGGACGTTTTGGAGCTCAGGAGGCGAGCTGGATGGCAGGAACGTATGGAATGTTTCCGCTGTGCAATATTTCTATTTATCTGAGTTTGATTTGTATATGTCCAGTGTTTGAGTATGTGTGTAAATCTGATGTATTAAAATGTAATTGACAGATATAGAATTCTTCTGTAAACTGTTATTATTTGATATTATATTTTGATTTGCTGCGAATGTGAGAATTTGTGTTGTGTTTCGTGTTTCTTCTTCTTCTATCTCTTTCTTCTTCTTCTAACTATCTGGAATTTTCGGGTTCGAAAATTTCCGGGTCGTTATATGTATGAGGTAGTAACATAGCCCTAACTCCCGCGAGTCAGCTTGATGTGACTAAATCATGAGCCATGTCGGGCCAAGTGAGGTCGCTCCTCCTATCAGGTACATTTCTTCGATACTATATTATGACATTGTGATTGATTTGGGGTCCATCCCTCGATTTTTATCATGGGAGTGTATTCTGAGGTGAGCAGTAGTAGCTGTTATGCATTACCACCGGTCCAGATCCGCAAAACAGTGGTATCCTACCCTAGGCATTGCCTCGCATGCCTTGTCACATGCCTTATCGCGACTTCTCTGAGTTTGGTTTGCCTATGGAGTGCCCTCTGATAGCCCTCTAGTTTACGGAGAAATTATGATACTGTATAGACTATGGGAATATATAAAATGTGTTAAAAGGGATATGGGTAACGCCTTAACGCTATTATAATACTTTATTTTACCATAGACACTATTATAACAGCGTATTGTACTATGTATGTAGATAGTTTAACAGATCCTTAGGAGATGGAATCATGAACATCTCTTAAGTTATTGCACTCATGTTAGATACTGGATATGAGATGTCAAACCCCGTAAATATCTCTGATGCCATTTGTCACGACCCAAAATCCAATGTTCGAAAATTGACATCAAATACCTCACTTGTATTCAACTGCCGAAGATTCAAACATCGAACTCTAGTCGGATGGAGCTTATAACAACATTAGGTGAGTATAAAACAGCGGAAACAAAATGAATATCATGCATTACATCACAGATACAACATCATCATATATCCATTACAACATCAGAGTATCTTTATACATATATCACAACTTCAAATAGAACATCACAATAGAACAACAAGTGATCATATGCCAAAAAGTCTTCAAGGAAATAAAGTGATAACGAACTTCCAAAACTAAGCACCTTGAGATCCAAAAGCTTTCAAAAATATCTCCAAGACAAAAGCCTCCAAAAACCGATAGCCTCCAACTCCAAAAGACTTCAAAATACAGCTAGCACCAAAACACGAAAACCTGCTACTAGGCTGCCCGTGTGAAAATTTTAGGCACCCCGAGTTTAGAAAGGAAACAATAAACTCCGAGTCAGTCATGGGACTGGTATGAGTAAACAAAAACAGTTGCTTTTAAATAAAACAAGATTTATAAAATAAAATCCGGTATGCTTTTGGAAAATGAAACTACCATAAGACCTCCCGCCACACACACAATGCAATCGCAGAATTGGAGGAGATTTCTTCTTATGATAGTCAAATATGCTTGATAGGGAAAAATTCTTTGATATTATTACTAGTGCATAGTGTAGAAAACCATTTCGAAAGTATAATATTAATCTTAGCCAGCATAGACATTCCGTATTATGCCTACTATAGCTACCATTTAAACAGTGGTGACCACCATAAGTAAATTGCTGGTTATACAACTAAAACCGTACTGGGTTCGTATTGGGAATTGGATTTCCAATAAATGGTCAGGCTAAGAAACTTCCTACTGCCACATGGGTACACCTCTGGAGGGACGTCCCGAGAACTTAACCAGTTCTCTGCCAACACAAGGCCGGGTTACCTCTGTAACTAGGTAACTGCTACACGACTATGCCATTCCCCAGTCGTTTGCGACCTTTATCCGAGGGCCCTCTACCACAAAGCAACAACCACACAGTAAATGAGATTGCAGCAACCACATAGGTAAAGTATATGGGCTCCATACCATGATACCACCTTTTTCCAAAAGGAAATGACATACCCTAAAAGGTGCGACCCTCACAACCTTGCCGCATCTTTCCTGTTTCGACCATTTCTGGGGTGTGAGGTCCGATGAGGTCTCATCCACAAAGCTACGCTTTACACGAAAGCCATGCTTTGATCATAAATGATCAACAAACGATCATTAACACACAGCATCACTTAGCATGCCACGGTACCAAATTAGGAGTATATCGCTGATAACCTTCAACTACATAACCTCTGACCTCGTACGTCTCAGAGAAGGGTGTTAAATTAAGACAATAAATTGTCCGCCACCAACGGATATGTATTTGAAAGAAATCTGCTTTATATCTCAAAGTGTAGTGTCAAACACACAACCATACAAGTCTGTTCCGGTTCGAACAGAACCGAAGGCACTTTGTCTAATAAAGGAAGAAGCCTTTGTGAATCCGAGTATCCACAATCCCGATCGGACTTCCCATCACATATGGAGATCTCTATACCGGAGCAACTCAGTGCAGAGACATTCGATAGGTTATCCTATCGTTTTCGAAGACACCCGGTCTTCACCACCGTCTTCAAATGCTATTAATTTTGTCGTATCACTATTCGAAATGGGTTATATGACACAAAGGTCCTCTCCCGGGTGATTCGAGTAGTGAGCGCTCAATTTTTAAACAAGTGGATGTATCAATCACAAAGATTTACATTTAGGGTTCGACGTGGGTTTTAGATAACTAACTGAAATCCGACTCCCTGTCGCATCAAGTTTAAATGCCATTTTACAGGAAAAAGGATTTTCACATACATACAGAAACAAATCACGAATCACAGTTCATCACAAAGCAATTTACATCACACTGTATCACAATCACAACAGAAATATCTATCCAGTACACAACATTTGATAATGGTCAATCATCTTCAATTAAGGTGAATGTGATTTAAGTGAATTAACCACGTAATTATTTTTATTAATTATTTTAAATCAATGGTTAATTATTCTTCACTATGAATTAATTAAATTTTAATTAACTTTATCAATTAATTATTCTTTAATTAATTATCTTGATTTATTAATTCTTAATTGGTAATTAATTAAATTTTAATTACCTTTATTAATTAATTATTCTTTAATTAATTAATTATCAATTACGTAGTAATCACAAATCATTAATTGTTTAATCATTATAAATAAATTTGTTTTTAAGTTAACAATTTGAATATTTGATTTACTTCTTAATTATTTTATTAAGTTAAATTTATAACAACTTTACTTAAAAATATAAGTTTAAAACATCTTTGAACTTCATTTATTTCAAATAATTATTTCAATACCATTTACTTCACATTCCATTAACAAACTATCATCATTTATAAAGAATGAATTCAAGAAATCATTTAAACTTATGTTTTAAAAAAATTTAAACTGGAATTTTCTGTTTCAACGGCCAACCCGAGGCTGTCTCGAGTCTTCCCCGAGCGAAAATGCTCCCTGCTTCGAGTTTCCCACAAATCGACCCTTATAAAAAAAATTCCACTAAAATTTGTTAAGTTTGAAAACGACCCGGTGCAACGCCAAAACGACACGACCATAACTACGAGTCATCTCCCTATACCCCCGAGTAGTACTTCGAGTCAAGAGTCATCCCCTCCAAAAAAACGAACTACTGATACAACGAATCCGTGTGCACGCTGCACACCGTCTCGGTCGTCACTGGTCGAAGCAACGACCGTCGTCAGGTCGATGACTAACTTCTCGACCCATCGACCCACCTAAAAGTGCAAACCATCGCCACGATCGAAATCGAGCTCCACGACCCATGCTTTATTAGAAACCATCACCGGAAAATGGTCTCGTCCCTCCACCTCTGGCCATTAGAGGACACAAAAACTCGACCGAAGCTTCGCCAACGTTAGACGCCGCGATTGGCACCGGTGTCAGAAAGTCCGGTCACCGAACGGGGATGCAGCTCCTTCATTTCCAATTACGAGCAGTTATGGGTTTTCAACCGTAATTTGATCTCGAACAATAATATAAAGATTTATAAATCCAACTTGCTTTTTTTGAGGATTTCAAACCCTCAAGCTAGCTGCGACGACGATATCGAAGCCCACAGATACGTATATCATCAGAATTTGACAACATCTCACTTTTTTGATCTACTACAATTTCTCAGTCAAAACTTTATGAAAAATTTAGATTTAACTTTCTAAAATCATTATTTTCAATGGTGATTCAGGTAGCATTACTGAAATTAAAACTTATGATATTCGAATTCTTGCCTAATTTGAATGGTGCTATGTTTTCACAATTTCCAGGAAAAGAACTATATTACTTTGCTTTGATTTGTTATTAAAACATAATGCATGTTTAAAACAAACACTTGTTTTGTTTACAATTCAATTCCAGAGAAAACAGAGAGAGGGGGGTTTGAGTTTGGCATGGGTTTACTCTGTAAACCAAAGGCTAAGAAGAATAGGGATGAAACCCTGAATATAAACATTTCCAGGAAAAAACACACATGCACAGAAATTTGTTCGCATGCTAAGGTTTTCAACATCATTCAGGCATGCATACGACAACAAGAAATTGGATTAAACAGAAGTTCACTCACATGTTGCCTGAGAACAGAAGCTTTTGACAGTTTTTAAAATTTGAGATGAAAGCCTGGATAAATTTTTTCCTACTTTGATCTTGAAGTTTAAATGTGCAACTTATAAATATAAATCTTTGCTTAATCTATGTTGTATTTTTTTTATTTAATTCATCAATAACAAACAAAGATCCAAGCTTACTTACAGTTTGAATTTCTTATACAACAGAGAAAGATTTTGTCTACTACTTGAAATCCAGTACTAACTTAATCTTTGAAACCAAATTTTTTTCCCTGCAACTGATTAATTCAATTGGCTAATTCTTCCTTTATTACTGTTTAACAAATTCAAATTAAAATTTTAAAAAGAAAAGTTCACTTGCCTTAAATTATTTCAGAGAATCCAGCTCCGTTTCTTTGAGAAAAATGGAGCATTGGTTTCATTGAGCTGCAGATTAAAACTTTGATGTTAAACTTGATTTCGAAATTACTAATTCACTTAACTATAACATTTAAAACTTACCAGAGATATGGAATTTAAAACTACCGCTTTGTGTTGGAGATGATTCTCAGATTTTAGATTTTTGAATTCAAGAGGAAGTTGCAGTTTTTTTTCTTACTGTTTCCTTTGGTGTTGAAGTTTGAAATGCTCAAAACCTTTTTACTTTTATTTCAGAAACTTCAGAGGCTAAATAATTGAAAAAGGGAAGCTGAAAAGTTTTTATGACTTTAAATTTTATTATTGTATTCAATCAACTAAATTGAATGCCACTTCTTAAAACCAATCATGAGATCTCTACACTTGTAAATTTTTACACCATCTCCCTTATGCATGTTTAACACTTGTATTTTTTACAAAGACAAAAGAAATCTTTAGGTAAATTTTATATCAAATTCACTTTATTAATAATCATACCCCATATTCATTTGTATATATACAATGTTAAAAGAAGAAATGTTTCTAACAAATCTTTACATTGTATAAATTACACCTTTATGATTTCAAATGCCAATTATTTTTCTAAAATAATTATTTTAAATTCAAATTCCAATTCAACTTGAATTATAATCCATTTATGTCCATTTATGTACTCATACATATACTTGTACAATTTAAATTCAATTTCAATATATACTCTCAAATCTACTCATATATGCATTATATATATATATATATGTGTGTGTGTGTGTGTGTGTGTGTGTGTAATTTAAATTCAAATGATTTTTAAAACATTTATTATTTCAAATTTTTAAACACAAAAGAAATTGAAATTCTATTTATACAAATTATCACTTTTTTATTTATTTGTGACTTTTCAATTTATTTTCAAATTAAATTCCAAAAAGTTTAAATATATTACCAACTTAAATTGATAAATTTTTAGGATGTTACAGATATCCCCCCTTAAGAAAATTCAGTCCTCGAAATTTGAAAGAGAGAGAAAAACAAACAGGGTATATACGAATTCAGAAAGAGTAAAGGAATGGCTTACCAGTTTAAGCCGAGATATCCACTCTGCAATTGGGATATGATTTCTGCATATTATCTTCGATTTTCCAAGTGCAGTCCTTTTGATCGCCACTCCATTGAACTTTAACTAGTTTCACAACTTTGTTTCTCAATTGCTTTTCATCTCGATCTACAATCTTTATCGGTTCTCTTTTAACTATTAAATTAGGAGTGATTTCGAGGTCCCGCTGAGGGGCTTCTTCAATAATACTATCTGGATCGCGCACATACTTCCAAAGGTTAGAAACGTGGAACATATCATGCACGCCAGATAACCAGCTAGGCAACTGCACTCGATAAGCTAAAGAACTGATCCTCTCCAGAATAGGAAAAGGACCAATATACCGTGGTGCTAGCTTATGGGTCTTCCCAAACCTTAATACACCTCGCATTGGAGATACTTTAAGAAAGACAGAGTCTCCAATCTGGAATTCCAAATCCCTTCTTCTGCGATCATAATAACTCTTTTGACGACTTTGAGCCGTCCTCAATTTCTTTTGTATAAAATCAACTTTCTCCGTGGCTTCTTTAATCATATTCGGTCCAAGGACGAGTCTATCACCTGATCTATCCAACATGCAGGTGATCGACACGGACGTCCATATAAAGCCTCAAAAGGAGCCATATCTATATTGGCCTGATAGCTATTGTTATATGACAACTTGACCAGATGCAAATGATCCTCCCAAGAACCACCAAAATCAAGTATACAAGCACGCAATAGGTCTTCTAAGATTCAGTTAATCCTCTCAGTCTGCCTATTAGACTGAGGGTGATAAGTAGTGCTGAAATTCAGTTTTGTTCCCAATGCGCCTTGAAACGCCTTCCAAAATCTACTAGTGAAGATCAGATCATGATCGCTCACTATGCTGCTAGGAATGCCATAGAGACGGACAATTTCTTTCACATATAACTCGGCTAAACTTACTGCCACGCGGGTAGATTTCACTGGCAAGAAGTGGGCTGTCTTAGTCAAACGGTCCACAATGACCTAAATTACTTCATTGCCTTTCTGAGTATGAGGCAACCCGTCGATGATATCCATTGATACTTCGTCCCATTTCCACTTGTCTACCTCTAAAGGCTGAAGTAAACCCGCCATTTTCTTTTGATCGCTTTTGATTTGTTGGCAAGTAGCACAATGACTCAATATAGATATGTCCCTTTTCATCGTCTTCCACCAGAAAGTTCTTTTGATATCACGATACATTTTATTGACTCCTGGATGGATGCTGAATTTAGATTTGTGACATTCATCTAAAACTTCACGTTCCAAATCAGGAATGTCTGGGACACAAATTCTGCCTTTTAATCTTATAACTCCTCTACTATCCATCTCAAAACTAGTGTCTTCTCCTTGGCATATTCTTTTATAAATTCCCTGAAGAAACTCGTCTTCATTCTGCTTACTCGCGATCCTCTTAAGAAGAGTAGGAGCGATAAAAAGATAAGTAAGTATAACATGCTTTCTACCCAAGGCGTCGGCAACTACATTGGCTTTTCCAGGCGTATATAGAATGTCTAGGTCATAAGATGCCAGAAATTCCAACCAACGTTGTTGTCGTAGATTTAAATCTTTCTGGGTGAAGAGATATTTCAAAGATTTGTGATCGGTGAATAATTCGAATTTTTCACCTAAATAAAGAGAGTTCAATATATATATATATATATATATATTTGTTAAGTTAAATTAAATTCGTAAATTCTTAAGAAAGCTGAAAAGATTCTTACCCAGAAGATAATGTCGCCATATTTTCAAAGCGAAGATAACAGCTAGAAGCTCCAAATCATGGGTTGGGTAGTTTCTTTCATGTGGATGTAATTGTCTACTCGCGTAGGCAATTACCTTCCCATTCTGCATTAATACCGCACCAAACCATAACCACAAGCATCGGTATAAACAGATAAACCCTAGTTCTCGTTAATAATAGCAAGAACAGGAGCAGTGGTTAATCTCCGCTTCAACTCCTAAAAAGCTTTATCACATTTCGGAGTCCAATTGAATCTTGCATTCTTCATTGTTAGCTTAGTCAACGGACTAGCTACCTTAGAAAAGTCTCGAATAAACTTCCGATAATAACCTGTTAAACCCAAAAAGCTTCGAACTTCTTTTGGTGTAGTGGGTTTTCTCCAATCAAGAATAGCGGAAATTTTGCTAGGATCAACAGAAATCCCTTCTTCATTAACAATATGGCCGAGAAATTTAACTTCTTTGACCCAAAAATGGCATTTGAAAAATTTTGCGAATAGAATATTTCACCTTAATATCTCCAAAACGATTCTAAGATGCTCGGCATGCTCCTCTTCGGTCTTGGAATAGACCAAAATATCGTCAATAAACACGAGCACAAATTTATTCAATACTTCCCGAAACACACGGGTCATAAGATCTACGAAGCATGCTAGAGCATTGGTTAGCCCGAAAGGCATGACTAACCATTCGTAGAACATATTAGGACCTCTGAAAGCGGTCAAATTAATGAACACAATCTTTGACGATTCGTAATTGATGGAACCCCTGGGCTAGATCCATCTTCGAAAAGAAACGAGCGACGTGCAATTGTTCAAATAGATCATGAATTCTAGGTAGAGGAAATTTATTCTTGAGAGTCAGCTTATTGAGATCGTGGTAATCTACATACAATCTAAAAGATCCGTCCGATCTAGAAAAAAACATGACGGCTGAACCACATTAAAAAACACTAGGACGAATTAACCCTTTATATAGTAAATCATTGGTTTGCTTGACTAATTCAACCCTTTCCCTGGGTGCCATCCTACAACTTGCGTGAATGACAGGACGAGCATTGGGTACTAGGTCAATTCTGAATTCTATTTCTCGATGTGGAGGTAAGGATTTCACTTCTTCAAATACGTCTGGAGAATCTCTAACAATGGGTATAGACTCCAGACTGGGTTCAGGATAACCTAAATTATACATCAACCCTTCTCTTTCAGGACTAGGGTCCTCACAAGAAATCTCAATGGAATCTCCAAATTTGGTTTTTAATCAAAATCAATCGATTATTGCAATCCAATTTGGCTTCGTATTTTGTTAGCCAATCCATTCTGAGTAAGACTTCAAACTCATTAAAATCAAGGACAAAGAGACCGATAGGGAATTGGTAACAAGAATAGGAGATAGGAACGTCTCTACATCGAAGACAAAGGTTCGTGGGACCTCCAACTGTCTTTACGCATATAGGCTCATCAACAAAATCAGGTTCAAGATTCAATTCATTTATAGGTTGCTGAGAGATAAAACTATATGTAGCACCCGTGTCAAACAGAACTCTAACAATGCTATCATAAATAGGGAGATTACCTTCCAGAACTCCTTTCCCCTTTTCTGCTTTGGAAGATGTAGGTTTGTCTTTGATTGTGTACACCTTGGCTATCTGAGCTTGCTTTATGGTTGGCCAGTCTTTAACTTTGTGTCCCAATTTTTGACAATAATAACATTTCCTGGGCTTCGCTTGAATGGATTAATCTCTCTTCGGCCTCGGGCAGCTGTTTGAGTAGTGGCCTTTTTCTAGAAAATTAAAGCAAGTGACATTCCCTGCTGAGCTTCCCTGATTGCTCTTCTTTTTCTCCTTACCCTACCATGGCTTCTTGCCTCTAAATCTCCTCTTCTTCCAATTTTGATTGCTCGAATTTCCTTTCTCCACCAGGGCTTCTTGCATATCAAGTGTAGCATATCTGTACCCCATATCAATCAGATTTGAAAAGGATTCTTTGACATGGCCAGTCATCCTTTCGTGGAACTTCTTATTCATCCCACGAATGAACCTTTCATTCTTCTTTAAAGGTTTGTTCACCAATTCTGGACCGAAACGAGACAATTCATTAAATTTGTTTTGATACTCCTCGAATGACAAACTCCCTTGCTTTAAGTCCATGAATTCCTGGTACATTCGAGAAATCCCTGCTGATGGCATATAGCGCTTCTCAAATACTTCTTTAAATCTCTCCCAAGTAAACTCGTCTTCTGGCTCATCTATAGTGACTGTCTCCCACCATGCTAAGGCTTCTTCTTGAAGTTGCCAAGAAGCTATGAGTCGCATCTGATCGTCTTGCAGCTTTAGCCCTTTAAAGATTCTTTCACATGATCTGATACATGATTGGGCCTCAACAATCGACTCCTTGCCGTTGAACGGCTTACCACCAAGCCTTGAGAAACTCTTATATAAATTAGCCAGATTCGGCTGATGCTCAGTAGATAAAGCCGCTTCTGCTGTTGGGGGGACTTGGCTAGGTATTGTGGCATTTCCTCGCCCCCCAGCTCTTCCTCTTCGTCCGCTCGTCCTTACTATCTGTAATTAGTAAGAAAATTAATTTAGATATTCAGACGAGATATCTTAAGGAATATCAGCAGTTAAAAGAAATAGACTAAGAAAATTTAGGGTTTCGGTCTCGAGCTATACTCATTCTAGGGTATACTTCACCCTATCTCTAATGAGCCATTTAATGTGTTATACTCCATAGCTAAAGTTCTTACTCAACCTTTAGCTCCGATACCACATGTCACGACCCGAAATCCAATGTTCGAAAATTGACATCAAATACCTCACTTGTATTCGACTGCCGAAGATTCAAACATCGAACATCACAGATACAACATCATCATAATATCCATTACTACATCAGAGTATCTTTATACATATATCACAACTTCAAATAGAACATCACAATAGAACAACAAGTGATCATATGCAAAAAAGTCTTCAAGGAAATAAAGTGATAGCGAACTTCCAAAACTAAGCACCTTGAGATCCAAAAGCTTTCAAAAATATCTCCAAGACAAAAGCCTCCAAAAAACCGATAGCCTCCAACTCCAAAAGACTTCAAAATACAGCTAGCACCAAAACACGGAAACCTGCTACTAGGCTGCCCGTGTGAAAATTTTGGGCACCCAGAGTTTAGAAAGGAAACAATAAACTCTGGGTCAGTCATGGGACTGGTATGAGTAAACAAAAAAAGTTGCTTAATAAAACAAGATTTATAAAAGAAAATCCGGTAGGCTTTTGGAAAATGAAACTACCATAAGACCTCCTGCCATACACACAATGCAATCGCAGAATTGGTGGAGATTTCTTCTTATGATAGTCAAATATGCTTGATACGGGAAAAATTCTTTGATATTATTACTAGTGCATAGTGTAGAAAACCATTTTGAAAGTATAATATTAATCTTAGCCAGCATAGACATTCCGTACTATGCCTACTATAGCTATCATCTAAACAGTGGTGACCACCATAAGTAAAAGCCAGGTTATACAACTAAAACCGTACTGAGTTCGTATTGGGAATTGGATTTCCAATAAATGGTCAGGCTAAGGAACTTCCTACATCACATGGGTACGCCTCTGGAGGGACGTCTCGAGCACTTAACCAATTCTCTGCCAACACAAGGCCGGGTTACCTTTGTAACTAGGTAACTACTACACGACTATGCCATTCCCCGGTCGTTTGCGACCTTTATCCGAGGGCCCTCTACCACAAAGAAACAACCACACAGTAAATGAGATTGCAGCAACCACATAGGTAAAGTATCTGGGCTCCATACCATGATACTGCCTTTTTCCAAAAGGAAATGACATACCCTAAAGGGTGCGACCCTCATAACCTTGTCGCATCTTTCCTGTTTTGACCATTTTTGAGGTGTGAGGTCCGATGAGGTCTCATTCACAAAGCTACGCTTTACACAAAAGCATGGCTTTGATCATAAATGATCAACAAATTATCATCAACACAAAGCAACACTTAGCATGCCACACTACCAAATTGGGAGTATATCGCTGATAACCTTCAACTACATAACCTTTGAGCTCATACATCTCAGAGAAGGGTGTTAAGTTAAGAGAATAAATTCTTCGCCACCAACAGATATGTATTTGAAAGAAATCTGCTTTATATCTCAAAGTGTAGTGTCAGACACACAACCATACAAGTCTGTTCCGGGTTCGAACAGAACGAAGGCACTTCGTCCAATAAAGGAAGAAGCCCTTGCGAATCCGCGTATCCACAATCCCAATCAGACTTCCCATCACATGTGGAGATCTCTATACCAGAGCAACTCAGTGCAGAGACATTCGATAGGTTATCCTATCGTTTTAGAAGACATCCGATCTTCACCACCGTCTTCAAATGCTATTAATTTCGTTGTATCACTATTTGAAACGGGTTATATGACATAAAGGTCCTCTCCCGGCTAATCCGAATAGTGAGCGCTCAATTTTCAAACACGTGGATGTATCAATCACAAAGATTTACATTCACGGTTCGATGTTGGTTTCGGATAACTAACTGAAATCCGACTCCCTGTCGCATCGAAGTTTAAATGCCGTTTTACGGGCAAAAGAGTTTTCACATACATACAGAAACAAATCACGAATCACAGTTCAGCACAAAGTAATTTACACCACACAGTATCACAATCACAAAAGAAATATCAATCCAGTACACAACATTTGATAATGGTCAATCATCTTCAATTAAGGTGAATGTAATTTAAGTGAACAAACCACAAAATTATTTTTATTAATTATTTTAAATCAATGATTAATTATTCTTAACTATGAATTAATTAAATTTTAATTAACTTTATCAATTAATTATTCTTTAATTAATTATCTTGATTTATTAATTCTTAATTGTTAATTAATTAAATTTTAATTACCTTTATTAAATAATTATTCTTTAATTAATTAATTATCAATTACGTAGTAATCACAAATCATTAATTATTTAATCATTAATTGTTTAATCACTATAAATAAATTTGTTTTTAAGTTAACAATTTGAATATTTGATTTACTTCTTAATTATTTTATTAAGTTAAATTTAAAACAACTTTACTTTAAAAATATAAGTTTAAAACATCTTTGAACTTCATTAATTTCAAATAATTATTTCAATACCATTTACTTCACATTCCATTAATAAACTATCATCATTTATAAAGAATGAATTCAGGAAATCAATTAAACTTATGTTTTCAAAAAATTTAAACAGGAGTTTGCTGTTTCGATGGCCAACCCGAGGCTGTCTCGAGTCATCCCCGAGTGAAAATGCTCCCTGCTTCGAGTTTCCCTCAAATCGACCCGTATAAAAAAAATTCCACTAAAATTTGTTTAAGTTTGAAAACGACCCGGTGCAATGCCAAAACGGCACAACCATAGCTTTGAATCATCTCCCTATACCCCCGAGTAGTACTTCGAGTCAAGAGTCATCCCCTCAAAAAAATGAACTACTGATACAACGAAACCATTTGCACACTGGACACCGGCCCGGTCGTCATTGGTCGAAGCTACGACCGTTGTCAGGTCGACGACTAACTTCTCGACCCATCGAGAAACCATCGCCACGATCAAAATCGAGCTCCACGACCCATGCTTTATCAGAAACCATCACCAGAAAATGGTCTCTTCTCTCCACCTCTGGCCATCAGATGCCACAAAAACTCGACCGAAGCTTCGCCAATGTTAGACGCCGCGATTGGCACGGTGTCAGAAAATTCGGTCACCCAACGGCGGTGCAGCTCCTTCATTTCCAATTACGAACATTTATGGGTTTTCAACCCTAATTTGATCTCGAACCAATAATATAAATATTTATAAATTCAACTTGCATTTTTTTGAGGATTTCAAATCCTCAAGCTAGCTGCGACGACAAATACGTATATCATCAGAATTTGACAAAATCTCACTTTTATGATCAACTACAATTTCTCAGTCAAAAATTTATGAAAAATTTAGATTTAACTTTCTAAAATCATTATTTTCAATGGTGATTCAGATAGCATTATTGAAATTAAAACTTATGATATTCAAATTCTTGCCTAATTTTGAATGGTGGCTATGTTTTCACAATTTCCAGGAAAAGAACAATATTGCCTTGCTCTGATTTGTTATTAAAACATATTGCATGTTTAAAACAAACACTTGTTTTGTTTACAATTCAATTCCAGAAGAAAACAAAGAGAGGTGGGTTTGAGTTTGGCATGGGTTTACTCTATAACCAGAGGCTAAGAAGAATAGGGATGAAAACCCTGAATATAAACATTTCTAGGAAAAAATACACATGCACACAAATTTGTTCACATGCTAAGGTTTTCAACATCATTCAGGCATGCATACGACAACAAGAAATTGAATTAAATAGAAGTTTACTCACATGTTGCCTGAGAACAGAAGCTTTTGACAGTTTTTAAAATTTGAGATGAAAGCCTGGATAATTTTTTTCCTACTTTGATCTTGAATTTTAAATCTGCAACTTGTAAATATAAATATTTTCTTAATCCATGTTGTATTTGTTTATTTAATTCATCAATAACAAACAAAGATCCAAGCTTACTTACAGTTTGTATTTCTTATACAACAGAGAAAGATTTTGTCTACTACTTGAAATCCAGTACTATCTTAATCTTTGAAACCTGATTTTTTTCCTGCAACAGATTAATTCAATTGGTTAATTCATGCTTTATTACTGTTTAACAAATTCAAATTCAAATTTTTAAAAGAAAAGTCCACTTGCCTTAAATTATTTCAGAGAATCCAGCTCTGTTTCTTTGAGAAAAATGGAGCATTGGTTTCATTGAGCCGTAGATTAAAACTTTGATGTTAAACTTGATTTCGAAGTTACTAATTCACTTAACTATAAAGTTTAAAACTTACCAGAGATATGGAATTTAAAACGACTGCTTTGTGTTGGAGATGATTCTCAGATTTTAGATTTCTGAATTCAAGAGGAAGTTGCAGTTTTTTTCCTTACTGTTTCCTTTGGTTTTGAAGTTTGAAATGCTCAAAACCTTTTTACTTTTCTTTCAGAAATTTGAGAGGCTAAATAATTGGAAAAGGAAAGTCGAAAAGTTTTTCTGACTTTAAATTTTATTATTTTATTCTATCAACTAAATTGAATGTCACTTGTTAAAACCAATCATGAGATCTCTACACTTGTTAATTTTTACACCATCTCCCTTGTGCATGTTTAACACTTGTATTTTTTACAAAGACAAAAGAAATCTTTAAGTAAATTTTATATCAAATTCACTTTATTAATAATCATACCCCTTATTCATTTGTATATATACAATGTTGAAAGAAGAAATGTTTCTAACAAATCTTTACATTGTATAAATTACACCTTTATGATTTCAAATGCCAATTATTTTTCTAAAACAATTATTTTAAATTTAAATTCAAATTCCAATAGAACTTGAATTATAATCCATTTATGTCATTTATATGCTCATACATATACTTGTTCAATTTAAATTCAATTTCAATATATACACTCAAATCTACTCATATATGCATTATATATATATAATTTAAATTCAAATGATTTATAAAACATATATATTTCAAATCTTTAAACACAAAAGAAATTGAAATTCTAATTATACAAATTATCACTTTTTATTTGTTGAGACTTTTCAATTTATTTTCAAATTAAATTCCAAAAAGTTTAAATATATTACCAATTTAAATTGATAAATTATTGGGATGTTACACCGTTACACTCATATTTATTTATTGTCGATTTAACTTATATAAGATCTTTTAGTTTTGACTCGATTGTTTTGTCTTTTCAATTCGTTCGGGTCAGTCTGAGCTTTTCAGTATATCGGAGATTGCTTTTGGAGGATGAAGATGGAGATCTAGTACAATTATTATTTATTTTATTTATTCCGCTGCATCATACTGTTCTGCTGCATTGTTATTTATTTATGTTTTATGTAACTCTGATCTGTATTGTAAAAGTGTAATCAAATGTTATTTGTAAAACAGCTTTATGAACTGTTTATTTGATTTTTATATTTTTTCATTTTGTTGTGAGATTATGTATTTTTTTATTTCCTTCTCTGTTTTTCCTTATTTATGCCATAAAAATCCTCCCTTTTGAATGGTTTGAGTTTGACGTGTGTGGTTTATCATCGATTTAATCCATCCAAAAGGTGGGTCATTATATGGTATAATAGTGTGAATTGGTTATTAGAAGTAATAATATTGATCATTATCATTTATTGTGTGATTAGTCAATATTCCTAACCTATTAGCTATTATATGATTATAAGAAAATTAAACTATATAAATGTGATTTATAAAATATAATTTACAAGTAGAATGAACATAAAATTGAGAATTTGAGAAATTTAAATTTTAGTGTTTCTAAAAAAGGTTTTCAAGGTTTGGAAAATAATATTAGTATTGTTTAAAAGTATATACAAATACATTTTTTTTTCATATATATTTTTAAAGGAATGAATTATGTACTCCCCTCTTCTGTCACTGGAAAATAATTTCGTTGATGACTGCGCAGCATCATCGACGTTCATTTTCGAGTTTCAAAATGTGGTTCTGAGAAGCTTTACTACGAAATTGGTTTGATAAATGGATTTTGGTTTAAACTCCAAAAGTATGATTTGATATACAAAAGATATAAGTATATACACTATAATGACCTGGCATTTCGAACCTTTCGCATCCACACATCGGACTTGAATTGCTCAAAATATCAGATTGTTAATTTATATTTGGCAAAACTCGGCATATACAGTAAATAAATCAATTACAGAATCACAGACACGGAGTATTACAACAATAAGCAGCGAAATAGCTAAATAGTAGTTCATGAAGCTACTACAAAACATCAGAGTTTGAAACAAAATACAACAGTATCTCAAATACGAATGAATCTCTACTACATAAGCAACAGACGAGTTTGAACATAAATGATTGATATAAACCAAAATAACTCAAAGCTGGATAGATAGATCTTCAAACAAAGCTCCAATCTCTAAAGGTGAGTCTTAAATGTTGTGACACTCAGTTTGACTTGAGCATAAAGCAAAACACAAAACACTCGAGTCAGGATTAACATTCTTATATTAATAAATTCAACTTTAGTGAAATGTCAACTGAAATACAAGTAACTTAAAGGATGTTTGGGTTTTTCATCCTTTGAGGATCCGTGGAACTATTTACTATGTAGTAATATACGCTATTATAATATGTCTATAGTAAAGTAAAAGTATTAAAATAGCGTTAAGCCGTTACCCATATCCCCCTTAACACATTTTATATATTTTCGTAGTTTATACAATGCCATATACTCCTCCATAAACTGGAGGTTTACCCAGAGGACACCAGACAGGTACGGTACAAAACAAACTTGTAGAAGGCGCGATTGGGCATGCGACAAGGCACTCAAGGCAATGCCAGGGTAGATATACCATTTGCTGCTGCGGACTGGTAGTAACGCGTAGCACCTACTACCGCCCACCTCGTGACACACTTCCAAACCAAAGGTGCACCCATTCAAATCACAAAAGCAATAGAATGGTATCGAAGAAATGTGTCCGATAGGAGGAATGACCCCACTTGGCCCAGCATGGCTCCTGTTTCAGCCGCATCAAGCTGACTCACGGGAGTCAGGTCTACGTAAATACCATACAGAATCATCATCAAACGATCCTGCTTCATTTTGGAATCTCCATCATGTACACAGTTGTTAAAGTGGTTTTCTGTATTGGCAGAGAGTATGACAATATCCGATCCCGGTCTCTTTAACAACCAAACGCTTATTTCACACTGTGGTCATTTCATTTGAAATAGTTTATACTTCATATCAAAACATCATATTCATTTCAAAAACCATATCAATTCAATATCATTATTCACTTTAAATAATATTCATTTCCAGAATCGTAACACTTCCAAAATTATAACACTTTGGATAACATAACACTTCTGAAATCATAACACTTTTGAAATCATAGCACTTTTGAAACCACAACACCTTTGAAATCATAACACTTTTGAAATCATAACATTTCCAACTTAAACTGTTTAGATATTGAAAATAGTATATATATATTAAAATAGTTAAAAATTAAAATAGTATATATATATTAAAATAATTATATGTTAAAATAGTTTATATGTATTAAAATACTTTATATAATAAAATAATTTCTTCTAATTTCACGAATAGACTCAAATCCGGTTAAATTCCAAAATTCAATTTAATAAATCTCCGTTCAACACTTTTAAATTTAAAGGGTTAAAGATTCAATTCAAATTCTCAATAAACTATTTAAACTTGTATCGATTTCAAATCCAAGTTTGAACTATCACTTCAATTCCAATAAGATTTAAGTTTAAATATTCAAACACTTACAATATAAATTCATTTATATTTCAACATTTAACTTTTAGTTTTGTTCAAATTGGGAAGTATTCACTTAACTATTTTAATAACAATTTATTAAAATCCCAATTTGTAAATTTAAATCGATATTAAATGTTCAATCTCAACTTTATTTAAAATTGAGAATATTCATTTAATCACTTTTTCTCAAAATCAAATTATCCAATTTTAAATTTCATATCTTTAAACCTCAAAATCAATAAGTTCAGACCAATTTTTATTTAAATTTAATTATTAACCAAATTAAATTTCAAGTCAAGTTTAATTTATCTTTCCAACCTCTTTTTATTTAAAGTTATTTCAAAAAAATCTATTTAAAATATTAATAAATTTTAAATAAATATTCAAAACATATTATATATATACTAATTAAATTAAACTTTATTAAATTAAATATTATTTTATATGTGACGACCCGACTTTCCTCTCCCGGAAAATCGCATCATCTTTAAGAAAGAAAGGGAAAGAAAAGAGAACAAAAAGAAGAGAAGAAAGAAACAACACATCAGAATCTAACAGCGGAACGAATAAACTATATTAATAACATAAATATTACATAGTTTACAACCATTATCAGAGTACACAGATATATAACACATACTAGACAGTTATAAACACCTGTCTAGCTATTACAACTCAATACAACTCATAAGAACAACTCAGAGAAATCTACACAGCGGAAACTATATATATATATATATATATATATATATATATATATATATATATATATCTACACGCAGAAGCCTCCTGCTCCATTGCTCCTCCACAATTCGTCAAAGCAAACCTAAATCCTAACCTGAATCCCTTGGCTACTCGTAAAAATTTGAGTACCCAAGAGTTTATGAAAAACAAAAATAAACTCCGGGTCAGACATGGGTCTGGTGTGAGTAACAGGTTAAGTTGCTTAATTTTCAAAAACCTTTTGAAAAGAAAGGTATCACGTAAGATTTCCCACACATAAACATGGAAAAGTTTTTACCTTACGCTAACCAAAACATTTGATAGGAAATCCGATGATATTATAATAGTGTCTAGGGTTTTCAAATAAATATGAAATAGCCGAAATTGTTACATCTATTAAATTCCAGCTACTAGCCACAAAAGTGGGTAATACAATCAAAACCGTTGGCACTTATTGGATTTTGGATTCCATACAATGGCAGGGCTACTGGGGTACCGCCCGTCACAGTACGTGGCCTAGATCACCGTACCGAGGAGCCACCCTAACTCCCCTGCAACACAAGGCCGGACCCATTCCTTACTGAATAGTTCCGAATAAGACAACCCCGACGGTTGGAGCTCTCAACCGTCCACACAGCCGAAATAAAAGGGACCTCTAGACAGGGGTAAATCTCACTCTCAAGTGGGGGCTACCCACGAAGCCTTGTTGCACCTCCCCTGTTTTAGCCATTCCCAGTTGATGAGGCTTGAGGCTACGATTACCTTTATAGGACATATCACTTAGAATGCTCATCGTCCACCTGACGATGTTCTGAAAGAATTCAATCCATACAAGTTCGTTCCGGGTTCGAACGAAACCGAAGGCATTATCTCGTTACACTCATTTTGGAATCACCCTCAGAGTTAACGACATCAACCCTTGCACTCTAAACCACCATCTCGAATCTATAAGTACTATTCCGTCAAACTCATTACGGAATCACCCATAGAGTTATACTGACGTATAGCCCTTACACCTCGAGTCTTCACTCGCTCCACTTGGATTCATGACCTAACGTTATTCGGAATCGATGTGGTTTTCGGATATCCAATTATGGAAACCCGATCCCGGTCTTATCGAAAACCAAGCGTGTCTTTTAAGTTCAAGTTGTTTTAAAGGTTTTAAAACAATTTAATACAGTATCTATATACACAAATAGATAACACACAGAACAATAATTGATAATCAGCATTATCACATAACAGGAAATCCATATTATCAATATCAAATAGATATTCCATATCTCACCATCATAATAGATAAGCTATGTTATCATCACAATACAGTCAAACATCCATACCATACAATATCATTTTTCTCATTACCGAGTTCACAAAGCATCCAAGTCAATCAATGACATCCATTCATACATAAGCAAAGATTCACTCATACCACAATATAATTAATTTAAAATGAATTAAATTAACTATCCCTAATTAATTCAAATGAATTAAATTAATTACTTAATCTATAATTAATTTAAAATAAAATAAATTAATTACTTCACCAAAATAAATCTTGCTTTCTTAATTATTTAATTGATTACAATCATTTAATCATTTATTTTTAATTACCTAAATTAATCACTCTTGATTAATTACCCTTAATTACATTCATGTAATTATCCTTAATTAATTTCACAAATTAATTATTCTCAAACAAACAGTAATTAACCTTTAATTACTTCAATTAATTAATTAATCATAATTAATTACATTTATCCTTAATTAATTACATTAATTAATTTCCTTTAATTACTTATTATGGATTAATTAATCTAAATTAATCAACCTTAATTAAAATAATTAATGATTCCCTTTTATTAATTACCTTAAGTAATTAATTAACTTAATTCCCATATTAAAACAAATTAATTGTCCTTAATTAATCTCTTAATTAATCCCTTAATTAATTAATAAGTAATTTAAACCAAATTACTTCACACTTAAACATCTCCACTAAATTACAACCATGTAATTATTGATTAATTACTTAACTAAGTAAATACCCAAATCATTAATTACATAAAGAAATTATTTATAAAACCCAAGTGTTTAAAATTAATTAAACTTAATTAATTAAATTAAACAATCTCACTAAATTAAATTAATTACATTAAGTAATTAATTTCCTAATTACTTTATCAAGTAATTATTCTCTAACCATTTATAAATGATTATTATTAAATTAATTAATCTAATTAATTATAAAAATTAACTACATTAATTAATTGTTAAATAACCATGGTTAATGTCCTTCATTAACCATCCTCAAATTATTTTATAAGGAAATTAACTAAAAGTAATTACCATTTAAATTATTTTTAATCATTTATTAATTAAAGTTAATTATTAAATTAATTAACCTTAATTTTAAAACTTAATCACATAATTAATAATATTTATTCATCATTAATTACTAATCTAATTAATGATCTAAATTCTAAATTGATTAATCATTAATCAATTATTAATTCCAATTTCAATTAATTAATTAAATTAATTAACAAATCTTAATTACCTTGTTAATTAATTCTAAAACATAAATCTTAATTTAAATTCCAAGATAAACATAACTTAATTATGTTAGAACAATTTAATTGAAACAAAGAGCTTTTTGAACCACTTTTAAATTTCCATTCTAAATACAAGTTTAAAATAGAACAAATTTAAAAACTCATCAAAATTTAAATAATTTTAAACCTATTTAAATTTCAGGACAAAACAAAAGTTTGTTAAAGAAATCAAAAAATTTTGAAGTTAAATTCATTTCAAAGATTTTATAACTTAAATTTACATTTAATTTAAAACTTCAATTTTTAAACCTTCTTTAAAATCTAAAACTGAAACTCAAATTAAACTTTGAATTTCCAAATTTAAATTAACCTTAAATCTATTCATATATTTTAAAATCTCATTACTAAGAAGTTTAAACTATTTATCTACATGATATAGTTAATGAAGATAAATTTTAAACTTAAATTTCTGTTTTAAAAACTGGCATTTGAATTTCAAATCAGAAATTCAAACTTGAATTGAATTTAAACCTAAACTTTGCTTTAAACCCTAAAACTACAGATTTTAAAAATTCTTAAACCCAGATTTACAGGTTTTAAAAAAAACAATTCAAAACCTTATCTACAGGTTTCTGTAACCTGTAACATACCCAAGAATTTTCCAAAGCTACTTCGGGTTTTATGCATTCCTACTTCGAGTCTTCCTCCCATCCACTTCGAGTAAAACTTCACATCTCCCCTGCAACACACAAAAATCCCAACTCCACCAGAATCTTCATCGCCGTGCATATGCACGGCGACCACCACCTCTGGCGATCGTCTTTGATGATCCAACACTTCCAGCAACCCAACAGAACCCACATAAATCCTCAGCTCGAACAAAAGAACGAGTATTCAAGAATTAAGCTCCTCAAACTCCAAACCTGTAAACATTTTCCAGGTTTTTTACTCCAACCTGTCAACGGCGACAGTTCACCATCGCGACCACCTGACATCCAACCTCTCCGGCCACGAACGCTTCTACACACCCTCTACCCCTTTCCCAAACACCAAAGCACTCGGTCAATCCATCTTCCCGAAATGCTCGATTCCTTCATACCTTATTAAAACTAGGGTTTAAAAATTCAAATACAAACCGCAATTATCCTACCCAAAATAATCCTCATTTCTGATTTTTCTATGGATCTATGATCCTTACTCTATAGCACAGAAAAATTTCCAAGTTTCTCAAGTCACAGATTACATGAATTTTGCTCAAATTCATTTTTAGTTCAATTTTAAACAGTCACTTGAATGAACACCCAAAATACAAATTGTTAGTTTAAAAATTCATGTTTTTGTAATTAATTTTGTAACCTGATACTGCATTACAAGTTAAACATGTTTAAGTTTGTTAAAGATCTCATGATGTTTTCCGTTTTACAGAGATATCATCCTGTATATATAAATTTATTTACTTATGTTTTAAATTAAAACTCCAGGCAGTCAATCATTCCACCTAAAAATATTTTGATTCTAATCTATAATAATTAAACAATTTCAATTATTTTAAGAACAGATATTAACACAAAATTTAAACATTATTTTGGAGGATTCCTTTAAATAGGAAGTTGAGTTTTAGAATCATAACAGAGCATAGACAAACATGCATACACCAACACACAAACATTACTAAATTATATCTAACATTAACATGCAACCTAAATTACAGTTAAAAGTTTAAGTTACTCACTGATTAGAAGAAGCAGAGCGTCTGTCATGCTTTGAACTTTAAAACTGCATTTCCCTTTTGAACTTGTTTTAGAAATTAAGAACTGCTGTTGCTTTAGAATAAGTTTCATTTTGAAAATGCAGGAGACAGGGATGTGCTTGATGTTACTATAATGCTTAAGCTCCCTGATTCACTAAAATGCTTCGAGATAAAGAATGCAGGCTAATGGATCTTTTTTTTTCAGGTGACATGCAAAACTCATTTGCCAGATTTATAATGGTGCAGATCTTCTTGATAAATGAGGGGGTTTGTTGTGGTATTGATCATGATCTCTGGGTTTGTATTGCCCAGTTTCAAGTGGCAAGCAGAACATGTTCCAGATTTGCAGAAAATATGATAATGCAGATGCTCTTTGAGGTGAATTGGAATGCTACAGTTTTGAAGAGGAATATGTAACAGATTGGGTTTTGAAAATGCAATGCATGGTTTTGAAGATGCAGGTTATAGATTTGAAATGAGGGAATTACTGATTTTGGAAATGGTATAGATTATGCTCAGATTTTTATATTGGGAAGTGATTTCAGGGATTTTGAAGATTTGATTCTTTGAATCTGAAAATAAGTTTCCCTGTTTTCAGATTTGTGTATATTTTAAACTTTTGAATTTCTTAACTTTGATTAGGAAATGAGAAAGAAAACAAGTAAGAGTGAAAGTGTAAGTTTAAATAGATGTATTTTTCAGATTTTATTAAATAAAAGAAAACAAATTTTTAAAGAAGCCACTTGTACTATTTTCAACATTTGTCAAGTTAAATGTTTAATCTTTGAACACTTGCTAAATGATGCTTAATCTTCATACACTTGTTTTTTAAAAGAAATTTGTATATTAATTAACATGTTAATAAATATGTATTAAGCTTAATTGATAAATTAATTAGAATTTAAATATGTATATAAATTTATAAAAGAAAACAAATCATGCTTATAAAATAAAACTTATACATATAGAAATCAAAACAATTAAACAATTAAGATTTATACTTTTGAACTTAAATTCAAACTAAATTCAAAATCAAATAATTCCAAATCAAGTTATAAATATAAATTCAATTTGAAATAAAAATTACAAATCTTATTCAAACTCTATTTATAAAATCAATACAATATCAATATTATTTTTATAACTCTCTTATTATTAAATTAAAATTATTTTACAAGAAATTATACTTTTATTAAATAAATAATCCATTTTATTAAGTCATGAAATCATTTTATTTAATTTATTCTAAATTTAAAACTAAATCCAATTTAATTTAAAACATTTAATATTTTCCTATCAATTTTAAAATCATATATTTATTTATGAAATAGTCTTTGAAAACTCAATACTAGTTTGTATTAAAATTTCCAATTTATAATGTATACATATTAGAATTTAAAACATGATTTAATTATTAAGTTAAACCAAAATCATTTATTCAACTTTGAAAAGCTTAAATATTAAATAAAAAAAAATTTCCAAATTACTATAAATGATAAAACTAGAAAATATGTTTTATTTATTAAAATTAAAACAAAACCAATCTATTTAAAATATAAACCAAATATTTGTATTGTAAATAGAAATCCATTTATTATTCTAAAAGATAAAATAACCAATTTAAATATTTATTGAAGAAGATTATCAATTATCTGAATAATTATTAATAGAATATCAATATCAATTTAATTTTTATACAGATTATTAAATTGATATTGTTAAAAATTCCGGGATATTACAATCCTTCCCCCTTAAAAGAATTTCGTCCTCGAAATTTAAAACAAAGGTAATTTAATAATCTCGTTAAATTTTAATTTTAAACACAAGCATATATCAAACGTACGCTAACAACCAAACAACCAATCAAACAAATCTAATTATCCAGACAAATTCTGGATAATTCCTTCGAGTTTCCCCAGGTTTATATATATACACACCGGGATACTCGCTCTAGAGAATCCAAACAAACAATACTATGAAGCTACAAAGCTCCTATACCACTATATCTATAACACTAGATAAGATATCAGACTACAAACAAGTCTGATTCAACAACCAAAACTCCAGAACTGCTGGTTCCAAAACCAGAGATAGATCATACACGTACTCTCTCAGAGAAAACTTATCCAAAAATTAAATCTCCGTCTTCAGAGTCCAAATCCCTTCGACTCTTATCCACAAAAATCTTCGAACGATCCTGGGCTGCCTACAACCTTACTGATCAGCTCAACCTTCGCTGATACTTCTAGAAACAAACTAGACCAATCAACTCAACAAATGATCTCCTCAAGATCAACCAAAACCAAGAACTCAAACTCAACTCCTTAACATCAGATGACAACAACTCACTTCTCCTGTCCGAGAACAGAAAAGCAGATACACTTCTAAACTGCTTCCGCTGCTCAACTCTGATCCAAAGTAGAAGAAAATGCTTGAAGAAGAACGCAAGCACAATCAGGACAACATACCCCAGAGATATAGTTCAGCAAATCCATAAGAATCATTCAGAAGTTCCTCCAAAACTCCGAGCTGCTACACCAACTCAATCTCCTTGAAACCATTCTACTATTAAGCTGAACCACCGGTACCACTCCTGGAATTCTAGTCGATAAGAAAACTCAATCTCCAGATACGGACAAAACTCTGACTTCCTGAAGACATCCAGAAAACTCAGATAACCCAAGAGAACACTCAAACAATCGCAAGTCACTTTTGCGAACCACCCAAACCAAATCCAAAGAAAACTGTTCTTCCTTAACCAAATAGAACAACTTATACTTAATTAGCCAACCCATCGAAGAAACGGGTCCACTCAACTGCTTCTAAACTCCACTCTAGAAAACTGCTAAGCCAAAAGATCTCTTGCCAATACTGAGAACACTTCAAACTGCACTGCTGCCACAGATGCCAAAGAATTCCAAAACAAGCTCTTCGAGAAACTCGGACCTCAAAGCAAATAGAAACTTAAGCTGACCAAGCCACAACACCGAAGCAGACTCATTTCCTTAACTTGTTCCAAAGAAAACATCTTCGGGAACATCCATAGTCACTGCATCTCCTTACGCAGCCACTATTTCTTAAGGTAGCAAAATACCATCACTTGCCTCTGCCCAACCGTCAGATCCAAATTCTACTCATTCAACTTCAAAGAATTCACTTCGAAGCTTAACAGGTTTCCTTCAGAGATCAATGAAGTCCTTCATCACTACAAAACTCGCTCGACACGGTATTAGGTCTACAGTCTCGACAAATACCTCCAATCTCAAACATTCCAACTCCAACCAATGGTATCGTGTTACACACACTACTACCCCATCTACCTTTATAACTTATATTGGAATAACCGAACAGGTAACCCAACAGATAGGTAGAAATAAATAAATATATATATATATATATATATAATTATATATATAAATTACAAATACGCTCTCTCAAGATAGACACCACTACAGAGCCTAGGTATTCACTCAACCTAATGCTCTGATACCAAGTGTGACGACCCGACTTTCCTCTCCTGGAAAATCGCATCATCTTTAAGAAAGAAAGGGATAGAAAAGAGAACAGAAAGAAGAGAAGAAAGAAACAAAACATCAGAATCTAACAGCGGAACGAATAAACTATATTAATAACATAAATATTACATAGTTTACAACCATTATCAGAGTACACAGATATACAACACATACTAGACAGTTATAAACACCTGTCTAGTTATTACAACTCAATACAACTCATAAGAACAACTCAGAGAAATCTACACAGCGGAAACTATATATATATATATATCTACACGCAGAAGCCTCCTGCTCCATTGCTCCTCCACAATTCGTCAAAGCAAACCTGAATCCTAACCTGAATCCCTTGGCTACTCGTAAAAATTTGAGTACCCAAGAGTTTATGAAAAACAAAAATAAACTCCGGGTCAGACATGGGTCTGGTGTGAGTAACAGGTTAAGTTGCTTAATTTTCAAAAACCTTTTGAAAAGAAAGGTATCACGTAAGACTTCCCACACATAAACATGGAAAAGTTTCTACCTTACGCTAACCAAAACATTTGATAGGAAATCCGATGATATTATAATAGTGTCTAGGGTTTTCAAATAAATATGAAATAGCCGAAATTGTTACATCTATTAAATTCCAGCTACTAGCCACAAAAGTGGGTAATACAATCAAAACCGTTGGCACTTATTGGATTTTGGATTCCATACAATGGCAGGGCTACTGGGATACCGCCCGTCACAGTACGTGGCCTTGATCACCGTACCGAGGAGCCACCCTAACTCCCCTGCAACACAAGGCCGGACCCATTCCTTACTGAATAGTTCCGAACAAGACAACCCCGACGGTTGGAGCTCTCAACCGTCCACACAGCCGAAATAAAAGGGACCTCTAGACAGGGGTAAATCTCACTCTCAAGTGGGGGCTACCCACGAAGCCTTGCTGCACCTCCCCTGTTTTAGCCATTCCCGATTGATGAGGCTTGAGGCTACGATTACCTTTATAGGACATATCACTTAGAATGCTCATCGTCCACCTGACGATGTTCTGAAAAAATTCAATCCATACAATTTCGTTCCGGGTTCGAACGAAACCGAAGGCATTATCTCGTTTCACTCATTTTGGAATCACCCTCAGAGTTAACGACAATAACCCTTGCACTCTAAACCACCATCTCGAATCTATAAGTACTATTCCGTCAAACTCATTACGGAATCACCCATAGAGTTATACTGACGTATAGCCCTTACACCTCGAGTCTTCACTCGCTCCACTTGGATTCACGACCTAACGTTATTTGGAATCGATGTGGTTTTCGGATATCCAATTATGGAAACCCGATCCCCGTCTTATCGAAAACCAAGCGTGTCTTTTAAGTCCAAGTTGATTTAAAGGTTTTAAAACAATTTAATACAGTATCTATATACACAGATAGATAACACACAGAACAATAATTGATAATCAGCATTATCACATAACAGGAAATCCACATTATCAATATCAAATAGATATTCCATATCTCACCATCATAATAGATAACCTATGTTATCATCACAATACAGTCAAACATCCATACCATACAATATCATTTTTCTCATTACTAAGATCACAAAGCATCCAAGTCAATCAATGACATCCATTCATACATAAGCAAAGATTCACTCATACCACAATATAATTAATTTAAAATGAATTAAATTAACTATCCCTAATTAATTTAAAATGAATTAAATTAATTACTTAATCTATAATTAATTTAAAATAAATTAAATTAATTACTTCACCAAAATAAATCTTGCTTTCTTAATTATTTAATTGATTACAATCAATTAATCATTTATTTTTAATTACCTAAATTAATCACTCTTGATTAATTACCCTTAATTACATTCATGTAATTATCCTTAATTAATTTCACAAATTAATTATTCTCAAACAAACAGTAATTAACCTTTAATTACTTCAATTAATTAATTAATCATAATTAATTCGTTTATCCTTAATTAATTACATTAATTAATTTCCTTTAATTACTTATTATGGATTAATTAATCTAAATTAATCAGCCTTAATTAAAATAATTAATGATTCCCTTTTATTAATTACCTTAAGTAATTAATTAACTTAATTACCATATTAAAACAAATTAATTATCCTTAATTAATCTCTTAATTAATCCCTTGATTAATTAATAAGTAATTTAAACCAAATTACTTCACACTTAAACATCTCCACTTAATTACAACCATGTAATTATTGATTAATTACTTAACTAAGTAAATACCCAAATCATTAATTACATAAAGAAATTATTTATAAAACCAAAGTGTTTAAAATTAATTAAAATTAATTAATTAAATTAAACAATCTCACTAAATTAAATTAATTACATTTAGTAATTAATTTCCTAATTACTTTATCAAGTAATTATTCTCTAACATTTATAAATGATTATTATTAAATTAATTAATCTAATTAATTATAAAAATTAACTACATTAATTAGTTGTTAAATAATCATGGTTAATGTCCTTCATTAACCATCCTTAAATTATTTTATAAGTTAATTAACTTAAATTAATGACCATTTAAATTATCTTTAATCATTTATAAATTAAAGTTAATTATTAAATTAATTAACCTTAATTTTAAAACTTAATCACATAATTAATAATATTTATTCATCATTAATTACTAATCTAATTAATGATCTAAATTCTAAATTGATTAATCATTAATCAATTATTAATTCCAATTTCAATTAATTAATTAAATTAATTAACAAATCTTAATTACCTTGTTAATTAATTCTAAAACATAAATCTTAATTTAAATTCCAAGATAATCATAACTTAATTATGTTAGAACAATTTAATTGAAACAAAGAGCTTTTTGAACCACTTTTAAATTTCCATTCTAAATACAAGTTTAAAATAGAACAAATTTAAAAACTCATCAAAATTTAAATAATTTTAAACCTATTTAAATTTCAGGACAAAACAAAAGTTTGTTAAAGAACTCATAAAATTTTGAAGTTAAATTCATTTCGAAGATTTTATAACTTAAATTTACATTTAATTTAAAACTTCAATTTTTAAACCTTCTTTAAAATCTAAAACTGAAACTCAAATTAAACTTTGAATTTCCAGATTTAAATTAACCTTAAATCTATTCATATATTTTAAAATCTCATTACTAAGAAGTTTAAACTATTTATCTACATGATATAGTTAATTAAGATAAATTTTAAACTTAAATTTCTGTTTTAAAAACTGGCATTTGAATTTCAAATCAGAAATTCAAACTTGAATTGAATTTAAACCTAAACTTTGCTTTAAACCCTAAAACTACAGATTTTAAAAATTCTTAAACCCAGATTTACAGGTTTTAAAAAAAAAACAATTCAAAACCTTATCTACAGGTTTCTGTAACCTGTAACATACCCGAGAATTTTCCAAAGCTACTTCGGGTTTTATGCATTCCTACTTCGAGTCTTCCTCCCATCCACTTCGAGTAAAACTTCACATCTCCCCTGCAACACACAAAAATCCCAACTCCACCAGAATCTTCATCGCCGTGCATATGCACGGCGACCACCACCTCTGGCGATCGTCTGTGATGATCCAACACTTCCAGCAACCCAACAGAACCCACATAAATCCTCAGCTCGAACAAAAGAACAAGTATTCAAGAATTAAGCTCCTCAAACTCCAAACCTGTAAACATTTTCCAGGTTTTTTACTCCAACCTGTCAACGGCGACAGTTCACCATCGCGACCACCTGACATCCAACCTCTCTGGCCACGAACGCTTCTACACACCCTCTACCCCTTTCCCAAACACCAAAGCACTCGGCCAATCCATCTTCCCAAAATGCTCGATTCCTTCATACCTTATTAAAACTAGGGTTTAAAAATTCAAATACAAACCGCAACTATCCTACCCAAAATAATCCTCATTTCTGATTTTTCTATGGATCTATGATCCTTACTCTATAGCCCAGAAAAATTTCCAAGTTTCTCAAGTCACAGATTACATGAATTTTGCTCAAATTCATTTTTAGTTCAATTTTAAACAGTCACTTGAATGAACACCCAAAATACAAATTGTTAGTTTAAAAATTCATGTTTTTGTAATTAATTTTGTTACCTGATACTGCATTACAAGTTAAACATGTTTAAGTTTGTTAAAGATCTCATGATGTTTTCTGTTTTACAGAGATATCATCCTGTATATATAAATTTATTTACTTAAGTTTTAAATTAAAACTCCAGGCAGTCAATCATTCCACCTGAAAATATTTTGATTCTAATCTATAATAATTAAACAATTTCAATTATTTTAAGAACAGATATTAACACAAAATTTAAACATTATTTTGGAGGATTCCTTTAAATAGGAAGTTGAGTTTTAGAATCATAACAGAGCATAGACAAACATGCATACACCAACACACAAACATTACTAAATTATATCTAACATTAACATGCAACCTAAATTACGGTTAAAAGTTTAAGTTACTCACTGATTAGAAGAAGCAGAGCCTCTATCATGCTTTGAACTTTAAAACTGCATTTCCCTTTTGAACTTGTTTTAAAAATTAAGAACTGCTGTTGCTTTAGAATAAGTTTCATTTTGAAAATGCAGGAGACAGGGATGTGCTTGATGTTACTATAATGCTTAAGCTCCCTGATTCACTAAAATGCTTCCTGATAAAGAATGCAGGCTAATGGATCTTTTTTTTTCCAGGTGAAATGCAAAACTCATTTGCCAGATTTATAGTGGTGCAGATCTTCTTGATAAATGAGGGGGTTTGTTGTGGTATTGATCATGATCTCTGGGTTTGTATTGCCCAGTTTCAAGTGGCAAGCAGAACATGTTCCAAATTTTGCAGAAAATATGATAATGCAGATGCTCTTTGAGGTGAATTGGAATGCTACAGTTTTGAAGAGGAATATGTAACAGATTGGATTTTGAAAATGCAATGCATGGTTTTGAAGATGCAGGTTATAGATTTGAAATGAGGGAATTACTGATTTTGGAAATGGTATAGATTATGCTCAGATTTTTATATAGGGAAGTGATTTCAGGGATTTTGAAGATTTGATTCTTTGAATTTGAAAATAAGTTTCCCTGTTTTCAGATTTGTGTATATTTTAAACTTTTGAATTTCTTAACTTTGATTAGGAAATGAGAAAGAAAACAAGTAAGAGTGAAAGTGTAAGTTTAAATAGATGTATTTTTCAGATTTTATTAAATAAAAGAAAAAAAAATTTTAAAGAAGCCACTTGTACTATTTTCAACATTTGTCAAGTTAAATGTTTAATCTTTGAACACTTGCTAAATGATGCTTAATCTTCATACACTTGTCTTTTAAAAGAAATTTGTATATTAATTAACATGTTAATAAATATGTATTAAGCTTAATTGATAAATTAATTAGAATTTAAATATGTATATAAATTTACAAAAGAAAACAAATCATGCTTATAAAATAAAACTTATACATATAGAAATTAAAACAATTAAACAATTAAGATTTATACTTTTGAACTTAAATTCAAACTAAATTCAAAATTAAATAATTCCAAATCTAGTTATAAATATAAATTCAATTTGAAATAAAAATTACAAATCTTATTCAAACTCTATTTATGAAATCAATACAATATCAATATTATTTTTATAACTCTCTTATTATTAAATTAAAATTATTTTGCAAGAAATTATACTTTTATTAAATAAATAATCCATTTTATTAAGTCATGAAATCATTTTGTTTATTTATTCTAAATATAAAACTAAATCCAATTTAATTTAAAACATTTAATATTTTCCTACCAATTTTAAAATCATATATTTATTTATGAAATAGTCTTTGAAAACTTAATACTAGTTTGTATTAAAATTTCCAATTTATAATGTATACATATTAGAATTTAAAACATGATTTAATTATTAAGTTAAACCAAAATCATTTATTCAACTTTGAAAAGCTTAAATATTAAATAAAACAAATTTTCCAAATTACTATAAATAATAAAACTAGAAAATATGTTTTATTTATTAAAATTAAAACAAAATCAATCTATTTGAAATATAAACCAAATATTTGTATTGTAAATAGAAATCCATTTATTATTCTAAAAGATAAAATAACCAATTTAAATATTTATTGAAGAAGACTATCAAATTTATCTGAATAATTATTAATAGAATATCAATATCAATTTAATTTTTATACAGATTATTAAATTGATATTGTTAAAAATTCTGGGATATTACATTATATATTTTTAAAATAATAAAATTATAAGAAATATATTAAAAATTATATTTTAAAACTAACTTATAAACTAAAATTTCCTAAAACATATAATAAAAAAAATCTAAATCTTCAAAATAAAATATCTTTACATTATTAAAATCCATATATTTCATTCCCAAATTCAAAAAATCACTTTTCAAAATAGACCAACGGTGTCTGTATATAATTTTCTATCCTATGGTCAGGTGATACAGATATTTTCAGTCTGCAATTTAAACATTTACGGGTATATATCATTTCAACCCGCAATTCCAAAAATTCACAATCAATGAAAATCGCTTGGGTTTATCATTTCAACCCATAACGATTTTCCCCTATTCTAGAATATCGTTCGGGTATGTATCTTCTCAACCCATAGGGATTTCTAATTAAAAGAGAACTTGCAGAGTGAGAACAAATATGATAAAATAAAACATATTAATAACATGCATATATCATCAGTGATAAATCAAATAAATACATACAACAGGATATGGTGTCATATGTTACAGGAGAACAATTATAGATAATGGCATATCATATTTAACAATTAAATAACTAGCAACTCAAATTTGACAGCATATTTCAACTGTCATTTCAAGCGAAATCTAATTGAATAAATATAAGAATGTTATTCATGAGTGATTGCTCACCTTTCGAGGCTAGAGAAAGCGATGATGGCGAAGACGATGACACAGACACGCACATGAATACGGACACGAGAAAGCAAAAGCTGATGCGACCAATTTGGATATCGGTGAGACAAAAGCAAGGCATGATGAAATTGGTTTTGATGAAGATCGATTATATAAGTGGACTAATATATGAAAGCTATATATATATATTTTAAACGATATTGACTGAAACCCATATATTACTTTTTTAAAAAATTCCAAATGAATACTCAAACATAATATATATATTAAAGCTATTACACCAAATCTATTTTAGAGATATTAACAAAATTTAAGTGAATATTTCAAAAATATTATATACATATTTTTGAACAAGTTGTATACTATTAAAACGTATTATACATACGACCCACTATACACACACACACCCACTTTGTTTACAAAGTTTAATACAAATAATATACAGAAAAACAGAACAAAGTCGATATCAGGTATAATGCGAACTTTAATATTTCTTATAAATAATATAAATATAACTTGTTTTTTTGGAAGAAGACGAGGCTTGACATTATAAAAAAAATATGAAAGCAGGATAACACGCAAATCTTAATACATAGAACAAGTGACATACCATATATAACTTTCATTGTTAACATATATATACACCTCCTACATCTTTAAGATCCAAATCTAATATAAAAAATCAAGTAAACTTACTTTATTATATTTTATAAACAACTCAACAGATCATCTAGGAACTCATGAACTTATATATTAGACTATGTAAACAACAATTATGAGCATATTATATTCATAAACAAACATATGTATAAATCAGACTATAAACACAATATAAATATACAAGAAGAAAGAAAAATTGCATGCACTCACGTGAAGGGAAGGAAGGAGGCGTTCGGGGCTATCGCAGGGAATATGTGGCGGGTTTGGTAAAGGCTGCTAAGGCTTTGGGGTCGGGTGGCGGGTAGAGGAGCGGGTGGTGGACGTGGGGAAGGTCGGAGGTGGTTGATAGGTGTTGTAGGGGAGTGGTGACTTCCACTTGTCTTGGTGATGGTTATCGGAGAGTTGGGAAGCAAGGCGAGATGGATGTGAGTGAGGCCTGACATGGGAAGAGGGGAGGAGCCGGAGGTGTGGTAGGTCGGCTGATGCTTCGGGTTGTGGGTGGTGATTGGTGGAGTAAGGAGGGAAGGCTCGTGTGGCGTAAGGTTAATGTGGAGCTGGTGGTTGGCGAACACGTGGAGGATGGGTTCACTAAGGCGATGCGAAGAGAGGGAGATGACGTTGCTTGCGGCTGCTATGTGATGTGACAGGCGGTTAAGGAGGAGGTAGGGCACAGCTTTGTTGGTTCTTTGGAGGCGTGTGGTTTTGGTTGCAAAGTAGAGAAAGGCAAGCGTGCGATCTCCAGCAAACGAAAACAAACATCATAACTATAAATTATAATTTTTTTCTCTCATATTATCAATTGAAGAAGACATACAAAAGAAGGATAATGGGGCTGCTTTCCGGAACAACTGAATACATGTTGTAATATACATTAATAATAGGGATGAATATGCTAAATAAGAAAGGGCATTATTGTAATATGCACTGCATAAGGAGTCTATAAATATGGAGCTTGATTGTATTGTAAGATATATCTCAATTCAATAAAATTGTTCTCTCTCTCTAATGGTCTCCATTCTCTTTATTTTGTAACACGTTATCAGCACGAAGGTGTTCTTCTTTTATTTTTATTTTCTTGCTGCTCAACTTGGAATATTTTTTTTGAGTAGCACAAACTTTCTGTATACTGCATTCTCAATATTCTACATAGGAATGCAAATCAATTATTGTTCTCAACCTGTTCACCTTCAAACTTTTCAACTTCTCAACAAGAAATTATATATTAATTACTCTGACTGTTCCACTTCTGACCATTCCAATTCTAAGGCTATTCATATTCAAAATCCTATTATATATTGGTGCAAACAAGTCTTTTATAATATATCTACATACGTTCTATTTCTTATTTCCTTTAAAACAGTAAGCAGGTAAAGGAATTGTTCTTGCATTTCTTTATAAACTCATTACTTTTCCTCTCTACAAAAAGGTAATTGTCAGTATCATGTTTTTTTTGATAAAGCTGTCTAGTTTGGGGTTCGCTTCTATATTTTTCATGTCTTTTCTTGTATCACTCTTATTTTAATTCTTTGGCTTCTAAATTCAATATTTCTTTTTTCTTTTCTTTGCGGATCTGTTGCCAAATAAAATTCTAAAGTTCGCAATGGAATATACGCAAAAGCTAACTTTCCTTTCTTATATAATAAATACATGAAAGTTGCAAAATACAAATGTTTGGTTTTTTTGATACATTTTTTGGGGTTCAGTTGTTTGATACCATGAATGAAGACTTTCCATTTTTATTTTTTAGTTTTTTTACTTTTTAGCTGGAAACAAACAAATAGGGAATGCTGTTGTGGTGAATATTTTCATCTTATGCAATTTATTTTATGAACAGTTCACAAAATGGCAAACATCGCCAAGCTTGAATTTAAAGCTTTGGATATATTTGGAGACAACTACTTATTATGGATACTGGATGCTGAGATTCATTTGCAATCTCAATGCTTAGAAAATGCCATTAAAAATGGCAAACTATGTCCCAACATGACAAGGTAAAGCTCTAATATTTTTAAGACGCCATATTCATGACGATCTAAAAACAGAATATTTGACTGAAAAAGACCCTCTCCACTTATGGAACTCCCTGAAGGAGCGTTATGACCACCAGAAGACGGTCATACTTCCAAACACTAGGCAAGAGTGGTTGAACCTAAGGTTTCAGGACTTTAAGTCTGTAGGAGAATATAATTCTGCAATGTTTAGAATCACTCTAAACTGAAATTTTGTGGAGAAAAGGTGGATGACGCACAAATGCTTGAAAAGACTTTCTCAACATTTCATGCCTCGAATATACTCCTGCAGCAGCAATATCGAGAGTGTCATTTTATAAAATATTCTGAATTCATAGAATGCTTACTAATTGTTGAACAAAATAATGAATTGCTTATAAAAAATCACTCCTCAAGATCAACTGTTTCGACTGCATTACCTGAAGTTAATGCTAATTTTTTCCACTCTAGAAGAGGTAGGGATCAAGGTCGAGGTAGAGGACATGGTCGTGGACGTGGATATAACTCTAGCAGAGGAGGTTATGGTGGGTTTAAAGGTAACAAAACCACCAACTTTAAAAAGTAACAAAAGAATGAGCTTGTAAAAAACAATGATTCGGCTTCAGAAAATAAAAGGCACTATGAGGAAGTTTGTTATAGATGTGGACGATCTGGTCACTGGTCATGTATATGTAGATCATCAAAGAAAACAGTTGAAGAATATCATCGCTCGAAGAATATTGAGGCAAATAATGCCAAAAAGTTACCAGAAAACACTAACCTGAAGTTAGATGATTTCTTCGAAGATGACATTGGAAATTTCGTTAATGATGAAAATATAAGTGCAATGATCAATGATATGACCGAGTTGATCAATTAGAAATATCTTGAAGTTTGTTATGTGGCTTTCATTTTATTTCATTATCTTACATCAATAAATCAGTTTGAAGTTTGTGTTCATTTACTTGTATCTCCCTTTGCAGTAATAGTTAAAAATAATGTGTAATGTGGATGTTGTTTTTAATCAGTGGCCTATTTTAATCATATTACTTTGTTTGCTTACATTACATTTATTTATGCATACAAATTTTTAATGATTGACTAATTATTGCCTTTAATTCTTAAGGCATGGAACGCCATTTGGGTGATGATATATGCTTACTAGATAGTGCAACTACTCATACAATTTTGAAAAACCAGAAGTTTTTCTTTGAACTATCTGAAAATTTCTCAGCTAAAGTCTCCACTATAGCTGGATATGCTAATATGATTGACGGGTCCGGAAGAGCCCATATAATATTACCAAATGGTACGCATATCTTTATTCGGAATGCATTATACTCAAGCAACTCTAAAAGAAACTTGTTGAGTTTCAAAGATATAAGAATGAATGGATACCATATCTGAAACTATAAATGAAAACAAAAAACAATATCTTTGTGTTATTTCTAGAATTGAAAGCCAGAAGCTTATCCTAGAAAGATTTGGTACAATTTCAACTGGTTTATATTTTACAAAAATTGGCATAGTTGAGTCTCACTCTATAAACATGAGCCAGAAGCTCACAAATACAAAGACATTGATTCTTTGGGATGATCTCTTGGGTCACCCTGGATCAACTATTATGCGTAAAATTGCCAAAAACTCAAATGGACATAATTTATCAAACCAATTGAATTTACCAAGTGATTACTTATGTGCCCCATATGCACAAGGAAAATTAATCGCTCGACCTTCATATAGTTAAATCACATCTGAATCTCCAACATTTCTACCAAGAATTCAAGGTGATATATGTGGCCCAATCCACCCTGAATGTGGACCATTCAAATGTTTGATGGTATTGATTGATGCATCAACTAGTTGGTCACAAGCCTGTTTACATTCTACAAGAAATTTGGCATTCGCCAAGCTACTTGCTCAAATAATAAAATTGAGAGCACACTTCCCTGATCATCAAATTAAATCAATTCGAATAGATAATGCTAGAGAATTTACTTCTCAAGTATTTTATGATTATTGTCTATCATTGGGAATCGAAATTGAACATCCAGTAGCTGACGTTCAAACTCAAAATGGTCTAGCAGAATCATTAATTAAGCGTTTCAACTTATTGCAAGACCATTGCTTATGCAATCAAAACTACCCGTTTCAGCTTGGGGGCATGCAATTTTACATGCATCGAATTGGTTAAAATTATACCAATAGCTTATCATCAGCTTTCACCATCACAGCTCTTAACTGGATCTCAATCAAATATTTCACATTTACGAAAATTTGGTTGTGTTGTGCATATACCTATTAATCCCCCACTTCGTACTAAAATGGGTCCTCAACGACGGTTGGGAATTTATGTGGGATTTGATTCTCCATCGATAATTCGTTACCTTGAACCCCTTACAGGTGATGTCTTCACCGCAAGATTTTCAGACTGTAAATTTGATGAGACAATTTTTCCCCCGTTAGGGGGAGGAAAGACCGTTCCAGTAGAACGGCGTGAAATATCATGGAATAATCCATCTATGTCTTATTTGGATCCACGTACCAAACAATGCCAATATGAGGTACAAAGAATTTTGCATATTCAAAATATTGTAAATCAACTGCCAGATGCATTTAGTGGCACTGCAAAAATAACAAAATCTCACATTCGAACAGCAAATGCACCAGCAAAAATTGATGTCCCCAAAGGATCAAAAGTAAATATAGCAGCAAATGAATCTAAATCAAGACAAAAACGTGGAAGGCCAATTGGTTCAAAAGACTTGGCGCCTAGAACAAAATAAAGAGAATGGAGACCATTAGAGAGAGAGAACAATTTTAATGAATTGAGATAGATCTTACAATACAATCAAGCTCCATATTTATAGACTCCTTATGCAGTGCAGATTACAATAATGTCCTTTCTTATTTAGCATATTCATCCCTATTATTAATGTATTACAACACTCCCCTTTGAATATGCGTATGTAAAGATGATAAGAGTAATTGCCTCATTAAAAACCTTGTTATGAAAAACTCAGTGGGAAAAAATCATAAACAAGGAAAAGAGTACAACATGATTTCATCTTTAAGTAACATATATTTTATAATGTTACTACGAGGGTTGATACTTCTGGATCAAGATAATGCCTCATTAAAACCTTACTAATAAAAACCCAATGGGAAAAAATATTAGTGAAGGAAAAAGAGTACATTATAGCGTATTTCATAAGCTCCCCCTGAATTATAACGCATTATTCAATTAGTTTGTTGATGCAGACGACGCATACCAATTTTGTACACCATCTTCTGAAATGTTGATTTTGGAAGCGCCTTGGTGAATAAGTCCATCGGATTTTCTTGGGATCGGATTTGTTTCACTTCTATCTTATTATCCTTTTGTAGCTCATGTGTGAAGAAAAAATTAGGAGAAATGTGTTTCGTCCTATCACCCTTAATGTAACCCGCTTGATTTTGAGCTGCACAAGCTGCATTGTCTTCATAAATAATGGTTGACCCTTCTGTGTTTGATGGAAGTTGGCAACGTTTTCGAATATGCTCAATTAGTGATCTCAGCCAAATACATTCTTTACTTGCTTCATGTAGTGCTAGTATTTCAGAGTGATTGGATGATGTTGCTACTAATGTTTGTTTTGTAGATCGCCATGAAATTGCTGCATTGCTGTTATTAAACACATATCCAGTTTGTGATCTTGCTTTATGTGGGTTAGAAAGATAACCTGCATCAGCATAGCTAACTAGATTTGGATTATTGCCCGAGTTAGAGTAAAACAAACCCAAATTTGTCGTTCCATGAAGATATCTCATGATATGTTTTGTACCATTCCAGTGTCTTTTTGTTGGTTCTGAACTGTACCTTGCTAGAAGGTTTACTGAAAATGCAATATATGGTCTTGTGCATTGGGCCAAATATAATAATGCACCAATGGCACTAAGATATGGCACTTCCGGGCCAAGCACATTCTCATCTTCTTCTTTTGGACGGTAAGGGTCCTTTTTAATATCTAAAGATCTAACAACCATTGGCGTACTAAGTGGATATGCTTTATCCATTTGAAAACGCTTTAGAATTTTCTCAATGTAGTTTGATTGATGGATTAATATGCCATTAGTACTATGCTCAATTTGTAGACCGAGACAGTGCTTAAATTTGCCAAGATCTTTTATTTCAAATTCCTTCTTTAAGTAATTTATTGTTTCATCAATCTCTTTTGGAGTTCCAATCAAATTTATGTCATCAACATAAACTGCTAAGATAACAAATCCCTTTACCTATTTCTTTATAAAGACACATGGACAAATGAGATTGTTTTCTTATCCTTCTTTTACCAAATATTTAGTAATACGTTTATACCACATCCTTCCAGATTGTTTCAAGCCATATAGCGATCGTCTTAGTTTTAATGAGTACATGGACTTTGATTTTGCTTCAGGCAATTTATATCCATCTGGGATTTTCATGTAAATATTGGTATCTAATTCACCGTAAAGATAAGATGTCACAACATCCGTTAATCTTATATCGAGTTTTTCAGAAACTACAAGACTTATCAAATATCGGAATGTTATGACATCCATAACAGGGGAGTAAGTTTCCTTAAATTCAAAACCTGGTCTCTGCAGGAAACCTTGTGCGACAAGTCGTGCTTTGTACCTCATGACTTCATTTTTATCGTTTCGTTTTCTAACAAACACCCATTTATTACCTACTGGTTTAACATTTTTTGGTGTTTTCTCTATTGGTCCAAATACACCATGTTTTTGAAGTGAATCTAGTTCCACCTGGATAGCATCTTTCCATTTTGGCCAATCGTGTCTTTTCCGACATCCATTTATGCTATTTGGTTCATTATCGTCATTCTCATTATTCTCATTATGGTCATGACTTTCAATTATTTCAGTAGCTACTTCGAATGAGAATACATCATCAATTATTATTTTACTTCGATCCCATATTTCTCCATAGTTCGTATAAAATATTGAGATCTCATTATTATTATGTACCATTTTATCGTTGGAATCTTCTTTTATCTCTTCTGGGATAATATTTCCTTCCATACTTCTAGGAGAATTGGGATTTTCATTTGAGTGATCCTCTTGATCATTTATAACCTCTTCAGGAGGTTCCTTAATTGATAATTTTTCATTAGACTTTCTTTTTCTAGGTGCCAAGTCTTCTGAACCAATTGGCCTTCCACGTTTTTGTCTTACTTTAGATTCATTTGCTGCTATATTTACTTTTGATCCTTCAGGGACATCAATTTTTGCTGGTGCATTTGCTGCTGGAATGTGAGATTTAGTTATTTTTGCAGTGTCACTAAATGCATCTGGCAGTTGATTTGCAATATTTTGAATATGCAAAATTCTTTGTACCTCATATTGGCATTGTTTGGTACGTGGATCCAAATAAGACGTAGATGGATTATTCCATGATATTTCATGCCGTTCTACTAGAACAGTCTTTTCTCCCCCTAACGACAGGAAGATTATCTCATCAAATTTACAGTCTGAAAATCTTGCAGTAAAGACATCACCTGTAAGGGGTTCAAGGTAACGAATTATCGATGGAGAATCAAATCCCACATAAATTCCCAACCATCGTTGAGGACCCATTTTAGTACGAAGTGGGGGATTAATAGGTATATGCACAGCACAATCAAATTTTCGTAAATGTGAAATATTTGGTTGAGATCCAGTTAAGAACTGTGATGGTGAAAGCTGATGATAAGCTGTTGATCTAATTTTAACCAATTTCGATGCATGCCAAATTGCATGCCCCCAAGATGAAACTGGTAGTTTTGATTGCATAAGCAATGGTCTTGCAATAAGTTGCAAGCGCTTAATTAATGATTCACCTAGACCATTTTGAGTATGAACATGAGCTACTGGATGTTCAATTTCAATTCCCAATGATAGACAATAATCATCAAATACTTAAGAAGTAAATTATCCAGCATTATCTAGTCGAATTGATTTAATTTGATGATCAGGGAAGTGTGCTCTCAATTTTATTATTTGAGCAAGTAGCTTGGCGAATGCCAAATTTCTTGTAGAAAGTAAACAGACATGTGACCAACGAGTTGATGCATCAATCAATACCATAAAATATTTGAATGGTCCACATTCAGGGTGGACTGGGCCAAATATATCACCTTGAATTCTTTGTAGAAATGTTGGAGATTCAGATGTGATTTTACTATATAAAGGTCGAGTGATTAATTTTCCTTGTGCACATGGGGCACATAAGTAATCACTTGGTAAATTCAATTGGTCTGATAAATCATGTCCATTTGAGTTTTTGGCAATTTAACGCATCATAGTTGATCCAGGATGACCCAAGCGATCATGCCAAAGAATCAATGTCTTTGTTTTGTGAGCTTCTGGCTCATGTTTATAGAGTGAGATTCAACTATGCCAATTTTTGTAAAATATAAACCAGTTGAAATTGTACCAAATCTTTCTAGGATAAGCTTCTGGCTTTCAATTCTAGAAATAACACAAAGATATTCTTTGTTGTTTTCATTTATAGTTTCAATATGGTATCCATTCATTCTTATATCTTTGAAACTCAGAAAATTTCTTTTAGAGTTGCTTGAGTATAATGCATTCTGAATAAAGATATGCGTACCATTCGGTAATATTATATGGGCTCTTCCGGACCCGTCAATTATATTAGTAGATACAGCTATAGTGGAGACTTTAGCTGAGAAATTTCTAGATAGTTCGGAGAAAAACTTCTGGTTTTTTAAAATTGTATGAGTAGTTGCACTATCTAGTAAGCATATATCATCACCCAAATGGCGTTCCATACCTGCTGAACGTAGAAGGCCAATTGGTTCAATTGAAAATTCATTAATTAAGGAACCTCCAGAAGAGGTTATAAATGATCAAAAGGATCACTCAAATGAAAATCCCAATTCTCCTAGAAGTATGGAAGGAAATATTATCCCAGAAGAGATAAAAGAAGATTCCAACGATAAAATGGTACCTAATAATAATGAGATCTCAATATTTTATACGAACTATGGAGAAATATGGGATCGAAGTAAAATAATAATTGATGATGTATTCTCATTCGCAGTAGCTACTGAAATAATTGAAAGTCATGACCATAATGAGAATGATGATAATGAATCAAATAGCATAAATGAATGTCAAAAAAGACACGATTGGCCAAAATGGAAAGATGATATCCAAGTGGAATTAGATTCACTTCAAAAACATGGTGTATTTGGACCAATAGAGAAAACACCAGAAAATGTTAAATCGGTAGGTTATAAATGGGTATTCGTTAGAAAACGAAATGATAAAAATGAAGTCGTGAGATACAAGGCACGACTTGTCGCACAAGGTTTCCTGTAGAGACCAGGTTTTGACTTTAAGGAAACTTACTCCCCTGTTATGGATGTCATAACATTTCGATATTTGATAAGTCTTGTAGTTTCTGAAAAACTCGATATAAGAATAACGGATGTTGTTACAGCTTATCTTTACGGTGAATTAGATACCAATATTTACATGAAAATCCCAGATGGATATAAATTGCCTGAAGAAAAATCAAAGTCCATGTGCTCATTAAAACTAAGATGATCTCTATATGGCTTGAAACAATCTGGAAGGATGTGGTATAACTGTCTTAGTAAATATTTGGTAAAAGAAGGATACGAAAACAATCTCATTTGTCCATGTGTCTTTATAAAGAAATCGATAAAGGGATTTGCTATCTTAGCAATTTATGTTGATGACGTAAATTTGATTGGGACTCCAGAAGAGAATGATGAAACAATAAATTATTTAAAGAAGGAATTTGAAATAAAAGATCTTGGCAAATCTAAGCACTGTCTCGGTCTAGAGATTGAGCATAGTACTAATGGCATATTAATCCATCAATCAAACTACATTGAGAAAATTCTAAAGCGTTTTCAAATGGATAAAGCATATCCACTTAGTACGCCGATGGTTGTTAGATCTTTAGATATTAAAAAGGACCTTACCGCCCAAAAGAAGAAGATGAGAATGTGCTTGGCCCGGAAGTGCCATATCTTAGTGCCATTGGTACATTATTATATTTGGCCCAATGCACAAGACCAGATATTGCATTTTCAGTAAACCTTCTAGCAAGGTACAGTTCAGAACCAACAAAAAGACACTAGATATAAAAAATTTATCGCTAAATTTAATTGTTTTAATTTCAAGCAAAATTCAATTAATTACATTATAAAACCTGTTAAAATTACCGAGTCGTTACATACACTTATTTCAAGTGATTTGAAATGAACTCAGCATTCAAAATTTTTATGTTTTGTTAATTAATAATCTTCAAATTATTTAAATAAAATGAAATATTTGAATAGCCAGAACTTATAAAATAAGAGAATTAAGAAATCTAAGCTAAATGTTTTGAGAAACTTTAGAATTGAAGTTTGCAACTCTTAAATTGAAAGTAAAGAAAATTTAAACAAGTTACAATAATGAACATTTTAATTAAGTAAAATGAATCATATTAATTTGTATAACCCAAATTGCATTTAATAATATATAATAAGACTTACCAAATGTTAAAAGTTAAAATGATGATTTGGATATGTAATGGGATATTATATAAGTAAACAAAACTTAAAAGTAATTAAAATGTATATAAATGGAAATTTAGTTGTAATAACAAATGTTATATACTTAGTTAGTGTATTATGGAATGAATAAGGACTAACTTGAACAAGTAGGAATAAAAGAAACGAACCTTTATAAAATGTTGATAAACTAAAGAAATGAATTTAAGTGTAGAATGAATGTGAATAAATGAATTGATATGAGATGTTTCTAAACGTAAAATAAAATAATTAAAATATAAAAGATTGAATTGAATGACATAGAATGTAAATGAAATAGATTTGAATAAATTGGAAGTAAATCAATTAAATGTTGATAAAAATTGAACGTTAATAAGAAATAAAGTGTATAAATTAAATATTAGCATTGGATAATGTAAATTCATATCGTTATGAATTAATTGGATGAATACTAATAATTGAATGGTTACTTTGGTTGTAAATTGTCGTTATAACTATTTTATTGTATATGGTTTGTGTTTGTCGTATATTAATGCTTATGTTATGATTTGGATTTGAAATTCATGTTATATGCTTTAATTTAACTCATACATATTTTATATCTTATATAAACAACTAATATTCTAAATTGAATTGAGATAGATACATACGAAGTCCATTTTGACGAATACGCGGGGTTTTTATATGCTTTTGCTTGCTTAATACGAGTGAACTCGCTCATATTATTAATAAAAAGGTACACATCTCGAATTACATACCACGCTTTTACATTTTTCCCTCTGAGATGCCACATCATTGAGATGAGATATATATTTTATATTTATTTGGTATATTTGGGTTACATATTGTATCGTAAAAATTTTCCGCTCGAGCCGCGTAGAGGAGGCTCTGCCAAAAATTTTCAAAAATTCGGATGTTAGAAAATTTTTGAAGTTTAAGATTTTTATAACTTGTTTTGATAACTAACTTGTAAATTCCGTAAGCCGAACGGAGTAGTGTAGTAGAAATGTAGTAATGGTTTATAAATGAGATTTAATGTAACAACCCGCATATTTATCGATTCTATATTTAAATATTTCATCGTTCGTCGAATTTTAGTCCGAAAACTACTTTTTTGCAAACAGTCGAATTAGGACTCGAGACCACATCCATTGAGTTCAAAACGCCGTTTGCGATCTTTTTAAGTATAAACTTTGATATGTTTGGAGATAGTAGAATTTTGCTACTTTTTCACTTTGGGTTTTGGGTTTGGGTTCAGCCCACTAGCCAACTTAATACCCAAATCAGAACCACTTCTCCCCATTCACTCTCACTTCCTCCTCTTTTCAGTTCTAAAGCAAAAATGATGGAAGGGAATGGGAAATAGAAATCCAAAACCCTAGTTCTTTTGCAAAATCCAAGATCTAGCTCCAAATTCTAAGAGAACCCATTGGTAAGCCTTCTCTTCATCTTCTCCAACTCCTTCTCTCTTGAATTTCAGAAATTCCTAAACCTAACTTCGGGAATGTTCTTCTTTCTGAGCATAGATTCAAGCTCGTTTGGGTTGTGTTGAAGAGTGGTTGATTCTCCCTTTGCTTTCAAGCTTCTTCTTCATTTGTTTGGGTTCAAAGGTGAGATTTTTATCTCACATCTTTGTCTATAATTATCTTCGATTGTTAGGTATGAATTCCTAACACTTATTCTTGTGCAATTGATTTTGGTTTGGATTGATTTGGTGTAATTCCAATTTTTGGTGTTTTGAAATCAAAATCTATGAAAATCCTTTTATGGATATTTGGACATTGATATTTGAGGCGTATCGAAGAGCCGTTAAGGCTGAGTTGTCGCTTGGCGTAAATCCTTAGTCGTTGTCGCTCGATCGATCGCTTCCGGTATCCATTTGGCCATTTTTGCCTAGGTTCAGGGAATACCCTGAACCCCAGTTTCAGACGTCTGAAACGTAGTATTCAGACGTCTGAATATTATTCTGGGAAGATTTCTATTCCCAGATTCAGACGTCTGAATATATGACTTCAGACATCTGAGTTGGTTCGTTTGCAACCAGAAAGGAAATAGGCTAAAAAGTGCCCATTTCAGACATCTGAAATCAAGGATTCAGGCGTTTGAATTCTTTTTTTGGAAAATATTTTATTTTCCAGATTCAGACATCTGAATCCTTGATTTCAGACGTCTGAATCTGCAGTCTTTTGCTTATTTGCCTATTTGCTTGAGAATTCCAACATTAATCGATTCATGTTGATTCCCTTTTGTTATTATCACTTATTATCGACTTTGATGACATTTTCTTCATGATTTTTGGGAATATCCATTTCGATAGATTCCGTAATCGATTTCTTTGGATTTTATTCACGTCTTCGAATGTGAATTTTCATGATTGATTGTTTCTACAATCCTTTCTATGATTTGTCACTTTAAAAATATAAAGGTTTCAATACTAGTAGTAAATATCGAAACTCTTTCTTCAAATGATTTCAACACTATTTATTATAAAACTCGTTTTCTCAAACCAATTTCCAATCTATTAGTATATACAAACCTTTACCTCACTCGTATGAGAAATCTAATTAAACGACTTAGTAAAACAAGTGGTATGAAACGCTTGCGTTTACTTCGTCGGTTAATTTTTGGACTTGTTCGATTGAATCTTTTGTGACAATTTTCTAGTGGAGATCTACAATTTTCTATTGTGTTTCTGGATCATCGGACGTCACGCTGTACGACGTCGATGCTCCGAATTATTTGATTTCTGGATTTCTTGTGTTGATTTCTGGAATTTATGTTTCACCAACTTTTACGATTGGCATTGATATGTATGTCATTTTTGTGGCTTGTTGAATGAAATAAAGAATATGATATTCTTTTTGGTGCTATGAGATCCTTGAGATATTTGTATGATTTTCCTTTGTTGATATTTCTATGTATACTTGTCGTAGTATGACATTTTTGGTTATCATACGTTTTTACTACATCTCTTCTTATATCTCATTTTATCTGATAATTATAGCTAGACTGATCCGTTTATTATTTTCTTCTTAAATAATACTCGGGTCAGACTGAGATTTTACAGGTGCTTCTGCTTGATTCCTTATCGGACCATCATCTGATCTTTTGGCTAACTACTCTAGTCTAGTAGTTTTTGTTGTATGCATTTGAGAAATAGACTCCTTGATGTATACGTATTCTTTTGCCTAGCACTTGTATCTATTCTTTTGTGATACCGTGGATCTTATTTGACCACTACTCTGATATACACTTTTATGTGTAATATTCATATCTATTTCCGCCTTTGTGATATGAATTGTCTGTGACTGATTTATGTTATGTTTATTTCTATATTTGTTTCCGAAGACTATATATAGCCACTGTGTAGTAGCTTCGATTTTGCGTCGGTGTGTCGGATTTCCTCTTGAGATGAAATGCATGTTATATTTTATCTGACATAGCGGTGCTCGCACAAAGCCATTGCACGGATGGTCGCTCCTCAACAGCCTTATTCTCCGTGCTAGTTGACGGCATTACTCCTTAGTGTCCTTGGCTAGCGTGGGTATAGAGGTGGGGCGTCACAGCTTGGTATCATAGCCAAACTTCGGAACAATGTAGAATAATTTAACAAGGATTATGTCCTAAGTCTTTCTTAGGAGTCGTGCCTTAGGATTTAATTCGAGTCTTCGTACCAATTCATCCTATTTTCTTTATGATTCCTTGTTTTATCTATCAAGATTGCTTGATATACATTTGGTGAATAACCTTTTTCTCCTTCTTTCTTTTCTAAAGGAAGAGAAATGGTTAGTTCTAGCAGTCCTAGCGTTGGTCAATCCAGTAGTCCTTCTCTGGATGGCGCATTCATGTCTGCCCAACAACTTTTGGATCTTGTAAAGAATCAAGAGTTTATCTGTGCTTTGAGTAAGAACCCCGAAATGGTTCTACCTTTGAAACTTGAAGTTTCTTTCAATCAGCTTGTGGATGTTACTCTTCTTCATGGAGAGGTTGGTAAAGGAAGTGTTTGTGATATTGGGACTTCCAAGAAGAGGCATATTAAGTTCAAGAGCCTTAATTCCAATAAGAGAGTGAAGCAAACTACTTTTGTAGCAAAGACTCCAATCCCTAATCGTGGAGGATGCTACAGTTGTAATTCTAAGGACCACTATATAAATAAGTGTCCTAGACCTATCTCTTGCCGCTATTGCAAAGGTGCGGACCATTATATGTCTTCATGTCCCAAACTTCAAAGCAAGAGAGAGAGGGAGCTAGACAACACTTCTCTCGGTCAAGTTATTTTCCATTCAATCCTTGATGGAGTTATTTTATTTTTTGATCTTCTTATTCGAGTTTTTTTGATATAGGTTTCATCTCATTATTTTTTTATATCAAAAGAACTTGTTGATTCTTTTCCTTTAAACATTTTTGGGATTGATTGATTTCTTTGAGGATTGCGAATCCTGATAGAAGATCCGCAACACTCAACTTGATTTTTATTGATGTCGAAATTATTTTATGTGATTTTTCTTTCCAAGCCGATATATTTTACTTAGGCTTCGGAATTGATTTTTGTAAGGATTGGCTTAATCGTTGTGAAGCCCATATCCTATTTTCCGTGTGGACTATTCATCTTCGACATTTTCAATCCGTTAAGCAGATTTCTGTTTTTTCTTGTGATTCCGATCTCAAATTTTTGAAGGCATCATTTTCTTTAAGCCCTCAAGATGAGAAAAGTGTTATTTCTCTTATCTAAATAATTTGTGAAACTTTTTCGGTATTTATGAGTTTGTCTTAGTATTATCACCTAAGAAATCTTTTGTGTGGTGTTAAGGTCTTTCTAGTTTGACCTTGCCACCGATTTTCATTTGGCTACGAGTAGCGGGAGCTCGCATTCCACTTACCGCATTCCGCACTCGTTACGATTCTTACGAATGACTTATTTTGTCATTCAGTTTGTCCAGCTTATTTCATCCATTTTATAAATGAATATTCTATGAATATTTCGATGAGACCATTCTTGTATTTATTGATTTTGGATGAAAATATCAATTTAAAAATTTTTGCAAATCTTTTTCATAAGATTTATTTATAAGTATAAATAGGATTTCTGTTTTTAGAACGAACAAAGAGAATTTTCAAAAGTTTTTAGAAACATGTTTATCCTATAAAAGATGTTTTTGTGATTGTATTGCCCATTTAGTGTTTTAAGAATTTTGGTCGATGCGCTTGATCAATGTTATCGATAGGAATTTCCTAAACGCTTTGATGAGACAATCAGACACGGTATATTGACTTGTAAAATGTAAATTTTTCTAGAAAGATTTTTACATTGAGATAATTGTGATTTTGAAAGTTTTAGCTTTTCGGGAAAGAGAATTATTTAAAAGAAGTTCTTTCTTTTCGATACTCTTATTCTTGTGATTCCCGTGGGGAACCAAGACTTTATCTTTTGTACCAATGCTAATCGTATTGGTTTGGATGCCGCTCTCTTGCAAATGAGAACGTGCTATCACTTGTGCTTCTAAATTGTTATAGCTTATCGAGACTAGATATGCCGCTCATGATCTAGTGCTCGCGGCTATTGTTTTTACTTTTAGAATTTGGCATCATCATTTTGGATGAGAAATTTGTTCTCTACCCCGATCATAAATCTTTGAAATATTTATTTTCTCATAAGGAACTTAATGTTGGCTAGAGATCCTTGCATCTTATGATCTTGATATTCTTTTTATTCCCGGAGGGGAAATCATGTTGCAAAATGCGCTTAGTCCTAAGCAACAAGTGGTTGATTCCTTGATGATGTTTGAATGGAATTATCTTTTTATCAAGTTCATCGGACATTTTGATATACTTCATTTTATTGAGCTTTATCCCATTTCTTTTATGGACTAGCGTCCGATGTTCTTTTATGGTGTTCGGTTCATTGGACGTACCGCTTTTGTACTACGTCGGTGTTCCGAATTATTTGAATTTCGGATCATTGGACGTACCGTTTTTGTAATACGTCAGTGTTTCGAAATTATTCGAGCTTTGGATCATCTGGCGTACCGTTATTGTACTACGCCGTTGTTCCAAATTATTCGAGTTCCTCATTTCTCGGGCGTACCGTTTTTGTACTACGCCGTTGCACTGGCCCAATTTTCTGCTATTCTTGACGTTTTCCGCGTCTTTTAACTATGGAAATGCTTTTAGGTTTCCTATTTTTATTCTTGAGTCCGGTGTTATTGATGAAATTGAAGTTTCACCAGATTTGACTTATGAGCAACATTCCATTCGCATCATTACGTCGGAGGTTGAGCGCCTTCGAAATAAAGATGTTCTTCTTGTGAAAGTTCAATAGTTCTCAGATGCTAAGGATTGCTCTTGGGAATCCTGGGAATTCATCGAGCGATCTCGTTCAGGCTTACTCTTTCATGCTCTTTATGGTGAACTTCCTATTTCAAATTTATTTTGTGTTGATATGCTTTTATGGTTGTTACTCTTTATTTTCTTCTTAAGTATTGCGAGGACGTAATTTCTTTAAGGAGGGGAGTCTGTAACAACCCGCATATTTATCGATTCTATATTTAAATATTTCATCGTTCGTCGGATTTTAGTCCGAAAACTACTTTTTTGCAAACAGTCGAATTAGGACTCGAGACCACTTTCATTGAGTTCAAAACGCCGTTTGCGATCTTTTTAAGTATAAACTTTGATATGTTTGGAGATAGTAGAATTTTGCTACCTTTTCACTTTGGGTTTTGGGTTTGGGTTCAGCCCACTAGCCAACTTAATACCCAAATCTGAACCACTTCTCCCCATTCATTCTCACTTCCTCCTCTTTTCAGTTCTAAAGCAAAAATGGTGGAAGGGAATGGGAAATAGAAATCCAAAACCCTAGTTCTTTTGCAAAATCCAAGATCTAGCTCCAAATTCTAAGAGAACCCATTGGTAAGCCTTCTCTTCATCTTCTCCAACTCCTTCTCTCTTGAATTTTAGAAATTCCTAAACCTAACTTCGGGAATGTTCTTCTTTCTGAGCATAGATTCAAGCTCGTTTGGGTTGTGTTGAAGAGTGGTTGATTCTCCCTTTGCTTTCAAGCTTCTTCTTCATTTTTTTGGGTTCAAAGGTGAGATTTTTATCTCACATCTTTGTCTATAATTATCTTCGATTGTTAGGTATGAATTCCTAACACTTATTCTTGTGCAATTGATTTTGGTTTGGATTGATTTGGTGTAATTCCAATTTTTGGTGTTTTGAAATCAAAATCTATGAATTTTATGGATATTTGGACATTGATATTTGAGGCGTATCGAAGAGCCGTTATGGCTGGGTTGTCGCTTGGCGTAAATCCTTAGTCGTTGTCGCTCGATCGATCGCTTCCGGTATCCATTTGGCCATTTTTGGCCTAGGTTCAGGGAATGCCCTGAAGCCCAGTTTCAGACGTCTGAAACGTAGTATTCAGACGTCTGAATATTATTCTGGGAAGATTTCTATTCCCAAATTCAGACGTCTGAATATATGATTTCAGACGTCTGAATTGGTTCCTTTGGAACTAGAAAGGAAATAGGCTAAAAAGTGCCTATTTCAGACGTCTGAAATCAAGGATTCAGACGTCTGAATTCTGTTTTTGGAAAATAGTTTATTTTCCAGATTCAGACGTCTGAATCCTTGATTTCAGACGTCCGAATCTGCAGTCTTTTGCCTATTTGCCTATTTGCTTGAGAATTCCAACTTTAATCGATTCGTGTTGATTCCCTTTTGTTATTATCACTTATTATCGAATTTGATGACATTTTCTTCGTGATTTTTGGGAATATCCATTTCGATAGATTCCGTAATCGATTTCTTTGGATTTTATTCACGTCTTCGAATGTGAATTTTCATGATTGATTGTTTCTACAATCCTTTCTATGATTTGTCACTTTAAAAATATAAAGATTTCAATACTAGTAGTAAATATCGAAACTCTTTCTTCAAATGATTTCAACACTATTTTATTATAAAGCTCGTTTTCTCAAACCAATTTCCAATCTATTAGTATATACAAACCTTTACCTCACTCGTATGAGAAATCTAATTAAACGACTTAGTAAAACAAGTGGTATGAAACGCTTGCGTTTACTTCGTCGGTTAATTTTTGGACTTGTTCGATTGAATCTTTTGTGACAATTTTCTAGTGGAGGTCTACAATTTGTTAGTAAATATTTAAGTTAAGCTAGTGGTTATGGGACATGAAGCTAAGCTCATATATTTACTAGCTTACTGTAATTGACATTTCTCTTTGATCATGACGATCATTTTATGTTTTAGACTAGCATTGTGCGATGTCTTTTTGATTTGGTTCATCGGACGTCACGTTGTACGACGTCGTTGTTCCCTTTTATTGTGCTTTGGTTCATCGGGCGTTACGCTGTACGACGTCGTTGTTCCCTTTTATTGTGCTTTGGTTCATCGGGCGTCACGCTGTACGACGTCGTTGTTCCCTTTTATTGTGCTTTGGTTCATCGGATGTCACGCTGTACGACATCGTTGTTCCCTTTTATTGTGCTTTGGTTCATCGGGCGTCACGTTGTACGACGTCGTTGTTCCCTTTTATTGTGCTTTGGTTCATCGGATGTCACGTTTTACGACGTTGTTGTTCCCTTTTATTGTGCTTTGGTTCTTCGGACGTCACGCTGTACGACGTCGTTGTTCCCTTTTATTGTGCTTTGGTTCATCGGACGTCACGCTGTACGACGTCGTTGTTCCATTTTATTGTGCTTTGGTTCATCGGGCGTCACGTTGTACGACGTCGTTGTTCCCTTTTATTGTGTTTTGGTTCATCGGGCGTCACGCTGTACGACGTCGTTGTTCCCTTTTATTGTGCTTTGGTTCATCGGGCGTCACGCTGTACGACGTCGTTGTTCCTTTCTATTGTGTTTCTGGATCATCGGACGTCACGCTGCACGACGTCGATGCTCCGAATTATTTGATTTCTGGATTTTTTGTGTTGATTTCTGGAATTTATGTTTCACCAACTTTTACGATTGGCATTGATATGTATGTCATTTCTGTGGCTTGGTGAATGAAATAAAGAATATGATATTCTTTTTTGTGCTATGAGATCCTTGAGATATTTGTGTGATTTTCCTTTGTTGATATTTCTATGTATACTTGTCGCAGTATGACATTTTTGGTTATCATACGTTTTTACTACTTCTCTTCTTATATCTCATTTTATCTGATAATTATAGCTAGACTGATCCGTTTATTATTTTCTTTAAATAATACTCGGGTCAAACTGAGATTTTACAGGTGCTTCTGCTTGATTCCTTATCGGACCATCATCTGATCTTTTGGCTAACTACTCTAGTCTAGTAGTTTTTGTTGTATGCATTTGAGAAATAGACTCCTTGATGTATACGTATTCTTTTTCCTAGCACTTGTATCTATTCTTTTGTGATACTGTGGATCTTATTTGACCACTACTCTGATATACACTTTTATGTGTAATATTCATATCTATTTCCGCCTTTGTGATATGAATTGCCTGCGACTGATTTATGTTATGTTTATTTCTATATTTGTTTCCGAAGACTATATATAGCCACTGTGTAGTAGCTTCGAGTTTGCGTCGGTGTGTCGGATTTTCTCTTGGGATAAAATGCATGTTATTTTATCTGACATAGCGGTGCTCGCACAAAGCCATTGCACAGATGGTCGCTCCTCAACAGCCTTATTCTCCGTGCTAGTTGACGGCATTACTCCGTAGTGTCCTTGGCTAGCGTGGGTATAGAGATGGGGCGTCACATTTAATGTTTTATAAATTGATAATTTTAAATAAAATATATCAAATGTTAAATTATGTACTTAGTCCCTTTTCGAGGATGAAAAGTTTTGAGGGGGGAGAATGTAAGGACCCATATTTTTAACTATTTTAAATTATTAAATTTAGTGTAATTAATGAATAAACATGGTTAAAAATATTAATGATTTATTAATATGGCTATTGAATATGAACTTGAACAAGATTTTAAAATAAACAAAACTCGGAGATTTAAGGAATAACAAGTATTGAAAGGAAATGCTATGTATTTAATGTGTTTACAATCAATAATTGAGTTGAATAATAATTGGGAATTATGTAGATAGAAATAAAATGATGTTGATAACTAAATTTTATTTGGAACTTAATGATTTATTTATATTGATTTATACGATAATTAAATTGTTAAATTTAACATTAGAAATTGTTTAAATAATTGAATCTTGAATTAATGTGATTGAAATGATATCAGAAGTTGGTTTAAATTTTATTAAACAACAATGAAGGGTGTTAACATTTAAAATTGGATTTTAAAGTGAATAATTAAAAATTGGAAATTTCATATTATAATTAACGAGTAAAAATTGCCATTTTGGTCACGTCTCGAACTTCGACGAAACTAGTTTCGTTGGATCCGTAATAGTGTATTATTATCGGATTTCAAATTTCATAGCGTTTGGAGTTATCATTTGGTCGTACGAAATAAAAATGTGTTAAATTTAATATAAAAAATTCAATATTATAATTGGGTCCAAAAAGCTACCTTCTCCATACGATCAAATCGGGCCTTGAAACTTGTTCCATTGCGTTCGAAATAGGGGCATAACATTATAAATGTTTGGCGACAAGCCTCGATTGGGATCCGAAAATTTTAGCTAGATATTTTCGAATTTAAAATAATAAAATTTAATCGATTTGACTGTGCAGCCTTTTATTCAACTTTCAGCTAACCTATACCTATGACATACCTCATACTGCATGCCTCATTCTCATTTAAATCATGCATCTCCTTTCCTCTTTTTAACAGAGCATTCAACAGAGGAAAAAAACGAATCTTTAAAAATCAAAATCTAGGAATATACTTCATGAAAAATTCTTAAACCATTTTAAAATTTTTGTTTAAGCATGATCTTCAACCTGGAATGTGTTTGAGGGCCGCAAATTCGTTCTCTGGTAATTGATAATGAAGACGAACGAGGACTTTTAACTAGGGTTCGACCTAGCTTTCGTTTCAAGGCAAATTGGGAGTAGGCAAGCTTTGATTCAGGTTCGGTGAGGCGTGGCGCATCGGTAACCAAAGTTTGGGAGGCTGCGATGCCTTGTGGTGGTTCGCGAGCGTACAGGGGATGTCGATCGTGTTGTTGGGTCGCAAGAGGAAGGAGACAACCAAGCTCAAGGTTTTGTGGTCGAGGTGATGGGAAATTGGCCGTGGAGTTGGATGGTGATGTCAGATTTTTGTTTAGGGGTTCGAGGCTTGGTGTTAGTGATAAACGTGAAATGCCGAGAATGGGTTCTCTCCTTTGTGCATGATCGATGGGAAGAAGGAGATGGAGGGTAGTCCGTTTGGGCTGAACGTTAATGGGCCGGGCCTTCAGTGGTTTGTTGGGTAATGGATTTATGTAGGTTGTTTACAATTTGTGTAATAAAAGAATTCAAATTATTCTAAACGTGATAACTCACTCATCTTAGGTCAGATTCGAACGAAACAAACGGCGACGAAATCTGGCGACGAGTTCTACGGTCAGGACTGATTTGGAGTAAGTTGGAGCTAACTAAAATTTTAGGTTAAATTGAACGTCGTTCGATTTGATTTAAAATTTGAAACTCAAGGTGAGTGTTTTACAATGCTCACAACGCACTAAAATAATTTTTTTATGCTATTTAAATTTGAAATTATGAAGTGATGTAAATTTGTTGATCGTTGTTTGATGAATTTAATTGTGATTTCAATTAACTGTTAAAAATTAAAATTGACGGTTAAATTTGAAATTGAAATTTGATTTCCAGTAAAATACCTGATATTGATAACCATGGAATTATTGTGAATTATTGACTGATTTGGATGTTGGGATGTTACTGATTGATACTTTGAATGATTTGAATGTCTATTTATTTTGATATATTCTGCTATCATCCAGTATATTATTTACAGTACATAAAACTGTAAATTGAATTACTTAGAATAAATTAAGAAATAGGTTGAAATGATATATACCTCTGACATTGTGATTTGGATTGAAATGATATATATTTATCCCTCAAATTAAACTGAAATAACTGATCACTTAGCCATAGGGTAGAAAATTATATACGAACACCGAATTGATTAGATTAAATGATTTTAAAGTTTTTGATTTGAAATTTATTTAAATGATCTAATTTTAAGAAAATGAAAATCGAATTTATAGATATCGAACTATTTCGAAATTGAGCTCGGAATTGAATTATATTTGGAGATTTGGATTTCAAATTGGACATTGAAGGTAATTTTGATTTAAGTATTTGAATCGATGTTTTGAAAATCAAACTCGAAATTGATATTAGTTGAAATGGTTTAAATTTTGAAATTGAAATTATTTTCGAATTGTAATTGAAATTTGTTTGAAATTGGAATTGAAATAAATTTGAAAATAGACATTGAAATAAATTTGGAATCGAAGTAAAATTCGGCTTGAAATCAGAATTGAATCAATTAAATCGAAATAGGAATTTAAAAGTGATTTAAATTAAAAAAAATTGGAAAGTGAATCGGTTTGACTTTGAAACTATTTTCAAATAAATTATTTTGATACAAACTATTTAAATCTATCTTTTTAAATATTCATGTTTGCTTGGATTTTCCAGTCTATTTTGCCATATAAACCATATTAATAGTTAGACTATTTTGTATTAAACTATTTTTACCATTTAAACTATTTTAACCATTTAAACTATTTTTAGCTATTTTAATTTAAACTATTTTAACCATTTAAACTATTTTAACTATTTTAATAGTTTGAACTATTTTAAAAATATTCAAACTAGTTTTCTAAATTTCAAATTTGTCAAAAGGGTTGAGTGTTTATGTAATGACCCATAATTTTCAATAACTAAAATAGTTAATTTAATAAGACTTTGTGATTTAATGTTGGAAGAAATAAAAAAAAATTGTGGTTCAATATTAGGAATATAATTGGAATGAAATGTAATAGTATTAATTTAAAGTAATTGATAATTGTTTTAAATGTAATTTCTATAAATTGAAATGATTAAAAATTTATAATTGGTTATAGATCATAAATTAATTGTAATAATATGTATTAATTGATAATTGGAGTAAACAGTAATTGCTAATTTAAATGTTGTATTAGTTAATGAAATAATGTGTAATAAATTGTAATTGGATAGAATTAGTATTGTGTAAGTTGTTATAATATTTATTTATAAATAATAAACTTATAAATGTGAGTTAATGGTGACAATTATTATATGTTACCTATCTATTTAGTCTGTTAAATTTAATGTAAAATTAGTTGCAATTAAATGAAATTAAATGTTATGTAAAATGAGTTAAGATGATATCTATAAAAGGTGAATCCAATAAAATGTATAGAAATGTTAATTATATTCGTTAGGAAATAATTGATTTAATAAAGAGTGAAACCAAGATAAACTAATTTATTAGGATTTTAAATTATAATTAATGTGGAAATCGACAAAAATTTAATATAAATGGAAAATTGCAATTAATAAATAAAAGATGGTAATTGCGGAATACTAACATAATAAGATATAACCCAATGTTAAAATATGCATAGAGTAATGAATGATGAAATGAAAGGGACTGAAATCAAGTATAATCAATTTATTGGAATTAAATTATAATTAATTGGATTTAATTACGGCTGAAGTTAAACACTGTAATTAGTGTAATATTCAATACTAAATTTATATGTAAACATGTATTAAATCATTGTAAATATCTAAGTGATCAAAAATGATGAAATTTGTTAATTATCAAATTTGAATGGAGAGGTGATTTAGCTAATTTAATATTAATTTATTTAACTAACGTGAAAATAGCCATTTTGGCAACTATCTTGGATTTTGACGAAACCAGTTTCATCAAATCCGTAGTGGTGAATTATTGTAGGATTTCAAGTTTCGTAGCGATCGGACTTGTTGTTTGATCACACAGACTCGAAACGTGTAGAAATCAATTTAATTAAATTCAATTGAAATCAATTTATAATAAGTTGAATTTTAAGCTAACTTCTTCATACGACGGAATTAGGACTTGAAACATGTTCTATTGAATTTTAAAACATCGAAAATCTCTATTTGATATATCGGATGACCCGCTTTCGTTTCGGTGGCAAAAACGGGCTTTTTGGGTCGTTATTGTCATTCGTACCAATTCGATCGTGTTTATTTTTATTATGGAGCTTTGTTAATATAAATAGTTTTTCTCTCAAACCCTAGCAGTCATTTTATTATTCGGTATATACAATTGTATATGTCTACTTCTCCTCCTCAATGGCAGAAATAGATTCCAATGTCAAAACCCTATTCCAATTTCAAATTCAATTTCAAAATCAAACTCCACAAAAACCTATAATATTATATATCAATTCGAATCACCCGACGAGCGCAATTCAAATCTGCAAATTTTTTTCCAATTTGGGTCCCTATGTGGCTAGAAATTGGTGATTTATTTTTGGTCATTCATAGCGCATCGATCAACTTCGACTGATCGTCAAATCACGGGTACCGTGTTATGGAGAGGGTTGAAGTGAGTTCATCTAGGTGTGTCGCACGTTATTTCAACAGTTCGATCGCCGTAAAGAATTCAAGTAGGGTTTCGAAACCCTAGTTTGGGGGTGGGGTGGCAGCGACGGCCTCTAGTGACCACGATGGCGGCGCGCGTGGAGCCAGGCGAACGCACCGTGTCATGCGCAAGACGGTGGTAGTTGTCGGCGATGGCCTGATGGTCGGAGGCGTGCGGTAGGCTCGGTCATGGTGCTGTAGGAGACATTTGGGTTCGAAGGATGCGTGAACGATGGTAGCAGTAGTTGACGTGGTAAATCCTATAATTATTTATTTTAATTTCAATTTTAATTTTAATTGTTCTAACACTAATAACTTTTAAGTATGAGGTCCGATTCACGTACGCTTTATTCCATTGGGATCGTATCAAAATTTCTAACATTTTAGAACTTGTTTGGACGAATTCTAAGACTGTTCAAATTTGGGGTTTAATTTGGATTTCAAATCGATTTGAAATCAAAGGTAAGTGCTTTTACCCACTCACAACTTCTAAATTGTCTCATATTAGTAAAGTAAAATTTAGGATGTGATTAGAAGTTGATTGATTGTTGTTTGGAATATTTAAATCGTCATGCTAATTAATTTTAATTTATTTGAATTTAACTGCCATTTAATCTATATTAAATTTAGTTGCCAGTTAACTACCTGTTAAAGGAAATCGGTTATTTATTGTAGTTTATTGGTTGAACTGAATGATGATTATGATTGATGTTTGATTGTTGATATTGGACGTTATGTTTGATTGTTGATATTGTTATAACACTGCAAGTTCCCTATGGGTTGAAATGATACATACCCTAACGATCTATAGCTTAGGGAGAAAATCGTTATGAGTTGAAATGATAGACTCGAGCGACTTATGGATCTTATCTAATTTGGGATTGCAGTTTGAAACGATATATAACCGCAAAATTCTAAATTGCGGATTGAAATGGTAAATATCCGTATCACTTGACCATAGGGTAAAAAATTATATACAAACACCAGATTGGTTAAATTAATTGATTTTTAATTCCTTATTTTGAATTCGGTTAACTGGCATTTTGAAATAGAAATTAATCTACATAAACTGAATTATTTTCAATAATTAAAGTTTAATGTTGACGAATTGATTTAATGAATTGTTCAAAGGATTTAAATTTAAATTTAAAAGTTGAAATGTCAAATATAAATGAATTTATCGGAACTGAGTTACTGAAAATGTGTGGATATAACTTTGAAATATATTTTAAAATAGTTTAAGCTATTTTAATCAATTTAAACTATTTGAATTTATTTTAATCTATTATAACTTATTTAATCCAATTTAATCTATTTTACCTATTTTAAACTAATTAAATTTATTTAATCTATTTTAAATCTATTTAATATAATTTAAATCTATTTAATCTATTTTAAATTTATTTAACCTATTTAAAGTCTACCTAATATAACTTAAATCTATTTAATCTGTTTAAATCATTTTAAATATAATTAAATCTATTCAATCTATATTTAATCTGTTTAAATCATTTTAAATCTAATTAAATCAAATTTAAATCTATTTAAGCTATTTTTAATATTTAAACTATTTTAATCTTTCTAAACTATTAAAACTATTTAAATTTATACTGTTTTCTAAATTCTAAATTGTACAGTGGAAGTGGTTATATTTAAATCCTCGATTTTAAGGAGAATACAATTAAAAGATGTTATAACATAAGTTGAGACTTAATAACATATTTTGAGTAAATATGATGATTGAAGTGAGGGTTTAACCTATTTTGAAAATATGATTTTGAAAGTGAATATGATTCTGAAAGTGATATGGTTTGAATTGAATATGATATATTGATATCAATATGAATTCACTTTTGAAATGTAAAAGAACCATCCGGTGTGAAATAAGCATTTGGTTGTTAAAGTGACCGAGATCGGATATTGTCATACTCTCTGCTAATACCGAAAACCACTTTAACAACTGTATACGTGGTGGAGATTTTAGAAACGAAGTGGGATGGTTTGACGAAAGATTCTGTACGAGGTATTTACATTACCCTTACTCCTGTGAGTCAGCTTAGATGTGACTAAAACATGAGCTATAGCGGGACAAGTGAGGTCGCACCTTCGGTCGGACACATTTCTTTGATACCATATTATTACTTTGTGATTGATCTGGTGACCACCTCTCGATTTTGATTATGGGAGAGTGTCCGAGGTGGACGGTAGTAGCTGTTATGCATTACCATAAGTCTGGAAATGCAATTGGTATATCTACCCTGGCATTGCCTCGAGTGCTGTGTTCACATGCCGTATCGCGCCTTTTACGAGTTTATTTTGTGCCATACATGTATTGTGCCTTTTGGGTAAACCTCACGGAGGAGGTTACAGTACTATATAGACTATGGGAATATATAAATGTGTTAAGGGGGATATGGGTAACGCCTTAACGCTATTTTAATACTTTACTTTACTATAGACACTATTACAATAGCATGTTGTACTACATAGTAGATAGTTTAACGAATCCTTAGAAGATTTCCATCTCGAACATCTCTTAAGTTATTGCACTCACGTTAGACACTGGATAGGAGATGTCAAACCTCGTAAACATCTCTGATGCTGTTACACTAATATTTATTTACCGTTAATTTACCATATATAAGATCTTTTAGTTCTGACTCGAGTGTTTTGTCATTTCAATTCGCTCGGGTTAGTTTGAGCTTTTTAGTTTATCGAAGACTGCTTTCTGAAGGGTGAAAATGAAGATTTTATACTATTATTATTTATTATATTTATTCCACTGCATCATGTTATTCTGCTGCATTTATTTATTATTTATTCTTGTTCTTTGTAACTCTGATCTGTATTATAAAAGTTAAATTAATATTATTTGTAAACTGCTTCATGAACTGTTTATTTGATTATTATATTTTATCATTCCGCTGCGAGATTCTGTATTTGTTTCTTTCTTTCTCTGTTTTTCTTATTTACCCCATAACAATCTACCCTTTTGAATGGTTTGAGTTTGACGTGTGTGGTTTATCATCGATTTAAATCATCCAAAATTGCAGGTCGTTATAGTTTATATTTAAATCTCAGATTTAAATAGTATTGGGTTAAAATGAAGTTATAACCTAAACTGAAATTCGAAATGATTTTGGAAGTGAAACCGAAATATTAAAGCGAAGATGATTTTTGAAGTGAAATGGTATATTTGAGTAAATATGATGATTTCGAAATGTATTTTGTTTTGAAGCGAAGATGATATTTTGATCTCAAGTATGAATTGTTTTCGAAATATAAAAGTACCATCGGTGTGTGAAACGACGTTTGGTTGTTAAAGGGACCGGGGCCTCTTATGGAAACTCTCTATCAATATTGGAACCACTTTAACAACTGTGTACATGGAGGAGACTCCAGAATGAAGTGGTTGAATTTGGCTTTGTTTGCTTGATTTGAAGAAAGAGAACGATGATGATAGACCCTGGCACTTATGCCAATTTGAAATGACTAAACAGGACGACTTGACAGGGCCAAGTAGGCTAAATACCCCAAGCGGACATCCGTTCTTCGATTTTCTTAGACTCGATTCATATTATTACTCTTGTTGTTGGTTTCGATTGGTGCACCTTGATTAGGGATAGCCTCCCTTTGACTCGATGTGGGATGGATGGACATGGTGGGCGGTCATGGCTATGATACAATACCACCAACCCTGCGATTCAAACTGGTAGTATCCTACCTTGGGCGTTGCCTCACGTGCCTTGTCATACTTTTATCTCTGTACGAGACCCATACGATTTTGGTTTAGTGTTGTTGTATCACGGTGCATCCCTGACTACCGACGTGCTACTTGTGGTTTCAAATGCAAACTCTACGCCAATGCTTAAAAACGCGTTTAGGGGGATCAATGTAAAGCCTTAACGCTAAGAAAAATACTTATTTTGTTGATTAGACATTATATATGTAGCGTATTCTATTGTGTGTGCGCGCGCGTCTGTGTGTGTGTATGTATATATTTTGGCGGATCCATAAGAGATAGAAAATCCTTTAACATCTCTTGAGTTATTGCACGCACGTTATACACTGAATAGGAGATGTGAAACCCCGTAAACACCTCTGATGCCATGGCACTCATGTTATATGCGATATCGATTTGACTCGCATAAGAATATTTTAGTCCTAACTAAAGTGTTTTGTCTCTTCATTACGCCCGAGTCAGGCCTGAGTTTTTCAGTTTATCGAAGATTATTCTCTAGAGGACGAAGACAAAGATTTGATATATTATTACTATTATTACTTCTGCATCGTGTTGTCTGTTGCATTATTTTATTTATTCATTTTGTATATAACTCTGATAAATGTTGTATAAATTATAATCAAATGTATAGTAAATCGCTTCATGAACTGTTTATTTGATTATTATATTTTGTCATTCTGTTGCGAGATACTATGATTGTTTTCTTCTTCTTTTCTTATTTTTCTTAATTAACCTCATTGATTATCTATGTTTCGGATTTTTTGAATTGGACATGTGAATATTATTGTCTATTTAAACCTTCCAAAATGTGGATCGTCACAATTTGCCACCCACTGTAAACATCCCATTCTATAAACGGAAAAATGCTTTAAATTTTTTCATATAAATAGCTATTCTCCTTATATATAAAAACATTGGGCAATCGATTCAGCAGCAATGTTCAATTGTTGTATTTTAAATTTTTGGTTGGGGTCACTTTGTTTTGAACTATTAATTTTCTGTTTACTACATAATTGCAACTTACTATAACATCGTGCATTTGTTTTCAATTATATCAAAAATTATGTGTTTGTCTGATTATGTATACATATTATGGATACTGTTTATGTGCTATATGAGTATATCAGTATGTCAACATCACATTATGTTTGTTTCTATATTATAAACACGGTCCGTTTATTTAATGATTTTATGCCATGTCATGGCGTTTATGTAATAGCTGTAATTTAGGATTAAAGTTTAGCTTAGTACCACTGTCTTACATGAATAATTCATCTTTTCATCCTTAACATCTGAATCCTTGAACCTAATGAAATTAGATTCAAACTAATGAGATTATAGTTGAGTCGTACACATACAAGTCTTCTTATGTGCATATGTGTAGATCGTGTGTAAACCACGATGCATTTTTTGGTACCAATATATTATTTTTGTTGCTGCAAGAGTTGAGCTGGCTGCAGAGCAGGTATAAAACGTTGTATCTCCTGATTGTTTACCTTTCATGTGACAACAACCATCTATATTTACCCTACACCTCATACAAATGTGCTTTTGAAGTAATGCATGGACATTGTGATTAGAGCAGGCCCACCTGGGCGTGCGTATACACTTGTACTTAAAACGGAAATAAGTTTATATACAAATCTTAAGAAAAGTATTCTTCAAAACGCACTTTATATGGGTCAAAACGAATGTTGCGTAAAACATCGTTATGACAACCCAAAACTCTAGTATAGGAATTTGATTAATTAATTAATTAATTATATCCCGTATACTATATAAAACAATTCCTTTCGGAAATCGTTTATTGTAACAACAGTGTTATAGTCCATGTCTTCCTTACTTCCCTGAAAACGTCAATTACAACAGTAAATGTTGCAATCTATGTTTTCAATACTTATCACATTTAAAATCATTTTCAAACTATTAAATTCCATTTGGAATAATTATTTTCTAAAACATTACTTTCAAAAGATAAATTACCTTCAACCATTAGCTCCATCAAAATATTACTTTCAAATATTTCTTTAAAAGATAAACCACTTTTCAAACGATCAACTACATACCTAAATTTCAACATAAATCATTTCTATATTACAAATTATGTTTTTAAATTTCACTTCTATTTTATAATACTTCTATTTATGAAATTCCTTTTATAAATTCATTTGTAAAATCTCTTTATTTATAAAAATCAATTTATAAATCTATTACTTTATAAATCTCTTTGTTTACTTATATAAAATATCTCATTTTTAACATCTATAACTCCGTTTATACATTTATTACTTATTTATAAAATATTACTTTTATAAAGCTCTTATCTAAACCATCTCAGAATTATTTACTTCTAACTATTTTTGTCTTCTAAAAAGCTATATTTATTTATAATAAAAAGATGGACTTACTTATAAATTTTAAAACCTTAGAATACAGTTCAAAAATCTCTATTTAACATATTTTATAAAACAGTTAAATTAATATTCCAAAAATCAAATTCTTATCTCATTTCAATAAACTCCTTCTTTTAATAATTCAAGAATTATTAAAACATATAAAATTCCTAAATCACTTTTAAAATCATTTACAATTCACAATTATTATATTAGTATTTCAAAATACCAAAAATAAGGCTCAATTCTACTATAGCACTAAATACGTCAAATCATTTCACAATCAATAATATGGCAACCAGCACATCATATATTACTATATATATGAAGAGTAAAATCAAATAGTGGTGAGGAATCCTGTTGGATCCCTTTAACCTTTTTCCGTGCATCACATATACTACATAATCATAAAATAAAAAATCAACTGCTTTGAGGCAGGATCGTATACAAAGGATTATCCGCTCTTACATAGGAACGTAATAGGGTGTCATCCGCTTTAGGGGCAGGAATATATTCAAACCAACTAACAAATATAGTAAATCATTTAAACATGCAACAAACAGCATAAATTACATTATTTCCACTTATATAAAAATGGTAAGCAAGCCAGAGAGGTGAGTGTACTCACTGAAATTCCAGTAATTGTCGAAGTGCTCTAGTTTGAATTAAAATTGAACAGATGTTCAATTTTAACCCAAATTTCTACTAGCTTTGAATCCATCCAATCTACTTTCATAGCGTAAAATTCATCGATACGATCGTAACGCAACTCATCGCGCTCAAAACCAACCTTGTAAGAAAAAGTTATGGATTAATCAACATTTGAAATAATTAAATTAAAATTAACTTATTTTATTAATATAGTTTTAAACTAAACCTTTCCCCCCCTCTCTCCTCGTTCACCCAAGAAACGCACGAGCCCAAACCGCCAAAGCTTCCTCGATCGCCATGCCTCCTCAACATCATCGGAGGCCGATCAAACATCGTTGTCGCCATCCCCATCTCGAGCTTCACCTCCGCCCATGCTCGCGCCAAGCTCGATCGACCAAAATGCCACGCATGTCGTGCCCTAGCTCAAATGAATGGCCCAAATTCGCTTTCATTCGTCAACGACTCGATGATCCAACCATTCATTACGTACAGCACATCGAGCTCTATGACTTTTCTTCTCGCTCCACGACATTTTATTAAGTGGACGACGAGAAATCTTTGGAGGAAGGTGGGCTATTTTCGGCCATTGAAATTAAATGGCGTTTAGGACCTAGCCATGCTTTTTTTAGTTTTGCAAAAAATGAAAATGTTTAGGTCGTTATATAGAAAATTTCAAGGCACTTTTCATTCTTAAAAATTTCGAACCCCAAATGAAGCCTGCCGCCTGACGAGCTATATGTTATACCCCTATTTCAGAAACAATGGAATATATATCGGAAGTCAATTCCATCATATATTAACTTTCAAAATCAAATTATATTAATTTAAATTCCTTAATTAATTTCTACGTGTTTCGAACTCGTACGACCAAACAATACGTCCAATCAGCATGAAATTCGACAACATATAATAATTCACTATTACGGATCCAATGAAACTGGGTTCGTCGAGATCCAAGATAGTGCCCCAGAAGGCTATTTCCCCATGTTATATAGAACTAGTTATTTCGTAAATCATTTTAATCGCTTTTAATTCAAATTTAAAAGTTTACTATCTTCCTTCTTATTCAAATAGAATTTAAATCAACATTCGAAATCGTTTTCATGCACACTAAATTCAAGGTTCAATTATTTGAACAATTCAGACAATTGAATTTAACAATTTAATCATCAAATAAATCGCTATATTTGAAATATAAGTTATTTAACTTATAAAATTAACTTTTCAATATTTAAAATTAATCAAATATTCCAAACTTAAATGACTGAAATTCTAGGTCGTTGCAGATATTTTCTCTTGGACATTAGCTATATTAACTAGCAGAAAACTATTGAGTCAGTCATTCCATAGTTATCCAAAAACTATCAGTACATAACCCTTTAGTACCCTTAACAGCCATGGGTAATACACTATCCAACATTTGGAGAGTGTTACATACTCTAGTCTCAATGGATGTATCGATATCATGTCTCGATACATCTTGACTAGGAATATTTAAAATGGTATATTTATTTTCATTGTGATAAATTACTCACAATTACAACATTTGTAACTACTATCACAAAACATACCATTTATGGATTTTCTATTAAATATACTTTTAGTTGAATTAATTAATTAATATAACACATTATATCGAATATATAATAGAAAGAAAATGCCTTTTATTTTTGAACAGGATTATTAAGTAAGATATATGTAACAAATTACATAATTATCCCTAGGCATACCCTTAACACTTCAATCTTCCATTGCACTTGGGGTCATTATGAGATCTTATTCCAACTTCTCCAATCAGTTTCCTGAAAACCAATTGGATCAGTCTCTTAGTGAACGGGTATGCTATTATGTTCCAATTATGTATTCTGTTAGTCAACTCTCTCCGACGGTGACAAACTGTTTTGTCATGTGGAATAATTTGGAGTATGTCTCTCGACTTCAAGTGGGCTCTAAGTTCTGTTAAGAATTATATCGTGATATTGTTATTATTTAACAATGTTATGGAATTTTCAACATTTGAAATCACCCTTGACTCAGTTATAAATTTGTGCACTTATACATTTATATACATTGATTTTATTGCGGCGCTATTTAAGGCAATGTGCACAGTCTTTTTCATTCAACCAATGGAACATTTATAACTTAAACATTCTTAGCTTGAGTTTATTATTAACATATTATACTCAATATCACTTATGAAGTTTTATCCTGAACACTTCTTCATAAAGAATTTATTGTTTCTATAAATAATTCTCTTGTATTTCATAAATATACAAGGAAACTTCAAGCAACCATTTATTGATATCAATTTGGATTTGATAGCTTCATGTATCAAATACATAAATAAATCATGATATCATAACGATATCATAGATAACATAACATGTATGATAATTTATATTGCCAATACATAAGGAATCTTTCTTACATGTTCCTTATTAAACATTTCAATAAGGTGTCCTCGCATATCATTTAGGACATTCCCAATATCTTTTATACTTCCTATAATAGACATCATTTATAAATCCAACATTAAGTATTAAAAGAACTAAAACTGACTTTAACATAAGTATATCGTTAACATTCAGTTGTGTGTTGTTTACTTATGATTTAGAAATATCTATGTACCTTAACTTCCTTTCTTATGAGTACATGCTTCCTCTGCACTTTGATTGACAATAAAACTATCTGATATTTCTATCAAAACATTTATTCAATTTTAATGCTTACAAAATGATACTTTCAATCATTTCTGGGATCATTTCCAAAAGTCAACAAACTCAAATATCGCTCCCACTGACTTTGAGACACTTTGGTTGTTTATGTGTAAACAGTCTAGTCTAAATCTACATTTAGAACCTTCTGTTTCAATACACACACACACACACACACAAAAATCCAAAGTCATACTAGGCGATAATTTTGTGAGTAAACCTGAATTAATTTGGATACGTTGAATAACGAATCTATAACGCTAATTTCAACATCAAAATTTGCAATGTTATTCTTATCACGTTGCTCATTAAATTCCAACGACATCAGTTTCTTAAAGATGCAATCGCGGTCGATGAATCGCATACCTTTGGATACGACTATCAAAATCGTATTTTGATAATGTACTTGGAATCCTTTTAGATTTACGCAACATACAGTATCATAGAGTCGGTACTCTTAATAGTTTAATTAAACAACTAAGGATTATATTTTTTTGACATTGATAAGAAACTCATAGTTTCTCTTCAATATGCAATAATACTTGTTAGACACTCTAATGCGATGTGTTCGCTTAGGTTAGTTAATTTCATTTCATCTCATGTAATCATTTTTACCTTTGGATCACATCCAATTTCATTTTACTACTAATAATTTCTCAAAGAAATTCTTTCACTATGAAGTTGGTATTTCTTAAAACAACAATTGTTCCTTAGTGCAACATAATAGGTATCATAAACTTTTATGAATTTCCTTATTTATAAAAATGATTTGTTTCTAGTTTATAAACTTACGTTCAAAATATAAATATGTCATCTAATGATAGCTTTTCCCAAAATCCTCTTAAGGAGATTCATACATGATCCCTCACGAACAATTATTATGTGCAGACTTTCGCACAACCTGCCAACTCCTTGGCATAAGATATGTTGGGGTTTCTTAAACCCTTATCTTGTATGATTTTGTGAACTATTTAGATAAAATAATATCAACCTTGTGTATTACTCTTAAGTACATGACCTTATAGAAATAAATTAACTCAACTTCACTCATCATTAATTGTGATTTTTCCAACAAAGTTCGATTACTCCTTTCGATACATCATTATGTATCACATGGAGGAGTGACTTTTGAGATTGAATCTTTATTCATTTTTAAGTGCATTCAGAACTCTTTTCAATATACTCACCTATTCGATCCAATCGAATCATTTTACTTTATTGCACGTTATTATATATTTTTGTTTTATGATTTATGACCTTATTACAGATATACCACACATATATCAAATACACATGTCCATGTCGGTTATAAATTACTAATGAATATAACTAAGTACGTGGAACCAATTTAGTATTAGTAGACTTGCGATTGCACACATCAATACGTATCAATTTGAAGAGTTCATCAACTCTTACGATTCCCCCACTAAATAGGTGCATAGCCCTTAATTGATATAATTAATCGGTATCATAAGATTCAAAATAATATAATAAAAATTATTTCTCAAAACTATGGCTTAATCAATAATCCAAAATAATTGTAAATAATTTTAGATATCTTCATTATTTTTCAATGCATTATTTTGTTAGAAAACAAATACCACATTATAGTTTATTTCATAATGAATATTCATAATATTTACGTTGATATATAACTATGTCTATTTTTCAGTCGACATGGAAAAATAATCATTATTTCATAAATAATGTTCACCGTGTTTTCAAAAAAAAAAAATTTAGTAACTTCCGATGCAATCAATAAATGTTATATGGCATGCTCCCACTATTTCTTCCATTACTATAATAACGTACCAAATATGGAGATCCATCATCCACTTAAATATACTGCAACAAGTTTGTAGTAGAGAGTTCTTTGATCAAATATCTTGAACATAGGGAAATAAATCTCATAGAAAAAAAATTTCTATACAAAATTACATTTCGGAATAAAAATCATATTTCTTATTCCAATGTTAAGTATCATATCATTATTATTACAATTATCATTTTCGATGTTTCTTTATGAAGGAGAAGTGGCCATTTACTCTCTTCATCCCAACTTTAGCTTAAATTACATCTACTCTTATACATCCGTTTTCCTTTCTAAATACCATTCAAAAGAAAGCCGTTACTACAATATCATAACGAACACTTTGCAAAAGTGCATTCGATTATCCTTAACATTTAAGGAAATCAGATGTGCTGCACTTTACATAAATCGATCAAACCGACATTTCAATGATCGAGTTCTTAGATTTATACTGTAGTTTTGGTCATATGTTACATTTAATACAATATGGCCTTTTATGTAATCAATCAAATTGAATACACGTTCCCATAGTACTATTATTAGCTTATTTCAAATGAATTAGTTTCATCAAAGTATCATATATTACGAACTATGACTCTTCCCCGTATAACACATATATGCGATAGCATATGGATCAAATGTCCATAGTCTTTTATTGCTATTAAAGTTCGAAACTCATAGAATGAAATAAAGGGTCTTAATCAAATAAACACGTAAGCGATCATATTATGAGCACATTAAGTATTTGTAAAATTAGGCACTTGCATGGGTATAGAAAACATTAATATGCAATAGGCATTTAATAGCGAGTATATGTTAAATTTCTGTTAATCAATTTTCAATTTAGTTCATTTGTACATATTAATTGATAAACGTTTTATCAATCATATTAAATGCATAAATTTATCATTGTAATAATTATAACATTATTTAGCATATGTTCCTACAATATTAGAATGTTAAATGTTACAATTTCATTTTTCTAATAAGCCTCCTACTAGTCTTTTATGTTTCACCAAACCCTAAGATGACACATAGAAGTTTTTCTACTTCACTGTTGGGTGTTAGGACTCGTTTGTCTTGGGATTTTGACCTTAAATATGCTCAACAAATCATAGCCCCACAAATGATGGATAACTCCTTATTGGTTGTATCGCATACAATTCCTAACTCATGGTTTCATTTTCTAATCTCATTTCGACCTCAAGTCTACTCAACAAATCGAACAAGATTATTCACTGGCATCTACCATATCATGAAGGCCTAAGTATAGTATATGTACCTTGAGTCTTCTCAACAAATACATATAGTTATCTTACTTCGCCTATTCAGTATATTAGTAATACTACACATAACATCCACAACTTGAGTCTGCTCAACAACTAAGGAGTATGCAAGTAATTTATTAGTATATAAATGGTAGATGACAACATTATATTGAAGATTTATAATCTTTAATATATTATATTGAATGATATTGACTTATGGAATAATGTATTTCTTATGAAATACCCTCGTGATTCAAGTGCTAAACATATCGGAAATCATGGTATACGTACATTTACATATGTATTTATCCCTCAAGTCTATTTAGGTTTCTTTAATGTTCCACCTTTAGTTTATACATTCATATCATATAAGTATTTATTGTTATATAACTTTTATATTTCATATCACTTATGTAATAGTCTTATGTATAATATTATGTTAATTAAATCTTTTTTTACTATTTTAATTAATTTACTCTTTAATTAATTTTATATTAATATTCCAAAACAGCTTTTATATTGGACATATCTACTATAGCCTTTATAGTATAACACGTATATCTTATATATATATGTATTTTTTACTTAATTAATTAATCTCTAATTAATTTATTTAACTAAACAATTTTAATTAAATTATTTCAATTTCGAATTTTATCTTACATACATGTATATTTACGTTACCTTAAACACTTCAAAATAACATAACATATATCAACATATATAATACATGCACATGTATTAATTAATTAACTCATTTACTTTATTTATTTTATTAATCTTAATAATAAGTTTTAAATTAATATTAAATATTTTCAAACATTTTGAAATTTTCATTACATTTTCAAACATTATGAAAATTTATGTTATACCATAACTTTTTATGATAAACATGTCTTTATTTTAAATTTAAAATCTTGTCATAATTTTCAAAACTATTTTGAAAATTAGCCCTAGACCCAATTAAAATTGAGCCTTTTTTATCATGGGCAATCTTTGGTCTCACTTTACCTTTCAGGCCAAGTTGGTAAGCAGGTAGCACATGGTACTTGATCACCAAATTTCGATCCTAAATATTACCTTTCTAGACACCGTGTTAAGTAGGAAATCTTAATTAGTTAGCCCTAACATGACTAATTTAGACCGCATAGACTATTGGACTCCGATACCGTTGTTGGAATTAGGCCAGCCAGTAGTGGAAGATATGAGTGAATTTCAATTTTTTTACCATTTTGGATCATTAGTGAGCCTATGAAGTCTAAATACATTTAAATCTTATCTAAGTTCTCTTTTGAATAAAATCAATATTTTATTTAATTTGGCAATTAAAGGAGATTTAAATTCAATTCAAATAAACACGTAATATGATGATTGTATCAAATACATTCATTTGTTTTTAATGATAATGATATCATATAAGTAGCATATAAAGTATGTAAATAAACATGTAAATTGATATGCACGTAAATGTGCATGTTTTTACAACCATATTTAATCTAATTAAATTAAATAAATGACCATATCAGGTATTTTAACATGTTTAAAACAAAATTCATATTATTCTCAGGTCGTCATATATTCATCTTCATATAGAGGCAAAATGGTCATTTTTGTGCATATATTAATTTATGAAAATTTACCGGGAAATTTCTACATTATTTTGTAGGAAATTGGTTTCAAATGAAAGTGGGTGTCATGGAAAATATGCACGCGAATGAAGATGGAAATAATTCAAACGCATGATAATGGAGGACTCCACCTACCCACCTATCTTAATGTACAAATTAAAGACTAATGCACATGCTAATAGAGTTTAAATCTTCATGCACACTTAAATGATGATTATTTGATGCTAATAATTACTTGGTCTCCACACTTACTAAGAGAGTATTTTGGGCATTCTCCAAAAAAATGGATTAAGGTTTCATACATGTATAAATATCCTTTATGCTTCATGTAACCTCTATTCCTCTTAGTTAGTTTTAGCTTAGATTAAAAATTAAAGAAAACTCTCTTTCTCTTTTCAAGGCTACTTTGTCATTTTTATCTTATGTAATTTTCCATCTTTTATGCAATGTTAATTATCGTTTCCTTTTAATTACATGTTCATTTCCTTTCATGCTAGTAGTGTAGTTTCATTAATTCATGCAAGTAGGATAGTTTTATTTCTTTTTAGTTGGCTCTTCTTTTACTTTTCTCTCCTTTTCCTTTTCTTTTTATTTCATGTTGCATGCTACAATTATTGATATGATAACAAAAATGAGAGGCTAAGCCCCTTCAATTTAGGGATAATGAAGCTTTCTAATCATGTAGCGTCAAAATATTGATAATTGTTGCTCACTTTTTGTGCTTTATGATAATGCTTGAAGTTGTTTAAATTGTTGTTTTTGCTTTGAATTTGATAGCATATATTATTAACACAAAATAAGTTATGTTTAAACAATCACTAAACACAAATTACATCTTCATATACATATGATTATGGTAGTGAAGTGAATATGGAAATAAAAAATGATGGTCTATATTTCTAATTAATAGTCAACAGGACATGCTTAAAATAGATTTTACTTTCAAATTGTTGTTGTTTTTTATGAGAATTAAAAGTGATTTAAAGGTTATGTTATAGTTTGGTGGCTTATGTTGGGCTAATTAATAGCACAAATATGTCATACTTATGATAAACACATCCTTTAAATTCACTTATAACAAAAAAAAAATCATAATTTCATATTTTGTTGAACTATATGATCTAGAGAGTGGAATTATCTATAGATTGTCATTTTATTCTCATAATATTCATTTACTTTTGTAGTGTTAGTTTTTACGTTATTTGTAGTTAAAACATTCTTTCGACTTGGGTATAATTTGATTGAATAAAGATTTAAAATCAAACAATTCCGTGTTGATCGACCAGTACTTACCACGTACCACGTACTAACATTGTACGTCGTGTGCTTGCGTTATCGATAGAATTCTCATCGACGAACAAGTTTTTGGCGTTGCCGGAGAATTTGCTTTGATTTTATTTCTATTCTTTGAATTATTTTTGTTTGATTTTGTGTGTTGTTTGCATTTAAAAAAATTGAATTGTGGGTTTGACGTTTGATTTTGTTGTGTGCTTGTTGTTTTTCTTGCATTTGCATTTGCATTCCTATTAAAAAAAACACAATACAATTTCAAAACAAAAATACTTTATTGCATTGCATTTACATTTTCGTTTACAAGTACGTTCATCTTTTTTTTTTCTTTTTCTTTTTTTTTTTCTTTTACAAAACCATCGCTTTACATTTTTCAGTACACTTCTCTGGTTCACTATTACTGTTACATTGCTCCATTACAAATTTCTCAACCATCCCATTTCATTTGCAACTGCTCCCTACTTCCACCTGAAATACTTCCATACAAACCCAAACAACATCTGATACCACCCACCCTCCTCTGACCAAAACAACTTCTTACACTTTTGATCATCTCACAGCCTCTGCTTCACCAGTCATTCATTCATCAAACACCCCTATAACCAGACACAGTCACACCAGACAACTTCTCTGTTCATCCCAACTTCATCACCAAACATCACCATTGTCAACAACTTTCATCACAACAAACTCCAAATCACTGCTCCGTCACAACACGCTATTGCAGCTCCACCATACCGCTGCAAATCCATTTCTGCTTCTAATTCATCAATACATCACCTCTATGCCTTTGTGCAACAATCACAATCATCCTGCACTCGACCATCACTGCATACAAAACCATACTCACTGCACATTATCTGCATCACTAACTTCCTCCACTACTCCATACAATCTACACATTGCCCTTCTACTGTAACCACAAAACACCATCTTCAAACAACAACAACACCACTTCCACCACACTTCTGCCTTGCCTTCTACCTCCATAAAACAGCAACAACACATTGCACATAGATCACTGCAACTGATCATAAACACACTGAACGCGCCCTTGATTCACTGCACATAGATCACTGCAACAACCATTCGCTTCTGCCTGCTGCTCATCAACATACACTCTACAGTTCCACAGTATCACCCCACAGCAGCCATATACATCAAGTACCACTCCACTCAAACATCGAATCAAGAACAAACCAAAACGACCACCACTCAAAATTGACATCACACAAACATCACAGCCCTCCTCTGCAACAGTCGCTCCAACTACAAACCACCGCTCACAGAAACTACTTCACTCAAAATTGTCACTCCCTCTGTTACAGCAGCAACTAAGTGCTCATACAAGTGTAACTGCAACACATCATAACTACAAACCACTGTTCTACCCTGAGCACGCTTCACTACATAACCTCCTCAGAAATACCCCACTGTCACCGTTCTCCTTCTCACTGCCTCAACAATACACCATGCAACACCAACCTGCTTTAAAACAGTTCTGCCATCTACTTCACCCATCTCCTCGTCTCTGTCATATACTGCCACCAGTTGCCAGCATATAACTTTCTTCTGCAACCAGTTGCCTCCTACCTTTGACCAAACACTGCCTCACTATACGGTCAATTCATCATCTACACTTCTGCCTCACTATCACTACTGCCAATTTACGCTACCGCAACATCATAACCTGCCTCACAGTAAAAGAAAAAATACATACCACATCAAGCTTGCACTCCACCATGAATAAAATCCTCCAATCGACCCAAATCGCCTCCTCCAACATCAAATCGCCAACACTGAATCGCTCCTCCGAACCACAACTTCCCATCGTAACCAGTTGTCAGACCCTAAATGACTTCTCCGTTTCACAACCGCGAGCATCACCAACGAGCAACCGGAATTTGAACTTGAATCGAAATTCGAACGATAGGTTTTTTATTTGAGAATCTGTTTCGTGGTTTTGGAATCGTGCTGCAGTTGGTTCTGTTGAATTCATTTGGGAATTGTTGCTGGAATTTGTTTGAAATTGTTTTGCATATTAGGCCGGGTTATAAGGATTAGGGAGGGTGTAGTGTTGAGTGGATAAAACTTTTTTTTTAAAATTTTGTTTTGTTTTAATTTGTTAGTTTTAATTTTTTTAACTCCATCCTTATCTTAAGAAAAAGAGTTTGCTCAATTTGTTTTTATTTTTGTTTTGATTTAAACAAAAAAAATTCAATTTTAAAATTTATTTGTTATAATATATGTAAATATAAATAGTTAATATGTTATATACTGTTTTGTAATTAGTCCCACGTCATGAGATTAGTTCTATTCCAAGCTCCTATGCCTTTATATAAAGGTGTTAATGTAATGAAAATGTATTACTAATCTTTGAATGAATAAAATTGTTCTCTCTCTAATGGCTTCTGCTTACTTTATTTTATAACATGTAATCAGCACGATCTCTAAATAAAAGAAAATTTTCAGATCTGATTATAAATCTTCAAAACGGTAAGCTATTTCTGATCTGATTAATCAAATCTTTCGGATCTCATTCTATTAATTTTATTTTTTTTAGATCTCATTGTATCATTGATCTAATTATTTGGATTTGATTCTATTTGTACATCTTATTTTTTGTTCCTGTATTTAAGATCTCGTTTTGTTGCAGATCTTATTTTTTTTTTTTCAGATCTCTTGTAGATCTTAATATCATATTCAAATGATATATTTTTTAGATATGTAGATTTTAATCATCAGATCTCTTATTAATTTTTATTAATGTACATCCATTTTTTGTGATATCTGAAACTAAAATTGTTTCATAGACTAAAATGTAATTTCAGACCTTATTCTGTTAGTATTCTTTATAGGTCTTATCTATCATATCTAATTTTCTAGATTTCATTATATATATATATATATATATATATATATTATAGATCTTGCTCTATTAATATTATCATTTTAGATCTCATTTTACCGTCGATCTAAACTTTTAGATCTCATTCCATTGTTTGGTAAACAAAAAAAAGGTTTTCATTTTGAAACTTTTTTGTTTGGATTTCGGTTTGAATGAGGACTATAGAAATGATTTTGCTACATGATTTATATTTCCAGAAGAAATACTTTATTGTTTCTTAGAGAAACAAATATAAGGATAATACGTAACTAGAAGATCGTATTAAGTTTATATGAAAGAATAGGAACCTGAAGTTCATTTATGCGAAGGTGAAAGATTAAACTTTCATAAGCTGAAATAAAGCCTTGAAGAAAATAAGCGAGCAATCCAGAAGAAGATGTTGATATGTCCAGAAGACATAATATAAAAACAATATGCTGGAATAACATTACAAATGTGGTAAATACTATTTCCTTAAGAGAAGTAGTATTATGATTCTCATGTCCGAATACAATTATGAAGAGTACTCTTGTTTCATTGTGTTTATTTAATATTGAAGACCTGAAGTTCTCAAATAAAATTTATGCGTATAAGTTTGTATTCCTAAAAAAGGGGATTATTTATCAAAACTCTATAAATTTGAGATGTGAAGCGTCGAATTATTAGAAAAGTAAATTCTAACCATATTTGCAATCAAATCTGAAGTTTGATAATGAAAATCAAGTTGTACCATTTAGGATCTAAAGTACTAAACAAAGACTTTACTTTAAAGTAAAATTGGAACCTGAAATTCTAAAAATATTTGCCAATAGTATTAACTACTAAACCAAATAAAGTATAGAAATCTGTTCACTCGGAAGTGGTGATAATAATAATGAAAAAAATCTCTAGAAGATATTTGTGTATTTAGTAATGATAAAATATCTCTAGAAGAGATTTGTTGATATATTTGGTGCTTTTATTAAACCAAGTAAATACATAGAAATATATTTACTCTACCGCTCTCCTTCTTTTTAATAGAAAATAAGGTATTCTAACAGGAAGTTTACTTCCTAATTTTTCTTCTTCTTCCATTCATCCAATCATGCTTTTCAAAAGGTAAAATATGTAATGGATCAAGTTTCTTTCCTTTAGCTCATCAAGTAAGTATTTTGGATTCTTCATAAAATGAATGTTAACATGTGATGTACAAATTTTCTCTCTCTATACTTACAATATATAAATAGCGCATATATTAATTCATATATTAATCGGTAGCAATTAATAAATCAATAAATAAAATTTATTGATTAATGAGAATGGTCCAACAAAGATGTGTTTGAATGCTTCATACTTTTATTCTCCTTTTATATCTCTTATTGTAGACAAGGATCATAACGTATATACATGGTATATATTTCTGTCTCTCACTATTGCAGTTGTTATGAATTAAAAAATGGTATTTAATACTACCTATTCAAGTTCTTAAATCTGCCTATATTATAAAAATAAACATGATAAAGTCAGTTCCATATTTTCAAGAGTAAATTTGCATTTTCAAGAAAATTAACGAATGAATAAATGTGATTGGATCTAGAGCTATCAAAAGGGTGTAAACAAGAAATTATAGTCGCTTTTATAGATTATATTTGGTTGTCTTTTACTATTTTGCATTAATGTTTTTATTCTTTCACTGTAACTACTATTAAATATGGGTTCTTATTTTATGAAATGCATTGATTATCTATCCATGAACAATATTTTGATGCTTATGCATTTTTATTTCCACTTATAGTTGGTAATGTGATAAACACAGCCAAGCTTGAATTTAAAGCTTTGGATATATTAGGAGATAACGTTTTGTCATAGATATTGGATGATGACATTCAATTGCAATATCATTGCTTAGAAAATGCCATTAAAAATAATAATAATATGTCCCAGTAGGATAAAACAAAGGCTCTTATATTTTTAAGGTGTCATATTCACGGCAATCTTAAAATAAAACATATAATTGAAAAAGATCACCTTTACCCATGGTACTCCCTGAAGAAGTGTTATGACCACCAGAAGATGGTCACACTTCCAAACACTAGACAAGAGTGGTTGAACCTGAAGTTTCAAGACTTTAAATCTGTTAGGAAATATAATTCTTTTATATTTAGAATTATTTCTAAACTGAAATTATGTGAAAGGATTGTCTGGTAATACTAACATGAAGTTAGATCATTTCTTCAAAGGTAATGATGAAAACTTCATTAATGATGAAAATCTAAGTTCAATAATAAATGATATTGTCAAATTGGTCAACTAGTAGCAGCTTGAAGTCTGCTATATGGATTTTGTTTTATTTTACTTTAGTTTAGTAAATCAGTTTGAAGTTGGTAAAACCCAAGTTTTGATAATTTTTGGGTATGTTTTCCAAACTATATATTTGAACAAGTACATTTTAATATTCTTCATAAGAGATAACCCGTATGACATAATCTTGACTAGATCCTATTATTATTTTGAATGACCTGAAGTATCTCAAAATGACATATGGTATATTTATGTATACATAAATCACTATTAGCAATAACATAACATTATTACTATATATGGTATATTTACTAGTAGCAATAACATAATGGATCAAAATGATAGTTCAAAGATGATCATTATTTAATGTGACAATGTTTGTCAACGTTGAGGGATAAGATAAAGGGATACAAGCTCATTTTGATCATCGGTGTTAAATATTTGTTAAAATATACAATGATGCAAAGTATTAAGTAACTTGAATAAATTATCAATAATATCCCTATTAGACTTTCTCCAATATAGATTTGAATCCTTGAAGGATCAAAATGTGTAAACCACATCTGAAATATGGTACAAAAGTCAGTTTGAAATACTTTTGGAGTAAGTAATAAAGATGTCAAATAAAAGAGATGAGTGTTCTTGAAAAAACACTAAAGGGTGCTCACATGATTGTCAAATTACCCTAGAAGTGGTTTAGATATCTAAAACATGATAATTAAAGAGATCTCAATAAATCATGTCTAGAATTGAAAAGAAATAATCATCGATGATAAATTTATAAATAATAAAGCGTTTATGTTTAGCAAAAGATTAAATATTTTGAATTAAAGGAAACATGATTGGCCATCATGAATCTTTTACCACTAGAGAATATGGACATATAGTCTGCAAAGTAGCGAAAGTACTTGAAATGCTTAATATACCCCGAAGGTATAAATATGGTTTAATCAGATTAAATGATGAAAGTATATAAATTCCTGAAGAATATAAATACCATTTATGGTTACAAAGAATGCAAAGAACAAGAAGCGTAGATTACAACCTACTTTTGAGTATTGTTGTAATGAAAATCTTGATATAATTCATGATGAGTATATTACTTTCTATTTTTAAGTATCGTTATAATGAAACTTTTAATATACATTGAAATGTTAGTTGCGATATGCAAAAATTATTCCTTAAGAATATAAATAACTTTGATGGTTATAAAAAATGCAAAGAATATGGAATGTAGACTACAACCTTCCTCTAAGTATTATTGTAATGAAAATCTTGATGCACTTTCAGATGAGTAGATTACTTCCTGCTTTTAAGTATTGTTGTAATAGAACTTCTAATATTCATCAAAGATGTAGTTGCAATATGTAAAACTGATTTGAAGAATAAAAATGAAAACACATGATGTATTTTTCATAAAGGTAGCAAACAAAATACATAGAATGCAAATCATATTTGGAAGAAACAATCTTGGAAAATTTGATTGTGTCGAAGGAAACTATTAATAAATTGTATTATTAATGAGATACATATTTATGGATCCAGAAGTATCTATAACCAATTTGAGTTATCGAAAGATGAACATGAATTCAGAGAAAACTTTTAAATCAGGGGGAGCACCCATAAATATGTTATAATGCACTCTTTTTTCTTAATTAATATTTTTTCGCACTGGGTTCTTCTTAGTAAGGTTTTATTGAGGCATTATCTTGATCCAGAAGTATCAACTCTCCAGTAACATTTGAAAATAAGTTATAATGTACTCTTTTTCCTTATTTAAGATTTTTCCCACTAGGTTTTGCTTACTAAGGTTTTTACGAGGCATTATTTTGATCTAGAAGAATCAAACGTCTTTTCAAGAAATAACATCTCAAATATGTTATTTAAGTTAAATTGTATTTTCGTCCTTAACTAAGATTTTTTCCATTGGGTATTTCTTAGTAAGGTTTTAATGAGGCATTTTTTTGATCTCGAAGTATCAAACTCTTAGAATATAACTTTAATATGATTTTACAAGTTGCACTTTTTCCTCGTTCAATTCCCACTGGGTTTTCCTAACAGAGGTTTTTAATGAGGCAACAGACAATTTCTAGATCGACTGAATGAATAAAAGCAAGCAAGATAACAATGAAGGGGAGCAATCATCATACACGTTACAAAAGGGACAATTTCAAGTTATCAGAGGATTCAAGATTTTGAAGACATATATTCAAGGTGGAGTGTTATAATATATGTAAATATAAATAGTGAATATGTTATATACTGTTTTGTATTTAGTCCCACATCCTGGGATTAGTTCTATCCCAAGCTCATATGCCTTTATATAAAGGTGCTAATGTAATAAAAATGTATCACTAATCTCTGAATGAATAAAATTGTTCTCTCTCTAGTGGCTTCTTCTTACTTTATTTTATAACATTATTTGCTTTGTTTAATTTGTTTAAAAAATAGAATTGTATATATCTTGTTTGAAATATCAGGTTGCCAAAGTAGAAAATTGCAAGGAAAACAAGTGCTTGCTTAGATAATTGCCATGAATGCTTGCTTAAAAAAAATGCTGCTTAAAAAAAATTGCAAACAATTTTGCACGCTCTAATGTCGTGCTTTCATCTCTAGTTTTATTTACTTTGCATTGTCGTTTGCTTACATTTAAAAAAAATTAAAAAATCCAAAAAAAAACTAACTTCATTTTAGTTACATTGTTAATACACATTTAATTTCTGCTTTGCATTTCATCCTAAAATTTTGATTAATAATAATGGTTAGACATCGATAACACTTAATTGTATATTGACAAGTTGTCCTCTTTTGAAAATTTAAATTCTTGGTGTCTAGGCTACGGTAGAGCAATAGCCATTTATAAATATTATGGTGATTCATAAATATTATAGTTGTAGTTTCTCTGAAGGTACTTAAACCTTCGACTGCATTGCTACGGTGATTCATGGTGCACCGATAATCATGTCTGTTACCTGGCCGAGAACTATCTTGTTAAATTAAGACAAAGTGTGATCAAACAATTTTGGATTAAGACTTAGAAGCTACTTAGGATATAAAAATTTAATTAAATCATTGCATTCATTTAGTTGCATTAGTTCATACATATTTAAAAAAAAATTCAAAATCCAAATTAAATTTTTTTAAATGTTCCTTTTCCTTTTCAATTTTTAGATCCTTTGAATTTTTTTTAAACTAAAAATCCATAAAATATTCTTAGTTTTTGTTTAGAAAAGCAAAAATCCATAAAAAAATATATACGAAACCTTTTCAAAAACCAATAAAAATTCTTTTTTAAAATTAAATTATTTGTGAATACTTTTCCATTATAAAAATTCAAAAAAATTTCAAAAAAAAAAGAAAATCCAAAAACATTCTTTAAAATGTCCGAGTTTCCCTACTTACGTGAATTTTATGATAGTTGTGAAAATCAATACAATCCATATAATTTCACTCCAAATTCTTATGGATATTTTAACAAACATAATTCGAATTTTGAATAGCAAAATTTTCAAAATGATAAATAACCCTCAACCCTTGAAAATAGCATTCGTCTTTACTTGAACTCATCACATTAAATCAAAGAATGAACGATTTGTGCAATAACTCAAGTCAAAGTTTTCAAAATAATCAAGATTTGAATTCAAATCAAAATTCAAACAATTTAGAGTATAACCTATACTAATTCGATTTCGAACTCCAAAGTGAATTTCAAAATCAAAATGAAAATGTGAACAACTTCTCAAATAACTTTGGCAATGGGTATAATCTTGACTACGATGCGAGTGAAAAATTTTGTTCTTAACAAAATCAAATTGCAAATTCTCAAATTAATAATCATGAATTTGGTTTAGTTGAGCAAACAGAAAAGGATAATAAGGATTTATTGCGTGAAACCTTAAAAAAATTCGTGAGAAACAAAATCAAATCCCAACTTATGAAGAATCAAATAACAATCTACCGTCTATTAAAATTGAAATTTTTTGTCTGCAACAAGTCCAAATCGTAAATCCTCAAGTTAATATCTGTAAACTGGATTTTGTTGAACAAATAAACGAATTTTATGATGATCGCACGAATTGGTTCATTGAAATATACAAAAAATTACATGGAAAACAAAATCAAATCCCAACATGTGAAGAGTCGAGTGATAATCCATCTTTTACCCAATTTGACGATTTTCAAATAACAACTTTTGAAATTGAAAACAACAATCTTAATGAAGTTGTTGAAAATACGGTAATTGAGATGGTTTTCAATTCTTTTGAGTTTGTGGAACCAAATTTAAAATTTGATCTTTCTTTTCTCGATTTCAAAATTTTAAATACAACAACTTTGGATTTTGAACTTGAGATACACAATGAAGTTATTGATAACCCAATAAAGGAAGACGAATTTAACGAACATGATTTATTTGGACTTTTTGAAAACGAGTTGTCGAATTTTGAAGGGGAAGATTTAAAACACCATTTTGATTTTGAAATCGATAATTTCGTAAAATTTGTCAATGATGAGTTTGAATCTCAAATTAGCGAAAATAAACATGAACTTCAATCAATCGTTATATGTACCCCAAAAATCATCAAAAATTAAAACAACTCATACAATTTTTAATAAAACAACATTCGTTTTCCCAAATCAACATTTAACTTTGAAACCATTTATGGTTTGGTTTTTCGAGCTTAAGCTGCGTCTTGCATACTTGACGAGACAAATGAATCGGTCTTTGGAAGACCATTTCATATAATTTTTGATGATATACTTTCTAATCTCATGTAAATACCGTTCATTTCATGTAAATGTAGGTCATCTTTTTATTTTTGTTTTATTTTTCTCCTTTCACTTGGGTTGACTGTGGGGACACAGTCAAAATCAAGTGTGGGGGAGTCTTATCATTTTCATTTTCAATATTTCATGGTTTATTTTTGCAATCTCTTTCCAAAACTAAAGAAAAAACTCAAACAATTAAGAAGAAAAACAAAAAAATTAAGCATTTTAATTTATTTTTAAAGAAACACTATAGGATACAAGTAGAAGATTTTGGTTATTAAATTGAAATTTTTGAAAATTAATTTGTCTCAACAATAATAAAAATAAAATTTGATTACAAATAATGATGATTTAACTAGTATATGGGTAGGTTCATGGTGATAATTATGAAGTATATTCTAATTGAAAATCTTTGTTTAAAAAAAGTTGTGAATTTAAAGTAAAGGATATAACTTTTTTTGTCTTCTAAGTCAAATGGTGCTAAGATGATTTTGCAAAACTCTCTTTTAAAAAAAATAAAAAATATATATATGTGTGTGTGTATATGTATATAATTTTTATTGACGTCTAGAGTCATGTGTCCACACTCGTGTGTTCACTCGCCATGCTCTGTACCCTTCTCACGTAAGCCCGAAAGACAGTGCACGATTGGTATATCTAGCCTCAGTTTATCTAAGTTATGTGTGTGTATACAAAAAATTCTTTTATTAATAATGCCTACCGTCGATAAGTGTTCACACTTGTGTGTTCACTCGCTACGCTCTGTATTCCCCACACATAAGTCCGCAAGGCAGTACGCGGGTAATATATCTGGCCTCAGTTTACTTGAGTTAGGAATTTGTAAATACTGTAAATATCAATAAACTTTTGAAAAAAATAGAGAGAGTAAGCAAATGAAATCCAAGCACTATTTTAACTTGTTTGATTTGACTTATTATTAAAAAGAAATGAAAATACTACTTTGATAAACATTGATAAGTAACTAAGAATCCATTTGATAGTTGCATTGTGTTATCAACCAAAACAACGAGTTAAACTATAGTCTATTTGTTATGATAACTTGATTTTTGTTAGATGTTTTGATGAGCAAATGACTTAAATTTTCATGACAATGACAAAAATTATATTTAACTTATTTGTGTCGATTTAAAAGTAAATCCTTCAATTGTAAACATTTTCAAAAACTTGCATTCATCTCTTTTTCAAATATATCTTGCTTTTCATAATTATTTTTCATTTTGCATTTGGATTTTGTGTGTGGTATATACTGAAAACCCTTACAAGACAACACTCATCCTACTGGGGACACCCAGAGGTTTAAAAGGCTTGTTGCACACGCTCAATGCAATCGTACTCCCAACGAAAACAGATTTATATTAGTTTTTTTTCCTTTATTCGAAGACGAACAGAAAATAAGTGTGGGGGTATTAATATGCATGTAAATGTGCTTATTTTTACCACTATATTTAGTCTAATTAAATTAAATAAATGATCATATCAGATATTTTAACATGTTTAAACCAAAATTCATATTATTCTCAAATCGTCATATATTCATCTTCATATAGGGGCAAAATGGTCATTTTTGTGCATATATTAATTTATGAAGATTTACTTGGAATTTTTTACATTACTTTGTAGGAAATTGGCTTCCAATGAAAGAGGGTTTCATGGAAAATATGCACGCACAAATGAATATAAAGGAATGAAGATAGAAATAATTCAAACTCATGATAATGGAGGACGCCACCTACCCACCTATCTTAATGTACAAATTAAAGGCTAATGCACATGCTAATAGAGTTTGAAGCGTCATACACACATAAATGACGATTATTTGATGCTACTGATTACTTAGCCTCCACACTTCCTAAGGGTATTTTGGGCATTCCCCAAGAAAGTGGATTAGGATTTCATACATGTATAAATACCCCTCATGCTTCATGTAACCTCTCTTCCTCGTTAATTTTAGCTTAGATTAAAAATAAACGGAAGCTCTCCTTTTCTTTTCATGGATAAATTTTTATCTTATGCAATTTTTTTTATACAATGTTAATTATTATTTCCTTTTAATTACATTTTCATTTCCTTTTAATTACATTTTCATTTCCTTTTATGCTAGTAGCTTTAAAAGGAAACAATAATTAACATTGCATAAACAATAATTACATTTTAATTACATTTTAATTACATTTTCATTTCCTTTTTATAATTTCTCTTTTCATTTCCTTTTATGCTATCGACCTATCTTCCATTACCTGCTTCAAGTGTGATCAGAAGGGACACTATGCCAATAGTTGCCCTACTTCAGTTGGTGCTGCTGTTCCTCCCGCTCAGTTGACTAGGAGTGATCTTTGCCATATCTATTTGTAGCTTGGCCATTTCAAGTATAATTGTCCCACTTAGAAGAAGGGCAAGCCTTCTGGTATCTTTGTTGTTACCTCTGCTTTACACCTGCTCCACATGTTCCTGCTCCTAGTGATACCCAAGGTACTTTTCAGGGCACTTTTTCTCTGTTTAATTTGCCTGTTCATGTTTTATTTGATACTGGAGCTTCCCATAGCTTTCATTTTATGGATCTTTGTGATAAGTTTGAGCATCTTCTTTCTCCCGAGTTTGCTTCTGAACCTTTGTGTGTTAAAAATCCTATTGGTGGTCCTGCGAACCTTAGTAGGATTTGTAGAAGGGTGAAACTCTTCTATTCTAGCTATCGGTTTTCTGGTGATTTTTATGTTCTGGATTTTGATGCTTTTGATCTATTGCTTGGAGGTGATTGGCTGAAGAGCCATAAAGCCATTATCTCTTGTAAAACCCGAAATGTTCCTCTTATGGATGATTTTGGAAATTCTTTGGTGATTCAGTGCCGCTTACCCCAGAATTTTGCTGGCAGTTTTATTTATTATCTTGATTCTTCTCCTGGTGATATTCATTCGACTTCTATGGTCAAACTCTATTCTGATGTATGTGGTGAAGTCACTTCTTTACCTCCTAAGAGAGAAATCGACTTCCGCATTGATCTTATTCCTAGAGCTCGAACTGTAGTTCTTCCTCCTATAAGAATGGCACCCCATGAGAAGGTTGAGTTAGGGAAGCAAATTGAGGACTTGTTCTCCAAGGGTTTGATCGGACCTAGCCATTCTGAATGGGGAGCAACTGTGGTTTTCGTCACTAAGTCCGATGGTTCTTTGAGGATGTGTGCTAATTATAGGGAGCTGAGCGAGCTCACTATGAGAAATAGATATCCTATGCCTCTCATCACTGAGATGTTCGATCAGCTCCATGGAGCTAATTTTTTCACTCAACTTGATCTTGCCACAGGTTTTCACCAGCTCAGGGTTGCTGAGGAATATATTCCTAAGACTGCTTTCCGTACTGAGAATGGTTTCTATGAATGGTTAATTATGCCTTTTGGTTTGACTAATACCCCAGCTTTCTTTGTTGATTTGATGAATCGTGTTTTTCGTGATGTGCTTAACAAGTTTGTTCTAGTCTTTGTTGATGATATCCTTGTCTTCTCCAAGTCAAGGGATGAGCATGGATCGCGTTTGAAATTTGTTCTGGAGACTCTTAGAAATCATCAGTTGAAGGCTAAATTCTCGAAATGCCATTTCTGGAAGGATGAAGTCCGATTTCTCGAGCATATTGTTTCTAGTAATGAAGTTTCTGTTGATCCAGTTAAGATCACGGCGATCAATGTAAGTCTTTCCTTTCTTCTCTTTCTATAATTTGATCATTCTATCTTTTCTATGGTCCTTATTTCTCCCTACTCTGTTGCAGGATTGGGAAACTCCTAGGACTCCATCTGATATTCATAGTTTTCTGGGCCTTGCCGGTTATTATCGGAGATTCATCGAGAATTTTGCTCGGATTGCTACACCTCTCACTGCTTTGACTCGTAAGAATGCTAAGTTTATATGGAATGATAAGTGTGAAGCTGCATTTAATGAGTTAAAGCATACGCTTACTTCCGCACCAGTGCTTACCGTTCCAAATGGAAATGAGGAATTAACGGTATACACTGATCCTGTCGTGAGGGTTTGGGAGCTGTTCTGATGCAAGAAGGAAAGGTCATTGTTTATGCCAATCGCCAGTTGAAGACCCATGAAGCCAATTATCTATCTCATGATTTGGAATTACTTGCTGTGGTTTTTTCTTTGAAGCTTTGGAGGCATCATCTTTTGGGTGCTAAATTTGAGCTCTTTACTGATCTTTGGTCTTTGAGGTATGTCTTCACCTAAAAGGATTTGAATCAACGTCAGGTTAGGTGGCTTGAGTTCCTTGCTTCTTATGATCTCGACATTAGCTATACCCCTGGGAAGGCTAATGTTGTAGCCTATGCTTTGAGTCGCAAGAAGCCTATGTTGTGTCAAGCTTGTTGTTTCTTCTTCTCCTCTTTTGGATCGTATTACTGCTAAGCAGGATGAGGATAGGATTATTAGATTGATCAAGGAGAATGTTCTTAATAGGGTCAGTGGTAGTAGTCTTGATGATAGTGGAGCTTAGATTGATGATAGAGGATTTTGAGGATTAATAATCGGATTTGTATCTTGAATGTCGATGGATTGAGGCAAGAGTTACTTCGGGAGAATCATCGATCCATACTTTCTATTCATCCTGGTGTGAGGAAGATATATCAGGATATAAAGAAGCTTTATTGGTGGAGAGCTATGAGGCGAGATATCTCTATCTTTGTTAGTAGGTGTGCGACTTGTCAGCAAGTCAAGGTCGATCATCAGAAGACCCCTGGTTTATTGCAGCCCCTTGAGGTTCCCAACTGGAAATGGGAACAGGTTTCTATGGATTTTATTGATGGATTATCGAGGACCATGAGGGGTAATGAGAGTATTTGGGTTATTGTGGATAGATTGACCAAGTTTGCTCATTTCATTTCGGTCAAATCTACACGTTCTGCTCCTAGTTTATCTGAGATCTATATTAGGGAGATTGTTCGTCTTCATGGTGTTCCTATCAGTATTGTTTGTGATAGAGATCCTATCTTTACCAGTCAGTTTTGGAAAGCTTTTTAGGAACTTTGGGTACTCATCTAAATCTGAGCACTGCTTACCATCCGCAGACCGACGGTCAAACGAAAAGAGTGAATCAGATTCTCGAGGACCTTCTTCGTGCTTGTGTTCTTGATTATGGATGATCTTGGAAAGATCATCTCCATCTTGTTGAATTCACCTATAACAACAGTTATCAGGTATATTTAACTCTTCTATTTTAATCTTATCTTAATCTTTTATCTATCTCATTTCATCTTTGAATTCTGGCTAGTATTGCAATGTCTCCGTTTTCTGCTCTTTACGGACGATCTTGCAGATCTCCATCTTGCTGGATTGAATCCGGTAATCGTTTGGTTCTTGGTCCTGATATGATTTTAGAGGCTTCTGAGAAAGTTGAGGAGATTAAGAGAAAGATGAGGAGTGCTCATGATAGGCAGAAGAAGTATGTTGGTCGACGTAGGAGGAGTTTGGAGTTTTCTGTTGGTGATCAGGTTTTCCTTAAGGTCTCTCCCTTAAGGAATGTGATTCGGTTTGGTCGAAGAGGGAAGCTTGCTCCTAGGTTTGTTGGTCATTTCCGTATCTCAAAGAGGATTGGTTCTTTAGCTTATCGTCTTGATTTGCTTAAGAAGTTTTCTGGAGTGCATAATGTATTCCATGTTTCGCATCTTCGTCGATATTTACATGATCCATCTATGATTGTCTACCCTTCTGCTCTCGAGAGTTTGGATATTGAGCCAAACCTTACTATCGAGAGGAAGCCACTTCATATTATCGATAGAGGTACGAAACAGCTGAGAAGGAAATCTGTCAACTTGGTCAAGGTGCAGTGGAGTACGGATAATCGGGATTGTATCGGGAGACGGAGGAGAGCATGCGTGCTTCAAATCCAGAATTGTTTGTTTCAATTACTATTTGCTTTTCTATCTTATCTTTCCTTGTTTTCGTGTCTTGTTCTTTTTCGAGGACGAAAAGTTTTGAGTGGGGGAGAGTGTAACAACCCATAATTTTAGTAAATATTTTAATTTAATTTATTTGGAAACTTTGATTTTAAATCATCTAAAATTGGAATTTTGGAATTTTCCAATGAATTTCTAGATTTTGTTTATAATTATTTTTCCAAATAAAATAAAATAATGATTTTTTGAAAATTTTATATTTTGGTCAACTTTGGTCAAACTTTGACTTTCAGTTGAAACTTTTTAAATTTTAATTTTAATTTTTCAGTCTTTTTCTTTGAAGCTGAATTTGATTCTGATATTCGTTCTGCTTTTCGTTTCGTCAAATTCTATTTCATACTTTTTAAATCTGATAAATTTTAGTGTTTTACACGCGATTATTTTCAGTATTTTATTGTTTATTTTCCATTCTCTATTTTCTATTTATTTTCTAATTTCCTAGCTGGTTTGGGCTCTGATTTTCCTATTGGGTTTTGGAGCATGTTTTGATTTGGGCTTTGCAATTGGGCCTTGGTTTTCCTAATGGACATATCATTGTCTATTCAAAATGAAGAGGTGCCTTTCTATTTGCATAGCCGTTCAAAACATTTCTCTCTTTCTCATTCACATTTCCTGAACAAAAGAAATTTTGCAATAAGTTTTCGTTCTTCTTCTCTTTTTCTTTTTCTTTTTCTTTCTCTTTTGTTTTATGCTATGCTCGGCCATCACCATGCTCTCCTTTTGCCAACCATCTCTCTACCATATCGCCACCTATGACCGGCCATCTCCATCACCTCATCTCCACTACCCAGGTCGTGACTTCCATAGATCAAAACCCATCACCAAAAGCCATAGAAAACCCTAGCCGTGCACCACTAGATCTCCTTTCCTCCTTGCTAGCCTCGGCCACCACAAACTCAAACTTCTCTAATGCCATGCCGTGACCTTTCCCTACCTATACCATGACCAGACCTGACATACTCCAAGCCTAGCACCTAGGCCGAGCCACTTTAGTATAGGGCCGAACCATTTGACCAACTTGAACTTCCTTCTCCTTGTCTTTTTGCCTTCCCCCTAGCCCATTGCCGTGCCTTATGTGACCATGGCCGAGCTTTGTCGATGATAGTCGAGCGTAAATGCATGTGGCTGAACATAAAACACAAGTGGCCGAGCCTACTCCCTATGTGGCCGAGCCTATTTGTGTTGATGCTTGTCTATTTGTTTTGAAATTTATTTTATTCTTTATGTATAAATAGTTTGCTTATATATGTTTGTATTTATTTGTTTACAAGACTTGGATCTTGGCTCTTCATCCACTCGAATCTAGTTCATGCTTTGTCGTGCTTTTCTGAGTTTGGTTGTGTGTCTCGTATTGTCATCTCTAGCTTTAGAAGGTGAGTTATCACTCTCGACATTTCGTACTTATATAATTGTGAAACAATGACTTGTGAATGTGTAGTAGTTGATATGCTATGATGATCTAAGTTCATATATGCTTATTACATGGCATTATATGATGTTATAACCTGAGTATATGCCTATTACATCACCCGATATGATATGCTATGTTATACTGTTTATTTTATTTTCTGTTTCTCATACTGCAAGTTCCCTGTTAGTATAGAATCACTATGGTTTGAAATGATACATATCCGAACGGACTATAGAATAGAGAAAAATCGTTATGAGCTGAAATGATAGGCTCAAGCGATTATTATTTTATTTGACTTGGGATTGCGGGTTTGAAATAATTGAACCCGAAATTTTATATTTTACGGATTGAAATGATACATATCTATGTCACTTGGCCTAGGTTAGAAAATATTATACAGACCCATGGTTAAATCTAAAATAATAGTTTTCCAAAAATTATTAAGTATTTTGAATCTTTAATATATGATATTTTTTTAATTAAATTTTGATTTAAATGATTTTTAAATAATATATATTGGTTCTAATAAGTTAAGATTTTATAAGTAAATAATTGGTTTAAAAACCAAATTTAAAGATTTTATCTATGATAAATAACCTAATAATTAAATTTGATTTAATATGGAGTTTTAAATCTAACCTAGTAATAGTGATAGAATTTATTTTATAAAATGGATATGTTTTGTATAATAAATAACTATGATTTTAAATCTAAGAAATGATGTTTAAAATGTTATAGAAGAATTGGTAGCATTTCCAAAATGCTATGTTATTTAAGTTATATTGTTAAAGGTGTTACACTACTTTAGGTTATGTTTTTAAAATGCTGTATTCCTAAAAGATAACATTTTTGAAATGCTATTATATAAGGGTCACATTTTTCAAGTGTTATGATTTCTAAATTATTACATTTTTAAAGTGCTATGACTAAGTATATTGATTTGGAAGTATTACCATTTTAAAATGGATATTATTTTGGAAGAGTAATAACATTTGATTTAAATGGTTTTTTAAATGGAAATGTTCTGTTTTGAACTGTAAACCATTTGAAATAAATACCATGGGTTATAATAACGTTTGGTTGTTAAAGAGACCAGGATCGGAAGTTGTCATACTCTTTACCAACTCCGAAAACCACTTTAACAACTGTGTGCGCGGTGGAGATTCCAGAATGAAGTAGGATGGTGGCGATGTTCTATTGAGGTATAACGTGGACCCGACTCCCGTGAGTTGACATAAGGTGGCTAAAACAGGAGCAATTGACGGGCTAATGAGGTAGCTCCTCTGATCGGACACACTCCTTCGTATGTCATTCTATTACTTTGTAATTGATATTGGTGCACGCCTTTAATTTTTGAGAGTGTGGCACGAGGTGGGCTGCAGCTGCGGTTATGTGTTACCACCGGTCCGGAAGTGTAATTGGTATATCCACCCTGGCATTGGCTAGTTGTGCCGTGTCACCTACCTTAGCTTGCTTTACTATGAGTTTGATTTGCGTCATACCTATGGAGTATCCTCTGGTGGCTTCCTGATCAGGAGGGACTATGATACTGTATAGATTATTGGCACTATAAAATGTGTTAAGGTGGAAAATGTAAAGCCTTAATGGTTTTTTTGAAAATATATTATACTTTAGCTTTAAACATTATTATAATAGCGTATATTACTACATAGTAGATAGTTTAATGGATCCTTAAAGGATGGACGGTCCCAAGCATCTTTTAAGTTACTTGTGCATTTCTATTACAGTTCACTTGAGTTTGTTTACATTGTATAAGTATGTAAGTCCTGACTCGAGTGTTTTGTGTTTTGCTTTACGCTCGGGTCAGCCTGAGTATCAGCTTTGGATTTCATCTTCTGGAGCTAGAGGATTTGCTGGAGATTATCTATCTATCTAGTTGTCATCTATTTCCGTTCAGTTATTTCTATTTAGCTTATGTATTAATGGATATATGTATTGGGATTTCTATTGTATTTACTTTCAGACTCTGGTATTTTGTACTTGTTTTTGAGACTATGTTTGTAGTAGCTTCATGAACTACTATGGTTATTTTATTTCCGCTGCGAGTTATTCTAATTTATCTGTGTCTGTGATTCTATGATTGGTTTTATTTTCTCCAAATGGTATTACAATCAAATTTTTTGAATTATTTAAGTCCGACATGTGTGGTTTTATTGTCGATTTGAATGGTCCGAAATAGTGGGTCGTTACACTTGGAGTATTTCATTTTAGATTTTTCATCCTATGATTAATCTTGTTTTGCAACTTTTTGGAAATTAACGTAGTTAGTCATCAAGAGAAGCTAGCCTACGAGAATATGGGTCTTTTGCTACCAATCAAATTCGATGAGTTTATCTCACACTTCTAGGCTAAAATGGATGCATGTTGTTATTATATGAATTGCTTGAATACACAATGAATATGGTCTCAATATAGTGTTGAATGTCTTGTCAATTTGAAGTTAATTCTCTATTTGCTAAAAAACCATATCATATAATCATGATTTGCAGCCAATTGTACATGTTTGCATGCTTGCTTGAATGCTAATTCAGTACCCCAGACCTCAAGAGGAACAAAGATGAAGAAACGAACGACAACGGGCCATTGGAGCATCACTGAAGCCGTTGGAACTCAGTCTAAGCATGCGATGGACCGGTCCCATCAAAGCAGTGGTGGCTATGTCCTAGGTCCTCCGGTTGTTCCTGTTCACCCCTACGTTAGCTCGTTTGATCATTTGAACCTCTTTGCTTGATTTTGATGCTCTTTTCGATGCTGATTTCAATGCTATTTTTGAATTTTAATTTACAAATTTATGAATCCATCTTGGAGTTTATTATACCACAGAATTGCTCTATGGATTCATGACATAACACACAATTTTCGTCGTACGTTTTCCACTAGAGTTTTCGAAAGGCTGATTTCCAAATTGAATCATTCTATCGAAATCGTTACAAGTATAAACATATTTTCTATAAAGAATATTTGGAAATATAATATGTATATAATATATTTATATATGTAATAATAATGGTTTTAAAGTTGATTTGAAACAATGATTAAAATTGTACATGCATAAACACACACATACACACATACACGTATACATACATACGTACACACATTCATACACACACACACATAAATATATTAGCAAGGGCTTTCCAACACACACACGTATATCCTAGATTATAAAACTATACTTTACAAGAATGTTTTTAAAACTAAAATATTTTCGAATTTGTTTTATCGGTTAATTATCAGACTTGTTTGATTGAGTCATTTATACATATGAGTGGAGTTTACTAGCTTATAGTAAACGTTAAGGTAAACCCGTGTGGTATGTGACACACGGTCGTTACTTATTCAGTTTCTATTTAGGAGTACATGACACTTATACCGATGAATTTATCGTACTTGGATTTCTATAGGTCTTGTATTTATCTTGGAGTTTCTGTAGGTCTTGTACCTACCTTGGATTTTTTATAGATTTTGTACCTATCATGGAATTTTATAAGACTTGTTCCTATCTTAGAGTATATAGGTCTCGCACTTATCTTGGAAGTTTATTGGAATTTTACCCATTTTGGAGTTTATAGACATATACGTCTATCTTAGAGTTACATATATGTAGGCGAAGTTGTTCACCAATCTTAGAGTTTGGTGCCTTTTTCCCCTTTTATGAGACTGGATTTATTTTTATGATTTCTAGATTCTATGTTATTGTATTATCACCAAATGCTTTGGGGTTTTTCTTATAGAAGCTATCTTGAGTATTGATATTTGGTGATTTCATTTGTGACGTTATTGATGTATGCTTGATAATTGTCGATACTTAAACTGATGACTACATTTGAGTTCTAACTCGTTTTATCTATCATTTGACTTATTAACTCACTCATTATAATCTAGGTTGACCCATTTATTACTTTACAATACTCAGGCCAGGCCGAGATGTTTCAAGTCTTTCAGCTCGATGCTCTCAGAGTGGACTTCCTATCAGTTAGCGAGATGTCTGCTTTTGCCATCATTATGTATATATTGATATTATGATACATCTTATGTCGAGTTAGACTCCTTTTATGTGCATATTCGTATATTTGGGATGTAGTACTATTATATTATGTAGTCTACATCATGTATCTATTTGTGTCTGTTCAAACTGTATACATTTTTATATCGCTGCATCTGATCTGTGACTCTGTGATTTGTATTTATCATATATTGTTGTGATTATTATTTTAGCCACCATAGTTTTGTTTTAAGAATGTATCACATACGTCGATTTCACTTGAGAACAAAAAATACATATAGCATATAAATCGACATATCGGTGCTCGCTTAAAGAAAAATTTACGGATGATTGGCCCTAACCTGCCCTATTCTCTATACTAGGAGATGATATTACCCAGTAACACCCTTTGTTAGTATGGGTCTCCGGTAGGGCATCACAATACATCGATTTGTTGTCCATATTTTATTTAAAATAGGCAAGTAGTAAAGTATGTATGTATATATATGTATGTAAGTTCAATTTACATTAATGCATAATATATTGAAAATTATCTCACTAACACACAAAAGTTATCATATATTAACAAAAACGAAAGTTAAGAATTAAGGTAGACATTTATGAAAAAGGAAAGATGGAGCATTTTTTCCTCCTTCTTTAGTCATTCAATCAGTGTCAATTCAAATTAGTAATTAAACTCTAAAACTTATATGCATATAAAATAAATTTTGACCATTATCATAATCTGAAATCTAGAATTAACAAATATATTCAAGCTTTAATTTAGGAATTTTTTTAAGATTAACGTTGTGATTATACATAAACGTAAATTTTTAAACTTTAAATTAAAACAACACATTCACACACATAATTAATTGCAAGCTAGTTTTAAATTTAAAATAACAAACGAAGATGTGAATTTTTTGATTTAATATGCGTTACAGTTAGAAGTTAACAAATTTACACAAAGGTCCAATTATGTTTTTAACAAAAGAATAAAATAACAAAAAAATCAAACACAAATCATATAAAATCATATTTAGTTATTAAGTGATTTAAAATAGACAACATATGTAATTTATATAAGTTGAGCAAAATAAATGATATAAATTAATGGTTTCAAATAGGAGCAATGGGGACAACTTAGGCACATATAAATTCAGAGTAAAATTGCATATCTGGACTATAAGAATAATATGAACAATAAATTAAATGAGGTGTAAGATTTCATAACTCGAATGCTAAAAATATAGACATGCAATCAAAAATGTAATAGCATAAAATAGATGTAAATAAATTGATATTATAAACATATATTATTAAAGAAGATGCGATAAAAAGTAAACTAAATCATAAATAATATTAACAATAATTAACATAAATAAGAAAAGAATGAAAAACATGTGCAGCTTTGAGTTGAATCAAATAATAAACAAGTTATTGATTGAGATAAAAAGGGTTTTGATTCGCATATTTAAAATTAATCTATTAAGCACACAATGAACCCTTCACATCCAAATATATGAAGGATAAAACATTTAAATAAATGAATCAGTGGGTCGCCCTAAGATGTCGCCTAGAAATCACACTTTGAATGATGATATCTCCTTAGGTCTTCAAGATCCATATCCTGTCCTTGCAAGAGATGAATGAACTATTTTTGCTTTATTTTATTTGATTTTTTTATTTCTAGTTTAAAGACTTTGAAATTTCTACTTTTTTTTGTTTTCTGCTATGAAAAGTTAAAAGGAGAGAAAGAAAAAGAATGAATGAGAAAGAATGAATTGAACATTCAGAATGAATTAGAGAATATGTTTAATTTGAAAGAATGAAACCTTTTCCATTCTCTAATTAAAGCTTTCCTAATTAATTCCCTTGATTGTTTCTCCCTCTCCAATCTTTTCTTTTCATACGATATCTCATCAAATGACATAAAATTTTCATCAATCATGTCATCAAATGACATAAAATTTCCATAAATTATTTCATGTAATTATCTTTAAATTACATCGATGTGGTATATCAATACATGCAAAATATAACTTTTATAAATGCATTAAAATAATTACAAACGACTTCAAACATCAAATAAATAATAATTAATATTTCTTAAATATCAATTACTTTAATCAACTTACAACATTTTATAAATTAACTAAATCATGTGGTTTTTCATAGAATTCATCATTATAGTTACGCGACTCAAAGTTGTAAATTTAGTCACCGCTTAATATTGAACTATTCGAATAGTAACATTCACATGTCACTTAGCAGGTGGTGTGACATTTTGACTGAATTCATTATTTACACATATTTTGACAAAATCCAATTTTACTTACTATAAGCTGTACCCAACAGTGACAATTATTTACACCAATTCTCTTCGTCAAAACTATATTGTATTAGACTTATGGAATTTAGTAATGGTCAAAATTCTAATATCATCTACATTCAACTTTATAGTCCAAAAATAAAGTCTTTGGTTCAATAATAACAATTATTATTAATCGAATTGCTTTGGTATGAGACTTTGACTTTAAGTTGACATCAGTTGACCGTGATACTAACCTCATATAATTGAGGAGAGGAATCCTCTCTGAATAGCGTTTCACTTCCATGATTTCACTCAACCCAATTATAGTCGTTCAATGGTTGTTGTGCCATGATTTAACTATAATCAAAGCGGAGCTTCCACATTGAAGATTAACAGTATTCTCAACTTGAGAGAGCTGTGTAAATTAGTCAAATCGACATTTTCTATTTGACCTTAGTTATATTAACCAACATGATACTATTGTGTGAGTCATTCTACAGTTATCCAATAACAATCAGTACGTAATCCCTTGGTTCCCCTAGCAGCCATGAATAATACACTATCCAACATTTGAAGAGTGTTTCGTACTCTAATCTTAATGGATGTATTGATATCCAATCTCAATACATCTTAACTAGAAATATTTATAATGGTATATATATTTTTATTGTGATAAATTACTTACGGTTACAACACTTTGTAACTACTAACACAAAACATACCATTTATGGATTTTTTTATTAAATATACTTAATTAATACAACACATTATATCATGTATTTAATAGAAAGAACATTTTATTTTTGAACAAGATTGGTTATCAAGTTAGATATATGTAACATATTACATAATTTCCCCTAGGGCATATCCCTTACTCTATCAAACCAAATCATCTTCAATCTCTTTTAAACTTTGGCTTTAGCCTAAAACATCATGGAAAGCATGATTACCAAGAAGTGGGAGAAGATGGAAGGAAGAGGAGGATCTAGGAAGGGCCATGACAATGGATGGAGGAAAGGTGATGTGGCTTTGGTTTGAAAGTGCTAAAGGTTAGATCTTTAGGCTTGTGGTGATGAAAGGAGGTGGTCCTTTGGTTCCTGTGGCATTGTGCATGGGTTTGGCATGGATCTAAGTCAGTTATCTCACTATCCTATAAGTATATATTATGTATATATATGTTTTGTGCAAAGTATAAAGTTAATGTGACATTAACTAAGTAAAGTTATCAACTTTAAACCCCTCTTGATTTTGAAAGTAAATGATAACTTTATATTGTATAACATCACTTCAATTACCTTCTTAACATGTGTAGTGGCCTTGAATTGATGTTTAACTTGTGTGTTAAATCGAAGTAAGTTTAAATGTGTTTAAAGCGAGAAAAGTCGTTACAACTGCACTTCTGAATCCCTTATTTCGGGAATTTTCAGAAATAAATGGAAAGATTTTCATAAGGATTTCTTTCCATGATTTCATGTCTTAAATCATTTGTTTATGTAGTTAAAACTAGTAACAAAGATCGTGCGTTTCAATATTATTTTTAACAAGGACTTCTAAAAGCATTTATAAATGCTGCAGTAAGTTATGGTTTTACTTGTTTAAAAATGATATTTAAATTTGGTATTTTTCTCTAATATTTTTAGAGATATTTCAAATATGTTTTGAAGCATTCTAAAGTTGGTTTGAAGGTAACTATATTTTTAATGATATATAAATTTCGAAAATGCTAAAAATAGAGCAGGCCTCACAACCTGAGGATTAGCAACCCATGTCAGGGTATTATCAACTCCATATCTAGAGATACTTATCGATTGTTGGCTGGCAGGAGTTGTTGATATTTGGTTCATGTTGCTGCTTGTGTTTACCTAAAGATGTATTCTATCTAGAGATATATGTCGCTTGGAGGTACTTTCCTACCCCTTGTACAAGAGATTGGATCCGGCTCCACTAGAGAGATCTCCATGGAAAACCATCATGCGAACATTATTTACTGCATCTGATTGTACTCCTAATATGTTGTTGAATGTAACCAGTATAACCATTCTAGCTATGTTATAATATTTATATTCTACACCCTATACATTATCTATTGTATAATCTTATGTACATATTAGATGGTGGTTCTTTTGAGGGGATAATTGTTATGGCATTCCATGTGATCTCAAAAGTGTTGTTATATGTTACTTATATATTTCTTGAGTTTCTCATACCAGACTTGTTTTTATTTCTATAAATTCCTCGTGTACTCTTTTGACTAGTTTGAGAAAGACAGGTATTCGTTGATGTTCTTTAGAGCTCGAGAAGATGAGATGGATGTTTTACCCATTGTAGTATTATTATTTCCATAGCATTACCATTTGATGCATCAACATTTGTGTGGATAATTTGTTATAACTATACAGACTGTGATAGTACTTAGGTTTTAGTAACTCTAATATATCTATATTCATAGTAGCCCTTTGTACTATTCATTTGATACTATATATTACCATTCCATTGTGAGATTCTGATGCTGTGTTCTCTTTTTTCTTGTTCTATTTCATTCTCTTTTATTCACTCTAATAATTCGTTTTTCCATCACTTGGGTGCTCGACACATAAATACCATGGATGTATTCAGCACCGATGTTCGAGGGTCGAAAAGTTGGATCATTACATGTATACAATAATTCACTTATTAATTAGTCATACATTCATACGTATAAAAATATGATTTCGACAGTGACGCCACATCTCATGCCATCCACGATGGCTTGCTTGCATGAATCACAGGATTCTAGCCTACATTTGGTGACATTTCTCATGAAGGAAAGAAGCTCATGTTTGAAGAATTTATATTAAAATAACTCTATTACATAACACACTATATATGTATATCACTTTGTGCATAACATATTCAATTTGCATTTGTAGAGGAAATTCTCTTGGAAAGAGGGCGCTCACGAAGAGCTAGTTTACAGGGCTCGCCTGACTACAATGACCAAAAAATACCGTAGGCGGACGTATGGTATGTGTAGGAGTGGCAAGAGGCATCTAGCCCTTGCTTAGGAGATTCAAGAGCGGTTATTAGTGCATTGGGAGACAGAAGAATTCAAGAAAATATTGAAAGCGAATTATCAAAGTGGGAATAGAAATCCTAAATTACATAACAATGGATCCAACGTATATAGACCATCGTAATAATCTGGTATGTCTTTATTTTTTAAATTTATTTAACATTTTAAATAAATTAAAATATAGTTATATGATTATGTACTTAATTCAAATTTTAGTACGAAGAGCAACACAATAAGTCTTCATCTTGGAAACTCTTTTGCAGGACTCACACGATTGAGTCATCGAATGGGTCCACCGTCAATAGTTGGGTGATAATGCTTCCATGGAGTTTGCGGCATATATACATGTATTTACATAATATTTACGTATATATACATGTACAAAATTCTAATGAATACGAAAAATGAAAAATAGACAAAAGCCAGGCTAAGATTGAGGAGCTTCAGAGTCAATGTGTGGAGATAACTAAAGAAGTGGATGAAGATGATTCCATGCACTCGCTGGAGCCATTGCAAAAAGGGCAGACGTTAGCCTAACTATGGCAATATTCCGAAGGTACATGATAACTTAAACATTCTCCATATACATAATATGATAATAAGTACACACACACACACACACACACACACACGTATATATAACCATATACACATATATTTATATTATACTATATATGTATGTGCATCGGTTTTAAGTCATAAGAACCACATGTATATATGTATTTTATATGAATTCTTAGTATAACTAAGTTTGATTTATTTAAAAATCCAAGAACTACATGCATGTTGTGTGTATCCTAAAAATCGTAATTTTGAAAATAAATTGAGTTTGAGTTAAATATATAAGTTAAGTTTTAAATAAATGGGAATTAGGGAACGGATAAACTTTAAAAAAATTAGGCTGAAAGACGTCGAGTTTTATTTTTGGCCAGAAGGACAAATGCTAGTTATAATCAGCACTAAATTCAATTTTTACACTATAAAATACTAGTTATAACTAGCATTATCCTTCAACTAAAAAAATTCGTTGTTCGTTAGCCTAAATATTTTTATAAGTTTATCCTCGTGCCTATTTTTCTATTAAATAAATATATAATTAGCTTAAACTATAGATTTTGTTTCAATAAACTAAATAAGAAATATAGATTTTTTAAATCATACAATAAACTAAACAAATATAAGTTAAACCACTTAATAAAGTGTGTGTGTATAGATATAATTAGGCCAAATTATAAATTTTGTTTTAATAAATTATACATGGTTTTGTATGAATTAAATTAAATATTTTTTAAATCGCGCAATAAATTAAACAAATATATAAATTAAACGAGTCAATGAATTAAAAAATATATGTATAATTGAGATAAATTATAAATTTGTTACAATAAATTAAATAAGAGATATAGATTTTTTTTAAATCGCACCATAAGTTAAACAAATATATAAGATAAATCACTCAATTAGTTAAATAAATATAAGATTAATGCAAATTTAAATTTTGTTTCAATAAATACAATAGTTGAAATAAAAAAATTCTTGTTGTTAACAAACAAATTTGGTTAAAATGTGGATATCATCTTTAGATAGAGCTGCTATAGGTAGTAATGCGGTAGAAGAAGAAAACCAACATTTGAAGTCACGCATCGGTAAGCTAGAGAAGAAGTTTGGATTGCCTATGGATGCATTTTTTTCAACGCTTTCGGGAAGAGGACATTTTTGGTGATAGTGATGGTAGGCATTGTTCTGGGGACGCATTTTGAAAAAACAATGGCGACAACTTCGTTCTTCTATTTTCCTTCCTCTTTCTCAAATTATTCCAATCCCGCTCCCCAATTCGCTTTCAATTCCTCCTTAAAAATTTTAGATCCAAATGCTTACAGAACCCATTATCGCTCATACGCTCAAGTTGTGAAAGAGTTGAAGGGTTCGTCTACTCATGTCTTCAATTAGAAAACTACGTTCAAGAAATGGATCGATACCAGAGAGGAGAAGCATATTTGTTTTTGATGTGGGTTTACCCTCATTTTGCTAAAGATTGTTGGGATCTAATTCGATGTTTTACTTGTGATTTATTCGGTTGTAAAAAAGAAAAATGTTTAAGGAAATTTGTTTCATTTTCTGGCCCAAAAAAGAGTTCATCGATTATTGACCGCAGTTTTTTCTTTGTGTTAAAATGTATGAAATTGAAGAGAATCTTGCTCGATCACCTGTAGTTGCAAAGGAATGAAGGAATTGAACTCTTGGAGGATATGTTTAAACATTTTGATGCGATTAATGCTGTGGAACATTGGTTGAAATATTAAAGAAAAATTTGGTGATCCTGATATGTTTTCAAACGATGATGATCTTGCTGATGAAAGCTTTGCAAATTCTGATTCAAAACGGTGTTAATTTGAATGGTATCACAGATGAAGTTTTGGTTGATGTTGTTGATGTCAATATTGAGACGTGGAGGGAAAATTCTGTCAACTCTCTATATTCTGATCCATTATTATTGGATCTTGAAATTATAAAATATAGATTGAACTCTTATCCTTAGGGAACTGTTAACATAGGGTTAGATGTAGGCTATGTAAATCATTTTCAAGAGATTGAACAGGGTTTTGTTTACGTAAAAAACAGAAAATTCAAGGCAAGATCATGCAAAGTGGGGAACTTTGAGATTGTTAGGTCAAATTATTTTGATTGTCTAAGAGTCTTGGATGATAAATGCATGAATTCTTGATCTGTTCCAGGAAGTTGTGGTGAATTGTGATGTCAAGGATAGTTGTTTGAATGATAATGTGGTGGTTGAAAATGGTTGATGTGATGTTGTTATACCTGACGAGGGTGTTGAAATTTTGCTTTGTGATATTGCTAATGTGCACAAAGACAGTCATAACAGTTTAGATTTAAATGTGCACAGTGATAACACAATGGAAGTTGTGGTTGATAGTGTTGTAATGGCTAGTCGCTTGGATGAGGAAGTGGTAGGTGAGGCTGATAGTAGGATGGTTATTTTTCGTGATGGTGCTGATGTTGAATCGATCTGTATCTCTACTAGTGCATGCAAATCAAATGTGCACAGAGCTAGTATCAATGCAGATATGATACAAAGTTTCATGAACGAGTATGCTTTTTTAATTACTCTTGATTTGGGATTGTTGATGACCAAATATCTTACGGTCGAGGGAAAGATGATTAAATGGGTTAAAGGGCATTCTCGTTTTCAAGGTGCCGCTAATACTGATGTAGTAGATAGGACATGACAGAAAGATAACTTAAATAATAAACAAATTGTAGTTTACACTAGAATGAAAGATTGGTTGGAGTATGTTGTACGCTGTATAGGCGGTTTTGATTTTACTAATTTAAATATGTTTGGCTGTATGAGTGGGTTGAAGTCAAACGGTAATACGGAAGATATGGAGATGTGCAGTAATTCTATGAGGTTTTAATACCTCATATATTGATTTTGATGATAACAACCATATCAATATTACCACTAACATTTCTTTAAGTTGTTCGATACTTTCAAATATACTAAGGAGATATTTACAAAGATAAACAAGAACTTAATGGAAGAAAATAAATTATGTATGAAGATTAATCAGAGCGAATGAAAAAACAAAACTGTTGAAGAAGAAATGCAAATGTTGAATCGACAAGAGATATTTGAAGTGACGAGTAGTTGGTTGAATCTTAGAATCTCTTGTTAAAGACCCCGCGACAATTATACTTGAAGATCATCAACCATTGACCTCATTCGAATCAAAAAATCCAAAAACATGAGTTACTTTTGAAATTTGAAAATCTACAACACTTATTAGTGTTGCTGTTCTTTTTGCAGCACGCATATGTCGACATACTGCAGAGGATATGTCGACATACTGCCCGTTTTTCAAAATTTCATATTTCAAATGAAGAAACATTTCCCTCCATCTATTCACCAAAAGACACATCTCTTCAACCACTGTATAAAGGCCCTGAAAAATGAATTTTCAAATTAATAATTTTCATTTTCACTTACCCTTTCTTCTCCAAACATCTGGGAGAGAAATCCATTGAATACTCTTTCATTCTCTTTGCAAATTCATACCATTTCACTCTGATTCTTCAAGGATATGCAAACAACATAATATCAGAGAGTTTCTACTCAAGCTCATATCATTCTCTCTGACTGCATAATATTCCTCAAAGAATTTAAAGATATATTGCAAATGGAGGTAAAAAGGATCATTATACCGAATCTGCAAGAATCTATGTTGAATTTATAACTACTTGTCATACTGTGTCGTTATTTGTGAAAAGGAGAAGGTGTTCTTGTCACCTGTGAAATCAAGAGGGTGTATCTTGTAACCCAAGAAATCAAAATTGTAAAGGTGTTTTTGCCACCCGTGGAAAGCAAGCTATTAAATTCTACATGGTGCAGTGCACGACTGGATGTAGGGTTGGTTAATCTAAACTAGTATAAAAACCCGGATGTTGTTTATTTTGCTGCATTTTACACTATCACTTACTTATTTCTGTTTGTAATTTGAATAGATATTGTTACAGACCGGATTTTCGACCGTTGAAAATCGACATTAATACATCTTCTAAATAGCATGTCGAACAATCAAGGTGCCGCAAATACCGGACCGTTAGAGGAAAAAAGAAAGAGGTAGAAGAAAATAGAAGAATCTCACAATCATAGCAGAACAAAATATAATAGATAATAACATGTCTTTACACAAAAAGAACTATAACTATTATTTATATATTATGTCATCAGAGTACAACAAATCAATGTCTCAATACTGGACAGTTATAATAACTTGTCCTCACAAACGTTGAATATACTGCATACAATACACCGTAGAATGAAATCAAATAAGTGTAATACATCTCTGTCATTCAGCTCGTCTCCTGAGCTCATAGCATCCTATCCTGAATCTGTAATACTCGGTCTGACCCAAGCATTACAATAAAATAACACCCAAGTCAGTCTGGAAAACCAGCATAAGAAAACACACTCAATTTGAATTATTAAAGCTATCAAAATCTTTTCAAAAACAAAGGAATCTCGTAAGACCGTGTCACGCATAAACACGATGACTTTTTACCTTACGATAACCAAAACACTTTATATCAAAATCGTATGATATTATAACAGTGTCTAAACAAAGTAAATAGTAAATAGTTGAAATTCTTGCATCGCACATTTCAGCATAGTTGGTCACAATCAAAACCATGTGGTGCTTATAGGAGAACAGATTTCATACAATGACTAGGCACTGGAGTACCGCCTATCACGGTACACGTCTAGAAAAATTTACCGAGGACCTCGTCAGGATCCCAAAACAAGATCGGCCCTATCCCTAACCTGGATAGAACCGAATATGTTATCACCCTAGGTGTTCCCACCCTTATCGAGAGCTCTTTTGCATGCACCACTGTATCCATAATAAATAATTTATCCGATGGTATCTAGAAAGGTGATAACATGCCCTAATTAGGTATGACCCACTTAGCCTTGCCGCAACCCTTGATTTTCAATAACCCCGGTTGATGAGGCTTAAGGCTACAATTACCTTTCAGGAACAAATTCATTTAGAATGCTCATTATCCTCTAATGATGATGTTCTGATAGCTTTCGTTCATACAAATTTTTCTGGGTCTGGACAAACCGAATCACCGTCTTCACAATCTTCACGGTATCTATTCGTAACACTCAAATCAGATCGAACTGGTTTTCGGATAATGAAATCCGATCCCGGCCTCTTCGAAACGATTAACGAAGTTGGCGAAATACTTGATAGTCAGTTATTTAACTATCAATAAAACATCCATAAGCAAACATCAGGCCTTAATATAAATTTTCTAAAATTAATTTCAAAATATCTCTATAACATATATATTCAAATACCTTTTCAAACTTCAATGTTCAAGACAACTCAAATACTTATATCCATATCAGGCTATTTCAAACCCTCCCTTGTTTCAACACTTAGAAAAATATTTAATTTTTTTTTTCTAATCCCTTTCTTCCCAACACTTTGGAAAATTTCACTTATTTCCCTTTTCTCAAAAACCCTTATCAATTTATATTGCAAAATCCTTACTCGTCTACAATGAATTCAGTAACTTCCGAGTTCCTAAATTAAATCTCTTAATTCAAAAATATATACTTATCTCATCGAAATAAGTATATTCACAAACCATTTCCTTCAAAAATATTTTATTTTTTTAAAATAAATATGGAAAGCACCATGCGGTATCAACCATGGATTCACGGTTCAATGATTACGTCTCTATCTCAAAGAAATCCAAAATTTAGCTGCAAGCAATCTCTGCCTCCGATTTCGCCATGAAAGTATACCATTACTTCCCGAAAACTTTATTTAATAATTATCTTAAAATAAATGCTTATAATTTTTCTACAATTATTTTGCTTGTTTAATTTAGGTAAATACTCTTAAATAAAAGTTATTATATAAATTATATTAATATTGAATAACTTATCCTTTAAAATAAAAATACCGATTAATTATTATAAAAATAATCAACTTAATATCAACTCACTATAACTAACTTAATTAATAATTAAATATACTTCAAACAATTTAAAACAATTTCAAAACTTTGAAACAATACTTAATTTTGATTTATTAATAAGATTATAATCAATTTTCAAGGCTTTCTTATGAAACTTATAATTTGTTTTGACAATTTAAAAATATTAAATAACTAACTTTCTGGAAATATTCTTTTGCTAAAACATTTTTAAGTTACCTGGTTTAATAATTAAAAATCTCTTCTTCTTCTTTTTATAAAACAACTCATCTTCTCGACAAAACATATTTTCAATTCCAATATAACACATGTAATATTTATAAATCTCTCTCGATTTATCATCAATTGATTTACGTCCCAATTTCGTAAATCCATTTTTCACATTTCTAAAAATAAACCTATCATTTACTTTTAAACCGATTTACCCATTTTCTTATAAATTCTTACAATTAATTTATAAGTTCAATTTATCAACTGATAATTATTCACTTTCCTTTATAAAACCTTGTTTATAAATCCCATAGTCTCATCTTCCATTTACAACGGTTTCACTTCACTCAAATCCATCGTAATTTGATTTCTAAATTGATTTCCATTTATAAATAAATTCCTAAAATTGAATTCCATTTATAAATTAACCTCTTAAATAACCCAACTATATTCCAAAAACAACCAAATCTCGACTTTATTTCCATTCTGAAATTCAAAAATCTTATTGAGGATCTAATATAACCAATTTTATAATTATTTCCAAATTCCCTTTTTTAGTCTTCCAATCTATTTTTAAATCTCGATTTTTAAAACCTTTTATATTTAGCAAGTGCCCCTTAAGAATTATTATTAAAAATCATTTATACACATTATTCCAAAAATCTCTATTTACAATATTTCGAAATAGTTAAGTACAAATTTTAAAGTCAAACTGTTTAACTTATCCAAATAAATATCTTTTAATTTATCCAAAATCCTATACAAATATGTCACTTCCAAAATCCCCTTTTTGATTTCCTTTTAGTTTCAAATATATATATTTATGGTATTTTAAATACCTAAAATCTAGGTAAATGCTACTGCAGCATCCAATCAATTAAAAGTACACTATAATCGACCACAGATTATTCAACAAATCATATATCACTATATATGAAAATTAAATTCAACGTTCTTGAGGAATCCAGTTGGATACCTCCAATCTATTTTCCTACAACCACAGATGTTAATAGAACATAAAAATACCAATCCTACTTCGAGGTAGGATATCGCGGTATATAGGATCATCCGCTATTATACGGGGTGCATAGGGTCTCATCCGCTCCAATAGACGGGAATAATCAATCCAACAACTAATATATATTATTATATATATTATAACATCCGACTGATAATAATAATTATCAAATCATTTAATCAACCATTAATTTAAATTTCCAACATTTTAAATTAGACTAACCATCCAAAAATGAGTTAGATTAACTCAACTTGAGTTTTCAAACTTTAAATCAAATCGAACAACGTTTGATCTGAACTAAAATTTCAGCTAGCCCCAAATGTCTTCAAATCAGTTCCAAAATGTAGTGCTCGTCGCCAGGATTGCATTGTCGTTTGTTTCGTCCAATTCTGACAACGTATCGCAAAGATATGCTATTTTAAAGTTTACACGAATTTATAAATTAAATTTAAATTTACTTCTATATATTTAAACCTTGCTAAAACAATCATGGTCGTACGTTCAGATCCAACGTCTAAGATCTCCTTTCCTCCATCGCGTCTTCTTATTCGTTCCAGGCAAAATATGAACACATGAAACCCATAGTCGCCGATCGTATTCAGACTGCTGCACCTCCATTGACGCCCTAGAACACGATCGGCCAACGCCATCACGTTCGCCCATGCAAACCCCACCATCGCCCAAATTCCGACCATCTCTGATAATCCATAGCTCGAGTAAAACAAGCTCAAATGAAAAACAAACGTGACTACCCCTTGGCTTCCACACTCCACTAAAATCAACCATCGCCGTATTGATTTGTCGAGCTCGAGAAGCTCTACGACTTTCATGTTGAACTCGAAGCATGAGAGGATGTGGATTGGGAGAATGATGATTTCGGCCATTGAATATAAAAGGAGGCGACGACTGATGTTAGGGTTAGGTTTTAGAGGGTTTGGGTGTGTATATATATGTGTATACAAATTATTTTATTATTATATATTTTTCTTTGTTCACGTGCTTTTCCCAAATGAACTCTAAACGAAGCATGTCGCCTGGCGTTTATAATTTTTTACCCTCATTCCGAACACAATGGTACTGTTTCAAGGCGTAATTCAATCGTATGTGAAAAGCTTTTCAAATCGAAATAAAATATTAAACTTTCAATATTAATTCAGCACGTTTATATCCCGTACGACCAAACGGTAATTCCAAACGCTACGAAATTTGAAATTCAATAATATTGCATCATTATGGATCCAATGGAATTGGTTCCGTCGAATTCCAAGACTATACCCCGAAAAGCTGTTTTAACGTGTCTATAAAATCGAGCAATTTTCAAAATCGTCGATATCACTTAAAATCTCAATTTTAAAACTTACTACCTCAATTAAAATACAAAATGAATTTATATTCATATTAGAAACCATTTCGATTCATATTAAATCACAAATTCAATTATTTACTCTACCCCAAAATTAAATTTTACTGTTAAATTATTATACATATTTCAAATTTGAGTTTATCGACTTTTAATTCCATTCAAAAGTCCACTATCACCACTCTAGTTCAAATAGAGTTATAAATCAACTTAGAAATTATTTCCACTAACATTTAATCCCAAATTCACATACTTACCCAATTTTGAATATTAAATTTACTATTTAGCAATCCAATTAATCACTATATTTGAAATTTTAAACCATTTCACTAATTCGACCAAAATCTCCATACTCAAAATAAATTAATATTTCAAATTCAACATTTAAAATATATTAACGTTCAAAATTAAATTACCAAAATAACCCTGGGTCGTTACATTCCTCCCCCTTAAAAGAATTTCATCCCCGAAATTGCTAAGGTAGGAAAAATGTCCCAAACCCATTAAATCATTCAAAACCCACTTAGTTAAAACTCGATATTTCACTTCTTCTAAAAAAAATTAGTTTCATTTTAAACAATTTATTTCCATTCTAAATCAAAACCCTTTATTTCAATTATCATTCAAAATCAACTTTTCTGTTAAAAAAATTTCAAAATTTTTCTAACGCCCTAAATTTTCAAAAAAATTTGACCAAGTCTCCCCTATACGGAGAGCCTTTTCAATATCATAAATATGATAAATATATATACATCGACCCACATGGTCGGAAACATAATTATATATCAATAATTAACTCATTTTCGCTTTTTAATGCATAAGCGTGCCTTATATTATCGTTATTAAGCAAGCGAGCTTACTTTATATGCAATCACGCACCCAAAATCTATCCAAATAGCCCATGTACATGTAATTACTCAAATTAAGCACATAAGTTTCAAAATCATGAAATTTCCATAACATTCCATTCTTTCAATGAATTAAACACGTTTCCCACAAAAACAAATACATTATAGCATGTGTATTTGAATGCATGAGCAAGTACAAGGTCTAACCATTTAATTATCCATTTCTAATCAATGTATATTAAATTTCAAATTGATTCATAATCCATTCAATTTCATTATATTCACATCACACTTATTATATTCATATCCTTCTTATTAAGCTTCAATTTATCCATTTAAATTGGTTCTAATCAATCTATCTATTTTCAATTGATCCTAATTCAATTTATATTATACAACTTGGGAACGATTCCATTCTAATTAATCTACAAACCATGTCATAAAATTATTTATAAGGTTTATTATAAAGATTTCATATTGCTACTTAAGTTCATACCCAATCCAATCCAATCCACTCTCTAAAATCATATACAATTCATTTACTCTTAATTTGAATTCAATTCTTGTTATCAAATACTGAACCGTTTTAACTTGATCATACTTTTCCACTTTCTCAGTTTAATAAGATATACAAACTTATTTATTCATAATTCGTTGAATTTTCACTTAAGTTTACTCGCGCCCTATATTTATAACATATAGTTATATAATCACTTCACAATTCCTGTTTATATTCAATTTACTCAATTCCAATTCACCTTCCATTTAAAATTCAATTTTTTGGAATTTTCATTTCTTTACCATAATATCAAACCATTTTAATTTTGGTTTTGCCACTTCATTTTCCAATTCATAAGTTCAGGAACTTATTCACTTAAAGTCTCATATTTCTTACTTGATTTCGTTCACAACATATAATCGTAACTCTGGGTTATATATATATATATATATATATATATCACTTTTATAACTTAAGTGTATCCATACCAATCAACAATCATAACTCATAGTTATATAACCATTTTACATTTCAAACTACATTTACAATAAAATTCAAATCCAATTCAATTTTGTTTAACTTATCTTAGGTTAAATATCAACTCATATCATTCACTTTAACTTTTTCCAGTTAATTTTAATCTCAGGACTAATTTCTCACTTTCCTTTCCTTATCTATGTCAACTCTAAATTATAAGTCCAATATCGATTTTATCCTGATTTCACAAATCATTTAAATGGAAATCCTAGATTTCAATTATCCAGTTTTATTTCAAAACATTTTGAAATCATAATTATACATATATCCACTTTCGTATATATCAAATCGTACCTTCAGAATTTTAAACAACTTGGTTTTACCCAAAAGCAATTCCCTTTTGGAATTTTTAAAACAAAACTTGTTTACCAAACAAGTGCAAAGCAAATAATCACAGCCAGTCACTACGATAGCAATCCTTCACTTAGAAACTCGAAAATGAACATCGATGATGCGGCCTTCATCACCAGAATTATTTTCTAGCACTGAAGTGAGTTCAGTGCTTCCTTTCTTTCAAAACCCGTTCTTCCTTAGATCCAACGCCCAAGACTACCCCTTCCTTCATCGCGTCTTCTTGTTCATTCCGGGTAAAATATGAACACATGAAACCCACAGTCATCGATCGTATTCGAACTAACACACCTCTATTGACGCCCTAGAACTCGATCGACCAACGCCATCGCCTTCGCCCACGTAAACCCCACCATCGCCCAAATTCCGACCACCTCTGATCATCCATAGCTCGAGTAAAACGAGCTCAAATGGAAAACAAATGCGACTACCCCCTGGCCTCCATAGTACTCCACTAAAATCAATCATCGCCGCATAGATTTATTGAGCTAGAGAAGCTCTACGACTTTCATGTTGAACTCGAAGCGTGAAAGGATGTGGATTGAGAGGATGATGATTTCATCCATTGAATATAAAAGGAGGTGGCTACTGATATTAGGGTTAGGTTTTAGAGGGTTTGGGTGTGTGTATATATGTGTATACGAATTATTTTATTATTATGTTTTTTCTCTATTCACGTGCTTTTTTTTGGATGAACTCCAAATGAAGCCTGCCGCCTAGCCTTCATAATGTTTTACCCCTATTCCGAATACAATGGAACATGTTTTGAGGCCTAATTCGATCATATGTGGAAGAGAGCTTTTTGAATCGAATTAAAATATTAAACTTTCAATATTAATTTCAACGCGTTTATACCCCGTACGACCAAGCGGTAAATCCAAATGCTATGAAATTTGAAATCTGATAATAATGCACTATTATGGATCCAATGGAACAGCTTTTGTCAAATTCCGAGACCTTACCTCGGAAGGCTATTTTAACGTGTCTATTAAATCAAGCGATTTTCAAAATCGTCAATATCACTTAAAATCCCAATTTAAAACTTACTACCTCAATTAAAATTCAAATAGAATTTATATTCTTATTAGAAACCATTTCGATTCATATTAAATCACAAATTAAATTGTTTACTCTACCCCAAATATTAAATTTCACTATTAAATTATTATATATATTTCAAATTTGAGTTTATCGATTTTTAATTCCATTCAAAAGTCCACTATCACCACTCTAATCCGAATAGAGTTATAAATCAACTTAGAAATCATTTCCACTCACATTTAATCCTAGATTCACATATTTACCCAATTTCCAATATTATTACTATTTACCAATCCAATTAATCACTATATTTAAAATTTTAAACCATTTCCCGAATTCAACCAAAATCTCCATACTCAAAATAAATTAATATTTAAAATTAAACATTTAAAATAAATTAATGTTCAAAATTAAATGACCAAAAAAAAAACCCAGGTCGTTATAGATATAGTGTTAATTTTATAAGATATTTTTATAGAGCTGAAATACACAGTTCATCTCCTCTAGTGTTTAAATGCCTTAAGATCCAATCCGCATTAAGTTATATATAACCCTCATTTATCAACATTAGTTATCAGAGAATAGGTTTTCAAAAATTCTTAACTTGGTTTTTGAAAAGTATAAGTGGTTAATGACACTTGTAGCACCTTCTTTAACACTTTTGTAAAAGGGCAATCTACCACTAGACCCCCTTTATTTGATAGTAGTAATTATGCATATTGGGATTGTAGGATAAAATTATTTATAGTCTAATGGTTTAGTGTAACAATCCACATATTTTATGATTATATATTTAAACTTTTTATTTAAATATAACATCGTTAGTTGAATTTAAAGTCTGAAACGTGACCATTTGTAAGAAGTCGAATCCGGACTGGAGACCACTTCTATTGACTTCAAAACAGAATTTATAACTTGTTTATGTATAAACATCGATATGTTTGGAGTTGATTAGGATTTTGGTATTTTCAATTAGGCTTTGGGTTTGGTTCTAGCCCACCAACCCAACAAGATAACCCAAACTCCTCTACTAAATACCCTAACTCCACTCCTCTTCATTCATTCCTTTCATAATATCCTAACACTCTCAAGCAAAAGGAAAAATGGAGAAAAAGAAAGGAAAATAAAATTCCTAAGCCCTAGTTCTCTTAGGAAATTCAAGTTCTAGTTTTAGAATCAAAGAGAAGCTTAGATTGAAGAATCTAGAGGTGTAGTGAAGAGGAATTGGTCTTGCTTTGTTTTAGAGTTTATGATTCATTGTTTTTGAGTTTTAAAGGTGAGTTTTTGAACTCATATCTATGTCTTTAGCTTTCATTGTTGTTGGGTATGAATTCCAAACATCTATTTCATGTTTAATTGCTATTGATTTAAATTGATTTGGTGAATTTTCCAATTTTAGTTTTGAAGTCAAAATCTTTAAAGATCATATCTTGGTTGTTTGGACCTGTTATTAGGGGTGTATCGAAGAACCTATTGACTGTTTTGTCGCTTGGCATAAACCCCTAGCATCCATCACTCGTACGATCGCTTTCGAATTGATTTGGCCATTAATGGCCTAGGAAAAATCTGCCTAGGTCCAAGCAAATAGATGTTTAGTTGAAAAATCCAAACGTTTGGTAGGGGTCTTTGGGAAAAAGAAAAAAATAACAAACGTAGAAAAAAAAATTCCAAAATCAATAACTAGACATCTGGTTAAACCCGACCAGATGTCTGGATGGCTTCAGAAAATAAAATAAAAAAGGAAAAAATGGAAGAGATAAAAAAGATAAAATTTCCAAAACTCCGGGTCAAAAGTCTGGCCACGTCTGATCCTATGAAATTTTTCCTGTTTTCCTATTTTTGAGTGGATTTCCAACTTTTATCAATTTTTGTTGATTCGGTTAAGTTGTTATCATTTTTCATCGACTTTGATGACTTCTTTTCTGGATTTTTGGGAATATCCATTTGATGGATTTGATATCAATTTTCATGATTTTAATTCACGTCGTCGAATGTGGATTTTGACGATATATTGTTTTTACAATCATTTCTGTGATTTGTCACTTTAAAATACAAAGGTTTCTATACTAGTAGTAAATACTCGAACTCCTTTACAAAAACGATTTCAACACTATTTTTAATACAAAGCTCGTTTTGAAACCATTTTCGAATCTATTAATATAAAAATATTTACCTCATTTGTATGAGAAATCTAATTAGACGACTTAGCAAAACAAGTGGTATGAAACGCTTGCGTTTGCTTTGTCGGTTAATTCTCCGACTTGTTCGATTGAAATCTCACGCCAATCTTCGTGTGGAAGTCTACAATTTGTTCGTAAATATTTAAGTTAAGCCAGTGGTTATAGGGTATGAAGCTAAATTCATTTATTTACTACCTTAGTGTAATTTACACTTCTTTTTGATCCATGATGATCAATTTGTATTTTTGAGTGGTAATCTACAGTTTGTTCGTAAATATTTAAGTTGAGCCAATGGTTATGGGACATGAAGCTAAACTCATTTATTTACTAGCTTGATGTAATTTACACTTATTCTATGGAGATTTGGCTCAATTTGGTGGGCTAGAGACCCTTGGTCTTTGATCGTTCGAGGAGTAATCACCTCATTCGTCCGTGTGGGGAATGTACCACGATAGAGTCTTTGCATGAGGCGTATCTTTTTTGGTGCATCGATGTCCGACTCATTCATCCGAGTGGGGGACTATACCACGACCGAGTCTATTCGTAAGGCGTATCTTTTAGGGTGCATCGATTTTCGGCTCATTCATCCACGTGGGGGACTATACCCTGTATTTTTATGGGACAGCGTACCATTTGTAAAACACGTGTTGGTGAGTTTTCATGCTTCTGTTTGTGTACCATTTGTGAAACACGTGTTGGGGAGTTTTCATGCTTCCGTTTATGGTAGGCTTCCCTCTTTATGTTTTCTAGATTTCTAATTATTGATTTTTGGAGTTTGTGTTTAACCAATTTTTGCAATTTGCATTGATATGTTTTGTCAATATTTGAGGTTTGATCAATAAGCTAAAGAATGTGATATTCTTTTTTTGGATGTTTGAGGAGATTTAGAAAATCGTATGATTTTCATTGTTATCAAGTGTATACTTGTCACAGTATGACATTATTATTATCATATATTTTGGTCATATTTCTTATCCTATCTCATCTTTTATGATATTTATAGCTAGACTGATCTGTTTACTATATTTATTCTTAAATAATACTCGGGTCAGACCTAGGTGTTTCTGGTGCTTCCACTTGACTTCTTAGCAGGGAATAGCCTCTGACTTTTGGCTAACTACTTTAGGTTAGTAGTTTTTGCATTTTTACATTCGAGATAGAGACTCCTTGATGTATACTTATTCATTTGTCTAGCTCTTGTACCTATTCTTTTGTGATGTAGTGGATCTTATATGACCACTACTTTGACGTTCACTTCTATATGTTATATTCATACCTGTTTCCGCCTTAGTTATAAGAATATCTGTGACTAATTTTGTATTATGCTTATTTTATATATTTTTTCCGAAGTCCACATAGCCACTATGTAGTAGCTTTGAGTTTGTATTTGATATGTCAGATTTCCTTTTGAAATGGTATGCATGACCTTCTATCTGGCATATCGATACTCGCACAAATCAATTACACAGATGGTCGCTCCTCAACAGCCTTATTCTTCGTACTAATTGATGACATTAGTGTCCTTGGTTAGTGTGAGTATAGAGGTGGGGTGTCACATTTACATACTTGGAACATTACCCAAATAGAGTACACTAAGCACCAATGAACTATTCATAATGGACACTGGACCAAAAGGTACAAGCACTCAGTAACTCAAAAGCCATGAATATTTTATTTGGCTCCTTAGATAGAAATGAATTTAATTAAGTGTATATTTATAACTCTATATATGAAATTTGAAGAACATTGCAAGTCACACATGGTGGCGCTACTGAAGTAAAACAAACTAAGATATCTATGCAAACTAACTAGTTTCAACTTTTTCAAATGAAACCAAATGAGTCTATTTCTGATATGTATTCCAGATTTCATGGATATAGCACATGCATTAATATCAGTAGGAAAGAAAATTACAGAAGAGGACCAAGTCAGAAAGATCTTGAATTCACTTTCTAGTGAATGGGATCAGAAAACTTTGGCAATCGAAGAAGCTAATGATATTAGTACTATGAAATAGAAGATTTAGTTGGTAATATAATGTCCTATGCAGTAAAGTTTCAGGCTAGGAAAGAGAAGAAATCACTAGCACTCAACGCTATAAAGACAATGATGAACTAGATGGTCCTAATGATGATGATTATATTGAGTTTATGACCAGGAATTTCAAGAAATTCTTGAAATATTGGAAAATGAACAAACTTCGAAAAACTAACAAAGATAATTCCAGAAATGGAAATGTTGTTAAGTGTTTCAAATGTGATAAACACGATCATTTGAAAAGATACCGTCCAAACTGAACAAATTAAAGTACTCCTTGAACACTTTAAATAAGAAGAGGAAACATGCTTTCAATGCAATATGGGGTGATTCAGATACATCATCAAGTGATAGTGATTCAAAAACAGAAAATGCCAACATGTGCTTTATGGCAAAGGATGGCCAGATTTAACCGAAGAAAAACAATTTTTAGAAGATGAAATTGAAAGATTTAATGGGCATAATAATGAAAAGGATTTAACACTTGAAGGTTTTGGCAAAACTGAAAAGTGAAAATGAATCCTTCTATAAAATTAACCTATGAATTGAACACTATATCTATTCAAATTGCAAACAGAAATAAGTAAGTAATAAAGTAAAATGCAGTAACGTAAATAACACCTAGATTTTTATACTGGTTCGGTTTACCAATCCCACATCCAATCCTATACAGCACCATACAAAATTTCACTGTAATCGCTTGCTTTCCATGGGTGGTAAGAACACTTTTACAATCTTGATTTCACGGGCTACAAGATACACCCTCTTGATTTCACAAGCTACAAGAACACCTTATCCTTTTCACAAACAACAACAAAGTATGGCAAGTAGTTGTATCTTCAATACATACTCTTAAAGATTCAGTACAACAATACTATAGATCTCCAATAGAAATATATCTTTGAATTCTTTGAGGAATAAGATGAAATTAGAGAAAGAATGATATGAAGTCAAGTAGAAACTTTCTGATATCGTGTGGTTTGCAAATCTTTGAAGAATCAGAGCGAAATGATATGGATTTGCAAAGAGAATTGAAGAGCGTTCGATGGATTTCTCTCACAAATGTTTGGAGAAGAAAGAGTAAGAGAAAATGATAATTATTAATTTGAAAATTCATTTTCCAGGGACTTTATATAGTGGTTGAAGATATGTGTCATTTGGTGAATAGGTGGAGGGAAATGTTTCTTCATTTAAAATTTGAAATTATGAAAACCGGGCTGTATGTCGACATATCCTCTATAGTATGTCGATATATGCATGTTGCAAAAAGAACAACAACACTAATAAGTGTTGCTGATTTTCAGATTTCAAAAGTACCTCGTATTTGTGAACTTTTGTGATTCGGTTGTGGTCAATGGTTAATGATCTTCAAGTATAATTGCCATGGGGTCTTTAACAAGAGATTCTAAGGTTCAACCAACTATTCATCACTTCAAATATCTCTTATCGATTCATCATTTGCATTTCTTTTTCAATCAGATTTGTTCTTCCATTCGCTTTGATTAATCTTCATATATAATTCATTTTCTTCCATCAAATTCTTGTTTAACTCTATAAATATTTTCATAATATATTTGAAAGTATTGCACAACTCAGAGAAATGTTAGTGGTAATATTTATATGGTTGTTGTCATTAAAATTAATATTCGAGGTATTGACAGTCTCCCCTTTTTTGATGATGACAACCATACAAATATTTGAGAGATAAAATATAATACTTTTATATTTGACTCCCTCTAACTCTATGCACTCCCCCTATCATTTTGCCTAGTATATTTATACATTTCTCCCCCTTTGCCATCAATAAAAATGTCGAAAATAAAGTCGCTTAAGTACAATTGACAATATGTATGGAGTTTGTATATAGAGATGCATATAAATGTATATAAATAAAACTCATGAGGGGAATCAAAATCATTACAATTCATAAAATAACCTTATTAATTAAAATAATTAAATTAAGTGATTTTTAGAGTTATCGACGTTGCTGATGCCAATAACATATCCTTTTGATATTTATCCAAAGTTCAGTGGATTTTTTTGGTCATATGCTTTGAACATTCCTATCCAATATCCATTATTTGGTAGCCGAAAAATACAAATACACACACGGGTACCCTTTTTATTTTGGGTCCACGAAGTTAAGTTTTGAAAGTCAAACCCATGAAGAGTTTGAATGCCCTTTGAAGATGTAATCATTGGATAAATGAACTTTATTAATAAAATTATCAATGTATTTTTCTTTGTCAATATTATCTAACTTTATAGGAACCCACAAATTAATGGACTTATTTGGGGTTTTAACTTTAATTTCCAATTGAGTACTTTGAGTACTATTGATTTGGACTTAGGGGTGTATCTAAGTCCATGATTATTCCCAGTGGGTTTAGATCTAGATAATAAAATTTCTAGATTATCCTTTCCTTTGTTAAATTTACCAATATCAGTTTTCATTTTATCAAAATCTTATTATAGTTGAGAATAACATTGTTCAAAGAGGTTATTTTGTCATTCATATCAGTGATATCTGACTTCATTTAAAAAAAATCAGATTTAGATTTGAAATACACACTTCACCTCCCTCTAGTATTTAAATAGCCTTATGATCCATTCCGCATTAAGTTATAGATAACCCCATTTTTCAATAGGCAAGCCAATCATGTTATATATTGTGGCAATATCATGAAAAGGAAGAAAAGGGCTAAAATGGCTAGTTCTGGTGTAGTGCACTTGATTTTATGAGGCAAGGAGATGTCGATTCTAGTTCGATTGAGCATAGATCAGTGAGGAAGAGTGCTCGTCCATGTAAAATTTATTCTAGAGCTTCTGATAGCTCTAGCTCAAGTATGGATTTTCTTTTGGGGAGTACATATAGTTTATGTTGAATAATTTGTCCACTGGTGATGGGCATTTTTATAACGACCCAGTATTTTATCACTTTGATTTTTAGAATATTTAATTAGTTTAAATATTCAATTTAGGTTTTATAATAAAAATTTATGTTTCAAACTAAGACTTGATTTTCAATGAAATATTTTTTGTTTGGAATATATTTGAATTTCCATTTGACACATTTTACGTCAAACGATGGTATTTCAGGGATTGAATAGGATTTGATAACTGGTGTGTTTATCTTTGCTTTGTGACCGTATCACATTTCTGCACACGATTATATTATATTTTTATCATGCGTAACTAGAATGCGGACGCGATACTGTGTGAGGGGGTACTGGGGTTTATTTGAATTAAAAGAATATATACAAGTACAAGTGCAGCCAACTTGTTTTCTCTTTCCCGGTAACAGCAGCCAATTTGTTTGCCCGGTTCCTTAGCAAAAACTACTATTGTTTTCCCTTTCTCCGGCCATTGCCGCTGTTCCCTTAACCATTGCCTTTTTCCTTTGTCCCCTTGATTTGGAGATTGATCGAGTATATAAGCACTCATATGTATGTAAAGTTGGCTTCTTCTTCTTAGGTTGACAGTGAGCATTCGAAACAAATGAAAATAAAACTCCACCTTCTATTCAAAAATTAAATCCTCTTAATTCACTCGCTTTTAGCCTTAGTGGCCAAAGAAAAAGTTGTCCATCTTGGTCTCGGCTATTTTTAGAAATTGGTTTCACTCAATTTCATTGAAAAACGATCGAGATATCGTAATAAACTAGTAAAGAGGGAAAATGATCATCGAACTTCAAAAATTAATTTCTCTCGATCTATGAAGAATTGATCAACACCATAAGCGTCATTGGGTAGATATGGAGTCGTAGGATTTTTGGTGAGATTTTGACGATGTTTGGTGATGATGATCGACGATCATGGATAACTAGGTTTCAGGTTTGCTTTCGATTCGAGCATCGATTGAAGATTTGAAGCTTAGCATTGTGTTCGGGAGGGGTGCTAAAAAAGGTGAAATTTTGGTTGAATTCGGCGTCGAAAATTGTCGCAAGTTTCACGACCTCGAGACGCGTCTTTGGTGATCGACTTTTGATCTAGGTGGCCGGAGTGGGAGCACGGTGGTGCACTGTGAAGGGAAGGTGAAGGCGGTTGCATGAGTGGCATCGGCAAGTTGAATTGGTTGTTGTTTCGGATGTGCGGGTGCACACGGCCGTGCATAAATGGGTTTCAGGCTTCGTTTGTATGGAGCATTTGATTAAGGAAGACAACAATTTGCGTGCGGGTTTGGATATGGATCAAGTGGGCTTAGCCCATTTAGCTTTTGGATGAGAAACTATTGTATAAATTTATTTAATTTTATAATTTTGGTTAGTTAAATTTCAGATGGTGATAACTTGCACTTCCATGATCAGTTTTGCTCATGGATTTTTGCATTAGACTCGTAAGTACGAGTATAACATTTTAGTGTGACTTGTTGATAGCTCTGTCCATGTATAAATTTATGACATACGAAAACGTACAGGATTTAAGTTACATTATTTTAACTAATAACGTCGTTCAAATTTATATAACTTAATTATTGATGTTCATTTGGTCAAATAAATTACCGTTGGGTTAAATTGAATTGAATATGGAAATTGGACATTTGTATAGCAGGATAAAATACCATTCCGCTAATTAAATTAATTGGACATCTGTTTAGCAGAATAAATCATTGTTCTACTAGTATTAACTGGATAGTTTAAATTAGGGCATTTATTTAGCAGAAATAAATCTCGTTCTTCTATTACATTAGTATAGACACTTTTGTGACTTCTAGTTGATTAATATTGGTTAAGTATTATAATAACAATTTCCTATTAATTAAGGATTTAATTTACATATCTTATGTTATGCACATACCTGGATTTTAAATAGGATAGTTGGTGGAATAAAAGGTGACTTATTAAGTACCATTGGAGTTGCTAAGCATCTTTCTAAATTTGAAAGCTAATTTTTGAATCAAAGTATCTTTAAGGATAATTATTATGTATTAATAAGATTTAAAAGATAATTATTAATTATTAATAATGTTTTTTAAAGAAAATAAATAATTGTTTAAATACTGATTTAAAGTTAATTGTTTTATTAATATGATTCTTTAAAACTTATTTAAGAATATTTAATTATTGTTTTAAATTTATTTAGTTATTTATTTAAAATGTTTTAATTATATTGTAATTACTAAATTAAAGTTATTTAATTATATAAGTTTAAGTTATTTAATTATATTTTAAAGTAAATTAACTATTATATTAATAATTTCTGAAATTAATTAATAATTATATTAAAAATATTTGAAGTTAATTAATTAATTATTTACTTACTAATATTGTGCAACGACTCGAATTTTTCGTCATTTGATTACTAATATTTAAAACCAAATATTGGGTTTGGAATAGAAATTGATTTTTGAATATGAATATTTTGGTTGAAAGTATAGAATGAATTTAAATTTCAAATATAGCGATTTATCATTATACGAAAATAGGGAAATAATTGAAATTTGAGTTGAATATGAATCGAAACGGTTTCTAATGTTGATATAAATTCTATTTGAATTAAAATTGAGTTAATAAGTTTTTAAAACTGAAATTCTAAGTAATTTAGTCAATTTAGAAAATCGCCATTTTTAATCGACGCGTTAAAATAGCGATTCAGGGCGCAGACTCGGAATTCGACGAAACTAGTTCCGTTGGATCCATAATAATGTATTATTATCGAGTTTCAAATTCTATAGTGTTTGGAGTTATCATTTGGTCGTGCGATCTGAAAACGCCTAGAAATAATTTAATTGAATTTTATTTAAATAGTCAATTTAAAAGGCTACCTTCTACATACGATCGAATTATGTACCGAAATTTGTTCCATTGGGTTCAGAATAGCGGTATAACATTAAGAACACTAGGTGACATACCTCAGTAGAAGAGCGAGATTTCCCTGCATATCATAAGAGATGTTTTGAATATAAAAAATGTAACAAAAGGTCAAAACCTATAACGTCTCCATCTGCCAACCCTATGCGTACGAAGCCGACTTCCTTCACATTAAAGTCGTGTATTCCTTTCTTCCTGCTGAATCCAAATTCCAAAATTACACTTATAAAAAAAATGAAGGAAATCGTGCTTGACATTCAATTGCTACCTCGAATTGCACGTGGAAGGAGGCGAGGCGGCAAGGCAATGCGCGACGGCAGTTAGGGTTTGGTCGCGATTAGGGTTGGGGTGAACTCTCATTCATGTGCGATAATTTGACGTCGGGATTTGTGTCGACAGTGCAAGGGAAGCTCGATAGCAGGGCCAAGAAAGGGTGGAGCAAGGGCTGGAACAATGTAGCGACCTGGGATAGCGGCAGTTAGGGCAGTAGTTCAGGTCAAAGGCGACGATGTTCGGTAGTAGGTAATGTCGTATGGCATCGCGAGGTGGTTGCTGTGGGTCGACACGCGGTTAGGCGTGGGTTATGGATGTTAACGTGGATGCGGCGCGGTAGGCAATGGCAACGTTCGGCGAGAATGGTGAACGGTTGGCAAGGGAGTGCGATTTGCTGAGAGAAAGTAAAGTAATTTACTTTAATTAAATTTAATAAAGGTAATTAACTAGCTAATAAGGGATTAGTGAAATTAATTTATAATTTAATTCGTGATTCTCACAAATACTATTATTAATTTATACAAGGTCAAAAATTAACGTAACAAGGCATGTTGGATTCGCAACGGCTAATACTATGAAATGGAATAAATTTGAAAATAGGAACGATTAACAATTTTGTAAAATTAAGGTGAGTAAACCTCACTCAATTTGGTTGACTAGTTAAATTTATAGCAATAAAAATTAATTATTGAATGATTGGTTAAATTGATAAATTTTTATTATCAGTTGGGTGTTATATCATATATATATAGTAGTATATATATTAGTAGTTGGATATTTTCCCACCTATTGGAGCGGATGAGACATTATGCGCCCTGCATAATAGCAGATGGTCTTATATTACTGCGATATCCCGCCTCAAAGCGGGATTGGTATTTTATGTTATACAATATCTATGGATGTAGGAAAAACAGGTTGGAGGGATCGAACTGGATTCCTGAAAAATGTTGATTTTATTTCATATATAGTGATACATGATGTGTGTGACTAATCTGATGTAGATTATTTGTGATTTGGATTTATTGGACGTTATAGTGGTACTGGCCTTAATTTTGGTATTTTAAATACTATAAATATTATTTTTGAATTTTAAGGAAATTAAAGGATATTTTAGATATATATATATATATATATATATATATATATATCGAAATTTGAATTTCTTTAAAGCAAATTGATTTGGATAAAACAATAATTGGTTTTAGGTTGTACTTAATTATTCGTAAAAATATTTTTAATAGAGATTTTAAAATAATTTGTGTAAAGAATTGTTAATAATGGATTATTTAAAGGATATTTCTAAAAAATATGTGGAAAAGAAGTTAAAATTTATATTTAAAATAGATTTGAAAAATAAATGGAATTTATTAAGAAATGGATTTTATAAATGAGATTAGTTTACAAGCAAGTGAAACTCAAACTAGTTTATAAATTTGTAAACGATATTTATGAATAAGGAAAATGATATTAGTAGATAAAGTGGAATATAAATTCATAGTGTGAATTTATATTGAGATATGGAAATCGATTTTAGAAAAAATAGTGGGTTTTATTTTTGAATTTTGAGAATAATTATGAATTTGAAACGTAGTCGCTGTGATATGAATCGAAAGGGGTTTATAAATTGAAATTTGTAATATTAAATTTTAAAAATAGATTTTTTTCAAGTAATTAAAATTTCCTTTAAAATGAGATTTTTATTTATTAAACTATGTAGTTTAAAAACTATTATTTAGATTGAAATATTTCAGAAAAGTTAGTTATTCAAATATTCAATATTTATTGAAATGAAAATCTAATTTTTATAATCAGCTTTGTAAATTAATTGGTTTTATTAAAAAAGAATTGGAAAAAGTTATCGATGTTTATTTTAAGTTTTGGATATTTTAAATAACTACTTGAATGTGTTTTAAAAATGAAATATTATTATTTAAAAATACTTATTATATATATATAGAGTTTTGGAAGTAATTGGAATTTAATTATAAATTCTCTCAGGATTTGTAAATGGAGTTTATTTAATGAATTTGATTTTTACAAGAGAAAACTTGTAACGGAATTTCGGAAACTTAAGTAAACTACCGAAATGTTGAAATATGAGAACTTCGTAAAAGAATTACAATTCATAGAAAGGAAGTAAGAAATGGGTAGTTGGGATTATAGACAAGTATAATAGATTTTGGAAATTTTAAAGGAAATAAAATGAATTCCAAAGATTTATAAAAGCTGTTTTAAATTAGAGAAGGAATTTTCAAGTAAATTAAGAAGGATTTGAGGAGTATGAAATAATATGGAATCTTTCCTACGTATTGAAATAAAACTATTTTTGTGAAAAATATACTTATAAATATCTAAGTATTGGACTGCAAGGATCTGGAATATTGTAAATATGGAATGATTTACATAGAAATATTTTCTAAGCAATGAGTTATAAAATTGAATAAGGAAATATTTTTAAGTATTGAAATGGTTTAAAAATATTCATATGGATAAGTATTTGGAATTGTTTTAAGAATGTTGGAATGCTAGAAAAGAATTAAATATATATATATATATATCCTTGTAAAGATATTTTGAAATGAATATTTTGAAAGATTTATAATGTGGGCCTAGTGACTGCTTATATGTGTTATTTGATAGTTAAATAACTGACTATCAAATCTGGCCAAATTCGTTGATCGTTTCGAAGAAACTGGGATCAGATTTGCTTGGTGAGATTCATGCATGATAGGGGTTTCTCGCTTCTTGTTAGGTACTTCTTGTTAGGTAGCGAACGGATGACTCTTACCCCTACATGTCCCTGAGTGGCTGGTTTGCTAAGTGCTTATAGTCGAAATGCTGGCTTAAAAGCAAATTCGAGGTATCGGTGTAAGCTACGGTGGGTGTACCCGCTGTCGATGGTTGAAAAGCCAAGACCTTTACAGGTGTTATCGGAGCTGAAGGTTAAGAGAGAACCTTGGCTTTGGTGGGGATTATTCGTTAGAGATAGGGTCAGTGGTACCCTAGAATGAGTTTGAGTGTATTAATAGATATGAGCGCATATTTTTTGGTGAATGTAAATTTTTTTATATTGTGTTGACTTATATGTTGAGTGGCTTAAAAATCCTTCTCAAGTAGTGGGGCACCACTATATTTACAAGAGTTTCTAAGCATGAACACTGTAAACTGACACAGTATTGTTTTATAGCAGGTAAATGAAATAGTTTTACCCTGCTATATTTTGACATAAAAGAAATAAATTTCTGAAATTATTATAGTACAATTGGTGTGTTTGGTTGTTATTAGTATAATCCGAACCAGATTATAAAATTTGAAATGGTTATTTATATAACAAACAGAGATTGTATAAGGATAATTTATGCAAATGAATTCTTAATTAAAATGGGTTCACACCGGAGTTTGGAGATTTAAATTCACAGAAAGTTTGAAAATATTTTTCCAAAAGTGTTGTGAAATATAAAATAGTATTATTTTTGATAACATTTTCGTAATAAAAATGGTTTTATATGGATTTTGAAAGTGATAAAGCACTGAACTCACGACAGTCGCCGGAAAATAATTTTGGTGATGATGGCCGCATCATCATTTTTTATTTTTGAGTTTCTAAGTGATAGATTTGCTACCGTAGTACTTTAACATGAGGATTTTTATTTGGAAAAAAAGATTGTTTTGGAAATTCTAAAGGAAAATTGTTTTGGATAAAAACCCGAATTGGTCTAAATTTAACAAGTGGGATTTGGTATACATATACATGCATACATATATATATATATGTATATATATATATGATTTCAAATGGTTTGAGATGAAACCGGGTGGTTGAATTCTGGAATATTCATTTGAACGTTTTATGAAACCTATGAATTTTTTTTTTTAGCTTATAACCTGGAATCGTGAATTTCAATATGATATAATTTTTTTTACTTATATTGGTTAAATAAATTGAATTTGTAAAGAAAATTGTATGGATTAGAATTTAACTTAAGACAATTTAAATAAAATTGGATTGAATTAGAAATGATATCGAATGGAATTGAATATAGAGTTTGAATTATAAAGTGACTATATAACTAAGTTATAAAATTTTGGTTGGAATAAATTTAAGTGAAAATTATGGAATGTGAATAAATAAGTTTGAATAACTTATAAAATTGGAGTTAATGGAATAAATATATACTTAAACTATAAGTGATGTATAACTTTGATCAAATTTTTTAATGTGAATATGTTCGAGTTTGTGCAGTTAAAGCACTCGGCAGATTCAATGCGGTGGAGGTGCAAAAAGTCATGGCGGGGATATAGCAAGGATATAGTGGTATATAGCGGATGACTCTAAAATAACATATAAAACTTGTACTTAATGTTTTTACAAATATATAAAAGGTAAGTAAATGAAAAATTAGCATTCAATTGAATTATAATTAATACATAAATAATGTTAACTAAAAACATGTGTGAATATACTGTAAATAAACCTAAAACTGTTATATAACATAATTGAATTTAGTATAATATTACAGTATTTTCATTTCTGAAAATATATTAAAATCTCAACTTAATTAACTAATTTCATAATTTTTATAATGTATAAATATCATTTTTCAATTCATTTCTTTTAAAGAAGATATAGGAAAATAATAGAATATAGCGAGAATAGCGGGATATAGTGGAAATTAAAGCGGAAAGGCTATATTTGGGGCTATATGGAAAAATCGTAGCGGTAGAAATCTACTATGAGATATAGCGGGGTTCTAACGGGGTAATAGTGGGGCATTAACTGCACAGGTTAGAGTAAGCATCGACTATGACGCCCCACCTCTATACTCATTCTAGCCATGGACACTACGGGTAATGCCGTCGACTAGCACGAAGAATAAGGCTGTTGGGGAACGACCATCTGTGTAATGGCTTTGTGCGAGTACCGATATGTCAGATGGTATAACGTGCTAATCCGACATATCAAATACAAACTCAAAGCTACTACACAGTGGCTATGTGGACCTCGGAAAAATATATAGAAATAAGCATAACACAAATCAGTCACAGATATCCATATCCCAAAGGCGGAAACAAATATGAATATATCACATAAAAGTGTACATCAAAGTAGTGGTCATACAAGAACCACTGTATCAAAAAAGAATAGGTACAAGTGCTAGACAAATGAATATGTATACATCAAGGAGTCTCTATCTTGAATGTATAATGACAAAAACTACAAAATCTAAAGTAGTTAGACAAAAGTTAGATGATGGTCCCAAATAAGGAATCAAGCAGAAGCACCTGTAATATCTCGGTCTAACTCGAGTATTATTTGATAAGAAAATAATAAACAGATCAGTGTAGCTATAAATATCAAATAAAATGAGATAGAATAAGAGATATAACAAAAACATATGATAACAATAATACCATACCATGAACGGCATACATTTAACAACAACAAAAATCATACAATATCTCAAGAATCTCATAGGTCAAAAAGAATGTCATAATCTTTATTTTTTCACCAATCCAGAAATATTGACACATATATCAATGCCAATCGCAAAATTGGTGAAATACAAATTCTAGAAATCATCAATTAGAAATCCATAAATCATAAAGGGGAAGGCCTATCATAAACGGGATCATGAAAACTCACCAACACGTGCATCACAAACGGGTCGCTAACCCATGGCCCCTAACCATAGAGTCGGTGCAACGACGTAGTACAATATCGGTACGCCCGAGGAACCTGAAACTCAACTAATTTGGATCAACGACGTAGTACAACGGTACGCCCGATGAACCTGATAAGCCGATACAACGACGTAGTACAACGGTACGTCCGATGCATCGAACTCCATAAAAGAACAATGGGTCGCTAGCCCACAAAAAATGAGTCGAAACTCCAAAGAACCCATAGGTCGTTAGCCTATAAAAGAAGTGAGACGAAACTAATAAAACGAGGTATAGTCCCCCTACGTGGACGAAAAAGACATCACATATCGCTAGTCTAAATCACAAAATGGTCAGCGTCGATCATCAAGAAGTGTCAATTACACCAAGCTAGTAAATAGATGAGTTCAGCTTCATGTCCTATAACCACTGGCTTAACTTAAATATTTACAAACAAATTGTAGATTTCCACTCGAAAATTTTCATAAGATTTTCAATCGAACAAGTCCAAAAATTAAACGAAGAAGTAAACGCAAGCGTTTCATACCACTTGTTTTGCTAAGCCGTTTAATTAGATTTTCTCATAAAAATACTAATAGGTTGGAAAAAGATTTTAATAAACGAGCTTTGTATTAAAATAGTGTTGAAATCATTTTGATGAAAGAGTTTTGATATTTACTATTAGTATAGGAACCTTTGCCTTTTAAAGTGACAAACCATAGAAATTATTGTAGAAGCAATCAATCACCAGAAATTCACATTCGAAGACGTGAATTAAATCCAAAGAAATCGATACAAAATCCATCAAAATGGATATTCTTGAAATCCCAAAAAAGAAGTTATCAAAGTCAATATAGGTGATAACAACAAGTCGGATCCACTAGAGTTGATTAAAAATTGATAATCCACACAAAAAGGCAAAATTGGCTGAGGCAGCAGATTCAGTCGTCTGGACTATGGTGGTCAGTCAATTGACACAATTCCAGGAAACTTTCTGTTTCCTGGCTCAGTCGACTGAACCGGAGTGGTCAGTTGACTGAAACAAGCCTGGAAACTTTCGGTTTCCAGGCTCAGTCGACTGACCCAGAGTGGTCAGTCGAATGATACAGGCCCAGGAAATTTCCTGGGTTCTGGTTCTGTCGACTGACTTCCTGGTTCAGTCGACTGAACTGGAATTTCCAGTATTTTCAGCCTAGCCCTACTAAGGGTAAATATCCAAACGAATTGCGATCGGACGAGCGATGGGCGCTAGGGGTTTATGCCAATCGGCAACCCAGCCCTATAGGCTCTTCGATACACCACCAAAAACATGTTCGAACATCAAAGCTAGAATTTTTAAAGATTTGACTTCAAAACACCAAAAATTGGAATATTCATAAAACCAATTCAATTAAAAGTAAATGGACAAGGAATAGATGTTAGGAATCACTACCTAACAACTATCAAAGATATAGACATAGATGTGAGTTCAAAAACTCACTTTTTACTAAAAAAATGTAGGAGAAGCTTGAAAACAAAGGGAAGATCAACTACTCTTCAACTTCAACTCTAAAAGCTCCAATCTAAGATCATAAGCAAATATTTCCTAAGTTAGGTTATAGGAAATTTTTGAAATTGGAGAGAGATTGAGATGGAGAAGAAGAAGAGGATGCTTACCTAAGCTTCTCTTTGATCTTTTATCTAGAACATGAATTTGCAAAGGAAACTAGGGCTTAGGATTTTAATTTCCAATCTCTTCCCCTATTTTTACTAAAGCTTGAAGTGTTAAGAAAATAATAGAACGAATGAAGAGGAGAGGGTGGGCGGAGTTAGGATAGAAGATGAGTTGGGTTAGTGGGCTGAAACCCAAACCCAAAGCCCTAAGTGAAAATGTCAAAATTCTACTCAACTCCAAACATATCTACGTTTATACTAAAAAAGGTCGCAAACGCCATTTTAGACTCGATGGAAGGGGTCTCGAGTCCCAATTCGACTGTTCGCAAAAAGTAGCATTTCAGACTTAAATCCGACTAATGACGCTATATTTACATAAAATATTTAAATATATAATCATAAAATATGAGGGTTGTTACAGACTCCCCAATTTAAAGAAATTGCGTACTCGCAATACTTAAGGAGAAAATAAAAAGTAACAACCATAAAAGCATATCAACACAAAAGAAAATTTGAAATAAGAAGTTCACCTCAAAGACCACGGGAGAGTAAGTCCGGATGTGTTCGCTCAATAAATTCTCTAGATTCCTAAGATCAATCTTTAGGATTTGAGGACAATTGAACTTTCACAAGTGGAATATCTTTATTTCGAAGGCGTTTCACCTCCATAGCGATGATACGAATAGGATGTTGCTCATAAGTCAAATTAGGCGAAACTTCAATTTCTTCAATAACAGCGGGTCAAGAATAGAATCGGAATCCCTAAGGCACTTGTGTAGTTGAGAAACGTGAAACACGTCATGAATAGCAAAAAATTAAGAAAGGCGATAAGCCACAGAACCAATACGTTCGGTGATGGGAAATGGACCAACATATCGAGGCGCTAATTTTCTCGATTGACTGAAACGCACAACACCTTTCATAGGTGAAACACGAATAAACACCAAATCTTCCACATAAAATTCTAATTTCTTTCTTCGGTTATCGACATAGGATTTTTGTCTACTTTGGGCTTCTTTCATCCTATGACGAATAAGGTCAATCTTTTCTGTGGAATCACAAACAAAATCTAGACCTAAAACCAGCCTCTCACAGTCTCAAGCCAACAAGAAGGAGATCGACATAGCCTTCCATAGAGTGCCTCAATTGGTGTCATGCCAATACTAGATTGGAAGCTATTATTATAGGAAAAATCAACAAGAGAAATATGATCTTCCCAACTTCCACCAAAATCAAGAACATATGCACGAAGAAGATCTTCAAGAGTCTGATTCACACGTTCGGTTTGTCCATTGGACCGAGGATGGTAAGCGGTGCTAAAATTAAGCTTCGTTCCTAAAGCTTTTTGAAGAATCTTCCAAAATCCACTAGTAAACAATGGATCATGATCGCTAACAATAGATGTATGAACTCCATGTAATTTAATGATTTCTCTAATATAGAGTTTGGCCAAAAGAGGTACAGTCCGATTAGACCGAATGGGAATAAAATGGGCGGATTTTGTAAGTCTATCAGCAATCACCCATAAACTGTCATGACTCGTACGAGAATGGAAAAGTCCGTCAATAAAGTCCATGGAGACTTGATCCCACTTCAAAATTGGAATGTCCAAAGGTTGCAATAACCCACCGGGCCTTCGATGCTCAACCTTAACAAGTTGGCAAGTCATGCAACACTTAACAAAGTTAGCAATATCCGATTTCATTCCATCCTAATAATAGAGTCGCTTCATATCCGCATACATTTTACTGCTACCTGGATGAATGGTAAATTTAGAATGATGAGAATCTTCTCAAATGTCTTTATGAAGATCACTAATATTTGGTACGATGAGTCTACCAAATTTTCGAATACCGCCACGGGCATCAATATCAAAGTCTTTCAAACCTTCAATATCAATTTTATCCCTAAAATTTTGGCTAAGAAGAGCCAATTCGGGATCTAGCTTTTGAGCTTTAAGAATGCGGTCTAAAAGACATGGATGTGCCTCAAGGCTACATTGAACAAGAGATGAACAAAAATCGGATTCACGATCTCGAATCTCACAAGTGGATAAAGTCTCGAGATCATTCCATTCGGATATCATCATAGAAACACCGCCTGTTGCTTACGACTAAGGGCATCGGCAACACTATTTCCCTTTCCGGAAGTACAAAGAATATCAAGATCATAAGATGCAAGAAACTAGAGCCAACGTTGTTGACGCAAATTAAGTTCCTTTTGAGAAAATAAATACTTCAAAGATTTATGATCAGTGTAGAGAACAAATTTCTCTCCCAAAAGATAATGTCGCCAAATTCTAAGGGCGAAAATAATTGCCGCGAGCTCTAAATCATGAGTGGCATATCTAGTATCAGCAGGCTTTAATTGCCTAGAAGCATAAGCAATAACACATTCCCTTTGCATGAGAACGGTTCCCAAACCAACACGACTAGCATCGGTATAAACAATAAATTCTTGGTTCCCCTCGGGAATCACAAGAATAGGAGCATCGAAAAGGAGTTCTTTTAATCTTCGAAAAGAAGCTTCACATTTGTCTGACCAAATGTACTTAACTCCCTTCTTTGTCAAACTATTAAGAGGTATTGAAAATTTAGAAAAGTCTTTTATGAAATGACGGTAATATCCCGCCAATCCAAGAAAGCTACGGATTTCCATCACACTCTTCGGTCTCTTCCAATTTTGAATCGCTTTGATCTTTGAAGGATCCATAGAAATTCCGGATTCGAAAATAATATGACCGAGAAATTTCGCACGAGATTGCCAAAAGTGGCACTTAGAAAATTTGGCTTTCAATTGATTGCTCCTAAGAGTTTCCAACACAATCCGAAGATGCTTTTCATGTTCTTTCTCGGTTTTAGAATAAACAAGAATATCATCTATAAAGATGAAAACAAATCGATGGAGGAAGTCTTTGAAAACTCGATTCATAAGGTCAACGAAATAAGCTGGAGCATTCGTTAAACCAAATGGCATAACAAGCCATTCATAAGATCCATAACGAGTACGGAACGATGTCAAAGGAATGTTATCCTCTGCAATACGATGCTGATGAAAACCGGTTGCTAAGTCTAACTGTGAAAAGACTCTAGCACCACTAAGTTAGTCAAATAAATCATCAATCCGAGGTAAAGGATGTTTATTCTTAATGGTAATGTTATTAAGATTGCGGTAGTCAATGCAAAGCCAAAGTGTACCATCGGATTTCTTCACAAAAAATAGCCGAAGCTCCCCAAGGAGAGGAACTAGAATGAATAAATTGCTTCCCTTCCAATTCAGATAATTGTTTGCGCATCTCCTCATTTTCTTTATTAGACATACGATAATGAGGACGAGTTATTGGTAAAGCTCCAGGGATTAGATTGATTCTGAACTTAATTGCTCGCTTAGGTGGTAATCCTAAAATGGGCTCAAATATATTAGGAAATTCATGAACAACATGAATGAGGGAAATAATATCCACCTCATCATCATCATCATGAGGATTTAAAGAATACAAGGATGCTACCAAACTGAAATCTGAATCTTTATGAACAATAGAAATCTGCTTAACAGATCGAGGATGTCGAAGATGAATAGTCCGCTTGGGACATAGGATATGGGCTTCATAACGGTTAAGCTAATCCATTCCCAAAATCATTCTGAAGCCTAAGTAATGCATAACATGCAAATCGGCATGGAAGGAAAAATCATATAAAATAATCTAGACATCTTTACAAAGCAAACTAAGTGTTGCGGATCCACCAACCGAATTCGCAATTCTCAAAGAAGTGATCAAAGCCATAACACTTAAAGAAAAAGTATCAACAAGTTCTTTTGATATAAAAGAATTGGATGCACTTGTATCAAAAGGAACTCGAATAGGGAGATCCCGAAACGTAATAATGCCTCAAGGATAGAATGAGAAATACCTTGACCACGAGAAGTATTTTTAAGGGCTTGCACAACATTTAGCTTTCCCTCGTTCTTGCTTTGAAGTTTGGGACATGAAGATAAAAGATGCCCCGACCTTTTGCAATAACGACAAAAGAGAGGTTTCAGACATCTATTAGCAAAATGGTCCTTAGAACCATAATTGTAGCATTGCCTATGGCTAGAGTTAGAAGCCTTTGCTACCGGAGTTGCTTTCTTCCCTTTCTTGTTAGGATAAGGACCTTTGAACTTAATAGGCCTCTTCTTGTTGTTGTTGAAGTTTGGTTTGGCACCCACAACTTCAACATCATCTTCTTTATCGGCCTCTTCGAGTCGAAGAGCGATATCAACAAGTTGGTCGAAAGAAACTTCCAATTTCAGAAGTAAAGGCTTTTTGAGATTCTTATTCAAGCCATAGACAAACCTCTGATTTTTCTTCAATGGGGTATTAATGTACTCGAACCCATATTTAGAGAGGGATTCAAAAGATGCTACGTAATCTGTCATAGAAGATTCACCTCGAACAAGGTCACTTTTTCAGCTTCCGGCACAAACTTCAATTCAAATCTTTTCCGGAATTGCTCCCAAGTAAGATTTTCTTCAATAATTTCAGAAATCAGAAGCTCATACCAATCTAATGCTCTTTCAGCATACCAGAAGCCACTTGGACACGATGCAGATCAATAAGATTCATGTGAGAAAAGATGCGATCGCATGTTCTAAGCCAAGCTTGGACTTCTATAACGCTTTCGGAACCCTTGAATGGCTTTCCACCCAAATTGGTATAATCACTGCACAAGCGTGCAAACCCAGATTTAGGGTGAGTAAGCTCTGGAATAGGTCCAACAACTTGATCATTCTTTACAAGATCTTGAAGCGTTGGGCAGACATAAATACTCCATCCCGAGGAGTATCACTAGATTGACCGGTGCTAGGACGGCCTGGTCCAACCATTTCTCTTCTTTAAGAAAGAAACAAAGAAAAAAGAAGAAAACGTTATTCTCAGAATGAATATCAAACAATCATGATTGATAAAATAAGGCATCATAAAAGATAATAGGATAGAACGGGCCCTAAGACTCGAATAAATCCTAAGGCGCGACTCCTAAGGAGGACTTAGGACAATGATCTTTGCTAGATTATTCTACATTTTCCAAAGTTTGGCTCTGATACCAAGCCATGAGGCCCCAACTCTATACTCATGCTAGCCAAGGACACTACGGGTAATGCCATCGACTAGCATGACGAATAAGGCTGTTGAGGAGCGACCATCCGTGTAATGGCATTGTGCGAGTACCGATATGTCAGATGGTATAATGTGCTAATCCGACATATCAAATACAAACTTAGAGCTAATACACAGTGGCTATGTGGACCTCGGAAACAAATATAGAAATAAGCATAATACAAATCAGTCATGGATATCCATATCACAAAGGCAGAAACAGATATGAATATATTACTTAAAAGCGTACATCAAAGTAGTGGTCATACAAGAACCACTACATCACAAAATAATAGGTACAAGTGCTAGATAAAAGAATATGTATACATCAAGGAGTCTCTATCTCGAATGTATAATGACAAAAACTACCAAATGTAAAGTAGTTAGACAGAAGTCAAATGATGGTCCCAGATAAGGAGTCAAGCAGAAGCACCTGTAACATCTCGGTCTGACCCGAGCATTATTTTATAAGAAAATAATAAATAGATCAGTCTAGCTATAAATATCAGATAAAATGAGATAGAATAAGAGATATAACAAAAACGTATGATAACAATAATGTCATACCATGAAAGGTATACATTTAATAACAACAAAAATCATACAATATCTCAAGAATCTCATAGGCCAAAAAGAATGTCATACTCTTTATTTTATTCACCAATCCAGAAATATTGACACGTATATCAATGCCAATCGCAAAATTGGTGAAACACAAATTCTAAAAATCATCAATTAGAAATCCAGAAATCACAAAGGGGGAGGCCTATCATAAATGGGAGCATGAAAACTCACCAACACGTGCATCACAAATGGGTCGCTAACCCATGGTCCCTAACCATAGAGCCGGTGCAACGACGTAGTACAATATCGGTACGCCCGAGGAACCTGAAACTCAAATAATTTGGATCAACAACGTAGTACAACGGTACGCCCGATGAACCTGATAAGCCGGTACAACGACGTAGTACAACGGTACGTCCGATGAGCCAAACTCCATAAAAAACAATGGGTCGCTAGCGCACAGAAAAGAGTCGAAACTCCAAAGAACCCATAGATCGTTAGCCGATAAAAGAAATGAGACGAAACTCAATAAAACCAGATACAGTCCTCTACGTGGACAAAAAAGACATCACATATCGCTAGTCTAAATCACAAAATGATCATCATCGATCATCAAGAAGTGTCAATTACACCAAGCTAGCAAATAAATGAGTTTGGCTTCATGTCCCATAACCGCTGGCTTAATTTAAATGTTTACGAACAAATTGTAGATTTCCACTCGAAAATTATCATAAGATTTTCAATCGAACAAGTCCAAAAATTAACTGCCGAAGAAAACACAAGTGTGTCATACCACTTGTTTTCCTAAGCCATTTGATTAGATTTTCTCATACGAACGAAGGTTTGTATATACTAAAAGGTTGGAAAACGATTTTAATAAACGAGCTTTGTATTAAAATAGTGTTGAAATCGTTTTGATGAAAGAGTTTTGATATTTACCATTGGTATAGGAACCTTTGCTTTTTAAAGGGACAAACCATAGAATTGATTGTAGAAGTAATCAATCACCAGAAATTCACATTCGAAGACGTGAAATAAATCCAAAGAAATCGATACAAAATCCATCAAAATGGATATTCCTGAAATCCCAAAAAAGAAGTTATCTAAGTCAATAAAGGTGAGAACAATAAGTCGGATCCACTAGAATCGATCGAAAATTGGAAATCCACACAAAAAGGAAAAATTGGCTGAGATAGCAGATTCAGTCGACTGGACCAGGGTGGTCAGTCGACTGACACAATTCCTGGAAACTTTCTATTTCCAGGTTCAGTCGACTAAACCAAAGTGGTTAGTCGACTGAAACATGCCTGGAAACTTTCGGATCTTAGGCTCAGTCGACTGAACCAGAGTGGTTAGTCGTAGCCTAGGAAATTTCCTGGGTTCTGGTTCAGTCAACTGACTTCCCAGTTCAGTTGACTGAACTAGAATTTCCAGCATTTTCAGCCTAGCCCTACTAAAGGAAAAAATCCAAACGAATTGCGATCGGACGAGCGGTGGGCGCTAGGGGTTTATACCAATCGACAACCCAGCCCTATAAGCTCTTCGATACACCACCAAAAACATGTTCAAACATCAAAGCTAGGATTTTTAAAGATTTGACTTCAAAACACCAAAAATTAGAATATTCATAAAACCAATTCAATCCAATGCTAATGGACAAGGAATAGATGTTAGGAATCACTACCTAACAACTATCAAAGATATAGACATAGATATGAGTTCAAAAACTCACTTTTTACTCAAAAACAATAAAGGAGAAACTTGAAAACAAAGGGAAGATCAACTACTCTTCAACTTCTACTCTAAAAGCTCCAATCCAAGATCGTAAGCAAATACTTCCTAGGCTAGGTTATAGGAAATTTCTAAAATTGGAGAGAGATTGAGATGGAGAAGAAGAAGTGGATGCTTACCTAAGCTTCTCTTTGATTTTGGAGCTAGAACTTGAATTTGCAAAGGAAACTAGGGCTTAGGATTTTAATTTCCAATCTCTTTCCCCATTTTTACTAAAGCTTGAAGTGTTAGAAAAATAATAGAATGAATGGAGAGGATAGGGGATGGAGTTAGGATGCAAGATGAGTTGGGTTAGTGGGCTGAAACCCAAAGCCCTAAGTGAAATGTCAAAATTCTACGCAACTCCAAACATATCGATGTTTATACTCAAAACGGTCGCAAACGCCATTTTGGACTCAATGGAAGGGGTCTTGAGTACCAATTCGATTGTTTGCAAAAAGTAGCATTTCGAACTTAAATCCGACTAACGATGCTATATTTAAATAAAATATTTAAATATACAATCATAAAATATGCGAGTTGTTACATCGACAAAATGGGATTTGATTGAAAATTTAACCTTGCAAAGAAGATTTAATTTAAAATGAGTCAAATGGAATCAACCAAGGATAGGATTTATATAATTGAGAGAAAAAATAAGTTGTTCGACTTATAAATTGGAAAGGTGGAATAGAGAAACCAAAATAGAGATGGTTTGATATTTTTGTAAAGAAATGGAAATCCAATTTTGAATTATAAAATCAAGTGAACTCAAGCCAACCCAATTGAAGTGATTTTTGAAATAAAAATCAAATATTGAATTATAAAATGGAAATGAACTAATTAGATAAACCAATTAGTTAATTTAATATAGAATTGGAACTTAACTTGGTTAAGTAAAATGGATTGTGGATTGAAATTGAAATTGAATGTGGAACTTGAGTTATAAATGAAATTCGACTTGAATGTAAGGCTGTAAGTGAATAAAATATATTTTGAAATGTTATCGAATAAAATGGAAATGGATTGAAATAATGATGACCTAAGTTATAAATATATTCAATTTAAGTGTAAATAAAAGAAATATGGCTTTGGGATATTATTTTAATGAATTCGAGTGTGAAATTAAGTATTGAAGTGGAAATGAATATATGTGTCGTATAAAAGGTTATAAGAAACCATAATATTAATTTTATGAAATGATTCTCAAATAATATTGTGTAAATTAAGATATACCAAGTAAATGGAAATGCGAATCAATCGAAGGTAAATAAACTGAATATCAATCAATTTAAAATGCAATAGAATTTGATTGCAATGGAGATGAACTGAAGTTATATGGTTGAAATGATTGAAAGTAAACGAATTAAGTTAATATTTTTGGATGGAAGCTTGGCTTAAATAAATTTATGAAATGGTTCATTAATAAATTGGCATGGATTACATTGTAGTTGAATATACAACTGAGGAACAAGATGTTTATGAGTAAATTGAATGTGAATCAATAGAAATTGATAAATTAAATTAGAATCAATCTAAAATGGGTTATAAGCTGAAGTGGTTATTTTAATGAATATCACCAAATAGCATGGAAAAATTTGTCATTTGGCATAAGCGGAAGTAAATAAAATTTTGTGAATCAATGGTAGGTGAATAAATTGCTTTGGAATCAAATTGAAATAGATATGATTATTTTCACCCGGTACTGTGGCCTGGCTACAGGGCGACAGTCGCAAAGCCAATGGTTGAACCTGGATGGGACTTAAACTAAGGACATGTTGGAAATTTAAAAGGCAGTGTAATTTGTGTTTGTTTCATACTATTTAAGTTGGTTCGCCATGTCTGAGGTTAGTCAGCATGGTTGTGAGGCACAAGCATGCAGGTTGGACCAACATTGGAATGTGGATGTGGTAGGCCAGTCGAGAATCGCTCGGCTAGGTTTGTTCAACAATGGTGGTTCGACCGCTCACCGCTTGGCCTTGAAGGGAAGATCGACGCTCTATCTTAAAGAGGGAGTCGTCGCTCGGCAAACTTCGTTCGACAACATCGCCCGGCAAGCATCGCTCGGCAAAGCGTCGCTCGGCAAACTTCGTTCGACAACATCGTCCGGCAAGCATCACTCGGCAAAGCATCGCTCATCAAAGCGTTGTTCGGCTAACTTTGTTCGGCATAAACGTTCGGTATACGAAAATCAACATCAAAGTAAGGGGTTCAGTACTGTTCCATTCCAAGTTCCACCGCGAGTTGCTCTGAGTCTTTTGAGGGCATACTACGAGCCATTTGATAATCGATCACCGACTAAACATGATGGGTCGGCATCTCTCGGTCGGCATTTGTCGTTCGGCGTGTCTCGTTTGGCATCCCTGGTCGATGTGCAGAAGTCACCTACTATGGACCGAAGTACCTTGTTCTTGGGCCCGCGAAGGAAGTCCAGCCTATCTTTGTCTATAAATAGAGGGGCATGGGCATAGTGAAAAGGGACCTTTTTTCGAGAACACCAGGGAGATTCTACCATTTTCAAGACTCATTTCTTTTCTATTAAAACTTGTATTCAAGTTGTTGGTGTACGAATTGTATCTGTATTCAGTTATTTGAAGAAGTAAAAAGTGGACGTAGGCAGTTACGCCGAACCACTATAATTCTGGTGTTTTTGTTTCTTACCGTTATTATTGCATTCTACTGTGTTATTCCTCAGTTTTAATTTACTTTCTTTATTAATCTCTCTACACAATCCTACTTAAGGATGTTAGTGACAAATTTTAGTGCTAACTTTTTGGTGCTTTCACTGAGAATAGCATTCTCAGGTTATTAGGATCTACTTTGTCGCTACTGGATTGAAGAAATCCACCGAAGGAGATCCAAGCCATTCACAAGAAGTCCATTGATTCTACTCATAGTTCCTACCAATGACCCTACAATGGGAAGACCTCATACCAGATCAACTTCTCACAATACGAACGTCAACGAGACAGCTAGCGTCTAACAAGTAGGACCTAGCAACCAACAAACTATTCCAGGTGCAGGGACCGCCACTGCCCTAAACCAAACAGAGGTTGTCACCAGAACGGAGTTCAAGTAGATGATGAGAGAACTCATGGAAGTAGGAGACAGATTAGTGAGCAAATTCAAGCGAACGCCAACCTCATGACTCAGTTAACTCAACAACAGCATCAGGATGCTGGAGGAAGTCCCATTGCCTACTCCTCGTATGACAGCTCCGCTTCATCTGATGAACCACCTTAGCGTGGATGCCATAGAACTGAAACAATGCAAACAGGTGCAGCTGAACGATCCACCAGGGATGGTCCAGGTTCCCTACCTGGAACCATGGCCCCTCATGTGCACCAGGGTAATCGTAGTGATGTTGAAACAGAAAACTTAGGATCTGAGGCATGAGTGGAAGCTAGATGACCAGTTCACCAAGGTCACAATGAAGCAGGTCCCCAGGACATGTATTTGGTTGATCGTCAACCGAGGAGGCACCAACCGGAATGGTCCCGCAGGACAGATTCCAACTTGCCACCTTCCATACAAACCCCAGACCTGTCTGCTATGGTCAGGCAGCTGATGAGAGAAAATCAAGGCTTATGTAATGATGATTGGGGGGTATCTAAAAGCCATACTCCATTCATAGATGCTATCCTATAGGTCGAGTACCCTAGGAAGTTTAACATGCCAACCATTCCGTCCTACGAAGGAAAGACTGATCTCCAACAGCATGTAATGAGATATGAGTGGACGATAGATTCAGCTAGAGAAAACGATGCAATTAGATGCTTCCGAATAACTCTATTTGGAATCGCTACCATGTGGTTCATCCGACTTCCTCCGTGGTCTATCACCAACTTTGATGAGTTAGCGACGAAATTCATGGAATAGTTTAGGATTCTTGTCACTCATCCTAAGGACGTGATGTCCTTGTCCAGTGTGATCTAGGCTCCAAGTGAGTCATTAAAGGAGTACTTACAAAAATTTCATGTTGCTGCTACTGAAGTTAGCAACCCGAATGACCATGCTATTCTAATGGCCGTGATGCGAGGGGTAGATCCAGATTCAAAATTCTATGATTGGTTGGCGGGAAAACCTCCGACTACTGTGGAACTTTTTTATTCAAAGGCACATCAATTTATAAGGAGAGAGGAAGCCAGGTGGATGAGGCAAGACAATGCACTAGGGCCTGACAAGGAGACTGTGAAAAGCAACATTGCTGTAAAACAATCTGGTGATAACTCTGGGAAGGTCCAGGTCAATGTTCAGAACAAGCCAGGGCAATCTAAAGGATCCGAGAAGGGAATCCCGGAAAGAAAAGAAAAGCAGGAAAGTGGAAACCGAGGATCCTAATTTACAATGAATACACTCCTCTGAATGCATCTCTAGAAAAATATTTACCTATCGATTTGTAACACTTTTCAATATCGAAAGCCACACCCAAATGTGTCCATTGAGGAACAAAAGCAGACTGGAAAGTATTGCCGCTTCCATGAGACTTACGGGCACAATAACGAGGATTGTAGGCACTTCCATGATGTTATAGAAAAGCGGATTCGACAGAAAAAATTACAGGAGTTTGTCAAGAGTCTGCAGGAAGGCAGACAAAGAACAACGGACCCCGGTTGTGGTAAAGCTCCACGCCATCCAAAGGAACCTGCTCGGACTGTAGGTAGACTAGTCATAAACACGATAGTCAGTGGGCCTCCCCCTGTAGACAAGATTGGCAAGAAATGGTGCGGTACGCTAATTCCATAAAGCATGCAGATTTTGAATGTTGTTCAAACATGGAATATGAGACCCCAGCTAAGCAGCAGCGAATGACAACTGATGATATAGTGTTCAATAGCAGAGATGCTGATCAAGTGGAGGCGCCTACCATTTATCCGATGGTCATCTCATCCACTATTGGGCCAACATTTGTGAGGAGAATATTGATTGACTGCGGAAGTTCTATGAACATTATCTTGAAAAAAGCACATGACCAGATGAAGATGGAGACAAACAATCTAAAGCCTGTGTTCATGGATTTAATGGTGCAGCTACTAATGCAGTGGGTTTTGTTGAATTTCCAGTTAAACTTGGGGAAGGTGAACGTAGGAGGGTGTGAATCCTACAGTTCATCGTTTTGAATGTCGATTCTTCGTATAATGTATTTCTGGGTCGACCGGCCGTAGCAGAGTTTAGGGCAGTTTTGGCCCTATGGTGTTTAACCTTGAAATTTCCGACCGATAAAGGAATTGGAATTGAGCATGGCAATCAGGCGACCGGTCGTGCGTGTTATATGGCTGAGCCAAGAGAGGCCTAACGAAGAGAGAAAGGAAAGGTTGTGGACAGCTCCATCCGCATCCGAGTCACTGAAGATTGACAAGTAATGCCCGAGCCTTGGCTTGGGCAACATGATCGGATCTATAGAGACAGATCCAAGAGGTGATAATGAGGAACCCAGGGAGGCAAAATCAGCACCGGCTGAACTGACGATTGACATTCTAGTCAGCCGTGATGACCCATCACGGGAACTTAAGATTGGATCACAACTCAACCCCTCGATGACCGAGGATCTCACTGATTTCCTCTGAGCGAGTCTGGATTTTTTCGCTTGGACACATTCTGATATGTGCGGCATTTCTCCCGCAATTGCGAGTCATATGTTGAACATAGAACCAAGGTACGTACCAATAAAGGAAAAAAGGAGAGACATAGACCTAGAGAGGTCTGCTACTCTCAGAGAGGAGGTGAAAAAACTCAAAGCCAATTGGTTCGTCCGCGACGCCCTCTACCTTGAATGGGTCTCTAACCTTGTGCTAGTAAGAAAAGAAAATAGGAAATGGAGGACCTACGTAGATTACTCAGATCTGAACAAAGCATGCCCTAAGGATAGTTTCCCTCTACCTAGAATTGATCAGCTAGTCGACTCGACAACAAGACACGAGTTATTGTCATTTATGGGTGCGTACTCAAGATATAATCAAATCCCGATGCATATTCCAGATCAAGAACACACTAGTTTCATCACAGATGTTAGACTGTATTGTTATGTAGTGATGCCTTTCGGATTGAAAACTGCAAGAGCTACTTATCAGCGTCCAGTGGATAGGATGTTTAAAGACCAGATTGGTAGGACATTGGAAGTCTATGTGGATGACATGCTTGTGAAGTCACAACAGTCAAATGACCACATTCGAGACTTGGTAGAAATGGTTGATATACTCAAGTATTACGAAATGAAAATAAATCCTCTAAAGTGTTCCTTTAGCGTCGCATCAGGAAAGGTTTTGGGTTTCATTGTTAATGCACGAGGAATTGAAACTAACCCAGAAAATATTTAGGCTATTCGAGACATAAAAGTGCCCAAAATTATAAAGCAAGTACAAAGCCTGAACGGAAAAGTGGCCGCATTGAGTCGATTCATATCTAGAGCGACGGACAAGTGTATTCCTTTCTTCGATGTAATAAAGAAAGGAAAGAGAAATTTTGAATGGATGTCCAACTGCAAGGATGCGTTTCGAGCTCTGGTAAGGCACTTGGAATGTCCCCTGGTGCTGTCGAAGCCTACGGAGTACGAAGTGTTGTATGTATACTTGGCTGTATCTCAACATGTCATCAGTACGGCTTTGGTCCGCGAGGAGGACCAAGTTCACAAGCCAGTATACTATTTTATTAAACGTTTAATGGGGGCAGAAAGAAATTATCCTAAAATTGAGAAGCTAGCCTACTTCTTGGTGATTGCATCACGCAAGCTTCGTTCGTACTTCCAAGCACACTCGATCAGTGTTTATACCGATCAACCCTTGCAACAGGTACTCCAACGACCAGAAACCTCTGGAAGGTTGTTAAAATGGAATATCGATTTGAGTCAGTTCGATATCACCTACCTGCCACGGAGGGCCATACAAGGGCAAGCGTTGGCAAACTTCATCGTTGAATTTACCATATCAGACGAACAAAACAGTGATGATGTTATTCCCTCCATTCGATGGAAACTTTACATTGATGGTGATTCTAATGAACGGTGTTCTAGGGCTGGTGTAATTCTTGTGACTCCTAAAAACCAAACAATTTGTTATGCTTTGAAGCTCAATTTCCCAGCTACAAATAACGAAGTTGAGTATGAAGCATTGAATGCTGGCTTAAAACTTATCAGGGAACTTAGAGTGAAATCAGTTGTAATCTTTTGCGAATCACAGTTGGTGGTGTTCCAGTGTAGGAGGACTATCAGGCAAAGGGTCAGAGACTTGCCCCATACCTGGCTCATGCTCAAGAGCTGTTGGCAGACCTCGAATATTATGATATTTCACACATCCCGCATGAGCAAAATGGGGAAGCCGATTCATTGGAAAAATTTGCGAGCACTGGTGATGCACAACAGATGGGATTGGTTCCCATCAAAATCTTACATGCTCTGAGTATAAATGAGATGGATGTAGATTTTGTGTTAGAGACAGAATCGAGGAGTCATGGATAACCTTATTCAAGCAATACCTGCTACATGGGGTCTTGCCCGAAAGAACGAACGAAAGATGACAAGTCGTTCGCAAAGCTTTGCGATATGTAATGCAGGATGGAATAATGTATTGGAAGGGATTGTCGATCCCCTTACTTCGATGCATTACCCATGGTGAGACGAGTCCTGAAGGAAGTTCATGAAGGAGAATGTAGTGACCATACTGGAGGGCAGACACTAGCAAAAAAGATCTTCCACTATGGATACTATTGGCCAACTGTAAATCGGGATGCTGCGGACTACGTAAGAAGATGTGATAAATGTCAGAAGTATGTGAAAATCCCAAGAGCTCCGCCAACGGAACTCACACAAATAGTTAGTCCCTAACTGTTTGCTATAAGGAGAATCGACATAATCAGTTCCTTGCCTATCTCCAAAGGTGGTGCAAAATATGCAATAGTTGCGGTCGATTACTTTACCAAGTGGGCGGAAGCAGAGCCCTTAGCTACAATCACCACCAAAAGGTCATTAATTTCGTTGTGCGAAACATCATATGCCATTTTGGTCTCCCGCAAACTATCATTACGGACAATGGAACTCAGTTCGAAAGTAGGGGGTTCAAAGAATTTTGTCAAAAGTATGGCATTGAGAAAAGATGTGCAACGGTTTCTCATCCAAAAGCGAATGGACAGGTAGAAGCCGTGAACAAAATAATCAAATCTATATTGAAAAAACGTTTGGAAAAGGCTAGAGGCAAGTGGGTGGGTAGCTTCCAACAGCACTTTGGGCTTACAGAAACACCCATAAGTCCGCGACTGGCCGTACTTCGTTCACATTGGCATATGGCACAGAAGCCGTTATACCCATGGAGCTTGAAGTTCCTCCACATCGGGTAACTCATTATTACCTTAAGACGAATCGTGATCTTTGCTAGAATCACTGGACTTTGTTGACGAGAAACGTGAAGAAGTTGATTTAAGGGCGGCTGCATATAGACACCGAGTCGCTCGATATTATAATGAAAAAGACCGACCTAGAATCTTCGATGTGGGTGATCTCATTTTGAAGCAAGTTTTTCCAATCCCATCGCATATGAATCCTACATGGGAAGGTCCATACGTCATTGAACGAAATCTTGGAGAGGGAACTTTCAAGCTACCGATCGTTGATGGCACAACACTTCCCCGAGCATGGAATAGCAAGCATCTGCGACGTTATTACACTTAGTCTATTTCTTTTGCATTTTAGTTGCAATTATTTCCAGTTTATTTTGCTGTTCTTAGTTTTCGTTATGTAATAAGATAATTCAGTTTGTTTTCATTAATAAAGGCTTGAAGCCATCTTTTTCATTAACTATTGATGTTTCCATACGTTATGATCTAGGGACAAAAAAATAAATTACATTATTCTGTTTGGAGTATAAACGCACGCACAAACTTAAAAATCTCCAAGTCCTAGAGTGCAGATTGGAGTACTCTGAGTCCCTAGAGTGCGGACTAGAGTATAAACAACTTCAAATTCTCTAAGTCCCAAGAGTGCGGACTGGAGAACCCTAAGCCCCCATAGCGTGGACTAGAGTATATACGACTTCAAAATCTCTAATTCCCCAGAGTGCGAACTTGAGCATAAAGGACTTCAAAATCTCTAAGTCCCCAGAGTGCGGACTGGAGTGCTCTGAGTTACCAGAGTGCGGACTTGAGTATAAACGACTTCAAAATCTCTAAGTCTCCATAGTGCGGACTGGAGTACTTTGAGTCCCCAGAGTGA